>CM048753.1:117433512-119963512 GCA_026315105.1 Locusta migratoria
ATCCTCAAGTAAAGGGATGAGACCGCCAAATGTTTCGAGCAGTGTACTGTTGATAAAGATACTTGCCTATGACATAAAATTCCTGGGATTACAGCTTGATAATAAATTCAGTTGGGAGGAGCACACCACAGAACTGCAGAAACGACTCAACAAACCTGTATTTGCAATACGAGTGGTATCAGACATAGGAGACCTAAAAATAAAAAAAGCTTGCACACTGCTTACTTTCATTCCATAATGTCATACAGTATTTTGGGGTAACTCTTCAAGTCAGTCAAAAGTCTTCATAGTCCAAAAGCGTGTAATACGTATTATTTGTGGAGTAAATTCACAGACGTCCTGTAGAAGCCTCTTCAAAGAACTGGGTATATTAACTACTGCCCATCAGTAATTCTTTAATGAAATTTGTCATAAATAATATATCCTCTTTCCCAACGAAACAGCTCATTTCATACCTACAATACTAGGAACAAAACTGATCTACACAAGGTCTTAAAAAGCGCTTACTTTAGTTCAAAAAGGGGTCCACTACTCAGGAGCACACATTTTCAATAATTTACGAACAACCATAAATTTAGCTCCAAAGAAAGATAAGTTTAAGAGGAGCCTAAAAGACTTTCTAGTGGCCAACGCCTTCTACTCCACTGACGAATTCTTAAATAGAACCAAATGTATCTGCATTTATACTATCATTATTATATTCAGCTTCTAAAAAGATTATGTACCTGTATTAGTAATATGATATTATCAACTTCCACATCCACGAGGATCACCTCAACACGGACCTATGGAACGAACCAACTAATCTAATCTAATCTAAGAGCAGCGCTGAAGCCGCGCGGGAATGGGCACGCTGTTCGAGACTTTACGTCACGGATTTCGCGGCCGTTCCGTCGGAAGATCGAGTCCTCCCTCTGTTATGGGTCTGTGTGGTGACAGGACAGTACAGTACGGTACGGTACGTCTAGGGGCAGTTTGATTCCACAGGTCTTTGAACATTTGAGTTTTAGGGGCGTGGAAACATACTTGCCGCTTATGAATCTAGACAGTGCTTTTATATTTGCATTCGCGTCCGCAAGCAAAGTGTGTATAGCCACATCAGTGCATGAGCTCCTCGTTCTAAACCTTTGCAGGATCGACATTCTACGACACTCGCGAAGCGCCTGCGGTGCTGGCAACCTGGCAAGCACTACTGTCCGGCTGGTTGCAGAAAGTCTAGGCTGGTGTCCTTTCTTTACACTGGACGTACCGATGGCGATCTCCAGACTTATCAACCGTCGGATACCACTTTTAGTGATACATTGCCGGAAAACAATAATTTGTAAAACTTCTAAGAGTGCATCTGGAGCCCATGAAATGATTAGTCAGTGATCAATAGCAGAATCCTCTCTGAGATACAGCAGGGAAGCGTTGTAGGTCCCCTACTCTTCCTTGTGTTTGTAAACGATTTAGGAGACAATCTGAATAGCTCCCTTAGACTATTCGCGGATGATGCTGTCGTTTATCGGTTAGTGAAGTCAACAGAGGATCAAAAGCAGCTGCAAAGCGATTTAGCCAAAATTTCTACATGGTGCGAAAATTAACAATTAGCATTAAATGATGAAAAGTGTGAAGTAATACAGATGACCACTAAAAGAAATCCGCTGAACTTCAATTACACGATAAATCAGTCAAACCTTATAGTTGCAAATTGCACCAAATACCTAGGAGTTACAATTGCGAACTACTCAGACTAGGGACAACACACAGAAAATATTGTGGGAAAGGCAAAGCAAAGGTTACGTTTCATTGGTAGAACTCTTCGAAGATGCACCAGCTCCACCAAAGAGACTGCCTACATCACAATTGTGCGTCCTCTCCTGGAGTACTGTTGCCCCTTGTGGGACCCTCACCAGGTGGGACTGACGGAAGACATTGAGAAGGTTCAGAGAAGGGTAGCTCGTTTTGTTTTATCACGTTACAGGCGGAAAGCCTCACGGAAATGTTGCATGATTTGAGGCGTAAATCATTAAAAGAACGACATTATTCGTTGCGGAGAAACCTATTGCGAAATTTCAATCACCGACTTTTACTTTTGAATGTGAAAATATTTTGTTAGCTCTCACCTAAATATGGAGACATGACCATCGCAATAAAATAAGACAAATTAGATCTGAAACGGAACGATTTAGGTGTTCTTTTTTCCCGCGCGCTATCAGAGAATGGAACGGTAGAGGAAGGTTATGAAAGTGGTTAATAAACCCACCGCCAGGCACTTAAATATAATTTGCACAGTATCCATGTAGATGTAGGTGCCGATTCATGCTGAAACTTACATATTACACTGCTGAAAATAGTTACGGGATCAGATTACATATGATACACAATATACATACGATAATGTATTTTATTCAGATATTGGTTACAATTGCAATTTATGTGTGAGATACAATATTTTGCTGTTTCAACTCTTTACTTGAGTTTCAAATGGCGTTTAATTAGTGCGAGATACTATGGGGCTATGGTTGTCTCCTAATATGGTGTTTGATCACCTCGGACGGCCAGTATAGTTCCACACCTGCGTGGCATAGACATTATGAGATTATCAATCAGTTCTTGAGCGATACCAAGCCATTATTAAATAAATAAATAAATGTTCTAATGTTTTTGAAGCTTTCAAACTACTTATGAACTACCTTATACTAAAGACGACACAAACATGCATGCCCGCGGGAGGATTCGAACCCCCGACCGTAGCGGCCGTGCAGACCGCTCGACCACCGCGGCCGGCTTTACTGTTTTCTACAAATCTGTAGAGAATGCCAGAAATCAGTCGCAATGTTTCTTTTTTATTATTTTTATTTTCCAGATCAACATAGATTTCGGGCACAGTGTGGCTATTCTCAATGCTTTGGGCCGGCCGCGGGGGCCGAGGAGACTAAGGCGCTCCAGTCACATTTTGCACGGCCGCTACGGTCGGGGGTTCGAATCCCCCTTCGGGCATGGATATTTGTGTCGTCTTTAGTATAAGTTAGTTCATAAGTAGTTTGTAAGTTTAGGGACTGATGACCCCGCAGTTAAGTCCCTTAAGCTTAACAAACTCAGTGCTTTGAGTTATGTTTACATCTATACCGTCATGCTGAACGTAACTCTCAACGTAACGGTTTAGATGTAAGCACATATTAAAAGCTACGAGACTGGCCACTCAGTGCCCGAAACATTGATATGTCTGAAAACTAAAAACAAAAATTGCGATTGATTGCTGACATTTCCTAAAAATTTTATAGCAGCTCGCACGGGGCGGCACTTAGGCTTGCGCCGACCCTGCCACTGATGATGCTGCAACGCCAGCGAAACATGTCTGGGAGAAACTAAAAACAATTGTGTTTGCTCAAGGCGGACCATACATAAAAATCAAATTTATGTTGTCTATTTTTTTTAATGGTGAAATTTACTTCCTGGATTTAGATATAGATTTAGAGATAGTATTCGTAGTAGATAGACTCATTCGCGAAGAATGCTTGCGAGATAGAAACGGAAAAGCAGATTTTCTGGCAAATAAGGGCACAACGTTTAAACAAAATGGAGCAATTGGCATTTTGCATTGAAAAGGATAATTAAAAATTACAAAAAAAAAGAAAAAATAGAAAGAGCCAATAAAATTTCATCACAGAGTAATACAGGGAATCTGATGTGAGAACAGAAGCAGCGGCCACATGGCTCTCGGTTACACGACACTACTGTTTGGCCGCTACTTTGGGTAACATCTCCATCCTGCCGTGCCCAGAATGTGTTGTGTGTTGCAAAACTGGTCCAGTCATGAACAGTGAACGTTTAAAACAATGTAACCAAAATTATTCTATTATAATACGCACTTAACAACAATGTATTGAGAAGCTAGACGCCGAATGACGATAAGACAAGTACCGGAAATTTAAAATCTAATATATAAAGCAGAGTGTCCGTATGTGTGTACGTGTTGCATACAAATCTACAGTTTTGTTCCAATCCTTATGACATTTTGTACACGTAAGCTTCAATCCATGAGGAAGGTCGCCATAAGTGTAAGAATCACGTACCATAGATAGTTCACGAGATTTTACGTCATAAACAATGAGATGCGCGAAAAACTGCTGCATTTAGCAACAATGCTGCTCATTTTCTCCTAAACCACTGGACCGATTTCAACCAAATTTGGTAAACACATTCCTTACCGTGAAGTAACAATTGCTACAGGGTTAAGAATCACATACGGACACATGGTTCAGAAGATATGACGTGACAAACAATAGGAATCCCAAAAAACAGCCACATAATGCGGCGAGACTTTACAAATACGCTACATTAGAATGAGAGTACTTAGAGACTTGCAACAAACTTTAAACACAATTTCAAACCTTTATTAAACTTTTTCTCGCTGACAACAATAGCAAACTGATGAAAGGAAACAAGTTTCTTGCTTACTACTTTTCCACTATTTATGGAGTAAAACAACGGCATTCTGTATGCCGTTACAATAATTTGTACACTACAAATTGTAGCCGCAGGAAATTTTGCAGACAGTATACGCGCATATAGTTGAGTGTACCTTCAAAATTGTATCACAGTGCGACACGTAGGTCGTGAGATATGAGCACGTAAACAGTAACGTTCATGGGAAAGCGTCCCATCAAGCACTTATTTACTACTAACTGTATTCTCAAGAGATTATACAGACATACAGCCCTCATAAAAATGGCAGAAATAAATAAATTAATATCCGGGCGACGCTGGGTTTTCAGCTAGTGATAATATAATTTATTGTAGCTACGCTATACAAGTTGTATTGTTCGGTCGTAGGTACAGCTAAGTCCGGGTGGCTCGCTGCTATCCTCATAAACTAGAATAATCCTACTGCAGATCCTTTCATCTGCAAAATTTCACTGCTTTTGCGTTCATTGTCCATATTTGGATTGTCAGAAAAAATTTCAACACATTATGTTTTCTGAGACTGCAGATGTTTATTGAACAGCTAATTACAGATTCAGCAAGACATCACAGTTCAGAATTATTTATATACAAATCATATCAAAAACAATTATGGTTGAGGTCCATGGAAACAGCGTGTATCCGTTGGCTGAATTAAGAAGTGATGTAGTACCTGAAACAGGAGGAGACTGTGTTACTAATTTCTTTTATTTACATTTTCGATCAAAAATGCAAAATAAACAAATATTGTGAGGAACTCTGACTTTTTTTTTCTCGAACGTCTAGTAATACTGCACCTATCAGGGTGCGATAAAAGTGTCGTCCTGTTATTTTAGAATCAGTTTAAACAAGACATGATTCTACGATATTTCTGACACTAACTTGGTAATAAATTATGTTGTATGTAATATTGCCACGGTACCAAATAATGCAGTTAAATACATAAGTTCATGGCTTGTACAATATAAATTCATGTTAAATCACAGTAAGACTAAGTTTTTACAGTTTATAACGCACAATTCGACGAAAACTGACATTCTGATTACACCATATGGTAAGTGAAATTGACCGCAAAACTAGGGGTTCAAATAGATAGTAAGCTGTCGTAGAAAGCCCATGTACAGGACCTAGTTCAAAGAATACATCCTCCTTTATTTACCATTACAACGGCATCTGAAATAAGCTAAAAGTACGTCTACATATATGCTCCTCAATCCACCGTAAGGCGCGTGGCGGAGGAAACATTGTACCACTACTAGGTGTTTCCTTTCCTTTTCCACTCCCAAATAGAACGAGGGGATGAAAGAATGTCTATATGCCTCTGTACGAGCCCGATCTTGTTTTTATGATATCTCTCGTTCTGCAGTCGGCTTCAAATTCCGGCACTCTAAATTTCGTCAACAGAATTTCTCGGAAATAGTCTACCCACCAGCGAATCCCATTTGAGTTCTGGAAGCATTTCGGTAACACTCGCGCAATGATCGATTGTACCAGTTACAAACCTGGTGAAGATCCCAAACACTTGAGAAATACTCAAGACGGGTCGTACAAGCGTTTTTCTTATGCGTTGTTGTCTACACATGAATCACACCTTCCCAAAACTCTTCCAATAAACAGAAGTCGATCATTCGCCTTCCCCACGACTGTCCTCATATACTCGTTCCATTTCATATCGCTGTGCTGCGTTACGCCTAGGTCTTTAAATGACGCGACTCTGTAAAGCAGCACACTACTAATGCTGTGTTAGAACATTACGGGATTGTTTCTCCGACTAATCTGCATCACTTTACATTTTTCTACATATAGCGTTAGTTGCCATTCCTCACACCGCCTAGAAATTTGCTCCAAGCCATCCTGCAACCTACTACAGTCATACAATGACGACGCCCTCTTGTAGACCACAGCATCGTCAACAAAAACCCGCAGATTACAACTCACTCTGTCCCTCGGGTCTTTTATGCAGATAGAAAATAATAGTGGTCCTAATACAGTTCCCTGACGATACCCTAGTTTCTGGAGAACACTCGCCATCGAGGACAGCAAACAGGGTTCTATTACTTAAGTAGTCTTCGAGCCTCTCACAATATTTCGGTACCTATTTTGTAAGCTCGTAAATTAGTTAGCCGTCTGTAGTACGGTATCGTGTCAAACGCCTTTTGAAAATCTGGCAGTATGCAGACTGCCTGTTGCCGATGATATGCCAAAGTGCATGGAAAACTCACTTGATACTTGGAAATTACTTGTTGAAACACGTCGTTTGTGATATAAATAAGGAAGAATATCGGCAGGCAGTAGTTGATGTTATTGTGAAGCACGCGAAATTACATGATTTCGTGATAGCAGACGACTGTATCACTTACTATAACGTTACAAAACGTGGTGGGTAAGTTTTACACTGGTCTCAAATATGGCGGCCAGTGTACGATGTTTACATAGGTCGTTGTCGCAATAAATTTGGCTGTGCTGTCTCCGGTGTTGCTTTATGCTCGGACACCAATGCAAAACACCTGCTTTCCATCTTTCTCGAGCTTGTTCTCGTCGTCTAATAACCCCGCAGTAGTTGGCGGCGCTACATTCTATTCTACGTACTCGAATGACGCGGGAAAGATGCTACCGTTACATAAAAAGAGTTGTATGTCTCTACTTGTCTGCTGAAGCCTGAAGTGGCAGCGTCTGACAGGCTTTATGTATTGTAACTGACATGTATAGCCACTAGTAGTTTATTATATCGTCTATGCGAAACACAGCTAGCTCTTTATTCACACGAAGTGATGGGTGCTATCGACAAGGGTTCGCAAATCGATTCCGTATTTCTTGATTTCCAGAAAGCTTTTGACACCGTACCTCACAAACGGCTTTTAATCAAATTGCGTGGTTATGGTATATCGCCCCAAATTTGTGATTGGATAGGGGATTTCTTTTCAGAGAGGACACAGTTCGTAGTAATCGATGGTAAGGCATCGACTAAAACAGACGTGTTATCGGGCATTCCACAGGGTAGTGTAATTGGTCCTCTGCTGTTCCTTATTTATATAAACCGTTTAGGGGAAAATCTAAGTAGCTCTCTTAGGTTGTTTGCAGATGACGCCGTCATTTACAGTCTAGTAAAACCATCTGAAGATCAAAACCAACTGCAGAACGATCTGAATAAGATATGTTTGGTGTAAAAATTGGCAATTGACTCTAAATATTAAGAAGTGTGAAGTCGTCCACATGAGCACGAAAATAAATCCGTTAAACTTTGTTTACAAGATAAATGAATCAAAAGTGAAGGCCGAAAACTCCACAAAATACCTAGGAAAAACTATTACTTCAGACTTAAATTGGAAAGGACACTGATAATATCATGGGAAAAGCGAAAAGCTTTTTATTGGCATAACCGTTAAAACATGCAACAGAACTATAAAAGAAACTGCATACACTACGCTTGTCCGTACAATTTTGGAGTATTGCAGCCCAGTGTGGGATCCTCATCAGGTGGGTTTAACAGAGGACACAGAAAGGGTCCAGAGAAGGTCAGCTCGTTTCGTATTGTCACGATACAGGGGAGACAGCGTTACGGAAATGATACAGGATCTGGGATGCCCCAGGGAGGACTGGACCCTCAAAACAAACAACCGCCCACTGTGAAACATGAAGCCTCAGACCACGCAGCCACTCGGTGCGGCTTAGAGACGGATGGTGGTGGTGGTGGGTGGTCGCGACGTACCTGCGGCAGTCGCCTGCGCGCCCTCAGCCTACCCCCAGGGGTTCCAGTCCTTCTTGATGGCCAGCGTCACTGGAACTGGAACTGGAACGCTGGAAGCCGCTTTGGCCGCAGCCGCCGCTGCCGCCGCTGAAGCAGCCGCCGTGCGCTGTGGAAAAAAAAAACCAAAACAATAAAACACTGTCACAACCACAAAACACTGTCACTGTAATAGGTAATAGGGTAGGGTGACGCCAAGCAGTGATATGCTGCGCTACCAAGCCCTGAAGTGGTCGAGTTCCAGTACAAATGTGCATTGGAACATTATACTCGTGACTGTCTGATCCTTTTATATATTTGAAATAAATTTTTTAAGCCTTAAGTTGTATGTTAATGCTTACTGATCTGCTTTTAGTTCCGGAAGATGCTTCCATCAAGTGAAACATATTCCAGTGTGGAGTCATAACTTCGTGTTTCGTTTCACATTTATTTTGCAAAGCTTCGTATATATATATATATATATATATATATATATATATGTGTGTGTGTGTGTGTGTGTGTGTGTGTGTGTGGACACCAACTGTCTGCATGTACTGTTATACTTGTCAAAGTGAATGAAAGCTTCTGAAAATGAATGTAAATCGTGTAACTGAAGCCAAACATGGGTACCAAAACAGTATTCACCTAGTAGGATATGGACAACCGCCTAAAAACTATATCAAGGCACACCAGTCCACCGCATTGGTAATCCATGGAGAGAGGATTCTCCCCCCCTCCCCCCTCAGTTAGTTAGTTTCTTTTTGGTTGTGATATCATATTCGTTGAAAGTTCTTCTATGAGCGCTGTTTTGTTATTACATGAAGCACACAGATCTCTGACCAAGAGCAATAATCTGCTACAGTAGCTATATTTGAATGCAAGCCAGTTTACTTTATCGTTGTGGAAAGAAGTGGCTTCAAAAGTGTTCGTGAGCAGGTCGCGGAAGCAAGTGCATTGCATGTGAAAATCTAAGAAGAACAGTAGAGAAGTTTTAGAGTAAACAATGTGACTATGTTTGTGAAACACATTGTAGTGACGTCAGAGGCAGGTAGGAAAATGAACAGGTAATGTTCATTATTGCAGCAGTTGCCAAACTCGGCGTGTGCGCCTGGACAACACCTTCGGCCTGATCCTTGAAAGACCTTGAAAGACGTTGTGAACCGCCCTGTAGTGGCGTTCTATTTGGGAGTGGAATAAGAAAGGAAATGCCTAGTAGTGGTAACAGTGTACCCTTTGTCATACACCTTAAGGTGGATTGCAGAGTGTGTATGTAGATGTAGAATGACGTCAGAGCCAAGCAGCAGAGTGAGGAGGTAGAGTGTACCCAGGATAAGATGGATGATGCGCAGAGACGAGTTTTCGTCCGAAGCGCCGGTCGAGTTCATTCCTTCGTTTGGAAGGGGAGGATGCGTCAGTCGAGTTCCACCTATACCCGGGCCGCTGAAACTTTGCACTTGACGTTTACAAATAACAAGTGAAGAGCAAGAAGCGCGAGGCGCTAGTCGCTAGCAACGATCCAATCACAGCGCGATAAACACTTCCGGTGGTCACGTGCCGTGACGTCAAATTTCCCGCGTTACCGGATTTGTTCAGTGCTACCGTAAACAAAGTTGTGTACCGTGTTTATCGCGTGTTTATGTTGTGTGTGCTTTTCTCGCTGCGATTTGTTTTACTGCGAGTGGTTTAACTTGACTTTCCGAGTTAAAGTAATTGGATGATGTCAACGAAAAGACGTTTCTCTAGTGACGTTTTCTTAGTAAGTTCTCAGTTTCGTTTGAATAAAAACTTCGAAGCTTATGCTCTGAGCAGGAAGTTCATTCGCGATTCAAACGATCGGAAAGAAGTTATGGTGCAGTGGTTACAAGAAAGAAATATTGCTGCAGATATGTCAATGTCAAAACTTTTATATTCGCTCGTGAAACAAAATAAAGCCTGTTACACCCACATATGCAGTAGACGAAATCGCAAAGGAGCAGCGTCACATTGAAATAAATCTTCCCCCATTTCACCGCCGTTTTAACCCTATAAAATTGGTGTGGAGTGATGTGAAGAATTACTTAAGGAACAATAAGTCTTTCACTATAACAGAGGTCGAAAAGCTGTTGCATGAAGCTGTTGCCACTGTGGCAGCGCAAACAATGGAAGGGATCATGAACGGTTAATGATTTTTCTCGGTGATGACGATTTTGGCAGCGACGACAACAGTCAAGATGGGGAGCTGGCTGTAATTGTACCACTGTCGCCGTAAATTGGTGAGTGAAAAGCAGTCTGATTATAAAACGTAGAGAGAGAAATTACTATCTTGATTATTGTTTATTTCGTATCTGTCGTGATCCAGTGCTTATTTCCTATACTGCTTTGCTCCGTTATTGAAAGCGTGTGCGTTGTTCTCTGGTCTCCATTAATATGCCATTAATTCCTGCTCGAGAACGAATTGTTATATGCACTTTTATTACTCAATAGCTTACATCTACGAGATGCAATTGAAAAACCGTTTTGTCTGCTGTGTGTATAGAAGCTAGTGTTGCAACATCGCTAAAGCAGTGTAGCCAACTTAACTCGCCTTAATGCGAAACGTCAAGTGCAATGTTTCAGCGGCCAGTGAGCCGGGCACTTCCCCTCCAGCTCTCCGGCCGCTACCCCCGCCACTGCCACCCTCCCCCCGCGCGCCCAGCCGCCTGCGCAGCTACCGGCCAATTTATCTCGCGCGCAGTGCAGTGCGGCGCGCAGCCGCTCACCTGGACGGCGGCGGCGGCCTGCGCGGTGGCGTGCGAGCGCTGCAGGGCGTCGACGGCTGCGGCGGCGGCGTCCGCGCGCTGCTGCGCGGCGGCGGCGGCGGCCTCCTTGGCGGCGGCCACGCTGGCGCCCTCGGCGGCGGCGTCGCGCGCGGCCGACGCCTTGGCGCGGGCGGCGGCAGCCGCGTGGGCGGCGTCGCGCGCCGCGCTCAGTGCCGCAGCCAGCTCCGCGGGGCTCGGGCCCACCGGCACTGCGGGCAGGCGGCGCACGTAAACAAACACTGTCCACCACGCGTGACCCAATACACGTGGACAAAATGAACTGTTCGATACCACTTCTCCTACTTCCAATACCGTTTAGTTTTCAATGAAACTTTCAAAAGAGGATGATTTGTTCACAACATCCTGAACAAATCCTCAGGAGGGAGGTGGGGTGGCTAGGTTTGGGCCAGTTGGAGAATGAACTATTCCACACCACATTTGGTTATTATGTCTAACATAAAGCAGAGTGTCTGTATGTATGTACATGTTGCATACAAATCTACTGTTTTGTTCCAATCTTTATGAAATTTTGTACACGTAATTCAATCCATGAGGACGGTCGCTGCGCTTCACTGGTTTGCAGAAACTCACCGTGACTCACCCTCTGACAAACTTACCGTGACTCACCCTGTGTCACGTCAGGGACCTGCGACTCAACTTGCAGCCAGCCTAAAGCCCGTAAGAATCACATACAATACATAGTTCACGAGATATGACCTCATAAACAATGAGATGCGCGATAAACTGCAGCATTTTGCGACAATGCTGCTCATTTTCTCCTAAACCATTGCACCGAATTAAACCAAATTTGGTACACACATTCCTTACCGTGAGGTAACAACTGCTGCATGGTTAAAAATCACATACGGCACCTGCTTCAAAAGATATTACGTCATAACCAATAGAAATCGCAAAAAGTGCCATATAATGCGGCGAGACTTTCGAAATACACTGTATGAGAATGACAGTACTTAGCGAGTTGCAACAAACTTTAAACATAATTTCAAACCTTTGTTAAACTTTTTCTCGCCGGCAACCATAGTAAAATTATGAAAGGAAAAAAGGTTTCTCGCTTACTACTTTTCCGCTGTTTATGGAGTAAAACTACGGCTCTCGGTACGACATTACAATTTATAATTTGAAACACTACAAATTGTAGCGACAGGACATTTTACAGACAGTATACACACATATATTTGGATGTGCCTTCTAAATTGTATCACAATACGACACGTAGTTCATGAGATTTGAGCACATAAACAGTAACGATATGGAAAACCGCCCCATCACGCACCAAGTTTTAATCTATTACTTCTTTACTACTGACTGTATTCCTAACAGAGTTTGCAGACTTACAGCCCTTATACAAATGAATATATACCTGAAAAATGGCAGGAATAAATACATAAATACCTGGGCAACGCCGGGTTTTCAGCTAGTTTCCAATAACATTTAGTTTGGAATGTGGGCCACAGGGACCAGGTACATAATGCCTCACTCCGCAGAGAACAGTCTGCTCAAGACGTCCTGAACGAATACTCAAAGGGTGCTGAGTTTGGGCCAGTTGGACAAAACTACGCCATACCACTTTTGATTATTATATTTCCAATACAGTTTAGTTTAGAATATGAGCCAAAGGGCCCAGCTACTTGATGTCTCACTCTGCAGAGAATAGTTCGATCGTGACATCCTTAACAAATCCTCAGCAATGTCGAATGGGGGCCACCTCCACTAAACAAGAAATCGACAACACTCTTGGTTATGAATTTTCGGATGCCATTTAGTTTTTGAACGTAGAGTGGCCGAATAAGTACTCCACAAAGGACAGTTAGTTGACGAAGTCCTGAACGAATCCTCAGAGGGTACTCTTAAGTGCGAAAGACTGAATTGTGCGATACCAGTTTTGAAGGAAGCGTCGAGACAGCGTGGTCATTACAGACACAGAGCTAACGCTCAGATTGTTTGGGAAATGTGGGAAAAGAAATCATCTACCTGGAGTGATTTAGGGAAATCACAGAAAACATCAATTTTGATGGTCAGAGGCAGAGGCAGAGGGACCAACAACGTGAGCACATACTCTGCACGCGACAGTTTCTACATGGTGTGCTGAAGGAATTTTCTGGCGGTGCCTCATGCAGATAGCTGCTGATTATGTAGTTTCAAATACTATTTACTTTAGAATGTGCGGCAGAATCGGAATTCAACACTCCACAGGGGGAAGTTCCTTCACAGTGACCTGAACGAATTCCAATCGAGTGCCAGTTGTATGCCAATTACACAAATTGAAATGCTCGATCCTTCTTTATGTTATTACTATTCAGCTTTCGACTGGGACCCAACTCTACGCTCGGCGTGGGAAAGTTTCTCCGTAATGTACTGAGGAAATTATCGGAGGTGACGGATGCAGGGCAGCTAGACCAATTGTTTTTCCATCTTACTTTTTGTTATTAATTTTTCAATAAGTAGAATTTTTAATGCACATACATGATGTATTATAGTGCAGTTCAATATCTTCACTTAAAGTATTTTTGGAAACATAGATACTTCGGGTCTCTATGTCTATACTACACTAATATGGTGACTGTGTTGAACTGGGCATGAAACTTGGATTTGTGCTTTACGCTAGCGAAGCTTCGCCATTTCGTCCATCTAGACATGAGTCCCATTGAACCAAATTTCAACACTGCCACAAATTGCTGAATGCTGCGCTGCATTATTCTACACGCTCGCAACTTACATTTGTATCAACACGAAGGTTCTCATGTTATTTGCGCACCTGCACTCAAATGTTCGAGTTGCTGCCCAATCATCTTTACAATAGTATGGTGTGTATTCTTTCGGCCAGATGAGTAGACAACATACATACATTACAATACTTTACTTGAATCTTCTTGGCCGATTAAAACTGTGACTTAATGGGATTCAAACTGGGAACTTTGCCCTTATAGGAGTTTTCATACCCATTTTTGTTTTCCGAGGTACAATGCACGCTGTCTTCCGTGCCACATAATACAATTCTGTAATTAACCTACAATATTTTTCCTTGAATTTCATTTCAAGCTGCGTGCTTTATTGAGATTCTAACACACAACCTTTGCCTTTAGTGGAACTTCCAAGTTTTCAATAGTATTTTTGTTTTGTTTTTTTGAAAGCACACAATGTACTGCTGTATCTACAGCTACAATTTTATCTTGAAATATCTCGGCAGATTTTAACTGTGTTCCACCATGGAACATGAAGTCGGGGCCTTTACCACTAGCAATGTTTTCATTTTTTGAAATTTATGGTGCATATAGTCTTATGTGTCTGCTGTATCTACAAATACTTTTCTCGATTTTCCTTTAATATTTTATTAGTGTCCCAGACCGAGTTTCGAACTCGCGAACTTTAGTAGGAATTTGAAGTTTTCGATACCCTCGTAGATTTGAAATGCACAAAATATAATGTCTTTTGAAGCACACAATGGTCTGCAGTCAATTAAGTTACATAATGTCTGCTAATACTGCCTGGTAAATTAAATCTGTGGCTATACTGGGAGTCGAACTGTGGCCCTTTGTTTTCTGACGCCAAATTCTCTAATAAATGAGTTGCCCAAACACGACTCAAGATCCGTCCTCTTACTTCCACCAATAACTCTTTTCCTACCTTGCAAACTTCTCAGACCTGCTATTGCAAAACTAGTACTCATGGAAAGAATGATAACACACAGATGTAAATTAGCTAATCCAATTAAAACACGGGAATATTAGTAGGAATATAATTTTGACCGTAAATATTATGAGAAAACAATTTACCTTCCCACTGTTAGTTTATATCAGTGACAGGATGAAGTGCAACTAGAACTGGTTGATGGTTGGTTTGGAAGAATAGGTAAAGCAGATGGTAAGCAGCTGGGTAGGCAGGAAGAGGTCGTGCTGATCGGGGTGGTGTGGGTGGGGAGCAGAATAATGGAACAGTGAGTTAGAGAAGAAAGTGCAAGAAGAGCAGGGAGTGTGATAAGTTACAAAATACAATTAGGAAAACCAGTGGGTTGATAGAGCATTCACTAGCTTGTGGCTTTCAACTTTGTGAGCAGCTTACTGACCAGGGAGAAGTCATCCAGAGCACAGACGAGGTTGGGGTAGGGGCAGAAGAATGGTACAGTGAGTGAAAGGTTGAAGTGTGAGAAGAGCAGGGCGAAGGTGGGGTTGGAAGAGAAAATCAGGGAAGTGAGTGAGGTGTTGGAGTTCTTATCGGCGATGTGCAGTGGCGACTCAGGCGGTAGGTGAGGGTGGGGTGGGGAGCAGAACAATGATGCAGTGAGTGAAAGGATGAAGTGTGAGAAGAGCAGGGTGAGGGAGGGGTTGGAAGTTTAAGTAAGGTAAGTGAGTGAGGTGTTGTGGTACTCACCGGCGATGTGAGGCTGCGACTTGGCGAGCAGCTTGCTGAGCAGGAAGGGGTCTTCCAGGGGGTAGATGAGGGTGGAGTGGGGTCAGAAGAATGGTGCAGTGAGTGAGAGGATGAAGTGCAAGAAGAGTGAGGTGATGTAGGGATTGGAAGATAAAATAGGAAAAGTGAGTGAGGTGTTGTGGTAATCACCGGCGATGTGAGGCTGCGACTTGGTGAGCAGCTTGCTGAGCAGGAAGGGGTCTTCCAGGGGGTAGAGGGGGTGGAGTGGGGTCAGAAGAATGGTGCAGTGAGTGAGAGGATGAAGTGCAAGAAGAGTGAGGTGATGTAGGGATTGGAAGATAAAATAGGAAAAGTGAGTGAGGTGTTGTGGTACTCACCGGCGATGTGAGGCTGCGACTTGGCGAGCAGCTTGCTGAGCAGGAAGGGGTCTTCCAGGGGGTAGAGGGGGTGGAGTGGGGTCAGAAGAATGGTGCAGTGAGTGAGAGGATGAAGTGCAAGAAGAGTGAGGTGATGTAGGGATTGGAAGATAAAATAGGAAAAGTGAGTGAGGTGTTGTGGTACTCACCGGCGATGTGAGGCTGCGACTTGGCGAGCAGCTTGCTGAGCAGGAAGGGGTCTTCCAGGGGGTAGGCGGGGGCGGAGGGCACGGACGGGAATCCCAGAGGCAGCGGCAGCACGCCTCTCTTCGCCAGGTGTCGCTCTCCCGAGGGCAGCGAGTCGGCGAAGCAGGCGGCGAACGCGCACAGAAGCACCTGCAAGGGGAGCCGGCCACACGGTCCACACTCAGGTAGCCATCTGAAAGCTTCTGCATGAAACTCCTAGTAGTCACAAATTCATAAATGGCTAGTCATCCAAAGGCAACACTATGAAAGACCAGGCATACTGGAGACAAATACACTGTGGCAAAACAAATCAGAACTCAGAACTCCCTTCAGATTTCCAGTCAGTGCGTGATGCAAACACACGTCATGGCATGGAGACGAATTCGTGTTTCCTACAGCAAACTGAATGAGTTTGAAACTGGTCGAACTGTGGCCTTCCGAGTCGAGGGGCGGTCCTGTCGGAGAATTGCCGCACGAGTTAGACCAACAGACATGCTCACATCCGCATTCTCATACCGTACACGAGGTTCTCGTCATCCACACAGTACAGACGTCTGTCACTGTATGAGCTTCAGCGACATATTGTACAGCTACAACAGCACAGTGAAGACGCTTTGTCACTCGGAAGTGTCAACACGAAATGTTGCTAATCGGAAAACAACAACACGCTTCTCTAGCGATAGATAATTATCAGTGCAGCTTTCTGAACTTTCAGATTTCTAATTATGAAGACGGCTTTGTAATGCGAAAACCGCTTAACTAAATAAAATCAAACTTGTAGCACATACATTGACTTGAAATCAAATGTTTGTAATCTATAAGAGCAAACTGCTAGGGTCATCAGTCCCTAGACTTAAAAACTACGTAAAGTAACTTACAGTAAGGACAACTCACTCACCTGTGTTCGAGGAGGACTTGAACTTCCAGTGGTAAGCCAGTCCGTAGCATTATGCCTTAGACCACGTGGGACAGAGACTTGAACATTTACATCAGTAACATGATATCCTTCCAAGAACAGATGGAACAATCAGTGAAAAGTCCTCATTTGTTTCTTCTTTAACTTTTTTGCATTATGCCCACGTACATAGCTGAATGCATATACTCAATAAAACTGGACACATGTCGTGTGGCATATTTTTTTAACTGATCTATACTACCGCCTCTTAAAATATTTGTTATTTTACCTCTACATATATACTAGAAAAGAATCCTTACACGCCTCGGTACAAACTTTAATTTCTCTTTGTGATCTTTACGCGAAATGTAAGTAGGCGGCAGGAACATCTTTCTACAGTCAGCTTCAAAATCCGGCCCTCTAAATTTCCTCAACAGAAATTCACGAAAAGAACGTCGTCTTTCCTCCAGGAATCCCAACTGGGTTCCTAGAGTATTTCCGTGACACTCGCGCATTGGTCGAACCTACCAGTAACATACCTAGCTGCTCGCCTCTGAACTGCTTCTATGTCTTCCTTTAAACTGAACTGCTTCGGGTCCCAAACACTTGAGCAATACTGAAGACGTGGTCCTACAAGCGTTTTATACGCGGTCTCCTTTACAGATGAAGCACAGCTTCCCAAAATTCTCCCAGTAAACGTAAGTCGGCTGTCTGCCTTACTCACAACTGTCCTTACATGTTTGTTCCACTTCATATCGCTCTGCAATGTTACGCCTAGCTATTTGAACAACGCGACTGCATCAAGAAGCTCAATACTAATGCTGTATTTAAAAATTATGATTGTTTTTCTTGTTTGTCCTGTAACACCTTGTATAGAAAATAACAGCGGTCCTAGCCAACTCCCCTGTGGCACTTCTGACCATACTTTTCTCTACGATGAACACTCGTCGTAGAGGGCAACACACTAGCTTCCAATACTTTAGAATCTATAATGAAATAAATCCCAATTTGCGATCAGTTATGGCTTCACTGCATTAGGTTTAGATTAAATACCGAAGTGCAGCGAATGAAAATTTGTGCCCTGCCGGGATTCGAACCCGGGATTTCCTGCTTACTAGGCAGACGCGTTGACCACTCCCCAGGACACAGTGACCAGCCCGACTGCAGAGGACTCTTCCCTGCACGTCTCCCGCCACACACAAATCTCCATTCGCCACGCTGCCTCTTTCCTATAACCACAGCCTTTAGAAAATGTTCAAATGTTCAAATGTTTGTAGAACTTATGGGACTTAACTATAGGGTCATCAGTCGCTAAGCTTACAAACAACTTATGAACTAGCTAAGACTAAGGAAGGCACAAATATCCATGCCCGAGGAAGGATGCGAACCCCCGACCATAGTGGCCGTGCAGACCGTGACTGGAGCGCCTCAGTCCCCTCGGCCACCGCGGCCGGCTTTCCTCCAGGAATCCCAACTGAGTTGCCGGAGCATTTCCGTGACACTCGCGCATTGGTCGAACCTACCAGTAACAAACCTAGCTGCTCGCCTCTGAACTGCTTCTATGTCTTCCTTTAAACTGATCTGCTGCGCTTCCCATACACTTGAGCAATACTCAAGTCGTGGTCGTACAAGCGTTTTATACGCGGTCTCCTTTACAGGTGAAGTACATCTTCCCAAAATTCTCCCAATAAACCGAAGTCGGCTGTCCGCCTTACTCACAACTGTCCTTACATGGTCATTTCATTTGATACCGCTCTGCAATGTTACGCCTAGATATTTGAAGGTTGCGACTGCATCAAGAAGCTCACTACTAATGCTGTATCCGAACATTATAGCATTGTTTTCCTGTTTGTTCTGTAACACCTTATGTAGAAAAAAAATCGCACTGACGTGTTTTACGGCCCGCTTTAGATTTGTAGTTTTATAAGTTTTTGAAACATTTTGGTCCAAAATAATGATCTAAGAAAATAATAAATTAATTAATAAGAGTGTCTCAAACGCTATTAGGAAATAAAATAGGTAGTGACGGGTTTCGAACCACCGACCTTTCGCGTCACAGTCCAGCACATGGCCCACTGCGCTACGGCTATAAATCAAAACAAGGGTACTTTAATCTCATGGTATTGATGGCAGTTGTTGATTGGTGTTAATATGGCATTTGTTGACATTAGATTATCATTTGTCGTACGAAGAACGATGTGTTTTTGTTAACGGCAGTGTGCCTTTGCTTTGAAATGACAACGTGTAAGTTACAATAAGAAAATGATCAAATACGCGAGGAATGTCACGTGACATCTTCGAACGGCTACTTTTCTTTAATTCGATTGAGGGTATCAAATCTCCGTTATTTTTGCAAATATGTCTCAAACGATACGAGATATGAAAAAAACATTAGGGAGATAAGTTGTAGAGAATTTTCTCCTCTACCAATTAGGTTATTCAATTTTCGTGTCAGATGAACGGTACGTTTGCAATTACAATTACATTACAAACGGCTTTTCTTTGTTTTACTACCGTACTTATTGTACGAAAAATTTGAAAAAGGGAGGTTCTGGTCTCTGGCGGCCTACAATAATGTCTGTAAAATTTGGTGCTGATCGGTTGAACGGTTCATCTTAAAAACAGGGAACACGTTACGGACAGACAGACGGACGGACGGACAGACATACAGACAGACATACATCTTAAAATCGCCGTTATTTTTTGCAAATATCTTTGAAACGCTACGAGATATGAAAAAAAACATAATAGAGCAAAGTTGTAGAGAATTTTCTCCTCTACAAATTCGGTTATTCGATTTTCGTTTCAGATGAATAGTTAAGCCGTTATTTTCATTTAAATTTCGAGCTGTCAAAAGACGATCGCAAAGGCCCACTTTTAGTGTTACTACCGTAACGTAAAGTGGGCCAATAGCACTATGGCACTCCTGACGAGGCCTTTCTCTCCGATGAACACTCGCCATAGAGGTCAAAACACTGGCCCTACTACTTCAGAAGTCTACTGTATTGTCCAAGTCTGAAGACTGGGTCTTCAGCAGAGTTTCGCTAGTATGGTCTAGGGTGAGGAGTGTTGTACTCACCGCGACGTTCCTCATGATGACTCTTGCTTGAGGCTGCTGGTGGACGGAGCGACTTGCTGCCTGTGGGGCGACTGGTGCCTTGGACTCTCCGCCTTCCAGTATTTATACTCCAGCGCCGCTGCCTCTTCCTCCAGAGCGGCGTTCCAGCGGCCCAGGTGGAGTCTCCAGGGCGCGGCCGGCCGGCGCTGATGATGATGTCCGCAATTACCCACCGCCTTTCCAGGAGAGGAGGCCGTATTGTTCGCGTCGCGCCCTTCACCGGGCTCGTCAGCTGAGCACAGCGGTCACCAGCACCATCGCTCGCTTCCTACTTCGGCCGCATTCCGGATTTCTCCTCTAATAACACTCCAGCCACCGGCATTAAGCCGAGTGGCTACTGCCACCTGACAATCCGACATTCCAACAAATCGATTCCATATTTCCCCATTTGTGGAAGGATTTAGACAGTGTACCACACAAACGTCTTCTTGTCAAATTGCGTGCTTGAGAATTTCAGAGGGAGCTTTAGAGAATTTCAGAGGGAGCTTTAGCAACAGTTGACAGAAACGGGTAGAAATAAAACATCAGAAGAAGAATGGGTAGCATTATAGATGAAATAGTGGACACAACAGAGAATAAAATAAGTAGAAGCCGGCCGCGATGGCCGAGGGGACTAAGGCGCTCCAGTCACGGTCTGCACGGCCACTACGGTCGGGGGTTCGAATCCCCCCTCGGGCATGGATATTTGTGCCGTCCTAGTTCGTAAGTAGTTCATAAGTAGTTCATAAGTAGTTTGTAAGTTTAGGGACTGATGACCCCGTAGTTAAGTCCCATAGACTATACAAACATTTAAACATTTTTGAAAATAAGTAGAAAGGCAAGACTTCCCAGAAGTCCTTGGACATCACAAGAAATACTAAATTTAATTGAGAGAGGAGAAAATATAAAAATGCAGAAAATGAAACAGGCAAAATGGAGCACAGACGACTAAGAAATGGGATTGACAGGAAGTGTAAAATAGCTAAGCGTGAGTGGCTAGAAAGCAAATGCAAGTCTGTAGAAGAATGTATAAATAGGGGAAAATAGACACCGCCTACAGGAAAATAAAAGAGACATTTGGAGACAAGTAAAGCAGCCGTGTGAATATAAAGAACATAAATAGAAAACCAGTTCTCAGCAAAGAAGGGAAAGCTGAAAGGTGGATAGAGTATATAGAGGGGCTCTACAAAGGAAATGAACTTAGAGACAATATTGTAGGAAGGAAAGACTATATTGATCAAGATGAAACAGGAGATACTACACTGTGAGAGGAATTTGACAGAACACTGAAAGACCAAAGTCGAAGCAAGGCCTCTGGAGTGGACGACATTCCCTCAGAACTACTGAAGACTCTGGGAGAGCCAACCATGACAAAACTATTTCAGCTGCTGCGTAAGATGTACGAGACAGGGTAAATACCTACAGACTTTAAGAAAAATGTAATAATCCCCACTCCAAAAAAGCAGGTGCAGACAGGTGTGAAAATTAAAGAGCCATCATTTTAATAACTCATGGTTGCAAAATTTTAACACAAATTATTTACAGAAGGATTGAAAAGCTGCTAGAAGCCGACCTTGGGGGAATATCAGTTTGGATTCAGGAGAAATGTAGGAACACATGAGGCAATCCTCACTTTACAGCTTATCTTAGGAGATAGATTAAGGAAAGGCAAACTTACATTTCTACCTTTTGTAGATTTGGAGAAAGCTACTGACAATGTTGATTGGAATAGACACTTTAAAATTCTGAAATCAGCATGAGTAAAATATAGTGAACGGAAGGTTATTTACAACTTGTACAAAAACCAGACTTCGGTTATCCAAGTTGAAGGGCATGAAAGGGATGCAGAGGGTTGTAACCTTTCCCCAATGTTATTCAATTTGTACATTGAGCAAGCTATAAAGGAAAGCAAAGCGAAATTTGCAGAATGAATTAACCTTCACGTTGAAGAAATAAAATATTACGTTTTGCCGATGACATTGTAATTCTGTGAAACACAGCAAAGAACCTGTAAGAGCAGTTAAACGGAATGGACAACATGTTGAATGATGCATATAAGATGAACATTGACAAGAGCAAAACAAGGGTAATGGACATTAGTCTAGGAAAATCAGACAATGCTGAAAGATATTAGGTAATGAAACAATAAAGGTGGTAGTTGAGTTTTATTACTTGAGCAGTAAAATAACATATGATGGTCGCAGTACAGTGGGTATAAAATGCAGGATAGCAATGGGAAGGAAAGCGTTTTTAAAAAAGATAAATTTGTTAACATCGACTATTAATTTAAGCCTAAGGAAGTTCTTTCTGAAGGCATTTGTGTGGAGTGTTATCTTGTATGGTCGTGAAACATGGACGATAAACAGTGCGGACAGGAAGAGGATAGAGGCTTTTGAAATGTGGTGTTACAGACGATTGCTGAAGATTAGGTGGATGGATCGCGTAAGTAATGATGAGGTACTGAACAGAATTGGGGAGAAAAGGAATTTATAGCATACTTTGACTAAAAGAAGGGATCGATTTGTAGGACACGTTTTTGGACATGAAACAATCGTGAATTTAGCTTTGGAGTAAAGTGTGTGGGGTAAAAATCGCAGAGGGAGACCAAAGAATGAATACAGTAAACAGATTGAGATGGATGTGGGTTGCCGTTCTTATGAGGAGAGGAAGAGGCTCGCTCAGGATAGAGTAGGGTGGAGAGCTGCATCAAACCAGTCTCTGAACTGAGGACCACAACAACAACAACTATCTTATCTTAATGTATATAATAACTGAGGTGTTTGTGCCTATAATTCGCTCTGTAGCCAATACTACACATCGCAAACGAATGTATGCGGTAGTAGGTTTCAGTCTCCCATTGTCCACTATGGTGGTAGAGGGTTGATAACGATAAGGGGGTGGAAGATATGGGAGTTGAAAGCTACCGACGTATATAAAATTCTACGTGGGGGTGTTAATATTTTGCTCTTCCGCAAAAACTACACTATGGAGATGAACGATCTCTCTGTGTTGTTGAAGTACAAAGTCTCCCGCTGTACACCATAGCAGTTCCGTATCGACAGCTATAAGAGGGTGGAAGATATGGTGGTTGAAAGTGGTCAGCTTATATAAAATTAGGACTGAAGACCAGCTATGAGTTTTGACACTATAATAGCAGCAAAACGTGATACACATTCTTCAGTTGTTTTTCTGCATCAAGCGTACGAATAAAGAAAAATAAGGGCATACTGCAGTTTGAAAAGTAAAACTACCTAGAAAGATGCCAAAGCGTAAGAAAGAAACTTCGCGTTCTCGATCCGTTTCTAAAAGGCAAAAACGACATTGAAAAGTGAATCTACAGACGTTAGAAACTTGAAGTTTGTAGACGTTGTTTATCTTTCACTGTAGGCGTCAGCGAATTTTCGATATTCCCATCCCTAAGAGGGTGAAATAGGGGATGAACGGTTTTTTGAAAATACGTTGCTATTCAGGCAATTTCGAAGCAAGAAATACAAAACTTCGGATTTAGATTTATGATTGGAATTTTAAAAACACGTGTTTTTATACTTTTGGAAATTCAACCATTAAGCGGGAGAAATAAGGGAAAATCTTTTAAGGGTGCTACTAAGACCATTTTGATGCTATAAATGCAAAAATTTGGATTTTTTAATGTGTTTTGGGTTGTTTGGAATTCTGCCATCAATGGTGCAATACGGGGTGGCTAGTTGTATCAAAATACTTGATTAGGAAAGCGTTTTTAAAGCTAAATCTATGAAAATGTATATTTACAAGTAGCAACAACCAATGAAGACCATCCCGTCTACGTGTGCGAAGCAGCGGGAATTAAACTATTTACCTTTATTTATAAAAGATGTAGGAAAGAATGTGAGAAGCTGTCTTAGAATGTTCGCTGATGATACTGCCGTTTAGTAGTAAAGTCACTGGAAGATCAAAAGCAGCTGAAAAATGATTTAGATAAGATATCTGCAAGGTGCAAAAATTGGTAATTAGCTGTAAATAATGAAAAGTGTGAAGTCATCCATATGACCACTAAAAGAAGCGCGGTAAAATTCATTTACACGATAAATCAATCAAACCTGTAGGCCGTAAATCAAACTAAATACCTAGGAATTACAATCACGAACAACTTACATAGAAAAGAACACGCAGAAAATATTGTAAGGAAGGTGAACAAGAGGCTAGGTTGCACTGGCAGAACACTTACAAGATACAACTGTTCAGTGGCGTAACTAGGACTTGGCTTTGGGGGGGGGGGGGGGATAGATCTGCTTGACGAGCAAAATTTTAGTCAGTTTCCAGACAGACTACCATCTACCACTCCCGTTGAAGAAACTAATTCGCTCCCATCCAATGAAAGCTTATGGTAAAACACCCCGAGTTTCAAATCTTTACCTTTACCAGATTGTTGTCATACGATTTCTTTTTCTGTCTTTCTCTCTCTCTCTCTCTCTCTCTCTCTCTCTCCTTTTCTTTCGGGTTCTGGGGGGGGGGGGTTCTATCCCCCTCATCTCCGCCCCCCATAGTTACGTCACTGCAACTGTTGTACTGAAGAAACTGCCTGCAGTACACTTGTGCGTCCTATTTTGGAGTATTGCTGCTCATTTAAGATCCTCACCAACTGTGACTCACGGATGATATAGAGAAAGTTCAGAGAAGGGCTGCTCGTTTTGTATTATCGTGAAACAGAAATGATCATGGAAATGGTGCTCGAGTTGGGGTGAAAATCATTAAACGAACGGCATTACTCGTTGCGGCGAGATGTATTTACGAAATTTGTCACCAACTTCCTCTTCCGAATGCGAACATATTTTGCTAACACCCAACTACCTAGTGAGACATGATCTTTTTAATAAAATAACGGAAATCAGATAGTAAAACGTAAAGATTTAGGTGTTCCTGTTTCCCGCGCGTTGTTAGAGAATGGAAACGTGCAGAAATATCATAAAAGCGGTTCGATGAACCTTCCACCATGCACTTAAAAGTGACTAGCGGAGTGTTTGTGTAGATTACATATCTACTCAGTAACACACTATGGATTGCATGGCAAGGAGTTCCTCGTACCAGTAGCAATATTGTAGATTCCATCGAGATATGTGAAGACGAAGCCTAAAAAAGTTGAAGTTTATTGCATCAAAGATATTGATAATATGCGAGGCAGTGAATTGGAATTTGTGTCGCGGCAAAGATTGAAATCTGGTCTTCTGGTTGCTAGGCAAATGGTTTTTGGACAGTACGTGTAGTCTATGGTGGTCCTTATACAGCCTGTAAAATCACCATTTGTCAACGGGTCGTTCCTGAGAAAACTATGATTTGTGGGCACAAAAGCCACAAATTGCAGGCATTACCACTCCTATACTCTTTTTCAAGTCGATATTTGTGCCATTTTTATTTTATATTCTGAAACTACTTTTTCAGGGATAATTAGCCGCAAACGAAATCCAAAGTTAGGGTAAATGTTTAATGTTAAATGTTTTTATAGCGTATGGGACTTAACTACGGGGTCATCAGTCCCTAAACTTACAAACTACTTACGAACTTGCTTACACTAAAGACGGCACAAATATCCATGCCCGAGGGGGGATTCGAACCCCCGACCGTAGTGGCCGTGCAGACCGTGACTGGCGCGCCGCAGTCCCCTCGGCCACCGCGGCCGGTAAAGTTAGGGTATACTGGGGCTAAATGAATAAATGAATAGAGGGGCTATATTAAAAATCGTAAGCTTCTGCGCATGCGCCGTAATAACATAAAAGTGGAGACATCATTATGTGGGCGTTTCTTGTTGTCGGAAGTTTTATCTGTCCAGTGAACACGTCTATTTCCTTTTCTGACTTCAGAAATTTACGCAAGATTTATTTAAACTGTAGAAGTTAAAAGTTGTACGCGATGTTTAATGTTGAATGTATCGTTTAATCAGACAACAAAAGCCGGACGCGATGGCCGAGGAAACTGAGGCGCTTCAGTCACGGTCTGCACGGCCACTACGGTCGGGGGTTCGAATCCCCCCTCGGGCATGGATATTTGTACCGTCCTTAGTCTTAGCTAGTTCGTAAGTAGTTCGTAAGTTTAGGGACTGATGACCCCGTAGTTAAGTCCCATAAGCTTTAGAAATATTTGAACATTTTTAGACAACAAAAGTAGTTTCTTTTAAAGTTACTCATTCAAAACCTGATTTGGTATTAGTTGCAGTTCAAATACTTGTCATATACTGATGTTTAACAGACAAGATCACTAAGTCATCAGATAACTTCATCATAATTTAACTGAACACGTACATTGTTCATTAACACAGTAATCTGGTTTAATTATGGCCCTGATATTGATGTATATACTGTTAAATGAGAAACAGTGCATTAAACTGATTATGTGCGCAACGGATCTTTTAACAAAACAACTGTGACATGTAACCTGCATGAAACACACAGACTATACTCAAAAAATTTGACTGCGAGAAAGATATTAAAGACACGAACCACTTTCTTAATGTTGGACTACGAGAATTTTATGCAGATCAGTACCTGATTATCAAAACTCAGTATCATACTCAATTAACTGCAGTGTTGCATAACAATCATTTACTACGGTACCAATAAAGAAATATGTTCAATATAATTACCAAAATCAATACTGCACTTTAAATCCACAAATAACTAATTATCAAATAAAGGAAGTAGGTTAATCTTCTAGCTACGTAAATGAAACAGGAAAGAAAGGTCAAATTTGTTTTAAAAAATGTTCAAATGTTTGTTAAGCTTATGGAACTTAACTACGGAGTTATCAGTCCCTAAACTTACAAACTACTTATCAACTAGCTTATCCTAAGGACGGCACAAATATCCATGCCCGAGGTGGGATTCGAACCCCCGACCGTAGTGGCCATCCAGACCGTGACTGAAGAGCCTCAGTTCCCTCGGCCAAAGCGGCCGGCAAAATTAGTTACTTATTATTAATAATCACCGTTACATTACCTAAATGATACAACCTTTTCATAATTACATGAAATGCTATTACCTTCATTCCAGGGGTGGTACAACCTTTTCCGCAATTATATGAAATGCAATATATATACTTGATGGCAGTACAGCATCTGCACTACATCGGAGCCACAAACACAACACAACTGCTCTCTAAGCGAGCTGAACCACAAGTCTGACTCTCTGTCTCTCTTCACGAGCTGCAATGCTATGCGATACATAATCTTTGCCAAAGATGAAACTTCACAACTTAACAGATGTATGTACACATATCGATACACACAGTATATGCAATATTATACATTTTCTTGCAATCAAATTACTCGACACGAAACAGGAGGCACATTATTAGACATTTTCTTACAAAATCATCAATATAAATGTTCTATGGACACGTTTCAAAGTGGATCGCAACTGGTCATTCCACCGTTTGTAAAACTGACGGGTTCGCTAGGGATTTCCTGCAGTTTACAGGAAATGAAAGCCATGAAATAAGTTGGGGCATGATACTGGGCCCTCCCAACGCCACATTGGTGGCTTGTGTACTTGAATAATTAAGAATGGGGCTTCATAAATAGGTGGTGGGAAACTGGTTGAATATGGGGTAAAATACATTTACAAATGATTTTATGTTTTGCAATACTATTGTAAACATTATTACGAAACAGAAAATATTTTGTCTATGCATTTTACCCAATATTCAACCATGTTTCCACCACTATTCATGAAGGATACTATTGTTCAACCTTCATGAACGACAGACATTGCCGAGGTGGGGTGGCTTCCGTGCCTCAACAATGCAGATAGCTGTACCGTAGGTGCAACCACAGCGGAGGGGGATCTGTGGAGAGGCCAGACAAACGTGTGGTTCCTGAAGAGGGGCAGCAGCCTTTTCAGTAGTTACAGGGGCAACAGTCTGGATGATTGACTGAGCTGGCCTTGTAACATCATGCAGTTACTGCGAACGGCTGAAAGCAAGGGGAAACTACAGCCGATACTTTTCCCGAGGACATGCAGCTCTACTGTTTGAACATATGATGATGCCGGCCGCGGTGGCCGAGGGGACTGAGGCGCTCCAGTCACGGTCTGCACGGCCACTACGGTCGGGGGTTCGAATTCCTCCTCGGGCATGGATATTTGTGCCGTCCTTAGTATAAGGTAGTAGATAAGTAGTTTGTAAGTTTAGGGACTGATGACCCCGTAGTTAAGTTCCATAAGCTTAACAAACATTTGAACATTTCAACATATGATCATGGCATCCTCTCGGGTAAAATATTCCGGATGTAAAATAGTCCCCCATTTGGATCTCCGGCAGGGACTACTCAGGAGGATGTGATCGTCAGGAAAAACAACACTGGTATTTTACGGATCGAAGTGTGGAATGTTAAGAGTCCTTAATTGGGTACGGAGGTTAGAAAATTTGAAAAGGGAAGTGGTTGAAGTTTGAAACACGTCCACTCATTGCGAGGTATGTTCCATTTTGATTTATTCTTTAACCTGAAGTTTTTCTGTACCATTAATGTTATCTATTTGTGAGTTAATTATTTTATTCTTTTTATCAATGATCAATGGTGCCCGATGTTTATGTATGTTTGCCCCATATTTATGTGTGTTTCCACCGGTGTGGTTCAACTTGTGTGTTCATGTGAATGTGTGCTCTTAATACTGACTGACTGTCGCGCAATGGCTTTCAGTCGCCGCCTCGCGCCTTAGGCCTCGTTTTGCTGGAGTTAAGGACGCATGGCTTCGTTTGTCATCTACTCTAGCGTCTGCTGGCTGGCCAGAGACAAGCTCACTTGGCAAGGTGGCGAGGTGGCCGTGTTCTTAGTGGACGAAAGAAGTGACACGAGACCTACCTGGGAGTGGATGTAGAGGGAATTGTCTTGTCCAGGTAGCAAGGTAAGCACTAGTCTCTGAACGCACTCTGCGTCGCTTTTAGCGCGCTCTATATCTGGTGTATGGCGGGGGGAGGTTTTCCCAGGCCTTAGAGCTTTAGTCTTCACTCTATGTTCTGGTGACTGAGGAAGTAAGTACTCTGCCGAATTATGCTGAGGGGAAGGCATGCTGTTAGAACTTTGATTTATTTATGATCAGGCAGTCTCGGTTCTTCAGCGATAGTTCTGTCGAGTAATTCTTACGCTATGCGAGGCGAAGCATGTCTTAATTTACAGAGCTCAACTAAATTCAGTGTAAATTTATTATTTGCTTTTTCATTCCAGTGATGATTGTGTGTCCAGTATTGCTCAAGTTAGAATAAACGTGTTTGGCCTACAGCCTTTGTGTAAACTGAGTGTGTTTCAATCTCCTTGCTGTTTTTAAGTAACGTTTTCACATCGTTTTTTTTTTTATCCGCGAGTACGCTAAATATTTCTCAGATTTTCTGATTTTATTCCGTCTTTCCTGTCTTGTATGACCGATTGCACCACGTGCTTTCGTAACGGTCGTTACTTCGGCCTTCAGCCATGATTTTATTAATACTAGTTTTCTTCTATAATGTAATGATATAGAATAGAATATTAAACGCATTAATTATTTCTAAAGTGAGTATTTAAAGATAACAATAAAGTTTACCCTTAATTTTGGCCACCGGTTGTTTACAGCTGGAACTGTCTAAAGGTTTAACGTTGACTGTTGTAGACGTAGGCGCAGTCATATTGTAAATGCTGCAAGCTAAGCCCTGTAATTCAAATGTTGGCCAACCTGGTACAAGTTCTAACGGAAGTCATTAACTAAAATGACCTTGTGTTTTAAACTGGAAAATAAAAATTGATCGATGGGACCTAATTTAGAATGGTTCCTCTTTTGTCACATCCTCCAATTTTACTTTTAGTTTAAGACTCAAGGTCATTTTAGTTAATAATTGCAGCTCTCATTGTCACATATTTTAACAAACTAAGTTTATATTTCTGATGTACCTTATAACTTTGGCATACATTTTATTTTATGTGGCTCTTGGTTTTAAGGCATGGGCCCTGAGAACCAAACACCTTATCAAAAACGATTTTACTAGAGATGTAATACATTCACATGTAGCAGCAAACTGGTGCTTGGTAATTTTAGTTCTGACCTAATGACAACAGTAGTTTAATGTATAATGTCACAGTGGTAAAATAGTACCTCCGATTTCTGTTTTTCAAATTATAACAAAACTCATTACATGTTTTTCTATGTTTCCTTAAGCTACATATGTCTTTTATATGACTATATATAATGTACTTTTAAGTCCTTTTACATTTTTCGACCTGATTCACCATTGTATGTAATAATTCGGTTTGTTGCATAATGAAATCCATTGTTGTATAACTTCCGCTAGAACTTATACCCGATTGGCCAACATTTGAATCAGAGAGTGGAGCTTCCAGTATTTAAAGGATGACTGCGCCTACTTGTACAGCAGTCGACATTAAAACTTTTGGCAGCTCCAGTTGAAAACAACCGGTGGCCAACATGACGGGTATATTTTATTCTAATTTTAAACAGTCACTTTAGAAATAATTCATCACTCTAATATTATATTACACAGTGTTCTTTCTCGCCAGACATCTGTGGAACTACAAGAAATATTGAAAAACGAGTTTCACGATCATGAACGTAGGGCAGGGGCTTATGAAAGTAGGTACTAACTTATAGGACAGTCTAAAATGTAAAGAAATATTATTTTCAACAGGAACTTATGTTCTTTAAATGGATACCCCATATTATTTCTTAGGGTTAGTTGCATGAAAAATCACAAAAAAGAATCGCGGTTGAGTCTCGGACACGCGCTAGCACCGCGCCGCACGTTTTTGAATCGTTAACTTTGCTTCGCAGTTTCTCCGGATGAAACTGACGCATCGCGATGCAACCAATGCCAATCTTTTTGGCCCACTTTAGGTTACGGTAGTAACACTAAAAGCGGGCCTTTGCGATCGTCTTTTGACAGCTCGAAATTTAAATGAAAATAACGGCTTAACTGTTCATCTGTCATAGAAACTGAATACATGTGTTTGTAGAGAAGAAATTTCTGTACAACTTTGCTCTCTCATGTTTTTTTTTTTTTTTTTTTTTTTTTTTTTTTTTTTTTTTTTTTTTATATCGCATCGTTTCACAGATATTTGCAAAAATAACGGATTTTACGTTGCTTGTCTTCCGTCTGTCTGTCTGTCCGTAACGTGTTCCCACTTTTTAAGCCGAACCGTTCAACCAATCAGCACCAAATTTTACAGACATAATTGTAGGCTAGAACCTCCCTTTTTCAAATTTTTCGGTCAAAAAATACGTCAGTAAGACTAAAAAACGCAGTTTGTAATATAATTGTACTTGCTAACGAACCGTTGATCTGACACGAAAATTGAATAACCGAATTTGTAGAGAAGTAAATTCTCTACAACTTTGCTCTCTTATGTTTTTTTCATATCTCGTATCGTTTGAGATATATTTGCAAAAATAACGGCGATTTGAAACCGTCGTTTCGTGTTGAAAATAATATTTCTTTACGTTTTAGACTGTACTATAAGTTAGTACCTACTTTCATAAGCCCCTACCGTACCTTCATAACCGTGAAAGTCATTTTTCAATATCTCCTGTAGTTCCAGAGATATCTAGGGGTGAAAGAGTTGAGTGGGACAGCCTATTTATCATTACGATTGTGGTCTAATGACGGTCATGTTAGTGACTGAAACTGGTTACCATGGCTATAAACTAAGGAATTGTGGTCTAAACTGCCTTGTTACATGAATTAATAATTACTCGTAAGACCGCTGTTAATCCATAATGTTTTCAAAACTAATCTATGAAATAAACATGTAAAATTCGTTCGGTGTTTGATTTGTTTCCTCGTTCTGGCACTCCGGAGCTTTTATTTGTGACTACATGACCAGGTGAACTTAGTATCACTTACCTCTTAATATAAACCATATTAATTTAAATAATATGTATTCTAGACCCAGTAGCTTTATAATGGCATCATCAGATAGTCTAAGTATCGGTCAACGTCAAATGTGCAAAATTTTATCGCAATCGTACGAATGATATTGATATCCCGAAGAAAACAACTCTTTCAGTTCTCTCGAAATTTTCCTATTTTCTGGCCAACTATTCCAAACTTTTACTTAACTCAAACCTTCGTCTCACTTTGATCGTCGAATGTGCAAAATTTTATCGCAAACAGATGAACGATATTTTATAGAAAATCTATTTGTATTTTTTCTGAATTTTCCGATCTTTAAGCAAACGTTTCAAATTTTTATTTCGTAAGAGTGTTACTCTAGCGTTGAACGTGAAATACGCAAAATTTTATCGCAATCAGACGAATGATATTGATATCCCAGTGAAAAAAAATCTTTCAGTTTCTCGCGAAATATCAAATATTCCGGATAACTTTCACAAATTTTTAGTTCATAACAACGTTCATATTTCGTTGAACGTCAAATGATCAAAATTTTATCGCAATCAGATGAACGGTTCTCAACTTATAGTGTTGAGTACATTTAGAAACATATTGAAAAAGGAAGTTGGTTCGAATTTTGCGACTTTCCTTTTTAACTTTCCCTATTTTTTTACTAAACCTCTTCCAAGACCATAATGAACATACAAACAAAAAAATTACCCCTCTCCTTCGTGCGAATAGATATAGTGCTGAATTCAATCCAAAACACATTAAAACGCACATTCAGTTTTTCTCAAATTTTCCAATTTTTTCAAAACATTTTTCATACGCACCTTGTCCTGTCAAGCCGTACTCAAGTGATGCTCTTCCAACCATGTGGCAATAGAAAAAAATCGCTTTCGGTTTTTCCTCAATTTTCCTACTCTCTGGGCGACTTTTCTAAATTTTTATTTGATGCGAACCTTCCTCTTGCTTTCAGCATGAAATATACAAAATTTTATCGCAGTTGGACGAACGGTATTGGCAGCTCAATGGAAAAATCTGTTAGTTTTTCCAGATTTTCCTCTTTTACGGACAACTTCTCCATATTTTATCATCGTTTAAACCTTCCCTGGACTTACGCGAATATTTCAAGACGAAAATTAGCCAAATCGGTTCAGCCGTTCTCGAATTTTAACAATTCATCTATATCTATAAATGTGAATGTCTGTTCGGTGTACGCTTATCACATCTGAACCACAAGACATAAAGAGCTAAAAATTTGTACAGTTAGTAATGTCTACCCGGGGAAGGCTTTAGGCATGGTAGTATGGCGATCGGATAGCTATTTATCTATATATATTAATGTGTATGTCTGTTTGGTGTACGCTTATCACGTCCGAACGACAAGACGCAGAGACTTAAATATTTTTACAGTTACTAATTTATACCTGAGGAAGGTTTTAGGCGGGTTTTTATAGCGATCTGATAGATATTTAATAATTTGAAAAATATAATGCGAAATACGGAACAATAATTACTCTTTGAAAATTATATTTACTCTTTGAAAATAGTTTTATTGGTTGCATTGTTGCTTGAGGGATGATAATGATAAAAGGGTGAAGTATGGGATGGAAAGTTATCGGTGTATATAAAATTCTACGTGTGTGTGTGTTAATATTTCGCTTTGCAGCGTAAACTGCAGAACGCAAACGAATGGTCTGTATGTAATTGTTGTCCGAAGGCTCCCGTTGTACACCATAGCAGTACCATGCCGATAGCTATAAGGGGTGGAAAATACGGTGGTTGAAAGTAGTCAAATTATAAAAAAATTCGGACTGAAGGCCAGCGATGACATTTGCGACTCTATAGCAAGGAGGTTACATATAGTGAAACGTGATGCCACCGACTATATCTTTGGTCTATGCGTGCTACAATGTCTTCAACTCTGTAAGGATAAGCGTACGAATAAGGAAATATAAGAATGAATAAATAAAGCAGTAAAAATATATTTCTTTTAATACATCTCTTTAAAAACCGAGCCGGCCCCGGTGGCCGAGGGGACTGAGGCGCTTCAGTCACGGTCTGCACGGCCACTATGGTCGGGGGTTCGAATCCCCCCTCGGGCATGGATATTTGTGCCGTCCTTAGTTGTAGATAGTTCATAAGTAGTTTGTAAGTTTAGGGACTGATGACCCCGTAGTTAAGTCCCATAAGCTATACAAACATTTGAACTTTTTTTTAAAAACCGATTTGACGTTTCGCGCATTACATCAAATGATCGATCTGAGATATTACTACAATCATTATTGTTGAATTAAATAGCTCAAGGACAATCATTAAACGTCGCAGGAATCCAATTACGGCTCTCATGTTTTTCACATGCTCAATTATACGTCGGTTGCTCAAGGGTGGGCAACCCAAAACAATCTCTACATTTACGCTCGAAAGAATACTACAACTAACGTAGTTTCCCAGAATTCCCTAAAATGAAATTAAAATGAATTTGGACATTACTCTCACCATACGTGTTGAGATATTGCAACACAAGCTATAAGGAATAATGTATGTATTATTTATTGTAAATCCGAAGGTCGCGGGTTCGATCCCCGCCAGGTCCTGGGATTTTTATCTGTCACTTTCCACTTCTTTCACCTCTGGCAGTATTGCTCATGTGAAAAATACCGAGTAGCACCGTGGTTCGGAACCCACGTTAAACTGTAGGTCCCCCTATAACTGGCTGGGTAAGTCAGTTCGAAGGTCGGAGGAAGGCAACGGCATACCACCTCCAAACAGGACCATGCCTGGTGTTCAAACCAATCTTAGGATTGTTGACTGCTTTACCTTTTATATATATATATATATATATATATATATATATATATATATATATATATATATATATATATTATTTGAATGTTGATTAAAAATGTTTCTAAAGGAGGTATTGTATTTCGTTTCATTCTTCAAAACCAGTCTGATAGCACACTACTGAAAATAGCTTATCTATCATAATCGCCCAACACGCGAGCGGAGCCGCGGGTTTAAGCTAGTACACATATATTTTGCAGTGTTCTGAGTCACGAGCAAAGAGAATTTCCCCCTCACTTCCGGCGTGACTTTGAGCAGTCGGTGGCTGTCCCAGGAACGGTATGGGTCCCAGGCGGCTACGCCAGTTTCTCGGGACTCGGTCACGCCACACGGCTTAATTACAGGCTCCAGCGGCACGACCGCTCTGGGAAAGTCGAGGTCGGCATCGCAAGAAGGGAGAGGAAGATTTGAGGGCCCTTATAAAGAGCTCCGCTGCCCGCGCTAGCGGTTTATACGGTGTCGCGAATTCTGGGCCCAGTGAATTCTGGGCCCACTGAATTCTGGGCCCGGAAAAGGTCGGGCCACTAATCCTCCTTCCCCCCTCCCTTACGCCGGGGTGTGTGCCGGCCGGGCCGGTCGCGGTGGCCGAGCTGTCTGCGGCGCTTCAGTCACGGTCTGCACGGCCACTACGGTCGGGGGTTCGAATCCCCCCCTCGGGCATGGATATTTGTGCCGTCCTTAGTATTAGCTAGATCATAAGTAGTTTGTAAGTTTAGGGACTGATGACCCCATAGTTAAGTCCCATAAGCTATCGATTGATTTTCTCAGGGAAGCCAAAACAGTCTTGGTCCATCCCGCCACTGCCCCCACCGAAACTAAGTTTATTGTGCGGTCCCATAAGCTATACAAACATTTGAACATTTGGTGCCGGCCGGCAGGTAAACAAGCCGACTTCATTATTTTGCGCCGGTAGCTTGGTTCATGTAAACACACTCGGCCCTGAAATACTTTTCTACAAACATTACAAGGCAACAGTGACCGGCATGTTATAGTACATGTGGCTGCAATTCGAGTGGTTCCAATGTTGCCAGAAAACATTGTGGGCCAGTGTTACCGGCAATAACAATTTTTATGGCCCATGCAAACGTAGCTTTACGTGCTGTACTGATGAAAGAGGTGTGGAGATGAACAAACAAGAAACAAAAGTGATACAGTTGGAAGTGGTCATGTAATTTCTGTTTGACAACTTTTACTTATGATTGGATATTCAGAAGCTACCATGGAAAACCTGGAAACCAAATTACAAACACAGAATTTCAAAATATCGTCTGACAAAGAACATTTAAATTAACGTAAAATAAAATCTGTTCCACACCCATCGACCTGCGAATGTTAGACCTACATGTAATGTACATGAACCAGGAGTGTGCACGTCTAGGTGAAATACTCTGCGTATTGCTTCCCATCTCACTCATAGCGCTAAATGTGCATGGCCCCTACATATGACTTCGAAACAGGGAAACCCTTTCTATTTTGTAATTATAATCATGCATAACGTTATTAGTATTGCCAAATGTAAAATATATAGAATCAGCAATATGAACTCGCGTATTGAGACACACATTAAAACGAGAGTGTGTGAACCATAAAATAATTTACATAATAAGACTGCGTGTTTACGGCTACAATGAATGACATGATTTTCCATACCATGATAGAGAATGCATCATAAAACAAGGGAAAACAGGAAAAAATTAGAGGCAGTGCAATACGCGTTTAAAAGAGGGAATATCGTTGAACATTATGTCAACATTCAACGTTGTTCTTCCGGCAGCAGGACATTTTGTTTCCGTTGGTGGTCATTTGAAGGGCGGTGTTAACGCGGCTCTGACAGGACGGCATAACATCATAAATCTGAAAGTAGGCATTAGGAAAAAATTAATTTTGCTCATTTCTTTTTGCAATCTGTATCTCCAACGTAGAGTCGCTTTTGTGCACCATTTACATTAGATCTTCAATATTATTTATGCCAAATTTCTCCTTGTCAAAATGCAAACCTAATGCATTTTTCTTTTTGCTACCATAAGTATTTTCTTCAAATCGCCACGTATGAAGGAGCTTCGAGACTGGCTAGTGGAGGGCTCCTCAGCGACAGGACATTCATAAAACCCGAAATTTGCACATTAGGCTTCTTTTGTGGTATATTATCACGCAAACGCACTTTAAGATTGTGTCGTTCTGAACGCAATTTTAACTCTTTCTTCCAAAAATATATGTTTTAGTTTTTCTGACGGCTTGCCAGTTGTTATTCTGTTTTGAAATCACGTGCAGGGGATATGCGCATGTAGTGATAGGAGCGAGAGAAGAAGCCATATACAGCTTATGTCACCTACGCACTGTATGTGAGTTATATCCAATGATCTTTAATTATATGCATAATCCTACCCTTTTTTCGTACGCCATCATATATTATGTTCTTTACATTACATATGCCACCCAGAGGTATGAGGAGTATATTATTTTATATTTATTTTAATATAAAGTTTTGTAAAGAAGAATAGATACGATTTTTAAATTACATTTTTGTAATTAGGTTTTAAGTTTTCCATTGTTTTTGGAGGTAGTTGACATTGGCTGAAATTGGTCATAAGTAAAACCTTTTTGAAGATTTAGATGTAAATGATTGCGTCAGAGAGACAATGTATTACAAAAAGACACAGTGCTCGATATAAGAAATTCGCTTTTTCCAGGAAGTGATCATGTTATGTTAAAATTTTCGTAATAAACAGACTCCCATCATATTTTATCCAGGCTTTGGACTGGCTAAATGACAAGAATACATTGTCATTTATGCGTTTTAAGATCAGTTATTTTATTTCATTTTTTATTAACTTTTAAATTATTATTTATTTGTACATTTTTTCACATACGTTGTCTCAAACTAGGCCAATGAATTTATTCAAATTTTTGAAGGTAAGAGATCGCTTTCAAACAGGCCCTGATGTTACCATCCTCTTCGTACTTTTGTACTATTTTTGCCATCCTTTCATTGAGTTTCACATATGTTTTTTTTCTTTCCTTTTCCCTCCATACCTAACTCTGATCTCATTAAAGCACGTGCCGAGTTCTCTGCTTCCGTCTTCATGCACTTGATAACGTCTTTAATTTTAGGATTCGGTTTCCCAAGCAAATTATTAATCTTCTTGTGCCAATCTTCTACAGCGTTGGTGGTACGATGGCGCAGTCTGTAGCAGCTCCAAACACTGATCGGGACTTTATTGTTTTCTAACCACCTGTTTACGAAATAGTCGAAAAACTGAGACAGCTTGGGGATATCTGGTGCTTGTGAATGGATTTCGAGACAGCCATTGCAGACATCTTCCGATCGAAGGAATGCCAGAGAAGCACACATCTGAATTTGCAACCTTACTTCTTCATTTTCTCTGTATTCGGAAGCAAGTCCCAAGTCTTGCACTTTCCTCCAGAGAGATTTCTTCATGTGGAATCGGCAGCCATGAACTTGAACCGACGGGAGCACAACTTTTAATGCAGAAGTAGCAGCTATTTCAAAATCAACGGTGATATTTTGAGGATTCCATTCTTTTATATTTTTTTTAAGAGTGCTGAAAAGATGAATATATGTCTCCTTTCTTTTGTTGGCTAACAGTACAAAGGCCACCGGATAGATATTTGTTTCATACTTTGAACTTTCAAAGTCTGCATGTATCGTATATATTTAAGCAAATTGCTTGCTACAACATTTGAAGGTCCCATCCATAAAAAAGTCTCGTTTAGTCTTCAAATCCTCTCTTCCTGCTTTTCCACTAAAGACTATCACTCTATCTCCAATGTTGTTATCGCTCAAGAGAAAACTGCTACCGGCATTCATATTTAGTAGCTCAGGCGAAAGATCGACTTCTTGTCTCGTCTCTGGCTCTCTCTGATCTCCGCGTGCTTTGGACCGATGCTTGTATAATATCCGCTTCATTGATAGCTCTTCTGGCATTTCAGACACAAAATAATACCCTCGATTGTGGAGGTCACCTAATTCTTCAGTATATATTTTAGAAATCGAAGTCTCTTCGCCTCTTGATCACTTCTTAGCCCGATTTACTGCATTCTGTATTTCTATGCGAGCGTCATCCGATGCTCCACATTGATGCTCGTTTGAACTAAGCATCTCACAGTCTTTAGTCTCAATCATTCCTCGGCAATACTTTGTTCTTTGCTTTGAACAGCGCCAAATCACAGTCCCATCTGCTTTGGTTCTCCTTATGGTATATGAGTAGCCGTCATAGTGCGCACAAGGCTTACCACGGATGGTCGTTGACACTTCCAAGATGCACGAACTGAATACTACGCAAGTTAGAGTCTACTGGCAGTGACCGTCTAAGCGGTGAGCCACTGCGTTGGACGAGACCTTCGCGACCGTGACTGACAAGGAGCGTTCCCAGGGGGGTGGGGGGGGGGGGGGCAGGGAGGCTCTGCCCTCGCGCAGGTAGTTTCCAGGAAACTGGGCCCAGAATTCGCACATTTCTGGTTGGGCCCAGAATTCACTGGGCCCAGAATTCAGTGAACCGGTTTATACAGCTCGATTAAAACCCGCTATCCCCGAGTCTCTTATCCAGGGCGGTTGCGTAGTCCGGAGAAGCGAACCCGACTCAGTGGCAAGTCCCGCAGGAGAATCGAGTCGAAACATTCGGACACACATTTACAATACCATCACACTGCTGGCCAACTAACGCGCAAACACCCTGCAAGAAACATCCGCACTAGGTGACATAAGCAAGCGACCACCAAATGATTGACCTGTCACATTGTACTGAAAATCAGGCTGTACGTGCTACGATTTTCGTTTAACACTTCTTCGTTTTTTTTCTCTACACTAGTAACCCCCTACACAACGGTATGGTATATACAGGGTGTTTCACAAAGTGTGTTTGCCTCTGTAACTTATAAAATAATAGGTTACAGGAAATTTTAATGCGGTAGGTCAACACAAGAAATGTTACACTTTCTGCGGAGCTATGAACATAGTTTATTGTATCATTCTCCAAAGAGTTACAGCACAAAGATATAATTTTTTAAATGGAACAATAGTTTCTTCTATCGTGCATTGGATTCATTGAAACCAGCTGCGTCCAAATCAATTTAAACTACATTCCTATCACTGTTAGTTTGGGATCTACAACCCTTCAAAGTTTAGGGGGCGGAGGCTACGACAGCGTAGCTGACTGGCTGGTGGTCATGAGACAGTGGGCCGTGCCCCAGGGGATAGCCACTCGGCCAGTCAGCTACGCTATCGCAGCCTCCGCCCCCGGAACTTTGAAGGGTTGTAGCTCCCAAGCTAACAGTGATAGGAATGTAGTTTAAATTGATTTGGACGCAGCTGGTTTCAACGAATCCAACGCACAATAGAAAAAAACTATTGTTCCATTTAAAAATTATATCTTTGTGGTGTAACTCTTTGGAAAATGATACAATAAACTATGTTCATAGCTACGCAGAAAGTGTAACATTTCTTGTTTTGACCTACCGCATTAAAATTTCCCGTCACCTATTACTTTATAAGTTACAGAGACAAAGACACTTAGTGAAACACCCTGTATGCAACGTTCCCTAGACGACTCTGGAACTACATCTACATCCACTAGTATTGCCTGTGGTCGAAACTCGACCAATTGTGTTTACAATTGTCACGGGGGGTAAAATTTTACGTATCATGTCGGCGGCCTCGCGTGATTATGTTGGCAACATCAACAACACGATGGAAAATCTTTGCCCATTTGTTCGGACCACATAGAATGACTCGGTTAGTGTATCGTACAGACCATGAAGTAAACAAATAATGCTGTTCCTGCTTTATGGTTGACAGGTTCTTGTATGTACCCTTCTCGGCTCAGTAAAAATAATTGCCCTCGCATAGCGAAGATTCCATGAGAAAACATCAGCGTTGTCAAGCGATTGGCTAAAATGAAGACTCACAGGATTCTCAGTATTCAGCATCTGTTGCCAACATTACCATAGGATGCCGCTGGGATATTTGGTAAAATTTAACCGGCACTGGGAGGTATGAAACGGTATCTTTTACGTGTTAAGGAAAATGCCTGACACAATAAAAACAAATAAAAACGGAAGTATATACTTCTCATGCCATTTTCGAATTATATAACTTTCATTAGCCTAATATTTGAAATGGAACTACAATTTCGGTCTTCGTATATTTATACAACGCCAAGAAATAATGTTATTTAGATACTGCGATATTCTGAATTCCAGAGCTGACAACATGTCGACTTCGCAGTTCCGCCCGTGCACCGCTACATGCCTCTCCCGGCGCATCATCATTTATATCGGCATTCTCGACTTCGTAGTTCCACCCGAGCACCGCTAGATGCCTCTCCCGGCTCATCATCCTTTACATCGGCATTGATATGAAAACATCTATTTCCTTTAAGCACTCATAATCACTGCGAAAATGAAGCATTTGAACGGCACAAGAAAGTGAGTTGGGAGTACTCCATGTTTCGATATTCACTTATTTTAATAAGTCATTTTAATACTGCAGATGGGCTGCATTACAGCGTCTTTGGTCGAGGCGAATAGCCAATCAGTATGCTGATTGTTGGAGAATGTAGAACTTGATCCAAGCTGTAGACAGGAAAATTTCTACTTTCTTTTAACCACTTTAATGGCTAAATGCACACATAATATTTATATTCGTGAAATCTACGACAAACAATCTTTCGAATTATGTAACTTTCATTGGCCTTCTTCTACGAATAAATTAGTAATCTGTACCACAATTTTCGTGTTAGCGTATTTATATAATGATGATACTCAGCAAGCCACCCGACGGAGGTACCCTGAGTACCACTATCGGTTCTTCCTCCTATTCCAGTCACGTATTGTTCGTGGAAAGAAACATTGTCGGTATGCCTCTGTGTGGGCTCTAATCTCTCTGATTTTATCCTCACGGTCTACTCGCGAGATATACATAGGAGGGAGCAATATACTGCTAGACTCCTCGGTAAAGGTATGTGCTCGAAACTTCGACAAAAGCCCGTACCGAGCGACAGAGCGTCTCTCCTGCAGAGTCTTCCACTGGAGTTTATCGATCATCTCCGTAACGTTTTCTCGATTACCAAATGATCCTGTAACTAAGCGCGCTACTTTCCGTTGGATCTTCTCTACTTCCTCTATCAACCCTACCCTAGTACGGATTCCACACCAGTAAGCAGTATTCAAGCAGTGGGCAAACAAGTGTACTGTAAACTAGTTTCTTTGTTTTCGGACTGCATTTTCTTAGGATTCTTCCAATGAATCTGACAAGGAGATTTGCACGAAATTTTGTGTGGTGAAAGAGGACCCCTAAAACCTCACGTTGTTAAAATATACGGACGCACTACTCGGAAAATACTGAGAAAAATCGATCCAAAGTTTCTTAGGTGCCTTAGGGGTATAAAATGTTAGTCCATTGCCCAACCGCCGTCTGGCCTAGATGATTAGGGCTCGGACTCTAACGCCAGAGGAGTCGGGTTCGATTCCTCCTCCAACACCTTTTTCCTTCTGTTTCATTTTCTTTTGTTAGTCCACCAATTATTGAGAAAGTTTCCCAAACCTAAATTATCTTTAACAAATTAGTTACGTTAATGAATAAAAATTATTTTCTTTTTGTTCAACAACGCAATTCATGTTTCCACGTATACGAGGAGAAACATTGTGTTTTTAATCAGAGTAACAAAGTCTATTGAGAAACATTCTATACATATAATAATTATAAACAAAAACCGCAGTGGTAATTAACGTAAAAACAAAGCAATAATTTTTGCGACATCTTAAGCAACATATAACAGTGAGAATTAATTCCTCTTCAGGTACGAATGTTTTTTCACCCAAAAGTTTCAATGTATTATTATTATTATTATTATTATTATTATAAAGTTATCCGGCCAATAACATAGCATCGCGAGAGATTTCTTCCGAAAGTGTCGATGAAATTAAATTATTTTTCGTTTCGTAATACACCATTGCGTCCTTCAATCGTAATTTTGATCGATCACTATCAATGGATTCTTCAGGAATTTCTTCACCCATTCCAAATGAGCCAGCAACTTCTTCAGTCGACACGTTTAACCTCGGGTCGGAATAACACGTTGAAATTTAAAACAGGCAAGTCTGTTCACGACGACATCGAAAAACAAACTGCCGTTTCCTTGTCACGGCTCGCGCACAGAAGATGGCCGTTATAATCCCAAGGGCACTCTTAAAGAGCCCCTGTAAATCTTAAAACCCCATAAAACGAAATGGAACAATGAGCACGAATATTTTTCAGCGATTGAAAAACTTTACGTTCTTGATCTGAAGTAATATTTTAAAAATAATGTAGGTTAGAGAAACTTTTTGAACAATTGGCGGAATAACAAAAGAAAATGCAATAGAAGAAAATAGTGCTGGAGGAGGAATCGAACCCGAGTCCTCTGGCGTAAGAGTCGGAGCCCTAACTATCTAGGCCAGACGGCGTCTCGGCAATGGACTAACATTTTATATTCATAAGGCACCTAAGAAACTTCGGATCGATTTTTCTCGGGATTTTCCGAGTAGTGCGTCCTAATATTTTAACCACGTGAGGTGTTTGGGGTCCTTTTTCACAACACAAAATTTCCGACAAATATCCGACCCCACGGTCGTGCCGTCTCCTTGTAAGTCTGGCATCTGCTTTACCGATGACTGATTCTATATGGTCGTTCCATTTTAAATCCCGGATAATTTATGGAATTAACTGCTTCCAGTTGCTGACTAGCTATAGTGTAGCTCAATGATAAAGAATGTTTCTTTCAGTTTATTCACATCACATTACACTTGTCTACAATGACATACAATTGCCATTCCCTGCAGCATGCGTCAATTCGATGCAGATTCTCCTGTATTTCAATACAATTTTCCACTGTTACAACCTCTCTATATACTACAGCATCATCCGCAAAAGGCCTCGGTGAACTTACGATGTTATCCATAAGGTCATTTAGATATATTGTGAATAGCAACGGACCCACGACACTCCCCTGTGGCACACCTGACATCACTCTTACTTCGGCAGACCTCTCCATTGAAGAATGACTTGCTGCGTTCTTGTTATCTACGAACTCTTCAATGCAGTCACACAATTTCTGTTATAGTCCATATGCTCTTGTTCATCAAACGATTGTGGGGAACTGTATCAAACGTCTTGCGGAAGTCAAGAAACACGGAATCTACCTGAGATCCCGTGTCTATGGCCCTCTGAGTCTCGTAGACGAATAGCGCGAGCTGGGTTTCACACGATCGCCTTTTTCGAAACTCATGCTGATTCCCACTGAGCAGCTGTCTGCCGGCCGCGGTGGCCGAGGGGACTGAGGCGCTCCAGTCACGGTCAGCACGGCCACTACGGTCGGGGGCTCGAATCCCCCCTCGGGCATGGACATTTGTGCCGTCTTTAGTCTTAGCTAGTTCATAAGTAGTTTGTAAGCTTAGGGACTGATGACCCCGTAGTTAAGTCCCATAAGTTGTTCAAACATTTGAATTTGAAGCAGATGTCTTGGAGTATATAGGGAACATTAATACAGACACACATCTACTTTCATAGGCATATACTATGTGACCAAATGTACCCGGACACGTCTGAAAATGACTGACAAGTTCGTGGCGTCCTCCATCGGTAATGCTGGAATTCGGTAGGGTGTTGTCCCATCCTTAGCCTTGATGACAGCTTCAGCTCTCTCAGCCACACGTTCAGTCAGGTGCTGGAGGTTTCTTGGGGAAAGGCAGCACATTCTTCAGGGAGTGCTGCACTGACGAGAGGTGTCCATGTAGGTCGGTGAGGTCTGGCACTAAGTCGGGGTCCAAAACAACCCAAAGCTGTTCTATAGGATTCGAGTGAGGACTCTGTGGAGGCCACTCCATCACAGTGACTTTATTGTCGTGTAAACAGTCCGTCACATGCTGTGTAATATGGACAGGTACTCGATCGCGTTGAAAGATGCAGTCACCATCAGAGAATTGATCTTCAACAGTAGGAAGCAAGATGGTGCTTAAAACATCAGTATAGGCCTGTGCTGTAATAATGGCATAAAAACAACCAGGGGTGCGAGTCCTCGCCATGAAAGTCGCCACCACGCCATAACACCACCGTCTCCTAATTTTAGCCGGCCGCGTTGGCCGAGGGGACTGAGGGGCTCCAGTCACGGTCTGCCGGCCACTACGGTCGGGGGTTCGAATCCCCCATCGGGTATGGATATTTGTGCCGTCCTTAGTATTAAGTAGTTCATAAGTAGTTTGTAAGTTTAGGGACTGAGACCCCGTAGTTAAGTACCATAAGCTATACAAACATTTGAACATTTGAATTCTAATTTTACTATTGGCACCACACTCGCTGCCGGATGATGTTCACCGGGCATTCGCCATGAACACACATTGACATCGGATCGCCTTATTGTGTATGGCGATTCGTAACGCCACACAACGTTTTCCCGCTGTTCAATCGTCCAAAGTTTACGCTCCTTACACCAAGAGAACCGTCGTTTGGCATTAACCTGTGTGCAGTGTGGCTTATGGGCAACCGCTGGACCATGAAATCCAAGTTTTCTCACATCCCGCTGACATAGTACTTGTGTCTGTTCCGCTTCCAACCTTCCTCTGGCTCTCCATACCACAGCTTCAGATAATTCTCGATGTTGTTGCATTCCACTACCTGCTCACTACACTGTCTGAACACAACTACTTGGGTAATTCGTTTGGTGGAGCAAACAGAGGTGAACACCAACCCCCCTCTGCAGCAACTTTCTGTTATTAGCGCCATCTCGGTTGCCGTAATGTTGTTGTCTCTACTCCGTAGAAATGACAGGAAAACGTCGAACCATTTTCGTTCAGTCTGCCGATGACAATACTTGACAATTAGATATCTCAACTGATCCCCCAACTGTTTTGGCCAGTGTATAATAAATGTACATTCCATTTCCATTAATTCAAGTACCGTCAAGAAAATTGGACAATTCATTGTGAAAACCAATACATGTTGAAAAGGCCAAAGTTTTTGATAAAGCTAGCAAGTTCTTTTATTTACCTTAAACATGCCAATAGCATTTTATTCTAAGCTGATCTGTCCCCATTCGAGAAGATATGACGCAGACAGATGTGAAAATTACAGAACCATTAGTTTAATAAGTCATGGTTGCAAAATTTTAACACGAATTATTTACAGAAGGACAGAAAAGCTGGGAGAAGCCGACCTCGGGGAAGATCAATTTGGATTTAGGATAAATGTAGGAACACGGGAGGGAATACTCACTTTACGGCTTATCTTAGAAGATACATTTCTAGCTTTTGTAGATTTGGAAAAACTTTTTGACAATGTTGATTGGAAGAGACTCTTTCAAATTCTGAAATCAGCAGGAATAAAATATAGGGAACGGAGGGCTATTTACAACTTGTAAAAAAGACACCAGTTATCAGAGTTGAAGGGCAAGAAACAGATGCAGAGGTTGGGAAGGGAGTAAGACAGGGTTGTAGCCTTTCTCCAATTTCTACATTGAGCAAGCTATAAAGGAAAGCAAGGAGAAATTTGGAGAAAGAATTAAAGTTGTGGACGAAGAAATAAAAACATTGCGTTTTGCCGATGACATTGTAATTCTGTCAGAGACAGCAAAGAACCTGTAAGAGCAGTTAAACGGAATGGAAAGTGTGTTGAAAGATGGACACTGACAACAGCAAAACAAGGTTAATGGACTTCAGTCTAAGAAAATCAGGCGATGCTGAAAGAAATAGATTAGGCAACGAAACAATTAAGGTAGTAGATGAGTTTTGTTCAAAAAATGTTTGTAGAACTTATGGGACTTAACTACGGGGTCATCAGTCCCTAAGCTTAAAAACTACTTATGAACTAGCTAAGACTAAGGACGGCCAAAATATCCATACCCGAGGGGGAATTCGAACCCCCGACCTTAGTGGCCGTGCAGACCGTGACTGGAGCGCTACAGTTCACTCGGCCACCGCGGCCGCCTGAGTTTTGTTACTTCAACAGTAAAATAATATATGATGGTCGCAGTACAGGGGATATAAAATGCAAAATGGCAATAGGAAGAAACGCGTTTTTGAAAAAGAGAAATTTGTTGACATCAAATATTAATTTAAGCGTAAGGAAGTCCTTTTTGAAGGCATTTGTATGGAGTGTTGCCTTGTATGGGAGTGAAACATGGACGATAAACAGTGAGGACAGGAAGTGGATTGAGGCTTTTGAAATGTCGTGCTGCAGAAGAATGCTGAAGATTAGGTGGGTGGATCGCGTAACTAATGAAGAGGTACTGAACAGGATTGGGGAGAAAAGGAAATTCTGTCATATCTTGACTAAAAGAACGGATCGATTGGTAGAACACGTTCTTAGACATAATGGAATCGTGAATTTAGCATTAGAGGGAAATGTGTGGGGTATAAATCGCAGAGGAAGACCAAGAGATGGATACAGTAAGCAGATTCAAACGGATGAAGGTTGCCGTTCTTATATGGAGGTGAAGAGGCTTGCTCAGGATAGAGTAGGGTGGAGAGCTGCATCAAACGTCTTATTACACCTATATACTTCTAGATGTCTGGAGTTAGGAGTCCGTAAGTAATCGAATATTTCAATAGAAGTAACACCAAATTAAGCATAAACGTCCATAATTTCATAATTTGCATAATAATAAAAATGTGAAAATTTGTCATTTTCGGCCATAAGACTCCACTTAAAAACTCTTAACACATACCAAATATGGACTCGTGAATGACATACATTCTGCTACAAGATATAATTGAGAGAGAAATCAGAAAACTGAGTAAGTAATAATAATTATCATTCATACTTGTTTTCAAACGACTACTATAAAACAATAAAATATTTCTGTAATTAGTTATGCAATTTGTTTGGATTTTTGTTGTGCGAGTATGTTTCGTTAATTTATATATTAATATGTGAGTTGGCATCTCTTAGTTATTGAGATTGCCGTATATGTACTTTGTTCCATCCTAAAAACCCCTACTGCATACTCTTGTTCCGCTGGTTTCGTGTTCATTCTGCAGTTGAATAATTTAGTATTGTGGCAATTGTTTTATACTAAAGTGTCTCAGTTTAATGATTGAGACGAAGGCTGTCGTATTGCGTAAGTTTTAGGAAATAAGCCTGATGACGCCACTGTTTGTCAACAATTTGTTTCCTAATCTTCAGTACCAATGTATGTCTCGTACTTTAATTTTGGAAATCTGGTCACCCTAGTGTCGGCCTACGGCACTACTACAATATATGCCACTGCAAAAATCTTGTGTTACTATTCATTGTAAGTTGTGTTCCGATATCTACATGAGAAAGACGTGTTGCTTTAATGGTGTTACTGTACCTGTCATTCTTCTACTAGTTACGAACAACTATGGATTTTCTTTAAATAGTATGCTCCTTATGTAAGTGCTCCTGTTAGTAAAACCTATCGTTAGTCGTTGATAATAAGCGTCTACATTTATCTGAGCGATCTTACGAAAACTACAGTCTGATTTAAACGTGTCCTGATATTGTTCTAAGTACACACTTCTACAATGAATGTTTTGAAATAGCAAATATTACCTCAACTGCGGATCTCTTTTGGTCACATCCTAAAATTAACGGTAATTTCGTAGATGTATAACATAGCACGCATGCGGTCTCTAACTATATATATCGAAGTGTTATATACCGAAACTAGAGCCCGTCAAAACGGCCGCCACTCCCGCTCGGTTCTCGCAGCGCTCGCGCCTCGCTCTCGACGGCTGACGGCGGGTAAAGGGTTGGTAGAGGGGGAGCGATGACGTCACAGTCGCGAGAGCGAGATGTTTCGGGCAGGACGAGTCACAATACTCCCGGGTTCTCGTCGCGCCCGTCGGGCCGAGCTGAGCTTGGCTGAGCCGCCTCAGCCTAGTCGGCGCACGCCGCCGGCTGCGTGTTCACACAACGCGCCGGACGTACCCGAGACAAAAAAGGGGGAAATTTTTTTTTCGATTTTCACGTTGTAAAAATTGTTCACGGTATACAAGACCACGCTACATCGTTTTATGAAATTAGTTTTTCCTTACTAGCTTTGCCTTGCCTGTGAAAAAATAAAAAGGCTAATTTCCATTCCGCACGAGTTTTTAGTTCCGTAACGCTCCTCACTCGATTTTGATGAAAGTATTCGGTTAAAAAATCTGATTTTTGACATTATAGTAAAACATCTAAGCCTTCGTATAAGACACTCACCTTTTCGTAATTCCTAACCGTCGTTTTCAAATGACGCTATTTCTCAAGTATATGCACTTGATTTACAAATCGTGTATTGAAAAAGTTAGATAGCGGGCAGGTTACTGTTCTATGATTTTTAGACCATATATTACAGCGAGTGAAATGGAGCTAAAAGAACAAAAAAGTTTTTGAAATGGTAATCACACTAATATCTACCTCCTTCCACAAGTAATTGCAAGTTATCTGAGGGCCCTCGGGCCGCGATCACAAGTCTACGAACTCAGCCTGTCTTGAGCGTAGCGTGAAGCACTGCAGTGCCGAAAAATCTGAATTGCTGGCTACGTTTGTCGGTCCCTCATGATGTGTTAAAGATCCATAATCAGAGAACAATAATGAACTAATTTTTCTTGGGTGGCAACCGATTACAATGGACAACTATCTGCTACGGTCTTACAGCAGATCATACTTGACTTTGGGAGGCATACATCTGATTTTTTCCACATAATACAATTCGTGGAATTTATATTTCGTATTTGGAACTAGAAGAGAAGAACAAAGTAATGTAAACGGCGACTTCGCTCATAATGGACTGAAATAAAATTTTGTGACATTACAAGTTAACGGCTTTCTAGTTGCAGATGAACGAGAAAGTCAAAAGATATTTATATTTATTGATGCATCTACTACTAAGATACAATATATACTTTTTCGCTTTTGTAGCTTTCGGAAAATGTGTTCCCACAGGGTGAAAATAATTGTATACAGTGTGTCCGACATAAATGCGGTACTTTCACGTTTGAGATGAAAGTAGGAATGAACTGAGTTGCTTTTAGTAACCTGTCTGAGGCGAACAACGTTTCTACGAACATTTTGCTGTATCATTTGAAGATAATTTTCTTTGTCTGCAAGATGGTACTTTCGAATTTTCAACACACGCTGGTTTACTTTAGCCTCAGACACTGCAGGACAGGTCAGTAAAGGATGAGAAGCGTCTGTCACTTTATTCTTTTTTTTTCTGAGGGGGGAGAGCTTGTCCCCAGCTATACGGAATCCCAACCCACTGTCAGCAGAAGATCTATTGCTGGCCACTTCAAGAATCCTGCTAACAGTTCATTGATTTTATTGTATTATATATTAAAAGAATCTACGAAAACTAAAGTCAGTCGGACAGACTAAACTACCCAGCTGATTTCCTTCATTTCTGTGTAAAACTTTTTCTACACTCAAACGGGATTTCCTTCTGTATATTTCTTATGGGGATGTCCTGGGTGTAAACTAAAGTCATTCAGTCAAGCCGTTCTATCCGACCCATTTCCTTCATTTTCGCTTTAAGCGAAAGGTATTTACTCGCAGATTTGTCATCAAGTATCATAATTAACTTAAGTCTCTCCTTCGTTTACTTTCATTCAAACGCGGGATCCTTCTGTCCTTGCATTGAATATTTTAATCGGTTTGTTTTAGGATATCTTCGGTTCTAAATAAATTACACAGTTCTCTTTGATCTAACAACGCTCAACGGATCAAGATCTTTCATTTGTGCTTTTAAACACTTGCACGGATTGATTCTGAAGAAAGCTATACGTGAACATTTAACTTTACTTCCATGTCTTCCCAACGTTTTAGTCATTCCACTAACGGTGTGAAGTATTCGCACGGGTCTTATTCGAACGGGTCCTCTATCTTTCTTATATATTAAAAGAATCTATTTTATAATTATAATTGATTTTAAATAAGTGTTATGAATTTAAGAAAACCCAAGCATATATAATATTCTGTATACTGTTACTATCTATAATAAATATTTTTAAATGATAAATATTTAATTTTACTTATTTCCATTTCACATGACTGGCTACTAATGCTGCAAAGTATTTGCACAGGTCGCCTAGTTTTTTTATAACTGTTCTCACATTGTAGTGAACCGTCGAATTTTATTAACATAAGAAATAGTTGGTAATGCACTCATTCCATCCATATAGACTAATATTTAGGAGAGTATTTCCTTCCCTTAACATTCGATATCTTTAATATTCCCGGCGCGAGCCGGCGCCGGCACGAACCGATTGGAGTATGGTGTTGCTTCTGCAGCGCAAGTATCACAAGCCTCCAGCCTGCTTTCAGCAGAAGCTCCTCTGCATGATTTTTTTTTTCAATTATACTTATGATAATATGTTTATTTTTCTTCTATTACTATTAATTCTGTAATATGAATTTAAAAAATTAAGAAATGTTTAGTTTTTCACATAAGGAAAAACTCTCCTAAATGTTAGTCGAAATTAATGGGATGGGTCCATACCACATATTTTTAATGTGTTTATAATTCTATGAGTCACTACAGTGTGCAAACAATAGTAATAAAATTACAAAATCAATTAACAGTTAGCTGGCTCAAAGTAGATGGCAGTGAACAAGTACTGGTCACCCCTGTGTTTCCTTCGACCTTCCAGTGACAGTGGGTGACGATCCCTTGTTGCTGGCCACAAGCCCACTAAGAACCAAAAAACAAATCACAACATGAAACAAATGACACCTGCTTCTCATCCTTTACTGATCTGCAGTGTCTGAGGCTAAACTAAATCTGCGCGTTTTCCTTTCATTTAAAGTATAAAAATCGATATGAAAGTACCATGGAGACAAGGAAAATTGTGAGATTCAGGATATGTTCATAGAAAAGCAGTTCCCATCAACAGCTTCCTAACAAAATAAATAAAAATTCTGAGAACCGTGTAGAGTTCTTTGAAAGTGGAGATGAGCTGAAACATGGTACAGCGTGTACCACATAAATCTGGCACACCTGACGTACCCCCATGGCCTGAAGTTGCAGCATCCCTTAGCAGGAGGTAACGAAATGTCTTTAATTTTACTGTTATGTACTCCTACTTTAGTCTCGGTCTGAGGGATAGAGCTTTTATGTGAGACACTGTATATAAATTGTTTCACCTTGTGGTAGAACATTTTCTGGGAGTTACAAAAGCAAAAATTAAGAGAAGGTTCAAATGTTTGTTAAGCTTATGGGACTTAACAACGGGGTCATCAGTCGCTAAACTTACAAACTACTTATGAACTACCTTATACTAAAGATGACACAGGTATCTATGCCCGAGGGAGGATTCGAACTCCCGACCGTAGCGGCCGTGCAGACTGTGACTGGTGCGCCGCAGACCCCTCGGCCACCGCGGCCAGCTTAAGAGAAAGCTAAATAGTGTAATCTTAGGTGTAGATGCATCAATAAATGTAAGTATATTTTTGGGTTTCTTCCGTTTATTATCCTCAACTAGAAAGTCATTGAGTAGAATTTCAGAAATTTTATTTCAGTCCATCAACAGCAAATTCGCAGTTAACATCAATTGTTTCTTCTCTTGTAGTTTGAAACACGAAATATGTATTCCATCAATTGTACAATGTGGACAACAAACTACTTGTATACCTCTTAAGTGAAGTATTACCTCACATAAAACCATACCAGATCATTGTCCATTGTAATCGGTTGCCCCCCAAGAAAAATTAGGGTATTGCTATTTTCTGGTTATGAATTATTAACACATCACGAGGGACCAACATACGTGGCCAGCAAATAATTTTTTCGGCACTGCAGTGTTTTACGCCACGTTCAACACACGCCGAGTTCGTAGGCTTACGGTCGCGGCATGATGCCGCTCAGATAACTCACAATTACTTGTGAAAGGAGGTAGATATCAGTGCGACTACCATTTCAAAAACTTTTCTGTTCTTTTAGCTCCATTTCACTCGCTGTAATGTATGTCCTAAAATGCATAGTACAGTATGCTGCCCGCTATCGAACTTTTTCAATACACGATTTGTAAATCAAGTGCCCATACCTGACAAAAAGCATCATTAGAAAACGATTGTTACGAATTTCGAAAAGGTGAATGTTTTATTGGAAAGCTAAGATGTTGTACTATCCTGTGTCCAAAAATCAGATTTTTTAACCGATTACTTTCATCAAAATCGAGTGAGGAGCTTTACGAAACTGAAAACTCGTGCGGAATGAAAAGTAGACTTTTTATTTTTACACAGGCAACGCAAAGCGTAAAAGGAAAAAATAAGTTGATAAAAGGATGCGATGTGGTCTTATATACCGTCAAAATTTCTTACAACTTGAAAATCGAAAAAGTTGTTTTTCCCCCTCTTTTTCGTCTTGGCACATCCCGGCTCGGCTCGGCCCGGCCGGCAGTGTGAACGCACCGTCCTAGACGTGTGCCGGACGGGCGCAGAAATTAACGGCGTCGTGAGGGGGGCTGGTCGTGCGCATGCGCACTGCTGTCGGCTGTTCCACATGCCAGCCGGGAGTACCGAGACTTCTCGCTCCCGAGACTGCGTTATCGGCACGGCCGGCTCCCGGGTGTGGCGGTCTCGCTAGCCGCTCCCTCTGGCGGGAACGAGCGGGAGCCAGGCAGCGTTTGACAGCCTCTAACCGAAACGACAGATATCAAACAAGCAAATCTCGTAGTTAAGTGAGAGTTGTGTTTGCATGATACTAACGCCTTAAAGTAAATGACATGTAATAAGGGCAATAATATTTTGCGCTCGCCTTGAAATAGATTATTAATCCAGTCCCTGCTCTTGGTTGACAGGTTCTCGATGTACCCTTGCCCGGCAGTAAATTAATTACCCTCGTAAAGCGAACCTTTAGTTGTGACCGAGGATAATTAATTTACTTGATCAGACAAGGGGACATCGAGAACCTGTCAATAACAGAGCAGGAACAACTTGAATTATTTCATTCGTGTTCACAAAATATTATTATGTACATTATATGAAACAACAGTATTCTTTTGTTCGATATATAAGGATGCAGCGAGCTCAGATGACCACAAAATATTCGTAATTTTTTTTTTTTGTGCCTCCTCCTATGCAGTTGGAGTTATAGAGTTAGTATAAGTTAGTTTACCATCTTATGCAACAGTAAATTAGTCTACTTTAGACCAGACGCGTTTCACTTTATTTTGAAGTATCTTCAATGTTTGACTGTACAGGAGATATTTTTTATTATATTACTTTTTTACTTGGATCTTACTAAAGTCGACCGTGAAGAGTTCTCATACTTTGCTCATGTTCATTTTATTCAGAATAAAATAAACCCATGATAACTGTTCATGATCGAATTTAGTAAGGACCACAAAAAAGCCTTCCTATACAGTTGCCCATTTATAATGCTTTAAAATAAACCGAAAGGCGGTAATCTCACCTACACAAATATTCTATCAGAGTCGAACAGTTATAAAGATATGCCTTCTCTTTCATGTCTCATTCTATTTCTGTTCTTTCATATACGACTCTGCCCGCAGTCGACAGGGGAAACTTATTTTCCAAGTCCCCCTCGTAATATAATTTCGACCGTAGCCTCATTTTGGAGTTACTTATATTGGAGAACAGTGTGTCATCAAATCTTTGAAATGCACTGCTGGAATTGGTAATTAGTACACTCTCTTCTCTTAGAGTTTTGGAATTGATTCAATAATCAGTGAATATGAAGAGGTATTTGGGTACAGATGTCAATCCATGCAGAATCACCCATACTAATAAGTGGTGTATCCCCATGGGCAGAAATGCAAGCGCTGTTTCTCCTATCCATTCACTCACACTCACAGGGAACACTGTCTTGGGATACGTCAGTCCATGCCTGCTCAACCTGTTCAAGTATTTCTGCAAGCGTTGTGGATTGATGAGTCCTACGTGACAGTTGCTGTCCTATAGTTGGCGTCATGTAGGAAGGCACTTCCACACATAGAGAGAGAACGATAGGAAAAGCGTGAAGGAGAGATGCTATGGTCGAGTGCCAACAGTTGAGCTTGTGGAAGAAACTTTGCGTACCTCATGCAGCCATGCACCTAAAGAATGAATGTTATTGGCTTTCAGTGCAGTAATTGAGGAGGATGCACAGAACGGCTGAAAACTGGGCCGCCTTCCTGGGTGATAGATGGGCTAGGGTTGTCCCCACCCGTACTCCCACTGCTAGTAACCAGTTGACAGCTGCCCATGTTGACACCTCTGGGCTCACAAACCCTCTTATCTATGCTGTGGTAGATGTACGATCTGCCATGCTGCCCTTACAATGCTATGACCTTGGCAGATGTCTGTGCTGCGTGGACATCCAGAACTGTTTCTACATGAGTGCGAGTTTGTGAATGTTCATGTCTACATCTACATGGGATACTCTGCAGATCACATTTAAGTCCCTGGCAGAGGGTTCATCGAACCACCTTTATACTATTTATCTCCCATCCCTTTCTCGAATAGCGCGACCTGAATCTCACTGTTCGAGCTCTGATTTCTCGTATTTTATTCTGATGGTCATTTTTACCTATGTAAATGGGAGTCAGCAATATATTTTTGCATTTGGAGGAGAATGTTGGCGATTGGAGTTTCGTAACTAGCCCACGCCACAGCGGTAAGCGCCGTTGTTGTAATGATTCCCATCCCAGATCTTGTATCATTTCCATAACGCTGTCTCCCCTGTATTGTAACAATATGAAACGATCTGCCCTTTTCTGAACTCTTTCGATATCCTCCGTCAAACCCACCTGATAAGGATCCGACACTGGGCAGCAATACTCCAAAAATGGACGGACAAGTATAATGTATGCAGTTTCTTTTGTAGTTCTGTTGCATCTTTTATGGTTCTGCCAATAAAACCAGTCTCTGGTTTGCCTTTTCCACGACATCATCTATGTGTTCTTTCCAGTTTAAGACTGAAGTAATAGTAATTCCTAGGTATTTTGTGGAGTTTATGGCCTTCGCTTTTGATTGATTTATCTTGTAAACAAAGTACCACAAAGTGCCGCAACTAGCATCGCTGCACAACTGACTAAGTACATGCAACTTGTGTGGGGATACTACGAAAGGATTATCCCACCACTTGGAAGACCGCAATCTGACCATTTTCAAACTCACTGATTTGTGAATGTAGGAAGCACTATGGCATCTCCTACCCATGGCGCCCGTGATTTTGCAGAGGATCCAAATGTCACTCACATAGCAGGCAGTGCAGCCGCAGTGACCTTGGGGATCCTGTTCCTACCCGGTGGACAGATAAAGCGTATACTAACAAAAGTGCCTGGTTTTGCTGCACACACCGAACAGCGCAATAAGCCGCCATGTAAACAAATGCCACTGTGGCACCGCACAACAACGGCAGTCTGGAATGTCGCTCACGTAGCAGGCAGTGCAGCTGCAATGACCTTGAGGACCCTGTTCCTACATGGCGGGCAGACAAAGGGTGTACTGAGAAAAGGCGCCCAGTTTCACTGCAAGCACTGAACAGCCCCATGACCCGCTATGTAAACAGACGCCACTGCGGCACCGCACTCTGGAAGTCCAGCCACAGGTAGTTTGACGCCACAGTGGGAGTGCGGAGAGGCCGCGGCCGTAGCCTCACCTATAAACAGGTCCCACGCTGCCTTATGAGGAAATGTGCACTGCCATAACTCTGCGATTCCTCCACAGCGGAGGAACCGTAGGCTATAAACACAGCCTTGGGCTGTTAACATTCTCTATAAGAGTGTCCACACAGATGGCGCTTTGCCTGTGCATCATACATCTACATCATAATTAAGTTTTGTTCCTTGGAATATCCTTCTTGCTGCCATTGTTTATGTGTGTCTCTGTCCACTGTTTTCTTTCTCTACTGTAAGCTCTTTTGCCTATGTCTCTCTCTCTCTCTCTCTCTCTCTCTCTCTCTCTCTCTCTCTCTCACACACACACACACACACTACAACTGAGGCAATGCAGATATTTTAAAAAAAATTTATTCCACCATCCGAATCTAGGCGCCTTAGAATCTACAGGTACACCGGGTGTCCCAAAAAGAATTACCCGATTTTAAATAGAATTATTTATCAGTGAGAAGGGCGTAAGAAGGACGTAACACCAACAAATTTCATAGTAAATTACTCACAAAATAACAGAAGTTTATAAAAAAATTCATCAGAAATGTTCAATATCTCCTCCATAGGCTGTACGGACGACATCTAGTTGATAGCCAAATTCACCCCAAACTGAGTGTAAGGTGTTTTCTGCCACTGAAGTTACAGCAGCTGATATTTTGCTTTTCAGTTCATCGATGTCACGAAGTAAGGGAGGAAAATAAGCTCATTGCTTAACATATCCCCACAGGCAGGAAACACATGGTTGTTAGGGGACCTAGGAGACCAGGGGTGTAAAGCCTGTTCTCGAGGTCCTATACCCCCTATCCAACGTTGAGGCACGTCGGCACTGAAGAAAGTACGTACACTGTGGTGCCGGTGCGGTGGTGCCCCATCTTCCAGACAGATGAAACTGTCAGATTCAAGTTCTGGAAATAACCAGTTCCGTAGCATTGCAAGATAATTGAGTACGGCTAAATTCAGTAACACAATACGCCTTCTGTTGCGCGGACGCCATATTGCAAGAGACTGCACGCTCCATGTCAGCAGTCGTAGCGTGTTTTTTTTTTTTTTTTTTTTTTTTTTTTTTTTTTTTTTTTTTTTTTTTTTTTTTTTTTGAAACTGTAGACCACGCCGATTACATCTAGCGCTGTTTCAGTTAACTAGTGATATATGTCTCAATATTATTACAAGTTAAAATTGGGTCATTCTTTTTGGGACACCGTGTATTTTTCATTTTGCGTTCGCCTTTCTTTCCCTCTCAAAACAGACAGAGAACAATAACACGCTTACTGAAAACTGCCGTAGGAGGGCGGATACGAAATGCGAAATCAGCACTCCATACCTACATTGACCGGTACACCAGATGTCATTATGAGTACGTCATTACAAAATGCTGTGAGGAAAAGCCATTCAGGGTAGTACCATTCTCACAAGATTTTGTTTTAGACTATGCAGTTCTTCAGAAATATACTACAAAAACACAGCTGCAAGGCGCCAAATTCGAAAATGGGGGTATTTTTTTAATACGCCAGAGAATACAAACAGGCGTTCTACATCCCCAAAGTTATAGTTGCTGTGGAACTTCAGAAAGGAAAGGAAAGCTGATAATTATGACCCATCCAAGTTTAATCTGGCGTAGGTTACGCTAATGCGACGTACTGTGGGCACTTTTTTTTTTCGTAATAAAGTCTTTAGATAACCTTTAGAATGTTGAGCATAAGAATTCTGTCTCTCAGGGCTTTTAGTTAAATTTCAAAGTCTTTTTTAACTTTTATCTTATTTGTTCCGGTAGTTCATTTTATAGAAGTACACCACATAAGAAGTTAATTACTAATTCTTTCGTGAAAAATAGTCTTTGCTAGTTAGCCTTAACCTTCATTTTTTCTTTTACTGAATAATGTTTTTAATATATTTATCCTCCATATTCCTATCTCAAACACAGATAAGGATGTTATTTAAAAGTAATTTTCAAGTATCATCGATTTAATGAAAGGGTGCTATCTAAGTAAGAAATTTTTCGAGAAACTTTTTTAAAACACAATTCCTGTTATATTTTTCACTTTAAAACCACACAGTTACAACATACACTGAACAAAGTCACACGTTATTTGAGACACAATTCTCAAAATATATTTCTTCACATTGATAGTTCATTATATCTCTGGTACAATCGAAGTTCAGAATATTCTCCCAAAGCCAAATTAAAGTTCCTTAATACACTCTATCCTTTCTCATTGATATTAATTGTCAGTTTTTTCTTTCAAAGTCCCCTTGAATACTAACTATCTCTACGGGAGGCAGAATTTTTCAACGTTCTGTAGCCTAATCCCGAATTAAAGTCCATAGATAAAGTAACTACGCAATCGCGCAACCTTTCGATCATTCATTGTTAACTATCAAAGTCTTTAATTTCTGTAGGAACAATTTAAACGCGAATTTAAAAAAAATCAGAAATATTTCTGTACATGATTCCAACTATTTTGCAAGACAATTACGCGAGGCGTTTACAGAGAGATCTTTACACACCGCAAAACAATGACAGAGAGAGAGATCAATGCTACTGTGATTACTATTTATACTATATTCACGACAAATGATAACTGTGATTGCAGTGTTTTGACTCGCTTACTCAATGACTTTAACTATTCTGAGTTTACAAAGATATGAAAGATTTATTTAAAATTTTGAAAAAATGCGTAAATTCTGACTCTTACAAAAATTAATAAAAATTAAAATCTACTGAAATGGATATTCCAACGCGATGGTTGTGATGTAGTGTTACAGGCTTTATGCTTCGCCTGTGTCTGCGCCCCTGCAAAACGTAAATATATTAGGTATTTCCTGCCGTACTTTCCAATACCATCGTCAACATACTTTACAATTCTTGCAATTCAGCAATCAGATAACCCCACGCACATCGAGGAAACAGAGGATGACCAACCTGATGATGTTAACTCAATGTAGCTAATTAAAGCAACTTGTGTTCAAACTCGGTTGACAATGTACTGTATGTATGTTTGTTATCAGAATACAGATATTCTTAATTAATCTTACATCTTATAAAATAGGCTGTTTGTGTGTATGTATGTATGTATATATGTATGTATGTTCCACATCTCCTCCTAAACCACTGGACCGATTTCCACCAAATTTTTGTACACATGTTCCTTAACCCTACAAGCACCAAGCACGAGCAAAAATTGCCCGTACATTTTTCTTTTATTAAAAAATCATAATTAATATCCTTCAATGTTTATGGGCTTTTTTTCTATTTGTCTCTCACCTTATAAAGTACTACCCTACACATTTACAAGGCTACAATTTTATAAACTGATAACAAAGTATAGCAACTTTATGCCCAAGGGCACATTTTGTCCTGGGTTGGTAGTCCATGCGACCATAATTCTACATGCCCCCTACAACCTCCAAGCACGGGCAAAAAATGCCCCTACATTTTTCTTATAATAAATTTCGTTTGGCAATAATGTTTGTGAGTTTTTCATGCCTGATTGTTGTGTTTGATACTCATTGTTCAGCCAAACTATTGTTACTAGCAGTTTGCCTTTCTTGTAAAGTACATTTTCTAAAATGAGTTGTAAAGGGTTGAACGATGCAGAAATTCTTGCTGAATTTTTAGTAGATGATGAGTTTTCAGATTTCAGTGACTCTTAATCGTTTCACACAGAAGTAGAAGAGAGCTCAAATGAAGAATCCGAGGACGAAGAAGAAACAAACCATACAGGTAACGCTCCCAATAAATATGTTACTAGTTCTGGTAGGGTGTACCTTGCGGAAGCCCCAAGGCATTGTAAAAGGGTTTTCCCCAACATAGTTTGTGAACATCAGGGAGTAACTACTGCTGGGAAAGTAACAAGTATATGTCAATCATTGAAGAAATTTTTCACATCTGAAATAGTACAGAAAATTGTTGAGCATACAAATGAAGAATTTGAAAGAAAAAATGTCTCCTGTTGTTGAACTGAAATATATGCTTTAATGCGAATTTTGATTCTAATGGGAATTTACCAGGACACTAAGAAGCCTGCAGTAACATTTGTCTCTTACATCGCAAAGGAAAAAAAATCTATTGATGTTGTCAAGACAACATCATGATGCAGGAGTAGACGATGATACACCAAAGAAGAAAATCCATATAAACCTATACTATAATGACACTAAGGGAGGAGTGGATGCCATAGATCAAATGGCTAGGGCGTACTCTACAAAAAGAGGTACGAGCAGATGGCCACTGTCCAAATTCTACAGCCTACTTGATATAGCTGCAATAAATAAACTCGTACACGCTGTTCAAGAGGAAGGTGCCTAAGTGGAATTAAGGAAATCAAATGCGAGGAAACTGCATCTCCAAGAATTAGGCCTTGAACTTTTGAAACCACATGTAGAAGAGCGATCCAGGGACTTGAAAGGACTTCAGTTGCCCATTATTTGTGCGATGGGAGACATCCTTGGAAAGAAGCTTGAGGTGACCAAAACTGCTTTAGATGAACAACCAAATAGGAAAACAAGATGCTACATATGCTTGAAGAATGCAAGTAACCTAATAAAAACCAAGTTAACATGTGCAAGCAGTGGTCTATACCTGTATAAGAGACATTCAGAATCAACCATTTTGTGTGCAGGAGGTAAATGTCATCTATAAATGTTAGTATTCTTTCCAAGTGAAGTGTTTTATTGGAAAATTTTCAATGTACCTTATAACATATTTGTACAAGTGTTTTTATTCCAGTTTTTGAAACTTCCTGTCAACAATTAAACTAATTTTACATTGGAAACAGAATTACTTAAAATAAATACATTTTTACAGGATTTACAGCTTTTTTGTAACACGGGCAAAATTTGCCCTTGGTTGGTGCTCCGTGTAACCTAAAATACCTTGGTGGTCCTAGGGTTAATATCAGTCAACAATCTCTGTCGGGGTAAGAATCACCTACGACACATATGTAAGGAGATAAGACGTCATAAACAATGAGATGTGCGAAAAACTGCTGCACATTTCCTCCTAAACCACTGGACCGATTTCAACCAGATTTGGTACACATATTCATTACGTGAGATAACAATTGCCGTACGAGTACGAACCACATACGACACATGGTTCAGGAGATATAACGTCATGAACGATAAGAATGGCTAAAAACTGCTACCTAATGCGACGGGAATTTATAATGAGAGTGACAGTACTTGGCGACTTGCAACAAACTTTAAACATAATTTCAAACCTTTATTAAACTTTTTCTCGCAGACAACCACATAAAAATAATGAAAAAAAAAGATTCTAGCTTACTACTTTTCCGCTGTTCATGGCATTTGGTATAACGTTGCAATTTATAATTTCTACACTACCCATTGCACTTGCAGGAAATTTTGCAGACAGAATACAGACTTAAAGCTGAATGTACGTTCGAAATTGTATCTCAGTACGACACCTAGTTTATGAGATATGAGGACGTAAAGAGTAACGTTCATGGGAAACCGCACCGTCAAGCATCATGTTTTAATCTATTACTTCTTTACTACTAACCGTATTCGCAACAGATTTTACCGACATACAGCACTTATACATGTCCTTCACCTTTTGTATCAGAAACTTTATGAAGATACATCGTTTCGGACACTGAATTTTACTTACATTTGACATCTATATGAATATTCATCGGACAATGACTTTTACTTACATTTGACAGCTTGGCTAGGACATCTGAGTTTATTGACAGAGCGATCCAACAAGGATTCTATTTTTACTGACTGAGGTTTGGAATCCTAAAAAGCCATGATACACATAGGCCTTCCTTCAACAACCGTTGCGAAGCACGGGCATATAAGCTAGTTGTATTACAAAACTATACATCTTATAAAATACGCTGTATGTTTGTATGTATGTTCCACATCTCGTCCTAAACCACTAGACCTATTTCAACCAAACATGGTACACATGATCCTTACTATCAGGCAACAATCGCTGTTGGGGTAAGAACCACCTACGACACATATGTAAGGAGATATGTCGTCATAAACAATGACACTCGTGAAAAACGGCCGCATCAAAATGTTCAATTATTTGTAAATCTATCGGACCAAACTGCGTGGTCATCAGTCCGTAGCTTACAAACTACTTAAACTAAGGTAAACTAACCTAAGGACAACACACACACCCATGCCCTAGGTAGGACTCGAACCTCCGACGGCGAGCAACCGCACGCTCCGCAGCGAGGCGCCTTAGACCGCTCAGCTACTCCACCGCGGCACGGCCGCATAATGTGAAAATATTCTACATATACTCCTAAACTAATGGACCGATTTCAACCAAATTTGGTACAAATATACTTATTCATCAGAAATCATTTGCTATGGTTTCAAAAACCACCTACATACACAGTTCATACGACATTACCTCATGAACAATGAAAACTGCCCCATCTTGCAGCGCGTGATAGCGTGATTTTATTCGTCAACCATTTGACAATGAGAGCACTTAGTGACTTGCAATAAACTTTGAAAAAAATTTCAAATCTATACGAAACTTTTATCGCTGACAACTCCAATACAATGATGAAAAGAAAAAGGTTTATCGCTTACTACTTTTCCGATGTTCATGATGTATATCTACAGCATTGGGCATTACACTACAAGTTATTACTTCTACACTGTATATTGTATTCGCGAGACAATTCACAGACAATACACATACATGCCACTGAATGTTCCTTTCGTACCATATCATAGTTTGACATATAGGTTATGAGATATGGAATTATAAAGAATTTGGTTAAAAAACGCATCATCGCGCATGAGGATTTGATTTATTACGTCTTTACTGCTAGCACCATTCACGACGTATTTTACAAACATTAGGCACATATACCACTGAATGTACCTCCGAATTTACACCATAGTACGTAACATATGTCAAGAGATATGATTTCATAAACAATTAAATTTCAGAATAACTGCTACATCATGTGCTATTTTTCCACGTCTCATCCTAAAATAATGGACCAATTTCAACTAAATTTGGTACACACATTGCGTACTGTCAGATAACAATCACTGTGGGGTTGAAACTACATACGGCATGTAGTTCAGGAGGTATGACGTCGTAAACTATGAATCGAAAAAAGCTTTCCAGTCACGAGTATCAATTGTTTATTGTGAAGTTTTTAATTAAATTAATCTTATACATTTTACTACTATTTTTTTCTTTGAATACTGCGCTTAAAATTTTGTACATTATGAATATTTCTTTGTTTTAATGTTTCATAATTTCTAAGCTGTCTTCATGGATACATGAAGAAGAAACCATTCTCGAGTTTTTATATTCGTTTCTAACATAATACTGGAAAAATGAATATTTACACGGGCAATGCCGAGCTTAGCAGCTAGTTATAAGTAAAATGAGCTTTTCTTTCAAAGTGAAGCAACGGTCTTACACATTCCTGGGCAATTATAATGTAATCTGTTTATCATTATAAATCAAGCAACAATGAGACATCCCACAACGACAATATTTTTAAATGTACCCTCATAGAGTTCGCCCTTATCGAACATAGAGGGTGTTTCACGAAGTGTGTTTGCCTCTGTAACTTATAAAATAATAGGTGACGGGAAATTTTAATGCGGTAGGTCAACACACGAAATGATACACTTTCTACGGAGCTATGAACATAGTTTATTGTATCATTTTCCAAAGAGTTATAACACAAAGATATAATTTTTTAATGGAACAATAGTTTTTTCTATCGTGCATTGGATTCGTTGAAACCAGCTGTGTCCAAATCAATGTAAACTACATTCCTATCACTGTTAGTTTGGGAGCTACAACCCTTCAAAGCTTCAGGGGCAGATACCACAAACGCTGCGCATAATGCAACGCTCCTTCTAAATGTGGTGCGGCCGAGTTGTAACGTCGCCGGTGTCACGGAGCGAGGAGCTTCCTCGATGCGCTGTTAGACTGCCGACTGTCGCCGCACACGGCCGTATACCCGATAGTTGGAGCCACACAAACAACCGGGGCTCAATATACCACAGTTACTGACATCGGATGACGATGGCATATGCGAACAACGAGTACGTTGACATGTTGCTGATGCTCGGCGAGTGCCAACACGATGCCACTGAAGCAGCCACGGCGTATGCCGTGAGATATCCTAGGCGAAGAGCCCCGGCAGCCATTACGTTCTTACGTGCCGAACGACGACTTCGGGAAACAGGCAGCTTGGCAATGCGCCGCAGTAACAGACGAAGACTTGCAAGAAGTGAGGAGACGGAGGAGTTTGTTTTAGCTGCATTACACCACGATCCTCATGTCAGCTTACGAGCCGTTGCTGCAGTCGCTTGTGTCAGTCTCACATCTGTGTGGCGTATAGTACACGGCCACAGGTTTCACCCGTACCGCCTGTCACTGACCCAGGAGCTGCATGGGAACGATTTCCATACAAGAGTGACATTCTGTGAGTGGGCCATGCGTAATTTCACAAAAAATGTTCAAATGTTTGTATAGCGCCGGCCGCGTTGGCCGAGGTGACTGAGGCGCTCCAGACATGGTCAGCACGGCCACTACGGTCGGGGGTTCGAATCCCCCCTCGGGCATGGATATTTGTGCCGTCCTAGTTCGTAAGTAGTTCATAAGTAATTTGTAAGTTTAGGGACTGATAACCCCGTAGTTAAGTCCCTTAAGCTGAACAAACATTTGAACATTTGAATTTTGTATAGCTTATGGGACTTAACTACGGGGTCATCAGTCCCTAAACTTACAAACTACTTATGAACGAGCTAAGACTAAGGACGGCACAAATATCCATGCCCGAGGGGGGATTCGAACCCCCAACCGTAGTGGGCGTGCAGACCGTGACTGGAGCGCCTCAGTCCCCTCGGCCACCGCGGCCGGCGCGTAATTTCACGCTGGAGTCTTTACAAAGTGTTATGTTCTCTGATGAGTCCACGTTCACAAATTATGGTGCAGTGAATCGCCATAACATGCACTACTGGGCCGCAGACAATCCTCGGTGAGTACGACCTGTCGACCGTCAACGTAGGTGGTCTATTAACGTGTGGTGTGGAATCCTTGGGGATGAAATCATCAGTCCACACTACTTCCCAGGTACACTGACAGGTGAGTTATGTCGCGCTTTTATAGCCGACAGTTTGCGTGGTCTCCTTGAACATGTGTGTCTACACACTAGAGTCCATATGTGTATGCAGCACGATGGTCACCCAGCCCATTCTGCGCGTCCTGTTGTGGAAGAACTGAACAACAGGTTTGCAGGAAGATGGTTGGGGCGCCATGATCCTCATTCATGTCCCGCAAGGTCGCCCGATTTAACACCAGCAGATTTCTTTTTGTGGGGATATCTAAAGGATCGTGTTTATGTCACTGAGCCCACATCCCCAGATGATCTAAAACGACTCATCGAGAACGCATGTCGCTCCGCCACACCGGCGACGTTACATTTTGTCCGCAGCTCCTTTCGATGGCGCATTGCATTATGCATTGAGGAACATGGACACACATTTGAACATCTCATGTAAATCAACTTCCCACTGCCATAACATCCATCACCCACCACACAGCCATGTATTATGTAGAGCGTGTGCTAGCTGCCCCTGAAACTTTGAAGGGTTGTAGCTCCCAAACTAACAGTGATAGGAATGTAGTTTACATTGATTTGACGCAGCTGGTTTCAACGAATCCAATGCACGACAGAAAAAACTATTGTTCCATTTAAAAAATTATATTTTTGTGCTGTAACTCTTTGAAAATGATACAATAAACTATGTTCATAGCTCCGCAGAAAGTGTAACATTTCTTGTGTTGACCTACCGCATTAAAATTTCTCGTCACCTATTATTTTATAAGTTACAGAGCAAACACACTTAGTGAAATACCCTGTATATTCAAAGGCATTTTCCTGCAAACTCCCTGTTGTTGCGTTCGCCCTTCCTATCTGCAACGCCTCAACTGTCTTCATCCATTCCTCTGTATCCTCCTACTTCTGCTATCCACCAGGTGGAACCCTCTGTCATATTTTCAAAATTGATGTCGTCTTTCTTAGTTTACTAACTTTTTACCAGCTGTGTATTTAGTCAGAGCTTGATACCACAAAATAATGATGAAAAAAGTGAGATGTGGTGGTCCTATTTTTGGAATTATTTGTTCCATTTTTATTTAGATAATATTGTTTGGATGTATTCCGTAAGGATATCAATAGTATTATCTTGTTTATATTCAGTTTCTTTCATTTTGTCTTGTAATTATCAGAGGATAGGAGTTTGGGAGGTAAATTTCTGTTCTCTCGGAGTATGACTCTGTTTTTGATTACTGTAAGTATCGCCGATGCGATAACTGCCTTCCGAGGCGGAAGGTGCTGGTGACACCCGCAGGCCGGCAGGGCTCGCGAGGGGCGGAGGTCGCTGGCGGCATGTTCTCTGATGTTGCTTTCAAGGCCTTCTGGCCGCCACCACCGGTGGTGAAACCACTCCGTCTGCAGACGGGCATTTATATTTGGGCTGGGCACGTCTGTGGCTGACCTGAGTCACACAGTAACATATACAGAGAAGCAGCCCCCCCCCTAAACCATTGTCCTACGCTCCCCTCGTAGTTCTTTAAGAGCCACCAGATGTCAGGTGGTTCCCTGACTTAGTACCAGTAGACCACACTAGAGGCGCTTCTGAGGGTTGCGTGGAGGGGAGGCTGAGGGGAGAGCTCGTGCCGCCTGCCACGAGGCCACGGCTGTGTCCGGTGTGCCGGCGTTTGAAGGGAGGTGGTGGTGGGACAGCCGCTACCTGCCGCCTGCTCTGGCCAGTTTGAAGGTCTGCTTCTGACAGCAGCGCCATCATTGGGCATCTTACGAAACTGCTTCAGCACCACCCCCCCCCCCCCCCCCGCATCCCTGAGCGTGAGACCGGGCCCTTACGGAGGTTTCTCATCTGTATATATTTCTCTGTGCCTGAGTGCAGGTAGTTTGTTTACCGCTTCGATGCTGCTTTTGTGTAGGGAGGCTCTCCAGTCGCGACGCACAGGAAGGGAGCTAAAGTACAATCAGCAGTTGGCGTCGTTCTGGTCTGCACGGGCTCCCGAGGTTTGGAACGCCAGGTGCGGGCGTCTGCGAATGTTTGTGTAAATTGCCGGAGGTGATTTCTGGGGAAGTTAGAGCGGCGCTCTCGCGATGGGGCACTGGCGTCTCGTTAACAGTAAATTCATTTCAGCGTCTGCAGATTCGTTCCAATGGTCCACAATTTCTATGGATTTCTGAAAATGCTGGCTTACGTGCAGAATGCAGCATGGGACAGTTTCGTGGGGAAGGAGCCTGGCGTGCTGAACAATAGCTCTCGTTTCCATTGGTTTGACCATTAAGTAAAATTTGTGATTGGCTTGGCATCACCGATGGGAGGGGCTTGAGAGGAAGATTTTGAGTTGTGAAATTTTGGTGTAGGGAGGAGTGACTCTGGTCTGGGTCGCACACCTGTCCGGATCGTGCTCTCTTGAAGTCTATGGCTGGAGCTGCTCTCCTATCCAGATCGTGGACTTTGAATTATTTCACTGTGCTTTCTGCACAGTCAGGTGTTAAGAGTCCTGCGTGGCTACTGTAGTATAAACAAAACTTGTAACATTCTGAAGTGCGTGTTCTCTGTTAGCTACACCACTCGTAATCAGAACTTTTACCGTTATTTGCGAGAACAGTTTTTTTTATTATTATTATAGTATTGTCGTCGGCTTAACCGACAAAACCTGTTCTACTCGTGTCAGTCCACATTCGTGATCGCTGCTGTCAACACTGCACTGTCATCAGCTGGTCTTCGCCTACCCCAACGCTGTTCTACAGAAAGACGGTAAGGTTGCGTCAACACATCTGCTGAGGACGGGGAGTTGTATGGTAGTAATTAGGTGGGAGTTTATCATGTGACAGAGGGGACGTTTTTGTAGATGAAAATAGACTGTGATCAGAGTTGGGGTTAAATTTCACTTCTTGATTTTTATACTTCGTGGTTTTACCACTTCCCTCCTGTGACTTAGCCAGTCAAAACATTTATATTCGTGTAGTAACCTTATTTAATTTCTATTTTATGTAAAGTCACCTATTTTGATATTAATTGTATTTTATTGTCTTATGTATATATATATATATATATATATATATATATATATATATATATATATATATATATATATATATGGTCATATTTGTGTTGTATTGGTCAGGCTGTAAAATAGAAACTGTGAATATAGTTTTTATTTAAATTTGTGCCTACCTCATTTCAACCACCTTTGACTGAAATATTTTGGAGGGGAAATTCTTGTAAAATTCTCGTAAAGATAGGTAGGTCAGGGGAAAATATTTCAGTTGCACAGAGGGTGCAATATTGCCAATTAGTTATGGACAAATGCAATGCTTGCATGTCACCATTGCATACAGTTAGCGACAGTCTATAGTAAATTAACTTTAGATTTTTTTTAGTTTATCTTTATATTTAATAAATAAAGCAGCTAGAGAATGTCTTGGAACAGTAGTGTGTAAAGGCAAGAAGAAGCAGACAGCTTGGTGGAATGACACAGTCAGGGCAGCCAGTGAAAAGAAAAAGTAGGCATTTCAAAAACGGCTCCATACTAGGAATCAGGCAGACAGAGAAAGTTATCTTGAAGAAAGAAACAAAGCCAAACGGATAATTGCAGACTCCAAGCAGAAATCATGGGAAGACTTTGGAAATAAGCTAGTAACTCTGAGTCAAGCCGCGGAAAAACCATTTTAGAGCGTAATTAACATTAGAAAGGGGGGGAGAAGGAATTAACAAGTGTTGTGGACAGGTCAGGAAAGCTGCTAGTCAATCCTGTGGCTGCCTTGAGTAGATGGAGGGAATATTTTGAAGAATTGCTCAATGTGGGTGAAACATTCAATGATGTGTCAGATTTTCAGGTAGAATGGGATAGAAACGAAGATGAAAACAGGATCTCATTTGAGGAAGTAGAGAAAATGGTCAGTAGATTACAGTGCAATAAAGCGGCTGGAGTGGATGAAATTAAGCCGGAACTCGTCAAATACAGTGGAATATCAGGTCTCAAATGGTTACACAGGATAATTGAAAAGGCGTTGCAATCGGGACAGGTTCCGTCTGACTGGACAAAAGCGGTAATCACGCCAATCTTCAAACATGGAAACAGAAAAGATTGCAACAACTATCGAGGTATCTCTTTAATTAGCGTTGTAGGCAGAATATTCTCAGGCATAGTTGAAAGGACAAATTAAATGAAAATCAGTGTGGTTTTAGGCGTCTTAGAGGCTGTCAGGATCAGATCTTTAGCTTACGGCCGATAATGGAAAAGTGCTATGAGTGGAACAGGGAATTGTATCTATGTTTCATAGATCTGGAAAAGGCTTATGACCGTGTTCCTAGGAGGAAGCTACTGTCACTTCTACAAGATTATGGTATAGGAGGCAAACTTCTGCAGGCAATTAAAGGGCTTTACGTAGACTGTCAGGCAGCAGTTAGAGTAGATGCCAAAATAAGCTCATGGTTCAGGATGGTTTCAGGGGTAAGACAAGGCTGTAACCTGTCATCACTGTTGTTGATACTATTCATGGATCTTATGCTGAAAACAGCAGACTGGCAGGGCGGAATTAAAATAGGTGAAAACAAAATAAGCAGTCTCACATATGCGGATGACTTCGTTGTAATGGTCGATTAAATTGAAAGGTTGCAAACTAGTATTTCAGTGCTCGATCAGAGATGTAATGATTATGATATGTGAAGATCAGCATCTCCAAAACGAAAGTAATGTCTGTGGGAAAGAGATTTAAACAGATTGAGTGCCAAATAGGAGGAACAATGTTAGAACAGGTAGACAGTTTCAAGAACCTGGGATGTATTTTCTCACAGGATTACAACATAGTGAAAAAACTGGAATCGAGGTGCAGCAAAGCTAATGCAGTGAGTGCTCAGCTAAGATCTACTCTCTTCTGCAAGAAGGAAGTAAGTACCAGGACTACGTTAGCAGTGCACCGCTCTATCTTTCGATCAACTTTGTTGTATGGGAGTGAAAGTTGGGTGGACACAGGTTACCTTATTCATAAGATAGAGGTTACAGATATGAAAGTGGCAAGAATGATTGCAGGCACTAATAGAGGGGAACAACGGCAGAAGGGTGTCCATAATGAGGAAATCAAAGAAAAACTGGGAATGAACACCATAGAGCGAACAGGCTGAGATGCTTTAAATTATCATCGATATACAATTATACACTTTGCAATAACATGACTATCATGTATTACAAAATATAAGCTGTGCACTTATAGATATATAGAGAAATGCATACAGCATACAGCAAAACTGTATGTTCTGCAGTGGTCTCCATATTTCGTGTTCCATTTTTTTTTTTTTTTTTTTTTTTTTTTTTTTTTTTTTTTTTTTTTTCGGCTTATGAAGATTACAACTGTGAGTTCAGTTTGACATATACGGCTACTGGAGTGTAGAGACTGTGCAAATATTGTTCTTGTGTTGTGGATGGTAGGGTCATGTTACACGCATGGGAGAAGCAAGGTTACCTAAGAGACTCATGAGCTCGGCAGCGGAGGGTAAGAGAAGTCGAGGTAGACCAAGAAGAAAGTACTTAGATTCGGTGAGGAATGATTTTGAAGTAAAAGGCATAACATCAGACGAGGCATCAATGTTAGCATTGAATAGGGGATCATGGAGGGATTTTATTAGAGGTACTATGCTCCAGACTGAACGCTGAAAGGCATAATCAGTCTCTAATGATGATGATGATGATGATAAATAAAAAGCTAGTGGCGACCCTTAAATTTGATTTCAGGTTATAAGCAAATTATTGCATCACTTTATGAAAGTAATGTGGTGTCGCACAAGTCTGAAGTGCGCGCCACCTACTTTCGCCGCGCGCAGCCATGCACGCACGGCGCGGCGTTCTTACGACGTCAGCCACGAGCGCCCTCTGCTCCAACTCCGCTCGTGGCCACCACTGAACTGCATCGCTCACTTGGGATTAGGACAGGCACTAGGACTCTCATCAGTAGGCAGGCCTCTACCTAAATAAACTATGTATCAGCATTCCACTAGTCTTCAGTTAACAAAGTTAAGTATTGTACTATCTCTACGAAATATACATCTTGTTGTAATCTAGCTCAGTGTTTCTAGTTTCTGCTGTCCCACTGGCTGGTCACCTCAGACTCTGTGCCTGCGCACGCGTGCATCCTGTTTCCCTGTCTCGGTCTCTCTCTACTTGGCTACCGACACCCAGGACAACCGGCGGCAACGAGACACAAAAGTGGCGACGAGGTTGGGACACAAAAAGTAATTCCACATATGACATTTAAATATCATTTTGATCTGTAAACCAATTACAGTAAACCTTTTATATACGTTATTGAAAGAACACGTACTTTCAATAGGACAATTTGCTTTAAATTATCATCGATATACAATTATACACTTTGCAATAACATGACTATCATGTATTACAAAATATAAGCTGTGCACTTATAGATATGTAGAGAAATGTATACAGCATACAACAAAACTGTATGTTCTGCAGTGGTCTCCATATTTCGTGTTCCATTTTTTTTTTTTTTTTTTTTTTTTTTTTTTTTTTTTTTTTTTTCGGCTTATGGACATTGAAACTGTGAGTTCAGTTTGACATATACGGCTACTGGAGTGTAGAGAGTGTGCAAATATTGTTCTTGTGTTGTGGATGCTTTATGACACTCAGCAGTGGTAGGTCTGGACTGAAGTAGTTCCAGCGGCAACAGCAGATGTGCCCGGCCAGTACAGTCGCGTCGCGTCACCCCTGGGCCTCTTCCGTGGTGACGGTGGCCCTGTTGGTCCTCGTCTTCTCGTTCATATCTTGGTAGCAGCTGTACACCACCAGCAGAAGGTACATCGTGACCGCTGCAAGAGACGAGCACGCCGTGAATAAGGTGCGTGTCTAGCACACCAACTCATCAAAAAATTTTCAAATGTTATGGGACTTAATTACCGGGTCATCAGTCCCTAAACTTACAAACTACTTATGAACTAACTAATACTAAGGACGGCACAAATATCCATGCCCGATGGGGGATTCGAACCCCCGACCGTAGTGGCCGTGCAGACCGTGACTGGAGCGCCTCAGTCTCCTCGGCCACCGCGGCCGGCGTACATGTAAACATAAAGCATTGAGAATAGCCACACTGTAGATCTATGTAGGTCTGGAAAATAAAAACAAAAATTGCGACTGATTGGTGACATTCTCAACAGATTTGTACAAAACAGTCGCTGGGCACCAGCTCAAAAATTTAGTCGAATCTGATTGAAGAAATCTAGCTAATTTTAATAAGCCTTGTGAATTTACAAATGTGTGTGAAATCTTATGAGACTTAACTGCTAAGTTCACCAGTTTCTAAGCTTACACACTACTTAACCTAAATTATCCTTAGGACAAATATACACACTCATGCCCGAGGGAGGACTCGAACCTCCGCGGGGCCAGCCGCACAGTCCATAACTGCAGCGGCTCAGACCGCTCAGCTAATCCCGCGAGGCATGAACTTAGATTAACGTAAATAAACATTTTTCAGTGGTTGTGAACAGATAATGTATTCAACGGAAAACAAAATATATTTACAACTGAACGATAATACTTACAATAACAATTCAATGTTGAACAAAATAAGAAACAACACAGTAAATAATCAAGATACTGATCATAATACAAAAATTAAAAAAAAAAAATGCTAGAAGAATCGACCCTTTCTGGCTTTTGCTTGTACAAATTCTTTCACACGATCTGTGTAATTTAACTCCTCTACAAGCTCGTGCTCAATCGAAATTGTTGCAAGATCATTCAAACGAGTCTGGCTCATCGTTGATCGGAGGTATGTCTTTATCAACTTCACTTTTCAGAAACTCCTCTCTCCACTGGGAGTGTTAGGAGAATTCTCAGAGAAATGTTAACATTAGGGCAAAAATTATGTCTTCCTATTAACTTCAGAGTCTCTTTTGGACCTATTCCAGGTTTCAACAAAGTTGAAAGCACTTTTAGTTCTTCCCTCAACTCCAGTGCATCAATGTCGCTTGACTCATGATCTTGCAAAATCGCTGCGAGGTTTCTACACTTTGTATCCAGGCTGTCAGGAGGTGCATTCTTCAGGTCGCCGATGTCGTAGAGAAAATCAAAATAAACGCAATGAGATTTCAGTTGATTGCATTTCTTACCCAAAGATGCGGTTGCTATATCTAAAACATAATAGTATAATTCAATGTTGTAACATTTTGTTGGGTCATCTGTTGTCTCATGCCTTTCTTCACAGATAAACTGTATTGGCTTCTTACTTCGTCGCCGGGAAACACTTATCCTTGGTAACGTTAGATCTTCTAGCTCTAATTCTGTAGCCAATTCTTTGGAATCCGTCAAGAGGATACAAACTTTGCTTCTGTTCTGCAGGTCTCAAAACATGCTTTCGTTTTTTCATGCATTTCCCCGGCCTCAGAAACATTTATGTCAATTATCTGGAAGGTCTTACTGACTACACTGATGTGAAGCAGAACGTCTACCAGATTACTAGAGAAGTGAGAAAGGTGTAATTTTTTTTATTTGATTCGCCAGTGACGTCGCTTCCTGAGCGGCCATGCCATCGAATTCTTCTGAGATGCCGCGTGGGAGTAGCCGAGCGGTCTGGAGCGCCACGTTGCGGATCGCGTGACCTCCCGCGTCGGAGGTTCGAGTCCTTCCTCGGACATGGGTGTTTGTGTTGTCTTTAGTATTAGCTAGTTCGTGAGTAGTTTGTAAGGTTAGGGACAGGTGACCCCGCAGTTAAGTCCCATAAGCTGTACAAACATTTGAACTTTTTTTCTTCTTCTGATATCTGAACCAGTGCATCATAAACGCCTCCATTGTTTTGTGTGGACGAGAGGTTCAAATGTTCAAATGTTTGTTAAGTTTATGGAACTTAATTGCGGGGTCATCAGTCCATAAACTTGCAAACTGCTTATAAACTACCTCTATTAAAGACAGCACAAACATCCATGCATGAGGGGGGATTCGAATCCCCGACGGAGACGGCCTCGCGCATCGGAACATAGCGCCTCAATTCGCTTGGCCACTCCGCAGCGGCCGGATGAGAGGGCGTGTTGCTAAAAGACCATACTATCGCGGGTTTTCATCGGAATCAAAGCGAACAGTAGTTTGCTCAGATGAAACATGGAACACGCATTATACAGTAAATAAATGTTGGCAAAGTAAAAGTGTGCGAGTAATATTGTCAAACAAAAGTGCCGGCCAGTTTAATTGTTGTTCATTCAGGCGGACACAGGAGTTTCATGGCTCAAAAACAAAACGTCCGACTATCACTCAGAAACAGATAGCAAAAATTTCCAAAAATACGTCGAAACTCAAAACCCAACTTATGCCAGGCTTACTACCAATATCTTTATCCCTTCAGGCTTAACATGTAACCGCAGTATCGAACAGTGCATTCGAATTTCCAAATTAGATTTCGTCTTCTGCAAAATTAGTTGTGAGTAAACGCACGACGCTAAACAGCGCTCCACTCTTCAGAATACGGGCGTGTACGCCAGACTGCTTCCTCCTCTCCTCTCGCCGCGGTGGAGTAGCCGAGCGGTCTAAAGCGTCTCGCTGCAGAGCGCGCGGTTGCTCGCCGTGGAGGTTCGAGTCCTCCCTGGGGCATGGGTGTGTCTGTGTTTGTCCGTAGGTTAGTTTACCTAGGTTTAAGTAGTTTGTAAGCTACGGACTGATGACCACGCAGTTTGGTCCGATAGAATTACCAAAATTTGAACATTTGAAGCTCTCCTCTCCTCCGGCGTAGAGACGACGGTACTGCCACAGGCCGTGGCGGATTACCCGCGCGTGCTGGGGCGCCGTGATGCGCTGCGCGCTGCCGTGCGCCGTCGGAGGTACGAATCCCCCCTCGAGTCGTCTTTAGTATAAGCTAGTTCATATGTAGTTTGTAAGTTTAGAGACAGATGGCCCCGCAGTTAAGTCCCTTAAGCTTTACAAACATTTGAACATTTTTTGCTTCCACAGTGGCGAGGAAGAAATTAGTCCTCCTCCCTCCCCTTGTTCAACAGTAGCGGCCGACAGGTAGTCGAGGCGCCATGTCACAGTTCCCGAAGCCGCTCCCTCTGAGGTTTGGTTTCGAATGCCCTCTTGGGCATGAATGTTGAGTTTGTCCTAAAAATATATATGTAATAATAATAATAATAAATAAATAAATAAATAAATGGGGGCTGGCAGATTTACCGCCCCTCGGAAATTGCCGCCCCGTGCGGCCGCACGTTTCGCACGTGCCTTGCGCCGGCCCTGCACGCATACACCAAAGATATGGTCTGTGGCATCACGTTTCGCCGTATGTAACCTTCTTGCTATAGAGTCGCAAACGTCGTCGCTGGCCTTCAGTCCGAATTTTTTTATAATTTGACGACTTTCAACCACCATATCTTCCACCTTCTTTTAGCTATCGGCATGGAACTGCTATGGTGTACAACGGGACACTTCGGACAACAATGACACACACACCATTCGTTTGCGTTCTGTACTTTTCGCTGCAGAGCGAAATATTAACACACACACACACGTAGAATTTTATATACACCGATAACTTTCCATCCCAATATACTCCACCCTTTTATCATTATCAACCCTCAAACAACAATGCCATTTTTAAAGAGTAAATATAATTTTCAAAGAGTAATTATTGTTACGCATTTCGCGTTATATTCTTCAAATTACTAAATATCTATCAGATGGCTATAAAACCGCCCCTAAAACGTTCCTCAGGTATAAATTAGTAACTGTACAAATGATTAAGTCTCTGTGTCTTGTCGGTCGGACGTGATAAGCGCACACCGAACAGACATTCGCGTGAATATATATAGATAAATAGCTATCCGATCGCCATAAAACCGTGCCTAAAGTTTTCCCCGGAAAGACATTAGTAACTGTACAAATTTTTAGCTCTTTACGTCTTATGGTTCAGACGTGATAAGCGTACACCGAATAGACATTCACATTTATAGATTTATAATATATAAGCTTCTAATGGCACTTCTGTAACGTCACATTATCATCTGCATTATTAGGGTCTTCTAACAAACTTTATTAAATTATTGAAGCTTAATGTCGAACAATAATGTAAACATTTATTAACACTGCGCTAATTGTTACTTACTTACGATCTTTTGTACAGTTTGTATAAATAGGAGAAACTTATTATTTCATTTGTCATAATTTTGCGTACCTTAACGTAAAACAAGATTTACTTATGTTTCACAAACAAATTATTAAATGTAAAACTTTGTTCTAGAATGTTCAAGAAAAACTATAATAGATATTAATCCGCGCGAACTGGCGCGAACGCAAGTGGTATTAAGTGAGTCCTACTTCAGTCGAAGGTTAGTTGCAGAGTTGTAATGTAAAGTCCTATGTATGGAAATGAGTTGTGAACCAATCTTACTGTTGTATTGCTTCTGTGCTTCATCAAGAATGGATAAATAAATATAAGTTAAAAATGAAACGTGTCATATTGAAAGTTTCCATGACGCACAAGAACCCGACGTCATATTATTTTGTGATGAATTATTGGCAAGCGAGCTACTTGATCTACGAGACCACTGAAGAACCGATAGATGAAGGTGATGTATGGATAAATAATGACTTTAGTATAATAGTATTATTATTATATAAAAAATATTATAAGTTCCATCGCCTCATCTTGTTTCTGATACAACGTTTCCCAGTATTTCAGCTTACTGCGCCTTGCTTTCACATACATCTACACACATACTCCGCAATCCACCCAAAGGTGCGCGGCAGATGGCACTCACAAGGGAAGTACTTGGGCTCGAACAACACATATACACCAAAATCGTATGAGACATAATGTACAGATCCCTTATTGCACTAGTGATACTCCCGCACCTGCAAAACTCTGCAGTCGTCCGTTAGAGGCCTCTGCGTGTGCCATGACGCATCGCACTTTGACCTGTCGGTTCGCCAGTAGGGACGGTGCAGTGTGCCTCCGAAGTTGCGTTTTGTGACGTTATTTGTGTGGTGAAGCGTCAGATGGAGCGGCGATTGCTAATCAATCCTGCTAATGTATTGCGATTAGTTGAGATGAAGTTACGAAGAACCCTTCTTCGTGAAGATGGTATTAGTGTAGAAGGTGAATCATTCGCATGCTTTGTCGTATCCGTTATGGTACAGAAATATGAGCATAAGTTAGATACTGTTGTTACAAACTCATAATAATGATAATAGGGATGATAATGACGAACAACTCATTGCAAGCGGTACTGCTACGGTAAGTTCGGGAAGAGGCGATGGAAGCAGTGGCAGTGAATACCAACAGTCTTTCGGGAAGAAGGTTAATGTTGCAACTATCATCACGGCTTTTGATGACAATTCGCTAGAGAACATGTACAATGATCATTACATAACTTATAGTTAAAATATCTGCATAGCGTATGGCGTTTACAATTACATTTAGAGCATGGTTGCAGAGCTTTGCAGAAAAACGACACCCACCAGCACATTGAGGTGTATGTAGAGATCCTATAACCAAACGTTCATACATATATGTTTGTTCGAGCCCATGTACACTCCTTGTCAGTACAACAACTGGTAACTTGCTTTCCTGCTCCACTCACAGAGCGAAGGAAAAAACGAATACTTGTATGCATCCGTACAGCCCTAATCTCTATAATCTTATCCTTGTGGTCTTTACGCGAAATGTAGGATGGCAGCAGTAGAATCAGTGTTGCCAACGTAGTGGTTTTCCCACTAAATCATAAAAATGAAATAAAATTACGACCTGCAACTTCTCATTATATATATATATATTCTAGCTTTCAACACAAGAGATAAATTGAATTGTCTCATAGTTTTAGTGACTCAACATACTCAGTACTTCATATAATTAAAATATATTGGCTTCGTTAACACACAAATAAATCTAGTGCTTTTTAATAAGGTTTTTAGTGGAATATCCCAATTCACTTTTGGCAACACTGAGTAGAATCGTTCTGCAGTCCGCCTCAAATTCCGGCCCTCTAAATTTCTTCAACAGTATTTCTCGAAAAGAACGTCGTCTTGCTTCCAACGACTTCCATTTGAATTCCCAAAGCAATTCAGTAATTGTCGCACATTGATCGAATCTATCAGTTACAAATGTAGCCGCTCTTCTCTATGTCTTCCTTTAGACCGATCTGATATGGATCCCAAACGCCTGAGCAATAGTCAAGACGTGGTCGTACAAGCGTTTTATATGCGGTCTGCTTTAAAGGCGAATCACACCTTCCCAAAATTCTCTCAACAAACCGAAGTCGACCATTCGCCTTCCCCACGACTGTCCTTATATGCTCATTCCGTTTCATATCGGTCTGCAGCGTTATGCCTAGGTATTTAATTGACGGTGCTCTGTCAATGTTTCTTTTACTCGTCTGCACCACCTTACATTTTTCAGAATTTAGTGCTAGTTGCCTATCCTCACACCATCTAGAAATTTTGTCCACATTATCCTGCATCCAACTACAGTCATTCAATGACGACACCCTCTTGTACACCACAGCATCATCAGCAAACAGCCGGAGATTGCAACTCACTCTGTCCGTCATATCATTTACATGAATAGAAAATAACAGCGTCCCTATCACACTTCACAGAGGCACTGCTGACGATACCCTAGACTCTGATGAACGCTTGCCGTCCACGACAATATACTGGGTTCTATTACTTAAGTTGTCCTCAAGGCACTCACATATTTGGGCACCTATTCCATAACCTTGTACTTTTGTTAGCAGCCGCAAGTACGAAAGAATGCCTTTCGAAAATTGTGAAATATGCAGTCTGACCTTTTCTCCATAGCACGCAGAATATCATGAGAGAAAAGGGAAAGCTGGGTTTCGCAGGATCGATGCTTCCTAAAGCCGTGCTGATGCATGACAGAAGCTTGTCCGTGCCATGAAAATATACTACAGTCCTGGCCATTAAAACTGCTACACCACGAAGATGACGTGCTACAGACGCGAAATTTAATCGACAGGAAGAAGATGCTGTGATATGCAAATGATTAGCTTTTCAGAGCATTTACACAAGGTTGGCGCCGGTGGGGACGCCTACAACGTGCTGACATGAGGAAAGTTTACAATCGATTTCTCATACACAAAAAGCAGTTGACCGGCCTTGTGTAGTAAAACGTTGATGTGATGCCTCGTGTAAGGAGGAGAAATGCGTGCCATCACGTTTCCGACTTTGATAAAGGTCGGATTGAGGCCTATCGCGATTGCGGTTTATCATATAGCGGCATTGTTGCTCGCGTTGGTCGCGATCCAATAAATGTTAGCAGAATATGGAATCGGTGGGTTCACGAGGTCAATACGGAACGCCGCGTTGGATCCCAACGGCCTCGTATCACTACGAGGTGCATTCAAGTTCTAAGGTCTCCGATTTTTATTCTCCGGACTGGAAAGAGATAGAAATATGCGCATTGTTTTAAAATGAGGCCGCTTTCATTGTCAATACGTCCCAGAGATGGCAGCACCGTACGGCAGATTGAATTTTACCGCCAGCGGCGAGAATGAGAACTGTTTTAGATAAAATTGCGACATTTTCCTTACTTGAACAGCGTGCAATCATTCGTTTTCTGAATTGTCGTGGTGTGACACCAATTGAAATTCATCGACAGTTGAAGGAGATATGTGGTGATGGAGTTATGGATGTGTCGAAAGTGCGTTCGTGGGCGCGACAGTTTAATGAAGGCAGAACATCGTGTGACAACAAACCGAAACAACCTCGGGCTCGCGCAAGCCGGTCTGAAGACATGATCCAGAAAGTGGAGAGAATTGCTTTGGGGGATCGCCGAATGACTGTTGAACAGATCGCCTCCAGATTTGGCATTTCTGTGGGTTCTGTGTACACAATCCTGCATGATGACCTGAAAAAGCGAAAAGTATCATCCAGGTGGGTGCCACGAATGCTGACGGACGACCACAAGGCTGCACCTGAGGCATGTTGTCGAGCAATGTTGACGCTCAGCGACAGCATGAATGGGGCTTTCTTTTCGTTGGTTGTGACACTGGATGAGACGTGGATTCCATTTTTCAATCCAGAAACAAAGCGCCAGTCAGCTCAATGGAAGCACACAGATTCACCGCCACCAAAAAAATTTCGGGTAACCGCCAGTGCTGAAAAAATGATGGTGTCCATCTTCTGGGACAGCGAGGGCGTAATCCTTACCCATTGCGTTCCAAAGGGCACTACGGTAACAGGTGCATCCTACGAAAATGTTTTGAAGAACAAATTCCTTCCTGCACTGCAACAAAAACGTCCGTGAAGGGCTGCTCGTGTGCTGTTTCACCGAGACAACGCACCCGCACATCGAGCTAACGTTACGCAACAGTTTCTTCGTGATGACAACTTTGAAGTGATTCCTCATGGTCCCTAGTCACCTGACCTGGCTCCTAGTGACTTTTGGCTTTTTCCATCAATGAAAGACACTCTCCGTGGCCGCACATTCACCAGCCGTGCTGCTATAGCCTCAGCGATTTTCCAGTAGTCAAAAGAGACTCCTAAAGAAGCCTTCGCCGCTGCCATGGAATCATGGCGTCAGCGTTGTGAAAAATGTGTACGTCTGCAGGGCGATTACGTAGAGAAGTAACGCCAGTTTCATCGATTTCGGGTGAGTAGTTAATTAGAAAAAAAATCGGAGGCCTTAGAACTTGAATGTACCTCGTAGCAGTCAGGATGACAGCCATCTTATCCGCATGGCTGTAACGGATCGTGCAGCCACGTCTCGATCCCTGAGTCAACAGATGGGGACGTTTGCAAGACAACAATCATCTGCACGAACAGTTCGACGACGTTTGCAGCAGCATGGATTATAACCTCGGAGACCATGGCTACGGTTATCCTTGACGCTGCTTCAGACAGGAGCGCCTGTGATGGTGTACACAACGACGAACCTGGGTACACGAATGTTAAAAGGTCAATTTTTCGGATGAATCCAGGTTCTGTTTACAGCATCATAATGATCGCAACCGTGTTTGACGACATCGCAGTGAACGCACATTGGCGATGACGAATACACTCTTCCATACTGGTGTATCACCCGGCGTGATGGTATGGGGTGACCCTGCTTACACGTCTCGGTCACCTCTTGTTCACATCGATGGCACTTAGAACAGAGGCCGTTACAAGTCAGATGTGTTACCACCCGTGGCTCTACCCCCATTCGATCCCTGCGAAACCCTACATTTCAGCAGGATAATGCACGACCGCATCTTGCAGGTCCTGTACGGGCCTTTCTAGATACGAAAAATGTTCGACTACTGCCCTGGCCAGCACATTCTCCAGATCTCTCACCAGCTGAAAACGGCTGGTCAGACGTGGCTGCACGATCCGTTACAGCCTTGCGGATAAGATGGCTGTCATCTCGACTGCTAGAGATGAGAGGCCGTTGGGATCGAGCACGGCGTTCCGTATTGAGCTCCTGAACCCACCGATTCCATAACAGTTATTGGGTCGCGACCAACGCGACCAGCAATGTCGCGATACGATAAACCGTAATCGCGATAGGCTACAATCCGACCTTTATCAAAGTCGGAAACAGGATGGTACGCATTTCTCCTCCTTACACGATGCATCACAACAACGTTTCACCAGGCAACGCCGATCAACCGCTGTTTGTGTATGAGAAATCGGTTGTAAACTTTCCTCCTGTCAGCACGTTGTAGGTGTCGCCACCGGCGCTAACCTTATGTGAATGCTCTGTAAAGCTAATCATTTGCCTATCACAGCATCAGCGGACGAGAACAAAAGGTTTACAGCATGCGTGCCTTTATAAATGCTTATGGGATACTTTGAGGACATGTATCGAATTATCGTGAACGCTAAACAGGAACTTATTCTGATACGAAGTGCGATGGACAACAACTCATAAAGTCAAGGAGCTGAAATTCAAGGGGAGAATGATATCATCATCAACATCATAATATGGAAAATGTCTCACATCAGTGTATCGGATGAGTCGTTTTCCATTGCACTTCGTATCATTATTATCAGTATTATCTAATATTGTACTGTACACTTTATTCTTTCACCTTGAACTATTCTGTCAACAGTAACACATTTACCCATTGTGAGTTGAATGTATCACAGATACGTTTGTGTCGACAATAATTGAGAATTCATTATTTGAGATATAATTACATATACAATACAAACAAATAATGTTAAGGAGACATAACCTTAATTTTTTTTATACTAAGGAAATTTATAAGGGTGTGTTTATACCTGATGAATTTTCTGCAGGGGTGGGAAAACCTTGTGACTAAGAGAACATATGGACAAATAACTTGACATTTATACTACCGGACATTTAAGTAATGGTTTACTCACTCATCACCTATTTTAGAGGGGGAAGTAGTAGCGAGCTCCTATGTAATCTTAAGGCATAATACCCATGATTATAGCTGGAAGTTTGAGCGTGTTCGGTCGTATAACAGTATGATATTGATACGAATGAGAAGTAGGACCACATAGCAGAGAGGGAAAGAAAACGATTAAAGATTGAAACTTCCTGGCAGATTAAACTTGTGTGCCGGAACCGGGAGTCGAACCTGGGATCTTTGCCTTTCACGGTCAAGCGCTCTACCCTATCCTTTCTTCCGGAGTGCTAGTCTTGCAAGATTCGCAGATCTTCTGTGACGTTTGCAGAGTAGGAGGCGAGGTACTGGCTGAAGTGAAGTTGTGATGTCGGACCGTGAGTCGTGTCGGGATAGCTCAGTGGTACAGCGTTTGCCCGCGAAAGGCAAATGTCCCCCTGTTCCGGCACACAATTTTAATCTGCCAGGAAGTTTTATATCAGTGCACACTCTGCTGCAGAGTGAAAGTTTCATTCTGGATTAAACATTGTTTAAGAAATACTTGCTGTATATTGCTTACACCTGGAGAAAAGCCAGAGAGGGTAGCAGGATAGACTGACATAATTTGATATATAAATTTTAATCACTACAGGCATGGATGGTTGTACAGAAAGAGTTGTTGTTGTTGTGGTCTTCAGTCCGCAGACTGGTTTGATGCAGCTCTCCACGCTACCCTGTCCTGTGCAAGTCTCTCTATCTGAGAATACTTTCGGCACACTACATCCCTTTTAATCTGCTTACATTATTTCCCCCTCGGTTTCCCTCAACGATTTTTACCCCACACACTTGCTTCTAATGCTAAGTTGACGATTCCTTGATGTCTCAGGATGTGACCCTCCAACCTATCCCTTCTCTTAGTCAGGATATGCCAGAAACTCCTTTTCTCCCCAATTCTGTTGAACACCTCCTCATTAGTTACGTGATCTACCCATCTAATTTTCAACATTCGTCTGTAGCACAACATTTCAAAAGCTTCTATCATCTTTTTATCTGAACTCCTTATCGTCCACGTTTCACTCCAATACAATGCTACACTCCATACAAATGCTTTAAGAAAGGACTTCCTAACATTTAAATCAATATTGGATGTTAACAAGTTTCGCTTCTTTAGAAACGCTTTTCTTCCCATAGCCATTCTGCAATTTATATCTTCTGTACTTCGGTCATCAGAAGTTATCTTGCTACCCAAATAACAAAAGTCATCTGCTACTTTTATTGTCTCATTACCCAATCTAATTCATTCAGATCGCCTGATTTTCTGACATTGGATTCCATTAACTTCGTTTTACTCTTGTTAATGTTCATCTTATATCTTCCTTTCAAGACACTGCCCATCCCATTCAATTACTCTTCCAGATCTTTTGCTGTCTCTGACAGAATTACTATGTCATCGACAAACCGCAATGCTTTTATTTCTTCTCCCTGCACTTTAATGCCCTCTCCAAATTTCTTCTTCCATTCCTTCACTGCCTGCTCAATGTACAGATTGAACAACATTGGGGAAAGGCTACAACCCTGTCTTACTCCCTTCCCAACCTCTGCAGCCCTTTCTTGCCCTTCGACTCTAATAACCGCTGTCTGGTTCTTGTATCGGTTGAATATAACTCTTCGATCCCTATATTTTACACCTGATACCTTCAGAATTTGGAAGAGTGTATTCCAGTCGACATTGTCAAAAGCTTTCTCCAAATCGACAAACTCTAAAAACGTAGGTTTCCCTTTCCTTAGCCTATCTTCTAAGATAAGTCGGAATGTGAGTATTGCCTCCCGTGTTCCTACATTTCTCCTAAATCCAAACTGATCTTCCCCGAGGTCGGATTCCACTAGTTTTTCCATTCGTCTGTAAATAATTCGTGTTAGTATTTTGCATCCGTGAGTTATTAAACTGATAGTTCTGTAATTTTCACACTTGTCTGCACTTGCTTTCTTTGGAATTGGAATTACAATATTCTTCTTGAAGTCGGAGGGTATTTTCCCTGTCTCATACCTCTTGCATACCAGGTGGAACAATTTCTTCATGACTGGCTCCCCTAACGACGTCATCAATTCAGACGGAATACCATCTACTCCAGGGGCCTTGTTTCGACTCATGTCCTTCAGCGCTCTCTCAAATTCAAATTCTTCTCGCAGTATCTTATCTCCTATCTCATCTTACTCCACTTCGTCTTCCCTTTCTAGAATACTGGCTTCAAGTTTATTTCCTTTGTATAGGCCCTCTATATATTCCATCCACAGTTCAGCTTTATCTTCTTTGCTTAGTACTGGTTTTCCGTCTGAGCTCTGCTTTTCTTGACTCCAAATATCTCTTTTATTTTCCTGTAGGCGCTATCTACCTTTCCCCTAGTTATGCATTCTTCTACAGTTCTGCATTTGTCTTCTAGCCACTCCTGCTTAGCCAGTCTGCACATCCTGTCAATCTCATTTTTCAGACGTTTGTACTTCCTTTTTCCTGTTTCACTTGCTGAATTTTTATATTTTCTCCTCTCATCAATTAAGTCCAGTATATCCTGTGTTATCCAAGGATTTCTATTATGCCTTGTCCTTCTGGGTCATGATGCTCTGCTGCCTTCACTACCCTATCTCTCAGAGCTACCCATTCTTCTTCTACTGTATTACTTTTCCCCGTTTCAGCCAATCCTTGCCTAATGCACCCTCTGAAACTCTCAACCATCTCTGGTTCATTCAATTTGTCCAGGTTCCATCTCCTACCTTTTCTACCTTTGTACTTTTCTGAGTTTTAATCTGCAGTTCATAACGAATAAGTTATGGTCAGAGTCTATATCTGCCCCTCGGTATGTCTTACAGTTTAAAACCTGTTTGCTAAATCTATTCCTTACCATTATAAAGTCAATCTGGTACCGTCCAGTGTCTCCTGGTCTCTTCCACGTATACAGCCTTCTTTCATGATGATTAAACCACGTGTTAATCATCATTAAATTGTGCTCTGCACAGAATTCTACCAAGCGATTTCTTCTTTCATTCCTTTTTCCCAGTCCGTATTCACCTATTACATTTCCTTCTCTTCCCTTTCCTACGACCGAGTTCCAGAGATCAGTTCTATAAAGCTGAGTCCTGGAGTCGATGTTCTAGGCAAAATATATTAAGCTAAACAAATGAAAAGATTTATAATTATCCAATTAATGGATCAATAAGTTAAAGTTTAATAATTGAGGGTCTTGTGATTCTTTTGAAAGTTGTAAGATTAATGGGGGTGACATTTCAAGGCTAAGGGAGGGCATATGTAGTGCCTTTAAATGTGCGGATTCGCCTGAAATTAGTTTAAGATAAAGGTGAACAGATACTCCAGAGCAGGGAAGTGCAGCCTAGTGGACTCTACTTACTGTGGCTGGAGAGGAAGCTCTACCTTTCGTGGAAAAAACAAATAGTGGTGGCCAATCTATGTGGAGATACTCTTGATCTTTCATATTCACAGAATATATGACATAAACTGTGAATGGGCAAAGCGGAAAATGTGTACCCAGCCGGATTCGAACCCGGGTCTCCTGCTTTGTAGGCAGTTACGGTGATCACTGCACCACTGGGGACACAGTGATCACCGCACCTGCAAGGACTACCTAAGCACGCCTCCCGTCAGATACAAGTTCCCAGATTTACCCTAACGGGAGACGTGCTTAGGTAGTCCTTGCAGGTGCGGTGATCACTGTGTCCCCAGTGGTGCAGTGATCACCGTAACTGCCTACAAAGCAGGAGACCCGGGTTCGAATCCGGCTGGGTACACATTTCCCGCTTTGCCCATTCGCAGTTGATGCCATACATTTAATGAATATGAAAGAATAACAACTGCAGGATAAGAAGTGACGTCTGTTCTTTCGGAACAGACGCCACGTGTATATATAACTCTCTATCTTATTTTGTTATAAAACAGTTGATTATTTAAGATTCTTTGATGTGAATGCACTGAGTAAGATATGTTCTGAATGCTGCTAAGCAGTTCATGTATTACATTGTACAATAATGTACTAAATGGCAATACAGTAATTATTTAATTTAAACTATGGTTTCAAGTACATTATTTATTATGAGAAATTAATCAAAAGAAAAATGTTCAAATGTTTGTAGAACTTATGGGACTTAACTACGGGGTCATCAGTCCCTAAGCTTACAAACTACTTATGAACTAGATAAGACTAAGGACGGCACAAATATCCATGCCCGAGGGGGGATTCGAAACCCCGACCATAGTGGCCGTGCAGACCATGACTGGAGCGCCTCAGTCCCCTCGGCCACCGCGGCCGGCGAGAAATTAATCATTAGATTTCTCCTTCCACTGCAATGTGCCGTTATCATCAAGTAGTGCAGAGAGTACCAAGAGTATTTTATAATAAGGCATACATATTTGATCTTCGTATCAGACCTCTCTCAGGGAGAATTCTACGACTCCCAATCTCCCACACACAGCCTGCGAGGGAACACTACATGGGTTATCACCTTTTCTATTCAACGTAGTTCTGGATGGAGTCGTGGAATTATGGGAGAAGAAACTTACGAAGAAAAGTTGTTTGAAACCAATGTTATTGTGAACCAAGGAAAAAACCAACAAATCCCCTATCTAGACTTTGCGGTCGACCTCGCAGTAATAGCAGATTCTGGTGGCGCTAAAACAGATAGAATGTGCAGGAAAAAGTGGGCTTGCAAATATCATTTGAAAAGACTGTGTTTACAACAACGAATCTTGATATTTCCAAATTACAAACGAAATATGGAGAAATTAAAAGGACACTACACCTTAAATACCCAGGAGAAACTATCTCTGAAAAATATTCACAACAGGAAAGAATACAGAAAGCTCGTAGAAATCTTAGGATTGGTTCAATACCTCTGTAATAAAAAGTCTTTATAAACCAACAATGTTACATGCCAACGAAACATTGTCACTAGATAGGAAAACAGTTATTAGTTAAGATTATTTGATGTGAAGGCTCTGAGTTTTGATGTGTTCCGAATGCTGCTACGAAGTTCATGTATTACATTGTACAATGATGTTCTAAATGACAATACAGTAATTATTTAATTTAAACTATGGTTTCAAGTACATTATTTATTATGAGAAATTAATCATTAGATTTCTCCTTCCACTGCAATGTGTCTGATGTGCCTCATCCTAGTGCAGAGAGTACCAAGAGTATTTTATAATAAGGCATACATATTTGATCTTCGTATCAGACCTTTCTCAGAGAGAATTCTACGACTCCCAATCTCCCACACACCGCCTGCGAGGGGACACTACATGGGTTATCGCCTTTTCTATTCAACGTAGTTCTGGATAGAGTCGTGATATAATGGGAGAAGAAAAATAAGAAGAAAAATTCTTGGAAACCAATCTCATTGTGAACCAAGAAAAATAACTAACAAATCCCCTATCTAGACTTTGCGGTCGACCTCGCAGTAATAGCAGATTCTGGTGGGCTAAAACAAATAGAAACTAATAGTATGTGCAGAAAAAGTGGGCTTGCAAATATCATTTCAAAAGACTGTGTTTACAACAACGAATCTTGATATTTCCAAATTACAAATGAAATATGGAGAAGTTAAAATGGTACTACACCTTAAATACCCAGGAGAAACTATCTCTGAAAAATATACACACCAGGAAAGAATACAGAAAGCTCGTAGAAATCTTCGGATTGGTACAATACCTCTATAATAAAAAGTCTTTATAAACCAACAATGTTACATGCCAACGAAACATTGTCACTATATAGGAAAACAGTTATGGAAAATCTAGAAAAAAAAGGTAAGAAAATTATGGGACCAAGAAGGGCTGAAAATCGATATCGATTTATAGAAAACATCGAAGACTGAAGAATATTCAAACATAGAGACAGACATAATGAAATGACGCCTTAACTTCTATGGCCACATAATTTAGCTTCCCGATCAGAGACTGACAAAAAGAATAGTATAACACGTAACATCGCTCGTTAATGGAGGAGAAAGGATCCAAAATGTTAAAAAATGTTTGGAATTAGCCAAAATTACCAAAGAAGAAATGGACACAAGACACAGTTTTAGAATATAAGTTGAAAAATAGGATATAAAAACCAAGGACAAAATCAACCGAAGAAAGAAGATCTAAATTCTCGCAATGCACTGTCATGATCTGTGACGTCGCTTCAGATACGTGTGTGGACTTCAAAAGCTTTGGACTGACGTCAAAATACCTGGCAAACGTTGACACCACAATTCACAAAGAAGAATGTGTCCATTAAAAAAGAAATAGCCAAACCGACAAATTTTTCCATTAACATTACGCAGAATTTGGCAAAAGGAACATCGTAACTAATGAAAGAAATACCGAATTGAAAAATAGGCATCTCTATTCAGGCAAAAGTATAGGCATTTAAGAGTATCATAAAAAAAGATATGGAAATTAGTAGAGAACATGAATTAGAAAGAAACAATTAAATTAAAATATATACTCCAAAATGTAAAACTAAAAAGGGAAAATGTGACAATAGGTATTAGCTTAAGTTTGTGGCAAAATATAATAACCAAATTGTGAATATGTGCTAACCAAATTGTTGTAGCTAACTTAGCAAAAAATATCTAATTTTGTAAAAAAACATAGCACTTGTATGTGGCTGTGTTCAGAGGTGTCAAAGTATCCCTCAGCTTAGATCAGATGAATACTTCTTCCACTTGTCATAAATCAGACATTTGGCAATGATGTGTAACATGTGAGTTTAGTAAATGGTGTCTACATATGACACTCAATATTTTAAGGATATTTATTCTTGTTATTGTTTATTATTTTTTTGCTTGTTTATGCTTTTGGCGAAATTACGAAGTTTTATCTAAAAATTCATGTAGAGTGTAGAAGGAGTTGACATTCATAAATTATTTTAATTTCTTTTTAGCTGGCTACCTGTCAGACTTTTGGTGTTATTTAGTAAGTGCCTGAAGACTTTTGTGGCAGCATAATTCGCCCCTTTCTGAGCCAAAGTTAGATTTAACCTTGAATAGAGAATTTTATCCGTTCTTTTAGTGTTGCGGCTATGCACACTGCTGTTACTTTTGAATTGTGTCGAATTGTTAATAACAAATTTCATGAGTGAATATATATATTGTGAAGCTACAGTGAAGATCCCTAGATTCTTAAATAAATGTCTACAGAATAATCTTGAGTGGCCTCCAACAATTATTCTGATTACACGCTTTTGTGCAATGAATACCTTTTTACTCAGTGTTGAATTTCCGCAGAATATGACCCCAAATAAAAGCAGTGAATGAAAATAGAAATATAAGATAATTTACTAAGAAGTATATCACCAAATTTTGCTATGACCCTGAAAGCATTAGTAGATTGACTCAACCGTTTCAACAGATGTGATTCTTAAGTTTCTCCCGGCGTATTTGATGATCAAAATATCCACGGGTGTACTGCCGGTCTATAGTGTCCAACGGGCACAATATTTCGGCGATCATACATGTCGCCATCATCAGGTGAACTGACGGACTGAGCTCCTGGAAACGCGCCGGCACGGAGGTCCGCACGCTACGGCTGCTCGAAGGGAACTGGGTTCTAGCCCGGTAGCGGGCCATTTAAATACCCGCGGCCCGCGGAGCGACCCCTCCGCGGTCCGCGCCCCGCGCCGCGGCCGCGCAGTGGAACCGATTGCGCCGGCGTCTGAGAAGACGTCGGTGTGAGGGCTCTGTCCGCCGTGGTCGTCACTTCGTTACGTTTGCTAGATTTACTCTTAATTAACCCAATCGCTGGTTCCCAAGCTTTGCTAAGATTATAGCCAGAGTCACGGTTTATGAGGTCGTCACTTGTGCGAATTTCAATGGCCTCTCTAAGTTCTCACGCCTCCTTGACAAGCCACCTCTGCAGGTTCCGTGCAAGACCGTCATCAATCTGAGTGGCATGGAGTTGAGTGATGATGCGGTCTCAGTTTTAGAGAAAGGACTCAACTTTGCTCCTACCCCCAAGTTCACACCTGTCGCAGAAATTATTAGTGCTGTTGAACAGGTTGCAGCTCGACTTCCGCCTGATTCAGCTGAGGAAATACGTCGTGAAACTTGTCGTGCATTGACGAAATCCAAGCCCACGAAGTCAAACATCACTAGTAAAGAGAGGGCGGCCATTCGTGACCTGAGGGAGCGCCCTGATATTGTTGTCTTACCGGCTGACAAAGGCAATGCTACGGTTGTTGTCTCCCATAAGGACTACACTGAAAAGATGCAGAGCCTGCTAAATGACGATTCCTACCGGAAGATCAGCGTTGACCCTACAAAGAAGGTGGAAAACAAGACGAGGGCGCTTCTCAAGGATGCGGATTTACCGGAGGGTGTCGCCAAGAAACTTTTACCTCAAGGTCCGGTACCGCCAAGACTTTATGGACTCCCTAAGGTCCACAAAGATGGGGTGCCGTTACGTCCCATTGTCAGTAACATCAGGGCACCTACATATTTGTTGGCCGAATACTTGACGGGAATATTAAGTCCTTATGTGGGTAAATGCCCTCATCACATACGTAATTCCGTGGATTTTGTGAAACGCCTTAACAACTTCAGGCTGGATGAGTCGGATATCATGGTAAGTTTTGACGTCGTTTCGTTGTTCACGAGGGTGCCCCTTCGAGAGTCACTAGATTTGATTGGTCAGAAATTTGACGAGAAGACCACCGAACTTTTTAGGCATGTCTTGACCTCCACATATTTTCTTTTCAATGGCGAATACTACGAACAAACGGAGGGAGTCGCCATGGGTAGCCCACTCTCCCCTGTGGTCGCAAATTTATACATGGAGAATTTCGAGGAGGAAGCCCTTGCATCATCTTTCTGGAAACCTACTTGCTTTTTCCGTTATGTGGACGACACTTTCGTCATCTGGCCACATGGTATGGATAAACTCCTTGACTTCCTTACACATCTGAACTCCATACACCCCAACATCAAATTCACTATGGAGACTGAAACGGAGGGTAAATTGCCGTTCCTTGACGTCTTGGTCAAGAGAAGAGCTGACGGCACCCTGGGTCATAGTGTATATCGGAAGACAACGCACACTGATCTGTATTTACACGCAGACAGCTGTCATCACCCTTCACAGAGGAATGGGGTACTTAAAACTCTAGTACATAGGGCGCGCACTATCTCCGACGCAGAGAGTCTACCCCAGGAATTGGAACACCTGAGAACTGTATTTCGAAAAAATGGGTACTCAGAGTGGCAGATTCAGCGGGCTCTCCGCCCAAACACTACAACACAACCTGTGGAAACGGATGAGAACGCAAGGGAGGATGTAGGCACTGCGTTCGTTCCATATACCGGCGCACTCTCAGGGAAGATCGCCCGCATTTTGAGAAAACACCAGGTTGGAACTGTTTTTTGTCCGCCGAATAAAATTCGTGCACTGGTGGGGAGCGCTAAAGATGATCTCGGTTTGAGGAAGGCGGGCGTGTACCAGATTCCGTGTCAGTGTGGAAAGTCATATATTGGACAGACGATGCGTACCGTCGAGGATCGATGCGTTGAACACCAGAGGCACACACGATTGATGTATCCGAGCAAGTCGGCGGTCGCTGAACATTGTTTGTCGGAGAATCACGCCATGGAGTATGAACACACTAGGATTTTGGTACAGACGTCGAGATACTGGGACTGCGTCGTTAGAGAGGCCATTGAAATTCGCACAAGTGACGACCTCATAAACCGTGACTCTGGCTATAATCTTAGCAAAGCTTGGGAACCAGCGATTGGGTTAATTAAGAGTAAATCTAGCAAACGTAACGAAGTGACGACCACGGCGGACAGAGCCCTCACACCGACGTCTTCTCAGACGCCGGCGCAATCGGTTCCACTGCGCGGCCGCGGCGCGGGGCGCGGACCGCGGAGGGGTCGCTCCGCGGGCCGAGGGTATTTAAATCGCCCGCTACCGGGCTAGAACCCAGACGCGCTGCGGCAGCCGAAGTAAATTTTGTAACCCACCTAAAATAAATATGTTGAAATGAAGAAATAAATATTGTTGAAAACTGTAAATATGTCAACTATGGCTGAATAGAGCATGTAAGCTCTCAAACAGCCCGCCCATTCTCCTTCAGAGATGGGAATGAAAAGATTAAAAAAAAAAAAAAAAAAAAAAAAAAAAAAAAAAAAAAAAAAAGGGCTAGAACCCAGTTCCCTTCGAGCAGCCGTAGCGTGCGGACCTCCGTGCCGGCGCGTTTCCAGGAGCTCAGTCCGTCAGTTCACCTGATGATGGCGACATGTATGATCGCCGAAATATTGTGCCCGTTGGACACTATAGACCGGCAGTACACCCGTGGATATTTTGAGTTTCAACAGATCTTCAATGTGTTTCTTCCAGTTAAATCCCTCATCAGTGCAAACACCTAAAAATTTTGAATATTCTACCTTAGCTACAGATTTCTGTTCAAATTCTCTATTTATCAATGGTGTCATGCCGTTTATTGCATGAAACAATATATACTGGATTTACCTTAAGTTTAATGAGAATCAGTTTGATAAAGCGAGAAGCATTAATATATAAAATATGAGTCAGAAAAAAACCATGAATACAATATTTATGAAGCGTAAGCTTTTAGTGAAATAGACCTTCAATTGGGAGTTCAGATGCTAATGATTCAAATATAATAATGATAATAATAGTAATAATAATACAGGCTGGTCCAAAGTCATTCACCCACTAAAATATCTCCAAGCATCTGGAAATAAAATATAAAATGTGATTTCATTGGTTTTATGGGCATTACGAAATTTTTTTATTAGATAGTTCCATAGGAAACATGAGTAAGTGTAGCGGTTGTTCAGAAGCGTGTGCAATTGTCTGTAGAATAATTTTATACTTACACAAATTGACGAGGACAGGATTAAGTATAGCAAATACAAGAATGTAAGTTTCAAACACGTGGGAAAGCATCTCATTCAGAGTCATTGAGAGACTAAGGATTATAATAATTCCTAATATATTTGTAGCGATGGTCAGCAGGAATTCCACCATGACCCACACCAGAAGCAAGATGGTCTCCTCCTGCAATACAAATCAAGAAACCTCGCATTAATGGTACAGATTCGTTTTCTAATCCAATAAGTGTTAAGGTAGGGGCACTCTTTATTTCCCACGCTGAAAACAAACTACCTTAATATTAAACTTCCTGGCAGATTAAAATTGTGTGCCGGAACCGGGACTCGAACCTGGGACCGTGGCCTACGCGGTCAAGCGCAGTACCGATTGTGTTATCCCGACACAACTCACGATGCCGCCTCACAACTTTTCTTCCGCCAGTACCTCGCCTCCTACTTTCCAAACTTCACAGAAGCTCTCCTGCGAACCATGCAAGACTAGCACTCCTAGAAGAAAGGATATGGTGGAGACATGGCTTAGCCACAGCCTAAGGAATGTTTCCAGAATAATACTTTCACTCTGCAGCGGAGTGTACGCTGATATGAAACTTCCTGGCAGATTAAAATTGTGTGCCGGAACCGGGACTCGAACCTGGGACCGTTGCCTTTCGCGGGCAAGCGCACTACCGACTGTGCTATCCCGACACGACTCACGATGCCGCCTCACAACTTTACTTCCGCCAGTACCTCGCCTCCTACTTTCCAAACTTCACAGAAGCTCTCCTGCGAACCGTGTCGGGATAGCACAGTCGGTAGTGCGATTGCACGCGAAAGGCAACGGTCCCAGGTTCGAGTCCCGGTTCCGGCACACAATTTTAATCTGCCAGGAAGTTTCATATCAGCGCACACTCCGCTGCAGAGTGAAAGTTTCATTCTTCCTTAATATTCACTGGTAAACGGATGTAATTTCTGCAAACTATCAAAATGGTTTCGTATCTAGTCCATGCAGTGTTCAGTGACCAGTAACAGGGAAATACAGGGGTAGGCGAAATAATATGAACACCTAACACAGAAATAATATTTACTTAGTATTAAGGAATTGGTCCACTATTGTCTTCGAAAACAAGTGAAAGTTTTCGAGATATACATTCGTAAAGCGTATTTATAGTTTCGAACAGAGTGTTATCCATTCTTGTACTAAAAAATCCGCCAATTCCTTGAATGACGTTGGAGCATTAAATTTGTTCCTCACTCTCGGCTCTAAAAGTTCCCAGTAATTATTCAGTTATGTTGAGACATGGCACTTTCTGATCAGGGAAAAGTCTCATAGTTTTCTGATGTTATAAAAAACACTCCTGAACCTTTCTGGCTGTGTGTGTTGGGGCAGCGTTTGTTAGCAATATATCGCTCATAAGAAGCAGTTTTCTGTCGAGTATGGTGACGTAATCATTCAAAGCTATCCGACCAGTGAGAGCAGTAATAGACACAGTAGAATACCTAGATATACACTACCCTCTATAAGTTTGGAAACACCTAGTAATTATAGTTGTGTGCTATCGACAAGGGTTCGCAAATTGATTCCGTATTCCTTGATTTCCAGAAGGCGTTTGACACCTTACCTCACAATCGGCTTTTAATCAAATTGCGAGGTTACGGTATATCAACCCAAATTTGCGACTGGATAGCGGATTTCCTCTCAGAGAGGACACAGTTCGTAGTAATCGATGGTAAGGCATCGACTAAAACAGAGGTGATGCCGGACGTTCCACAGGGTACTGTTATTGATCCTCTGCTGTTCCTTACTTACATAAACGATTTAGGGGAAAATCTAAGTAGCTCTCTTAGGTTGTATGCAGATGACGCCGTCATTTACCGTCTAGTAAAATCATCTGAAGATCAAAACCAACTGCAGAAAGATTTGAATAAGATATCTGTATGGTGTAAGAACTGGCAATTGACTCTAAATAATGAGAAGTGTGAAGTCGTCCACATAAGTACGAAAAGAAATCAGTTAAACTTTGTTTACATGATAAATCAATCAAATGTAAAGGCCGTATACTCCACAAAATAACTAGGAATTACAATTACTTCTGACTTAAATTGGAAAGAACACGTAGATAATATCGTGGGAAAGGCGAACCAGAGACTGCGTCTTATTGGCAGAACCCTTAAAAGATGCAACAGAACTACTAAAGAAACTGCGTACACTACGCTTGTCCGTCCTTTTGTGGTATATTGCTGCCCAGTGTGGGGTCCTTATCAGGTGGGTTTGACGGAGGACATCTTAAGAGTCCAAAGAAGGGCAGCTCGTTTCGTATTGTCGCAATACACGGGAGACAGCGTTACGGAAATGATACAGGATCTGGGATGGGAATGATTAGAACAACGACGCTTATCGCTGTGGCGTGGGCTACTTAGGAAACTACAATAGCCAACATTCTCCTCCGAATGCGAAAATATATTGTTGACTGCCACTTACATAGGTAGAAATGATCATCAGAATAAAATACTAGAAATCAGAGCCCGAACGGAGAGATTCAGGTGTTCATTCTTCCCGCGCGCTATTCGAGAATGGACTGGGAGATAAAATAGTATAACGGTGGTTCGATGAACCCTCTGCCAGGCACTTAAATGTGATTTGCAGAGTATCCCATGTAGATGTTGATGTATAGTTAACGGAAAGGAAATACGGTATAAATATGCATTTTGTTATTTTCCAAATGTTTATTAAGTTCATATAACACACGGGAAGATCCAACAGTTAAATTTTCGCTTCCTCAAAGTAGCCACCTTTTGTTTCCATCACTGCTTTTCACACTCTCGCCATGCGCTGCGTCAGTTTCTCCAAGGTTTCAGTTATAATTAATCTCCATTCCTGCTGCAGAACCTCCCATAATAGTGTCCCACTCGTTATTTCCCATTTTCGGATCCTCCTGTCCAAATAATCCCATAGCAGCTCTATTGGGTTACAATCAGGAGATGGTGGCGGCCATTCCATTCTTTTCAATATTTTACGAACCTCTGAAGACTTCACATAATCCTGACGTATGTTTCGGATCGTTGTCTTGCTGCAAGACAAACCCTTTTCCACTCAGACGCAAACCAGATGTCTTAGTATATTTCTGGAGAATGGCATGATGATCCTTTTGGTTCATTTTTCAATCCATTTTAACCAGATCTCCGACTTCATACCCTCCAAAGGATCCCCATACCATCACAGGACCCTCTCCATGCTTTACAGTTGGAATTACGCACTAAGGATACAAGCGTTCATAGGGTAGACGGCGTACAAATTAACGGCGTTCACTTCTCAATATTTCGAACTTCGATTCATCAGGGGAAAAGACTCTTTCCCAATTCCCTGCTGTCCCTTGTTGGTGTGTCTTAGCCCACTGAAGCCTTTTCTTGTTAACAGGCCGCAACAGTGGTTTCCCTGTTGCTACATAACCTCGGAGTTTGTTGTCTGCCAGGCGTCGTCTCACTGTTGACTCACTCACCGGTGTATCCCTCGTTTCGTTTAGTTCAGCAGTCAATTCACGGACAGTTTTTAATCTATTACGTTTACTGGTCACTACCAAACACTTTTCCTGGCATCTTCATAGGAGCCTGTTTCTCAATGCCGGTGTATGGTTCTGACAACTCCGCTGATGGAAATCTTTACTTTCTTTGCTATTTGTAGGACACTATTGCCTTCTTGGTGCAAATTTATTTTCATTACCTGTGATTCAAAAGATTCTAGCGTTTTGGGTCAGTTTCAATTACTTTAGTGGCGTGTTATATCTTCATGCAAATGCAGCTACAAGTGACCAGAACTGTAAACAACATACCTGTGTCCAGAATGAAACTTTCACTCTGCAGCGAAGTGTGCGCTGATATGAAACTTCCTGGCAGATTAAAATTGTGTGCCGGAACCGGGACTCGACCCTGGGACCTTTGCCTTTCTCGGGCAAGCGCACTACCGACTGTACTATCCCGACACGACTCACGATCCCGCCCCACAACTTTACTTCCGCCAGTACCTCGCCTCCTACTTTCCAAACTCTCTTTGTGATTGCATAATTTGTGACATAATTGTCATTATTATTTAAATCTTCTTTTGACCACTAGTTTAACAATGTCTACAGTGTCTCTACAATTTCAGAACTATTATTATAAATACCTTTTAATATCTCCTTCTCTGAAGTTTCTTACATAAACAGGAAAATCTCATATCTTCATCACAAAGGAAGTTTGCAAAGTAGGAGGCGAGGTACTGGCAGAAGTAAAGTTGTGAGGCGGCATCGTGAGTCGTGTCGGGATAGCACAGTCGGTAGTGCGCTTGCCCGCGAAAGGCAAAGGTCCCAGGTTCGAGTCCCGGTTCCGGCACACAATTTTAATCTGTCAGGAAGTTTCAACATACCTATATATAGTCATCCGGTCTACTCGCGCCACCTGGCGTGTGTACTAGAAATGCTCGGACAGGTAAAATAGGTTTACATAAAACGGAGCAATACTAGTATATTCCAATATGTATGTATATTACAATAATCAAGTGTACAATACTGTGTCATTATTAACCGTTATTTGAGGTTGCTATTCCGTATTCTAGCCAATAACTAACATACATCACTTCCATCTTGCTCCGTTGTAGAACTCAGCATGGTGTTTCCAAACTTATGGAGGGCAATGTAGATGGCCAAATGATGGAATCTCAATCATGTTTCTTATGTCCGCCTCATTGCTTCTTTCCTCTCCCACCGCCCCTCCTACGTCACTGTCTGCAAGTCCAATTTCCGTTTGTTCTACCCCTCTGCTGGGGTGCCTCAAGGCTCTGTCCTCTGCCCCCTCCTCTACCTCATCTACTGATATACTTCAAACCCGGCCTCCTGTCCATCTCCCTCATTATTAAATAAAGTCTACAATAGGCTGCATAGGTCGCTGTAGTCATTAAACTCATGAAGTGGTTACAATATGACTTTATTTGACGCGTTTCGGGCTGGGCCGTCATCAGAATCTGTGAAAGAGAAATAATTGTACAATATAAGAACAGAAATATTGCACAAAACAATCTACAAATTTTGGTATAAAGATGAAATTCAGCACACGTACCCAGCATACATTGATTACAAATACGTCAGTACAGATGGTTACTTGTTCTTGTCGTAACATGAAGGAGCAGACTGAGGGCACGGTAAAGGTAAAATACGGGTTTACTGATTTTAGTCACCAGATGGCCTGCCATTCTTAACATAATGCCTAGTGGTGCCGTGACAAGTGAAATTACGCTAGGTAGAATTACAATTTAGCAATACCAAAAAAAATTTTCCTTTCTAAAAATGCTTTTTACAACATGTCCTATGTGGTAACAAAATAAATAAATGCTACATATTGTGTCTTAATACAAATTACTGGTGGGTCAGAATAGTTGATCTAAAGAACAAATCGTAAGGTGGAAGAGCTGGACATTATAAACAAATTAAGAGCAAATGATAAACGATGTACATACAGACTCACAGAAGAAAGGTTGCAATGATGAACATCATAACGATGGTCTAACATATACAATATATATTTGATACTTAGAAAATACTGAAGGGCGCCAAATTTGATTACATTGTTTAGGTATTAACCAGCTAACAAATACTCTACACACAGTTTCTAGGCCGCGGTGGAGTAGCCGAGCGGTCTAAAGCGTCTCGCTGCGGAGTGCGCGGTTGCTCGCCGTGGAGGTTAGAGTCCTCCCTGGGGCATGGGTGTGTGTGTTGTCCTTAGGTTAGTTTACCTAGGTTTAAGTAGTTGACTGATGACTACGCAGTTTGGTCCGATAGATTTACAGACATTTGAACATAGTATCTAATAAGGTAACAAAACGAAAGAATGCCACATAATGTGCCCTGAGGTAAGCCAGGCGTGGTTCAAAGTAGTTTATCACAGATCAGATGGTGAGAGCTATACAATTATTACACTTTAATGATAATTGTTTACAACCTTGCAATGATTGTCAAAGTTACTATAATGAAACAAGTCAGGGAGAAAGAAGGGATGGAATAAAATTACTGCTTATGATAAGAGACATATCTATGACATAAATATAGTGACAACAGTGCATTGTATATATATATAAACACGCAAGCGTACAAAGAATGGAAGTTATGACGAACATCGTAACAATGATCATGCATATATAGTGTACATGTGTTTATTGGAAAATATATAGGGCGCCAGGCATGCAGCCTATTGCAGACTTTATTTACTATTAACCATGGTCGCCTGCCTCCTCCGTGACTTTATGTCCTTCAATATCCTGACGACACCGCCTTACTAGCCCTCGCTCCCTCGCTCGCTCGATCCCAGCGTTTGCTCCAGTCTCACCTCACACAGTTCGCTGTATGGTGCAACAAAGGCTTCTTTCTGTCAATCCCGATAAGTCACAGGCAAGTATCACAATTTGTACCACCCCTTCATTCCAACTCCACGATTTCTACCTTTCCCTCCACGGTCGTCCTATCCGCCGCACTCCCACCCTAAAATACCTTGGCCTCACCCTCTACAGTTTCCTCTCCTGGACCCCTCGTGTCCGCACAGTTCACCAGGAGGCCATGTCCCGCCTTAACCTCCTAAAACTCCTCGCCAGCCAGATGTGGGGCCTCAAACCGTTCACTCTCCTCTACTCCTATAAATCAGTCATGTGCCCCATCCTGTGCAGCTTCCACCCCACCTGGATTCCCGCCCCCCTACCTACTATGACACCCTACAAATCCTCCACGCCACACCCTCCGCCTTGTATACTGCATCCGCCTCCCCTCCCCCACGCGGATCCTCTACGACCTCATCCTGCACCCTACCCCTCCTTCTGTTTCTTGAACATCTCCGGCGCCTATACATTACCCGCAAAACAGAATCCCCATCCCGGACCTCTGCGATGCGCAAAAAACTGCTGCATCAAACGACAGTGTTTCACATTTCCTCCTAAACCACTGGACCGATTGCAACCAGATTTGGTGCACATATTCCTTACCGTGAGGTAACCATGCTGCCAGGGTAAGAACTACACACCTCATATGGTTCACGAGATACGTCATAACCAACATAGTTGCAAGGCACTGCCACATAATGCGACGAGACTTTATTCACACGCAGTATGGGAATGACAGTACTTAGCGACTTGCGACAAACTTTAAAAATAATTTCAAAACTTTATTAAACTTTTTCTCGCTGACAACTATAGCAAAATTCTAAAAAGAAAAAAGTTTCTCGCTTACTACATTTCCGCTGTTCACTGACTAAAACTACGGTATTCGGTATGACGTTACAATTTATAATTTGTACTCTACAAATTGTAGCTACAGGAAATTTTAGTGGCAGTATACACACATATAGCTGAATGTACCTTGGAAATTCTTTCACAGTACGACACGTAGTTCATGAGATATGAGCACATAAACAGTAACGTTCATAGAAAACCGCTCCATCTTGCACCAAGTTTTAATCTATTACTTATTTACTACTAATTGCATTTGCAAGAGATTTTAATTACAAACAGCACTTGTACAAACGGAATATATACCTGAAAAATATACAATTGTACAACATATAACTCAATAAATATGAGATCGAGCGAATTTTATATGCCATTTGTATTTTGATTACTATGTTTCTTTGTTTGGATATTGCACTTATAATTTTGTATATTATGCAAGACAGTCTTATTTCTTATACATTCTCCGATAAATGTAACATGTCTCTAGAAATAAGGATATGGACACACAGAGAAGGAATAGGAGAAGTACTAAATTAAGGGTGTATTACACGGAGCGTATTTGGTCGCTAGTCGCTGGCGTCTATTGTCGCTCGGCGTATGGGCGAATAGCGAATGAATACGATGACGCAATGACACGCAGCGACTTCAGTCGCTAGCGTCTTCCTAAAAACAATTGAAACGTGACGTAGCATATGATACATTGTTTCGGAGGTTAGGTGATACCAAACAGTTCTGTTTCCCAAGGTGCGACATGGTCGCGAATTTATATCAGTGATCCATTTTGTAATTACTTTTAATATCTTCATTTACGTCGATCACAAAATTTCTCGTCGTTTTGACGACTGGTTTCGGTCAGTGATGACCATTTTCAAGTCTACAGCAAATCGGAAACAGGACAAATTTAGTAATAGACTACGGTATCTTATAAAACATAAATAATGCATTACAGTCATCAATATAAAAAACGTGTTAAAATATTATGCATCATACCTGTTGTGAAGATACACTTATTCTGTGATGATGCCATATGGCTTTATTACATGTATTGATGACTGTAATGCATTATTTGTTTTCTACGGTAGTCTAATACTTGTTGTATCCTTCTGTTTCTGATTTGTTGTAGACTTGAAAATGGTCATCCTGACCGAAACCGGTCGTCAAAACGACGAGAATTTTTGTGATCATTGACCTAAATAAAGATATTAAAACTTCTGTGTCCCACCAAACAATGTATGAAGTGGAATTGTAATGAAATTTCAGAAAATCAATCGAAGTTTTCCAGTATTATGGGACATTAAAAATAACGATTATTTAAATTGTATTCTTGGCGAGCTCGCCATCCTCGTGATGGTATTCTATTTCCTTATTTTATCCTCTACCATTTAGAGTAATCTATCACAATTTTCTACTAGTGACCAAATTAGCTCCGTGTAATATACCATTTAGGCAGGAATAAATAAATAAACACCGAGGCAAAGCCGAGTATTTAGCTAGTGTACAGTAAGCATAACTCCCATCTGTGCAGTTCGGGAAAGTTGGTGGTGGGTAGGAGAATCCAGATGGCCCAGGTTGTGAAGCAGCCATTTAAATCGAGCATATGCTCCGCTGCATGTTGTGCCACAGGGTGGTTCACCTGGTTTCCTTGCCACAGTTTCGTGCCGGCCAGTCGTCCTAATGAACAGCTCGTTAGAGGTCATGCCAATATAGAAAAGCTACGCGGTGATTGCAGCACAGTTGGTAAGCGTAATTCGGTTTTGCAGCAGCCTAAGTTGATGGTTTCGTGACTGTGTGATCGCGTGAATGTTCTTTATTCTGAAGAAGGCCATGGCCGATAATTGTTGCGTGTGTCTTCTTTATGTGTCACTCGCACCTCGTCTTTATGTCTTTGTGGTGAGTTGTAAACTCTCCTTATTATACTGTTTAATTCACCTTGTTTTGTGTAAGCTGTAATTACTGAGGAAGCAAACAGTGCAGCCGTTTATGTCACAGGTACTTCCACCATCGAGTTTGTCTCTTCGGATGTCTGAGAGATCACGCATTTCATCGATAACTTAACTGCGTCTGCGGTGGCCGAGGAGACTAAGGCGCTCCAGTCACGCTCTGCACGGCCACTACGGTCGGGGGTTCGAATCCCCCCTCGGGCATGGATATTTGTGCCATCCTAGTTTGTAAGTAGTTCATAAGTAGTTTGTAAGATTAGGGACTGATGACCTCGTAGTTAAGTCCCATAGGCTATACAAACCTTTGAAACATTTTTGATAACTTAACTTCACCGCCACGCAAAGAAATGAGTAATATACTACTGGGCAAGTTACAAGACTTCATACGTTAACTGTGCACTGCTAACAAGGAGAGGGTCCGGCAAGGGGGTCACCGATTTCGATCGAATTTTGCCTTCCCACACATGAGTTTGTTTAATGCACAGTGTACTAAGAATTAATTATCAAGACCACTGCCGTCTCGGCAACATGCCACCAACATTTCGTTTCACCGCTGCTTTCATGTGTTCCAGCATTGCATGGAAGTGAATTAAATCATATAATTACTGCCCATATTAAAATTGTTTCTGGCCTTTATGAATATGGAGGTAACATGGGAGGAAACTTGCAAAGACACAATGGGTAGCTGAAAGCATATTCATTCATTCACAGACACGCGCATAAAGTTAGGCGGTACATTACAATGCTGGAACACATGAAAGCAGCGGTGAAACGAAATGTCGGTGGCATCTTGCCGAGACGGCAGTGGTCTTGATAATTAATTCTAAGTACACTGTGCATTAAACAAACTCATGTGTGGGAAGGCAGTGGTATATTATTCTTAAGTACCTCTTGGTGTGCAACCACGCTGAATTTCATAGCATTTACAAACAAAAATTAATTTAGAATAAGCTAGTAAAGCACATGCTAGAATTCGTATAGAAGAAAACTAGTATTAATAAAATCATGGCTGCAGGCCGAACTAAGGACTGTTACAAAAGCACGTGGTGCAATCGGTCATACAAAACAGGAAAGATGGAATCATATTAGAAAATCTGTGAAATATTTGGCATACTCGTGGATATAGTAACGACACGAAAAGTTAGTTAAAAACAGCAAGGAGATTCAAACACACTTAGTTTACACAAAGGCTGTAGGCCACACACATTTATTCTAACTTGAGCAATACCGGACACACAATCATCACTGGAATGAAAATTCAAATAGTAATTTTACACTGAATTTACTTGAGATCTGTATATTAAGAAATGCTATGCCTCTCATAGCAAAAGAATTACTCAACAGAACTATCGCTGAAAAACCAAGACTGCCTGATCACAAATAAATCAAAGTCCTAACAGCATGCCTTCCCCTCAGCATGATTCGGCAGTCGTCAGTAACAGAACAAAGAGTGAAGACTAAAGCTATAAGGCCTCAGAAAAACCTTCCCCCGCCATACACCAGATGTAGAGCAGAGTGCGTTCAGAGACTAGTGTTTACCAACCCTTGCTTCCTGGCCAAGACAGTTCCCTCAACAACCACTCCCAAAAATGTCCCCGTCACCTATTTCGTGCCGGCCGCGGTGGCCGAGGGGACTGAGGCGCTTCAGTCACGGTCTTCACGGCCACTACGGTCGGGGATTCGAATCCCCCCCTCGGACATGGATATTTGTGCCGTCCTTAGTTGTAGGTAGTTCATAAGTTTGGGGACTGATAACCCCGTAGTTAAGTCCCTTAAGCTTAACAAACATTTGAACATTTGATTTAAACCTATTTCGTCCATGATTAGGTTGGTACCACACTAATATCACGGCCACCTCGCCATCTTGCCAAGTAAGCTTCTCTCTGGCCACCCAGCAGTCGCCAATGCAGACGACATGCGAAGCCATGCGTTCTTAACTACAACAAAACGAGGCCTAGAACGTGAGGCGGTCTGTAAGTCATTGCGCAGCAGTCAGTCAATATTAAAAGCAATCTTCCACATTCACATGAACATACAAGTTCAATCACGCGGATGGAAACATATATAAATATGGGGCAAACATTGGGCATTGATCATTAATAAAAATAATAAAATAATTAACACACAGATAGATAACATTAATGGTGCAGAAACACTTTAGGTTAATGAACAAATCAAAATGGAACTCGACCACACATTCAGTGGAAGTGTTTCAATTGTAACTCCGAAGCATGTTTTGGTACACTCTACACTCCTCCTGGTGTCTCTTCAATGTCCTATAGAGCAGCCAGAACTCGTGCCTTGACGAGTTACACATCTGAATTGAACTGTCATAGAATGGAAACGATATGCTTGCGGACATGGGTTCCTATTCAAAATGTTATGTACTCAGTACCCTCTAAAAGTCCTAGAAGTTTATAACGTGAATTTCCCACCACCCTGTATTTTCGGTCTAAAATTAGTGACGTTACAGTAATTAACGTTTTAACTCGTAAACACGAGCGACTTCCCAAGCCCCCTCGCCGGTCGAGAGGTCCAGGGCTTATCTGTCACTCCATGGATTTAGGTACGATCCTCCATAATAAAATTTTTGTTAGATATTTTTCGATGTGTTGTTGTTGGCTCCAGTCCAGAGATTGGTTTGATGCAGCTCTCCACCATGCTCTATCCTGAGCAAGCCTTTTCATCTCCTCAAAAGAACGGCAACCCACACCCATCTGAATCTGTTTAGTATATGCGTTTCTTGTTCTCCCTCTGTGATCCCCCCCCACCCACCCTCTGATACACACACACACACACACACACACACACACACACACACACACACATACACACACACAAACCACACTCACACACAGTTCCCTCAAATGTTAAATTTACGATTCCCCAATGTCTAATAATGTCTTACCAATCGATCCCTTCATTTAGTCAAGGCATACCAAATATTCCTCTTCTCCCCAATTCTGTTCAGTTTCTCTTCATTATTGATGCGATCTACCCACCTAATCTTCAGCACTCTTCTGTAGTATCACATTTCAAAAGCCTCTACCCTCTTCCTGTTCGTCCAAGTTTCACTCCTGTACGAGACAACACTCCACATAAATGTCTTCTAAAAAGACTTCCTTACACTTCTGTAATGCGACCATCATACATTATTTTTTACTGCCTAAGTAACAAAACTCTTTTACTACCTTTATTGTTTAGTTACCTATTCTAATTCCTGATTTTCGTAGACTTAATTCCATTACACTTATTTCGCTCCTGTTATTGTTCATCTTATACGCAAGTCTACACAATGTCCATTCCCTTCAATTGCTCTTCCAAGTCCTTTGCTCTTTGACAGAATTACAATGCCATCAGCAAGACCCAATATTTTTCATTTCTTCACCCGGAACTCTAATTCATTCTCAGAATTTCTTTTTGCTTTCCTTCACAGATTACCCAATGTACAAATTGAATAACATTGAAGAAGGCTACAACCCTGTCTTACTCTCTTCCCAACCAGTGCGTCCCTTTCATGCCCTTCAACTCTAATAAATTTGGTTAATGTACAAGTTGTAAATAACGTTCCGTTCCCCATATATTATCCTTTCTGACTTTGGATTTTTATTTTTTATTTATTTATTTATTATTTTTTTAAAGCTTAAGGGGCGTAAATGCGGAGTCATCAGTCCCTAAACGTACAAACTACTTATGAACTACCTTATACTAAAGACGACACAGTCATCCATGCCCGAGAGGGGGAATCGAATCCCCGACTGTAGCGGCCATTTAGACTGTGACTGGCGCGCCGCAGACCGCTCGACCACTGCGGCCGGCTTTAGAATTTCAAAGACTGTATTCCAGTCAACGTTGTCAAAGATTTGTCCAAATCTACAAAAGCTATAAATGTAGGTTTGCCTTTCCTTAATCTAAGTTAAAGTAAGCATTGCCTCCAGTGTTCCTAAATATCTCCTGGATCGGAACTGATCTTCCCCGAAGTCGGCTTCCACTAGCTTCTCCAGCCTTCTGTAAATAATCCGTGTTAAAATGTTGCAACCATGACTCATTAATTTGATGGTTCTGCAATTTTCACACCTGTATGTGCCTCCTTTCTTTGGAATGGGGATTATTACATTTTTCTTAAAGTCTGAGAGTATTTCGCCAGTCTCCTAGATCTTACGCACCAGGTGAAATAGTTTCGTCATGGCTGGTTCTCCCAGAGACTTCAGCAGCTCTGAGCGAATGTTAACAACTGTAGGGGCCTTGTTTCGACTTAGGTCTTTCAGTACTCTGTCAAATTCATCTCTCAGTATAGTATCTCCTATTTCATCTACGTCTACTTGCTCTTTCCTTCCTATAATATTGCCTCTTAGTTCATTTCATTTGTAGAGCCCCTCTATATGCTCTTTCCAGCTTTCAGATTTCCCTTCTTTACTCAGAACTGGTTTTCCATCTGAGTTCTTGATATTCATTCCGCTATTTTTCTTGTCTGTGGATAATATTCTTATATTTGTAATACTTTTGTTCATGCCTCATTTTGAAGCAGAGAATCGGGAAGTGTGATTAATATTAAATTCACTGTATTATCTGTTTACCGCTATTTTATTTGTGATAAACAGTGTAATAGAAATCGGGTATGTTTTTCACGAACTGTATTTCGGATAACATGTGAATGCGGCTATATGTCGTTCGTGTGTTATGCATGGTGTAAGAAATATTTATTTTTTGGTTGTTTTTTATAAGTTTCAGCCTAACGGCTTTGAGAATACTGACGAATAGACGGCCAGTAATTGCAATTACGTAATAATATACTTCAGAAGATTATATTATTTCATTCATTTCTCATTTTTATTGTATTTTTGACTGTGCGTCAGAAATAAGACAGCTGTAAACAGATCATACACTTAACTGAATATTAATCACACTTTTCGAGCCGCGGTGGAGTGGCCGAGTGCTCTAAGGCACTTACCTGCGGAGCGCGCCGCAGCTCCTCCTCCGAGGTTCGAGTCGTCCCTAAGGCAAGGGTGTATTTGTTGTCCATAGAGTAAGTTACTTTAAATATTGTAGCAAAGACAATTTTATATATTGCACCAAAGCTGCTTTTATTTTAAATGCTGACTAGTTTCGGGCTTTGCCCATTTTCTTAAGCCACCTATTACAGAGAACAAAGTATGTTTTACAGGGAAATACATGAATATGGCAATTTTATTTTGAATGTACAAGTCGTAATTACTTACATTCGTATATATTTTTTATTTGGATACGGCTTAGGTCACGCTGTATGTTGTAATTACTTTGGTGTAATTTATTGAGCTTTTGATCCAAAGATGTTTTTGTTAAATATTCTTTGCTTTATTTTGTTTGTGACAATATCGCTGGTTATATGCAGCGCGACAGAAACAATACCATTACAAATATTCGTACAATGAATTTTATATTTCATTCCCAAAGTGTTGTTAGAGTAGAAGACTATTTTAAGATTTGTTTTATTCAGTGCATACTTTATTCTACACTAACAACACTTTACAACACAGTATCATACATAAAATAGAAAAAATTGATCTCTATAGTCAATCTGGAGTTTACAAAATCGAATGCAGTAAATATGACAAAGCCTACGTTGGACAGACAGGCAGATGTTTCAAAATTAGATTTAGATAAATACAAGCGAAAATAATGTTTCAGCTTTCGGCACACACCTCAGAGAAAGCAATCATACGACTGGAAGTATAGAAGAAACTCTCAAAATTTTACATATCGTATGCAAAGGGCAACTAACGGAAGTTTTAGAAGAATTACAAATCTATACTCACATGACTAAATACCCAGAACAATTGTTAAATGAACAAACGAAAATGCGCAATAAAAAAATTCATCGAAAATTTACATAACACCTTGACCAGCTTATAAATATACTTCCAAATATGCAAAACGACACCATAAATTATAGTAGCACTGCAATATTATCCCTATATTACAATATAATAGACACAGGCAATTTAGAACACTTAAAATAGTTCGGAATGAAATATGAAATTTACTGTACGAATATTTGTTATGTAACTGTTTATGTCACGCTGCATATAACCAGCGATATTGTCACAAACAAAATTAAGCAAGAATATTTAACAAAAACATCTTTGGATCAAAAGCTCAATAAATTACACCAAAGTAATTACAACAAACAGCGCGACCTAAGCAGTATCACAAATAAAAAATTATACAAATTTAAGTAATTACGACTTGTACATTCAATATAACATTGCCATATTCATGTATTTCCCTGTAAAACACACTTTGTTATCTGTAATAGGTGGATTAAGAAAATGGGTAAAGCCCGAAACTAGTCAGCATTTCAAATAAAAGCAGCTTTTGTGCAATATATAAAAATGTCTTTCCTACAACATTGAACCCAGTCACGCACGAATTATTAACCCGACAATGAACAAAATTTCTGATACATTATTCGGTAACTTAAGACCTATCTTGGGTAGAATTCAACATTATGTATCTAATGTTCAAATGTTTGTAACTCTATCGGACCAAACTGCGTGGTCATCAGTCCGTAGCTTACAAACTACTTAAACCTAGGTAAACTAACCTAAGAACAACACACACCCCCATGCCCCACGGAGGGCTCGAACCTCCACGGCGAGCAACCGCGCGCTCCGCAGCGAGACGCTTCAGACCGCTCGGCTACTCCACCGCGGCCATAATGTATCTATAAAAATTGTTTCATACACCAATAGCGAGGTGTCCTCAAATGAGTGCAATGAGTAAGAAAACTGCTACATTTTACATCGAACATCCATTAATAATATCAAAGAATACATGAAGAGTTTACACCATTTTGTATTTTTCGTACAATGAAATTGTTTCAGGCGCTCAGGGAGTACAGCAAGTTTACACTTTTTTCAAGTGTAACGTGTTTTTCGTCGGCAGTCCTAATAGTGACACCTCTTGGCATTGAAATCACCTGACTTGGCTGGCCAGTGCTGTACCCCATCGAATCGTATTTCGTTGGGTACCGAATGACAGGCTTCCTTTTTTTTCGATTTACAGAGAACAATGTGCTTTCATCTGAAGGCCCGCCTCTGCTCTATGTTGTAATCACTACATTCCATTTCTTTGTCAGCACAACGACTAACACTGCCGCCTAGCGGACATTCTAGCATTCATTATCAGTCCTCATATGAGGTAACTGTGCATTTCGCTCACGTCAGATGTTCAAATGTTTGTAAAGCTTATGGGACTTAACTACGGGGTTATCAGTCCCTAAACTTACAAACTACTTATGAACTACTTACGAACTAGGACGGCACAAATATCCATACCCGAGGGGGGATTCGAACCCCCGACCGTAGTGGCCGTGCAGACCGTGACTGAAGTGCCTCAGTCTCCTCGGCCACCGCGGCCGGCACGTCAGATTTGCATTATGCAAACTGAGAAGTTGCCGTTTTGAATGTTGTTACTTTCAGATTTCCTAGTCACTGAACGTTGCTGTGAAATTTCTAATACAAATACGAAAACATCATTAATGTTATATCACTGCTTCTGTTAATGGCAGTCTATAATTTAACAAACTGTCAGTGCAGTGTAATTCATACAGTTCACAATACCCGAGTCATATTAATATCATCTGAAACCTTTTGAAAGCAGAAATGAATTGCAACCTGATGTGCTGAAGTATATAAAAGGAACTGATTATGATTATGTTCGCATTCTCGATGCATACTGATATGTTGCACGAGTTTTGTTTTAGCGAATTTCGGACATTGTAATGTTTTGAAAAGTACAAACGAATTTTACATTGTAGGGGACTAGATTCTACATCGTCGTTTAAACTATCTTTTCACCTCGTCCTTGCTTCTGTGCCTTTCGTGTACCTATCATAATTTTTATCTACTTGGCAGGTATCAAACTGAATGTCTTCAAGAATGTGCTAACATTAACAGCTTATATATGGACATATTTATTTTTAGCTACGTTTTCACTTTATCAAACTAGTAGGTAACCGACAAAATATGTTAGTATACAAGCTTATCATTTTATGAAGCTGAGGTACGAACTTAATGCAGTCATTCATACATTACTTTTATTCAGCAGTAATATTATGAAATAATGGACAAGAATTTGCGATTCTCATTAACATAAGAAGTTTGGACGTGAATGAATTGTTGAAGATTTACTTCTATGCCTAAAAGTATAATTAACCACAGTAAACGAACACCTGTTATTCATAACATTATTCTGTTACTTCTGAACATCCTTTGCAAATGAAAGATTTCTGAATTATATTTTTGACATTTGCTACAATGTATAGCGCCACAAAAGCTCGTAAATACGAAATAATTTTTAAAATGCTGCTTCAGTCCAAATACACATTGATTACTCAATCGCTTCGCGGTTTGATTTTACGACCCGGCCGCTTGGCAGTGCTGCAATCGCGAAGTTGCAGAAAATCACTGCGAGTTTCGTAAATCTTATGTTCGACTCTGGTGAAAGGCTAGATTGTTTCATATATCGCTCCGCCAAGTTGCACCTTGGATATATATCTTTTGCAAGCGTTCTAGAAAATTACCTGACACTTTCGTAGCTTAGGAGGTGCTATTTTCTTTTCTTTTCTTTTTTTTAGTCTATGGGACTTAACTACGGGGTCATCAGTCCCTAAACTTACAAACTACTTATGAACTACTTACGAACTAGGACTTCACAAATATCCATACCCGAGGGGGGATTCGAACCCCCGACCGTAGTGGCCGTGCAGACCGTGACTGAAGTGCCTCAGTCTCCTCGGCCACCGCGGCCGGCACGTCAGATTTTAAGTGTCCTCATTTCAGGACGCGACGCTTGAGAGGGTTAAGAATTGCAAAACGCGTCGTATATAAAACATTGTTAGTATGTAAGTATAGGGACTGATGCTCGGAGTAGTTAAGTCCCATACATTTACAAACATTTGAACTCTTTCCGATGCTCCACTAGAAAATAAGCCAAGAAAGATATTACAAACATGAGACTGTAATGAAACACGTCGGGAAAAACAATCTAACAGGAAATTGCCATGACAGAGGTCCGAACCTGGATCCACGGTTTGATATTCCCTAGACCTCTCGATCGGCGACGGCACTCGGAAAGTCGCTCATGTTTACGAGAACTCAAGCTACAGCACGAAAACAAGAAAACGTTAGTAACACAAACGTCATTAACTTTTGATCCTATATATTGCATTAGACAGTCTTTCGATGTATAACACTGAAAATGCGATTTTCCATCATCTACATTTACATACATACTCCGCAATTCACCGTAAGGTTCGTGGCGGAGGGTACACTGTACCACTACTAGGCATTTCCTTCCCTATTCCAATCCCAAATGGAACGAGGAAAAAAAGAATGCCTATATGCCTCCGTACGAGCCCTAATTTCTCTTATCTTGTCTTTGTGATCTTTACGCGAAATGTAAGTAGGCGGCAGCAAGATCGTACTACACTCAGCTTCAAATTCCGGCCCTCTAAATTTACTTAACAGAAATTCACGAAAAGAACGCCGTCTTTCTTCCAGCGAGCCCCAATTGAGTTGCCGGAGCATTTCCGTGACACTCGCGCATTGGTCGAACCTACCGGTAACAAATCTAGCTGCTCGCCTCTGCCGGCCGCGGTGGCCGAGGGGACTGAGTCGCTCCAGTCACGGTCTGCACGGCCACTACGGTCGGGGGTTCGAATCCCCCCTCGGGCATGGATATTTGTGCCGTCCTTAGTCTAAGTTAGTTCATAAGTAGTTTGTAAGTTTAGGGACTGATGACCCCGTAGTTAAGTCCCATAAGCTGAACAAACATTTGATTTTTTGCTCGCCTCTGAACTGCCTCTATGTTTTCCTTTAAACTGATCTGCTGCGGGTCCCAAACACTTGAGCAATACTCAAGACGTGGTCGTACAAGCGTTTTATACGCAGTCTCGTTTACAGGTGAAGTACATCTTCCCAAAATTCTCCCAGTAAACCGAAGTCGGCTGTCCGCCTGACTCATCAGTATTCACCCTGAAATTTTCAAAAACGACTGTCATGCGAAACGCCTAAACGCGTCTCTTTAAATTTAGCATACAGCATCCAAGCAAAATTCGATCGAAATCGGCTACCGACATGTCAGACGCCCTGCTTGCTTTGTTAGCACGTACGCAGGAAGCCAACTGGCATCGAAGTGTGGCGTTCCTCATGGTGTTCACATTATTTTTCCACCCCCTGTACAGTCCCGTTATTTCCCTGAAAACAGCAAGAATGAAGGAAAAAGTGCCAAAATATAAATATCGTGTACTTACTGGTAAACATAGCGTATTTTTGTATTAGTATAGTATAGTACTTTACCATAATAGCTCCGAAGAAGAGACATACTGCCAAGATAGCCTCGAAAACATTTAACGCAGCTGACAGACACAGCTCGGTGTAGTGATCTGAAACTGGAGCATGAAAAAACAATAGCTAATCTTTCTCATGAACAAGACAGGAATACATACTGCTATAAAAATAACTTATTCATTTATTTAAGCCACGGCGGATTAGCCGTGTGCACTGGGGCGCCGTGCTGCAGTGCGCGCGGCCGTTCGCCGTCGGGGGTTCGAGTCCTCCCCTCGAGGATGGGTATTTGTGTTGTCCTTAGGTTAGTTTACTTAGTTTAAATAGTTTGTAAGCTACCGCCTAATGACCAAGCAGTTGAGTCCGATAGATTTACAAGCATTTGAACAAACATTTATTTATTTAGCGTACAGAATTGTATATTAAGTACATACAATAATTGATATTAACATGATATGTGTAATTACAAGAAGATTTGTACGAGTACACAAGAGTATAAAATAAGGAGAGCTATAGAGTGGCAGTAGATGAAGCTTGGCGATCTATTTCTCAACATCGACATTGGACATCGACAGTTTCCAACCAGTTAATTGCTAGAGGTGTTGCGTCTACAAAATCTTTCCACGTCGTCATGACAGTCGCGTAGAATGTGCACCATCGTTTGTGCCGATGTTCCGCAGTCGCATTGGTCACCGTCAGTAATTCTCCACTAGTGTAGCGTTGCTTTGGTCGCGGCGTAGCCAGGTTTGATCCGGTTGAGGAAGCTCCATATTTCTCTTTGTTGGATTTCCTCCCGCAAGTTGGATGGTCGCGTCTGTCTCGCCTAAATTCTTGAGGCTATGGAAGGACATCCACTGGCATCTCCATTCGTCTTTAATATTGTAGCAGTCTGGGGTGAGTTGGCCAGTGCTCACCCATATTCGTTCTCTTCAAAAATGTTCAAATGTTTGTACAGCTTATGGGACTTAACTACGGGGTCATCAGTCCCTAAACTTACGAACTACTTATCAACTACCTTATACTAAAGACGGCACAAACATCCATGCCCGAGGGGGATTCGAACCCCCGACCGTAGCGGCCGTGCAGTCCGTGACTGGCGCGTCTCAGTCCCCTCGGCCACCGCGGCCGGCTATTCGTTCTCTAGCTTTTAGTCGGGTGTGTGGTACGTTGTTCAATGTTTCATGAATAGGTAATTATACAAATAAGTTTTCGTTTTCGATTACTCAAACAGAATGGTGAGACACAGCACTGACACCCCCTGACGATAAGGTGTGGAATGAGCTCTTAATTAGGGTAAGTTTTAACTTATAGTGTTCATAATTAGTAGCACTAATTTATGTTTTCGATTAGTCGTAGATTAAAGTGATGCTTAATTTCGTGTCCCTTCTGCGACACATTAAGCCATTACACTTCCATTTAAAATCTGTAAGCTGTACGGTATGAGCTGGCTGCACTGGGAGAAGGAGGCGGGGCCTAGCCTAACATCCAATGCGCTGCAAACCGAATGTAAACATCCCCTAATGCAGTCTTCGCTCAGGGTGAGGATAATACTGACAGCCAAGGCGTTGGTGTGGATTTCAGAGTTTCTGTCACGATCCTCATAGCATCGTTAAGATGGACAACTATTTTTTGACGTGGCTATTTCCATTCCAATCAGTAGAACAATCTTCGGCGACAGGATAAACAAGTGCCTGTTCTGAGATTCTTAAGGTGTTTGCGTTAGATCACCAGTTAACATCAGCCAGTTTCTTAAGTATAATATTTCTTGACTTTATCTTCGGTGCTGTTAGTACTAAATGTTTCTTAAATGTCAGGGATCTGTTGAGAGTCACACCTAAATATATGGGGTGTCGACAATGACGTAATTTTTTGTTGCGTAAGATTACATTTAATTTTCTATTTGCCATTCTACATCTACATCTACATGGGATACTCTGAAAATCACATTTAAGTGCCTGGCAGAGGGATCATCGAACCACTTTTATACTATTTATCTCCCATTCCATTCACGGATAGCGCGCGGGACGAAAGAACACCTGAATCTCTCTTCGTTCGGGCTCTGATTTCTCGTATTTTATTCTGATGATCTTTTCTACCCATGTAAGTGGGAGTCAACAAACTATTTTCTCATTCGGAGGACAGTGTTGGCGATTGGAGTTTGCCCACGCCGCAGCGATAAGTGCCGTTGTTGTAATGATTCCCATCCCAGATCCTGTATCATTTCCGTAACGCTGTCTCCCCTGTATCGTGACAATAAAAAACGATCTGCCCTTCTTCGAACTCTTTCGATGTCCTCCGTCAAACCCACCTGATAAGGATCCCACACCGGGCAGCAATATTCCACAAAAGGGCGGACAAGCGTAGTGGACGCAGTTTCTTTAGTAGTTCTGTTGCATCTTTTAAAGGTTCTGCCAATAAAACGCAGTCTCTGGTTCCCCTTTCCCACGACATTATGTACGTGCTCTTTCCAGTTTAAGTCTGAAGTAATAGTAATTCCTAGGTATTTTGTAGAGTTACTGCCTTCACTTTTGATTGATTTATCTTGTAAACAAAGTTTAACGGATTTCTTTTCGTACTCATGTGGACGACTTCATACTTCTCATTATTTACAGTCAATTGACAATTTTTACACCATAGTGATATCTTATTTAGATCGTTCTGCAGTTGGATTAGATCTTCAGATGATTTTACCAGACGGTAAATGACGACGTCATCTGCAAACAACCAAAGAGAGCTACTTAGATTTTCTCTCAAATCGTTTATATAAATAAGGAACAGCAGAGGACCAATAACACTACCCTGTGGAACGCCCAATATCCCCTCTATTTTAGTCAATGTTTTACCATCGGTTGCTACAAACTGTGTCCTCTCTGACAGGAATTCACCTATCCAGTCGCAAATTTGGGGCCATATACCAGAACCACGCAATTTGATTAAAAGCTGTTTGTGAGGTACGGTGTCAAAAGCCTTCTGGAAATCAAGAAATACGGAATCGATCTGCGAACCCTTGTCAATAGTAAAGAGCTAGTTGTATTGGTTAGGTGGAATGAACTGACTTCTGATTTATTATGGTTCGGGCAAAGTCTCTACTTTTTGTAATATTGATCGAGTTTTTCTAGGTCGTTGGTTACTGTTCTGTTCACCTTCTTCGAATGTGTTGCTCTGATTTGCAATCTCTAAGTCAATGCCAGTGGTAACTATGTCGCTGATAAACAAATTAAATAAAAGTGGGGCCAGTAACGAGCCCTACAGAAGCCCATTTTTATAGTATAGGTTTTACTTGCGCTATCTGCTATGTTAACTTTAAAAGAGCAGTTTTAAACATGTTTTTCATTACTGCAGTGATCTTAGAGTTTGGAACAGTTTGATTTAATTTGTACAGTAATCCATCCAGCCATACGGTGTCATAAGTTTCTGTGAGATCAAGTCTAAAGCGTCTCGCTGCGGAGCGCGTGGTTGCTCGCCGTGGAGGTTCGAGTCCTCCCCGGGGCATGGGTGTGTGTGTTTGTCCGTAGGTTAGTTTACCTAGGTTTAAGTAGTTTGTAAGCTACGGACTGATGACCACGTAGTTTGGTCCGATAGAATTACAAACATTTGAACAATTTTTGTGAGATCAAAAAATGCCACTGACGTTTTCTTTTTCATATGGAAGCCTGCTTCTAGAAATGATGTCACAGCGAGAACCTGCTCTCAGCAGCTTCGATTTGAACGAAATCGTGCAGGTTGTACTGTGATTGTGGCATCAGTTATTAGACATATACGGTTATACAGAAGTCTTTCCAGCATCTTGTAGCAAATGCTTTGTAGTGCAATTGGACGATAACTCGCTGGGTCTTCTTTTGGTTTTCCTGGCTTGAGTGTAGCAACTGGTGAGGAATTTTTACGCTGTCCACTATATCATTTTAAAATTTTAGTAGCCATAGACGTGCTTTCCATCCTACTTGTTTAACGATATCGGGAAATATACCAACCAATCCGACAGCTTCGCTGTCTTTGAGGGATTTGATTACTTCCTCAAGTTCCTCCTTTCTGAAAGATACGGATACACTAGGTTCTTTGGTTTTCCCTCTCTTGTCCTTGAGTTGTTTCTTCATTTCAACGTACTAATTGATATCCTACAACACACACGTGACATTTTGTTTTCACATGTAGTAACCAGTGGTGTTGGTATATAGACAGAAAGCGCTTAATATGGTAGTTCGTGAACAGCAGCCATAACTGTTTGTGCATCCCCTGACCTGCTGTTTAGGAGAGCGGGGCGTCGCCGACAACGACGACGACGACGATGATGGTGGTGGTGGTGGTGGTGGTGGTATTTATGGCCGCTAGACCCCAAACCGCGGTCGTGTTCAGCCTGCCTAGTGTAAGTCTTTCACTGACGCCACTTTGGCGACTTGCGTGTGAATGATGATGAGGGTGACACAACATCCAGTCCCCATTATTGTTGTTGTTGTAGTCTTTGGTCCGGATGCCCTTCCTGACGCCACCCTAGGCCCACCGAGAAAAAATGTGTACCCCAAGTGTATGTGTATTGTGTAGTCTTGTGTAGTTCGCGAACGAACTAGTTCGAAAGAGCGCTCCCACAGACAACTGCGCGTACTAGTTCGCAGATCTCTCGCCTCTTAGTTCGTCCGCTCCTTTTCCGAAGACACGGGGAACAGCGAGAGGACGCGAGAGCGCTCAGAATCGCGTGATTTCCTTCTGCCAGTTACCGTCATTTCGAGCTGAGATGCAGCTCAGCTGTAGTTGTATAGTTCACTGCCACAAACGTTCCTTCAATGACCTATTAAATAAATAAATAAATTCATTTTAAAAATAAAACACTACTGCTACTCTGTATGCAAAGTAATTGAATACCATTGTATCACCCATTCGAGTAAATAACTAGTTTATTTGCTTAAGTATTTGATGTTTAATTGTCCAAAAATACAGGTAATAGCACACGCTTGGGCAACACTGATCATTATATAAAAAAGCTGTCATAACAAAAGAGCTCCTTTAGTAGCGGTAGCAAAAGCCAAAAAGAACGGACGTACTAAAAAAACGACCTACTTCGCCGTCGAGCTGCTAACTAAAAGGAGAGCTACCGGTCGCGAACTAAAATATGCGTGATCGGTCGCGAACTAAAACATGCGTTTCCGGTCGCGAACTATTATGCCAAACGTATCTCGCTCCATAGTTAGTTGGATTCTTTTCCGAAGACCGATGGGCAATAGCGAGAGTGCGCGCAGCAGAATTAAAAATCACGTGTTTGCCTTCTGCTGATGAGAGCCATTTCTAGGTGAGCGTCTGCCTGCTAAATTACATAGTTCAGTGCTACAAAATTTCTGTTTTGAAGTATTCTGCACCCTGCAATATCTGACTAATATATTCCATAATGCCAGGATATAGAGATAATTCTAAGCTTAAACGCGACAAATCATCCACAAACTGTTTCTTTTGGTTTGCGTGATATCGTTAGCGGCTCAAGGAGCAAGCGCATGAAGCAACTAGGTGGGGGAACTTTACCCTCCACCTGCATGCGCAGACCACGCCGCTCAGCCGTCACTGGGAGCGGACGAACTAAAAGAACAAACTGATTCGCGGCAGAGACGCGAACAAAACTGAGCGCTCCCGATCGCGAACTATTATGCGCAACTCTAGTGTTGTGCTATGTGTGTGGAAGTGTGAAGTGTTATATAAGGTTTGCAAATCGTGGATCTGAGGCGGGACTTGGGGACAGGCCCGGTATTCACCTAGTGGGAAGTGGAAAACCGCCTAAAAACCTGACCCAGTCTGGCAGGCACTCCGATCCCCTTCGTTAATCCGCCGAGCGGATTCGAATCGGGGCCGGTACGCCTCCCCGTCTCCGAAAGCGGTGCGTTAGACCACACGGCTAACCGAGCGGCCGGCCGCGGTGGCCGAGGGGACTGAGGCGCACCAGTCACAGTCTGCAAGGCCACTACGGTCGGGGGTTCGAATCCCCCCTCGGGCATGGATATTTGTGCCGTCCTTAGTGTTAGCTAGTTCATAAGTAGTTTGTAAGTTTAGGGAGTGATGACCCCGTAGTTAAGTCCCATAAGATATACAAACATTTGAACATTTGAACGAACCGAGCGGTTTGCACACTACAACGAACAATTATAAAACTATTCTTTATTTCTCATACAATTGACGGCAGGTGATAACTGCTAATATGGCACTTTAGTCACTAGATTATGATTTATCATACTAAGAAAGGCGTGTATTTGTCAATTCTTCAGTGCGCCATTACTTTGAAATGACAATGCATAAGTTATAATAAGAAAATCATAAAATACTGAAAGCAACATGGCGTATGCCAGAGATAGTTCTGGGCGAGGAATGTCACTCGACTTTTCCGAATGCCGGGTTTGCATAAAATCAAGTAACAGTGTCAAATTGCCGTTATGTTTGCAGATATCTCTTTAACTGTGCGATCTACGGAAATAACAAAAGAGAATGAAGCCGTTGAGAATTTTCTCCTCTACAAATTGGTTTATTCAATTTTCGCGTCAGATAAACGGTTAAGACGTTTATAAAGAGGCTTCCAGCCGTGTCAAATGGTTTGATATCCACACCACCACACATCAAACCACTTGAGGCGGCTGGAAGCCCGAGAGAATTTCATCAGCAAAATCGCCGCGAAACTATGCATTCCGGTTAAGACGTTATTTGCAAATAAATCCTCGGCTGTCAAAAGGACATCACAAACGGCCTTTTTAGTGTTAATAACCTAGTTTTTGTCCGAAATATTTGAAATACATAGTATTTCATAAGCAAGCTAATAAGTGGGGTTGTACAAGGCTAGAAGAGAATTTATTGGGGGAGTCTGAATGCAAAGTACAACTATGGAAACGAAACAACAATTTAAAATAGACGGAGAGGAGATCGCGAGATACTAACGGAAATCAGAAAGATACATGCATAATTTCTTGCATGAAGGGCATAGAAACAGACATAGGGGTACTGAAGGCTTTGTTCTAAGAACACACCACGTGGAGCACATATTATTCATAGAAGGAGGAAACGGAAAGAAATATGCCACATGCACTACACAGAATGAAAATATTCCTGCACATTAGTTGCATCCCACAAAGCTAGATAGAAATTAACCCGAGTTCGTACACCGCCATCTAGTCTCACAAAGGTTACTGATTCTCAGCCGTTATCAAACCGAATTAGTTACATATTCACCGCACTTACCTATGCAAAATAACTGAAATGAACTTATTCCGAAAAATGAACCTAAGTTCTGAGGTCTAACTTGAACAAAAACAAAGAATCGCTGCCATCTCAAGGGAGGGAAGAAAATCAGAACGTCTTACCAGGTCGAAGCGCAGCCACAGAGTGCCCAATTGTACCGCGAGACCCCCGCCACTCACCAGAAATCGGTAAAACCCAAGAAAAACCACGGTGGTGGGGAGAGCTTAGACTCGTGCGTCCAACCAAGGCTCGCTACCGGGGATTGCCAACCGAACTTGTAACCAAACGGTGGAGGAACCTCTTTGGTAGCGTCAAAAGCAGAAGTTGGTCATGACTACCTACCGATACGAAGCCCGAGAAACAGTAGTAGCGAGCAGCCACCAGCCGACGACGAAAATTCTCATACATTCAATCAGACTGTCATGCTAGAAGATGCTCATACATGCACATACAGAATAAAGCAAGTACACATTCTCACAGGGACAGTGGCGTCACGGAGAAACCGTTCATATTGCCACATACATAGTCAAAATGATAAATTATTAGCATAATAAAATCCCAGCAATATTACAGAAACTAACATTTAAAAACATGAAATGAAATGCTATTCCTCATGCCTCCGAAGGAAAGGGGTTCTCGTTTAGCAAAAAAGTCCGTGTAGTGAACTTAGATAATTTACAAAGTTAAAAACCTAGGGAAGACGGTAGACAGCCGTCTTTCACTACTCCGACTTTTGTATCTCGTTTCCGTCGTGGGTGTCGGTGGCCGAGTAGAAAGAGACCGACACAGGAATAAAGGATGCACGCGTGTGCAGGTACTGAGGTGAGCAGCCAGTGGGACAGCAGGAACTAGAAACACTGGAGTAAATTAGAAAGAGATGTATATTTCATAGAGACTTAGTAATACTTAACTTTAACATAGTTCTTGACTGCAGAATGCTGATACATAGATTAGATAGATGCCTGCCTACTGATGATTCCTAGTGCCTATCCGATAGCCAAGTCTTTACTGGTGCCTCGCTGATTCTCAAGTGTTAACTGGTTCCTATCTCAGTCCCAAGTGAACGATGCAACAGTCGTGGCCACGAGCGGAGTTGCAGCAGAGGGCGCTCGTGGCTGACGTAAGAACGCCGCGCCGTGCGTGCATGGCGGCGCGCGGCGAAAGTACGTGGCGCGCACTTCATACTTGTGCGACACCACACCGACTTTGAATTTATTCCACTTTTCTGATTTTTGAAGACTGGTCTTCGTCCATCCATGTAAAACCTTTCCAATTGCGTCTAACTGTATTTCTTTAGCTTCCTTATGATAACATACCTATTTCTAAGGGTTGCGTGCCGTAGCTATTTTTCGGAAATTGAATTTTGTATTTTTACAGGTTTTTGGAACCATGAGGTTCCGAACTCCGACTTCAAGGGTTTATAGCTAGTCACTTGAGTTCTCGCCACTGCTCACACGCCAGTGCCTTACTATTGTGTATTCCTGTTTCGTAATCTATGCTTCCATTGATTTTTTTTAATGAATACGACCTTTAAGCACTTCGCCTTCAATTGGGTACGAATATGTGATGTAGCAGACATGTGCCGTGTGTCTCAGTAAGTCTGCATACTCCCGGTTTGATTTAAATGAAAATTAATCTCGCTATTATCGCGTACCATCTTAAGTAAAGAAAGACAGACCAGAGCCACCTACGGCAATAAGGTCATTACTCACTACTTGAGTAAAAATATAACAATGGGTGCGACAGTGAATTTTATTCACAGTTAAACACCATGTTTCCTAATGTACATAATGCTAACATGACTTATAATGTACATAAAGTGCGGAAACGCTTTCAATTATTTACTGTACAAGAACGAAACATTGTGCAGCTATCATACCCATGTCAATTGGAAGAGAATCCCTGAAAATATTTTTTGCATGTATACCGCCACATCATAGTTCAGTAATTTACTGATATTCTGTGCTAGTCGCAAATATAGCGAGTTTGGGTCCGAAGCGAGCTTTCTGTGTGTTGGAGTACGACATAAACAAGTGTGCTACAGCTGTTCAACAGATGTTTAGAACTGAATACGGTAAGAAGCCACCAACAAGGAAGACCTTTTACCACTGGCTCAACAAATTCGTTATGACGGGTTCCTTTGTTACCCTCATAGAGACGCTGGCGTTCCAATGTGAGTGGGATGGGTACGGCCAGAATTCTATTACTGTATTGACGACTGCTGGGTCACTCGTGGTTCGCATTTCGAATGTTTGCATAAAACTTTCAGTGTTTCTCATATATGGCATCTGTACAATATTTAATTCTTGTGCAATAAATAATTCAAATTGTTCCCGAACTATATATACACCCTGAAAACCTTTCCACGTAGGTATGTTTTTGCACTTATAAGTCTAATATATAAAGCAGATTGTCCGTATGTTTGTACGTGTTGCATACAAATCTACAGTTTTGTTCCAATCTTTATGAAATTTTGTACACGTAAGCTTCAATCCATGAGGACGGTCGCCGTAAGTGTAAGAATCACATACGATATATAGTTCACGAGATATGACGTCGTAAACAATGAGATGCGCGAAAAACTGCTGCATTTTGCGACAATGCTGCTCATTTTCTCCTAAGCCCCTGGACCGATTTCAACCAAATTTGGTACACAAATTCCTTACCGTGAGGTAACAATTACTGCATTGTTAAGAATCACATGCGGCACATAGTTCAAAAGATATTACGTCATAACCAATAGAAATCGCAAAAAATGGCATATAATGCGGCGAGACTTTCGAAATACACTGTATGAGAATGACAGTACTTAGCGACTTGCAACAAACTTTAGACATAATTTCAAACCTTTATTAAACTTTTTCTCGCTGGCAACCATAGTAAAATAATGAAAGGAAAAAAGTTTCTCGCTTACTACTTTTCCGCTGTTTATGCAGTAAAACTACGGCTCTCAGTATGACGTTACAATTTATAATTTGAACACTACAAATTGTAGCGACAGGAAATTTTACAGACAGTATACACACATGTATTTGGATATGCCTTCTAAATTGTATCACAATACGACACGTAGTTCATGAGATTTGAGCACATAAACAGTAACGTCCATGGAAAACCGCCACATCACGCACTAAGTTTTAATCTATTACTTCTGAACTACTAACTGTATTCCCAAGAGATTTTACAGACATGCAACCCTTATATAAATGAATATATACCTGAAAAATGGCAGGAATAAATACCCCGGTAGCGCCGGGTTTTCAGCTAGTATTTTTATACAATTTGGCAACATTCAGTCATAACATTGTCATGCACTTCTATAGTTAATTGACACCAACGCCCACCAATTTCATGTGATTTCGATTGTTTTACGGTGTTTCTCTTATCACTGAAACAACATTTTTGAAGGTAACAGGCATATTATCATTAGGAAATGTAAAAGTTATATACAGGCCTATGTGGTGTCTGTTCTTTCAGACATGCCCGAAAGAACAGACGCCACATTTGATCCTGAAGTTATTATCTATACATTCCGTGAATTAGGGAATATTACGAGAAATAGTGTTCACAATCATAATCTCACAGGTGACAAGTTCTTGAATAAACAATGAAGAGGTCAAATAATGTAAAGTAAGAAGGAAAAGACAGCTGTCATCCCCCCCCAACAACTGTCGTATCTTCGGCACACCCCCACTTTCCTCTCCTGAGAGTAAAAGATTGCCAAATCATGTCTCAGATTGCCCTCTTCATATTCCCACTCTATTTAAACATGCTTCTGCCTACTACAGACTCATTTACCGTTTCTGATGTGGATCATTCGAAAACAAATTTCTAGTCTTACACCATGATTCGATTTTATCAATCATATCTACATCTACATGGGTTACTCTGCAATCACATTTAAGTGCCTGGCAGGGGGTTCATCGAACCACCATTATACTATTTATCTCCCATTCCATTCTCGAATAGCACGCGGGAAGAAAGAACACCTGAATCTCGCCATTCGAGCTCTGATTTATCGTATTTTATTCTGATGATCATTTCTACCTATATAAGGGGGAGTCAACAATACATTTTCGCATTCGGAGGATATGTTGGCGATTGGGGTTTCATAAGTAGCCTACGCCGCAACGATAAGCGCCGTTGTTGTAATGATTCCCATCCCAGATCCTGTATCATTTCCGTAACGCTGTCTCCCCTGTATCGTGTCAATACAAAAGGAGCTGCCCTTCTTTGGACTCCTTCGATGTCCTCCGTCAAACCCACCTGATAAGGATGCCACACTGGGCTGCAATACTCCAAAAATGGACGGACAAGTATAGTGTATGCAGTTTCTTTTGTAGTTCTGTTGCATCTTTTAAGGGTTCTGCCAATAAAACGCAGTCTCCGGTTCGCCTTTCCCACGACATTATGCACATCTTTCCAGTTTAAGTCTGAAGTAATAGTAATTCCTAGGTATTTTGTGAATTCACTTTTGATTGATTTATCTTGTAAACAAAGTTTAACGGATTTCTTTTCGTACTCATGTGGACGACTTCACACTTCTCATTATTTAGAATCAATTGCCAATTTTTACACCGTAGTGATATCTTATTCAGACTGATCTGCAGTTGGTTTTGATCTTCAGATCATTTCACTAGACGGTAAATGACGGCGTCATCTGCAAACAACCTAAGAGAGCTACTTAGATTTTCCCCTAAATCGTTTATGTAAATAAGGAACAGCAGAGGACCAATAACACTACCCTGTGGAACGCCCGATATCACCCCTGTTGGAGTTGATACCTTACCACCGATTACTACGAACTCTATCCTCTCTGACAGGAAATCCCCTATCCAATCGCAAATTATATACCATAACCACGCAATTTGATTGAAAGCCCTTTGTGATGTACGGTGTCAAAAGCATTCTGGAAATCAAGAAATGCGGAATCGATTTGCGAACCCTTGTCGATAGCACCCATCACTTTGTGTGAATAAAGAGCTACTTGTGTTTCGCATGAACGATATTTTCTAAATCAGTGTTGACCTTGGGTCAATAGATCGTTCTGTTCGAGATAATTCATAATATTTGAATACAGGATATGTTCCAAACCCCTGCTGCAAATTGACGTCAATGAAATAGGCCTGTAGTTTAGTTGGTTACTCCCAGGAAAAAAGTTCTTACCTGCATGCCACCAATCTGACGTAAAATCGTTCCCATTGTTTGTCGAATGTTGTTTGCCATTTCGCCTTCTTGCCAACCTGGAGACATGTGTAAATTCCCGCTACTTACACTGTGGTTTTATTCCGCGAATCTTGTTCTGGCCATGTCTGCTACCTGCACACGATAACAATGCTCTCTCAATGATGCAAGAAGCTGCCCTTTCGTTTGATGGTCCCTATGACCATGATCGGATTTCCACTCCCCACCAGCTGCGTCACAATGAAATCAGGTTCCCAAGTTTCTACTGAGTTTTACACAGTTTTGCTACAGACATACAACCACCCAGTATGCAATTAAAGCTCCATCAAAAATGTTCAAATGTTTGTAGATCTTATGGGACTTAACTACGGGATCATCAGTCCCTAAACCTACAAACTACGTATGAACTACCTAATACTAAGGACGGCACAAATATCCATGCCCGAGCGGGGGGGGGGGGGGGGATTCGAACCCCTGACCGTTGTGGCCGTGCAGACCGTGACTGGTGCGCCGCAGACGGCAAAGCTTCATCATCAATATTAAAGTATACATGGCACTGTCGATCACGCTCGTTTTCCATAACAGCACGGCTCAATTCCTCACTCAGGGTATCTAACGTAGTAATAGCATGATCTACAGCATGCGTTGCAGGCATTATAAGGGGCAAAATATTGCCACCTTATAAGGTGAAGTACATATTGACTATTTTCCGTCTAAATTGGAATAAAGCTATTTTTGTCACACCAAAAGATGTGTTAAAATACATTCTTACCAAATGCTACGAGCTCTTTAGGTATAGTGACGTTCTCCGAGGACTGTTGATGTATAGTGATGTTCTCTGGGGACTGTTGTGCGTTTTCCTTCCACGAGGTCATAATAATTGCTACTGTTGCTGATTCAAAGCTAGTAACCTGCAATAAAAAAAAATTTACCTTCAATTGGACACAAATTATGCATAATGTTATGCAGTTCTACAATAATCTACTTTATTCCGCGACATAGTATGGCTTTCCGTTAATCATGAACTTGTCGTTTCGTATCAGTGGCTGAACAATGGGAGCTGTAAGCCACTTATGATATAAAATCGATTGGCCTATAATTATACTGATCAATAAATTCACTGCGACTATGGGGATATCCCAGATCACATGTTCCCTTCCTACAGCGACATTAACACCACCACTGAAGATTGAAAATTTCACAGTATAATCTACATTTTCACTACTGTTGACAGATATGGAATAAAACAAATCCTCTACCACACATAGATATTCTTAAATAATGCGCTGAGGAATACCATTGTGTTTATATTACTTTTGTGTACGTTTCAAATAGCCTGGCATGACAGCCGAAAACCGGATAGCGAAACAATAAATTTGCAGAATATTGCACAGTTATCTCATTCAAAAAGGTGAGTTTATTGTTCAGAAAAAGTATTTCTTCCACTCATATACAACAAAACATGCACACAGACACACACACACACACACACACACACACACACACACACACACACACACACACACATTATATACAGCATGAAAAACAAGCAAAACATATGGTTGTATTGCGATCTCCAGGCGATAGAACGTTAAACGCAAAGAAAAGAAAGGTCTGGATCACACGGAATGTATTGGGCAAAATTGATGAACAGATAAAATGAAAAAATGACTCTCCAGAAGAAGGAAAGCGACAATATAGAGAGCTGAGAAAGCAAGAGAAAACTTGATGAGAAAGCAGTGCAAGGAAATAGAACAAATGGATAGGCTAGGAAATAGAGATGAAATATACAGAGTTTCAAAGTATATAAAAATGAAAGAATGGCCAAAAATTAGCAACAAGGGATATTACACAAGCAGGGAAACATAACGAAGAATACCGAAGGAAACCAAGATGTTTGAAAGTGATACGATTAGTAAATCACTAGAAGGATAAAAACTAAAACAGGTTCAATTATCCGTGATAATTTTAATGGACGTTGTACAGAAGAAGTGGGACGCAGAATATACGTGGGAAAAAGCATTTGCAAGAGTGAAAGATTTGTGACTTGCAGATAACATGCAATAAAGAATATTATTGCATATTTCAAGCCACAAATAATCTCTGCCAATTTTTTCACATAAGGAATGTAAACAAATGTAGGCATAAAATAGTTCCATTTAATTTCCAAAAATAATACTGCTAAATACTGAATTAATTAGATATATTCTAAATGAACCACTCAATAATACATGACAAAACTCTTTACATCATGAAAATATATGTAGCACATTTTCTGTATATTTTCTCCTCCATTACCGAATTTATGCCAAACATATATATAACTAACACAAAAATTCTAACATGTAGTAACAATTTTCATAAATTAAAGAAAAATACTCATTAATAATAGTTCATAATACTGAGTTATGACCTGCTCAAAAACTACAAAAGTATTTTGCATAAGGAAGTTTTCATCTACAATTTATCATAGCCAGTACATAAATAACAGACTGCAACATCCGCAAGCAGATTATTTCAACGCCAAACCAGGCATTTCTCTCAAACTTTATAACAAAAAGCAGAACATAAATATAAAGCTTCAAAACAATACTTGATATCAAATTTATCAAAAAAAGTTTGACCAATAAAATAATCCCCACGTATGTAGTCATAATTGTAAACAACATGTCATCTCTATCAGAAAGTAAGAGCTCATGTCATGTTTATAAAACAGGAATCCTAACAAGAGAATTAATTGTTGTAGAAATAAAGTCCACATTCAAATAATACAGAATCTCCATAAAATACAACACAAAGACAGATGAAGAATAACACCTATAGGTACTACAAATAAAAATAATGCAGGAAAAAGTCATAATCACAATGCCAGATAAGGGCAATTCAATTATTCTTATGTAATAAAAGGAATATATTAACAAAATATTATAATTAACCCAAAGCAACACCCAAAGCAACGCAGAACTAAAAAGTATCCCACAAACCGATATGAAAGAAACTTACCGAAAACATTGAGAAGAATATATACAGTTTCCAGAGGCATGCAGATAAGAAGAATAATACAAAAAAATCCGAGTTCCCTCTTTTGAAATCACTACCCAAACTTCGCAAATCTAATATCCCAATGTGCCTATTTATTAGCTTCAGAAGTTCACCAACCCAATACATAATTAAACAGACACTCTCTGCTACAAACAGTACACTAAAACACAGAAAACAAAAGTCTAAAGAACTCAAGTGACTTAAAAGAAAATCAAAAGTAAAGAAAATATACCAAATTCATTAAAATTGATTTCATTTGACATTAACATTCCAACCAAAGAAACTATCAAACCTACAAGAAATATCAACCGTGTTCAAAACTCATCATTTGACAAACTTTCTTTTCATTCCATCATATATCTTACTATTAGCAAGGAAGGACAACCTATCTGATCCCTAATCAGTAAACTTCTAGGTCACACAGTCATGAATCACATAAAAATCTAGCTCTTGGACAGAATCGCTATGTGATTGGAGCTACATAATTTTATGTGTAAGTCTATTTTGTAATTGAATGGTCACCGGAACAATGTTGTATATCACGTTTTGGCCACGATGAGTTATATACATAGTAGTATTGTACATTATCTCTGGAAACGATTGCTGCTATTATGACATGAGGGTGACATCTCAGCATTGTTTGAACAAACGTTCAGAACTAAGTCTCTCTGGAATAATGTTGTTTGACGTAACAAAGTGGCTGTCATTAGATGGGGCAGTGTGTCTCTACTGTCTTAAACACAACAAAACGAACAAATGTAGGAAACGTAAAATAAACCACGATAAGTGGTCAAAAAATGTCAGAAAGAGGCTCCGAATGCTAAATACTGTAACAGCAGAAAAAAATTGCGATCAGATAGGGCACGTGAAAAACGTATATCACTTACAGACTAAAGAGTAAGTCATTCTTATAGACGATGTGACGAAATTACTCATTTCTCTAGATTATGTTGACATTTTTGCTAAAGTAATATTTATGTCTTAATTCTTCATTACTATATTACAGAAATTTATCTTCATGTAAAGGCTAAAAAATGGTATTCGACATTTTGCAACTTTAAATACAACCTAGTTTCATGGAAAGCAAGCATTTTACTTAAATCCTCTTAAATAACTACATATGTGTGGATCCACCTATTTCATAGTGTGTCATTCATTATGCTGGTTCTGAAAACATTAAGAAAACCTTCAAGAGTCTTCGTTTTGTAATCATTAATAAAATTAATAACGCATTGAAGAGAAAGCTAAAGATATCATAAATATGTTTTGAAACTATTTCAGGGATTGGGAAAACTGTTGGTAAAATTGTATAACAGCAGATGCAGAATATTTTGAAGGAATATTAAAATTATTTTCTGAAACAGAGATTTTCAGTAATTTTTAACGTACCTAATACACAAAAATATGTCGATTTCTACCGAACACAGTCTTCGACAACAGAGTCCTGGCTATCAGGGTTTTTCTTTCGCCGAACAGAGAATAGATATTATCAAAAAGTGTTTACCCACAATCCAAACATTCCCAAGAAATTAAACGACACTTTTCTCACAGATTCGAATACCGTGAGATCCTTCATATGAAGGTGTACTTCACACATAATTTTACTTAATAAGTTTAATAAGTCATGGTTGCAAAATACTAACACGAATAATTTACAGACAAATGGAAAAACGTGTAGAATTTGACCTCGGGGAAGATCAGTTTGGATTTAGGAGAAATATAAAAACATGGGAGGCAATACTCACATTACGACTTATCTCAGAAGATAGGCTAAGGAAAGGGAAACCTACGATTTTAGCGTTTGTCGATTTGGAGAAAGCTTTTGACAATGTCGACTGGAATACAATCTTCCAAATTCTGAAGGTATCAGGGGTGAAATATAGGCAGCAAAGAGTTATATTCAACCGATACAAAAACCAGAGAGCGGTTTTTAGAGTCGAAGGGCAAGAAAGGGACGCAGAGGTTGGGAAGGGAGTAAGACAGGGTTGTAGCCTTTTCCCAGTGTTGTTCAATCTGTACATTCAGCAGGCAGTGAAGGAATGGAAGGAGAAATTTGGAGAGGGCATTAAAGTGCCAGGAGAAGAAATAAAAAGTTTGCAGTTTGCCGATGACATAGTAATTCTGTCAGAGACCGCAAAAGATCTGGAAGATCAATTGAATGGAATGGACAGTGTCTTGAAAGGAAGATATAAGATGAAAATTAACAAGAGTAAAACGAAGGTAATGGAATGCAATGTCAGAAAATCAGGGGATTCTTGTTAACATCCAATATTAATTTAAATGTTAGGATGTCCTTTCTGAAAGCATTTGTGTGGAGAGTAGCATTGTATGGGAGTGAAAAGTGGACGATAAGGAGTTCAGACAAAACTATGATAAAAGCTTTTGAAATGTGGTGCTACAGACGAATGATGAAAGTTAGAAGAAGGGGGTGCTGAACAGAACTGGGGAGAAAAGGAGTTCCTGGCATTTCCTGACTAAGAGAAGGGATTGGTTTGTAGGACACATTCTGAGGCATCAAGGAATCATCAACTTAGCATTAGAAGGAAGTGTGTGGGGTAAAATTCGTAGGGGGAGACTGAGGGACAAATACAGTAAGCAGATTCAAAAGGATGTAGGTTGCCGGTGGTATTCTCAGATGAAGACACTTGCAGAGGACAGGGTAGCGTGGGGAGCTGTGTCAAACCAGTCTGCGGACTGAAGACCACAACAACATAAACTTCGAAGCAGTCGTTTGTGTTATTACAGATAGCAGTCGGAAAAATACGGACGAAATATCATAAATCTTTAAAGCTTTGACATATGGGAAATTCGTGAGTTCTATAGGGCTGTAATTTTTTCAGCTGGAGTAAGCTTTGACACACACACACAGTAATAAATTGCATTTGTTATTATTAATCTGTTAACAGTTTCATTCAACTTCGGATTTTCTTTCAGTAATATGGTCATTATGAAAGTGTTGTCTATCGTGGATAATCCGTATCCTTATTCTTTTGAGAGTTCTTAAGAAATATACACTATGTTTTGACACATACGGTACACTAATGAGTCGCGTCGCGTTTCCTGTTTTCCTTAATCTGTTACCAGTTTCGATCAACTTCGGCTTTCTTTTAATAGTATGACTGTTATAACTGTGCTATTAGTTGTGGCTAACACAAGTCTTTATTCATCTGTGTGTTTTTCAGACAACCACAGACTGATTTAATGGTAAGTAACGAAAACATCTTACCTACCATCCCTGCGGCCACGTATGGCCATGTTGGCAACACCAACAAAACAGTAGAAAACCCTCGCCAAGATGTTGATATCTTTAGAAATTAGTGTTTCATACAGATGATGGAGTACATAAATAATGCTGTTTTCGCTCTATCGTTGACAGGTTCTTGTGTGTACCCTCGTTCACACAGTAAAAGTAATTGCCTTCCTAAAACGAAGATTTCATGACAAAACAATCTCGTTTTCACGCGATTGGCTGATGCCAACGTCACTTGATTGACAACATAACACGCGCAGCCACCAGGACGGTAAGTAAAATTTAACCGTATGTAACACATTCTTCTCATAACACGATTCACCAATGTATGCCTATGTGTTAAATTCAACTATTGTGGTAGTGTTAGCTCAAATGCAAATCATGTTCAAACCAACTGTTAAAGCTTAAGATTCCTATAAACCCCAGCTGAACTGTCCGCCATTTTTTCCCCAAGCTGTAGGAGTTGCCACGATCCGGACGAGCTCATGTGTTACCTCGCATTACATTCAACTCGATCACACTCGCAAACTACACACTGTATGAATGTGGAATTTTCATCAATTTCTTCGTGATGAACTAGACTACATTTTCATTTTAGTTTTATTTATGGCAATAATTTATAAACAGCATATACTATTAGTTTCCGAACATGCACTTTCTGACGACGTTACGGAATTTTCGACATGCGAGGAACTTTCTTTCTCTTGCAGTTACGTGAACACATTATGGGAATGAAATGTTCAAAATACATCAAATTTTCATCCTCTCCAAACACCAACTCTGTGAGAAATGTATAACTTGAGATAATGTCAGTTAAATATGACGCACTGGGATCCGCCCGCCCGTCTAGTAGTAACACGTCTTCCGTATTAGAGCTCCTAATAATTAGGCACATGTTGTTACTGCATAACATCCATATTTGAAGATACTGGTACTGACTTCTTTTAACCCATTCAATTTAATAGTTGCAAACTAAAAAACTGCTGTGTCTCTATGAAATATTCAGTTTCAAATTTTCAGTTATACGAAAAGGATATTTTAAATATCTCAATACAGAGTGATTTATTATGTGAGGAAATGAGAACAAGTCAGTTCGTTAGCTAGTGAAGAGATCCTTGCTATCTGTGATTTTCAAATATTTTCACATAAAATCCCCATTAGATCTAGTAACTTCCGTTCTGTTACTGCTAGGCGTTAAACTGAAGGAAATGTAACTCCTGTTTGGTTTTGGAAACGGAGTAGTGGCTCTGAAACACATTGGACAAGAAGCAAAGAAATAAATATTTGTTAGTGACGAAGGAATATTTGCAAATCAAATAATAAATCACTAACTTAACACTTTTTCATTCTGCAACTATATATTTCCTAGAATAACGCGGCAGTTTATGAAGTTTTGCGTAGTAACCAGGTGGTAAAATGCTCCCCTCTTTGCATGTTATCATTTGTCAAATTATCATTTTGATACCTCTAAGCGTGTATGAGATACGCAATGAATCATTCTGGCCTTATCGCCATCGGAAATGAGTGCACTAAATAAGATAAAGTTTAGCGGTATTAGTGAAAGATAAAGATCTCCTCCTAAGTCGAAAATAAAATTCAATCCATTAGGAAAGTTTCATCCGCAGCAACATGCACCAAGCGGAATATCATAGCAGCCTCTATTTTTTTACTGCGAACTATTCGTAACGTAGCGCAGTCTCTTATTTCGAAGCCAATATCTTGAATATTAACGAAATGATGAGCATTTTGTCACAATGCTGACATATAAATATTTAAGTAGCGAAAGAATTAAACATTTCTACAAATTAGTTTTTGCGAAATCCTTTGTGAAAGATGGCAGGGCATGCGTCTCTTGGTTAGTGGAGCGCGATTCCAACCACGTTGCGGAAAACTGGCGGACGATTCAGCCTGGGTATTTAGGAGCTCTAGTAAAGCTTACAACGTCATACTGTGTCAAGAGATCATAGTAGCAGTACCGTACGGAAAAATTTTGACGTGAGGTGAGGCAAGATGACTGCGTTAGGCTTCAGTCGCAGAGGCGAGTTTCCCAGTCTAGTAATGTATGTCTGTGCCGAAAACGATGGTGTATGTCTCCCTGGTAGAGTTGCCGCAACTCGTTAGAATTGTAACAATATAACCATGTCTACCATCTGATTCTCCCAAGACTAGGCCGTTTGTCCATTAATTCCCAATTGCCACCAAGATCTAACTGAACAGCTTCCTCCACACAATTCTTCATTGTACATGACCAAGTATATAAAAAAGTTGCCAATTGCCATCAAGATCTAATTGAACAACTTCCTCCATACAATTCTTCATCATACATGATCAATTTTATAAAAAAGTTTTAATTTATTATTAATATTATCTACACAGTACTTAATACAAAGAGTCTACTGCGGCAGAGTGGCTAAGCGCATTAAGGCGCTATGCTCTTATCTGTGAGGTCGTTCCCCGTAGGGGATTCGAATCCTCCCTCAGTCATTGACGTTTGTGTTGTCGTTAGTATAAGGTAGTTTATAAATAGTTTGTAAGTTTAGGGACGTATGATTCTGCAGTTAAGTCCCATAAGCTTAACAAACATTTGAACAATTTGAACAAACAGTCTTAGGAGGAATGATGAAAATTCACAGAAACGGTCGAAGAAAAATAGTTCAGTAATGAAAGGCTAAAAATATGTATGTTAAGAGTTATTGACACTTATCTTTCATTCTGTGAAATCAATCTCGTTTACATAAAGCTTTGAAATTTTTGAGCAGTGATAGTATGGACGAGAAGAAAAAAGAGAAAAGTGGGTAGTGAACGTGGATTTTAAAAATAGTGATTGAATTAAAACCTAAATTTCGTGTATGTCCTACAAATTTATTTTTATTTTTTAATCCGTTTTTGGCTGAAAGGGTCATCTTAAGACTTGAAATTATTTCATCATGGAGATTACATTATGTTGTTAGAGACTTGGAAGAGATGTTATTCGTCTAAACTAAGATCCAGTAGTATGTTTGACACTACAGTTTAGTATAATTGAAAATGTAAAACATTAAAGAACAATAAATAAATATACAGGAGGTAATCGGGATAGAGGGATGGCAAACCAGAAATAAACTTAAACTTTAAACTTGTTAATGTACCTATATTACATTTTAAATAACTGACAATTACAATAAAATAAATTTCTAAACATATTGTTCGAGAATATTTTGGATATATGTTACATCTTACAGTTGTAAGTACAGGATATCTGGGGTAGTTAGGTACATAACATAAATAACTCCCTCCTCCCTTCCCCCTCCCCCCTCCCCCCCACACACAAACACATTCTAACCCTGCCTCTGCATACATTTTCTCATATTATATTCATGTTTAGATGCCAAAGTTTCCCAGAATATTATGTTAGCTGGAATGGTCTTTTCTGACTCTGACTTCTGTGTCACATTTTACATGTAACCAATTTTTATGTTATGTACCTCACATATTCTGGTCTCACAAATGTATAGGATGTAATAGAAATTTAAAATATTCTTCTTGTCGAGTACTTTACTGGAAAGGTTAATTATTTAAAATGGTAAGCAGCTACATTTTCCAGTGTAAAATTACATTTTGGTCCTGATTTGCCCTTCCTCTTTTATATTTTCAGTTTTACTACCACAGTTCGGCCCAAGATGCCTTTAACCATGTGCTTGAATCTAAATTTAAACGAATAACATCTGTGCCAAGTCTGTCACAATATAACTTAGCAAATTAATAACAGCCAACCAGTTGCAATAAAAGTTGTTTAATAAACTTGACCACAGTTTCGACAGATATAAACACGTCTTCTTCATAAATACATGTATACCTACAGACAATGTGACATCATAAATTAAAAATTCATAATTTCGATGCCTGAAATATGCATTATACCAAATCTATTGTCTAAAACAATGTGAAATACAATGTTTTAGACAATAGGCTTGGTAAGACGCATATTTCAGGCATAACAATTATGAATTTTTAATTTATGATGTTCAAATTTATGATGTCACATTGTTTATAGGTATACATGTATTTCAGAAGAAGACGGATTTATATCTGTCAAAACTGTGGTCACATTTATTAAACAAATATTATTGCAACTGCTTGGCTGTTATTAATTTGCTATCCTATAACCGTTGCTGAGACACAGTCATGTTTCAAATAATGTAACTTCTTTGACAGAACGTTTTAAGTATAAAGATGACCTTGAAATGCAAGAATGGTTTACAAAATAAAGTAATCTTATGTAACACACACCAATTGTGCTTTTAATTCAGTGCAATAACGTTCAACCAAGAACAGACGGAACAATCAATCAAATCTCTAACAACATCTTAAGCCATATGAGCACTTCTACACCAGATAAAATATGTTTCACCATAACAAAATGAACAAGTGTTCATACCTGTAAACTAATGATTTAAGGGCCCATGTTTACAGAGTTATTTTCTTTGGAATGCCACCAGTTTCGGTCACACTAATAATGACCAATCCTCTTAAGATTAATATATCATGAACGGCAACGTCTCTGTGGCACACCCGAAGTTATTTCTTCATCTTTGGATGACTTGTTGGTCAAATATGTCCACCAGCACGTAGAAATAGTTCGGATAACGCTAGAAGAAGTAGAGAAAGGGGAGGGGAGAGGAATCTGATATCACAGATAAAAAGAGGGTACGCGAAATAAATACAGAGTTTGGTGCACGTAGAAACAATGCAGGCCAGAAAATATTAGCACATGATATGACTAGATGGACCAGCATCGATCCAGCGTGAAAGCTGTGATCAAGAAAACAAAAACAAAACAAAACAAACAAAAATTGGATGAAATAGCCGAAGAGACCACCAGTGAAGTACTCCACGTGAAGTTGCGAAAACTAGAAAGCTAGGTTAAGTTTTACCTATGGCATCCGCAGCTTGGTGTAATAATGTTGACAAGAAAATGTTCGCTTTATGTGGATAATTACTTTACTGATCGAACAAGGGTATACATAAGCTCCTGCAAATCATAGAGGAGGAACAGCATTAATTATTTATTTCACGACCAATAAGAAAAATTATTTTTACTCACATTCTATGTGATTGCGTTTTCAAAGAGCAATCAATGCTCGCAGCCAACATTAGCTCACGAAGCCACAATTGCATAATCTCTGCACTCATTGTTGATTCTCCTAATATCATGTAGCTACATTCATTAATCAACAATACTAAAATAGACCAGAAGAAGGGCACTCAAGCGTCCGAAAGCTGTCGTCTAAAATAAATAATTACAAGCAACTGCTTGCTGAATTTTATTAATTTATAACCTGAACAGTTGCTGAAATGGATAAAATACTGCCGGCCGCGGTGGCCGAGGTGACTGAGGCGCTCCAGTCACGGTCAGCACGGCCACTACGGTCGGGGGTTCGAATCCCCCCTCGGGCATGGATATTTGTGCCGTCCTAGTTCGTAAGTAGTTCATAAGTAGTTTGTAAGTTTAGGGACTGATGACCCCGTAGTTAAGTCCCATAAGCTTGACAAACATTTGAACATTTTTTGATTTGATAAAATACTTCATTCTTTTTTCCCCCTATTGCACACTCACCAGATAATAGAGAGCAATGAAGATGGTGCCAATCTTGAGGGAACACCCACAGCAACATATATTGAGAATTGCCATTTTTTACAACAGGTACTGCTTTTTTGACTGAGAACTTCTTCTGTAACAAAGGAATAATAGTCACTTTTTATATAGCAGCTTGAAGCCCATGTGGAAATCAATGGTACTATTTGTGGCAGCTGTCAAACACTTCTTTCATTAGAGATTAGATTAGATTAGTTTTTCGTTCTGTACATCCGTGTTGAGGAGATCCTCGTGGATGTGGAACATGTCAAGAAACAAAACTTACAAGCTGAATAATAGGTAATAATAATAACAATACAAATACATATACATACATTTTAAGTCTTTTTTTTCTTTTATCTGATATTACAATAATACTAATATAGTATGAATACCGATATAAGCGTCATTCACTGATGGAGTAGAAGGAGTTGGCCACTAGAAAGTCTTTTAGGCTCCTCTTAAACTGATTTTTATTTGTAGCTAAATTTTTTTATACTTGATGGTAAATTATTGAAAATGTGTGTTCCTGAGTGGTGGCCCCATTTTTGAACAAAAGTAAGCGCTTTTAAGTCCTTGTGTATATCATTTTTGTTCCTAGTATTGTATGTATGAACTGAGCTGTTTGTTGGGAAAAGGCATATATTATTTATGACAAATTTCATTAAGGAATAAATATACTGAGAGGCATTAGTTAATGTACCCAGTGCTTTGGAGAGGCTTCTACAGGATGTCCGTGAATTTACTCTACAAATAATAAGTTTTACACGCTTTTGGACTCTGAAGACTTTTGACTGACTTGAAGAGTTATCCCAAAATATTATACCATATCACATTATGGAATGAAATTAAGCAAAGTATGCAAGCTTTTTTTATTTATATGTCTCCTATGTCTGATACCACTCATATTGCAAATACAGATTTGTTGAGTCGTTTCTGCAGTTCTGCGGTGTGCTCCTCCCAACTGAATTTATTATAAAGCTCTAATCCATGAAATTTAATACTGTCAACCTCTTGTATCTGCTCTTCTTCATACTTAATGCACATGCTGGCGGGAAATCTCTTAGATGTTCTGAACTGCATGTAGTGAGTCTTATAAAAGTTTAATGACAATGAGTTGGCTTTAAATCATTTATTAATGTTCATGCAAAAATCATTAGCAGATCTTTCTATAACTATACTTGATGTACTTTTTATTGCAATACTTGTATCATCTGCAAACAAAACGAACTCTGCTTCTGATAGTGTAACTGATTAGAGGTCATTAATGTACACAAGAAAAAGCAATGGCCCTAAGATGGATCCTTGTGGGACACCACATGTAATTTCTTCCCACTCTGATGATGACTGTTGGCTTAATTCACTAATCACTTCCACTGACACCCTTTGTTTCCTGTTAGTGAGGTACGACTTGAACCATTTTGCAGCATTTCCCATGATACCATAGAATTATCATTTACTTAAAAAGATGTTAGGTTCACATAATCAAATGCCTTTGACAAATCACAGAAAATACCTGCTGCTTACAATTTATTATTTAAGTACATTCTCACTGTAGGTGTAAATAGTATTCTCAATATCAGAACTTTTACGATATCCAAACTGTGTTCTGTACAATACGTCATTCTTGGTCAGGTGGTTGAGAAGCTGCTTGTACATTACTTTTTCTAGAATTTTTGATAATGCAGGCAAAAGTGAAATGGGTCTGTAGTTTGATGGTATTTCTTTATCCTCTTTCTTGAATAGAGGTTTAATATCTGCATATTTTAGCCAATCCGGAAATGTTACAGTTATAATAGACTGGTTACACAAATAACTTAAACTTGTGCTAAATTCACAAGAACATGCTGAATTAATGAATCTACATCTACATCTACATGGGATACTCTGCAAATCACATTTAAGTGCCTGGCAGAGGGTAATGCTTTGTGTTTAAAGATTTTATTATGGAAGTAATTTCTTGTGGTGAAATGAGTGACATATTCATGTACCTGAAGTTATTTTTAAATGCTAGTTTCAAATACTCAAGGGCTTTATTTACTGACCCAGACAATCCCATACTATCAGTAACAGATATAAAGTACTTCTTAAATAGATTTGCCACACTATGCCCATCAGTTACTAAAGTCTCATCTACTCTTAATGCTACCTGATCTTGTTCCTTTCTGGTTCTACCAGTCTCCTCTTTCACTATGTCCCATATTGTCTTTATTTGGTTTCCTTATGTTGCGATCTTCTTTTCATAGTGCATTTGTTTATATGCATGAATAACCTTTTTAATATTTTACAGTATTCCTTATATTTAGCTAAATCATCATCATTGCAACTACTCTTGGCCGATAGATACATTTTCCTTTTTGTCTTACATGAAATCTTTATTTTTTGTGTAATCCATGGTTGTATTACCCACTTCTGTTTAATTCGAGTTACTTTTAGAGGAAAACAGTTTTCAAACATGATACTAACATTATTAATGAATATATTATATTTTTCATTCCTGCCATGAGCACTATATACATCTTTCCAGTTCGTGTCTTTGAGAAGTTTTCTAAAATTTTCAATTTTTGGTGGGTTGACTAATCTCCTGTCTGCAGATTTTGCAGTCTTCATAATCTGGTTAGAATCTATACCTAAAACAAGGAGCTGCATATCATGATCTGATAGACCATTTATTATTGGTTTTATGATATGATTTTGTTCCTTTGATGTGTCTATAAAAATATTATCAATTATTTTCCTAGAGGTTGTAGTTATCCCAGTTGGAAAGTTTACGCTATGAGTTAGGTTGAAAGACAAAGTTACTGACAGCAATAAATTTTTACTGGAGGACTGCATAAGAAAATTTGTATTAAAGTCACCAGCAACCAGGATTTGTTTATATCTTCCTGTTAAATAACCAAATAGAGCTTCTAGATGATTTAGGAATAGATTATAATTTCCTGCAGGTGTTCGGTAAATAGTTACTATTATACAGGGTGTTACAAAAAGGTACGGCCAAACTTTCAGGAAACATTCCTCACACACAAAGAAAGAAAATATGTTATGGGGACATGTGTCCGGAAACGCTTAATTTCCATGTTAGAGCTCATTTTAGTATTTCTCTTTAAATGTAAATTGAAATAGTTCGTGCAGACAATTGTCAAAATACCCAATTGTTTCGTTAGTATGTACTGTACTTCCTCGAGTCACGTCATCAACACAGATTTTCTGTGAACTTTTGGGCAGGAATTCTTAATGATGTCTTGATTGGGCCTCATGTTCTTCCACCTACGCTCACTGGAGCACGTTATCATGATTTCATACTGGATTACTTGTGCTGCTAGAACATGTGTCTTTACAAGTACGACACAACATGTGGTTCATGCACGATGGAGCTGCACATTTCAGTCGACGTGTTCGTATGCTTCTCAACAACAGATTTGGTGACCGATGGATTGGTAGAGGCGGACCAATTCCATGGCCTCCACGCTCTCCTGACCTCAACCCTCTTGACTTTCATTTATGGGGGCATTTGAAAGCTCTTGTCTACGCAACCCCGGTACCAAATGTAGAGACTCTTCGTGCTCGTATTGTGGACGGCTGTGATACAATACGCCATTCTCCAGGGCTGCATCAGCGCATCAGGGATTCCATGCGACGGAGGGTGGATGCATGTATCCTCGCTAACGGAGGACATTTTGAACATTTCCTGTAAATGTTTGAAGTCACGCTGGTACGTTCTGTTGCTGTGTGTTTCCATTTCATGAATAATGCGATTTGAACAGAAGTAATAAAATGAGCTCTAACATGGAAATTAAGCGTTTCTGGACACATGTCCACTTAACATATTTTCATTCTTTGTGTGTGAGGAATGTTTGCTGAAAGTTTGGCCGTACCTTTTTGTAACACCCTGTATAGCGTCTGTTATGGAACTCTACTTTCATATATAGCAAGACCGAGTTAGCTAATCGTATGTCTCTGCTGTTGTTGGCGTTTAAAAATAAAGTTTAAGTGTCGCCAGTGGCTGTTTGAGCTGTCCCTATGTGTTGGCAGACGGGCGATGAACGCCAGGATGTGAAGGTATCCAATCACTAAGGCCATTCATACAGCCAATAAGAATGTGTTTTTGCGTTTTTCGCTATGTAAACAATTCACATGTTCGCGTGTTTGTTAAGCTTAAGGACTTAACTGTGGGGTCATCAGTCCCTAAACTGACAAACTACATATCAACTACCTTATAGTAAAGACGACACAAACATCCATGCCCGATGGGGCGGGGATTCGAACCCCAGACCGTAGCGGCCGTGCAGACTGTGACTGACGCGCCGCAGACCGCTCGGCCACTGCGGCCGGCGTTTAAACAATTCCATGTTATGAATTATCTTTTATCGGGTAACATATTACAAAATCGTGACACGTCAATGTTCTGACGAGATTACACTATAACAGTTTCTGCATTTGCAGAAATTGTAGCTGTGGTTGTAGGTACCAGCACAGTCTAACATACACAGTCATGACACTCACTGCGGCGAAAGTTGTTACCAACTGACAGTTGCAACGAGACTAGCGCTCCTAGCGGTGGACAAGCTGCCGCAGAGGTAACATTTATTTATAATTATTTTTCTACGTAATTAACGAAATAGTTATTATAACTTTAGCGTTACAAGAATCGGTAAACTATCAAGAGACATATATAACGGGAAAACTAATGTAAAAACAGTCCAATTTCACTGATTCAGTGATACAAGAAGCAAACTATTCATATAGATATACTTAGGAATATGTGTATCTTTGCAGCTTATTCCGCCGAAAGTAAGTAGAATATTGAGTAAAAGTCGACCACTGTACTTAATAAGAGCCTTGTTTTGTCACTAAAATTAGTGAATAAGATCCGTGTGGAGTACGGGACTGCTACGAAACCTTGTTCCCTGGCCCAAACTGAGAACTGACTCGTTTCAAATTAATTCAATAACAAGAAGTTAATATTACAGTGCTCAATATACATAGCAGCTCACACGTTATTACACACAGACATTAATAAGCAAACCACCACAATAAAAGTTATCTTATAAAAGTGGTTAAGAAAACATTTATGGCGCAACGGAATTTAAACATTAATTAAAATTGCATCTGAACTTATTCTCAGCACTTGTGAAGAACAATATTAAATAAAAGAGGGAAGGTGCTCTAAAACTACAATTTATAGGCAACTTACGGATTATCTTGAACTTAGACTTGTTTATTCAGACAGAAAACAAGCAAAATGTGGAAACAATTTTGTTAATACAATAAAACGCATCTCTTACATGGATTGATGCGGACGGTGACCAGCCTAAATTATACGTGAATTAACGCTACTGGGGGGATGGATTCACAAACAACACTCAATCTCTTACACACACACTATTCCACAGCGAAACTCACCAAAAAACAGCGTGCTGAGACGAGGCGGATACAGGCGCCGCTATCGTAGGCGAAATTCAGCAAGTCGGAGGTAGCAGAAAACACACTATACAAACACTTTGAAGCTGGCTCCGGTCTGTCGTGCCTGTTTTGAGATGGTGCACGTGTATAGCCAAGTTAAATTACATCTGAATTGGACCGCGAGCAAACACACTAAAGGCGACACACGGCTACGTTACATGAACGCACTCCACTGAAGGTGAAGTGGCTGAAAATCGGATTCATTATACAAAATCACGGTGGATTCTTAAGTTGTAGTCTGCAAGCAATCGATCTAGGTACTGGTTTTATATGAGAAGTGGCTTGAACTCAGGCGACTAGCTGCAAACCCCGGAAGTCGGAACTCGGACCAACGTGCTTCCGAAAACCGATAAAATTGAATAAATTCAGTTTCCAAAAAATAAAGAAAATTAACTACTGCATGTAACCCATAGAAATGCTTAGAAATATATAAGGCGGCGGTGGAGTAGCCGAGCGGTCTAATGCGTCTCGCTGCGGAGCGCGCGGTTGCTTGCCGTGGAGGTTCGAGTCCTCCCTGGGGCATGGGTGTGTGTGTGTTGTCCGTAGGTTAGTTTACCTAGGTTTAAGTAGTTTGTAAGCTACGGACTGATGACCACGCAGTTTGGTCCGATAGATTTACAAACATTTGAACATTTGAATTATATAAGGAAGCGAATGAAATGCAGCTATACGCGATAGAGGGGGAGCGATTACAGAGACGGATGAGGTCCAGTCTCAGAAAAACCACAAAAATGAAATAATTACAATTCGGAAAAATAAAATAATAATTACGGCATGCAACCCATGGAAACGTTCAGAATTACAGCAAGAAGTGAAAGAAATGCAGCTGCACGCGATAGGGAACGTTCACAGAGATGGATGAAGTCCAGTCTCAAAAACTCGTAATAATTATAAAGTAGGAAAAATAAAATTAAGAGGTACAGCATGCAACCCATAGAAATGTTTAGAATTACATAAGGAAGCTATTGAAGGAGGTTGTACAAGGCTCAGACAGAATTACTGACAAAGACAGAGTGCATACTACCAGTCGGAGAAGAAACACCAAAATTAAAGTAGGCGGGGAGAGAATATCGCGAAATATTAGTGGAAATCAGAAGGATACCCGCATAGATACTTGCCTGATGGGCATGGAACTAATAAGAGTGGAAGCTGGAGGCTATGTTCTATGAACCAACCTTGTGGAACACATATCACTCATGGAAGGAAACGATGAGAAGATTTTTACGGGCACTGTATAAAATGAACATATCACCTATTAGAAATCGAGCCCCACAAAGCTAGAAAGTATTTACACAGAGTTAATACACTACCATATGATCACAAAAGGTTTTAACATACCAAGCCATTATCAAACTGCAACTAGAATCACACACACCGCATTTATCTATTGGAAATCACTGAACTGAAAAACGAGAACACATATCCGCATACGATCGGAAAAAATATTCCAAATATTCACAAATCTAAGTTAAATGTGCTAGTCAATGAAACGCTTCCATCTCCAGAAACAAGAGCAAAACCAAACTTACCTCACCAGACGCCCAGAACAGAATGCCTCGCCCTGCGGCCACTGGGCCGCAGAAAAACGACCAGAAACTGGAAAATCCACCAAAACAGCGGTGGTGGGGATGGACAGCGAGACTCGCGCTGAAGAAAGCTTGCTGACTGGACTATAACCAAAGGGTGTAGAAACCTCTTTGGTAGTATCAGCAGCTATCGATAGTGAGCCAGAGAGAACGATGCAAAGCGAGCTATCACTCCCCACATTCAGACACCCATAGATTCTCGCACCCACTTAAAAGTAAAACAACTGCACATTCTCACAGCGACAGTAGCGTAGCGGAGAAGCCATACTTACGCCACATTAATTAATATAATAATAATTTATTAACATAGCAAAGTAAGATAAACCTAGCAATATTAACTAATATTCGAACACATGAAATAAAAATGTTATTCCTCAAGCCTTGAAAAGAGTGGGGTTCAAGATTTAACAAAATGATAATCTAGCGACAATAAATAAATTATAACTTTACCGAAACTATAAAAAATATATGGAAGACGACAGATGGTCGTCTTTCAAAACATAAGACAAAGATATATTTCTATTATGGTCTGTTCTTACTATGATGGAAGGATGGAAAAGCTGGTAGAAGCCAGTTTGGGTTCAGAAGAAATGTAGGAACACGGGAGGCAATACTCACTTTACGGCTTATCCTAGAAGATAGATTAAGAAAAAGATTTGGAGAAGGCATTTGACAATGTTGATTCGAATAAACTCTTTCAAGTTCTGAAGCAAGCAGGAGTAAAATATAGGGAGCGTAAAGTTATTTACAACTTGTACAAATCCAGACAGCGGTTGTCAGAGTTGAAGGGCATGAAACGGATGAAGTGGTTGGGAAGGGAGTAATATAGGTTTGTAGCCATTCCCAATGTTATTCAGTTTGTACATTGAGCAAGTTGTAAAGGAAAGCAAGGAGAAATGTGGAGAAGGAATTAAAGTTCAGAGTGAAGAATTTAAAAAAAAAAAAAAAAAAAAAAAAAAAAAATGCGTTTTGCCGACGACATAGTAATTTTGTCAGAGACAGCAAAGGACCTGGAAGAGCAGTTGAACGGAATGGACTGTGTGCTGAAAGGTGCATATAAGATGAACAATAACAGGAGAAAAACTAGGGTAATGGAGTGCAGTCTAAGAAAATAGGGTGATGCTCAAGGAATTAGATTAGGTAACGAAACAATAAAGGAGGTAGATGAGTTTTGTTTCTTGGGCAGTATAATAACAAATGATGGTCGCAGTAAAGAGGATATAAAATGCAGAATGGCAATGGGTAGAAACGCGTTCTTGAAAAAGAGAAATTTGTTAACATCGAATATTGATATAAACCTAAGGAAGTCCTTTCTGAAGGCATTTGTGTGGAGTGTTTGCTTGTATGGGAGTGAAACATGGACGATAAACAGTGATGACAGGAAGACGACAGAGGCTTTTAAAAGTTGGTGCTACAGAAGAATGCTGAAGATTAGATGGTTGGATCGCGTAACCAATGTGGAGGTACTGAACAGAATTGAGGAGAAAAGAAATTTCTGACATACCTTGACTAAAAGAAGGGATCGACTGGTAGGACACTTCTTAGACATCAAGGAATTAATTTAGCCTTGGTGTGGGGTAAAAACCGCAGAGCAAGGCCAAGAGATGGATACAGCAAGCAGATTCAGACAGATGTAGGTTGCCGTTCTTATGTGGAGATGAAGAGGCTTGCTCAGGATAGGGCATTGTGGAGAGCTGCATCAAACCAGTCTCCGGACTGAAGACCACAACAACAACACTAACTATGACAGCAGTTCTCTTGACGCATATCACCTCGGTATAGAGTCCAATGATTTCCACAATCTTACACTTCACTCCTCTTTCTCATACGAGCAAAAGCTTTTGAGTGTGATTACGTAAGCTCAAAGAGCCAATGTTTTGAAGATTCTTGGCGTTTGTGCTAATGCTGTAGCAACAAATGTGAAATTTGTTTCTTCTTCGTTGTGAAACAGTTTGATTGCTTTGCCGTTTTATTGTCACACGTCTAAAACGTTTTACTTTTAGCTACAACTGCGGTGGCTGCTTAGGTATATTAAATTAATAGTTATTGATTTCTATATACTTTTCTTATGATTCACCGATTTTTCTGGAATTTACCGAAGATATCTTAACGTTCCTGAGTATAAAAGCGACGTCTTTCTGCCAAAGCGCTATTTTCTGGTGTTTCCCCTCCATTTTGTATTTGTAATAGAAAATAAAAATCTTCGTGAAAATCTGTACCTTACAAGATAATGGTAAATAAACGGTTCTATGATGTATAGCTTCGTAACTTGTCAGAGATCTTAGGCAACCTCAGAAAGACAAATGTGGAACTGTTTTTATTAGGTACCTATTTTTAAGGCACTACATACCCACACTAAAGTAAAAGGTATGTTAAAATCAATATAAACAATACTATTTGCACTCACCCAATATCGTATTCAGAAATGTAGCTTGGAGTGCTGCTGTCACACTGTATAACAAAACTCGCGGAGGGGGGGGGGGGATCGTGACTGTATATGTTAGACTGTGTTACCAGCCAGAGCTATTTCTAGTCTATGGTACCAGCCAGTTGCTGATGTCCCCCCCCCCTCAGAGACTATACATCGAAAGTATAAAATAAAGCCACGGTGGAGTAGCCGAGTGGTCTCAAGCGTCTCGCTGTGGATCGCGCGGTTGCTCACCGTGGAGGTTCGAGTCCTCCCTGGGGCATGGGTGTGTGTGTTTGTCCATAGATTAGTTTACCTAGGTTTAAGTAGTTTGTAAGCTACGGACTGATGACCACACAGTTTGGTCCGATAGATCTACAAACATTTGAACATGAATTAGGAAGAACCTGCACCTGACAAGAAAACACAAAGTGAGAACATTCGCACCGTTGCTGTTCATTCTGCTGTCTTTCCACGCAACACTAGCGATGGTTGGCCTCTTCGAACACAATCTCGTTTTATTTAGCCTGTGTAATCCCCAAGGACCGGTGTGCATCGAAGTAGCGGCGTCTGCTAGTGTCTGCCAGCGATATATCTCGAACCGTTCGAATCGCACAATCGATTGTTGCTAGTTGTAAATACGTGTCTTTATTTCGACACCCAGAAATTGTCTCCGGCCAATAAAAACTCGCTAGCTGTCAGTCAATCAGGTGCTGCGTGTTTCTTAACCGGAGATTCGGGCGCTACGCGTGCTCACGTACTAAAATAAAAAAATAAAAAAAAATAAAACTTCTTGTTTAACCTATACCTAACCTAACTTTCACTTCTAAAAAAGCGATCTGTAGCGTAACTTTAAGAAGTTTAGGTATAGGTTGAATAAGAAGTTTTATTTTAGTATGTGAGGGCTCCCGAATCTCCGGTTAAGAAACACGCAGCATCTCATTGGCCAGAGACAATGTCTGCACGTCGAAATAAGGACCCGTGTTGTAAATACAGTATAGCAAGATATTTACTGCTACCGTTCCTTCGGAATTAGCACCTCCTAGCCGGCCGCGGTGGCCGAGGAGACTGAGGCGCTTCAGTCACGGTCTGCACGGCCACTACGGTCGTGGGTTCGAATCCCCCCTCGCTCATGGATATTTGTGAAGTCCTAGTTCGTAAGTAGTTCATAAGTAGTTTGTAAGTTTAGGGACTGATGACCCCGTAGTTAAGTCCCATAGACTAAAAAAAAAAAAAAAAAAAAAAAAAAAAAAAAAAAAAAAAAAAAAAAAAAATAGCACCTCCTAAGCTACGAAAGTGTCAGGTAATTTTCTAGAACGCTTGCAAAGGATATATATCCAAGGTGCAACTTGGCGGAGCGATATATGAAACAATCTAGCCTTTCACCAGAGTCGAACATAAGATTTACGAAACTCGCAGTGATTTTCTGCAACTTCGCGATTGCAGCGCTGCCAAGCGGCCGGGTCGTAAAATCAAACCGCGAAGCGATTGAGTAATGAATGTGTATTTGGACTGAAACAGCATTTTAAAAATTATTTCGTATTTACGAGCTTTTGTGGCGCTATACATTGTAGCAAATGTCAAAAATATAATTCAGAAATCTTTCATTTGCAAAGGATGTTCAGAAGTAACAGAATAATGTTATGAATAACAGGTGTTCGTTTACTGTGGTTAATTATACTTTTAGGCATAGAAGTAAATCTTCAACAATTCATTCACGTCCAAACGTCTTATGTTAATGAGAATCGCAAATTCTTGTCCATTATTTCATAATATTACTGCTGAATAAAAGTAATGTATGAATGACTGCATTAAGTTCGTACCTCAGCTTCATAAAATGATAAGCTTGTATACTAACATATTTTGTCGGTTACCTACTAGTTTGATAAAGTGAAAACGTAGCTAAAAATAAATAAGTCCATATATAAGCTGTTAATGTTAGCACATTCTTGAAGATATTCAGTTTGATACCTGCCAAGTAGATAAAAATTATGATAGGTACACGAAAGGCACAGAAGCAAGGACGAGGTGAAAAGATAGTTTAAACGACGATGTAGAATCTAGTCCCCTACAATGTAAAATTCGTTTGTACTTTTCAAAACATTACAATGTCCGAAATTCGCTAAAACAAAACTCGTGCAACATATCAGTATGCATCGAGAATGCGAACATAATCATAATCAGTTCCTTTTATATACTTCAGCACATCAGGTTGCAATTCATTTCTGCTTTCAAAAGGTTTCAGATGATATTAATATGACTCGGGTATTGTGAACTGTATGAATTACACTGCACTGACAGTTTGTTAAATTATAGACTGCCATTAACAGAAGCAGTGATATAACATTAATGATGTTTTCGTATTTGTATTAGAAATTTCACAGCAACGTTCAGTGACTAGGAAATCTGAAAGTAACAACATTCAAAACGGCAACTTCTCAGTTTGCATCATGCCATTCCACTGTTATTCCCTACCGGCCGCTTGGGGCGCTAGTATCGCTTCAGCTGCAATTTTTTCCTGGAGTTTCGCGACTGTCTGTGATAGACTGTGCTTTCACATTATACCTGCAATAATTACGAGGATAATTAATTTCCTGGCCAGACAAGGGTACATCGAGAACCTGTCAACCATAGAGCAGGAACAGCATTAATTATTTATTTCGTGGTCAACACAAAAGATTATTCCCCTCATTTTGTGTGAATGGGTTTTCAAATAGCACGAGTCTTTTGTGTTGACCATAAAGTGAATAATTAATGCCGTTCCTGCTCTATGGTTGACAGGTTCTCGATGTATCTTGTCTGTTTAATAAATTAATAAACTTTTGCTACGCCCTTCGAGAACACTGGTATAATATCACTGGAATGTCTACTGCCAGACAGTTTTAAATTATGAAAATTTCGTCTGTCGCACCTCGCATTAATGTTGACATAATACAATCGATTGTGCGAGTCGAGCGGTTAGAGATATATCGCTGTCAGACGCCGCTATTTCGATGTATACCGGTCCTTGGGGATTACCCAGGCTAAATAAAACGAGATTGCGTTCGAAGAGGCCAAACACCAAGCACGAATACATGTCACCGATGCCGCGCATGCGCAGTAGCGCCAGTTTGCTGGCTCTCCAACTGGCTCTCTGGCAACTCTTCGATCGCACCTTATGTAGCGCCATTGACCGTTGGTGCCAACATTATCTCCAGGAATAGGATTGTTTGTTTCATGTCTATTGAACTTGGCATCAGTTCTGAAGTTTCTATAAGCCCGAAACAGAAGATTTCGTTATGAATTTTAGTTATCCCGTGATTAAAGATTATAAGGTTTGTTAAACAACGATTCAGTTTTCGAGTGCAGTGTTTCACGAGGCTAGCTGACTTTTGATCGGAAAAGGGTACATCGAGAATCTGTCAACCATAAAGCAGGAACATCATTAATTAATTTCCGCAAATTTGTCGCGAATTCCGAGGGCAGTGTTACGTTGAGCCTGAAAGTGCAGTAGGCGAAGATTCGTGACGAGAAAACCTATAAAATTCACGTCCAGTATAAGCAGGTATGTGATAGCATCTCTTTGTCTGTTACTATTATTTGTTTACAAACTATAAACACTAAAGCTGTTTCTTATTGGCCACGCGAACGAGACTCCTGATTGGCTGGCTTCGCGCCGTTGGCAACATCTACACGCCAAGCACCAGTCCGGGTCTCATAAACTAGACTTTAACCTACGTCCGTGGTATTTGGAACAGACGTTTCACTGAAATTCGTCAAAAACATTCAGCTATTTCCTATGAATGTATCACGATTCTGCTATAAAAATATTCATGTCAACGCAGATTTACATTACCACTAGTCGAAAACATTGACTTATTTTCTACGAATGTGCCACGAATTTCGACTAAAACATTTACACGGACAACGCATAGTTGTTTACAAAACAAAGACGCATTCAGGGTCCCGCATTCTTATTGGCTCTCTCAACGACACTTCTAACTGGCTGCCTTCAGTTTCCATGAACATCTGCATATCAACTAGAAGCTGGTGTCAACCTCGATTTAACCTATCTTCGATGCGAAGCTATCTTTTAAAGCTAATGAAAGTCCAGCTCCAGTTGCATTTATTGGTGCTTTATTTAAGCCCACACTACCGGTTTCGGCCTCTATGTTAGGCCATTTTCAAGTGTGACAGACGTTATGCCGTAGAGAAAGCAACGTCAAGTAAGACATATCGAGACTTGACGTTGCTTTCTCTACGGCATAACGTCTGTCAAACTTGAAAATGGCCTAACATAGAGGCCGAAACCGGTAGTGTGGGCTTAAATAAAGCACCAATAAATGCAACTGGAGCTGGACTTTCATTAAATTCGAACCACAGTTGTAGCAACAGCAAGTATCTAGTGATGGAGAAACTAATAATATCTTTTAAATGATGGCCAATACCTGTTATTACTGAATTAATGCGCTCAATTTCTGTCAAGCAAAACAAAATATTACACCCTTGAAAGGATTGTTTGTTTCGATTCACGGACTGGTGGCAATTTTATAAAATATTACACGAAAAAATTAAGATCTACAGCACCGAATTGTTTACAAAGCAAAACACATTAAGACGCATTCTTATTGGTCGTCTGAATGCCATTCATGATTGGCTGCTTTCAGCTCCCATCAGTCCACGCGCCGCTACATCTACATGTCAAACAGCAGCTGCCGACACATAGACTGCATTTTAGCCTTATTGTCAATGTGTTACTCGTATTTATATGGATAGAAATTCCGACATGTGTGAGTTAAATTACTATGACTCCTACGTGCTGATACTATACTAGAAGGACAAATTCTCTACACTTGCCTCTAGTGTATCCAGCATGACATAAAGTCAATTCTCTCAGCTCGATTTTGTATTCACTGTCTGTCAATCTTCATGAAGTGAACAAACATCATTTATATAAACTTCCCCAGGTAATTTGTAAAAATGCTTGCAAACGATATATATCGAAGGTGCGACTGTTAGGCAGTAACATGTCGATAGTCAGAATTGCTTCGTCATTAGCGTCACAGATTTTTATATATTAGCAAAGATTCTTATGCTATGGTATTGGTCATTGGTCGGTGATCTCTATAGGTATTGGCCATGGATCAAAGATAGGTAATTTCCAAGAATGCTTGCAATCGAAATATCTCGGCCTGAAACGATACATATCGAACGCGAGACTATATCGATTACGCGGCTATTCATGTGTACTTAATAAGTATGTTTTATTCATAGTCATGGGAATGCATTTTATTGGTTTCTATGGTCTTGAGTGATGAAGTTTTTTCTTATTTATTGCGATTTAAAAGACTTCATATTCAAAGCTATGCAAAGCGAACATAAAACTGTTTCACTCATTTAATGACTCGTTCTCGAAGTACTTTCCTGAAGGTATTCTGCAGCGATTTATTATGCGATGAAAGTGGTATCTATAGTTGTCATTTATTTATACAAATAAAATTGTCGACATTTTGTCCTCGCTCATCTGAGAAATATATACTGCATGGATACCTAACGCGTATGCCACACTACACTACGGTAAAATTTTACTACGCTTATCGCCGGGCTCCAGTGCTTATGTTGGCAACAGATGAACAATGAAGTGTAGAAGTGCGTTAATATTTTTCACGAGCTACTGAGTAAATTTTATTGCTGCTCGTTTCACTCGCAGAAAAATTAATACTGTACCTGCTCTATGGTTGACATGTTCTTGTATATACCCTCGTCCATTCAGAAAAAAAAATTTCGTTTTATTTGAAGTTGTCAAGACAAAACGTTTATTGGTCATATGAGCTGCCGCCATTACCACTGGTGCCAATGTAACCACTGGAGCCCGACGAGAAGCGTCGTACACTTTAACCCTACATTAGTATATACAGTATATCAGAAACATTTAACAAATTACTACGAAAATTTCTATGAATGTGTCAAGATTCTGCTGTAAAAACATTCACGTCAACGCAGCATTACATTGCTTTACATTACCACTCGTGAAAATAATTAGTATGTAAACGTTCATATTTTGTCATCTCGCTTATCAATGCCTGAGTAATCGATTACCCAAAGATAACATAGACAGTGCGTCACCCACAGACATATATGACTAGACTGGCAATCATTGATCTCTATACTCTCTGGATGTTGAACTTCAGTTTCCCTAGCGTGCCAGCCATAGATATTCATATTTAGTTTCTTACCAAATTCAAACATGGCTGCTAAGAAGCATTTAAAGAAAAAGAGAAGAAAATATGTTTCGATTCCGTTCCCATATCAGCCTACAACATCGAATATTGAATTAAATTCCAAGTCAAGAGGTAAGCAAGCAATTCTTTGTCACGTAATAACTGATGGAAACTCGTTTGCCAAATTTAAACATGGCGGACAATGCGAAATCGTGTGCAAAACATTTGAATGTGCAGGCACGCTGCAATTCAATGATCAGACACCAGAGTTATACATCCAGTTTGTATAGAGATCACTGCTGGCAATGCCATATAAAGTATCATTGGTGGCACATAAGTCTCGCCGCCGTATTTCTATACTATAAACGTGTAAGCAGTCGTTTGTGTTATTCCAGAAAACAGTCGCAAAAATACCGATGAACTGACGTAACTATGCTGTCTTCAGACTATTGACTTATGGCAAATTCGTGTGTTGTATATGGCTGTAACTTTTTCAGCTGGAGTAAACTTTGACATATACAGTGATGAGTTGCATTGATTTGCTGTTATTATTAATCTGTAGAAATTTCGTTCCACTTCGAATTTTCTTTCAGTAGTATGATCATCATAGAAGTGTTGTTTATCGTGTATAACAGTTATTCTTTTCCATCCCAGAGTTATTATCAAATCTAGTCTGGCTAATTTCCTAGACCTCGAGTACATCGAAGACAACGGCGTTGCGATCGATATATATCGAATGTTCGATATGGTGTTTACGTTCAATTAAGTGAAGTTTCGATCAACTTAGACTTTCCCTTTAACGGTATGACCGTTATAAATGTGCTATTTGGCGTGGATAACACCTTTATTTATTCTTCTGTTTTCCAGATAACTGCAGTTTACTTTAACTGTACCTACAGTAACGCTAAAATTTCACTTACCATCCCGGCGGCCTTGCATGATTATGTTGCCAACATCAACAAAACCGTAGGAAGTCCTCACGAAGATTTTAATATTCTTAGAAATCCAAACCGAGTGTCTTGATTATGTTTCGTACAGATGACAGGTTCTTGTATGTACTGTCGTTCACTCAGTAAAAGTAATTGCCCTCGTAAACGAAGACATCATGACAAAACATTTGCGTCGTCACACGATTGGCTAATGCCAACGTCACATGATTGACAACATAACCATGCGAGGCCGCCAGAGCGCTAAGTAAAATTTAACTTTACGTAACACGTACTCATAACACGATTCGACAATGTACGCCCATGTGTTGAATTGAATTATTGCGGAAGTATTAGCTGAAATGCAAATCATGTTCAAACCAACTAGTAAATCGTATAACGTTAAATCGTATAACATCAAATCGTATCATAAGATCATAGTAGTACTGTACGGAAACTTTTAGACGTGAGGTGAGGCATAACTGTGGCGTCAGACTTCAGTAACAGAGGGACTTCTGCCAGTCTAGTAATGTGTGTCTGTGGCGTTTCCCTATCTGTGCCGTGTTGTCGTTTGAAACCAACATCTGAATTGCCTCGAGTCACGTACTTGAATTTTTTCACTTATGAGCAACAGTTTTTCTCGTTTACAGGTGAAATCCAGCGGTGATTTTAACAATAAATCGCCTTGTATTCCTATTACACATCTAGTAGTAAAGATAACGTCATCTCTTCGTATTACTAATATTAAGGCGGTGATTATCGTTTTTAAATGAGGCCAGGTGAAAATAATTAACAGTTCTTTTTACAGGTAACAGAATTACATAGTATTTGAGTTGCACTATGAATCTTTTTCTTTTTTACATCTCATGAATGTGATTATCGATGGGAAGATTATTCAAGTTACAATTAATCGAGTTTATACTGAGTGCTTTCCGTCGTGTACGTGAGATGAGGGAAGGTAGGTGAGATCAGATTTGCGACCCAAATAGTACCATCTCCTTTCAATTTGTGGAGTACCACTGCCTCCGTTATATAGTCCTGCCTTTCATTCCGTAATAATGGCGGGTACAGTAGCCACACACTGATTCAATATAGTAAGTCCCTGCTCTTGGACAAGGTAAACGCCGAGTTATTTGTTCAAATGCGCAACGGAAACTATTTATCTGAATATATATAGAGACAACTATTATCAGTGGGACTACGTATCAGCTATCTTGTCCACCCAAAATATCTCTGGAACAATAACAGTTATTGGAAAACGACTTTCACCGGTATCAACGTATGGCTAGGGCCCATGAATGTACATATTTGGAAACCTTCTAAAACGAAAAAAATGTGTTTTTAAACACAAACTTATATGTTTTAAATGGACATCCTATATTTTTTCTTCAGCAATCCATAGCATGACAAATCACATAAACAGTGGCGTTGATTGCATCGCAATATTCCAATTACAACCCGAGATACTGCGACGCGAAATTGACGCTTGGAATACGCGAAACGCGCGGCTAGCGCACGTCCTCAGACTCAGGCGAGAACCCCATGCTGCTCAGGACGTGCGCTAGCCGCGCGTTTCGCGTATTTCAAGCGTCAACTTCGCGTCGCAATATTTCGGGATGTAATTGGAATATTGCGATGCAATCAACGCCACTGTTTACGTGATTTGCCATGCTATGGATTGCTGAAGAAAAAATATAGGATGTCCATTTAAAAAATATAAGTTTGTGTTAAAAACACATTTGTTTTCGTTTTAGAATGTTTCCAAATATGTACATTCATGGGCCCTAGCCGTACATTGATACCGGTGAAAGTCGTTTTCCAATAGCTGTTATTGTTCCAGATATATTTTGGGTAGACAAGATAGCTGGGACACCCTGTTATAGGTTGATTTTGTCCATTGTATGCATGGATGCTGGGGCGTCAACCGTATATATAGTAATGAAAAACACCACCATCAGCTGTATTTTCTTATTGTCATTTACTGGCAACCAGTTGCGATAGAGCACGGGCCACCATCATCAGGCAATTAAATAGGGCAAACTGTATTTCGCTGCAATACAAAAAAAAAAAAAAAAAAAAAAAAAAAAAAAAAAAAAAAAAAAACTGGTGTCGCACTTTCATGGGAGGATCAACAGCGACTGCCCAATAGTTGTTCTCCACTACTAACCATATTTTTACAACGTTTATAATTACATCTGCTTCTTGAGTTTGGGGACATTTGTAGTCCACGTGGGAATGGCCGTGCAGTGTAAGGTGTCATGTCTCGTCTGGCGTGCCCGTCGGATATTCGAGTCCCCCCTCGTACATGATTTTGTGTTGCTCTTAGCATAAGGACCGATGCCCACAGAAATTTGGTCCCTAAAGATTACAAACATTTGGACTGTTGTTTGTTGTAGTCTTCACTCCGCAGTCTGGTTTTTATGCAGGTTTCACGATATCCTGTCCTGTGCACGCCTCTTCATCTGAGAAAAAGAACAGGAACCTACATCCTTTTCAATCTGCTTACTGTATAGGTACCTCGGACTGCCTCTACGATTTTTACTCCACACGCTTCCTTCTAATGCTAAGTTGACGATTCCTTGATGTCTCAGAATGTGTCTCACCAATATATCGATTCTCTTAGTCAAGATATGCCAGAAACTTCTTTTCTCCCCAATTCGGTTAAGCACCTCCTCATTAGTTACGTCATCTACCCATCTAATCTTCATTATTCGTCTGTAGCACCACATTTCAAACGCTTCTATCATCTTTTTGTCTGAACTCCTTATCGTTCACGTTTCACTCCCATACAATCCTACACTCCAGTCAAATGCTTTCAGAAAGGACTTCCGGACATTTAAACTAATTTTGTATGTCAACAAATTTCGCTTCTTTGCATTTTATATCTTGTTTACTTCGACCATCAGAAGTTATCTTGCAACCCAAATAACAAAACTTATCTATTAATATAAATGCTTCCACTCCATTCCTGCAATTGGAATAGCAACCAGTTACAAAGATGATGTAAGTAAACAGCCTTGGTTGCAGATTTTTATTTATTAATAACGCGGTTCGCCTACAATAGGCATCATCAGATTATCTACAAGAAAAAGGAAAAAAGATTTTAATTGAGATTTTAATTAAGAAATGTGATGGTCCTAGCTCGAGTTAGCATGCATTAGCGGAAGGAAGAACGTATTGCAGACTTACATTTTCTAGTCCGGGCATGACGTGTTGTAAGTTCTGGTGAAGCCACCGTATGAACGCAAAACAGAGCCTGGATATCGACATATGAAAGATAACATTGTTGGTGGCTTCCTACAATATTTTTTTCTTTTCCTTATAGGTAATCTGATAATGCCTATTGTAGGCGAAACACGTTATTAATCAATAAAAATATGCAACCGAGGCTGTTTACATACATCATCATCTACTACATTTATTGTCTCAATACCTAATGTAATTCCTTCAGCACATCCAGATTTTCTGACACTACATTCCATTACCCTCTTTTTCTTCTTGTTAATGTTCATCTTATACCTTCCTTTCAAGACAATGTCCATTCCATTTAATTGCTCTTCCGGGCCCTTTGCTGTTTCTGACAGAATTATTTTATTATCAGCAAACCGCAAATTTTTTATTTCCTCTCCTTTGACTTTAATTCCCTCTCCAAATTTCTCCTTGAATTCTATTACAGCTTGCTCATCATACAGTTTGAACAACATTGGGGAAAGGCTATAAACTTGTCTTACTCCTTTGCCGGCCGCGGTGGCCGAGGTGACTGAGGCGCTCCAGTCACGCTCTGCACGGCCACTCCGGTCGGGGGTTCGAATCCCCCCTCGGGCATGGATATTTGTGCTGTCCTAGTTCGTAAGTAGTTCATAAGTAGTTTGTAAGTTTAGGGACTGATGACCCCGTAGTTGAGTCCCATAGACTATACAAACATTTGAATTTGAACATTTCTTACTCCTTTCCCAACCACTGCGACCCTTTCTTGCCCTTCGACTCTAATATTTACTGTCTCGTTTTTGTACACGTTGAATATAACTCTTCGCTCCCTATATTTTACCCCTGCTACCTTCAGAATGTGAAAACATTCATTGCATTCAACATTGTCAAAAGCTTTCTCCAGATTCACAAATGCTAAAAACGTTCCTTAATCTATGTTCTAAGATAAATCGTAATGTAAGTCGATAAAGTTCTTGTGAGAAAGAATCTCCGGCAGTTTATGAAATATCATATTTGGGCTACCCTGGACTACATAGTTCTTGAATTTTTTCCTTATGGTGAAACCCTGAGGTACAACTGACTTATTTTTTACTCTTGCTCTGAATCTGATGTTTCATAAATCGCCAGAGGTCTTTTTCTCAGAATAGCTTTACCGATTTTAAATGACGTCTGTAAACTGTATCACCTTGAAAGAAGTAAAGTAATGACATGTCACGAACGAAACAAAGAAACAGACCGAAAGAAAACTTTACAACCAATTATGAGCTCTCCAGGAATTTGTTAGACACAAACCGCTTCAGTACGACAATATACACCAGCACAAGACAGACATCTAGCGCCGTTACTGGAAGTTAAAGGCAACAAAATAATGTAGTGAAGACTTGATTAACCAGACTAATTGTTATCATAACTAGTCAGATAATCGAAAATACGAATAACTGACTTTGTGAAGAAAACCGCGTTCTGTTTCATTAACTCTAGAAAGATAATCTATGTCAACACGTATTGACATCGTCTATATTCGTCCCCATATCTTCTTAGGCTTAATGTTAGGTGCTTATTTAAAGCAACGGAACAGAGAGAATCCGCTCCTTTAGGATTCCAATCATCTTCCTTGGCAGAAGAGAGATTTCATCAAAACATTGGCATAAAGAGCCAATAATACCTGTGAGCCAATTTATTTGGAATATGAATTAAACCATTTGCGAACGTCTTTCAAGAAAAATGGATATGTTGATAAATAGATCGAGCACTCCATCCTAGAAGAAAAGAATCAGAAAACTTGCGACAACAACTGTCGGCTGGGAAAGTTTTTCTTCCTTTTATCCACAACATCACGAACGTATTGGGAAAGTTTTGGTCAAGTTTTAAGTGCAAACAATCTTTATACCCACCAATAATTTTAGTGAATGTTTAAGGTCGGTGAAAAATGCTCGACACCCTCTAGCAACACCTGTGGTGTATAAAATTCCGTGTAGCTGTGGCATGGTCTATATAACAACAGCGAAAAGAAGTGTCAATACCTACTTAATGGAACACAAAAGGAATTGTTAACTGGGGCACACCGGCAAATCAGCTGTAGCGGAACATGTCTTTACAAATGGGGATCATGAAATAAAATTCAGTGAAACTAGCGTGCTAGCCAAGACCTCTTATTATTATACACGTGTTGTTGTTGTGGTCTTCAGTCCGCAGACTGGTTTGATGCAGCTCTCCACGCTACCCTGTCCTGTACAGGTCTCTTCATCTGAGAATACGTTCGGCAACCTTCATCCTTTTGAATCTACTTACTATATTCATCCCTCGGCCTCCCTCTACGATTTTTAGCCCCACACGCTTCCTTCTAATGCTAAGTTGACAATTCCTTGATGTCTCAGAATGTGTCCAACCAATCTATCCCTTCTCTTAGTCCGGATACGCCAGAAACTCCTTTTCTCCCCGATTTGGGTAAGCACCTCTTCATTAGTTACGTGATCTACCGATCTAATTTTCATCATTCGTCTGTAGCACCACATTTCAAAAGCTTCTATCATCTTTTTATCTGTATTCCTAATCGTCCACGGTCAACTCCCATACAATGCTACACTCCAGACAAATGTTGTTCTAATGTTTGTGTAGCTTATTGGGCTTAACTACGGGGTCATCAGTCCCTAAACTTACAAACTACGTATGAACTAACTAATACTAAGGACGGCACAAATATCCATGCCCGAGGGGGATTCGAACCCCCGACCGTAGTGGCCGTGCAGACCGTGACTGGAGCGCCTCAGTCCCTGCGGCCATCGCAGCCGGCCCAGACAAATGCTTTGAGAAAGGACTTCCTAAAATTTAAATTAATATTGGATGTTAACAAGTTTAGTTTCTTTAGAAACTCTTTTCTTCCCATAGCCATTCTGCATTTTATATCTTCTTTACTTCGGCCATCAGAAGTTATCTTGATCCATCATATTTCGGGCTTGCATCCGGATCATGTTGACTTCTTCCAACAATGTTTCGGCTGACAAACGTGCAGCCATCTTCAGGTGAGCACGAGATGGCTGCACGTTTGTCAGCCGAAATATTGTTGGAAGAAGTCAACATGATCCGGCTGCAAGCCCGAAATATGATGGATCAATCAATACGCCGGGAAAACTTCAAGATACACAGAAGTTATCTTGCTACCCAAATAACAAAATTCATCTAGTACTTTTATTGTCTCATTACCTAATCTAATTCCTTCAGCATCGCCTGATTTTCTGACATTACATTCCATTACCTTCGTTTTACTCTTGTTAATGTTCATCTTATATCTTTCTTTCAGGACACTGTCCAACCCATTCAATTGCTCTTCCAGATCTTTTGCGGTCTCTGACAGAATTACTATGTTATCGGCAAACCGCAATGCTTTTATTTCTTCTCCCTGCACTTTAATGCCCTCTCCAAATTTCCCCTTCCATTCCTTCACTGCCTGCTCAATGTACAGATTGAACAATATTGGGGAAAGGCTACAACCCTGTCATACTCCCTTCCCAACCTCTGCGTCCCTTTCTTGCCCTTCGACTCTAATAATCGCTGTCTGGGTTTTGTATACGTTGAACATAACTCTTCGCTCCCTATATTTTACCTCTGGTACCTTCAGAATTTGGAAGAGTGTTTTCCAGTCGACATTGTCAAAAGCTTTCTCCAAATCGACAAACGCTAAATTCGTAGGTTTCCCTTTCCTTAGCCTAACTTCTAAGATAAGTCGTAATGTATTGCCTCCCTTGTTCCTAAATTTTTCCTAAATCCAAACTGATCTTCCCCGAAGTCGGATTCCACAAGTTTTCTATTCGTCTGTAAATAATTCGTGTTAGTATTTTGGAACCATGACTTATTACGCAGATAGTTCTGTAATTTTTCACACTTGTCTGCACTTGCTTTCTTTGGAATTACGATATTCTTCTTGAAGTCGGAGGGTATGTCCCCTGTCTCATAAGTCCTGCATACCAGGTGATCAATTTTTTCATGACTGGCTCTCCTAATGACATCAGCAGTTCAGACGGAATATCGTCTACTCCAGGGGCCTTCTTTCGACTCAAGTCCTTCAGCGCTGTCAAATTCTTCTCGCAGTATCAAATCACCTATCTCATCTTCCTCCACTTCGTGTTCCACTTCTAGAATACTACCTTCAAGTTTATTTCCTTTATATAGGCCCTCTATACATTCCTTCCACAGTTCAGCTTTCCCCTCTTTGCTTAGTACTGGTTTTCTGTCTGAGTTCTTGATATTCATACAGCTGCTTTCCTTGTCTCCAAATATCTCTTTTATTTTCCTGTAGGCGGTATCTATCTTTCCCCTGATTATGCATTCTTCTACGGTTCTGCATTTGTCCTGTAGCCACTCCTGCTTAGCCAGTCTGCACTTCGTGTCAATCTCATTTTTCAGACGTTTGTTTTCCCTTTTTCCTGTTTCACTAACTGAATTTTTATATTTTCTCACCTCATCAATTAAGTTCATTATATCCTGTGTTATCCAGGGATTTTTATTAGGCTTTGTCCTTCTGCCTATATGGTGCTCTGCAGCCTTCACTACCCTATCTCTCAGAGCTACCCATTCTTCTTCTGTTGTATTACATTCCCCTGTTTCAGCCAATCCTTGCCTAATGCTCCCTCTAAAACTCTCAACTACCTCCGGCTCCTTCAATTTGTCCAGGTTCCATCTCCTAACCTTTCTACCTTTCTGCAATCTCTTAAGTTTTAATCTGCAGTTCATTTCCTATAAGTTATGGTCAGAGTCTATATCTGCCCCTGGGTATGTCTTAAAGTTTAGAACCTGGTTTCTAAATCTATTCCTTACCATTATAAACTCAATCTGGTACTTTCCAGTGTCTCCTGGTCTCTTCCACGTATACAGCCTTCTTTCATGATGATTACACCAAGTGTTGGTGATGATTAAATTGTGCTCAGCGCAAAATTCTACCAAGCGATCTCTTTCATTCCTTTTTCCCAGTCCATATTCACCTACTACATGTCCCTCTCTTCCTTTTCCTACTACCGAGTTCCAGTTCCCCATCACAATCAAGTTTTTGCCCCCTTAACTTTCTGAATGATTTCTTTTATCTCCTCATAAATTTTTTCGATATCTTCATCATTGGCCGTGCAAGTTGGCATATAAACTTGCACTATTGTGCTCGGTGTTGGCTTCGTGTCTATCTTTACTACGATAAACCGTTCACTGTGCTGTTCATAGTAACTTACCCGCATTCGTATTTTCTTATTCATTATTAGACCTACTCCTGCGTTACCACCAACTGATTTTGTATTGATAACCCTGTACTCACCTGACCAGAAATCCTGTTCATCCGGCCACCGAACTTCACTAATCCCTACCATATCTAACTTTAACCTATCCAGTTCTCTTTTCAAATTTTCTAGCTTACCTATGCGATTAAGGGTTAGAACATTCCACGCTCCGACCCGTTTTGGTTTTCTTGATGACGACATCCTCCTGAGTAGTCCTCGCCCGGAGATCCCAATGGGGGACTATTTTACCTCCGAAATATTTTACCCAAGAAGACGACATCATCGTATAGTCATACAGTAGAGCTGCATGTCCTCGGGAGAAGTAACGACTGTAGTTACCCCTTGCTTTCAGCCGTTCGCAGTAACTGCATAGCTTAGCCATGTTAGCTGATGTTACAAGGCCAGTTCAGTAAATCATCCAGACTGTTGCCCCTGTAACTACTGAAAAGGCTGCTGCTCTCTTCAGGAACCACACGTTTGTCTGTCCTCTCCACACATGCCCATCCATTGTGGTTGGACCTATGATACGGCTATCTGCATAGTTGAGGCACGCAAGCCACCCTACCTCGGATATGTCTGTGGTCCATGGGGGTGCATTATACACGTATGTATAGAAAAGCCATAGAGGTCCAGAAGCACCGCAATAATTTCAGTAAAAAAGAAGAAGTTTTTATATTAGATCAGATATGGTGGTCGACTTTGCACCAACTACATAACAATCGATCACCTGTAATCGAGAGAGATGGTAGTGGTCAGAGATAGCTTCATAGTCTTTACCACGTGACAAGTGGTGGCGCCTTCTATGCTCTCTATATAAGCACGACCTCCAGAGGCTAGCAGCCTTTCGTCGACTCACCCCTGAAGATGTTGCCCGCAGTTAGCAAGGAAACGTTGAGAGAAGAAAGTTTTACAGATGGACCACAGAATCTTAGCCCGGAAATTTTGATAATGAATACCCTGCTCATTACTCATCGACACCACGTCTTTCTGTTGCAACGCCAAAGTGTGTTTTATCAAATTGTGGTTTCAAAAACGAACAGCGAACGACCAACACACACCTGGCGCACTGGATGTTTTTAATTGTCCGTATTTTTCCACTACCTTCATCCCCTCTCCCCCTTCCCCCCTCTCCATCCATCTCATCACCTGCAGTGCTTTAGCGAGTGCTTCGGGAATATTGTGTATTTTCAGTGTGGCGTTTTACTTTATGAACACTGAACGGCCAACCGCAGCCGACACCTTTTAGATGTTATTATGTGCTGCAGTGTCTCAGAATCTGTTTTATTTATTACTAGCCAAAACCTTGGCGTTGCCCGGTTATTTATTCATTCCTGCCTTAAGTGAGTACAAAATTATACGTCCAGTATCGAAACAAAGAAAGATAGCAATTAAAATACAAATGATGTATAAAAATCGCACGATGACATATTTATTGAGTTATATGTTAAACAATTGTATAATTATTCAGGTATATATTCATTTTTAAAAGTTTTATACGAGTTTATATACCAGTTCGGTTTTACAAAGACTATTCAGCGGCATCGGCCCACACAATTACAGGCCAATATCGCTGACATCAGTTTCATGTAGAATTTTGGAGGATATTCACGGTTCGAATATAGTAAATTTCCTTGAAACGGAAAAGCATGGGTTTAGGAAACTCAGCTTGCCCTTTTCTCACATGACATCTTGCGAGCCATGGATAAATGGCAATAGGCAGATTCTGTATTCATTTATTTCAAAAGGACTGAGGCGCGCCAGTCACGGTCTGCAGGGCCACTACGGTCGGGGGTTCGAATCAACCCTCGGGCATGGATATTTGTGCCGTCCTTAGTGTTAGCTAGTTCATAAGTAGTTTGTAAGTTTAGGGACTGATGACCCCGTAGTTGAGTCCCATAAGCTTAACAAACATTTGAACATTTGAACAAAAGGGCATTTGACGCGGTGCTGCATCACAGACTGCTGACGAAGATACGAGCTTGTGGAATAGGTTCACAGATTTGTGACTGGCTGAAAGGCTTCCTAAGTAATAGAACGCAATACGTTGTTCTAGACGGCGAGTGTTCATCAGAGACGAGTGTATCGTCAGGCGTGCCCCAGGGGAGTGTGATAGGACCACTATTATTTTCTGTCTATATAAATAATCTGATGGAGAGAGTAACTTGTAATTGTCGGCTGTTTGCTGGTGATGCTGTGGTGTATGGAAGGGTGTCGTCATTAATTGACTGTAACAGCATATAGGGTGCCTTAGACAAAATTTCTAGTTCCTGTGAAGAATGGCAGCTAGCTCTAAAGGTAGAAAAATGTAAGGAGATGCGCATCAGTAGGAAAAAATTCCCACAATGTTCGAATACAGAATTAGTAGTGAGCTTCTTGCTGCTGTCGAATCGTGCAAATATCAAGGGGCAACATTGCAGAGCGATACGAAATGGAACGAACATGTAAGGACAGTTGTGAGTAAGTCGGACAGCCGACTTCGGTTTATTGGGAGCATTTTTGGAATATGTACTTCATATGTAAAGGAGACCGCGTATAAAACGCTTGTACGACCACGTCTTGAGTATTGCTCAAGTGTTTGGGACCCGCAGCAGATCAGTTTAAAGGAAGACATAGAGGCAGTTCAGAGACGAGCAACTAGGTTTGTTACTGGTAGGTTCGACCAATGCGCGAGTGTCACGGAAATGCCCCGGCGTCTCAATTGGGGATCGATGGAGGAAAGACGACGTTCTTTTCGTGAATTTCTGTTGAGGAAATTTAGAGGGCCGGAATTTGAAGCTGAGTGTAGTACGACCTTGCTGCCGTAGTGATCACAAAACAAAATAAGAGAAATTAGGGCTCGTACGGAGGCATATAGGCATTCTTTTTTTCCTCGTTCTATTTGGGAGTGGAATAGGAAAGGAAATGCCTAGTAGTGGTACAGTGTATCCTCCGCCACGCACCTTGCGGTGGATTGCGGAGTATGTATGTATATGTAGATGTAGAAGTGCTGCATGTCTATAAAATCTGTTGCGAATACAATTAGTAGTAAAGAAATATATTAAAACTTGATGCGCCGCGCGGGAGTAGCCGAGCGGTCTGGAGCGCCAAGTTACGGATCACGAGGCCTCCCGCGTCGGAGGTTCGAATCCTCTCCCTCGGACATGGATGTGTGTGTTGTCCTTAGGTTAGTTTAAGTAGTTTGTACGCTAGGGACTAACAATCAAGTAGTTAAGTCCAGTAGGTTTACAAACATTTGAACAGATTTTGAAAACTTGGTGCGTGATAGCTCGTTTTTCTCTGAACTTTATTGTTTTTCGCATTGTGATACAATTTCGATGGTACATTCAGCTGTATGTGTGTATACTGTCTGTAAAATTTCCTGCGGCTACAATTTGTAGTACAGAAATTATAAATTGTAACGCCATACCGAATGCTGTAGTTTTAGTCCATGAACAGCGAAAAATTAGTAAGCGAGAAACTTTTTTCCTTTCATAATTTTGCTGTGGTTGTCAGCGAGAAAAAGTTCAATAAAGGTTTGAAACTATGTTTAAAGTTGGTTGCAAGTCGCCAAGTACTGTCATTCCCATACAAAGTCTCGTCTCATTATGTGGCAGTGTTTTGCAACTATGTTGGTTATGACGTTATATCTCCTGAATCATGTGTCGTATGTCATTCTTGCATAGACAGCATTGTTAGCGCACGGTAAGCAATGTGTGTACCAAATTTGGTTGAAATCGGGCCAGTGGTTTAGGAGAAAATCAGCAGCATTGTCGCTAAATGCAGCAGTTTTTCGCGCATCTCATTGTTTATGACGTCATATCTCGTGAACTATGTGTTGTACGTGATTCTGACACTTACGGCGACGGTCCTCGTGGATTGAAGCTTACGAGTGCAAAATTTCAGTAGATTTGTATACTATACGTACACACAAACTTAAGGTCACTCTGTTTTATACATAAAGATTTCTCTTTATTGTCGCCGTGTCCATGCGAAAAGGCTACACTCTTTTCTCCTTCGTTTCTTCAACACTGTCATCATTAAAAATTTTAATTACCTTCTGTTTTCATCGCCTTTATTTTTGTGTACTCCTTCTCTTCGTTATTGTTTATTAACTGAAAACCCGGCGTTGCCCGGGTATTTATTTATTTATTCCTGCCACATTTCAGGTATATATTCACTCATATAAGGGCTGTAAGTCTGTAACCTCTCTTGGGAATACAGTCAGCAGTAAAGAAGTAATAGAGTAAAACTTGGTGCTGGAAGGGGCTGTTTTCTATGAACGTTCGGTTTAGGAGCTCATATTTCATGAACTACGAGTCGTACTGATATACAATTTAGAAGGTACACTCAACTATATGCGTGTTTACAGTCTGTAAAATTTACTGCAGCTACAATTTGTAGTGTAGAAATTATAAATTGTAACGTCATAACGAAAGCCGTAGTTTTAGTCCATGCACAGCGGAACGTTACTGTTTATGTGCTCATATCTCATGAACTACGTGTCGGAATGTGATACAATTTAGAAGGTACTTTCAACTATATATGTGTATACTGTCTTTAAAATTTCCTGTCGCTAGAATTTGTAGTGTTCAAGTTATTAATTGTAACGTCATACCGAAAACCATAGTTTTATTCCATAAACAGCGGAAAAGTAGTAAGCGAGAAACTTTTTTCCTTTAATCATTTTACCATGGTTGCCAGCAAGAAAAGTTTAATAAAGGTTTGAAATTATGTTTAAAGTTTGTTGCAAGTTGATTCTCATACAGTGTATTTCGAAAGTCTCGCCGCATTATATGGCATGTTTTGCGATTTCTATTGGTTATGACGTAATTTCTTTTGAAACTTGTGCCGCCGGCCGCGGTGGCCGCGGGGACTGTGGCGCTTCAGTCACTGTCTGCACGGCCACTACGGTCGGGGGTTCGAATACCCCCTCGGGCATGGATATTTGTGTCGTCCTTAGTCTTAGTTAGTTCATAAGTAGTTTGTAAGTTTAGGGACTGATGATCCCGTAATTAAGTCCCATAAGCTATACAAACATTTGAACATATTTGTTACCTCACGGTAAGGAATGTGTGTACAAATTTGGTTGAAATCGGACCAATGGTTTAGGAGAAAATGAGCAGAATTGTCGCAAAACGCAGCAGTTTTTCGCGCATCTCATTGTTTGTGACGTCATATCTCGTGATCTATGTATCGTACTTGATTCTTACACTTACGGCCACCGTACTCATGGATTGAAGCTTACGTGTACAAAATTCCATAAAGATTGGAACAAAACTGTAGATTTGTATGCAATATGTACAAATATACGGACACACTGCCTTATGTATTAGATCTCTCACCTGAATACGCCAGCGTGCGCTGACAGGAACAAAACACAGAATCAGTATTGTTCTTTGAAATTTATAATTAAACATGTGACATGACGCAGCGACTAGCAACTGGCAACTCAAATAATGGTGAAATATTCGCTGCCTAAAGCTAACAGTAAAGAAATGCTCGCTGTCTAACTCAGAAAATAGTGAAACCAGTGGAACACAGATGGTGTGGAGTTCCAACCCGAAAAGTCCTTCACGCACGGAGCAGACAAGAAAGCAATTTACCTGCGGTTGTCAATCCAGATAATCGCGAATCCGTACAACTGAGGTCCCTATAATGTATAATGTAGCGAAATTCAGCTTACTGATCACTCGTTTATTTCGTGATGTGTGGTGCACCGAATGAAGAGAAGGATTAGCTGCAGGTGAGATTTCCAGGTTGTATGAGAAGAAGGATGTTTTTATTATATTATTATTATATTTTTAATTGTTTACATTCTGAGTTCGCTAGCCTCGCGACGCCCTTGATGCTACTTCGCGACACCCAATTTGGAAAGCCCTCAGAACTGATTAGCGGGTTGCCTGAGTAGCAGGCAACTGCTCGTTCGTCTGCCACGTTGAATGTGGTTCCTTTATTGAAGATCTACATACATTAACCCTTGACTGCCCTGCCGAATGTAGATAACTTTGATTTCCTGGCGGGGTATTTTTGACCCCAAATTATTGGGGTAAATGTAATTGTAAATAACTTTTTGAGTGTAAAGCATTTATTTTCTAGTCAATATAATTTGTCAAGGTAAACAAATTTATTTAAACATAGAAGTAACCACAAAGAAATTATTTTAAAAGATTTGAATTTATCTGACATATTTTAGCTCACATAAAAATTTGTTTTCATTAGAAAGACGTTATTTTCCGTGTTTTGCACTTCTAAAGGCATGGTTCTTGCCATATGAAAACACAAAAGGTAATTTGCGAACCAAATTTGTTTAAATTCCTACGCAGAATATTGATTTATATTTTTTCTAATGTTTCAAATATGTACAAAAATACGTTGGTTAGCTTCTTTAGACTTGGCGGCTTTCGTAAAAGCTCCGCACCATGTCACCTAGCGAATAAATTTTAAAATAAAAACTCTTGGGAGCAAATATGACCCCGCCAGGGCAGTTGAGGGCAATCAACCCAATGGTGCCGTCACGGGGATTACTCAGTACAGGATTAAATAAATAGTGAGGATTTTCCGCCTTATGCAAACAAGACAATTTTAATTGTTTTTCCCAAACATGTTTCAGCACATTTTGTGCTATTATCAGTGGGGTGGTTTATTTTTTCTTTACATTAGGCTACATGTTAAATCATTAAGTAGCCTACTTATTTGTTGTTGTGGTAATAGTTTATTATTATTATTTACAAACTTTTCATGATCCTTCTCTTTAAACCCTGGTTGTTCCGGTTTCTTTTGCAATGTGTTTATCATTTGTTTCCCACGTCTTTTTGGTGGTATACATTACGCCAGTGGTAATACCTCACCTCCTACTGCTATTTCATGGGCCTGTGTTGGCGACCTGAAATTTCGCGTTCATTCAGACTTTCAACATCGCCTTTTCCATGTCCTCTTAAGTGGTCTCCTCTGTCACAGTCTGTCACACTGTTTATTCCTTACTTCATCCATTTCAGATGGTTATATCCTGCGTCATTTTTTAATCCTGGTTCACCTCATTATGATGGAGGGAAAACAGCAAGTGCGGCGATTAAAAAAATCCAGACAATGGCGAACTGACACGTCTGTTAAGTTCCTTAAAAGTTCTCTTGCAAAAGTTTCTTTTTAGAACTACCACTTACGTTCTCAGTATCATCAGATGAGGAAAGCACAAAATGACGCACAATAAATATTATTATAACATTTATTTTAATAACAAAACACGTTGATTAACAAAAATACACAAAATGATAAACATTGGTGTTAATGCTGATCGGATGGCATACAATTTATACAATGAAGTGTGTGTAAAGTATGAGATGACTTTACGATGATGCGATCACGTCCAAATTTGATAGAATGATTAAGCGACTGAGCGAGATACGAAATGAATGTTAGACAACGCCACTGTACGTTGAAGCTCTGTTCAACAGACAAAGAAGGAGAACGCTAGAGAAGGCTAAAAATTATTGTGAAACTATGCCACCGTTGCTTCTACCTGTAACATGTATCAAGTCTAGTGTGTAATTTCTTAATTCGTGGAGGCAGAGTAGAGCTATCCATATGTGTACTGGCAATGAGAAATGTGCAAACTGCTGTTAAAGCTCAGGACGAATTAATAAATGCTTTAAGACTTGCACATCTCATTCTAATTCTATGAGACAGTACAGTTGTTAGTTATATTGAAGGAAGTGAGTAACGAGTTGAAAATAAACAGGAACAAAAACAGCAAAGGTAATTGAAAGCAGTGAAATCTTGTGAAACAGAGTTGGATTAGGAAATCTTCCCAATCAAAGTAGTATAAGAGTTTTGAAGTTTGGGTAACAAAAGGTGTGAAGATATAATTAAAAAAAATGCTTCAATACGAAGAGAAATATTTCACAAAAAGAATAAGTATTAGCTATTAACGTAATATTATATGTTGGACCTTTTCCGAAAGCATTTCTCATGAGTATAGCAGGAATAAAACGCAGATGATAGTAAGGTTGGATAAGAGGAGATTAAAAGCTATTGGAATGTGTTGATGCAAAAAAATCCTGACGATCAGTAGGTTTGATCAGATAAAAAATGAAGAAGCAGAGAAGAATACTGTGTTTCTTTGTAGGACAGGAAACTGGGTGTCATAAGTCGAAGAAGAGATAACGTTGGATTCGTCTGAGATAATTCGCTATATGTACAAGCTTGAGATCAAATGAACTTATAAGATAAATAGGAAAGTTCTAGAGAGGGTCGATGAAATGGAAGATGTGACTAGACGAAGGCAGCTATTCAGTAAGCATTAATAGTAAATTACTATAAGTGAGAGAAGTTGGGTAGAGAGCAAGTGGCAGATCAGCATTGTGTTGTATCGAGCAGACTGTGTAAGAAAAGTGACGTGAACCATAAATGGAGGAACAGGTAAGTAAGAAGAGTAAAAGGATTGGTATCTGCTGCCAACTAGTTCTTTTTCTGATTGTCAATGAGGATGGTGATGACTGTGATGATGATGTTTCGTTAAGAATACGTGTGTTACACTGGTTCCGAAATGGGTAGGAAATGAGATCGAGAGGTGAGACTGGGCTGTTTGCAGTCCGATGTGATGGGGACACTGGAAATGCAGAGAGAGTAGTGGAAAATGGAAATGCAGAGATGGTGGTGGACAATCACCGCATGGAGGACTGTGACCGGCTGTAGGACCAGGTGGCCTTGTGGATGCGGACCACGGGGCTGGAGTAGCGGCCCTCGGAGTCCTCGTCCTGCGCGTCCTCTTCCTCGGCGTGCTCCTGGTAGGACCCGCGCTGGGGGCTGCCCTTCGTCCTCGAGGGTCGCCCAGTGACGGGCGAGTAGGTCTCGGTGGCGTAGTCGGGCAGCTTGAAGCGGTACGTGTGCAGCGTCTGCGCCGCGGGACGGGGACCGCCGGGGCTCGAACTCAGAGACTCAGCGGCAGCCCTGTTGAAGTGCGAGTCCACTTCCGCAGCTGGAAACCTGGAAGCACACACAGGGTACACGTCACTTGCCACGTACACACTCAATGTCGGGTCCAACGCTAGAGACTAACGCTATCCATCCATTTCCTGAGACGTAAATCAATTACTACTTGTTTGTAACTACTTGGTAATATTGAAAAAATAACTACATCTACATGGGATACTCTGCAAATCACATTTAAGTGCCTGGCAGAGGGTTCATCGAACCAACTTCATACTATTCATCTCCCATTCCACTCTCGAATAGTGCCTGCGAAGAAAGAACACCTGAATCTCTCCGTTCGAGCTATGATTTCTCGTACTTTATTCTGATGATCATTTCTATCCATGTAAGTGGGAGTCAACAGTATATTTTCGCATTCGGAGGAGAATTTTGGTGATTGGAGTTTCGTAAGTAGCCCACGCCGCAGCGATAAGCGCCGTTGTTGTAATGATTCCCATCCCAGGTCCTGTATCATTTCCGTAACGCTGTCTCCTCTGTATCGTGACAATACAAAACGAGCTGCCCTTCTTTGGACTCTTTCGATGTCCTCCGTCAAACCCATCTGATAAGGATCACACACTGGGCTGCAATACTCCAAAAATGGATGGACAAGCGTAGTCTATGCAGTTTCTGTTGTAGTTCTGTTGCACGTTTTAAGGGTTCTGCCAATAAAACGCAGTCTCTGGTTCGCCTTTCCCACGACATTATCTACGTGTTCTTTCCAATTTAAGTCTGAAGTAATAGTAATTCCTAGGTATTTTGTGGACTTTACGGCCTTCACTTTTGATTGATCATCATGTAAACAAAGTTTAACGGATTTCATTTCGTACTCACATGGAAGATTTCACACTTCGCATTATTTAGAGTCAATTGCCAATTTTTACACCACAGTGATATCTTATTTAGTTCGTCCTGCAGTTGTTGTTTTTTTTTATCTTCAGATGATTTTACTAGACGGTAAATGACGGCGTCATCTGTAAACGACCTAAGTGAGCTACTTAGATTTTCTCCCAAATCGTTTATTTAAATAAGGAGCAGCAGAGGACCAATGACACTACCCTGTGGAACGCCCGATATCACCTCTGTTTTAGTCGATGCCTTACCATCGATATAATACAGCCACCTAGCCGCTCGGTTAGCCGTCTGGTCTAACGCACCGCTTTCCGAGACGGGAAAGCGTACCGTCTCCAGTTACAAGTGCCTAGCAGGCTGGATGTGGGTCTTAGCCGGTTTTCCACATCCCTCAAGGTGAATACCGGGCTGGTCCCCAAGTCCCACCTCGTTACATGATTCGCAAACATTTCGTAACACTGTACACTTGCACTCATATAACGCAATATCGAGACACTTGGCGTATACATTTCCTGCTGGGGGTCTGAGGTGGCGGCAGGAAGGGCATTCGGGCACCCGTAATTATTAACGCGCCAAATCCGGATTTAACAGAGCCGACCCTGCATGCAAATGATGTGTAACTTTCATACATACATTTAATTCAAAACTTCATTATAAACAATACTTCTGGTTACTTGTCCAGAAGCCAGTTGTACCTTGAAGCCGGTTTTAAACGATGAACGAAAGTGAACAAGATAGATAATAGTCTACTGAAGCGCTCCTAGCGTACTAGCCCTGAACTACAAACTCATGCAAGATCTTGTGGCAGCGTGTTTAGACGATGTTGAAAGTGAGGTTATGACTGTCGATCTGTTATGTAGGAAGTCATAGTTTAATACTGGAATTAAGGAAACAACGCTAAATGTTATTGACGGCCAAAGAGAAGTTTGTAATCTATGTTTTTGGTCGAGGTAGTGTGGTAAAGTGCTGGGAAGTGAAACGTTTCAAAACATCGACATCTGTTTTCAAGCGAAAAATATGAACACACAAACAATATTTATAAGAGCATAAACAGAACTTGTTTACTTTATCGGCTACGATTTGCTCACTGACATTGTTAATAACGTCATGCACAACTGAATTTTTGCCTTTCATTTGGATTGACTTTTTCATTTAAAATGCTATTTAATGAAAATTGCTTCATCAAATTACAATCTTATTCAAATAAACAATTAGCTTCAGTCTTTTCTCTTACAATATTGCAAAACATCAACCATTTTTCGATTTCAGATATACGACCTCGGTTTTAGGTAGACATTCAATTGAGATAAATATGTAAATCGTCATGAAACATTTGCAATTTATCGCTAAACCAAAGTATGATAATAAGATGAAGATTAATAAGACAAATTTGCGTGCAAACCTTTAAACGTCGACTATAATATGAAAATCGCGTGTCAAAAATAGGTTAACTTCCGATGTCAGCAGACGACCATTCAGTCAAAACAATCTTCTAGAGAAAGCTTAACGTGACGTTGACGTGAGGTGACGGTCCGATGATGGACAGTATGAATGCCGCCATTAGAAAAACATTGTGAAATCCATTCTGATCATAAACGTCGACAAAACGCAGAATATACGTAAATACGAAGGAAAATGGCGGACTAACTGGAGCGGTGACTGCAGCTGACAGCTACTAGCTCGCGCATGCGCAGTGAACCCACTAGTACCGAATTTAGAACTGGCCCTAGTTCTTTATCGCTATGATTATCGCGATATATCATACTAGTGCAGCCGTTGAAACGACTGACGGCCGCCCTTAACGCAACTTGTTAGCAGTCTATTACAGGAGTGCTAGTCTTGCATGTTTCGCAGGAGAGCTCCTGTGAAGCTTGGAAAGTAGGAGGGAGGTACTGGCGGAAGTAAAGTTGTGAGGCGGCATCGTGAGTCGTGTCGGGATAGCTCAGTCGGTAGATCGCTTGCCCGCGAAAGGTAAAGGTCCCAGGTTCGAGTCCCGGTTTCGGCACACAATTTTAATCTGCCAGGAAGTTTCAATCTATTACAAGTTCATCTTGAGGTTTGAAAGCTCTTCAATCTCCGTGTTTGCTTACAAATAAATTTGCTTTATAGGTAAGGTCCGCCTTGAGCAAACACAAATGTTTTTTGATTACTCCCAAACATTTTTCGCTGGCGTTGCAGCATCATCAGTGGGATGTTTAATTCGCTTTGTCTGTCAAATTAACAAATGATTGTTTCTTTTGTACATTAACAGTAAAGACTACAGATAATTGTGAGACTACTATACATCGTTTCTTATTTTTATAGGTATGCTAGGCCTACCTTAATACCACATGTAGTTATGTTTGTGGTTCTTCAACTCACAAAACGTCACTGAAATTTTTTGACAGTTTGTCATCTGCAAACCAAAACGTGTGTATTAAATGTGGTATTAAGGTAGGCCTAGTATACCTATAAAAATAAGAAACTATGTATAGTAGTCTCACAATCATGTGTAGTTTTTACTGTTAATGTACAAAAGTAACACTCATTTCATGATTAGTTTGACAGACAAAACGAATTAAACACTGATGCCTGCAACGCCAGCGAAACATGTTTGAGAGAAATCAAAAAACATTTGTGTTTGTTCAAGGCGGACCTTACCTATAAAGCAAATTTATTACAAGTTGGTTCATCGTTTAAAACGGGCTTAAGAAACCTCATGTGAGACCATCAGATTCCTTTAACGCCCCCCCCCCCCTAGGTCTCGCCACCAGCAGGTTTCCTTGCATCCTTCGTAACAGCGCAGCGTGTGCACAGCAGAGAGTAAGAAGGGCGGTGCCGACCTGAGCGAGTCGTACGTGTCGGAGCTGGCCGCCCCCTCCTCCGGTTCCTCGTGGTGGGCGCTGACCTTGGGCCTGGGGTAGTAGGGCCGCGAGTAGGTGCGCAAGAACGCTGACGTCACCCTGGGGCGCGGCCGACCCCCCTCCAGGTCCTCCGCCTCGCCGTCAGGGTGGTACCGGGACGACGGAGTCCGCGACCTGGTCCAGGCGTCAAGGGCGACTCTGTTAGACCGGCTGCAGTGGCCCACTGGCTTATGCTCTTCCTGGTATTAAAGGGTCACAGTGGTTCTCAAACTACTGTCAATTTCATAATGTTTGACCCCTGACTTTGAACTCATATTCTGGCCACATCACACGACGAACATCGATGTTTTATACCTCGAGTCTGACCTTATTACATTTGACATCTTGGCTAAGACAACTGAGTTCACTGACAGAGCGATCCAACAAGATTTCTATTTTTATTGACTGAGGTCCGGAGCCCTAAAAAGCCATGATACACACAGGCCGTCCTTCAACAACTGTTGCGAAGCACGGGCATGTAAGTTGGTTACCTTATAAATTATGTGACTTTGCTCCTGAATAACTCAGTGTATTCGGTAGTAAAACTAAATTATCGAACTTCTGTTGGGCTTGGTGGTCCTGGGGAAAAGCGCTCGGCTAGAAACCGAAGGGTCGCAGGTTCGAGACCCGGTCGGAACTCGGAATTTTTCAGTCTGCCCTTTAACCCATCCTTCACGTCTCAACGATGTGAGGAGTCGCCAGAAACGACACGTGGTTCGGATTCCACGTTAAGCTGTAGGTCCCCTTTGCCCAGTTGGACAACTGGGGTAGGCTAGTGACACACAAGTCGCCGAAGTGGCGTCCAATTGAAAGACTTTCACCAGGCCAATGTGCCACACGAAATTTTTATTATTACCTCGCCAGAATCGTTGAAATATCTACTTTTATTTGGTATGTGTATATTACATTTTATTTCAAAAGGGGACGACATAAGAGGTAATATTTAAGAGACAGCGTGCTTTTTCTGGCTTTTTTCGGCGAATGTCTACTTTATGAATGTACAGAAATCAGACCGTAATTACGAGATTTTTTCCTTTTGAACAGTTTAAAGATCCAACCTTGTTCCATTTACAGATGGAGATTCGTCATTTTCTGATCAGTCGTTTCGTCGCTAAAGTATAAAACGCAAGAAGCTGCAATTAAGCTTATCGTTGCAGCTATTGAGGCGGAGAGGGCATTGCTGTTAAGCTTGAACTTTTGTTGGTGACATCAGATGTCATTACTAATATATTGCCTCAGTGTTTGTCAGTGAAGCAGTGTAAAGCAACTGCGTTAGTGGCTGCAGTATATGCGACGCTATGGCGGGGCGCAGTTGCCACACCAGCGCGCCGCCACTGTAGCAATGCGGCAGAAGCGCCTATTCAACTGTGAAGAACGGCAACACAGCACATGAGAGGACGTGGCACATAAGAATGAAAAAGATAATAAATTAATGACGTGATATTAGCGTTTGATGTAGATTTATGAGCATAAGAATATAACAGCTGTGAAAGGCAAGGAAAGAGCTTGCATTTACATTTATAGTCTTCTTAATAACTATCATCATTAGCCGAATTACAGCAGGCTACACTTACCATAATTAGAACTAAAGGACTAATCAGAAAATAACGAAACTCCGTCTGTAGATAGAACAAGATTCGATCTTTAAACTGTGCAAAGGAAAACTTTCTCCTAATTAAGGTCTGATTTCTGTGCATCCTTAAAGTTGACATTCGCGGAAAAAAACCAGAAAAAGCATTCTGTCTCTTAAATATTACCGCTTTTGAAATAAAATGTGATATTCACATACCAAATAAAACCAGGTATTTCAACGATTCCGGCGAGGTATAAAACATCGATGTTCGTTGTGTGATGTGACCAAAATATGAGTTCAAAGTCAGGGGGCAATCATTATGAAATGGACAATAGTTCGAGAACCACTGTGACCCTTTAATACCCGGAAGAGCGAATTTTGCACTGTGTACAGTTTGACACTTAAAGTCGATAAGAGATGGGCTATTTTTTTCATTAATAAAGGAAAATCAGTCAACAATCTGAAAATTGGTTTGAGAACCATAGTGCTTTACTAGGCATGGTCCTATTTGGAGGTGGTATGCCGTTGCCTTAGAACTGACTTACCCAGCCAGTTGTAGGGGGGACATAGTTTAACGTGGATTCAAAAACATGGTTCTAGTCGATATTTTTAACATCAGCGACATTGTCAGAGGTGAAAGAAATGGAAAGTGACAGATAATAATCCTAGGACCTGCCAGGTATCTAACTCAGGACCTTTGTATTCATAATCTGGCACTACCACTATACTACTGAGCAACACCTTTCTTTTATTATTCGTCCAGATATCTCATTCTGCTCTCAAGATATTGGTGTTTATATATGGCGAACAGTCACTGTGGAATCTCATCTCCCTTAACATGCCCTCCCGTCAGAAAAAAAGAAAAAAAAACACATTCCTATCCTACCACACCAGCAAGCAGCCAAATAATAATGAACACACCCTTTGCTGCGGCGTCGCCATTCGCCACAAAGTCGGCGTTTCGCGCAATTAGAAAACGGGCAACAAGTCACTCCGTGGTGCTTTGGCAGTCATAGTTACCTCTCTGCCTTGCTCCACGCGCCAGTCAATCAGAAGAAGAGGGCTCGGCTAGATATGCTGGCACCACAGCCACGACGGTTCAGTCTACCAGTCAATGGAAGAGTACCAAGCAGAGCTAACAGAGCTACCAGTCCAGGAGATCCGTCTACAGCGATAAGCCGGACCACTACTACTGACTGTAGCTAGGAAGAGATCATTGCAGAACTGTGCACTATGTATTAGGTAGGACCTTGCATCAACAAGCCCACCCAAAGTTGAGTATTACCTTCAATGGTAATAAAAGTATATGTGAGCCAATCACTTCTTTCAGTTTGTGATGATACTGCTGGCCCTCTCATCTCAATGTTATCGTACGATACCGTCTGCCTGGTCCTCTCATCTCAATGTCATCCTACGATACCGTCTGCGTCAGATCCGGAATCGTGTGGTTCAATAGTGATACATTTTGCGTGTGAAGTTACAAACGAAATAGCCAGCCTAGGAATCAGTGTAGGACAGTGTCTCGGTGATACTGTGATTAAAACAAGTGATAATTAATGTAATCTAAGAGATTTGTATAAGACGTTTACAGACAGTTCTATAAACAATAGTTTTGTCATTGTATATTATTTCAATAAATAGACAGACGAATGGTAAAAACTATTGTATCTACATAAAGACATTAAAATAAATAGCATTGTATATATGTTAGGCTCATAAACAAGTTGTCTAGACCAGCTAATTATATTAATTAATTTAATAGTAGAAATTTGAATATTGTAATTCTTTATATATATTGTCTGACATGAGATTTTGAAATTATTTTGAGAATTGCTAAGATAGTTGATAGATCAATATATATTAGGAACATGTATGATGTACTCGTTAACTAATTAATTGTAATTTAACACTTTGGTTTGTTGTCAAACTAAAAGTAGCGTGATTAAAACTTAAAAAGATAGGTGCGATCTAAAATTATTGTATGTGTAGTTTTCATTTTATATTGTGATTATTTTTGTGTACATGAAATAAATGTTCAAATGTTTGTATAGTCTATGGGACTTAACTACAGGGTTATCAGTCCCTAAACTTACAAACTACTTATGAACTACTTACGAACTAGGACGGCACAAATATCCATGCCCGAGGGGGGATTCGAACCCCCGACCGTAGTGGCCGTGTAGACCGTGACTGGAGCGTCTTAGTCCTCTCGGCCACCGCGGCCGGCTGTACATGAAATGTTTTCTTTATGTGTTTGTTAATTGTAAATTAGTATATTCAATTGTTATGAACAATGGATGATGTAACGTCATTATTGCCGATGTTATATATTTGCCTCACCGCCTTGCGTGGGGGAGTTCGAGTTTTGGCTTTTCTAAAGTGCACTGGAAGCTATGTCAGTCTGTTGTTTTATAATGGAAGTTCTATCAGCGAAGTTCTGGTGCTTTTTTATGAAGTTGTAATGTTTTGGTGGAGGAGAAGTTTCATTTCAAATTAAAGAAGAAGTGAAAAATTGTACATATAGAGTATTTATTTCTACCACGACGCCCCCGGAGAATAATGTTGCAGCGAGCAGAACCCCCATACATCGTAATCTTAAAAAGCCGAGTATCGGTAGAATAAACAGTAATTACTTAAAATATATTAAAACGTTATAAGTTGCAGACCTTGTCCACAAACCTTGCTAGCCACGGCCCACCTTTCGAACCTAAGCATCCCGAGGACACAAAACCCTTTTTATTTTGAAAGCAGAGTGGCGACTTATTACACTACAGGTGTGTTGACAGTCCAGTATGCCATGCGCTCACCTCTGGTAGGAGGAGCTGTAGGCCGGCCGGTGGTCCTCCTCGTCCTCGTCGTCTTCGCTGCTGCTCTCCTGTGGCCGCCCCGAGTCCTCATCGTCGTCGCTGCTGGCCGCCTGGTGGTTCTTGTAGTAGGCGGCCTTGGGGTAGTACCCGGGGTAGGAGGACTTGCCGGACTCCTCCTCTCCGTGGTACGGCTTGCTGTGGAAGGTGATCCTCTGGTAGCTGTTGGGGTGTCTGTCTGAGCCGCCTTCGTCCTCAGACTCCTGCTCGGCCCTAATCTTGTGGTGGTCGACACCTGTATGTGGACAGATCAAACTGCGTTACCGAATGCATGACGCTACATTACGAGCAGGTATTGCTGAGAAAAATGTGCTATTGGCTGGATTGTAAAACTGTCAGTCCAGTCCATGTGCATTTGCTATTCTCTTTGTAAGTTTGCATGGCTCAGTTATTGTGTAATCAGTGCATGGATAGCTTTTAAAGAACCAAAAATTGTAAGTCCAGAAGTGAAATTGAAATCATCCCAATACTATTTCTGGTTCCATAGATATTTGGCCACTTCAGCCTCTCTATTCTTTTGCTAAAAGTTTGAATGAATGCTTCGTGGGTAGTGATCTACTACGAATCCTAAGGTCTATTATTAGTGTGAAACGAGCTGGGGAAACGAGTGGATGTTGTGTGATAAGTAGCAACATATTGGGAATAATGCTGTGTTAGTGAGGTACCACAAGTGTCCTAGTTTCCTTACTGTGGCTAACAAAGGTGCATAGGTAAGCAAGTAGATAGATAGGTAAGAAGGCTGACATGTTAAACGATATTAGTGAGGTATCCCATGGATCCTGGTATCCTCGCCATTCCCATACAATGACTAAGGTATGCAGTAGGTAATTAGTAGCCAAATATATAAGTATAGTGCTAGAAAGGTCAAGTCGAAGGAAGAGGTGGCCCTGGCATTGCAACTATGTACCATACAGCGGCTACAGTAGGTAATTAGTGAGGTAGACAAATGGGAAGTAGAAAGGTCGCTATCTTAAATGTTGTAAGTCACTTATCACATGTATACTGGTTGCCTCAAATTCACTGTATGGTGACCAAAAGGGGTAGACATATAGGAAGGTTAGTTAGATATCACATAGGTCTTGGTTTCCCCAACATGCGCCATAGTTAGGTGCATGGTTATGTGCATAGTATGATGAATAATGTGACATGCACAAATGTCTAGAGTTGAACGGTGTTAGTGAGACGTCACACATGTCCAGATTTCGTCATAATGCACGAAACAGTAACCAGGTTAGGTATGTAGATAAGTAGTTTTGTAATTGGACTAGTTCATAACTACAAAGATCGACAATTTAAACGATGGTAATTAGATATCATGTAGGTCCTGAATTCCTCACCATACAACATGCAGTCACTGTTAGGTATAGAGATGACTGTGTAGATAAATGGTAAGAAGATAGGGAAAAGATTAAGTCCAAAGGAACATACACCACTCCATATCGATATACATATGTTTATACATGATTGTTTATCGTTCACTACTTTACCAAAGATGTAGTAGTAGCTTTCAACCTTACATGTCACTCTGAAAGGGCAATTGTAAGAGAACATGAACAGAAAGGACACTGTGACTGTAGTGTGATATTTATGCGAATTTGAGATGGTTGGCAGCAAACCTGGGAAGCCAAAAGGTTAAGGCGACTGCTGGTCCTAAGCAGGAGACCTGGGTTCGAATCCCAGCCCAGTTCAGATATTCACTTGTCGTCATCGACTTATTTCGATGGCCTGGAGCAGCTAAAGTCATTCGTTATCTTCTAATTCCTTCTTCATTCCTCTCATTAAATGTTCAAAAGTCAAACTATGTTAGTGATGTTTCTTGTAGGTCCCGGTTTCCTCACCATGTTCCATACAGTGACTAATGTGGGCAGGTACGTCAGTAGATGAACATGTGTCAATAGGTTGAAAACGCGAACACGTTAAATGATGTTCAATAACATGCAGACCCCATTTTCCTCAAATTGCACCACACAGTGGCTAAGAGGTGGCAGGTATATTAGATGTATCCATGTGGAAGACCCCGATGCAAAACCTGTCCAATCCACCCACCCAGCGCTTCCTATTCCAGTCCTGTCACAGGCTTATCCTACCCCGTCAGAGGCCGGGCCACCTGTGAAAGCAGCCATGTGATATACCAACTTTGCTGCAGTCACTGCACAGTGTTTTATATCGGTATGACGACAAACCAGTTGTCCATCAGAATGAATGGCCACCGCCAAACTGTGGCAGAAAACAAGATAGACCACCCCGTGGCACAGCATGTAGCGGAGCACAGCACTCTGGATTTCCATGGCTGCTTCACTACCCGATCCATTTGGATCCTCCCCTCCACCACCAGCTCTTCTGAATTGCGCAGATGGGAGTTGTCCCTTCAACACCATCTACGGTCCCACAACCATCCTGTCCTCAACCCAAGATAACTTCCCATCCCTGCACCCTAAGCCTACCATCTCTCCGCTCCCCCTCTTCCTTCCCCACCCATTATCCTGTATCGATGTCTTCCTTACAAATGTGTATCACCTTACAATGTCCCCTTAATTTGTTACTTTTATTTTTTTTCCTATTTTTCACAATTTTATTTTTTCGTTTTTCCTAACTTTATCTTGGTCCTTTTTTCCCACTTTATCTTTGTCCTTTTTTCCCAACTTTATTTTTTTCCTTTTCCTCCTAACTTTATTTTTTCCTTTTTTTCTAACTTTGTTTTTCCTTTTCTCCTATTTTTATTTTTCCTTATTATTCTAATCATTTCAAATCCCCCTACTTGGTCCCCGCACTCTTCTACACCTCCCTTTTATCCCGAGGGGACTGAGGCGTTCCAGTCACGGGCTGCACTGCCACTACGGTCGGGGGTTCGAATCCCTCCTCGGGCATGGATATTTGTGCCGTCCTTAGTCTTAGTTAGTTCATAAGTAGTTTGTAAGTTTAGGGGCTGATGACCCCGTAGTTAAGTCCCATAAGCTATACACACATTTGATCATTTGAATCCCTTTTATCCTTTCCCACCTCTTCCCTTCACTGTATTCATTCCCACAATTTAAATTACCGCCTTTAAAATCCATCATGCAATTCGGGACTTTTCATCCACACCTTTACCCAGCAACCTTCCCCCTCCACTCCCCAACTCACTCACACTCTAGATACTTGTGGCACTGGAGTGGACGGACATGATAGTTGTGTTTGTATAGTTGCCTGAGTGATTACGTGATTGTATATGTTTCTTTTTCTGACGAAGGCCATGGACGAAAATTTAAGTTGTGTGACTGTGATTATCTATTTTCGTGTCTGTCAGCAGCTCAGGGAGCCTCTTTACGGGGAGGTGTTAGCTTTCCTCTATTATTGATATTCCTATCGGATTTTTCATTGCTAAGATTTATCGATAAGATGTATATGCGATGTAAGTGAGATAGCATGTGAGTCCTCACCATGTACCAAGCAGTGATTAAGACAGGTGGTTATGTAGATAGCTAGATAGATAATTACAGCGACAGACAAGTTAAAGGGAAATATTGCATAATTCCTGGTTTCCTCACCATATACCTCACAGTGGCAAAGATAGGTAGTCGGATAGGTAGCTAAGTATGTAGATAGATAGATAATTAGATAGAAAGGTGATCAAGTTAAACGATGTTAGCGAGATATCACACAGGTCTTTGTTTCCTGCATGACGTTTTCTCGCATTCCAGACCACGACTTACGGTCAGTCAACACGGTGTGAGTCTCACCTGCGCCGCTGTGGTACGTGCCGGACTTGTAGGCCGGTCGCTCCTTGTAGCTGCCGTCGTCGTCCTCGTCATCAGCGTCACTGGAGGCGGGGGTGGGGTGAGGTCGGGCAAGGCCGCTGCCTCTCTGCTCCTCGGGGAACTCCGTCACCTGTTGACGGGCACACAGCCGTTGTTTACTGATGCTTGTCGTGGAGGCAACGTCAAGGACTAACTTAAGCATCCACACAAATGATTCAAGCGGTTACCCTGCAACCTAGTCGAAACTAGCAGATATTTCTTTAATGGTTTCCTCGAGCGACAAAGATTTCATTCCAAATAATGTATAATATCAACTTCTACATCCATACTCCGCAAGCCACCTGACGGCGTGTGGCGGAGGGTACCTTGAATACCACTATCGGTTTCCCCTCCTATTCCAGTCACATATTGTTCGTGGAAAAAAGGATAGTCGGTGTGTCTCTGTGTGGGCTCTAATCTCTCTGATTTTATCCTCACGATCTCCTCCCGAGATATACGTAGAAGGGAGCAATATACTGCTAGACTCATCGGTAAGGTACGCTCTCGAAGCTTCGACAAAAACCCGTACCGGGCGACAGAGCGTCTCTCCTGCAGAGTCTTCCACTGTAGTTTATCGATCATCTCCGAAACGCTTTCTCGATTACCAAATAATCTACATCTACAGCTAGCAAGCCACCCGAAGGTGTGTGGCGGAGGGTACCTTGAGTACCACTATCGGTTTCCTCTCCTATTCCAGTAACGTATTGTTCGTAGGAATATAGATAATCGGTGTGTATCTTTGTGGGCTCTAATCCCTCTGATTTTATCCTCACGATCTCCTCCCTAGATACACGTAGGAGGGAGGAATCGTCGGTAAAGGTATGTTGTCGAAACTTCGACAAAAACCCGTACCGAGCTGCAGAGTGTCTCTCTTGCAGAGTCTTCCACTGGAGTTTATCGATGATCTCCATAACACTTTCACGACTACCAAATGATCCTGTAACGAAGCGCGCTGCTCTCCGTTGGATCTTCTCTACTTCCTTTATCAACCCCACCTGGTACGGATACCACATCGGTGAGCAGTTTTCAAGCTGTGGGCGAACAAGTGTACTGTATTCTTCTTCCTTTGTTTCCAGGCTGCATTTCCTTAGGATTCTTCCAATGAATCACAGCCTGGCATTTGCTTTACCGACATTAGATTTTATATGGTCGTTCCATTTTAAATCACTCCTAATGCCTACTCCCAGATAATTTATGGAATTAACTGCTTCCAGTAGCTAAATGATAAAGGATCTTTCTTTGTATGGTATTCGTAGCACGTTAGACTTGTCTATATTGAGATTTAATTGCAATTCTGTGCACGTCAATTCGATGCAGATCCTCCTGCATTTCAATACAATTTTCCATTGTAAAATGTAAACTTTCACGGCCGGAATGGTCAAAATAACTAAAAATTTCCGGGTTGTTATGCCGTGGTCAGCTACTGTCAGCTACTCGCTCAGTAGCGAGCCAGGGTGTGAATCGGACATCCAAAAGTGCCACGATACCCCTTGAGAATGCCCTCCGCAGTCGGGGACGAAACATTGGGTTTTAATAATAAATCCACTAGACCACGGCACAACAGCCCGAAAATTTTTAGTAATTTTGAATTTTCCATTATTATAACCTCTCTATATACTACAGCAACGCCCACAAAAAGCCTCAGTGAACTTTGATGTTATCCACAAGGTCATTTATATATATCATGAACAGCAACGAACCCATGACACTCCCCTGTGGCACACCTTACATCACTCTTACTTCGGAAGACTTCTCTCCATTGAGAATGACCTGCTGCTTTCTATTATCTAGGAATTCCTAAATCCAATCACACAATTTTTCTAATAGACCATATACTCTTACTTTGTTCAGTAAACGACTGTGGGGAACTGTATCAAACGCCTTGTGGAAGTCAAGATACACGGCATCTACCTGAGACCCTGTGTCTATGGTCCTCTGAGTCTCGTGGACAAATAGCGCGAGAATAATAATGCAAATTCGTATACAGCATGGATACCCCTTCTAGGTATTAGGTCTGCATGAAGTCGGTGGGGTCCACATATTTTCCTAGCGCATATGTTAACCCAGCCATATTGGAACGTACTCGCATCGCGATGAGGGTCTGCGACATTACCTGAGGTGGCTTGGGGGGTCCCGCAGGGCGGCTGTGCTGGACTGGCACCACCGGCTGCTGCAGCTGCGGCCTGAGCGGCTGCTGCAGCTGCTGCTGAGGCTGCTGAGGCTGCTGCATCTGTAGCAGCTGCTGCTGGAAGCGCGCGTAGGGCTCCTCGACGCCGGAAAAGTACTGCGGGAAGCGCTGCTTGGCCTCGGCCAGGCTGAGCGGCCGGTGCGGCGCCAGCAGCTGGTTGCTGACGCCCACGGTGGCCACCGACTGCTGGCCAGACTTGCCGGCCACCGGGTACGAGTAGAAGCTGAAGGGCCCGCCCGCGGATCCAGGGGCGATGCCGCCCTGAGCCACCACGCTGCCCGGGAACGCCGCTGCGGTCGATGCCGCTCCTGCAAACGACACAGCGCCGTTACTAGCTGTGGCCTACACCACGGCTAGACATCTACAGCTCAGACTCTATTAGTATCTTCAAATGATGCAGGAAAATATTTTTTAAGAAGCTCCTCTAGTAATAATAATAATTTTGTGTGGCTCATTGGCCCGGTGCAAGTCTTTCAACCAGAAGCCACTTCAGCGACTTGCGTGTCGCTAGCCTACCCCAGTTATCCATCAGGGGAAAGGGGTCCTAGAGCTTTCTGGCGACTCCTCGCGTTGTTGAGAGGTGAAGGATGGGTTAAAACGCAGACTGAAAAACTCTGTCCAACTCGGTTTCGGCCCCACAACCCCTCAGTTTCCAGTCGAGTAGTTTACCCCAAGAGCACCAAGCCCTACAGAACTTCGATAATTTAGTTTTACTACCGAATACACCGGGTTATTCAGGAGCCATATCACATAATTTATAAGGTAATTCTATATGTGAAAACAATGAGTAAAAATTCTACAGACGTACCGATTTTCCATTGTTCCATAAATGGGAGTGGAGTGAAGGTTACACAAATCAATGAATGAATATGAAGACATGTGTGAACATTCCAGAACGAAACTTTAACTCTGTAGCGGAGAGTGCATTAATATGAAACTTGCTGGCAGATTAAAAATATGTGCGGGAACTGGGACTCGAGCCTCAGACCTTTGTATTTCGCAGTCAAGCGCTCCACCGACTGACCTACCCCGGCACACTTCACAGTCAGTCCTCACAACTTTACTTCAGCCAGTACCTCCCCTCATACTTTTCGAAGGTAGAGCGCTTGTCCGCGAAAGGCAAAGGCACTAGGTTTAAGTCCCAGTTCCGACACACAATTTTAATCTGCAAGGAAATTTCATCAATGCACACTCCGCTCTAGAGTGCAAGTTTCATTCTGGAAACATCCCTTCGGCTGTGGCTAAGCCATGTCTCCATCATATCCTTTCTTCCAGCAGTGCTAGTTCTGCAAGTTTCGCAGGAGAACTTCTGTTGTGAAGTCTGGAAAGTAGGAGGTGAGGTTCTGGCGGAAGTAAAGTTGTGAGGACGGACCACGAAGCATGCCGGGATAGCTCAGTCACTTTAGCGCTTGCGGCTAAAGGCAAAGGTCCCAGATTCGAGTCCAGATTTCGGCACACAACTTTAATCTTCCAGGAAGTTTCAAGTGTTAACATTACTCACCAAAGTGCTGTGCTGTGGTGGACAGAATAATGATGGGACAGAAGAGTGATTCAACCTACAAGGAGTGTTCAATTACCAACACATTGGACGGTGTCTTCTATTCACAACTGAACATCATCTCAGTATTCATGGACACTATAGAATTGTTCGACTGAAAACATTCTGGCACAACATTGGCGTGGCCTCACGACAGGAGCCAACTCACCACTGCACACTCGGTGTACCTGTTGTATCAGTGCAACATCACAGTGTTGCGATTATAATACTTGAAACGTAAACCTGTATGATGTTTTACACAAATTGATCACACAACTTGGAATGTGGTGGAAGTGTTCCTCCTGGCTGCGGGCTGAGGACTACACTTCCATATAACAGCACGATTTAGAGACAGGCCCAGGATTGGCCTAGAAGCCCAGACACGGGAAACACCAGGCTTCTGGCAAGAGTGCTTGAATAGGTGCATGAGAAATAGCCTGCCTTGTCCTTTGATGAAGGGGATTGGAGGCAGGCAACCGCCAGCACTCGACAGTTAGCGTGACTTGAGCTAACAGTCGTGTTAGGTTGCTCTTCAGAAGTGTTAGCAACACCAATTATGTAAATCCCTCAATAGGCGATAAGTGTTTTTGCATATCATTGGAGGACACTATAGGTATGTAAGACTAGACCTATGCTCTGTACCCCATGATGAATAAACAACGAATACCCAAGTATCTCATTTTGAACATCAACCACCATTTCTGTAAGAGCCAGCGACCAGAAAATCGGTTGCAGTTGTGGCACACTCCTACAGATGAAACGTCAGTGGCATCTTTACAAAGATGTTACTTTAACATCTTTGTAAACATGCAGCATTTATATGAAACTGTCATATACCAGCAAACAAGAACTTCGTAAAGATTTAATGAAAGTTCATAAAAGCTGGGGACAGTAAGTACATATGTACATCTAGCATAGCAGGAAGTATAGTAAGTTTATGAGAGACTGGTTGAACATGGCCTAAGGCCAAAACAGCTGTTACTATAATAATAAAGTAAGTAGCAGTATTAGAAGGACAAACATTTTTATAATCCCTATAAAGTACATGGATCTATTGTTCAGAACTGTGCTCTGTGTCCTGCACATGGGGTACTTTGAAATCAATAAGAATTTCTTCACTGTATATTTTGGCTACTTGATAAAATGTGCTGTGTCGACCCCTAAAGAACACAGAAATGTGGCTAACACAAAATGTCAGGAAACTGGACTTCACATCCTTCTGAAATAAGCAATTCAATTAACAGTTGCAGCAAAGGTTCTTTCGGTTATGTCCGAAAGAACAGACGCCACAAATCTTGGAAATCTTCTAATTGATATATTTAAAGTGCATGTTATAGAAAAACGGAAGATGAACAGATAATGAAATCAAGGTAAAAGTAGGTTTCTCGTGATCTTGTGTTAGATAAAGAGGGATCCAACTTACCAAAGAGTCCAGCATTGAAATTCTGCTTCAAGCCAGACGGCGCAGGGTAGAAACTCGGGTAGGCGGCAGAATTCTGCGCGAAGAGGCTGCTAGCTGCGGGCTGGCCGAAGGTGAAGTTCTGCGGGAAGTTGGCAGCACTGGGCGCGGCCGCCGAGGCGTAGAAACTGCCGCCGGGCAGGTAGGATGAGCCCTGGGGCAAGAGGTTGGCGGCCGCGGGCAGCGAGTAGTTGTGCGGGGCCGAGTACTGAGCCGCGGGGGTCGCGGCCGACAGCAGCGCCGCCAGCGGGGAGCCGGCGGACGAGCGGTTGGCCTGCGGCGAGGAGGCGGCGCTCAGCAGGCCGGGGTAGGCGGCGGCGCGCAGGAACGAAGGCGAGAAGGCGGTGGATGTGCTGCCGTAGCCCAGCGGTAGACCCACGCCCGCCTGCAGGCACCACAGTCCAGGCGTAAAACGTCAACATTCACGGGCGGAGAAGGTAATTTACTAAACTAATCCGAGCTATTGTGCCTTAAGTACTTGATTGGGAGTGCTTACACCATCTGCCATACAGTACTGATCGAAACAAACAAATGTTTGTAGAACTTACGGCACTTAAGTACGGGGTCATCAGTCCCTAAGCTTACAAACTACTTACGAACTAGCTAAGACTAAAGACGGTACAAATATCCATGCCCGAGGGGGGATTCGAACCCCCGACCGTAGTGGTCGTGCAGACCGTGACCGGAGCGCCTCAGTCCCCTCGGCCACCGCGGCCGGCAGTACTGATCTAGCACCAAATGATTTCCATCTGAAACTTCCAGGCAGATTAAAATTGTGTGCCGGAACCGGGACTCGAACCTGGGACCTTTGCCTTTCGCGGGCAAGCGCTCTACCACTGAGCTACCCCGACACGACTCACGATGCCGCCTCACAACTTACTTCCGTCAGTACCTCGCCACCTACTTTCCAAACTTCACAGAAGCTCTCCTGCGAACCATGCAAGACTAGCACTCCTGGAAGAAAGGATATGGTGGAGACATGGCTTAGCCACAGCCTAAGGGATGTTTCCAGAATGAAACTTTCACTCTGCAGCGGAGTGTGCGCTGATATGAAACTTCCTGGCAGATTAAAATTGTGTGCCGGAACCGGGACTGGAATCTGGGACCTTTGCCTTTCACGGGCAAGCGGTCTACCACTGAGATACCCCGACACGACTCACGATGCCGCCTCACAACTTTACTTCCGCCAGTACCTCGCCTCCTACTTTCCAAACTTCACAGAAGCTCTCCTGCGAACCATGCAAGACTAGCACTCCTGGAAGAAAGGATATGGTGGAGACATGGCTTAGCCACAGCCTAAGGGATGTTTCCAGAATGAAACTTTCACTCTGCAGCGGAGTGTGCGCTGATATGAAACTTCCTGGCAGATTAAAATTGTGTACCGGAACCGGGACTCGAACCTGGGACCTTTGCCTTTCGCGGGCAAGCACTCTACCACTGAGCAACCCCGACACGATTCACGATGCCGCCTCACAACTTTACTTCCGCCAGTACCTCGCCTCCTACTTTCCAAACTTCACAGAAGCCCTCCTGCGAACCATGCAAGACTAGCACTCCTGGAAGAAAGGATATGGTGGAGACATGGCTTAGCCACAGCCTAAAGGATGTTTCCAGAATGAAACTTCCACTCTGCAGCGGAGTGGAGGCGAGGTACTGGCGGAAGTAAAGTTGTGAGGCGGCATCGAGTGTCGTGTCGGGGTAGCTCAGTGGTAGAGCGCTTGCCCGCAAAAGGCAAAGGTCCCAGGTTCGAGTCCCGGTTCCGGCACATAATTTTAATCTGCCAGGAAGTTTCATATCAGGATACACTCCGCTGCAGAGTGAAAGTGTCATTCTGGATTTCCATCTGTTTCCAGCATTTGCAACTCTCGCGAAAGGCACTTTGGAAGCAATGCTTACGTCAAACAAGCCATTCAACACTTCTTCCTTATGCGAGATCCTAATTTTTTTCTGGACAACTTTTTGAAGTGTATAAAGCGGTATGACAAATGTATCAATGTACTTGGGAAATATGTAGAAAAATACAGATATGTCTTATGTTTAATGTCTCATTTCATTCTATTTTTTTTTTTTTTTCCAAACACAACTTTGGCCACAGTCGACAGGGGAATCTTATCTTCCGAGTGCCTCTCGTACAAATAAATAGCTTGCTATTAAAATTAGCACATTTAAGATGAGTTTTGAAATACATTGTAAGGATATCAGAATATAGTTTTATGTTACAGGAGCCATGAGATACCCTTACGTCCATCGTGTGCAAGCTTTAGGTATTGATTGAAGAGAGGATACCGAACAAACAACGTCTAATGAATGTATGCATGGTTTCCATGCTAGAGAGCATTTATTCATACTTTGTTACAGAGATTGCAGTCCAATACGTGTTGTTCCAAACACCCATAAATACGGTATGCATGATTTACTCCTAGAGGGCAGTACTGTTCTGAATATCGATGCCATTGATGATTCGAAGAGAAATGAGACTACCAAACGCTGTTCATGTCTGGGCACTTCTCACAAGGAGACCACATGGATATCGGATTTTACAATTTCTCTATATATATGTTATATGGAGCCATTCAACACAACCCTCATAAATTCTCGAGGAAATGATATACCTACTAATATCTTTGCAAGTAACTAATCTCCTCAACCATCATTTTAGGTGACGACAAGGTGTTCAACTCGTCTACATACGCACAAACAAAAACTGACACAGCACATGAAATTAGAGGTGCCAAAATGTTGTATATAACTAAATTTGAAATGGATAGAAAATTTCTGCCACAGCGACAGTGGGATGCCAAGTACCGACTGCATATTTGTGAGGCAAGAACCCTACCAGTTTCTATTTTTTTACAGAGGGCGTTAAGTCCGTTGACCGTGCGCACTGAGCCACAGCTCCCGGCCTCACTTGAGCTACACCGACAAATGCTGTCACTGATTTAATTACTAGTACTTACATATATAAACAAAATTTCAAAGTCGATTTTCTAGAGGATTTTTGAGAGTAGCGTCGAATGGCTTTGGCTGATTGCAATTTTGAGTTCTGACCTTCACGTCCCACAAATATAAAAAATTCTAAAATCCGATATCCATGTGGTCTGCTTGTCAGTCGCGTCTTCCCAGATAGACAGATAGGACAAGGAGGTCAACATATTCATGCAGCGTTGTCACCACTGCGATTTTAGTAGTTGTGTGTGAAATGCTGTATAAATGTCCATGCGTTGAGGCCCATGGGCACTATTTTTGACAGTACTATAAGTGTGGCTATATGGTCCTGTGGAGTGTGTTATTGAACTGCAGTTAGTGTAAGAAAGTATGATTGAATGGTCTGGAAACTGGAATCATGCAATAATGGGCTCAAGTTTATCAGATCTTTTTTGGCCTATATCGTCCCTCAATCAATCCCTAGAATTTCAAATAAGATGTAAAGATTACATAAAGTCCAAGAATACTTTCAATTAATTATTGCACAAGAACGAAACAATGTACAGATATCATAAATATTTTGAAGAGAAACCCTGAAAGTTTTTTTTTTCATGTATACTGCCACATCGTAGTTTGGTAATTTACTAATACTCAGTGTTAGTTGCAAAGATTGATAGTTCATGTGTGGAGCGAGCTTTCTGAGTGTTTGAGTTATATCTGTAAAATGTTTGTTTCTTCTGCAATAAATAATTGAAAATATTCCCAGATTTATTATGTGTGTGTGTGTATGTGTGTGTCTGTGTGTGTGTATGTCCCACTTACTTTGATGGGTATGAATGTATAGTATGGTTTATGAAAGTAAGTACTATGAGCTATTCTAAAACAAAATGTTATTTTGAACACAAATATGTGTTTTAATTGATACATTATATTATTTATTGTGAAATCAATAGCATGAAAAATTACAAAAAAGGATGACGTTAACTGCATTGCAATATATCACACCCAGAAAAAATGCGAAGTGAGAATGACTTTTGAAAAGAATGAATTTCGAAGCTGGCCAACGCCTCCAAGACAGAAGGCCTCACAACAGTCTGTGTCATGTCACACCAACCAGGCGATGACGGAGCACAGTGCACTGTCTCACATCTCAGAGAGGCCAGCCAGTCAGCTGGCAGTCGCCGCCTGGCAGTATGACCTGACACAGACCGCTGTGAGGCCTTTTATCTTGGCAGCGTTGAGCTAGCGCATTACGAGACTGGAGCAAGACGTCTCTAGCTGTTGCACTCCGTTCTGTGGTGCTAGGATGGTAGTGGAGGGAGGGTAAATGGGAAGGATGCAAAACGGTGATGGTAAAAGATACAGCATGGAGGAGCAAGTAAGTGGCTAATAAATGCAGCTTGGGAAAGCTCTCCGCCCCGGATGGGGAGTAAAATGAGTAGATAGATGAGTGTACAGAAACTCAGGAAATGAGATTGGGGAGATGGGGAGCACAGTAAATGCAGACACCGAAAATTTGTAGACGCCGTCCTAGGTGAAATGCATACAAGCGTTTATCAGCTGGTGAGTGGTGTGTGTGGCTTACCAGTGGTAGAGGCTGGTAGGCAGCCGCCTTGCTGCTTCCAGAGGAGACCAGCGAGGCAGCAGACCCGGCCGATGCCTGTGCGGGCAGCTGATAGGCCGCGGGCAGCAGCGAGGAGAAGGGCCCACTGTACAGTGCCTGCCGCTTGCCCTTGGCTTGCCCTTGGCCCTCGGGGTCGGCCTTTGTTTCCTCGGTCGCCTTCTCCGTGGTGGGCGGTCCCTCGCCGACTGCTGCCACAGCCTCGGTTTTCTCGACCTCTGCGGCCAGAACAGCCGGCACCAAGAGTGCCATTACCAGCAGCAGCGCTGGTCGCTGTCTCAGTGCACTGAGCATTATCTGAAACGTAAGGACACGTCATCAGTCAACCACCAGGCTGACAGCAAATTACACTTTTAATCAAATAAATCGCAATTTGCGATCAGTTATGGCTTCACTGCACTAGGTTTAGATGAAATACCCAAGTGCAGCAAATGAAAATTTGTGCCCGGCCGGGATTCGAACCCGGGATCTTCTGCTTACTAGACAGACGCGTTGACCACTCCGCCACCGAGGACACAGTGATCAGCCCGACTGCTGAGGACTCTTCCCTGCACGTCTCCCACCACACTCAAATCTTCATTCGCCATGCTGTCTCCTTCCTATTACCACAGCCTATTTTGTTCTGAAATGCTCGCAGCCACAACACTGTATTCCCACATCAGAGAGAACAGACAAGCCGAGGCTGGGCTCCTGACGGTAATTAATTGTGTCTCGATACCTCATGGCCTGTGTTGCGAGCATTACAGAACAAAATAGGCTGTGGTAATAGGAAAGAGACAGTGTAGCGAATGGAGATTTGGGTGTGGCGGGAGACGTGCAGGGAAGAATCCTCTGCAGTCGGGTTGGTCACTGTGTCCTCGGTGGCGGAGTGCTCAAAGAATCTGCCTAGTAAGCAGGAGATCCCGGGTTCGAATCCCGGCCAGGCACAAATTTCCATTAGCTGCACTTGGGTATTTCATCCAAACCTAATACAGTGAAGCCATAAGTGATCGCAAATTGCGATTTATTTCATTAATTTGAACGCAGTATTGTCATTAAATATATATATAATTATACTTTTAGTGACTGTGGCGTCTGCTCCTTTGGACACATCTAAAACAACACACGTCTCTGTTGCTACAGCTGTTCTAAATAAACATACTTATAGCGAGTAATTAGTGAAACCTTTTATTTATTTTGGCAGGTCCATTTATGGTGCATTATAGTTAATGTCGTGAAGGAAGGTACTTCCGCACATCTGGAGTGATAGGGAAAGTGTGGACACAAGGAACTATGGCCGAGTGCCAACAGTGGAGTCTGTGGGAGGAACATTGCTTAATTTGTGGCCTGCCATGCACCTAGAGACTGGCTGCAAGTGCGCTAATGAAAGGGGATGCGCAGAAATGCTGAAAACTGGGCTACCTTCCTACGTGACGCGGCCTATAAAAGACACAGGCGTTAGCTGCGGGATGACTGTTTGCAGTTTCATTAAAAAGAACTGACTTGTTACACTCTGACGTAGACACAGACGGTGTACACACAGATAATGATGAACATGAAGAGTGTAGAGGGGGAGGAGCAAGCAGAGAAGAGAAAGTGAGGAAGGTCAGAGGGAGCCTAGGAGGGGTGATGGACGAGGAGGGGGAGGAGGCAGGAGGGGCTACAGGATTGTAGGGAACAGGAGGAGGATGGGATGTCCCAGGAAGCTGTAAGGAGTGGGAGGGAGATACTGGAGGGACTGCCAAGAGTAGGGGGAAGTTTGAGGGGGTGCAGGACCCTCGAGGGTGTGTCAGGGGGGGGGGACGAAGAGAGGAAGGAAGGAAGGAAGTTTGGAGTTTAACGTCCCATCGACAGAGTGGTCATTGGAGACGGAGCTTACACTCTGAGTATTTGGGTAAGGATGTGGAAGGAAATCGGCCTTGCTCTTTCAAAGGAACCATCCAGGCATTTGCCTGGAGTGATTTAGAAAAATCATGGAAAACCCAAATCTGGGTGGCCAGAGGTGGATTTGAACCACCATCCTTCCGAATGCGAGTCCAGTGTGTTACCGCTGCGCCACCTCTCTCGGTGAAGAGGGGAAGCATCAGAGCTGGTACAAAGGTTAGGTGGACATAGGGCATCATCAGGAAGGGGAAGCATGCAGAGGGTAAGGAGCGTGGACAAGTGGAGATCAGGGGGGATACAGTGGTAATGGCGTGGCAACAGACCAGGATTGGTGAGGAGACGATGGACAATATGGTGAGGGGGGATCTAGTTTATGGTAAAGGAATTGGAGGCAGAGGTGTTGACTGAGAAGGACAAGGTGGGGGAAGGGACTGAGGTCGTACAGGAGCCGCATCAGGGAGGGAACACGGAAGGCGAGGCAGAGTGTGTGGTGTTGCAGGTTCTCCAGGGATTTGTAGAAGGATGTTGGGGTGGCGGAGATCCAGACAAGAGATGAAAAGGATGGGACGGATGAGAGATTTGTAGGCATAGAGGACGGTGGAAGGGTTAAGGCCTCATGTTCAGCCAAAAAGGAGTTTGAGGAGACAGAGCGGGAGCAGGCTTTTTTTTTTTCTTTTTTCTTTGTATGGTGCGGAGTTGGAGAGTCCAGGATAGGGTGTGATCAATGGTAAGGACCAGGTACTGTAGGACGGGGTTTAGATGGATGGAACGATGATGGAGGATGATATAGAAATCACAGGGTCGGTAGGAGGTCTTGATACAGCCTATGAAGATCGCCTGGGAAATATAAATTTAGTTTGGCCATTTTCATTCCTGCTATTAGATGTTGTAATCAGAAAACATTGACTTACGAAAGGTTGTGCTGTGACCGTAAATGGCACTCGTGTTTCTGGCTTACCAGGCAATCGTCTTACACGAGACACCTTTGACGTTGAACACTCGGAACCGGACTAAGACAAAACAGTGCTGTGCGCCATTTCCATGCAAAACGACAAAGTTGTCTGCTAGCGCCACTAGATGGTGGCATACAGGGTGAATCAACATTTACACCGCGAATATTGAGGAAACGGAAAGTGATATTGATGTGAGGTTTCCACAGAATGGATTGGTAGTCAAGGACTCGTATTGTTAATCACTAAACAGATTGTAAAAATACCTAGAAAGTGTATTTTTTATGCAAACATAGAATTTTTCAAATGTAACAATGGTTGTTTCTACCATGCACTGGAAATTTTGACATCAGCTGTGTACAAAGAATTTTGAATGACACATTTATCACGTTTAGTTTGGCAGCTACAGCCATTCAAAGTTTTGGGGGTGGAGGCTACGACTCCACAGCATCAGCAGCAAACAGCCGCAAATTGCAACTACTTTGACCATCACGTCATTTAGAAAATAATAGCGGTCCTATCACACTTCCTTGGGACACCCCTGACGATAACATAGCCTCAGATGAACACTCGCCATCTAGGATAACGCACTGGATTGTATTACGTGAGCAATCTTCGAGCTACCTACAAATGTGGGCACCTATTCCATATGCCAGAACCTATGTTAGCAGTCTGCACTTCGCTACAGTGGCAAACGCCTTTCGAAAATCGAGAACTAAGCAGTCTCCCTGTTGCTCTTCACTACATTGTTGGCCAACACCGCCTAGGAGACAAGGCCTCACAACTTGGCGGTTAATGCCTCTATCTTAGAGATCGGCCTCCCAGCTTCAGATCTCCGTACCTTGTTGCGCCGTCGGGTACATCAGCTTTGGGATGCTGAGTGGCGCAACCTGAGCACGCCCAACAAGCTCCGGGTTGTCAAGGAGACTACGGCTGCGTGGCGCTCCTCAATACGTGAATCTCGCCGGGACTCGGTGGTTTTGTGTCGCCTCCGAATTGGGCACACGTGGCTCACCCATGGACATCTCCTTCGGGGTGAGGACCCACCCCAATGTCGGTGTGGCTCCAATTTGACAGTCGTCCACATATTGTTGGACTGCCCCGCTTTAGCCGCCTTGCGGAGAAATTTTAACCTCCCTGCTATTTTATCAGAAGTTTTAGGTAACGATGCTACAATGGCAGATTCGTTTTACGTTTTATTCGAGCAGGGAGTTTTTATCACTCTCTCTATAACTAGAGATTGCCTTGTACTGCCGAGTGGTTGACTTTTCCTATTTCATTTTTATGGTCGGCCAGCCACAGCCATCGGCTTCCTTGTTATAAGCTGTCTGGTGTGATGGTCTCCTTTCGTTTTGTTTCTTGTCGTTTTAGATGTTTTATGGACTCAGTGGGATTCCTCTCCCACTTTACACTTTAACTCTAAGCCTGTCTCTTTTACGCCCACAGTGAAATGGGGAACTGATGACCGTTGCAGTTTGGTCCCCCTTAAACATCCAACCAACCAACCAACCAACTGGCCGTGCCTATGTCACACCGAGATGCCCCGGCAGCCAGCTGACTGGCTGGCCACTGGGGCACGCCCACCGCCTCGTAGCGGCCGGCTAGTCAGCTGGCGGCCGTGGCCTCTCGGTGTGACGTAGGCACGGCCAGTTGGAGGCCTCGTCTTCTAGGCGGTGTTTTGTTGGTGGACGACGTTGAAAAGAAATGTTCAAATGTTTGTAAATCTATCGGACCAAACTGCATGGTCATCAGCCCGTAGCTTACAAACTACTTAAACCTAGGTAAACTAACCTAAGGACAAACACACACACCCATGCCCCAGGGAGGACTCGAACCTCCATGGCGAGCAACCGTGCGTTCCGCAGCGAGGCGCTTTAGACCGCTCGGCTACTCCGCCGCGGCGACGACGTTGAAATCATTATCAGTGCATCCACTGTCACCTATATGATTCATATGGTACTCGCCGTTGTTGTTGTTGTTATGGTCTTCAGTCCGGAGACTGGTTTGATGCAGCTCTCCACCCTACTCTATCCTGAGCAAGCCTTTTCATCTCCTCATAAGAACGACAACCCACATCCACTTGAATCTGCTTACTATACGCGGCTCTAGGTCTCCCTCTGCGATTTTTACCCCACACACTTACCTACAATGCTAAATTTACGATTCCACGATGTCTAAGAATGTGTCCTACCAAGCGATCCCTTCTTTTAGTTAGGGTGTGCCAAAAATTCCTTTTCTCACCAATTCTGTGCAGTACCTCTTCATTAGTTATGCGATCTACCCACCTAATCTTCAGCATTCTTCTGTAGCACCACATTTCAAAAGCCTCTATCCTCTTCCTGTCCGCACTGCTTATTGTCCATGTTTCACTCCCGTACAAGGCAACACTCCACACAAATGCCTTGAGAAAAGACTTCCTTACACTTAAATAAATATTCGATGTTAGCAAATTTCTCTTTTTCAAAAATGCTTTTCTTCCCATTGCCATTCTGCATTTTATATCCTCTGTACTGCGACCATCGCATGTTATTTTACTACCCAAGTAACAAAACTCATTTACCACCTTCATTGTCTCGTTACCTAATCTAATTCCTTCAGCATCGCCTGATTTTCTAAGACCGCATTCCATTATTTTTGTTTTGCTCTTGTTAATGTTCATTTTATACGCTCTCTTCAACACACTGTCCATTCCATTCAACTGCTCTTCCAGGTCCTTTGCTGTCTCTGACAGAATTACAATGTCATCAGCAAAACGCAATGTTTTTATTTCTTCCCCCTGAACTTTAATCCCTATTTCAAATTTTTCCTTTCTTTCCTTCACCGCCTGCTCGATGTACAAATTAAATAGCATCGGAGAAAGGCTACAACCCTGTCTTACTCCCTTCCCAACTGATGCTTCCCTTTCATGCCCTTCGAGTCTAATAACTGCGGTCTGGCTTTTGTACAAGTTGTAAATAACTCTCCTTTCCCTATATTTTACCCCTGCTGACTTCAGAATTTGAAAGAGTGTAGTCCAGTCAACATTGTCAAATGCTTTCTCCAAATCTACAAAAGGTAAAAATGTAGGTTTGCCTTTCCTTAATCTATCTTCTAAGATAAGACGTAAAGTGAGTATTGCCTCCCGGGTTCCTACGTTCCTCCTGAATCCAAACTGATCTTCCCCGAGGTCAGCTTCTACCAGCTTTTCCATTCTCCTATAGATAATTCGTGTTAAAATTTTGCAACCATGACTTATCAAACTGATGGTTCTGTAATTTTCACACCTGTCTGCCGTTATCGGATCAAAATCGAAGTCGTCATTCGAAGAGTCCTGTTTTTCGGTGGCAGTGTAGTTACGAAAAAAAAAAAAAAAAAAAAAAAAAAAAAAAAAAAAAAAAAAAAAACGAAAAAAAAGGTCCATCGCTGAAATGCGGCACAGTGTCAGCTACCTACGCCGGTACAGGAACGATAAAATACAATGCCCCGGCAGTTAGGCGCTTTCGCCTGGTTAGGAAAGGGTCTTCCGCTCGAGTGCTTCCGTTCCTCGCGTTCCGTCTTGCGTCGACGCCGCCAAATTCTTCGGACCCGACCGGAAAAAAGGAGAGAGTGAGACGAGGGACAGAAAGTGAGAGAGACAGAGAGCGAATGGACGGAGCCGACAGAAAGGCATCCACCGCTCAGGGCAGCAGTCACGACTGGACAAAGGCGGGAAAACTCTCCGGCAAAAACCGCGGCTTTCTCCGCGAAATGCCGCCGATTCCGAATTGGACGTGTAGCTCCCCCTGAGCCCGTTTACACGCTCCGCTGGCGTCGGTTCGCCGCAGCAGAATGAAGTGAATTACTCAGCGCGAATACCGCGGCGAGAAAACGGAACGCGACCGTCCAAGTGGCGATGCAATGGGACGAGTAATTGGCAGGACAGCTTGGCGGTTTAAATGTCCGACCAGGCATTCAGCTGCAGGTTTCTCGCGATTTCTACCCAATACGGTGTGGTGTCGCACAAGTCTAAAGTGCGCGCCACCATGCGCGCCGCCATGCACGCACGGCGTAAATTGAATCGTACTACAGTTCTGCCAAATCCCCTCCAGACAGGTAGAAGTAGGCGGAGTATCTTGAGCAAGTGACTGGTCTTCAGTAGCGCTTCCAAGCGGCAGACAGCAAAAGCTTTGGTCACTTTTGTTTACAGTTTACGTGCGTTATTGCGTGTTTTACGTGTAGGTTAGGTTGTGTGAATTCCATTCCCAGAGCCGACTCGGCAAAGTAACATGAAAATATTGTACAGCAGTCTGAACACAAGATTGAATTGCTACCTTCCTTATGTGATTTTAGTAGCCTCAAATGAAACGGGAAGCTTCAATACTTTATTCTTCTATCCGTGATGTAACTACCCATGAAAAAAAAATCATTAGTTTTGTAATGAATGTCAATTGAGTGTGGAAGCACCTCTCACATCTTTCCATCGAAGAAAATGTAAAGAATGATGCTGACAACATTCTTATACCGATATCCGAATATTAGAGCCGACGTGTGTAATTTATGCCAGGTTTATGAAATAAAAAATATATATTTCTCATCATCTGATATAGAATGTCTCATTTGCTGTAAGTGCGTTTTAAATACATTATTTATGCAACATTTATAATTATACGTATCAAAGACACGTGGGCTACAGTCATCTCCCGATAATAATAATTTCGTGTGGCTCGTTGGCCAGGTGCAAGTCTTTAAATTGGACGGCACTTCGGCGACTTGCGTAAAAGAATGTGTGTTGTCACATGTCTTTATTCTCTTTAAACTCGTTGCCAGTAGCGTAGGTGTGATTTTCAGTTTACTGTTTATTAGTAAAAACACCAGTGGCAGTCAGTCAGCACAGACAGATAACGATCATAATTTTTTATTCCTTTAGTGGGGACTATGGTAATTAGAACATAAATCAAATGATATATGAGATAAAATTTACGGTACCGATAGGCCTGAGTTAATGTTTACACTCTTCCAATTCTATCATTTTTGTTTGTAGCTCAGAACTGTCCCACTCCTTCAGGCTTGCAATTTATGTAGCATATTGTAGGGATAGTAGGGAGAAACGTAACCTTGGTAGTACCTACTATGAAATTTCACTAAAATAGGACCATTCATTCATGAGCTACAGACGTCAAAAATATAAAAATGAATTTAGAATATAAGACAGCAACAGCTGACAGCGTTAAGCTTTTGCTTTCTGCCGCTGGGAAGCGCTACTGCAGGCTAGTCACGTGCACAACATGCCCCGCCTCCTCCTGCCCTTGTGGAGGGGATGTGGCACAACTGTAGTACCATTCAATTTACGCTGCACGCACGGCGCGGCGTTCTTACGACGTCAGCCACGAGCGCCCTCTGCTGCAACTCCGCTCGTGGCCACCACTGAACAACATCGTTCAGTTGGGACTGAGATAGGAACCAGCTAACACTTCGGAATCAGATAGGCACCAATGAAGACTTGGCTATCGGACAGGCAGTAGGCAGGCCTCTAGCTCAACTATGTATCAGCATTCTGCAGTACTGAGCTATGTAAAAGTTAAGTATTACTAAGTCTCTATGAAATATAGATCTCGTTCTAATTTACTATAGTGTTTCTAGTTTCTGCTGTCCCACTGGCTGGTCACCTCCTACCTGCACAAGCGTGTGTCCTTTATTCCCGTGTCGGTCTCGTTCTACTCGGCCACCGACACCTACGACGGAAACGAGACACCAAAAGCGGCGGCGAGGCTGGGACACAAAAGGAGGAGCAAGCGTATGGTTTAACGTCCCGTCGACAGCGTGATCATTGGAGACGGGGCTCATGCTCGGATTCTTTGGTAAGGTTGGGAAGGAAATCGGCCGTGCCCTTTATAAACTCGATAAGCGGGTCAAAGGCCACGACTACCCAGTCATTCGTTGATCATTCCGTGGCAGTAATAGAAACAGCAAACGGAAAATGAAGTTCTAAATTTAACCTTTAAGAAAACATTCACGCTGGAAAACCGTACAAACGTACCATCATTTGATCAAAGACCTCCCAAATGGAGGATATAGTAATACGTATTTCCACTGTATAGACAAGCAGCCGAAGAGGGCTGAATACAAAAAAGGTCAAAAATGTTCAAATGTTTGTAAAGCGTATGGGACTTAACTACGGGGTCATCAGTCCCTAAACTTACAAACTACTTATGGACTACTTACGAACTAGGACGGCACAAATATCCATGCCCGAGAGGGGATTCGAACCCCCGACCGCAGTGGCCGTGCAGACCGTGACTGGAGCGCCTCAGTCCCCTTCCTCTTGTTTTGAATATCAAGCATGCGAAATTTCGTGAAGATCGCAATGAAACTGTAGATCTCCTGAGTCTGTAGAAGAAGTATGCTCCGCCATGCACCTATCGCAGAATACTTTCTTAGCTGACGTTTTCTACCTATAAACTACATTCCTGCGAAATTTCAGCTTCATAGTTAAAATAGTTTTCGAGTTTTCGTGGTTACTCAGTGAGTGAGTGAGTGTCCTTTCGCTTCTATGACAGATAGAGATTAAGAAAACAGATTGCTTAATTTTGGATGCAAGAGAATTAAGGGAGACTTGCAGACAAAATTTATTTAATACAAGGTCATGCCTGATGCAACAGTTTTACGGCATCTACAGCGAAACTGTTGTGAGCGGTAGACTTCTTTTCGTTTCATCATTTTGTAGGAGTGCGGTAGGTCAGTTACAAGACTCTTCATAAACAACCGAAATTAAATGAAAACTTTGTTGCAGGTCCCTAACTACTCCCATTTTCCAATAATTGACGCATAAACCAGAGTATTCTCTCTTGAGCTATGTGTCGCACTCTTTTGTTTTTGGGTCAGGGAACTTCGTGGGCTTACGGTGAACAGTTCACCAAAGAATGGTGTGCTGATATGAAACTTCCTGGCAGATTAAAATTGTGTGCTGGAACCGGGACTCGAACCTGGGACCTTTGCCTTTCGCGGTTGTGCGCTTGCCCGCGAAAGTCAAAGGTCCCAGGTTCGAGTCCCGGTTCCGGCACACAATTTTAATCTGCCAGGAAGTTTCAGTTCACGAAAGTTTCATTGCAATCGAATGACTGGTTTATGAACTCATAGAGGACATACAGACAAACATTCATATATAATGGCGATAGCAAACAATATCAACATTTTGACAATAACAATACTAATTACTTTTAAATGAGGCAAGCTGTTTTTTACTTAATTTCTCCTGGCGAATAACAACTTCGAAAAACGTACGGGTCGATTTTGACACCTGGCAGCATACCCTTAAGTTTTTCGATGTTTTTTACTAATTATAATGACTGATAAGGCACGGTCCGGAGCTTAAAGCTACTACGTTGTTAAAATGCACGAACGTCAGTGAGCCTACGTCATAGCTACGTTGCAGATTACTGGCAAAGTGTCTTACCTCCACATTACAAATTTCTTGTTGTCCTATTGAAGAAAGTGCTTCTTGTCTTACGTTGTGGTCTACATGTAATAATTGCAACTTAAAACTTTTTTAATGTCTATGTTAGTGATAAAAGAATTTTTAGGTTCATTCTGAAGACAGTCAATTTGTACAAAATAGAGCTGATGTTTGGAAGAGACTGAAGTTGACAGCAATACCAACTATTTTCAATGTTCCTAATCCTCCAGCACGATTAACAATTTAAAGATCGATGAGAAAAAGGCATTCTTCTAATGTCTATGAACAGTCACATAATAAAATTAAATGACTACAGGTATATGTTCACAATAAGAAGCGTGATCATTATTATCATTCTCATAAGCCTTGTATTGTTAGCTGAAACATTTTATTTGAATGCGTTCTAATTTTATTTGCGCAACATTTTAAAACTTAATTATGTTTTCAGCGTTTACAAACTGAAAACAATGAAACACCGAATGAAATTTGTATAATGATGTGTGAAGACATCGAAAATAATAACAATCTATGTAAAATATATATTTACTTCTCCAAAGAGACAAGAGTCTACAGATTTGGAAACAAGTGAAAGAAATTCAACTTCTTTGTGAGTGTTAGAACAAACTGAAGATTGTGTTCCATCGTTTCTCTCTGCGGCTTTGGTAGTGCATCCGGCATCCCTAAAACTGAGCTGATGAGCGCGGAAAAGTTGCTCACAATTCACACTCAGGTGGTCCAATTCCATAAAACATATTCAACGATTTTTCGAATCACATAAAATAATTTATTAAGACGGGATTAATTTTAATCCAATCTTTATTTTCTTTTGATATATGTATTCAAAATGTTCAGATGTTTGTATAGTCTATGGGACTTACTCTTTCAGTCACACCTTTACAATAGTAACATAATTACCAATGTCTGTTCACACTTGTACAATAGGAACATAATTATCAATGTCTGTTCATTGAAGCAACTGTTACAACGGAAATATCACAGACAATAGAGGAAACATAACATAAGGTATTCAGTGATTGTGAACGTTATTTATTAGACGAATCATCATTAGAAAAGTGCAAAACTAACAAAAACAAATTATTTTTTATGAAAATCTGGAAAACATGTTTTACCTTTGCGTAAGCAAAGAGGCACTTTACATGTACTACACTGCCATACAGTACGCACGGGAGATATTTTAGTGGTACAATTGCAGCATCTTCTTGATGTGCTTCTTTCAGGTTGATGCTGACTGGATTCTAGACGAATTTCCTGTGGGACTGTAGGTTTGTGGCGTTTTATAAATGCAGGTCCTGGAGATGAGGCCGCGGAATTACGGCTGCTGTTCACTGAATCCGGCCGTGTTTGTCTCTGACATATGCTGGTGCCAGAAGGCCCCAATATACTTCTCTCCGGAAGTCTTTCAGAATCAGCTTGTCGAGGTCTGAGCTTGAAGAGGACTGCGTTGTACCCGTTGTATTGATGTTTTTATCCGACACTCGAGACAAGGTACGTTAGCGCTGTATTCAATGCAACTGGTATGCACTGACATTCATGCAATGTACCCGGAATCTGTCATTTGTTTTGAAGCACAGTCCAAACGGACATACCAATTCAACCGTTTATCGCTAGATGGCGTGGAATAGTAGTATCGTGATCGAAAAGAGGTGGTTAGTAACACTAACCACCAAGACGGAAAGAGTTAACTATGGGGTCATCAGTCCCTAAACTTACAAACTACTTACGAACTAGCTAATACTAAGGACGGCACAAATATCCATGCCCGAGGGGGGATTCGAACCCCCGACCGTAGTGGCCGTGCAGACCGTGACTGGAGCGCCTTTGTCTCCTCGGCCACCGCGGCCGGCGATATATGTATTAGAAACCGAAGCAAGCAAAATTTGAAAGCAATGACAACAGAAAAACTACGCCCTTCATGAGCTAACGCTATCACCGCTTGGAACAAAAATGGCGGCGGAAGTTGCTGCTACAGCAGACGTTGATGTGCATGCCGTTCCATATCCAGGTGCCCCACTTCTGTGTTTGACGTCATCATCGTCGTAGTGTCCAGAGCGACAACTTGTTTGACGCAGCCTCTCGACTTTTTCGATCCTCTTCATCTCCACATACCTGCAGTTCCTATGTCCATCTGGACCTTCTTTTTTCAGTCCAATCCGCTCTTCATCAGCATGCATGCTTGAACTTTCCCTACAAACTAACGGGAGTCATTCGTTAGGCAGGTGTCCCAGTTATGCACATCAGTCGCTTACTAGAGGGCGCGCCACATAACTTGGCGGGTGGACTGGCTGTGTTGGGTAGGTAGCTGTGTAGTGGTGGGGGAAGCTGCTGTTGCAGCGTAGCCGGACCGTGCGTTAGCTGCGCTCCGTTCCATTCCGCAGTCAACTGCTGACTGCCGCTTAGCTTTTAAGTTACGGCCGCATACAAGCGCAACGAAATGTCGAGCTGCGAGTCTTGAACACACACGGCTGCATAAAAAGTGTAATGCAGAAAAACAACGCTCGTTTGATTGTTGGGAAAACTGTGGCGCATTTACGAGTATTTATGAGTCTCTTTCTCTTGTACCTATCATGCTTACACGGCAGGGCATAATTTTCTGAGCGGCACAGAAATTCATTTCGTAGCTCAGTCGACTAACACGAAATATCTGTAAATTATATACACAGTTCTTCTAGGGAGATCAATCTATCCATCATTACTGAAAAACCACATTAGACATTCACGACAGATTACGAATTCAAAGTAAATTAATTGTTCAAAAATGTTCAAATGTTTGTTAAGCTTATGGGACCCAACTACGGGGTCATCAGTCCCTAAACTTACAAACTACTTATGAACTACCTTATACTAAAGACGGCATAAATATCCATGCCCGAGGGGGGATTCGAAACCCCGACCGTAGTGGCCGTGCAGACCGTGACTGAAGCGCCTCAGTCTCCTCGGCCACCGCGGCCTGCTAAATTAATTGTGAAGATAAAAAAGTGATGAATTAGAAATTGACAAATTTTAGATTTTTCCCTTAATTATATCTTGAAATCTGGATTTATCGAAGCAGTTATTAAAATACTTTATCAAAGACTTAAGTGACATATCACATGGAATGATAGAATAATTGTATATGTTTGACATTGTACAAGAGAAGGAGATTATCTAAAAACGTTACGACACATGTTCTTTCTTCGTAGACTGACTTGATGCCCATCAAGAAAGTGCTTACTGATCAAAGCAACGTGTTTCACATTTCTCGATTTATTACTACCCGGTGACCGTGCTGTCTTGCAAGTTCATCTACCGCGTAAGTGCGGTATTTGGGCTTGTATGCATTTACAAGCATGAGCAATTCTGCCCTGGTTTCTGACGCACAGTGAGGAATTCCATTAGATGTTAGCCACGAAATAATTTCGTCCTTTCTGGTATTTGAAGTAGGAGCTCTGTTCACTTGCACAGAGTGCACACTTGCATTGTCCATAACGATAACAGAATTCTCGGCCAGGTATGGAAGCAGTTGACTTGTAAACCACTGACTGACGACTGCGTAAGTCATTTCAGAATGGTAGTCTTCCGAATGCTTCGTCTTTGATGACTTAAATATTAATTTAGTCTCGGGTATGAATCCTGTTTCTGCCAAAACCAGTTCTCGCTCCGCACAGTACGACACGAATAGCGTTGCCAGATTGAACTCGAGGCAGGCCCGGAGACCAGACGTGCCCCCCCCCCCCAACCAGGATTACATGTGAATTCCAAAAAACAAAACAAAAACACAAAAAAACCTAATCATCTCCTCCCTCCCAGCAAGTAAATGAGATAGTGCATATTCTGCACTTACACAAATACTGATCAGTGTCGACTTTTTTTTAGCCACTCTTTATGTTTTTCTTTCTGCAACCATTCTTCACGGAACGAACTTAGATATCGTCTCTTTATTTCACTGTTATTAGTCACTAATCTGAGTTAATGTAAGCTTGTCTGTTCTCACACGATCCGAGTATTCCAAAAATTGCCGGTAAACTGGTAATAAACAATGAACGAACGAACACAAATAATAGACGTCGCTAGTTGACACGTTACCGCAACAATGTTTGCTTAATAATGTGCTAGCCGATTACTACCGACGCAACAATGAAAAGTTTTCAGAGGAAGAACAGAAAAGTAGCGTTTTGTTGCAATAAGAAGTTGACATTTATATAAAGTTATTCGTAATTACTAGAGAGGAGCCGGCCGGGAATGGCCCAGCGCACTGAGGCGTCTTGCCGCGGTGCGCGAGGCTGCTCCCGCCAGAGGTTCGAATCCCCCCCCTTAGGGCACGGACGTTGTGTTCGTCCTTAGTTTAAGTTACGTTAAGTTCGATGTAGATCGTCGCTACATGAGCATAGTACTTAAAAAACGTCGAAAAAAAGTTATGATGAAGGTTACATTCAAGCCCGGAGATGAGATTCATTGGCCCGTAGACCCGGAGAATTCATTCCAAGCCCGGGCACTCCGGGCGGCGCCCGGAGATCTGGCAACCCTAGACACGAACTGGAGCGCGCGCAACGGCTGACTGGCGGCTATTGGCCAGCAGGTCACGTGGCGTGACGTAGGCCTACCCGTGCTTCTGCGCATCCAGACCTCACCCGCCAAGTTACGTGGCGCACGCTCTAGCAAGACACTCGTAATCTGCTTTAGTGGCCTTCTGTGCCGTACGAGGCAGCATTAAGGCGGTGGATTGGCTTTCGAGATGCCCGAGGCACCGTCTGCTTTCTGGCCGTGCAATAAACACGAGAAACTTAGGTTCCTTTTACAGTCGCCATCAGCACGGAAGTAGCTTGTATACATTAGCCGAATGTGGGCCAATGCTGCATTTACGTTAGCGTTTGATTTACGGTGCCCATGAAATGAAGAGAAAAGTAGAAAGCCGTAACAGCGAACAGGTGGAAGGGAAACAGCATCCTTAGACGAAATTGCAAACGCACACCTGTGTTCAGGTATATTGCAGGTCACGGGAGAAATGTTTACCCGTCAGAAAATGACATTCGTTGGTGACACGAAAATCTCTGCCGAACCGGAACACTAACTGGAATTTCCGCTTATTCTGCTGTCAGTGCACGCCTCCCAAAGCAGCCAAAAATCCGAAGTGGTACACATTGTCTGCACCGCTCTTTGGTGCCCTCACAAAACCTGTGACTCCATCACGGATTTTGATATTTCCTTTACATTAACTCAGAGCTAAATAGCAGTAGTCAGTCTGACAATAATGACACCCGTATTGCGTCAGAATAATCGATCAGTATGCGAATGTCACTTGCCTATTCGGATACACGTCGAAAATGCAGGACTCTAGGGGAAACTATTTATATGGCGTCTGTTCTTTTAGAATATGTTCGAAAGAAGAGACACTATTTGTTGACATTCGAATGTGCAAGGGGCACTGCAATCATACTGTGCTACAAGGTGAGGATTTGGGTTGGAAGGAAAGCGTGCCTGGGTAACCTAACTGGTTAAGGCGACCCCCGACCCAAAACGGAAAATACGGGTTCGACTCTCGGCCCATCACGGGTTTTCACCTTTGCCACAGGATTTATTTCCATTCCCTGAAACGGTCGAAATGATTAAATATTTCAAATTCACAACCTATAAGACATGCATTTTTTGTTCGTGTCCGTACGGCTATTGAAGTGGTGAAGCTGTCACGAAGGTACCGTGGTTGTTATCTATCTGAGCACATATCGTACAAACAGCAGGAGATACAATAAAAGTGATGAATATAATTTCCATGGTTTCTACTATACAACTATGCTGCTGCGCGAATGGTATCTCGGTAGTGTAATTATTGTATGCCGATAACACGATCTTTCTCCTACTGGCTAATCCTAGAACATAAACCATCTCAATTTACGATTACTCTAGAGACAGCCTGTCTCGAACAACTACGTTCCCATGAGCAGGAGACTAGTACACATTTCTGAAACAAATTTGCGACTTCGCTCACTTCGTCAGTTGGGTTCCACATTCGGTCGTCTGCGCATGCGCGAAGCACTTCCACACGCTTGAGAACAGGACCCGCCCTATTCCGTCTACTACGTGGATCTTGCGCAAGTGGACGCGTGTACGCGGTACGCAGCCTGCGTGGTCGGTGCGTCATGAGTAATCTTGTAAGCTCTCACTTCCCGTGTAGAAAGGACTTCAGTCCGCCAGTACTCATATGTAATTGCGGTTGTTCGTCTGTAATTATCAGCTCATGTGTGGGGCTTAAAGATGGTGCTACTGGAGTACCTATGCTCGTGCAATAAATCAGCTGGTGGTCAGTATTACTCAGCCATATGGACTTAGCATGACTCGGCGGTCGGTCGGAGTCTTTTCACTCGGTTCTTTGCTGTCCAGTCACTCGTTGATCATTCCGGGGCAGTAATAGAAGAAAGCAAACGGAAAGCTGAAGTTCTAAATTTAACCTTTAAGAAATCTTTCACGCAGGAGGACCGCACAAATGTACCATCATTTGATCAACGTACTAATTCCGAAATGGGGGACATAGCAATAGGTATTTCCTGTGTAGAGAAGCAGCTGAGAGAGCTAAATACGAAAAAGTCTGCTGGTCCGGATGGAATACCAGTTCGGTTTTACAGAGACTATTCTGCGGCATTGGCCCCCTACTTATCTTGCATTTATCGCGAATCTTTAATTCAGCGCAAAGTTCCTAGTGATTGGAAAAAATGCAGGTGACTCCCGTTTATAAGAAAGGAAAGAGAACTGACCCACACAATTACAAGACAATATCGTTGACATCAGTTTCATGTAGAATTTTAGAGCATATTCTCAGTTCGAATATAGTAAATTACCTTAAAACGGAAAATTTTCTTTCCATGAATCAGCACGGGTTAGGAAGTATCGTTCATGTGAAACTCAGCTTGCCCTATTCTCATATGACATCTTGCAAGCCATGGATGAAGGGCAACATGCGGATTGTGTTTTTCTCGAATTCAAAAAGGCGTTCGACGCGGTGCCACACTGCAGACTGCTAACGAAGATACGAGCTTATAGAATAGGTCCAAAGATTTGTGACTGGCTGGAAGACTTCCTAAGTAATAGAACGCAGTACGTTGTTCTCGACGGCGAGTGTTCATCAGTGACGAGTGTATCGTCAGGCGTGCCCCAGGGGAGTGTGATAGGACCGCTATTATTTTCTATCTATATAATGATCTGATGAACAGAGTAAGTTGTAATTTGCGGCTGTTTGCTGATGATGCTGTGGTGTATTGGAGGGTGTCGCCTGTAACTGAATGTAATAGCACACAGGATGATTTAGACAAAATTTTTAGTTGGTGCGAAGAATATGCAGTTAGCTCTCAATGTAGAAAAATGTAAGGTGATGCGCATGAGTAGGGAAAAAATCCCATAATGTTTGAATACAGCATTATTAGTGAGCTTCTTGATGCTGTCGCGTCGTTGAAATATCTAGAGCGATATGAAATGGAACGAAGATGTAAGGACAGTTGTGAGTAAGGCGGACGGCAGACTTCGGTTTATTGGGAAATTTGGGGAAGATGTACTTCACCTGTAAAGGAGACCGCGTATAAAACGCTTGTACGACCACGTCTTGAGTATTGCTCCAGTGTTTGGGATCCGCAGCAGATCAGTTAAAAGAAAGAAATTGAGGCAGTTCAGAGACGAGCAGCTAGGTTTGTTACTGGTAGGTTCGACCAATGCGTAAGTGTCACTGAAATGCTCCGGAAACTCAATTGGGGATCGCTGGAGGAAAGACGACATTCTTTTCTTGAATTTCTGTTCAAATGTTCAAATGTTTGTAGAACTTATGCGACTTAACTACGGAGTCATCAGTCCCTAAGCTTACAAACTACTTATGAACTAGCTAAGACTAAGGACGGGACAAACATCCATGCCCGAGGGGGGATTCGAAGCCCCGACCGCAGTGACCGTGCAGACCGTGACTGGAGCGTCTCAGTCCCCTCAGCCACCGCGGCCGGCGAATTTCTGTTGAGGAAATTTAGAGGGCCGGAATTTGAAGCTGAGTGTATTACGATCTTGCTGCCGCCTACTTACATTTCGCGTGGTGATCACAAAGACAAGATAAGAGAAATTAGGGCTCGTACGGAGGCATACGGCATTCCTTTTTCTCCTCGTTCAATTTGGGAATGGAATAGGAAAGGATATGCCTAGTAGTGGTACAGTGTACCCTTCGCCACGCACCTTACGGTGGATTGCGGAGTATGTATGTAGATGTAGATGTAGGTTTGTTACTGGTTGGTTCGACGAATGCGCGAGTGTCACGGAAATGCTCCGGCAACTCAACTGGGGATCGCTGGAGGAAAGACGACGTTGTTTTCGTGAATTTCTGTTGAGGAAATTTAGAGGGCAGGGATTTTTTTATAATATAATGTTTGTAAATCTATCGGACCAAGTTGCGTGGTCATCAGTCCATAGCTTACAAACTACTTAAACCTAGGTAAACTAAGGACAATACACACACCCATGCCCCAGGGAGGACTCGAACCTCCACGACGAGCAACCGCGCGCTCCGCAGCGAGACGCTTTAGACCGCTCGGCTACTCCACCGCGGCGGCGGGAATTTGAAGCTGAGTGTAGTACGATGATGCTGCCGCCTACTTACATTTCGCGTAAAGATCACAAAGACAAGAGAAATTAGGGCCCGTACGGAGGCATACAGGCATTATTTTTTTCCTCGTTCTGTTTGGGAGTGGAATAGGAAAGGAAATGCCTAGTAGTCGTACAGTGTACCCTCCGCCACGCTCCTTACGGTGGATTGCTGAGTATGTATGTAGATGTCATCTCGTAAAATCGGGTGTACTGCCGGTGGTCCGCGTCTTCCCAACACGATATTTCGACGTCGTAACTCGGCGTCTTCATCAGGTGTTCCCTGAGACTGAACAGGGAGCAGTCTCAGGGAACTCCTGATGAAGACGCCGAGTTACGACGTCGAAATATCGTGTTGGGAAGACGCGGACCACCGGCAGTACACCCGATTTTACGAGATGACAACAAATCGCCGGGAAGTCTTAGAAATTATAATGTATGTAGATGTAGATGAAGATATTACTCAGCCATATGAAGGTAGGATGAGCCGGCGGTCGGTCGGAGCCCTTTCAGCTCGGTGGCGCTGTGTCGGACGTGGTGCACTCACCTTGTGTGCCATGTCGTCCCGCTCGCTGTGTGGACGGCTGGGCTGGCTGCTGGGCTCTGGAGGGCGGTGCCCCGCGCCTCTCTTTATAGCTGGCTGGACTCTCTCTGGTGGGGAGCGTCCGGTCGCCACTAGGCTGCCTGCCGTCCACTCGGCGCTTCTTGCAGGCGCCGCCGACCGTGAAGTGCTGCCGACGCCGCGCCTAAAAAATAACGCCTCCAGTCCACACCGGGGACTCTGGAAACAGTACACTTGAGCTGACTAACGCCGCTTTCTACTGAGGGCGCTACTGGGCAGCGCAGCGGGAGATACTGAAGGGTCAGAGAAACCGTACACCTTCATAGAGCGCCCCCAGGAGCAACTCGGCTGATGTCTCAAGCAATGCTGTAGGGAACCGACGCGACGCGAACCGCAGGGCTGTTCGCAAATCTGTTGCAGTACGACGAGGTGGAGCTGTCTTCTGAACGGCACGTTGCAAGGCATCTACATCTACATGGGATACTCTGCAAATCACATTTAAGTGCCTGGCAGAGGGTTCATGGAACCACAATTATACTATTTATCTCCCATTCCATTCTCGAATAGCGCGCGGGAAGAAAGAACACCTGAATCTCTCTGTTAGAGCTCTGATTTCTCTTATTTTATCCTGATGATCATTTCTACCTATGTAAGTGGGAGTCAACAATATATTTTCGCATTCGGAGGAGAATGTTGGCGATTGGAGTTTCGCAAGTAGCCCACGCCGCAGCGATAAGCGCCGTTGTTGAAATGATTCCCATCCCAGATCCTGTATCATTTCCGTAACGCTGTCTCCCCTGTATCGTGACAATACGAAACGAGCTGCCCTTCTTTGGACTCTTTCGATGTCCTCCGTCAAACCCACCTGATAAGGATGGGCTGCAATACTCCAGAAATGGACGGACAAGCGCAGTGTATGCAGTTTCTTTAGTAGTTCTGTTGCATCTTTTAAGGGTTCTGCCAATAAAACGCAGTCTCTGGTTCGCCTTTCCCACGATATTATCTACGTGTTCTTTCCAGTTTAGGTCTGAAGTAATAGTAATTCCTAGGTATTTTGTGGAGTTTACGGCCTTCACATTTGATTGATTTATGTTGTAAACAAAGTTTAACGGATTTCTTTTCGTACTCATGTGGACGACTTCACACTTCTCATTATTTAGAGTCAATTGCCAATTTTTACACCACACTGATATCTTATTCAGATCGTTCTGCAGTTGGTTTTGATCTTCAGATGATTTTACTAGACGGTAAATGACGGCGTCATCTGCAAACAACCTAAGAGAGCTACTTAGATTTTCCCCTAAATCGTTTATGTAAATAAGAAATAGCAGAGGACCAATAACACTACCCTGTGGAACGCCCGATATCACCTCTGTTTTAGTCGATGCCTTACCATCGATTACTACGAACTGTGTCCTCTCTGACAAGAAATCCCCTATCCAATCGCAAACTTGGGGCGATATACCATAACCACGCAATTTGATTAAAAGCCGTTTGTGAGGTACGGTGTCAAAAGCTTTCTGGAAATCAAGAAATACGGAATCGATTTGCGAACCTTTGTCGATAGCACCCATCACTTCGTGTGAATACAGAGCTAGTTGTGTTTCGCATGAACGATATTTTCTAAATCCGTGTTGACCTTGGGTCAATAGATCGTTCTGTTCGAGATAATTCATAATATTTGAATACAGGATATGTTACAAAACGCTGCTGCAAATTGACGTCAATGAAATAGACCTGTAGTTTAGTGGGTTACAACAGGTATGCTCAGTAATGTTCATGCCTTGGCACTTTGGTGGCCCGCAGACGTGTATAAGCTCTGAAGAGTATTCCTGCACACACTCTGCCCCAATTCGAGACGTGTGGGGTGTCGCATTGGCCTGTTGGAATTGCCCGAGTCCGTCGAAATGCTCAATGGAGAGGAATGGTTGCACGTGATCAGCCAAGATACTTCCGTAGGGGAGACCGGGGCACGTTTTCCATCATTTTACATTTTTATTTTTGTACTTCTTATTTTTATCGATTTTGCGGTAAAGGGTGGATCATTATATTTCCTACACCTTTATTTACAATCTTGTACAGATATTTTTGAAAATAATAAATATCATTCTTGGTAGCAAATGGTTTTGTCTGACCATGTTGCGTTGGAAAATTTGCTCCGTATGCGGGGCAAGTTTTCCAGCTTACTTAAAATGTACAGGGGCAAATATTGCAATTATACTTTCAATGTTAAAACAGAGATCATTATCTTAATTTCACTGAATACGTATTTTTATCATGAATTTACAATACATTACAAAAGAGGATAGTAAAAATAGCCACATTAAATAAAAACAAATGCTATTTAATGGTTTTACTAAATATGTGACTTAAATATTTTACAAATACAGACTTTTTAACAATACTTATACTGATTGTCTGAATCACAATGTAAGCAAACAAAAAATGGAACATTTCCTTTCGTACAGACTCCATGCACCCATTTCGTGCACTGTACACACTTTTCATTTGCTTTAGACTTTGCGTAAGACTCAAAGCAATAAGGAATATGTGCCCCATATGCACTCGGAAAACGTGCCCCGTCACCATATTCGGAACTATAACACTACGTCCATGAGTAACAGTGTAAGCTATTTACAAAACAAATGCACAGTTACGTGAAGAAAGAAACCCACTTTTAGTGTGTGCAATGTCAAAATAATAAGTTTAACGCTAGAATGTTTATATTAAGTTTCAATAAAAACGTGAAAGTTTACTCACATTTGCAAAAATGACGAAAACAGCCCTGCCGACGTTGTGACTGCTGGTACAACACTGAAAAGTTCGTAAATGAAGCGTGCTTTGTTGCTACTTCCTGCAGTATCGCCGGTGGTAACATCTAGCGGTTTGTTTCGAAACTAAACGGATTTTGAAAACTTGCCCCTATGGGAAATGTGCCCCGCTCTCCCCTACGTCTCACCAGCACTCTTCTTCTCATTCTCCACACCGAGGAGTGGAGCGAACTGTTTGAGATACGGTCCATAAAGAGTCGCGGTTCTATTCAGCTAACAATAACACAAGCTGATGTAAAGGATAATCCCAATTGATAATAAGTGGTAGGGGTTTACCAGTTCCAGCATACGCCTTACAACCAAGGAATACCTCCCCTGGTCAGAAGTGGGAGATTGGGACCAATTTAATTTATTTCGGGGACATTGTTCCAGACTAAACATAGATTACCAGGGGAACACGAGTGCACTCCCGACAACCAAAAATTGGACGCCCGAGATACTCAGACATCAGGTTGACCAAATAACAATGGCTTTATTCCATGGTGGTTTTGGTGCTCCACGACTGTATTTGACTTGTGGAAATTTTTCAGCAATCAGTCGTAAAAATATTTATTTATTTGCAGATCTAGATTTCGAAAAAAAAAAGTTCAAATGTTTGTACAACTTATGGGACTTAACTAAGGGGTCATCAGTCCTTAAGCTTACAAACTACTTATGAACTAGCTAAGACTAAAGACGGCACAAATATCCATGCCCGAGGGGGGGATTCGAACCCCCGACCGTAGTGGCCGTGCTGACCGTGACTGGAGCGCCTCAGTCACCTCGGCCACCGCGGCCGGCCTAGATTTCGACCACTGTGTGGTCATTATCACTGCTTAAAAACAAAATACGTAAAAATCTCGACCTCCATATTGGAGGTTGCTTTCGTATAGACGCAGGAGCCGCGAGCGGAGCATGGAATCCTCGGCCTTGTCACCTGCACGATTCATATCTCTACTTATCAGGTTTCGCGTATCACTCCAACTGCACACGCTCCACACAATCACATAGCCACCAGCACCATCAACACTTCCATTCTGACGCGTCCATCCGCTCGATACACTTGGAAACACCGGCCGCGGTGGCCGAGCAGTCTGCGGCGCTCCAGTCAGGTCTGCACGGCCACTACGGTCGGGGGGTCGAATTCCCCCTCGGGCATGGATATTTGTGCCGTCCTTAGTAATAGCTAGTTCATAAGTAGCTTGTAAGTTTAGGGACCGATGGCCCCGTAGTTAAGTCCCATAAGCTCTACAAACATTTAAACATTTTTGAACACTTCGAAACGACACTCTTCAGACCAGACGACATGTTTTCAGTCACCAACAGTCCAAAGTCGTGGTTGACGGGCCGAGACGAGGCGTAAAGCTTTGTGTCGTGCAGTCACCAAGACTACAAGAGCGGGTCTTCGACTCCAAAAGCCCACATCGGTGATGTTTCTTTAAATTTAACCACATAATATCAAATATATTTTACGAAATCGCTGCTGTAACATTTGCATGTTTTTAAACAATGGCCGTTTCGGTACAAAGACATCTGCAATTGTTTGATACAAATTTTGTGAATCATTATAATAAAAAAAAAATCACACGATACAATAATTTTTATATAAAATTAGATTTTAGATACTTCCTATAACGTGCGTTTTCCATATAAGATCGTTATTGTTACGACTCCAGGTCTTGTACAGTTCCAGTACACTGTAATTTATTGCTTTCATGACATTTACTGACGTCTGTCAACGATACTTATTGTGTACAACAGCTTGTTTATATCTATACCAACGATATAAGCAATCCAAAGGATATTGCGTCGGTGTAATGTGTACACAAGGAGGTTAGAATCTATGGAGATGCCGTAACACTGAAAAAGTGAAGGCAACAAACTGGGCACTCCGGCATTTGTTTGGGCCCACAACATTTCTCGTAGTGTGTGTATACAGGGTGTTACAAAAAGGTACGGCCAAACTTTCAGGAAACACTCCTCACACATAAAGAAAGAAAATATGTTATGTGGACATGTGTCCGGAAACGCTTAATTTCCATGTTAGAGCTCATTTTAGTATTTCTCTTTAAATGTAAATTGAAATAATTCGTGCAGACAATTGTCAAAATATCCTATTGTTTCGTTAGTATGTACTGTACGTTCTCGATTCACGCCATCAACACAGATTTTCTGTGAACGTTTGGGCAGGAATTGTTCGTGATGTCCCGATTGGGCCTCATGTTCTTCCACCTACGCTCACAGGAGCACGTTATCATGATTTCATATGGGATACTCTTACCTGTGCTGCTAGAACATTTACAAGTACGACACAACATGTGGTTCATGCACGATGGAGCTGCACATTTCAGTCGACGTGTTCGTACGCTTCTCAACAACAGATTCGGTGATCGATGGAGTGTTAGAGGCGGACCAATTCCATGGCCTCCACGCTCTCCTGACCTCAACCCTCTTGACTTTCATTTATGGGGGCATTTGAAAGCTCTTGTCCAGGCAACCCCGGTACCAAATGTAGAGACTCTTCGTGCTCGTATCGTGGACGGCTGTGATACAATACGTCATTCTCCAGGGCTACATCAGCGCATCAGGGATTCCATGAGACGGAGGGTGGATGCATGTATCTTCGCTAACGGAGGACATTTTGAACATTTCCTGTAACAAAATGTTTGAAGTCACGCTGGTACGTTCTGTTGCTGTGTGTTTCCATTCAATGATTAATGTGATTTGAAGAGAAATAATAAAATGAGCTCTAACATGGAAACTAAGCGTTTCCAGACACATGTCCACATGACATATTTTCTTTCTTTGTGTGTGAGGAATGTTTCCTGAAAGTTTGGCCTCACCTTTTTGTAACACCCTGTATAGTAGTTCTATTCGTTGACATGTACGCCATATCAAAGTAAATACTCCCATGTCTTTGTCAATTTATTGATAGTACGTAAAGACGACAGTATTCACACAGCGTTCAAGTGAGAAATCTATGTTTTGGGCACAAAAGCGTGGCCATTCTGCCTTCAACCAATACTGTTTTCAACATCGACGACACCACCTCCCTCTATTCTAAACTCCTTGTGTGTACAGCAAAGAGGTGAGAATAGGGGGAGATGCCCTTAAGGGCACAGCAGTTAAGACATTTCGCCATATTGCGGAGCCAATAACATTTGTGGTGAAGAGCGTGTATTTATTAAATTCTGAAAAAAAAAAGTTCAAATGTTTGTAAGGCTTATGGGTCTTAACTACGGGCTCATCAGTCCCTAAACTTACAAACTACTTATGAACTACTTACGAACTAGGACGGCACAAATATCCATGCCCGAGGAGGGATTCGAACCCCCGACCGTAGTGGCCGTGCAGACCGTGACTGGAGCGCCTCAGTCCCCTCGGCCACCGCGGCCGGCTTAAATTCTGAGTTGAAAGTGGTATTTTATCTAAAAAAGAAAAGAAAAAAAAAGAAAAACAGATTATCTACATTACCTAGGGATGTGGAAGCAGTACAAGAAAATAATCTGCTACTTTTACAAAGAAAAATTTCATTACTAAATTAATAATTGCTATTTTTTTACTTCAATGACTTCTAATTTTCATTTTTACGATTTATCAGTTCCCTTGAAATTTCAAAGACCTCGTGGTACAGTATTTTAGTATGAATATTTAACGACGTGGAATTTTCGAATGTATTCAACATAAAAATTGTCTCTTCAAACGGAACTTACGACAATGGTACATCTTGGTTCTTTCATTATTGGAAATTCTTGTTCTGCATTTCCAGTGAACTACTGCAGTTGACAATATCAGTTCTTGTAAAGCGTTTGGGTACTATACTTATATGTGAGTCATACTTATGGAATGAGATTTTGCGTTAATAAATCACATTTCAGCTATCTGGAAGGTATGTATTTGTCCACAAAACTATACTATATCAAATATGTACTCAGAAATGTCAGCCATTTAAACGTATGGAAGTTAACAGGGCAAGAGCCACACAGTGCTTTAATCTTAAAACATTTCCTTACCTCCGCAAGATGGCGGACTGGCTTCAGACGACAGCTGAGGTTTGCGTAGTAGTGCCATCTCCCCTTATTTTAACCTCCTTGGTGTTCTGTATACAAACTGGATTTATAACTCTGTTGTCTGATCATATAATTACAGCGTGTCTCAAAGAGCTTAAATTTGCACAATCAAATGTTTTCCACTCTTTTCGCATTGTCTGCCATGTTTAAATTTGGCATACGTGACAAACAATTGCTTGCTTACCTCTTAATTTGAAATTTATGTCAATACGCGATGTAATATGTAAGTGGAATCGAACCCTTTTTTTCGTTTCCTTATAATACTTCCAGGCAGCCATATTTGAATTCGGCAAGAATCGAAATATGAACATCTGTGGCTGGCACGCTCAGACAGCTGAAGTTCAGCATCCCGGTAGAATAGAGAGCAATTAATATGTACTACAAATTTTGTCTCTGATTGTGCTAGTCAAGCAGCGGCAATATTGAACTTAGACTTTGAAGTACGTCGCTTCAGAACCATTAGAAGATGGATGTATATTATGTCGTGAAGTTGTGTAAATTACGACAGGTCTGAAGATGTCGTCGAGCACGCGGAAATCGGTAACATAATAAATAAAAAATGCGATCTTGGCAGCAAAATCATTATTAAGCAATTATAGATCGCCCAATCGAACTATGAGTTGCTTATAAGTGTTAACCCCTGAACTCAATCAGAACAGCTTCACATTTAACGGAAAATTCTACATACATACATACTAAACAAGTTAGAAAAAAAATTGTTGCAACAATAAAATAATATGCTGTTATCTTTATGTCCACGACACAATAATGCTTATAGATGGTAACAATGAAGACCTTGAACATATACACATTGCACTAAATTGTCTCCATCCAAAAATGAAATTTACAATAGAAAACAAATCCGTAAATATTAACAGACAGATAGGCTAGTAAAATTAGCTCCAAAAAAGGAGGTTTCCTTACAAAAATTAGTGGAAATGTGGAAATTGTTTAAATCACTCAGTTAGGCCTCTGGTATGAATAATCTGAGTTTGCTCCGATTTCTGAGTGGAGTTTCAGCTGTGATGAAAAAAAAAATCCAAATTTCGGACTTTTTCTAGGTTTTTTTTTTTTTTTTTCAAATTCCCCGAAAACTAAGCGTTTCATCGAAAACGCCAAGGCCACAAAAATGTAGAGCACTGAATTCCGCATCGATTGATTGGAGAAAGTTTAGCAGAGAAATTCTACGTCAAAGACTGACAATTTTCCACACGTACCGAAAAACACTAACATTGTCGGTCTAAGACGTACAGCATTTGGGAATTGGCTAGTTTGACCCAAAATTTTATAGGATATAAATTATAGAGCATCAAATTGCGTTTTTGAAATGTCAATGAAACGGACAAAAAACCTTGCTGATCAGGAAATATCGCCATTCTTCACTTACGTATTTTATTATTTATGTTAATGATTGCTAACAGAATAGCATTCCACAAAAAGTCCAATGAAGAAGTTCAGCACTATTTTGAGTCCGAGCTAACTCCGTATCCGCTATCTTTGTTTGACAACGTAGGTATGAGTAAAACTCAAAAGTCTGGTTTTACAAGTTATTTGATACACTGAAACATACAACTGCATTCGGAAAGGCAGAGTTCGTTGTAGATGGAGGATTTCTATTGCATAGAGAGGCATGAGAAGCAAATGAAGTTTTTTATTTCATAATTACAAAGTATGTAGATTACACCAAGTGTTGGTATGGCAGGAAGATAACGATAGTCTTTGATGGCTACTGTGATATTACAAGTAACGGAAACACGAAATCAGCCGAGTGGCTACGCAGAGCCACTGAAAGATCTGCACCAACTGTCAAGTTCAGTGAATCAATGTCAGTAACTATGGGGAAAGACAGTTCTGCCCAACGAACAAAATAAATAGCGGCCCATATTTTGATTAACTGAACAAGTTGAAAGTAAACACTTCAATGTCAAGCAAGATGCTGAGGACGCCGATACGCTAATAGTAACTACAGCTGTTGACCTTGCAAAGCTCTGACTTAGTAGTCGTTAGCGAAGACATCGACCTTCTAGTGATACTAACATCTTCAGCTCCATTGTCCCCCAACATTTTTCTACTGAAACCAGACAGAGGCCGACAAGGCGACATAATTTACAGTCCCCTAAATTTCAAGTAGTCTCGAACATTAAATGACAACATTCAGTTCTTACATGCCTTCAGTGGTTGCGACATGACTTTTTCAGCAAAGGAAAAGTGAAACTCCTGAAGGAAATGGAGACAAAAACCACCTTACAAAAAGCAGCAGCGCTATTTGGCAATTCCACTGACACTGTTGACGAGACTGATGAAGCTGGACAGACGTTTATTGCGGTCTTTTACTGCGGGACTGAAACAAAGTCATTGAATGTGCTTCGCTAGCTAATTTTTGAAAAATCTGTATCGAAGACTTCATTCATCCTCGTCTCTTTGCCTCCTGCAGGAGCAGCTGCTCGACAGCATTTTCTGAGTACGTATTTTCTGGTGCAAGCTTTGGAAAAACGACCTTCTAAATCCACTGGAATGTGGAGGCAAGGCTTCAAAAGTAGGTCTCTCCCCAGTTTCCCACTACTAAGGAGGCAGCACCTGCGGAACTGTTGAAAACCATTCATTGCACATGCGCTACAGGGTGCCATGGAGGTTGTTCCTGCAGGAAAGACGACATTAAGTGTATCACCGTCTGCAAACTATGCAGAGGCCAATCCTGCACCAATGTTATCAATGACATCGCTGTTTCTGACATTGAAGACAGTGACACAGATGAAGATGTTTCAGAAGAAGAAATTAGAGATTCCACTGAGGACATTAATACGGAAGAAGTGGAAGAGTTACAGTAAATGACATTTGGACACTCCTGCTCCAAGCGAGTAAAGGTGTGACAGTCTAAAATTAAGAAAAAACAAGTTATACACAGTGAAACATTAATCTATAACTCTGTACTTTGGCCTTTATGTAATCACATGTATCTCGATTTATTGTCAACTAACTTAAACCCACGGCTCCGCTCGCGTGAGATTACACGTAAAAAATGCACTCGTTACAAAGAATCCAATCATGAAATTCAACAATAATGATTGTAATGTTATCACAGATCGATCACTTGATGTAATGTGCGAAACGTCAAATCGAATTCTTTAAGGAGATTTATTAAAAGAAATCTCTTTCTTACTGCTTTATTTATTTATTCTTATATTTCCATGTTCATATGCTTATCCTTACAGAGAAAGAGCTGAAGACATTATAGGATGCATAGGCCAAAGATATGGTCCGTCACATCACGTTTCGCTGTATGTAACCTCATTGCTACAGAGTTGCAAACGTCATCGCTGGCCTTCAGTCCGAATTTTCTTATCATTTGACGATTTTCAACCACCATATCTTCTACCCCCTTATAGCTATCGGCATGGAACAGCTATCGTGTACAACGGGAGGCTTCGGACGACAATTACACACAGACCATTCGTTTGCTTTCTGTAGTTTTCAGCCGCGGCGGAGTAGCCGAGCGGACGCCGGGCGCCGTGGCTCAGCGCGCCCGGTCAGGGGGCTCAACGCCCACTGTAATAAAAAAAGCTGAGCCAAGAACACTTCGAACATCAACGAACAAATACGATCAGCGTCCGCAATGAACAGAACTACCCATAGAGCAAAAAAAAAAAAACAAAAAAAAAAAAAAAAAAAAAAAAAGCGGTCTAAAGCGTTTCGCTGCGGAGCGCGCGGTTGCTCGCCGTGGAGGTTCGAGTCCTCCCTGGGGCATGGGTGTGTGTGTTTGTCCGTAGGTTAGTTTACCTAGGTTTAAGTAGTTTGTAAGCTACGGACTGATGACCACGCTGTTTGGTCCGATAGAATTACAAACATTTGAACATTTTGTAGTTTTCACTGCAGAGCGATTTTTTTTTTTTTTTTTTCAATTTAAAATGTCCACAAATGTTTGTTAAGCTTAAGGGACTTAACTGCGGCCGGCCGCGGTGGCCGAGGTGACTGAGGCGCTCCAGTCACGGTCAGCACGGCCACTACGGTCGGGGGTTCGAATCCCCCCTCGGGCATGGATATTTGTGCCGTCCTTAGTTGTAAGTAGTTCATACATAGTTTGTAAGTTTAGGGACTGATGACCCCGTAGTTAAGTCCCATAGACTCTACAAACATTTGAACATTTGAACTTAACTGCGGGGTCATCAGTCCCTAACCTTACAAACTACTTATCAACTAGCTTATCCTAAGGAGGACGGCACAAATATCCATGCCCGAGGGGGAATTCGAACCCCCGACCGTAGTGGCCGTGCAGACCGTGACTGGAGCGCCTCAGTCCCCTCGGCCACCGCGGCCAGCAGCGAAATATTAACACACATACACAGACACGTAGAATTTTATATACACCGATAACTTTCCATTCCAATATACTCCACCCTTTTATCATTCTCACCCCTCAAGCAACAATGCAACCAATAAAACCATTTTCAAAGAGTAAATATAATTTTCAAAGAGTAATTATTGTTATGCATTTCGCGTTATATTCTTCAAATTACTAATTATCTATCAGATGGCTATAAAACCATGCCTAAAACCTTCCTCAGGTATAAATTGGTAACTGTACAAATATTTAAGTCTGTGCGTCTTGTCGTTCGGACGTGATAAGCGTACACCGAATAGACATTCACATTTATAGATATAGATTGAATGAAGTTCCTTTAAAAAAAACATCATGAGTATTTACTAATACCCTTATCACCTACATTTTTTCTCTTTTGTATAGTATTATTCCTGCTGATTTCATATTTTCAAAACTAATTTACTGATATAAAGTAAAAGTCGTTTTGTGTAGCAGTAAAAGTGTGAATATTAGAAAAATTCAGTGAATGGAAATTAGAAAGCTTACATTTGTCATTCACATTAGATATGATTGAATAACGGCTATTTTTACTGATCAGCAAGGTGTTTCGTCAATTTTATTGACATTTGAAAACACAATTTGATGCTGTATAACTTTTCTCTTATAAAACATTGTGTCGAAGAGGCTAATTCCGAAATGCTGCAGCCGGCCGCGGTGGCCGAGGGGACTAAGGCGCTCCAGTCACGGTCTGCACGGTCACTACGGTCGGGGGTTCGAATCCCCCCTCGGGCATGGATATTTGTGCCGTCCTAGTTCGTAAGTAGTTTGTAAGTATAGGGACTGATGACCCCGTAGTTAGTCCCATAGACTATACAAACATTTTTGAAATGCTGCACGTCTTATACCGACGATGTTAGTGTTTTTAGGTAAGTGGGAAAAATTGTCAATCTTTGACGTAGAATTTCTCTGCTAAAAGTTCATCCAATAGCTACGTTTTGTTACTCAATCGATGCAGTATTTAATGCTCTACAGTTTTTTTAAACTTATCTTTTCGATTAAACGCTTTAGTTTTCGAGGAATTTGAAAAAAAAAATTTGAAAAAATTCGAAATTTCGGTGGTTTTCTTTCAATCACAGCTGAAGCTCCATTCAGAAATCGGGGCAAACTAAGGTTATTCATACCAGAGACCTACTTGAGTGATTAAAACAGTTTCCAGATTTCCACTAATTTTTGGAAGGCAGAATCCTAATTTTAATGACCTAAGGTACCGAAAATCTACTTCACATAATATCATCAATGCAAATTCATGCGACCCAAAATCACATATATACGCCTATTTCCACAATATGATCAACAAATTGATAAACCTTCCTCTAAACCAAAACGCCATCCAAAAAGAAATTGCCGTGGCGGAGTAGCCGAGCGGTCTAAGGCGCCTCGCTGCGGAGCGCTCGTTGCTCGCCGTCGGAGGATCGAGTCCTCCCTTGGGCATGGATGTGTGTGTGTTTGCCGTAGGTTAGTTTACGTTAGGTTAAGTAGTTTGTAAGCTACGGACTGATGACCACGCAGTTTGGTCTGATAGATTTACAAACATTTACCAAAAAGAAATTCAGATACTACAATATGTAGCGCAACAAAACGCATATAACCCACAAATAAACACGAAACTGTGTAACAAAATGACCACTCGCACATTACCTATCACACTACAAGACATTACGGTCAGTAGAGACAATCCAAAAACATGTAAAACTACATATATATCACCACTTCTCTGGGTAACATTTCTGACAAGATCAACAAAATTCTGGAAAATAAAATTACAGTACGTACGAAGTACAGAAAACCTAGTGGCGCAACAATAACGACATTCTATGGTTAACGCACGATTCAGGAAGTATGTAAATTCTAATCTTCTCTGTATATAAAAGGAAGTGTCCCGATTGACTGACTGACTGATTCATCATCGCCCAGCTCAAACCACTGAAGATAGAAACTTGAAATTTGTGGAGGGTGTTGATCTTACTCTGTAGGCGTCATTTAAGAAGCGATTTTTCGATATTCCGTCCGTAAGGGGGTGAAATAGTGGATGAAACTTTTTTTTTTTTTTTTTTTTGAAATACGTAGCTATTTAGGCAGGGTTCGAATTTAAAAGACACGTGTTTCGGAATTTTTTGAAATTCGACAAATAAGGGGGTAAAATAGGTGACGCAAAAAATTGATTTTCAAAAATATGTTGCTGTTAACTCAAATTTTAAGCTACTACTACGAAACTTCGGATATGGAATCTTGGTCAGGATTAAAAATCCATGATTTTTAGTATTTTTGGAAATTCAACAAGTGAGAGGGTTAAATAGAAGATAAAAAAATCTTTTTGAAAACACGTTGCTATTGATACAATTTTGAAGCTAGAGCTGCAAAAATTGGTATTTGTATTGTTCGTTATGATTTAAAAAATACGTGCTTTGGTATTTTTGGAAATTCAACTATCAAGGGGGTTAAATTGGAGAGGGGATGTTTTTCGAAAATCTATTCCTATTTAGGCAATTTTGTAGTTAAAATTACAAATTTTCGGATTTGGATTCGGGGTTCGAATTTAAAAGACACGTGTTTCGGTATTTCTGGAAATTAGACTAATAAGGGGGTGAAATACGGGATGCAAAAATTGATTTTCAAAAATATGTTGCTGTTAATTCAAATTTCGAGCTATAACTACCAAACTTAGGATATGGATTCTTGATCAGGATTAAAAAGACACGTGTTTTGAATGTTTGGAAATTCAGCAACTAAGGGGGTAAAAGAAGGGATCAAAAATTCTTTTCGAAAACACATTGTTGTCAAGACAATTTTGAAGCTATAGCTACAAAAACTGTTATTTGTAAAGTTCGTTAGAATTTTAAAAAATACGTGTTTCGGTATGTTTGGAAATTCAACCATCAAGGGGGTTAAATTGGAGAGGGGGTGGTTTTCGAAAATCGTTTGCTAATAATGCAATTTTGAAGCTACAACCAGAAAAATTGGTATTTGTTTTCTAGGTCAGAATAAAAAAAGACACGTATTTCGGAATTTTCAGAAAATTAATCAATTACGGGGTGAAATAGGGGATGAAACATTTTTTGAACCCAGAATTACAAAAAATGATATTTGCATACTTGGGTGGAAATTCTGATGTGGACTCTTGGTCAGGATTTAAAAAATGCGTGTTTCAGTGTTTGTAAAAATTCAACAACTAAGAGGGTCAAACAGAGGATCGAAAATTCTTTTGAAAATACGTTACTATTGGGACGATTTAAAGCCTAGAGCTACGGAAATTAATATTTGGCCTATTGACCAATTGAAAAAGAAAAAGAAAGTATTTAGGTATCTTTTTTTAATTTCACACATCAAGGGGGGGGGGTGAAAGAAGGGATGAATAGTTATTTGGAAAACTGTTGATTTTAAGGCAATTTTGTAGCTACAACTACAGAAATTGGTGTATGGATTCTTGGTTACAATTTTAAAAAAATTAAAAAGTACGTGAGCAAACCACAGATACTTGTGCATAAGTATTTTACAGATTTCCTTTCAAATACGACATGCTTCCATTAAAGATGCGGGTAGACTTTTGCAAAAAATAGGTTTAAGAAAACAAGCCTGTGTTAGAATGCAATTATGTGTAAAAAATTCCAATCGGTCAAGAACTTTCAGAACTGTGATATTTAGGACAATCAAATGGAAATGGAAATGTTCGTAAACCTTATCTCTATCTCAAACGACTGAATTGAAATTTTTTACAAGATGTTCCTTTGAAATATGCCCAAGGTTTTACATCATTTTTAATACGTTTGCAAAACCTGTTGCGAATAGATATATCTTCATAAATATGTTGTAGCTTACGTCATTGAGACAGCGGTATTTGCCGTTTTTTACACTTAATTCATAGTGATTCATATCTGCTAACGATTTACTACCGCTGGGAAACATAAGTATCATAAGAATTCATTTAATTAAGCAGAAATGTTTTTAGAATCATTCGGTAAAAGTTTAATCAGTTGTATCGACGAACTGAACTTAACGTGAATGGGCGTGGAGGTTACCTCGATATAGACGTTACACGAAAGATCATATTCTTACGTTTGACTATCTCTCAGCTCTTTTTGAAAAAACGTTGCTACTGAGACAATTTTGAAGCTAGAGCTGCAAGAATTGATATTTGTATAGTTGGTTAGAATTTAAAAAATAGGTGTTTCGGTATTTTTGGAAATTCGACCAATAAGGTGGCGAAATACGAGATGCAAAAATTGATTTTCAAAAATATGGTGCTTTTAACTCAAGTATCAAGCTATAACTACGAAACTTAAGATATGGATTCTTCATCAGCATTAAAAAGAAATACCTGTTGCAGACCAACCAGCCTAAGCATGCGAAGCAAAGGGGGTTCAGCTAGTTTTATATAAAAAGATATTCTATCCTGTCATTTTTATATTATAATGTCCTAGGAGAATTGTTTCAAACAATTGCAGATAAACTGGAGATGGCTTTCTAGCCGAAATGGCCATTGTTTAAAAATATGCAAATATTACAGCGAGGATCTGGTAAAATATATTTCGTACTATGTCGTTAAATGACATGTACAACGCCGGCCGCGGTGGCCGAGGGGACTGAGGCGCTCCAGTCACGGTCTGCACGGCCACTACGGTCGGCGGTTCGAATCCCCCATCGGGCATGGATATTTGTGCCGTCCTTAGTGTTACCTAGTTCATAAGTAGTTTGTATGTTTAGGGACTGATGACCCCGTAGTTAAGTCCCATAAGCTATACAAACATTTGAACATTTGAAGATGTACAACAACGCCGCAGGATTACATACTGTAGGCTCTTTACTTATACGATGTGATGGGTGCTATCGAAAAGGGATGTCAAATAGATTCCGTGCTTCTAGATTTCCGGAAGGCTTTTGATACTGTACCTCAGTAGCTCTTCTAATCAAATTCCGAGCTTATGGAATATCGCCACAGTTGTGCTATTGAATTCGTGATTTCCTGTCAGAAAAGACATAGTACGTTCTAATTCAAAATCAAATATTCATATGTTTGTAGAGCTTATGGGACGTAACTACGGGATCATCAGTCCCACGTTGTAATTGACGGTAAGTCATCGAGTCAGGCGAGTCCTTGTGACAATGATCTGATTCCGAAGATGAACGAACCACTTAGTCACATTCGCTTCAGAACTGTTCCAGAAATTCGATAGGCAGTAGACCGCTCCATTCGCACCATCAACAGAACAGGCTCTGCTATCGGCATACCGCACCTTCCACATCCCTAGCACCGGCTTCTGCACAACGCTAGTGACAGCTTTGAAGGACGGTAACAGGTGAAAACAGGTAACGCTTTTGTATCGGTTGTGAATAAATAGTTGGCACTATTTAAGTTCCAGCCCTCGTACTATTCTGCAGAGTGCATCTGCCGGCTTAGGATCAAAATCGACGTCGTATTTCAAGGTATAAATTTTTCCTCGTCAATGTTCCGCACTTACTGGATCAATAATTTTGGACCTCTCGATTTGGTTGTAGCCTTCGCAGCTCGACCGTGAACTTGGAAACACTTTTCCGCTGCTAGCCTACTTCGGAACGAGCCGTTACAGAGAGGGAGACCGCAGGCGTTTGCGGAGCTCGGCTGCAGGCAGGAAGCCGCTAGCAGCGTCCCTTCCGGCGGCAATCATTGCGCGCAGGCGGACGGAAAGCCCGCAGAGTTCCCGCCGCTTTCCCACCTGGGCTCGTGCAGATCGTGGTGGCTTCCCGCTCCACCGAAGCCAGCAGCGACACACAGGCTTTCGCGGGTCCGCCTGCGGCCACATGCTCCGCCAAACTTCCCATGGCGTTCGCTGCGGCGCTTTCCCACGCAGTCCGCGTGTCTGGGAAAGAATCTGAAAGCCGCGGCGGAATAGCCGTGCGCGCGGTGCGCGCGGCCGTTTGCCGTCGGAGGTTGGAGTCCCCCCTCGGGCATGGATGTTGTTTGTGTTGTCCTTAGGTAAGTTTACCTTGGTTTAAACGGTTCCGTCAAAAGGGGTGAGGTCGATCACAAAATTCAGTTTTTCTGTTGTTTTCGAGGGAACCTCTGGAAGAATTTGTTTCAAAAATATTACGTGTAATCCTTAGCATTTCGACATTATATCTAATTCTGAATATAGAAATAGCCTATTGTGCTTTTGGAATTCTTTTAATTTAAAGGTTGAATGGCTTCACCCCACCCAGGTGAAATCGATCACTCAGTTTTTGTAGAGCTATAACGCGTTTGACCCAGGCAGTGGGATGAAACCGATCGTCTTTTACTTTGAAATATTTCCCAAGGTATAGTAGGCTATGTTTATATGAAGTTTTAAAAGAGTGGAAGGTCTTTCTCGGGGACCAAACATATATTAAAATTAACAAATAGACTATTTTATGGTCAGAACATTGTATTTTCCTTAAAAAAAATTACCACTGTACATAAAATTATCTTGCATCATAAAGAATTTTCACTCAATGTTTGAAATATCAAAATCTAGGAAACTATAGCGTCCACGACCAGTGTCCTTAGGGTTCATTTTTGTTACAATTTGTGTGAAGGGAGTCTTTTTTCCATCAGGAATATCCACATCAACATTTCTCACATCTCGTCGTTTCAAAGGAAAAACCTCACTCTGCACACTGGATCAATCCATGAACTAAACATTCTTCGTCTACTGAACTAAGAACGGGCTGCCAACCATATTTATATCTACGTTTGCCCTTCACCCACTCATTTGACGTTGTATAGGGCACACCGTAACACTCAGATGCTTTACAAACACTCAATTTCCCTTTCTTCACTTCCTGAATGGCATTTTCCCTCGCTTCCCACATTCTTGACGTAAGTTCGCGGCAAGATTGACTTCACCCTACAAAATACGACAATTCAAATTTTAGATCACTAATCGTCCATACAACAAACTTCTGCTTTTGCAAATACATAAATCACATGGCAATGAGTTCACATACCGACTAACAGTCCAAAAACAGCAGAATTATATCACTATAAGGTCGTATTGTGACAGGTTTAGTCTTGCTTCATTCACAGGTCACCATTATGCATTTGTTTATATCCCACAATGCCGCTGAGCGGATACTCAGAGAGAAAATCTACAGGAAAACACTACTCTGCAACTCATTGGCGTCCAACAAGTATGTACAGCGTGTAGTTCCCGGATGTACCTCCAGGCGGAAGTAGTGTAAATTATAACGCTGTATCGCCGGTCGACTTCCCCCCACCTGATCGACTTCACCCCTTCTGACGGTTTATAAGCTACGAACTAATAACCCAACAGTTGAGTCCTTGAATGTTGAATGCTTTAATAGAATGACGTAGACACATATGCAAATTTCGTCCACCAAGCCCTTTAACAGCAGTTTTTAGATTTGTTCAAAATGTTCAAATGTTTGTTAAGCGTAAGGGACTTAACTACGGGGGTCATCAGTCCCTAAACTTACAAACTACTTATGAACTATCTTACACTAAAAACGTCACAAACATCCATGCCCGAGGGGGTATTCGAACCCCCAACGGGGAACGGCCTCGCGCATCGTAACATAGAGCCTCAAGGATTTAATAACTTCAGTAAAGACGATAAGTCTATAGTAGACTTTATGAAAGCAGGTGTTACAACTCATTGACTGCAGATGAAGATCCATGGTCATGATTGTTCGTCTACATCTCCATGTACATGGGATAGTCTGCAAATCACATTTAAGTGCCTGGCAGAGGGTTCATCGAACCACCATTATACTATTTATCTCCCATTCCATTCTCGAATAGCGCGCGGGAAGAAAGAACACCTGAATCTCTCTGTTAGAGCTCTGATTTCTCGTATTTTATTCTGATGATCATTTCTATGTAAGAGGACGTCAACAATATATTTTCGCGTCCGGAGGAGAATGTTGGCGATTGGAGTTTCGTAAGTAGCCCATGCCGCAGCGATAAGTGCCGTTGTTTCAATGATGCACATCCCAGCTCCTGTATCATTTCCGTGACGCTGTCTCCCCTGTATCGTGACAATACGAAATGGGCTGCCCTTCTTTGGACTCTTTCGATGTCCTCCGTCAAACCCATCTGAAAAGGATCCCACACTGGGCAGCAATACTCCTAAAAATCATAGACAAGCGTAGTGTATGCAGTCTCTTTAGTAGTTCTGTTGCATCTTTTAAGGGTTCTGCCAATAAAACGCAGTCTCTGGTTCGCCTTTCCCACGACATTATCTACGTGTTCTTTCCAATTTAAGTCTGAAGTAATAGTAATTCCTAGATATTTTGTAGAGTTTACGGTCTTCACGTTTGATTGATTTATCTTGTAAACAAAGTTTAACGGATTTCTTTTCGTACTCATGTGGACGACTTCATACTTCTCATTATTTGGAGTCAGTTGCCAATTTTTACACCATAGTGATATCTTATTCAGATCGTTCTGCACTTGGTTTTGATGTTCAGATGATTTTACTAGACGGTAAATGACAGCGTCATCTGCAAACAACCTAAGAGAGATTTTGCCCTAAATCGTTTATGTAAATAAGGAATAGCAGAGGACCAATAACACTACCCTGTGGAACGCCCGATATCACTTCTGTTTTAGTCGATGCTTTACCATCGATTACTACGAACTGTGTCCTCTCTGACAGGAAATCCCCTATGCAGGCGCAAATTTGTGGCGATATACCATAACTATGCAATTTGTTAAAGGCCGTTTGTGAGGTACAGTGTCAAAAGCCTTCTGGAAATAAAGAAATACGGAATCGATTTGCAAACCCTTGTCGATAGCACCCATCACTTCGTGTGAGTAAATAGCTACTTGTGTTTCGCATGAATAATTAACCAAATAGTTTATGTAATTTTTGCGTTCCAGACATTAATAAAACATCGTGATACATACGTAATTGTGAAATAAATGTAAAAACAGCCGAATTACCCTGATTCAATGATATAAACAACAACTTACTCATGAGGAAATACAAATATGTGTATATTTTGTAGCCTACCCTGCTGACAGTGAGAGACTGTAAACAAACGAGAAACATTAATTCCTGTTGTGGTCTGTTCATGTATGACAGGAACTTCTTTGACGTGTAAAAATTCTACACGAAGTCTAATGATTTCAACATTTTTACACCTCACTTGTTTTTTCTTTTAAACCCATATAGTTTTGAGTAGAATTACTTTCGATTATAAAACGAATGTCTTGAAGAGTCTTGCCGTTTGTGGTTCAGATGTAGCAACAATTGTGTAATTGGTTTCTGCTTTGTTGGAAAACTGTGTTTTTGCTTTCGATGTTTTATTGTCACGTTTGTTAGGATTTCCCTTCAGCTACAGCTGTAGTGGCTGATCTGGTACATTTAACAGTATAGGTCATGCATCCCACGAAAGTTCCTTATGTTCAACACTTACTGATTTGGCTGGAATCGTACTAAAGAAATACTGACGTTTCTGAGTAGAAAACTGACGTCTTTCTTTAGAAGCTTTAGTCTTCCGTTGTTAATTAGGAAGTTTTGTTCTTAGCAGAAACTGAAATTTTTCATTAAACAGTCGTAGATTGAAATATCGAGTAAACTTCTAGGTTTATCTGTTCAAGTTTCTTGCGAGCAATGTTGGACGGACAACACAAGTAACAGAAAAGATATTTTTAAAAGATACAAATACATGAAAATCTAACAATATGCCGCATTTGACGAATTTCGTATTTATACTTAGCCTGCATATTACGAAAGTTTGGGCGGTAAATAAAACCGCCCATTAAATAGATCTCCTAAACTCGAATTTTAAGATAAAGTTTATTTTACTGAAGTACCCAGCAGTGCGATAACAATGTGTAAAAACTTAAACCTTACCAAAATGTTAGCTCAGTTAATGTTATGTGATAATATCACATGTAGGTTAGCACACAACACCTATCAACATTAGGCACAAGATTAATTACATATACTTTGATAAAAACCAATATATTAGATATAAAAACATCAGTCCTTAGCTAATTTGAGAGCAGGAACGTCACTTATTGCGAGAGCAGTACATTTGGTACAGGGTTTAAATTTTAGCAAGGACCAATTTTACAACTAGTTTGCTCAAAATTAAAGGTCTTGTCTCAGATTATTTCTTAATATTCGCTGTAGATGTGGTGAAACGATTAAAAACTTAAGTTCATTGCTTACTTAACGTACTGTCATACCACGTCGATGTACAGACCGGTTCCCTTCATCACAAATGTTAATTTAACAGCGCCGTGCCTAGCGCTGCTACTGCCAGATATAACAGGCCTACAATGGCGGCGCTCGCCCGGTTGGCGGTACTCTCCCAATACAGGGCTCTAGGCAATGTAACAAACCTTAGTGCAAGTATCGTGACTGTATATGTTAGACTGTGTTGAAGTTGAAAAGTCAGAGAGTGAATAACTTTTTCAAATAGTAATTATTGTTCCGTATTTGGCTTTACATTCTGCAACTCAATATATAACTCGATCCCATCGCTACCAAACTTCACGGGATCGACCGCTGGTATAGTCTGGAGAATTCATCAAAATTGCACCCCGTTTTGTATTCTATAGAGTAGGGCGTACATAGCCTCCAAACGTCGATTTTTGTTATAGATATCGAAGTATTTCAGTGCCTGTTCTTTCGGAAATATCCGGAAGAGCAGACGTCGCAATTTGTTGCTGCGACTCTTGAAAATATAGATATTAATTGCACCTGTCGAGTCACCCCTGCCAGTAGGCGTTGCAATCACACAACACGAGCATTTGAGACTTGTGCAGGTGCCGGGATTCGAACCCGAGATCTCCAGCTCACCAGGCAGTTACCCAGCCGTCGCAGCTGTGCCTGCGGTGGTGCAGAAGCCTAGCGCAACTGCCTTATAGGCAGGAGGTCCCGGGTTCGAATCCAGGATCCAGCACAAATTTTCGTGAGTCTGTGCTGACTGCAACACCCTACTAGCAAGAGAGACTCAAAAACACCGGGTTGTTAGATTGCAAAATGTTGTTGTTGTTGTTCTGGTCTTCAGTCCAGAGACTGGTTCGATGCAGCTCTCCAACCTACTCTATCCTGAGCAAGCCTCTTCTTCTCGTCATAAGAACGACAAACCACATCCACTTGAATCTGCTTACTGTATTCATCTCTTGGTCTCCCTCTGCGATTTTTACCCCACACACTTTTCTCCAAAGCTAAATTCACGATTCCTTCATGTCCAAGAATGTGTCCTACCAATCAATCCCTTCTTTTAGTCAAGGTATGCCAGAAATTCCTTTTCTCCCCAATTCTGTTCAGTAACTCCTCATTACTTACGTGATCCACCCACCTAATCTTTAGCATTCTTCTGTAGCACCACATTTCAAAAGCCTCTATCCTCTTCCTGTCCGTGCTGTTTATTGTTCATGTTTCACTCCCATAAAAGGCAACACTCCACGCAAATGCCTACAGAAAGGACTTCCTTACACTTAAATTAATATTCGATGTTAACAAATTTCTCTTTTTCAAAAACTCTTTTCTTCCCATTGCTATTCTGCATTTTATATCCTCTCTACTGCGACCATAGCATGTTATTTTACTGCCCAAGTAACAAAACTCATCTACCAGATTTGCTACGACGGCATTCCATTACCCTTGTTTTGCTCTTGTTACTGTTCATCTTATCTGCACCTTTCAGCACACTGTCCATTCCGTTCAACTGCTCTTCCAGGTCCTTTGCTGTGTCTGAGAGAATTACAATATGATCGGCAAAACGCAATGTATTTTTTTTCACACTGCAAATTTCTCGTTGCTTTCTTTTATAGCTTGCTGAATGTACAAATTGAATAACACTGGGGAAAGGCTCTGCAACTCTTTCATACCCTTCAACTCTGATAACCGCTGGATGAAAGTGGCTAGGAGCGAGGCCCGGTCTGTACGGATGATGATCAAACACGTCCCAGTGAAATTCCCGTAAGAGTTGTTTGGTCACATTCGCCACATGGGGTCGGGCACTATCGTGGAAACAAACACCACCTTTTGATGGAAATCCTCTTCTTACACCTAACATTTGTCCTGTCAACTCTTCAACGATGACGAGCTGAAAGAACATGCTACCACATGGTTGAATACACAGGCGGCAACCTTCTATGAAGAAGGCATACAGAAACTTGTGCCACGCTATGACAATTGCCTACAAAATTTCGCCAGCTATGTAGAAAAGTAGTTTAAAAGTTGTAGATTTTTGTACAAGAAATATTTTTTCTGTATCTGAACACGTTTGTTTTTTATAACCAAACGGAACTTACTTTCTGGACGTACCTCCTATGTATAAAAATACAAATCGGATAACTTACCCCAAAGCACAGGCTCGTCGACAGATACAAATAAAAACACACACAAACACACATACAAGCTTCCACTTCCTTAAAACCCATATCCTTCTCTTTCGCCTCTCATTCCTACCTCTTATCCTAAAGAATCGACCAACAGTTGCGAAAGCTTGTATGTGTGTTTGTGTGTGTTTTTATTTGTATCTGTCGACTAGCCTGTGCTTTGGGGTAAGTTATCCGATATATATATATATATATATATATATATATATATATATATATATATATATATATATATATATATATATTGTGTGTGTGTGTGTGTGTGTGTGTGTGTGTGTGTGTGTGTGTGTGTGTGTGTGTGTGTGTGTGAAAAACAAATTTTAAAACCTATGTATCCACTGTATCGACATTTACGCAAAACACGTCTGGTGTGAATAATTGCAGTCAACATACGACGACAAACCTATTATAGTCAATTATAGATCATCTTAATTTTTTAAAATTTTGTTACTTATAATTGTCAAAAAATTTGCACTTCTGTTGGGCGTGTTTTATTAAACTGACTGGCTTTATTTCTGTTTTAGAATAAGAGAGTATATTGCTGATATTTTTCATCAATTTAAATGACAATAATGTTATTCTACAACCATCAGAAGCCGAGATTTTTTTTTCTTTAACAACATCTAGTAGTCGTAATTCATAATGTGTTCAGAAAGGCCTCAATTGCGTTCCGCCTGATATTCAAGCATCCCATATAACGTACCTGTCTTGCGGGTCCTCTAATCACTACGTTGAACAATCGAATGTTCAAATGTTTCTGAAGCTTATGGGACTTAATTGCGGGGTCATCAGTCCCTAAACTGACAAACTACTTATGAACTTGCTTATACTAAAGACACCACAAACATCCATGCACGAGGGAGGATTCGAACACCCGACGGGGAACGGCCTCGCGCCTTGCAGCATAGCGCCTCAATGCTCTCGGCCGCTCCGCCGCGGCGCTGTACAATCGTACGACTACTACTGCACAGTTAGGCCCTGGTTAACTTCCGTACACCTAGTCAGGTGTGATGAAGTCTGCTTAACAAGACTTCGACTAGGACACTTCCTCCTGACGCATAGATTCCTTCTTTGTGGCGACGAGCCCCTACTTAATCATTTAACAGAACAAGTCTTCTGGTTCGGACTGGATACCAATTAGATTTCCATCTGATTACGCCGAAGCGATAGCTCCTTACTTAACAGCCACATACAACCGCTCTGTCAAAGAAGGATTTTGAAGGATTTGTACCAAAAGATTGGAGAGTTGTACAGGACACGCCTATATTCAAGAAAGGCAGTTGGAGTAACCCACTAAACTACAGGCCTATTTCATTGACGTCAATTTGCAGCAGGGTTTTGGAACATATCCTGTATTCAAAGATTATGAATTATCTCGAACAGAATGATCTATTGACCCAAGATCAACACGGATTTAGAAAATATCGTTCGCAACTGTAAACTTTAAAACAATGATTTTTAACCGACTGAACCGAAATGTCAACATTTCTGTCCGTTTTAACAAACTACAAAAGGTGTTTTATATATACAGGGTGTTTCACTAAGTGTGTTTGCCTCTGTAACTTAGAAAATAATAGGCGACGGGAAATTTTAATGCGGTAGGTCAACACAAGAAATGTTACACTTTCTGCGGAGCTATGAACATAGTTTATTGTATCATTTTCTAAAGAGTTACAGCACAAAGATATAATTTTTTAAATGGAAAGTTAGTTTTTTCTATCGTGCATTGGAATCGCTGAAACCAGCTGCGTCCAAATCAATTTAAACTACATTCCTATCACTGTTAATTTGGGAGCTACAACCCTTCAAAGTTTAGGGGGCGGAGGCTGACTGGCTGGTGGTCATGAGACAGTGGGCCGTGCCCCAGGGGATAGGAATGTAGTTTAAATTGATTTGGACGCAGTTAGTTTAAACGAATCCAATAAACGATAGAAAAAAACTATTGTTCCATTTAAAAAAACTATATCTTTGTGCTGTAACTCTTTGGAAAATGATACAATAAACTTTGTTCATAGCTCCGCAGAAAGTGTAACATTTCTTGTGTTGACCTACCGCATTAAAATTTCCCGTCGCCTATTATTTTATAAGTTACAGAGGCAAACACACTTCGTATATATATAAGGGTTGGAACTTAAATAGTGTAAACACTGTGAAACGTGTCCATAGAAAATTATTTTTACAAGAAAATGTCTAATATTGTGCCTCCTGTTTTGTATCGAGTAACTTGCTTGCAAGAAAATGTATAATATCGCTTCTACTGTATGTATCGATATGTGTAAAGTTTCATCTCTGGCAAAGATCATGTATTGCATAGCATTGTAGCTCGCACTGAGAGAGAGAGTAGCACTAGTGGTTCAGCTCGCTTAGAGAGCGGTTGGGTTGTGTGTATGGCTCCGATGTAGAGCAGAGGCTGCTTTGCCAGCAAGTCAGAAGTTGTATCATGTAAGTAATGTAATGCTGTTTATCAATAATAAGCAAGTTAACCCTGTTTCATATTTCATTTATGTAGTTAGAAAATTAACCCACTTCCTTCATTTGATAATTACTTGATTTAGTGGAGTGTTGATTTGAATAATATTATTGAACATATTCCATTATTGGTGCCATAGTAAGATAATAGTTGATCTGGATTTCAATAATTGGAGGCTGACCTATATAGGTTCTCACAGTCAAGCATTAAGAAAGTGATTTGTGGTCTTTCTTATATCTTTCTCGCAGTCAAAATTCTTGAGTATAGTCAGTGTCTGTTTCAAAAGGTTACATGACACAGTGGTTTTGTTAAAAATATCCGTTGCGCACATAATCAATTTAATGCACTGTTTCTTATACATTAATATCAGGGCCATAATTAAACCAAATAGCTAAGTTAATGAACAATTTATTGTCTGATTTAACGAAAGGTTCAACATTCCAAAACAAGCGTACAGCTTTTATCTGGCGCCCTTTCTGCCAGGATAGTTCACAAACAGGATCGTGACGTAGTTAGATACGTAGTTTTATTTCAGTTAGTTTGTCTTTTCCACTAACCAACTTACCTTTTGGCTCTTAATTTAATTTTTGTAGCACCATCCTCTGTTGTAGCAACAGTAGCATAGTAATTGTTTCTGTAGTCTGTTACTTACCATTCTTGAGATTGTGTAGTATTGTTTATAGTAGATAAATTGAATATACAAATAATTGCATTACTACTGAACAAGTCTTTCTTTTATATTGTTTGATGTTTGTTGTGATTAAAATTCTAGTACCGCGGAACTCGTGTGATAATTAACGGTTCGCATAATCTCGATTGTCCGTGTTCGAAAACGCAGAACAGATTAGTTCAGGAATAGACAATATGGATAATGACAAAGTACAGGATTCGACAATACAGAATTCCGATTCTTGTAACGTGGTTGCGGAAAATAATGCATCGGTTCCGCCTAGCTCTGCTGCAAAAAATACTTGTGCGACAGCTATGGAAAACGTATTACCAAATGATTTCATGCAGATATTACTGTCACAGATCTCTAAGTTAAAGGAGGAACAATTTCAGAAACTAAATAAAAAACTTGAGGAACAATTTCAGAAATTAAATGAAATACTTGACAATGATCAATTACAATTTCAGAAATTAAATGAAAAACTTGACAATAATCAATTACAATTTCAGAAATTAAATGAAAAACTTGAGGAACAATTTCAGAAATTAAATGAAATACTTGACAATAATCAATTACAATTTCAGAAATTAGATGAAAAACTTGAGAAATTTGAACAAACGTGCGATTCGAGGTTTGCGAGTATTCAAGGTAGTATTAATAAAATAAATGAGGACAACAATCGGTTCAGGGAACAACTGCTCAATACTTTCAAATGTGAATCTCAGGATATTCGCGACGAGATTAACCCGGTAGTGGAAAACCTTGCGTCACGAGTCGAAAATATAGAAACCACCGAACTCGCTCAATTGAAGCAACAGAGTAATCTATTTGATGAAAAGTTGCAAAACTTCCAGTCAGGCACGACGGAACAGATCAATAAAATTAATAAACAGTTTGAGGATATTACCGTTAAAATTACCCAAATTAGTGATAACAGTGACAAAAGTTCTGATGTAACGCATCCTACCCCGTTTAATGAAACTAATGAATATCTCGCCCTTGACCGTTTCAAACAAGGTCAAATGACCATTAATCAGCAATACAAGGCTGAGGTCAGAAAATTAGATGATCGCGTGGCGCGAATAGAGAGGAAATTTGACCATACTTGTGGAAATGCATACGAAGACGTAGAAGAAAATTTGAACGAAAATGACAATGATGATTCGAGCCAAGTAGGTCGCTTGGTACGTGAACGAAGTGTACCTCATAATAACAACAATGAAGACGCAGTGCGTAGTTTACGCTCACTTACGCCGCATGGGCGAAAGGAAGCGTTTGACTACAAGCATTTCCTGACTGTACGAAAATTCAAGACATTTAAAAATTCTCCGAATGACTTGCACCCTAAAGAGTGGTTGCAGCAATTCGATTATTGTCTTCCCACGAATTGGCCACCTGAGCACAGATTAGAATTTATATGTGGTTATCTGGAAGGCGAGCCAGCCACCAGAATGAGAGCTATTGCACAAGAGTGCTATAGCGAGAATCAATTCCGACGCTCATTTCTATCCGCATACTGGTCGGAAGCGGCACAAGACCGCGTTAAAAACAGTATTGCGACATTCAAAACTTTTGAGCGATCAAATTTCTCGAGCCCAGTGGAATATTTCCAAAACTTAGTATACAAAAATCAATTTTTATCGGCACCTTACTGCCCTGCGGAGTTAATTAGAATTTGTTTGAACAAATTGCCTCTACACTTGCGTCAAATTGCCATTGCGGCACGATGCAAGAATGATATTGAAGCCTTTAGAAATCTCTTACAAGACTTAGAGGAAGAAGACGAGGAAAATTCCTCGCGCAGTCGATATTTTGAAACGAACAAATATGATCGCCGGTCGCAACAAAGCCCGCCGCGTACTAATCGTTATTCAAAACACGACGATAAACCAAAAAATAATTCTTTCACTAATGAAACTTACAAACAAAGACGCGACAATGAGAACAGTGATTTTCATGATCGTGAAATTAACCGTGGAAGTTTTCGTGGCCGCAACCGAGGTGGTGGTTTTGGTCGCGGAGGACGCTACAATAATTACTATCAAAACAGCAATACTTCGAATGATACTAATTGGCGTGATAGACGCAATACTGATAGTGATCGCGAGACTGAAAATCACAACAATAACGCTGAGAAGCGTAGTCGGGAGGGCACACGCGATAATTCTCGTGACCGCCTTCCGCGATACGAAAACACGATTCGGGGTCTAAGCAGATCGCGTACCCCGGAAAGACAAGAGCAAAACATTGAAATCAGGCCTGCTAATCCACGCTCTAATTCATCAAAAAGGATTTTCAAGGCATAAAGATGGGGTAGAGAGTCCATTAATCTGTTTTGGACACACCAAGTGGCGATTGGTGCCCCGTTCTCGAGCTGAGTGTCACTATTCTTCCGCTTTTCCTTAGTGCGCTCTATCTACCTCTTTTTCTCACTGTTACTTTTCTCTAACTCTGAATACTTATGCTCTGTGCTACGCTGGGATATTGTCATACGAAACTTTGATTATCTTGCAATTTGCATATAACGAACTCTGTGGCTGTGCAAGACAAATAAAATTAATGGAAATTTTTGATTGTGTAATCTAATCAAGTTCCTATGTTTCAGAAAATATCAGATTTTTCTTCTGTGTTACTAATTGCATAACTTACGAAGTTCTGAGCAAGTGAAGAAGATTTTTGAGTTGACATGAGCATTTGGTAAGCCAAGAACATTATGGAGGATGATGAGTAAGGCAATACACAATATGTCATGGTGGTCTTTAAAATGCATTATTGTTTATGGATAAATGATGGTAAGGAAGGTATTGGTAACAGTCAAAGATGTTTGATAAATGTAATTATGTGGACGAGATTATACAATGATTATGAAGCAATTATGAGGAGAATCGCTATGTTGCTAATGATGACGAGATTATACAATGATTATGAAGCAATTATGAGGAGAATCGCTATGTTGCTAGTGATGCTATGTTCTGTTCTTTTCTTATGTGCTTACTCGCACTGCCCTTTTGTGTTTTCTCTTTGTGCTTATGTGCACCATTTTGTATATTGATGCATTGTGCCTTCAATGGCATGTGTGATTGGTGAGATTCATATCCTTCTGATGATCTGTAATTATTTGTAATTATGTGTAATGAATATTTCTAATTATGCTTGCAGCTATGCGTATTGCTCTTGTAATCAAAGCTTACCGCTGTGCTCACTAATTATATACCTAAGCCCTACCACTATGCTAATTAATTTTATAATGAAGCTCAATGACAATGTATGGTTATGCTTATACGTTCCACACAGCCATCTATCTTGCAAACTTGCAGCTATGCCATAAACTGCGCCTAGTTAAGTCTAGAAAGATAATGCACAGAAATATTTTGCTTTTGCTTACTACTATCTTCCAAATTTTATTGATGATCTTGTTGATGAAAATCTGCAGCTATGCCTAACGAATATTACGTCTGTGTTTATGTTATTGGATGATTTACTGTGATGTACATCTAGTACTGTGCCAAAATTTGCACTAATTGTTTTGTTTGACCCTACTGTTGACCCAGACAGACACAGACATGACCTGTTGACTTGAACCTCTTTTGATATTCTCACGAAACTACCCTGATGTGTTATACCTTAAGGCAATGAAATATGTAGCTCAGTTGAGACAAAAGCCTGGCCATGGCAACTTATGTAATTTAAGTGTTATAATTTGTGGTAATGTAATCACCATCATAGTGATATATATTAATTTAAAGAGATATGAACTAATGGTAATTGGAATGTCAATTTAAGTTATATCATGCCAAATTGATGACAAGCACCCTCAATGTATTTCATACGATTATGTGTTTGTAAAGCAATATGTACATAGTATGTAAAGCCTTGTGCTTATATGAAATGACACTAATGTTGTAGATACTCTAAAATAAGAATTAAATTACTCATTAGTATTCAAAGGTATCCGTCTTCAAGACACTACTTGTAATGTAAAAATATGGTTTAATACCATGACCCCATTTGTACCACTTGAATTTGTGGGAAAATATTTCTGTAGATATGTTCTAATCAATGACTTTTCTTTCAGTCTAAACTGAAATATCATGACTATGTTACTAATTTGTGTGTAAAATGCTTTATTTCATGTACTTTGGACACGCATGGGAAGTGGCGATTTCGCACACGAGATTCCCGAATGCACACAGAACAATGGACGAGTTACTATACACCACTGATTTTGGGCCTTTTAATGAAGATGTTTGTTGGATGATGTTTGGCCACACAGTACTGTCCATTGCAGCCTTGGCCACCCACCACCAGTTTGCTCTAATTTTGGCTATGCTGATGCAGTCTGCTAATAGCTCTGTTGGTTGGAGCACACTTGGTTGTCGAATTGCATGGAGGAATACATCAGAACCTTTTCCCCATGACTTCCACTTCAATGCAACCAGCCAGCCCGCCTACAGTGTGGTGTAATCTTACAGTGTTTTGTGTTCGTGTGCAGACCTAAAATGAGTGTTAGGAGCTAATGTGCTATTCGTGTGCATATACTATTCAGTGCCTCCCATTGCAAACGTTGTCCACAGGTTCATTACCAGTGTTTAGGTATATTTCATGGTTCTTTCACAGTCAGTGACCAAAATAAAATTGTGCTCTTGATAGATACATATACTTAGTCTGAAATGTCATTGTGCCTATTCGATTGACAAACGTTATATTGAAATCCTATTGTGCTGAAGCAGTAACATTATTTTGTACATGATCAGAAGCCTATGTAGTCAAAAATTTTACATGTATGTTCTAGCATCCATGAAAGTATAGCATTTTAAATGCATCACAGAATACAAAACTGACACTTTATCTTATACTAAGTGCACTAAAAATTTACATAGACTACATTGTGCACAAGATACAAATGTTCATTTTATGTTCCCAAAATACTGATCTCTTGTACAAAATGTAAACCCATGGAATTTACACTACTGTGTGTATTACTTGTAATTACCACATTTTCCTTAAAGAATGATGACATTAGTTAAAATATCTTTTGTAAAACTTTGTATATGTTCATGTTTATTATTGTATATTTTTTTCCATTTGTGTATTACTTCTAGCTATCTCATTTTCTCCACTATATCATTTGTCAAACTATGTTTTCTGAAATTCTATATATATACTTATGTTTACCATTATGTATAATTGTCATATATTCCACTTATTGCTGATGTTCTGTAAATTTTGACATTTGCTTATGCCTGTCACACCCTGTACCTCTCCATGCATGACTTTTGATGGTACTGTTCTGTAAAATGGCATGTATTTATGACTGTCACTTTTTTTTTTAAATTTTCTATGTACTCCATCTGTTGTTTTGATCTTGTTAAATTTTGGATGTCATTAATGGATTTTTGGACTTGAAATTCAGTAATTTTGCTGGCTAGGCAATGCCATTGGCATCACCCACCCTACAAAATTTTAATAGGTAGGAGGGGGGTGATGAAACGTGTCCATAGAAAATTATTTTTACAAGAAAATGTCTAATATTGTGCCTCCTGTTTTGTATCGAGTAACTTGCTTGCAAGAAAATGTATAATATCGCTTCTACTGTATGTATCGATATGTGTAAAGTTTCATCTCTGGCAAAGATCATGTATTGCATAGCATTGTAGCTCGCACTGAGAGAGAGAGTAGCACTAGTGGTTCAGCTCGCTTAGAGAGCGGTTGGGTTGTGTGTATGGCTCCGATGTAGAGCAGAGGCTGCTTTGCCAGCAAGTCAGAAGTTGTATCATGTAAGTAATGTAATGCTGTTTATCAATAATAAGCAAGTTAACCCTGTTTCATATTTCATTTATGTAGTTAGAAAATTAACCCACTTCCTTCATTTGATAATTACTTGATTTAGTGGAGTGTTGATTTGAATAATATTATTGAACATATTCCATTATTGGTGCCATAGTAAGATAATAGTTGATCTGGATTTCAATAATTGGAGGCTGACCTATATAGGTTCTCACAGTCAAGCATTAAGAAAGTGATTTGTGGTCTTTCTTATATCTTTCTCGCAGTCAAAATTCTTGAGTATAGTCAGTGTCTGTTTCAAAAGGTTACATGACACAGTGGTTTTGTTAAAAATATCCGTTGCGCACATAATCAATTTAATGCACTGTTTCTTATACATTAATATCAGGGCCATAATTAAACCAAATAGCTAAGTTAATGAACAATTTATTGTCTGATTTAACGAAAGGTTCAACATTCCAAAACAAGCGTACAGCTTTTAACTGTTGTGGAGATACTATGGAATTAAATCTACTACTGTCGCAGGCAGCACACGTTGTTGACATACCTACGTTGCCGGCGTGGAGCGAGCGGTCTAACGTAACGCTGTCACTATGTTTTCGAAACAGGAACAACGGAGTTAGATCAAGATTAGATGTGACAGAGGTCATAAAGCACGACAGCGTGAACAAGTCTTCAAGAGGCGTGCGGGGAATCCGTACTGCCGGACAGAACAGTGGCTCGTTGGGTAAAAGCCTTCAACGAAGACATGCATCGGGCAGGTTGTCCTAGCGTCTCTGAAGTACGAGTAGTGCATACTGTTGCCGCGTTAGTGGGCAGTGATCGACGCCAGACGATTCGTGAGCTCGGTCACGAAACAGAATTAGCGTATACGACTGTGCTTTCCATCCTGAAGGACCGTCTGGGCATGCGAAAAATTGGATCACGATGAGATTGTGAGGATACAGGGTTTTAGGTTAGTAACATCTTTGGTACATTTTGGTCGAACGTAAGTCCTTGTGACTTTTATTTGATTCCGAAGATGAATAAACAATTTCGTGGCATTCGTTTCACAACTGTTAGACATGCGGCAGGCAGTAGTCCGCTCCATTCACAACATCAACAGAACAGGCTCTGCTAACAGTATACTACGCCTTCCACATCGCTGGCAACGGGTTCTACACAACGCTGGCGACTAATTTGAAGGACAGTAACAGGTGCAGATATGTAACGCTTTTGTACCAGTTTTTGTGAATAAATAGTTGCCACTATTTAAATTCCGACAGTCAATACATTCAAATGCGGCAGAAATTTACACCTGGCACTATCTAGTTCAACAACTGAACATCTACACCTCATACAACGAAAATGTAAAAAAAAAAAAAAAAAAAAAAAAAAAAAAAAAAAAAAAAAAAAAATATCGCTGTTCGGAATACGTTTTGACAAAGTTATATCGACCACCATCATACATTATACTATTTTGTCATTACTATCCCGGTTTTACTTTCTAAACAGCCAATCACTATCCCTTCTAATTTCTACCTACTTCAAACCCTACTTGTAATATTTCTCCATCCAGCTTTATCCACAACTTTTTATTTCTTCCTTGTGTTATTAGTTTTCCTTCAGTATTTTCATCTCATATCTCTTTCCTATAGCTTCAATTACACCCACTATTTCCTGCTATTGTCCTAAATCCGTTCCTAGAAAAAATATATCGTCTGCTAACATCAAACACGGTACCTTTCTTTCGCCCGTTTACTATCTAGTAGGCAATACTCGGTTGTAACCGTACATTGAATAGCGTATGAGGGAGACAGTAGCTCTGTCTCATTGTCCCATTTCCAGTTCCCTCCAGTCGCTGCTTTCCCCTCTTACTTTCTCTGGCGATTTTTTGAATGAAGCATAATGAGTTTACAAGTTGCGGCTTTCTCAGTCTGTTTACTTACGTTTTATTTGGCTTTGAGCCAACATTTAAGTTGGCTGTATTAGGCAGTGAAATTAGACTGGAAGTTAATGACATCGGTCTAATTTTTTACGCCTCTTAAAATTCGACCGGTTACGCTATTCAGACTTTTGGTTAATGTAATCGTCTATCAGGGTTTATTTGTGAAAGCAAAATTCAATTTAAAAAGTTATTTGTGACCACAGTGTCTCTGTGCAATACACTTTAATAAGCAATGTTAAGCAAATTACCGAAGCCTGATATAAAATAATATTTAACCAGGTTCGAGTCCCGGTTCCGGCACACAATTTTAATCTGCCAAGAAGTTTCAATATTTAAACTGATGAAATTGTAAATCACGCCTTTCAAAAAATTATTAAATCGTTCTCTACAAATGGACTTTCAATAAACTTTGATAAAACCTAGAATATTAAGTTTCATACAGTAAACTACTATGAGCAGCGCAGTGATCGCATTATCATAGTCAAAGTAGATACGAAGCCAACACCGACCACAGTAGTACAAGTTTAGATGCCCACTAGTTCTGCCGATGATAAGGAGATCGAGGAAATATATGAAGAGGTAAAGGAAATAATTCATACAATTAAGGGGGAGGAAAACTTAATTGTGATGGGAGACTGGAATTCGGTAGTAGGAAAGGAAGAGAAGGAAAAATAGTAGGTGAATCTGGCCTGGGCAAAAGGACTGAGAGAGGAGATCTCCTGGTAGAATTTTGCACGGAACATAATTTAATCATAACAAATACTTGGTTTAAGAATCACAAAAGGAGGTTATATACGTGGAAGAGACCAGGAGACACTGGAAGGTACAAAATAGGTTTTATAATAGTTAAACATAGATTTCGGAACCAAGTTTTAAACTGCAAGACATACCCAGGGGAAGATATAGACTCTGACCATAACTTGTTGGTCATGAACTATAGGCTGAAACTGAACAAACTGCAAAAAGGTAGGAAAATGGGACCTGGATAAATTGAAGGAACCTGAACTTGAGAATTTCAGAGGGAGCTTTAGGCAACAATTGACAAAAACAGGGAAAAATAATAGAGTAGAAGAAGAATGGGTAGCATTGAGAGATAAAATAGTGAAGGCAGCAGAGGACAGAATAGGTGGGAAGGCAAGACCTACAGAAAATCCTTGGATATCACAGGAAATACTAAATTTAATTGATGAAAGAAGAAAATATAATTATACAGTAATTGAAACAGGCAAAATGGAGTGCAGACGACTAAGGAATTAGATTGACAGAAAGTGTACAATAGCTAAGCAGGAGTGCCTAGAAACCAAATGCTAGTCTGTAGAAGAATGTATAAATAGGGGAAAATAGATACCGCCTACAGGAAAATAAAATAGACACGAAACGCAGCTGTATGAATATAAAGAACTCAGATGGAAAACCAGTGCTCAGCAAAGAAGGGAAAAGGTGGAAAGAGTATATAGAGGGGCTCTATAAAGGAAATGAACTTACAGGCAATATTTTAGGAAGGGAAGAGGATGTAGATGAAGATGAAATAGGAGATACTGTTCTGAGAGAAGAATTTGACAGAACACTGAAAGACCTAAGTCGAAACAAGGCCCATGGAGTGGACGACATTCTCTCAGAACTACTAAAGTCTCTGGAAGAGCCTGCCATGACAAAACCATTTCACCTGGTGCGTAAGAAGTATGGGACAGGGAAAATACCATCAGACTTTAGAAAAAATGTAATAACCCCCATTCCAAAGAAAGCAAGTGGGGACAGATGTGAAAATTACAGAACCATAAGTTTAATAAGTCATGGTTGCAAATTTTTAACACGAATTATTTACAGAAAGATGGAAAAGCTGGTAGAAGACGACCTGGGGGAAGAGCAGTTTGGATTCAGGAGAAATGTAGGAACACGGAAGGCAATACTCACTTTACGGCTTATCTTAGAAGACAGATTAAGGAAAGGAAAAAACTTACATTTCTAGCTTTTGTAGATTTAGAGAAAGCTTTTGACAACGTAGATTGGAATACACTCTTTCAAATTCGGAAATCAGTAGGGGTAAAATATAGGGAACGGAAGTTTATTTACAACTTGTACAAAAACCAGACAACAGTTATCAGAGTTGAAGTGCATGAAAGGGATGCAGAGGTTGGGAAGGGTGTAAGACAGGGTTTGCAGCCTTTCCCCAATGTTATACAGTTTGTACATTGAGAAAGCTATAAAGGAAAGCAAGGAGAAAGTTGGAGAAGGAATTAGAATTCAAGGTGAAGAAATAAAAACCTTGCGTTTTGCTGATGACATTGTAATTCTGTCAAAGACAGCAAAGGACCTGGCGGAGTAACTGAACGGAACGGACAGTGTGTTGAAAGGAGCATATAAGATGAACATTAACAAGAGCAAAACAAAGGTAATGGAATGCAGTTTTAAAAAGTTCAATTTTGAAGTACTGGATTATCGTCCATATAGTCCCGACCCTATCACTTGTTCGGTCCACTCAAACAGGCCTTAAGGGGCCGTAGATTTGCCTCGGACGAAGCAGTGAAGGAAGCGGTGCATTCCTGGCTCGCAGCTCAACCGAAAACCTTCTCTTACGAGGGCATCAGGAAACTTGAGCAACCATGGACCAAGTGCGTTGAAACGGAAGGAGACTATGTCGAAAAATTACGAGTTTCCTATTTGATAACAATAAAATGTACTAGTTTGCGAATAATAAATGTTTAGAACTTATGGGACTTGACTACGGGGTCATCATTCCTGCGAATAATAATTGAATTACCCTCGTAGACTTGCGGCAGTGATAATATCTACACTCAAATGTTCAAATGTTTGTCAATCTAAAGGACTTGAAGTGTTACGGCTATCAGACCCTAAGTTTGCTAACTACTTCGGTTAAGGACAACACACACATACCAATGTCGGAGGGAGGACTCGAACCTCCGACGGCGAGCAACCGCACGCTCCGCAGCAAGACGCCTTAGAACGATCGGCCACTCCACCGCGTCTATATCTGACTAAACATCTTCTACCCCACAAATTAAAATCATATAAAAACGTTTTTAGTGCGTCTTCAACTAAACAAAGACATTTTTAAACAATTCCAAGGGGAGTATATATCATAGTATGACTATAACGCTATACGAAAAAGGTCATACAAAAGCAACACTCTTGTTTTACTGATAAAAGGTGAATACGCAAACAAATTGCATTATTTTCTAAACTCCTCCAAGAGTTGCAGGAAGGTCGCACGTGATCTTAAAACAAAAGAGTCAGCAAAACTACATTTTTTTTATTATTTTCATGTATAATTTCTCACTGATAGGAATCCTATAGCTCCGAGACTGTATGGCCTTCGTAAATCCACAAACAGAATATCCCAAGCCATCCTGTAGTCTCTTCATTTTCAGCTTCATCTTACGTGTTAGTCCGAGAGTTAAACGACCTAATAAAAAAAGTATCCTAGTTTAAACCTAGCCGCGATATTTGATTTAGTGAACAAACTAAAACATTCAATTTCTCCCCTTGTGCGTAGCTACTTTCTTTTGATGCCTTTACCTTGTTCACTAACATACCTACACAATATACATATCGTAACGTATTTTATTCAATTATTGATTACAATTGTAATTTGTATGTGATATACGATAATTTGGTTGACGTTTACACGCAATATACTTAGAGAGAGGCACCATGGGGCACCCATGGTAGCGAAAAGTAATTGTCGTTGTTATTAATACGTTGCTTGCAGTGGCCATTTTGATCAGCAGCTGAATTGTATTTCACTGTAATGTTTTTTAAAGTAAACGCCTTTTGCTACTGCGAATGAAGGGTTTTATTTTTATATTTATAAGTCACCCATCCGCGTTTCGCCTTTGTCTCAAGGCATCATCAGTGGCTGTTCATGTTTCGTCTCTCACTCGCTGTTTCCTTTCTTTCAACCTTCTAGATATGCGTGTCCGAGGTGGTGTGGTTGAATATTGATCGTAATCATTTAATATGTCGTCGTCCTGAACGCGTTTGGTGGAAAAGTGTGTGTGTGTGTGTGTGTGTGTGTGTGTGTGTATGTGAATATTTTTGATGCAGCGAGTTTTATTTTACAACTAGCTGCTCCACGCGGTGTTACCCGCGGTTCAATAGTCAGACATTAAAGTGCCAAGAAAGGGCATAATTAACTACATGACTGTTTGCGACATTGTTAGCACGGAATACATAATTGTCTTGGAACGGATGGAGAGCCAAAAAGCTATTGCAATATGTCCCTGTAAAAGACGTTTCGAGACTTCTTGTTCTCAGAGTATACGTAGAGATTTCTAGCTCTCGATACACGGGAGCAGCCTACGTAGAGCTGTCCGTGCGAGAAACATGGGGTGGCCACATGAATACCTGCCACTTCTAATGTTTGTCCTTGACTCTTGTTTATAGTAATCGAGAAGGCCACTTTCAATGGAAACTGTAACCGGTTAACCTGGAATGGCAAGTTTGTTGGGATGATGGGAATTCGTGGTATTAATACAGTCTCTCCCTTGGCTCCACTCGTGATGATGGTGGCCTGCACGATATGCCTTCTCAGGTCCGTGATGCGTAACCTGGTGCCATTGCATAATCGTGGTGCATCCAAGTTACGCATCAATAAAACAGGCACACCCACCTTCAGCTCCAACTTGTGGGATGGCACCCCTGACAGTAAGTAACTACAATAACAACAATACAGTAATCGAAAACAAATGCCAAGTAAAGGAACAAAATAAACAGCAAACCTAACGGAGAAATGTAACGAAATAAACAAACCTAACGGAGAAAAGTAAAGAGATAAAGAAGACATCTAACGGAGAAACGAACTGTTGAGATCCTACAAATGCAAAGCGAACCAACAAAAGACTAAATGCAAACGTTCGAATGCTATAAATAATAGAAATCACCAAAGAAACTATTATTTTGAAATGCAAGGAGGATACAATTTTAAAGAATTACGATAACATCACAATGTTCGAACATCTATAACGTTTCATATGTTAACTGCAGCGTACCGCCTGCCATCTGTTGAGTGCATTTGATACTACTTTCGTTGCAGTTTACGTACGCTATTTATACGTGGCAGTTCGCGCTTTGTACACAAAATAGGGCTTGGTATCTAGTTCCCATTCTACACAATACGTCAATGTTTTTTCGTGCCATGGTACTTAGAGCATATTTTATTTAAAGTCTTCAATTTATATACATACTTCCTTCATTTGTTACAACAAATAAAAATGAATGCGGCGTAAACGCCAACATTCAGATTTCTTGTGTATGTAATTATATATCAGTTAAGCCGTTTTGACAGTATCCAAGAATCTTTTTGTATATTCGAAAGTAAAAAAGATAACAATAACAAATTACATGACGCGTTAACCCCCGCGGCTAAACATGACATACCCGACATTGTCCTTCTGCTGTTGTATTACTTCTTACAACCGTTACGTATTTCTATGGATATATTTCAAATAAATAACTTGTAATAAACATTTTGAAAAGTAGCCTATGTCCTAATCCAAGACATAAGAAATCTCTTTATAAAATTTCATCTAAATCAGTGCTGTAGTTTTAGCGTGATGCGGTAACAAACATAGAAACTTTCGCATTTATAATATGTATAGGATAACAGTGATTTAAAAGCGTGTACTTCTCGTGGATTGCTTCCACTCCTTGTTTATCTATGGCAGACGATGACTGGAAGAAAAGAGTGGGCATACACATTAACTTCAGTCCAGACAGCTCTGAGGATGAAGGGACATTCACTGAAGGAGAGAAGGATGACCAGTTTCTCGAACAGTCCCCATCTATTGATATAGACAGTTATGAAGGCAGCTTTGATGCTTTCGGGAATCAGTACGACAACATATTAAATGATTACGATCAATATTCAACCACACCGCCTCGGACACGCATATCTAGAAGGTTGAAAGAAAGGAAACAGCGAGTGAGAGAAGAAACATGAACACCCACTGATGATGCCTTGAGACAAAGGCGAAACGCGGATGGGTGACTTATAAATATAAAAATAAAACCCTTCATTCGCAGTAGCAAAAGGCGTTTACTTTAAAAACATTACAGTGAAATATAATTGTCGTTGGCCTCTAATATGGGGTGTCATCAAAGATGCGCCCCTCCCCTTGAACAATGACTCCCCTCTCCCAGACTGTGACCAACTCCCTCCCCCACCCACCCACACACACACACGTGAGATATTAGGTCCTGGATTCGCAAGATAAATTTATTTTGTGTATAAACATTGGTTTGTTGTTTTTTATTTCACATTTTGTAAATTGTTTTATAAAGCACCCCCGCCCCCCAGGCTGGCCAAAGTACTAATTTTCACCCCCCCCCCGAGGGCACCTCTGTGTGTGATTACAGTTGCACGCCTGCGTGGTATTGACCGTACGGTGTTATCAATCAGCTCTTGAGGCATATTTGCTCTTTCCACCATGAGTGCATATCCAGCTCTGCAACCGTTGTGGGAGGAGCTAGTCGGCCTGCAATGCGTATGCCAAGTGCATCCCAGACTTGATTAGTCGGCTTTAAGTCCGGTGAACAAGCTGGCCACTGCCTTCGTTCAGTTCCCACAGCGTCCAGCATGTTGACCGCCGGAAGGAACCCATCTCCTGTGGCACCAGCGTAGGGAACAGTAAAAGGTCGGAGAAGTTCGTCTCAATGCCCCTGAAAGCAGTCTAAAGCGCCATTCTGAACGACATAGAGGTCAGTACGTCCGCCAAAATCATTCGTCCTGCACGTACGCAGGATTGTTCCACGTTCTCTCCAGATGAGGGAACGACGATTATCCGACTGAACACAAAAATCTTGACTCATCTGTGAACAGAACCAGGCGTCGTTATGACTCCAATCCTGATGTTCATCCACCTGGTGTCGTGCTTTTAATGGGACATACATTATAGTCCTCTGTGCTTGAAGGGTACATTCGCGGAGGCTATTTCGGACTGTTTGCGTTGATCCTGCGCGTCCTGCTGCTGCCTGGAGGGAGCGTTGCAGCTGAGTTGCATCACAGACAAATATATACACAGGAAACCTCCGTAAGAGCCCGGTCCCACGCTCAGGGGTGCGGGGAGGGAGGATTTTCAGCAGTTCCGTAAGATGTCCCATGATGGCGCTGTGGTCAGAAGCAGCCCTTTAAACTGGCCAGAGCAGGCGGCAGGTAGCGGCTGTCCCCACCACCACCTCCCCTCAAACGCCAGCAAGCCGGACACAGCCGTGGCCTCGTGGCAGGCGGCACGAGCTCTCCCCTCAGCCTCCCCTCCACGCTACCCTCTGACGTGCCAGAGGCACCCTCACTAGTGCCTCTAGTGTGGTGTACCGGTACTAAGCCAGGGAACCGCCTGACACCTGCTAGCATCTTACGGAACTACGAGGGGAGCGTAGGACAGTGGTTTAGAGGGGGCTGCTTCTCAGTATATGGTACTCTGTGGTTGCATTCAGCCTCCTGTCTCGACGAGCTGTTAACCGGAGATAGCGGTCATCTCTTGCTGAGGGTACGCCTCCTTTTAACGGTTTCTGTTGTCTGAATTCGCATCCAGGTCCTGGACATTACACTTTGTGACACTCCAGTAGCTGCAGCCGCCTCCCTCTGTGTCTGTCCCGCTTCCGACCTTCCTATGGCTCTCCATACCATAGCTTTAGCTAAATCACGTTGTCCTTGCACTGCAATACCTGCTCACTACACTGTCTGCACCCAACTGCTGGTGTAATTCCTTCGGTAGAGTAAACACAAGTTGACATCATTCCCCTCTGCAGCAAGTTCTTGTTATTACCACTATATCAGTCGCCGTAATGATGTTCAAATGTTCAAATTCAAATGTTCAAATGTTTGTTAAGCTTATGGGACTTAACTACGGGTCATCAGTCCCTAAACTTACAAACTACTTATCAACTACCTTATACTAAAGACGGCACAAATATCCATGCCCGAGGGGGGATTCGAACCCCCGACCATAGTGGCCGTGCAGACCGTGACTGGAGCGCCTCAGTCCCCTCAGCCATCGCGGCCGGCGCCGTAATGTTGTCTCCACCCCGTAGAACCGACAGAAAGACGTAGAACCATTTTAGTTCATTCTGCCGACGACAATTCCTCAGAACCTAGATATCTCAACTGATCGCCGCGGCGGAATAGCGAAGCGCATTGAGGCGCTATGCTACGATGCGCGAGGCCGTTCCCCGTCCGGGGTTCGAATCTCCCTTCGGGCATGGATGTTTGTGCCGTCTTCAGCATAAGGTAGTTCAAATGTTCAAATGTCTGTAAATCTATCGGACCAACTGCGTGGTCATCAGTCCGTAGCTTACAAACTACTTAAACCTAGGTAAACTAACCTACGGACAAACACACACACCCATGCCGCATAGAGGACTCGAACCTCCGACGGCGAACAACCGCGCGCTCCGCAGCGAGACGCTTTAGACCGCTTTTTCTCTCTCTCTCTCTCTCTCTTTTTCTCTCTGTCTCTTTTCTCTCTCTCTCTCTCTCTCTCTCTCTCTCTCTCTCTCTCTCTCTCTCTCTCTCTCTCTCTCAGTAGAACTATGCGTAGCGACCGTTCGTGCAGTTCGTTCTTGTTTGTAAAAATATATAAAAAATCCAAGATCGCTGATCATCAATTTTTATTTACGACGACCGGTTTCGCTGAACTATGTCAGCATCATCTGGTCAAATAAAATATTTTACAAGGTCATAATCTTGTAATGTCAATTAGTTGTTATATAACAATTTACAGTGCATAGGTTATATAACAACTGATTGACATTACAAGATTATGGCCTTGTAAAATATTTTATTTGACCAGATGATGCTTACATAGTTCAGCGAAACCGGTCGTCGTAAAGAAAAATTGATGATCAGCGATCTTGGCTTTTTTATATCTTTTTACAATATCATAATTGGATCGCCACCTAGAACGTAAACCAACTCGTTCTTGTTTGTTCGTGGAAGTATGTCTCAGCTTTTTTTATTACAGAGAGCGTTTACCCCCTGACCGGGCGCGCTGAGCCACGGCGGCCGGGTGGAGGACTCGAACAGACCGCTCGGCTACTCCACCGCGGCGATGTATAAACTGCCGAATGTATCTTTGCGATCCTCACACGTTAGTTAAGTCCTTGCTGAAATATTCATGAGCAATCTAAAAACCAGTTCTTGGAAAACAACCACGTTCTTCCACAATTGAATGCTGCTGCAGGTATGTTGTGATGTAATGTGCTTGTGGACAGGTAGTGCCTGTAGTATGGCAAATCGATACCGCACGTAGTGGACCGCGGCTAGGTGGACAATCATGGCAGGAATGCAACTCTAGCGCCATCACATGTCCATAAAAAACGTATGCTTTTTGGTGGTGTCCAGATACTTTTGATCACATAATGTATATAACTATGATGGTACCTTCTCTAGCCGCGGTGGAGTAGCCGAGCGGTCTAAGGCGCCTCACTGCGGAGCGCGCGGTTGCTCGCCGTCGGAGCTTCGAGTCCTCCCTGGGGCATGGGTGGGTGTGTTTATCCTTAGGTTAGTTTACCTTAGTGTAAGTAGTTTGTAAGCTACGGACTGATGACCACGCAGTTTGGTCCGATAGATTTACAAACATTTGAACATTTGTACCTTCTCTACCACGCATTAAAGTCCTCAGGTGTCGTAATAAGTGAAAATCGAAATCTGAAGTGTTACGAAGTAGGGTCTCAAGATTAATTACCAAAAGACGGAATATTTGATTAATGATACAGGTGCACTATACATAGAGGGGAATGAAGTAAAAATAATAACATTTTCTGTTACTTTGGAGCCATTTTAGAAAGTGATGGCGCCGGCCGCTGTGGAGGCGCTCCAGTCACGGTCTGCACGGCCACTACGGTCGGGGACGTTTGCAGAATCGTGTCGGGATAGCTCAGTCACTAGTGCGCTTGCCCGCGAAAGGATAAGGTCCCAGATTCGAGTCCCGGTTCCGGCACGCAATTTTAATCTGCCAGGAAGTTTCATATCAGCGCCCACTCCGCTGCAGAGTGAAAGTTTCAGTTTGGAAACATCACTTGGGGTATGGCTTAGCTATGTCTCCACCATATCCTTTCTTCCAGGAGTGCTAGTCTTGCAAGATTCGCAGGAGAGCTTCTGCGAAGATTGGAAAGTAGGAGGCGAGGTACTGGCGGAAGTAAAGTTGTGAGGCGGCATCGTGAATCATGTCTGGGTAGCTCAGTCGGTAAAGAGCTTGCCCGCAAAAGGCAAAGGTCCCAGATTCGAGTCCCGGTGCCGGCACGCAATTTTAATCTGCCAGGAAGTTTCATATCAGCGCACACACCGCTGCAGAGTGAAAGTTTCATTCTGGAATGATGATAAGAGTTTGAAATACAGCATTAGATTTCCCGTACACATTTCCTCAGCGACTGTACAAGAGGCACTCAGTACATCTCTGTTGTCAAAACTTTCCAGACCAGCTACACGGCCGGCCGCGGTGGCCGAGGGGACCGAGGCGCTTCAGTCACAGTCTGCACGGCCACTACGGTCAGGGGTTCGAATCCCCCCTCGGGCATGGATATTTGTGCTGTCCTTAGTTGTAGGTAGTTCATAAGTAGTTTGTAAGTTTAGGGACTGATGACCCCGTAGTTAAGACCCATAAGCTCTACAAATATATATATATATATATATATATATATTTTTATTTTTTTTTTTTTTTTTTTTTTTGAACCAGCTGCACGCTTTACTGTAGTACCACTGTAACGAACAACAGCTGCAGTAATCCAGCCACTGCCATGACCTGCAGCGTCCATATTAGTGACAGTAAAATTGAAAACCCATCCAGGGACTGTAGCGGCGCGGGGAGGAGGTAAATAGAGGTCTTCTGCGGAGCGGCAGACGGTGCCCGCCAGAGCGGAAACCTGTTTTGCTGGCTTCGCTCTCAAGAAACAGCCGCCGGCCTGCATACGACGGTAATGAAGTGAAGTGAAGGTGGCTGCCGCCACGAGATGGGACAGTTCCGCTCCGAGGCTCACTCTCAATGGAACCGCCTTTCGCCCAGTAGCGGATTTCCGACCACTCCACCACAGTAGCTCACAAAAGAAAACTGAATTCTGTGACCTCGCCAGGTAGCCCACGCTGCTGGACACATCTATATGGCCGCGCGGACAGGAGCGTCACGTTACGGATCGCGCGGCCGCCGATGCTGGACTCCTGCCTCTGGCATCTGCATCCACATACATACTCATAAAATCACATTTAAGTGCATGGCAGAGGGTTCATCACATCGCTTTTACTATACACGGTGAGTCACCTAACATTACCGCTGGATATATTTCGTAAACCACATCAAATACTGACGAACCGATTCCACAGACCGAACGGGAGGAGAGGGGCTAGTGTAATTGGTTAATACAAACCATAAAAAAAATGCGCGGAAGTATGTTTTTTAACACAAACCTACGTTTTTTTCAAATAGAACCTCGTTAGTTTTGTTAGAGCGCGCGCCACATAACTTGGCGGGTGAGGTCTGGATGCGCAGAAGCACGGGTACGCCTACGCCACGCCACGTGACCTGCTGGCCAATAGCCATCAGTCAGCCGTTGCGCGCGCTCCAGTTCGTGTCGTACTGTGCGGAGCGACAACTGGTTTTTGGCATTCTGTGTTGTGTTTTTTTGCGAGTTATTTCGGAGCATTCAGTCGACTAAGAGTAGCAACAGCAAATCTCAACTTGTATTACACAAACAGGCAAGAGAAATAGTGTTTCGCGTATATCAATTCTTTAGACGGGAGTCGGAAGCGGCTGATCACAAAGCCTCTACTTATTACCACGTTAAAAATTATTTTGTGGCAGTTAAGCTTGTATTGTGTAACTTTATACTATGTGTGCTTCCCTGGCAAAGGAACTGTAACACGATTTTTGTTCTTACTTATGCTGTTTCGTTGTGGATTTTGTTTAAAGCTTGTCTTCCGGCTTCAACAGCTTTGACGATTTTGTTATGAACTCTATTAACGTTGAGTATTATCCGTTTCCTGACTGTGCCTCGACGATCGTCTTTGCGGTGTGTAGCAAGCAATCCTCATTATTGTATTGTTATTACAACCTGAACTTTCCACTGTAAAATCTCTTTTTTTATTTATGCTAGTGGGACATCAATTTTCACTTTTGAAAAAATTGTACGAAAATCGCTAGACAAAAATGCTTTACAAAAGCTTTTATTCATGGCCGATTTCGAAAGTTCTTGGTTGCCATCATCTTATCTTTATTGCATGGATTTCAGTGTTTTTCATTAATTTTACAAAGAATAAATCAGGAAATGTGAAACACCTCGCTTTGATCAGTGAGCACTTGCTTAATGGGCATCAGTACGAAGACTGAACATGTGTCGCTTGTAACTTTTATAGATAGTGTCCTTGTCTTGTACAATGTCAAACATATACAATTATTCTATCATTTCATATATGTCAAATAAGTAATTGATAGACTATTTTCATAACTGCTTAGAAAAATCCAGATTTCGAGATACAATTAAGGGAAAAATCTAAAATTTGTCAATTTCTATCTTCACAAATTTACTTTGAATTCGTAATCTGTCGTGAACGTCTAATGTGGTTCTTTAGTGATAATGGATAGAGTGATCTCCCTAGAAGAAGTGTGTATATAATTTACAGATATTTCGTGTTAATCGACTGAGCTACGAAATTAATTTCTGTGCCGCTCAGAAAATTATGCCCTGCCATGTAAACATAATAGGTACAAGAGAAAGAGACTCATATATACTCGTAAATGCGCCACAGTTTTCCCAACAATCAAACAAGCGTTGTTTTTCTGCATTATACTTTTCATGCAGCCGTGTGTGTTCAAGACTCGCAGCTTGACATTTCCTTGCGCTTGTACGCGGCCGTAACTTTAAACCTAAGCGGCAGTCAGCAGTTGACTGCGGAATGGAACAGCGCGCAGCTAACGCACAGTCCGGCTACGCTGCAACAGCTGGTCCCCCCACCACTACACAACTACCTGCGCAGCAGAGCCAGTCCACCCGCCAAGTTACGTGGCGCGCGCTCTAGCACATCTGAACATATAAATAAATACGTAATTAGTGCCGTTTGTTACACTGTAAAATGTTAATTTCATCCGGAGATACTGTAACCTAAAGTTGACGCTTGAAGCCACAGACGTTCAGTTGCGTGTTGTAGCAAACACGGGCCACTGTCGGCGAGCAGCATCTGCAGGGACATGTTTACGATGACGACCGTGTTTACGAGTGTGGCTGTAGTGCACTGTTGTGGTTTGGTCTACCTGTCGCAGTGTCCGCATGTAGCGCTTGCTGCTATTGTTATTCTGCATTCGTCTTTGCATGCAGACTAACTGTAGTACACTGTGTTACCAGACGTCTGTGATAGTGTAGTGTTGTAGGAACTGTGACCATGGTGTATTCCAACTCTGAAAAGGCGGAGACTATACTCATCTATGGCGAGTGTCGACAAAATGCAGCTGAAGCCTGCAGGGTGTATGCAGAACGGTACCCGGACAGAGAGCATCCAACGTGCCGCACATTTCAAAACATCTACCGCCAACTGTATGCAACAGGTATGGTCGTAGCACGCAAACGGGTCCGTAACAGGCCCGTCACAGGAGAAGCGGGTGCAGTTGGTGTGTTAGCTGCTGTTTTCGTGAACCCACACACGAGTACACGGGACATTGCGAGAGCCGGTGGACTGAGTCAAAGTAGTGTCATGCGCATACTGCATCGTCACCGCTTTCACCTGTTTCATGTGTCGCTACATCAGCAATTACACGGCGATGACGTTAATCATCGAGTGCAATTCTGTCAATGGCCATTAACAGAGAAGGCGTTGCAGTTCTACCTATTTACCGATGAAGCGGGTTTCACAAACTACGGGACAGTGAATCTACGGACTGACTGGTTCGTGGTCATGAAAAAATGTTCAAATGTTTGTTTAGTCTATGGGACTTAACTACGGGGTTATCAGTCCCTAAACTTACAAACTACTTATGAACTAACTAAGACTAAGGACGTCACAAATATCCATGCCCGAGGGGGGATTCGAACCCCCGACCGCAGTGGCAGTGCAGACCGTGACTGGAGCGCCTCAGTCTCCTCGGCCACCGCGGCCGTCGGTGGTCATGAGACAGTGGGCCGTGCCCCAGGGGATAGCCACTCGGCCAGTTAGCTACGCTATCGCAGCCTCCGCCCCCGGAACTTTGAAGGAACGTAGCTCCCAAACTACCAGTGATAGGAATGTAGTTTAAATTGATTTGGACGCAGCTAGTTTAAACGAATCCAATACACGATAGAAAAAACTATTGTTCCATTTAAAAAATTATATCTTTGTGCTGTAACTCTTTGGAAAAAGATAGAATAAACTATGTTCATAGCTCCGCAGAAAGTGTAACATTTCTTGTGTTGACCTACCGCATTAAAATTTTCCGTCACCTATTATTTTATAAGTTGCAGAGGCAAACACACTTAGTGAAACACCCTGTATATTATAATCTGGTCATCTTGTTAAAAAAAAATTGGATATAAAATAAGAAGTGCAACATTGCACTTAGTCACTATATATATATAAAAAAATACTTAAGTTAAAAACATGACAGCTTACAAAATACTGACAGCTCTGTGTGCAATGTTGCACTTCTTATTTTATATCTAATTTTTTAACAAGATGACTAGATTATAATATATATATGACCAGATGATGGTGACACAGTGCACCGAAACCGGTCGTCACTTAATAAATTGGTAGTTTGCGATCTTGGCTTATCATTTGGAAACTACAAAACGTAATTTTTATTATTATTATTATTTATCTAATTATTTTCATGTCATCTTCTCTGGAGGTTGGTCGGGGATTCTGTTTTCTTAGATGTTCGGCAAATGTAGAATGGTTTGTACCATACTTCCAAGTTCTCGTCTGTTCTTTATATCTGACGTGTAAGGCTCTGTTTTTGTGTAGAAGTGGCCAGTTAACAAAGAGGTGACATGCCATAGCAGCCATTAAAATAATTTCAGATGCTTTTATATCTATGAGAAGAAACTTCTCTGGTCATCAATCCCTAGACTAACTAACTAACTTATCCTGAGGACAACTCATACCTCACGCGGGTTATAATCAAACTGCCTGCTTACGTAATATCGTAATATCAGCACAGTTGTGTCAGGAAGGACAGAACAGAACTACTTCCAATTCAATAATGAATTATATATACAAGAAGATGGATTACCAATGGGGTCGCTCATTTCAGGTTCCATAGCAATTATTTTGTAAACCATATTGAGCAGAGCACTTTCACAAAATTTGTAGCAGAAGATTACAGCATAATATACTGGTTCAGGTAGATGGATGATATCCTTTGCTTAATAGATGAACCACAATCAAAATTGAAAAGCTTCATGGAGACATCAACAAGATACACAAAAATATTAAATTTACAGTTGAAAAAGAACAGGAGAACCAAATCAGTTTTCTAGACTTAACAATCAAAGGAAAAACTACAATCATATGTTTGAAATTTACCGTAAATCCACAGCATCTTACATTATTATCCCCCAATCCTCCAACCACCCATATTCACAGAAACAGACCACCCTCTGACACATGCTCCATACACTGAACACAGTACCAATCAGCTAAGAAAACTGTCAAAAAGCACTGGAGATAATAATGCAGATAGCCCAAAACAATAGGCACAAGGATGAAACAGTCACCAAACTAAACAACAAAATAAAGATAAAAATAAAAATAATAGCACAAAAGGAAAACTCACAGACTACCAAAAACCAAAACCAAACACCGAATGCCATAAAAATTGCCGGAAATAACCAAAGCACTGTAAAAGAAGACACAAAATGGTCCACAATGACATACAAACACAAACTCACACATCAAATCACCAACGTTTTCATAAAACGGGGTATAAATATAGCATACTCAACAGATAATTCCATCCAAAAATACACTCCAAAACTAACAGAAAGCAGAAATATATACAAAAATGTATAATATACCAACTACAGTGCAGCACCTCTGAGGGCAGATATATAGGACAAACAAGCAGGACCTTTGATGTCAGATATAAAGAACCCAATCCACATTTGCCGAACATCTAAGATAACAGAATCACAGACCAACCTACAGAGAAGATGCCATGAAAATAATTATAATAAATAATAATAAATTAACACTTCAACAAAATTATCTCGCACAGAAAACAAAAGCTGAAAGGAAAATTATGCAGACCGATGAAGTAAACATGTCAAACACTTCACGGTTTACGCTGCTAGATAAAATACTTACATAGCTCAAGCCCTCAGACTCTCATTAACGACCCCCCCCCCTTCACAGATCATTTAAATCAAAACAAAAATCAACTAAACTCCAAAATTTCTAACACTCTCATACAGATATTGCAATCCTACACACACAAAATAAGACTATTCTCTATCTATCTATCTATCTACCGATTTCTTCCTCTAAGTCTTCTTCTTATTCTTCCTCTTCAAATAACTTTCTTACTCTTTCATTTTGTTCACATACAAAGGTTAGCAACCAACGAACATTTCGTTATGTTGGCACGAAACACGAAAATATATAAAGTAAATCACGGATGCTAAACGCCTCCAAAATGTGTACAATTGTGCGAAATTGTGTTTTATACGATTACAATGTGCAACATGTGGCCTTGACCAGATGGAGGAAATAGCAGAAAATAGTTGAAAAGACAACGAAAATGTAAGTAAAAACTTCTTCCCATATGTAAAAAAAAAAAAAAAAAAAAAAAAAAAAAAAAAAAATTTGAACTGTTCATAATCTCGAAACAATACATATCACAAAAAAGTGTGTCTGTAGATTCCACTGAAGATGCCATCAAAATAAAAGGCGAAACGCTTCTGGGAGAATCGCAAGGCCTTTTTTTCTCACCTTCAAAAACAAAGAAAATTTTTGTGTTTTTAACTTTAGCTAATCGTGGAATAGTTCAAGTGAATCCTAAATAAACGCAATGAAAAAGTTTTGCAATAAGTCGGAATAATATTTTTTGAGACAGGTGACACTATATAAGGCGGAAAGAAGGTACCTTATTAATGTTCTCGCTGACCCTGCTCCTAATTTCTGAAATACAATTAAGTAAAGCGTATTCTCTTCGTAATTGGAGGCGATAAGACTTAGTGAGTTATTTTTATGCAGTCAACCGTGTAAAAGTAAAGTTCGTATTTCGCGAAACAATAATTATTACAATTTACAGGTCAATTTAGAGATGTCATAAGAATTTTAAAATTAATTGCATGTTCTGAACAAATATTATAAAGGTTTCTTTCATAAACACTGAGAATAAGATGGCAAAATTATACTGCACAAGATTATGGAATGCAAATGGCGTCGAATCTAAATCACAAGAGAAATATATATATATATATATATGTATAGTGTTCTTCTGGGCCTGCAGTGTAATATATGTCTTGTAAGGACATTTTTGTTATAGTATACCAGAACTCTGCTGTTTACGAACTTATATATATATATATATATATATATATATATATATATATATATATATATATATATATAATTAAGCTATAAGTTTATTTCGGCGCCAAGGCCATTTTCAAGCTATCTGCAATAAATCATTAGATACCATTAGCGAATTCGTACAATATACTTGATAATTTTATTACATTCTGATTAATACTTACGTCCATAAATCAGCTTTGACGAAACTATTCTCAAATATATGTGTTTAATATTTTAGGTAGTTTAATTGATATTTATACATCATTAGATGTTCTAGGTGTCAATTTCATGTAGTATAATTTTAGCAGATATTTGACCGAAGTCAATGATGTTTTATGTTTACATATCATAGATCATCTCTCTCTTACATGTTTTCTTACATATCGATAGTGTTGTGTGTTAAATACTCGTTGTATATGTTTGTGTGTTGTCTTTTGTTATTCTGTCGTCTGTTAACGTTCTAAAATTTCGATGATATTTTCAGTAAAGTTTTGAGGTTTTAGTTCTGTCTGTTCGTTTAAAATTTTGTCTGGGTAATTACGCGTATGTGTATATATTTCAGTTTCTTCCGAAAGGGTCATTATTGGTCCTTTGTGTATTATGTGTAGAATCTGTACAGCATGATCTAAATTGGGTATGTTTTTCCGTTTCTATGTGGTAGAAAAAGTGGAAGAGTTCGTGTTACTATTTCGGATGTGTTCGCGATATCTGATCATAAAGTTCCGACAAGTCTGGCCTATATAAAATTTTTCGCAATCATTCTGTGTAAGTGTAAGCTGGAGGTTTCGTCTTACCAGAGTGTATTTAACAAGTATATCGTACGAATTCGCTAATGACATTTCACGATTTATTGCAGATAGTTTGAAAATGGCCTTGGCGCCGGAATAAACTTATAGCTTAATTGTATATACAGGGTGTCTCACCTAACGCTGCCACCTCAAATATCTCTCTAACGCCAAAAGATATTCAAAAACGGCTTTCACCAGCATGAACGTACGGCAGGCGCCTAAGAAACTAAATACTATGCGAAATTTTAAAACGTTTACAAACACTATTTTCAACACAAACTTGTGTTTCTTTCAATGGACACCCCCTCTTTTTTCGTATGCAAACAATAGCATAAAAATCACACAAACAATGGCATTTATTGCATCGCAATACGCCAATTAAATCCCGAGATATTGCGACGCGAAATTGACGCTTGAAATAAATTAAGCGCACAGCTAGCGCACGTCCTGAGACTCAAGCGTGAACCTCACGCTGCCTATGTCAGGGGCTCACACAATGGGAAGGTAAGAACAATCCGCAAAAATGAACAAGAAACACTTCCAACGCAAAATTGCGTTTTTCGCATTGTAAATGTGTGTTTATTGTAACGAAATTATAAGTAGAGGTACAATTAGAGATAACACACATGGTTTTACTGTTATAAACACATTTAATAGTCCCCTGTCACCCACAGAAACTGTATTGTTTTGCATTACATCCCGCATAGAATATACACCCACATCTTGAGCATTGAAACTGTGTTACGTTAACATATGTTCGAAGTGCCGTCCATTTGCATCAATACACGTTTGGAGACGTTTAACGAGAGAGTGTTGCGCAGATTGTAGAGTTTCTACAGATATTGCCACACAGACCGCAGTAATAGGATGTTGCATATCCTCTACTGTCGTTGGGGGTTCTTGATACAGTCTGTCTCTCACTGCGCCCCAGAGAAAGAAGTCTAATGGCGTCAAGTCAGGGGACCGTGCTGGCCACCGCACAGTACCTCCCCGCCCAATCCACCTATTTGGAAATGTCGCATCTAGAACGTTTCTGGCAACTTTTGCAGCGTGTGCGGGACAACCATCATGTAGGAACCACCTTGACAGTCGAGTTTCCAATCCTAGATCCTCCATGAGAAGAGTCAACTTCGCGTCGCAATATCTCGGGATGTAATTGGCGTATTGCGATGCAATCAACGCCATTGTTTATGTGATTTTTTATGCTATTGATTGCATACGAAAAAATACGCGGTGTCCATTTAAAAACACAAGTTTGTGTTGAAAATATTATTTGTAAACGTTTTAAAATTTCGCATAGTATTTAGTTTCTTAGGCCCCTGCCGTACGTTCATGCTGGTGAAAACCGTTTTTTAATATCTTTTGTCGTTCCAGAGATATTTAAGGTGGCAGCATTAGGTGAGACACCCTGTATATTGATAAAGACCGTAAACAGCAGCTTTCTGGTACACTGTAATAAAAATATTTTAGGTATGGACTGACTTTAAAAAAAAAGAAAAGATAAGAAGACCTTAATATTAGTATTTATTAATTAAAATATGGCTTGCACTTACATAATACAGCAGAACCGGTTCAGGCCAAGGCAGAAGGATAGAAACGCCGGTCGTGCTCTTTCCTTCGACAAAAAGGCAGAGGGTAACAATGGTCGGCAAAGATGATAACAAAAGAGGACGCTGACGGCGGAGATAAAAACATATATATCAGATAAATCCAGTGATCTCTATACAAACTGGATGTATAACTCTGTTATCTGAGCACAGAATTGCAGCGTACCTGCATATTCATATGTTTTGCATACGATATCGCATTGTCCGTCATGTTTAAAATTGGAAAACGAGTTTCCATCACTTATTACGTGACAAAGAATTGCTTGCTCACCTATTGACCTGAAATTTAATTCAACATTCGATGTTGTAGGCTGATATGGGAGCGGAATCGAAACATATTTTCTTCTCTTTTACTTTAAATGCTTCATAGCAGCCATGTTTGAATTTGGCAAGAAACTAAATATGAATATCTATGGCTGGCACGCTAAGACAACTGAAGTTCAACATTCAGATATTGTAGAGATCAATGGATAAATCGCATAATATTTCGGAATAATTCTTCTTCAACGTGTTTTCCAGATTTTTCGTGTATGCTTCTATCATTTTATTCTCATTGTGCTTTATATTATTTTCAAAATATCCATGTTGGACACGAACTGCAGCTGTAGCGTAAATTGAAGATTTATTTTCGTGAAAAGAATTGCAACCAGCTGCCTTTTTGGATGTTTTTTATTTACTCCAGAACTAGTTTTCAAGCCACTGCAGGCTCATCTTCAGTGGATACTTTACAGGAACATTTATCATCCGCTAAGTGTAGGTTATGCTGTCATGTTAGTTCTGGTGACATAACTGAGCTTTAGTAAGCGAGAACACAATAAACCGGAATTAAACGTATTGTATTTTTTGTACTTAAAACCAACTTGGTTACACCTACAATAAGAACACAGTAAGTACATAAAATTACAATACGTTTAATTCCGGATTATTCTGTTCTCGCTTACTAAAGCTCAGTTATGTCACCAGAACCAACATGACAGCATAACCTTCACTTAGCGGAAATGTTCCTGTAAAGGTATCCACTGAAGGTGAGCCTGGAGTGGCTCAAAACTAGTTATGGAGTAAATAAAAAACGTCCAAAAAGGCAGCTGGTTGCCATTCTTTTCACGAAAATAAACCTTCAATTCACTTTATATTATTTTCAGTAAAATGCTCCGAAAGAAGTCTAACCTCAACAATGCGTGTAGCAAAGAGGCACCGAGGCAAACCCTTTGTAAGAAGTCAATCGCCAGAACAAACCACGACAAGAAACGCTGCTCGAAGAGTCAGGACAACAGAGAGTCGTGTACAGAAACTGCGAGAACAACGTGAAGATCGTCTATGTCAGTTTATAACAAGAAGAAGAGCTAGCGTGAACATCACACGGCTACTGTCAGAGCACGAAAGCGAGAGAAACGGCAAACCAGTCACGTACAAGACGTGCGTCGTGCATCATTCCTTCAATTAAGGTCTTTGTAAAGTACTTATTTCTTAGATACCACACTCGAGTATGAGTTAAACTAGCTGAAAATAGCAAAAAGTAGGCAAACATATTCCTGTTTAAACAACACTGACTGAAAAGTGGGGTATCATCTGTCCACAGTCTAACATATACAGTCACGACACTCCCACAGATTTTTGTTGTACGCTGCGATAGCAGCGCTCCAAGCGGCCGGCAAGCTACGTTTCTGAATACGATAGTTGATGAGTGAGAATAGTATCGTTTAGATTGACTTGAGTATACTTTTTATATTAGGGAACGTATGTAGTGCCTTATAAATAGGTAATAATTTTAAAATAGCTTCCTATTTGTCTTTCTTAGGTTTCGTAAGATTCCTGACAAGGTACGAAACTGTACGTTACAGGACAGTTAATTTACAACTACCCTGTAACATACAGGCTTTAAATGAATAATTTCATTTTCTATTAAAAATAAGAATGCCTAGGAAACACCAGGAACATGCCCTTTAGCAGAGAGACGTCAATTTCTACGCAGGAATGTTAAGTATTCTTCATTATAATTATAGTATAATCGGTGAGGGTGGAACATAGGAAACGTATATAGAATGCAGTAAATACGGTATTTAACATACCAAATCAACCGTCACAGCTGTAGCTGAAAGAAACACGTCACGATAAAAGCAACCAAACTGTTTTCCAACAAAGAAGAACCCAATTCCATTGTTGCTACACCTGAACCACAAACGGCAAGAATCATCAAAACATTGGTTTTTTAAAACTAAAGTAATTACACTTAAACGAATATGCACGTATAAGAAAGACGAGTGAGGGGTAAAAATGTGGGAATCATTACTGTCCATACCGAATTGATACACGTCAAAAACTGGCTGTCATAGAAAGGGCAGATCATAATAGAAATTTATTATACCATTATGTTTATATGCAACTTATTTTCAGCGGAATAAGCTGCAAATGTACAAATATTCGTAAGTATTTGTTTATGACAGAATTGTTCTTTATACCATTCAATCATTTAAATTAGCCTATTTTTATATTAATTTCCGTATTATGTTTGTCTCGCGATACTTTAATAATGCCTGTAACGCAAAATTTATAGTAAGTATTTCGTTAATTACGTACAAAAGCGATTATAAACAAACATCACTACTTCGGTGACTTGCCCACCGCTAGGAGCGCTGGTCTCGCAGTAGCTGTCAGTTGGTAACAACTTTTACAACAGTGAGTGTCGCCACTGTATATGTTGGACTGTGATCTGTCTGAGTCCGCATTCCGCCTACCTAAGCAAAAATTTTGGCATACGAACATATTCGCTTTCTCTTAACACAAGACATGTTTTTACCCAGTCTCTCATCGTAATTAAGGTTTCATACCCAACACATTCTTTTCACTGACATTGTCTAGATATGTCTCCCACTGTCTAATTTTCCTCCCATTTCACTTTAACTGTAGAAGAAGGTAGAACAGCAGGTTGCTGCTAAGGAGCTTGGTAAGGTGCAGAGATTAGCCTGCTTATCCATAACAGGCGGAATTAGCAGCACACCAACTGCTGGGATGGAAACCATGCTGGATATGCCCCCATTACACCTTTGGGTCAAGATGGAGGCAGCGGCTGGTGCATACAGACTCAAATCTGGCAACAACTGGAACTCTTTGGGATATCCAGAACCACACACTAAAATAGTGAGTGAGGTAAATATAGGAAAGGTTGGGGAAATGCCAGCCGACTATATTATAACCACATACTGCTTCAACAAGCCTCTCAATATAACAATTGGAAGTAGGGAGTAGTGGGAGAAAATAGTTCGACACCGTACGGGGGATATTGTCTGGTTCACTGACGGGTCAAAATCGGACCAAGGTGTTGGGGCCGGGGTATATGGGGTGCAGCCAAGACTGGATGGCGTCATCTCTCTAGGAAAACTGGCCTCAGTATTCCAGGCGGAAATCACTGCCATCAGGGCGTGTGTGGATGAGAATTTGCCTAGGTGCTACAAAGATCGTAGCATCTATATCTATTCAGACAGCCAGGCAGCCCTGAGATCACTGGCAGCTCCTGCAACAAGGTCTAAAATTGTTGCAGAATGTCACAGGGTTCTGGTGGAGCTAGGGAAAGCAATAGAGTAAACCTATTGTGGGTCCCTGGCCACTCGTGGATCAGTGACAACGAACATGCCGACAGATTAGCCAGGATGGGGGCAGAGGCTCCATTTATTGGACCGGAACCTGTCCTGACAATCACCAAGGCAATGATCAAATTGGAGCTACGTAACTGGCTCAGAAGACAGCACGTAGAATATTGGACCAAAGTCCATCAACAAAAACATGGCAAGGTATGTATGTATTAATGTATTTAATTATTGATTGATACTAAAGTTTGTTTCCTTTCTACACGAGTGAGGTTTATTACAGATTTACAAATGTGTTACAATTTTTAAAAGTAACTGTAAAAATAACTGTAAAGTTACTTGTAACTGATACAGTTACTTACGATATATAGTAACTATGACTGTAGCTAAGTTACCTTTTAGGAAAGTAACTTTAACTGTAAGTGATTTACTTTAAAAAAGTAACTTTCCCAACCCTATATAATATAAATTTATAATTACAGTGAAATCACTGTAATAATTATTCATTCCATAATCTTTACTTGTGTGATTATTGCATCATATCAGCAGAATATCTTAAACTCTTTTGCTAAATACTATTGTTGTTTTCACTTGTAATAAGATATAACACATTTTTCTCATAATTATGTAAACATATTTGCAGGTTATTGGTAACTTAGTTCGAATATCTTGTATTATTACCACTTCACTTATGTTTAAATGCACTGTACAACATCTTTAATTCCGCAAATCTCTAATATTTTGAACATTCGTACGAGGATCACTCCAAAAGAAATGCACACTATTGTTTTTTAAATACAGTTTTCATTCTGCATGTCTGAAAGTTTTACAGTGTGAAGATACATCCTTCCCGCTTGTTTTCAAACTTAGTTCAATCTGTTCCCGTGAGTGGCGCCGTCACAGCATGTCTTCAAGATGGCTGCTACACTTGACGTTCGTCAGAAGCGACGTGCTGTCATTGAATTCCTGTGCTGTGAAAACGAGACAGTGGGAAACATCCACAAGAGTTTGAAAAAGGTGTTCATAGATGCTGGTGTCGATCTTAGTACAGTTAGTCGGTGGACAAGCAGGTTACGTGATGAAAGCGGGCACGGCAATGTTGAGGATCGTCCTCGCAGCGGCAGGCCTCGTACTGCACGCACTCCAGACAAGATGGCGTAAGGCAGTTGACAGGGATGGGGATTATGTGCAGAAATGAAAATATTGTTCCTAATGAATGTATCTACACACTGTAAAACTTTCTAACATTTAGAATAAAAACTGTAGTAAAAAAATAGTGTGCAATACTTTTGTAGTGAGCCTCGTATGTTCATGTATTTCGTTATAATGATTTTGTTTACGATCAACCTTTGCCAGTGACATGCTAAAGATAAATTATGTGTGCAAAATAAACATTAACCTTCTTGCTGAGGTAGATGTTTTTAACCGACTTCAAAACAAGAGGTGGTTCTCAATTCGATTGCTTTTTTTTATATTTGTTACCTCAGAACCTTCGACTGTGTGAAAAGATTTTAACGAACCTTTTTTTTATTTGAAAGCTGGTGCTTCCCGTGTAGTCACATTCCAATTTTTACCAGTTATGACAATGATATCAATAAGAAAACGATACAAAGGTAACTACTAAATTTGCATTAAGTGTGTGCGTGGCAAATGGACGAATAACTCAATATCACGCTAACCACTTTCGATCAGTCTTTTTTTATTGGAAAGGATGTACTTCAGGGGTAGTCTGGTGAGTTTGGTTAGATTCTTATTATGGGATCCATGAAAAGTAACGAAACTCTTCAATTCTTATGAGCAAATTAACGATACTCGGCCGAATCTTTTATAGGCTATCCGGATATTCGAGTCACCTACCGTAACTTCGTTGTGGTCAAGTAATCCCCTGTTCAAAACTTTTTTTATATAAAACTAGATTTGAATGTCTATCTTTGCGCTCTTCGCAAGTCTCTTTTGAAATTGTCCTCCAGGTAGATTTACTGTGTTGAGACAGGCGTTTCTCCCTGACTTGGTTTGTTTCATTTAAAGGTCGCTGTCTCATATGAGCAACACGTTTAGTAGGTCTACCCATATTCAGAAAAATTTGTTAGTGTACTTCAGATACACTAAAAATTAAAAAAATAAACAAAAATTTTGACAAAAACGAAACCACCTTACAAAAAACTATTCCAAAACAAATTAGTATGCACTAAAAAGTAAAAAAAAAATCGTTTCTTCTACAACTTAATAATCAACATACCTTTTCTACTCATCAATATGTAGCTACGGACTATGTGTGTACCATGCAAGAAGATAGGTAGGTACCTACCCATTTTAAATGTAACTGAACACACACCTATGAATAACAAACAATGATCAAAATATTTTTAGAGTTCTCCTAAGTAAAATGAAAAATATTAGAATACTTAAAAGCCAATCAAGTTATTACGATAGTATAATGTAGTTACAATATTTTTATTTTTGGAGCCGGCGTCAGCGAAGGAAACACTACAATATAATTAGCAAAAATAATACAAGAATATTGAGAGCGAAGTCGGATCTGATGTTTCCTTGGTCGACACTGACACCAAAAATAACAATAATTGTAACTACATAATATTATCGTAATAACTCGATTGACTTTTAAGTAGTATAATATTTGTCATTTCATTTTACTTAGGAGAACTCTAAAAATATTTTGATCATTGTTTGTTATTCATAGGTATGTGTTGAGTTAGATTTAAAATGGGTAGGTACCTACCTATCTTCTTGCATGGTAAACACATAGATCGTACCTACATATTTATGAGTAGAAAAAGTAAGTTGATTATTAAGTTGTAGAAGAATAAGAATTTTTTTTTTTTACTTTTACTTTTTAGTGCACATGAATTTGTTTTGGAATAGTTATTTTTAAGTTGGTTTTGTTTCTGTTAAAATTCTTGTTTATTCATCTGTGAGCAAAGAGTTGTGATCTTTTGTTACAAGCGAGAGCTTGGCAGTAAGTGTTGGCTTGCGCTTCGAAATTGAGAGTTATGTTTTGAATTCTTGTTGGAAATTTTGGTAGCGTCTGTTGGCGGTTATCTGATGGAAACTATGTATTCCAGTTGTAAAAGAAACTGGGACGTTCAACTTCCAGAAGGAAATAAACAAACAACTTGTTCTGTTCTTTTTTTTAAAAAAAAAAAAAAAAAAAAAAAAAAAAAAAAAAAAAAAAAAAAAGCTTGACTAGTACTTATATGCAGAAATCCTGTTATCTCACGAAGGACTTGGGAGTGATCTTTTCCTTGCTGAATGTGTGAAAGTCTTTTTTGTTTTGTTGGAAGTGTGTCGCCCAACGTTTGCAACCCCCAAAACGTATGTGGCAGTACTCTTTCAGTGTACATTCATCTCTCTTTTCTAATTTCAGTCTCTTTTCTCTCTTGCCCTCACTGTTACTGTCTCGATCCATTTACCTTCCTTACCATCACTGCCTCTCTTCCACAATATCTGTTCTCTCTTCCTCTCCCATTCAGACTTTCTTGCATCGTCACCCTACTAATCTCCTTCAGTACAGAAAGGCTAAAATACGATGGCATGTCAACATTTTTGGTGAGGAAGGCGGGATTGAGGCAACTGGTTCGCCACTTAATACAATAAATGATTTAAGCCCCAGTCATTACATAAGATATTCTTCTTTGGAATAAAGAAAGGTTCCTCCGATTTTTTAATCTTTTCTGGATATCAAAGGAAATACCAAAAGAATGAAAGATCCCACTTATAAAACCAATAATTAAAAAAGGAGACAGAGCAAAACCTGAAAATTGTACAAGAATGTTGTTGTGGTCTTAAGTTCGGAGACTGGTTTGATACAGCTCTTCACCCTACTCTATCCTGAGCAAGCCTCTTCATTTCCTCATAAGAACGCAACCCACATCTATCTGAATATTCGTCTCTTGGTCTTCCTCTGCGATTTTTACCCCACACCCTTCCCTCCAATGCTACATTTAAGATTACTTGATGTCTAAGAATGTGTCCTACCAATCGATACCTTATTTTAGTCAATGTATGCCAAAAATTCCTTTTCTCCCCAATTCTGTTCAGTACCTCCTCATTAGTTACGCGATCCGCCCACCTAATCTTCAGCATTCTTCTGTAGCACCACATTTCAAAAGCCTCTATCCTCTTCCTGTCCGCACTGTTTATCGTCCATGTTTCACTACCCATACAAGGCAACACTCCACACAAATGCCTTCAGAAAGGACTTCCTTAGGCTTAAATCAATATTCGATGTTGCTGTTCTGCATTTTATATCCTCTGTACTGCGACAATAATTTGTTATTTTACTGCCCAAGTAACAAAACTCATTTACCTCCTTTTATTAGTTAATCTACCTACATAATCTTCAGCATTCTCATGTAGCACCACATTTCAAAAGCCTCTATCATCTTCCTGTCTGAACTATTTATCGTCCACGTTTCACTTGCGTACAAGGTAACGCTCCACAAAAATGCCTTCAGAAAAGTCTTCTTAACACTTCGATTAATTTTCGATTTTAGCAAATTTCTCTTTTTCAAAAACGGTTTTCTTCCTATTGCCATTTGTCACTTTATATCCTCTCTACTGCGACCATCAATATGTTATTTAATTGCCCAAGTAACAAAACTTATCTACCACCTCTTTTGTTTTAAAAATGTTCAAATGTTTGTAGAGCTTATGGGACTTAACTATGGGGTCATCAGTCCTTAAACTTACAAACTACTCATGAACGAGGTTATACTAACGACGGCACGAACATCCATGCTCGAGGGGGGATTCGAACCCCCGACCGCAGCGGCCAAGAAGACCGTGACTGGCACGCCGCAGACCGCTCGGCCAAGGCGGCGGGCCTCTTTTGTTTCATTACCTAATGTAATTCCTTCGGCATCGTCTAATTTTTTTCAGTCTGCATTTCATTACCTTTGTTTTGCTCTTGTTACTGTTCATCTTATACGCTCCTTTCAACACACTGTCCATTCCGTTCAATTGCTCTGCCAGGTCCTTTGCTGTCTCTGACAGAATTATAATATCATCAGCTAAACGCAATGTTTTTATTTCTTCACCCTGAACTCCAATTCCTTGAGCACAGGGGCTATGAGAATAATTGTAAGCTTCTGCGCATGCTCTGTAATAACATAAAAGTGGCGACGCCATTATGTGGGTGTTTCTTGTTGTCGGGGATTTTGTCTGTCCAGTGAACACGTCTATTCCGTTTTCTGACTTCAGACATTTACGTAATATTTATTTAATGTGTGGAAGGTAAACGGCTCGCATCTGGTCATTGCACGGTTTGTAAAACTCACTTGTTGTTCGCCAGTAGTTTCCTGCAGTTTGTAAGAAGTGAAAGGCAGGAAATAAGGAATTATACTGGATCCCCCGTACGCCACCTTCGAGACATTTGCTGCCATTTCTTATCGCACTGGGGAACTACTTCGCAATAGCGTTTAAGTGTACTTTGGGGCTATTTGAATAACTAAAAACGGGTATTTATGAATAGTGGCGGAAAAATGATTGAATAAGCGGTAAAGTGCATTTACAAAAGATTTTCTGTTTTGTAATTTTAACACGAATTATCTACAAAAGAATGGAATAGATGGTGAAGCCGAATTCGGGGAAGATCAGTTCGGGCTCAGGAGAAATGTAGGAACTCGGGCGGCAATACTCACTTCACGACTTATCTTAGAAGATAGATTAAGGAAAGGAAAACCGATATTTTTAGCTTTTGTAGATTTGGAGAGAGCTTTTGACATTGTTGACTGGAATACACTCTTTCAAATTCTGAAGACAGCAGGGGTAAAATAGAGGGAAAGGAGAGTTATTTACAACTTGCACAAAAGCCAGCACTACGGTCGGGGGTTCGAATCCCCCCTCGGGCATGGATATTTGTGCCGTCCTTAGTATTACCTAGTTCGTAAGTAGTTTGTAAGTTTAGGGACTGCTGACCCCATAGTTAAGTCCCATAGGCTATACAAACATTTAATTTTAATTTACAAAAGCCAGACCGCAGTTATTAGACTCGAAGAGCATGAAAGGGAAGCATTAGTTGGGAAGGGGCTTCTATCCTTTCTCCTATGTTACTCAATTTGTACATCGAGTAGTCAGTGAAGGAAAGCAAGGAAAAATTTGGAATAGGGATTAAACTTCAGAGTGAAGAAATAAGAACATTGCGTTTTGCTGATGACATTGTAATTCTGTCAGAGACAGCAAAGAACCTGGAAGAGCAGTTGAATGGAATGGACAGTGTGTTGAAGAGAGCGTATAAAATGAACATTAACAAGAGCAAAACAAAGATAATGGAATGCAGTCTTAGAAAATCAGGCGATGCTGAAGGAATTAGATTAGGTAACGAAACAATGAAGGTGGTAGATGAAATTTCTTACTTCGGTAGTAAAATAACGTATGACGGTCGCATTGCAGAGGATATAAAATGCAGAATGGCAACGGGAAGAAAAGTGTCTTTGAAAAATTTGCTAATATCGAATATTAATTTAATTGTAAGGAAATCACTTCTGAAGGCATTTGTGTGGAGTGTTGCCTTGTACGGAAGTGAAACATGGACGATAAACAGTGCGCACAGGAAGAGAATGGAGGCTTTTGAAATGTGGTGCTACAAAAGAATGCTGAAGACTAGGTGGGTAGGTCGCATAACTGCTGAAGAGGTACTGAACAGAATTGGTGAAAAAAGGAATTTTTGGCATACCTTGACTAAAAGAAGGGATCGCTTGGTAGGGTACTTTCTTAGACATCGAGGAATCGTAAATTTAGCATTGGAGGGAAGTGTGTGGGGTAAAAATCGCAGAGGGAGACCAAGAGACGCATATAGTAAGCAGATTCAAATGGATGTAGGTTGCCGTTCGTATGAGGAGTTGAAGAGACTTGCTCAGGATAGAGTAGGGTGGAGAGCTGCATCAGACCAGTCTCCGGACTGAATATCATAACAACAACAATTTCTGAAAAAATTGATGTAAGTTAAAATAATTCTTATAAGCCCTGCTGCACCCTATTGTTTACAACTCCTTGTTTGAGGAAATAAATTCTTTCATTGATGTTGATCATTCATGTCTGACTGACCTGGATTTACCGGGGATAAATAACCTTCCATTATCCTTAGATTTCTACCATGAAAGCATTTGTTAATGTCATGATTCAGAAATTAGAATCTTTTTATTCGTTGCAGAAGCATCATGCATACATGAGTATTAAAGGTAGAACAAACAGAAATTAACTAACTACAAACATATAAAATACTAAACTATAAACAACAAACAGCTGGTACAGCAAATGTTTATGAATATATCTCAAAAGTCGGTCTCAGTTGCAATTTTTTTCCCTTTATTTCACTGACGCGTTCCCCCTTTTGAGGCATCTTCAGATTATCTAAAGTCAAAAAACACTTACGAAGTGGTGCTTACTACTTATATGTACAAGAACTTTAACATTTATGAGATACCTAAAACTCTGGAGGTGGGGAACGGGATTACCATCTATGGCTGAGTTCTATGCTGTGCGAACCAAAACTAAATTTACAGAAAGCAAAAGAGCATAAACTTGTGTAAATATAAATTGCTATATTTGAATGCGACATACCATTTTCGTCATGATGTCGCGCATTCGGATTTAGCAGCTTGATATAGCACATTACATTTACCTACATTTTCCCATTTCAGACCAAAATTTAAAATTTTTATAAAGATTTTAAGCAACCATGACGATGGGTTTTCTTCTTAGATGGTTCGCTTTATGATGTTTTGCTTTCTATAAATTTAGTTTTGGTTCGTACAGTATAGAACTAAGCCGTAGATGGTAATCCCGTTCCCCACCTCCAGAGTTGTTATTTTCTCATAAATGTTAAAGTTGTTATACATATAGCTATGTAATATGAACCACTTCATGTTTTTTGACTTCAGATAATCTGATGATGCCTCGAAAGGGCAAAACGCGTCACTGAAATAAAGGAAAAAAAATTTGCAACTGGACTGACTTTTGAGATGTTGTTGTTATGGTCTTCAGTCCGGAGACTGGTTTGATGCAGCTCTCCACCCTACTCTATCCTGAGCAAGCCTTTTCATCTCCTCATAAGTTCGGCAACCCACATCCACTTGAATCTGCTTACTATACGCGTCTCTTGGTCTCCCTCTGCGATTTTTACCCCACACACTTCCCTCCAATGCTAAATTTGCGATTCCCCGATGTCTAAGAATGTGTCCTACCAAGCGATCCCTTCTTTTAGTCAGGGTATGCCAAAAATTCCTTTTCTCGCCAATTCTGTTCAGTACCTCTTCATTAGTTATGCGATCTACCCATCTAATCTTCAGCAGAAAAATTCCTTTTCTCGCCAATTCTGTTCAGTACCTCTTCATTAGTTATGCGATCTACCCATCTAATCTTCAGCATTCTTCTGTAGCACCACATTTCAAAAGCCTCTATTCTCTTCCTGTCCGCACTGCTTATCGTCCATGTTTCACTCCCGTACAAGGCAACACTCCACACAAATGCCTTCAGAAAAGACTTCCTTACCCTTAAATTATAATTCGATGTTAGCAAATTTCTCTTTTTCAAAAATGCTTTTCTTCCCATTGCCATTCTGCATTTTATATCCTCTGTACTGCGACCATCGCATGTTATTTTACTACCGAAGTAACAAAACTCATCTACCACCTTCATTGTTTCGTTACCTAATCTAATTCCATCAGCTTCGCCTGACTTTCTAAGACCGCATTCCATTATTTTTGTTGTGCTCTTGTTAATGTTCATTTTATACGCTTTCTTCAACACACTGTCCATTCCATTCAACTGCTCTTCCAGGTCCTTTGTTGTCTCTGACAGAAATACAATGTCATCAGCAAAACGCAATGTTTTTATTTCTTCCCCCTGAACTTTAATCCCTATTCCAAATTTTTCTTTGCTTTCCTTCACCGTCTGCTCGATGTACAAATTGAACAACGTCAGAGAAAGGCTACAACCTTGTCTTACTCCCTTCCCAACTGATACTTCCCTTTCATTCCCTTCGAGTCTAATAACTGCGGTCTGGCTTTTGTACAAGTTGTAAATAACTCTACTTTCCCTGTATTTTACCCCTGCAGACTTCAGAATTTGAAAGAGTGTATTCCAGTCAACATTGTCAAATGCTTTCTCCAAATCTACAAAAGCTAAAAATGTAGGTTTGCCTTTCCTTAATCTATCTTCTAAGATAAGACGTAAAGTGAGTATTGCCTCCCGGGTTCCTACGTTCCTCCTGAATCCAAACTGATCTTCCCCGAGGTCAGCTTCTACCAGCTTTTCCATTCTCCCGTAGATAATTCGTGTTAGTATTTTGCACCCATGGCTTATCAAACTGATGGTTCTGTAATTTTCACACCTGTCTGCACCTGATTTCTTTGGAATGGGGATTATAACATTTTCCTTAAGGTCTGAGGGTATTTCGCCTGTCTCATACATCCTACACACCAGTTCAAATAGTTTTGTCATGGCTGGCTCTCCCAGAGACTTTAGTAGCTCTGAGGGTATGTTATCTACTCCTGGGGCCTTGTTCCGACCTAGGTCTTTCAAGGCTCTGTCAAATTCATCTCTCAGTATAGTATCTCCTATTTCATCTTGATCTACTTCCTCTTCCCTTCCTACAACATCGTCTCTAAGTTCAATTCCTTTGTAGAGCTGCTCAATGTACTCTTTCCACCTTTCAGCTTTCCCTTCTTTGCTGAGAACTGGTTTCCCATCTGAGTTCTTGATATTCGTAGAGTTGCTTTTCTTGTCCCCAAATGTCTCTTTTATTTTCCTGTAGGCGGTATCTACTTTTCCCCTTGCTATAAATTCTTCTACAGATTTGCATTTGGCTTCTAGCCACTCCTGCTTAGCCATTTTGCACTTCCTGTCAATCTCATTTTTTAGTCGTCTGTACTCCATTTTGTCTGTTTCATTTACTGCATTTTTATATTTTCTCCTTTCATCAATTAAATTTAGTATTTCCTGTGATACCCAAGGATTTTTTGTAGGTCTTGCCTTTCTACCTATTTTGTCCTCTACTGCCTCCACTATTTCATCTCTCAATGCTACCCATTCCTCTTCTACTGTTTTGTTTCCCCCTGTTTCTGTCAGTTGTTGCCTAAATCTCCCTCTGAAATTCTCCAGAACTTCGATTTCCTTCAATTTATCTAAGTCCCATCTCCTTATTTTCCTATCTTTCTGCAGATTTTCAGCTTCAGCCTACAGTTCATGAGTAACAACTTATGGTCAGAGTCTATATCTGCCCCTGCAGTTTATAACCTGGTTCCGGTACCTATGTCTTACCATTAGAAAATCTATCTGATACCTTCCGGTGTCTCCCGGTCTCTTCCACGTATACAACCTTCTTTTGTGATTCTTTAACCACGTGTTTGTTATGATTAAATCATGTTCCGTGCAAAATTCTACCAGGCGACTTCCTCTTTCATTCCTCCTGCCCAGTCCATATTCACCTATATTTTTCCTTCTCTTCCTTTTCCTACTACCGAATTCCAGTCTCCCATCACAAGTTTTCCTCTCCCTTAACTGTCTGAATAATTTCCTGTAGCTCCTCATATATTTCTCTTATCTCCTTATCATCGGCAGAGCTAGTTGGGATATAAACCTGTACTACTGTTGTCGGTGTTGACAATGATAATGCGATCACTGTGCTGCTCACAGTAGTTAACCCGCATTCCTTTTGAGATAGAAACATTATATTCATTTGGCCCAAATGTGGGCTACGTCGACAGCATTGGGGCTTCCAACATCAGGTTGAACTGTTGTGTTGCTTGGTTGGGCTAGGGGGACTAAACTGCTGAGTTTCTCAGTCGTCCCGGTGGGGAGGGGAACGAGTGAGGATAGGGAAAATTGGGAGGGGGAAAGGAAATGCAGTCCGGGAAGTAAAGAAGGAAGAAAGGAAGACTGCATTAGCTCGGGTCCCCGTGCTCGCCACGCACGTACTCACCAAAGAACCGTGAGCCCCCTGGGGGGGGGGGGCAACATCAGGTCCTCTAAAGTGTAGTGTGAAGGAGATTCAGGACACTTAAACGTATGTTGGGTCGTCTGCATGTCTCCACCATCACAGAGGTTAGATGTAGTAGAATATTCGCACTTGAGAAGGTTATCTCTAGACCATGCAGTATTGGTACGTAACCTCTTTAGTGATCTCCAAACCGTCTAGTCCTCATTGTAGCCTGGTGCCACTTCTTCCTGTGGTTCCACCCAGTGCGTATCTGCCGACCTCATCCACCTCTTCACCCTAGATCCAGGTTGGTCACTGAGGTTGTGATATTCCTGGCCTATGGCCACTTCATATTTCTGGCCGCTGGCCGTTTCTTTGCTAACATCGTACGTGTCTCAAACGCGGAAGAAAGACAGAAGTGCAGCATATGTTGAAATGTGGGGTGGGGAGCAGTAGCATATGGCACAGTAGGTGCTGGTTCCCGTGGGAAAGCCCGCCTATGTTACTGGCACTCTCCTCGCATTGGCTGCTGCATTTCACGTCACGTGATTTCTTTTGAAATTTGTTTTGTTTATTATATACTAAATATTAATTATTCAGAGCTGAGAATTTGTAATAAATATCTCTCAAGACAGGTTAGGTTTTGACAGTTTAAAAAGTTTAAGGTGCCTTTTCTTATTGTAAGAAGAGAAGAGCGATTTTGCAGAAGGCGCGCGACGGCCATGTTTTGGCGCGAAATAGAGCGTCAGGTGCCCTCTACCTCTAGTCTCGCAACGCGCCGCAGTTTCAGTCTCGAACTGACCACTATACGCGTCCGACCGCGCCGGTCATGAGTAAAGTTTTGTGTAATAATGATAACAGTCGAGGTCTCAACTCAACATGAGCTATGGGCAACATAGGCCGTGTCATATTAACAATAGTTGCTCATATTTTATTATTTATTTAATAAATGGCATCCCTGACAATTAAAAATCTCGCGAGTCGCTTCTTATGCTTCCATCCTACCTAACTTATTTTAGCCTCACTTGTAAGCTGCAGAAGAACCAAAGACCTGTGTGCTGTCTTCTGCGCTGGGGACACAATTATAAAAGACAACAAGTTAGTCAGAACTCTGTGCTTTCCATAAAGACTTTGACAGCAACTACGGCACCTCGTGCGTACGGTAGGGCGGTACAAACGCATTCTGCTACGCAACAGCAGCCGCAAGGATGTGGAGGTTTTAGGGGACTTGTGGGAGGAAGCAGTACTAACTTCTCCGTCCACAAATAAAACCCTAGGAAGCTTGTAAGTTCCTCGGTTGCTCTGTCTCCGTCTAGACTTCAGGCGTCCGGTGGCTGGCTGGATGTTGTGGAGGAGGTGGCTCTCAGACAACTCGGCCCTCGCTCTTTCACTGTAGGCTGCAGCTTCTCTACCACAGCAGGGGCTGCAATGCCCGCAAGGTGCTACAGCTTGTCGCTTGGAGTAGGTTTCAGACATCCAGTGACGAGCCTGCAGGTTTCGGTCTCGTTCAAAGTCAACTGTTTAGCGTGTGTTGAATTGTACCAGTCGCTGCTCGTATTTTCGCCTGCTGAGAATCCAACTGTTTGTGCTGTGGTTCTAACTACCTCTGGCTTTGCACCCCAAGAAGAGTTTCTAATTTCCCGGAATATGTTGTTCCTGCCGCTTACCTTCATGTTGGTGTAAATGTAGTGCTGCTTGTCAAAGCCCTGTGCAAGGTTACACCTAGGTATTTAGGGTTGGTACAGTGTTCGAGTGGTGTGTCCTTCCAGAATACACACAGCTTGCGGTATGCCTGTTCGTACTGAGATGGAGAAACAAACTTGTGTTTACGGAATTCGGCTTGAATTGGTTGTCAGCATAGTAGTGACAGAGCATCTCTAGCTCATCTGTGAGCCTCTTCTCGACCTCCTCAAATGAGTCACTCTGTATGTCCACAGCATGGTCAACAGCGTAGATGTATGACCTTATTTTTATTAGGTTCAAAATCTTTAGGACGTCTCTTTCGGTCATCATTTGTTAATGATGCAGCCTAGGTACCACGTGTCGATCCATGCTGGATCGCGGAATATGTATGTTGATGTATATGTAGACACGTTGATACGACACTGAGCCTTATGGCTAGAAACATTCTCTATTGGAGGGTACACACAGATGGTGGTCTTGATACTATTTGTTGATGGACTACGTAATAACCATTATCAGAACAACTACCAGGGTTACTCCAAAAGAAATGAACACTTTTTTTAAAATAATTTTTTTATTCTACACGTTTGAAAGTTTTGTACAAGGGAGTCATCATCTTCAAACCTTGTCCCACGAAGAGAGTCTTTCAGTTCCCCAAAGAGATGACAGTCACATGGAGCCAGGTCAGGACTGTAAGGCGGGTGTTTCAGTGTTGTCCATCCGAGTTTTGTGATCGCTTCCATGGTTTTTGACTGATATGTGCCCGTGCATTGTCATGCAACAGCAAGACATCCTGCTTTTGCCCATGTGGTCGAACACGACTCAGTCGAGCTAGAAGTTTCTTCAGTGTCGTCACATATGCATCAGAATTTATGGTGGTTCCACGTGGCATGATGTCCACAAGCAAGAGTCACCGTAGCCATAACTTTTCCAGCAGAAAAGGGTTTTGGTACATATCCTGCATTCAAATATTATCAATTATCTCGAACAGAACGATCTATTGATCCAAGGTCAACACGGATTTAGAAAATATCGTTCACACGAAGTGATGGGTGCTATCGACAAGGGTTTGCAAACAGATTCCGTATTTCTTGATTTCCAGAAAGCTTTTGACACCGTACCTCACAAACGGCTTTTAATTAAATTGCTTGGTTATGGTATATTGCCCCAAATTTGCGATTGGATATGGGATTTCTTGTCAGAGTAGTAATCGATGGTAAGGCATCGACTAAAACAGAGGTGATATCGGGCGTTCCACAGGGTAGTGTTATTGGTCCTCTGATGTTCCTTATTTACATAAACGATTTAGGGGATAGCGCGTGACACCATCTAACGCATGCGCAAAACGACACCAGCACTTTTGGCATGCGAAAGAACCACTATAAATACCGCGACTGCACTTGGACTCTTCAGTACTCGCGACTCACCTGAAGATGGCCGCACGTTTCCAGGCCGAAATATCGTGTCAGAATGACGATGGGATCCGGCTGCACACCCGAAAGTTACTGGAAAAAGTGTGCATTTCTTTTGTAGTGACCCTCGTACCGTTCCCCAGAGGAAGAGGATGACAATGAACTTCGTCTTTCCAGGTGTACAAACTTTCCCCTGTCAGTGAAAAATCCTCCGCCACGAGTCCAGCAAGTCGTCAGTACCGTTCGATCTGACATTGCTCTCTCACTGAGCCCTATTGTGGAGGTGTCGACGGGAAGCGACTTCTCCGTCGCCACAGGTCAACCACGGTCGCCAGTCACTCCTGGGGCGTCCCCTAGACAGGCTTTCCGCGCGTTTATGGGCTGTTGGCGGCGGTTCAGGTTGGCTGCACTGCTGCGCCTCCTCTGCTGTTGGGTTGGCGACCGTGAAGTTCCGGACAGGCGGGCCGTTCATCAGGGCACTGAGTGTGGAAATTGGCCGCCCAGCGAACCGAGCCAGCGTTGCGTCATCGTCAGCCACGGTTACGCAGTGCCAGAGAAAGAGAACGACTGTCGTCCGCCACCATACCTCAGCATTTGCGTTAAGAGGGTTAGGCGGGTATTACACTGTAAAAGATCTTTGTCAAAGATCTTTTATCAAAGCTCTTTGGTCAAATCTTTAACAGTGTAATGGGTCATCTTTTATAAAAGATTTCTTTTATAAAAGATATTTGATAAAAGTTAGCGAGAGAGCCTAGCTTTTATAAAAGTTCGCCATTGTATACATGCGTCTTTCCTTGCTTTGACGCCTTTTAACCTACAAATTAACGTAAAAGTGTATTTGTTGTGTCGCTACTGCCACAGTGATCGTTTCAAAGTGAGAATTGTGCGGAATATTTATTAATACAAAGCACATTTACTAAAATATACGGTTAGAATCGTATAAAGAAAAAGCTACTGCTGTTGGTTGTATTCAAAGTGACTCACTGAGGTTGCTGATAGGGAAGAAATTATATGGCTCAAAGGATATATGGAGATGCATAAGTGAAATAAATGTTTTTATTTGTACTCAAACCTAACCTCATAATTCCTCCTAAAGTGATTTACATCTTGGTTCCCTTATGTCTGGAATAATACGTGAAATGTTAAGCCTACACTGTAGGATTCGTGTATTTTACTGCCTGCTGGAATAGATTTTGTATGTTGATATAAATGTGAGGATCTTCAGTGGAAAGGGATTCATGATATGCGTAATGAGGTACTGCACTAGTTAGCTCCATATTTTTTCTTGCTTTGCACGATGCTTTTCGACATTTAACCACAAGTCCAGGTATTTATACGGATATTTTATGTTTCGGAAAATCAGGCAAAACAAATGTCAGACTGCAGTAAACTATAAAAATGTCTTTCGCAGCGCATAATCCCCAACGAAGCATAACATGAAAGAACTACGAAAATATTCTCTCTTCTTAATTATGATAGTGTCTAACGAAGTTATGTTTAGCATGACACACGTTAGATTATTTCGATGTTTCATTATTTACCCATTGACACAGCTTTAGGGCTTCCTGAAACATCGATTATGATGAAGTATTTATAAATATGTGGGTGAATTAAAATATTTGGTCACACGTTCTTAAACAATTTAGGTTATTATTTCCCAGCAGTGTAGCTCATGGGAGTACATTTGTGCGAGCAGTTTTCGTATTTTCCTCTTGCTATTCACGATTTTACCTAAAATTGCTTCCATTTTTCGTCCTTTCCAATGAATGCACTCCCGAGCAACATTATTTTACGTACTGTAATACAGACGCTTTACTATTTTGGAGCCTTATTCCGAGCAACTATGACGATATATTTTACGCTAGTGTAATGTGCTCCTGTGAAGTAGTTTCGTCAAAGATCTTGGATAAAATCTTTGACAAAGATCTTTTACAGTGTAATACCTGCCTTAGGATGTCAAGCGGGCCAACTTGAACAGGACAGGACATTTTAATTTATACTGACTATACTTTTGGAAATAAATTCACAAAACTTTGTCTGCTTGACCGGAAAGGATTCAGGATTCCCACTCATAGGAAAAAGAGTTCTAAAACATGGCGAAATGATTTTTATTTACATGTGAAATTTAGACATTTTTTCACTTTCTTTTGGCTGCATTTGTTGCTATAGGTTGAAGTATATTAATAGATTTTTAAGTCATTACAGTTTATTCTACCGATACTCAGCTTTTCATATTACGATGTATGGGGGTTCTACTCGCTGCAACATTATTCTCCTGGGGCGTCGTGGTAGAAATAAATACTCAGTATGTACAATTTTTCACTTCTTCTTTAATGTGAGACTAATTTCTTCTCCACCAAAAATTTTAACAACAAAACATTTACAAATCATCAGATCGGTAGTACTAACATATCAAAACACAGAGTGACATAGATTCCAGTGCACTTGACAAACGACTGAAACTCGAACTCTCCCACTCAAGGCGGTGAGGCAAATATATAACATCGGCAATAATGTCGTTACATTATGCATTGTTCATAACAATTGAATATACTGATTTACAATTAACAAACATAACAGAAAAACATTTCATGTACACAAAAATAATCACAATATAAAATGAAAACTATACACACAATAATTTTAGATCGCACCTATCTTTTTAAGTTTTAATCACGCTACCTTTTGTTTGACAACAAACCAAAATGTTAAATGTCCATTCATTTGTTAATGAGTACATCATACATGTTCCTAACATATATTGAACTATCAATTATCTTGGCAATTCTCAAAATAAGTTCTGAAGTTCACGGCAGTCAATATATACAGAGAATTATAAAATTCAAATCTCGACTATTAAATTAATTAATATTATTAGCTGGTCTACACAACTTGTTTATGAGCCTAACATACATACAATGCTATTAATTTTCATTTCTTTTTGTTTTTTACAAAAGATTTTACAATTCATCTGTTTAAGTCTTGAAATAACATACAATGACGCAACTATTGTTTATAGAACTGTATGGAAAGAAAATATATGAATCTCTTAATTAATGAAATCTATCACTTGTTTTAATCGCAGTATTACTGAGACAATGTCCTACACTGATTCCTAGGCTGGCTATATCGTTTTTAACTAACTTCACATGCAACTTTTATCAATATTGAACCACACGATTCCGGATCCGACGCAGACGGTATCGTAGGATGACATTGAGATGAGAGGACCAGGCGGATGGTATCGTACGGTAACATTGAGATGAGGGGGTCAGAAGTATCGTTACAAGGTACACTTTTCATAAGCAACAGAGATTCTTCGATGATTTTTGCACAACATACAAACCGTACTTATAGGTGTATGAGAGTCTAGAATTTTCCAAATATATTAAAAAAATGTGATAACAATTAAGTTTGTTAATTATAGCGTTTCAGTTTTTTCTAAATATAAAATTTTAAATGTAACAACTCATTCAGTTTCTCTTAAATTAAATAAGTTCCAGAGTTTCATACACCTGTAAGTATCGTTTGTATGTTGTGTAAAAAATGTTCAAATGTTTTTTGGGACTTAACTGTGGGGTCATCAGTCCCTAAACTTACAAACTACTTATGAACTAGCTTATACTAAAGACGGCACAAACATTCATGGCCGAGGGGGGATTCGAAACCCCGACCGCAGCGGCCGTGCAGACCGTGACTGGCACGCCGCAGACCGCTCGGCCACTGCGGCCGGCTTGTATGCTGTGTAAAACTCCTCGAAAGGTCTGTCTTCCTTATGAAGAAAAGTGTACCTATAGTAACTAATGCGGCCAATAGTAAGTGCAAAAATAATGAAATTTCACTTGTAAATAAAAATTATTTCATTATGTTTTACAACTGCCACTGCTTATGAGTGTGAATCCTGAATCCTACCCAGTCATGCTGATAAAACGTTGTGCATTTATTTGTAAAAGTATAGACAGTGGAAATTAAAATGAGCCGCTTGACGTCCTAACCGTCTTAAGGGGACCTGGTCGTGAACGATATGCGCTTTCATATCTTACTTTCGTTGCACATTTCATCTACAATGCGAAGGAAGATGCGATTTTGTACCAACATTGAGTGACCTTGAGTAATAGCATAATTTATTGAAATATTAGCTGAAAACGCAGCGTTTCCCGGGTATTTATTCATTCTCTCTTCCGTCTCCTCCTGTCCCTCATTTCTTTGTCCATTTCCTCCTCCCCCTCCCTCTTTTCATGTCTTTTCACTTGTCTTTCACCATCTTCCCTCTCTCATTCTCCTCTTCTCCCCCCCCCCCCCTCTCTCAGTCTTCTCCTTCTATTCCCGTCCCTACTGAAAATGTTTAAATGTTTGTAGAGCTTATGGGACTTAACTGCGGAGTCATCAGTCCCGAAACTTACAAACTACTAATGAACTAGCTAACACTGAGGACGGCATAAATATCTATGCCCGAGGGGGATTCGAACCCCCGACGGGGAACGGCCTCAAGCATCGGAGCATAGCGCCTCAATGCGCTCGGCCGCTCCGCCGCGGCTGTCCCTCCTATATAGGGTGATTCACCTAACAGTTGTAACGCAGATATTGCGTAAACGGGCAGTGCGATTGATGTGCGGTTTTAACAGAATGGATTGGTAGTCAAGGACTCGTATTGTTATTCAATAAACAGATTGTAAAAATACATAGAAAGTGTATTTTTTATGCAAACATACGATTTTTCAAAAGGAACAATGGTTGTTTCTATCGTGCACTGGAATTTTCGACACCAGCTGTGTACAAAGAATTTTGAAGGGCATTTTTATGACGTTCAGTTTGGCAGCTACAACCATTCAAAGTTTCGTGGGCGGAGGCTGCGATAGCGTAGCTGACTCAAATCAAATGTTCAAATGTTTGTATAGTCTATGGGACTTCACTACGGGGTCATCAGTCCCTAAACTTACAAACTACTTATGAACTACTTACGAACTAGGACGGCACAAATATTCATGCCCAAGGGGGAATTCGACCTCCCGACCGTAGTGGCCGTGCAGACCGTGACTGGAGCTCCTTAGTCCCCTCGGCCACCGCGGCCGGCCGTAGCTGACTGGCCGAGTGGCTATCCCCTAGGGCACGGCCCAGTTTCTCACGACCACCAGCCAGTTAGCTACGCTGTCGTAGTCTCCGCCCCCAAAACTTTTAATGGTTGTAGCTGCCAAACTAAACGTGATAAAAAGTCATTCAAAATTCTTTGTACACAGCTGGTGTCGAAAATTGCAGTGCACAATAGAAACAACCATTGTTCCATTTGAAAAATTGTATGTTTGCAAAAAAAATACACATTCTATGTATTTTTACAATCTGTTTATTGCCGAGGGGACTGAGGCGCTCCAGTCACGCTCTGCACGGCCACTACGGTCGGGGGTTCGAATCCCCCCTCGGGCATGGATATTTGTGCCGTCCTAGTTCGTAAGTAGTTCATAAGTAGTTTGTAAGCTTAGGGACTGATGACCCCGTAGTTAAGTCCCATAAGTTCTACAAACATTTGAACATTTGAATCTGTTTATTGACTAACAATACGACTCCCTGACTACCAATCCATTCTGTGAAAACCGCACAACAATCGCATTTTCCGTTTCCGCAAGATTCGCGGTGCAAGTGTTAGGGCCGGCCGCGGTGGCCGAGGGGACTGAGGCGCTTCAGTCACAGTCTGCACGGCCACTATGGTCTGCGGTTCGAATCCCCCCTCGGGCATGGATATTTGTGCCGTCCTTAGTTGTAGCTAGTTCATAAGTAGTTTGTAAGTTTAGGGACTGATGACCCCGTAGTTAAATCCCATAGACTCTACAAACATTTGAACATTTGAACATTTGCAAGTGTTAGGTGATTCACCCTCTGTATGAAACATACATTTATGCGCTAAGTTTCATGCTGACTGGTCAAACTGTGTCAAATTCATAAGATACCCTACACCATGCTAAATTCACTAGCTTGCAGATTATACGAATCTCCTTCTTGAAAATATGTATTTATTTGCTGGATTTCGTGGTGACCAGTCAACCAATTTGGATGTTTGTTGTAACGTACCCTCCGCCATGCAGCTACGGAATCTTACGAAAGGTAACCCATGTATTAATTGGCGGTACAAGCTATCTTAATTCCACATTTCATTCAAATCGATCCAGCCGTTTCAACGTGAAGAGTAAGAAACCTGTTGACCCATTGTAAGGTACCCTCCGTCACTCACCGTATGGTGGCTTTCGAAAGGTATCCCAAGTATTATGGTGGTTATGGTATATCGGTGCGCCTCGCTTGCACAGTAGTAGAGTGCCAGACTACAACTTCAAAGGTCGCGGGTTCGATCCCCGCCAGGTCCTGGGATTTTTATCTGTCACTTTCCACTTCTTTCACCTCTGGCAGTATTGCTCATGTGAAAAATACCGAGTAGCACCGTGGTTCGGAACCCACGTTAAGCTGTAGGTCCCCCTATAACTGGCTGGGTAAGTCAGTTCGAAGGTTGGAGGAAGGCAACGGCAATACCACCTCCAAACAGGACCATGCCTAGTAAAGCAATTTGGTGTTCAAACCAATCTTCGGATTGTTGACTGCTTTACCTTTATGGTATATCACCCCAATTTGCGACTGGATAGGGGATTTCCTGTCAGAGAGGTCACAATATGTAGTAATCGATCTTAAGGCAGCGACTAAAACAGAGGTGATATCCGGTGTTCCACAGGGTATTGTTATTGGTCCTCTGCTTTTCCTTATTTGCATAAACGATTTACGAGAAGATCTAACTAGCTCACTTAGGTTGTTTGCAATGACGCCGTCATTTACCGTATACTAAAATCATCTGAAGATCAAAACCAACTGCAGAACTATCTGAAAAAGATATCACTATGGTGTCATAATTGGCAATTGACTCTAAATAATGAGAAGTGTGAAGTCGTGCACATGAGTACGAAAAGAAATCCGTTAAACGTTGTTTACAAGATAAAAGAATCAAATGTGAAGGCCGTAAACTCCACAAAATACCTAGGAATTACTATTACTTCAGACTTAAACTGGATAGAACACGTAGACAATGTCGTGGGAAAGGCGAACCAGAGATTGCGTTTCATTGCTAGAGCCCTTAAAAGATGCAACACAGCTACTAAAGAAACTGCATACACTATCCTTGTCCGTTCTTTTTTGGAGTATTTCTGCCCAGTGTGGTATCCTTATCAGGTGGGTTAGACGGAGGACATCGAAAGAGTCCAAAGAAGGGCAGCTCGTTTCGTGTTGTCACGATACAGGGGAGATAGCGTTACGGAAATGATGCAGGATCTGGGATGGGAATCATTAACACAACGGCGCCTATCGCTGCGGCGTGGGCTGCTTACGAAACTCCAATCGCCAACATTCTCCTCCGAATGCGAAAATACATTGTTGATTCCCACTTAAATAGGTAGAAATGATCATCAGAATAAAACACGAGAAATCAGAGCTCGAACGGAGAGATTCAGGTGTTCTTTCTTCCCGCGCGCTATTCGAGATTGGGATGGGAGATGAATGGGCCGCGGTGGAGTAGCCGAGCGGTCTAAAGCGTCTCGCTGCGGAGCGCGCGGTTGCTCGCCGTGGAGGTTCGAGTCCTCCCTGGGGCATGGGTGTGTGTCTTTGTCCTTAGGTTACTTTACATAGGTTTAAGTAGTTTGTAAACTACGGACTGATGACCACGCAGTTTGGTCCTATAGATTTACAAACATTTTAACATTTGGAGGCGAAAGGTATAATGATGGTTCGATGAACTCTCTGCCAGGCACTTAAATGTGATTTGCAGAGTATCCCATGTAGATGTACATGTATTAATCAGGGTATAAGCTGCCCCTTCGTTCATACCCGTCCAGCCATTTCAGCGTGAAGCCGTAACAAACGAATTAACTAATTGTATAGCACCCTCCGCCATGCACCGTGCGGAGTTAATGTTAGTATCCCTATAACCTTCGCGCGAGTGCACGCAATGAGTTGACGAAGTTTTATCGAAATCGGATGTACAGTATGGCCTTGCATAAAATACTAACAAAAAGACAAACTTTTGTGTCCCCGCCTCGTCGCCACTTTTGTGTCTCGTTTCCGTCGTAGGTGTCGGTGGCCGAGTAGAAAGACCGACACAGGAATAAAGGATGCACGCTTGTGCAGGTAGGAGGTGAAGGAGGTGACCAGCCAGTGGGACAGCAGAAACTAGAAACACTAAGAGTAAATTAGAACGAGATATATATTGCACAGAATTTATAAAATACTTAACTTTTACATAGCTCAGTACTGCAGAATGCTGATACATAGTTGAGCATATGGTCAGTCGTGAAGGAAGTAGCTGGTCAGCATCACGGAGTTGAGAAGGTTAAGTCAGTCAGTAATGAGATCTTTTCTGTTACTGATAAGTCAGATATGTGCCTAGAATGTAATAATAACTTTCTGAACGTGGCAGGTGAATTAAACGGAACCTTTTACAAATAGCCTTTTGGAGACTGTTACCTGCAGAAGTTCAAATATTGGTAAGGCTCTGGGACCAATCTACAGAGATCATCTTTCCCTAAGCTTAGAAAGTACTCAAAGTAAAGGACAATATACACAACCATATCTTACGGAGGAAGCAGCCGTGCACTCCGCAGCAAGGCGCCCTAGAACTCACGGCCATTTCCATGCGGCCCTGCAATAGTGTTCGTAGAGCTTATGGGACTGAACTACGTGCTCATCAGTCCCTAAACTTATAAACTACTTATCAACTAGCTAACACTAAGGTCGGTACAAATATCCATGCCTGAGGGGGGGGGGGGGGATTCGAACCTCCGACCGTAGTGGCCGTGCAGACCGTGACTGGAGCGCCGCAGACCGCTCGGCCACTGCGGCCGGCCCTGCAATAGTCCTCCGTGATACTGACAACGGAGAGTCTGAGTCAATAACTAAATCACTAAAGACTAAGGACTCTGATGGTATGATGGAGTATCTAAGAATACGTAAGTATTTCAGCGCTTATATTTTTTGTGTCCCAGCCTCGTCACCGCTTTTGTGTCTCGTTTCCGTCGTAGGTGTCGGTGGCCGAGTAGAATGAGACCGACACAGGAATAAGGGATGCACGCTTGTGCAGGTAGGAGGTGACCAGCCAGTGGGACAGCAGAAACTAGAAGCACTAGAGTAAATTAGAACGAGATATATATTGCACAGAATTTATACAATACTTAACATTTACATAGCTCACTACTGCAGAATGCTGATACATAGTTGAGCTAGAGGCCTGCCTAGTGCCTATCCGATAGCCAAGTCTTCACTGGTGCCTATCTGATTCCGAAGTGATAACTGGTTCCTATCTCAGTCCCAAGTGAACGATGTCGTTCAGTGGTGGCCACGAGCGGAGTTGCAGCAGAGGGCGCTCGTAAGAACGCCGCGCCGTGCGTGCATGGCGGCGCGCGGCGAAAGTAGGTGGCGCGCACTTTATACTTGTACGACACCAAACAAACAAACCATTTTTATATATTAGATTTACTCTCAAATTCGCATTAAAGCCATACGTTGGTAACAACAAATTCCTGCTGCTGGTGGTTTTCACCCCAATGATTTGGTACGTTTGGTATGCATCAAAGCTGACAGCAAAAAATGCGTCATTTAAAAATCTGAATGAAGTATGCTTTCCAATTAAGCATACTTAAAAAAATATTACTTTAAATTGCTTACATAAAATTCACATGATGTGAATAATACTTATGTTAATAATATTATATCTGAAGAAACAGAAAAACCCTCATTACACGTCAGTACTATTCTGTCTAAAATTACCGTTAAAACTATATACAGACTAAGAAACATAGCTCATTTCCGCACTGTATTAGGCATAACAGAAAGACACTGTTCCAATCTTCAATTGGGAGAACTTTGCTGAATATAGCTAAAACCATTGCAAGATATTTGAAGTGTTCAGAGTAGAAGAGCGTAACTCCGCCTACGATAGTTTTGAGTAAAAAGAGCATTCATTTAGAAGTGTATAAAATATTATTAATGTTCAAATGTTTGTACAGCTTATGGGACTTAAGTACGGGATCATCAGTCCCTAAACTTACAAACTACTTATGAACTAGCTAATACTAAGGACGGCCCGAGGGGGAATTCGAACCCCCGACCGTAGTGGCCGTGCAAACCGTGACTGGCGCACCGCAGACCGCTCGGCCTCCGCGGCCGGCTATTATTAATGTTGATAATTTATTTGTATTTATAAATACAGAATAATATGCAAAAAAATCTCTCTAACTATATTAACGAAACAGAATATCATACAGGAAATGACTTGTTAAACAAGAATGAAAGGAGTTACATAGTTTGTGCACTGAACACTTACCAGTCATTTACTGTAACTTCAATTACATTGTGTGAATACAGGTTCGTCGTTTTCCTCGTCCGAAATCTGATTTCGGGAATCTGAGTAGACACCTTCGTAGGCAAGTTCTTGAAGAATGCATGATGCACAGGAGGAATAAATTTTAGACCAAGCATATCCTTCTTTTTGTTTGTTGTTACAGTCTACGTGGTCTTGTAGTCTCCCTTGTGTCACTGAAGCAAGGCTCAGAAGTGGTCTGCCTAGCGTGTGCTTACGAAAATACACCTTATGAAATTCTTCACTTTTACGGAGACTTGATTTAAACGTCATGGAAAATGGCGATGCCCGTTGAAATTGCATCCATCTGACTTGCAACCAATTTGACGGATGCCCGTCACTAGCCCTTTCCTGATCACTGTGCTGTCTAGTAGCTCCTTCGTTAAGACAAAGGAAAAGTTAAGGAATCACACTGGTTAAATTACTCGTTGCCACACGCAGCTGTTGAAACTCTCATTAGGATTTTGTGTACGGCCATGTAGACGTTTGATAAGTAATTTGTGTATCTGAAAGGTGCACGCTCCCCGGCCACACCCAGACTTCCATGTGTTGCACTTGTCTCTTTGCCTCGCATGCTCGCACACGTCTTACTGTGACTCCCGCAATTCTACCACCGTAAGCCTGTCATGGCGTTAATGTTATTTTACGGGGAGCGTGCACGGGTGGCCGAGTGGTTAAGGCGACCGCTAGCGAAAAGCGGGAGACCCGGGTTCGAGTCCCGGTCCGGCACAAATTTTCATGTGTTGCATATCGTTTGTCCATCTTACAGGTGCAGCAGACCTCGGAAAATTTCGCGGTTTGCGAAGTATATACATGGATAGATGTATATCTGCTGCGGATCACCGCCAACGTCTGTTCCCTTGGAACAGACATAATAGTATAAAACCCGTTTTTCTGCCGCCACATTGAGTGTGCTAGGAAATACGATTCAGGCTGTGACATGAAAACACGACAGCGAAAAACGGTTTACGACAATCCGTTTTCGTCTTTCGGAAGATGTGTTGCTTGTAAACGTAGTGATGACCAACCAAAAGTGGATTTGGGAAACCGATTTAAGAAATCCGATTTTGGGAGCCTATGTAAAACGGGGTGTGAAGATGACCTGAGGTAACGTCGAAACTGGTTAAATAAAATAAACCTCTGCGAACCAAACAGTTTTTCAACATAAATACCACAGCTGTAGCTCAAGAGAAACCTCACAGATGTAATAAAAACAGTAAAACTGTTTCCCAACAAAAAAAAAAAAAAAAAAAGCAATTGCTCAATTGTTGCTCTATCTGACGCACAAACGGCAAGAAATTTAAAGACATTTGCTTTTCTTAAGCAAAACTAATTAAATTCAAAAGTTACTTCTGAAAAGGATATGCGTGTTTAAGAAAAACGAGCAAAGTGTGAAAGTGTTCGAATTATTAGGCTGTATTCCAAATTGTTAAGCGTCAAAGAAAGCGACTGTCATAGACCTACTTTCTTTGACGCTCCACATACGTTCCCTAATGTGAAAAGTATGTTAAAACTATTCGCACTCGTGCAATGTCACGTTCAGAAATGTAGCTTGCCGCTCGCTTGGAGTGCTGCTGTCGCAATGTATAACAAAAATCTGTTGGAGTGTCTTGACTGTATATTTTAGACTGTGATCAATATTATCTACTGTGCAGGGAAAACAGTTGTTAACGTGATATCTGTGTTGTTGTTGTTGTGGTCTTCAGTCCGCAGACTGGTTTGATGCAGCTCTCCACGCTGCCCTGTCCTCTGGAAGTCTCTTCATCTGACAATACCAACGGCAACCTACATCCTTTTGAATCTGCTGACCATATTCGTCCCTCGGTCTCCCTGTACGATTTTTACCCCACACGCTTCCTTCTAATGCTAAGTTGACAATTCCTTGATGTCTCAGAATGTGTCCAACCAATCTATCACTTCTCTTAGTCAGTATATGGAAGAAACTCCTTTTCTCCCCTCCTCATCAGTTACATGATATACCCATCTAATTTTCATCATTCGTCTGTAGCACCACATTTCAAAAGCTTCTATCATCTTTTTATCTGAAATCCTTATCGTCCACATTTCACTCCCATACAATGCTACACTCCAGATAAATGCTTTCAGAAAGGACTTCCTAACATTTAAATTAATATTGGATGTTAACAAGTTTCGCTTCTTTAGAAACGATTTTCTTCCCATAGCCATTCTGCATTTTATATCTTCTTTACTTCGACCATCAGAAGTTATCTTGCTACCGAAATAACAAAATTCATCTACTACTTTTATTGTCTCCTTACCTAATCTAAGCCGGCCACAGTGGCCGAGGGCACTGCGGCGTGTCAGTCATAGTCTGCACGGCCACTACGGTCGGGGGTTGGAATTCCCCCTCGGGCATGAATATTTATTTGTGCCGTCCTTAGTGTTAGCTAGTTCATAAGTAGTTTGTAAGTTTAGGTACTGATGACCCCGTAGTTAAGTCCCATAAGCTATACAAACATTTGAACATTTACCTAATCTAATTCCTTCAGCATCGCCTGATTTTCTGACATAACATTCCATTACCTTCGTTTTACTCCTGTTAAATGTTCATGTTATATCTTCCTTTCAAGACACTGTGCATCCCATTCAATTGCTCTTCCAGATCTTTCGCGTTCACTGACAGAATTACTATGTCATCGGCAAACCGCAAAGTTTTTATTTCTTCTCCCTGCACTTTAATGCCCTCTCCAAATTTCTCCTTCCATTCCTTCACTGCCTGCACAGTGTACAGATTGAACAACACTGGGGAAAGGCTACAGTCCTGTCTTACTCCCTTCCCAACTTCTGTGTCCATTTCTTGCGCTCCGACTCTAATAACCGCTGTCTGGTTTTTGTATAGGTTGAATATAACTCTTCGCTCCCTATATTTTACCCCTGATACCTTGAGAATCTGGAAGTTTCGATTTAGGAGAAATGTAGGAAGACGAGAGGCAATACCACAGAGTAACATTTACAGAGAAGCAGACCCCCTAAAGCACTGTCCTAAGCTCCCCTCGTAATTCTGTGAGATGCTAGCAGGTGTCAGGCTGTTCCCTGGCTTAGTACCGATAGACCACACTAGAGGCACTACTGAGGGTGCCTCTCGCACGTCAGAGGGTAGCGTGGAGGGGAGGCTGAGGGGAGAGCTCGTGCCGCCTGCCACGAGGCCACGGCTGTGAGGGGAGGTGGTGGTGGGGGCAGCCGCTACCTGCCGCCTGCTCTGGCCAGTTTAAAGGGCTGCTTCTGACCACAGCATCAGAGGGTAGCCTGGAGGGGAGGCTGAGGGGAGAGCTCGTGCCGCCTGCCACGAAGCCACGGCTGTGAGGGGAGGTGGTGGTGGGGACAGCCGCTACCTGCCGCCTGCTCTGGCCAGTTTAAAGGGCTGCTTCTGACCGCAGCATCAGAGGGTAGCCTGGAGGGGAGGCTGAGGGGAGAGCTCGTGCCGCCTGCCACGAAGCCACGGCTGTGAGGGGAGGTGGTGGTGGGGACAGCCGCTACCTGCCGCCTGCTCTGGCCAGTTTAAAGGGCTGCTTCTGACCGCAGCATCAGAGGGTAGCCTGGAGGGGAGGCTGAGGGGAGAGCTCGTGCCGCCTGCCACGAAGCCACGGCTGTGAGGGGAGGTGGTGGTGGGGACAGCCGCTACCTGCCGCCTGCTCTGGCCAGTTTAAAGGGCTGCTTCTGACCGCAGCATCAGAGGGTAGCCTGGAGGGGAGGCTGAGGGGAGAGCTCGTGCCGCCTGCCACGAAGCCACGGCTGTGAGGGGAGGTGGTGGTGGGGACAGCCGCTACCTGCCGCCTGCTCTGGCCAGTTTAAAGGGCTGCTTCTGACCACAGCATCAGAGGGTAGCCTGGAGGGGAGGCTGAGGGGAGAGCTCGTGCCGCCTGCCACGAAGCCACGGCTGTGAGGGGAGGTGGTGGTGGGGACAGCCGCTACCTGCCGCCTGCTCTGGCCAGTTTAAAGGGCTGCTTCTGACCGCAGCATCAGAGGGTAGCCTGGAGGGGAGGCTGAGGGGAGAGCTCGTGCCGCCTGCCACGAAGCCACGGCTGTGAGGGGAGGTGGTGGTGGGGACAGCCGCTACCTGCCGCCTGCTCTGGCCAGTTTAAAGGGCTGCTTCTGACCGCAGCATCAGAGGGTAGCCTGGAGGGGAGGCTGAGGGGAGAGCTCGTGCCGCCTGCCACGAAGCCACGGCTGTGAGGGGAGGTGGTGGTGGGGACAGCCGCTACCTGCCGCCTGCTCTGGCCAGTTTAAAGGGCTGCTTCTGACCGCAGTGCCATCATGGGACATCTTACGGAACTGCTTCAGTACCCCCCGCCCTGCACCCCTGAGCGTGGGACCGGGCCCTTACGGAGGTTTCCCGTCTGTATATATTTGTCTGTGGCAATACTCACATTATGTGATGTCTGACTGTTATTCTCTGGCCACTATTGGTCCGCTACGGCCGCTGCCAACATCTCAACACTCGGCGGCGCGCCGCGACACGGATTGTAAAATGTAGCCCCCCACGCGTCTGCAGGCGTTGCTGAAGCTCCCCTGGTCGGCTTCTCCGGTAAGAGGCTGGTAGCACGTAGCGGTTCCGCAGTCCAGTTTGGTCTGCGGCGTTTTTGCCGGGGGCCACGCGCCGCGGAGAAAGCGGAAGGCCGCCGTCTCTGGCGCCACTGACCACGACAGCAAAACACCGTGCTGGGGCGTTGGCCGATAGCCGTGCCTTTCTCTGGACACCGGCTGGCAATGAACGCCGCCAAGGGCACCTCACTGCCCGGCACTGGCCGTGCACGCGAACACTACCTGCAGCCTGCTCACGCGTACACTGGGGAAACTAGAAAACTAAATGTCTGGGTAACAGGTCCGCCTTATACATCTACACACATACTCCGCAATCCACCGTAAGGTGCTTGGCGGAGGGGACACTGTACCACTACTAGGCATTTCTTTTCCTATTCCACTCACAAACAGAACGAGGAAAAAAAGAATGCCTATATGCCTCCGCACGAGGCATAATTTCTCTTATCTCGTCTTTGTCATCACTACGCGAAATGTAAGTAGGCGCCAGCAAGATCGTTCTACGTCTGCATCTACATAGATACTCTGCAAATTTCATTTAAGTGCCTGGCAGAAGGTTCATTAACAACATTCACAACCTTACTCTACCGTTCCATTCTCTAATAGCGCGCGGGAAGAAAGAACACCTAAATTGTTCCGATTTCGATCTGATGTCTCTATTTTATTGGGATGGTCATGTCACCCTATGTAGCTGGGTGCTACCAAAATACTTTCACATTCAGAAGTAAAAGTCAGTGATTGATTTTTGCAAATAGATCTCGCCGCAACGAATAACCTTTTAATGACTTCCACCTCAAATCAGGCAATATATCCATGCGTCTTCGAAACGTTCTGCCAATGAAACGTAACCTTTGGTTCGCCTTTCCCACCATATTTTCTATGTGTTCTCTACAGTCTAAGCTGTTCGTAATTGTAACTCCCAGGTAATTGCTAGAATTTACGACCTTAAGGTTTGACTGATTTATCGCGTAATTGAAGTTCAACGGATTTCTTTTAGTGGTCATCTGTATTACTTCACACTTTTCAATATTTAGTGTTAATTGCCAACTTTCGCACCATGTAGAAATTTTTTCTAAATCGCTTTGCAGTTACTTTTGACCCTCTGTTGATTTCACTAACTAATAAACAACAGCATAATCTGCGAACAGTCTAACGGAGATATTCAATTTGTCTCCTGAATCGATTATAAACACAAGGAAGAGTAGGGGACCTATAATGCTTCCCTGGGGAACGCCAGATATCACTTCTGTTTTAATCGATGACTTACCGTCAATTACAACGAACTGTGTCCTTTCTCATAGGAAATAGTGAATCCAATCGCACAATTGGGGAGATAATCCATAAGAACGCAATTTCATTAGAAGCCGCTTGTCAGGTACAGTGTCAAAAGCCTTCCTGAAATCCAGAAATATGGAATCGATTTGAGATCCCTGGTCGATGGCACTTATCACTACATGTGAATAAAGGGAAAGCTGTGTTTCGCAAGAGCGATACTTTCTGAATCCATGTTGACTATTAGTTAATAGGTCAGCTTTAAATACCGGCCCTCGAAATTTCCTCAACATAATTTCTCGAAAAGAACGTCGTCTTTCTTCCAGCGATCCCCATTCGAGTTCCCCGTGTTCCGTGACACTCGCGCATTGGTCGAACCTACCAATAACAAACCTAGCTGATCGCCTCTGAACTGCTTCTATGTCTTCCTTTAAAATGATTTCCTGTGGGTTCCAAACACTTGAGCAATATTCAAGACGTAGTCGTACAAGCGTTTTATACGCGGTCTCCTTTACAGGTGAAGTACATCTTCCCAAAATTCTCCTGATAAACCGAAGTCGGCTGTCCGCCTTACTCACAACTGTCGTTACATGTTCGTTCCATTTCATATCGCTCTGCAATGTTACGCCTAGATATTTGAACGACGCAGCTCCATTAAGAAACTCACTACTAATGCTGTATTCGAACATTATGGGATTGTTTTCCCTACTCATGCGCATCACCTTACATTTTTGTACATTGAGGGCTAGCTGCCATTCTTCACTAGAAATTTTGTCTAAGTCAATTAAAGACGACACTCTCCCATACACCACAGCATCATCAGTAAACAGCCGCAAATTACAAGTTACTCTGTCCATCAGATCATTTATACAGATAGAAAATAATAGCGGTTCTATGGCACTTCCCTGGGGCACGCCTGACGATACACTCACCTCTGATGAACACTCGCCGTCGAGAACAACGTACTGCGCTCTATTACTTAGGAAGTCTTCCAGCCAGTCACAAATCTGTGGACCTATTCCATATATTGGTATCTTCGTTAGCAGTCTGCAGTGTGGCATCGCGTCAATGCCTTTTTGAAATCGCTAAAAACACAATCTGGCTGTTGTCCTTCATCCATGACTCGCAAGATGTCATGTGAGAAAAGGGATTGCTGAGTTTCACACGAATGATGTTTCCAAAACCCGTGCTGGTTTGTAGAAAGAAGCTTTTCCGTCTCGAGGAAATTTACTATATTTGAACTGAGAATATGCTCCAAAATTCTACAGGGACTGATGTCAACGATATTGGCCTGTAATTATGTGGGTCAGTTCTCTTTCCTTTCTTATAAACGGGAGTCACCTGCGCTTTTTTTCCAGTCACTAGGAACTTTGCTTCAGTGGCATCGTGTCGGCACTCGCCGAGCATTAGCAACATGTCACCGTACTCGTTGTTCGTGTATGCCATCGTCATCCGATGTCAGTAACTGTGGTATATTGAGCCCCGGTTGTTTGTGTGGCTGCAACTGTCGGGTATACGGCCGGGTGCGGCGACAGTCGGCAGTCTAACAGCGCATCGAGGAAGCTCCTCGCTCCGTGACACCGGCGACGTTACAACTCGGCCGCACCACATTTAGAAGGCGCATCGCATTATGCGCAGCGCTTGTGGTATCTGCCACCTAAACTTTGAAGGGTTGTAGCTCCCAAAATAACAGTGATAGGAATGTAGTTTAAATTGATTTGGACGCAGCTGGTTTCAACGAATCCAATGCACGATAGAAAAAACTATTGTTCCATTTAAAAATTATATCTTTGTGCTGTAACTCTTTGGAAAAGGATACAATAAACTATGTTCATAGCTCCGCAGAAAATGTAACATTTCTTGTGTTGACCTTCCGCATTAAAATTTCCCGTCACCTATTATTTTATTAGTAACAGAGGCAAACACACTTAGTGAAACACCCTATATATATATATATATATATATATATATATATATATATATATATATATATATATATATATATTAGTTTTGAGTTTTAACAATTGATAAAGGACCGCCTTCTCCTCCTGGTACAATGTCAGAATTTATAGTTTTACAATATCATCGGCAAACCGCCGAGTTTCTATTTATTCTCTCTGAACTTTAATTGCGTTTCCAAATTTCTCCTTTCCTTCCTTCACAGCTTGCTGATTGTACAGACAGAAAAACAAAAGAGAAAGGCCACAACCCTGGCCTACTCCCTTTCGCCGCGCGACAACAGCCCTGCGCTCTAAGGCGCATTGCTACAGTGTACGCGTCTGCTCGTTATGACTTGTGCGTGTGATGTTCTTAGCTTACAAACATTCCACCAAGTATGTCGTGCTTGTCATTTCTCTGAACGAAACATCATTCAGCAGCCGAAATTTACCTTGAATATTGTCTGCGGTTTATGGTTCTACATCTACATCTACATCGATACTCTGCAAATCACATTTAAGTGCCTGGCAGAGGGTTCATTAACCACCTTCATAACTTTTCTCTACCGTTCCATTCTCTAATAGCGCGCGGGAAGAAAGAACACCTAAATCGTTCCGTTTTCGATCTGATTTCTCTTATTTTATTGGGATGGTCATGTCTCCCTAAGCAGGTGGGTGCTAGCAAAATATTTTCACATTCAGAACTAAAAGTCGGTGATTGAAACTTCGCAAACAGATCACGCCGCAATGAATAACGTCTTTCTTTTAATGATTTCCACCCCAATTCGTGCAACATTTCCGTGACGCTTTCCCCCACGTAACGTGATAAAACAAAACGAGCTGCCCTTCTCTGAACCTTCTCAATATCTTCCGTCAGTCCCACCTGGTGAGGGTCCCACAAGGGGCAACAGTACTCCAAGAGAGGACGCACAAGTGTGATGTAGGCAGTCTCTTTGGTGGAGCTGGTGCATCGTCTAAGCGTTCTGCCAATGAAACGTAACCTTTGGTTCGCCTTCCCCACAATATTTTCAAATGTGTTCTCTCCAGTCAAAGTTGTTCGTAATTGTAACTCCTAGGTATTTGGTAGAATTTACGACCTTAAGGTTTGACTGATTTATCGCGTAATTGAAGTTCAACGGATTTCTTTTAGTGGTCATGTGTATTACTTCACACTTTTCTTTATTTAGTGTCAATTGCAAATTTTCGCACCAAGTAGAAATTTTGTCTAAATCGCTTTGCAGTTGCTTTTGATCCTCAGTTGACTTCACTAACCGATAAACGACAGCATCATCCGCGAACATTATAAGTGAAGGCTTACGACAGAGTGCCGAGGCAAGAGATATGGAGACGCCTTAGAAGTAAATGCCTGACAGAAAAATATAACAAGGTTGTAGAAGACATGTATGAAGGTGCAACGGTACAATTCAGGAGCAGTGCAGCTGCAACAAAGGCATTTCCAGTGAGAGTAGGGCTACACCAGGGATCTGCTCTCAACCCATATCTATTTGACCTTGTCATAGATGTACTAGTCAAAGAAGAGTAAAAAATGAGGCTCCTTGTAGCATGATGTTTGCCGCTGGTGTTGTAATCTGTGAATCACTCAGGAGGCACTTCAAAACAAGCTTGAGCAGTGGAGAAGAGTTCTAGAGGAAAGGGGAATGAGTATTAGCAGGGTGAAAACAGAGTATATGAGTACAAAGGATGCCAAAGATCTTTATATCAACCTGCAAGGATAACAACTGACGCTGGTCAAGAAATTTCTGCTGGTTTTCCCGAATGTTCTCGGAGTCTGATACATGAAGTCGTGGCCGAAAAACTGAGATAGCACAAGTTTTGTGATCGTTGCGTACCAAAACAGCTGAGCAGTAACCACGAAACCATACAGGATGAGTTCTGCCGGAGACTTTCTCCAGCCACTTATCTAGGGAAAGGGGGGGGGTTATCAGTCACGATCTCCAACAAATGGCGATGTTGTTGTTTTATGATTTTTGCAAATATCTCGGACAAAATTAATCTATACATCTTATAAAATAGGCTGTATGTGTGTATGTATGTACATTCCACATCTACTACTAAACTACTGGACCGATTTCAACCAAACTTGGTACACATGATCCTTAATATCAGGCAACAATCGCTGTCGGAGTAAGAACCACCTACGACACATACGTAAGGAGATATTACGTCATAAACAATGGCAGTCGCGAAAAACGCCAGCATCAAGCGATAATATACTACATCTGCTCCTAAACTAATAGACTGATTTCAACCAAATTTTGTACAAATATTCTTTAAGTTCAGGCAACATTTTCTATGCTTGAAAAACCACCTCCGATACAGATCACGCACTTAATCGTGGCCCCTGAGGGGAGAATGTTGGGAGCTGAAGCTTGCATTCAGCTCGTAGCGCATTGGCTGTCAGAACAAGCCTCGCCTCTTTCTCCCAGTGCCGCCAGCTTACGGCGTATAGCGTACAGGTTTTAAAAGAAACAACATGTAAGAGGTTAAGGTTAAAGCGTCACAGATGGAACACGAAATAAAGTGTCACTTTAATGCTTGAGTAATAGAAAACTGGAACGTATATCTACGAAATATGAATATTTTAAAGGGACTTATTAAGCGGGTGTAGCAACGCTTTCTGCCCCTTTTTATTCTCGCAACTGAATAACAATCGGAATTAGCATTCTGCCGGCCGCGGTGGCCGAGCGTTCTGCGGCGCGCCAGTCACAGTCTGCACGGCCACTACGGTCCTTAGTATTAGCTAGTTCATAAGTAGTTTAAGTTTAGGGACTGATTACCCCGTAGTTAAATCCCATAAGCTCTACAAACATTTGAATTAACATTCTTATACCACTTTAAAGGCCAGCCGTCCTTTTTCTACAAGAAGTTTGGGATATGTGGATTTACGTTATCAAATAACGAAGTGGACGACAATAATCAATGCCAAGCACAAATCAACAATACATGTTACATTGACGATGCCTACGGTGTACAACGCTGTTACGAGGTAAGGTTGGTAGAGAGCATAAACATTCAAATGTTCAAATGTTTGTTAAGCTTAAGGGACTTAACTACGGGGTCATCAGTCCCTAAACTTACAAACTACTTATGAACTACCTACAACTAAGGACGGCACAAATATCCATGCCCGAGGGGGGATTCGAAACCCCGACCGTAGTGGCCGTGCAGACCGTGACTGAAGCGCCTCAGTCCCCTCGGCCACCGCGGCCGGCATAAACATGCCGTAGACACACGAACTCAGCCGACTTCCGCCGATCACAGAGGGGCCACAAAAAAGTGCGTGACCTGTACATAGTTTATACAATATGAGGCCATAAACAATGAAAACTGCCCTATCTTGCGGCGCGTGATAGCGTGATTTTATTCGTTAACTATTTGACAACATGAGCACTTAGCGTTGCAATAAACAATGAAAAGTGTCCTATCTTGCGGGTCGTACTATCACGATTTTATTTGTTAACTATTTGACAATGTGAGCACTTAGCGTTCCAATAAACTTTGAACACAATTTCAAATCTTTACGAAACTTTTTCTTGCTGACAGCCCCAACAAAATGACGAAATGAAAACAGTTTATCGCTTACTACTTTTTCCAATGTTCATGACGATCCATGCAACTGCGGGCGCGGAACCCGCTGATCAGAGCACCTGTGCTGAAGTCCACACCGCGGATCGCAACCAATCGGAGTATGACCGCAATTACGTTGATTCGGCACTGCTGGCTAGCTGCGAGATCGATACAGACGGTAAAGGGCTGTCTGCCGCCGGCTCTCGCCCCGATAGCACGCTCCCCGCTCTGCAGCCCCCTGGGCTCGCTCTCCTACTTAAAGCATCATAATGATTACTTCTATTGCGCCACTGGTGGCTCTCCTCAGGTCGTAATCTGCTGAATAATTAGTACCCTTAATGATTACTATTATAGGCAGATTAAATAAATGGTTTAGGGTTACCAGATGTCCGTCTGCAGAAAAGAGGACATTTCTAGATTCATAAAAGAACCTCTCTCTCGTATTGACAACTCGAGTACTAATGATGTCTCTACTGTATTATCAGATTGTTGTTTGTAATACATCTTACGAAATTTGTACATCTTCTTACAAATTAAGAAGCATGAAATGATGAGACCCGTAGAACGAATTACAGGACTATATAGCAGTGAAACCCTGATATTTCATTACTTCTCCAGTTGTAATTATCGTCTTAAGTGCTGAACATTTTTTCCATTCTTATAGTTTGCCGATCACCCCTGTTTTCACCTCAAAGTTTTTATGCATCATTTACGGCAACCATAGTACTGGTGACTGTAAAATCGTCACGCATAAAGTAACTGTAAAAATTATGTAAGCTTTCCTTGATATAGTAATGTTCCTATTTCGGATCAGACCGACGCGACTATATACATGATTAGCATCTAGATTCTAGTGAGTGAATGGAATATGTAAGGCCTAGGTGAAAAAAACATTGAATAAATTAAAATATTTACCGTACAAAGGCTCGCAATTAATTATTAAAAACTATTCAGTTTTTAGGACAAAAGCTTTAAACCGATGTTTTCAAAACACTGTTTATGTAGTGACATCTCCTTGGTCCTAAAGAGGCGAATGGTAAAACGGCAACGGTGATTGGGCCATCTAACCTTATTTGTATGAAGTTTTGAACAAAGTTTTAACTTGTGTATAACGAACACTGCACTAGCTTTTGATCTTAAAGTCATAAGTGTGGTTGACAGACACACACATAACTGTCGAGTCCCAGCACGACAGACTGAACGTCTTGTTTTTGGGTGTCACACAACACTCCGACCAGAGAAAGCAGGGGAGAGTTTCATATTATACTATGTGTATTGCGCTGTCTAGCATTGTTTACAGACGTATGTATGTAATTGGCCGCCTCGAAGCCGGTATTCCGCGACAATTGCCACGCCAATTATTTCAATTGTTACGAAGTAGCTTGACCTCAGAGCAGCATGTCACAGAAACGAGGGGAAAAAAATCACATTGTTTCAAAAAAGATTGAATTGTCTGGAGTTAGTGACTGTGAGAGTTCAGGGAGTTGTATTTACGCACTTTCAAGTTGAAGCAGTTGCACAACGCAAAAAAGAGGACATTTACCCATTTTGTTAAAAACCCGGCCGGACCATTTTTAGGGCCCAAAAAAGAGGGCACGTCCGGGTAAAAGAGGACGTCTGGTAACCCTAAAATGGTTGCCTTAATGGGCGGAGGAGTGGCCCAGCGCATTGAGGCGCTATGCTCCGACGCGCTAATCCTCCCACGGGCATGGATGTTTGTGTTGTCTTTAGTGTAAGTTATATCAGTAGTTTGTAAGTTTAGGGACTGATGACCCAGTTCTGGACGTCAGAGGTAAGCTATCGTAAGTGCAAAAAAGACGATTTTGAGGTTTTTATCGTTTGTGGCTAGTTTAAGTCATACCTTCTTAGGGGTAGAATACTGTATGCATGCATATATTTTACATAAAAGGAATTCAGCAATGCGATACTATCGTATTTGCAATCCGAAACCAGTGGTAAACAATGGTAAATGACCATGCGACAATAGACCTGACTATAGACCGCCACGCAAATCGTATTGGCTGTTACGATGGTTTATACACAGTAGTGATGATTTCAATGAACTGCACAATTTAACTGATTGTACAATATCTCAGGCCTCGATTTGGTTTAGAGCTAATGGCTTCTGTTTAAATGAAGGTAAATCACAACAAATATTTTTTACACTTTGTAATTTACCAGATACAGACAACCAAGGTAGTATCAAGTTTTTAGGCTTAAACATAGATAGTAAACTCTCTTGGGAACCACACATAAAATACATAAGTGCTACACTTTCTAGAGTAATTTTTTTGCTGAGGAAATTAAAGAGCTGTGTTCCAGATACATATGTTAGATCAGCATATTTTGCATTTTTTCAGAGCATCATCTCTTATGGAATTATATTTTGGGGGAATAGTAGCCATGCCCACGATATTCTTATGCTACAAAAAAAAGTGGTGAGGGTTTTCGCAGGCTCAGGCAAACGGGAACATGCAAAACCACTATTCATAAAATTAGGTTGTCTTACAGTTGTTAATATATATATATATAATGTTTTAATTTACATAAAAAATAATTTATCCAGCCAGCTCTTAAAAGAAGACATTCATTCTTATAATACAAGAAACTACAAGAAAATAAATGTCCCATTCTGTAGATTGTCTAAATCATTAGACAGTTATAATGTGCTAGGCCTGAAAATGTTCAACAAGTTACCTGCAGAAATAAGTAATTTACCTTTAAATTTATTTAAATGCAGGTTGTATAACAGACTAGTGGCTTATCCCTTGTATTTTGTTAATGAATTTTTTGAACGTGACTCTATTTGAAATTTCAGTTAACTTATGTACTTATGTATTATTATTAATATTGACTTTGTCTATTGCTTGCAAAATTTCAATGACAATAAAATTCATATTATTATTATTATTATTATTGTTAATCACGTGCGAATAGCAGTGTGCTGTAGTGTGTGATATTAGGAGGAGCATTTTATGACGGAATCGTATTAGTGGAAGAAGTAAAAGGATCGTCGAATTAGCGCTGAAGTTAGTACTGGTAAGCAGTACAAGTGTTTCTAGTACTTCAAGAACTGATATTCAATTCTACAGTCTCATTACATCATCAGCTTACAACATTAAATCATTATGCATAGCTAATATGCATTTTAAGATATTATTTGTGGTGTCGCACAAGTACAAAGTGCGCGCCACTTACTTTCGGCGCGCGCCGCCATGCACGCACGGCGCGGCGTTCTCACGACGACAGCCACGAGCGCCCTCTGCGACAACTCCGCTCGTGGCCACCACTGAAGGACATCGTTCACTTCGCACTTGGGACTGAGTTAGCAACCAGTTAGGACCTTCGTAATCAGATAGGTACCAGTGAAGACTTTGCTATCGTACAGGCACCAGGCAGGCCTCTAACAACTATGTATCAACATTCTGCAGTACTATGTAAAAGTTAAGTATTGTTACATTCTGTGCAATATATATATCTTTCTAATTTACTCGAGTGTTTATAGTTTCTGGCTGCTCCCCTCCGTACCTGCACCAGCGTGGTATCTATATTCCTGTGTCGGTCTCATCCACCCGGCCACCGACACCTACGACGCGGCGACGAAGTTGGGACGCAAAATTATTCATCATACTGGGATGTAACAAACATCTAAATGTACGTTCCGCGATTTAGAAGACAAATGATCTGGATGCTTTACCACCAGTCGACGGTAGTAATGTCGTCGAAACTAACTACAGATGTAGCGCCTCCTTTTGACGAAAATAACTGGCTAGAATATACTGAACTGACACAACTACAATGCTTGTCATACGATCAATCAAAGGTACAGTCTTATTATTCATGGTTTATCATTTGAATCGAGCAAAATTCATCGCGTTTTGCGTAATAATGCAATTTTGCTTACTTAAATAGGAAAATGACAGTGCGAATCTATTGGGTGCTGAGACCTTACCTCACGACAAAGTTACGCCTTCTGATGGAATTGATGTGTTGCTTACAAATGAAGAATCCCAGGTATGCGATTTTCATTTTGGTTGGTCATATGATACATGTTTATGTAAATGTAACTAAACTTTACTTACAATGAAATGCAATTACGTCTATTTAACCCAAGGGAACGCGTGACCTGTCAGGTCTCTTTTGTTTTAATTTTCGACTGTTGTCCAATTGCCGAAGCCTTGTGTATCTTGTGCAGTGATTTTCCTTTCCAACTTCAGCGTTTAATCAACGCGTGTTTTCTCTTTATTACCACAAAGACTTGTCATGACACTGCACATTCGTATTTACTATTAAGATTGCGCGTTCCAGATGGTTAAATCGAACTAATGGTTTTGTATTATTTTCGTTGCTTTGTGATGCTTTGACTCTCCGTCTTGTTCGTGGGTAGCAGCTGAGAATAAGTGTATAACGTACGACCATGTAAACAGCTGTGATCATAAAACGTTTGTGGAATTTCATTTAAACAAATCTACAGGAAATGTCAGCAATCAACCGCAATTTTTGTTTTTACTTTTCAGATCTACCTAGGTTTCGGCCGCTGAGTGGCCACTCTCAAAAGCTTTTAATACTCGTATGTGTTTACATGTAAACCGCCAGGTTGATAGTGACGTTAGGCACGACGGTATAGATGTAAACAAAAAGCATTGAGAATAGCCACCCCGAAATATATGTAGATCTGGAAAATAAAAACAAAAAAATGCGGCTGATATGTGTCATTCTCTACAGATTTGTACAAAACAGTCGCTGGGTACCAGCTCAAACATAGAGTTAAACTTGATTGAAGAAATATAGCTAATTTTAACAAGCCTTGTGAATTTACGAAAATGTTAAAATGTGTGGGAAATCTTGTGGGACTTAACTGCTAAGGTCATCAGTCACTAAGCTTACACACACACTACTTAACCTAAATTATCCTAGGGACAAAAGCTCACACATGCCGGAGGGAGGACTCTAACTTCCGCCGGGACCAGCCGCACAGTCCATGACTGCAGCGCCTTAGACCGCTCGGTTAATCCCGCGCAACATGAAATTACAAAATTAACGTAAATACACATTTATCAGTTGTTGTGAACAGTAAATAAATGTTGTCAAAGTGATAGTGTGCTAGTAGTATTGTCAAACAAAAGTGCCGGTCAGAGTTTAATTGTTGTTCACTCAGAAACGGATAGCAAAAATTTTGAAAAATACGTCGAAACCGAACTTATGCCAGGCTTACTACTAATGTCTTCATCCCTTATAATTACTCGCTACGTATTTACCCATTCGGAATACCTTAGTCATTGTAGGTGTTGGACATGTTTCACTAGTAATGATCAACCACTTTTACCCATAATGCGGGAAGAATAAAACACTCGGAAACTGCCATTGAAGGGCTTAGCAAAACTGCTTGAGGCTTAACACATAATCGCAGTATCGAACGTTGCATTTGAATTTCCAAATTAGATTCCGTCTTCTGCAATATTAGTTGTGAGTAAACGCAAGGCGCGTAACAGGCTGGTAAGACTCTATAAAAATACTGGAGTGTACGACAGGCTGCTTCCCCCTCTGTTCCTACGGCGTAAACACGACGGTTCTGCCACAGTGGCGAGGAAGAAATTAGTCCTCCTCCCTCCCCTTATTGAACAGGGGCGGGCGACCGGCAGGTAGTCAAAGCGCCATGCCACAGTTCCCGAAGCCGCTCCTTCCGAGATTTGCTTTCGAATCCCCTCTTGGGCATGAATGTTCAGTTTGTCCTACCAAGAAAAAAAAAAAAAAAAAAAAAAAAAAGGTGGCGGCAGATCAGCCGCCCCTCGGAAAGTGCCGCCACGCACGTTTCGCACGTGCCTTGCGCCGGCCCTGCTTTAACATTAAGAGTCTTCAATCACATCCGGGAACTGAAAATGCTGATAATGGTGGCGTGATTGCTTCATCAATTGTTGCATTTAATGCCCTGGATGGCATTCATACATTTACTACACTAGAATCAGAATTTACAAGAGGCCGGCAAGAAAATATGTGGATGTGCAATATAAGGAAAATATATAGAGAGGCTGGTGCGGAGTATACACCTGAAACCAGAACCATAGTTCCGGCAAAATGTATTAAGCCTGCCTGCAAATCTTCACGTAAAAGAAAATGTTCAGAAAACATTACTTCTGAAGATAGGCAGCATATTTTCAACAGTGGGAATAATAATTATTTTAAGGGATTATATGTTGCCTCACACGTAATTGAAAAAAATGTTAGTAGAAGGGTAGTTCAAGAGAGGGACTTTAGGCGTAATGTGATACTTCATTACTTCTTTGAAGTTCGTGGCCAGAGACTATAAGTTTGCAAAACAATTTTCTTAAATACTTTGAGTATTTCCGAAATGTATGTCAAGACATTTTTGTCCAAAAAAATTAATGGTGGAACCAGACCAGAGAGGAAAGAAAGTTCCACCAAACAAGTTGGATGAAGAAATAAGGGATGGTATCAGGAACCACATCAGGATGTTCCCCACAATCTAGAGTCACTACAGCAGAGAGAAAACAGGTAGATTGTAGCTTGGCAGCCATCTCAATAAATCAAAAATGTATTCTTTGTATGTAGAGCACTGCAAGGAAAACGAAATGAAGCAAGAGTTAATTGCAAAGCAGTGGCTTTACCGTGACGTATTTAACATTGAGTTTAATTTAGGATTCAAGGAACCTGTGACTGATAAGCGTGATGACTGTGATGAGTTTCAGGTGAAACTAAAAAATGAGATAACAGCTGAAGAAGCAATCCAAATTAAATCAGATTACGATACCCACTTGTCAGAAGCAGATATAAGATATAAAAACAAGACCTTCGACAAAAATCGGTCAAAACAACCTGGATCAAAAGCAAGGTTGTCATGTTCGATCTTCAGAAATGTTTGCCGACACCTCACCTTACTAATTCCAGTGGGTTTTAGCTAAGAAAGCTCTGGACGTATAATCTGACAATCCTTGATGCTTCAGAGCAGAAATCCTATTGTTGCACGTGGGATGAAACAGTAGCAGGTCGTGAACCTAAAGAAGTGTCATCTTGTTTGCAAACGTGGGCCCTAACTGTTGTTGTTATGGTCTTCAGTCCGGAGACTGGTTTGATGCAGCTCTCCACCCTACTCTATCCTGAGCAAGCCTTTTCATCTCCTCATAAGAACGGCAACCCACATCTACTTGAATCTGCTTACTATACGCGTCTCTTGGTCTCCCTCTGCGATTTTTACCCCACACACTTCCCTCCAATGCTAAATTTACGATTCCCCGATGTCTAAGAATGTGTCCTACCAAGCGATCCCTTCTTTTAGCCAGGGTATGCCAAAAATTCCTTTTCTCACCAATTCTGTTAAGTACTTCTTCATTGGTTATGCGATCTACCCACCTAATCTTCAGCATTCTTCTGTAACGCCACATTTCAAAAGCCTCTATTCTCTTCTGTCCGAACTGCTTATCGTCCATGTTTCACCTCCGTACAAGGCAACACTCCACACAAATGCCTTCAGAAAAGACTTCCTTACACTTAAATTAATATTCGATGTTAGCAAATTTCTGTTTTTCAAAAATGCTTTTCTTCCCATTGCCATTCTGCATTTTATATCCTCTGTACTGCGACCATCACATGTTATTTTACTACCCAAGTAACTAAACTCATCTACCACCTTCATTGTTTCATTACCTAATCTAATTCCTTCAGCATCGCCTGATTTTCTAAGACCGCATTCCATTATTTTTGTTTTGCTCTTGTTAATGTTCATTTTATACGCTTTCTTCAACACACTGTCCATTCCATTCAACTGCTCTTCCAGGTCCTTTGCTGTCTCTGACAGAATTACAATGTCATCAGCAAAACGCAAAGTTTTTATTTCTTCCCCCTGTACTTTAATCCCTATTCCAAATTTTTCCTTGCTTTCCTTCACCGCCTGCTCGATGTACAAATTAAATAACATCGGAGAAAGGCTACAACCGTGTCTTACTCCCTTCCCAACTGATGCTTCCCTTTCATGCCCTTCGAGTCTAATAACTGCCGTCTGGCTTTTGTACAAGTTATAAATAACTCTCCTTTCCCTATATTTTACCCCTGCTGACTTCAGAATTTGAAAGAGTGTATTCCAGTCAACATTGTCAAATGCTTTCTCCAAATTTACAAAAGCTAAAAATGTAGGTTTACCTTTCCTTAATCTATCTTCTAAGATAAGACGTAAAGTGAGTATTGCCTCCCGGGTTCCTATGTTCCTCCTGAATCCAAACTGATCTTCCCCGAGGTCAGCTTCTACCAGCTTTTCCATTCTCCTGTAGATAATTCGTGTTAAAAATTTGCAACCATGACTTATCAAACTGATGGTTCTGTAATTTTCACATCTGTCTGCGCCTGATTTCTTTGGAATGCGGATTATTACATTTTTCTTAAAGTCTGAGGGTATTTCGCCTGTCTCATAAATCCTACACACCAGTTCGAGTAGTCTTGTCATGGCTGGCTCTCCCAGAGACTTTAGTAGCTCTGAGGGTATGTCATCTACTCCTGGGGCCTTGTTCCGACCTAGGTCTTTCAAGGCTCTGTCAAATTCATCTCTCAGTATAGCATCTCCTATTTCATCTTGATCTACTTCCTCTTCCCTTGCTACAACATCGTCTCTAAGTTCATTTCCTTTGTAGAGCTGTTCTAGCTAACCTGCCACAAACCCAAACTGAGGAACTTACGATATGGACTGACAACTGTGGAGGCCAGAATCGTAACTTTCCCATGATTATGTGATATTTTTGGATTCTTAGGTGTCTTCCTAATCTTAAAGTGATAAACCATAAATTCTTATTGAAGGGACACACTCATATGGAGGTAGATGGTGTACATGCTGTTAATGAACGTGTCAAATGCAAACTGAGCCCAAATAACATAATAGGGTATTTTTCTGTGTTAGAAATATGGTTCGAATTGTTGTTATTCTGAACGATTATAACATTCAGACAGCATTTTCGCTCATAATTCTTACAAAACATTTGTTATTTTTACGTAATTAAAGCTTAAAAATCATCAAATTTCACGATTAGATCACGTGATCGAAAACGCTCCGTTATGGCTGAAGTACTAGTGACGTCATAGAACACCTACAGCGCGGCAACTAGAAGTCAGAGCTGTATTATTGTACGCGTTTCCTCCATTTCGCAGCTTTAAGTACAGTTTTTTCGTGATCTCAACGCGTTTACAGTTTTTATGCCGCCGACGGCGGAAACCTCCCTAAATTTGATGCAATTATGGTGTCTTCATCTATAAAAACAATCCAAAGTTTTACGTGGCAGAAATAAGGAACGTGAAAATTGCTTTGTAACTCATGCCTACATTTTAAAGCTAATCATTTCGAGAGATATTTTATGCCATTGGAAAAATGTACCCTATTTGTTGATGTCAGCAGACTTCATCTGAAGTCACCATATTATGCAATAAAGGGTGAAATTTTATCTTCTATCCAAGTGGCCTTGAGTGATTATGTTGGCAACATCAACAACAAAATAGAAAATCTTTGTGCAGATGTTCAGACCACATAGATTACTTTATCGTACAGAACATTAAGTAAATAATGTTGTTCCTGCTCTATGGTTCTTGTATGTACCCTTGTCCGGTCAGTAAAAGTAACTGCCCTCCTAAATCAAAGGTTTAACGACAAAATATTTGCGCTGTCATGCGATTGGCTAATGGCGACGTCTCATGATTCTCGCTATTCAGCATCTGTTGCCAACATAGTCACAGGAAGCCGCCGGGATAGTTAGTAAAATTTAACCCAGTAAAGCACGCAGTTAAGGGAGTACTTTTATTTAACTATTTCACTACTGGCTCAAAGTGAAACATCAGAACCTGTAAAATACAGCAAAAATGCCTTGTGTATAGTTGTATAATATATCTATATTCTAGAACAGGGACAGCGGGTTGCGTCGGCGGTGTTTTCATATCGCTCGTAGATTGGCAACACACATTTCGCGTAACCAAAGGCATGTCACTTTCACGTAAACAATGCGAGCGAGACACGATGGAATAAAAGTTATAGCGCCGAAATTACGGCGCTTTTCTGGTTTGTTGTTTTTGTTAGTGAATGTTTGCAATTGTGTGTAAACTTTCTGCCATGCAAATCAGTATTTTCCTTACATATTCAAGATTTGGTTTGATATGAATGTGTCACTACTTATGATACTACAAACTAATCCATTTACGTTTACTCGTCCACATACGAAGCCCCATGCTTTAATAATAATTAAAAAAAAAGCTAATCAGTTGAAACGTTATTTACTTGCAATGAAAATTGGTAGAGCCCTGTGCAGAAGAAAAGGCTTACGTTATTTTATCTAAGATGTATTGGTGATAAAATTGCACTTACTGGAGATAAATAATCAGTGCTATACTTTTATAGTGCGCTGCAACAATATTCATGTTGTTCTTTCACCAAATATATTAGGAAACGGCTTTAATGTCACATAAATCGTAGGCGTGTAACATTATTAAGTTTTACTACGCAAATGTAAACATCAGGTCATTAACCTACACATAATATTACTTTACACCTTTGCAGAAAAAGAGAATGATACTAAATAGTTTAGTTTACCAATGGAATAATATTGTTTACTTAGATAACAATGATCCTCACAGAAATACACACATGAAGTAGCCGCTATTTCATTTGGATCTCTTCGCGCCAGTGTCAACCACTTTTTGCGTATCTTCTCATTTTTTGGTACCTGCAAGAACAATTTTTCTGGAGTCTTGACAGATGTATTGGTACAGTGCGGAATTAAGCAATATTTGTAGGTCATTATGCAAACGTTAACGCCCAAACACGAGGCCTCGACCCAAACAATATACAGGTATTTGTTCATCTTACGAGAGCAGCAGCAGCAGCAGCGTGTTGTATGACGTCACGGGCATCACGTGACTCAAATGTAGCGTTTTAGCGGGCTTTCAAATTATTTGAATTTCATTTTTAAGTACTGAAATCCACGAGGTTAAAACGCATGTTCGGACTATAATATGACATAATTAATAATTTAAAACGATTTCCAGAAAACAGTCAAATACCCTATTGCAACTCCTTGGGATTGGCAACAGTTTGTTCGCTAGTGTAGATTCAAAGAACTCATTGAAGTATATGACATGCAAATGGCAGATTTCAAAGACTTTGAAAGTATTTTCAAATGATCATCACCACCTTTAGTTAAACGGACAACCAAATGTTTATCGTCTGGAAAATTTTTGGTTAGCCAAGTTGTGCATCTATAAGTACGAGCAGAGAATTAAGGTTCTGTGTTCTATAAAACAGCATTTGATGGTGAATTTCAAGAGATTGATGTGCAACGGCGAACAAGAGGGGCAGTATGGCCGGAAGAGCTTCCTGCTATACGAAATACTTTCAGACCTATTTGCTACAGAGAAGTATAAAGATTTACAAAAGCTGCTTAGGTGGGTGCCTGAATCTTTTCACTATTTCTACCAAAATATACCACAGATTATGTCAACACAAACTGAAAAGGACTCAGAAGGATATGACATGATGACGTTGTTATCAATTAATTGTACAAGGGAATTCTTTTTCTACATTTCGAATTTTGTCCTCAATTTGTTAATGAATATATGCTGAATTTGGACAGAAATTTTTGTCATTGTCTCAGTTTTTAAAGTGGTTTAACTTTTGTTACTTTCTAGAGTAAGCTACTATGGTTGGAATTTATTTTGTTCAATTTGCTTAAAGTTTGCTGAGTGACTAGTATTTGTGACTGGCTTTGTGAAAGGATAAAATTGTAACTGTTAATAAATCTACTGATATTCAATAAGTATGAATGCCTTTATTTCTTGATTTCAGTACCAATAATTCTCATATACCTATTCGTATTTCGTAGAATAATCCTGTATAATAAAGATAAACATTTATAAACATAAAAAGGAACGTTTATAAACATAAAAAGGCATGCAAATGAACACCAAACCTAATGTAATAAGCACCTTGACAATATCGTATGTGTAAATAAAGACGGCTTCACAAATATATTTATGTGAGGTAAAATATCGTAAGTGCTGTTTCTCCCGTAACATTTCATAAAATATTTCTAAAAACTAAGTACATGTAGAGACTAACTAGAAAAGATATAAAAATTAGAGCTCTTCATGATTGGGTATTTGACTTATTCTACAGGTAGCAAAATCCGAGTCGCAGCAGCTTCTTTTTGCTCTGTAAAGTCAGCGAAATGTTACTTACGATAGGTTACCTCTGACGTCCAGAGTTAAGTCCCTGCTGGGGCCTTAAAATCTCGAAAGCTACTTTTTTAAACTATCCCGTGCCTCTCGTCTGGGGGAGGGGGGGGGGGGCTCTAATTCTTTTTTATCGTAATAAGTGTATCTCCAAGTGGACGGAGGGGCCTCATTTTCTTTCGCCGCCGCCCCGGGCCTCTAACAGCCTTAGTCCGCCACTGGACTAAGGTCACGTGACTCATTGTACCAGTTATTCTCAAAGAAGTTTAGGCGAGCAGAGTAGGCCTACTCATTTACTTTTAAAGTAACATATCTAATATGAGTGACATTTTATTCAATTTTTCAAACTATAATTAAAGTTCATAAATAATTGCTCATGCTCCTATTTTGAATTTTATTCTCGGTTTCGTTTTTCCGATCTCCTTCGTTGTCTTTACTACTTTTATTTGTTCCATCGTGCTTCAGACATTTTGATAAGTAGCTTACTCCGCCCAAAGAATTGTGTTAGCCGGCCGCAGTGGCCGAGGGGACTGAAGCGCTTCAGTAACGGTCTACACGACCACTACGGTCGGGGGTTCGAATCCCCCTCGGGCATGGATATTTGTGCCGTCCTTAGTTGTAGGTAGTTCATAAATAGTTTGTAAGTTTAGGGACTGATGACCCCGTAGTTAAGTCCCTTAAGCTTAACAAACATTTGAACATTTGAATTGTGTTTTGTAATAACCTCGCATTAAATTTCATAGAAACTACTTTTTAAAACCATTTGAACTACTCTACTATAGAAGTTCATTCTATGAAGTGCGGAGTTTAATTGCGCCTTACTACATGCAATGCTCACTCACTTTCGTTGTTGCATTTTCAGAATTTCACCAATTTCTTATTCCTAAAGGAAGTAACATAAATGCTGATATTGTATTTGCATGTCAGATTTTAAATGCGTTTATACAGACTGTTATAATATTACATCATGTTTGCCACCTCGAGCACCTAAAAACATTCCATTACATTTATTGAAACGTACTTAAGAAGGCTGGAGGGTTTCTTTATTCTGATTTACTGCTTTGGCTAGACGTACGTAAATCGATTACTCTCCAAATTGGATGTAATGAATTTTGTGAGCTAGGATGTATAAAGCAATTTCCTTTTTTCCCACAGCTTTAAAAGTAAACGTAACTTTTTGATATGGTCGCCGTTCAAAATCTTCTTTAATAATCTTGTAACCGTGTAATAAATATTTTTGCCATCACAGACTTCGATATACTCCGATCTTCTGCAGGATAAGTGATCTTCTTGTAACAATTAATTTCATTCATTATATAGTATATTTTAAAATAAGGAAACGAAAACATACTGTTGCATTTGACAACAAACTCTATTTTCAACACCATAAAACACAAAATGTTCACAAGAATCACGTTCATGTACATGAAACGTCTCATGAAACACTTATATATCGACTTAATGTCCTTTTGCGTTTTTTTTTTTTTTTTCATAAAATTCATGTGTTATTTCAACAAATATTGTTTTAATGTTCACTGGAAGTGTGTTTCTCCGTGACATTTTTCCCCATCCACTTTGCTGCATTTCTAATGTCTTTTGACAACTCCACCATTCCTTCGCTGTGCACTGCAGAGACGCCAACTTAGCCATTTATGGCTAGATCTGGCCATTTTGAAGTGGCGTCTAGCCATTGTTTTTGAAAAAAAGCTACTGCTGGCATTCCTAGCCATTTTGGTGATATTAATAGCCATTTCTAGCCATTTTATTATTCGATAATTTTCACAACAAAAATGCAAAACTCTGAAGTTTTTATTATGAACAGAAATGTATTTATTGATTTATTATTTTTAACGTTCCTCCAAAGTACGACAAATGAAACACCACTGTGCCGGCCGTGGTGGCCGAGGAGACTAAGGCGCTCCAGTCACGGTCTGCACGGCCACTACGTTCGGGGGTTCGAATCCCCCCTCGGGCATGGATATTTGTGCCGACCTAGTTCGTAAGTAGTTTGTAAGTTTAGGGACTGATGACCCCGTAGTTAAGTCCCATAGACTATACAAACATTTGAACATTTGAAACACCACTGTATCGAAACAGTGATACCTGGATGTTTCGAGAAAATGAAATAGTTCCGCATATCGATTCATTGTTTTGAAACATACAAACAATGGCCAACACTATGTAGTTGCACTTGCTTGGAAACGCTGTACAAATTACAAGTGTGGTGTGAAGTGCCTCTTTTTTACCGTGTGTTAACATTGAGTGTTGGGAGAATACCGTGTGCTGTACGTGTTTTGTGACTGTGATAGTTAATTATCTAGCCATGCCCAAATCGCAATATACAGAAACTTACAGGAAGGAATGGGAAAATATGTCTGGCTTCAAGGAATGGGTAGAGCCAGTTTCAACAGACACAACTAAAGCATTTTGCAGGTTTTGCTAAATAGAAATAAGGGCAAAATTGTATGATTTAAAGCATCATTTAAATTCTAAAAAACACATTTCAGCATGTGATGTGCGGTATTAACAATGGAGTATACGTTAGGATGAAATAGGAATTTGAATACAAATATATTGTTCTCATGCATGAACCATTCCATGCCAAGTGGTCTAGAGGCTCCCACATGACCCTCATGGATTTTGATGAAATTTTGTATGAAAATTCTAACATGTTCTCAATGAACACTGGTAAAGTTTCAGTTCAGAAATTCAATACTTCCGGAGATACAGTCACTTGTTTAAGACCATAGCACAGCTTCCAATAGTGCGTCCTTGAATTTGCAGCAACTTTGAGATGATATATCTCTGGGAGTATTTGCATGAAAGTAACAAAACTTGGCCATCTTATACAACTTTTAGAGCTGTTTAAAGTAAAATATTAAGAACAGGATTTCTGAACAATTTTCATATAGATAATTTGGGGCAAAGTTGGGCGAAAAAATTGCTGGTTAAAAAAGTGCGAACTTTAGTTTTTTATATCTCCGGAAGTAATTGTGGGATGTACATGAAACTTTCCACGCCATAACTCACCAACACAAGGTCTTAGAATATAAAGTTTCATTCTCCTATTGCTTCCCATTATTTCACAAATGTAGGGTAAAGTTGACGATTTTTCAAAAAGTTCTAAAAATGGGTATTTTTAGTCAAATTTTTCAAAAAAGTGTTCTCACCAAACTCCTTTAAACTATGCTCATTAGAAAGAGCGTATTCTAAACTATCTAGAAAAGTGGATTTGGTTTTGCAATTCAAGCATATAAGGCCCTAAAAAGTAGCATCATCATAGAGGCGCACTGGAAGTTTGAACCCATTTTTCTGGCACTCAAATTATACTTGAAAGCTTATTATGTCTAATAAATGTTTGTTAATGCCTAGGATAAGTGAAATAAGAAGTCCTGATGAATAGGACGTAGCTTAATTCCGAATAGAAAAAAATAAAATAAAAATAGAAACAATGTTATTTTTTAATTGTCTCTCTCTCTCTAACACACACACACACAAACACAAAATTATAATTTAGATTGAATGTAAATTGTTATATTTATTTGCACAATCATTATCTAATTATTAGTAGCATTTTTAATTAACACCGCCAGCGTACTGAAGGAAAATAAGTATATAAATGAGTTGTTGTGCTTTAACCACTGCTAGTTTCATTTCACCTGAGAAAACCAGCATCTCCATCACCATAGGGGCCACACTCGAGCATCAACAGCTATGGGTGAGTTTCTTTACACAGGTTTCCTAGCCTGATAGTAAAATTATTTAAGTGCCCTGGGTAAAATTAGAAGCCGCTCTTAGGTTCCTTAGATTGTTTACTCAAACCTATTTCAATTTTTGATACACTACATTAATTTTCTGATGAATCTCAAGAGGAATGCTGTATTGTCAGGCAGACAAATTTACTGACAGAGCTGGAATAACTGCAATAATGTGGTGTTATGGAACCCAGCACTTGTCACTTATTGGTGGTCAATAAAATGAATCTGCTGGACCATGAGGCTGCATAAAGTTTATTAATGCATCCCTTTGCTCAGTGGAAGTCTCACAGATATTCCCAATTCACCAAAAATTTTCTTAGATGCATGCAACATATTGTCCTGGTTGGAGAGCAGACATTGACATGCCTTCTTCAGTTCTCTGACCCATTATAGCTAGAAAAGATGATCAATCATTTGAAACTCTGCTGACCTGAATTGTTGTTTCATCAATAGGTAAAGAGTGACGATTTTCTCTAGTGCCTGCTACAGTTTGTCCAAATCCATTGTTTTCAGAAAAGAAATGAAACAGATCTAGGGGGGTAAGATTGAGCACTGGAGTCATCACTGAAATTATGAATGTGAGATATCTGTGCAAACTGTGCTTTTATATATTTGATGAGCTCCTTGATAAAATCGTTAACTGTACCAGTGTCATGCCGCAAACAAGAACTGATAATGCAGAAACTTAAAGATTGCACTTTCTCTTTTTGATGAAAGTAGATAACAAATGGATGAATTGTTGGTTTCCAGTGGAATCCTTGCACAGCATCCTGAATAATAAAAGAATAATTTTCCAAAAAATCCGTTAGGACAACAAGCTCTTTATTTTTCAGAGCCGGCCGCAGTGGTCGAGGGGACTGAGGCGCTCCAGTCACGGTCTGCATGGCCACTACGGTCGGGGGTTCGAATCCCCCCTCGGGCATGGATATTTGTGTCGTCCTAGATCGTAAGTAGTTCATAAGTAGTTTGTAAGTTTAGGGACTGATGACCCCGTAGTTAAGTCCCATAAGCTTAACAAACATTTGAACATTTTATTTTTCAGATGACATTTAAGGCCTTTAAGATGCAATTAATCCAGCTCCATCAGTAAATTTGTCTGCCTGACAATACAACATTCCTCTTGAGATTCATCAGAAAATTAATGTAGCATATCAAAAATTGAAATAGGTTAGAGGAAACTAAGTAACCTATGAGTGGCTTCTAATTGTACCCAGGGCACTTCAATAATTTTATTATCAGGCTTGGGAACCTGTGTAAAGAAATGCTTATCACGCTTGGGATATCCTGTGGTAAAGGAACCCACCCGTGGCTGATGTTGCCCCTATAGCGATGGGGATGCTGGTTTTCTCAGGTGAAATGAAACTAGCAGTGGTTAAACCAACATGGACCGTAGCAACTCATTTATACATTTCTTTTCCATCAGTAAGCTAGTGCTGTTCATTAAAGAGGCTACTAATAATTAGATAATGATTTTGGAAATAAATTTTATAAATTAAACTCAGTTTGTGTGTGAAGAGAGAGAGAGAGAGTTGGGGGAGGGGGGAGGGACAATTAAGAAATAACATTGTTTCTATTTTTATTCTTTTTCTATTCGGACTTAAGCTACGTCCTATTCATCAGGACTTCTTATTTCACTTATCCTAGGCATTAACAAACATTTATTAGACATAATAAGCTTTCAAGTATAATTTGAGTGCCAGAAAAATGGGTTCAAACTTCCAGTTCGCCTCTATGATGATGCTACTTTTTAGGGCCTTATATGCTTGAATTGCAAAACCAAATCCACTTTTCTAGATAGTTTAGAATACGCTCTTTCTAATGAGCATAGTTTAAAGGAGTTTGGTGAGAACGCTTTTTTGAAAAATTTGACTAAAAATACCCATTTTTAGCACTTTTTGAAAAATCGTCAACTTTACCCTACATTTGTGAAATAATTGGAAGCAATAGGAGAATGAAACTTTATATTCTAAGACCTTGTGTTGGTGAGTTATGGCGCGGAAAGTTTCATGTACATCCCACAATTACTTCCGGAGATATAAAAAACTAAAGTTCGCACTTTTTTTAACCAGCAATTTTTTCTCCCAACTTTGCCCCAAAGTATCTATATGAAAATTGTTCAGAAATCCTGTTCTTAATATTTTACTTTAAACAGCTCTAAAAGTTGTATAAGATGGCCAAGTTTTGTTACTTTCATGCAAATACTCCCAGAGATATATCATCTCAAAGTTGCTGCAAATTCAAGGACGCACTATTGGAAGCTGTGCTATGGTCTTAAACAAGTGACTGTATCTCCGGAAGTATTGAATTTCTGAAACTGAAACTTTACCAGTGTTCATTTTCATACAAAATTTCATCAAAATCCATGAGGGTGATGTGGGAACTTTCTCGATATTAGACCACTTGGCACGGAATGGCCCGCTTGCGTCTGTCACTCACTGCATCTCGCACTTTCTCATGCTACAGAAGAAACTCTGCCCAGAAATGTTGAATTTCTTATTCGTGAAACTCACAAATGGTTTTCGTGTTCTTCTCAGCGCCGCTTAGACTATAGGCACATATACAACACAGTTAACTGTGAGTAAGGTGAACGTGATCCTCTAAATATTCCAGAAATTTGCAGTACTCGCTGGACTTCCATTGAATCTGCTGTTAACAGAATTTTAGAACAGTAAACAGAACTAACATTACACTTTGAACTTGCCCGCCACACAGCGCACTGCTTTACTGCTGAACGTTTATATAATATGTATATGGATCCAGCCAATAAGGTATACTTATATACTTATACTACATTCATAATATCCTGAATGACCCAAAAAAAAATAAAGTTTTTGAATAGGAGAATGCGGATCCTACCAAGTTGTTAGGCAGTTTGGCCAATTTAGTTCGGTCCATAAGCGGCAGAAGAGTAAACCCCACTGCTATAATTGATCCTCTCAAGAGCAGCATTGATAGTTATATTGACCCATCCCCACGTAGTCGAAAATGAACTAAAACTCTCGCAATATGTCCGATGATGCAAAGAAAACTTTACGTGACAGATATGTCAGTTTCACAAAAAAATTGGTTCATGAGCTTCAGAATAGGCTTCCAGATAACTTTGAAGTACTCCAACAAATATCGTAAATAAGCGTGAAAGAAACATTGAAAACAGTGAAACAGCCTATTACTGGTTTGGTATTAGCAATGTGTTTTAAGCAAAATGCCGACAAAATTGAAAACTAGTGGCGAAACGTTAATTACATAAGATGGACGAATCAAACATCGACTTCTACATTCTGGCAAGAGGTTAGTCAGTACAGTGATGCAGGAGGAGAAAATCCTTTTGCGGAGTTAGTCTCACTCGCATTTTCAGTGTCAACTTTACCATACTCCAATCCGGAAGTTGGATTGGATTTTTTGAAGGGACTAAACAACGACGGTTATCAGTCACTCCGGAAGTCGAGAGAATGTTTAGCCAAGTGAACTTGGTGAAAAACAAACTCAGAAATAGACTTAAAACGAATACACTCTCTGCTATTCTGAGTGTAAGGTATGGATTGAGACACGAACATAAGTGTTGTTTATCATATGAAATCCCAGAAGAAATACTGAAACTTGTTGGTACGAATGCTACATACACGAGGGAGACCAGTGAAATCTGCAGCAGCAGTAGCAAAGAAAATGAGAATGAGGACGATGATATTTATTTTTGCTAGGTGAGTGTTTTTCACATTTTAATTTTTATGCATAAAACATATAAATTATAATTTAGCCATTTCTGGCCATTTTTGTTGGACTGTTTGGCCATTTTCTCTGACTGATAGTTGGCAACACTGGTGCACTGTCCGATCTGCGTAAAAGATCAAAAGACCCGCGCACAGTATATGACCGACTCTACTAAATCTGAGATTTCAAATATTTTTAAATATCAGTACCGGTAACTATTATTCACGACATATTTCCTTTCGTGGCCCAGTATCCAGTGGAACAAGCAATTTTGCTTGTTTCACAACAAGGCACAGAAAAAATTAGCCAAAAACAGAACTTTTAATAAGTAATCCTATCACCAAATTCAGTACCAGCTTAAAACAGAAACAACTTCCACTGCTAGCGAATTTATCATTTTGAAACAATCAGATGATGTGTATCGTTATTTTTTCTTTTGTATTTAATGTAGGAAAACTGTCATTCATTAACTCACATAAAATTGTCGTTTTTTCGTAGATGACGCATTGTGAAGTTGACTTGCAAGGAGTATGACAAAGCGTACGGAACGCAAATACTGCTAGCTTGTGTTCTTGGACCAACAATTTTAAAATTACTGGAATGCGGAACGCTCTTGGCATTTTGCGGGACATTTCCAGTAATCATCCATCCCAATGCGGGGCAACGAGTCCAAATGCGAGACTGTTCCGCAGAATCCGGGACGGTTGGCCGCCTTAGTATGTACACACACAACCATCATGTACTACCACTCCAGCCATTTAAGTAGTTTGTAAGTCTAGGGACTGATGACCTCCGCAGTTTAGTCTAATAGCTGTACGAAGTACAAACAACATTTGAAGACTGGCTTGCGTGCAAAACTGTAGTGTCAAAGCATTCGAGATTAATGGTAGTTATCGGTGCATGAATACAGTAGTCTATATTATGTCTACGATTATGGCCACAGTCTAACATATGTTAGACTGTGTTATGGCGGTGTACACTGCTAACAATTACTGCCTCGTCGCTTTTCTTTGTTGAAGGTAACTGTAAGATGCCTCAGTTCGCTGTTAGTTTAGCGTGCTGTATTATTGCTAGCTCTACGGTTAGTGCGAGAATGTTAGAAATAATTTGTTTTCGTGGACGTTAAACGCGGAAATGAGTGCAGCCGGAACTCGAAGAAAAGTGAATACAAATTGAGAGGGTAAGTGAATTTCAATTTATGTGTTGAGTCCAACGTAGCATGAAAGGCGACAATTTTGCGTACTGCAAGGCGTGTAAAAGTAACATAAATGTTTCTTCAGGACGGAAAACTACTACTGATAGACATGCAGAAACACAGAAGCTTGTGTAAAGTGATGCAAGACTGATGGGAGAGAGAACTTCGTTTTCATTTCAGGATTCAAACGACGGGAACAAAGGAGGCGGAAATAAGGCTTTTTGCATTTATAAGTGAACACAGTGTGTCTTTCAGCGTAATGGAACACATGCCTGTGTTACTAAAATGAGTATGTTCCGATTCAGAAATTTTCCAAAAAAAAGTACTTGTGGTGGAGCGTAGACCACCGCTACTGTGAAAAATGATGCTATATAATTTGTTTCGCCAAAATAAGTTTTCAATAATTGTTGATGAATCAGTTTATCTCAGCAATGCCAAACATTTGTGAGATGCATTTTTACATCTGATTCTGTCCAGTAACTGAGGGCAATACCGTTAATTTTTGTAACAGTCTGAATGTTTCAAATTGTACAATATACTATACTAGCTGAAAAACCGGCGCTGCCCGGGTATTTATTTATACATTCCTGCCATTTTCAGGTATATCTTCATTTGTATAAGGGTTGTATATCTGTAAAATCTCTTGGGAGTACAATTAGTAGTAAAGAAGTAATACATTAAAACTTGGTGCGTGATGGGACGGTTTTGCATGAAAGTTACTGTTTATGTGGTCATATCTCATTAACTACGTGTCGTACTGTGATAGAATTTAGAAGATGCATTCAGCTATATGTGTGTATACTGTCTGTAAAATTTCCTGCGGCTACAATTAGTACTGTAGAAATTATAGATTGTAACGTCATACCGTCATGCCGTAGTTTTAGTCCATGAACAGTGGAACACTATTGTTTACGTGTTCATATCTCATGAACTACGTGTCGGAATGTGATACAATTTAGAAGGTATATTCAACTATATATGAGCATACTGCCTGTAAAATTTCCTGTCGCTACAATTAGTAGTCGAGAAATTAAAAATTGTCATATCGAGAGCCATAGTTTTACTCCATAAACAGCGGAAAAGTAGTAAGCGAGAAACTTTTTCCCTTTCATCATTTTACTATGGTTGTCAGCGAGAAAAAGTTCAATAAAGGTTTCATATTATGTTTAAAGTTTGTTGCAATTCGCTAAGTACTCTCATTCTCATACAGTGTATTTCGAAAGTCTCGCCGCATTATGTGGCAATATTTTGGGATTCCAATTGTTTATGACGTAATATCTTTTGAACCATGTGCCGTATGTGATACTTAACCATGCATCAATTGTTACCTCACGGTAAGGAACGTGTGTACCAAATTTGGTTGAAATCGGTCCAATGGTTTAGGAGAAAATGAGCAGCATTGTCGCTTAATGCAGCAGTTTACCGCGCAACTCATTGTTTATGACGTCATATCTCGTAAACTATGTATCGTATGTGATTCTTACACTTACGGCGACCGTCCTCATGGCTTGAAGCTAACGCGTACAAAATTTCATAAAGATTGGAACAAAATTGTGGATTTGTATGCAACACGTACAAACATACGGATACTCTGCTTTATATATTAGATAAGGAAAACGTAAGAGGTTTCGCTGCCGATGGAGCTGGTGTCATAATGGCCAAGCCAGTGCTGCCAAGTAATCCGAAAAATCTGAAGCTCATCCGATTATTTGTATTATTCCAGAAAATACGAAATTTAGAGTGAATCTTCCTGAATTTTCCAAAACTTTCTGAAAATTCCAGTTAATCTTCCAAAATTTTCCGAATATTCAAGAAATTTTTCGAATCTTCCTAAAATTTTGAGTGAATCTTCCGAAATTTTCCAAGTCTCTTCGCCGATTGTATATGCTGCTACCTATATAAGACACACCCTGGGTTGTGATATCCAGAGCGCGCAACTCTTGTTCAGTATCTTTTTTCCGTAGTCAGGGTTTGAACCTTAATTCTCAACTTGAGCCTCTCCGGCTCAATCTGATAACTGGTAAGAGACCGTATTGTCTACAATCATGAATCCACAACAACTTATAAGCATTTCATTAATAAACCCGTTGAATCAGTGGCGGATATTCACATTTTCAGCCAGCAGGCTATTCAGATTTTGCCGCTCCTACCTACCTCTACAATTCGATACCCTGTTTCACAATCATACTAATTATAATTTTTTGTCATTTAAAGTGTAGCTCTATGTTTTGCGCACTATCGTCCTAATTATACTAGCGGTTTTTTTTTCGTAATTGTTATGACTGTGTGACTGTGCACTAGGGAATCGAAGTGTCACTTCCTAGATTACTTTTACAAACAACTATTGAATACTAGATGACCCGGTGAACTTCGTATCACTTACCTCTTAATATAAACCATATTAATTTAAATCATATGTATTTTAGGCCCAGTAGCTTTATAAAGACATCATCAGGTAGTCTTAAGTATTGGCTCGATAGTGGGCAGAAAGAGTGGGTAAATCACGCACACATGTCCAGGATAATGTTCATGTCACATTCGTGAGAGTTCAGGGAACGTTTAAACGGTGATACAATATGGAAAAATTGCGAGAAAAATTTAGATTTAATACATGTAAAATATTGACTTGGTTGTTCTGTTATCTAGTCGACCCGGCAATGCTTTGCAATTGCTAATACGTGTGTGTACCCTTTCTTAGAACGTCAAATGTGCAAAATTTTATCGCAATCAGATGAATGTTACTGACATTTCCTGGAAAAATCTCTTTCTGTTTTTCTTTTCTGAATTCTCCGGGAAACTGGAAACTTTACCACGTTTTTATTTCATAAGAACATCAAATATGCAAAATTTTATCGGAATCAGACAAATGATATTCATATCCAAATGAAAAAAGCTCTTTCAGTTTCTCGCGAATTTTCAAATTTTCTGGCTAACTTTCCCAAATTTTTAGTTCATAAGAACGCTCATGTTTCGTTGAACGTCAGATGATCAAAATTTTATCGCAATCTGTTGAACGGTTCTCAACTTATAATGTTGAGTACATTTAGAAACAGAATAAGAAAGGAACCTGGTTCGAATTTGCGACTTTCCTTTTTAACTGTCCCTATTTTTTAGTGAAAACTTTTCCAAGATCATAATGAACAAAACAAAAAACGAATTACCCCTCTCCGTCGTGTGAATAGTCAGTTATAGTGCTGAATTCAATCAAAAACACATTGAAAAACACACTTTCAGTTTTTTTCAAATTTTCCAATCTTCCGGTGGGTTTTCCAAAAATATTCTTTCATACGCACCTTGGCTTGTCAAGTCGTACTCAAGTGATCTCTTACAACCATGTGACAATTGATTTTTATTCATAGAAAAAAAATCGCTTTCGGTTTTTCCTAAATTTTCCTACTTTCCGGGTGACTTTTCCAAATTTTTATTTGATGCGAACCTTCCTCTTGCTTTCAACATGAAATGTACAAAATTTTATCGCAATTGGAGAAACGATATTGATAGCGCACGGGAAAAAGCTGTTTCAGTTTTTCCCGCTTTTCCTCTTTTCCAGACAACTTTTCCATATTTTATAACCGTTTAAACCTTCTCTGGACTTACACGAATATTTCAAGACTAAAATTAGCCAAATCGGTTCAGCCGTCTTCGAGTTTTAGCGAGACTAACGAACAGCAATTCATTTATATATTTAAAGATTTGGTTAAGATTGCACAAGAAATAGTTTTTGAGCTAATAAAAGCATAGTTATATACTACTAATAACGTGGGGGTAAGCTAAACTTTAATACTTCATACACAGTAATGTACATCCGGTAAACATAATCTTTTATTGCTCTTACTTAAGTTTTAAAATTATGCTCACAAATTTGCCGCCCCATAAATCTGCAGCCGTACGCTCCAGTCTCCTCAGCCTACTTAGCCCAGTCAAAGAAGGAAAATTATGGGAAAAAATTCGTGTAGTCGCAAATTTTGTACAGGAGTGTCATGAACAACATACTAAAAATGCTGACCTGTAAGGTGTGAGAGTGGGGTGGGGGTGCGTTTAAAGGTCACTTTTTCACGTTTTTCTTAAATAACTCGAAAACCATGACTCCTAGTGAAAATATTTCCCAGTACAAAATTAAAGCACTTTAAATCTCCTACAGGAAAGGTCATATTTATTTTTTTCTCTAGCCAAAAAAAAAAAAAAAAAAAAAAAAAAAAAAAAAAAAAAAAAAAAAAAAAAATCAAATTGTTAGTGGTAGCTAATGGGACTTAACTACGGGGTCATCAGTCCCTAAACTTACAAACTACTTATGAACTAGCTGACACTAAGGACGGCACAAATATCAATGGCCGAGGGGGGTATTCGAACCCGCGACCGTAGTGGCCGTGCAGACCGTGACTGGAGCGCCTCAGACCCCCCCCCCCCTTTTTTTCTTTTCGTTTTTTTTTTTTTTTTTTTTTTTTTCGATTTGTTCTTGGCTCAGCTTTTTTATTACAGAATCCCCTCGGCCACCGCGGCCGGTCATGATTGCCATCTTGCTTTGAACTGCTATTACATTATCGCAGACAGTGGTTTAAACTGCAATCAATATCATCAAAAATGCTCAAATGGCTTATTCATTTGTCTTAACATCAACCCTTACATGCAGTTCCCCATTTCTATTGCTTGCTATCTAATCAGTCCACATTGTCGGAGAGCTACTTCATGGAATTAAACACAAGCCTAAGACATTGCTTATTGCTAACAGTCAGGCTTGCCACAAGTTTGGGAAATAAAGGAATTTGGAATATGTTAGGGAAATCAGGATAAGGTTAATGAAATTTGAGAAAAGCTCTGGAAAATCTTATTTTTGGTTTAATGGATGAGACGTCTTCTTAATGGATATATCTCACATAAGATTTGATAAGGAGACTCCTATTCTTACAAACGAGTTTTGACGTGGTCTTTATTGATTTGAGTTTTTATTGCTTGACCAAACACTGCATATTACACTGAATATTTTTGTACAGAGGTAGTGGGGAGTGTCATGAACAACATACTAAAAAATCCTGACCTGTAGGGTGTGAGCGTTAGGTTGGAGGTGCGTTTAAAGGTCACTTTACACGTTTTTCTTAAATAACTCGAAAAACTATGGCTTCTAGTGAAAATATTTCCCAGTACAAAATTAAAGGACGTTAAATTTCCTACAAGAAAGTTCCTATTCATTTTTTCTCTAGGATAAAAAATAAAGTTCAAATGTTTGTAGAGCTTATGGGACTTAACTATGGGGTCATCAGTCCCTAAACTTTGAAACTACTTATGAACTAGCTAACACTAAGGACGGCACAAATATCCATGCCCGAGGGGGGATTCGAACCTCCAACCGCAGCGGCCGTACAGACCGTGACTGGCGGCCGGCTCTCTAGGATCAATAGTAACTTTTCTCTACCGTTCCATTCTCTAATAGCGCGCGGGAAGAAAGAACACCTAAATCGTTCCGTTTCCGATCTGATCTCTCTTATTTTATTGGGATGGCCCTGTCTCCCTAAGTAGGTGGGTTCTAGCAAAATATTTTCATATTCAGAACTAAAAGTCGGTGATTGAAACTTCGCAAACAGATCACGCCGCAATGAATAACGTCTTTCTTTTAATGATTTCCACCCCAATTCGTGCAACATTTCCGTGACGCTTTCCCCCACGTAACGTGATAAAACAAAACGAGCTGCCCTTCTCTGAACCTTCTCAATATCTTCCGTCAGTCCCACCTGGTGAGGGTCCCACAAGGGGCAACAGTACTCCAAGAGAGGACGCACAAGTGTGATGTAGGCAGTCTCTTTGGTGGAGCTGGTGCATCGTCTAAGCGTTCTGCCAATGAAACGTAACCTTTGGTTCGCCTTCCCCACAATATTTTCTATGTGTTCTCTCCAGTCAAAGTTGTTCGTAATTGTAACTCCTAGGTATTTGGTAGAATTTACGACCTTAAGGTTTGACTGATTAATCGCGTAATTGAAGTTCAGCGGATTTCTTTTAGTGGTCATGTGTATTACTTCACACTTTTCTTTATTTAGTGTCAATTGCCAATTTTCGCACCATGCAGAAATTTTGTCTAAATCGCTTTGCAGTTGCTTTTGATCCTCTGTTGACTTCACTAAGGCCGGTATTACACTATCAAATTATTGGACAAAGAATTGGACGAAAAACTTGGATGAAATATTGGTCATATTTTTTGACAAAGAAATTGGATGAAACGCAAAAGGGGGTATTACACTATCATCCAATATTTTGTCAAATTTGCTTCAAAATGGCGGTGTAATGCTCAGCTATTGTTTATACTACAGTTGCGTTGTGTTTGCATTTAGAAGAGGAGGAGGGAAAAAAGAAAAGGAAACGCACTTGGATGAAACCGTGGGTGTCAGAGCGAGATAAATAAAATTTGTTACGGGACCGGGAGGATTTTTCTTTTTTATTCCGTCGGCAGAACAGCCAGACCGTTCACTGCTAATTATTTTGTCGCTCTTCATCCTTCACAGTTTGCAATAGAGTAACAAAAAGGCTGTCTCAAACATTGTATACGAATAAGATTGTTAAGTTGATAAAGCAAGTTTCATTAAATAAAGTTTTAAATGTTAAATGTGAGCACTGACAAAGAGGATAATCAAAATTGTTTATGATGCTATTAACAATGTAAGGGGGGAAACATTGCTGATAAAGTAAATAGGCTCTATTTCCTTACAAAAATTGGCTGACGTATTTATATGTTCATAGATTCGCTTGCAAACAGATGTCGATGTTTTGAAAGTTGTTTCATTTCCCAGAACTTAGCACACCACATTACCAAAATCATACATTCTAAAATCTGCTTCGGCTGTATTAAGATTTAGGGGTATTACTTAAATTCCGATAGTATATAATGACTTTTTTACATCACGGATTGTAACTCAACCTCACTTTTGCCGCAGAGTATTGGGCTACGCGAATTGACGTGACGGACAGTGTGAATTGGCCTTGTCACCTGTTATACAACGCCCCATCTGTTTTTTAAAATTTTGTTGTTGCTGGAAAACACTACACAAATATTCCACTACTAGCCATGTTTACGAATACGGACGTTATGTCCAAGTAATGTCAGATATTTAACCTCCAAATAAAACAGCTGTAGTGGTAAGGAAGTTGTATACTACTAGCGCTCGAAGCGGTCACATTTCTCACTGCAGGAAACAGAAGACGAGCGATTTTCTTTGATCAAATCTAGGCCGAGGCCGAGATTGGATGAAATATTGGACGATGTTCGCATTACACTACGTCCAATTTTTCTTTGTCCAATTTTATGTCCAATAATTTGACAGTGTAATACCGGCCTAACCGATAAACGACAGCATCATCCGCGAACAGTCTAAGGGAGCTTTTCAGATTGTCTCCTAAATCGTTTATAAACACGAGGAAGAGTACGGGGCCTATAACGCTTCCCTGTGGAACGCCAGATATCACTTCTGTTTTACTCGATGACTTACCGTCAATTACAACGAACTGTGTTCTTTCTGATAGGAAATCGTGAATCCAACCGCACAATTGGGTAGATATTCCATAAGCACGCAATTTCATAAGAAGCATGAGGGAAAGCATGACGCTGGAATAACGAGAAACACTTCCCTTCTTTGTGCTTCTGTAAAACAAGGAGTGAGCTAGTGAGTCCCCACTCCTTTTAGCCCATTAGGTCGCAGAAGTAACTACTGGGTGTTTCACCAAGTTATACCGACCCTTCCACAGCACACCTCGAAATAACTGGTGGCGCAGTATGTGACAGCATGTTGTATAGGTGATATGAATGATCGTGGGCGAATGGCAGGAGCAATGAGGGCATATGATGAAGATGCCAGCTTCTTTTGAGTATCTGTTTTGCCCTTTTTTTCGCCGATTTGCAGACCATGAAGACTTGGTGTGAACGATGTACCATTTCCTCAGCTTCATTTCAGAATTTGTCACAGGGTGGAAAAACAGAACACTCATATACCATTGACTGAATATCATCTAAAATTATAGTGGCAGCTGCCTTTACAATTCTTTCTCGTTCTGCTTGTTCGTCTTTGCACTTTGAAGAATTCCAAGCGTCATTTAAATTTTTTTCATCTGAACTATGAAAGCACACAACAGTTTTCCTGATGCGGATTGTACTAAAAACAATAGTGTCCCCATACTTTTCTCCCAATCTCTCCTTAACTGTCTTCATATGAGGCAGCATTTCAGAAACTTGCTCCAACAACTCGTCTAAGATGAACTGGCAGTCATCATTCCCCTCTATGTTATTGAATGTTTCCTCCATTGACGCATTGATTTCTTCATCATCAGGGCGTCCACTCTGTCTAGATTTAGGCACTCAGCCTATAAAGAATCTTTAACATCAATCCTCATGATACCTTGGAACTGCAGCGTGTAGATCACTAACAGAACAGGTACGTCTTTGGATGGTTTATCCCCATTCATCCTTCCTCTCCTGTGTAGGAACTATAATTGTGTTATCGTAACTGAAGGATCGAACACTGTAAACCTTTCGCCGCCTTTTTTTTTTTTTTGTTTTTGGTTTTTTTTTTTTTCCCCTTCTGTTTATCAAGAAATTCATCAATTGTCTCTGCACAAAACAGATAGTTTTAACATGAAATTTCGCTTCAGCTGAACGCAATCGTTTTGACTCCAGCCGACATTGAAGACTGTTCCTCTGAAAGAGATTCTCTTAAAAAATAAATAAATAAATAAATAAATAAAAATCTTTTAATTGAGTTACCTCTGTTTGTACTCTTTCCTGCAAGATGCATGAACACCACCACTTGTTTTGTTCCTGAACCTCAGCTTTTCCATCATTTCTCGAGTAACTGGCATTTATAGTTGTTTAATAAACTTTGACCACGGTTTCGACAGATATAAACCCGCCATCTCCAGAAATAGATGTATACTATACTTGCATATCACAGGAATTTGACATCCCTATCATCTATGGAATGTGGTTTAGACTGAAAGATGCGTCAGTGCATCTGCAGCCATTTACAATTGTCTAAACCACATTCCATAGATCATAGGGATGACAAATTCCTGTGATATGCCAGTATAGTATACATGTATTTCTGAAGAAGACGGGTTTATATCTGTCGAAACCGTGGTCAAAGTTTATTAAACAACTATTATTGCAACTGGTTGGCTGTTATTAATTTGCTATCCTATAACCGTTGCTGAGACGTAGCAATCCACGTATGCCCTTCCCACCAACATTGCATAGGTCACTGACAACATCACACTCGCAGATTAAACACTTTTCCGCCATTGTTTATGGGAACATATTTCATGTACAGACACTCTTAATTACAGAAAATAAGTAATCACATAATGAAATGAATTCCAAATATAAGATAGTCTCTCCTAAAATAATTTAATTTTCAGTAAAACATTTCATGCTCTTAGTGCACCATCATGTTAAACTGCAACAAGTGATAAAGTAATTATTACATGAAACGTTTGATTCATTAACCAATCGAAGCCATTAAATGATAGCATAAACAAAAAGTACGAGGTACAAACATACCTTGTAAAGGCAGTGGGAACCACTAAAATTACTCCACAGTAAAGTTGTTTTCATTACTCACATAAGAAAATTGGACAGAAAATGTTGTCTGTAAGTTGAAAAGCGAGCAGTTCTCGCCGGCCGCGGTGGCCGAGGAGACTGAGGCGCTCCAGTCACGGTCTGCACGGCCACTACGGTCGGGGGTTCGAATCCCCTCTCGGGCATGGATATTTGTGCCGTCCTAGTTCGTAAGTAGTTTGTAAGTTTAGGGACTGATGACCCCGTAGTTAAGTCCCATAAACTATACAAACATTTGAACATTTTGAGCAGTTCTCAAGATGGAGGAAGGCGCCTTCCGCAACTAACGTTCAGTATGCCCAGCAACCAATTTCCCGCCTACAGGTGCAAGGCGATGTGCAGAGATGCACTGCGTCGTTCTACTAGTAACTAATACCTGTATTCCATTTAATGTTAATGTATTTGTGGAAAATGAACACTTGCAACAACTGTCATCGTACAACGCATTTTGTGGAATACCAACACTCTCCAGGTGTGTCAACATACTGTGTCACCAGTTATTTACGAGGTGTGCTGTGGAAGGGTCGCTATAACTTGGTGAAACACCCTGTAGTTGCCTCTGCAACCTAAGACGGTAGATGGAGTGGGGACTCACTAGCTCGTTCCTCGTTTTGCAGAGCACAGATAAGGGAAGTGTTTGATATCAATCGAGCGTCATGCTTTCCCTCATCTCCTACCCCTGCCCCCTCCCACCCCCCAAACTCACCCTCTCCCGATGCCACGTGGTACATCCTCAGAATAAAATTTATCCCTCAGTACTTAAATGAGGTATAGGCTTTTAATATTTGGTCTTAATCCACTTCATTTAACAATAAACATTACTTTAATACCATTAAAAGATTTTTTTTTCATAAATTGCCATTTTTCACCCCTCGTAATGAGAAACCTATTGATCCTAGAGAAAAAAATGAATAGGACCTTTTCTGTAGGAAATTTAACGTACTTTAATTTTGCACTGGGAAATATTTTCTCTAGAAGCTATAGTTTTTCGAGTTATTTAAGAAAAACGTGAAAAAGTGACCTTTAAACGCACCTTCACCCCAACGCTCACACCCTCAGGTCAGGATTTTTAGTATGTTGTTCATGACACTCCCCGCTACCACTGTACAAAAATTTGCGACTACACGAATTTTTCCCCTAATCGTCATTTTTCGGTCTTCGTTAACTGGGCTAACTGGTAAATCCGCCACCGCGTTGACTTAATTGTTTTCCCAGAAATTGTTTGCACCGTATACTTGGTAAGAACCGCGAGGCACAATCTTGTATGTTTGTGTACGATAATCACTTTTCTCTCGTATCGCGTACAAACGATGAAATTTTCGTATCTGTACTAGAATTATCGTACGTATCACAACCCTGCGACACACCACATCAGTTCCGTCCAGTAACTGGGGAAGGGGGGGGGGGGAGGGAAGGAATGGGTGGCTGAACGTCTTCGCGTCTCCAACAGCACTTTATTTATTTATTTATTTATTCTTTTAATGGGGGGCGTATTGAAAATTGATTTCGTATGACAGATTTCTCAATCTTTAAGAGAAAAAAAGGGTATGGGGAACTATTGAATACTGATTTCGTTTGTCACGTGTCGCTACTATGATGCCGCAAGGTCTGTCGGCTACCGTTCGGTTGTAGGCGGGACACAAACACAACGAATCACTTTGAAAACTCCTTTTATGTGCAGCGTGGCACGATATTCGAAGCGGCCGCCGCGTGTTATGTTTCGAAAGAGGCAGCTGATTTTCAGGAGAGCGTGCCGGGTGGTAAAATGAAGTTTGGTGATGGTGAAGGCGGGGGGGGGGGGGGCACGGGTGATTGCAGCACTACTCCATAGCGATTTAGTACGGCGAGATGGCCAGCCATTCACGAGAAAAACGCTCCGAAACTTTCCTATGTTATATACCCATACGTTCGCTCTGTGAACCGAATGGCGCGATGGCAGACGTATGTGCAGCGAAGTATAGCAAGCCAAAGGTTACGTGTTCGAATCCTCAACAGTGATTTTTTTTTTTTCATTTTTCCGTTTTTTTCGGATTCTTGTTCATTAACTGATCAATTCGTTAATTGACTATAATAACACTTGTATATGCAATATTGTTGGCTTTGTTAACATCTTTCCGGAGCTCATCATAAGAAGTATCAGTATCTTCCTTCCTTCCCTCCTCTTGGCCGACCGCGGCGGAATAGTCATGCGCACTACATCTACATCTACATCGATACTCTGCAAATCACATTTAAGTGCCTGGCAGAGGGTTCATTAACCACCTTCATAACTTTTCTCTACCGTTCCATTCTCTAATAGCGCGCGGGAAGAAAGAACACCTAAATCGTTCCGTTTTCGATCTGATTTCTCTTATTTTATTGGGATGGTCATATCTCCCTAAGTAGGTGGGTGCTAGCAAAATATTTTCACATTCAGAACTAAAAGTCGGTGATTGAAACTTCGCAAACAGATCACGCCGCAATGAATAACGTCTTTCTTTTAATGATTTCCACCCCAATTCGTGCAACATTTCCGTGACGCTTTCCCCCACGTAACGTGATAAAACAAAACGAGCTGCCCTTCTCTGAACCTTCTCAATATCTTCCGTCAGTCCCACCTGGTGAGGGTCCCACAAGGGGCAACAGTACTCCAAGAGAGGACGCACAAGTGTGATGTAGGCAGTCTCTTTGGTGGAGCTGGTGCATCGTCTAAGCGTTCTGCCAATGAAACGTAACCTTTGGTTCGCCTTCCCCACAATATTTTCTATGTGTTCTCTACAGTCAAAGTTGTTCGTAATTGTAACTCCTAGGTATTTGGTAGAATCTACGACCTTAAGGTTTGACTGATTAATCGCGTAATTGAAGTTCAGCGGATTTCTTTTAGTGGTCATGTGTATTACTTCACACTTTTCTTTATTTAGTGTCAATTGCCAATTTTCGCACCAAGTAGAAATTTTGTCTAAATCGCTTTGCAGTTGCTTTTGATCCTCTGTTGACTTCACTAACCGATAAACGACAGCATCATCCGCGAACAGTCTAAGGGAGCTATTCAGATTATCTCCTAAATCGTTTATAAACACGAGGAAGAGTAGGGGACCAATAACGCTTCCCTGTGGAACGCCAGATATCACTTCTGTTTTACTCGATGACTTACCGTCAATTACAACGAACTGTGTCCTTTCTGATAGGAAATCGTGAATCCAATCGCACAATTGGGGAGATATTCCATGAGCACGCAATTTCATTAGAAGCCGCTTGTGGGGTACAGTATCAAAAGCCTTCCGGAAATCCAGAAATATGGAATCGATTTGAGATCCCTTGTCGATGGCACTTAACACTTCATGTGAATAAAGGGCAAGCTGTGCTTCGCAAGAGCGATACTTTCTGAATCCGTGCTGACTATTGGTTAATAGGTCGTTCTCTTCGAGGTAGTACATAATATTCGAACGGAGTATATGTTCCAAAATCCTACTGCAAATCGACGTCAATGAGATAGGCCTGTAATTTTGGGGATCACTCCTATTGCCTTTCTTGAATATTGGAGTAATTTGGGCAACTTTCCAGTCTTTGGGTACGGATCTTTCGCTGAGTGATCGGTTGTAAATTATAGCTAAGTACGGAGCTATTTCATCAGCATACTCTGAGAGGAATCTAGTTGGTATACAATCTGGCCCGGAAGATTTATTTTTGTTTAGTGACTTAAGTTGTTTTACTACTCCAGGAACATCTACTTCTAAGTTTCGCATGCTGGCAGCTGTTCTTGGATTGAATACTGGAGTGTTCACTTCGTCTTCTTTGGTGAAAGAATTTCGGAAAGCTGTGTTTAGTAATTCTGCGTTAGCAGTACTGTCGTCGGTAGTATTACCATTGCTATCGCGTAGTGAAGGTATTGTTTGTGTTTTGCCGCTAGTGTACTTCACATATGACCAGAATTTCTTTGAATTTTCTGCAAGATTACGAGACAGGATTTCGTTGTGGAAACAACTATAAGATTCTCGCATTGAAGTCCGCGCTAGGTTGCGAGTTTCAGTAAAAGATTGCCAGTCTTGCGGATTCTGTGTCTTTTTAAATTTTGCATGCGTTTTTCTTTGTTTCTGCAACAGTGATCTGACCTGTTTTGTGTACCACTGGGGGTCAGCCCCCTCTTTTATTAATTTATTTGGTATAAATCTCTCGATTGCTACTGATATTATGTCTTTGAATGTAAGCCACAACTGATCTACACTCGCATTTTTAGTTTTGAAGGACTGGAGACTATCACTCAGGAAAGTGTGAAGCGAATTTTTATCTGCTTTATTGAATAGATATATTTTTCGTTTATTTTTGGTGCATTTGGGAATTTCGATATTCAGTCTCGCTACTACAACTCGATGTTCGCTAATCCCTGTATCTGTTTTGATGCTCTTTACTATCTCGGGATTATTTGTTGCTAGGAGATCAAGAGTATATTCGCAACCACGTACTATTCTAGTGGGTTCATGAACTAACTGTTCGAAGTAGTTCTCAGAAAAAGCATTCAGAACTAGTTCGGACGATGTTTTATATTTGCCACCGGTTTTGAATACGTAATTATGCCAACATATCGAGGGTAAATTAAAGTCGCCACCGATTATAACAGTATGCTTCGGATACCTATTTGAAATATGATTCAAGCTTTCTTTGAACATTTCTGCAACCGCATCGTCTGAGTCAGGGGGCCGATAAAAAGATCCAATGGTATAACCTCTACCCAGACCAATTCACAGGAAGTATCTGCCTCAATTTCGTTGCAGGATAAACCGTTTGTAACAGCAATAAACACGCCACCCCCTGTTTTATTTATTCTATCCTTTCTGAAGACCATTTGGCCCTTTGAAAAAATTTCGGCCGAATTTATCTCAGGCGTCAGCCAGCTTTCAGAACCTATAACGATTTGTGCTTCAGTACTTTCTATCAGCGCTTAGAGCTCTGGAATTTTCCCAACACAGCTACGACAATTTACAACTGTTACACCAATGGTTTTTATGTCTACTTTCTTCCCGTGTCTGACCTGCCCCCTTTGAGACTGAAACCCATTTTGTGTATTCCCGAGGCCATCTAACCTAAAAAACCGCCCAGTCCACGCCACACAGCCCCCGCTACCCGTGTAGCCGCTTCCTGAGTGTAGTGGACTCCTGACCTATTTAGCGGAACCCGAAAACCCACCACCCTTTGGCGCAAGTCGAGGAATCTGCAGCCGACACGGTCGCAGAACCGTCTGAGCCTCTGATTCAGACCCTCCACTCGGCTCTGAACCAAAGGTCCGCAGTCAGTCCTGTCGACAATGCTGCAGATGGTGAGCTCCGCTTTCATCTTGCAAGCAAGACTGGCAGTCTTAACCACTTCTGATAGCCGCTCAAAACCAGAGAGGATCTCTTCCGATCCAAAGCGACACACATCATTGGTCCCAACATGAGCCACCACCTGCAGTTGGCTGCACCCTGTGCTCTTCATGGCATCCGGAAGGAGCCGTTCCACATCCGGAATGACTCCCCCCGGTATGCACACTGAGTGCACATTGGAATTCTTCCCCTCCCTAGTAGCCATTTTCCTAAGGGGCTCCATTACCCGCCTAACGTTGGAGCTCCCAACTACTAACAAACCCACCCTCTGTGAGTGCCCGGATCTTGAAGGCAGAGGGGCGAGTACAGGACAAGCGACACCATCCGCATCAGGAACATCCCCTGCCACAGTCAGCGCCTCGAATCTGTTGGCAAGACTAACCGGGGAGGCCTCCACTTCGGTCCCCCGGGAAGTCTTACGCCGCCTGACACGCGCTGAGGGGACCTCCCAATCCACCACGGATTGGGGGGCTACCTCCTCGCGGGCAGTGAGCGGGCTGGCCACAGCCGCAGGCCGATCGGAGGGCACAACAGACGCACAGGGCGTCTGCTGTACCCCCGCGAGCGGCCCACAACAGCGGCGCCCACCCACCGCAGTCTCAAGCGTTGCCAGCGAAGCCAACGCCGCCTGAAGCTGCGAGCGAAGAGTAACCAACTCTGCCTCCATCCGTTCGCAGCAGTCACAGTTCCTAGCCATTCTAAAAACCTTTGTTTCTTCCAAGTAAGTACGTCAGAGGACTCAGTAGTTTGATAAACAGTGAGCTTTGTAAAGTATAGACCTAACGCTGAACTGTTTATTAACGGCGAATCTGAAAAATATATACGCGAGCTAATAAATAAAAAATTCAGTAACTGATCTGACAAATAAACGCGATTCTTAATAAACAAACACGCGAGCACACTAAAGTATAAAGAGCTGCAAGAGAAAGTACACACGAAATGTAAATAAGTCGCTTCTATTAAGAAGCCAGTTACCGTACAATGTAGAGCTGCTGCTGGTCACGTGTGCACTGGCCGCCGGTCACTGAGCAACTGAAGTGTAGGATTACCAACCGCGAGTACGATCAAAATAATACAGAAGCAGTGAGTGGCGGATTTTCACTGCGGATGGATACACTGAACTGACTAGTTGAACGCGAATCCAAGTAAATATACACAGCAGCAAGAGAAGTTTGATAAACAACGAGCTTTGCAAGGTATAAACCTAACGCTGAACTGTTTATTAACGGCGAATCTGAAAAATATATACGCGAGCTAATAAATAAAAAAAAATTCAGTAACTGAGCTGACAAATAAACGCGATTCTTAATAAACAAACACGCGAGCACACTAAAGTATAAAGAGCTGCAAGAGAAAGTACACACGAAATGTAAATAAGTCGCTTCTATTAAGAAGCCGGTTACCGTACAATGTAGAGCTGCTGCTGGTCACGTGTGCACTGGCCGCCGGTCACTGAGCAATCTACATGCGATACTCTGTAAAACACATTTAAGTGCCTGGCAGGTGGGTTTCACGGAGGACATCGAAAGAGTCCAGAGAAGGGCAGCTCGTTTCGTATTTCACCTAGCCACCGTTAATACTATTTTATCTCCCATTACATTTTCGAATAGCGCGCGGGAAGAAAAAACACCTGAATCTCTCCGTTCGGGCTCTGATTTCTCGTATTTTATTCTGATGATCATTTCTACCTATGTAAGTGGGAGTCAACAATATATGGCTATTGGAGTTTTGTAAGTAGCTGACGCCGCAGCGATAAGCGCCGTTCTTGTAATGACTCCCATCCCAGATCCTCTATCATTTCCGTAACGCTGTCTCCCATGTATCGTGACAATGCGAAACGAGCTGCCCTTCTCTGGACTCTTTCGATGTCCTCCGTCAAACCGACCTTATAAAGAGCCCACACTGGGCAGCAATACTCCAAAAAAGGACGGACAAGCGTAGTGTATGCAGTCTCTTTAGTAGTTCTGTTGCATCTTTTAAGGGTGCTGCCAATAAAACATATCTCTGGTTCGCCTTTCCCACGACATTATCTACATGTTCTTTCCCGTTTAAGTCTGAAGTAATAGTAATTTCTAGGTATTTTGTGGAGTTTAAGGCCTTCACTTTTAATTCATTTATCTTGTAAACAAAGTTTAACGAATTTCTTTTCGTACTCATGTGGACAACTTCAAACTTCTCATTATTAACGAATTTCTTTTCGTACTCATGTGGACAACTTCAAACTTCTCATTATTAACGAATTTCTTTTCGTACTCATGTGGACAACTTCAAACTTCTCATTATTTAGAGTCAATTGCTAATTTTTACACCATAGTAATATCTTATTCAGATCGTTCTGCAGTTGGTTTTGATCTTCAGATGATTTTACTAGACGGTAAATGACGGCGTCATCTGCAAACAACCTAAGAGAGCTACTTAGATTTTCCCCTAAATCGTTTATGTAAATAAGGAACAGCAGAGGACCAATAACACTACCCTGTGGAACGCCCGATATCACCTCTGTTTTAGTCGATGCTTTACCATCGATTACTACGACCTGTGTCCTCTCTGACTGGAAATCCCCTATCCAGTCGCAAATTTGGAGCGATATACCATAACCACGCAATTTCATTAAAAGCTGTTAGAGTGAAGTACGGTGTCAAAAGCGTTCTCGAATTCAAGAAATACCGAAGCGATTTGCGAACCCTTGTCGATAGCACTCATCAATTCGTGTGAGAAAAGCGCTAGTTGTGTTTCGCATGAACGATATTTTCTAAATCCGTGTTGACCTTGGGCCACTAAGGCGCCTTGCTACGATGCGCGCGACCGTTCCACGTCGGAGGTTCGAGTCCTCCCTCCAGCATGTGAGTAGTTTGTAAGTTTAGGGACCGATGACCATTGCAGTTAGGACCCTTAACCTTACAAACTTTTGAACATTTTGTCCTCTGGGCCATAAACACCTGTAACCGGTCAGATGAGTTGTGACACTTGACCGGAGAGGGAATTTGTTGTCGAGTAGGGGTAGCTGAGCGGTCTGGAGCGCACGTTGTGGATCGCGCGGCCTGAATGTTTGTGCTGTCTTTAGTTTAATTTAGTATATAAATAGTTTGTAAGTTTAGGGACTGATGACCCCGCAGTTAAGTCCCATAAGCTTAACAAACAATCGAGGGAGTTTATTGACACACGCCCGGAGTTCCAGACATTGCAGGTAGTGGGCAGTCTATTCCACAAGTAGGGTACACCGGCCTGTCCATCGGTTGTCCGGACACTTGCCACGCCGGACACTTGCCACGCCGGACATTTGCCACACTTTTACCTGCTCCGAAGGGTGGGGTGCCCCTGTCTCCTCCTCCTCCTCCTCCCCCCTCCTACCTCCCTACACAGGTCGCTTCAGCATTTCGTGGTGTGGCCGTCAGTATGGATGTTATTACATCGGCCGGGCAGGCCTTTTGCGCATTACAATGGTTACGCGATAATAGGTGTGCATGTGCTTACGCCAAAAACAGGAGCATCGCAAGGGAAAGCTGCTTTCGATAAATGGAGACATATTGAATGCAGAGAACATCTGTGAGGACAGCCTAACGATGCGGCCTTTATTAGTTGAAAAAATAAAAAGATTTCAGTATCCGTAAATCGGGTGGTGGGTTTTCGGGTTCCGCTAAATAGGTCAGGATGTACAGGATGACCAGCCAGTCTAAAATAGGTTAGGGAAATAATTCAAAAAAATTATTTCAAAACTTCGCCTAATTTTTACTAGTGTTCTTCCATCGCGACATACGCCTTGACAACGTGACCAAGGCTGTCCACCTTGCAGGACAGAGCCGGCCAGAACCAGTATTGAATGCTGATTCTAAAATCACGCCACCCTTCTGGCGTCCGTGCTGAAACTACTGACGTTTCCGTGCTACCGTGGAGCCAATAGCAGACACCCACGTTTGATCACGTGTGCTACTGCTGGAGGACTGAGAAGTGTGAGAATCAGTCCCTTCGCTCTCTTCAGTTTGAGCTCTCGTACAGAACAGACGCACTCCAGAGGCTCAGCGTCTGTGCGGGGCGAACGGCCGCATGCCGTCCGCTCCCGCCTAGCGGCTGTTCGGTATCAGCCACCAACTGTGTGAACCGTAACCATTACCGTAACCTTTCCCATTTTCTAATTCGCTAACTTAGACTGGCACTCATTCATTACATCCGTACCCAGGGCGAGTCCCGATATGTATCCCGTATTTCAGAATATACCAAATATTAACTTCAATTCTATCTTTTATTTTACAGTCAGCCACCCTTTCCTAGGGCGCCCACAAGCCTTCACCGCTCCGCCTTCCATCCTGACAACGCTTCCAACCCACCTTATTTATGCAGCACTGGGATGGGTTGTATAATTTTCCTATCATCCGTAGAATAAAGATTAAGTGCTGTACAAGGAGTCCAGTATACGGAGGAAGCGGCTACACGGATAGCGGGGGCTTTGTGGCGTGGACTGGGCGGTTTTTTTTTTTTTTTTTTTTTTTTTTTTTTTTTTTTTTTTTTTTTAGGGTAGAGGGCTTTAGGGAAACACTAAATGGGCTGTATCAAGGGTGCAGTCGATCACAGGAGAAATATAGATCTAGGAACTATCGGTATAACAGTTGTAAATTGTCGTAGCTGTGTCGGGAAAGTACAAGAAGTCCAAGCGTTAATAGAAAGCACCGAAACATACATCATTATAGGTAGCGAAAGTTGGCTCAAGCAGGCAATAAATTCAGCAGAAGTTCTTGGAAAAGATATAACTGTGTTCAGAAAACATAAGTTAAACAAAATAGGTGGAGGCGTATTTGTCACCGTCACCGTCAAAAGTAGTCTATCGTCTAGTGAAGTTGATAGTTCCTGTAAGTTATATGGGTAGAGGTTGCACGCAAAAATCGTAAAAAGTTAATAATTGGTTCCTTTTACCGGCACCCCGACTCTGACGATGCAATAGCAGAAAGGTTCAAAGAAAACCTGTGTCTAATTGGAAACACGTACCCGACTCACGCAATAATAGTAGACGGTGATTTTAATTTACCCTCAAATTGTTGGCGAAACTGTATTTTCAAATCAGGAGGTATGCATGAAACATCGCGCGAAATTGTACTCAGCGCATTCTCTGAGGGTTACTTCAAACAATTAGTTCATGAGCCAATTAGAATTGTAAATGGATGTCAAAACACACGTGATTTCTTAGCAACAAATAATCTTGATCTCATAACGAGCATCAAAACGGATACAGGTGTTTGTGAACACAGAGCTGCCGTAACAAGATAGAATATCGAAAGTCCCAAAATTACCAAAAAAAAAAAAAAAGACGAAAACCATATTTGTTCAGGAAAGCAGATAAAAATACAATAGAAAGCTTATTGAAAGGCAGTTTCCACTCATTCCATACACTAAACGTAATTGTCTCATTACCTAATCTAATTCCTTCAGCATCGCCTGATTTTCTGACCAGTGGCGGCGCTAGACGAAAACTGGCCGTCGGCGAATTCGTCTGCGCGAGGCCCCTTTCATTTCTTCAGTAACGAAGAAAATGTTAAAATATCAAATGTTTGTAAAGCTTATGGGACTTAACTACGGGGTCATCAGTCCCTAAACTTACAAACTACTTATAAACTACTTTACACTAAAGACAGCACAAACATCCATGCCCGAGGGGGGATTCGAACCCCACACGGGGAACGGACATGCACATCGCAGCATAGCGCCTCAATACTGCGCCGCGGCGAAAATTTTAAATAAAATGAGCTGAATTATACACCAATAATCATTATACTAAAATTTTATTTGTATAATATGTAAGTATTATTGCAATGACAAAAATTACAATAAACAAACACAAATTAAAATAGAGAAACTTTTCGGCTTTTCGCCTCACTGATTTTTTTAATATCACGTCATAATTAATATTAGCCTCTATTTCTGCTTCAACTGATAGTACTAATTACGAAGATAGTCTTTCTTGGCTCATTGTGCTTCTCAATTAACTCTTAATAAATTTTAACTTAGAGAAGTTTCTCTCAGCCGAAGCTGTACTAACTGGAACTGTGATCAATTTTTCTGATTGTTATATAAACATTTGTATGTACATATTCCAAATTGCTTTCTAAAATGTACTGAAGAAGTTGTTTTGCGTCTTTGACTAAGTCTAGTGGATTGGATTTTAAAATCTGGAGTTCCTCGTAAAGTTCTAAAGGCCGTATGACACTATTTTCTCCTAGTCGGAATATCATACCTAAATCATCACAATGCTCGAGAAGGTCCTCATTGGATAGAGATTTCAAATAATTTATATCATAACTAAAAGCAAATCGCTCAAAATATTATTCTAGCGATTTGAATCGACATTCACTGTCGACTATTATAGCATCTATCATTGTGTTAAAAAATTAAATCTATACTGCATTTCATCAGATTGTATTGGTTCACCAATTTGTTCGTAATCGAACATTCGGTTTTTCTGTGATATTCTTTTCTTTTTACGCTAAGACTCAATTTCGTAAGTACTTTTTTTCTACAAACAATCGAGCTTCTGCAACGCATGTTTCAAATGCTGCAACACGTAATTCTCGAATCCAGTCACGAAATGAACATAAAGGTCAACAACTCCTTTCAGGTTCACTTCAACCGACTGCCATTGTTTATTTATATTGTTCGCAAGTAGTAAAATCTGGTACTACGCGTGTATTGCAACAATAAACTCGTAAGTTAACATTTCGTTCGAGACTGCTTTTCATCTCTAAGAGTTTCAGAATCTACAGTTTTACTTTTCAGATCATTCACGGTTTCGATGACACCATCGAATTGGAATAGTATATCTTTTAGTGCTCTGATTCTGCTTTCCCAATTTGTTTCAGACAGAGGTTCCAACGTCAACTTTAATTTAGTTTTTATATGTTCCCAACGCTTGATAGACCTTGTAAAGAGCACATAAATTTTATTGATGAAGCCGAAAAATGTAGTTGTTATAGAAGCGTTAGCTGCAACTATGAGCAGCAAATTCCAAGAATGTCATCCGCGTGGGGTGAAGAATGGTCGTGGATTAATATTGAGCATTCTTTTTCTAACACCTTTATTAATGCCATCATATTGGGGCCGTTATCATATCCCTGTCCTCGACAGTTTTTTATATCTCGATCATTGTTTTCTAGTTCATTTAAAATTGCATTTTTTAAATACTCTCCCGTTGTTTCTGCAACGGCAATAAACCCAAAAAAGTGTTCCTCTATCTCTTCAGCTGAGGATTTGCAAAATTTTAATATTATTGACATTTATTACAAACGGCTCACATCCCTGGTACAATCGAGCAGATTGTGTAAGGCTAAGTACTTAATAATATCGATTAATCTGTCATCCAATTTATACCAATACTTTTGTGATTCACTAATCAGTATTTAGTATTCCATATCTATTGTTTTCCCATATCTGATTCCTTTATAGAATTCCATCCATTTAATCATACACTCCTTGTGTCCTTGACTTTGTTCATGTCTTTGCAATATCCTACACAGATCTATCCAGTCTCAACAGCCTTCTTTTACAAACTGTGTCTGCAAATGTGAAAAAAGTCTACGTGGAAAGGAATAAACTTTGTCTTGAGATGTGGAGTAAACCAACCACCTGCGATGTTGCTCTTCTCCGTTACTCAATTTTTTAGTAAAATGTCTTATTTGCGTCTTTGGGGTAGCTCTCATCATATTTGAGGTTTTGTTGAGGACCATTTTGAATTAAGTCATGACGCTGTGAATCTGTTACTGGAAACACCCTCTTTCCCGTATCCAATTAGTAAATGACTCTCTTTTATGAACAATGTCCTCTCGACTTTCTGAATCACAAAACTTTTCACTTTTGAACTCCTTATTCGGCTCAGAAATTTGAATGACATCAGTTTCTCCCGATTCTGATGCTGTGTCAGAAAGGGTAAGAGATTCCTTCGGCCCTGCTTTCCTTTCAGCGACTACAGAAACTTGGAGGACGGATTCATCAGAGGCCTCTGGAGCAAATGTTTAATAAGCTTAAGGGACTTAACTGCGGGGTCATCAGTCCCTAAACTTACAAACTACTTATGAACTACCGTATACTAAAGTCGACACAAACATCCATGCCCGAGGGGGATTCGAACCCCTGACCGTCATCATCATCATCATCATCATCATCATCATCATTAGAGCCTGATTATGCCTTTCAACGTTCAGTTTGGAGCATATTCCCCCTAATAAAATTCCTCCATGATCCCGTATTCAATGCAAACGTTTATGACTCGTCTGTTGTAAAGCCTTTTACTTGAAAATCATTCTTCAACGAATCAAAGTACTTCCTCGTTGGTCTACCTCGACTCCTGTTACCCATCACTGCCGAGCCGATGAGTTTCTTGGTTATGCTTGCTTCTCCTATGCGTGTAACGTGACCCCACCATCTCAGACTGTTCTCTCTAACTGCTTCATCTATGGTATTCGTTCCAAGTTTTTATTTGATTTCCTCATTGTGGACACCCTCCTGCCATTGTTCCCGTCTATTAGTACCTGCAACCATCCTTGCTACTTTCATATCTAAATGTTCAAATGTTTGTTGATCTTATGGGACTTTACTGCGGGGTTACCAGTCCCTAAAATTACAAACTACTTACGAACTACCAAAAATTTACAGGTATGCTGCCAGGTATCAAAATCGACGACGGCCAATATTTCGGCAGGAGACCACCCTGCCATTTTCAAGGCGAAGCTGCAGTGAGGAAGCAATGTGCAACGATCTTTAAAACCTCGGTTTTCAATGAGCAAACAGGAAAGACAACACACCGCGCAAGCAACCACACAGCACCGACACGACCAAAGATGAAACCGGTCAGAATATTGACAATAAACATCAGTTCTCGACGGATGAGGTCGGATTAGTTTTGTCCCTCTGTTTTTGACAAGTGAGAGAGCAGGATCCCAAGCGGAATTTAAGCAGAAGCCTCCATCCCTATTCATAAAGTTGTCATCTAGTTTTATTTATATCGCTTACATGATAATACAGTCCCAGTAGTTGGACGTGCATGCCACAGTTTCCGTTTTGTTGCATTCCATACAGTGACCTGTGTCAAGACAGTGTTCGGACACAGCAGATTTGTTTGCCTGTTGTAAACCTGTGTGACGTTTATGCTCAATACAACGGTCCTCAACAGTCCTAATAGTTTGACCAACATGTGACAAGCCACAGCTACATGGGGTACGGTAGACACCCGCCTTGCGCAAACCGAGATCATCCTTAACGGATCCCAATTTTAGAAGGTGGACGAAACACACATTTTACATTGTTTTTACGCAAAATGTGACCAATCTTGTTGGAAGTGCTGCCAACGTATGGCAGAAAGGTCACCGGCGTGGGTGCCGACTCTGTGCTATCATCACTAGCCCGTTGCACATGTGGTCGATAGCGCAATGCTCTTTTAATCACCATAACCATTCTGTCGAAAGGTTTACTCCAGGTGAGACAGCTCAGTGTACAAACTTTTTGGGTCAGAAATGACGTGTGCCATATGCACTAAGGTTCGAAGAACCCCTTCATGTTGAACTGCAGGCTTCTGCTTAAATTCCGCTTGGGATCCTGCTCTCTCACTTGTCAAAAACAGAGGGACAAAACTAATCCGACCTCATCCGTCGAGAACTGATGTTTATTGTCAATATTCTGACCGGTTTCATCTTTGGTCGTATCGGTGCTGTGTGGTTGCTTGCGCGGTGTGTTGTCTTTCCTGTTTGCTCATTGAAAACCGAGGTTTAAAAAAAAACATCGCTTCCTCACTGCAGCTTCGCCTTGAAAATGGCAGGGTGGTCTCCTGCCGAAATATCGACCGTCGTCGATTTTGATACCTGACAGCATACCGGTAAGTTTTTCGAAGTTGTTATTAGCCAGGAGAAATTACGGAATCATACTTATGAACTAGCTTATACTAAAGATAGCACAAACATCCATGCCCTAGGGGGCATCGTAGCATAGCACCTCAATGCACTCAGCAGCTCTACCTAATGAATAAGGCAACCTGTATCCACCCAGCTTTCACTCCCATACAACAAAGTTGGTCGAACGATAGAGCGGTGTACTGCTAACTTAGTCTTGGTACTGACTTCCTTCTTGCAGAAGAGAGTAGATCTCAGATGAGTACTCACTGCATTAGCTTTGCTACACCTTGATTCAAGTTCTTTCACTACCTTGACATCTGGTGTGAAAATGAATCCTATGTTCTTGAAACTGTATACCTGTTCTAAATTTGTTCCTCCTATTTGGTACTCAATCTGTTTAAATCACTTTCTCACAGATATTTTCGTTTTGGAGATCCTGATCTTCATATCATAACACTCAAACCTCTGATCGAGCTCTGAAACATTAGATTGCAACCTTTCAATCGAATCTGCCATCACAACTAAGTCATCTGCATATGCAAGAATGCTTATTTCGTTTTCACCTATTTTAATCCCGCCATGTCAGTCTACTATTTTCAACATATGATAGATGAATCTGTTAACAATTATCATTACCTGACAAGCAAAACAACTTAAGTCCTGGACTAAGGATATTTTGCCGGAAAACACAAATGTTCTGTTACTGGAAATAATGTACACAAGTTGGAAACTGAAGTCTCTTTGGTTAAGCTTCTGTAAGTTTGATGTAGGTCGCAATTGAAAAGCGCCTTTAAACATCAAATTAAAAAAAAAAACTATTATTTTAACAACGTTTTGCGAGGCCCCCACAGGCGCGAGGCCGTCGGCGGCTGCCGCCGACTAGCGCCGACACTGTTTCTGACATTGCATTCCATTACCTTCATTTTACTCTTGTTAATGTTCATCTTATATCTTCCTTTCAAGACACTGTCCATCCCATTCAATTGCTCTTCCAGATCTTTTGCGGTCTCTGACAGAATTACTATGTCATCAGCAAACTGCAATGTTTTTATTTCTTCTCCCTGCACTTTAATTCCCTCTCCAAATTTCTTCTTGCATTCCTTCACTGCTTGCTCAATGTACAGATTGAACATTGGGGAAAGGCTACAACCCTGTCTTACTCCCTTCCCAACATCTGCGGCCCTTTCTTGCCCTTCGACTTGCCCGCTGTCTGGTTTTTGTATGGGTTGAATACAACTCTTCGCTCCCTATATTTTACCCCTGATTCCTTCAGAATTTGGAAGAGTGTATTCCAGCAGACATTGTTAAAAGCTTTCTCCAAATCGACAAATGCTAAAAACGTAGGTTTCCCTTTCTTTAGCCTATCTTCTAAGATAAGTCGTAATGTGAGTATTGCCTCCCATGTTCCTACATTTCTCCTAAATCCGAACTGATCTTTCCCGAGGTTGGATTCCACAAGGTTTTCCATTTGTCTGTAAATAATTCATGTTAGTATTTTGCAACCATGACTTATTAAACTGATAGTACTGAAATTTACACACTTGTCTGCACTTGCTTTCTTTGGAATTGGAATTACAATATTATTCTTGAAGTCGGAGGGTATTTACCCTGTCTCATACATCTTGCATACCAGGTGATACAAGTTTTTCAGGACTGGCTCTCCTAACGACATCAGCAGTTCAGACGGAATATCATCTACTCCAGGGGCCTTCTTTCAACTCAAGTCCTTCAGCGCTCTGTCAAATTCTTCTTGCAGTATTGTATCTCCTATCTCATCTTGGTCTTCCATTTCTAGAATACTGCCTTCAAGTTTATTTCCTTTGTATAGATCCTCTATATATTCCTTCCACAGTTCAGCTTTCCCCTCTTTGCTTAGTACTGGTTTTTCGGGTCCTTGATATTCATACAGCTGTTTTTCTTGTCTCCAAATATCTCTTTTATTTTTCTGTAGGCGGTATCTAGCTTTCCCCTAGTTATGTATTCTTCTACAGTTCTGCATTTGCCCTCTAGCCACTCCTGCTTAGCCTGTCTGCACTTCCTGTCAATCTCATTTTTCAGATGTTTGTACTCCCTTGTTTCTGTTTCACTTGCTGAATTTTTATATTTTCTCCTCTCATCAGTTAAGTTCAGTATATCCTGTTTTATCCATGGATTTCTATTAGACCTTGTCCTTCTGCCTATATGGTCCTCTGCTGCCTTCACTACCCTATCTCTCGGAGCTACCCATTCTTCTTCTACTGTATTACATTCCCCCGTTTCAGCCAATCCTTGCCTACTGCTCCCTCTGAAACTCTCAACCACCTCTGGCTCCTTCAGTTTGTCCAGGTTCCATCTCCTAACCTTTCTACCTTTCTGCAGTCTCCTAAGTTTTAATCTGCAGTTCATTACCAATAAGTTATGGTCAGAGTCTACATCTGCCCCTGGGTATGTCTTACAGTTTAGAACTTGATTTCTATATCTATTCCTTACCATTATAAAGTCAATCTGGTACCTTCCAGTGTCTTCTGTTCTCTTCCACATATACAGCTTTCTTTCATGATGATTAAATCAAGTGTTGGTGATCATTAAATTGTACTCTGCGCAAAATTCTACCAAGCGAACTCCTCTTTCATTCCTTTTCCCCAGTCCATATTCACCTACTACATTTCCTTCTCTTCCCTTTCCTACTACCACCGAGTTTCAGTCCCCCATCACAATCAGGTAAATTTTTAAATTCTTTACGGAATGGATTTCCATAAAGAGAATATTTGCACTGAGACTAGTTAAATGCGTTCAGAACATGAAATGGGTAAGCCCATTTTGTGATATGATCAATTGACGTCTTGAAATGAACTTAAAATGTCCAAGAAATCAAACTCTTTCTTCAGGCTGTCTTGTTGCAATGCAATCATTAATCACTGAATTTGTATAGTTGGAAGGCTTGCACATGTCGTTAAAAAAATATTAATAAATAAATAAAATTTAAAAAAGTTGAAGAAAATCATAGGTTGCCCAAGATTGCTTTAAAATTTATATAACAATTTTGCCTCAATTGCATGGAATTGAAGCCTGTTCTTTCATTGCTGGATTATGACAATATTTGTTCTTGGTTTGGTTACGCTAACATTATTTTTAAAAATTTAATTCAAAATATATGTGATGCTTAGTAAAATATGGGACAATATACATCCCATATTTACTTTGTTGGGACAATGGGACACTTGGACAAAATAAGGGATGATCCTGTAAAATACGGGACGTCTGGTCACCCTAATCTATGTCTGTATGTTGGGTCACACACTACACAACTTTGTTTCTTACTAACTCATACTAACTCTTACTAACTCATTGGGCAGATTTCCTCTTGTCTCTCTCCCCTTTGTATACATCCATTTTGCAAATCATAATAATAATAATAATAATAATAATAGACAAGATGAACCTATAAAGACTATGTAATACAAAATAGCTCTGTAATAACAAGGAACAAAATACTTGGTTTCCAACAACACAAATTATATGTAACTCCATTCGTTCAGCAGGACTTTTAGTCCACAATCGTTGGCCATTTCACAACCGCTGCTATAACCCTTATGAAACAAGGGAGTAATTTCGCACTGTCAACTGCAGAAAGGTACCCAGTTTATGTGAATCCGAAGCCCACAGAGATGAAAAAAAGACATATTGCACATTGGTGCAGACTCTCTGTCTGTGTAGACTAATGCTACAATAATATAGATGTAAATTTGTTTTTACGCATTGTGTCGATAGGTAATGTAAGATGGTACAATCTTTGATAGTTTATTGACGGTTGAGTTGTATTGGTAAATGGAGCTGTGTAAGAGTGTTATGCACCATTGTGATATGCATTAGGAACAGTTTCATATTTTTGATAATGTATGTTTGATGCTTGTTTTCTTTTTTTTTTTTTTTTTTTCTTTTTTTTTTCTTATTAATTTTTACTTTGCCTAAGGCACCTTAATTGAAAGGAATGTGATATTAAATGGCAGTTATAACTTCCATTTCATCGTTGTTAGTATGTTAGTCATGCAAAGTAATGATGTGTATTTTACTTGATGTCAGAGTGTAGTCCCATAACAAGTTGTATCAGAAACAAACATATTTATTTCAGCTGGCAAAATATTACCTCCATACTGGCTAATCTTCGCTTGTGTCGGTGGCCTGACATTGGTCTTCAGGCCATTGCCTCGCTGAAGAATTCTCAGGGGCAATACAATCTTTTTGAAACTGAAGCATCAAAGTCCACACACATCGGAACAAGCACCTGCAGATTGTTTCGATAGGTAATATCACCTCTTTCACAGAGGATCTTCTACATTATTGACAACGGAACGAAAACATGGCTGGGTAGTGTTTATTTTTCACTAAATGTGCCAACACTACACGGAATACAGGAATTAATAACCGACACAAACAGTACAAAAAATGTAGAATCTATATAAGTAAATATAACACTGCACTGCAGTGTTAATCAGAAAATCAGTTCTTAGTCATCCCGCATGACATTTGTCCTGTTCTTCCAGGAAGGACACCTTTCCCAATCAAAAGTACTGTTTGTTGTTCTTTTTTCACAAGGACTATACCTTCTCGTCCCCTCGTATTGTATGGGTCACTTTGAAGACTTACAGAGGCATTATAAGACAACTTCAAGATAAGTTCAAACAAATTCAGAAAAAAAAGATTTTTATACCCATGTTGACAGAAAACACATTGTTTCGTAAAGATTCTTCTACTTGATAGAAGGTCGAAACTTGAGACAAATTTAAAGTGATGCACCAAGGCAAAAAAAGAAAAGAGTCATTTTGATTTGTTTGCCTTAACTGATGGTATTCAGTTACAACTGTACATAGTTTGATTTTTATGAAAAATATGGCACTGTACACATGGAGCATATGGAGCTCACAGTACATCACTTAGCTCCTGGTCTCTCAGCAACCTCCCCTTCCCCCATCTGCTGAGGTAAATGTCATAAGGTTTCCAACCATGTGTCTCAACTTCCATCAATTTTGAGTGAAACATGACATCTAGTAGTAACAGCACTGAATACAGATATACTTACAAAAGTGTCAGAATCATTGACTATTATTTAGGTGCTTGTTTGGTGGTGGGCACAGTGAACATTTGCAAAAGTTGGTTGCTGCAGACTTCTTGAACATATCATTGTTTATATTTGGAGCACAAAAAAATTTCCTTCAGACAAAAATTTTCTGTTTGTGCATCAGCACAGTTTTAGATACCATTGTTCATGAGCAACCCTGCTTGCCCTTTCCTCATATATCATCTCGTGAACCATGGATGAAGGGCAACAATCGGACTCCATATTCCTTGATTTCCTAAAATTCCTCCATTGCAGACTGATAAAGAAGGTACAAACATGCAGGATAGTTTCCCCGGTATGTGAGTGGCTTGAAGACTACAGTGTATTTAGAGGAGGTCCTGTTGGTCCCTAAAGTCTTTTTTCTCCCCAAAAAGAACCTAAAAGGTACCTACTTTTTCAATTTAGTCCCTAAAGTACCTTTTCCTCCCCTTCAAAATTGGAACACACATTTTGTTGTATTTTAATAACTCCAATAAAGCTTACCTGTGACATCTTTCATGTTACAGCTGGCTTTAACAGGGTGAGGAAACCTACCCAGAGACAGAGCTAAGCAGTGCCAGAAACTTTTGCGCAACTTCATCTTCATCTTTTATGGTAGAAATTATGCATGGAAGTAGTTCGTATATGTCGGCAGTAGCTCCAAGGATGACGACTTGCAACTCCTGCCGACCAAATAATATTGATTGGAGGCAGGACATGCTGTGAAATGTGGTACCAACTTCATCTGCAATCAGAAATGTTTAGCTACTGAGATTGGCGGTGGTACTACGTTATTTTCAGCCACTGTATGTATGTGTCAGTCTCGCCACACTGTATTTCGTAGCTCCGCTAAAACCATGATGTGAGCAAAAGAATTACAGCACTTTGGTAATCTGTCTGAATGGTAGGTTATTAGCTGTGGCTGTGAAAGTCATGAAAATTGATTAGTATAGTAACTACTTTCAGATTGGCATTGTCTTATGATATTTTATTAATGATTAGGTGTAAAGATGAGATTTGCATATGCGAGCACTTTTGAGTTTAGTGGAGCAGGCAAATAATTGAAATTAAAGTTAACAAGCAATTTTTAACTTGTAGGTTGCAAACAATGTGGAATAAGGTACTGTATGCAAACCCTTAAAACTGCGGATCTTTCAACTTTTATAAACTATTCTTTTCGTCAACCCATAGCCATACCGAAAATGGAATCGATATGATACGTCACGATATATCGCAAGACTCGCATTAAAATAACAACTCTTGGATGCAACAATGTTATAAATATTTGAGCAGGGTAGTGCTGTAACGGCAAACCACAGTTGCTGTTAAGTTAGTGTTCGTGGGGCTTAGTAAGAACAATAAAAACAAATTGTAATGTTCACCTATTTGCTGTGACAACAATTTGCAAATTAAAAACAGCCTTGATTACACTTTATTTATATACTGCTAACTCGTTTCATCCATTTTGGTCATCTTTAGAACAATAGGCCTGTGTCTGCTGATGTGCATAAATCAAACTACAAAATCAAAATATTAAAGCCCTAGGACTAAGTTTTGTGTATATGTCATTCTGAAGATGCCTCAAAATGGCCCATTAGCAGTAAAGAAATAAAGTACAATCAAGACTTCTATATTATATAAAGAAAAATGGGTCCTTGGGTAGGGTTGTTCATTAAAAAGAAATTTATTGTGACTCATATTTCGTATCCCTGTTGGTTCCTTAAAAGTTCTTTAGGTCCCCCCCCCCCCCTTTTTTAACAAGTTGGTCCCTTAAGTCTCTACTTATTTTTAGATTTCTGCTAAAAACACTGAGACTTCTTAAGAAACAAAACCAATTATGTGGCCCTCAAAAGACACACCAATTCTGGTATTTGCCTTGAGTGACTTGGGGAATCACAAAAACATAAATCTAGATGGCTGGATGTGGATTTGAATCACCATCCTCCTGAATGCGAGTCCACTGTGTTATCACTGTGCCACCTCACTCAGTTTGATAATAACGACAAAAACTATCCAGTATTAAGAATCGCTCTGTATGATTTGAAATCAAATAAAACATTCCATCAGACATTCTAAGATCATTGGAGAGGGGGAAAAGGTATGTGGCAACGAAACGACTATTCAAGTTGGCATGTGGATTGTATGAAACTAGCGATGTAGCAACAGATTTTCACAAAAGTATTATCTACACAATTCTGAGGGTAGCAAGACCTGATTAATGTGAGAACTACAGTACAATCAACTAGACAGCTCATTCTTCAAACTACTGACTAGAATAATATAGGGAAGAATGCAAAAGACGAGAATCAGAATGGCTTTAGAAAAAGGTAAACACGCCTGGGAGATAGTCCTCACACTGACTTGATAATGGAAGCAAGACATAAGAAAAACCAAGACCTGTTCATATCATTTGTCAACTTAAATAAAGCGTTTGACAATGTCAAATGGTGCAAGATGTTGGAAATGTTGGGATAAATAGCAGTAAATAATAGGCAAAGCCAGGTAATATGTGATATGTTCAAAGAGGGGCAAAAAAGAGTGTTTGGCTCAAATAATTTAAGACAGGGTGCAGTTCACCATTGGTGATTGAAAATTGGCAACTGGCGACCTAGGTACCAAATCTCATTGAACACGTTTTGTTTCAACATCACCACCTCCATACACTTCAGATTCGTTCAAGCAACTGACAGTGGGCTCATGCACTTGTGCAGAGCTTAAATTGTGTATAAGCAGCAATTTTTCAGTTTTCAATTGTTAAGAGTTGTTTGAAACTGCGATTTTGAAAAACTAATTGAGTGTATTTTGCCCTAAGATTCAGTGAGCAAAAATATGGAAGATTTGGGTCACCCAGCACGTGAGCATTGGCACTCTCATCTGCTCCATGCCTTAGATAATGGCAGATCATGAATGGTCATGAGAACTATTTAATTTTGGTTACAAAATGTAATGAGGAAACCTGTGTGGAATTCTACTTATTCTGCAGATAAAGACAGATACAAATGACATTATTTGTTGCAAGAAGTTTTGGATAAAATTAGTGTACCGGTATCACTTGTGGAATCTGACGAAAAGCGGGCCAATACGAGAACAGTACAGCCTATATAATTTGAACTGCCCACATATCAATCAGACATAATTGTAATACGGTACCTGATTTGTCTTGAATATAGAGACCCTTCAATTGTAATTATATTGAAAGGAAAAAAATTCTAATATATGTTGCAAAATTTTTTGTCTATTTACTATTTTTTTTTAATAATCTTTCAATAATGATAAGTCGAGATTGTGTATTTCACTCATAAATGAGTAATAAAGATTGTGGCAGTATGTGATTTCTTTTACCAACATACAGGCAACAGATAAAATGTGGACAACCAGAAATTTGTTGTGGTTTTCTGTTGCAACTATTTGAAATGAGGCGGAGTAAATTAAGCAACAGTTAACAACCTAACAACAGCTGCAAGTTTTCAAAACTTACAATTGTATGTTTCTGAGGTTGGTTCTCTGTGTGAAGTTATTTCAAGCAACGACAGCAAGCAACCAAAGTAGCGGAATCCACCCGGAAAAGTTTTTCTGGTGATTCCTAGCTGCCAGATTTACGGATGAGCAGAGCTGTCGAGCAGGACTGGGGGTAGACTCCCGTGATTTGTGTTTTCATTTGTGGCGGTTTCTTCAAAGTTTTGGAAGCCATTTCAGTTGCTGTGTTTATGTTTCATTGTCAGTTGTAAGGTAAGCATTTTATTTAATCTTATAGAGAACGAGAAAGTCCTGGTTCATGAAATAAGAGCATGGCCACCTCTTATAAAAAGTGTTAATGTGTGGCATGCCCAACTAAAAATAAATGTAATAAAGACTAGTTGAGCCATTTTGATTGGCTTGATCTGATGAGACAACAAATCTTACATCTAGAAAATTTTATGAACAGTTGCAAGCTATTAATGTTGACCAAAAGGGGGAAAAAGGGTTTTCTGCACCTTTTAGAAAAGAGCCCTTTGTTCTGCATACTCAAAGTAAAGTGCATCATGATAATTTTGCTTGTGTGAAGGCAAAGTAACATCCCACAGAAACATCAATCACCCCTTTTACAAGGGCTCCCAAAACTGGATTTTGTAAACCGATTTACCAATTCTGCTTTTGGTCATGTAAACACTTCAAAATTGATTCTGGAAATCCACTTCTGTAAAGTGGTTTTCCAGTTTCACAATCTATTTGCATGTCCATGTAAACACAACCATATTTAAGCATTATTTGCTTCTCAGATTGTTTCTTTCTTGTTAAGAATATTTGGCTCAAATGGAAAGTGATATTTCTCAGTGAAAAAGAAGTATAAATATTAGAGCGAGCAAGAATCTGTTGATTTAATTCAACAAAAATAGCGATTGTACTAACAAAATCAGGAACTGAATCAGCCATATTGAGTGGGCTATGAAATCCGCTTCTGGCTGTAACATGTAAACACAGCGAAAAATAGTTTACAAAATTCGGTTTTAGTCATCTGGAAGATGTGTTGCATGTAAACGTAGTGAATGGCAAGATTCATTAAAAAATGGACAATCAAACTTTTTCGACATTATAAATTTGTTTAATGTAGCATCCTATATAGCTAAGCACCTTTTGTGTTTGGTAGGAAAATTAAATGTAGGTACATGTGTTAGCACAGTATGGCATTGAAAAATAGTGCACATAATTTAATCATTTTATAGCAGATACACTGAAACAGGATCTCTTAAACATTTAAAAATAACTGTAAAAACATCAGCCTTTTAATTGATGGTTCCACTGATTGATCATGCAGATGTGTATGTTAGATACATGGATGCAAGTGATGGCCACATCAAGAAGGATATTTTAGATGTAATAGAGCTGTCAGACTGAACTTCAGCTGGTTGTTTCACAGCATTAACAGATTGTTTAGATAAAACCATGGGCCCAAGTAAATACACAGAAAAATGCTATGTTATTGGTTTAGGTACTGACAGTGCTGCAAATATGGTTGGGCACAAATCAGAATTAACTGTACAAATTTAAGCTCTTTTCTCAAAACTGTTAAGCATTCATTGTCTTGCACACTGCTTGCAGTTAGTTGTGTTGGATGCCTGTAGGGAATCTGAATATGTCAAAACATTTGACTCACTTCAAATTGATGAAACGAATATTGTAGAAGAAGATTTTCCTGGTGGGAAATATATGTATAAAAATAAAGACTGTTTGACTTACCCAAAGCATAGGCTCGCCGATAGACACAAAAAACACACAAACATTCAAGCTTTTGCAACCATCGGTCGTTTCTTCGGGAAACGAGGAAGGAAGGAGGGGAGAAAGGGAAGGATACGGGCTTTAAGGAAGCAGAAAATGAGTCATTCCAATCCCAAGAGTGGAAGGACGTACCCTAAGGGGGGGAAAAGGAAAGGTAAACAAGCGCATGTGTGTAGGTGTGCGTGCGCTTGTTTACCTTTCCTTTTTTTTCCCCATATGGTAAGTACTTCCACTCCTGGGATTGGAATGTCTCATTTTCTGATTCCTTAAAGCACGTATCCTTCTCTTTCTCCCCTCCTTCCTTCTTCTTTTCCTGAATAATGACCAGCGGTTGCAAATGCTTGAATGTTTGTGTGTGTTTTTATATGTGTTTTTTGTGTCTAGCAGCAAGCCTGTGCTTTGGGTAAGTCAAACAATCTTTATTTTTATACATTTGGCTCAGTTGTTAGAAATATTTTCAAGTTGTACTATGGATCAACAAAAAGACTCAAGTTGTTAAGAGAAACAGCACCAGATCTAATAGAAATTCACAAATTGAGTGATATTTATACTGTCAGGTGGTTAGCCAGCAAAAAAGGTGCTATTCAAGCTCTTCTGCAAACATGGAAAGCTGTTGTGATCTACCTTGAACAGGTGGCCCAAGTAAGTGACAATGATGCTGCTAGAGCTAAGGGTCTTCTGAAAAGTTTAAAGTAATTTAAATTTGTTAAGCTTCTCTACTTCCTTTAGGACTTTTAGCAGAAATTGAATCCATTAAGTGTGGCATTACAAAATAAGGAACTCCTTATTTCATCCCTGATAGTGAAAATTGAACACTGCATATCAGTTTTGGAAGACATGCACTCTACTGCTTGGACCAAGAGAACAAAGGTTTTTGGACTAGGTATCTATTTCAGGAAAAAGTAATGATGTTCAACTGACAAATTTAAACTGGCAAACAATGTACCACACTAGGTGGTAACTTAATAAAAAATGCAATGATGTACATCACAGAAAGGTTGTGATCTGTCTCTCCAGATGTTATTACTTCACTGCGTGTTTTTGACACCTTGAACTGGCCTCCCAAAGACAAAATTCCTCAATTTGGAAATGGATAAGTAAAAAAGCACTTTGTGTATTTGTATTCAGCTCTCTTTGATGAAAAAAATGATGTTCTGTTAGCAGAGTGGACAGAATACATACTTCTGTTTCTCTCACTGACGTTGAATAAGGCACTTCAAAAAATATATGTTGAGAATTTTTCTACAAGATTTCCAAATCTTATTCAGGTTCTCACATTTTGTGCTGTTCTACCAGTGAGCACAGCTTTATGTGAGAGAGGTTTCAGCTGTCACAACAGATTAAAAACTTTGTACAGGTCTTGGCGGAAGACAGATACACTGGAGGATTTGCTAATAATACCTGTGAGTGGTCCTCCTCTCTCTGAGTTTGATCCAAGAGCTGCCATCAATAAGTGGTACTTCTGTGCAGAAAACCAATGTTACACGAAAATGGAGTGCTAGACAGCTACACTATGGTACTAGTATGTATTTATAATTCCTGTGCTTATATTGAACCTTAGTATTCTATTAAACAATTTATATGGTGTTATGTATAAAGATATTGTTCAAACGGGGTGGGGGTAGGGAGTGGGGAAGTTGGGGTGTAGTTTCTTAGTCATATAAAGGAATTTTAGCAACCAAAATTGTTAGACTGGCTAGTGGCTCCACAACTGAAATTTCACACCCTGATTGAAGAGTCAAAGAATGAAGCATTGGCCATCCTCAAGTTCAGAAGTGCCAGCATTGAAAACTTTAGATGACTGTAGAGCTTCAGCTTGGTATTTACATAGGCAAGTAGAAGCTACGTAATGGTTAGGTTACAGTATATGTCAAGATGGATTGCAACTTACTGTATCCTTTCTTTTGGAAACTGTTATTCCAACATGTAGAAATGGTTGAAATACACTTCGTCGACAGGGTTTGTCTATACTCGCTGAGAAATGAAATAGGTAAATCTTTTTGTCAATCCCTGAATATCTCTTCAGAAACTGCAAAACATCTTGTGTTCTTCTTCAATGTGAACTTGGGACAGGACAAATCAACTACATGTAAACACATTCAGGACAACAGTTGTATCAAGATATAAACAATAAATATTATCTTTTATTGTACTGAATCATCAGTAATAATATGAAAATACATACACAGTACAGATTCTTCAATGCTCACATGCACGCATGCACACATGCACACACACACACACACACACACACACACACACACACACACACCAGACATTAAACATGTCAGTCTTAATTTACAATGGATGTATTGCAGTATCATAATCACACTTCCTCCTGATACGTATTGTGTCACAAAATGTTATTACCATTCTCCTTATGACAATAGTTTTTTCCAGCAAAACCTTCCAGTTTAAATTACTGCTTTACAAAGATCTTGTGTGTGGACGTAACACTACACATTAAATTTGTACATTACGTAACTGCAATGGAATACGTATGAATCTGTTTACAAAAGATCATTATTATTTTACATATACCATGTAACTGTAACAAATAATATTTTGTGCTTTATTTATTTCAACCAGTGAATGAGACTGATAAATATCTTATGATACAGCACATGCACTGGTTTTGTACATCTCTTTACAAGAAATAAGGAAAAATAAAGATGAAGAAAAGAATACAAAGAATATTCTCAAAATGGTAAATAGATTACTCGAGAATCAGGAACCAGATACACAGCATTAAAATGCTGGTTTACCACTATTCTTGTGATTAGCAACAACAATAACAAAATGTACAGACTCTCAATACGAAACCATAACTTAAAATTAACAAATTATACACCAAGAGAACATTCCACCGTTTCACATTCACTTCAGTTTCAGCTTTGAAGAGCAAAAAAATTATTACACCAGTTTCAAAATTGTCACTGTGATATAACAATAGCACATCAACTGAAGTATATCCTTACTGCAACTAGACAAAAACATCTTTGATTCTGAGACATCCCCAATAATTTCACATGGGCATATTCTTAATCAACGAGTGAGTCATCAATTACTGCTTTTACATGACATTAAAATGGGGACTTTGTCCACAAAACTATTGTAGCTTTCAAATATTTTTTCTTGGTGATGACTTGAATGAAATTCACACTTACACACACACATACTATATGGAAATAAAAATAATAAATCTATCTGCTTCAGTACATGTCCACTTATAAAATAAGTGGTCATGAACTGAAGCAGATAGATCTGTAACTCCAGGTAAAAATTTATTTGCTGCAGTTCATACCCTCTTTGTCCTTCTATTTAAAGTTTGCAATCATGTTTGTTAATGTCTTTCAGAGCAGCTTTGGCAGCAGCCGTTTTTGCTGCCTTCTTCGTTGTTCCAAATCCATAGTACACTTTCTTCTCATCTTGTAATATTACATCCACAGTTACTGCCAATATATTTGGCTCACTCGTTCTTGTTGCGTCACTGGAAAGGCAGAAAAATCAGGCTGCAGGTTAAAATTTAGCACACATTAAAATGTACGAATGTGCCATAAAAATGTGGCCAGAAATTCCATTGTTGAGCTGCAGATAGACAACTAAAAAAGGCAATCGCACACACACAGGAAATCCCCTTCTCCATCACACACACACACACACACACACACACACACACACAACTTAGCTTCCCATCATACTTGTTCGTGCACTCACACAGAAATGCCTGCCATCTCATTTGCAATCACTATTTATGCTAGCTCCTTTGAGAAATGAAAGTTTCAGATATACATACCTGAATTCAGGTCGTACTTTACACTTTTCGTACAGTTGTCGTACAGCAGATTTTGGAATGTTTTCTGCAAAAAGAGCTGCAAATAAACAAATTTAAAAAATCAATAATTGGTGAGTTATTGTTTCATATGGAGGAAATATCAAGATCATTATATTTTCTAACAATGGAAATTCTAGGAAGGCTTCGACAATATTTTTGTGAGGGGTAGGTTGCTATTCTCGATTAGCCACTGAGAAGCACACATAAAATTACAACTCATTAAAAATCTTTCGTGTGTGTGTGTGTGTGTGTGTGTGTGTGTGTATGTAATTTTGTAATTTATTTGCTTGTAACATGCATAGCACAAGTAATTAAATACAAAATATGCAATAGTACAGGATCTATAATCATGTTGTTTTATTACATAATATTTTTAAATATATCACCAGAAAACAATTTTAATCCTTGTGGAAGTCCATTACAATATTTTACACCTTTCATATATTGGCTATTTGCCCTTATTTGCCCCCAGTCTTCTCTTTATCATGTGGAAGTTTTAAGCCTGCCTGGTGTTATGTTCATGTATTTCTACATTGCAACTTGTATATTTCTTATCCTCTACTGCTAATATAATTATTTTATTTATATACATTGCATAAACATTCGTAATTTTGAGGTCCACAAACAAACCATTGCATGATGATCTTGCATTAACTTTGACTAATTCTTACTGCTCTTTTCTGCACTCTGATTACCCTGTCTATATGAGTTGTGACTACTGCACCCCATAACACTAGACCATATGACAGATAAGGATATATCAGTCCAAAGTATACAATTCTCTTTGTGTGTTAACATATTGAGCTAATCTCCTTAGTACATATAAACTAAAGGTTAACCTCGAACACACATTGTCAATTTGATCCATGAAAGCTAACTATCAATGTACACTCCTACAAAGTTACACGGTTTGCTTACAGTACCTAATATGTCGTTACTCTGTGCTACTATGCACTAAGTTAAAAAGGCATAATGTTTTTTTTTTTTTTTTTTTCTAAATTTACTTTTAGGTTGTCCTTTTCAAACTCTGTCTTAACTCTCTCTACAAAATTTCTTACTTTGTTGCCAACACCTATACAAATCATTTCCACAGAGCAGGTCTCAAGTGTCATCTGCATACATTGTAAAAAAAATTAAAAAAATATCAAGTGTCACCTGCATACATTGTAAAAAAATAAAAAAAATATCATTATTAAATGCATTTTTACAGTAATTTACATAGCAAATAAACAGGAATGGCCCTATTACGGACCCCTGGGGCACACCAAATTTGACATTCATGAGACTTGATCTGTAGGTTTCTAATGTTTCACCACATGTGGAACTGCGGTGCATTGCCTTCTGTTTTTTAAATATGATGTAATAAACTGTATTAGCTTTCCACTGATACCATCTCTGGCCAATTTTGACAGAAGTATATCATGATCAACTCTGTCAAATGCCTTCGAGAGATCTAAGAAAACTCCCGCTACATGGTTGTCATCATTAATTTTGTCTAGAACTTCTTGAGTAAACTGTAATGCACCCTTCAACGTGCTACGACCATGTGTAAAATAGTGTTGGAAATCACCCAAGAGATTGTGAATGTTGTAATGTTCTAGCATATGTTTCAGGATTATTTTCTCAATTTCATAAAACATAGATGTTAGTGCAATTGGTCTGTAATTTTGTATGTGACATCTGTCACCTGTTTTGTATATTAGTTTCACAATGACAAATTTTAAAACTTCTGGGAATCATCCTTTTCTTAGTAATATGTTTATCAGATACAACAATGAATATGCTAGCTCATGTTGACATTCTTTATCTAAAACTGGTGAAGTCATCCCAGCCAGCAGATTATTTTTATTATTATTATTATTATTATTTTAATTCTTTTATGAGCTGCAGAATATCTGTCAGATTTACTTCAGGAAGCTCACTGGGATCTGGACTGGCCTCACTTTTGATCTATAGGTGGTCCTTTATTTGTTGTACAGAGGTCGGATTCTACAACATCTATGAAATAGTAATCAAATAAGGTACATATTAAATGAGGATTACTAATTATTATTAAGAAGCAACTGAATGTTGCTGGTATTTTTGAAATTGCTTTTGTTCTCTCTTAATCCATTAACAATTGACAAACATGCCTGATAGACAATCTGAGTTTTGTATTTTTGATTTTATTCTTTATGACTTTAATCTATCGACTTCCTTGTGAAATTGGTACTTGTATTGCTTGTATTTGTCCCTGTGCTCCTTTGTTTCTGTCACTTTTTGCACTTTTACATTTCTTCCAATTTCCCCTTTAGTTTTTTTTTTTTAACATCATCTAAACTGACAGGCTTGGTTTGCACTTCCTTACTCCTATTTATTTGTAACTTCTGATAGGGATTGTTTTATTTAAAATGCAATGATAATGTGTCTAGAAAGGCTTCCCATTTACTATTTACAGCTTGGGCTTCAAATACTGAATACCATGATTCTTATTTACGGCTCTCTTTCAGTTTAGCAATTCTTTTATATTCAAAAACATGTTTAGATTTTATACTAAAGTCACATTTTAAGACTAGGTGGTCAGATATCTGATCATTTACTTTTACTATGATAGTATTCTCACAGTTTGTAATTACGTGGTCATTAGAAGTTATATATAATTAGTAGAAGTTATTCTCGTTGGACCATCTCCTAAAAGATCTTTTGCCCCATATGAGTCTACAAAGTCCTTGAACTGTCTGCTTTCTTGTGTATCTTGTAAAGTGTTTGCATTAATGTCACTATAATTACAATAATTATACATTGTTGCTTACATACTACATCTACATACATACTCCGCAATTCACCGTAAGGTGCGTGGCGGAGGGTACACTGTACCTATTCCACTCCGAAATTGAACGAGGAAAAAAAGAATGCCTATATGCCTTCATTCGAGCCCTAATTTCTCTTATCTTGTCTTTGTGATCTTTACGCGAAATGTAAGTAGGCGGCAGCAAGATCGTACTACACTCAGCTTCAAATTCCGGCCCTCTAAATTTACTTAACAGAAATTCACGAAAAGAACGTCGTCTTTCTTCCAGCGATCCCCAATTGAGTTGCCGGAGCATTTCTGTGACACTCGCGCATTGGTCGAAGCTACCAGTAACAAATCTAGCTGCTCGCCTCTGAACTGCCTCTATGTCTTCCTTTAAACTGATCTACTGCGGGTCCCAAACACTTGAGTAATACTCAAGATGTGGTCATACAAGCGTTTTATATGCAGTCTCCTTTACAGGTGAAGCACATCTTCCCAAAATTCTCCCAATAAACCGAAGTCGGCTGTTCGCCTTACTCACAACTGTCCTTACATGCTCGTTCCATTTCATATCGCTCTGCAATGTTACGCCTAGATAGTTGAACGATGCGACAGCATCAAGAAGCTCACTACTAATGCTGTATTCGAACATTATGGGATTGTTTTTTCTACTCATGCGCATCACCTTACATTTTTCTACATTGAGAGCTAGCTGCCATTCTTCGCACCAACTAGAAATTTTGTCTAAGTCATCCTGTATTCTATTATAGTCAGTTACAGACGACACCCTCCCATACACCACAGCATCATCAGCAAACAGCTGCAAATTACAACTTACTCTGTCCATCAGATCATTTATATAGATAGAAAATAATAGTGGTCCTATCACACTCCCCTGGGGCACACCTGACGATACACTCATCTCTGATGAATGTACTGCATTCTGTTACTTAGGAAATCTTCCAGCCAGTCACAAATCTGTGAACCTATTCCATAAGCTCGTATCTTCGTTAGCAGTCTGCAGTGTGGCACCACGTCGAACGCCTTTTTGAAGTCGAGAAAAACACAATCCGCCTGTTGCCCTTCATCCATGGCTCGCAAGACGTCACGTGAGAAAAGGGCAAGCTGAGTTTCACATGAACGATGTTTCCTAAACCCGTGCTGATTCATGGAAAGAAGCTTTTCTGTTTCAAGGAAATTTACTATATTCGAACTGAGAATATGCTCTAAAATTCTACATGAAACTGACTTTAATGATATTGGCCTGTAATTATGTAGGTCAGTTCTCTTTCCTTTCTTATAAATGGGAGTCACCTGCGCTCTTTTCACTAGGAACTGTGCGCTGAATTAAAGATTCACGATAAATGCAAGCTAAGTAGGGGGCCAACGCCACAGAATAGTCTTTGTAAAACCGAACTGGTATTCCATCCAGACCATCAGACTTTTTCGTATTTAGCTCTCTCAACTGCTTCTCTACACCAGAAATACCTATTGCTATGTCCCCCATTTCGGAATTAGTAAATTGATCAAATGATGGTACATTTGTGCCTCCTGCGTGAAAGATTTCTTAAAGGTTAAATTTAGAACTTCAGCTTTCCGTTTGCTTTCTTCTATTACTGCCCCGGAATGATCAACGAGTGAGCTTTGACCCGCTTATTGATTTTACATAAGACCAGAATTTTTTTGGGTTCTCGGAAAGATCTTTTGCTAAGGTATGGCTGTGATAATTATTGATGGTTCGCGCATCGATCTTTTTATAGACGCACGAACCTCTACTAACTTTTGCCTGTCATCATTTGCATGTTCTTTTTTGAACCGAGAGTGCAACAGCCTTTGCTTTCTCAGCAGCTTTCTAACATTATTATTATACCACGGTGGATCTTTTCCATCCTTAATTGTCTTTACTGGCACATATTTCTCTAACACTTTATTAACAATGCACTTACATTTAGTCCACAATTCCTCTACATCCATAGTCCCGGAATTAAACGATGCCCATTCATTTTCTAAGTGTGATCGTAACATTTGCTTATTGGCTCTTCCCAACAAAAACACGCTCCTAGCCTTCTTGATTGATTTATGAACTTTGGTCACCATCGACGCTATGACGATATCATGATCACTGTTTGAACAAATGTATGTTGTCTAAAGATTTTTGGTGTTCATCAACTGCAATTATGTGGGGAGAAAAGTCTGTTACATGTTGCTTAAATATGTCTACCTTGTTACCCAGTCCCTCTACATTGTAATGTAGAAAGGAGAAATTACTTTCTTCTGATACACAGTTTGAAGTGTTTATTAAGTTGCCTTCACCTTTGGATGATCTTCCTGCACTGTCGTATTTAAGTCTGAAATGTTTATGTCTACCTCATTTGTTTTGAATGTAATGGCCATTTTTCAGTCGAATTTATACCCCCTGTTTTAATTTTCCTGTCAGTAAGTTCGTTGTTGAGCCAGTTATTGTCATATTTGGTCCTTTTTTGCAGTTTCCCTTAAACAGAGAACCCAGCTCAATTACAGGTTTTATTACGATGTTTTCCTCATGGAATATTGTTTCTATAGCCTGATTTATATTTCTTTAAATTGGATTCCATTATCTGGGTGGGTGTGCTCAACGGCCACAAAATCACTTTTATCAGTAATGAAAGGAGCAGCATTAGTGGTAAAATCTTTTGCCTTATTTATGCATCGATTTCGGTTTGCCAAGAAACCATCTTCAGTGTTGTTAGCTGGTCCAAAAAGAAATATACAAAATCAATAAACTAAATTCAAATTACAAACTCTCCAATAGGTACAAGGATTAAGAAAAATTCATACATACCAAGTTCAAAACAGCATATTAGTAAAATGTATAGTAACATTTACGTCTAACAAATCAATTGACATAGTTAGATACATGTGATACTATCTGGTGTCATACAAAGTCAAACTGAGCCAGCTGCCTACAGTTGTCCACAGGTGGGCTCTGTGTGGATGTCGTTAGTGCCCTCTTTATTGTCTCAAAAGGTTACATTGTTTATATGTATATAAAAAAAGTTACAATATGAATAAATTGACATAATTAAATGAAACATATTGGCTCTATCATTTTTGTTATGAATACAATAAAAGGAACAATTCTCGATAGAGCGTGGACCAGGTAAAGTTTTTACAAATAATTGCACTCCTTACAAAGGTGGATTATTAAATAAAATAAATTGGATAAAATGACATAATTAACACTATTAAGAAAATAACAAAACTAGCATTCTTTGGTCAGTATTTTTAAATACTCAGCAGAGTAATAGGCAGCGTCATCTATTGCTTGAAAAATGTAGCACGTTTTGTAATGCTAAAATGTTGCGTTTCTACAGAATAGGGTGGGAGGCCATATGTCATGTAGCACCTTATTGGTTGCTTAACAGAAATGTGTTACATTCTGAAACCAAAAAATCATTGCAGTTCACTGCTAAATATCAGATACAAAAGATTCAAGTGAAAAATTCACTAGTGAAGATGGTTCTTTGTTATTTATGATTGATGTTCTTGTATCGTGAGCATGAAACAATCGTCAATATAAACCCTAACTAGTGCAATGTGACAGAGGCATACAAAACGTCTCTTATTTTTATTGAGGTGTGAGCAAACCTATGAAGAACTCCCAAAAATGGGCGCTCTTTGTATGCGTTTGCTCATTGAGCAGGTAGTTGGACAATTTTTGGTGGGAAAATATCTCTATCTCCTCAAGGAGGTCAAGGTATCTGCCCTTTTCTCCCCTATGCAATAGTTTGAGCTGTGATGTCATATCTGGGGGCTTGTGTCCTGTAGTTACCAGGTGTGCGGCAAAATTTGATCGAGCAGCTATATCTTTTCTGTCAATTGCGACATGCTCACAATATCTCACTTCTAAGCGTCTCCCTGTTTGTCCTACATAGAAGGCACTACAGTCAGCACCTGAAAGCTTGTACACACCTGACTCATGCAATTTATTGTGTTCGTCACTAAGAGACGACCTATGGAATTTTCATCAGTGAAAGATACCACAATAATTTGTTTGGTGAAAACTGACGCTATTCTTGTGCTAATTTTTCCATAATACGGCAACGTTACATATTTTTTGGATTTTTCAACCTTGTTTTGAGCGTTCGATTTGTTTTCTTTATATTTGTGCGCAACCCTGTTATAAATTTTCATTACATATTCAATGGGATAATTATTTTTCTTTGCAATCTGTTTTATTACTTTAAGCTCAGACTCATGGTCCGTCTTTTTTAAAGGAAACTTAAGCATTCTATTGAAAACAAAGTGGAAGAAAGCTTTTTTATGTGAACTGTGATGATTGGAGTTATAATCTACAATGGTATCAGTGGAAGTAGGTTTCCTAAAAATACCGAATGCATGTCTCCCATTGTCATTGCTGATTGTAAGATCCAAAAAATTTATAGAGCCCTTGTTACCTATTTCAACTGTAAAGGCAATCTTTTTATGCAGACCATTAAAACCTTTTACTATTTCATCTACGTCACCTGTACTACCTTTGATGAGTAACAGTGTATCATCAACATATCTATAGTAATAAACAATCTTTTTGACTAAATTAGGGAACTGATGAAAGAACCTCGTTTCTAAATAATTAATAAACACATCTGCTAGGAAACCCGATAAAGAACTTCCCATGCTAAGGCCATCTTTTTGCATATACATTTTCTCATCGAAGGAGAAGTAATTATATTTTAAACAGAAAGACAATAAATCAATGAATTCTGTGATCTCTGTTTGGGACATAGTACCCTGTCTACTGAGATTTTGATTTACAATGTCTACAGTCTGTTCAATGGGAATGTTGGTATAGAGATTTATTATATCAAGTGAAACAAAGGTCATATCTTCGGTGATGGATACATCTTTGATTGCATCCACTAACTGAGCTCTGTTTTTTACTGAGAACTGTTTGTCAAATTTATAAGGTTTTATTTTTATTTTTATTTTTTTTTTAACAAATTTAAGCATAAATGAAGCAAAAGATTTTACGGCTAATGCTGCTCCTTTCATTACTGATAAAAGTGATTTATATTTGTGGAAAGTCCCCTTTTGCCATGCTATCTGAGGTGCATTCCACATCCAGTGAACAGCACCTTTAATATCCAGAAATTTTACATTCGTAAATTTAGCACAAAAGTATTGTATTTTTATGTAACTAGATTATTTTGTTGATGCATGACCAACCAGGCAGGTCATGCCCGAGTGGTATATTTGCTACAACAACATTGGTGAAATGTAAGTACTGTGTGTGTGTGTGTGTGTGTGTGTGTGTGTGTATGTGTACATGCGCTCTGAAAGATTTTTAATAGGTTGTAATTTGTTGTGTGTGCTTTTCTGCGATTCATCGAGACATCTCTTTGGCGAGTAGCAACCTATCCCACTCAAAAATATCATTATATTTCCCATTATTCCTTTTCTTAAATGTTTGTAAATTTATCGGACCAAACTGTGTGGTCATCAGTCCGTAACTTACAAACTACCTAAATTAATTAAGGTAAACTAACCTAAGGACAACACACACACCCATGCCCCAGGGAGGACTCGAACCTCCAATGGCACAGTCCGCAGCGAGGCGTCTTAGATTGCTTGGCACCTCCACCGCGGCTTTTCTTTATAAACATTTTAGATACATTTAACTACTGTTATCAAAATGTTTAAATCAACTAATGCTTCTGTAGGAGAAAGTAATGTAGAAATACAAAATACTGAGCAATAATAATCTGCATAACGTAAGAACAAGAACTACTATGTGCATTTCAGTTACACTGTATATACACGTTATTACTGAGGTCATGATTGTACACGATGCTCCTGAAACAAGAAATAAACATTTGTATCTTCTTAATGAAATGTAAAATCAGCAATGGGCAGACACATCAGAAATGTAACTCATTGATTGCCCACCATTTATGATATAGGACGGGACGGGGGGGAGTTCGCTATACCCCAGGTGCTAATCCTCGACAGGTGCCAAATGGTCTCCAGGACAAACAAGTTTTTCTGGAAATTTTTTTTGTATCTTGAGTTTTTTTACCTGCAATTTAATACCTAATATGAGCATGCTGGTCCTATTTATCCTGTAATAAATTATAGTATTTTGTAGAAGCATAGTTAGGGAGTGACTATTAATACACTGTTATAGATATTTTATGCTAGGTACTACATTCTCTTATTATTTGTTTACTCTATTCTTGTCGGGAATGAATTCTAAATGTCACATTACTATGGGTGTTTCTAGCGAGGAGGAGCAATGCAGCCAATACAGATTTGTAACTAGTGCAGACTGAACTGTTGGTCATTAAATCTGAAAAAATGTTCTACAATATCAGATATTCTTCTATAATATGTTATGAAATTCTTGGAGCATGTAAGTAAATAAATCAATTATCTATATCATAGATGTATCTATGAATGATGAAATAATAGACAATCAGCTGAGGAAAATAAATTCATTCACCCTTTACTATTGGTCTCAATGAATATAAATTTGACTTCTTCAGAAGGAATGTAGGACTCTTAAGAATACTTGTGAATGACACTGAAAAAATGGAGCTTAGAAACTTGTCAGTTCGTGGTGCTTGTTGTACATCAGTGCCAACAGTTGAAACACATAAGTGAACTAGAATTTAAAATGACATACACAGGATATGCGAGCTTCACTTACTCACCGTCAAACTAATAACAGCTCTTTTGTCCATTTTGTCAGTGTCACTCAAATGTAATTCTGTAAGTCCCAAATTCCTTTCAAAGGAGACAAATTTATATTTGTCGAAACCACTGGGAAAGGCTGAATAAAGACATTTTTCTCAACTGATTGGCTGTTATTTCACTACCAATTGTTAACCTTAACCGTCACTTTCAAAATAATAAAAAAATGTTTGTATGGAGTGTAACTTACTTATTTCATTTTCCATCAGTTTGTAGTAAACATCCCACACAGCCTTAAGAGATTTGCCGCTATCCAAAAATATTGCACCAGCCAGCGACTCAAACAGGTCACCAAGTACTTTAGGAACATCAACTGCTTCCGCTAACGTGTCGTCCTCTTCCAAGAGCAGCAGAACCTGACACAGGCATAGTCAAAATATAGAGGCTGCTAGTTACAATATACACTCTGTATAGATAACCAATGCCACATGTAATTTTTATTACAACACATTCCTCACTCAAATTATTATGATTATCTGTAAATAACTTCTGTTTGTAGCAAACATTGCAGTTACAATAGATTAAACTTGTCCAGAAAGATACTGATTGTCTTTCTTACTGTGTGTCATACACTGAAACATTCTACATGATAAGTAAATAATTGTTGTCCACAGATGTCCTCTCCCACTTAGTCTCTTGCCAGACGGTGTATGCTACTTGCACAGCTCCTCTTGACTTCATATGCTCAAATATCAGTTTTAAAATAAAAATGTATGTGCCATATGTTTCCAGTTTTCTTTTTTAAATCAGTGTTGAGAATGATTTGCCACTTTAATAGGTGCCCTACTATCCTACTAACTCTTAACAGTTTTTACAACATATTCCATAATTTATATACATGTGGCGTCTGTTCCAAAAGAACAGACGTTACTTCTGATCCTGCAGTTGTTATTCTTTCATATTCACAGAATACATGACATCAACTGTGAATGGGCAAAGCTGAAAATATGCACCCAGCAGGGATTCGAACCCAGGTCTCCTGCTTTCTACACAGTTGCACTGACCACTACACCACTGGGAACACAGTAATCACCGCACCTGCAAGGATTACCTAAGCACGCCTTTGTCCATTTGCAGTTGATGTCATATATTCTGTGAATATTCCATAATTTGCCTTTCCCACAATTTTGAATGAGCAGTTGTTTATAGTGCACCAAGGGAAAGTAATTTGTCTGTACAATGAAGAGCTAAATCCTTTTTATCTCTAGAGCCTGCAGGTTAGACCTCAGCTTTCCACTTGAGCAACATCTACATCCTTCAGCAAACAACCCCATTGAAAAAGAGAGAAGAAGGAGAGAGAGAGAGAGAGAGAGAGAGAGAGATACAGACTTGCCGGCCACGGTGGCCGAGGGGACTGAGGCACTTTAGTCACGGTCTGCGCGGCCCCTACGATTGGGGGTTCGAATCTCTCCTCGGGCATGGATATTTGTGCCGTCGTTAGTATAAGGTAGTTCATAAGTAGTTTGTAAGTTTAGGGACTGATGACTCCGTAGTTAAGTCCCATAGACTATACAAACATTTGAACATTTGATTTAGATACAGACTTCAAGTATGCCTCCTTGGGCTGTCTAATAATTTTATTCTTTCATGGTCTATTCGTGAAACATACATAGACCTGTGAAAGAAATATATTGGTTGACTCTTTGAGAAATGGATGTCTCAGAAATTCTGCAGAAGCCCTCACCATAATACATAAAGTATCACTTGCAGAGTCCGGATTTTGTCGAACATCCCTGTGATGGTTTCATGCTTACTAAAGAGGCTACAATGAAACATGCTTGTCTCTACTGGATCCCCCCCCCCCCTCAATCTCTCTCTCTCTCTCTCTCTCTCTCTCTCTCTGCCCTATCTGGTAAGGATCTCACAATGATAAACAAGACTGAAGCATATGCCAATTCACTTATGACAATTAAGTATGTATTGCCATTCCTTTCCAAATAGCTCCTAATATGTACTCCCATATGTTTTATGGAAATAACTGCTTCCACTGTTTGTCCTGCTGCTGAGTAAATATGTAATAAAGGCACTTTTTGTAATTAAATAAAAGGTTTCAGCTTGGTAGGCGATGTGGGATGTTTATTTTATTAAAATTCACAACATTTCAATTTCGTCCCAGAATTGTATGTCATGATGTCCTATGTGCTCTGCTTAAAACATTTTTTCGTCATATCATAAAATACATTTAAAAGGTCTTTTTTTAAGGCACACAACTGCTTAGGTCATTAGCGCCCGACCTTAAACGTGAATGTACCAAAGTCCAGAGTTAAGACAACTGCCAATGAGAACGATACCAGGATATCGCTAAAAACATACAGTAAAATACATCAAGAGGAGGAATTAAATGTCCTTTGATAAATGAGTCATCTGTATAAAACGCAAGACCCGAGAAGCTGCTCGTGTGTTGTTGGCTTAAAATTTCCTCTAAAGTGTTCAGCAGACTAAGGGCAACATGGACATGATTAAAATTATCACAGCACATTAAAACATGGCGCACCATCAGCGGGTGACCGCAGGGACACAGTGGTGCGGGGTCACCTGTCAACAAGTGGCAGTGGCTGAACCAGCAGTGACCGATCCGCAACTGGGCCAGGATTACTTCCTCCTGTTGAGAGAGGTGTGAGGAGGTCTTCCAAGTTGTTGGGATTGGTTTAATGGTGTGAAGCTTATTGGAATGAAGCAAGGACCACAAACTATGCCACGACAATAAATACATTGGCAAATAGCCCCTTGAATGACATTGGATGGTACACAGAAGGTAGCTGTCTGAGGTAGGAGAGATGCAGCCTTGGCTGCAACATCAGCAGCCTCGTTCCCAAGCACACCTATGTGGCCAGGCACCCACTACCCACAGAAAGCGAACGAGTGAACCATTGTCCGCTAACAATTGAATTTGGTGTACAGCAGGGTGGATCGGATATGGGTCTCTTAGACTTTGAATGGCACTGACGGAGTCAGAGCAAATGACATAGGAAGGATGGCGACGGATATACAGAACAGCTTGATAGAGAGCAAAAAGCTCAGCTGTGAAAATCGAACACTGGACAGAAAGCCTGTGTTGAAACCTGTCGTCTCCAATGACAAAGGCAGATCCGACACCATCAGTGGTCTTTGAGCAATCTGTATAGATAAAAATGGCAGTATCAAGCCGCAAACGAAGTTCAACAAAACTTGAGCGATATACCGAATCCAGAGTACTCTCCTTTGGGAGTGAGCAGAGTTCAAAATGAACTCCAGAGCCTGGAGCCATGGTGGTGTTGTGCTTTCCTGCATTCGAAAGGTGATAGGGAGAGTAAGATCGAGTTGCTGTAGAAGGCGATAAAAACGAACTCCGGGAGGGAGCAAGGCAGTTGCAGACAGCCCATATTGGCGATCGAGGGCGTCATTGAAGAATAATGGGTAGGGCAGATGGGTGGGCATTGACAGCAGGCAGCATGCGTACCGACATAGTAGTATATCACACTGATCGTTCAGTGGTAATGCAGCAGCTTCGGCGTAAAGACTTTTTCGACAGGGCTGGTGTAAAACACTCCATTCGCCAGACGTAACCCCTGATGGTGGATTGAGTTTAGATGGTGTAAAATAGATGGCTGTGCAGAATAGTAAACGAAGCTTCCGTAATCCAGTTTCGAGCGGACATTGGACCGGTAGAGGTGAAGTAGGACGGTTTGATCCGCTCGCCGTGATGTACTGCTAAGAACACGGAGGACGTTAAGGGAACGAGTACACCAGCCTACCAGATAGGACACATACGGAGACCAGCAGAGTTTCCTATCCATTATTAGCCCTAAAAATTCCGTCGTCTCCACGAATGGCAGTGTAATGGGACCAAGATGTAGAGACGGTGGAAGAAACTCTTTATATCTCCAGAAATGTATGCAGACTGTTTTCTCACTGGAGAACCAGAAGCCATTGGCAACACTCCAAGAATAAAGACGGTCAAGACAACGCTGAAGACAGCATTCCAGGAGACACGTTCTCTGGGCGCTGCAGCAGATTGCAAAATCGTCCACAAAAAGGGAACCAGAGACGTCAGCTGGAAGACAATCCATGATTGCTATGGCAAAAAGTGCCACGCTCAACACAGATCCTTGTGGCACCCCATTCTCCTGGCGAAAGGTGTCTGACAAATCAGAGCCCACTCGTACCCTGAACCTTCGATCCATTAAAAATGCTTGAATAAAAAGGGGAAGACGGCCGCAAAAGCCCCATGTATGGAGCATGCGGAGAATACCCGCCCTCTAACAGCTGTCTATAAAGGCCTGAAGGGGGTGGTGTGGAACGCTGAAATTGGTAGTTGCAGTAAATAAAAAGGTTATCTAGCTGATAGCATTCTTTTTAATCATATGTTATATAGCTGTAGCCCCAACACCCAGCACCATCAAACAAAAACACAAAATGTTTCTTTAGTTTACCAAGATTTTGTAAGAAAAACCTTTGCATCTTATAATAACACACATAAAAAACATACAAACAAACCGTATTAAATCTTAACCTATTGTGCAGACATCCACTGAGGATGTCTTATAGGTAAGGCAAAATGCTTCTGGGTTCAAAATAAAATACAGCAATTAATGTAGCAATAAGGTAGATGTCTAACTACTACTATTTATTTGTATATGGCTGCTGCAAAAACTGTCACAAGTAAATTGTACCAAGATATTTTTTCAGGGATAATTAGTTCAATTCACCAAGAAATATAATTTATCGCAGTTTGAATTTGCGTCTACAGTAATCATGATAAATGTCTACATGTGAAAATTCACATATTATTATTTGTTAATTTGTAATTTGTAGTTACCTCATCAGTGACTTTGTGGCCATGTGCCTCCTGGTACCTGACGAACGCATCCACTTTATGGAACAGCTCCAGGGCCGAGTACCTGCAGTACTTGTAAATGCTGTACTTGACAGTGTATGCTGCAAACGTGTTGTTATTGACAAGGGCTGACCGCAGGTCAGTCAGCTGCCCTGGTGTCAAATGACTGTACGTTTCAAACAAATAGCTTGTTATCAAGAAGTCTGAAATACGAGAAAGAAAGAAGAGTATATTAAATACGATACTATGATTGATAGATATTTTAGAGCATTAAACAGTAGCAAACAGTCAGTTGTAAATTAATTGAATCGGTTGGTGGAAAAAGGAACCATGTTAATTTTTATTACTTATAAGGAGAGACAAGAAACTGTTTCATTGTAAAACTGTTAAACATATTGTATTGAATTTTTCAACAATTTCCATATAGTCTAAAAAGTATCACACGGAGGAAAAAAAAAATATTAACTCACCACAAAGATTATCACTGAACTGCAAACAGGCAAAATTTATAACATAGTTCCTGTCTCCAGTCAACAAAGGAAATTTGCATATTTCTGGATTAAAACACAATTTTTTTATTAACTAATGGAAAATTATCTTGAACTAAACATGAAAACAGTTATTTCATAGAAATCAAACATTTGGGATAGTTCTTATCACAGTGAGTTATAAGTTGTAGTCGCCATTTCAATATCTCCTCATAGAAAATCTGTGGTTTCCTCATGGACGTATTTAACCAATTTCTGAATATCTTCAATCTTATTGACTGAACTTTTTTTTTACATCACATAGCCTATCCAGTTTGAAATTAAACAAGTTTAGTTTTTGCGAGATTAACCATTAAATGCATGGTATTGCATATCTGCAGCATCGATTGTAATATTGTTTTATCCACACATAGTGGGATTTTTGTGAACTGAAACGTGTTTAACAGATGCAGAAGAGTTTGTAGAAAGTGTCTGTGGTGTTTGTTGTGCCAGGGTTGGCTGCGATGTGAACTTCTGTAACATCTTTGCTTGCGTTTGGAGAAAACGGCAATGTAATAATTTTGCAGGTAGTTTTTTTTTTTATTTTATTTTATTTTTTTTTTTTAAGTAAAAAAGTCATGCCCTCCCACCCAGGGACCTCACAGTTCTTTCATGAGTATGAACATGTGCATGGCGAGCATGGGGCCCCAAGCTGATGCAGTGTTCCTTCCTTCTTTCCTTCTCGGGCTGCATTTCCTTTTCCCCTCCCCTCCTTTCCTATCCTCACTTCTTCTCCTCCCCACCGATGGACTGATAACCTTAGCAGTTTAGTCCCCCTATCGCAACCCCCCCCCCCAACCGACTGACAGTTGTTTGTGAAAGGGTAGGCAGTCACAACTCCTGGTATTGTCTCACAACAGAACTCTTTGAATACAACAGGAAAATTTTGTTTTTCTTGATGAGGCATTTCCCTAGATTGTACTTTGACGAGGTCGCCATGTATCAAAGGCCATTATGTCTTCCCTCTCCACTACAATGACTGTAACTTCACAAATGTTGTATGCTATTATTTCCTTAGTTGTCCCTTCAGTGTTCCAAGCACACAGTCACAAGGGAAAAATGAGTGACCTCTTTCAGGAAATCTGCGAGTGATGTATTTAAATTTTTCAGTGACTGTCAATGCAAGGCACATTCTTACTGCAATTTTTATTTTGAGCAGGTGTTCCATCTGAGAGTAGGTGTACATCTGTAACAATCTTTGATATATAATCTTCAATGTAGTGGTACAGGAATGAACATTCCCATTCCCACCCTTTTTTGTCTGGAAGGCCTGAACTGTACATATCATTTATTGGACTTTCTACACCTGCGTGCTGCAAACTAATGCCATCTAATTTGTGGGTGGAGTAGTACAAGCTCGCTGACAGCAATGGAGAAAAGGACTAAGTCAGATTCCTTTTTCCTCAGCACATTTAAAAAAAAATAAAAATTGACCATGTTATTCATGCAGGAAAAAGCCAAACACACCTTGTCATCAACTCGCTAGAATCTGTACAGACATTTATAATGTTTCATTGTATTTTTCAAGTCATTGAAGAAAAAAATAAGGCAAATATACATGTTTCCCAACCCGTTCATAGTAATCATGGTAATATACATTTAGTTCGCAATGGCTACAAATTCAAACGTTGTATAATCACTATACTACATGAAACTGTTCAGTATAGACAGTGAAACTTTATTTTCAAGTTTGGAAGACCAACATGACCAAACTCTAGTTCCATATCACTTAATAACAGAATAATGTTATTAATTTCAATTAAAATAAAAGATCCCAAGTTGGTTGCAAGACAATCAAAACTTATCTTTCAATAGAAAACTATTTAACTAGAAAGGATGTAGAATATAAAGCAACTTCATTACACTCACTCTTTTGAAGAATATGCCGAAATTGCAAATATCTGTAGAAGGTCTTCAGATCGCATTTGCCAAATGGAGATAGCAATTAAGAAAAGGGACTTAACTTTTACCCTCTACAATTTCACGAAAAATTGCCACACTATTTGTTCTACTGACTCAAACTCTTCAACTTCTATCTTAGCAGAAGATTTTACTGTACTTTTCAATGTGCAGCAAAATATTTTCTTCTACAATACCCTGTTATTCAGAGGATTCTAACATATCACTAGTATTTAGCATTACGCAGTCATTCCAAAACTTTTGGCAACCGGTATATATTTACCATTTCCCTAACAAACATTTCTGTATTTAGTGCAACAATGCTGAATTTATATCAGTGCATGGAATGAAGCAAACACAAAAGAAGTAAAACATTGATTAGCATCAAATTAAAAAATTCTGCACTATACATTCACAAGCAAGAAAATATACTGTTCAAAATAATCAAGTAAAGCTTTGTAGTCTGGAGTTGTGTCTATAATTTTATTTTATTTTTACTTATATCGACTTTAATGCTTCTTTATATCTCCAGGTATACGTTTGCCTCCATAGTCTAGTAGACAGCATGGTGAGTTGCCATGCAGGGGGCCCGGGTTTGATTTCCCATCCAGTCAAAGATTTTGACCACTTGGGGACTGGATGTTCTGTCATCGTCATCATTTCATAATCACTACCACACACGTCACAGAGGAAGTAGACTTGCACCAGACAGACTGAAAATGACCCCAGTTGGGGTTTAACAGCCACAAATGCCATACTATCACCACCACCACCACCACCATTACTACCACCACCTCCAGGTATAAATAAAATGTCCTTGGTCTTTCAGACATACCTCATCTATTCAGTGGTAACTCAGTAGTGTGTAAATGTACCATGGAAAGTTTAACAGAATGCAATATATAGCTTATATATAGATATGAATAAAGTATGTATTAAAAATAGAGTGTTTAACTTACCCAAAGCATAGGCTCATAGACTGATAGACAAATAAAAACACTCACAAAGACTCAAGATTTTGCAACCGTTTGTTGCTTCATCAGGAAAAGAGGGAAGCAGCAAGGGGGGAAAACTGAAAGATGCGGGTTTAAAGAGAGTGGACGAGGAGTCATAACAATCCCGGGAGTGGAAGGACTTACCTTAGGAGAAAAAGGGAAAGCTAAACACACACACACACACACACACACACACAAGGCAAAGCTTCTGGAAAGCAAAGAAGTTGGATAAAGATGCCAGTTGAGGCAGAGGCTCTGTATAGAGAACAGAGGCAAAGATGTTATAGAATGGCAGGTGGAAATTTGAATTCAGTGGAGGTTGAGACGAGGTGAACAGTGGGAACAAGAGAATATACTGAAGGACAAGTTCCCATTTCCGGAGTTCTGAAAGGTTGGTGTCAGTGGGAAGTATCCAGATAACCTGGACAGTTTAACACTGTGCGAAGATATGCTGGCCGTGCACCAAGACATGCTTAGCCACAGGACGATCCTCATCACCAACAAACACTGTCTGTCTGTGTCCGTTCATGCGAATGGACAGTTTGTTGCTGGTGATTCCCTCACAGAATGCTTCACAGTGCAGGCATGTCTGTTGCTAATTCACGTGGATGCTATCGCAAGTGGCTCTGCCCGTAATTGTGTAAACCTTCCGGGTTACGGGACTTGAGTAAGTGGTGGTGGGAGGGGGCAGTTAGGCAGTTACATGGGTAGGAACCGGAGGGTAGGGAAGATGGTTTGGGGTTTTCATAGGGATGAACTAAGAGGTTATGAAGGTTACGTGGGCCCTGGAAAGACACTCTTGGTGGAGTGAGAAGGATGTCATGAAGGATGGACCTCATTTCAGGGTAGGATTTAAGAAAGTCATATCTTGCTGGAGAGTTCAATTAAGTCCCGGAAAGTATCCGGTGACAAGAGACTTTTAGGGTTCTGGGTTTGGGGCCCTGGCAATTTGCTTCTGTACCAGATCTGGAGGATAGCAGCGGGATGTGAAAACTGTTATTAGGTTATTGGTGTACTGGTTCAGCAGACTCGTTTGCCACAAAGACCTAAGCTATAGGGAAAGGAACGTTTGATGTGGAATGGCAGCTGTCATAATGGAAGTTCTGTTGTTTATTGGTGGGTTTGATGTGGAGGGATGTGTGAAGCTGGCCGTTGGACAGATGGAGGTCAACATTGAGGAAAATGACATGGGATTTGGAATAGGACCAGGTGAATTTGATGGGACCAAAGGAGTTGAGGTTGGGGAGGAAATTCTGGAGTTTTTTTCACTGCGAGTACAGATCATGAAGATGTCGTCAATGAATCTATACCAAACTTTGGGTTGACAGGCTTGGGTATCCAAGAAGGCTTCCTCTAAGTGTCACATAAATAAGTTGACATACGAGGGGGGGGGGGGGGGCATTCTGGTTCCCATGGATGTTCCCTTTAGTTGTTGGTATGTCTGGCTCTCAAAGGTGAAGAAGTTGTGGATTAGGATGAAGCTGGATAGGGTAATAAGGAAAAAGGCTTTAGGTATGGATGCAGGTGGTCGGTGTGAAAGGAAATACTCCATCGCAGCGAGGCCCTGGGTGTGCGGGATGTTTGTAAGTAGCATCAATGGTTACAAGGATGGTTTCTGGAGGTAACAGGATGGATAAGGATTTCAGACGGTCGAGGAAGTGATTGGAGTCTTTGATGAAGGATGGGAGGCTGCACATATTGGGTTTAAGGTGTTGATCTATGTAGGCAGAGCTTCATTCTGTGGGGGCTTGGTAAGTGGCCACAGTGGAGCAGCCTGGATGATTAGGTTTGTGAATTTTGGGAAGTAGGTAAAAGGTAGGGGTTCGGGGTGTCATTGGGGTCATGAGGTTGATGGACACAGTCGAAATGTGAATAATAAGTCTTTTAATGGAGATGTATGATAATTTTGGGCAACTTGATTGAGAGCACATGATTGAGAACTCTTGGTTCCTTTTTTGGCTAAAGAATGTCAGCCCTTACATTCGCACGGATACCTGTATGCGATGGTATCCATTGAAAAACTGTTTCAGTTCCAGCTTCGGTGATTGAGAAAATAGAGGATATTATTTCATTTATCCAAGCACTTAGTGGTGGTCGCAAGGATGCACAAAATATAACAACCTTTTTCTGACCTTTGGAGACACATCAGGTAATTGTTCTGGGGTTAGCATAACCGATTACTAAAATTTCTTTCATTTAAAAATGTCATGATATACAACCACATTAAACAAAAATTTTAAAAAGCCACATATAAATGTGGCAGTACTGACGAGCACAAACTGAGTCACTCCACTGGGGTTCATTTAACTTTTGGCAGACATGGTCTACAGCATGATTTTTTAAAAATGTATTATTATTACTTTATTATTTTTAATCAGGGAAATTTTAGAAATGGGGGATATTTTAACAATTATACAACCATAGAATACGTTTTAACTGGCTTAAAGCTGATAATATGACTACAGGGCACAAAACTGCTCATGCATATGCATATTTTCTTTAAACAATGGAAGTTCCAGGAAGGATTCAACAATATTTTTGAGAAGGGTAGGTTGCTTACTCACCAGACATATGATGAGCCACAGAAAGGCATAAATAACAGGCAACAGCATTACAGCTTTTGGTGGTTTACGCCTTCTTCATTTAGAGACACAAACATACACATGGCAGTCTTGTCTGTCTGTCTGTGTGTGTGTGTGTGTGTGTGTGTGTGTGTGTGTGTGTGTGTGTATCTAAATGAAGACGGCCTAAATGGCCAAAAGCTGTAATGTTGTCTGTTATTTGTGCCTTTCTGCGGCTCATTGAACGTGCGTCTAGTAAGTAAGCAACCTATCCTCAAAAATATATTTAAAATATATATATATATATATATATCAATAAAGTTTAAATACATCTGCCGCACACCATTTTTTAATCATCATGCACTGGAATTTTCAGGGAAGAAGCTTGGGCATGAAGGCAGTGTATCTGCAGATGTGTTACACCCACTCCAAGCTGTTAATAAAAACAAGACAACAGTTCATCCACAAATTCCTTGCAAATTCATTATTTTATTTTACAAGAAATTGCAACACACATTTTAAAACTTTCTCAAGCAACCTTCTCATTGTCATATAAAATTTCACCAAATTATTAGTCAGGAGACCAATCTTGATGGGGTACAAGCCACTGAATGTAATTTGGTTTAACAATGAAGCCAACAAATTTTGTACTATTTTTAGTGCCAAGCGTAAATTAAACTGGTAACTTCATAGGAAGTAGAAACTTTTGATGTAATTTCATTCATCTTTTTTTTTTTTTTTTTTTTTTTTTTTTTTTTTTTTTTTTTTTTTTTTTTTTTTGGCAATCCTGTAATGGTGTCATTCATTATTTTAATAATGAAACGCTGCTCACGTATTTGTCTTGCCTGATGATATTTGAGAATTTATTCGCATTCTCAAGTGTAAATATGTACACAAGTATTTTTTGTGAGGTTTGCACAGCTTGTAAATTTCACAAATGTCATATTTTCAAGGTTATAGCATCTTGTTCCTCATACAGTGCACCAACAAATACACACACGCAAACCGTCCATCATTCTCACAGTTTACGGAACATCACAAAAATACTTAAATATTTGCATTTCACAATAAATTCTCAAAACACATCATTTTAAATGCATCGTGCGAAGTTTGCGAACTAATACTCTGTGTGATGTCTGATCAGAGCAGTCGTAAGCAGAGCTATCTAGATGTCAATGTCTTGGGCCTTTACGACGCTCTCATCAACCATCGTCTCATTGTCGGTGTGCACTGTAAACAGTGATAGGCAAAATATCCATTTGAATAAGCACCAACTGTCAAATTTATGATCACTACTTGAAGGCACTGCCTTAGATATTTGATGTACATGACAAATGTATTATAATTATGTTGCAATAGATGTATTAGGTGTGATTTATTATTATTATTTTTTTTTCATAAAAAAAAAGTCATAAAAGAGGGGTGCATCTTATATGCCGGCAAATACAATATATGTGTTTTCCATTCTTGGTCAGCAGCAGCTGTAACAACCAATAAAAGCAAAACAGAACTAAACAAACCACAGACAATTTGTTTTTACTGCATTAAATTAGAAAAGAACATACCAAGAATAGCATCCCCCAAAAATTCCAGCCGTTGGTAACAATCTGTAATCCTGTTCTGTACATAAGAAGCATGGCTGAGAGCTTGTAACAAGTATCCTCTATTCTGGAATTCGTATCCTAAAATTTTTTCTAGCTTTGTAGCTCCTTCAAGATGGAATTCTATTTCTCTGTCCGACCCAGGGCGTAGAATCGGGGACGGTTGAGGATCAAAGAGAATTCTCTGTGGCGAGGCGTATTCTGCAGGTAGAATTTCCAACCAGTTAACGAACCTGAGAGCACCATCCACACCAAACTCCTGGAATGTAAGAAGTGGCACATAAGAAAGTCTCATATGATGCAAAGCCTTTCAAGAATTCTAAACTTATGACATGTATCTAACATCAGGGTGGCCACTAAATCTTCATTTTCAAATTCAAGGTTTTTTCCAGATTAAAAATAATTATTTTCCAGGTTTTCACAGAAATTTTGCTGAAAGGGATTAGCAAACAACTATACCGTAAAGAAACTAGTTACATATTTTTAAAACACGTCATCCAAGTTGAATCATGTCACGTTGTAATATACACCAGCAGTGGCGAATCCAGGATTTGTGTTGGGGAGGAGGGGACGAACAGAGCTCATAAAAAATGTGGCATTGTACCTCAAACTGATCTAAAGAGAACCAGCTCATATTATGAGGTTTTCCTCATGGTTTTGGGGATCTGCAGCCCCATAGACCCCCCCCCCAGCCCCCCAGATTCGACACTGACACAATGTATAGTACAGAGTGCACATTTTAAGTTGACAAACCAGAATAACTAGAAAAAAAAAGAGTATATATTTAACAACGCTTTTCACCATTATGAACGGACGGCAGAGGCTTAGGAAATGATACTAATCTTGAACTGTCTCCGCCGTTTGGGAGCGGTGAGGGTGGCTAGTGTAAAATTTTAAATGGAAACTCCCATTTTTCTTATTGCAGATTCAGATTCTACAGACCAAATCATGTATGGATTGAATTTTTTTTCTTTCAATAGGCAACATATTGCACTGTAAATTATTTGCCATACTGCTGAAGAAATGTACCACCCAGGAAAGAAAAAGGTTAATCATATTGATGATGTTTCAGAACTCTACCAAATGATACGACATGTACATTTCTTCCCGGCTAGTTCAATTAACTGTTTTTTCGGCAATTCGTAACCGGTATTCAGATGAGGGCAATCTGGACTAAGGTATCACTTTGGAAGACTGCCCAGTCCACTGTGAGGAGAGGGAGGGATCACTTTGGGAATCATTTGGTAGTGTTCTGAGGCATCATGAATATGGTTTTCATTTATTTTATTAGTACATTCCTTCACCAGTAAGGCAAGTATTTCTTACTATTACAGCGCCATCTGTCATAAAAAAATATCAACCAGACCATAGCTGACGTGGGCCTTAGAATCTGAATCTGCTATAAAAAAGAAGGGGTTCCCATTTAAAATTTTACACTTGACGCTATACCCCCCCTCCCCCCAAATGGAAATTGCTAAAATTTAGTACAAATAAATATCGCCTGCAATTTCGCAGTCGCGCCTTACGATAACATCGCGTCTCTTCGACGTACATCGCGAGGAATTGAGTCGCGTGGTTGAACAACACTTCGAGATATATACAGAAAAAGATAACAGAATACGTAACCTATAATTATAAAACTTTTTAAACCACCCAGAAATATATTTGAAAATGTTTTTAAACACAAAAATGAAGCGATGAATATTATTTAACCCGCGGGCACCAGCGATCTGAGCATTTTGTTCACCGTGATTCTTAAACGACTGGCATTTTGTTACTTTTAAATATTAAACTTTGAGGTTTTTTCTTACTAAAACTACAGGGATTACTTATTTACACTTATTAAGTACATTTCGAACTGGTCGTCTAATCTGAGCAATAGGCTATACACGCGAACGATCGTTTAACTCTTAAAGCCGCGAGATCTCATGGGTTTAAAATCCCGGTTTCTGGCTTAAATTCAAGGTTTTTTCCCGGTTGTCCCTGGTTTTTTGAAATTCAAGGCTTTTTCCCGGTTTCAAGGTTCGGTGGCCACCCTGAACTTATTCACTGCTATCAGCACCTGCATTTCATTGATTTATTTACTTTATTGGTGAAACCTGAATGTCAGGAAAGAAGATAGGCAGCCTATTTTGCAATGTAGAAATCAAATGTATTTTATTTATGCAAAAAACCTTTTTCTTTTAATCTACTCAAGCAAAAGTCAGATATTACTTGACAGTAGTTTCAATAATGCCTTTTTTTATTATTTTCTCCACTTTAAAACAAGCGTGGATTTGGTAAAACACAAAGGAACAGCTGAAAAATTGATATGCATAATTTTGTACAGGCTTTTCCTTCGGATCACGTTAATATTTTATGCGTTTATCCAAATGGGATAATTTTTTGCACGCTTGACCTTCAGAGAAAGAGGAATGTCATTGTACACATAAAATTTTTTTTTTGGTACATGGCAGAGGGTGCTTTACTCATGTAGTTTAACAAAATGTACTGTTTTATTCCAATCTTGATGAAATTTTGCACACTTAACCTTCAAAAGCGGAGGAACATCAATGATATGAGGAACATCAGTGCTATGGTGCATGGCTGAAGGTACCTAGTTGACACCTTTTCACCAATCACAATGAAAGTTAACGATACCAAGTTTGCAGCTAGTGAACAACAGAGAAAGAAGATGGATACTAGTTTCAACTGTATAGCAGTCATCCTCAGACCATTCATTTAAAATTATCATGGGTGTTATGAGGATAGGTTGTAAAACTTACCACAAAGACCATCACTGAACTGCAGACAGGTATGTGAAGTAAGACAATACTTGCACCCCCCCACCCTCTTTTTCCCACACACACACACACACACACACACACACACACACCCTTCATGAGTACACAAATACTCACTTATACAATCATGAAGGCAAAACTCAGAAACTCACAACCATCATATATGGCTACTACTTTTCGCTGCTAAGGAGCTTGGTAAGGTGGAGAGATTAGCCTGCCTAGCCATAACAGGCGGAATTAGCAGCACACCAACTGCTGGGATGGAAACAATGCTGGATATGCACCCATTACACCTTTGGGTCAAGATGGAGGCAGCGGCTGGTGCATACAGACTCAAATCTGGCAACAACTGGAACTCTTCAGGATATCCAGAATCACACACTAAAATAGTGAGTGAGGTAAATATAGGAAAGGTTGGGGAAATGCCAGCCGACTATATTATAACCCCATACTGGTTCAACAAGCCTTTCAAAATAACAACTGGAAGCAGGGAGCAGTGGGAGAAAATAGTTTGACACCGTACGGGGGATATTGTCTGGTTCACTGACGGGTCAAAATCAGACCAAGGTGTTGGGGCCGGGGTATATGGGGTGCAGCCAAGACTGGAGGGCGTCATCTCTCTAGGGAAACTGGCCTCAGTATTCCAGGCGGAAATCGCCTGCCATCAGGGCGTGTGTGGAGGAGAATTTGCATAGGTGCTACAAAGATTGTAGCATCTATATCTATTCAGACAGCCACGCAGCCCTGAGATCACTGGCAGCTCCTGCAACAAGGTCTAAAATTGTTGCAGAATGTCACACGGTTCTGGTGGAGTTAGGGGCAAGCAATAGAGTAAACCTATTGTGGGTCCCTGGCCACTCGGGGATCAGTGGCAAAGAACATGCCGACAGATTAGCCAGGATGGGGGCAGAGACTCCATTTACTGGACCGGAACCTGTCCTGACAATCACCAAGGCAATGATCAAATTGGAGCTACGTAACTGGCTCAGAAGACAGCACGTAGAATATTGGACCAAAGTCCATCAACAAAAACATGGCAAGGTAATGATGCCAAAGCCTTGTTTTAAAAGAAGCTCTGCAATCCTGGGTCTTAACAGGAGAGAGATTAGACTCATGGTTGCATTGCTGACAGGCCATGGGAATTTCAAAAAACACCTACATACAATGGGAATAACAGAAGAGGACCCTAAATGTAGGATCTGTGATGACGGTGATGAAACTGCATCACATCTGATCTTCGAATGCATTGCATTGGAGAGTAAAAGGCACAGAACATTTGGGACAACCAGACCCGAAGAAATTGTGTCTAATAAAGAACTGCTAAAGGGACTCCTTGCACTGTTCAAGGGTATTGGTTGGCTTTACTAGATATACAGGGAGCGATACTGCACAATAAACTTAGTTTTGGTGCGGGCAGTGGCGGGTTAAACCAAGACTGTTTTGGCTTCCCTGAAAAAATCAAATCAAATCAAACTACATTCCGAGTAGTACTCTGCAATGAGAGCAACTTGGAAAGAGATTGGAAGGGGAGCACAGCACTGAGAGGCTACAAGGCGAAGCTGGAGATCGACACAGCACTGCCTTATGGAACACTTGGGTTATACATGGATGGAAAGAGGCGCAGCTTACTAATATGGAAGGGATGGGAGAAGAGAAGGAAAAAAGATAAGAGGGTAGATAGCTGTTAACGACACATGAATTTGGATAGGTGTAGGAAAGAAGGAGGGGATGTGGTGTATGTGGTGACAATAGGTTACTGTAGGTTGAGGTCTGGATAATTTCAGGACTGGACAATGTACTGTAAAGCTAACTCCCATCTGTGAACACCGGAAAATCTGGTAGTGTGGGGTGGGGTGGGGATTCAGGTAGCTCAGGTTGTGAAGCAGCCATTGAAATCAAGCACTATTATTCAGCTGCATACTGTGCCACAGTATGCTGTCGGCCAGTCTGGCAGTGGCCATTTATTTTGATGGTTAGCAGGATTGTCATCATCTAACATATAAAAATTAATGTTTGTGGGTTCATATTTTATGTGACATCGTACATTTCATTCGAGTGCGATGAGACTTAGTCAGCATATTCCTTGCACTTTCGCGAAGGTTATAGGAATAATTACATCACTGTATGACATATACTTCAGGAGATATGACATTATAAACAAGGAAATGCCTGGAAAAACTGTTGCTTATCTCCTCCTTAACCACTGGACCGATTTCAACCAAATTTGGTGCTCATATTCCATACTGTGAGGTAACTATTGCTGTAGACGTAAGAACCAGGTAAGAACCATCAATGACCAGGGTTCTCGCCAAGGGTGCGGCTAGGATGAAGGAGATCAATGCCCTCCCCCCAAAATTATGTTCTAATATTTCTATAAGTTAGACTAGATGTCATAATTTACAGTTTTTATTGTGCTGATCCCCCAAAAACAAAATTCTGATTACGGCCATACTTATGACAAACATTTCACGAGCTATGAGTATGGTGCACGGCAAAAGGTACTTTACCTACAGTCCTCAATGAAATCTACTGTTTTATTTCAATCTTGATTAAATTTTGCACACTTAACCTAAAAAGCAAGGTGAAGGCCACTGTCTATTTAAAATTTTGTGTGTTGCATGGCGGAGTGTACTTAACTTATGGACTTTGCCAAAATCTACATTTTTATTCTGAACATGATGAAATTATGTACATTTGACCTACAGCAAGCTATCATATGATGACTAGAGGGAACATTGTAGTAAATTTTTCAATGTTTCACGGTTCACCACGAAAGTTCATAGAATCGAGATTTTTTATAAAGAGAGTTAGCGAAGGATAGTAAGCCACATTGGATGTGAGGAATTACTTCAAGATGACTGAGGACGGTTAGAAGGAAAGATCAAGAGGATCACTGCTGGATCAAAGAAAATTAGTTACAGCACAAAGTGACAAATTATGTTATTTAAAGACCCTATGGAGGCCATAAATCTGTACTACATTAAGTTAAAATATAAGGTTTTACCCTACGAATATCGGGCCCAGTTGTCTTGGGGTAAAGCGCTCAACTAGAAACTGTAGGGTCATGGGTTTGAAACCTGGTTTGGACCTCAGATTTTTTCAGTCTGCATTTTAACCCATCCATCACCTGTCAACTATGTGAGGAGTCACCAGAAACGACACATGGTTTGGATTCCACATTAAGCTGTAGGCCCCCTTTCCCCGGTTGGATAACTGGGGTAGGCTAGGGACATTCAAGTTGCCGAAGTGGCGTCCAATTGAAAGACTTGCACCAGGCCAATGAGCCAAACAAAATTAATAATAATAATAATAATAATAATAATAATAATAATAATAATAATACCCTATGAATACTTAACAATGGAAAATCCGACTGGAATGTCAATAAAAATGCATAGATAACTTTCCATAAAGGTGCTTGCTGAGCTACTGACAGGCATGTAAAATAGACAATCTCAGTCACAAAACTTAAATTTTCGGTCCTGGCCTTCATCAGAAAAAGAAACACATTCACAAAATCAGTCAGATGTAACTTGTACACACAACCACCATCTCCAGCCATTCCAGCGCTAACAGCATCTTGTAGTGAGTAAGAAAGAGACCGCAGAGGGAAGAATGCCGAATAAGGGTGGGAATGGAAAGTTCCACATTGCATGATGAGGGTAAACGCTCCAAAAGGGAACATGCAATGCAGCATTAAATACTGTGAAAGGAGAGGATAAAAGGGTAGTGTACAGGTGTGTGGGGAGGGAGGGGGCATTTGAAACAATACAAATAATAAGGGAAAAAATAAAACAATATACAAAATAAAAAAGTAATTAATTAGGGGATATTGTAAGTGGTGACACACAATTAGAAGGAAGACATGAATTGGGAACAACTCATTATGAGTGGGGGAAAGGATGTTCAAATGTTTGTAAATCCATCGGACCAAACTGCGGGGTCATCAGTCCGTAGTTTACAAACTACTTAAACTAAGGTAAACTAAACTAAGGGCAAACACACACACCCATGCCCCAGGGAGGACTCGAACCTCCGATGGCGAGCAACCGCACTGTCCGCAGTGAGGCGCCTTAGACCACTCGGCTACTCCACCGTAGCTGGGGGAGAGGGGTAATGTTAGACATATGGTGTAGGGATGTTGGGTTAGGTAGAGGCCCGGCAGTTGCTGAACTGTAGAATGTGTTGAAAGAACAACTCCCATATGGAACGTTCAAAGGAGCTGATGATGAAGAGGAGGATCCAGATGACCTGGGTAATAAAAAGCAGCCACTGAAATCAAGAGTTGTGTTCAGCTGCATGCTATGCCAGAGGGTGGTCCATCTTGCTTTTTGCCACAGTTTGATGGTGGCCTTTAATCCTGATGGACAGCGGGTTTGTTGTCATGCCAATATAAAATGCTGTGTAATGATTGCATTAGAATTGGTAAATCACGTGGCTGCTTGCATAGGTGGTCCAACTTCTGATGGGATAGGATAAGCCTGTGACAGTACTGGAATAAGAAATGCTGATTGGGTCTATTGGGCAGGTTTTGACCCAGAGTCATCCACAAGGATATGATCCCTTTGCTAAGGGTTTGAGATTGAGAGTGACATCCACATCTCCAGGAGAAGCTGGTCGTGCGTGAAAGTTTTGCCCGAGTGTGTCAATGTATGTGTTTCTTTTTCCACTGAAGGTCACAGGTGAAAATTTGGTGAATTTGTCTATTTTACATCAGCAACTCAGCTAGTGTCTGTGGCGAGTTGGTATTTCTGAATACTTACATTAAGATACACGCCAATGAGGGCTTCCACGGCATCGGCCATGGCCTTGTCGTTGACCGTCTGCACCCCGAGGTAGTCCTCCATGGAGGAGTGCACGCTGGGGTCCTGGTCCCACGCCCCCAGCAAATCCTTCACGTCGGCGATCGTCTCGTCCTCCACAATGCCTGTTTGCTGCTCCTCCTCCGACAGCTCGAGTCGGTACAAGAAGTTCGGTGACACGTTCTGCTCCAGCATCAAATTCCTGACCTTCTCAGGTACGGTAATGCCGGGTGGGAGCCAACCGTCCTTAGGAGTGAAGTCGTGTACCTAAAATTATGAGGCCAAACATGGTTTAAACTGATATCTAAATGTGAGGTGCACACTATAAAATTGCTATCGCCGAAGTTTATAATGCCACAAAAGACCGTACTTCTATACTGAAGTATTTGATACCCAATTCTAGATGTCTATAAATCTTCAACAATGGAAGATAGATAACAACTCACCATAAAGAGGCTTGCTGAGCTGCTGACAGGCACGAAAAATAAAGCACTCAAATTTACACAACTTAAATTGTTAGTTATTATTAAGAATAAGATATAAATGTGGAGTAAAAAAATTGAAAGAAAATTGTTACATTTATTCATAATAAAAAAGCTTGTAGTTATATTTTGCCAGTTTAAGGTCCGGGGGATATGCTTGTCCATAAATAATTTATTTAGTTAACGTGGGAATAACTGTGTTTAATTTCTTTGAACTTTATTTCTCCAGCAATTGTTCTACAAATATTGACTTCTTATGTTTGGTCACTGAGCAAAACACGGGAGAGCATGATTTCTAATTGCCATTGGGAGTTCGGATGTTTTTAAAGAACTGGGGTTGATAGTTTGGAACTAAATGTTGAGTCATTGTCCTAAGGTAATGTGTTTTCAATTGCTTCTAAAGAGACTTTCCTTACAATAAATTTTAGATTATTCATCTTATATTTGTGATTTAATGGTTACCAATTTTATGTTATTACATAGCCAACTGTGGCCTTCAGTTCCAAAAGTCAGAGCAAAGGTATGTTTGTAGTGTTAGCACATCTCCTGACCTCTTCAGTAGGTAAGTCCGTTTGTACCAATAAAACTTTCGGACATACAACATCCAATGGTATATTAAGAACATTTCCATAATGTACATTAAAAACATCGCAGAATTCTCTCTTTCTTTCTCTAGTAATTCCCAGATTGATTTATTTATTACCTGAAGAATACCTCCCAGCTCTTTCTGTTTTGCTATGTTGTAAAAATGGGAGTTTCCAACAATATGGTTCTTGAACACGGTGAGGGCGCCTTCACTGAGGCGATCAAAGTGGATGAAGAGGAAGAGGCCCACAGAGAACTTCAGAAATGAGTCTCCCAAGGTCTCCAGGCGTTCAGAGTTGAACACGTCATGACTGGAGGCTGCCGTCAGAGCCTGAAAGAAGTAAGGTGTAAAACAAACTATGATATCAGTATCTGAATGGGCACAAAACAATAGTACGTGAGAAGAAAATATTACGTACTTAATATTGTACAGTGCACTAGAAAAAAAAGGAAGCTTGAACAGCTGACAAAGAAATACATTGAAACTTACAGAAATATTATTACTAACTTTATTTGCAATGCAAATTATGATACCCAATTATTTTATATACACTTAAATTGAAAACTTAACCTTATCAATAAAGCTAGATAGTCAATGGATAAAAAAGCAGCCCTCGGTCGCAAATTAACAATTGTTTGACCTGATTTCAGCAATGACTCAAAAATTATAAAATAAAACAAGTCACATAATGAAATATACTACTCAGCTGTATGACGCCTCCATGCAGGCGTGCAGCCCATAGTGGCCAGCATTTTCTAAAATTTCTTTTTAAACATTGTGACGTAAGCTTTACAGCTGAGTAGTATATTTTATTATGCGACTTGTTTTATTTTATAATTTCTGATGAAGGCAATCTTAGTCATTGCCGAAACCAGGTCAAACAATTGTTAACTTGCGACCGAGGGCTGCTTTTTCATCCATTGACGTTGTTAACGGTCGCTGAGAATAACAGCTATGTTTAAAATTTTAAAGCTAGATAACACTCACACATTAATAAGCTAATAATAATATTTAATGAGCAGGTTTGATGTCTTGTATTTAAAGTCTTGCATATTTAGAAACTGACTCCCTAATATACAAGGGGCATTTGAAAAGTCCTTGCAAAATTAAAAACTACTAACATGTTCGGGGAATACAATTTTTGACCGTCTCCCTTTAGACTTATATACTTCATCCACTCCTGCTCTAATATGTTGATCCTTTCCGAATAATAGGAATTGTCCAAGCCCGTAAAATAGCTATTAGCTTCTGCAATCACCTCCTCATTTGAATGAAATCTTCATCTTGCCAGCCTTTTCTTCAAATTGGGGCGATGTTAAATGAGTTGGAATCCTATTTCCAATAATTCTGCAATCACAACAGTTGAGGTGTGTGCTGGTGCATTATTGTGATGGAAAAGAACTTTTTTGTGGGCCGATCACTGGCGTTTTTCTTGCAGCTCTGTTTTCAAACAGTCCAATAATGATGAATAATATTCACCTGTAATAGTTCACCCTGTTCCAGATAGTCAATGAGGATTATCCCAAAAGACCATCGCCATAACCTTTTCAGCCGAAGGACCGGTCTTTGCCTTTTTTGGTGCTGATTCTCCCTTGTTAACCCATTGTTTAGATTGTTCTTTGATCTCAGGAGTATAGTAATGTAGCCCCGTTTCATCTACATCGACGAAATGACCCTTTAAGTCCTGCAGATTCTTCCTGAACAGCTACAAACACTTCACATGTTTCCGTTTTTTGTCAAGCGTGAGCAATCACGACACCCATCTTGTGGATAGCTTTCTCATGTCGAAATGTTTATCAAAACAGTTATGTTCCCACTCACTAGCAATTTCATGCACCTCAACTCTCCTGTCATCCATCACCATATCATGGATTTTATCAATGATTTCTGGAGTCGTAAACTCCACAGGGGTCCTGAACGTTAATCGTCACTTGTGCCCATGTGGCCATTTTGAATTTTTGAAACCATTTATTTATATAAACTGTTCAAATTGAAGGTGCAGAGTCACTATCACCACAAGAAATTCTTTTTCATCCATTCTTTGATAATCACTCGACTTCCTTGATTCACACAAATGCCAAACACAAAGAAACTTGGTGTGCATTCTTTACAAAGATGCTACTAACTAAAATGACCTCGATACTTGCCAGTGGTGCTATCTCCCTGACTTTGGATGGACTTTTCAAATGCCCCTCATATATGTTATGATGATCTATGTTTGTCATTCTGCATATAATTTTAATGGTAATTTTCAGACAAAATAGTAATGAAGTGTAATGAGGGTTTTTCTGTTTCCTCAGATATACTCCAAACTACAAAACAAGATGCATGATTCATTCCTACGAATGTTGGGAGCAGCCTGCTACCATCTAAATGCTATTAGACTGACGGTGCACCAGAATATGGTTCCAGAATGTGAATGTGTATTATAAAAACATCTATTAGGCAAAATATTGTAACTCTTTAACTATAAAAGATATTTCTGGTATGAAACTGCAGCCAGTTCACATCCGGGTCCCCTTAATGTTGGGTAGCAATATAAATTTCACCAACTGAAGGAATGAGTGTTTGCCATTGACATTCCATCAGTAGTGCTATGAAGGAAGGAAATCCCAAACAGGATCATGCCTTTAAATGAGATATGAGTACAATGGCTGAATTCAAACTGACGAGCAGTCCTTGATGCAAACTCATTCTCCCAATAAGCCCAAAAAATTCAAGGAGGCACTGACAACTCTAAAATTATGGTCATAGTTTTTTGGGATCAGAAAGGAATTTTGACGACATATTTCATTGGTTGGTTGGTTTGATTTTTAAAGGGACTAAACGGCTACGGTTATCAGTCCCGACATATTTCATTTGAGTAACATATGAGAATACTGTGAAACCACATGTTCATTGTGAGACCCTAAACCCCGAAGATCAATAGAAAACAAATTGCAGAGGACTTTTAACTAATAAGGTGAACTCTTTATCATACCCGTATCAGATGTTGTGGTAAGTTAGTCCAACAGACTGCCCATCAAAAATGGGACAAGGGTCAAGCTTGATAACAGAAAGAACGTTACGGAACTGTGAAAAAAGAAACAAAATAGAAACAGTGCATAGTCCAATTGAAAGATGTACACATCAAAAGAATTTGGAGAGCCATGGTAATGTGGTTTTGTGGCCACGGTCTTCAGCAGTATTGCAGGAGATCAATATTAAAACCTCCTATATGTTGAATCCACCATACCCCCTACACAAAATTATGATTTGTCTGCCCAGTCATGGATGTGTGTCCCTTTATTTAGTCTTAGCAATTGTCATACTAGTCACTGGTTACAGTCAATATTAAGAATATATCACTATTACAAGTACGTGATGAGTAGTGAGAGTAGGGGAGATGCTACATAGACATTGTGCAGAAAAGAAAAGGAGCATGTGAACGAATTGTGAACTATCCTATAAGAAAGGAATACAAGTCATAAAAGAGAGAGAGAGAGAGAGAGAGAGAGAGAGAGAGAGAGAGAGAGAGATAACATGTGGTTACTCGAGTAGAACAAATTATAGATCCCTTCATTATACCTCGCTGTTGCAAACTGACATTATATACATATATGCAAAATAGATTTCAATGAATGGATATGGCAATATGACCGGATGGACAATTCATGGGATCGGGGAGTTGAAATTTATGTAAATCTGAACAATGATCTCCCACTTCACAATTCAGCAACCATGACCATAGGAGAATGCAATTCCTTTGATTTTGCACATCTTGAACTTGTACCATTCACAGTTTTATTTTGATACTTTTTCACAGTTCAGTACACCTTCCTAACTAAATGCTTAATCTGTTTTAAGTTATGGACAGACTACCTGTTGGGCCATCTTACCACTTAAATCTTCCTACAGAACACTATAATAACCCAACCACCACAAACCTGACCAATTCATACAAACCTTAAGAACTTCAGCGAGCTGAGGTCCCACACCTCCACCCTGTGCGTCCAAAAGTTTTATCGTAGGAACTTCAATCTCTGCAACACATGGCTCCTTGTTTTCATCTTCTAAACCATTTTCCAGTACTGTTTCCCCATTAGAAGATTTCTTATCATCCTTATCATCCTCCGCATCAATACCTCCATAACAATATTTATCATACAGAAGAATCTGAAACAAAAGTTATGTTAGTTAACGCAGAAAAATATAGTGATGCTAATACTGTAGTAAATAAATACTGCAACCAGCCACAAGGTTTTTGTAAATCAATTTATTTCACCATTACTAGTTTCGGGCCTGAGCACATTATTATATGGTAGTGTTGATTTCAGGTCTACATTGGTGTTCTAAAATAAAGTTATGTGAGAATCCATAGGTTTTGTAAGATTATATATTTCTATTCTAAATATAACAAAGTTTTCATGCATTATATTGTTTACATTTGATTTATGATTACATCTATTGCTTATACACTTCAGAGAAGGGTCTTCTTCATACGTTATAGGAGAGAGATGTGTGGGTTTGCATCACTCCATGTTGATTTGTGAGGTACACTAAATTCAAGATTGATGCAATGAATCTAACTTGCAGTAAAACCCCACTTCTATATTCCCAGATTTTACGTTTTTACCACCACTTAACACAATTTTTTGTTGGTGCCACCAAATTTCCTATGGTCATGATATTAATTTTTTTATGTTAACATATTTGCATTTTTCCCCACAATTTAAACTTTTTGAAACCATGTTCATGGAGGAAAAAATGACATAATTGACATAAATTGATGCTGGCATGGTTTTTGCCTTCAAGTGTACTGTTGATAAACGTTATGCAGTCAAGATTTTTGGACACACGGCATACATGCAAATGTACATTTCATGTTTCATTGTTTTCAGTATGTGCTAAGTTGACTCACAGCACGGTGGATGATGGGAACATCCCATCAGTGACCGCATCAAGTGTCAGCTTAGATATTGGTAGTTTTTCATGCTTTGTACAACATGTTTTGAGAATTTATTCCTCCTGTGAAGTGCAAATATTTATGTAAGTGTTTTTTTGTTACATTAGATAAATGTTGAAAATAAAGATTGTTTGACTTCCCCAAAGCACAGGCTCACCGTTAGAAACAAAAAAACACACACAAACATTCAAGTTTTTGCCACTGCTGGCAGCTTCTTCAGGAAAAGAGGAAGGGAGGAGAGGAGAAAGGAAAGGATTCAGGTTTTAAGGAAGTGGAAAAGGAGTCATTCCAATCCCAGGAGTGGAAGGACTTACCTTAGGGGGAAAAAAGGAAGGTAAACAAATACACCTCACACTCACACATATCCACACACAAACACACCTAGGCAGACATTTGTAAAAAACAAAAGGCAACTTCTTTGCACACAAACGGTGTCTAATCAATTAACTATAGTGTAAAAAAAGCATCCACAAGATTCATTTGCTTCGGGGGAAAAGTCTTTTGTTCTTTGAAAAGCCTTCTTGTATAAAAAGGAAAATGTTTGTTTATCAATTGTTTACAGTCCCACGATATATATTGATATTTATATCATGTTAGCAGGAATGTTCCACCATGTCCATTGCCGAGGTGCTATTCTGCTGCTTGCAGAGCCTTGGCAGTAGTGGCAATTTTCTTTGGAACACAGAAGCAGAATTAAAATTTGTGACATGGAGGGAAGTTGTACTTAGACTATTCCGAAATGCCTTAGTCGTTAGAGGTGCGGTGGTCTAACAGTAAGACATCTACCTAGTAAGCATGGAGGTCTGGATTTGATTCCCAGCTGCACCACAAATTTTAATTCATTGCTTCACATTTATCTTTAATGTCTTAGACATATTTGAGATGAAAAACCATCTCAGGGTTTCTCCATCTATATTTATAACCATTAACAGATTAACGGACTTGTGCCCAGCTCCGGTAGATCCTCGCCGAGCGTGAAGAAATGCCGCAACGTGATGTCTGAAGCAGTGCGGAAGGGAATCGACACTGTGCATCCTGCAGGGCTGTCCGTAGATCCGTAAAAGTACAAGGGATTGGCGATCTCTTCTAAACGATGCATTGTAAAGCATCCCAGATATGCTCAACTGCTCAAAAATGTTCATGTCTGGGGAGTTTGGTGGCCAGCAGATGTGTTAAAACTTAGAAGAGTTTTCCTGGAGCCAGTCTGTAGCAACTGTGGATGCGTGCTGCTAGAACTGCCCAAGTCTGTTCGAATGCACAGTGGACAAACAGATGCAGGTGTTCAGGCAGGATGCATACACAACACGTCACCTGTCAGAGCCGTATCTATGTGTATCAGGGGGCCCATAAACATCACTCCAACTGCACATGCCCCACACCATTACAGAGTTTCCACTAGCTTCTTATTTATTTATATTTTAATTGTGGTTTTAGGACGCACAACTGCTGAGGTCATTAGCGCCCAAAACTGCCCATAGTAAAATCGAACTGGGGTTAGAACTTAAATGGATTTCGCCATATTTGCACGATGTATAAATAGTAAAACTCAGTCAGCAGAATGTGGATCATCAGCTAAAATATCTGACATTTCAACTGGTAAACATACATCATGACGGAGACAATTATATATATATTTCGTATGCGAGCTACAAACAGTATATAATAAATTCACAAATTGTAAAATAATAATGTCTACACATTTTTACAAATACATGAAAATTATGTACAAGAATAGTATGAACAACTTCATATCTCGTTCTTCCAGAAGTCTATATATGCCATTGCTGTGCTGCTGCAGGTCATCAGGTCTTGGGCTATGCACGCTCTTGGGTGATTTACTTGCGGACATTCCAGCAGGTGGTCCATGGTCTGTACGTTTCCGCACGAACACAACACACTTTCACTGATTCCCCACTTGTGCAAATTCTTGTTGCATCTACCCATTCCAGACCGCAGTCTGTTCAGAGTCTTCCATCTCTGCCAGTTAAGTTCTGCGCCTGGTGGCAGCGCCTCCTCAGCATAGTTGGCATGTCATTGTTGCTCCCGCCACAATTTTATTCTGGTAGTTCTTGGTGGGTCTGCGGGTTGTTCTGTTGAATGTAGAAAACTGCTTCTTGATTTAAGGCGTTTTGGTACAGTTTTGTACCCATGCAATGGGTGCCATTGGTCTTTGAGCTGTTTTAATCGTTCAATGCTGCTCTGTACCGATCGTTGAACCTTTGGTGGAGCGATTCCTGATAATGAGTATAGGTGTTCAACTCTTGTAGGTTTGAGACAGCCAATGATAAGCCTACAGGTCTGATTCAGGACAGGGTCCAGTTAGTTTGTATGACATGATCGTTCCCACACAGGACTTGCAAACTCAGCAGCTGAGTAACAGAGTGCCATTGCTGTCGTATGTAAAACTTTTGCATTAGCTCCCCGTTTTGAAGTTGTTAGTTTGCCGAGTAAGTTATTTCGTGTTTGGACTTTTGCCTTGCTCTTCTCAATGTGGCGCTTAAATGATAGTGTCCTATCAAGGGTAACTCCCTAGTACACTGGGGAAGGGCAGTGTTCTAATCTTGTGCCATTCCACCAAACATTCAGTTCCCTCTTTGCCTCTCTATTGTTAAGATGGAATAGGCAAGTCTGGGTCTTACTTGGTTGGGTTTCAGCTGATTCTTATTGTAAGAGTTTGTCAGATATTCTAGGTTTTCATTTAGTGTTTCTTCAATATCCTTGTAGTTTGATGCCTGAACAGCTATTGCCCTATCATCAACATATATGAAAGATCTTGACCGCGGACTAACAGGCTGGTCATTCATGTAGATATTGGGGAATCCCATTTTTCTGTAGCCGCCATCTGCTCTTGTTACCCTGGAATTCAACAAAATATCTTCTGTTGAACGGAATTGATTTGAGTACTGCAGTAAGTCGAGGGCTTTTTGTTGTTATTTTCACCTTAGTAATAAGGTGACGGAAACGATTAAAAGACGGACATTGCACTAAAAGGTGGTACACAGTAAAATGTACATCACAGTGCTCACATAAAGGAGCAGGATCAATGGTGGCTATAATGGCAGTGGCCAATACGAAGCAGGGCCAGTACAATCTCCTCTCAATGAGAGGGTCGAGACGATGTTGACCAAAGATCAGGCACAGGTTTAATGGCCCACAATTTGTTCCCTGACAGGGATGACCAATGTAAAAACCAACGGGAGATGATACACTGGGAGACGCCAGTGTGGAGGTCATCAGAGCTAGTAGAAAAGGTAGATAGCCGAGGAAGGAGAACTGCCTCCTCGGCAGCCGTATCCGCAGACTCATTCCCCAACACTCCCACGTGGCCAGGGACCCACAGAAACATCACAGTAGTTCCACTCGCTGAAAGAGAGGTAAGGCAATTGCGGATGCTTTGTACCAGAGGATGGATGGGATATAGCATGCGAAGGCTCAAAAGAGCACTCAGAGAGTCCGAGCAAATGACACTCTTATTGAGCGAGTTTCGCTGGACGTACCGTCAGAAGGGGTGAAGTCGATCAGTTGGGGGGAAGTCGACTGGCAATACAGAATTATAATTTACAATACTTCCACCTGGAGGCACATCCGGGAACTTCACGCTACACATACTTGCTGGAAGCCAATGAGTTGCAGAGTAGTGTTTACCTGTAGAATTTTCTATCTGAGTATCCGTTCAGCGACATTGTGGGATATAAACAAATGCATTTTGGTGGCCTGTGAATGAAGCAAGACTAAACCTGTCACAATATGACCTTATAGTCATATAATGCTGCTGTTTTTGGACTGTTAGTCAGTACGTGAACTCATTGCTATGTGATTTATGTATTTGCAAAAGCAGAAGTTTGTTGTATGGACGAGTAGTGATCTAAAAATTGAATTGTTGTGTTTTGTGGGGTGAAGTCAATCATGCCGCGAAGATACACGAAGAAGGTGGGAAGAGAGGAAAAATACCATTCAGGAAGTGAAGAAAGGGAAATTGAGTATTCATAAAGCATCTGAGTGTTATGGTGTGCCCTATACAACGTTAAATGAGTGGGTGAAGGGCAAACATAGATATAAATATGGTGGGCAGCCTGTTCTTAGTTCAGTACGCTAAGAATGTTTAGTTCATGGATTGATGAAGTGTGAAGAGTGGGGTTTTTCCTTTGAAATGACAAGATGTGAGAGATGTTGTTCTGGATATTCCTGATGTACAAAAGACTCCCTTCACACAAACTGTAACAAAAATGAAGCCTAAGGGCATTGGTTGTGGACGCTACAGTTTCCCAGATTTTGACATTTCAAACATTGAGTGAAAATTCTTTATGATGCAAGATAATTTTATGTACAGTGGTTATTTTTTTTAAAGGAAAATACAATGTTCTAACCATAAAATAGTCTATTTGTTAATTTTAATAGATGTTTGGTCCCTGAAAAAGACCCTCAACTATTTCAAAACTTCATATAAACATAGCCTACCATACATTGGGAGATATTTCAATGTAAAAGACGATCGGTTTCACCCCATTGCCTGGGTGAAGCCATTATAGATGAAGCCGATCAACTTTCAAATTAAAAGAACTCAAAAAGCACAATAGGCTAGTTCTATATTAAACATTAGATATAATGTAGAAATGCTAAGGATTACGCGTAATATTTTTGAAACGAAATCTTCCAAAGGTTCCCTCTAAAACAACAGAAAAACTGAATTTTTTGATTGACTTCACCCCTTCTAATGGTATTGGGTGGCTTGATATAATGCATACAGCTCAGCTGTAAAAATGAAACTCCATTCAGGGAGATGATATTTAAACGAGGCGTTACCAAGTACAAAGGCACACCCAACACCCTGGTCTGTCTTTGAGCCATCAGTGTATATGAACAAATTGTCATAAAATTTGAACTAGAGTGCGAGAAATTCTCTCCGGTAAACGAAAATAGGTGTGGAGTCCTTTGGAAGAGAATGAAGGTCCAAGTTAATACAGACTTTGGGACATAGCCGTGGTGGAGAGGTGCTCTCTCCAGTCGTGAAAATAGCAGGCATTGTAACACCGAGCTTGCCAAGTAACGAATGCAAGCATACTCCCGGTGGTACCAGAGCAGATGGGCGCATGGCAAAGAGACCGTTAAGTGAGTCATTAAAGAAAACTGCTTATGTAGGGTGTCCTCACATGGATGACAAACGGCTAGCGGAACGGCTAAGCATGAACTCCCGACAGTAAGAAAGGGGTAGTTCGGCGGCCTCAGCATAGAGGCTCTCAACTGGGCTAGCGTAGCCGCCATCTGCTCTTGTTACCCTGGAATTCAACAAAATATCTTCTGTTGAACGGAATTGATTTGAGTACTGCAGTAAGTCGAGGGCTTTTTGTTGTTATTTTCACCTTAGTAATAAGGTGACGGAAACGATTAAAAGACGGACATTGCACTAAAAGGTGGTACACAGTAAAATGTACATCACAGTGCTCACATAAAGGAGCAGGATCAATGGTGGCTATAATGGCAGTGGCCAATACGAAGCAGGGCCAGTACAATCTCCTCTCAATGAGAGGGTCGAGACGATGTTGACCAAAGATCAGGCACAGGTTTAATGGCCCACAATTTGTTCCCTGACAGGGATGACCAATGTAAAAACCAACGGGAGATGATACACTGGTAGACGCCAGTGTGGAGGTCATCAGAGCTAGTAGAAAAGGTAGATAGCCGAGGAAGGAGAACTGCCTCCTCGGCAGCCGTATCCGCAGACTCATTCCCCAACACTCCCACGTGGCCAGGGACCCACAGAAACATCACAGTAGTTCCACTCGCTGAAAGAGAGGTAAGGCAATTGCGGATGCTTTGTACCAGAGGATGGATGGGATATAGCATGCGAAGGCTCAAAAGAGCACTCAGAGAGTCCGAGCAAATGACACTCTTATTGAGCGAGTTTCGCCGGACGTACCGTCAGAAGGGGTGAAGTCGATCAGTTGGGGGGAAGTCGACTGGCAATACAGAATTATAATTTACAATACTTCCACCTGGAGGCACATCCGGGAACTTCACGCTACACATACTTGCTGGAAGCCAATGAGTTGCAGAGTAGTGTTTACCTGTAGAATTTTCTATCTGAGTATCCGTTCAGCGACATTGTGGGATATAAACAAATGCATTTTGGTGGCCTGTGAATGAAGCAAGACTAAACCTGTCACAATATGACCTTATAGTCATATAATGCTGCTGTTTTTGGACTGTTAGTCAGTACGTGAACTCATTGCTATGTGATTTATGTATTTGCAAAAGCAGAAGTTTGTTGTATGGACGAGTAGTGATCTAAAAATTGAATTGTTGTGTTTTGTGGGGTGAAGTCAATCATGCCGCGAAGATACACGAAGAAGGTGGGAAGAGAGGAAAAATACCATTCAGGAAGTGAAGAAAGGGAAATTGAGTATTCATAAAGCATCTGAGTGTTATGGTGTGCCCTATACAACGTTAAATGAGTGGGTGAAGGGCAAACATAGATATAAATATGGTGGGCAGCCTGTTCTTAGTTCAGTACGCTAAGAATGTTTAGTTCATGGATTGATGAAGTGTGAAGAGTGGGGTTTTTCCTTTGAAATGACAAGATGTGAGAGATGTTGTTCTGGATATTCCTGATGTACAAAAGACTCCCTTCACACAAACTGTAACAAAAATGAAGCCTAAGGGCATTGGTTGTGGACGCTACAGTTTCCCAGATTTTGACATTTCAAACATTGAGTGAAAATTCTTTATGATGCAAGATAATTTTATGTACAGTGGTTATTTTTTTTAAAGGAAAATACAATGTTCTAACCATAAAATAGTCTATTTGTTAATTTTAATAGATGTTTGGTCCCTGAGAAAGACCCTCAACTATTTCAAAACTTCATATAAACATAGCCTACCATACATTGGGAGATATTTCAATGTAAAAGACGATCGGTTTCACCCCATTGCCTGGGTGAAGCCATTATAGATGAAGCCGATCAACTTTCAAATTAAAAGAACTCAAAAAGCACAATAGGCTAGTTCTATATTAAACATTAGATATAATGTAGAAATGCTAAGGATTACGCGTAATATTTTTGAAACGAAATCTTCCAAAGGTTCCCTCTAAAACAACAGAAAAACTGAATTTTTTGATTGACTTCACCCCTTCTAATGGTATTGGGTGGCTTGATATAATGCATACAGCTCAGCTGTAAAAATGAAACTCCATTCAGGGAGATGATATTTAAACGAGGCGTTACCAAGTACAAAGGCACACCCAACACCCTGGTCTCTCTTTGAGCCATCAGTGTATATGAACAAATTGTCATAAAATTTGAACTAGAGTGCGAGAAATTCTCTCCGGTAAACGAAAATAGGTGTGGAGTCCTTTGGAAGAGAATGAAGGTCCAAGTTAATACAGACTTTGGGACATAGCCGTGGTGGAGAGGTGCTCTCTCCAGTCGTGAAAATAGCAGGCATTGTAACACTGAGCTTGCCAAGTAACGAATGCAAGCATACTCCCGGTGGTACCAGAGCAGATGGGCGCATGGCAAAGAGACCGTTAAGTGAGTCATTAAAGAAAACTGCTTATGTAGGGTGTCCTCACATGGATGACAAACGGCTAGCGGAACGGCTAAGCATGAACTCCCGACAGTAAGAAAGGGGTAGTTCGGCGGCCTCAGCATAGAGGCTCTCAACTGGGCTAGCGTAAAACGCTCCCATCGCCAAATGGATCCCTTGGTGGTGGATTATGTTAAGGCAGCGCACTATGTTCCACTAGCTTGAACAATCCCCTGTTGACATGCAGGATCAATGTCTCCATATCCGAACACACCCGACTACTCAGTACAATTGGAAATGAGAGATTCATCAGAACAGACAATGTGTTTCCAGTCATCAACAGTCCAACGTTGGTGTTGATGGGCCCAGGCGAGACGTAAACTTTGTCTCGTGCAGTCAGCAGTGGTACACGAGTGAGCCTTCGGCTCTGAAAGCCCGTACCAATGAATTCATTGAATGTTTCCTGTGGCCAGCATTGAAATCTGCAGCAATCTGTGGAAAGGTTGCACATCTGTGAAGTTGAACACATATTTTCAGTTGTTGTTGGTCCCATTCTTGCAGGATGTTTTTCCAGCTGCAGCCATGTTGCAGATTTGGTTTTACCGGATTCCCAATATTCACAGTGCACTTGTGAAATGGTCATACGGGTAATCCCCCCCCCCCCTTCATCACTACTTCGGAAATGCTGTGTCCGAGCCGGCCGAGGTGGCCGAGAGGATAGCGGCCCGCCAGTCACGACCTGCATGGCCACTATGGTTGGGGGTTTGAATCCCCCCCTCGGACATGGATATTTGTGCCGTCCTTAGTGTTAGCTAGTTCATAAGTAGTTTGTAAGTTTAGGGACTGATGACCCTGTAGTTAAGTCTCATAAGCTATACAAACATTTGAACTTTTTTTTTGCTGTGTCCCATCTCTCGTGCACTGACCATAATACCATGTCCAAATTCACTTAAATCATGATAACCTGCCACTGTAGTAGCAGTAATGTATCTAAAGTCTGCACCATACATCTGTTGTCTTATATAGATATTTTCAACTGCAGCGCAATCCTTCGAGTGTTAACATACCTGTGTTGGCAAATGTAAGCCTATACTAGTTTCTTTAGTTATTCAGTGTATATTACTGAAAGGCTCTTTACAGTGAAACCTGTTACAGTAGAACCCCAGTTTTACACTTTTCAAGGGACTTCAGTGAAATTGTGCAAAATGCAGGAAAACCTAAAATGTAGGAAATAATGTTTTAAATGGTAAAATATGCTTACTGGATCAGCCTTGCATTTTTGTAGTTTATTTGTAATATATGTACGCAATCGGCATCAAAATACTTGCCAGGAAGTTTATTATATACTAAATGTAATCGAAATTTTTACCATTTCAAGTGCCAGGCTTAGTATAACTCCAAAACTTCCGTTCGTTTTGTATTTTTCAATGTTTCACATGACAATATTAGAGATTTTATTCACATCCTCGAGTGCAAATATATGCTTAAGTATTTTTGTGACATTTGCACAGGATCGGCATCTCACACTATTATAGCGTTTTTGAGGTTGTGGGTATTATGGTGATGCCGAACCAAATAATTACCAACTTCAACAGGTAACATTCTTTATTAATCAGAAAATATGTAATTCGTTATTCACACATCAACAAAGCAACTGGTTCTGTTTGTCTGAGTACAGGCCAGCCACGCTAGCAAAGAAGCTGGCCGAAAGAGGAACTACACCGCCACGAGGTTATAAATTCTGTGCATCGTAAGTCAACTAGATGCATACTGCCAATAACGAAAAGCAAAATATATGTTTGAATAAATGCAAAGCGTCATGAAACTTGACTGCATAAAATTTATAAGCACTATACTTCAAGGCAAAAGCCATGCCAGCATCAATTTATGTCGATTACATCCATTTTTCTTCACGAACACGCATTCAAAAAGCGTAAAACGTGGGAAAAGTGTAGATATATTAACGCAAAAACGGGGGCGAATTAACATTGTTAACATAGGAAATTTGACGGGACTGACAAAAAATAGTGTAAATGGCGGAAAATGTATAATCCGGGATCGTAAAAATGGTGTTTTACTGTAATTAAAATAGAAAATGAACATTAAAAGAGAAACAGCTACACAATACCTGGGAGGAATAAACATTGATGAGAAAAACAATTTCACACAACACAAACACATAAATGCTACTAAAGCAAAGAAACTTTTTTATACTAGCTAGGATAAATGCTGCACATTACAGACTTTTCTATGAATCGGCAGTGAGTTTCGCAGCACATATATGGGCACTTAGGTTTGCTCTAGTGACCAACGGAACAACAATGAGGCATGGACAGAGGAGTGTATTCCTGAGGCTTTTGGGAGTCCTTTGCACTACTTCAACAGAGGCAATTTGTGATATATTGGGTACCATCCCAATCGAACAAATAGTCAGATACTGGGCTGCATGTTACTGGCTTAAAAGAGGAAGATATGATAAATTAAAGAAATAACAGGAGAAGACTTGGAATACAAACATTAACTCAACACTAGGCAACCGAATGGCTGGCAATGGGAGTGGGCCAAAGCAATGAAGGCTATAGAGTGTATAACTCCAGTCCTGGTCATGGAAACAACTATTTCCTCACTGGTCACGGTCCATATCCAGCACATCTTCAGTGCTTCTTATAAATGGGAAAACTAAACAAAGTAAGAGACCAAATAACCAGGATCATCTACCAACAAATGAGGCCATATTGGTGTCATAGCAAATGTCAAAGAGGTGACTGGGTTAGTTCAGAGGAGGATTCCAGCACAACACAGAGGACAGAACACTCTGAGACCAACCCTTACAAACCTAAATGGATGCTGTAACTGTAGTTACTGTACCAAGTGACAAGTTAAACCTGTCATTTCTTACGATGTTTAAATTTCTTAGTGTATAATTTAATCTACAGTTAAAAGAAGGAAAAAAAAAAAAAAACACATGAAGAGACATAATACAAATACATACATAGTATACTAACACCATGTACAACACAGATATAAGCATAAAAAACCAACTCATATTAGTTATTAACCTTTTACTGGGCAATGTTGCTCCCAAGTTATATCAAAATTAGAACTGGTTTTCTGCAACACACAAAGTTCTTTCCAAAACAGTTTGTAATACTATGACTCTTTATCAGACACTGCAACCATATATTATCGATGTACCTGAAATTATGCAGGCCTCAACCTACTGTAGCCACCTTTTTCTCTACATTCTACAGTACATATACCTCCTCCATTGTGTGTGTGTGTGTGTGTGTGTGTTTTTTTTTTCTCCCCCCACTCAATTCTAAGTTGCATCTCATTCCACCCATCCAGTATCTACTTGATCCGTACGGTCATGCTGTATTCGTCCCCACCAGCATGACAACCTACTCCCCCCTCCTCACCACTCAACACAGAGCATGATTCAGAGTACAGCAGCCAGAGATGAAGGTAGTGTGACTGAAGTGTGATTGTGTGAATGCTCTCTGTTCTGAGGAAGGCCAATGGCTGATAACCCTTTCATTTCCAGTCTTGTTCCTGATTTATAGAGTATTTTGTGTGTCAGTCTTTAAGGTCGCAAGGTTGGTGACGAACAATATGCTTCTAGTACGATATTTTGCCGCTTGGTACGGTGTGTAGCCACGTCTGAGTCATTAATTTATCCATCTTGGAGGTTGTGTTACTTTGGCGTCTGTACATTTGTGTGAGTGTGAGCATGAGTGTGGTTCATATTATTTTATTTCAGCAGTGAATTTTCCTTATCTTTGGTGCTGTGGTGAAGATTATGCTAGCATTATTAATTGGCCAGTGTTATCTATAGTAAATAAATAAATAAATAAAATAACACCCCAAGTAATACAATACGTCAATACAAATGTGTGTGTTGCACATGAAATATGACATAAAAAACAATTTTAAAATGCACTTTTTATTTTAGTGCAGTGTTTTAATACAGAAAACAATGAATTTTAATTCTTACAAAGCTGAATTCATAATGTGGGACTGAAAGTGTTACATGTTTTATGTGTATCTTTTTTATGTACGTGTCAGAGCTTGTCGTATGTCTTTGCAAACTGACCTTGTTATATTGTCCAATCCCAACATGGACTTTCAGCTATTAGATTTTATCATTGTATTGCTTTTTTTTTCAATTCTGCGTTGCTATTTTGTTCTTAAATCAGGAGAAGTGCTTATAATCAGTAGAGGAGGCCTTGAAGACGAGTTGTTATAGAAAAATGGTAGCATATTCTTATCTGGGACATTGCAAATAGCGTCATGATTACTGGGTACAAAATGACTTATTTGGTCACTTCTCAGATTATGAGTAATGAGATTAATGTAGGCTGTGTCTTCACAGATACTTGACTCTAAAATGTGGAAATTGTGGGTCTGTTCTGAGCTTTGTACCAAAAAGGACTTTTTCCTCAGTCATGTCACGTGAGAAAGTGCAAAGTGCAACAATTTTTTATTACCACAAGAACCAAACTGTAGTATTTATATTATACCAGCCATGCACCTTTTTTGGTCAGTGTTACTTACAGATGAGAAACTATATTTTGGGGGAAAAAAATAATAAATAAATAAAAAGAAAAACATGTAATATTGTGAAGGTCATACAAATCTAATTAAAGAATCTTAATATATTAATTTCACATTATTTGTGAGTGTGCCCAATGAAGAGTTAATCTACAGAGGCACTGCACAGGGAGGATGGGCTCGAGGTCACAATCTGTGACCTCCTCCCGGGGCAATGCAGGTCGAACACCATCTAATACTCATCCTGCCCTATCTTGTATTGCCCTTCTAAATACAATTTTCTTTCTGTCATAAATTTAAATTTCAGTAATGGAGGATGGATAATAACTCATCGTAAAGATGCTCACTGAGCTGCTGACGGGCACAAAAAATAGACAGTCAGTCACATACTCACTGGAATGGAAAGTTTTGATTTTGCATGTTGGATTGTAAAGGCTCTGAAAGGTGGGAATGGGAGATGTGGCATTGAATACAGTGAAGGAAAGGGATGGGAGAGGATGAAGTAAGGTGTAAAGGAATGCAATGGAAAATTTTTCATCCCCACCTTTACTCGGCATCCTTGCCCCTCCACTCCCCACCTCACTCAGAGGTTCCAACTTTTGAATAAGGCAAATAGTAATGCGACCTAGTACGTATAAGTGGAGAGGGAGGGCGTAGACTGCAGGTTAAGATATTTCGGTGAGTGCGCAGGTTAAGGAAGTTTTTAAAAAGTCAAATTTTGATGTCTCCATTTAGGTCCTCTTCTTCCAGCATTTTACTAGGCCTAATTAAATCCTTTTCCGTATTAGTTTCTTTCTTTCTTCCTTTTACATTCTTGAAAGTTCCTGCAGTGGGAGAGAGAGAACCGAAGTGACAGTGGAGCTCTTCAAACTTTAATTGTACAACCTAGTCGCTTTCTTAGCATCACTCAACTGCTTTGCGGTGAATGCTAATGGCATACTTTTAAGAAATCATTTTCATTTTTGTACTAGTAATGAACTTAATGCTGAGGTCCTAACAGTTGGTCAAAATTTTGAAATGAGATAACATTTATTGGTGATTTTCTTGTAGAACTGTATTTTACAAATAAGAAATGTTCATCACACACACAAAATTGCTGTATCAGTAGCTATGATGCAATAAAAAACACAATAAGCACAACTTCAACTCTAATCACAGATCAACGAACTAGGATATATGACGAACATCGTATATTTTTGCCCACACACTTCATGATTTTTTTTCTGCAGAGCACACCTACTATCACGTGACATGCCGCATTTTCACTGGATGCTGCCAGATCCCACAATGGAGCACCTTTGTTGATTCATCTCGTGTGCCGTATTACGCAGTTTTCGATTTTCTAGATGTTGCTGTCAGTATTGGTGATTTCCACAAGAACATGCAAGAAATTGTCAGTCATAACCAGTGTATTTTTGTCGATAATATCACACGAACGAACTTTAAAGGAACAGTGTTTTGATGACGGAAAACAAATGACAGATTTGTTATTTAAAACTGAAAATTGGAATTTGAACCACTCCAATAAACTCAAAATTTTAAACAATTTTTGTAACAATTACGATTAAATCATAATGGTTGGAATCTCTGCTCACTCACCGTAAAGATGCTTGTGGCGCTGAAGTGGCCAGACATGGTGGTTGTTTGTTTGTGTGTGTGTGTGTGTGTGTGTGTGTGTGTGTGTGTGTAGTTGTCTGAGTGATTGTGTGAATGTATGTTTCTTTTTCTTATGAAGGCCATAGCCAAAAAGTTAAGTTGTGCGAATGCGATTGTCTATTTTTCAGGCCTTGCAGTCGCTCAGTAAGCCTCTTTACAGTGAGTTGTTATCTATCCTTGATTATTGACACAGCAATAAGATTTTCCATTTTTAAATTTTCGATTAAATGTCCTTTACTATTTAAATGTACAATAAAGCTGTCATAAACACACAGAAAGAGGACAAAAGATCACCATGACGCCCCACCTCCACATGTTGTTGTATAGCAGGAGGACTGTGCGGCAGGGGTCGTGGACTGAGTTGGGCAGTTTATTACACCACACTAGTAGTCCAAATGCAGCATGGAAAAAAATAAAAAATTTCAATCCAAGTGCCAGTATTTGCAAGAGTTTCAATCATATGATCTGATTATTTATTTGAGCAGCTTTTTCAAATACAGTAGTACTTCACTACAGGTAACTGAATTGTGTCTCAAAAGTCTTTTAACATAGCAAGAGCCCCACCACACTTCTCTGAATTTTATCACTAATTTTCCAGATGAATAATGTACTGTTTTCTACCACAAAGAAACAATCCAGCCACAAAGTTTTTTGGTTATTCTATGTAACTGCACTGGTGCGGTTCCAAGCCACAAGCTTTCTTAATAGCATGCTGTGTTGCAGTGTAACAAAGTTCACCTACATGTCTCAAGTTTGAATCAAGATAATCAAATCATTTATTTATGGGGTATTAAGTTTTTTAACGCTAGAAACTGCCCAGGCAACTTTATCTTTGCCAGTTCTGGGCAAAAGTGTTTGAGCTGCCACATCTGGGCACACAGAAGAGCTTATACCTAGAAGCTCCATGGCGGAATAAAAACAAAAACGTTATGTTCTGTGAGAGTATACTGTATTATCACTTTTACATTCACCTTCATAGTGTAAAGCGAACTAATATTCCATACTAAGTGATGTAATTAGATGGAATAAAAAACTTTGAATGAATGCAATATTTATGAAGAAGTTATTTATAATATAAGATGAAAGTATTAATACAATATGACAAATTAACTGGATCTTCAAAAGATTGAAGTCTGAAAATATGAGCTGCAGAAACAGCATTACGAAAACAGACTAGCTGGTTCAGTCATTAGTAAAAACATTTGGGCTGTCAAACAAAACAAGCAATCTCTTCATGATGTACATCAAGTGTGGTGTCTACATAAATTTCACTGTTGAGATATCACAGTGTCTCATCAATATTCATAGTGACTAACTCAAGTCTAGAGTGTTTCATGGGATCTAATGGAAGCTAAGCAATTATTAAATACACCCGTTTTTATACTTTAGGATTATGACAATTTATTTCCAAACAAATTCTACAGGAAGTTCAAAAATGTTCAAATGTTTGTAAATCTATCGGACCAAACTGCGTGGTCATCACTCCGTAGCTTACAAGCTACTTAAACCTAGGCAAACTAACCTAAGGACGAACACACACACCCATGCCCCAGGGAGCACTCGAACCTCCATGGTGAACAACCGCGCGTTCTACAGCAAGACACTTTAGAACGCTCGGCTACTCCACCGCGGCTCTACAGGAAGTATACAGTGCCTTGTGAGACTTACACTTTCAGCTCATTAAGTACAGGTTGGTGAAAGTTCAAAGTGTTAAAGCATTTTAGTTGAACATAATATTTAAATGTCTAAGTTATGTTGGTGCCCTCTCATGGTTTTTCAGAAACAAGGGTTCTCAATTCAAAGATCACCAAGCAAGGACTGAAATTATAAATTTCTCCCAAAAAACTGCATATATATATATATATATATATATATATATAAAAAAATAGAGATGGTTTAACTTACCCAAAGCACAGGCTCGTAGACAGATACACAAATAAATACACACACAAACACAAAGATTCAAGCTTTCGCAACTGTTTGTTGCTTCATCGGGAAAAGAGGAAGGAAGGAGGGGGGGGGGGGGGAAGATGGAGGTTTTAAGGGAGTGGATGAGCAGTCATTCCAATCCTGGAAGTGGAAGGACTTACCTTAGCGGAAAGAAGGAAAGGTAAATATTCCTATTCGGAAAAATTATTTATAAAAAGTAAAGAAAGTTTGACTTACCAGGCGAAAGGTACCGGTTTGTTGACACACACATAAATAAAAACACACAAACACACACAAAACTGAGCTTTCACAACCTTAGGTTGCTTCTTCCGAAAGAGCAGGGAAGGGAGGGAAAAGGAAAGGATGAGGGTTTTAAGGGAGTGGGTAAGGAGTCATTCCAATCCCAGGAGAGGAAAGACTTACCGTTATTTACCTATCCTTTTTCCACCAAGATAAGTCTTTCCTCTCCTGGGATTGGAATGAATCCTTACCCACTCCATTAAAAACCTCATCCTTTCCTTTTCCCTCTCCTTTCCTTACAAAAGAAGCAACCTAAGGTTTCAAAAGCTCAGTTTTGTGTGTGTGTTTATTTATACAGAATACAAACAGCAGTCCAAAATAAAGGACTTATGACAGGGGAAATTCACAAGAAACTATACTGTTCACAGATTTTCCATAAAGCCATGCCAAAGAACACATGCAGCACACTAACTCACATCAATTCCTGCTATGTCGCTAAGTAAGGTACGGTCAAGGTCTATTGGAGTATCTTCAGTCACTACAGCAGTGTCTGTTCCTGACTGTACTGGTATAAAATCTGGTTCGCAAACTTCCTCTGGGAATGATTCATCTTTCAATGGCCTCCACCGGAAATCTAAAAACAACAAGAACATATTCTGTAGTTATCATAATCGACAACAACAAGCAAAAATGACATTGGCATCTAATTTAAATGGTATCAAACATTGGCTTTAGTGCAAGGAAGAAATTTCTGAAAATGCGTGTTTCGAGAAGTGCTTTGCTGTTGTGGTCTTCATTCCGGAACCTGGATTGATGCAGCTCTCCACTCTATTCTGAGCAAGCCTCTTCATCTCCTCATAAGAACAACAACCCACATCCATTTGAACTGCTAACTGTATCCGTCTCTTGGTCTTCCTCGGCAATTTTTGCCCCTCACACTTCCGTCCAGTGTTAAATTGACGATTCGACCCCTTATCTTAGTCAGGATATGCCAGAATCTCCTTTTCTCGGCAATTCTCCTCATTAGTTATGTGATGTGCCCATCTATCTACATCATTTGTCTGTAGCACCACATTTCAAAACTGATTTCTGTGTTTATTTTGATTAACAAAAATCCTCGGGGTTACTTGGTACCATGCCATGTTGAGTTAAATGTCTGTAGATTAACTGCGATTTGTCTTTGTTTATTGTATTTTATGAATTTATTTGTTTATAATCATCTGACATGGATATTTTATTTGTCATCATAAAAAATGAAAATAGATAGCTCAAATGCACATACAGTAGAAACTATGTTTTTATGTGAGTAGGACAGGTGGTAGCCTATATCCTGTATAATATCTTTTTCCATCACTGAGAAGTCTGTAGCAAAGATGCTTTTCAAACTTTATACTGATGACAATGTAAGTACTATCTTGTAATCTGTTTTTTTCAGTCACTTTTTCTTTTATGATGGTGTTTTTAAAAAGTAAGCATCTTCTCTCTTCTTGTTAAAAATTGGCGAATTATTTTCCAATAGAAAATCATGTGCAAAAGCGATAGAGTGGATGGCCAGTACTTACCATAGTTTGGTAGCCCTCTATCTTCCCTCCTCCTAAATCATAAAGGAAATGTTTCTGAAAGCTAGTATAAACATTAGCTTCATTGCCTTTTACGCTTGTGTGTGTGTATGTGTGTGTGTGTGTGTGTATGTGTGTAAAGAAACTTCCTTTTAGGAAGCTGTAGCTGTGATGGTAATTTGTTCAATTATAGGCCACACTTCTTTTTTCCAAATTTATGCTCGCAAAATTGTGGTTTGGCCTATCATCGAGATTCCATCATCCCTCCCACAAGTCAATAGTTACAAAAATTATATGCTCACATTTATTAAATTTGTTAAACAAAATTAAACTAGATAGTCTTCAAAAAATGGTACTGTAACTGTTTCACAGAAGTGTTCTACATTTTTGTACACATTCACAGAAATGGCATGGCAATTCATGAAAGTCGATGTTTTGATATAAATCAAATAGTCTCATTCTGTACCACAACCAACCATGACCAGACATGCCTAGGTGTACTTGCGTCTGTGTAAATGTGTGTGTGTGTGTGTGTGTGTGTGTGTGTGTGTGTGTGTGTATTTGTTTACCCTCCTTTTTTACCCTCAAGGTAAGTCTTTCCTGTCCCGAGATTGGAATGACTCCTTACCCACTCCCTTGAAACCCTCATCATTTCCTTTTCCCTCTCCTTCCCTGCTGCCTGACGAAGCAGCTAGGCTGCGAAAGCTAGTGTTTGTGTGTGTGTGTGTGTGTGTGTGTGTGTGTGTGTGTGTGTGTTTATTTGTTGCTATCACTGCCTGTGCTCCTTTGCCTGGTAAGTAGACTTCACCTATTTTTTACAGACACACACACACACACACACACACACACACACACACACACACACACACAAACACAAACGCAAGCTTTCGCAACCCAGTTGCTTCTTCAGACAGAAGGGAAGGAGAGGGAAAAGGAAATGACGAGGGTTTTAAGGAAGGGGGTAAGGAGCCATTCCAATCCCGGGAGAGGAAAGACTTACCTTGGGGGAAGAAAAGGAAGGTGAACAAATACACACACATCCATACATTTACACTGACGCAAACACACCTAGGCAGACATACTATAGAAACCAAAGAAGTTACGAAGTTAGACAGAGATGCCACTAGTGGCAGAGGCTTTGTCCAGAGAACCGAGTCAAAGATGTGAAGATGTTAAAGATGGTGGGTGGGAATTCAAATTTAGCGGAGGTTAAGACCAACGGTAAGAGAGAATATGCTGAAGGGCTAGTTCCCATCTCCGGAATTCTGAAGGATTGGTGTCGGTGGGAAGTATCCAGATAACCCGGGTGGTGTAGCACTGTGCCAAGAAGTGCTGGCCGTGCACCAAGGCATGTTTAGCCACAGGGTAATCCTCATTACCAACAAACACTGTCTGCCTGTGTCCATTCATGCGAATGGACAGTTTGTTGCTGGTCATTCCTACATAGAATGCTTCACAGTGCAGGCATGTCAGTAGGTAGATCATATATGTGAATTTACTGTTCCATCAGTTGTTGACAGAATGGTTTCATTAAAAATAAACCTAAATATTCTGAAACATTATCTATCTGCTATAATTTGTCACTGGCTCTGGCTCAATCATGACTCGTAATCTACTTTCTTTATCTCTAAAACTACACTAAAAACAAATACTGAAACTGTGTGGTAACGCGCGGTGCGTGTGTTTGAACAGCATGCCGCCCGTTACCAGGACTGTCCGCTGTGCGGCGCTGGCTGGACTACCGTGCTGCACCCTGCCGGCTGTGTGGCGTTTTGAGAGAGGCACTGGGCCAGCCGTGAACTTCACCTCAGTTGTATGCTTACTGTGCTCCCGAACGTGTTTGTGTCTCTGGATGATACTAATAGCTGGGACGGGAGTGGGTGTGTATAGATGTGGATTACGTTGGTCTCCAATGGGACGGTTCAGGATCCAGGCGACACTTGTAGCTGGCGTAATGTGCATATGTGTGTTATTAGTCATAACAAACTAAATTATTTTAATATTGAATATAGGACATGTATTTATACTTTGTTCAAAAATAAGGATAAACTGTACTATAATTGAAACTGACAGCTCTGTTCTGTAATACTACGCTGTCATCTGTATCTGTAGCAATCTTTATAAGTAGGTGAAACCTGTCACTCAACAATAACCCTTTGACTGACTGACTTACTTACTTACTTACTTACTTACTTACTTAAATTAATCCCAAAGTCTGGCATATGACATACCATTTGAATCATCTCGGCAAGAGGAATTCAAATGTACAAGTTAAATAATCACATTGTACTCTTACAGAGATTATATGGAATTATTACTTGCAGTAAATGCACCCCCCGCCCCCTCCCAAAAAAAAAAAAATCTCTCTCTCTCTCTCTCTCTCTCTCTCACACACACACACACACACACACACACACACACACACACACACTTCATTATCTACATTCAGATCAACATAAAAGTAGAGCGCTTTTGGTGAGACTTACCATGTGGGTAATCAACTGGACCGAGCCCAGTCTCTCTAGCAACTTTGCTTCTAAATTCCTCAGCATGCAGCATCTGGGTCACACGATGCAGAACTGTAGGCAAGTAGATTGCCTTGAGCCAGAGACCGCCTGGAAAGTTATGAGAACCGCATAGCTCCGGCACCAGATGCTCTTCAAAATCTTTCTGTTGTTCCAGGCGCTTGCGTTTACTCAGATGTTGCTGTGATTCTGGAGGCGTCCTGCAGACATGGCCCACATTATGGTATTGGTACAGAGGAAAAGAATTTTAACACAGTGAAGGTGGATACCAACCGCCAGAAAAATTTGTATTTAAGTAATAAACAATGGCAGTGAAATGCTAGGAATAAGGGGCTATGTTTTCCTTTATATTACTCTTCAATATTATATGGTGGTTAACTTGCACCAAGGATGTAGCTCAGATTACAAAACTGGTCTTGTGCTTTTATGAGGGTGAGTCAGAAAATAAATTGTAAACTGAGGTAGACACACCAGTACTGCGTTTACAAGCCTTTACTTTTCAGCTGACCCCACTTTAAAGTTTAAACACTCGTCCCGTCGTTTGAGGAGGCTTCAAAAGCCTGGAGTTTGGAATTTTTGTGGCAGCATTTGCATCCTGTAAGTGACACTCTTGAGCAGTAACTTTATTTGGTTCCTTAAAGTGCTGCAACCCACAAAACAAACATGTCAGTGGTAGAGAAATACACCTACGTAGCAGACAGTACTGACATGTCTATCTCAGTTTGCGACTTATTTACTGACTCACTCATATTTAAATGTTTATACAGCGCCTCAGTTGCACAGTGGTAGAGTGCCAGACTAAGAATCCAAAGGTCCCGGGTTTGATCTCCGCCAGGTCCTAGGATTTTTATCTGTCACTTTCCACTTCTTTCACCTCTGGCAGTATTACTCATGTGAAAAATACCGAGTAGCACCGTGGTTCGGAACCTACGTTAAACTGTAGGTCCCCCTATAACTGGCTGGGTAAGTCAGTTCGAAGGTCGGAGGAAGGCAATGGCATACCACCTCCAAACAGGACCATGCCTAGTAAAGCACTGTGGTGTTCAAACCAATCTTCGGATTGTTGACTGCTTTACCTTCTTCTTCTTCTTCTTCTCTCTCTCTCTCTCTCTCTCTCTCTCTCTCTCTCTCTTTTTTTTTTTTTTTTTTTTTTTTTTTTTTTTTTTTTTTTTTTTTTTTTTTTTTTTGCAGCCCTATATTATTCCACAAATATGTGGAACAGCTACACCTGCAGTAGTACTAATTCTGTGAATGTATATTCTTTCTTTTCCATCAATAACGCATAAAAAGAATATGTGAATTTTCCTAATTCTTATTGGGAGATTGTTATTCAGTGTGTAGTTTGCAGGCAGCTGTTGACAACAACATTACTGGTTTATGTAAAAACATTTCTGTAATGGAATATTTACAATTCATTAAAACTACATAAAAAAGGTAAAGCAATCAACAATCCGAAGATTGGTTTGAACACCACAGTGCTTTACTAGGCATGGTCCTGTTTGGAGGTGGTATGCCGTTGCCTCCCTCCAACCTTCGAACTGACTTACCCAGCCAGTTATAGGAGGACCTACAGTTTAACGTGGGTTCCAAACCACGGTGCTACTCGGTATTTTTCACATGAGCAATACTGCCAGAGGTGAAAGAAGTGGAAAGTGACAGATAAAAATCCTAGGACCAGGCGGGGATCGAACCCGCGACCTTTTGATTTGTAGTCTGGCACTCTACCACTGTGCAACCGAGGCGCACTAAAACTACATACAGTTCACAATTTAAAATTCATTAAAACTGCATACACTTCAAAATTTACCCCATTAATAATGTCCCACTTTACAATTGAAATAATATTATTGAAAATACTTTTACTTTTCCTGAAAATTATAGATCTTAAAGCTTAACTATCTTCAAAATTGTTATTTTCCAGTGTTTGAAGCTTAGAACAAACATTTCACAAAAATCCAGTGTCTTAGAATTTATCTCTGATTTTATTGATCAAAAATGTACAGTTTCTATACACAAAATCTAATAATGGAAATTACAGGTTGGAATTAATAATATAGTAATAAGGACAGTTTACAACTCACCATAAAGACGTGGTGATGAGCTGCGACAGGCACATACAAAAGACACACACATACAACACTTTCAGCTATTGGCCATGGCCTTCTTTAGAAAATAGAACATTCACACAGGCTCACAACACAGTCATACAACTGTGATTGTGTGAATGTTCTATTTTCTGAAAAAGGCCATGGCCGATAGCTAAAGTGTTGTATGTGTGTCTTTTGTATGTGCCTGTCACAGCTCGTCGCCACATCTTTACGGCGAGTTATAAAATGTCCTTATTACTATATTACAGTTTACATAGAATAACATTTTAATTAGAAAAATTGAGTTTTCAAAAATATTTTACAGGCTCTCCTGAATCAATACACTGAAAAGGAATTTATTCCCTATACCTATTCCTGTGGAAGACCCATGTGCAAGTCTTTGCCAAAACACCCACTCTTCAGTTTCTACTCCAATTCTGCCACAGACTTATCCTACCCCACCACAGGCAGGTCTACCTGTAAAAGCACCCATGCCATACCAGACCTGTCCTGCTTTTTATATTGGAATAACTAATAATTACGGTATCCATCAGAATGAATAACCTATGCTAAACTGTAAGGGTTGTTGTTGTTTAGAGGGGACTAGACTGTGCGGTCATCAGTCTAAAATGTAAGGGGGGCTGAGAGGGGGTAGGGGGTGTGGGAGAAAGGAAGACTGGGGTTTAACATCCGTCAACAACATGGTCATTAGAGATGGAGCACAAGCTCCAATTGTTTGTTGTTAAGGATGAGGAAGGAAATTGGCTGCGCCCTTTGAAAAGAACCATCCTGCCACTTGGGCGGAGCAATTCTGAGAAATCACGGAAAACTGAGTTGAACTGTCCTCCTCCCAGACCCGAGTCCAGTGGGACTAACACACTATTACAAATATTTATGTAAGTGTCTAATTAATGGAAGGTTTGCAAACTTGTGTATGCAATATCATTTATGAATGTAAATCATATTAAATTAATGATGGAAATTCTCCTCACAGATAAATTATTTTTCAAAAGAGATAGATTGGCTGGCCAGTATTTACCTTTGTGCTATACCGCCAATAGTAACACAAATGAAGAAAAATAGAAAATGAAGAAAAAAAAGGGGGGGTACGAAAAGGACAAGCTTTTGGAACACAGTTCCTTCTTCAGGTGGGAGAGAAGGGAAGAAAAAAGGATGGGAACGGAAGGTAAAGGTAATTCACAACCTAAGTCATGAGGCTGGTCATGAGGATGACCTAGGTCGTGAATTACCTTTCCCTTCCGTTCCCATCCTTTTTTCTTCCCTTCTCTCCCACCTGAAGAAGGAACTGTGTTCCGAAAGCTTGTCCTTTTGGTCCACCCCCCCCCCCTTTTTTTTTTTCTTTTTCTTCATTTGTGTTACTATTGGCGGTATAGCACAAAGGTAAATACTGGCCAGCCAATCTATCTCTATCTCTATTTGAAAAATAATAAATCATACTAAAGAAAGACCAAACAACATTTTTAACAGACACCTCCAATGAGCTTCTTACAACCAAATAATTTTATATTTGGCATTTGATAACCTGTAGCTTACATTTAGTAAAGATCATGATAATGTAAGCCAAGCAGGTTTGGAAATCACATTATTAACTAAATCCATCAGTTAATTAAATGTATGCAGCTAGTTTTAATACTAAGATTTATTCATATTTTGTCATTTTCTTGCACCTTATGAACCTAAATTATAATGTTAGACCTACATAACTATGGGTCAAACATATAAACAGTCAGAAAATCTTTTAATTAATTAGGCTAATTATAAAGTATCTAGATGTTTTATGCAATTAGAGAACACAGATTTATCAGTTCTGCATTATGAATCACAAATACACAAAATATCTGTCATCTGGAAAGATGCTGGAAGTCATTCCAAACCTCTGTATGTGTCAGCCAAGTCAAAATCTCATTATTTTTCATGTAATTAGTTAAATGTACATATTGTTTGTATCATCAGATTTTTCCTTCATTTACACTAATATTGTATGAAAATGATACACCATTTTGTTTGTTCAACCTTCGTTAAATTCTGTCCATTGGAAAGTAATTGTAACCAAAAATATTAATTTAATAATGGAAAGTCCAGGTTGGAATTAGTTGGAATTAACAGTACAGTAAGAACGACAGGTTACAACTCACATAATGACAAGCTGCAACTGGCACATAAAAGACACACACATATAACACTTCAGCTATCAGCCATGGCCTTCTTCAGAAAATAGAACATTCATGCAAACACACAACTGTCATCTCCGGTTGCACGGCAATCAGAAATGATGATTGTGTGACTGGTGTGTGCCTATGTGTTTGTGTGAATGTTTTGTTTTCTGAAGAATGTCATGGTTGATAGCTGAAGTGTTGTATGTGTGTGTCTTTTCTATGTGACTGTTGCAGCTTGTCGTCATGTCTTTGCAGTGGGTTGTGGTTCTTATTACTATATTGTCAAAAATATTAACTGTTTGTAACAATTCAGAATAGTTAAGATGTTATGTAAGGTGAGTGCTCAAAGCATTCTGGGAAGAATTGGAAAGCTCAGTTTTTGGAGAGAATATGAACAGTAAAGGAATTTTTGTGCAGGGTTGTTTCTGATGTTAAACAGTATGGTATCTTCAGTGAATAAACATTGTGCTGTGATGACATTACTCATTTTTCTTCTGACAAGTAAGGACACCCTGTACAACCCAGTACCTTCAGCACAACAAAATCGACATACAAGCTAAGTATCTAAATCATCATGCCGATGTGCTCGCTTTAGCAAGCAAGAACCAAGGAAGATTATAATGGATGCATGTATTAGTTTATGAAGTTTTTGGCAAATCTGCTACAAAGATGTAGCATTTGTTAAATAAGAAATTTTGGAAACTTCCATTTGATGTTTCTGGGTTGAATGGACAAGAATCTGATTGGAACCAGTCAAAAGGAAATGGTTAAGGACTTTTTCAATAAGCCACAACACTGGCAAGAGAGATGCTTCTTAAAAGGGAAACTCACCATCACACACATCCCTCCAAAATTTAGTGTTATAATGGTACATTGGATAGCCTTTCGAAAAGTGAACACAGATCTGAGCATAGAAATGGAGGAAGGTGTACAGAATTGTGAAATAAAAAATGCAACAAAGACAACACCCCAAGCTCAAGATGTAAAATATTAAACTAACTGGAAGATCAACAGTGTCATCATTTGTGGTCACAGCATTTAACTGCCAAGTGGTAGATCCATGTATTTGTGCAAGTCCCCTAGTGTTGACCTAATTTCCCCCAGAAAATTATGAGTTGTCTGTCCCATTATTGAGATGTATGTCTGCCAAATTCAGTTCCAGATCTGGGCCATAGTGGTAACATCTCTTTGCAACAGTGATGTATAAGGAAAGGACCACACGAGTACCACAAGCTATGTTCCCTTTTGGAGATTTTGAATCTAATTCCTTTGTTGTAGTATAGTTCTCAAACCATTCATTCCTTGTTATCATTTCCATACAGCATCTCCTTTGCTCTCATTATTCATGATATTTACTTGTGTCAGTAAGATATTCTTACCACATGATTCATGTTCTATAACCAATATATAGTATGATAATTGTTAAGATCACAGAAAGAGAACAGTTCAATTTTTTATAGAAAGAGAAAATGAGAGAGCTGAAGACAGATCTCACACTTCACATTACAACAACATGATTATCTAACCACAATGCCGCAGCTCTGCCAGTTCACTCAGTATTCCATATCTAGAGGTTGGAATGTTCAATCTTTATACTTTGCTTCTCTTTTCACAGCTCCATGCATCTTCCTCCTTTTTTCATTCTCAATCTGTGTTCAGATTTTGAGGGGCTTTCCAATGAGCTACCTTACCACAAAATCTGAGAGGGGTACATTGGGTAATTTCCCTTTTTTAGCGCAACTATTAGGCAATGTGCAGGATGACATCTTCCTGAAACTTCATCAAACTGAGAGGATACAGAATCCAACACAAGTGTGTGATGTCAGCAACATCCCAGATTTCACTGAAGATGAGGGCAAGACAGCAATTTTCTTAACCACCTTTGTGGTGTCGCACAAGTACAAAGTGCGCGCCACCTACTTTCGCCGCGCGCCGCCATGCACACACGGCGCGGCGTTCTCACGACAGCCACGAGCGCCCTCTGCTGCAACCCCGCTCGTGGCCACCACGGAAAGACATCGGGCACTTGGGACTGAGATAGCAACCAGTTAGGACCTTCGTAATCAGATAGGCACCAGTGAAGACTTTGCTATTGTACAGGCACTAGGCAGGCCTCTAACAACTATGTATCAACATTCTGCAGTACTATGTAAAAGTTAAGTATTGTTACATTCTGTGCAATATATATCTCTTTCTAATTTACTCTAGTGTTTGTAGTTTCTGGCTGCTCCCCTCCGTACCTGCACCGGCGTGCTATCTTTGTTACTGTGTCGGTCTCGTTCCACTCGGCCACCGACACCTACGAGACACAAAAGTGGCGACGAGGCTGGGACACAAAAGTGGCGACGAGGATGGGATAGAACCTTGGACCAGCCCGCTTACAGCAGCCATACAGCAGCAGTCGGAGCACGCAAAAATTGCTCCCGCCCACCCACCCTTATTATAACAATTTTGGGGAAAGATATTTTGTTACGTGTTTGTGGACTTTTTTGTTGCAGAGCGTCCTCATTTATCTTGCATTTGTGTTTTGTACTAATTTACTTGTATACGCGGCGCCTAATCGGTCAGCATGGCCACTACCCCGAACCCAAACTTAATGGAAATTATTCAGTTACAGACGGCGCAAATCACTCAACTACTGCAGGCCATGTCGCAGTTGACGGCACAGGCTGCTCACCAACAACAACAGCCATCACATCAGCAGCCCACACCTGCCGCTGCACCGCTTCCTACATTTCACCAGTACAACGAACGTGAGGAAGAATGGAGCGACTATTTCGCACAGTTTCAAGAACTCGTCGCGGCTCATCAAATTACAGGTCAGAGAGTGAAGAACCTTTTCTTATCGATTGTGGGCCCCCAGACCTTCGTACTATTGCAAAAACTTTTCCCTCTTGCATCTCCTCGTGATGTAGACTTTGAACAAATTGTAGATGCACTGAATGCTCATTATGAGAGAAAAGTTCTTGTAGCCGCTGCACGATACCGATTTTTCAGACTTAAAAAATTACCGCAGCAGTCACACCAAGAGTGGATTACGGAATTGAAGGGCTTAACCCGCCAATGTAAATTTACTTGCTCTTGTGGACTTTCGTATAGTGACGTTATGTTGAGGGATGCGATTACGCAGAATATTCAGGACCCCAGAATTAGAGCAGCAATTCTGAAACAGTCTGACCCCTCATTAGACAGTGTACTGCAGCTTATAGAAGCGCAAGATACTTTTGACTTAGCAGATGTAGAAATGCAAAGCCACAGTGTAAATTCAGTGCGCCGTAACGGACGCTTTCCTAGCCGTAGTTCTCAGTGTAGCACTAGTGATTCTTACAATAGTACAGGCCGTGCTGAACAGACAGTGAACAGTAGACAGTGTAAAAGTGCGACACAAAGGTCGCCCCGTTCGTGTTAGAAACAGTGATTTGAATAACGGGCGACAACGCTCATTTCAGAACAATGTTCGTAAATCTTGTCCCCAGTGTGTGTCTCGCCACAAGCGTGCTCATTGCCCTAGTCGCAACGCAACCTGTTATCAATGTGGCAAGTCAGGACATGTACAGTCTGTGTGTATGCAAATTAAAAACTCAAAGAACGGTACCGTTAGAAACAGTGCTTTGCAGAGTGCGAGAACAGTTCATTCTGTAAATGTTATACGGGCTGTGGAATTGAACACTGCTTTCCTTTGATCTCAATTGCAAGAAAGTAGTTCTGCGCCTATGGCAAAACTATATAGTGCACCACGTAGCAAGCGCCGACGAGCGCGTAAAAACAGTGCAACGGACAAGGGTTTGGGACAAGCAAAATGACTATGAACAGTGCATTCCTGTAGTGAAAATAGTGCCTTCTGCAACTGCTTCTTGTAATAGTGCCCAGTACTGTGTAGCTAGTGACAGTAGACACCAAGTAGCTACTCAAAAATGTAGTGCAGTAGTTAGTACATCTGGAGTAGCAACGCATTGCGCGGACGCCGATCCGGCGGTAGCGCCATCTAGTGACAGTGTGGTTAATCCGCCGCGTGCCGAGTCTGCGCCGCTTCCTTCACTACGCGGCCCGCGCAAGTGCAGCAAACAAACCGTAGCAGACGTTGCCCACATTCGCGCACCTGTCGAGCGCCGCAAGCAAAAACTGTTTGTGACTCTCTTCATAGAAAATAAGACGGTGCAATTTCAGCTTGATACTGGTTCCGCTGTCACATTAATAAATAAAGATACTTATGAACTTCTGGGTTCGCCAAAATTGTCGCCGTCACAGCAAGTGTTAACAGCTTATACAGGTCAAAATATTCCCGTGCTAGGAACGTGTAGCCTGCCCGCCTCTTTTCAAGGTGTAACAAAGACAGTTGCTTTTGTAGTTCTTCAGGCCAAATCGACACAGAACATTTTTGAACTAGATGCTTTTGACTTGTTTGGTTTATCAATTCAAAGAGATGTGCTTCAAATTTCGTCAATAGTGCCTCAGGATAAAATCAATGCATTGTGTGACAAATATAGTGACTTACTTTCGCCGGAACTAGGTTGTGCAAAAGACTTTGTGGCACATGTAACTTTAAAAGAATCTGCAGTTCCAAAATTTCGTAAAGCTAGACCAGTGCCTATCGCCTTGCGTGATACAGTTGCCGAAGAACTTAAACGTTGGCAAGATAGTGGGGTGATTTCTCCTGTTTCTGCGAGAAAGTAGTTCTGCGCCTATGGCAAAACTATATAGTGCACCACGTAGCAAGCGCCGACGAGCGCGTAAAAACAGTGCAACGGACAAGGGTTTGGGACAAGCAAAATGACTATGAACAGTGCATTCCTGTAGTGAAAATAGTGCCTTCTGCAACTGCTCCTTGTAATAGTGCCCAGTACTGTGTAGCTAGTGACAGTAGACACCAAGTAGCTACTCAAAAATGTAGTGCAGTAGTTAGTACATCTGGAGTAGCAACGCATTGCGCGGACGCCGATCCGGCGGTAGCGCCATCTAGTGACAGTGTGGTTAATCCGCCGCGTGCCGAGTCTGCGCCGCTTCCTTCACTACGCGGCCCGCGCAAGTGCAGCAAACAAACCGTAGCAGACGTTGCCCACATTCGCGCACCTGTCGAGCGCCGCAAGCAAAAACTGTTTGTGACTCTCTTCATAGAAAATAAGACGGTGCAATTTCAGCTTGATACTGGTTCCGCTGTCACATTAATAAATAAAGATACTTATGAACTTCTGGGTTCGCCAAAATTGTCGCCGTCACAGCAAGTGTTAACAGCTTATACAGGTCAAAATATTCCCGTGCTAGGAACGTGTAGCCTGCCCGCCTCTTTTCAAGGTGTAACAAAGACAGTTGCTTTTGTAGTTCTTCAGGCCAAATCGACACAGAACATTTTTGAACTAGATGCTTTTGACTTGTTTGGTTTATCAATTCAAAGAGATGTGCTTCAAATTTCGTCAATAGTGCCTCAGGATAAAATCAATGCATTGTGTGACAAATATAGTGACTTACTTTCGCCGGAACTAGGTTGTGCAAAAGACTTTGTGGCACATGTAACTTTAAAAGAATCTGCAGTTCCAAAATTTCGTAAAGCTAGACCAGTGCCTATCGCCTTGCGTGATACAGTTGCCGAAGAACTTAAACGTTGGCAAGATAGTGGGGTGATTTCTCCTGTTTCTGCGAGTCAGTGGGCCTCGCCTATAGTAATTATACCCAAGCCGTCAGGAAAACTTCGTCTCTGTGCGGACTTCAAATCAACTGTCAACAGTCAAACAATTGTAGACACTTACCCCCTGCCCAGACCTGACGAACTAATGGACAAATTAGGACAGTCTCGCTTCTTTTCTAAGATTGATTTAGCAGAGGCATACTTACAAATTCCAATTGATGACGAGTCAAAACAATTTTTCGTCATTAATACTCACGTGGGCCTTTTTCATTTTCAACGCCTACCCTTTGGCAGTTCTTCCGCTCCCGCTATTTTTCAGCGCTTTTTGGAACAGCTGACAGTTTCTGTACCGTGTTGCTCGAACTATTTAGATGATATTGTGGTATCCGGACGTACAGTTGAAGAACATTTAGCAAACCTGGAGTGCCTTTTCAAAGTTTTGACTGCAGCAGGTCTACGCTGTAATAAAGCAAAGTGTTCGTTTTTTCAAACTGAAATAGAGTACCTAGGCCATGTGATTAATGCCCAAGGAATACATCCCTTACAGTCACATCTTCGAGCAATCAAAGACTTGCCTTCTCCTAAGAATGTGCACGAATTGCAAGCAGTAATGGGAAAGCTGAACTATTATTTCAGGTTTATTCCCAATGCGTCTCAGATTGCAGCTCCACTGCATCGCTTACGTAGGAAAAATGTTCCTTTTGTTTGGTCTAAAGATTGTCAGGTTGCCTTTGACAAACTAAAGTCTGCACTACTCAGTGATGCATGTTTGATTCCCTTTGACTCACAGAAGCCTAAGTGTGGTAGCACGTTTTGTTCGCTCAGGGTGGCCTGCCAGAGCCAAAGACATTGATCGGCCTCTGGTTCGACGTTATTTTGCACAACGTCATGCATTGTCTTTAAGTCCGGGTGTTCTGTTGTTACATACGGACAACGACCAAACAAGAGTGATAGTTCCCTGTTCCCTGCAACGAGAAGTGTTACGCCTCCTGCATCAAGGACGTGGGGTATTGTTAGGACAAAGCAACTGGCCAGACGTCATTGTACCTGGGTTGGTATGGACGCTCAGATAGAGAACATGACGTCACAGTGTACTGTTTGTGCGGAGCATCAGGCGGCTCCTCCGCAACGTTACTCGGACTGGCCACGCCCCAAGGGACCATGGCAACGTTTACACATTGACTTTGCCGGACCTTTCTGGGACACGCGCTGGTTAATTGTTGTAGACGCTTTCAGCAAGTTTCCTTTCGTGATTGCCATGAACTCAACGACAGCGTCTAGTACAATCAGTGCCTTAACATCAGTGTTTTGCATCGAAGGTTTGCCTGAAACAATCGTCAGTGACAATGGACCTCAGTTTGTTAGTGCGGAATTTCAACAGTTTTGTCGTGTGAATGGCATTCAGCATATTACCACTGCACCTTTTCACCCTCAGTCCAATGGTGAAGCAGAACGTTTCGTTCGAACATTCAAGTCTCACATGGAGAAGATGAAAGGTCAGCACTCCAGGCAGCAAGCTCTTCAAATTTTCCTGTCTACGTATTGGTGCATGCCACGTGACGGCCTGTCTCCTGCCGAGCTCCTACACGGCCGCCGTCACCGCACTCTCCTTCACCTGCTGCAGCCTCCCACGCACCGAGTCGGTTCGTATGGCACTACGCGTTTTCAGGTTTCCACGCCGCTGCTGTACAGGGTGTTTGCTGGAAACAAGAAGAAACTATGGATGCTGGGTATCATTCAGCACGTGCTCGGTCGCAATATGTATGTTGTACGTTCTTCCACAGGATCGGAGCTGCGGCGCCACGCAAACCAATTGCGCCTGCACAGACCGCGCATTCCTGTCTCCGGTTTCTTGACTCCAGACCCAGTTCACCGCCAGGGAGCACAACCACATCGTTCGTCCCCGGACTACGAGATCGTCCCGATGGAGATCGACGCGCCGCCGCCGCTGTCGCCGCCGCAGATGACAGCGTCACCGAGAGGGACTCCGGGACCGTGCGTGCCGCCGCCGCCTGGGCCACGCACCTCAGAAGAAGATGACCTGCTCCCTCTGGGCGGGGGCGGGTGCCCTTCCGCTGGTTTTCCAGTGGATCGCAAGTTGTATACCGGGGCGCGGACGGCGTCTCGATCCCAGCCTCAGCTACGACGCCCGTCCCACCAGTAACGCCTCCGCCCAGGCCCTCCTCCCAGTGCCGTCGCCGTGGCCCTCAGCCCTACACCACGACGGCGCGGCGGTTTGGGGGGGAGGGGTGTGGTGTCACACAAGTACAAAGTGCGCGCCACCTACTTTCGCCACGCGCCGCCATGCACACACGGCGCGGCGTTCTCACGACAGCCACGAGCGCCCTCTGCTGCAACCCCGCTCGTGGCCACCACGGAAAGACATCGGGCACTTGGGACTGAGATAGCAACCAGTTAGGACCTTCGTAATCAGATAGGCACCAGTGAAGACTTTGCTATTGTACAGGCACTAGGCAGGCCTCTAACAACTATGTATCAACATTCTGCAGTACTATGTAAAAGTTAAGTATTGTTACATTCTGTGCAATATATATCTCTTTCTAATTTACTCTAGTGTTTGTAGTTTCTGGCTGCTCCCCTCCGTACCTGCACCGGCGTGCTATCTTTGTTACTGTGTCGGTCTCGTTCCACTCGGCCACCGACACCTACGAGACACAAAAGCGGCGACGAGGCTGGGACACAAAAACCTTAGGTTAGATTCTTCACTTACACATCATGCTTTCACAACATTAAAATCACAGATGCCAAGTTTGAAAAGAAGCTATCTGTTATGGAGCAAGAATTGGGGAGGAGGGGTGCAGTTTACAAGGGCCCTTACAACAGTAAAAATCTCCATGTGATGCTTAATTTTATAAAAATTGTTAAGACTAAAAGGCACCCTATACCTCCGGCAGAGTATATGTGACTTTAGGAAAAACAATTATATTGACCTTTACATTCATTTACCTATGTCCAAAACAGACTAAAAAAACTGCAAGAGTCACAGGCGGTTCATCCAATGGAGCAATGAACACCCACATAAATATTCACCTCTGATAAAACTTTACAGTACCATCAAATGAGGTGATTTCGGACAGTTTTGAGATTACTTTCATTATAACTTTCGTAGGTTTTGTGAATTTTTTTTTTTTATTCCCCCCCCCGAAGTTGTGATGTACAGGTATAAGCAATAAAATATCCTAGAAACAAAAAGTTCATGTTCATCTACTTTTTGCTGAGACAGAGAAATAAAGTGTCTGAAATCACCCCATGGATTTGGGTGATTTCGGACACAAGTGTATTTTCAATCTCTGTGGGATGTTTCGAAGTTTCAAATGATCAAACGTTTGTAGAACTTATGGGACTTAACTACGGGGTCATCAGTCCCTAAGCTTACAAACTACTTACGAACTAGCTAAGACTAAGGACGGCACAAATATCCATGCTCGAGGGGGGATTCGAAGCCCCGACCGTAGTGGCCATGCAGACCGTGACTGGAGCGCCTCAGTCCCCTCGGCCACTGCGGCCGGCTTTCGAAGTTTATGGAGTGATTCTGGACACAAATTGTTATACGAATATTATAGAGGAGAAATTCCTAGCAGGAAAAATATATACAAAAAAATAGATGAAGATTACTTACCAGGTGAAGGAGCACAGGAAGTGATAGTAGCACAAATAAATCAATAAATTCAGACACACACACACACACACACACACACACACACACACACACACACTCACACAAACGCTAGCTTTCATAGCCTAGCTGCTTCGTCAGACAGAAGGGAAGGAGAGGGAAAAGGAAATGATGAGGGTTTTAAGGGAGTGGGTAAGGAGTCATTCCAATCCCGGGACAGGAAAGACTTACCTTGGGGGAAAAAAAGGGGGTAAACAAATACACACACACACCCACACATATACATAAATGCCAGCACACCTAAGCAGACATGTGTGTGTGTGTGTGTGTGTGTGTGTGTGTGTGTGTGTGCGCGCGCGCATAGAGACTTTCCTGGTGGGAAAAATATGTATAAAAATAAAGATTGTTTGACTTACCCAAAGCACAGTCTCGCTGATAGAAACAAAAAACAAATAAAAACACACAAACATTCAAGCTTTCGCCACCACTGGCAGCTTCTTCACGAAAAAGAGGAAGGAAGGAGAGGAGAAAGGGAAGGATATGGGTTTTAAGGAAGTGGGAAAGGAGTCATTCCAATCCCAGGAGTGGAAGGACTTACCTTCGGGGGTAAGAAAGCAAAGAAGTTGGACAGAGATATCACTTGAGGCAGAGGCTGTGTCCACAGGACCGAGGCAAAGATGCTAAAGATGGTGAGTGGGAATTTGAATTTAGCGGAGGTTGAGACCAGGTGGGCAACGGGATGAGAGAATAAGCTGAAGGGCAAGTTCCCATCTCTGGAGTTCTGAAAGGTATATATAGAAAAGAGATGACTTACCAAAAGGACTGGCTCGTCGATAGAAACAAATAAAATAAAATAAAATTACAAACAAACACACATACAAGCTTTCGCCACCACTGGCAGCTTCTTCACGAAAAAGAGGAAAATAGGGGAGGAAAAAGGGAAGGATATGGGTTTTAAGGAAGTGGAAAAGGAGTCATTCCAATCCCAGGAGTGGAAGGACTTACCTTAGGGGGAAAAAAGGAAGGTAAACAAATACACACACACTCAGACATATCAAAACGCAAACACACTTAGACAGACATTTGTAAAAAGCCATATATATGTATATATAAAAGCCATATATATATGGCTTGGGACTGGAGCGGACTCTGAATTGAATGTGGCTCTCCAGCAAGGATACAACTTCCTAAAATCCTGCCCCGCAATGAGATCCATCCTTCATGACATCCTCCCCACTCCTCCGAGAGTGTCTTTCCGCTGCCCACCTAACCTCCGTAACCTCCTAGTCCATCCCTATGAAATCCCCAAACCACCTTCCCTACCTTCTGGCTCCTACCCTTGTAACCGCCCCCGTTGTAAAACCTGCCCTATGCACCCTTCCACCACCACTTACTCCAGTCCCGTAACCCGGAGGGTGTACACAATCAAGGGCAGAGCCACTTGCGACAGCACCCACGTGATTTACCAACTGACATGCCTGCACTGTGAAGCGTTCTATATGGGAATGACCAGCAACAAACTGTCCATTCGCATGAATGGTCACAGGCAGACAGTGTTTGTTGGTAATGAAGATCACCCTGTGGCTAAACACGCCTTGGGGCATGACCAGCACATCTTGGCAGAGTGTTACACCGTCCGGGTTATCTGGATACTTCCCACCGACACCAGTCCTTCAGAACTTCGGAGATGGGAACTAGCCCTTCAGCATATTCTCTCTTCTCGTTGCCCACCTGGTCTCAACCTCCGCTAAATTCGAATTCCCACCCACCATCTTAACATCTATGCCTTGGTTCTCTGGACAGAGCCTCTGCCTCAAGTGGCATCTCTGTCTAACTTCTAACTTCTTTGCTTTCTACAGTTCTACAGTATGTCTGCCTAAGTGTACTTGCGTCTGTGTAAATGTGTGGGTGTGTGTGTATTTGTTTACCCTCCTTTTTTCTCCCCAAGGTAAGTCTTTCCTGTCCCGGGATTGGAATGACTCCTTATCCACTCCCTTAAAACCCTCATCATTTCCTTTTCCCTCTCTTTCCCTTCTGCCTGACAAAGCAGCTAGGCTGCGAAAGCTTGTATGTGTGTTTGTGTGTGATTTTATTTAGTTTATTTGTTTCTATCGACGAGCCGGTCCTTTTGGTAAGTCATCTCTTTTATTTTTTTATTTTTATATATATATATATATATATACCGGCTCGTCGTAAGTCATCTCTTTTCTATTTTTATTTTTGTTTATCCCACCGGGAAAGTTTCCCTCTATAATTTTCGTTTCATCAATTTGAAACGAAAATTATAGAGATACTGTAGAAAGCAAAGAAGTTAAGTTCTTTGCTTCTTTGCTTTCTACAGTATGTCTGCCTAGGTGTACTTGTGTCTGTGTGAATGTGTGGGCATGTGTGCATTTGTTTACCCTCCATTTTTTCCCCCAAGGTAAGTCTTTCCTCTCCCAGGATTGGAATGGCTCCTTACCCCCTTCCTTAAAACCCTCATTTCCTTTTCCCTCTCCTTCCCTACTGCCTGAAGACGCAACTGGGTTGCGAAAGCTTGCGATTGTGTGTGTGTGTGTGTGTGTGTATTCATTTATTTATTTGTGATGCTGTCACACCTGTGCTCCTTCGCCTGGTGAGTAATCTTCGTCTATTTTTTATATTTTATTTTTCCTGCTAGGAATTTTTCGTCTTAATATTCGTATCATATATATATGTCTACTTTCTCTCTGTTTGTTTTTTGTGACTTTTAACATATTTTAAGGATGTCCATCATTAAAATAAGTGATAAGAACTGAGATAAGGAATTTTATTTATTAAAGGCTTTTCTATACATTAATTTACCACATTGAATATCATGAACTGATTTCATTAAAATTTCTGGGTCATAATTACACAGATATTTAAAACTTTTCTTACTTTTATACATTCTTGGCATTGTCCAAAATCACCTCACAAAGTACACATTTTCAAAAAAACCTTACACAAAACTCGTGACTGGTACAAAACGTCTCACAGTGCCGCAGCCTACTGATCTCGTTGGTAACTAACACTACAATATTTTTCCACCAATAGCAACAACAGAAAGCTTCTGCTCCAAAATGAAGTGAGAACGTTCGACAATGAGACTGTGCGACTGATTATTGTGTCAGTAAACAATAGATCCAAATGCAGGAGTGTAGGAATTACAGCGTCGTGCATAAAATAAACAGCGCACGGAGGTGGAAATTAGCGCTAATTCGTTGCTATGCAGCGGGAAAGGGAGGATCAACCATACCGTCCGAAATCACCCCGGTGTCAGAAATCACCCCATTTGATAATATATAATTATATTAAACATTCGATAACCTACTCTTTCACCTTCTTGGTGGATAATTATTTAGTAAAGTATATGAACTTCCCTACCGATGCCTGCAGACAAGTGCGAAACTGGCGGTCAGCTCTTCTGGGCCTGCTTTTGAATTGGTGCAAAATACAGTTGTGCACACTCAGTGACTACATTCCAGCCACTGAGATCTGTGGTGAGGGGAGGGGAAGGGAGTGGGAGCAGGGTGTCTCCATCCTGAGCATTGGAGCAACACTCCATCTCATATCTGCCAAAGCTTCCATTTCTCCTCCTGCTGCCGAACCTCACCAGCGTTTAGTCCCTTTTCTTCCCCAGTTCTTCAGAAAATGCGACACACAAATAGCAGAATCCAAAACTAATTCATATCTACACACTTCTACAGCTTTGTAATGTATTGTTGTCATTAATCCCTGTTAGCAGTTCAGTTTCTTAAACTTCAATACTAAGCAGACAGTTAGCAACAACAGACAACAAGAGTGTTCTGTTATTTGTTGCAGTGATGTTATCAACACTGACTAGCTTTTACAGCTGATCACTCGTGATCAGTTGTGAGTTTGAACATGAGATTTGTCAGTTTAGTAGTGTCTTATCTGAAAAGTTAATACAGAAAAACCTCGTTTTACGTTCCAGCTTTTACGTTTTCCCGCCATTTACACCATTTTTTGTCAGTACCATCAAATTTCCTATGTTCACAATGTTAATTCGCCCTCGTTTTTGCATTAACATATTTACACTTTTCGAAAGCATGTTCGTGAAGAAAAAAATGATGTAATCTACATAAATTGATGCTAGCATGGCTTTCCCCTTAAAGTATAATGCTTAAAAATTATTCACAGTCCAGTTTCATGACACCTTGCATTTATTCAAATGTATATTTCGCGTATCATTGTTGGCAGTACGCAGCTAGTTGACTTACAATGCGCTGATTTGTGGCGATGTAGTTCCTCTTTCCACCTACTTCTTTGCCAGGCGTGTACTCAAACAATCAGAACCATTTGCTTTGTTGATGTGAGAATAAAGAGTTGCATTGTTTTTGTGATACATATTTCTGATTCATAAAGAACGTTATCTGTCAAAGTTGGGTCTTATGATGCCCACAACTACAAAAAAGCGATAATAGTGTGAGATGCCGATCCTATGCAAATGTCACAAAAATACTTTTGCATATCTTTGCACTCGAGAACGTAAATAAATTTTCTAATATTGTCATGTGAAAAAAAAAAAAAAAAAAAAAAAAAACGGAACTTTAGGTGTTTTACTATGTAAATAAGTAATGCCAGTAAAGGGCAGTAATTTTGAAGATGTGGTACATAGCCTGGCAGCGGCGTTCAAACGATATCTATCAAAGCGATTTAGGTAATTCTGAAGATGTGTTACATAGCCCAGCAGCGGCATCCAAATGATATCTATTGAAGCGGTTCAGGTAATTTTGAAGATGTTTTACATAGCCCAGCAGCGGTGTCCTCAATAATAATGAATGAAATTACGTCAAAAATTTCTACTTCCCATAAAATTACTAGTTCTGCCCTGTGCTTAAAATAGTAAAAGTTTTGGTAACTTTTATTGTATAATAACTTCCTGGTGAGAATTTAGATGCCTATTATGTACACATATCACAAATGAACTACGAAAATACAAGGCTGAACCAGTAAGCATATTTTACCATTTAAAACACTACATCCTGCATTTTACACCATTTCACTGAAGTTATTTGAAAAGCATAAAAATGAGGTTCTACTGTATGTGTGACAATACAGTGCAATGGCTAAGGGAGACTAATTTCACTTCCCTTTCACTTGAAGAGCAGCTTCGTATCAATGACCTAGGGAGACGGACACCAGATATCAAATATGAGAGAGAGAGAGAGAGAGAGAGAGAGAGAGAGAGAGAGAGAGAGAGAGAATGAAGGTAAACAATTTGTAAGAACTTTTAAACTAGACATTTATGGGAAAATAGATTGGATAAGTGGTTATGTAGTTACAAACAATTTGTACTTTTTTTCTGCACATGTTGTTTGCCAAAGTAAATTTTGGGTATGAGACACCTTGGACACTAAAAGGCGTTGATGATTCCAGACATTTAACACACAACATTAGTGTTCTGCATCACCTATGACTGCGAAGCTAGAGCACAACCTTTTAGGGAAACACAATAGTAAATAATAACTATGTAGTCAGTTGGAAGGTACAATGATCAGATCTCAAAAACCGTTACCGGCTCTCTTAAATTGTTGATTACATTAAATTTTGTGCTGCTTTTGAGCTCGCACTTCATGGACATAACAAATGCAGTGATTCATAGAAAATAGGATAAAACTTATGATAAAAGGGTACGGTATTGCATTATTTCTCAAGCTACAGTGGTTCAGAAAATGACCCGAAGAAAAATGTGTTGTCAAACTACTAAAACAAATAGCGAATTCCATAAAGTCTCCCATAACACCAGCCTAGAAATCTTGATAATTAGGAACAAATTGTAATACTTGGCATGTCTGAAATGACACAGGAGAGAGAGATTGGAAACAAATGCCTGTGGATTCATTTCTATTCAAGAAACATAGTACCCATGTTTAAGGTTGCAAAGAACCAATGCAAACTTCTTTATGAATTTATATACAACTGAAAAATATGATGATGACTACTTTAGGTAAAAATAAGAAAAACTTCATTATTTTAAATATGTATGCAAACATGAAATTAACCCTATACTTCACATATGCAATGCTCTCAATTTATGTGAAATCAGTAATTTGCAGACTGTATCACACATAATAAAATTTACCTCAACACAAGATGGATTATAATCTTCAGATGAGACTAATGAGTTGAGCAAAGAAAGAGAGAGAGAGAGAGAGAGAGAGAGAGAATAAGAAGAATTTAACTTTGAATTATCTTCCTAAAAGTTGTAAACTCATTTGACAAAACACCTGATCTGATCACTAGTAAAATAATTAAAACCATGACTCATGCAAACAATGAACAAATTATTCATCTATATGTCATGCAAAGGCAGTCGCACTTCATCCATAAATCTAGTAAAAACTTTGAAACATGTATACTCACCGAGGCCTGAGCCAATTTAATGTCTTGGGTATTGACTTCACTTCAAGGAGTGGTTGGTTTTTTTGTACAATGGTCAAATTGTATTTGCTAAGAAAATATTCTTCATAGGTTTTAACATCTGAAGATGGAAAATCAGTCTGCGGGGACATATCGTCACACACTTTAGTTACAATATATAACTGAAAAAAAAAAGAAATTTGTATAAAAATAAAGATTGTTTGACTTACCCAAAGCACAGGCTAGCTGATAGAAACAAAAGAACACAAATAAAAACACACACAAACATTCAAGCTTTCGCCACTGTTGGCAGCTCCTCCAGGAAAAGAGGAAGGAAGGAGAAGAGAAAGGAAAGGATACGGGTTTTAAGGAAGTGGAAAAGGAGTATTCCAATCCCAGGAGTGGAAGGACTTACCTTAGGGGAAAAAAGGAAGGTAAACAAACACACACACACTCACACATATCCACACACAAACACACCTAGGCAGACATTTGTAAAAGAAAAGAAAATTATTCATAAATAAAATTAAAATTATGAGCTACTCTTCTTTGATATGTGTGTACATTACTGACACAAGGGAGTCAATATTTAGATACTTCTGTCCCCTATAACTGCAAACACTGCATACTGAATTGGAAACTGTATCCCCTTTCAACAGAAACATTTCACTATGCAACATATGACAACTGTTCTCCACACTGTCTACACAGTTACAAATACAGGCAAACTATTTACTGTGACAGACAGAATGTGCGAACAAATTGCTATCTCATACCAAATCAATAACCAATATTCAAATGATTATATACCTGACTAAATGAACATGCTGTAAAACTTAACTGTAGTGATAAGTAATGAAAAACCAACTTATGGATGAGACTTGCTCCCTTTGAATTCTCAACAATATATTGATAGTTGTGTATTCTTTAAATATTCATTTGAGGTGTGTACACATTTAAGCATCATACAAGAAGATTAATTGCACTTCGATAATTACAGTATTAATGAATTTATTTTCAATGTAGAGATTCCTTGAAAAACTTTTATAGACAATAGTCACACAATTCGAAGTAAATAGCAGCATTATGAAAAACGTACACATGGTGTTTAGTCATTGACACATGCAATTAAAGTAATATGTAAATTTTAAGCATTTTTTTCAGACAAAAAGTCATCCTTAAAATGGTCTGCAAAGTATTATGTGAACAAGAACAAGTTCCAGTTAAAAAGAAGGTTATTTCAAGCATAAAATCATTTAATAATATTAAAATGTTACCAGACACCATAACTGTCACAAAATCTGACATGTTTCAAAGCTGAAACAAAAGTTTTGAAGAATAAATTCGTAGAAATTTTAAATACATTTAGAACAAAAAGTTGTTCTATGTACATTTTCATATTAGACAGACATGACAACAGTTCATGAATATGTAATTTTTAACCATGTATATTGCCATGTTGATAAGTAATAAACCATCTACAACATGTGTAAAATCAGTAAAAAGATTCAGTAGTGATTTTTCATTTGAACAAATACCACAATTCCTTGCAAGTTCATTTTAAATGCCCATACTCATTTACATCAGTAGTGAACATCAGCCTCATGACCTAGGTCATTAATTACCTTCTCTTTCCGCGCCCTATTTCTTTTTTCTTCCCTTCTCTCCTACCTAATGAAGGAACCATGTTCCAAAGGCTAGTGCTATTTTTTCATCCTTTTCTTCTATGTGTAACTATCGGTGGTACAGCACTAAAGTAAGTACTGGTTAACCAATCTATCCCTTTTCAATTGTAATTTATCACCTCTGTGGAGAATTTGCATCAGTAATCGAAAATCACGATACAAGCAGTCTAATTGCAAATGTTTATGGCCTATATTATGTATAGCAACACATACTAGCAACTGTTAAAGCCTTTATTTTGTTGTGAATTTTCAACTTTTCACAGCATAAGGAGTAATCCAATAAGTTTCGGGCATGCAGCCATGCAAATTCTATGTCTTCTACTAATATTTTGGCCGTGTATCGTCCAGCCATCTTCAGAGTGAGTCCCAAGACTGCCGACAAGTTGCCAGGCATGGCCTTATATAAACCATCGTGGCTTCACTGTGCATGCGGGTCTCAGATGCTGGTCGGCGGCAAAGAGGTACACTTAGCACGCGCGCCCCCCGTGGCGAAACGAATCAGGAGTTCGATTCTCTTATCGATATGTGTTCTGTGGTGGCAACACCTTGTTGACATTTCTGTAATTTTATTACATTAAGTGCAGGATTCCACGCCTTGTCCAAATTAAAACCGTTATCTCTGTTTATTAAATTATCAGATATTCTAATTTCTACAGCTTCTTTAAAAATTGAGCCCCAAAATGAAGATATAGGTGTTAAAATCTTCACATCACTGTAATTCATTGAGTGCCCTTTATCTAAACAATGTTCTGCTACAGCTGACTTGTCTGGCTGTAATAATTGAGTGTATCTGCGATGTTCGACACATCTTTCGTGGACAGTGCGGGTTGTCTGTCCTATATATGAACATTCGCAATTTCCACATGGTATCTGATACACACCAGACTTTCTAAGCAACAGATCATCTTTCACAGATCCGACTAATGCTGCGATCTTCATAGGTGGCCAGAAGATTACTTCACGGCTGCACGCCCGAAACTTATTTGATTACTTTATTTTGTTCTTTATTGCAAACTTGCTGAAAACCCGGCATTGCCCGGGTATTTATTTATTTATTCCTGCCTGGAGTTGGTACTACTTCTACCCTTCTCTCTCTGTCCATCTTCTTTTTTCTAAAAATATGTTATCTTTATCGGAGAACATATAAGAAATAACACTGTCTTGGATAATGTACAAAATTATAAGCGCATTATTCAAACAAAGAAAGATAGAAGTCAAAACACAAATGACATATAAAATTTCCATGATCTCATATTTATTCAGTTATATGTGGTACAATTGTATAATTTTTCAGGTATGTATTCATTTGTATAAGTGCTGCATGTCTGTAAAATTTCTTGGGAATACAATTGGTGTTAAAGAAGTAATAGATTACTACTTGGTGTGTGATAGGGCAGTTTTCTATGAACTTTACTGTTTTATGAACTCATAACTCATGAACTACAGGTCGCACTGTGCTACAATTTCGGAGGTACATTCAACGATATGAGATTACATTGCCTATAAAATTTCCTGCAGCTACAATTTGTAGTGTAGAAATTATAAATTGTAATGTCATACTGAAAGCTGTAGTTTTACTCCATAAACAACGGAAAAGTAGTAAGCAAGAAACTTTTTTCCTTTCATCATTTTACTATGGTTGCCAGCGAGAAAATGTTTCATAAAGATTTGAAATTATGTTTAAAGTTTGTTGCAAGTCACTAAGTACTCTCATTCTCATATAGTGTATCTGTAAAGTCTCATCGCATTATGGCAGTTTCTTGCAACTCCTATCGTTTATGGAGTTATATCTCTTGAACCATGTGTGGTATGTGGTTCGTACTCCTACAGAAGATGTTACCTCACGTAAGGAATATGTGTACCAAATTAGGTTGAAATCGGTCCAGTGGTTTAGGAGAAAATGAGCAGCATTGTCACTTATGGCAGCAGTTTTCCGCACTTCTCATTGTTTATAACGTCATATCTTGTGAACTATATATCGTATGTGATTCTTACACTTACGGTGACCGTCCTCATGGATTGCAGCTTACGTGTACAAAATTTCATAAAGATTGGAACAAAACTGTAGATTTGTATGCAACACGTACAAATATACGGACACTGCTTTATATGTTAGATAGCATGTCATTTGACTTGTCTTCTCCCCCATCATACACTCTTAATGACAAGACAACTCTATCACTAAACATCTCACTCTATGAGACACAGAAACAGACTTGAAATGTCTTCAGAAACTATAGTGTGTGAGCGTTTTCCTCATCACACTTTGTCGTAATAGCTATAGTGGAACTGTGGTTTTCCTCATACACATCATAACAATAACAACAATTCTACTATTACTATATTGTGTGGTTTAGTTGTCGTGTACAGGTATTTCAAATGGATGTCATTTATGTGACTTTAATGTCCCTAACATATCTTATCGCACTTCACATCGTTGAGAGATGTAGACTAGGTTAAAATGGAAACTGAAAAACCAGTGACCTGACCGGGTTTCATACCCATGACCACCAGTTCACACTTCGTACACGCTGCCATGAGGTGATCTAATGTTCAGTGGTTGCCACAGCAGTGTTAAACATCTCAAGTTGTTAGGCAACATAGTAAGGAAATTGGCTGTTGGTTTGTCAGATTCAGCTGTCACCCAGCACAAAAAAAAGAAACTGTTAGCAACCCAACCTGTGCACACACCACCAGTCAGTTGACCAATAAATCTTCATATATCCCTCTAAAAATTAGATAACTAGATGAACCTTAAAAATTCCCTTCTTTTCCTCACCCCTAATTTTACAATAGCCTCCACTTTTTCAGATTCCACCAGTCTTCGTTTCTCACAGACCGAGTACTAACAAAAACAGATCTCCACAACATAGGCATCCATGAACCACTTCTACACCCTCTGGTAATGTGCAGTCCACACTACATACATCCTGTGTCTCAAACTGAATTCCTCGCACTTCAGATCCCAGAGAAGCATTCCAGACACTGCCTCCACGTGTTATCCAGCCAGCTGACATCCTACTACCACACTATACAACCCCTAACCTACCCACAGCATTCCTCCTCACAGCATCCAAAAACCCCTAAAACAGAACTCTTTCAGTTCATTCCAGCATCCAGCCATGTTCCTCCCTCACTTCCACCTAACCGAGCCCTTCCCACCTTCAACTTGGCTCATCAGACTTTTTCCTGAGAATACCAATCTTTTGGCAGAAGAAAGGACAACCCATCACAACCTCAAAATAGATCCTGATCTAATTGTCCTCCCTACAGGTAAAAGGTTCCATCACTGTTGTGCTGAAGCCCAGTGTCTACATGCAGAGGGTTCTCTACTAATTGACTCTTCCACCTACAAGTTGTGCTAGAATGATGCCATCCCCAACATTACTTCCAGTCCCTGCTAAAATCCTTTTGTCACGCTCAGAACTGCAAAGTCATCTTCATCCTCACCCCAACAACAGCCCACTCGCCCACCTCTTACATGCTCCCCAAAATCCAGAAACCAAATAACCCAGGATGCCCTTTTGTGACTAGTTGCTGTGCCCCGCAGAAAAAACTGCAGCCCTCTCTGACGATTACCTCCAACCAATTGCCTGAAATCTACCCTCCCACTTCAATTATACCAACTACTTCCTTCAAAGATTCCTATTCCATTCCACCATAACCACAGTTTTCCTCTTGTATTCTTACTTGTAACTGTTGGTGCCACTTTCCTATACAGCAACATCCATCATACCCATGGTCTTCTCACTAGCATACACAGCCTCTCACAAACCCCTTGAGACCTCCTACCCCATTCTTCATAATCATAACAAACTACTACTTTTCCTTTGAAAGAACCCTCACTTACTAACCTGTTTATAGAGGATTTGGACTCAAGATTGAGGATTCCCATCCTCATCCTTTCACAACCTCAACTACTACTCTCTCCTACAGGGTGTCCAGAAAAGGGCTCCCTGATTTCAAAATTAAATATCTCGAAAACAAAAATCGATAGAACAATGCAGTAAACGGTATGTTTATTGTGAAAGGTGTCAGAAGTTTATACAGCAGTTTGAAATAATAGTTACAAAAGCTGCTAACAGATGGCGCTGTAAGCTGTACAGCGCATATCAGCATACATAAGTGAAATAATTGTATGAAAACACTCTTTGCAAATAATCACATCACAATGTCTTCAAAATGTTCACCATTGGCACTACAGAGGTGGCGCAAACGAAGATGGAAATTTCGTAGTGTCTCAACCGAAATGGATTCACATGCCACAGAGATCGCCAATTCAAGCTCGTCCAGCGAAATTTTGCGAAGAGCGTACGAGTGGTTTTCGCATCGGGTCCCTTTGGAACATTAAATTGTGCTTGAAAACTTTGCCTTGTTGCCGTAGGACTCTCTTCTAACCTGTGGTTCTCTAGCACCAGAAAAACACGTTGTTCAATGGAGTACATGGTTTTAATCTCTTCCTTCAGTGCGCTAACCTCCTTTCACGTTTCAATAGTGGAACTGGGTTTCGGATCACTATTTATACTAGGCATTACATATGGAAATTACAGCACCATCTGTTAGCAGCTTTTGTAACTATTATTTCACAATAAACACACAGTTTACTGCATTCCTCTATCAATCTTTGTTTTCGAGATATTTAATTTTGAAATCAGAGAGTCTTTTTCTGGACACCCCGTACACTTCACCTGGTCTTTCTGCATGTTAACTTCCACTTTATTGATGGCTCCATCCACACACTTGTCCACATTAAACTCGCCAACCACCAACAGTATCTGCTCTTTGACAGCTGTCATCCATTCCACACCAAAAAATCCCTCCTACAATGGCTGGCCATCCATGGATGGGATATTTGCAGTGATGAGAACTCCCATGCCAAATATGCAGAAGATATCACACAGGATTCACTTCCCTTCCTTCTTCCCTAGTCCAGATATTTCCCATCCCATATCTCTGCTGATCTCCAATCTTCCCTCAACCCCCAATCACCAACCAAAAAGAAGTGCCCCATCTCATTACCCAACATCACCCCAGACTGGAACAACTGAACCACCATTATCCTCTGAAACACAAAAGATCCTATCCAAGATCATTCCCACCTCTCCTAAAAAGGTGTTCATGACCCACCTAACATCCTAGTTCACTCTTATGCCCGCCCCCCTGCCTCAGCTCACCAATATCAACTCCTTGCCATAGGGATCATAACACTGTGTAATATCCTGATGCAAACCCAGAGCCCCTGCACTTACTATTCCAGTCCTGTGACATTTATCCTACTACATCAGAGGTAGCCACCTACGGAAGCAGCTATTTCTGTACTCCAATCACTAAGCAACTTTTTATATATGACAATCTACCAGAGGACCAACAGAGTGAATGACTATCACCAAACTGTGAACAACTCCAGGTGGACCAGCCTGTAGTGCAACATGTACCTGAGCATAACTTGCTTAATTTTGAAGGCTTCACATCCTGGGACTGTGGAGCATCCATTCCACCTTTTTTGAACTGCACAGATGGGCTTAGCCTTATAACAGGTTCTATAGTCTCGTAAATACCCTGGCCTCAACATGAGCCAACCTGCTTTCTGCATCTACATAAATTTTATTGATACTTACTTTGAAGCTCCTTTTACACTTTATGAGTTTTGATTCATGACAACAATAGTAAAAATGCTGTACTTAAAAATATTCAGTGGTCCACACAGCTTTATTTACAATCATCCATATGTGTGGCTAGTGCAGTTCATGTGTTCCTTTCCTTTATTATTATCTGTGTAACAAAAGTTTTCAAATGTTTGTGAAGCTTATGGGACTCAACTGTGGGGTCATCAGTCCCTAAACTTACAAACTACTTATGAGCCACCTTATACTAATGACAGCACAAACATCCATGCCCAGGGTAGGGGGATTCGAATCCCAGACGGGGAACAGCCTTTTGCATCGCGGCATAGTGCCTCAATGTGCTCGGCCGCTACGCTGCGACTTTGTGTAACAGAAATGAACTAACTAACACTGATCTTTTGGAGTAGCAAATAACATTGTTATATGAAACTTCATAACACGTATTGTAAATTAAAAGCGAATTTAATTTAAACTATCATGAGAATATTACCGGTGTTGGCGGCAGTCCACGATACCAAGGTGCAACAACGGCATGGTGATAAATACTGTAGTCCTCAACAGGAATAGATCGCTGTTCAGTAGACCTGCGAGTAATAGGCTCAATTTTCTTGTAAGTTTCCATTACATGCCAGTCAATTTCGTAAGCAAGTTGATCTGAAAAAGTATTACAACAAGTTTAAATGCAACACCTCAATTTTAAGACAGCAAACATAACATTTATCATTTATTTGTTTATCCAAGTATAATTATGCAATGGCATGATTTGCATCATATAAGAATAAACAGACATGTAATCAGAGAGGGCAAGACGTGGTTGATGTGGCCTTGTAGAAGGCAATTGCCTGACGTGATTTAGGAAAACCATGGAAAATCTAAATCAGAATGTCAGGACGGAGAATGATATTCTATCACAGCAAATATGGAGAAAATTATGTGTAACTCTATATAATATGATAGGAAGCAACTGAATGAAGCGAAGCAGTTATTACGACAATTACCAGATATTCTGGAGGATGAAGTTTGCTCCGTTCAGGCATCGTGATTTAGTTTTCCCTAAATAATTTGAGGCAAATGGTGGGATATTTCCTTCCATAAAGGCCATGGGCAAGCATCTGCTCTGCCATCATAAAAAACATAATTGTGTTTTCTGTGTATAGTTTGAGCATTTACATTGTATTATAATGATAAATCCTCTATCGTCACAAGATGATCCCTGGTTGAAAATGCAAGAGGGATGTCAAATAAAAAGGTATGAAATGACACTTTGGATGTAATAATTTTTTTTTATTCTAAAGCAGGTATTACAGGCCTGAGCACAACTATCCCACAGTTTAATCTTCTGGTGGGCGCACCTGTGAAAGTCACACGAGCAGTCGCGTGCGGCACTGACTGTTGGCTCTGCTCTTTTAGCAGCTCTGTTTTCGATGTAAGGTAGGTAAAAATCATTAGAAACAAATCTCGATGTTGAACTGAATTTTATATTTAGTTCTTTAGCATATTGCAGCCTTTCAATATAATATAGATTTTATAGATAAACTAGAAATCATTCCTCAATCTTTACATATTAAAATGAATGTTTGTCTGTATGTCCTCTATAAACTCGTAAACGGCTGGAGCGATTTTGACGAGATCATTATACAATATTCAGATTAACCCAGAGGGTGTACCTGTTAACCCTTAACTACTATCTGTGGTCTCTCAGACCGCTACGACTTTTTGAGTCGAGATATTTCACACACCCCTGCCAAGCTAAAAGGACTCTTCCGTGTGCCTTCCTGGTGGCCGTCAAGGTCCCTGTGCCAGCATTCTTGCAGTGTTGCTGCTCTTTGTTCCGTATTTATGAGCCTTGCGCGGCCTCAGTGTTTGCGTGCCGCTGGCGCAGGCTCTGCCTCATAGCCCTGGCCAGTCGGCGTTGTGAGCGCGGCCTGCTAAGCGACAGCGCTGTGGCTGTGGCCTCTCTCTCGCTGTTGTTGTTCCGTGCCATGTTTTTCCATGGCAGGTAAAGCTGAATGTTCTATGCAACGTATTTTACGTGAAGCAGATGTGGATAATCAAGAACGTTTCGGTGAATCCTCCGATGATTTTGACGACAGCGATAATGACCCTGATTTTGAGGTATTTAGAACATGACGCTAATTCAGAGCAGGAACCCGAAAGTGATGAAGATGTGACACCTGATGATAACGAAGCAGCTTACTTCTTCGGTAAGAACAGATGTTTTCGATGGCGAAAAAAGCAGCCAGCAGCTGACGTAAGAACAAGGCAACACAACATCGTCTTACAGCATCCTGGACTGCGACAGAAGGCTCAAAGTCTTGGAGAAAACCCTTCTGCTTTGGAGGTATGGAATCTGTTCTTTAGTAAATATATTCTAGACGAAATTGTTCTGTGGACAAAACTGAAAATATCGCAGCTTAGAGCACAGCATGAGAATGATCGCTTGTCCTACCTACAAGATGTTGATGTCATTTAATTGAAGACACTAATTAGCCTGTTAGTGTATTCAGCGGTTTTCAAATCGGGGCATGAATCGGTTTACAGACTGTTTGCAACCGATGGAACAGGCAGAGATATTTTCAGGTGCACTGTTAGTAAGGAAAGATTTCTGTTTTTACTGTATTCATTACGATTTAACAACCCAGATGATCGGGAGAAAAGAAAGGAAATAGACAAGGCAGTAGCAGTTTCACTAATCTTTCTGCGTATAATCGAAAACAGTCAACTTTGCTATTCTGTAGGTACAACAATATGTGTCGATGAAATGCTTGTACCTTTCCGTGGTAGGTGTGGGTTTAGAATGTATATGCCAAACAGTCCTGCAAGATATGGCGTGAAAATTCAGTGTTTGACCGACATTAGTACAAGTTACTTATATAATGCATACATTTATTCTGGAAAAGGTAGTGAAGGTCACACCCTTTCAAACCATGAGAAATTCACTGAGAAATTCGTGACGGTGTCGTGGAGTAGGCATTATTTTGAAGAAACACCAATTGAAAATTAATGTCAGCCAAGTCCAAAAAACTGGAAAAATACTTCGTGGACATCTCCTTTGTCGTGATGCAGTTGAATAAGAACCACACATTTTATTGACTGTATTGACACCTCCCTTGGTTGAATAATAACTGATGTTATTCAGTGGTTTACCCGTCATTTCAGTGCTAACTTTGCGGTCATGCGTGTCAATACAAGGAGTATACATTTCCTACTGTTGGTCTAAATGGACACACTTCTATGATACTGAAACCCATAAAGACATGAACTAATATCCCATGGTTTTGAGATAAAATTCAGGAGGGATTTCTCTTTTGTTACCTTTGAGATTACTGAAGATAGACAATACATTCTCAAGAAGGATGTCAGCTAATATCACTCTAGTGTATACCTGTCCATTGTAATGCTCCTGTTGGAACATTGAATATCTTGAAAACATCTTTGAACTATATTATAAGTAGGGTTGTGTCCGAGTGGTTCGGCCGAATCCATTATTCGCTGAATTTAGCACACTGGTTTCGGATTCGAGATTCGATGTATAATGGCCTAATACTACCGAATCCCGAATCCAAAGAGTTATTGGAAACCTTCAGTTTTGAATGTTGTTGTTTATTTTGCATAACAGTGCACTTTCGTTTCCATAATTTCTTTTATTTTCCATAGATCTGCTGAAAGACATGTCATCAGCATCTCCGATGGGGTGCTCTTTCCTACTGGGGGCCCTTCAAAGGGTGCTCACCCGATTTAGGTGATTGTCCACACCTCAGCTCGCACCTTTCAAACTTCAGATGGAGTGACCAATTGGCACACCGGAAAGGTATCAGCTCGTGCTATCACCCTTCCCTGGGCCTGGCCTTTACCAGGGGGTACGTGCGAGTCCTAAATATCGACCTGGGGCTGGGACTTACACATCACCCAGCCACCTTTTATGCAGCGAGTGTGTGGGCGGCCGTCAGTAATGCACAGGAAGGAGAAAAGAAGAAGAGAAGAGAGATCTCAAACACCAAGGTGGAGGTAAAGAAAACAAAGAAGAAATATAGAAGTAAAAAGGAAAGACACAAATGGAATACGTGTATTTGTACAACCTTCGGTTTCCCGAAGTAGGCAGAAAACAGTCCCCAAGAGAGGGGAAAAGGATAGTGTGAAGGTGGTCACGCAGTGCGGAAATGGCGGAACTGGACTGGTGTTTACGACTTTTGTACCTTTTGATTTGAACAGCCCTCGTAAATGTACAAAGAGAAAGATAAATAAATTTCAAGTTTCTATCTTCACAAGTATACCACATTCATCAGTGGTACCTAGCATACAGTTTTCATGTATTTGTAACATACCAGTGAACTTACTAACATAAATAGACACATTCACTAGTGTTTTCATTGAACACTACCTGACACACATATCACTGATGAAATAGCACCACTACCACACTGCAGTTATCTTCCACAATGAAATGGAAATATCAGTTGGAATCTGCCTGAGACTAAATTAATGAATAGTATGCTTAGCAAAAGTGAGCATTTTAAGACCTGACCATACTATATTGGGAAAATTATAGGTAACAGAAAGAGAACAAAACAGAGATGCCACTGAGACACTGCTTGGATGTGTACCATTCTGTCACATTTTATATACAGATATAGTACCAATTTTTTGTTATTCTGAACTTTTTTGCTGCTACAACAGCGTTATACAATGACAACAGTGCATAAGAGAATTACAAAGGATTTAAAAATATTAACAGAAATACAAGTATACATTGTAGTGACAAAACAGAATTAATTACAATGTTCAAATATAGAGAAACACATAAATATTGTGAGGATGCTTTCCACAAATGCAACACACACACACACACACACAAGGTGATCAAAAGCAGTCTCAAAAGCTTTTAAGAATGTTGCACGATAGTCGATAGGTTATAATGAGAAATTGATAACAGAAAAATTCAAGATGTAATTCTTCAGTAATTAGCACTGAAGTTTGCCAATGAGAATATTGTTGTATGTGAAAGAGGGGTTGGGGGGGGGGGGGGAGCGTCACACAAACCTGCTGATTCGTTGGCTCAGGACTGAATCTTGCCATGTCCAAGTTTTGTACTATCATTTTGCTGGTCTGGGGAGACCGAATGAAAAATACATTTGGGATAGACTGTCATTGTGAGACTGCTTGAATTTCCACACACAATGACGTGATTGGCTAACTTCAATGCTAATTAAATTGGAAATAATGCTACATATCCTCTTTTTTTTCCAAATTATTATTTCTCAGCACAACAGTACTGCAACAACATTTGCACAATATTTCTGTTGTTACATACGCAATAGCTATCTGACTTTTAGCCTGGTGCATCTGAGCGGGAATTTTGGCTTGCAGCGGAGCAAAGTGGCAAAGAGTGTGACGTCTTAAGTGAGATTATGATGCTTCAAAGAAGTTATAAATATTCATAATATAAACTCTTAGTGTTGTGCTTTTGTTTGGATTGTTTTAAGAGAGATTATTGGAATTGTTTCTGAAGAGAGAGAGGCTTGAACTCGTACCTGAAATGTATAATCAGTATGTAACTTGTGAATTAAGAAGTTTCAATACACATGTTAAAACGAGTCTAGTGTTCTTCTTTTAAAATAGTCATCTTTATATGTGTTTTATATTCTGTGGAAATTTCCGCTGCAAGTAAGACTGACGTCAGACGCCGTGGATTGGATCGAGGAAACCAACTAGCGGGTTCCTCAAAACTCATCCTTATAAGCAAATTCTAGGTGACCGTAAATTTTGGAAGGTACGAAATAATGGGGCCTTCTATAGTGTGGCATTTGTGAAAGATATGGAAGCAGCAGCCCAGCTGGATTAGTACAAAGCAGATACTCACAGAACAATAATTCCGGTACACTGCACTATTTATACTGTCTCCTCAGTTCAATGAATATATTTACAACACAAATATCTCCATTGGGTATATTATTATAGTAATAAGGCACCACAAAAGTCTTACCATCCTTGTAGATGACTGGAACCACACAATAAGAGTTTCCTTCATTGCTGCCATCAAAAACCATGAAATCCTTTAACAGGTCCAGAACATAACCAAAGAGCATCTTTCGGAAACCCAGACAAAGATTGACTTTTTCCTCTGAGAGAGTATATTGCTTGTAGTTGCTAGTAATTTTGACATCCAATTGTCCCTCATTTGTAAATATAGGAAAATCACAAAGCTGTGGAAATATAAAATGGCTTCAGACTTTAAATTCAGTGGGATAATACACACAAATCTCAAAACAAAAAGTATGTCATCATCATCATAATATTCTAAAGACAGAAAAAAAGCGGGACAAATAAATGTGAAGTTGAGCTCCTAATCTACCAGAGAGAGACTTGATTCCCCCCCCCCACCCCCAAAAAAAAAAAAAAAAAAAAAAAGAAAAAAGGAAAAAAAAAAAAAAACACCATAAATAAGTAAATAAAATAAAAAAAATAATGAAAAAAGGGGGGGGGGAGAGAGAGAGAGAGAGAGTGAAGAGAAGAGATAGTGGCTGGCCAGTATTTAACTCAGTAATACAAATAGTAAAACAAAGTCAGAACTATCAGATACTCCCCCGTCCCCCAAATATGGAAGGAGAGAGGAGGGAGAAGCAAGGCAATAGACTGGAGAGTGGATTTAAGTTACAATGTCATGGCATAGGTTTTGAGTAACCCAAATCCACTTCCCCTTATATTCGCTTCTCCTCCTTACTTCATAGTGAAGAAAAGGCGAAGGGGCAGCGAATCAGGCAGTTCAAATACAAGTTCATTTTCATTGAATTTTGTGCTATCGGTGGTAGGCCTACTGAGTTGAGTTAATTACTAAGCAACCACTATCTCATTTAAAATATTTTTTCGCTCCTCTGTGGTAGAGCTTCATTCAGATTAATCACACTGCAAAGCATAAACAATGTTGATGCAACTACTCTCATGACAGTTATTGTCTCCTCTTTGAGGAGTTGTGCAGTAAGGTGTAACAGTGTAACTACAATAGGCTGATGGAAGATGCTTGTCCAGCCTCCTTTGGGGTATTGCTGTGCAATATAAGACCCTTATCAAGTGTTATTAACAGAGGACATCAGAAGAGTACAAAGAAGGGCAGTGTATTTTGTTCAAATGTTTCTAAAGCTATGGGACTTAACTACTCTGGTTATTAGTCCCTAGGCTTACAAATTACTTGGACTAAATATGCTAAGGACAACAAATGCACCCATGCCCGAGGGAGGACTCTAACCTCCAGCGGCAAGCAACGGTGCACTCTGCAGCTAGACCACAACAGTGTGTTATAGAAATGAGACACGAGTTAGAGTGGCAATCAGTAAAACAATGGTGCTTTCTTGTTGCAGTAAGATCTGCACCCAAAGTTTTGATCACTGACTTTCTCCTCCAAATGTGAAAATATATTGTTGACTCCCACCTACATACAGAGAAATAACCATCAAAACAAAATAAGCGAGAGCAAAACTCAGAGAGATTTAGATGTACTTTCTTGCCAATAGAATATAAATAATATGAAAGTGGTTCAATGAATGCTCTGCCAAGCATTTCAGTGTGATTTGGAGAGTAATGATGTACATGTAGGGCATTTCAAATATATGGATATTGTTATTGTGAATATGTGTATTTCATGGTGTTGAAATGGGGTTTGTTGTGAAAGACAACATTATGTTTATGTCTCTACTTTAAATATATTCAAAATAATAAATCAAATTAATTATTACAAGTGATCCCTTGACCTGCAGAAGCTCAGATTATATCGAAGTCCATGATACCTAAATATTGCACAGTTACAAGATTTCTGAAAAAGATTAAATACAGTGACCAAACTATACGCTTACGTCTACTTTAAAAGCAGTGGACATAAGGGGAATTGTTTTATAAAGCCCATGTCTCAAAATTTATAACTTCAAATTTGGAGTGTAATCAAGTTATGACTAGTCATGGTAATAAATCAATCATACGAAACACTCCAATCTAGAACAGCACAATTCAAATGAAAATGAAAAAATGGACAATGTGAAAGACAAAGATTAGCATGAATTGAAAGAAAACGAATGATTTCAATATAGTAAAATGTCCTTTGGTAAAATTGAAAGAATCTCTAATGACACCCATGAAATAACATTTCTGAGAAAGAAAATTCTTGATGGTAATGTTTCTTTGTCTTTTCAGAAATCGAAGATGCAACTGAGGAGTCAAAATTATTAAAAAGGTTGTTCCAGAACAAAGAAGGTGAGATAAATGTATTTTCAAAGGAATAGTGATTATGACTGACTAAATAGTTTTAACATTGATTATGTTATACAATAACTACAAATTAATATTAGATTGTCAAATTTAGTGAATGCTAATGTTTATAGCAAAAATCTCATATCAAATGAGCTTGTAAAAATTTGTTTCGTTTAGAAATTGTATTCACTCCACTAAAAGTCCGATTCCATTCCCGTATACAAAATACAATGGTGATCGAATTTGCTCTAACTGAGGAGGTGAAACAAATCTACAATTAACTTAAAATAATAACTGCAGTTATAAACTTTAAAAAAAGGTAATACATAAATATATTGTTATCGAGGTTGTGAAATTAACATACGGTATTTTCATTCTGATGTCACAACAGTAAATTGACAAAAAATTGTTTTTGATCGGATTCACCTCATTTTGTGGTAGTGATTTCACAAATAGAATAGTGGTTCTATGCCTGCTGAAACATGCTGCTGCATAACATGTTCACACCCATAAGACAGCTTGGTGAGTAGGACCCTTTACCCTTTAAGCCACAAAAGGGTTCTGTTTGTTTTCTCCCCTTTTAATCCCTCCAAATAAAATATGTGCACACACTTACCGCTGGAATTTTCTTCGCTGAAAGAATAGCATAACCATTAAGCTCCTTGAAAATGTTGTAGAAAGCAACCTTTCTTGATTTATCAGGAGGAGGAGATGGATACACAGGCGTCACTTCAATGAGATGCATGTACACTGGTTCATCCGGTTGTGGCTGGCAGTTACTCAGTAGCACTGGATACTAAAAATGAACACACAATACTGTTAAATAAGTGTAATATAAAAATACAGTATGATTAAAATATTGTTATATAATAGTAAGTGGCCCCTAATTTGGAAGCCCCCCCTCCCCCGGGTCTCTCTCTCTCTCTCTCTCTCTCTCATTCATTCAAATATTTTGTTTCATAAATCTATATTTACACAAGACTTTTTGAATGTGACTGAAGTTTTACAAAAATATCTGGAAAATGATTCGATGCAGCTCTCCACCCTACTCTATCCTGAGCAAGCCTCTCCATCTCCTTATAACGGCAACCTGCATAATTTGAATTTGCTTACTGTATTTGTCTCTTGGTCCCTCAGTGATTTTTACCCCACCCATTTCCCTCCAATGCTAAATTCACGATTTTCAGATGTCTAAGAATGTGTCCTACCAACTGAGCCCCTTTTTTAGTCAAGGTATACCAAAAATTCCTCTTCTCTCCAATTCTTTTAAAAAAGTAATCTACCCACCTAATCTTCAGCATTATTCTGTGCTACCACATTTCAAAAGCCTTTATTCTCTTCTTGTCTGAACTATTTATCGTCGATGTTTCACTCCCATAGTCGACACTCCACACAAATACCTTCAGAAAAGACTTCCTTACACTTAAATTAATATTTGGTGTTAGCAAATATCTCTATTTAAAAAAACGCTTTTCTTCTTATGGCCATTCTGCATTTTATATCCTCCGTGCTGTGACCAACATATGTTATTTTACTACCCAAGTAACTAAACTCATCTACCATGTTTATTCTTTCATTACCTAATCTAATTACTTCAGCATCACCTGATTTTTTTTAGAGTGCATTCCATTACCCTTGTTTGGCTCTAGTTAATATTCATCTCATATGCTTCTTTCAGACACACTGTCTATTCCATTCAAATGCTCTTGCAGGTCCATTGCTGTCTGACAGAACTATTATGTCATCAGAAAAATGCTATGTTTTATTTCTTCATCCTGAACTTTAATTCTTTCTCCAAATTTCTCCTTGCTTTCCTTCACAGCTTGCTCACTGTACAAATAGAACCTGTCTTACTCCCTTCCCAACCAGTGCATCAATTTTCATGCCCTTCAACTCTTAAAACTGCAAATTAACATACAGAATATACCCTTGATCTCCTACCAACAAATAATCGTGAGCTAGTAAAGAGCGTCAAAACAGATACAGGGATTAGCGAACATTGAGTTGTAGTAGCAAGACTGAATGTCGAAATTCCCAAATGCACAAAAAATAAACGAAAAAATATATCTATTCAATAAGACAGATAAAACTTCTCTTCACGCTTTCCTGAGTGATAGTATTCAGTCTTTCAAAACTAAAAATGCGAGTTTAGATCAGTTGTGACTTACTTTCAAAGACATAATATCAGTAACAATCGAGAGATTTATATCAAATAAATTAATAAAAGAGGGGGCTGACACCCCTGGTACACTAAGCAAGTCATATCACTGTTGCAGAAGCAAAGAAAAAAGCATGAAAAATTAAAAAAGTCACAGAATCCACAAGACTAGCAATCTTTTACTGAAACTCACAACCTAGTGTCGACTTCAATGCGAGAAGCCTATAGTAGTTACCACAACAAAATCCTGTCTCGTAATCTTGCAGAAAATCCAAAGGAATTCTGGTCATATGTGAAGTACACTAGCGGCAAAACACAAACAATACCTTCACTACACGATAGCAATGGTAATACTAACGATGACAGCACTGCTAAGGCAGAATTACTAAACACAGCTTTTCGAAATTTGTTCACCAAAGGAGATGAAGCAAACACTCCAGAATTCAATCCAAGAACAGCTGCCAGCATGCGAAACTTAGAAGTAGATGTTCCTGGAGTAGTAACCAACTTAAGTCACTAACCAAAAACAAATCTTCAGGGCCAGATTGTATACCAACTAGATTCCTCTCAGAGTATGCTGATGCAATAGCTCCGTACTTAGCTATAATTTACAACTGATCACTCAGCGAAAGATCCGTACCCAAAGACTGGAAAGTTGCCCAAGTTACTCCAATATTCAAGAAAGGCAATAGGAATGATCCCCAAAATTACAAGCCAATCTCATTGATGTCGATTTGCAGTAGGATTTTGGAACATATACTTTGTTCGAACATTATTAACTACCTCGAAGAGAACGACCTATTAACCAATAGTCAACACGTAGATTCACGATTTACTATCAGAAAGGACACAGTTTGTAGTAATTGACGGTAAGTCATCGAGTAAAACAGAAGTGATATCTGGCGTTCCCTAGGAAAGCGTTATAGGTCCCCCACTCTTCCTTGTATTTATAAACGATTTAGGAGACAATCTGAATAGCTCCCTTACACTGTTCATGGATGATGCTGTCGTTTATCGGTTAGTGAAGTCATCAGAGGATCAAAAGCAACTGCAAAGCGATTTAGACAAAAATTTTACATGGTGCGAAAATTGGCAATTGACACTAAATAAAGAAAAGTGTGAAGTAATACACATGACCACTAACAGAAATCCGCTAAACTTCAATTACCTGATTATTCAGTCAAACCATAAGGTTGTAAATTCTACTAAATACCTAGGAGTTACAATTATGAACAATTTAGACTGCACAGAACACACAGAAAATATTGTGGGGAAGGCGAACCAAAGGTTACGTTTCATTGGCAGAACGCTTCGAAGATGCAAAAGCCCCACCAAAGAGACTGCCTACATCACACTTGTTTGTCCTCTCCTGGAGTATTGTTACCCATTGTGGGACCCTCACCAGGTGGGACCGACAGAAGATATTGAGAAAGTTCAGAGAAGGGCAGCTCGTTTTGTTTTATCACATTACGGGGGGAAAGCGTCACGGAAATTTTGCAAGAATTGGGGTGGAAATCATTAAAAGAAAGATATTATTCATTGTGGCATGATCTGTTTGCGAAGTTTCAATCACCGACTTTTATTTCTGAATGTGAAAATATTTTGCTAGCACCCACCTATTTAGGGAGACATGACCATCCCAATAAAATAAGAGAAATCAGATCGAAAATGGAACAATTTAGGTATTCTTTCTTCCCGTGCGCTATTAGAGAATGGAACACTAGAGAAAAGTTAATAAAGTGGTTAATGAACCCTCTGCCAGTCACTTAAATGTGATTTGCAGAGTATCTATGTAGATGTAGATGTAAAAGCAAATACTGTTGGCTACTTCTGTGAATTACAGTAACAAAAAATTAAAACTAGTTCTAATTAACTCACACTGGAATTCATTACAGATTACTTTATACATGTGTATTTGGAGAAAATCCCTGCTCTTCCTCCTACATCATTTAAATACTGCTTCTATGTAACACTACAAACTAAGTGATTTGGTAATTTTAAATATATCACTATTAGCTATCAATCCACTAAATATATGAAGATCTGTTTTACACAAAAATTGGAATTACAAGGAATCTATATCTCAGGCTCCAAATATTTTGATGTACTGAAGAGGAGTGGCAATTGATGAATTCTTTTATTCTTTATTTAATTTATTAATGGTAATCAATTTCTAGCATGTTGTCTACTTGCAACATGAATTATACCTTTGCACCAGAAAGTATACACATCACTGGTTTGCATCACCTTTGTATGTCTTAAACAGATTCCTCCAATGGCCATAGTCAAGCTGTGGCCAAGAGCAAAACTAAGTGACTACCTTGTGGCACAACATGCTGCTTTGGCACCTGAATCAACCTTCCACTCCACTACCCGCTTTCCTTAACCACACACGATGGGAGCTATACTTGCAGCGCATCCTCTACTTCCTCATGTATGTACTAAACATTTCGAATGACAGTGAGCAAAATCAAAGCATGGCAAATATATGGCAACGTGCTACTCGTTTTTGCTTTCCTGTTGATGATCAATAAATAGTTTTGTTTGGACCACAGAGACTAATTTCTTTACTAATTCTCCCCACTTTGTTTTCTTTAGTTTATTTGCATAAGTGAAGATTGGAATTTCAGAAAAAGAAAACTTGCACACAGGATTATGCACAGGAGCACTGTGTAAGAGTCTGCAATCATCACTGTTAATACCTGAAAAGATGTTTAGATTTCAAAAAGGGTTTATTTATTTCATAGTTTCGGCATCTGTCATCACCAGATCTAAAAACTTCTGAACTTTGTATTGTAACATACCTCTTGTAGTGTGACAAATAATTTTAAGAGTGGAGTAAGAGGTGTTTATAAATCTGCAATATAACTTTTATCAAAAGCCAAGCTGGCTCCAACTCCGCAATATGTCACTCAAATACCACTCGTATATGCTTCTATTTAACACGATATAACATGACAGAACAAATAATTACGATGAACAGTTTAATGTGACATAAATCTTGTTTTCCCTTTTAGTTTATATATGCAATGTGAGAGAATACTAAAGTGTTGTGACTTCAATGTTTATGAAGTTTACTAAAGTGGTCAATAACATGACTACAACATTGCAGAACAAATAATTACTATAAACAGTTTGTGATATAAATCTTGCTTTCCTCTTAGTTTAGATATGCAATGTGAGAGAATCCTAAAGTGTAGTGATTTCAATATTTATGTATATTTTTTAAAAGTTTACTAAAGTGGTCAACACGTGACTACACGGAGAAGGGAGGCAAGGCACATGGTATTTTACTTACCGGACGCCGAGTAGGTAAGGTAGCTGCTTATAGCGGCATCAGGCGGTTCGTGTTTTATACGCCACGTGTGGCGTTTCGAAATTTGTAAGTGCGCTCATACGCGAATGTCTTCCGTTTCGACTCCAGTTGTTACGTGAGTGGCGAAGTTTTGTAATTAGATACCGTCCAACTTCCACGATATCTCACTTAACAATGATGAAACAAAACAACCTCGGAAAAGAGATTATATCACTTCTCTTGAAATGTCTGTGCAGCGGCTTAAATCTTAGGCAGCGCGCTGTTATTCATTGTGCATTGCTTCCGCTTCCAAAGCCAGCACTTGCATTCTTTGTTTAACATTTTCTTGCACCCTGCAAACAATATTACGGGCGCACAGTTTTCTGTTTCGTTAATAAATGGCTAATAGCAACTATCTTCTGTCGGGAATCTATAACTTATGTAATGACCATTTTATTGTTATATTACAACTTACAAAACAAAAAGTGGGCACAGAGCATGTTGTTGCTAGACTATGATACACATGCGCTTTATTGTCAAATACACTTCTTTTACTCACTTTAATAATAAAAATCTCTATAATTGCATCTTTGTGGTGATATTTTATTTTTAGGATATGTCAGTCATATCATTATGTAAGCAGTGGGTGTACAGGTCATAAGACACCCAATTTACATTCCAAATTTAATGTCTATAAAAATTTAATTCGTGGCCATTATATTGTTATCTTCAAATAAAAATTGTCTACCATAATTCTGATACTTGTATTAAATCCTACATTGTATAATGTGTATAACAGTCCCTCTTGATCCTCTGTACTGTTAGGTCCTATGAAATTGGGTCCCATTTTTTATGTAGCAAACTACAGTTTGCCCTGTTTTAAGGGCCTGATGATGACGCCGTGGTCTATCGAAACTGGTTGCCAGTAAATGACAATAAGAAAATACAGCTGATGTTGGTGTTTTTCATTGTTTTCATTACAATATATATGGTTGACACCCCAGCATCCATACATACAATGGACAAAATCAACCTACATGCAAAATGATCTCTGTAGATGACAATTCTGAAATGAGGAGATGAAATCAGGTAGTTACATAGTGCTGGAGGTGATTTCTGTGAATTGAGAAATGCAAAGTTGGTTGCCTGTTGCACAGTCTCTTGGGGACTGTGTGTAAAAGTGAAATTATGAGGTGTATTTCAAAAGTGTGGTCTGTTTGGTCACAATAAAAACATTGCTCTTGAGACAAGGTTTTTTTATTGACAGTAATAAATGATTTCATATATTCAGTTTCCCATATAATCGCCATTCAAGTCTAAACACTATGTAATGCTGTACCAGATTCTTCAACCCCTTGGCATAAAAGTCTGCTGCCCAAGATCTGAACCAGTTGGTAAAGGTCATCTTGAGTTAATCAGTAGTTTGAAATTTTTGTCCTCCAATTCCATAGCCAGACGACTAATCATCAAATGCTAATCACCTGGAAGTTTTTAATTATTTTGATCAATGATGTTGTCAGTCCAAATACAGGGCCAGTTTCTCCACTGTTCATCATGCAGGCATTTTGAAGCTCTCAACACCAGTGTTTAACTTGCTTGTCACTCATTATGTCCAGTCCATACACAAGACAACTCTCAATGATGTGGGCAGCCGACGATCCTTTTTGCCAGCAAAAATCCAATCCCACCATGCACTACACAACTGGCGGAAGCTACAATTGCCACAGCCATTTCAATATGCTCTCATCAACAGGTAAGCATCAACGACGGCGCACCAACTGTTACATGTTCTCTGGGAGTTGGTAGATAGCACTGCTGGCGTTGAACATAATTCTAGCCGACCATAAGTGACATACTGTTCACCAGACCTTACTTTCGGAATTTATTCGCCTTGTACATTGTATGTTGCAATAGCCATGTTAACTATGTATATGCGATTCAATAAATGGACATAACTTAGAAGTGTAACTTACCTTTTGATTCGACCTCAAACAAAAGATGTGAACTTTTTGTACAATTAACTGTACCTAAACATTAAAAATAGGGAAAAAACCAAAAAGGTAATACATTTAAATAAATATAATCAGTTCTCAACTACAATGAGAAATTCTTGTACAGAACATAAGGACAATGTACTGGATAAAATAGTTGTTGAGATTGCAAAAAAAGTATTATTCAACCAGTTTCTTTCTGTGTAACGGTCAACCTCAGAAATTTATGGCCCTTCGGGCTGGTGCTTAAAGTGTTAGTCTTTAAGATAATAGAAAGTGTCACTCCCATGAACCACAGACAATGCCGAGGTGGGATGGCTTGCGTGCCTCAACGATACAGATAGCCGTACCATAGGTGTAACCACAGCGGAGGGGTATCTGTGGAGAGGCCAGACAAATGTGTGGTTGCTGAAGAGGGGCAGCAGCCTTTTCAGTAGTTACAGGGGCAACAGTCTGGATGATTGAGCTGGCCTTGTAACATCAGCTAATGTGGATTTGCTACACAGTTACTGTGAACGGCTGAAAGCAAGGGGAAACTACAGCCGTTACTTTTCCCGAGGACATGCAGCTCTACTGTATGAACAGATGATGATGGCATCCTCTCGGGTAAAATATTCTGGAGGTAGAATAGTCCCCCATTCGGATCTCCGGGCGGGGACTACTCAGGAGGATGTAATCAACAGGAAAGACAACACTAGAATTCTGTAGATCAGAGCATGGAATGTTAGATCCCTTAATCGGGTAGGGAAGCTAGAAAATATAAAAAGGGAAATGGATAGGTTGAATTAGATATAGTGGGGATAGTGAAATTCGCTGGAAAGAGGAACAGGATTTCTGGTCAGGTGAGTACAGGATTATAAATACAAAATCAGTGGGGGGTATTACAGGAGTATGTCTGATAATGAATAAGAAAATAAGAATGGGGGTAAACTACTATGAGCAACACAGTGATCGCATTATCGTAGTCAATATAGATACGAAGCCAACACCGAGCACAGTACAGGTTTATATGCCAACCAGCTCTGCCGATGATGAGGAGATAAAAGAAATATATGAAGAGCTAAAGGAAATTATTCAGACAGTTAAGGGAGATGAAAACTTAATTGTTATGGGAGACTAGAATTCGGTAGTAGGACAAGGAAGGAAAGCGAAGATAGTAGGTGAATATGGTCTGGGCAAAAGGAATGAAAGAGGAAGCCACCTGGTAGAATTTTGCACCGAACATAATTTAGTTATAACAAAAACCTGGTTTAAGAATCACAAAAGAAGGTTGTATACATGGAAGAGACCAGGAGACACCGGGAGATACCAGATAGATTTTATAATGGTAAGACATAGATTTAGGAACCAGGTTTTAAAGTGTAAGACATACCCATGGGGAGATATAGACTCTGACCATAACTTGTTAGTTATGAACTGTAGGCTGAAACTGAAGAAACTACAAAAAGGTAGGAAAATAAGGAGATGGGACCTGGATAAATTGAAGGAACCTGAAGTTTTTAAGAATTTCAGAGGGAGCTTTAGGCAACAATTGACAGAAACGGGGGAAAATAAAACATTAGAGGAGGAATGGGTAGCATTGAGAGATGAAATAGTGAAGGCAGCAGAGGACAAGATAGGTAGGAAGGCAAGACCTACAAAAAATCCTTGGATATCACAGGAGATACTAAATTTAATCAATGAAAGGAGAAATATAAAAATGCAGTAAATGAAACTGGCAAAATGGAGTCCAGACGACTAAGAAATGAGATTGACAGGGAGTGCAAAATGGCTAAGCAGGAGTGGCTAGAAGCCAAATGCAAATCTGTAGAAGAATGTATAAATAGGGGAAAATAGATACAGCCTACAGGAAAATAAAAGAAACATTTGGTGATAAGAAAAACAGCTCTATGAATATCAAGGACTCTGATGGAAAACCAGTTCTCAGCAAAGAAGGGAAAGCTGAAAGGTGGAAAGAGTATATAGAGAGGCTCTATGAAGGAAATGAACTTAGCAGCAATATTGCAGAAAGGGGAGGGGGAAGAAGTAGATGAGGATGAAATAGGAGTACTATACTGAGAGATGAATTTGACAGAGCACTGAAAGTCGAAACAAGGCCCCTGGAGTAGATGATATTCTCTCAGAGCTACTGAAGTCTCTGGGAGAACCAGCCATGACAAAATTGTTTCACCTGTGTGTGTAAGATGTATGAGACAGGGGAAGTGCCCTCAGACTTCAAGAAAAATGTTATAATCCCCATTCCAAAGAAAGCAGGCGCAGTCAGGTGTGAAAACTACAGAACCATCAGTTTAATAAGCCATGGTTGCAAAATATTAACACAAATTATTTACAGAAGGATGGAAAAGCTGGTAGAAGCCGACCTCGGGGAAGATCAGTTTGGGTTCAGGAGAAATGTAGGAACACGGGAGGCAATACTCACTTTACGGCTTATCCTAGAAGATAGATTAAGAAAAGGGAAACCTACATTTCTAGCTTTTGTAGATTTGGAGAAGGCTTTTGACAATGTTGATTGGAATAAACTCTTTCAAGTTCTGAAGCAAGCAGGAGTAAAATATAGGGAGTGTAAGGTTATTTACAACTTGTACAAAAACCAGACAGTGGTTGTCAGAGTTGAAGGGCATGAAAGGGATGCAGTGGTTGGAAAGGCAGTAAGACAGGGTTGTAGCCTTTCTCCAATGTTGTTCAATTTGTATATTGAGCAAGCTATAAAGGAAAGCAAGGAGAAATTTGGTGAAGGAATTAAAGTTCAGGGGGAAGAATTAAAAACATTTTGTTTTGCCGACGACATAGTAATTCTGTCAGATACAGCAAAGGACCTGGAAGAGCAGCTGAACAGAATGGACAGTGTGCTGAAAGGTGCATATAAGATGAACATTAACAAGAGAAAAACTAGGGTAATGGAGTGCAGTCCAAGAAAATCAGGTGATGCTGAAGTAATTAGATTAGGTAATGAAACAACAAAGGTGGTAGATGAGATTTGTTACTTGGGCAGTAAAATAACAAATGATGGTCACAGTAGAGAGGATATAAAATGCAGAATGGCAATGGGTAGAAAAGCATTCTTGAAAAAGAGAAATTTGTTAACATCAAATAATGATTTAAGCCTAAGGAAGTCCTTTCTGAAGGCATTTGTATGGAGTGTTGCCTTGTATGAGAGAGAAACATGGATGATAAACAGTGCGGACAGGAAGATGTTAGAGGCTTTTGAAATGTGGTGCTACAGAAGAATGCTGAAGATTAGGTGGGTGGATCGCGTAACTAACGAGAAGGAACTGAACAGAATTGGGGAGAAAAGAAATTTCTGGCATACCTTGACTAAAATAAGGGATAGATTGGTAGGGCATATTCTTAGACATCAAGGAATTGTGAATTTAGCATTGGCGGGAAGTGTGTGGGGTAAAAACCACAGAGGAAGACCAAGAGATGGATACAGTAAGCAGATTCAGACAGATGTACGTTGCTGTTCTTATGTGGAGATGAAGAGGCTTGCTCAGGATACGGTATTGTGGAGAGCTGCATCAAACCAGTATCTGGACTGAAGACCACAACAACAACAACAACAGCAACAATATAAAGTGAAAAAAAGGATGATTTTCTCTTAACATTTTGCATAAATCAGTTGAAGTGAGGGAGCTTTACCTGATGGGGACACTAACAGATGCTATTTGCATCAACAATTTCTAGCAATCAAAATATCAAAAATCATGAAAATTTACTAAATGTATATGCTCGAGTACAAATGAAACATTTATCAGTATTGACAAAAGTCCTGCATTTCTTCTTACTGTTTAATACATACAATAAGATGTTCTTCCATACAATACAGAAGTCTCCTGTACACACTATCTAGTACAAGAGAGACGTGAAGTCTTACTTCTTAATAAAAAGATAAAATAAATGAATGAGATACACAAATATTAACCCTTTAAGTGCGAATAACGGATATATCCGTTCACTGCGTTCTGTGGCTAATAGCTTGTGGGAATGACGAGATTTCTCCCTGACATTGCTACTGTGGTATTAGATGTACTTGGTCAATTACATGGCAGCCCTCTTCAGGCAACACAGCATGTTCTGGGCTAATTATAACAAAAATAAAATGTTTATAAATCTATGGGACTTGACTACTATGGTTATGATTCTCTAGGCATACAAACTACTTAAACTAATCTAAGGACAAAACACACACACACACACACCTGTGCCCAATAGAGGACTCAAACGTCTGACGGGTAATAACCGCGTGCTCTGCAGTAAGGTACCGTAGAGTGTTCAGCCATTCCACCCTGGCTAATTAGAAGAGTTTGCTGTAGGCCACACATGGAAAGTTTGCATCCAAAGAAGCAGCCACATTAATAGTCATATTTTCCCATGGCGAAAATAAATTCTTCACCAGACAGAGATAGGGCAGCTTCATTTAGAAATTGACAATAATTCCAGTGACAGATCGGTAACTCTTCAAGAAAGGGATGTTGAGACTGGTGAAAGTGACCGATTCAGAAGCAAATGATGACGAGACACTACTGCAATAGACGGTACCTAGTTCATTAGTGCATGCTAGTTTAATTCACAATCGAAATTTGTTCAGCGCGGTACCTAGTACATTAGTGCATGCTAGTTTAATTCACAATCGAAATTTGTTCAGTGGTAGTACTGGTGCAGTTATGGCTCCGAAACAAAGTGACGTGATGACCTGTTTTGAGTGTATTGTGGATAATGCTTTGTGCAAAATAATAGCTGATCTGACTAATGTACAGGCACAACAGTTCATGGCTTCTCATACTAATTTAGCACCACACTCCAGTGTTCACAGTTGGCAGGATCCTACAAGTGATAAGGTAAAATCACTACTAGAATTCTCATGCTGCAAGGAACTATTCACAAACCAGACCACAAAGTGTACTTCTCAAAGATAAATTCGAAAAAATTCGTAAACATGAAGGAAAACTTTTGTGTGTGCAAAAATTACGCATCACCGCAGCTGCAGGGGTCGCCGGCACATACTGTTCGCTGATGAAGTGTCGCACTAACCTTGCATGTAAAGGGTTAATTACATAAGTGTTGCATCTCTAGCATCCACACCTCTGCATATGTCACTGTATGACAAAACATTACGAAAAATTAACAAATTTAAGATTTTTGTCATGTCCCTTGTCTCTGTTCCATTATATGCTGCAACTACTAGCCTGCACAGATATTTGTTGCTCAATTTGAGGAGTTATAATCATGCCATGAAAATCTGTTGCCTAGTAGCCATAGTGCCAGCAGGATGGGCCATAAATTTCTAAATATGACCATTAAATAGGTAAAATCAAGTTAAATAAAGAATATTTCTTGTGATCTTAGCTGCTATTTTATCCAATACATTACGTCATATCACAAATTGCCTCCCTTCCTTTGGACAGTATTGTGCTACTTCATGAACATAAGGGCATGTTACAAAGAAGGCTCCTAGATATTGAAATCTGGGGTTGACACACTAATTTCTTTCAGTTCAGTCTGTTACTTAAGACATGACAAATACAAATGAAAGATATTCAGTCAAATTAATACAGACAAAAGGAAACAAACATAAGGAAACTATGTGGGCACCTTGCGGGTATACAGCTGTTTGCGCTTCTTTGTGCCGGCTTCAGGTTTGCCCTTGGGCACGGCTTCCCTCTTTATAAACGGGAAAAATGTTAGATACGTCATAACATCTTTCTCATACGACACGGCACACAGGTGGTCATCCAGTTCACCACACAGGTGCAGCTGCTTCACCGCTTCAAATGCCGCATACCGTTTTGCCATCTTCCGATTGCTTGCTGGTCTACCCTGAAAGAAATTCTCTATGAATACCGATTTTAGGTAACTGTTCTTATGGTACATCAGTTAGCAAAGAGATAAAATTGATTTTAAAATTTAGGGAATGAGCAATGTCTGTGAGAATTTCAAATGCTGCAAACAGTAGCTAATCTGGAAGTCCTACCATGTGGTCACTAAAATGTTACTCAGTGGAGTGAATATTATCTGACCACAAGTCTAACTAATATTTCTACAAAATGTTTTTCAAGAACATAAAATGCTTTATTTCATGTCCTATGAATGTTATCTCTAATCATTAATAGAGGATGGAAAACATCTTACCGTAAAGACAATCATCGAGCTGCAGATAGGCACGTAAAATAGACAATCACACTCTCACAACTTAAATGTTCAGTCATGGCCTTATTAAAAAAAAAGGCAGAAATGTTCACACGACCTCTCAGACATAACTCAGGCAAACATGACCACTACCATATCTGGCTACTCTAGCCCTGGAGCAGTCAGAGATTTGCCGGTCACGTGTGCTCGAGTTACAACTGAGTGGTCGTGCGAACATTTCTGTTTATTTTTCTGATGAAAACCACGGCTAAAAATTTAAGTTGTGTGAGTGCAATTGTTTATTTTACATGCCAACCTGTGGCTCAGCAATCATCTTTCTGTTGGGTTGTTAGGTATCCTCTACAATTTGCAGTCCAACTTGCATTATCCATTGTTACACTTCTAATCATTATATTAACATATGTGAACATGAAAACTGAAGTACAAATTTGTAATATTAATTGCACAATAAATCCAATGAAATGTACAGAAATGCAAATGTGCTTTGTTGTAGATCTGTAGCAAACAAATTGTGCAAGTATATATCCATTATGATTGGTGAAAGAAAGTAGATAATTTTCATAAAACTCTGATGTCTGATGTTAAATTTCATGTCATGAATTAAAATCTTCAACTGTCATTATAAGTCACCATTAAAATTGGGATCATTATTAAGATGCGATTCCACCCGCTGGCTTTGACCCATGGCATTGGCGTGTCGTGTAATACGCAAAGTACTTTCAATAAACTAGACTGTAGATGTCTCTTCTGACTGACAACGGCACTTAAATATTTTTTATGGATATGTCAGTTTTAAAGGATGTGGTTTAGAAGGAACACAAGTGTACAGCTTAAATTTCAATAGCAGGCTGCAAATGAAATACACAACGCTTCATCCAAATTACTAGTAAAATTATAATGATCCCTGTGATTTTTAATTAAAAACATTATTCAATTGAAACTTATTATTTGCTCTTGGCTACAACAGAAATACAGATTTTCAGACATGTTGATGACATCATGGGTCAAAGCAGATGAGTGGAATCGCGTCATAAAATTATGCCAAAAATTGAAGTGCTACCAACATTTGTATGACTCAAGTGTACAGTAAAAATGCATCAAGAAAGTAATAGTTTTGTGAAATTGTATTCAGGGACATTTATGTTGCATACCAAACAGCTATGATGCCACAATCTACATCAATATAGTTGTCAGCAGTGGAAATCTAATCATCATAACAACAAAGTTGTTCCAGGTTGGAATTAATAATATAGTGAGGACAGTTTACAACTCACCGCAAAGATTTGGCAACGAGCTGCGACAGGCACATACAAAAGACACACACAACACATTCAGCTATCGGCCATGGCATTCTTCAGAAAATAGAACACTCACGCAATCACACAGGCACACAACACAGTCATACAATCAACACCTCCGGCTGCCCCACTTTGAATCACGCTTTGCGGCGAGTAAATCGAAGACTGGAGGGGAGGGGAGAGGGGATAGGATGGTTACGTCACAGTGGTGGGGATGGGTTAGATGGGAATAACAAGATCCACCACACACTTTGTCACACCACCATGACGTAACCTTCCTATCCCTTCTCCCCTCCAGTCCCCGATTTACTTGCCGCAGAGCATGATTCAAAGTGCAGCAGCCAGAGGTGATTGTTGTATGACTGTGTTGTGTGCCTGTGTGATTGCATGAGTATCTATTCTCTGAAGAAAGCCATGACCGATAACTGAAAGTGTTGTATGTGTGTGTCTTTTGTATGTGCCTGTCGCAGCTCGTCGCCACGTCTTCGCGGTGAGTTGTAAGCTGTCCTTACTATATTATTATTAAGTTGTAAATAAAGTCATTTATTAGTATTGTTATTTTCTTTGTTTTTAATAAATTCTGATTCACTGCACTTACAAACATTTCTTCTACCTCCAAATCTCTTTAATTTTAAAAATAAAATTATTCTGTAAATGTGTCATGAATTTCAAAAAACTCTTAAACAGATATGGAGGATAAGGAAGATCATAAATGCATCAGTTACAAGGTTCTGCTTTCTTTTAAACAGGAGCCATGCAAAAGAGTGCCAAAGTCTGTGACCTCTGAGCGATTGCAAAAGTCTCTCGGGCTTCACTGGAATGGGTTAAATACTTCAAGATCATGACCGTATGTTTTAGATCAACATATCCTGTCATACTATTGATGAATGTCCAAGATTACTGAAAGTTATGTGACTTCTTAAAAGTGACAATACTGAAACACAATAATTTTATATATAGTATAAAATAAAGATTTTTGACTTACCTAAAGTACCGGCTCGTCGATAGAAACACCAAACACACACAAAAACACACAAACATTCGAGCTTTCGCCACCAGTGGTGGCTTCTTCCGGAAAAAGAGGGTGCCCTATGCACCCTTCCACCACCACTTACTCCAGTCCCGTAACCCGGAAGGTGTACACGATTAAGGGCCGGTACTTTAGGTAAGTCAAAAATCTTTATTTTATACCATTTTCCCACCTGGATAGTCTCCTTCTATAATATTAATATATATATATATATATATATATATATATATATATATATATATATATATATATATATATATATATAAAAAATAGACGAAGATTACTCACCAGGCGAAGGAGCACAGGTGTGACAGCAGCACAAATAAATAAATGAATACACACACACACACACACAATCGCAAGCTTTCGCAACCCAGTTGCGTCTTCAGGCAGTAGGGAAGGAGAGGGAAAAGGAAATGATGAGGGTTTTAAGGAAGGGGGTAAGGAGCCATTCCAATCCCGGGAGAGGAAAGACTTACCTTGGGGGAAAAAAAGGAGGGTAAACAAATGCACACATGCCCACACATTCACACAGACACAAGTACACCTAGGCAGACATCAAGCAAAGAAGTTAAGTTAAGAAGTTAGACAGAGATACCACTTGAGGCAGAGGCTCTGTCCAGAGAACTGATGCAAAGATGTTAAGAAGGTGGGTGGGAATTCAAATTCAGCGGAGGTTGAGACCAGGTGGGCAACGGGAAGAGAGAATATGCTGAAGGGCTAGTTCCCATCTCCGGAGTTCTGAAGGATTGGTGTCAGTGGGAAGTATCCAGATAACCCGGACGGTGTAGCACTGTGCCAAGATGTGCTGGCCGTGCACCAATGCGTGTTTAGCCACAGGGTGATCCTCGTTACCAACAAACACTGTCTGCCTGTGTCCATTCATGCGAATGGACAGTTTGTTGCTGGTCATTCCCACATAGAACGCTTCACAGTGCAGGCATGTCAGTTGGTAGATCACGTGGGTACTATCGCAAGTGGCTCTGCCTTTGATCGTGTACACCTTCCGGGTTACGGGACTGGAGTAAGTGGTGGTGGAAGGGTGCATAGGGCAGGTTTTACAACGGGGGCGGTTACAAGGGTAGGAGCCAGAAGGTAGGGAAGGTGGTTTGGGGATTTCATAGGGGTGGACTAGGAGGTTACGGAGGTTAGGTGGGCGGCGGAAAGACACTCTCGGTGGAGTAGGAAGGATGTCATGAAGGACGGATCTCATTTCGGGGCAGGATTTAAGGAAGTCGTATCCTTGCTGGAGAGCCACATTTAGAGTCCGCTCCAGTCCCGGAAAGTATCCGGTGCGAAATGAGATCCGTCCTTCATGACATCCTTCCTACTCCACCGAGAGTGTCTTTCCGCCGCCCACCTAACCTCCGTAACCTCCTAGTCCACCCCTATGAAATCCCCAAACCACCTTCCCTACCTTCTGGCTCCTACCCTTGTAACCGCCCCCGTTGTAAAACCTGCCCTATGCACCCTTCCACCACCACTTACTCCAGTCCCGTAACCCGGAAGGTGTACACGATCAAAGGCAGAGCCACTTGCGATAGTACCCACGTGATCTACCAACTGACATGCCTGCACTGTGAAGCGTTCTATGTGGGAATGACCAGCAACAAACTGTCCATTCGCATGAATGGACACAGGCAGACAGTGTTTGTTGGTAATGAGGATCACCCTGTGGCTAAACACGCATTGGTGCACGGCCAGCACATCTTGGCACAGTGCTACACCGTCCGGGTTATCTGGATACTTCCCACTGACACCAATCCTTCAGAACTCCGGAGATGGGAACTAGCCCTTCAGCATATTCTCTCTTCCCGTTGCCCACCTGGTCTCAACCTCCGCTGAATTTGAATTCCCACCCACCTTCTTAACATCTTTGCATCAGTTCTCTGGACAGAGCCTCTGCCTCAAGTGGTATCTCTGTCTAACTTCTTAACTTAACTTCTTTGCTTGATGTCTGCCTAGGTGTACTTGTGTCTGTGTGAATGTGTGGGCATGTGTGCATTTGTTTACCCTCCTTTTTTTCCCCCAAGGTAAGTCTTTCCTCTCCCGGGATTGGAATGGCTCCTTACCCCCTTCCTTAAAACCCTCATCATTTCCTTTTCCCTCTCCTTCCCTACTGCCTGAAGACGCAACTGGGTTGCGAAAGCTTGCGATTGTGTGTGTGTGTGTGTGTATTCATTTATTTATTTGTGCTGCTGTCACACCTGTGCTCCTTCGCCTGGTGAGTAATCTTCGTCTATTTTTCCTGCTAGGAATTTTTCGTCTTAATATATATATATATATATATATATATATATATATATATATATATATATATATCATCAGGATCATCTTATAATTAGAAGGTATGCATTAACTACCTTGTATTGGGTACATATTGCTTGCTAGAGAATGATTAGTGCTAGGCAACGATAACCATTTCCCTATAGCTACTAAAAGCAGGTGGGGGGGACGGGGGGGGGGGGTGGGGGGTGAAATCAAACTGACGTGTTTTACGGCCCACTTTGGATTTGTAGATTTATAAGTTTTAGCAAATATTTTGGACGAAAATAATAATCTAAATAATAAAAAATTAATTAATAAGAGTGTCTGAAACACTTTTAGGAAAAAAAAAATTTAGGTAGTGGTGGGTTCCGAACCACCGACCTTTAGCGTTATAGTCCAACGCCTTGCCCATTACGCTATGGCTATCAATCAAAAGATGGGTACTTTAATCTTAAACTATTGATGGCCATTTGTAACTGATGCTAATATAGCATTTGTAGACACTAGATTATCATTTATCGTACAGAGAACAATGTGTTTTTGTTAATTCTTCAGTGTGCCATTGCTTTGAAATGACAACATGTAAGTTCAAATAAGAAAATCATCAAATACAGAAAGCAAGATGCCGTATGCCAGAGAGAGTTCTGGGCGATGAAAGTCACGTGACATCTCCGAACGGCTGGTTTTCGTAAATTCAATGGAGGGTGTCAAATCTCCGTTATTTTTGCAAATATGTCTCAAACGATACGAGATATGAAAAAAACATAAGGGAGCTAAGTTGTAGAGAATTTTCTCCTCTACCAATTAGGTTATTCACTTTTCGTGTCAAATGAACTGTTCGTTTGCAATTACAATTATATTACAAACGGCTTTTTTGGTATTTATTTTTTGTCCGAAAAATTTGAAAAAGGGAGGTTCTGGTCTCTGGCAGACTACAATCATGTATGTAAAATTTGGTGCTGATCGGTTGAACAGTTTGTCTCAAAAACAGGGAACACGTTACGGACAGACAGACAGACATTTTTGCAAATATCTTTGAAACACTATGAGATATGAAAAAAAACATGAGATCAAAGTTGTAGAGAATTTTCTCCTCTACAAATTTGGTTATTCAATTTTTGTGTTAGATGAATAGTTAAGCCGCTATTTTCATGTAAATTTCGAGCTGTCAAAAGACAATCGCAAAGGCCCACTTTTAGTGTTAGTACTGTAACCTAAAGTGGGCCAAAATGATACTAGATGAATGACACACATTCATCTCTGAGCACTACCAGTGTTAAGCTGTTCCTAAATGTGGAGTATTACTAACAATGCCAACACAGTTGCAAGAGACTGACAGTGTTTCTCTCAGCAGTCTCTCTCCTTGAACATTATAAAGAGGGGACAAAACTGTCATAAGGTAGCTTCATTAATAGCCAGTAATGCTGAACCATTGAAACACATTACTTGAAAATGAAAATGTAGTGTACATTCTTTACCTTTACAGGATCTCTTAGCCTTGAATTCATAGGTAGTTTCAAGTAACATGTAAGACTCTTATCTCTGTTAGTTTGAATGTACCATAATGGTGAAAGGTCTGTAAACTTGTCCTGTGGCAGCCTGCTGCAATAACTGAAACACAGAATTTTCATACTTAACATATTACCCAAATAAGTGCTGATTATTATAGATACATGAATAAATTAGGTGAATAACTAATGAATTAACTAAATATGTTAATAGTTCAAAGCAAAACAAATTTACACCCACTGCATGCCTTGTACAAGATGTGTAGATTTGATCTGAGTGTACCAGGGAATATATAATAATTAATTTCATGTGGCTCATTGGCCTGGTGCAAGTATTTCAATTGGACGCCACTTCAGCAACTTGTGTGTCTGTAACCTAGAGCCTTTAAGCGTCCCCAAAGAAAAAATCACAAGGCAATAAATCAGGCGAACTAGAGGGCCACTTGATGGCTCCTCACAAAGAGGCAAAATGATCAGGAACCAACTCGCGGCAACACTGAGAGGTATGCTACATTGCTCTGTCTTGCTGGAACCACACTGCTTGATCTCCATGATCTGCAATGAACTGGTTTAACCTAGGTCGGAGGGAGGTCTCTAGCATGTGACAATAATGGTTTGAATTAACCATTACTGTGTGGCCATATTCTTCGAAAAATACGGTCCCCACACAAAAAAATTCGGCAACTCCGCACCAAACTGTCACATGAGGGCTGTGTATTGGTCGCTGATGAATTTCAGGAGGGTTTTCTGCAGCCCAGTAGTGGAAATTCTGTTTGTTTACAGTTCCTGATAAGTGGAAATGGGCCTCATCCAAAGAAATAAACAAAGTGCTAGGTGGAATGTTTTAAAGAATTTCCTAACACGCAGCTCAGCGAGTTTCAAAATCTTTCACTTAATTCCTGTGTAACTGTGATTTTGAAGGGATACATATGAAGTTCTCTACAAAGAATTATTCTTACACTCCTATCAGATAATCCAAGGGCAGCTGCATGTTTAAGTGCTGAACGCACTGGTGATTGTTGCACAGACACACTCACACGCGCCACATATTATGGCGTTGTTTCAGTCCGAGGATGGTCAGTAGGTTTGTTTTCAGTGCTGAACCTGTATTTCTAAAGTTTGACACCCACAGTTGAATAGTTTTCCTATCAGGGACACAATTATGTCGGCCAATTCGAAATGCTCACCGAGTACTAATCACAGAACCACAATTACGAATAAATTCCTCCACAACAAACGCATGACGCTCACAAAGCCAAGCCATGGCACACACTGAAAATGGCAACAACAATGCTTTCAAACAAAACACATTCCACATCAATATCCTCACAAATCTTACACCAGCTATGTCAAATGCCAGAGGTTTTTTTTTGCCAGACCCTGTATTTGTATGCTTATATGAATGTGTGTGTGTGTATGTGTGTGTGTGTGTGTGTGCTCTTTTCCTGGTGATGGCCTTACTAAATTAGTTGTGCCAGTGTAACTACCTTTCACTCGTACCTGTCAGCAACTCAGTGATCGTATTTACAGTGAATTGTAATTTAACCTCACTACACAATTGTTTCTATCCTGGACTTTGCATTTTACGTAAAACTGAAGTAGAAACTAAACAAGAACCGATAATAAAGGCAGCCTGAAAAACCAAAATCTGATCTGAGTAATTTTCAAAAGTGTGTTGCTGCACTGTGTGCACTGTAAAATGCTTAAAACTCAAGCACATCACCACAAAGGTAACTGAGATGTAGCTGTCAAGCCTGTCGAGTACACTGAGTGGCAAATCTGCAGTTATCCAGTGCCGCAGGCTGTATCACCAGATCTAATTACTCTTTGATTTTTACATACAGCACTACACACAACACATTTATGTTGTTGGTAAGATTAAACAATTAGCTTATATTTACATAGGTTTCTGCCATTCTAGTTACATTCCTCATGGAACAAAATAATTGGTACATTAATTTCACACTTCCTAGGTTGTTGATGGATAGTTACACAGCAAGCAGCTGTGTTTTTGCTTGTGCATAGTATGACAGTAATACGGAGGGATGTGGTGGAGAGTGATGTTCACTTACAGTAAAACACCATTTTCATGTTTTCCCACCATTTACACATTTTTGTCAGTCCCATAACATTTCCTAAATTAACAATGTTAATTCGCCCCTATTTTTGTGTTAACATATTTACACTTTTCCCCACTTTTATGTTTTTTGAAAACATGTTAATGAAGAAATAATGACATAATTGACATAAATTGACACCAGCATGACATTCACCTTCAAGAATAGTGTTTATAAACGTTAGATAGTCAAGTTTCTTGACACTTTTCCTTTATTCGAACATGTATTTCGTGTTTCGTTGCTCGCAGTATGCACCTAGTTGTCTCACGATGTGGATGCTGACTCCCATCAGCCACAGTGCCAATTGTCAGCTTATCTTTGTTTGAGTAACTGATAGCTTTTCATGCTTTGTACGATGCATTTCGAAAATTTATTCTTATTGTAAAATGCACATATTTATCTAAGTATTTTTGTGAAGTTTTATAAATGGTAAGATTGATAGTTTGCTCGTGTATGTTCTTCTGCCCATTGAAGAGGGCACAGTATATTATAACCTCAAAAACTCTATTATAGTGTGAGACGCTGACCCTGTGCAAATGTCACAAAAATACTTATGCACATACTTGCATCTGAGAATGTGAAAAAATTCTCTTACTTCGTTGTGTGAAATATCAAAAAATACGGAACTTGAGCAGTTTCACTACGTGAATAATGAATGCAAGTTAAAGGCTTTTGACAAAGTTGATTATGATGAATGAAATTACGTCAAAAATTACTACTTCCTATAAAGTTACTAGTTCCTTCTGGCATTTAAAATACTATAAAATTTGGATAACCTTTATTACATAATAAATAAACTATGTTATACTTTGACGCCTATTATGTACATATATCACAAATATATCAGAAACATGCATATTTTACCATGTTGTTGTTGTGGTCTTCAGTCCGCAGACTGGTTTGATACAGCTCTCCACACTGCCCTGTCCTGTGCAAGTCTCTTCATCTGAGAATACATTCAGCAACCTACATCCTTTTGAAGCTGCTTACTGTATTCGCCCCTCAGTCTCCCTCTATGATTTTTATCCCATGCACTTCCTTCTAATGCTAAGTTGACGATTCCTTGATGTCTCAGAATGTGTCCCACAAATCCATCCCTTCTCTTAGTCAGGAAACCCAGAAACTCTTTTTCTCCCCAATTCGGTTAAGCACCTCCTCATTTGTTACGTGATCTACCCATCTAATTTTCATCATTCGTCTGTAGCACCACATTTCAAAAGCTTCAACCATCTTTTTATCTGAACTCCTTATCGTCCATGTTTCACTCCAATACAATGCTATACTCCAGACAAATGCTTTCAGAAAAGACTTTCTAACATTTAAATTAATATTGGATGTTAACAAGTTTCGCTTCTTTAGAAACGCTTTTCTTCCCACAGCCATTATGCATTTTATATCTTCTTTGCTTCGGCCATCAGAAGTTATTTTGCTACCCAAATAATAAAATTCATCTAGTACTTTTATTGTCTCATTACCTAATCTAATTCTTTCATCATTGTCTGATTTTCTGACATTGCATTCGATTACCTTCGTTTTACTCTTGTTAATGTTCATCTTATATCTTCCTTTCAAGACCCTGTCCATTCCATTCAATTACTCTTCCAGATCTTTTGCGGGCTCTGACAGAATTACTATGTCATCAGCAAACCGCAATGTTTTTATTTCTTCTCCCTGCACTTTAATGCCCTCTCCATATTTCTCCTTCCATTCCTTCACTGCCTGCTCAAAGTACAGATTGAACAACATTGGGGAAAGGCTACAGCCCTGCCTTACTCCCTTCCCAACCTCCGTGTCCCTTTCTTGCCCTTCGACTCTAATAACTGCTATCTGGTTTTGTATAGGTTGAATATAACTCTTTGCTCCCTACATTTTACCCCATCTACCTTCGGAATTTGGAAGAGTGTATTCCAGTCGACATTGTCAAAAGCTTTCTCCGAATCTACAAACGCCAAAAATGTAAGTTTGCCCTTCCTTAGCCTATCTTCTAAGATAAGTCGTAATGTGAGTATTGCCTCCCGTGTTCCTACATTTCTCCTAAATCCAAACTGATTTTCCCCAACGTCGGATTCCACCAGTTTTTCCATTCGTCTGTAAATTATTCATGTCAGTATTTTGCAACCATGACTTATTAAACTGATAGTTCTGTAATTTTCACATTTGTCTGCACTTGCTTTCTTTGGAATTGGAATTACAATATTCTTCTTGAAGTCGGAGGGTATTTCCCCTGTCTCATACATCTTGTATACAAGATTGAACATTTTTTTTCATGACTGACTCTCCTAACAAAATCAGCAGTTCATAATATCATCTACCTCAGGGGCCTTGTTTCGACTCGAATCCTTCAGTGCTCTGTCAAATTCTTTTCGCAGTATTGTATCTCCTATCTCGTCTTCCTCCACTTCATCTTCCATTTCTATAATACTGCCTTCAAGCTTATTTCCTTTGTATAGGCCCTCTATATATTCCTTCCACAGTTCAGCTTTCCCCCCTTTGCTTACTACTAGTTTTCCATCTGAGTTCTTAATATTCATACAGCTCTAATTACCTTGTAGGCAGTATCTATCTTTCCCCTAGTTATGCATTCTTCTACAGTTCTGCATTTGGCCTCTGGCCACTCCAGCTTAACCAGTCTGCACTTCCTGACAATCTCATTTTTCAGACGTTTGTACTCCCTTTTTCCTGTTTCACTTGCTGAATTTTTATATTTTCTCCTCTCATCAATTAAGTTCAGTATATCCTGTGTTATCCAGTGATTTCTACTAGACCTTGTTCTTCTGCCTATATGATTCTCTGCTGCCTTCACTACCCTATCTCTCGGAGCTACCCATTCTTCTTCTACTATATTACTTTCCCCCGATTCAGCCAATCCTTGCCTACTGCTTCCTCTGAAACTTTCAATCACCTCTGGTTCCTTCAATTTGTCCAGATCCCACCTCCTAACGTTTCTACCTTTGTGCGGTCTCATAAGTTTTAATCTGCAGTTCATAACCAACAAGTTATGGTCAGAGTCTACATCTGCCACTGGATATGTCTTACAGTTTAAAATCTGGTTTCTAAATCTATTCCTTACCATTATAAAGTCAATCTGGTACCTTTCAGTGTCTCCTCATCTCTTCCACGTATACAGCCTTCTTTCATGATGTTTGAAGCAAGTGTTGGTGATCATTAAATTGTGCTCTATGCAAAATTCCACCAAGCGATCTCCTCTTTCATTCCTTTTTCCCAGCCCATATTCACCTACTACACTTCCTTCTCTTCCCTTTCCAACGACCGAGTTCCAGTCCCCCCATCACAATCAAGTTTTCATCTCCCTTAACTTTGTGAATGATTTCTTTTATCTCCTCATACCCTTCTTCGATATCCTCATCATTGGCCATGCTAGTTGGCATATAAACTTGCACTACTGTGGTCTGTGTTGGCTTCGAGTCAGATCTTTGGTACGATAATGCATTCACTATGCTGTTCATAGTAACTTACCCACATTCCTATTTACTTATTCATTATCAGACCTACTCCTGCGTTACCTCCAACTGATTTTGTATTGATAACCTTATACTCATCTGACCAGAAATCTGGTTCATCGAGCCACCAAACTTCACTAATCCCTATCATATCTAAATTTAACCTATCCATTTCTCTTTTCAAATTTTCTAACTTGCCTACACAATTAAGGATTAGAACATTCCACGCTCCGACCCGTAGAATGCCTGTTTTGTTTTTCTTGATGACGACATCCTCTTGAGTAGTCCCTGTCCGCAAATGGGGGACTAGTTTACCTCCAGAATATTTCTTAAAACATTATTTCCCATATTTTACATTTTACACAATTTTTATTAAGTCCTTTGAGAAGTGGAAAAGTGGGGTTCTAATGTATACATTCACTCATTGCAAAACTTTCTAACTTCTGCTGTTATACTAAAGATGGACTATAGTTCTATGACAAATGAAAATTTTGCCAGATGGTACTTGAACCCAGGTCTCCTGCTTTTTGCGAGCAGTCACCTTAAACTCTCAGCTACCCATGCAAGCTCTCAATCCAGATCCAAACTTCCATGGCATTCATCCTCCAAATGCTCAAACACATTACAGTGCGAGTCCTACGAGAGAATTCCAATACCATAAGCCTGTCATGATGTTGATGTTTATTATGGATTGTTTGTTCCAAAGAAAAACAATGGTGGTGGTGATCTGCTCAGTGGTAAATATTCACAATCATAAATTGTGAAATTTTCTAACTTCTGCTGCTTTACTAAAGACAGACTATTGCTTTGTGCCACATGAACATGAGGAGCATGCATGGTTGACATAGGTTGAGACAGCTTGCAAAAAGAGAGAGACCGGGTTCATGATACATGAATGTGGGGAGCATGTATGGATGGCCAAAAGGTTAAGGTGACGGTTCACAAAACGTGGAAGATCCGGGTTTGAGACCTGTCCTGCACTAATTTTCATGTATGTCAGAATGATAGACCATCTTTAGTACACCAGCAGATGTCAGAAAATTTCGCAACTTACGAATATACAAGTGAATATTTACCTTTGCATTGGATTACCATCACCACTTGTTCCTTTGTAACAAACAATCCATAATTACTCAAGACAGATTCAGTTGCAGTGGTCCAGTGAGCATCACATATTTATTGTTGAGATATTTTGTAAGTGGTGATTATGTTGTCTGTTTCTCAGGTGCAGTAAGGAACAATATTCTATCCCACAAGTCAATTACATTTTCAGTCAAGAACTTGAGATCAACTGGTTCAACATTTAAAAAAAGCTTAAATGACATCCAAAGTCAGCCAGAACAGTGTGAAACAAGCCGTGATGAGTAGTGCACATCGAGCCATGTGTAGAGAAGGTGGTGCTCTTCAAATGACAGACGACCCATTGAGTGGAATACTGCTTGAGGAGAAAGACTCACTTGTTTAGAGTTGCAATTCTTCAAAAGCTTAAACCTCATGACTACACTAATAGTCCCAGATATTTAGAAAAACTTGTTAATCTAATGGATAACAAAATTCTTGTAATCTGATGGGTATATTAACAAACAAAATTGTCACTATTCATAGGATGCAAGTCAACAAGAGTTACACAAATGCCCCAACATAGTTCCTAAGTCACAATGTACTGAATGGTTACTAAGAAATGCTGTTTTATCTGTCCATAATTATTTTTGGGAAGGAGGGTAAACAGTTACAATTAACCAAGAACATTACTTGAGATTGATGGACACTTTGTTCGTTCCTGAAATGAAAATGTCTTTGTATAAAAAAGATTTTGTTCCAACAACAAAAAGAGAGAGAGAGAAACTACCGAAAGAGCAAATGATGTAAATTGTTACTTGGCCCACTAGTTTCCCCAACTTCAATGCTTGTTACTTTTATCTTTTGTGGTACTTCAAACTGAAAGTGCATGCAAACAAACCTCATATTGTAGAAGCCTTTAAAGAAGTTATAGGACAAGTGATTGTGGCAATATCAAATGAGATGATGAGGAACATGTTTGAGTGCTTTGCTGTGAGATTTGAGGAATATATGGAGACGAATGGCCACCACTCAAATGACATTACCTTTAAATAATGTAGCCTTTGCTTTGCATTGTCTGTGTCTTTAAAAAGTTACATTTATGGCTTTCATAGTGTTTCTTTATTATTATTATTAATTTCCAATGAGCATGCAAAATGTTTATAAAGATTTGAGTTATGTTTACTTGAAAACTGTCAGATATTTCTGACACTTCCTGTAAATGTTTACAGGTTAGAGTACAACATATATTTAGGCCTGTCTATTTTTGTGCTGTTTCCTTACTGACATTGATGTTTTCATACCAGTACAGAATACACAAAACTTCGAAAAACTGGAAAATGGAATGTTTGGTCAGTTCTTGCAGCAAGTTGCAAGAGAGTGTTTCTACTAACTTGCATATGACACCTCTCCAAATTTATGAAACTTGTGGAAGTCAACTTGCTGGGAGTGTTTCCATGTCAAACAATTCGCAGAAGTAGCTTCAGTATGTGACTTGCAGAAGTTTCCTTCTTAGTGGATACTCACCTGAAGTTCAACCAACAATTGTGAATTGTTTTATTTGTTTATAATGTTGTTACTAAAGTGTGTAGTTCAGGAACCCAATTTTGAAATATATTATTCAAGGAAAGAAATTCATAGAACATTCATTTTCTGAGTATTAATATGCATGTTTTAGCTCCTTCAGTATGTCATTCATAAGACTATCAAAATAAATGGAACGTAAATCATGTATTTTTATAGTATCCATTCATGCCGTCAAAAGCTTTGAATCAATGGCATCTTACAATCAAAAATGCTGCAAGGCACATGAACAAATAAATCAATACATGAATGCATCTTAACCTCACCAAGAAAGATCACAAATACAATTGAATGAAACTGACTCAACAGCACTAGTTTTATCCATCAATCTGCACACAGAAAAACTGGTTACCACATTCTAGATGTGGCTTCAAGTAATATTATGTTTCTTGAAAAACTAAGACTTGACAGAAAAATTAGATTCAACCCAAAATGTAGTTTCTTTTTAAGAGAATCAAACATTTGAGGTAAATGACATAGCACAAATGAGCAACTTACATGGAAATTGTGACAATTGCTGTTGAAACTGTTGCATATGCAACACCGCCAGGAACATACCAAATGTCATCTTCTACATCTTCATCCAATGGCACGTCGTCCTCCTCATATGGATCATTAACAATTGATGCCATGAAGTTCAGAATCTGAGAAATGTTAATATATATCAGGGTCGTTTTGTAATAAGTTATAGTACAAGAAATGTGCCCTGAGAAAACAATTACATGACAACATTTATCTATTAGATACCAACTTACACAGGGTGACAATTATGGAACTATATGAAACCAAATCATCAGAATTTCTTAATGGAAGTTCAAACCACACACATGGCATCAGGGGATGATGGTAATTATTATTCATATGCACATGTGAATACGGTTAGGTTTACCAACAAAAGTGACTCATTTGGATAGGTTCATCAATAAGCAAAACTGGCACATTTGGTGGGTTGAGAATCTGCATTTCGCAATGAGGAAGTCTCTTCAATCTCAATGGCTTCTGCAGCTCTGTCGTGTGCTCCTCCCAACTTAATTTATTACCAAGTTGTAATCCCAGGAATTTAATACTGCCAACCTCTTCTATCTGCATATAATGAGTCTTTTCAATGCTTAATGCCAAAGAGTTGACTTCATTTATTAATATTCATGACAATATCATTGTCAGACCTTTCTAAAACTATACTAGACATGCTATTTATTGCAATACTTTTTATCATCTGCAAACAAAATGAACTCTGTTTCTGGCTGTTTAACTGATGAGAGGTCATTAATGTACACAAGAGAAAGCAATGGCCTTATGATGGGACGCTGCATGTAATTTCTTCCCAATATTATGATTAGTGACGGCTTAATTTCCTAGTTCTTTGCACTGACACCCTCGCTTTGTTTCCTGTCAGCAAGGTATGGCTTGAAGCATTTGGAGCATTGCCCATGAGACCACAGAATTCTAATTTACTCAAATGGACATTGTGGTTCACACAATCAAATGCCTTTGAAAAGTCACAAAAAATACCTGCTTCTTGTAACACTATTCTCACCATAGGTTAAATAGCCTTCTCAATATAAAAACCTTTTAGAAATCCGAACTGTGTCCCGAAGAAAATGTTATATGTGGTCTTGTGGTTAAGAAGCTGCTTGTATGTTACCTCTTCTAGAATTTTGCAGCAACTTCTGTTATAACCATCACCACCATGAGACTGTTGGTCTGTGGTTAGATCTGATATGTAATGGTGGTGTGATGCTTGTGCAGCGCTTTGATTAGGGTGTAGAAGTGTTCAAGTTATACAGTTATTAAATTCGGACATAATATCTTGGATATTAATTATTCATTGTATCATATGTGTACACAATTGAAGACCTCATGGGTAAATAATGATAACCCTCAACTTTTGTATTTTTAATGTATTAGGTTCTAACAATCATATCTGACAGAATGTCTCATTTGCTTCAAATAGTACATGAAGCTGCAGAGAAATAGCAAATATAAATATTTAATAAAAAAAAAAAAAAAAAAAAAAAAAAAAAAAAAAAAAAAAAAAAAAAAAACATGTAATAGAAACTATGTTTCAGACATACAATTCATCATATCTCAGCACTTTATAAATGAGGGTTATCATTATTTTCCCCGAAGTCTTCAGTTGTTATTTGTATTTATGTATTTTTTACTTTTTTGTCTCCCTCTGATTTCAACTTGGGACATGTGCAATAAATTTTGCCATTAAATAGATTTATCTTAAGATGCATCCTTTCAGACAGCCACTGATGCATTGGTTTGGCCCTCAAGCACTGAAAAACATACACCGCCTTGTGAGATGATAATGTGACAAAGAGGTGAGTGATAATGGCAACTGGCTTTCCAAACAGTATCTGCCAATTGTTTGTCACTGATCTGTATATTAAAGTTCAGTTCTTGGTAGACACTGGCACAGTCATGTCTATTTATTTATCCATTCTTTTATCTCAGCCTAAAAGTGAGGACTATCAACTCGTTGCTGCTAACTGAGCTATAATTAATCATATGGTCACATGACATGAATGCTAAAAACCTAGGTCTAAGTTGGAAATGTAAGTGCCAATTTCTTGTAGTGAATGTGACATCCCATAATAGGAGTTAACTTTTTGACATTTTATGGACTACTACCCAACCTCACACCTGATCAACTACTTGAGCCTACTACCAAGCTGGCCAGTCTAGGAAGTGTACATTGTATGGGCAAGACAGGTGTTCAGATGATCACTGGTGACTCATACGTAGAACTACTTAAACAGTTCCACTGAGAGTATCAGGCAACTACCGACGTTAGCACCAGTACAACATTCATAGCTCATTATATCCTTACAACAGCCGGACTGCCAATCCATGCTTACCATGACAGTAAACACACGAAAGCTGAAAGTAGTTAAGCCAGAATTTTTTTTCATGATTATGCAGGACGTCTGCTGACCACCGAGCAGTAGCTGAGCATCACCACTTCCTGTAATGCCTAAGGAGAACAATGAATGTCGTGCGTGTGGTCACCATTGACAACTAAATGTAAGGACAATTTCAGACTAATACCGAGTTCCACTGTCCGAGGTCTGCACATTTAACATTACAGTAAGCAAGTCGTTTCCACCTTAGAATTGGTGTATGCATATTATCAGATACCAGTGGTGGCAAAGGATGTTGCTAAAATGGCTGTCACCACCCCCTTTGTTTACAAGAATGTCATTCGGGTTGCACAAAGCTGCACGAATGCCACTCCGCGACTACAGATACAAGCAACATCGATGTCACTGATATGTGACACAATGCCACACTACATTAAAGTGTCTATGTACTGTAATGGAAGGAATTGTATGGCCAAGTTAGATTAATGGGCTATATTGTCAAGGTTGACAAGTTTACTCTAGAGAAAGTCCCCTATAATTTCCTGATTTCCAGGCACAGCTGTATTATTTTTCACTGACAAGTTTTGAGGTCTGAAGTATTAATTAAAACAGAGAAATTGACAAAAAATGTAAAATCTTCTGTATTTCCTAAAGTGTTATTAAATCATAGTTTTGAATGAACAGCGTGTGTCTCCTCTAAAAGATCTCTGAGGTAAGATGAGTAAATTAAATATTTTTAGTTAGCATATTTCTGTGTTTTATCAACAAGTTACTTCAGGCCATAAAGCATTTATGAACATTTTGGATGAAATAATACATCAGATGTATCAAGACAAACAAAATATGTTGTATAATGTAACATTAAAGATACAGGAATAAAAATGACAGTATTAGTGTACATTTAGGAACTTTTTTCTATGAAAACAATATTCAGTGTTTTATCAAGCAATAAAAACTCAAATCAACAAAAACCACGTCAAAACTCGTTTGTAAGAATAGGAGTCTCCTTATCAATTCTTATGTGAGATATATCCATTAAGAAAACGTCTCATCCATTAAACCAAAAATAAGATTTTCCAGAGCTTTTCTCAAATTTCATTAACCTTATCCTAATTTCCCTGACATATTTCAAATTCCTTTATTTCCCAAACTTGAAGCAATAAGCAATGTCTTAGGTCTGTGTTTAATTCCATGAAGTAGCTCTCCGACAATGTGGGGAACTGCATGTAACATACCTTAAGGTTGATGTTAAGACAAATGAATAAGCCATTTGAGCATTTTTGATGATATTGATTTCAGTTTAAACCACCATCTGCGATAATGTAATAGCAGTTCAAAGCAAGATGGCAATCAATGGACTGAGAATCACAGAACAACAATAACTATAAATATTTGCCCTATTACAACCAGGTCTTGTATCACTTGCCTTTAAGAGTGGCATAAAAATCTTCAAAACTCCCTCTTTTGTAGTAGTAGAAAGATCATACATGATGTCCCAATACCAGAGCACAATTTAATTTTTCAATCAAATTCATGGGTTACGCAACAAGTCCAAATATTTGTATTTTCATCTTGTCAGTATATAGTGTGGTTTTGTGCAAAAAATAATCTTGGCACCAAAGGAAAATAACAATGCATTACTTCAGAATATCTTGATGGCAAATTCTGGTCTTAAAGGTGGTATGTGATACAAGTTGGAAATTTTTCATCGAGTGAGGTTGTGCAGTGGTAACTCACTGGACTCTTATTCGGGAGGATGGTGATTCAAATCCATCTCTGTCCATCCAGATTTAGGTTATCAATTATTTACTTAAATGCTGGGATAGTTTCCTTGAAAGGGCACAGCAGATTTCTTTACCCATATATGTCCCAAAAATCTGAGCATGAGCTCCATTCCATCCCTATTGTCAACACTGTTGATTGGATTTTGAATCCTAATCTTCCTTCCTTGGCAATTTCTCCTGCTGCAATGCATGAAATTTATATACATTTGTACAGGTGTGCCATCTTGCTGAAACAATGTGTTCTTCCTGGTCAATTCACTGTCACTGCATTAACTGTGATAGTAATGAAACAGTAAGGTGGCATTGCTCTGACCACCCAAAATCTACACCAAACAGTGGCTCATTGTGTACCTTCGATTGATTTTGTAAAGGTAACCGGCTGTGCCCTTTCAAAGGAACCATGCTGATATGGTTGTGGGATCCACACCAAGTGAACTAATGGCTGATTTAGAGAAAATTCAGAGAAGGGCAGCTTGTTTCGTATTATCGCGATATAGGGGAGGGAGTGTCACGGAAATGATGCACGACCATTAAAAGAAAGGCGTTATTTGTTCCAGCAAGATCTATTTGCAAAATTTGTTTCACCAATTTTCTCTTCAGGATGCAAACATATATTGTTAGCACCCACCTACATATGGAGACATGATCATCATAAAATAAGAGAAATCAGATCATAAAAAGAAAGGTTTAGGTGTTCCTTTTTCCCCACTAGCTATTAGAGAATGGAGTGGTTTAGAGAAACCAAATCCAAATCTGGATGGTTGGAGGAGAGTTTGAACCACCGTCCTCCTCTAATGCGAGTTCAGTGTGTCACCATTTGTGTCATCTTGCTGTCAGTTTATTTGAAAAAGTGCCTCATCACAAAAAGGACACTATCAACAACAACATTGTTTTGTAACATCAAATTGGCTAATTTATGTTGTTGCAAATGGTTGATTAGCAGTAGTTTTGCATCATCTGAACCTTTTAAGCATTTAGATGAAGATCCCCTGTAAGATTTCACTATATGGTGCTCCACAAAATGTTCAGTTTTCGTGACTGATGCCAAACTAAGGTTTGGGGAGTTTGAGCTACAAACTCATCATTCATTGCAGCATTATTTTTGGCAACGGAATACAACTGCTAATTGAGTTTTTGATGAAACAGATATGTTTTTTTGGCCAAAAGTTGTGCACCATTTGCAAAATATCTCCCATACAGATAGTAACAATGACAATGCTTTGTGTGAAGGTAAAGAGATTAATTCTCTAAATGACAACTGATCAGTCCACATTAACACATCAAAACAAAATGGTGTGCGATTTAAATTGTGCAATCTTATTGGAACAACCTACATATTCATGTTCAGTGTGTTTGAATGAGCAAGTTTGATTTAGCTACCCACCAATTTGGAACATAATATAGAAACTGGAAGGTCTTCGAATGACTATTTTTCGTCTTTTTTTCTCTTAAATTACAGGAAAAAATCAAACATGAAGAATAGATTGTATGAAATTGTGTAACGCTACAAGTATGGTAAAACAGAAGTGACATACCTTATACAACTCTTGTTCAATTTCTTTAAACTGTTTCATTGTACTACAGAATCTCTCATTCCCTTCCTCCATCAGGATATGAAAGGTACTACTTTTGTGTCGTGCACGCCCCTTTGACTGAACGTATGAACGGAATGTTTTGGGTGGATCGAATCTAATCACAGTATTGCACATTGGTATATCCACACCTTCCTCAAGAACATCTGAAGATACAAGTACATTTGTTTCACCTGCCTTGAACCTGAAACCAAAACCAAATGATCAGGTACTTGACATCTTTCAATATATCAAAATCTAGTTCTTTACATCCAGTGCAACAAAAATTATTGTAAGAAAGGGGAACATGAATTGATGAGAAACAACAATTCATATTTCTCAAGAGAAGGTCTTTAATGAATAAGAACTCACAAAAATAAGATAATTTACACAAACTAACTAAAATAGACATTAGCATCTAAAATCCAACTATACAAGATGGAATCCAAAATTTTTGTGACTGGTGCTGTTATCTGTAAAAGTAGGAGTAGTAGATCTTTGCACCGCTGGGTGGCGAAAGATACATATTTGATGAGTCTGTGCGCAGAGTGAGATTCAGCTGGGAGTATGTGTTTCACGTCCACAGTGCTTTTTGTAATACTCTGTTTGGTGTGTCGCGATTTTATGATGGATCCGTGAACAGAATAGTGTGTGTGTGTATCAAGCAATGTGTGAATCTAAGGAAAAGTGCTACAGAGACCTTTTCAATGATTCAACAACTGTTTGGGGGACAGAGCATGAGCCTTACATGTGTGTGTGTAGCATGCTTGGTTCAGGACCAGCTGTACAGATGTCTAAGATGATGTTCACACTCTAAGGCCCATTATTTGCGCATCGACAGACATTGTTGTCAAATTAGTTTGTGTGGATCGACTTCTAAGCATTCACGGCCTTGTGGATGAAGTGGGTATTGGTTATGGAACATGTCAACGAATGTTGACCAATGATTTGGGCATGCAGCTTGTCACTGCAGAATTTGTGCTAAGGATCTTGATTGCTAATCAGAAGGTACACCATGTTGAAGTGTGCATGGACCTTCATCAGACCCCATCTGATGATCCAACCAAGCTGGATTTACAGTTATGGCCCAGATACAAAGCAGCAATCCTCCCTGTGGATGAGCCAGGACTCTCCAAGACCCAAAACAGTGAGACAGGTGAAAAGCAAAGTGAAGAGTATTCATCCCACCCAACAAAACAATGAATTCCACATACTACTGTAACGTTTTGTGACGGCTCCATGAAAATGTGTGTTGATGATGCCCCAAACTTTGGCGTCAAGGGAACTGGCTACTGCATCAAGACAACACATCCTCGCTCACCAGGATATTTTTGGCAAAAAAACAACATGGTGGTTGTACCAGACCCACTGTGCTCACCAGATTTGGCACCTTGCGACTTTACATTATTCCCAAAACAAAAAAGTTGAAAGGCGTCGGTTCGACACAGAGAGGATTCAAGAAGCATCACTGGTGGTGTTAAATACCCTCAAAGAACAGGACTTCCAGATAACGTGTGACTAGTGGCAGACGCACTGGGACCGATGTTTACGTGTGGATGGGAACTACTTTGAGGGTGATGGTGACCATTAGTTCAAAGGTAAGATTTTCAACAGATGGCAGTTGAGATGTAATAGGCAAGCTACATAGCTAAATGTTTACTGCTTCATCACCCAAATAACAAATTATTATATTAGAACCTCAACTGTTAAATGTCAGTTTGTGATCTCAGAGTATGTGTAATATAAGAAACTTGATTTATAGATGAAGTAATGGTTAAGTGAAGATACATACATAAAATAGGAAAATAAACAAGAGCACATGACCATGAAACTAAAACCTGCTAATATGCACTTTAGGAAAATAAAGTGAAATAGTATGCTTAGAGATATATTCTATTGTATATCTGAGTAGGAACTGGCCACAAAAACATAAATATAATAAATGTTTTGAATACAAACTTGCCAGCATGGGCAGCATTGTAGATTAGTATAAACAAACAATGTATTGTTATATTTTATAGTTAAGCATATTTCAGATCCGCAACCCAATATATGAAAGCAGGATTATATGAATGTAAATTGATAATTACCTTAATTTTGAATGTAAAGCTGCTATTATCTTACCATAACATGGCCAAACTAATTGTTTTTCACATCTTTAATAGTTGTAACAATGTATGGTATTGTAGGCCAGACTATAAAAGGAGGCCAAACAAAGATTGAAAAAGGCAGTCTTGTAACAGCTTTCCAAGCCGCCACTATGCCAGTTTTGGCACTGATGTGCATATTGTTGTAATGTATTCTGGGGTAAAAGTGATGAAATTAAAGCGCTTTTTAGATACCTGGTGTTTGTTCCGATTTCGTGCCTTAATTTTGATGCACACATAAAATATAGAACATTTCTCTAGCTGCACGTATTCTGGATGAATTATAGGGATTCCTGTAAGCAGGGTATGCAGATGCTGTGTTTAAAGAAGATTCTTCATCCACGAGATATCAAGGTAACTGTCCTGAACTTTGATGCTGTGGAGATTTACTAAGACAATCATGAGTCGGTGAGCAGAACACTGTAAGGTGGAAATGTTTTACAGTACCAGTCCAGAAAATTTTGGATAGCACCTCTTAGTTAAGCATTACTCAGTATCACATCATAATTTTGAATCATTAGTCTAAAATATCATTCTCTGGTTTGCAAAATGCAACCAATTTAGTGTAAGCTAACTTCTTATTTATACAGAGCGAGCCTTTACAGCATTTACAATCTCTAGAGATTGATCAAGGAGAGAATAATAATAAATAAATAAATAAATAAAAAGGTCAATCGAACTTATGCCTGAAAATGCCTGGTTTCCATGCCAGAGATTGTTTGTTCAATCATACTTTGGTACAGAGACTGCAGTTTAATATATGATACGCCACTGATGAGTGGAAGCATTGTGTGGCTGCTACAAGATGGTGCTCCAGCCCAGTTTGCCGTTAGTTTACGGACACATCTCAAGCGTGTCTTCCTCAGTCAGTGGATTGTTTGAGGTGCTCCAGATGCATAGCTTGCTCATCCACTGGACCTCAACCTGCCCAACTTCTTGTGAGGCTGTCTCAAAAGTATTGTGTACACAGAGTCCATTGCAGATGCGGAGACACTGGAGGAATGAATTCAAGTAGTCCTGTCACCACTGTTATTTTAGTTCGACATGAATACCATATTTTACCCAAATGCAAGCCGCACCCCAGAAATTAGACCTGGCGACACACACAATGTCCGATTTCAACCAGCACTTAAAAACGAAAAATGTGGATCATCATGATGGAGAGTGTGGCCTTTCCTTTGCAATATGCACATTTAAGTTACTATTACATCACAAACAGTGACAGCAGTGAGAAATAACTATATCAATTAAAATACACACACACACACACACACACACACACACACACGGCTGTAGCAGTCTGTCATTATTGAGACAAAAATAAGACACAAAATCTAGTATTGTCATGTAATATACATTTTGTTTCTAATCTTTGGACAGAAAATTGTATATATTTATGTCTTGAACACTGAAACGATTAGTGTAAATTTAGCATAGAGCAATGAAAGGGTTAAAATATCTTGGATCTACATGCAATAATCCAATTGCAGCTTCCTTTGAAATTCTTTATCTTCTGTTCCCAGGCAATTTCGTGTTTTTTCACCCATATAATACGTGCACCAGCGCTATTAAATGTTCTCTCTGAGTCTGGTGATAAGCCCAAGTTTCATTTCCTGTCACTACAGAGTTGAGAGAAATCTTGCCTTCACTCCCAAAACGGTCAAGAAGTTCATGAGTGGCACTGATTCTGTTTATTTTCTGTACTTCAGTAAGGACCTGGAAACCCATCGTACACACAAATTTTAATAAATTAATTGATCAGTTATTATTATGAACAATAATTAGTGAAATGGCAGGAAAAACTGCACACAGGTCATCAATTGTTGAGTGGCGGTCAAAAAGTAGACGTTCTCCAATTTTCTGTACCACATCATCAGTTACAACAGATGGACTTCTGCTTTTGTCTTCTTCGTGGATTTCTGTTGTTCAAAAAGTGAAATTTTACTTCCATTTCATCACATTCTGCCTTGACATTATATCCTCTCCATAAACTGCAACCATTTTATGATGAATCGCAGTAGCGTTCATAGCATTAGCATTTAGAAAGCAAATTACAGCGGGCAATTTGCAGGTGACGGAGTTAGAAAGAGAACTTCCACAATCCTTAAATATCATCCTCATGACCTAGGTCATGAATTACCTTTCCCTTCTGTTCCTATTCCTTTTTTCTTCCTTCTCTCCTACCTGATGAATGAACATTGTTCCGAAAGCTAGTTCTTCTCTTTTTTCATAATTTTTTTTCTTTCCTTGTGTGACTATTGGCAGTACAGCACAAAGGTAAGTACTGGCCAGTCTATCTCTCTCTATTGAAGTACAATAATTTTTAAGTCATCACAACACTAATCTAAGAGCTGATTGTTCCTTTTGCTTGCTTCCCGCTATATGGCAGTGATGCCAGCTTCCCTTACAGACATTCCATGCTAAAGCTACATGCCTTGTAATCTTAGTTCCCAGATAACCTCATATAAACATATTTGAAACTTCAACTAATGAAATGGTAAATGTTGGGTGTGTTAACCTGTGCCCCCTCCCCCTCACACACACACACACACACACACACACACACACAGAGAGAGAGAGAGAGAGAGAGAGAGAGAGAGAGAGAGAGAGAGAGAGAGAGAGAGAGAGAGAGAGATTCCACGAATTCATGTTACTCTGATTAATAAAACTGCAATAGTTTTCAGACATACCTATCTAAGGCCTCCTGGTTTCTCTTTTTCTCAAGATCATTCTCCTTTGTATATTGTTGTGCTGCAAAGCCCACAACAAAGTCAGGATGGATGCCTTCATATTTAGGATCACTCAATGACAAGTACTGAAAATAAATTAAAAAAAAAAAATACCAATGGAGAGTTTAAACTTTCTACCTATACATCTAAGAGCAATAGTGTTTTATACAACGTACGGAAGTGTTAATGTTAACTTCTCAACATTAGTCACACCATTGTAAAATGCAACAGAAACCAGAATTTTTAGTAGTATGCACGTTACTATTTATATCAAAACTAGTGTGGATATATCAGGGTAAAATTATGGTTACAAACTACATTAAAGACAGAACTACTTCTTTCATCTTATGTCTTTACTGTTCAGCATTCATTTACATGTAATCTCTGCCTCTCCAAACTAACCTGGAACTTCAACCACATGTATCGTACAAGTTCCATTCTGAAGCACAGCTTAATGGCCTGTTTGAGGTAAATTTTCCACCTCTCTACACTTCCTCCTTTTTGTCTTTACTCCACAGCTGCCATTTGCTGATTCTGAAAGGTTAAGATTTATGTCAACCTTTTTACACTGTTGCCAAGAATGTAATGATCTATGTAACTGAAAACACTATGACAAATTTAACTGCCTTTAATGTAGTTTGTAACAGTAATAAGTAATAAAAGCAGTAACAAAAACTACTACTTAATTATTTATTATTATATGTTATTAAACATAACCTTTTGATGTAGTCCCCTTGATGTGTAATGCATGCATTCCACAACCTCAGAAGTGTGTGCATACCTTGAAAGAATAATTCCTACAGTTGTGCATACAACAGCTCATGCACTGATATTTTCACAGCTTCCAAAACCTATGATATCACTTCCCATCCCTAATTTTGCAAACATGTTTTTGAGCTGCCCGAAAATTCAAAAGTCGACCAGGATAAGAAATAGCGAGTACAGTACCACTATGCCGTGAGATTATCATATGGATTTGCAGGGTGCATCATGTGAGCGAATTGATGAGGAAAACATACAACTAGTCCCCTGTTGGTAATTGAACCTGAGTTCGCTACATGGTATTAAGTGCTGCTATAATGACTGCAATGCACTTCACAGAGGTTACCAAAGTGTAGACGTGGATGTAAAAAGACATTTTTTTAAATCAGTTTATTTTGAAACTCTCGAATACACATTATCAAATCTGCCTATTCCCCAAATCTGGCCCCTGTGAACTTTTCTCCTCTGTACTTGAGCGTAGACAGTTATTTTGTGCCTTTGGAAAACATTTTATGTTGAGTAGTGCTGGTGTCCTCTCCGGGGGACAGCACCTTGATGAAGCACTGTCCGTGCAGGTGGAGAGGCTTGAACATCCGTGGGAAGCTGAGGGCTATACCGAAGGTAGAGAACCTACTGCCGGAAAGACCTAAGCTGATGGATGAGACCAAGAGTGTCCCATAACGTCCCGTCTTCCTTATACTCTCCCAGTCCTTACCCATTTCCCTTCCCAACCCAAGGTGTGATGCGATCCGTGCCGAGGGGTGCATTGTACATGGGTGGATGTGTCTCAAACGGAGCCTCAGGGATACCAGGCGACCTCCCTGAGTAAGTAGCCTTGCACTGCGCGGGGTTATTGTGGTGTGGACCATATAAATCCCCAAATCTCGTGGGACTAAGATGAACACGGAGAAAAAAATTATTTTAAAAGACTCTGAGGGGCAATCTGAGACCTCAGACATCAGGATCAGGACCAATGGAGGGCACTCCTACTTCTCAATCAGGGTTGAAGGGGATACACAAACCTCATCGACGTCAAAGACAGGTGGCAAGAGGATTAGGGAGGAATCTAAGACTCCCTCCTCTCTGGATAAGTGTGATCCTAAAAGGCTGAGGCAGGAAATAGGGAAACAGACCTATATTACTGCAGTCTCGGTCTTTAGAATGGCGGTTGTCCAAGAAGGATACCCATCACCACGCAGCAGGAGCTCGTGCAGATGGCCCTCTTTGAAGAGATTTGGGGGGACGCTGGTCCATCGTACCACGGGGATATCATGGGCACCTTGTCCTTAAGTCATTCTGCTGAGTGCTCCCCCTCGCAGACAAAAATGAGGGCACCGTGATCTAGATAGACCCTCCTGGACCAGCGTCCCCCCCAATCTCTTCAAAGAGGACCATCTGCACGAGCTCCTGCTGCGAGGTGATGGGTATCCTTCTTGGACAACCGCCATTCTAAAGACCGAGACTGCAGTACTATAGGTCTGTTTCCCTATTTCTCCTATCTAACAACTTGGAGATCCTGAATAGGGGTGATGAACCTACATTCAGGAATAGTAGAAGGAAAGAAGTAATTGACATAACTTTTGGTTCCATGATGATGGCAAGCTACATCAAACAGTGGCATGTGGTCATGGAGCCATACTCATCAGATCACATGTATATTAAATTCAAGGTTGAAATGGGAACCAGACAGACCATGGCCTATAGGAACCCGAGGAAAACAGACTGGGAGACATATAGGAAAGACCTTGACTTCAGCCTTTCGGAAATTAAGACTGTGTAACCTTGCGAGGCGCAAAGGACAATGGGCAAAGTATCGTGAGGTCCTTGTCAATTACAACCTTGCCGTCAGATGGGCAAAGGAGGCATCCCGGAAGGTATTCTGTGAGGAAGTGAAGGGCACAGCTGCTCAAGCAAGACTTCATAAAATCCTCACTAGGGTACCAACTAATCCATGAGGAACATTGAGGAAGGAGGATGGGGAGTATACAAAGACAGCACATGAAACACTGGAACTGCTCCTCAAGACTCACTTTCCTCAATATCCTCTGGGGGATAACTCAGACCAGAATGCGATTCCTGAGATACAGCGGTTCTCAGGTATTCGCAAAGAGGACTGGGATTCGGCCTAGGAGTGTGTTGATCTCAGTAAGGTCCGATGGGCAGTGGGAACATTTCAAGTCACCTGGCCCCGATGGAATCTTTCCAGCTCTCCTGCAACAAGCGGCAGAAAATCTTATTAGATTCCTATGCAGGTTATTCAGGGTTAGCCTAGCAGCAGGAATCACTCCCAATGCCTGGAGGGCAGTGAAGGTTGTCTTCATTCCTAAACCAGGGAGAATTGATCATACCAAGGCCAAGGATATGAGACCAATCAACCTGTCCTCCTTCATTCTTAAGACATTGGAAAAGCTGGTTAATGTGCATGTTGGAGAAAGGAGGTTAAGTAGAGCTCCACTACATTCAAACCAATATGCATATCAGCCAGGTAAATCATGTGAGACAGCTCTCCACCAACTCGTTGGGAAGGTGGAGAAAGCACTACACTTTCAGGAAATAGCCCTCTGTATCTTCCTGGACATCGAGGGGGCTTTTAGCAACATGACCTTCGATTCCATTGTTAGGGCAGCAGAGGTGCATGACCTAGGGACCACTATATGTAGGTGGACTAGGGCCATGCTCAGTGGAAGAAAGGTAGAAGCTACCATGATGAATGAAAAAATGGTAATCAATACCACTAGGGGTTGCCCGCAAGGAGGAGTTCTTTCCCCTTTATTGTGGAATCTAGTGGTGAATGATCTCATTGGAGAATTAAACTCTAGGCAGTACTTTTGCCAAGGATATGCAGATGATATTGTCATGGTAATACTTGGCAAAGTTGCTGGCACAGTAAAGAATATGGCACAAGGTGCGTTGGACATTGTGCAAGACTGGTACAGAAAACAGGATCTGGGGGTTAGTCCTAAGAGGACTGTTGTTGTACCATTCACAAAGAAGCATATCCAACATTCAAGTTGGAATCTAGAGCTTTTCAATGAAGGGGAAGGGGACAGTGAAATATCTAGGGGTTACCCTAGATGAGAAACTGACATGGACCCCTCACATTAGGAATATTTGCTCCAAGGCAAAAGGTACTCTAGTAAGTACCAGGAGAGCTTGTGGCAAAAATTGGGGCCTGAGCCCCAAGGGTATACACTGGATATACACCACAGTGATTAGACCCAGAATCACCTATGGGGCTGTCGTGTGGTGGAAGAAGGTAGAACAGCAGGTTGCTGCTAAGGAACTTGGTAAGGTGCAGAGATTAGCCTGCTTAGCCATATCAGGTGGAATTAGCAGCACACCAACTGCTGGGATGGAAACCATGCTGATATGCCCCCATTACACCTTTGGGTCAAGATGGAGGCAGCGGCTGGTGCATACAGACTCAAAACTGGCAACAACTGGAACTCTTTGGGATATCCAGAATCACACACTAAAATAGTGAGTGAGGTAAATATAGGAAATGTTGGGGAAATGCCAGCTGACTATATTATAACCCCATACTGCTTCAACAAGCCTTTCAATATAACAATTGGAAGTAGGGAGCAGTGGGAGAAAATAGTTCGTCACCGTACGGAGATATTGTCTGGTTCACTGACGGGTCAAAATCAGACCAAGGCGTAGGGGCCGGGGTAAACGGGGTGCAGCCAAGACTGGAGGGTGTCATCTCTCTAGGGAAACTGGCCTCAGTATTCCAGGCCGAAATCACTGCCATCAGGGTGTGTGTGTGTGTGTGTGTGTGTGTGTGTGTGTGTGTGTGTGTGGAGGAGAATTTGCGTAGGTGCTACAAAGATCCTAGCATCTATATCTATTCAGACAGCCAGGCAGCCCTGAGATCACTGGCAGCTCCTGCAACAAGGTCTAAAATTTTTGCAGAATGTCACAGGGTTCTGGTGGAGCTAGGGGAAAGCAATAGAGTAAACCTATTGTGGGTCCCTGGCCACTCGGGGATCAGTGGCAACGAACATGCCGACAGATTAGCCAGGATGGGGGCAGAGACTCCATTTATTGGACTGGAACCTGTCCTGACAATCACCTACGCAATGATCAAATTGGAGCTATGTAACTGGCTCAGAAGACAGCATGTAGAATATTGGACCAAAGTCTATCAACAAAAACGTGGCAAGGTAATGATGCCAAAGCCATATTTTAAAAGAAGCTCTGCAATCCTGGGCCTGAACAGGAGAGAGATTAGACTCATGATTGGATTGCTGACAGTCCATGGGAATTTCAAAAAACTACTACATACAATGGGAATAACGGAAGAGGACCTGTGATAACGGTGATGAAACTGCATCACATCTAATCTTCGAATGGATTGCATTGGAGAGTAAAAGGCACAGAACATTTGGGACAACCAGACCCGAAGAAATGGTGTCTAATAAAGAACTGGTAAAGAGACTCCTTCACTGTTCAAGGGCATTGGTTGGCTTTACTAGATATACAGGGAGCGATACCGCACAATAAACTTAGTTTCGGTGCGGGCAGTGGCGGGTTGGACCAAGACTGTTTTGGCTTCCCTTAGAAAATCAAATCAAATCAGTGCTGGTGTACTTGAATCAAGCAAATTAGGAACAATGTATTACCAGAATCAAATGTGTTACAATGGATTAAAAACAGACACTATTAAGGGTTCCACTTAAGAGCTCTAAGAATCTCCACTACTGAACATGTACATTTTTAATTTAAACATTTATCCACCTTGTGTAATTGTAAATATGGTTATTTCATATCCCCAACTAAAGTTATCAGTAGTAATAAAGCTATTTCAGTTAAACATATAACTTTTGGCTCTATAGTTTTATCATTTTAATGTCACAAGAGACATCTCTTAAAACTTATTAGTCAACATAATGTATTTTCCATAACCTTCAGAACAATAAAAATGAAATATTTTATTATATAAATTGCACTGGCGAATCCAGTAGTCTGTGGGGCTACAGCCCCCCCCCCACCCCCCTCAAAAAAGTGGAACCCCCCCCCCCCAACATGAGCTTTTATTTTATTTCTTTAGATATAGGCAGGTCAGGTCAATAATTATTTTACGCATAACCAAGCATGGGTCGCAACATGCAACATCGATGCCATTTTTAATTCTTAATGACACCACATTACATTTGAGTCTCAATAAAAAGGCCTAATAACAGCAACTTTGAAAGTATTTTGCATATTTTAGAAAGCACTGTTTGGGCCATAACTGAAGTTGATTTTCTCTATTCCCAGAAATTATGTCCTGATATTACAGGGTGGCTAGCAGAGTCATAAATTAAAATTCAAGGATTTTTCCAGGTTTTCAAGGAATTTTCCCAGTTTTCAAGGATCAATTTTAGTTTTTCCAGGTTTTAATATTGGATGACCTCAGGAACTTTTTTTCAGGAGCATTATATTTCAAATAAGATGCTTATCACATATTAATATTTTGCAATCTTACCTACATAGGAACTGCAGTCATCAAACAGATGTAAAAAAGTGCTTAGTTCAGTCTAAAATTAATATTTTTTTCTGAAGGTTTGGAAGTGCACAGGCAGCAACAAATAAACACACGATATCAGCTCCTTGGTGGAATCGAAGAAAACCTGCTCACCCATTAGCTAAGGACTGACGTTTTTATGTCTAATATACTGGTTTTTTTCAAGGTAGCTATAATTAATACATTTTTCTTTCCTCTATTCTAGTGCCTAATTTTCATAGGTGTGTGTGATAATTGGTTGGTTTTTGGAAGGGGCTAAACAGCGACGGTTATCAGTCGTTGTGTGTGATAACCTACATGGGATATTGAAAATGCGTGTTATAACATTAAATTTATTGAACTAACATTTTGGAATGGGTTACATTTTTCTATAGCATTATTGCACTGCTGGATACTTTACTAAAATAAAATTTATTTTAAAATTCGAGTTTTGTAAATATCTTTAAATCGCGGTTCCATTTACTGTCCCAGACTTTCGTAATTGGCAAATATAAAAACGAAATACGTCAAATGCGGTACATTATGTTAGATTCATCTTATGTCATTTCAGGCTTTATGTTGTTCCTTGTTTAAGAAGAGGAAGTTGTAGGTCTAGTTGTGTGTTTTTGATGTGATTACCATAAATGGACAGATAAACCTAGTATCTTACTGGATATTTCAATGCAACTAGTGGGCGTTGTTTTTATTGTAAAATTAATTTGCGTTTATAAAGCAGACATCATGTCATTTCAGAATACAGCAGTCATTTTAGAAGCGAACCTCGATTTCAGTAATCTTAAGCTGAAGATTCACACCTACCCATTAGTTTTTTACACTCATATACTAGTAAGTTAAATGTGTATCTGTGTCGAAGTTCAGAAAAATGAAACAACATTGTATCGATACACTTCATCAGTTCCGCCTTCCTGCATTATTGGCCTGAAACAACGCTGTTCTTCAACAGTGAATCCAATAGAACGAAACAGTTTCAGTATCAACTGTGAATGTGATCCAAAACCGAGCATAATGAATCATGACAGTGTCATAACAGTGAAACATGGCAATTTTGAAATACAAACCTTTTCGCATATCGAAACATTATTTCATAACAATGAAACAGTGGCCACTGCAGCTGTTGTTGCTCTGTGGGCAATTCTGAGTTACAGGGTGGCAATGTGGTAGCGTCACCATGCCTACATTTACGAATTCCGGAGTCCAACTTGGCGCTTGTGTTGCTTCCACATAATGTGCATCACGTGTGTGAACTGTGACAGACATTCTTTCAGCAACATGAAAATTCCAGGACTTCCATTTGAATTTCACAGCTAATTCCCAGTTTTCAAGGACCGCTAGCTACCCTGTATTAAATTTTCCCACCAATGTTGAAGATAAGCTACATCCCCCCCTCCTGAGGTAATGCAACTAAATGGTAAGCTTCATCCACAATGTTGATGGGTTGCGTTGCTCTGTTATTTTTTTAAGATTCCCCCCCCCCCTCAAAACCTATATTAAATACGTAGAAGAAGCAATACACTGTTTATTATCAAGGCAAAAGTAACAAGTAATAAAATTTCATGAATCCTGAGGAAGTGGGTTTCAGCCTAGATGACCTTACTTAGAACGTTGCTTTTTCCATCAAAGTAAATACTTTTTTAGATTTCCAATTTTTGTGCCCAATCATGGCATACCCATCACTCCTGAATTAAAAAATTACAGTTTTGAGTACGTCCCACAAATGGAACTTACTCAAAATAGTGATTGTTAATTCAGTATGATGATGATCCACCAACAATAGACACAAAAAATAAAATAAAATAAAATCACTACAATATAAATTTAATTTATTACAGACCCTACAATCCTAGGAATTATATATGACCAAAGCTAAGTTCCCAGCAGGTTGGAGAAATGTTATATAAGCTTTTTTAAACCTCTTACAATTTTTTCAAAAACTGGAAAGAGGTTTTTTTTCTCAATTTTCTTTGAATTATTACTGCATATATTGCATTCTTGTTAACTATATGCGTTTCTTAACATTTAAAAAAATTACATCAAAAGCTTGATAGAAGCCTGAGTTATGACTATTTTTGTAGATATATACCACTCTGCATGGACAGTCTTGCAGATATAGCTTATCAGAACATTACTTCATTAAAATTTGATACAAAAATGTTTAGTGCCCGACCAAAAACAGTTTGGATATGTTATTTTCTTATAAGAATAAGCAAATAAAGGGTGATCAATACTCAGCACAACTAAATTTAATATGGGTTGGCACACAAGTTATTTGTGACACAACACAAACACTTATAAAGAAAAGTTTATTACTCACCTATATTACACAAGGAGGTGCTGGAACTGCCTCCCTTCATTGTTCCAGCATTTCTGACATCTGCTGAAGAAGGTGCTCATTACATTTTGAAGATCCCTCTCAGAAATTGCAGTGATTTCATGACAAATGTATACTTTTAGTTCATCTAAAGTGTGGGTATTTCATTTGTACACTTTCACTTTTAATGCTCCCCACAGATAAAAAAAGAAAAAAGAAAGCAATCACACAGGGTTTAATCGGGTCCAAATGTTCTTAGTGATAATTCTTTCACCGAACACATTACCAATTTCCCATAATAAGTTGGTTGTATGTGCAATCACAGAGTCTTGCTGAAATGTCGTGGAGGCATTTTCTCTTTCAGTTAATTGAGCAAATAAAGGTCACAATATGTTTTCAACATACCTGTCACTATTGTTTCCTGAAAAAATATAGAACCTATTATTCTCTCGCTGCTAACAGCACACCACACTCCTATTTTTTGACCGTGCAGGGGCTGTTCGTGAATTAAGTTAGACTTTTCCTAACTCCAGTAATGATTATTTTGCGAATTAACGTACCCACTTAGGTGGAACCATGATTCGTCTGAAAAGAAAATTAAGTTCGGATCAATTTCTCCGTCATGCACCTTTTTCAGAATCAATTAGTGTAATGAGCAACTTCCTCAGCAGGAGTCAGAAATGCTGGAACAACAAAGAGAGGCAGTGTTTGTGTTATGAAAGTCAGAAATAACTTTACCGCCAACCCGTATTAAATTTAGTGCGGACGTCAGGCGGCCCGCTAAGCGGACACCACAGCTGCCATGGCCGGCAAGTCGCACACCGCAAAGGCGTTTGCATTGAGGATTGATCACCCTGTACATAAAGTCGTTACATAAAATGGATTTGAGGATGAAATGTTTACCATGGATTCACTTAAGTTTCAAACTGTCACTGAGATATACACACAGAACCATTGGCAAAAATTACAAGAGTGTGAAAGTAAATTGCAAAGTGGATTTATCTTAAAATTCAAACAATGAACATTCTAAAAGAAGTTGAGGAACATAGAAGAAGGATCCCAAAAGCAAGCTGTCTTTCCATCCTGTAAGTTGAAAAAGGACTTGAAAGGAAGGCAGTTTTAAACAACAACATAAAACAATATCAAGAAGACATTGTCATCTATCGAAGTGGACAAATTTAGTTAGTGCTCTAAATTGTGGAATAAATATTTGATAAAGTGCATTTGTGCTAATGAAGAGTACTTTCAAGGAGATTTCAAAGTAGTATTTTGAAAATGATAAAAAGTTATATGTTTTTTAATGAAGAACTACTTCCCAATTCCGACCTCCCACTTTGAACTACTTCCTATTACATCTCTTGAAATAAATGAGATGGTAAATTTGAGAAATTTTAGTCAAAACAGAGAGAGGCACCTTTTCTTTTTCTGCAAAATTAGGAAATGCAGTGGGCAAATAATGTCAAGGTGGTACACTACACAACAAACCACATAAGACAATTTAACTCTTATCCCTTGAACACATCTTTGGATTCACTTATACACTTAAAAAACCTGAATTAATGCAAATGCAATTTATGAGACTTTAAGGAAACTAGCCCCTTTTTTAGCCAAAAAATAACAACACACTGACTGGAAGAGATGAGAGAATGATGAAGTTATGTGTATCAACGTATTTAAAATCACAATCAACAAAACATCACGGATGCGACGTATTTAATTGAGAAGAAATTAAAGAGAATTATTGGAAGGTATTCACAGTATTCTCTTAAATATTCAACATGTCTTGACCAAGAGGTAATACATATTTCAAGCCTTTTGACACCATTTTCAGGGTTGCCGCAAAAATTCCAGTTTTGAATTCCCTAGCTTCCAGATAACAGTTTCAGCATTTTTCCTTACAAATTTTGATATTCGAAGTACACAGGTAAGTCTTAAAAATGTAAGTACTTCTATATTTTTTAACATGTTATTACCTACCATTGAAAAAAAAAAACAGCATGTTATTGTCTCCTTTAAAGGATTTATGATCTGAAAGGTAAGTAAACAGTTTTTTTGTTAACTAGTTACTTACTAATAACTGAAGTTGAACTATGAATTAATTAATTTGTGTGTCTATCTACGTACCTGTGCTTTTTCGCCTGGTAAGTAAAGCAACTCTATGTTTTATATATAAACACAGTATTACAAATAATGTTTCAAAAATAAAAGCGACAGCCCTGGGGTGGGTGTAGTGACATTTTCTCTGCCAAACAATAAAATGTGAAAGACACCAATAAATGAAACCAGTAAAACTCCTTTGTGGTAGAAATCCAGCTATTTGTCAGTTTCAACACATGGCGTCTTCATTAAGAAACTACTTCATCTGATGAGCCAAAAATGATATTTTACTGGTGGGTTTTTATTTTATTTTCTCCAAATTATCCTAATTTCCCTAACACATTTGATATTAACCGATCCCAGAACTTACGGCAAACCTGATTTGTATTACATTTAAATATTACTCAGTGGCACAGTATCACAATCTTCCATATTAAGTACAAAATTTTGTCTAAATTACCTTCAATATTTGATACAATAACTTGGCAGATGATCTTCTATCTACAAACACAAGAACTGTAAACTTCTGTCTTCTTTTCCCATCTTCTTTTTCAGTCTCTATAATTTTCTTTTCTTTGTCAAACAATTTCTGAATATATGACATCAATGCTATTAGCTTCTTGCTAGAAAATTTAGACAAGCGCTCCTTTTCTGGGGTGTCTTCCATTGAATCAAACAACAGCTTTCTAAAACAAAACAAAGAATATCACTTGTAGACACAAGAGCACAACAAAAGTTAAAGAAAAGTGGTGTCAGAAGAAGAGAGCACATTTTCTAACCAAAAATTAATATACCTTGACCATGTCAAACCATGTTCTCATAACTCAAACACTAGGCAAACCTGAATGAAGTAAATTATCTGCAACATGTTAGCTTTGCCTTTAGTAAATTTACAAATTTTGTAAAATAGTAAATCTTTCCATTGATATATGATTTGGCTTTAACAAATGCTAATATATGAGAGAGAGAATTTTGATGTTATGCTTGATACTGGGAATAAGACTTCAGGAAATTCAAGACACTTTCATAGCATCTCTGACCTTTAAAAAATAAATTGACAACCTGAAGTTATAACGTGTTCAAAATTCTTCGAAAAATAGTTTTACACTGAAAAGAAAGAAAGGGAACAAAAAAATGTGCACAAAAATGTAAATGTAACAAAAAGAAGAGAAGACCAGAAATGCACTGATAGGATTAGGAAGGGTATAAACACCTGCTGTCCAATCTGTAGATCAAAGAATGACTGATGGAAATAAGGCGAAAGGATATAAATGATAAAATCTAGTAATGGCAACTGCAGGTTGCAGTATCAGTAATAATGACAAAATGTTCCAATTCCTCATAAAGATTATTACAGAGCTGCAGATACGCATGTCTAAGACAATCACATTTCCATAACTTAAATTTTCAGCTACAGCCACAGGAAAAGGGGGGGGGGGACGCACAAGCATGCTCAAGTGCCTCCCCCCCCCCTCCCCACAACAAACACACAACGTGCATTTTATTTTTTCTCTCAAGATGGCAACTTATAGAAACATGTAGTTTGTTTTAAAATATGTGTACACCAATGCTTAGGTCTTCGTGGCAAACGAGTCTGCTCCAGTCCCGAAACCCTGAACCAGTACACCAACAACCTAATAACAGCTTACACATCCCGCAGCTATCCTCCTAATCTGGTACAGAAGCAAATTGCCAGAGCCACTTCCTCATCCCCCCAAATTCAGAACCTTCCACAGAAGAACCCCAGAAGAACCCCTCTTGTCACCGGATACTTTCCGGGACTGGAGCGGACTCTGAATGTGGCTCTCCAGCAAGGATACGACTTCCTTAAATCCTGCCCCGAAATGAGATCCATCCTTCATGACATCCTTACCACTCCACCGAGTGTGTCTTTCCGCCGACCACCTAACCTCCGTAACCTCTTAGTCCATCCATATGAAATATCCAAACCACCTTCCCTACCCTCTGGCTCCTACCCTTGTAACCGCCCTCGTTGTAAAACCTGCCCTATACATCCTTCCACCACCACTTACTCCAGTCCTGTAACCCGGAAGGTGTACACGATCAAGGGCAGAGTCACTTGCGATAGCACCCATGTGATCTACTAACTGACATGCCTGCACTGTGAAGCGTTCTATGTGGGAATGACCAGCAACAACTGTCCATTCACATGGACGGTCACAGGCAGACAGTTTTGTTTGTAATGAGGATCACCCTGTGGCTAAACACACCTTGGTGCACCGCCAGCACCTCTTGGCACAGTGTTATACCATCTGGGTTATCTGGATACTTCCCACTGACACCAATCTTTCAGAACTCCGAAGATGGGAACTTGTCCTTCAACATAATCTCTTCCCGTTGCCCACCTAGCCTCAACCTCCGCTAAATTTAAATTCCCTCCCACCACCTTTAACATCTTTGCCTCGGTTCTGTGGACAGAGTCTCTGTCTCAAGTGGTATCTCTGTCCAACTTCTTTGGTTTCTACAAATGTCTGCCTAGGTGTGTTTGCATGTGGATATGTGTGAGTGTGTGTGTATTTGTTTACCTTCCGTTTTTTCCTCTGAGGTAAGTCCTTCCATTCCTGGGATTGGAATGACTTCTTTTCCACTTCCTTAAAACCTGTATCCTTCCCTTTCTCCTCTCCTTCCTTCCTCTTTTTCCTGAAGAAGCTGCCAGCAGTGGCGAAAGCTTGAATGTTTGTGTGTTTTTATTTGTGATTTTCGTTTCTATTGGCGAGCCTGTACTTTGGATAAGTCAAACAATCTTTATTTTTATACACAATTTTGAATGTAAGTTAGAGATGGCACACAGAACCCAAGTAGCAGCAGAGAGTGTTAGGACTTATCAACATTCTTGGTTCAGAGTCTGTTTGGCCACTGTTATGTACACTGCACAGCACATCTTCATACCCCATAAGTGTAACTGACTTCTGATTAGAAGCAACATACAGTAATTTGATTTTTCTGTGCACTTTTTTGTTTCAGTTTCTAAATTTATTGTGTGCTTGCAAATATATTAGATGTGAATTCACAATTAAGTATCGTTGAGGTCTTCCTGAGACCAAATCGCGACAGTGATTCGCCTTCAGATCTCATAAGTGTATCTGGCTTGTCACTAGTAGTGACTTGTGTTGACTTTTCTGTGCAGTTCTTCCTTCATTTTCTTGAATTTATCAAGTGCTCGCATGTATACTAGAGTCAGATTCATGTTAAATATCTGTTTCCGTACTCTTCTGTCATTTGGATCACGACAGTCGTCTCTGTTTACCTTAGTTACTCACTGTGGAGTCCACATCACACTTTTTAAGTCATTCATTTTTCTTGGTACTATAGTTATGGAGACAGACTGTGGCTGCTCTATGTGGTTGCAAACTGAGTTGGTGACACTGCTCCCAGCTTCAGGCAGTCTTAACCACGACTTCTCAGTTGGCGGCTACAGTCTAAGGGCAGCGTTGTCGTGGATTGCTCTTGGGGACCGAATGGATGTCTATCACTTCCGGCACATCCACCGTCGACTCCCAGCTGTGGCAAGCCCTGTCACTACTCACAATGAGATGGACATACCACCCAGTGTCGCATGGAAGGTCACCCAGAGAATGGCAGGCACTGACAGGCTTCATCTTACTAACAGGGCTATCACAAAAGTTGGGTTTACTTGTAATTGGAAACTCCAACATTAGGTGGGTAATGGAGCCCCTTAGGAATATGGCTGGGAAGAAGGCCAATGTGCACACAGGGTGGAGTCATTCCAGATGAGGGAAGGCTGCTCCGGGATGACATGAAGAGTACAGGATGCAGGTGGTGGCTCAAATCAGTACCAATGATGTCTGCCACTTTGGATGGCAAGAGATTCTTTCCAGTTTTTAACAGCTATCTGAAGTGGTAAAGACTAAGTGGTAAAGACTACCAGTTTTGCTTGTAAGATGAAAGCAGTTCACCAATTGCAACATAGTTGACAGAAGTGACTGTGGACATCTGGCACATTAGCAATTGGGTGTGAATCAGAGGCTCGGATGGATCTGCAACTGTGTAGGCTACAGATTCCTCGACTTGTGCTATCGAGTGTTGGGATTCTGGGTTCCGCTGAATAGGTAGGCGTCCACTATATGCAGGTAGTGGCTACATGGATACCAGAGGCTGTGTGATGTGGATTGGGCGGTTTTTAGGTTAGAGGGCCTCGAGAACAAACAAAAAGAGTTTCAGTCGCAAAGGGTACAGAGTACAGATAAGATGAAGAGAGATCTAATAATCATTGGTCTAACAGTTCTAAATTGTTATAGCTGTGTGAGGAAAGTACCACAGCCCATTATAAGCAGCAAAAGCTGGTTAAAGCCAAAGATAAGTTCAACTATTTTTTTTCCTTTTTTTACAAAGGGACAAATGGTGTTCAGAAAGTATAAACAGGCGTTGGATATTTATTGCTGTCACAAGCGGTTCATCTTGAAGCAAAATTGAAATAGATAGTTCCTGTGAGTTGGTATGGGTAGAGGTTATACCTAAAAACTGGAATAAATCAATAATTGATTGGAGAATTCATAATTTGATTGGAGAAATGTTCAGAGAAAGCTTGGATCAAATTTCAAAAGCATACCCACAGTTACAATTTCAACTGACAGTGACTAACAGCCTCTATATGTTGGCAAAAAACCAGAGGTAAGCATAAAACATCATCTGAAATGGTGTTGAGCGCATTCTCCAAAAATTATCCAGAGCAATTAGTTAAGAAGCTACTAGAATAGTAAAAGGCAGTGAAAAAATACTTGACCAATAATATGGAGTTAATAAAGAGTATCAAAACAGACACGGAATATTCAACACAGAGTTTATTGTGAGACTGAATATAGGATTCCCGAATTGACCAAAATTAAACGAAAAATATATTTATTCAAAAACAGAGGTTCTAACTTATGAATATAACAAAATGTAATGTGACCTAATATGTATGAGTGGGGAGGGGGCGGGTAGGAAGATTTTCAATAGTAACAACAATAAGGAATCATCAAAATTGTGAAAACTATTTTTGTAGGTTGCAGAAGAGATAGGGGCAGCATATTGCTACATCATTCTGATGTGTACAGTAGGAATGTGTGTGGGTGGGGGGCGCAACTTAATAACTAATAATTGTCTTCTCTTCCTCATAAATGATCATCTTAGATTTTGTTATTTCCAGAAACCTAAAATGATAATTTACAGTAAGAGTGAAAATTAAGATATTTCAGTGAGTGTGCAGGTTAAGAAAGTTTAAAAAATGGTCCAATTTTGATGCCTCCATCTACATACTCTTCGTCTAGCACATTACTAAGCCTAATTAAATCATTTTCCCAATTCTTTTATTGTACTTCATTGTTATTATTATTATTATTTTAAACATTCGTGAATGTTCTAGCACTGGAAGAGAGAGAGAGAACCTGAGGTGGCAGTGGAGCTCTTAAAGGTTGAATTGTACACACTTTGACACAGGACATCAGTCACACAAAATCACTGTAATAGTAGCAATAAAAATCAAGACCAACACAACTTCAACTTCTGAACTCATAGCAATGAACTAGGATATACTTGTTTCATTGCCTGCACACTTCATGATTTTTTCTGTAGGGGCACTGCTGCGAGTCAAGTGACATGCCACATTTTCATTGGCTGCTGCTAGATTCCATAATCGCTCGCCATTACGGAGTCATCCCATATGCCGTATGGCACAGTTTGAGTTTGTAGATAATACTGTCAATACTGGTAATTTCTATTAGAACATGCTAGACGATATTGCTCATAACCAGTTTATTTTTGTCGGTGACATCACATGAACAAGCTTGAATGGAAACTATTTTTCCTGATGGGAGCGAGCCAGGGTGTGAATCGGACATCCCAAAGTGCTACGATCCCCCTTGAGAATGTCCTCCACAGTCGGGGACAAAACACTGGGTTTTAATAATAAATCCACTAGACCACGGCATAACAGCCTGGAAATTTTTAGTAATTTTGACCATTCTGGCCATGAAAGTTCACATTTTACAATAAGTACTTGTTATTGCCACGAAGGCATTTCAGAACTGTGAAAAGTAATGCGCAGATTGAGCATTCTGGAAGGTTAAGCAACGGTATTTTTTAGATTCATTTATTCTTTGAAACATTTAAGTTCACGTAACTAGCCTGCATAGAATTTTTATTCGTAGAAGATTTAAAAATCAGTACTAGAAGTCAGTTGCCATGCATCATTTATAACTATTTCCATTCAGCATAAGAATAATACAAATGTAAACATCAACGTGAAACGTATTCTTCCGCGTTCGCCGTTGTCTTTCAGGTTTGTTAGGCGGACGGAATTTAAATGTGGTAACAGCTAACACGGAAGATTACATGGCGTAATGTTTACATTTGTACTATTCTTATGACAAAAAGAGTGTGGAATTCATGAACCATGATTCACGGAAACAATCCCTTGCCTCTAATAGAAAAACACGTAAGTTGTAGCAAGAAGGCTGTGGTTGTAGAGTCAGGCATATTGACGCAACACAGGCTTGCCAGTCGGCTTTACGTAGTAGCTTTTAGACAAGTCTTCAAATGTACAGCTATCGTATGAACCTAAATGCGGAAATATAAAACAATTTTATTAGTCTTATAATACAAATTTTATGAAATGTTTATACAATTAGATACCGGTACGGTAATACTAAATCGCTATCAATTGATTCCTTGTTACACAGTTCCTTCGTACTACAGAGCATCATCCCTTGTACAGTCTAGAGCATTCGATCTCGAACATTTTTAAATGCCTGTTACGCAATCTGATTTGGAACCCACTTCTATGTATCATCATTTCATTGGCACACTTGCGCATTTTACACGACCCGTTGGAGTCAGTTGTCTGTCACTTTTCGAAAGGCAGTCGGTGTACATGTGTTGAGGCTCGACCTTAAACGATTTATTGAAACAAACGTCAAGTAGTTGCTGAATTGACGTCATCCCGCCTCGAGGGTACATCATTACAACTTTTTTTTTCCATATAATAAATAATTTTCTTCTTGAAATCCTAGTGCTTCATTACAGTGCACATATCCCAGCACTTCACGAAATTTGACAAAACAATACATGACATCAGAATGAGGCAAGAATCCTAAAGCCTTATCTATTGTTGCCATTTATGTGAAGAAATTTATTTTTGTTGCTACTTATAACTGGAAGACTTTTTTCTTTTTTTTACGAGGGCCAAAGTTTTAGGCAGTATTTATATTTTCGCCTGCTAAGCAAGCCTGTGTCGCCTGTGTAGATGGGAAACGTTACTTGTGACAGCTCCTAGCGCCATTTATCAGAACTATTTAAAGTGAGGTCATTTCATTTTGTGACATCGCGTCTTTCAGCAGATCTATGGAAAATAAAGTAAATAACACAGATGAAAGTGCACTGTCATGCAAAGTAAACTCCAATATTCATAACTGAAGGTTTCCATATAACACTTCGGATTCGGGATTCGGTAGTATTCGGCCATTATGCGCCGAATCTCGAATCCGAAGCCAGTGTGCTAGATTCGGCGAATAATGGATTCGGCCGAACCACTCGGGCACAATCCTAGTTGGAACCTCTACTGAGGTGGGGATGGCCTTCCCCATCCCGGGATACACATCATGCAGCTGAGCGCCCCTCATAACTGCTTTGGTCTTTTCACATTTTTAAATCTGGCAAGTTAATCGATTTTGTTTGAATATAGCTAGTCAGCAAAGTCCACCCCCTGCTACACCGCTCGTACAGGTATGGCCTGGAGACTCTAGATTTTCAATGGAAACAGGTGTAGGCTGTGTCTCAGTATTTCACCTGAGGTGGAATGCTTTAAACCTGCCTCTGGTCCAATATTTTACACATTTTCCTTGCATTTTGAGGAATAATTTAAAGAAGTGTGGGAACATTTGCAAGAGTAAGTACAGTTCGCCGGCAGCCAACATTCCCTGGCAGTGCTGCCTGTCTGTTGTAATCAGGCAACTAGCTTGCAAATTGTTTTAGCATTAAGTCCTTTTGACACAATAAATTGTAAGAATTCATCATAATGATGGTTTAGGATCACCAACTGGGTATATTTTGTAAAACAATTGACTTTGTCCATCGCAGTAGCACAATTTTGAAGCCAGTGACTAGTTTCGGACTCTACAGATCATTATCAAACCATTAGCCATTTTTCGAAGCTTGATAATCCATGCATGTTACAAATTTTAATTTTAATGTAACTAGTGATATGTATGACAGATTTTAGCAGCCATTTGTAACATGCATTGGATTATCATGGTTTGAAAAAGACTGATGGTTTGATAATGGACGGTAGAGTCCGAAACTAGTCACCAACATCAAAATTGTGCAACTGCGACACACAAAATAAATTGTTTTACACAATAAACTGTGTTTGAAACTGACCCTTGTCACCATACAATTGTGTTGTGACCTGTAGTATTCCAGTACCAGAAAAACACGTTGTTCGATGGAACAAACAACTGCAACCTACTCCTTAGGTACACTAACCACCTTTCTAATCACTCAGACCTACGGCACACTGTGTACGCACGCCACAATGTGGCTGCAGTGCCAACTGATGGCATCTTTTCAGATTATTTCAACTTTTTGTTTTAATTATTTCTGTAGGCTTGTGTTTCTATGTTTCTGAATGTGCGTTCTCTTTGCAAGTAAAAATATTCCGGCAACCTCCTTCCAAGAATATTCTGGAGAATCCTATCCCCATCATTATTACGTACCATAACGAAGGTATTTTAGAGTTTCAAAGGCAACAAATTTAATTTTCTTTCTGTTGATACAACTGTCTTGTCAATTATTAGACATTATTTTCTTGTATTTTTCAGACTAGAAGGCATTGCACCTACTTTTACTTGATTACCAACAGAAATATAAATTTTGCACGACAATTGTTTCCCATTTCAGGAATTATACTCATTAAGAAAGGTCCCACTGGATAGACACTTTGTAAGGAAGTATACTCGTTTTCCAAATTTCTTAGATTTCATTATCACATCTTGTTCATTTACCTGTCGACTGGTCGCTGAAAAGTTTTCAGGCTTAGAGCTTGTTCATCATTAACACACTGTATTCACCATAAAACAATCCGAGTTCAAATCAAGTCAGAGTTAATGTTAAACAATGGATTACATACTTTTTGATTTAGGCCTATTGTTCTGTATTAAGAAATCGTAGTATTCAGACCTGCACTGGTCTAGTTGTTTTAAGGTGTAAATACTTCCTCCTGTGAAGGCAACCCCCAAGCAAGTATTTGCACCCCTCCTTGGGATCGCGGTGCAAAGATTGAAAAACAATACTGTAGACAATTCCAATAGCTTTCTAGTACAAATGCTTTTTTATGGATTAATCTATCCATTTTCATTTTCGGGCAATTTAATTTTGAAATCAGGGACCCCTCTGCTAGACTCCCTGTATGTTCCCATAACATATTTCAATTTCATTAACAAGCATCATAAATGTTTAAAGATATCAGTATGTTTTTTAAAGTAAGCAGTTCCTCTCAGGTTTACATGCCTAGTTTGTATGTATGCCTATAACCATTAAAGGGTTAAGTTAAGAAATACAGCCTAAAGTGGTGTACACTACTGGCACACATTTAAGTAGAAAAATTATTTATAAATTAAACCATAACCATGACGGAACGTTTGAATTTAGGCAGTACTCACCCAACGCAGTGGAGTGTCACCACCATTGTCTCCAGCAGCACCGCAATGGTGGAGTTCTCGGCATGCTGCTGCCAGCGGATCAGCTCCACCTTGTGCAGGAGTGTGGCCAGGTACCCACCGTACACACCGACCTCACTCATCTGGTACCTGACATCACCCAGCACATTCCTCAATTTCTTGTTGACTTTCTTCTTGTCGATCATCAAGTGCGAGTCCTCGGGTCCGTAAGGCTCTAACGACATATCGTCCATGAAGTCCACCGACAGTATGAACTCTTCACAGTCTTCTAGCATGTGTCTGGCATCCTCGAGAGCTTCCACATCCTCCGATTTATCGTAATACATCAACATCTCTTCTGGGTTGGTCGAGAAACTGCAGAAGAAATAAGGTTGTGTAGTATCACTTGTAAAATGGAATGCAAAGAGAAGCAATAAACGTGTTTAGCATATTAAAAGTGTGTAAAAGAACAATATTTTGCTTGGAAAAACTGTCAATTTTGAGAGGCAAGTAAAACAAACACTAATACGGATAAAATGTATTGTGAGACAGGTACTGTTTTGCCAGTTTTGTTTTTTGCTGTGTAAAAAAGACTAATTTGCCAGTTTTAAGTACATGTCCAACATAATTAAGAAGCACTTACACTCAGCCTCACTGTCTAACTTCCATGGGAGCCTGGGAATGATGTGTGTTTAGAATTATTGATGACAATTTCTGTTTGTAAAAAGTATGCACAAAGGTTGCACCAAAAGTAAGGTTCCCATATTTTTTACAAATATTATTATTAATTTGTACATAGTTGAAAAGCTTAACACTTGTCTATTTTTCTACAGTCTCCATTTTTTTCAACACACTTTTGAAAATGATGCTCCAATTTTGTATTCCTACGTCGAATAAGTCTCCTGCCAAGCTGTTGAGGAAGCGTGTGACCTCTGCTCAGACTTCATCATCCATCTTGAAACATTTGCCACCTAAGTGTTCCTTTAGTTTAGGGAAGATGTGACAATTGCTGGGAGTTACATCCAGGCTGTATGAGGGAAGTGGCATAACAGTCCACCCAAATTTCTTCTAAAACTACTGTGTTTGAAGTCGAGCATTGTTGTGAAGAAGCAGTATTCCCTCCATCAGTCGTCCTCTGAGTTTATTATCATCCCAGGTTGCATAAAATTGATGAGGAGTACCCCCTTCTGATCCCAAAACATAGTTGCCAAAACTTTTCCTGTTAACTGCATTTGTTTGACTTTCTTTGGTGATGGTGAACTAGAGTGACGTCACTGACAAGATTACTGTTTTATTTCAGGGCTGTAATGAAATACCCATGTTTCACCTCACTCCAGAACATTTTAGTTCGTCTCTAGGCCGCTTTCATCCTAACCACAGAGAACGTATCCCTGTGGAAGACCCCATTGCAAGAACTGACTAGACCAACCACCCTATACTTCCTGTCACAAGCCTGTCTTACCCAGTAAAATACTGGGCCACCTGTGAAAGCAGCCATGTAATTTACAAACTGTGCTGCAATCATGCACAACGTTTTATACAGTCATGACCACTATCAAGCTGTCCATTAGAATGAATGGATACTGCCAAACTGTAGACCTCCCTATGGCACCACACACACCTGAGCATACGCTCAATTTCAACATCTGCTTCACTGTCCGGGCACTTCCATTACTCCCCTCCACCATCAGCTCTTCTGAACTCCAGAGATGTGAGTAATTCTTACCATACAATCTGTAGTCTCACATCTATCTGATCTCAACCTAATGTAACCCCCCCCCCCCACCCAACGTACTACACCGCCTCCCAATTCATATTCCTCTTCCAACTGAGTAACATATTTTTCCTCCCCTTTTTTTTCCCTTCTCTCAGCACTCCCCTCTCCCGGACTGTCCCTTTAACTGCATCTCACATTCCCATCTATCAGCACAGCATTTTATATTGGTATGACTATCAACTACCTATCCATCTGAATCAAAGGGCACCATAAATGAAACTGGCTAAAAACAATGTAGACTCTCTTTGGCATAACATAAAGCATATGCTTGTCTTCAACAGCTGCTTCACAACCCAGGCCATCTGCTCCCCCCCCCTCCCACTGCCAGCTTTACAGAACTGTAAAGGTGGCAGTTATCCTTACACTAGACTCTACAGTCCCCAAATTACCTCGGTCTCAACCTACGGCAAGCTCTTATTTTTCCAGCATGCAACTTATCCTATCCCCCATCCATCCTATTTCAGGTTGGAATTCAACAATATAATGAGGATATTATTAATTGTTTGTTCCAGAGTAGTAATGCCCGTCGGTGTAACTATTCACATATATTTTTGCAAATTGTGAAATTTTCCCACTTCTGTTGCTCTTATAATTTCAAAATTTGCAATATATACAATTTGTTTGGATCACTGCCAATGTCTCTTCCTTTGTAAGAGAGAATTACTAATAAACATAATTGCCATGACAGGCTTATGGTGGTAGAATTCTCTCTTTCCCTCTCAAGGGACTCATACTATGAATGTGTGTGAGCACTTGAGGGGCAGAGACAAGTGTGATACATGGAAGTTTGGTTCTGGCCCGAGAGCATGCACAGTTGGTCGAGAGGTTAAGACAACCACTCACAAAAAGCAGGACACCCGGGTACGAGTCCCTGTCTGGCATAAATTTCATGTGTTACAGATCAATTGTCCGTCTTTAGAACAGCCGCCAAAGTGAGAAAATTTCACAATTCACACACACACACACACACACACACACACACACACACAAGGAAGCAGTACTACAATTTTTGACTCTGGACCATAATTTATTTGTTTTCTTGAAAGAGTTCTCTTTCTATTTTAATTAAGTTAATAATTGTACAAAAGCTATGATCAATTACCTTCGAATTTCTTCTGAATTCAATATAGTTGCAATTTTGCTTTTAAATGTTGTTTCCAAGGCCTTCAAGTGACCAGCTACATCTGACGGCTTACAGTTGCAATTCAGTAGCGTTCCCGTAAGGCCGAGAACACGTGGCGAGGCGTCTTTACTGATGATTGCATCCATCACCTGATGAGGAAGCAGATAAATGAACAAGATTGTTCCACATTAATGTGCTGGAATATTGTGAGATAAGCATATTCAGAAGAAATTATCTACGTGCAAAATCTGTTAAATGAAACTAGCACTTCCAACTCTGTGTGGGTGATTCTATTTTGAAAATCTGGTGGTATGTCTACAGGCTCAAGAACCTACACACAAAAGAGAGTGGTCATTCATATGCCACTTCTTCTAATCATTGTAGAAATTTCAAAATAATGTTACCTATGTCTCCTGCGTTATTATCTCACAAACTTTCTGTTGTGGCATAAAGTCAGTGCCAAATGCCAGATGTAAGAGAACAATCGAGGAGAAGGCATCGACCGACCGAAAGCCAATTGCAAGCAGGTACCAAACATCCTGGAGGGAGTAACCGAAGATGTACGCCCTCTACAAGCAGTTATATCTATGCCGACATATGTCTGGAGAGCCCATCAGTTACTATTCAGAACTCTGACAGTTACTAGTCAGCTACAAAGTCAGAAATAGGACAGTACTAAGTCAGAACGCGGCTACGAACTTAGCAACAACTAGGTCACAGCGCAGCTAGCATCATACGGAGAACACAGCGAGAAGAGAGAAGAAACAGACACACGTTTGAAAAAGTTGAGTATTATATTTTTCAGTCAATAAAACTATCTCAATAGTTGTTACAGTTGGCATTGATTCCTGCACCAGTACCTTTCCTGATAACTAGACCGGGACGAGGAAACAACAAAAAGGCGACAAGGTCACAACACTTTCCAAAACCTGTTAAACTATTAACACTTTAAGGTCTGGGACTTAGTATGATGTTATAGTAAGCTAGAATGTTTATTTTGCATTTTCCAAAAATCATAATTTTAGGAACTATTATGAGTAATTAATTGCAGTTTTTTTCTGTTTTATAAATGTAGTTTAAACTTCAAAATGAAGTTACACATTATAGTTGCCAACTTCACTTACATTTTCACTGTTATGACAAGTTTGTAGCAGACACAAGGAAAATAAAAATGTTTTATAGTGGATTTAGTGTAGGTAGAAACAAAGTCGCTCTTGTTTACTTCGCTTAAAAACAAGCTGAAAGGTAATTATTTACAAATATCACATTACACAAGTAAATTACATTATGCCAACTATTTTTTTTATAATCATAAGTAATTACCATACCAAAATTCGTGATGTACTTGACACATTTCCTATTGAAACGAAATATACACAGCAAACATGTACAAGAAACCTACTATTTCTTACATATTTCGACATATCACAATGTCGAAATTACAGTAAATGTGTTATAATTACCTGAAGTATATTTGTCATGTTCAGAATAGTCATTAAATTCTCCTTCAGACCCTGAAAAATTGATCTGTAAGCGATCATCTGTATTGTGACGTCTTGGCGGCACTGTTTATGCATGGACGGTCAGAACATTTCTGTTGCTGGTGGTCCCCTTGTAAAGGATTTTTTGCATAACGAAACAATCAAGCTGCATAACGAAACACACAAACTGCAAGTATAGCCCCTAATTTGTTTTCTGTGCATGTCTTACGTCACTAAAAGCATAGCTCACAGCTCATTGTCAGCACTTAGTGTACGTTACCTGCTAGCAACTGAAGGGAGTGTTGGATTCGATACACGAGAGGATGGGTCGAGAAAGGGTCGCTAAGACTCTGCAGGGCTCTAAAGGAGTCAGAGCAGATGGCATAAAAGGGATGGTGGCGATGGCGGATTAAAAGAGCCTGGTGGAGGGCAAAAAGCTTAGCTGTGAAATTCGAGCACTGGTCAGGGAGTTTGTATTGGAACAGATCGTCCGCAACGACGAAGGCAGATCCGACACTGTCAGTGCTCTTGGAACCATGAGTGTAGATAAATATGGCATTATCGAACCACAAACGGCGTTTGACAAGCCTCGAGCGATATACCAAATCCGAAGTGCTCTCCTTGGGGAGCGAATTAAGTTCAAGGTGGGTGTGAACCTGGGCCTGATGCCACGGTGGCAATGGGCTCTCACTCAACCGAAAGGTGGAAGGAAGGGTAAAATCTAGGCACTGAAGCAGGTGGCGAAACCGAACTCCAGGTGGAAGCAAGGCTATCGCAGACAACCAATATTGGCGATCGAGGAAGTCATCAAAGAATAATGGGTAAGATGGATTGTTAGGCATCGACAGCAGTCGGCATGCATACCGACACAAGAGTATGTCATGCCAAGAGATCAACGGTAATACAGCTGCTTCGGCATAAAGACTTTCAACAGGGCTGGTATAAAATGCACCGGTCGCCAGGTGTAATCCCTGATGGTGAATGGAGTTGAGATGGCGGAGAAGGGACGGCCGTGCAGAAGAGTATACTAAGCTTCTGTAGTCCGGCTTCGACTGAACAATGGCCTAGTAAAGGTGAAGCAGGACAGTACGATCCGCTCCCCATGGTGTACCACTAAGGACATTAAGGGATCGGGCACAATGGGCAGCCAGGTAGGACATGTGTGGGGACCAGGAAAGTTTCTGATCCAACATTAGCACCAAGAATTTTGTTGTCTCCACAAATGGGAGAGCAAAGAGGCCAAGACGTAGAGATGGTGGAAGAAATTACTTGTATCCCCATTAGTTTATACATACAGTTTTCTCAGTGGAGAAGCGGAAGCCGTTCGCCATACTCCAGGAATATAGGCGGTCAAGACAGCGTTGAAGACAATGCTCCGAGAGACAAGTCCACTGGGCGCTGCAATAAATTGCAAAATTGTCTACAAAGAGGGACCTGGAAACATTGGCTGAAAGGCAATCCATGATCGGATTGATTGCAATGGCAAAGAGAGCCACACTCAAGACGGAGCCCTGTGGCACCCCATTCTCCTGGCGAAAGTTATCTGCCAAAAAAAAGCCCACCTGTACACGTAACTTGCAATCCGCCAAAAACGCTTGAATAAAGAGAGGGAGGCGGCCATGAAGGCCCCATGTTTGCAAAGTGCGGAGAATGCCCACCCTCCAACAGGTATCATAACCCTTCTCCCAGTCGAAGAACACTGCTACCATTTGACACTTCCTCAGAAAGTTATTCATAACGAAGGTCAACAAGGTAACGAGGTGATCAGCAGCAGAGCGGTGTCTACAAAAACCACATTGAACATTAGTCAGGAAGCATCGAGATTCGAGGAGCCAGACCAATCAAGTGCTAACCATGCATTTCATCACCTTACAGAAGCAGCTCGTGAGAGAAATGGCGCGATAATTGGAAGGAAGATGTTTGTCCTTCCCTGGTTTGGGGATGGGGACAACAATGGCTTCACGCCAACCTGTGGGAACCTGACCTTCAGTCCATATGCGATTATAAGTGCTAAGAAGGAGGCACTTGCCCGCAGTAGAAAGGTTCTTCAGCATCTCAATACGGATGGAATCGGGCCCAGGAGCAGAAGATCGGGACACGGTGAGAGCACGGTCTAGCTCCTGCATGGTGAAGGAGACATTATAACTTTCACGATTAAAAGAGTGGAAAGAAGGCGGCCGTGTCTGGTTGCGAGGGAGGAAGGCAGGGTGGTAATGGACAGAGCTCAAAACCTCCGCAAAGGAGCAGCCCGAAGCCTTGGAAACATCAGCGGGGTCCACAAGGACTGTGTTCTCGACGGTCAGGCCAGAAATCGGAGAGTGGACCCTGATGCCGGATAAATGGCATAGGTCACCCCAGACAGCCGAGGAGGGAGTAAAACGGTTAAAAGAACTGGTAAAAGCAGTCCAGCAAGCTTTTTTGCTGTCTTTTATAATACGACAACACTGCGCTCGCAGTCGTTTATAATTTATATAATTCTCCAATGTCGGGTGGCGGTAGTGGGTGCATAAAGCACGTCACCGGGCTCTAAGAGCATCGCAACAGGCTGCAGTCCAACATGGGACCGGGACGCGACGTGGAGAAGAGGATGTACAAGGTATGGAATGTTCGGCAGCGGTGAGAATAACCTCTGTGAGGTATTCGACCTGACTGTCACAACTGGAAAAATTCTGATAGTGAAAAACAGCCATGGAAGAATAAAGCCCCCACTTGGCTTTAGAGATGTTCCAACTGGCAGAACGAGGAGATGGGGAATGATGCACAAGGTGAATTACACAAGAGAAATGGTCACTCGAGTATGTGTCAGAAAGTGCATACCACTATAGCCGACGCGCAAGATGAGGACTGCATATTGCGAGGTCTAAGTGGGAGTATGTGGGTTGTCGGAAAGGAAGGTCGGTGCACCGATGTTGAGGCAGACAAGATTGAGGTGGTGGAAAATGTCCACTAAAAGGGAGCCTCTCGGACAAGGTGCTGGAGAGCCCCATCGGGGAGGGTGGGCATTAAAGTCACCTACCAACACAAAGGGTGAAGGGAGCTGCTCAACGAGGTGTAGCACATGATTATGACGATGGCAAATAGATATTACAGAGGGAAAAGGTGGCGAGAGTGATACAGATGGCAACTGCCTGTAGGTGAGTATGCAATGAAATGGGATGGTAATAGATGTTGTCGAGCATCAGAACCCCTCCACGGGAACAGGTTGAAACGCACAGAGGTGTAGTGGGGGAAGTCTGCATGATCACATGGATGTAACTTAGTTTCTTGGAGACAAACTAGAAGCGGGCAGTGCAATACCTACAATACTCAGTATGTCTGCCTAGGTGTGTTTGCGTCTGTGTATTTGTTTAACTTCCTTTTCTTCCCCAAGGTAAGTCTCTCCTCTCCCGGGATTGGAATGACTCCTTACCCCCTTCCTTAAAACCCTCAGCATTTCCTTTTCCCTCTCCTTCCCTACTGCCTGAAGAAGCAACTGGGTTGCGAAAGCTTGCGTTTGTGCGTGTGTGTGTGTGTGTGTGTGTATTCATTTATTTATTTGTGATGCTGTCACACCTGCGCTCCTTTGCCTATATGTATATATAAATGAATGAATTCATATCATTACTGTAAAATATTAATACAAATCAGCACTTTGTATATTTAGTTATATATTATTTATTTTTGTAAAAATAATTGCTGAGATGTATGCAATGTTTATAGAAACAGCCGTTTCGCTATCTTTTCAGAATATTCACATGTACTTTCAAGTCTTCAACAAGGTTTTAAGAAATATCTTCTTACAATTCTGACATGCAGTTTTACTAATGAATAATCACACCTTACAGTAAATAATTTCAGATAACTCCCTTATTATTAATGATAGGAAAAACATACTACTATTGTTTTATACCTCTAACAATGTGTTACATAATTAATTTAAAAAAAATCATCATTTTGTTGCATAATTACAGTTATTTATAGAGAAACGTCAAGAAAGATTGATTGATTGATTGATTTTTTTTTTTTTTTTTTTTTTTTTTTTTTTTGTTAGTATAGCTCAGAAGAAATGTTATATATACATGTAATATTGCTATATAAACATTTTTCGGCCTTCCTCTGTGATTTGGCGCAAAAAGGACCTTTTTATGTCAATCCTGGGATAATTTATAGCCATTGTAAGATTACTATATGGTTTCTTAGGCTGCCATATTAATGACGTCATAATCGCGATTACACAGTCCAGAGCTTCTGGGACTTTTAGTTAGACCATCAAACAGACTATTGGAAGAGGTTTCATCTCTCCCCCAATTTTTTCCGCTATTCAGGCACTTTATTTTATTTTATTTTTTGGATAAAGGTCCAATGGTGCAACCAGAAGGAGAAGGAAGTGGTAAACAAAGACAAAGAAACATGACTTTAATGGGGGTAAAGGAAATAGCTGGAGAATAAAAATAAGTGTAAGAAAATAGCAGCAGGAGAAAAGAGGAGACGATGGCAGAAATTCACATGCGAGTTGGGAGAAAATGTCATCAAGAGTAAAATGTTGCTGTATGGAACTACAAAGGGTAGAGAGGAAGTAAATCACATACATGAAGCTGACAAAAGGGAAAATTGATGAGCTAATAACAAATGACCCTAAATAATGATAAGTATGAAGTTATCCACATGAGCTCTAAAAGAAATCCATTAAATTTCATTTACATGATAAATCAGTCATATCCGAAGGCTATAAATTTAACTAAATATCTAGGAATAACAATAACAAATAAATTGAAAAGAATACACACAAAATATTGTAGGCAAAACAAAGGCTATGTTTCATTGGCAGTACACAAAGATGATGCAACAGTTCTACTAAAGAAACTACCAACAATACACTTGTGCATCCTAGTTTGGAGTATTTCTGAGCATTGTGGTATCCCACCAAGTGGGACAGCCAGACAATATAGAGAAAGTTCAAGAGAAGGGCAGCTCGTTTTGGATTATCACAATATAGGCGAGAGAGTCACAGAAATGCTGCACACGTTGGGGTGGAAATCATTAAAAGAAATGTGTTATTCGTTTTAGTGAGATTTGCGAAATTTCTGTCAGAAACTTTCTCTTCCGAATGTGAACATATTTTGTTAGCACCTACCTACATAGGGAGAATGATCACCATAATAAACTTACAGAAATCTGATTGAAAATGGAAAGATTCAGGTGTTCCTTTTTCCGATGGGCTATTACAGAATGGATCAGTGGAGAAATATCATAGAAGCATTTCAATGACCCTTCCACCATGCACTTAAATGTAATTAATAGTATTTACGTAGATGTAGACGAACCTGACAAGATAATGAAAATATGTGAAAAGTATTTCAATAAACTACTAAATGTGAAAACAGCAACAGAAAGGAAACAGAAGTTTAATAGAAGGTCCTGGAAGAAAAAAAAAACCACAATGGTAGAATTGGAACTATCATTTAGAAGAATGGAAACAGAAAAGGCAGTTGGGATCAATGAAATTAGTAAGTAGCTAATAAAGGTAGCTGAAGCTATTGGGCTACAGTCAGTCGTTACATAAATTTTTAAGATACATATGAACTCTGCAATTTGTGCCTACAGAATGGGGAAAGTGAATAATATTTCTGTTGTTCAAGATAGGAGGCCAAAAGTATGTGATAACTATCCAGAATCATAAGAACAGTATGGCTTTCATCATGGTGCACCAATGGTGGACCAAACTTGACAATGAAAAAGTTGATGGGAAAGCACTTTATGAATGCAAACATCATGGAAAACATTGGAGAGGGCGGGAGTTGGGTAACACACAAAAAGCCACATTCAGAATATAAGTTTCCCTATTTTCTTTCTTTCTTTCTTCCTTTATTTAAATATTTTAACAGAGACAACATAGAAGAAAAATTTAATTGCCAGCAATAACAGCAATGTTCCAGCTTTTTTTCGACATAGTCACGTGAGATCAATTTTTGTATTCCTATATCACAGAAGTCTGTCCCCTGTGCACAGAATGATTGTGTGACTGTCTTCAGCTCATCATTATCAATACGCTGGCTGGAGGACGCGACCTTCAGAACGAGGCATAGAGTAGTTACTGCAGGTGTTGTGCTGCTCCATGACAATGCTAGTCTCCATATGGCTCGGCACACAGCAACTGTTTCACATAAGTTTGGCTAGGATCTGTTTGATCATTCAGCACACAATAGTGATTTTGCTACCACCAATTTTCATATTTTCTTCAATGTCAAGAAATTCCAGTCCTCTGGCCAGAATTTTCACAACAATGAAATCAGATGCCCGTTTCATTCACAGGTGGCAGAGTTCAATTCTTTTGGTAACTATGTTGAAAAATAGCTCAAACATTGCTGTACCTGTTGGTAATAAAGTATTTTATGCAGCTACGTTGTCTTTGCTTTTAAAAATAGGGAAACTTTCTGTATGTGCATCATACCATTGAAATCATTGACGCAATGAATGAAAATTTTCATTGGTTTGGGAATCTTATGAGAAAGTGGTGTGTGAGCATGATTACCATATTTGCTCGAATATAAGCTGCACTTTTTTCCCAAATTTTGGCGTACAAAATAATGGTGCGGCCTATAATCGAGATTCAATCCTTCTCCCCCCCCCCCCCCCCCTCTTTCCCCAGCTGCTCCTTTTCGCAAAGTCATTAGTTTCCAAAATTACATGCTCACTTTTATTTTGGTTTGAGAAACATAATAAACTAGATAATCTTCAAAAATGCCACTGTACCAGTTTCGCAGAACTGTATCTATGTTTTTGTACACGTGTATGGAAATGACGTGGGAATTTGTTTAAGTCGATATTTCGATATATATCGAATGGTGTCATTCTGTACCACAGCCAACAAAAGTAGACTGTTTTTTAACACGTCCGCACGGCCTTAAACAAAAATAGTACATAACATACACTTCCTTAGCACACAAAAGGGTTAAATTGTACGACCCTTCTCTCTGGGCTACAATGGTTATGTTGGCACCAATGGTAATGACGGCAACTCAGATCACCAATAAATGTTTTTTCGTGACAACTTCAATTAAAACGATTTTTTTTTTTTTTTCTGAACGGACAAGGGTACATACAAGAACCTATCAACCATAGAGCTGGTACAGTATTAATTTTGCTGCAAGTGAAACGAGCAGCAATAACATTTACTCTGTAGCTTGTGAAAAATATTAACACACTTCTACAATTCATTGTTCATCTGTTGCCAACGTAAGCACTGGAGCCCAGCGAGAAGCGTTGTAAAATTTTACCCACAAATGATTTTAATTTGATGAAGTCAATGAAGCTAGTCTTCGCGATAAAAGTTTAGTGTGTGTCGTGCGAGATTTTACCATGACGTTTACCTACCACGAGTGGTGATGGGAGGTTAAGAAAGTGGAACAACTGATTTGTGAAGCTAATGCCGATGTTAAGGTCCACTGCTACGTTTTAAAAATAACGTATTTTACTCCAACCAGATCCATTGGTTTCACATTAATTGGGAGTTATTTCCATGAAACAATGTGCATGGAACTTGGGGCTATTTTGCAGCCTTGCAACTGAATCATGTCTGTTGCAACAATAATACCACAGTTCCTGTTTTGAATTACTAAGTCAAGCAAACATGGCGATATTTACATTTTAGCCCGTGAAATGCACAACAACTCTTCAAACATTTTAATAGTTCATCCTCACTTACACACTAGCGTCGAACATTTTTTTCGTCAGCGTCAAATTTACGTCGAACTTCCCGTTTCCCACGTCTGTTACTGTGACTGGGCAATCTGAAGCTTACATTCAGCAGTGTAACTCGTACGTTTGTTTCCTACTGCTGCCACTTACAAGCCAAATCTTTGTCATGCGCACGCGCGCACGCACGCACACACACACACACACACACACACACACACACACACACACACACACACACAAACACACACCGAAAAAACTATATTTTCGCGGCACACGGCTACGCTATACAACATTTGAAACGCCTGGTAACACACCTTGGTTCGGCGTCCCCTCACTTGGGGCGCACGGATCAACCTGTCATCTCACTTTTTCTTATTCATTGATTTACAGTTTTGCAAATTTGTTTTGAGTTTATGGAAAAAAGAACATTTCGTTAACATTGTTTCTGGTTATTTATAAAAAATAAATAAATTTTTTTAAAAAAATTTAAAAAACCTGCGGCCTATACTCCAGATTTTTCTTTCCTATAATCTCATATCAAAAGTTTAGGTGCAGCTATGTTCGCACGCAGCCTATATTCGCGCAAATATAGTATTTATAAAAATAACAGACTAAATCATCAAAGAGACAAAAGAAGCTGCTAGAGAATGGCAGATGATGTAATTATTTTTTGCCGGTGATGTTGCTGTCTGGGGAAACAGAATACAAAGTGAAATGAATTGCAATGCATAGGAAAGCAAGGCTGTGATGGACAATGAACAAATTACTACTGAAGGACAGGATATCGACATTGAGGATAACTTCAAAAATCTATGAATTGTGGTAATGGAGAAGGCACAAATGGAGGCAGAAGTTATCAAAAAAGGGCCCAACAGAGCAATGCATTTCACAAATGTGTTAAGGGCTTAGTCTGGGGAAGGGAGATGCCAATGAAGTGCAAGTTAGTGGTGTACAAGATGCACTTTACACCCATGCTGACAAATGCATCCACGATCAGGACAATGACAAAAGATGAAATGAAAAGAATCCAAGGCAAAGAAATGATATTCCTATCAGGAGAAGAAATAAAAACTTTGTGGTTTGCCAATTATATAGTAATTCTGTCATAGAGCAAAGGACCTGGAAGAGCAATTAAATGGAATGGACAATGTCTTGAAAGGAGAGTACAAGATGGACATTAACAAGAGTAAAACAAGGGTAATGGAATCAAGAATAAAAAAATCAGGTGATGCTGAAGGATTTGGATTAGGTAATGAGACAATGAAAGTAATAGATGAGTTTTGTTACTTCAGTAGTAAAATAACTTCTGATGGCCAAAGTAAAATGCAGATTGACTATAGGAAAAAAAGCATTTTGGAAAAAGCAAAATTTGTTGACTGAAATAGTAATTTAAATGTTAAGACATCCTTTCTGAAAGCATTAGTCTGGATTGTAGCATGGTTGGGAGTGAAATGTGGGACAATAATGAAGATTACAGAAGCTTTTTCTGGACACATCTATGTCGATGACCAGACAAACAGACCATAATTTCATGTGCATGTTTTTCCCATTTTCAGGCTTAATTGGTGTTTAGTTTTTTTATGTGCTTCCCACTGGCCCATCTTACCACAAATTCTAAAGTGGAGGGGCAGGGTGATTAGGTCTCCCACAGTATGACATTAAACAATTGGCACAGAAAGAACATCATACTATGGCTAATTCCCTGAGATCAATTGTCACATAGATGTGAACAATGCCGTTAAAGCACATATTATACAGTATAAGAAGTTACCTTCTTCATGGGCTGATCATTTACAGCCCGATGGCATTCATCAAAAACAATTACTTGCAACATTTTGGCATCAAGATATCCGTGTTGCAAAACATTAAGGACCACTTGTGATGACATGACCAGCACCTGCAACAGAAGACCTCTAATTTGACACGTTTCATCAAATATCACAGACCAAATTCAAAAGCATAAATATATTTAGAATTACACACAGTGAGTCATAAGTGAATGTACAAAACTAAATGCCATAAGCTTTCCCTAATTTTGGCAATCTACATGTTATATGCCCTTTACCTTTTCACCAAATGTTTTACTGTCCTGATAACACAACTCCCGTCATTTCCTAAACTCCAATTTCAGCACTTGCAGCATTTATCATTTCCAGTCTTAAATTGTATGAAGTATTATGCATATTTAAATGAAAAGATATGAAAGAACAATGCTGGTATCGTTATTCAAAAGCAATCATTAGAGGAGTTCCTGTTCCAGAATTCTGGTGCCTGTGGCGAGAGCCAGCACTCCACATCTTTTGAGGGGGTGTTTGGTTTTTGCATGCTCAAGGAAACGAACGAGTATTGGAACTATGTTGAAAAAGACAGATCACCATCTTGATTATCGAGGGTGACACTCTTGACATACAATTCCAAAGAGGCATATTATGCAAATTTCTACCAATTTCTTTGTTTAAATGTTTTCATTTGAACAAAGTTTATAAAACTGTGCACAATAATAGAGAGTCAACAAGAAAACAGACATACCTCATGATTCTGAATTTCCATTTGCCATTGCTTTGGACTCCAAAAATCAACATTTTGAAGACCAGTGTAAATTCCTACAGACAGATCAGTATGACGACGTATATATTCTGCCTGCTGCCCCACCAAAGCCACAGTATTGGCAGCAAAAACAGCAATTTTCTTTTCTGGTCCACTGCACCGGGGAAAAAAAATGTACTTTGGTAACTAGGAAGTTCTTATTGTCATTAAATGCCTACTTTTCTAAATCAATAATGAAAATTCCTTGACAAATCAATACATAAAATTTTTAAAAATCCCTGTGTGGAACACAGCAACAAATAATACAGCAATAACAATATAACTGAGAACTTTTCTAAATCTATATATACACAGAAAATAAGCTTCTGATCAGTGCTTCTGTACAATGGCTGGTCATTACATTTCCTGTTCTCATCACAAATGGAGCAACGTTTAAAATGACAGAGGCATCTAATGACAATCTAGATGACTGAAAAGAATCACAAAGGAAAAATTTTACAATCGGAGACAATTTTGGATACCACAATGTTTTTACAGGGCATTTCTACAATGATCTGGAGGACACCATATAGAGTCAATTTGTGGATTCCACAGAATCTTAATGTCAATATTGCATAATAATTTATGAATTTGAAATATTTAAACATCTTGACTGTTACAGTGCACTGGAATAAATTCAATGTACAAGATGAAAACTTGTGCTGCACTGGCATTTGAATTCAAATTTCCCACTTCGGGCCAGCTGACACATTAATCAATTAGCTAATCTTCAACTTATTACATAGTACAATTTTAATGCCCATTGGCCATTATTTCCTCTTGCTCCGTTTAACTCTATTCCTGCAAAGATCAGGCATGTTTGTTAAGTGACACATAAATTTGTCATTTGCTTGATGGAGGTATATATACGATTATGAATTTAGTGTCTGTTCTGTCAGACATGTCCGCAAGAACAGACAGCAAATCGATAAGCAATTTTTTTTTAAATTTATTACTAGTTTCAGCTCAAATAGTGAGCCTCCTTGAGATAGAAAAAAATTTTAAACAAATATACCGTGTGATCAAAAAGTCAGTATAAATTTGAAAACTTAATAAATCACAAAATAACGTAGATAGAGAGGTGAAAATTGACACACATGCTTCGAATGACATGGGGTTTTATTAGAACAAAAAGAAAAAAAAAACTGATCAGAAAACCAGTAATTAGTATAACAAATTAAGACAAAGCAAAGATGATGTTCTTTACAGGAAATGCTCAACATGTTCACCATCATTCCTCAACATAGCTGTAGTCAAGGTATAATTTTGTGAAGAATACTGTAAAGCATGTCTGGAGTTATGGTGAGGCATTGGCGTTGGATGTTGTCTTTCAGCCTCCCTAGAGATGTTGGTCGATCACGATATACTTGCGATTTCAGGTAACCCCAAAACCAATAATCGCACAGATTGAGGTGCATAGATGAACCCGCTACAATCTCCATTTCTTCTTTAACTGTCTCAGCAGCATTATGCCTTGTGCTCGGTTGGCCACTACGGGGTCTATCGTCTAAACAACCTGTGGCTTCAAACTTCGAAATCATTCACGCCACAGCTACATTTGTCAACAGGCCTTTACCCATTCGAATCCCCTTCCTATAACGATAGGATTGTAACACTGAACTAGCACTTTTCCCATTCTGATAATACAGCTTCATTAAAAGAGCCTTTTCAGGTAACATCAACATGTTGTGACTGCTGGTGCATCTGATTCTCTCTCTCTCTCTCTCTCTCTCTCTCTCTCTCTCATTACAGCTCTTTTTATACAAGATTTTCATGTGCAGTCACTGATGTTTAGCTGTCCAGCACCATCTGTCGGACATTTTTTGAACTTTTGTGTGTGTGTGTGTGTGTGTGTGTGTGTGTGTGTGTGTGTGTGTGAATGTTTACCTCTCTATCTACATTATACTGTGATTTATTAAGTTTTCAAATTTACACTGACTTTTTGATCACCTGGTACATATATAAATGCTGTACAGTGAGACAGTTGTTCTAATAAACTAAAAAGAAACTATCTCAATGACGTCAAATATCCCACCTAAAATCATAGTAATTACGTTGGTTGACAAAAACAAAATCTGCTTGTCACATTGCTTGGACAGCAAACCATTGAGAAAAGATATTTTTGTATGTTAGATAAGTGTAACATAATGTAGGTATAAGGAAAGTTTACAACTCACCGCAAAGACGTGGTGATGAGCTGCGTCAGGCACATAAAAAAGACACACACATACAAAATTGTCAGCTATCGGCCATGGCCTTCTTCAGAAAATAGAACACTCACGCAATCACACAGGCACACAACACAGTCATACAACCATCACCTTCAGCTGCTGCACTTCGAATCCACTCTAATTGTGTGAATTTTCTATTTTCTGAAGAAGGTCGTTGCCGATGCTGAAAGTTTGGTATGTGTGTGTCTTCTGTATGTGACTGTCGCAGCTCATCGCCACGTCTTTGCAGTGAGTTGTAAACTGTCCTTATACCTACATTATTAATTCGAACCTGGATTTTCCATTATTATATAAATGTAACATACATTTGCACCAAACATAAAACGTGCTTGTATGAAGTGAAAAAGATATAGCTTGTAATATGAAATTATTTAACCAGATCACTGCTTTAATATTCATATATTTTTAAACAATGACCATTTCTGTTACAAAGCCATCTTCACATTACTTCTTGTAATGTGCATTTTGCATATAATATCGTTATTATTATGCCACCAGGTCTTTTAAAGTTCAAATAAATGTCATCAAAGCAATAAATTACAGTATATTCGAACTGTACAAGACATTGTGACATATAAATTATGATATTATTGGAAAATGCACATTACAAGAAATAACCTGGGGATGGCTTTGTAGCCAAAATGGCCATTACTTAAATATATATAAATATTAAAGCAATGATTTTGTAAAATATATTTCATATTATGCCAATGCATGAACAATGCTGCAGGATTCAAAGATTACAAAAAGATGTAGCTTGGTTTAGAATAGTGTTATAAAGAAGCATTCGAAAACATGAAGGGAACGAAAAGGAAATGAGTTCAAAATGTACTGATGAGCACAAACAGAGGAAAGATGAAGGAATACTGGAGGGCAGAATATGATAAATCTCAAGCTGGTGTGTGGTCCTCCGAAAAAAATGAGAAAATACCGGGTGCTTCATGTGTAATAGGAAATATTTTAGAACATAGTAGCATAGATAATTGTAATAAAAGCCATATAACAAGTTTTCAGTTTTTATTGAGGACCCAAACAATTGTAAAGCAAAGGCAAATGAGTACTTAAACATTGATTTCAAAAAATTCCACCACCAAATTCAATGCACTTCAGACTTTCATAATAACACCATTTGTAGCTTTTCTGGGGTTATTTTTGCATTCTTTTATGGGGGCTGCAATATTCACAATACGAAAGATCAAATTGGCTGTTTTCATTTAATATTTATTTGTAGACTCTGCCTTTCAAAAATCCCCACAGGCAAAAATCCAAAAAGGTAAGGTCTGTGGAAATTGGTGGTGATAAACATGCCCACAACTACCTATCCCTAGGTTTAGATGGTGTGTCACCTGATGACAAGAATATGCAAGAGCCCTATAATACTAGAAGAACATAAGCATTCTTGTCACCAAAGGAATCTCCTTCAATAATCATGATTAAATATTATTGAATCATTCCTGGAATACCCATTATTTGATTTTTAAGAAAGTTTAGATATGGTGACCAGTAAGCTGATGTAACAGAAGAAGGCCAATCAACTTCTTGTTTATCAAACCATACGACACGGTACTCTGGTTTGGAGCCGAGTGGAAGGCTTAAACCAGAGGCTCAGACAATTCTGCGAAGATCTGGGCTGCAAATTTCTCGACCTCCGCTATCGGGTGGAGAAATGTAGGGTTTCCCTGAACAGGTCAGGCATGCACTACACACAGGAAGCGGCTACAAGGGTAGCGGAATACGTGTGGAGTGCACATGGGGTTTTTTTAGGTAAGAGATTTCCCTCCCTAGGCCCGACAAGTTGCCTCCTGAGCCGCGACAAGGTAGCAGTATGCAGAACACAACAGGGAAGGAATTGATCAATGTAGTAGTAGTTAACTGCAGGAGTGTCTATAGAAAGGTCCCAGAATTGCTCTCAATAATAAACAATCACAATGCCCACATAGTACTAGGGACGGAAAGTTGGCTGAAACCAGATATAAACAGCAATGAGATTCTAAACGCAGGCTGGAATGTTTACCGCAGAGATAGGATGGACAGTGAAGGGGGAGGCGTGTTTATAGCGGTAAAAAGTGCACTAGTATCGAAGGAAATAGACGGAGATCCGAAGTGTGAAATAATTTGGGTGAAGGTCACGGTTAAAGCAGACTCGAACATGGTAATCGGATGCTTTTATAGGCCTCCTGGCTCAGCAGCTGTTGTGGCAGAACACCTGAAGGATAATTTGGAAGATATTTCGAGTAGATTTCCCGATCATGCTGTAGTTTTGGGAGGAGATTTTAATTTACCTGATATAGATTGGGAGACACAAACGTTTATTACAGGTGGCAGGGACAAAGAATCCAGTGAAATTGTTTTGAGTGCATTATCTGAAAACTACCTTGAGCAGTTAAACAGAGAACCAACTCATGGTGACAACATATTAGACCTTCTGGTGACAAACAGACCCGAACTATTCGGAACAGTTAATGCGGAAGAGGGAATCAGCGATCATAAAGCGGTTACAGCATCGGTAACTTCAGCCGTAAATAGAAATATTAAAAAATGTAGGAAGATTTTTCTGTTCAGAAAAAGTGACAAAAAGGGGATTGCAGAGTACTTGACGACTTGAGTATGGTTGTAGATGTAGATGTAAAGAGAAATGTTCTTGGAAATGTGTTTCCACAGTGCCATGTGGTGCAGAGTATGGAACTGAATATGGACTTGCAGGAACCTGAAAGAACAGGACTGATGTATTTGCGACATGGAACTACAAAAATGATTGCTCAAAATGTGGTAGACCTATAAGATGATATATGAGGTGGTTTTCCTTTGAATTTATGAAGATATAATTATGACATTCCCTCGGAGCTACTGAAGTCTCTAGGAGAACCGGCCACGACAAAACTATTTCACCTAGTGAGTAAGGTGTATGAAAGAGGAGAAATACCCTCAGACTTTTAAGAAAAATGTAATAATTCCCATTCCAAAGAAAGCAAGCGCAGACAGGTGTGAAAAATTACAGAACCATCAGTTTCACAAGTCATGGCTGCAAAAATTTAACACAAATTATTTACAAAAGGGTGGAAAAGCTGGTAAAAGCTGACCTCGGGGAAGATCAGTTTGGATTCAGGTTAAATGTAGGAACACAGGAGGCAATACTCACCTTATATTAGAAAATAGATTAAGAGAAGGCAAACCAACATTTCTAGCTTTCATAGATTTGGAGAAAGCTTTTGACAGTGTTGATGGGAATACATTCTTTCAAATTCTGAAGTCAGCAGGGGTAAATTGTAGGGATCGGAAGGTTATTTACAACTTTTACATCAACCAAATAGCTGTTATTACAATGGAAGAGCACAAAACGGATGCACTGGTTGCGAAGGAAGTAAGGCAGGGTTGTAGCCTTTCACCAATTTTATTTAATTTGTACACTGAGCAAGCTGTGAAGGAAAGCAAAGAGAAATTTGGAGGAGTCAAAGTTCAGGGGGAAGAATTAAAAACATTGTGTTTTGCTGATGACATTGTAATTCTGTCAGAGACAGCAAAGGATCTGGAAGAGGAATTGAACGGAATGGACAGTGTGTTGAAAGGAGCATATAAAATGAACATTTCCAAGAGCAAAACAGGGGTAATCGAATGCAGTCTATGAATATCTGGCGATGTTGAAGGAATTAGATTAGGTAATGAAACAATAAAAATGGTTGATTAGTTTTGTTATTTGGGTAGTAAAATAACATTTGGCAGTCACACTACATGTGCCATTGCAGAATGGCAATGGGAAGAAAATCGTTTTTGAAAAGGGGAAATTTGCTAACATTGAATATTAATTTAAATGTAAGGAAGTCATTTGTGTGGAGTATACTCTTGTACAGGAGTGAAACTTGGACGATAAATAGTTTAGACAGGAAGAGGATGGAGACTTTTTAAATGTGATGCTACAGAGGAATGCTGAAGATTAGATGGGTAGATTGTGTAACTACTGAAGAGGTACTGAACATAATTTGGAATAAAAGGAATTTTTGGCATACCTTGACTTAAAGAAGGGATCGTTTGGTAGGACACATTCTTAGACATGAAGGGATCATAAATTTGGCATTGGAGGGAAGAGTGTGTGTGGGTGGAGGTGGGGGGGGGGGGGGAAGATCACAGAGGGATGCCAAGAGATGAATATAGTAAGCAGATTCAGATGGTTGTTTGTTATCGTTCTTATGAGGTGATGAAGAGGCTTGCTCAGAATAAAGTAGGGTGGAGAGCTGCATCAAACCTGTCTCCGTACTGAAGTCTACAACAACACAATTATATGTTGGAAACACAGGCAAAAAGAGAGAGGAGCGGGTGGTAGGACAAGTGTTAAGTCATTAAGGAATAATTTCCACAGTACCCGAGGGAGCTGCAAGGAGTAAAAACTAGGTGTAGATTGATATCGGTGTACCATTCAGCAAATCACTGGGGATGTTGGATGAAGAGGTAGTCATGAACACAGCATCAAACCATTTCAAATAAACTTCCTGCCAGATTTAAAATGTGTGACGGACCAGAATTCGAACCCAGGACCTTTGTAATTCACAGACAAGGTTCTGCATACGAATGCTGGGGTGTGTCATTTTTAATCTACAAATAAGTTCCATATCAGCCCACACTCCACTGCAAGGTGAAAATTTCATTCGGACAATCAGATAAATTATCATTAAAAATAATAATAATAACAACAACACCACAAGGGAAAAAAAGAAAAATACACTTACCCAAGAGAGAACACTTACCCTGCACACTTGTCCATTAGTTTCCTTATAAGCATAACCGCAATGAAGGTTTTCCCTGCACCAGTTGGCAGGTACAGAATAGTGTTCTGCTTTACACATAAATCAAGTAGTGTTTCTTGATATTTCCTTGGGTTGAACCATTGACCTTCTTCAGTATCACTCATCTTGATTCTCTTGTTTTTACGAACTTGAAAACCCTGTGATCCTTGTGCACTATAAATAAAACACATCTTTTAGGTTTTGCAACAGGATTTGATTTAATAAAAATATGATGATTATACGGGTGGATAATAAAATGCTCTGAAAAAAGAAGTCAATAAAGGGACCAAAATAATGCATTACTATTTTTGGTTGAGCATTCTGTCAGCAACAATATTCCTATTTATTTCTTATTCTGTAGTCATTGAATGTACATACTTATACATTTCATGGAGTATTTTGCTATTTTTATTAGTTTCTTTTGTATGTTCATATGCAAAGTTTTACATTTCTGGACAGTGCAATGAAATCATTTGAAGTAACATAAGAAGTGCATAATTTTTCTGATTTTACGAAACTTCAGGATGGAAAAATGCTGTTGCTTACTAATTCAGGCATAATTAAAGGCTAGCTTACACTGGGGCAAAAAAAAAAAAAAAAAAAAGCAAATAAGTACCAGTGAACATACATTCTCCCAGGTCTGGTCGATAGTTGAATGTAAGCAAACATAGTTTAGTTTTGTTCACTTCATAGTCTCTCTCTTACTTTTGAGCAAATATTATATTATATTATATTTCTATTCATTATTAACAATGTTTCCTCACTTATCTAAAATTACAAGTGTAGGCTATTCCTATTTTCTACTTCTGTTAGATACTATTGCGCAGTTCATAGCATTCTCCCAGAAAAGCTCAAATTTTATGGTATCTGAGATACTGTTGCCAACTGAGTTTCATCCTTCCACGGAGAATAGGCACAGAGATGAAATAATCAGTATGAATAAATCATAACTACATGCATACCATAAGAATCAAAACTAAATCTACTGTTGTTTCTATTACATTCCAATCCAAGAAACTGAAATATTCCCTTTCCTGATGTGAGTATTAAAATCAATTTTGAGGAAGAAATTGAAAACCCTCAAAAAAGTTTTCTTGTAAATTATTAACTGGATCACTGAAAATGAGCTAACAGCTAACACTGAACATTGGTGCAAGAGAATGTTTGGGTATCTGTACTGCAAAGGGCATGATAAATAAATGATGGAAACCCAGGAAATGAATAGTAGCAGCCACAACAGCCGGAGACGGCAGTTGAATTTGTGTATATGCGCATTCTCTGTAGCAGACGAAGGCTTAAGAGCCAAAACCTTCATTTTTTGTTTATTCTGTTATGTGTGCCTTTCTGCAGCTCATCAGACTGACTTTTTTTTTCAATTTTCACTCATTAATGCCTCAGTGTTTCAACTTCTTCATCAACATTTCACTGAAACAGGAAGTGTCAATTGCACATGTTTGTGTACCATGTGACGTCAATTCCAGAACCTCCTTACTCAGTTGTTCATACAGCTAACAGCTTCACATTATATTAAATCACTTAAAAAGTTTGTTGGGAACTTCAACTTTGTCTATTTCAGCAAACTAAATAATTCTTTCATCTGAGTGATTTGTATTTGGCAACCAATTTTTTTCCTTTAGGCTATTTCATCTGTACTATTCTACTATTTTTCACTTATAATGAAAAAGACATAAGGCATTTCAAAGACTTTTTTTCCTCCTACAGCATTCCTTTAATATCTATCCCCATCTTGAACTTTTTGGACTAACTGCTCATTCTGAATTATTTGAAAATTATTTTGAGAGTATACTTTTTACTCAAATTATTTCAAAATCAACATATGTGAGGTAAATTAGTAATAACTAATATGAAGGCACCAGCAACACTGACACATACTACAGGAAGGCAGTTTTCATTATTAATGTTCCCATACCTGGCAGGAGTCCAATTTCCATAACTGCAGATTATGTAAGATCATAAATTTAATAGACTACCTAGACACTATTCTGGCTAACTGGTTAAATAGGATGGAGCAGAACTGATACCCTCCTCCTACAAATGAAAGTACTGTACAATTTGTTCTCAAGTCAAAATTGTGGAAGCATGAATTATACCCCTTTACTTCACTACTACTGTTCTCAAATATACTGGCATTTTATTAATTCAAAGAGAGTATATTACATAGAAAAACATTCAATTGTCTGCAATTAATTCAAATATGTGGAGTTATACGAAGTTCCTTCACTTAAAGCAGTACTGCAAATATAGCAAATAAAGAAATGAAATTTAAAAAATCAGAAATCTTCACAATATTTGAAACATCAAAACTATCTGCACATAATTTAAGACAACCAGAGAATAGATTATTATAGAAGGAAACTTTCCTGGGGGGATAAATATGAATAAAGAATAAAAATCAAATAACTTGCCCATAGCACAGGCTTGTCACAAAAAAACACAAATAAAAACACACACAAACACAACATTCAAGCTTTCACAACCATTGGCCGCTTCTTCACGAATAGAGGAAGGAAGGAGGGGAATAATGGAAGGATGCGTGTTTTTTTAGAAAACTGGAAGAGGAGTCATTCCAATCCCAAGAGTGGAAGGACTTACCTTAAGGGGAAAGAAGGAAAGGTAAACAAGCGCATACACACCCACACACGCAAACAAACCAAGGTAAACATTTTCTACCTTGGTGTGTTTGCGTGTGCACTTGTTTACCGTTCCTTTTTTCCCATAAGGTAAGTCCTTCCACTCCTGAGATTGGAATGACTCCTCATCCACTCCCTTAAAACCCGCATCCTTCCATTTTTCCCCTCCATCCTTCCTCTTTTACTGAAGAAGCGGCCAACAGTTGCAAAACCTTGAATGTTGTGTTTGTGTGAGTTTTTATTTGTGTTTTTGTGTGGCAAGCCTGTGATTTGGGTAAGTTATTAGAGAACAGATTATTTTACATGTAAAAAATATACTTTTTTCAGCCATGTCACTGCTTCTATTTACAATTCATGCTAAATGATCACGTTCCCATTAAATTATTGTGTGCGGTAATAAAAAGACAAAAGAAAATGTATAATTATTCTTTGCTAAAGACTGACATCTGAAATGGAAATCAGAAATATGTAACTTGGGATTATGTTTTTAATGAAAAGCATGTGGACTATTTATATAAAAAAAAAAAAGAGCTTCCGTTTTAATTGTAAGAGCAAGACAAATCAGTATTTTGCTAAAGTGATGTTCACATAACTATATACTGGACTTCAATTTACAATGCATCATATAATTACATACCTACAGGTTGTATTTATTTTTTCCATAATTCCCAAGTGCTAAGGAAATTTACTCATTAACAAATGCAGTCAATGTGATCAGCTCAAACAACTATGAAGAATCTAATTAGCCAGAACACCATCCAATGACGGAGAGTTCCCTTGGTTTAAGACGTGATTTTCAATTAAAGTTAGTAGTTCACTTGCCATTACCTCTGTTGTATCAGTGTGTAATATTATGATTTTGTGACTGACTTCTGGAGTTTAACTGTTGTAACAAAAATAACTTATAGGGTGAAATTTGTCTTTATTCTATAACACTATAGAGACTAACATATTTTCAGGCAATTTCGTCACACTGAATGATACTATGATTAAACAGCAATATTACTACTCTAGGAATGTGGCTGCTGAAATGATAATTTAACTTTTTTTTCATTTGTGCAGCGGTAAGGAATTTTTTTTTTAAATTCTCAGAACAGCTTTGCAGTGAGAATGCAATCTCTTCGTGTAGAGCTCGCAATTTTAATCAACGTCACCATTACGCGTGTTGTACTGTTGCTCATATACTAGTACTATACGAAATTAACAAAGATATTTTCGACCTTTAAATCTCATTTAGACGGTCATTTGTTCTACATCCAAGCTGAGACGCTCGTTAATTTCGTTACCAGTACAATATTTTTCCATTATCGTTATTTTTATGATTTCTTCTCGGCTTGTGAGAGCTAGTGCGTCTTCTAATTTTTTAAAGCAATTTCGGTGTTCTTCAAACATGAAATCAGGTATTGGAACGTAAAATAACGGTCTAGTATATTACCGCCCGACATATGTACTGTAAACATATGAATGACAACCTCCGATTGAATGGATACGTCCTTTTCCGTATTGTTTGCGTCGACAAAGTTTACGTTCAACGCGGTGCTTCATGAAAGCGGCTGCAAATGAAAATCGCATTGACAGGGTGGTCGGAAATTCCCGTTACAAATTTCTAGGACTTGTAGAGGGTACTGAGTACATAAAATTTTGAATAGTAATCCATGTCCAGAAACGTATCGTTTCCGTTCTACCATGTTTCAATTCAGATGTGTGCAGTAATTCATCGTCTGCTTCAGGACAGAGAAACGTTGTACAAGACACCACGTGGGATGGAGAGTGTGTAGCAGAAAATGCTCCGGAGATACTATGTGTGTAACTACGTCGGGGTTCGCCACATCGAGCCGCTGTCGTAATACATCAGTAGGCTACGTTGCGCCTGGTGCCGTAGATGCTGGGTTCTTGTTTTCGACTAATGTAAACCATAAGTTGTAAACTGTAATGAAAATGCGTAAGTAATAACGGAACGCTCCGGTATTCTTTTCAAATTCTCGATAAACGAAACGTTCACTTTACGAGGACAATTTATTTACTGACCGGACAAAGGTAAAGTACATCAACGAATGTTATGATTTTTATGAAGCTGTCATGATTTTAAAGGATGTGGTTAAGCAGGAACTGAAGACTACAGATTAAATCGTTGCGCGTGAACAAGGAACGCTGGCAATAATTGTGTTCACTCACAACAATTTAAGCTGTATTCTTAGGTTCCTGCCTAACCATATCCTTTAAAATCATGACTCTTCCACTTAACAATACGCTACAACAATGGCTTATTCGATAATCTATCGTTTCGATCTGTCACAGTCGCACCTTCGATATATATTGTTTACAAGCGTTCTACCAAATTACCGAAAATTGGACAGTGTAATACGAAACTTTGATGAAACTTGCCTTTCGTCAAACATTCTTTGATGAAATCTAGAGGCTCGCCGTAGATTTGATCAAAGAAAGCGATCGTCTTATGTTTACTGCAGTGGCCGCTTGAAGCGATAACGTCGCGGTAGCAGTTTTTGACGTACGATGAGCGCGAAATTTGTTGTGTTGCCGTAACCACGAAATTAATACTGTTGTGTGAGGCTGATGAAACCTTGTACAACTGTCGGCATCCATATTATAAGAAGCGGCTGCATCGCACCGAAAGTTATAAAACAATTGCGCAAATTATTAGCACTAAGGTCAAAAATGGATGCACGGCAAACGATGTGAAGAAAAACAAATTAATTGCCTCCGCACCAGTTTTGCAGCAGAGAAAGCAAAAGTACGTAATGGCACTATATTCAATTCACTGAAAATACTTACGTAAAAATGTTATTTATTTACATAGTTACAGTGCCAAATTTACAAATATTTTGAATGTTTTTATTACAGATACGTCAGAGTACTAGCAAGAGTGGAAGCAGCGTACAGGGTCGGGGTCGGTACCAGCCACAGGTCTATTGGTTTCACATGTTAAAGTTGTTAGCTCAAACTACCACAGCTGACGAAAGCGTCTGCAATCTTGAAAGGGGGAATGACAGAGGGACACCCACCTTTGAAGATATGTTTGAGGTGGGTCTATTTCTTTACATATATTTACGTAATGTGGTTGTCTTGCCAAGGTACTTTTCCATTCCCGAACTGTTAAATGTTTTGAACTGGTCTCTAGATAATTACTCTTCCGTGTATTGGACGATCAGAGATAGCTTGGCAACTGATAGGTAGCATTTCCTGCAGATCCTCGCTGCTTTGAGATTCAAGATATGTACAATTTCCAACTACTTTAGACACGGATTCCTGACGAGTGTACATATGTTTTCTCATCTCTGTTTACAAAGTTATGCAGAGTGCAAGCAGCCACTGTTATTGATGTCACTTTTTCTGGGTAGTGAGGAAAATCCTGAAACGGCTGGCAAGAATGCCAAAGGCACTTCCTACAGTTCAGGCACTTTTTGTGGCCCCTCTGTAATCGGCGGAAATCGGCTGAGTTCGTGTGCTTCGAAATGTTTATGCTCTCTACCAACCTCACCTCGTAACAGCATTGTACACCGTAGGCATCGTCAATGAAAAAGAAAAGGGAAGGCTGTCCTTGAAAGTGGCGTGAAGAATGTTAATTGCGATTGTTATTGAGTTACGACAATAAAAGGAGACAGAAAGCGTTGCTACAAGCGTCTAATAAGTCCCTTAAAATATTAATATTTCGTAGATATTTGTTCCAGTTTTCTATTAGCCATACATTAAAGTGATATTTAATTTCACGTTCCATCTGGGACGCTTTAACCCCCTTACACGTTGTTTCTTTTAAAACATTTAAGCTATAGACCGTAAGCTGGCAGCACTAGGAGAAAGAGGCGGGGCTTGTTTTCAGTGGCGACTGGTGATAATGTGCTATGTTATTTGTTATTCAGCGCTCTGTTCGTGAATTAAAGGCGTAGCGTAAAAATAAATAAAATCGGAAGCTCCTGGGATTGATCCCAAGACGCCTGCTGCGCAAGTAATGCGCTTGACCATTACGCTGCACCATTAGTCACGAACAGATCGCTAAATAAGATGTACAGTACTATTGGAAAAACTTTCGAGAGCATTTTCTCCTTTCCTAAGGCCCACTCAGGAGAAATATTTCAGGCGCGTTATATGGAGACCAATCTCGTTCTACACGCGCAATTTGGGCGCACTCGGCGGTTGCCGATTGCCGACCTCCCCTTGTAAGAGGATCAACGGTCGTTGACAGCATTATCACACTACGCCTCCATTGCCGTTAGTAAAATTTTACCGTGTGCATCAAATGATGTGAAGGTGAGCAGGCAGATGAGCTTTAAAAATTCCCGAAATTTCTCGCCTATTTGGGCAACAGGAAAAGGAAACGCACGCACAAAATGTTGAAGTCCCGCTACTTACACACTATTCTTTGTCTTTCATTGTACATTATTCCCTGCGACGTTAAACTTATAAAGTATAAATGTACTTCAACATTTCGATGCTACTGAACTGCTACAGCAACAACGAGAAATTATGCACACATTGCTCTCATTCGAAACTGATAACATTTAACTTTTACTACACATATAGCACAGTAGTAGAGTGCCAGACTACAAATCCAAAGGTCGCGGGTTCGATCCACCGCCAGGTCCTAGGATTTTTGTCTGTCGCTTTCCACTTCTTTCACCTCTGGTAGTATTGCTCATGTGAAAAATACCGAGTAGCACCGTGGTTCGGAACCCACGTTAAACTGTAGGTCCCCCTATAACTGGCTGGGTAAGTCAGTTCGAAGGTCGGAGGAAGGCAACGTAACGACGTTCACTTACCGTTCAACATCTTTTGGGAAGGTGAAGAAGCTTATATCCTTATTTGTCTTACAATTATTGTGGCAATTAGGTGCTGAACACCATCCACCGCCTTCTGTTATTATCGCTCATACTAAAAATGGAACAGCTCCAACTATTGACACATATTTCTATCTTTTCACTGCACTGCACCAAATACTTGTTTACTTTTATGCTATTCAAGCAGTTAAAGTACACAATTAACAAAACAAATGAAACCTATCTAGTCTCGTCTCGCTTCAAAGACGGTGCATACCACGCCACAGATAGGGAGTAACCACGCGTTTACTATCTTTCAAGATGGCGATACCGCGCATGCGCACTAAATTTTGGACTACAGACTGTAGAGGGAGTTTCCTTTCTGTGTAATCCCTATTCTGTAGTTGAAGTGAGATCCACTAGGCTGTGGACTTCATCTTAAGAAACAGTAATTTTTTTAAGGTTAAATACAGAACCAATTGCTGTGTTTTTATCAGTATGACAAAAGACATCTTTAATTGATTCAGGCCGGTCGCGGTGGCCGAGGAGACTAAGGCGCTCCAGTCATGGTCTGCACGGTCACTACGGTCGGGGGTTCGAATCCCCCCTCGGGCATGGATATTTGTGCCGTCCTAGTTCGTAAGTAGTTCATAAGTAGTTTGTAAGTTTAGGGACTGATGACCCCGTAGTTAAGTCCCATAAGCTTTACAAACATTTGAACATTTTGATTTTGAATTGATTCAGGAAGTGTATGAAACGGAGCTGTTTATGTAATTTTAAATGCCGTGATGATGTGATATTACCGAAACTAGATGCATGATAAATAAATCTTACATGACAACTAAGTGTAAAATGCCTTTCCTCAAGCTATTGTGATGGGTAACGACAGTATGTGCGCGCAATGACTTATTTTGGGCGCTAATGACGTTAACGTACTGTGTGCGTTGTAGCATGTCTGTTGAACGAAATTTGTGTTGTGCGCGGATCAGGGTAGTAGCCTTCTATAATTATCCGCCGCTGTACGCCGTACATTCCAATGGAACGCCACTCCCAAACACTTGGTAGTAGGGACAGTGGTAAGTGGCACAGCCGTCTCTGGTGGTAGCATTTTTTTCTCCCTTATTTATCGTTACTCTTTTACTATAAGCCTCACCCATAGACACTTTGTTAGGAGCTGATTGTTATTCATTCCATAATCTTTGCACTTAGCGTTGATTTCACCACTAGCATGTATATTTATTAAGCAACAGTACAAAAATGTGTTAATTTTATCCCATTATATGAACTTATCTTTATTACAACCTATTTGGTTCGAAACTGCTTCAAATTTCTGTAATCGACTTTTATACGTTCTATAGCCTTATTGTATACCAATGCACTTGTTTGTTTGTATAGAGACCAGAAGAAGGGCACTCAAGCGCCCGAAACCGATCGTTAAAGTTAAAAAAAAAAAAAAAAAAAAAAAAAAAAAAAAAAAAAAAAAAAATAACCACAAGCAACTGGTTGCTGCATTTCATTAATTTATAACAGTTTATTTATTCATCTGAGTGTTTAAATCATTACAAAGAACTTGCAGTTAAATGAAGGACATGCAAGTAATTTTAATGTGTTTAGCATCTTCCAAATGTTGAAGCTTCCAATAAAGTATTCAATCAAATTGATGTTTCTGCTGGAACTTCGGAATTTAACGCTTTTAAGTAGGCATATGCTCGTCCCGACGAAATGGAATAATACCTGTGATAATACCCAAGATATATAATACAGATACGTAAATTTCCTTATTACTATTCCAAAGCACGCACCAAATTCTGATCATGCAATATTAATGCAATAACGATTGTAAGAACATTTCAAATTACTTACATGGAATTTTCTTTTAACGTAGCTCACAATCGATGCTGGCAACGTCCTCAAGGTCGTCCAGAACTTCTACTTCTTCTGTTTCTTTATCGTACATAGATATGTTGAACTTGTTTAGCATTTTGGAGGATGGTTCAAAACGAGTACAGAATATCTTTTTAAGTAATACCTGGTGGTTAGCACAGCATCTACTAACTCTATAGACAGCATATTCCTTTTTGGTGCAATATATATAAAAATGTCTTTCCTAGACTATTCATTTTCGTTGATAAAACATTCCAATAAAGCTTTGCATGACGTATTAATGCATTCGTTCTAAATGTCACTTAACGAAAACCTCATTACTAATATTCTAATCTTTAGTGATCTGATTCACACGCCTTTGTGTATCTCTGGGAATATATTTTCTCTCTTGAAGCCATAGTCACTTGAATACACACATATACACTTCCAGCGTATTCAACTTCAGTTCACAATCGCCAATACTTCAACAGTACGGTACAGTAGACGTTGCAGAAGTGCCTTTAAAGGAGGGCAGTGCCAACGAAAACACAACAATGAAATATTTCATTGTAAGGTAGAGCTAAACAAATGTTCATAGGTATGCGTGATTCATGTCTGAGAAGCCTCTAAAAATTCCCCTCAAAGCACACTTCCTCCTAAATTTCCCCCTGAAGTACAAATCCCCCCCCCCCCCCAAGACAGCAGTCCCCCTAAATTTAGGGGGAAACCCCCAAGTTGGCAACACTGCAACGAGCTAGAATTTCTTAAACTGACGATACGTCCGCCATATTTGAGGCAAATTGAACTGGCGTCCGCCATATTGTTTGGGGTTATCGGCGGACAGCTGGTACGCCACATCCACTCGGCAATTTTACCTATTTACAGTTCCTTAGTTGGGGCGGTACGGCGTACCGCCTAAAATTCAAACTTGCTATTTAGCGTACCGGTTAAAATTCATTCTTAAATCTGTAAAAAATTGACCAATTTTAGGTTCGTTGGAGTTGCGAGCATAACCGTCGCAGCGTTCAAATGGCATTTTCGCACAATTACAGTGGAATCTGACTGGCGGTCAAATGTTCGAATTAGCGAATTCCGACTAGTCTGTACCGGGATGAGCTTAGTGACGCGCTAGGCAAGCGCCGTGTTGACGTCAGTCACAGCTCGCAAACAAACTCGACTGTGGCCACAACCGGGCGCTAATCTATTACTTATTTACCACTAACTGCATTCCCAAGAGATTTTACAGACATATAGCCCTTATACAAATTAATATATACCTGAAAAATGGCAGGAATAAATAAATAAATACCCGGGCAACGCCGGGTTTTCTGCTAGTGACGCTATAAATAATGAGTCTTAACTGCAAGTGTGGTTTTGTGATGCACAAAGACACTGAGTTTGTGCCTCTCTCATTGAAGAGACAGACTATATATCATGAAGTGAAGGAGGAGAGCCGGCCGCGGTGGCCGAGGAGATTGAGGCCTCCAGTCACGGTCTGCACGGCCATTACGGTCGGGGGTTCGAATCCCCCCCTCGGGCATGGATATTTGTGCCGTCCTAGTTAGTAAGTAGTTCATAAGTAGTTTGTAAGTTTAGGGACTGATGACCCCGTAGTTAAGTCCCATAGACTATACAAACATTTGAACATTTTGAAGGAGAAGAGGGCTTTCCCAATTATTTATCTTTGTTGTTGTCGATCCCATACGTCCACAGACTACAGGAACGGAACAGGACGAAGCATTTCCGTTTAGTTGTAGTAAAGTGTGAGTTGGGCCGGGGTATACGGGGTGCAGCCAAGAATGGAGGGCGTCATCTCTCTAGGGAAACTGGCGTATTCCAGGCCGCAATCACTGCCATCAGGGCGTGTGTGGAGGAGAATTTGCGTAGGTGCTACAAAGATCATAGCATCTATATCTACTCAGACAGCCAGGCAGTCCTGATATCACTGGCAGCTCCTGCAACAAGATCTAAAACTGTCGCAGAATGTCACAGGGTTCTGGTGGAGCTAGGGGAAAGCAATAGAGTAAACCTATTGTGGGTCCCTGGCCACTCGGGGATCACTGGCAACGAACATGCCGACAGATTAGCCAGGATGGGGGCAGAGGCTCCATTTATTGGACCGGAACATGTACTGACAATCACCAAGGCAATGGTCAAATTGGAGCTACGTAACTGGCTCAGAAGACAGCACGTAGAATATTGGACCAAAGTCCATCAACAAAAACATGGCAAGGTAATGATGCCAAAGCCATGTTTTAAAAGAAGCTCTGCGATCCTGGGCCTGAACAGAGAGAGGTTAGACTCATGGTTGGATTGCTGACAGGCCATGGGAATTTCAAAAAACACCTACATACAATGGGAATAACAGAAGAGGACCCTAAATGTAGGATCTGTGATGACGGTGATGAAACTGCATCACATCTAATCTTCGAATGCATTGCATTGGAGAGTAAAAGGCACAGAACATTTGGGACAACTAGACCCGAAGAAATTGTGTCTAATAAAGAACTGGTAAAGGGACTCCTTGCACTGTTCAAGGGCATTGGTTGGCTTTACTAGATATACAGGGAGCGATACCGCACAATAAACTTAGTTTCGGTGCGGGCAGTGGCGGGTTGGACCAAGACTGTTTTGGCTTCCCTGAGAAAATCAAATCCAATTAAAGTGTAAGTTGCCAGCTACCCCCAACGCCGCTACTATTGTAGCCCTTATTTCGGGAGAAACACTTCCCCCTCCCTCCACCCACGAGAACCACTCGCTCTGTAGTTTACGAACAGACTGATCGACTATACCCTTCCCAGCATTTTCTATCCAGGTCTCTTCCGTGAGTGGAGTATTTGTAAAAAAAATGAACTTTTAGACATTGTAGACCTACCTAATTTAGTTCCTGCACTAAGAGTGTTGTTTATTCTTCCTGTGTCTGTAGTCAGTGGTGGGCGCAGCTTCTCGAAATTAAAATTCGTAAAATCATATCTGCGATCCACAATCACTCAAGAAAGACTTGTGGGGTTTGTAACTTTGTAAATTGAACGAGAAACAGACAATTCATTTAAAAGAAATGTTTGTTCAAATGTTTGTATAGGTTATCGGACTTAACTAAGGGGTCATCAGTCCCTAAACTTACAAACTACTTATGAGCTAGCTAATCCTAAGGACGGCGCAAATATCCAAGCCCAAGCCCGAGGGGGGGATTCGAACCCCCGATCTTAGTGGCCGTGCAGACCGTGACTGGAGCGCCTCAGTCCCCTCGGCCACCGCGGGCGGCGATTTAAAGGAGATTGTCTCAGATTTCATAAACCAAAGTTCATAAACCAATCAAGAAGGCTAGGAGCGTGTTTTTGTTGGGAAGAGCCGACAAGCTAATGTTACGATCGCACTTAGAAAATGATTGGGCATGTTTTAATTCCGGGACTATGGATGTAGAGGAATTGTGGACTAAATTTAAGTGCATTGTTAATAAAGGGTTAGAGAAATATGTGCCAGTAAAGACGATTAAGGATGGAAAAAAACCACCATGGTATAATAATAATGTTAGAAAGTTGCTGAGAAAGCAAAGGCTGTTGCACTCTCGATTCAAAAAAGAACACGCAAATGATGACAGGGAAAAGTTAGTAGAGATTCGTGCGACTATAAAAAGATCTATGCGTGAAGCATACAATAATTATCACAGCCATACTTTAGCAAAAGATTTTTCCGAGAACCCGAAAAAATTCTGGTCCTATGTAAAATCGATAAGCGGATCAAAGCCCACTGTCCAGTCACTAGTTGATCATTCCGGGGCAGTAATAGAAGAAAGCAAACGGAAAACTGAAGTTCTAAATTTAACCTTTAAGAAATCTTTCACGCAGGAGGACCGCACAAATATACCATCATTTGATCAACGTACTAATTCCGAAATGGGGGACATAGCAATAGGTATTTCCGGTGTAGAGAAGCAGCTGAGAGAGCTAAATACGAAAGTGTCTGGATGGAATACCAGTTCGGTTTTACAAAGACTATTCTGCGGCGTTGGCCCCCTACTTAGCTTGCATTTATAGCGAATCTTTAATTCAGCGCAAAGTTCCTAGTGAAAAAAGCGCAGGTGACTCCCGTGTATAAGAAAGGAAAGATAACTGACCCATGCAATTACAGGCCAATATCGTTGACATCAGTTTCATGTAGAATTTTGGAGCATATTCTCAGTTCGAATATAGTAAATTTTCTTGAAACGGAAAAGCTTCTTTCCATGAATCAGCACGGGTTTAGGAAACATCGTTCATGTGAAACTCAGCTTGCCCTTTTCTCACATGACATCTTGCGAGCCATGGACGAAGGGCCAACAGGCGGATTGTGTTTTTCTCGACTTCAAAAAGGCGTTCGACGCGGTGCCACACTGCAGATTGCTAACGAAGATACGAGCTTATGGAATAGGTTCACAGATTTGTGACTGGCTGGAAGACTTCCTAAGAAATAGAACGCAGTACGTTGTTCTCGACGGCGAGTGTTCATCAGTGACGAGTGTATCGTCAGGCGTGCCCCAAGGAAGTGTGATAGGACCGCTATTATTTTCTATCTATATAAATGATCTGATGGACAGAGTAAGTTGTAATTTGCGGCCGTTTGCTGATGATGCTGTGGTGTATGGGAGGGTGTCGTCTGTAACTGACTGCAATAGCATACAGATTGACTTAGACAAAATTTCTAGTTGGTGCGAAGCATGGCAGCTAGCTCTCGATGTAGAAAAATGTAAGATGATGCGCATGAGTAGAAAACACAATCCTATAATGTTCGAATACAGCATTAGTAGTGAGCTTCTTGATGCTGTCGCGTCTTCAAATATCTAGGCGTAACATTGCAGAGCGATATGAAATGGAACGAGCATGTAAAGACAGTTGTGAGTAAGGCAGACAGCCGACTTCGTTTTATTGGGAGAATTTTGGGAAGATGTACTTCACCTGTAAAGGAGACCGCGTATAAAACGCTTGTACGACCACGTCTTGAGTATTGCTCAAGTATTTGGGACCCGCAGCAGATCGGTTTGAAGGAAGACATAGAGGCGGTTCAGAGGCGAGCAGCTAGATTTGTTACCGGTAGGTTCGACCAATGCGCGAGTGTCACGGAAATGCTCCGGCAACTCAATTGGGGATCGCTGGAAGAAAGACGACGTTCTTTTCGTGAATTTCTGTTAAGTAAATTTAGAGGGCCGGAATTTGAAGCTGAGTGTAGTACGATCTTGCTGCCGCCTACTTACATTTCGCGTAAAGATCACAAAGACAAGATAAGAGAAATTGGGCTCGTACGGAGGCATACAGGCATTCTTTTTTTCCTCGTTCAATTTGGGAGAGGAATAGGAAAGGAAATGCCTAGTAGTGGTACAGTGTACCCTCCACCACGCACCTTACGGTGAATTGCGGAGTATGTATGTAGATGTAGATTTTGCAAAACCAAGACAAAAATGAAATTTGTGCGACTCTTTGTATAATGAAGCTTTTATTGTATCAATTACGGTAAACTATCAACCGAAACCTTTTTAAAACAGAAAATGTAAAAACGATGAAAAAATAACATTGTTGTATAAAACTGTATGATGTGTCCAATTTTAATGGGGAAATATGTTTATGTAATGTGTATGTTGCGATTATGTATTTGAATTTTAAAAAAAGACGCAATGTGTACTTTCCGTTGGTGTTTTATTGCTATTTTTTTTTCCCCAAATGAGTCGCCATTAAAATAATTTGCCTAGGGCGCCGAACTTGTTCAGGCCAACCCTGTGTGTACATGTTCAACTGTTGGTAGCGCTGCCAGTTCTGCTTCTTACGGCGGTAAACGCTTGGTTCAGTCTTTAAAAGTTCCACGCAGTTCCATTGTCCGAATTTTGTAATGGTTTTCTTGCAGCAACATGCACTCTTATTGTCTTCTGGAACGCCACTCATTCCTTACGATAAGATGTTGCGTTGTCCAAAGCTGATGGGTGGTATCATCTACAATGAACCCTTAGATACATTTAAAATGAGTTTCGAATCTGAAAATTATAGCTATATTTTGTTAGTGTATTCATATGCCTAAATCTTTACTTTCTTGAATTTCTAAAAATGTGCATTTGACTCATTTCATGTGGAATGAGCAGAGTACTGCCTAATTGTTTTCCAACTAAAGCACTGCCTATTTACAGTTAAACGTTTTAAATATAGACTGACTATTGAATATGGATGTCCAAGTTCCGTCAGACTTTATCGAAGTTGCGGATTGACAAGACTGATAATATATTCTCTAAAACTGCTGTAATGAAATATCACGAACCTGTCAGTACTAAAGTTCCACTTACAAGGAAAGTACATGGGCTAGAACAAACATATCTGAATGAACGTTTGGTTACAGGATATCTACATACACCTCAATGTGCTGGTGGGTGTCGTTTTCCTGCAAAGCTCTGCAACCATGCTTTAGCTAACACTGTAGATGTAATTGTAGACGCCATACGTAATGCAGATATCTTAACTCTAACCTATGTAATAATCATCGTACATGTTCTCTAGCGAATTGTCATCAAAAGCCGTGATGATAGTTGCAACTTTAACCTTCTTTCCGAAAGACTGTTTGTTGGTATTCACTGCCACTGCTTCCATCGCCTCTTCCCGCACTTACCATAGCACTACCGCTTGAAATGAGTTCTTCGTCATTATCATTCCTAATATCATTAATGTGAGTTTGTAACAACAGTATCTAACTCATTCAAAATGTTTGTATATTCTATGGGACTTAACTCCGGGGTCATCAGTCCCTAAACTTACAAACTACTTATGAACTACTTACGAACTAGGACGGCACAAATATCCATGCCTGAGGGGGGATTTGAACCCCCGACCGTAGTGGCCGTGCAGACCGTGACTGGAGCGCCTTAGTCGCCTCGGCCACCGCGGCCGGCTATCTAACTCATGCTCATATTTCTGTACCATAACAGATATGAGAAAGCATGCAAATGATTCATCTTCTACACTAATACCATCTACACGAAGAATGGTTCTTCGTTACTTCATCTCAACCAATCGCAATACATTATCAGGACTGATTATCAATCGAAGCTCCATCTGAGGCTTCAAAACACAAATAACGTCACAAAACACAACTTCGGAGGTACACTACACCGCCCCTACTGGCGAACCGACAGGTCAAAGTGCAATGTGGTAAGGCACACGCAGAGGCCTCTAATGGAGGACTGCAGAGTTTTGCGGATGCGGGAGTATCACTAATGCAATAAGGGATCTTTACATTATCTCTCATACGATTTTGGTGTATGTGTGTTTGTTCGGGCCCAAGAACTTTCCTTCTTAGAAGTGTAACAGTTATCTGAGGTTTGCGATAACAACTAAAGTGCCACCTAGAAAATATTTTTGTTAATTATAATTCAAGTACTTGGTCTAAATGAGCCGCGAAACATACAGTGAACAGTAATTGTTACGACAATCAATCATGACCACGGATTTGCATCAGTACCAAGTGCTTTCATAAAGTCTATTATACATTTATCTTGTGTTTACTAAACTCATCAAGTCTACAAATTGTAAAATTGCTGACCAAGTGTTTAGTTGTGAACTTTGGTGGACGAAATTTGAGTACAAAAACTAAAGTGACAAAATACTGTAGTTAAAAATGCGCCTTCCTCATTTGCCACAAAAGCATTACCCATCGAAATATGGAGTCGCTAACAACTTTCCGCCGCGGCGGAGTGGCCGAGCGCATTGAGGCGCTATGCTACGATGCGCGAGGCCGCTCCCCGTCGGGGGGTTCGAACCCCCCCCCCCCCTCTCGAGCATGGATGTTTGTATCATCTTTAGCATAAGGTAGTTCATAAGCAGTTTAAGTTCAAAAACTGATTACCCCGTAGTTAAGTCCCTTAAGCTTAACAAACATTTAAACAATAATTAAATTGTTGTCATGCTGAAACAAGTAACGTTCGGTACGTGACATTTGAGTACAAAGACGAAAGTGACAACTAGAATACTGTCATAAAAATGCGCATGGGTCAGCATTCCACACCGAAATAACGAATCATTAAAAACGTTTGTTGTTGCCACGCAGAAATAAGTACATATTTGTTGTAAATAACACAGGCACATACAAGTGAAAAAATTCTGGCTGTTACTATTGCTTCCACACTTTGCACTGGTAACATGTCAACCATGCTCGATCAGTTATTGTCAGCAACAAATAAAAATATTTTTTTAAGGACGTGTAGACACTAAAAAATGTGTTTACATCAACCACAGGAGCAGCAGAAGAATAAATATGAGACAACACTAGGTAAAAAACTGTGTAATATTTTTATTTTATTTTATTTTTTTAATGGTATGTACTTCAAGGGAATTGCAGGATAGGTCGTCTGAAACTTCACTCTTGGACCAGCTAAATACTATTAGTCAGGAATTTTGTCTAAGAATAGACAAGTCTGAGCTCAAAAAAAGGCAAATCATTCTGTGTTCTTGCAATATTAGACATATTTCAGCATTAAAAATTGTACAGACAATACACACTAAATGCAACACTTAAAGCTCAACAACATACGATAGACTCATGTCAAGAGTACTGACCACCAAAAATATGGCGACCTAGTTTACACAGGTTGCCGCGAAGATCTCTGTAATTTGTATGTCAGCCACTCGATGAAATTTAAGCTCATAGACTGTAGCCATCCCAGGGCCGCCTGGATTTCGTCGCCTGACTTGACCAGTAGCACGACGTCATCGGCGTATGCACAATCTATACTAATAATAAATCTGCTAATGTAGGCCTGTCGCTGTTCACTTCAATCTTCAAAACTACTGGACGAATCTTCATGCGGTTTTGACAGGAAAAAATGAGGAAAGTTTCTGTCAACATATAGGCATAATTTTATCAAAGTCAGATAAAAAAATACCGTGATTTTAAGTGTTTTCAGTAACCATCTTGTCTGTGATCAAATATTAAAGTCTTCTCCAAAACTACTTCACGAATTTCCATGGAGTTTTCAAATGTTTGTAAGGCTTAAGGGACTTAACTGCGGCGTCATCAGTCCCTACACTTACAAACTACTTATGAACTACCTTATACTATAGACGACACAAACATCCATGCCCGAGGGGGGATTCGAACCCCCGACGGCGGACTGCCGTGCGCACCACAACACGGCGCTCCAGCACGCGCGACTAATCCGCCGCGCCCATGGAGTTTTCAAAGGTAACTTGAGCGTATTTCTGGACAACATACAGACTCCATTTCATAAAAATAAGATCACGTTAAAAACTAATATCTGTGTCTCTTTGAACACGTTTATCTCCAAAACTACTTGGCGAATTTTCAAGGGGTTTTCACACGTTACTTTCTGCATATCGTGAGGTTACTTAAAGGATCCAATAATTAAAATCGGATCAGAGAAAATAAAGATATATCATTTGTTCAAAAGCCATCGTGTATGTTTATTTTTTTAGGACACACTCGAAAAGTACTACACGAACTTTCATGGGCTTCCACAGGTAAATTGAGAATAGTTTAGGGAGTAACATAGGCGTCATTTCATCAAAATCGGATCAAAGTAAGGAAAGATATCGTAATCTGAAGTTTTACGTGTTTACTATGCTTATAGGTATGGTGTAGTACAGCAAATGTCAAAGAGTCCTACACGAACTTTCATGAGGTTTCACAGGTCAACAGAGTACCTTGGGGGGCAACATATAAGCTTCATTTCATCAAACTCGGATCAGGAGAAGAAAAGATATAGTAATTTCAAGACCAACTACAATATCTCAGACCTGAAGGCAGGTATCGATAGTCGACAATATGGCCGCAATCGTGGGGGAAACAAACCAGCCTGCTTCTGTTTACGTTAGGCCTACACGTGTGTAACATTCTATATAGGAAGGTGCTGCGAGTATTAACTGAAGTATAGTGCGTAGTATTTATGTGATGTGATGCGAATTTCATCTCAAGTGCTACGCTAGGATTTGTTTCTTAGAATCTACAGTAAGATTTTTATAATATAAAGTGTGATGGGTCGTAGTTGTTGTGTGCCAGGCTGTATGTTCAACTACGGTAAAACATACGATACCTCAACATTCTTGTTTCCCAAGGAAACAACCTTAAGGAACAAGTGGATTAAGTTAATTCACAGGGACAATTTCGAAGTGAACGATAATACTGTGCTATGCATTAAGCATTTCGAACACAAGTTTGTGGTTAGGGAAGACAATTTTCCTGTGGAAAACGGCGAACCTATACGTGTGCAACGAAAAATTCCATAACTAACAAATGATGCATATCCTACCATATTTCCCAATCAACCATCTAATCACTCAATACCAGTTCCTAAGGAGAGAAAGAAACCTGAAGAACGTTTTCAGCAAGTCTTACAACGAGATGAATGTAGTTTCAGTAAGTGGTGTGAAATATACCCGACTTCGACTGTTTCAAAGGAAATTGCTAGAATACTAGTAAAACAAAAAAGGAATCCTCATGAAGACATTGCAGCAAAAATAACAAAAAGGAAAGAGGCCAAGCTGAGCAGCAAATAAATTCAGCAGTCACTCAGATTACTACTAGCTTGTTACAAAATCATTACTATGATCTGCCAATAATTTGTATGTAACATGGTTTAGGCCTACAGGGGAAACTCGCCATGTAAAATAATGAGTAATGCGTCAGGTTTGGTACCTCAGTGGTGATGTGGAAATCCGAGCATTGTTGATAAATAAAATAATTCAGTGTGTACCTGTTCCTGTTTCTTCCTTTTCCCTGTTGCATAGTTGACACCATATAAGTGAAATATCTACTTGATGATTTGGACTAAGTGCAGTGTCACTTCACAGGACATTTTTCACACAAATTTTAATATAAATAAAATATACAGTTATGGGAAAGATGTGTTGCATGGGTGTAAGCAACTTCTAAATACAAAAAACTGATTCATTCATTCTGGAATGGAAATAAATTTTTCCCATAGAATTATTTTTCACCTAGGTAAGTGTGATTGTCATGGAGTTAAGACATGATAATGTTGCTGTTAAAGTTTGATATTCTTAATGAGGGAGGGAGAAAGGGGGAGATTATTCCTGTTGTTAGTGGAGACTGAATTTTCTGAGAGAGTAATCACTGCTTTTACATATTTTTTCATTGAGTAGATTTTATTTTGACAGTATTGGTGGACGTGCCTTTATATTTCAACATGTTTTGGTACTGTTATGTAACAAGATGTGAATTTGTGTTTATGGTCTAACTCAAAGGAAGGTTGTATAACCGAATGGATGAAAATACATTCAAAATTCCCACAGCAGTTTACACCATAAAGGGGGACAAGTCGCTATTCAATTTTCCTGCTGTTCACAGACGGTCAGTGACGCGAAATGTGAGGCCTTGGCTTGGCCTAAGATTGCCGCCATCTTGGATTCTGCCTTCAGGTCTGATGTATTGTAGTTGGTCTTGGTAATTTGTAGTTTCTGGTGTATGCTATGCTTGAGTTACAGCGTAGTATAGCAAACATCCAACAGAGGCGCTGCTTCTTACATAGTACACCAAGTAACCAAGGAGGTATTCTAACCTCCTTGCAAATAACTAATAGATGGCGACGCTGCGATTTTTCTCACATAAATAGTGTAATACAATCAAACGAGGACTACGATTTTCCTTACGGCAGCGGTGTAGTGTAATGATGTTGGCAACGAAAAATCAGTCACGTACAATGAGGGGAATAACTCTTTGTGTTGTAATGAAATAATGAATGTTATTCCTATCAGTAAATTAATGATCCCCCCTAACGCGAATATTTTGTTGCCAATGTTAAAATACTAAATCGCTGCCACTGCAAGTAAAATTTAACCCAGGTACGACAATGCCTTGCAGTGCCATGGAAAGGAAAAAAGTGATTCTTTCTATGGGTATCATTTGAATTAAAAAAAATAACGACGTTCCTTCGCTTCTATCGATGTTTTTATTTACTAAGAATTCTTTGCAAGAAAAACTGAATTTATGTTGTTTCATTTCTTATTTCGGTGTGTACTTATTACATCTTGAGTCCATTCTGTTTACGAATGCCTCGAAAACACCATAGTACAGGAAAGAACAAAGTGAAGCGACGTTAGTTACATAGGGCGTTGCTGAGGGTGTTTTTTTTTCCATTCTCATAACTACGGTGTAGTACACTACAAGAAGGGGTAAATTTTACTTACGGCTTGTACGAGGAAGGAAGCTTTGGGTTTAACGTCGTACGAGCTCGGGTGGTGGATGTATGTGAGAAGCTGCCTCTACGCTATGGGTCGGACGACACCGTGGAAGTGCGCGACGTTGATTGTCCTTATTGTGCCTCCAAGACCCGAACAACGGAAAGGGGGGGGGGGATAGGTACACCCACAAGCCACAGCTTAGTGAAGCACAAAGTCTAGTGAAAATGTGGCTGGACATATCAAAAATGTCATTTAACAATGCATTTCTTAGGGAAAATATTTTTGTAAACCTTTTTATCAAATATAATACCGCTATATCTTCGAGTACCGCAGTCACCATTAGATGAGAATTTAAAATGTTAATGTTTGTTATGTTAAATGACATTCAGTGAAATGAGATATTTTGATTCTATTATCAATTGTATGTCATTTTAAAATAATTACTATATCAAAGTAAGATTTATACTGGTTTTTATTTATAGTCCAAGCGCTACTAAAAACTGCACAACCAATATATTATATATACACACACACTCGAGGGTTGGGGCAAAAGTTAATGGCGTCTATTCATTCTAATTACCGATAGCAGCTATTCGTATTTTCTGCAGGAATTGTATACGCCATAACTTTTGCCCCAACCCTGGCGTGCGCGCGCGCGCGCGCGCGCTTTTGTGTGTGTGTGTTGGTTGTGCAGTTTTTAGTGTATATATATTGCGTATACCAGACCGCTTGGAATATGTGACATATACAGACGAAAGGACAAGGTGTTAACTACGTAGGTGGAGATTAATAGCACTGAAATATCTTAACACACCAATTTATTGCGGTAGTATACAGGGCAATATGGCCTTCACGCTGCCAAAGAAGGACAACGCAGTAGGCACACAGCTGATGACAAATCTGGACCTACAGACCTTTAAAATAGTTTTCTGCTCCTGTGACAACACACTGCCAACGATGTGGGAGACGTTGAATACCATCTGCCTCAGCATTCGCCGCATGTCTGATCGGGTCGTCTTGTGACACAACAACACAGTGACCAACGGTGCTTTCCAGTAATGTGTGCGCACAGGTGATATATAAAACGATGCTTTATGTATTTTTCCTCATTATTTGTATTTTTTTGTAATGTATTATGTATTTGTATATGTTGTTTCTGTGAGATATTTGCATTGTCCTGCTAATTTCCATATATGTGAAAAATATTGTAAATGTAGTAGACACACTGGGTTAGCAAGGGTTTTGCTATTGCATAGAATCATCTTTGAGTAGGGAGTTTTTTATCGCTGGTAGCGCAGAGGCGCACAGCGAGGAGTCGTTGAGAAGTAGCGGCGGAGAGACGGATTCGTTCGACGGTGCGCTCAGTGGTGTACGGCAAAAGTACGTCGATTGGCACTAGTGGAGGAGACGGCGAAGAGGCAATATTATTTATTCATACGGCCACAGCTCAGATAATTAATAAATGCACCAAGAGGAATGCTGTGGGCCCTAAATTGTAATTAACATTCGTCGACAAGAAGAGCCTGTGTTTGCCAATTGTTAAGTGCCAACAGTCTCCAATCAGCAGCACCACGTCGCACACCAAAATCAGTAAGATCTGTCCAGTTTGTCTTAGCATGTACAGCTAACCAGCGCATTAGTGATGATTGTTCAATAGCGAACACTTATTTGTGAACCTGTGTTTAAAAATCATTACCCATAGTCATTGTCCAGACAGGTTCCTTCCTCATCCATTGTTTTTCCGAGGATATTCACAAAGTTATAGGAAACTAAAAATCAGAGTCATTAAAGACAATGTGACAGTCGTTAATAAAAAATGTGTTCAGAAAAGTATTACTAAACGTAGCTTATGCCAGTATTGCTGATCAAGAGGTTTGCTAAGTTGAACGAAACTGCTAGATTAACTGTCAATTTCAAAAGATATTTCATTAACAGTGTAAAAGATTAATTGTTTTCCACTGTATATTATTTTGAGGTAAAGTTTGTTTTAACTTGCAAGTACTGACTAGTGAGAATAGTAATTGTTTACAAGTGTTTGAATGCTAATAATTCCTGGTTAAAGATAGAGCAAAAGTTAATCAGAAGGTTAAATGGTTCTTTTCTAAATATTCAGTGTTAGCACGACAAGTCATTAATTAATTTTTTGAGCTTGTCATTAGTATAGTTAATAGTTCAGTTACAACTTGATTATTGCTAAAGCGCATGGTATACTCGCTGTAGAATAATTTCTGGTACTTATATAAACAATTAATTATTTGAAGCTGTAAATAGTAAGTATTAAGGTGAAAGTTTTGCATGATTTGCTGCTTGCTGCATGTTGCATTTGCGCGGCTATGGCTTGCATTTCGCTGTCTTACATTGAACCCTGTGTTAATGAACTATTTCTCAGTAATTCGTATATTGTCAGTGTCTTTTGTACCGGATTTGATGCACATACTGTGATTCACGGCCCACCAAAATTTTACGTAATTTTTCACGTTTGTTAATTAACTTTGCTATTATTGACATCCCATCAAATTATTTGCTCGAGCTGGCGACCGTAAATCAATAAGTTATTCATTTTTTCCAAATTAATCCCTGTATTCCGTTTGTTCCGCATTTTTTTTCATTTAAACATTAATAATGTTATTCCAAATTTTACCTTCCATTTTCTTTATTTCTATCGATCGTCGTCGTCTACCAAAGAGGTGCAGCAACGTTCCGGTTATAGCCTCCGCTACATCATCGGCTTCATTACCGATAGCTTTTCCACTAAATTAAATAATTAGGCACACGGGTCATTTTTCTTATTATAGTATACTAACCGGTAGTGTAGGATGGGTAGGGTTATAGTCTGTTTGCGCAAAGCATTAGCAATGTCCTCACATGTTGCAAGTTGCTGTGTAATCAAGGGTAATACGTTTGATTTATGTGCACATTTCAATAAAACAACAAATATATTAATGAAACTTCCTGGCAGATTAAAATTATGTAACGGGACTCGAACCTGGGACCTCGCCTTTCGCGGGCAAGCGCTCTACCACTGAGCTACCCCGACGATTCACGGTGCCGCCCCAACTCTTCAGTTCTGCCAGAACCTCGCGTCCTACTTTCCAAACTTCACAGAAGTTCTCCTGCGAAACTTTCAAGACCTGCACTTGCTAGTGCTAGTTAGAGTCGCGGTTCCAGCACACAATTTTAATCTGCCAGGAAGTTGAAATCAGCGCACACTCCGCTGCAGAGTGAAAGTTTCATTCTAGAAATATATTAATCTCTTTTGACGTCATCGTCTAATCGCACCTCCAAGCAATGAGGCAAATCAAGCACCAGTTGCCAATTGCATTTATTTTATTTTATTGATTTATTTTTTTGGCGCACAGCTGCTGAGGTCATTAGGGCCCAACACTGCCCATAGTAAAATCGAACTGGGGTTAGAACTTAAACGGCTCTCGCCATATTTGCACGATGTATAAAAAGTAAAACTCTGTTAGCAGAAGTCGGATCGCTAAAATATCAGACATTTCAAATGGTAAACATAGATCATGACGGAGACGATTCACTAAAAGATGGTACACAGTAAAAGGTTCATCACAATGCTCACATAAGGGAGCAGGATCACCACAAAGTAAATACTGGTGGCTATAATGGCAGTGGCCAATACGAAGCCGGGCCATAACAATCTCCTCTCGGCGAGAGAGTCGAGATTACGTTGGCCAGAGATCAGGAAGAGGTTTAATGGCTCGCAATTTGTTCCCTGAAAGGGATGACCAATGTAAAAACCAACGGGACATGACACGCCGGGAGACGCCAGCACGAAGGTCATCAGAGCTAGCAGAAAAGGTAGACAGCCAAGAAAGGAGAACTGCCTCCTTGGCAGCCGCATCCGCAGACTCATTTCCCAACACTCCCACAAAGGGACCCACAGAAACGTCACAGTAGTTACGCTCGCTGAAAGAGGTAAGGCAATTGCGGATACTTTGTACCAGGGGATGGACAGGCAGGATACAGCGTGCGAAGGCTCAACAGAGCACTCAGAGAGTCTGAGCAAATGACAGTCTTAGTGAGCGAGTTTCGCCGGACGTATTGGGTGGCTTGATATAATGCATACAGCTCAGCTGTAAAAATGGAACTTCACTCAGGGAGACGATATTTAAACGAGGCGTTGCCAAGTACAAAGGCACACCCAAAATCCTGGTCTGTCTTTTTGCCATCAGTGTAGATGAACAAATTGTCATCAAATGTGAACCGGAGTGCGAGAAATTCTCTCCAGTAAACGAAACTAGGTGTGGAGTCCTTTGGAAGAGAACGAAGGTCCAAGTTAACACAGACTTCGGGGCTTCGCCACGGTGGAGAGTTGCTCTCTCCAGTCGAGAAAATAGCAGGCATTGTAACGCCGAGCTGACCGAGTAACGAACGCAAGCATAGTCCCGGTGGTAGCAGAGCAGACGGGCACATGGCGAAGAGACTGTCAAGTGAGTCATAACTGCGTACGTTGGGTGTCCTCACATGTATGACAAACGGCTAGCGTAACGGCTAAGAAAGGGGTAGTTCAGCGGCCTCGTCATAGAGGCTCTCAACGGGGCTAGTGTAAAACGCTCCCGTCGCCAGACGGATACCTTGGTGGTGGATTGTGTTAAGGCGGCGCAGTACGGACGGTCGAGCCGAAGAATAAACGATGACCGAACTATGGTGTGATACAGATGGAGGAGAGTAGACCTGTCAGCTCCCCACGAGGTGCCACTTAACACCTGCAGCACATTGAGATAGTGGGTACAGCGAGATGCCAAACGAGATATGTGGGGAGACCAACTTAACTTCCTCTCAAAAACAAGTCCCTAGAACGTCGTGGTCTCCCCAAATGGAAGTACTATGGGGCCCAGAAGAAGGGACGGGGGAGGAACTCCTTCCGCCGCCAGCAGTTCATGGAGACTGTCTCGACAGCGAGAATCGAAAGCCAGTGTCGATACTCCAGGTGTGGAGAGTGTATAGGCACCGCTGAAGGCGCCGCTCCAGGAGACCCGTTTGCTCAGAGCTGCTGTAGATCGCGAAGTCTTCGACAAAGAGGGACACCGACACTCCCAGTGGTAGATGATCGGCTATAGAATTGAGTGACACTGGAAGAAAAAAAAACGCTCAGGACCGAGCCCTGGGGGACCCCGTTCTCCTGATTAAAAGTGCTCGATAAAACCGAACCAACACACACTTTAAACACACGGTCTGTTAAAAATTCCCAGATAAAAATTGGGAGACGACCCCGAAAACCCCATGAATGCAGAGTGCGGAAGATGCCCATCCTCCAGCAGGTGTCGTATGCCTTTTCCAGATCAAAGAACACCACTACTGTCTGGCGCTTCCGTAAAACGTTATTCATTACTGAATTAGATAGGACGACGAGATGATCCACCGCAGAATGGTGCTTGTGAAACCCACATTGGATATTAGAAAGGAGATGTCGCATTTCAAGCCACCATACCAGGCGCCCATGAATCATGTATTCCATCACCTTGCATACGCTACTGGTGAGGGAAATGGGGCGGTTGCTGAAAGGGAGAAATTTGTCCTTCCCAGGCTTCGGTGTGGAAATGACTATGGCTTCATGCCAGTGTCGCGGAAAGGTGCCTTCTATCCATATGCGGTTGTCGGTGGCCAGTAGGAAGTGCAAGCTCGTTGGTGAAAGGTGTTGCAACATCACTACGTGAATGGCATATGGTCCTGGAGCGGAGGACCGCGAAGACGAGAGTGCGTGGTGGAGGTCTCGTACAGTAAACTCGGTATTGTAGCATTCACGGTTCTGAGAGGTAAAGGGCATTGGAGTCGCCTCCACCGTCCGTTTCCTAGCGAGGAAAGCGTCAGTGTAGTGTGAAGAGCTAGAGACCTCTGCAAAATGTCGACCCAGTGCGTTGGCTATTTGTGGAGGATCGACAACGGTGTCAGTTGCAACACAAAGACCGGGAATTGAGGAATGAGTCATAGTGACTGAAATTTTTCTGAGGTTACCCCAAACGATGGAGGAAGGGGTAGTCCTATTAAAAAGAGTTCATGAATGGGCGCCAACTGGCGCGTTTACAGTCGCAAAAGAGATGACAACAATAGGCCTGCAGCCATTTGTATCGGATGCAGTTGTCGAGCGTGGGCCGTTGTTTGAAGGTTCTAAGTGCACGTCGGCGTGCTCGCAGAGTGCCACAGCATCCCGCGGTCCACCACGGGACATGGGGACGACGTGCGTGGGTAGTCTTACAGGGCATGGAACATTCCGCATCTGTGATAATAACTGTAGTAATGTGTTCCACTTCGTCGTCTATACTAGGATAGTGGTAAGTACCAAAATCCGCCAGCAATGTGTAGAGCTCCCAGTCCGCTTTGGTTATCTGCCAGCAGTGTGGATGCTCAAGGGGTGTCAGGCATCATTAGGTGAATTACACATGGAAAATGATCGCTCGAATGTGTGTCTGAGAGAACAGACCATTCAGCTGAGCAGTGCAGATAGATAGATCTATATGGCTGAAAGTGTTTGTGGAGTCCGAAAGATAAGTTGGTTCACCAGTGTTAAGGCAGATGAGCTGAAGGTGGTTCAGTATATCTGCCAGGAGGGAGCCCCGTGGACATGGTCGTGGGGAGCCCCAAAGGGGGTGGTGGGCATTGGAACCACCCACCAACAAAAACGGACACGGAAACTGGTCAATAAGATCTAGAAGATCAGATCTATTGAACGGGAAAGGAGGAAGGAGCGTAAATATTGCACAGTGCGAAGATAAATCCCGGAATGTTTATACGGACAGCAACAGCTTGTAGTGGAGTACACAAAGGGACGTGTATACTGTGTACGTCATCCCAAATGATCAACATTATGCCCCCGTGGGCTGGAATTCCTGCCACTGAAGGAAGGTCAAAGCGAACGGTAGTATAGCGTGGGAAACTAATTCGAGTACCAGGGAGCAATTTAGTCTGCTGTAGAGAGAAGATAATTGGGTGATATGCTCGCGTTAGAAGCTGCAGTTCTGTCTAATTGGACCGGATACCACAAATGTTCCATTGAAGAATATCCATAATAGGATAAAATGAGATGAAGGTGGACATCAGCCCGACGAAGGCGGCGGGCTAGAATGCGAATGTTCGCAACTGATGGTGTCTGAGACGGGAGGGTCTTGCTCCATATTCTCAGAGGTGACCACAGCAGCTGTGTGAGGGTGGTCGGCAGCCCCACCTTTGTCTGATGCACCTGGAGAGACTATAGGCTTCCAGGGGATGCCATCGTCGCATTGTGAGGTAGAAGGGGGGGGGGGAGTTTTCCTCCTACTTGACTTCTTGGAGCCCTGGTGAAGCTCCTTGGTTGGCTCAGATGTTTTGGAAGGGGTGCGGAGGAAATCCTTGCGCGAATGCTCCTTCTTAGACTTACGGGTCTCGATCTGTGGTTTCACAGCTGAAGATGAAGATTTGGAAGAGGTATTTTGTCGAACGTGACGCCATTGTCGATGTAGACTGTTTGACGACTACAGTAGTAAACTGTAGGTCACATGTATGTGTAGCCATATCCCGTGTTGGTGGAGGCACTGCAACTACAGTACTGTAGTTACCGCGCGGTGGGGTCTTAGGCTTACGACTGGCGTGCAACTTGTATTGGAACCTTTTCGTTGACACGTATTTCCTGTATGGACCGTTCATTGGCAAACATGGGACATTCCTAGGAGGTGGCAGCACGATTCCCATTACAATTGATGCAATGGGGGGGACGGAGGTGGACAATACCCCTCATGTGCCTCTTTACCACAGGTGACGCATGTTACTGGGTTATTGCACAACTGACTGGTGTGATTAAAGTGATGGCACTGGTAACACCGAATAGGGTTATGGATATAAGGTCGTACTGTGACTACCTCATATCCTGCCTTGATCTTCGGCGGCAGAGCCACTTGGTCGAAGGTCAGGAACACTGTGCGAGTGGGGACTAAAACGCTGTTCTCTTTTTTCATCACTCGGTGTACTGCGATGACGCCTTGCGCTGCCAGATATTCATTTAGTTCATCCTCAGTCACACCGTCCAAACAGGCTGAGTAAACTACCCCTCGGGAACACGAACCGGGTGCAAATTAGCCTTAAACAGCCGCTGTGCCTGGGAGCCACTTTCTGTTTCCAACAGTAGTGTTCCATTACGCATGCGGTTGCAGGTCTTAACTGGGCCGGCAATGGCATCAACCCCTTTCTGATTGATAAATGGGTTCACCGACGAGAAGGATTTCCTTCCTCAGTACGGGCAACCACAAGGAACTTAGATGTCAATTGTAAATGCTTCTGTTCAGATACACTAATATCCATTATGTCAACTTCCAGAGACTCTTTACATTTTCTTTTTTTTATATGAAAACCATTGTGGATGTATCCCCACGATTGCCAGTGTCTCCGATGGCACGCTCCTTCCTGCTGGGGGCCCCCAACGGAAACACACCCACCTTGGGTGATTGTTCCCACCCCAGGTCGCACCTCCCGATCTACAGACGGAGGGGCGAATCGGGAAGATATCAGCGCAGGCAATCGCCCCTCCCCTGGCCTGGCCTTAACCAGGGGGTACGCACGCACCCTACATGCCAGCCCAGGGCTGGGACTTATGCATTACCCAGTCACCCATATGGGTGGCCTTTAGGTGCGTACAGAGAGGAGGAACGAGAGAAATAATAGGAGGAAAAGCCTCAAACGCAGACGCGGAGGCAAATAAAGAGGTGAAAGGAGAGCTTAAACCAAAAAGGTCAGAACTTCAGTTCCCCGAAGGATGCACAGACTCGGTCATCAAGAGAGGGGAAAGGACAGTAGGAGAAGCGCCGTGTAGCACGGAAAGGGAAGAGTGCTGGGGCTCCGTGCTTGCCACTCACGTACTCACAACAGAGCGATGAGCCCCCTGGGGGGGTTTTATGAATGTGTGTGTTATTAAATTTATGGCAGTTATTAATGAATGTGGTCACTCGTTTATGTCTGCTCTACAAAAGTTAGCTTACCTAAATTCTGGAACACTTAACTCACCTCCTCACGTAGGAAATTATGTCAGCTGGATTTGATGTTAAAGAATGTCTGTAAATCTAAGAGTCGTAACTACATTGGTCATCCGTCCCTAGGCTTACAAACTACTAACCCTAACTTACAGTAACGTATGCTAAGGACAAAAACACCCATGCCTGAGGGAGGACTCGAACCCCCGACGGTGAGATACCGTGCGCACCGCAGCCGGGCGGCTCAGTGCGCATGGCTATTCTGCCGCGGCTGGATTTGATGTGTGTAATTCATCAATGCAGATAGGTAGGTGATTTGTTACTTCTTAGCTTCAAATTCAAATGTTTGTAAATCTATCGGACCAAACTGCTTGGTCATCAGTCCGTAGCTTACAAACTATTTAACACTTTCGTTGCGGCTGACGGTTATAAGCGTCCGCGCTTAATGTAGGATAGCGTCAGCTGCAGCTAAAGTGTTAAACCAAGGTAAACTAACCTAAGGACAACACACTCACCCATGCCCTATGGAGGACTTGAACCTCCAACGGCGTACTTCTTAGCCCTAGATTATTTTGATGCACTAAAACATAGTATTTCTCCCTATGGAGCCGAGTGGAGCTAAAATTTCTGCTGATTGCCGGTAATTTGTAACTAACAGCTGTGGTTGCTGATCCAATGTGCCACAATCATGCCATTTTGTTTCTTTCTCAAACTGAAGGTTTTTGTTGTTTTTTTTTTTTTTCTTTTTCTTTTTTTCTTTTCTTTCCTTCTTCAATCCTAACCTTAGAGGACAGAGTGAGTCGCAATCTGCGGCTGTTTGCTGATGATGCTGTGGTATATGGGAGGGTGTCGTCACTGAATGATTGTAGTAGCTTGCAAGTTGACTTGAACCAAATTACTAGGTGATGTGAGGAATGGCGACTAGCGATAAGTGTAGAAAAATGTAAGGTGATGCACATGAGCAGGAGAAACAATTCCGCAATGTTAGAATACAGCATTATTAGTGTGCTGCTTGATAGAGTCACGTCAATTACATACCTAGGCGTAAGGCTGCACAGCGATATGAAGTGGAACGAGCATATGAGGGCAGTCGTGGGGAAGGCAAATGGTCGACTTTGCTTTATTGGGAGAATTTTGTGAAGGTGTAATTCATATATAAAAGAAACCGCATATAAAACGCTTGTAGACCCGTCTTCAGTACTGCTGAAGTGTTTGGGGTCCCCACCAGATCGGTTTAAAGGACACAGGGGCAGTTCAGAGACGGGCGGTGAGGTTTGTAACTGGTAGATTCGATCACTGTGCGAGTGTTTCTGAAATGCTTCAGGAATTCAACTGGGGGTCGCTGGAGGGGAGGTGACGTTTTTTCACAGAAGCACAGCTGAAGAAAGAGGACGGAATTTGAGACGGACTGCACAAAGATTTTACTACCGCCAACCTACATTTCGCGTGAAAACCGCAAGGATAAGATTAGACCTCGTAAGGATGCATACCAAGAATTCGTTTTTCCCTCGTTCTACATGGAACAGGAAACTAAGTTAACTAGTAGTGGAACTGAGTACCCTCCGCCACGCACCTTTGGGTGGATTACGAATTAAGTATGTATGTATGAATGTAGATGTAGAACTTTACTTGCTAATTTCATCTTCAACAGTAATTACTTCACCTTTGAGGGCCAGACCTACAAACAAATCAGGGGGACAGCTTACAGGTACCAGGATGGCCCCTTCCTATGCCAACCTCTTCATGGGCCGCATTGAAGAGGCATTCCTTAAGACACAGAAGTTGCACCCCCTGGTTTGGTATAGATTCATAAATGATATCTTTGTGGTCTGGACTCATGGTGAAGAAACCATTCTGAACTTCCTTCACGACCTTAACTCCTTCTCCAACCTAAAATTCACCTGGTCCTTCTCTAAAAATCAAGCCACCTTCCTTGATGTAGACATTCACCTTGCCGAGTCCCACATCCACACCTCAGTCCATATTAAACCCACTAACAAACAACAGTACCTCCACTTTCACAGCTGCCATCCCTTCCATATTAAACGATCCCTTCCCTACAACCTGGGCATCCGTTGGAAACTTATCTGCTCCAGTAACGAATCCCTCACCACCTACAACAATCTATCCAACGCTTTCCTCTCGCCCAGCTACCCTAAAAGACCTCATCCACAAGCAGATCTCCCGAGCTGTTCATTCCTGTCCTTCCAACAACAACGTTCCTAACCCCAGACCACCCAGGAGCACCTCCTTACTCACCCAGTACCATCCTGGCCTGGAATGCCTCAACAAAATTCCTCCGACAGGGCTATGACTTTCTCAAGTCATGCCCTGATATGAGATCATCACTCCTAACTGTTCTTCCCTCACCACCCAGAATAGCCTTCCGCCGTCCTCCCAACCTCCGCAACATACTCGTCCAACCTCACAACATCCCAAAACCACCCTCCCTCCCCAGTGGTTCCTATCCCTGCAACCGACCCACTGCAAAACCTGTCCAAGGCATCCTCTCACTACCACATACTCCTAACACAGGAAAAACCTACCCTATTCAAGGCAGGGCCACATGTGAGACAACACACGTCATATCAACTGACATGTGTACACTGTGCAGCCTTTTATGTTGGTATGACTACTAACAAATTGGCTGAACGGATGAATGGTCACAGAAGGACTGTTCCCCGAGGGACACACAATATCCTGTGGCAGAGCATTCCCTCCAGCATGACTCCAGAGACCTTGACACGTATTACACCATATGTGTCATTTGGATAGTGCCACGTAACACCAAGGTCCAATCCCTCAGAGCTACAGAGGTGGGAACTTGCTTTCCAACATATCCTCTCCTCCCGCCAACCCCCTGGCCTAAAATCTACGTTAACACCTCCCCCTTTTCCATCCTCAACTCACCTATTCATTATCCCTTCCCTACACCTCTCTCTCTCTCTCTCTCTCTCTCTCTCTCTCTCTCTCTCTCTCTCTCTCTCTCTCTCTCTCTCTCTCTCTCTCTGTGTGTGTGTGTGTGTGTGTGTGTGTGTGTTTCCACCTTTCCCTGTTAGTCAAAAACGTTTTAGACACCCCCCCACCCACACCCACACCCACACCCACACACACACCCCCACACACACCCCCACACACACCCACACACACACCCACACACACACACACCCACATACAGTTCACTCAGATTTTCTTCTCTTCTTTCCTTCCTTTTCTTCTCTTTACTGCTTGATCTTTCCTCTCTGGATTTGTATATATCCTCTTTGGCATGGCTCAGTACAACTACACAGTATCTCTGACTTTCACAATCCTAACACCATCCTCATGACCTAGGTCGTGAATTGCTTTTCCTTTCCTTTTTTTCTTTTTTCTCCCTCCTCTCCACCTGAAGAAGGAACACAGTTCCGAAAGCTTGTGTCTTATGTTTCCATTTTCCTGTTTTTGTGTGACTCGGCAGTACAGAACTAAGGTAATTACTGGCCAGCCAATCTATCTCTTTTGAATAATAATTTATCATCTCTGCAGAGAATTTGCATTTTAATCAAACTTTACTTTCTGTCCTACTATGCTAAAAAAGAAGTTGCTGCAACACCTTTGGCACTCATGTCTGTGCTCTCCCTCAAATTTTGTGCTTTATTCCCATCCAGTTTCCCCTTTCCGGTTGAGGTGCAGGTCATGCCTAACTGAAGCAACAAGGCACACTTGCCTTTTAAATTCACCACAAACTTGTTTGACAAAGTTCTAAGCCTGTTCTTTCTGCCTGTACAACGTATTTTTTGTGAAATTGTTTACATTTTATAACTCTCCAGATGATTTTTCTTCCATCATCGACCTTTTTTATTTGAAGAGAAGTGACCAGATCTCAGAACTGGAAGAAGTCATGTTGGATCATTTCTGTTACCTTGAAAGATGTGTGTTTCGTTGTTCGTTGTATTGGTTGCACCCGTACATGAGGCTGGTATTAGGAGCCTTGCTCGTCTTCTTTCTATAAAGTCGTGATCGGTGTCCGACTCCTTGAGAGTATGCCCTGCCAAAAAAAAATTTATCAATCGTTTCCAATTTGGCACCATTTTTTATAACACATATGCACAGAGCAACCATATTGCTGATATTCTGTACACCATATATATCTGAATATATATCCACATGTTTCACTTGAGGAGAAAGCAACTTTATTTGCTATTCTGCCTCCGAAGTTTTCAAATGTAAGAAAATGCTTGATAATCAGAGTAGAGTAAGATTGTATGTCCACAGACGCCGTTTGAAAATGGGATTGAAGTGTCAATTTTCTGCTGCGTATCGAAGGTTAGTCATTTTACTATTTGTTTTGTCCATTCTGGAAGCATTCGGATGGTATGAAGCTGCAGTAAGATAATTAAATTTCAACTCCTTTCTTTTTTTTCCCCCCCCTTTGCATTAGTGATGTTTATTTTCAACCTGTCAAGTGTCCTTTTTGGTACTTTAACAACAAAATTCTGTTTGTGAAACTAAGATTTATTTGTTTGTTACTTAAATCCTTGCAAATTTGTTTATACTCTTCATACAGATGTGAGAGAGTGTAGTATGACGGAAAATACTTTTTTGAAGAATCTCGCCTTTAATAGTTGCTCTCATAGGCCAGGATAGACTGTGAGTGTTGGATTTGTAATTCCTGTAGCTCCAGTTGTATTTTGTTTGGTCGTTCATGGATGACTTATTCAATTTTTTCATTCTTTTGTTATGCCACAAACGGAAGCTTGCGACTTACGGACAACTACAGTAATAAAGTCATTTTCATCTGAGATTTTCGGAAAAACACTTTACACGCTGGAAACAATTCACCCGATATTCATAAACGATATTTGTGGTATACAAAACTGCATCTTCTGTTTATTAGGATCAGCAACTAGTTTTCTTGCGCTTGTCTTCTCAGTATTTGTAATAAGCCTGGCGAAGTAAGCAACTCTTCCGTTTTAAACGCCCCAATATTTTTTGAAGACATTTTGCTGCTATTCATCAGAAATATGACTTCCTCTCTTCATTTTAAACGCATCCATCTTTTCTTTTCTTGGAAGTTTGAAAACTTATTACAATTCCATTACGTATAATGCAACAACGTTCACTTTGTTCTAACAATCCTATGAATATTTTGCTGGCAACAAGAATTCGCGTGATAATGTAAAAGCAATATCGCTCACATTGTTATGTATAAAAAGGAATTTTTAAACAAGTACTGAACCCAGGGTGCATACAGACTCCTTATACTCCTTATGAACAAAATACTCCTTACAAGAGAAACTCCGCATCGCACACCCCTCATTCTGTGGAAGGATGGCGCAATGCATAGCTGGTCACAAAACTGACTACAGGCCAAGCACAAAAAGTATACGAAAATATGAATAAAAGGAAGCAAAATAAACAATGCACACTCCAAGTGTCTCCTATGCCACATTAAGGAAGCAGCTGCAGCAAACCTTGTGCTGCTATGGTCATCATTTCAGACTACTAAAGAGAAGATCGTGCGTTCTAATCACATTGTGAAACCAAATATTTATTTCGTTTCTGTCACAACATTATGGACTATCCGTCATGTCACTGAAGCCTCTGATCTCTATTTGTAGACCTGACAATTTTCATATTATACATTAGTTACAGAATACAAGTCATGTGGTAATATATTACTATCACAAGCAAATGTGATGAATAGTGAGTGTAGGCGAAATTCTGCATAGACTGCTGATCCATCAAAAACAACAAACAGGTGGGAACTATGACATAACAAAGGCTCCTCACCTAGTAGCAACACCACCTAGAGACAAGCCTTGTTACGTCACACCGAACAGGCCATGGCCTACGAGAAAGACAGGCCCTAGCGCAGTTGTCATGCAAGGTAGTTCCGAGTCGGCGCGATTGCTATCTCAGTGGCTGTCCCGAGGCCAACGAGAGAGGCCACGGCGCTCCTGTCAAATTACATAAGCAAAGTAGGCCTGAGCCGGCACGATCGCTAGCGGATTGGCCGGGCGCTGGGGCACAGCACACTGCCTCGTAGCGGCAGGCCACTCAGCTAGCGATCATGCCGGGTCAGGTATACCTTGCTTACGTATTTTGACAGGCGCGCCGCGGCCTGTCTTTCTCGTTGGGCTCGGGCTGTCTGCTATGACACAGTGGACTGTGCTCCCAGCGGCCGGCCAATCGGCTAGCGCTCACGCCGGCTCAGAATTACCTTGCATGACAACAACGCTGGGGCCTGTCTTTCTCGTAGGCTTCGGAACAGGCCGCGACCGCAAACTGACTGGCTGGCCGCTGGGGCGCATCCAACACCGACTGCTTCGTAGCGGCCAGCCAGTAAGCTGGTAGTCATGGCCTGTGATAAGGTCTTGTATCTAGATGGGTTGCTTATAGTCGCGATGTAAATTACTGGTGGAAACTGATGATCTCAGACACAAACCTCGCAAACGCCACAGGAAGCAGTAGGTCCGATGCCAGGTAACCTCGACGTAGTATGGGGACACTAACAGGGAGCGATACCGCACAATAAACTTAGCTCCGGTGAGGGCAGTGGCGGGTTGGACCAAGACTGTTTTGGCTCCCCTGAGAAAATCAATGGGGACGCTACGCCTACATAAACACCTAAACACACGACGTCAGTCAACTACCGTGCACCAATGAGAGAGAGAGAGAGAGAGAGAGAGAGAGAGAGAGAGAGAGAGAGAGAGAGAGAGAGAGAGAGGATTCCTGCTGACAAGGTTCCCTGGCTGGTAGTTAACTGTTCGTGACAACATGTTATTTTTCGTGAGCAATATGAATCTGCGGCCGCAGTGTCCGAGCGGTCTGCGGCCCGCCAGTCAGTCTGCACGTTCGGGGATTTCAATCTCCCCCCTCAGGCATGAATGTTTGTGTCGTCTTTAGTATAAGGTAGTTCATAAGTAGTTTGTAAGTTTAGGCCTTTAGGGACTGATGACCCCGCAGTTACGTGCCTTAAGCTTAACAAACATTTGAACATTTTAACACAAATCCAGCATTTTAGAATGCGAGCATAACAATATCAATGAAATCTGGGGATATCCCAGCCACGAAAACCCATAGGATAATACTTCATTTCATGATTAGTTCCTACATTTGTTGATAATTAGAAAGTGTGGTGAGGGCTGCGGCGTACTACCCGTGCGTTCTGGTGCGCCTTGCTGTGGTGCGCGCAACCGTTCACCGTTGGGGGGTTTGAGTCCCCACTCGGGCATGGGTGTTTGTGTTGTTCTTACGTTAGTTTAAATAATTTGTAAGCTACGGACTAGAGACGTAGAGAAATAGGACCTATTCTATTCAGCCGTGGATCTATGCCACCTGTAACACAAGATACCCCACAAAAAAGCAGAAAATTTGGATTGTCTATAATTAGAGCGATTGTATGTGCAATAATGTGTGTTATGTGCATTGTATGATTTTGTATTGTTTCATTGTGTATATTACGTATGTAACCCACACATTGTTAATTGTTTCTTTTCATGATGGCTCAACTAACGAAATTCCAACGCGTGGTGATGGTCCTTTTCAAGCAATAACATCCGACATGGGGAATGAAGAAACGCTGGGGCATTTTGCCGCAATTCTTCAGTGCAATAAGTCAAAATCAGTTTTCCAATTTGTCAGTACTGAAGTCGGGACACCTGCTACAAAAGTACTATAGCGAGGATCTGGCATGACGTGTCAAATCGCGACACTTCTGAAACGGAAAGTATCAGAGCTTGCTGTGACACAAGAAAGACAAAAAGACACAGCATCCAGTGTGAAATTGCTCGTCAACTACACATATTTAAAGGTTCAGTATTTCGCGTTATACAAACACCTGCATTGAAATGTTACAGAAGAACAAAGTATAATATTCTTACTAAAGCACATTAGGCAGCTCGAGAAGTGAAATGGACGTCTGATATAACGTTTCCATGGACATCGTAAGTAGAAACAAGTATTGTTTTCTGATGAAGCGTGTTTCTCCAAGCTCCGCTAAACCGGCAAAATGAACGAATTTTTCGTGCTTCTCAAGTTAAACATTTCCAAGAAAGATCTAAAGGTGGAATTTAAGCAACAGCCATCAATCACGTGCTACAGTGCGGTCTCTCGGCATGGCAAAACAGAATTATGGTTCACTGAAGGCGATGCACCAGATCAAGGACACCCGTCAAGATACAGGATAAACAAGAAAACCGTGAACCAGTTGGTGTATAGAGACGAGATGTTCCAGACATTAACACAGTTGTGGGTGATCACGAATGGACATGGCAACAGGACGGTGCGAAGGGACATACAGTAATGGATACTGAGACATGAATAAGAATTAATACTCCTGACTTCATCGAACAATCTGGCCAGTCCAGATCTCAACATGACGGATTATTGCATTTGGGATATACTGTTACAGAAGGTTCAAGTGCACAGGAGAGGCATCAATTTTGATGATCTGAAAGCTGTAGTGACATACCCCCGGAACAATGTTACATTCCAAACTATCCAGAATGCCACAGGACATTGGTTACAATGTCTACGCCGCTGTGTGGAAGCCAAAGGGAATCATTTTGAGTACTTGCATTGATTATGAACATTCGAATGACAGCGTCAGATAATATTAACATGAAAAATATAAACTAGATGGTGTCCAGTTCATATTACAGAATAACGAAATTTCCTGCTTTTTGTAGGGAAGCCTGCAGTATACGTAGAACGCAGTATTTTGAACGGGCTTTCTGCTTATTGTTTTCAGCTGTTGTCAGGGAAGAAATACATGTGAAGGGCTGAGGACACTATACAACTGCGCGGCATATTCCACTCATATATTAGTGAGTAATTTGTTTTGGAAAGACATTAATAAAAAAATCCTTGCAGTTGATATGGATTGGAGACTCCTAGGATTTTTTCTTGCCAGCTCTGAATGCACTGACTAAACCTGGAAGAATACTATTATTGGATAAGATTATACACATGGTGTCTGTCCTTTTGGACATATTCATGATTGTATGTATACCTCCAACAGGCAAATGACAAGTCTCTGTGTGGATGCACAAATACGCCCAATCCCTTGCTGGAATATAGTTACAGTTGCGACCATCAGGAAGAATGGGAAGGGTGCACTACCATCATGGAATGCGATGAATTGAAAATTTGGACTGGACAAGAAGCCCAACTGATTAAGATGTCCACTGCCCCAAAATTGGAAATCCAGGTTCGAATCCTGGTGCAGCACAAATTTTCAAATTCTTACTATTATTTATCACTCCCATGAACCACAGACATTGCCGAGGTGGGGTAGCTTGCGAGCCTCAGATACAGATAGCAATACCATAGGTGCAACCACAGTGGAGGGGTATCTGTGGAGATGCCAGACAAATGTGTGGTTCCTGAAGAGGGGCAGCAGCCTTTTCAGTAGTTACAGGGGCAACAGTCTGGATGATTGACTGAGCTGGCCTTGTAACACCAGCTAACATGGCTTTGCCATGCAGTTACTGCGAACGGCTGAAAGTGAGGGGAAACTACAGCTGTTACTTTTCCTGAGGACATGCAGCTCTACTGTATGAACATAATGATGGCATCCTCTAAGGTAAAATAGTCCGGAGGTAAAATAGTCCACCATTCGGACCTCCAGGTGGGGACTACTCAGGAGGATGTGATCATCAAGAAAGACAACACTGGCATTCGACAAATCAGAGCATGGAATGTTAGATATCTTAACTGGGCAGGGAAATTAGAAAATTTAAAAAGATAAATGGATTGGTTGAAGTTAGATACAGTGGGGATTAGTGAAGTTCGGTGGAAAGAGGAACAGGATTTCTGGACAGGTGAGTACAGGTTTATAAATACAAAATCAGTTGGTAGTAATTACAGGAGTAGGTCTGATAATGAATAAGAAAATAGGAATGCGGGTCAACTACTATGAGCAACACAGTGATCACATTATCGTAGTCAAGATAGATACGAAGCCAATGCCGACCACAGTAGTACAGGTTTATATTCCAACTAGCTCTGCCAATGAGGAGATCTAAGAAATATATGAGCAGCTCAAGGAAATTATTCAGACAATTAAGGGAGAGGAAAACTTAATTGTTATGGGAGACTGGAATTCAATAGTAGGACATGGAAGGGACGGGAAGATGATAGGTAAATATGGTCTGGGCAACAGGAATGAAATAGGAAGATGTTGGCACGAATCATAATTTAGTTATAACAAACACCTGGTTTAAGAATCACGAAAGACGGTTGTATACATGAAAGAGACCAGGCGACACTGGGAGATATCAGATAGATTTAATAATGGTAAGACAGGTTTTGGAACCAGGTTTTGAACTATAACACATACCCAGGGGCTGATATAAACTCTGACCATAACTCAGTTGTCATGAATTGTAGGCTGAAACTGAAAATAACTACAGAAAGGTAGGAAAATGAGATTGGGCCTGGATAAATTGAAGGAACCTAAAGTTCTTGAGAATTTCAGAGGGAGCTTTAGGCAACAGTTGACAGAAACGGGGGAAAATAAAACAGAGGAGGAATGGGAATATAAAACAGAGGAGGAATGGGTAGTATTGAGAGATGAAATGGTGAAGGCAGCAGAGGACATAATAGTTAGGAAGGCAAAACCTACAAAAAAATACCCGAATTTCACAGGACACACTAAATTTAATTGATGAAAGGAGAAAATATAAAAATGCAGTAAATGAAACAGGCAAAACGGAGTACAAAGACTAAGGAATGAGATTGACAAGAAGTGCAAAATGGCTAAGCAGGAGTGGCTAGAAGGCAAATGCAAGGATGTAGAAGAATTATAAATAGGGGGAAAATAGATACAGCCAACAGGAAAATGAAAGATATTTGGAGATAAAACAGCTCTATGAATATAAAGAACACAGATGGAGAAACAGTTTTCAGCAAAGAAGGGAAAGCTGAAAGGTGGAAAGAGTATATAGAGAGGCTCTATGAAGGAAATGAACTTAGGGACAATATTGTAAGGAAGGGGAGAAAATGTAGATGCGGATGAAATCGGAGATACTCTACTGAGAGATGAATTTGACAGAGCACTGAAAGACCTGAGTTGAAACAAGGCCCCTGGAGTAAACTGTTTCACCTGGTGTGTAAGATGTATGAGACAGGTGAAGTACCCTCAGACTTTAAGAAAAATGTTATAATCCCCATTCCAAAGAAAGCAGGTGCAGTCAGGTGTGAAAACTACAGAACCATCAGTTTAATAAGCCATGGTTGCAAAATATTAACACGAATTATTTACAGAAGGATGGAAAAGCTGGTAGAAGCCGACCTCCAGGATGATCAGTTTGGGTTCAGGAGAAATGTAGGAACAGGGGAGGCAACACTCACTTTACGACTTATCCTAGAAGCTAGATTAAGGAAAGGCTAACCTACATTCTAGCTTTTGTAGATTTGGAGAAGGCTTGTTGATTGGAATAAATTCTTTCAAGTTCTGAAGCAAGCAGGAGTAAAATATAGGGAGCATAAGGTTATTTACAACTTGTACAAAAACCAGACAGCGGTTGTCAGAGTTGATGGGCAGTGGTTGGGAAGGGAGTGTTGTAGCCTTTCTCCTATGTTATTGTACAATGAGCAAGCTATAAAGGAAAGCTAGTAAAAATTTGGAGAAGTTCAGGGTGAAGAATTAAAAACAGCGAGGGACCTGGAAGAGCAGCTGAACAGAATGGACAGTGTGCTGAAAGGTGCATATAAGATGAACATTAACAAGAGAAAAACTAGGGTAACGGAGTGCAGTCCAAGAAAATCAGGTGATGCTGAAGGAATTAGATCAGGTAACGAAGTAATAAAGGAGGTAGATGAGTTTTGTTACTTGGGCAGTAAAATAACAAATGATGGTCGCAGTACAGAGGATATAAAATGCAGAATGGCAATGGGTAGAAAAGCGTTCTTGAAAAAGAGAAATTTGTTAACATCAAATATTGACTTAAGCCTAAGGAAGTCCTTTCTGAAGGCATTTGTATGGAGTGTTGCCTTGTATTGGAGTGAAACATGGACGATAAACAGTGCGGCCAAGAAGAGGATTGAGGTTTTTGAAATGTGGTGCTACAGAAGAATGCTGAAGATTAGGTGGGTGGATCGCGTAACTAATGAGGTGGTACTGAACGGAATTGGGGAGAAAAGGAATTTCTGGCATACCTTGACTGAAAAAGGGATAGATTGGTAGGACTCATTCTTAGATATAAAGGAATTGTGAATTTAGTGTTGGAGGGAAGCGTGTGGGGTAAAAACCGCAGAGGAAGATCAAGAGATGGATACTGTAAGCAGTTATACATTGCCGTTCTTATGTGGAGTTGAAGAGGCTTGCTCAGGACAGGGTATTGTGGAGAGTTGCATCAAACCAGTCTCTGGACTGAAGACCACCACCACCACCACCACCACCACCACCACCACCACAACAACAACAACAATTATTGGATATTAAAACAAAAAAAAAAAAACCTTTAGAACGTTATTATATATGAACAACTTCTGTTCAACGCTGTACACCTTGGAACATATTCGTGTAAAAGGTACAAGTTAATGTGCAAACTTTTATCCCTTTCCCAGAGAAGAACTGCATTTTCAGAATTTTTACCCAAATCCACAAAGATATAACCCTAATCATTAGCTAACTTATACCGCAAACGTTTCTCTACACAAGATTTGATATTTCTGAATTCATTGCACACAGGGTTGCCAAAGTGGATCTGGTCCAACAAAAATAAATAAATAAATAACATTCAAAATGTTGGGATTTTGCGGTTGTTCACAGCAGAAATTAATATAATAAGTAAATGTTAATTTTCATTTTTAAAATACAACTGCCTACAAAAAGCCTTCACTGGCAGATACATATTTAATTTACATTAGTTTCTGCAGAATCCACCAATTTGGGCGCTAAGAGTATTCACAAGGGGGACTTCCATCGCAACCCACTCAGATTTAGCACCAAGTTGGCACAGTCAGAAACTGAACACAGATTGAACTCGAAAATAAGAAGTTATTATGAACTGTCAAAAGGAAGAAAAATTTAAACATTGAGCTGTTCAAGCACATGATTTGCAACCTGGAGTAAGCATCAAAAATCATTTTGACTTTGTTATGGTGCTGGACTATGAGGCAGGAGATCCGTGTTTAACACTCCGTGGTGCTGTATATTTCATTTATTTATTTATTTTTTACAAATTATCAACTGTCCATCCGGTATTTGACATGAGTGTTCATTGTATTCAATTTTGTGTCTGTGTTGTAGTGTTAAGTCAGTACAGGCAAGCATTTGATTAGCTGCTGAAAGGTAGTGGCTTTTGATTGGAAGCCACAAACGTTTTATGACAATACGATAGCCGAATCCTCCACGGAAAAACACGACAGATCAGATACAACACTTGTTACAGTATGTGCATCATAGGTTAGGCATCTCTTATCGGCAAACTTATATGCCTGGCAAGTCTGTGAGACAGGGGCACATGTAATGGAGACAATCGAATTCTTCATATATCCAATGTGGCAATAATAATAATAATTTCATGTGGCTCAGTGGCCTGGTGGAAGTTCTTCAACTGGACACCACTTTGGACACTTACGTGTCCCTAATTCACGCCAATTATTCAACGGAGAAAGGAGACCTACAGTTTAAGGCAGAATCGGAACCATGTGTGATTTCTGGCGACACCACACATCGTTGAGAGGTGAAGGCTGACAAATCGAAGATCCGGCCAGGTTTCCACTCTATTGCTTCACTCAGAGTCCAGAGTCCAAGACAGCGGCAATCGGCAGTCCACAATCATAGCTACAGGCAGTCCACAATCATAGCTACAGGCAGTCCACAATCAAAGCTACAGGCAGTCCACAATCAAAGCTACAGGCAGTCCACAATCAAAGCTACAGGCAGTCCACAATCAAAGCTACAGGCAGTCCACAATCAAAGCTACAGGCAATCAAAGAAAATGAGAAAGAGATACCGACAATCCAAATTATCCACAATAAAACTTATCCTGAGATGTAATAGGTAAGCTACAGAGCTAAATTTTTACTACTTATAACAAATTCTTTTATTAGAACATCAACTGTTAAATGCCAGTTTGTGATCTCAGAGTGTGTGTAATATAAGGAACATGATTTCTAGATAAAGTAATGGTTAAGAGAAGATATATACATTGCTAGGAAGACAAACAAATAACATTTCATAATAAAATAGGAAAATAAACAAAAGCACATGGCAATGAAACAAACTTGCTAATATGCACCTTAGGAAAACAAAGTGAAATAGTTTGCTTAGAGATATATTCTATTGTATATTTGAGTAGGAACTGGCTATGAAAAAAAACAAAAAAACACAAATATAATAAATGTTTCAAATATAAACTTGCCAGCATGGGCAGCATTGTAGATTAACTAAGCCTATATGAAATATTCCCGTGTTCTTGTATACAGAAAAAACAACTAATACTTCATTTCATTATTCTGTACATGGTAGGAAAATTTGCCCCACACTATTTTTCAAGGTATTAGTATAAACAATGTATTGTTGTATTTTATAGTTAGCATATTTCAGATCTGCAAGCCAATATATGAAAGCAGGATTATTATGAATTGATGTAAATTGATAATTACCTTAATTTTGAATGTAAAGCTGCTATTATCTTGCCATAACAGGGCCAAACTAATTGTTTTTCATATCTTTGATAGTTGTAACAATACATTGTATTGTAGGCCAGACTATGAAAGGAGGCCACACAAAAATCGAAAAAGGCAGTCTTTATAACAGCTTTCCAAGCCACTATGCCGGTTTGGGCATCAATGTACATATTGTAATGCATTGTAGGGTAAAAGTGAGAGAAATTAAACAGCTTTACAGGTACCTGGTGTTTGCTCTGAGTTCTTTCCTTAATTTTGATGCACACATAAAATAGAAAACATTTCTCTAGCTGCACGTATACGGGATGAATTCTAAGAATTCCTGTAAGCAGGTTATGTAGATGCTGTGTTTTAAGAAGATTCAGATCCATGAGATATCAAGGTAACTGTCCTGAACTTTCATGCTGTGTAGATTTATTAAGACATGAAGACCACAATCACCGAGTCGGTGTACAGAACACCGTAAGGTTGTAACGTTTTACTCCCCAACCCAAGTTGTGCACAATCAAAATAATTGACAACCAACATATCCATATTTTGTGATATTCCTACATAAAATCCCGATATTGATCCATAATAATACCGATATTTCGTTAGAATATTTTCTCCTATTTCAGAGAGCCAATATGATTGTTATTTATTGTTTTCATTTCTGTGAGAGATCGCATCTGCATCACGAGCAATACATTTACTTGCAACGGTAATTTACACTTACCGCATGACTTACATATAATCAGTGGCGGACTAGTGGGGAGGGGGGGTCGCTTAGGGCCTCTTCTCTTGGGGGCCTCCAAATACTTCGAAAGGGGTGTGTGTGTGTGTGTGTGTGTGTGTGTGTGTGTGTGTGTGTGTGTGTTTTTTAGTGCCTTTGGCCTCTCTATGTAGGGCCTCCAAATATCTCAAGCTTTTTTCTTAGTCACGTTCCTCTCGTCCTGGGAGGTCCTCCAAATCTCAAAATTTACTTTTTTATATTAATACATGCATTTTTAAATGGACAAGGGCCCTTATTTTGTTCTGCCGCCGCCCTGGGCCTCCTACAGCCTTAGTCCACTACTGCGTATAATATGAAAATTTTGAAGGGTACAAAAAGAGAATAGGGATGTCAATGACCAAACAAACATTTATCAATTTTATGAAAAATTAAATGTAAAAATACATAGACTGAAGGTGGTCTGAACACGGACCGCCAGCATCGCAGTCCATCGCCACAGAAAAACACCACTGCGTCTAGAGCTACATTTGACATTCGATGCAAGTCTAGCACTTCACCATTAATTGTTTCTATTTTCCTGTTTTATTTCACAGTTCCACACAAATCCTTCTTTTCGTACTTGATCTGTGATCAGTTTTTGATGGGCTATCCGCTGCATCATCTTATCAAAAAATCTGAGAGGGGTGCAATGCGGGAGTTTCCCTTCTCAGAAATGCTTTAAAATTCAAATAATTTTAATCAAAGCCAAACTCAATTTATATTAAACAAAGTCCACTCCATTGACAAGTTGTCAAATTTTTAAGTTTCTGTTCATTTGCCCATGAAAATAATGCCAAAATTTTGTCACTTGACATGTCCATGTGCTTAGGAAGATGTTTGTTCTGTTCGAGGACAAAGCGAATGAAATCGTGTGGCAAATTCAAATTATTGTTTTGTACAGAATATTATGAAAATCTGTTTGTTGGAGATAATATTTTTATTTGGAGTCTGGATGTCATGAGAAATGTCGGAAGAATTCAGACGAATCTTGACCATCTTGGCAACCCTAACTGCACATAATATAGTGGTTATTTCTGGATTTTCCCCCCAGAGACCAGCAAATTATCATGAGCATTTATTAAGCACTAAAATTGTGTTAGGTTTGGGAATGTTTTGTGTGATTGAAGAGCAATAAAACTCAAAATCTTTACATATTTCTTTATTAGATAGGATAGAAATACAATTATATTCAAAAAGGTATACATTTAGTAATACATATAAAATCAAAATTTTATGGCAAGAAGTTCATTACCATTAATTTTTGATGCAATTTTGAGAACACTTATTCTTTAGATTATTATTCCTTTGCCGTGAGGAACACCCCTTGCATTACAGTGAGTGGTTAAGGGTTTTGTTCAGACAAAGACTACATCTATCATCACATTTACTTGCGACGGTAATATATAATTCCCACATGTATAAAACAACTTCAAAGACCACAAAAGAAGAACTGAGATGTCAATGATCAAATGACCAGTTGACTATTTTGTGAAAAACGAAAAGTGAAAATACATAGACTACAGATGGTTTGAACATGGACCTCCAACTTCGCAGTCACAATCACCACAGAACCACGACACCACGGGTCAAATTAGATCCAAAATTGATGGGAATTTTTGTATGTACAACATTTAAATCCATTTCCAAGGTATTAGGGTCTTTAATATTTTCAACAGCACTGTCACTTGTCATTATAGCCAATTATGCAGCTCATTCATGGATTTATTGGAAATTTAGCTGTATCTGGTACTTCATTTGGTATACCAGAGTAGGTTAAAATGCCGTCACAATTTACCTTTGACTTGCCGTTCATTAGGGTTGACTTAATAGTAGTATTAAAATCGGGACAATATCCACAAACATCCAGTCACAAGATGGGGTTGAAAAAGGACTTTAAACACCTGGAAAAATTAAACTATGAATCACTAGTGAGCGTATCATGCTTAAGATACCCTAACACGCTTAATTCAGTATGTAATGAATAATAATAATAATAATATGGTGACTATATATTGTGCGAAAATGCGAGGCCGAGAACAGCACAATTTTTATTGATGTCTTGAGACTGTCAGTTAGAAATCTGCTTTCGTATCGTATATGTCAATGCTCAGAGGTATTAATTTGTATTGCAGTTGACAAAGGGAGATCGTGGGACTGAGTCACACTGATTGGTTGAGCTGTGTCAGCAGCAGTTAGACGAGTCTTTCCAATACCTAAAATATATATCCTGAGTGGTATATAAGAAAAGAGAACATGCTCCCTAAACATTTTACACTACACTACATTACAATCAAGCTTGAGTAACATTCCGTGCTATACTCTATTAGACTTAACTATGAAAACATACAGTGCACAAGTGCACGGTATGTATATATTCGAAAAATCCGCATGCCAGTTTGCATTTATTCTGAGGCCTATACCATATATCAGATTCTACTGATCAAAGAGGAAATGGCGAAACTTGTGCATAGCCCTTGACCTAGTGCTCATCATCAGAAGTAATTAAACTGAAGTAGAGGCAATGAATTAAAATTTATGTCACGGCCACGATTGGAACCCGAGACCTCCTGTTTACTAAGCAGACCCATAACCATTAGGCCACCGACACTAAATGGATACAGCAGTCACTGTATCCATTTTATGTGTTTTTTTTTTTTTTTTTTTTTTTTTTTTTTTTTTTTTTTTTTTTTTTTTTTTTTGAATGGTTTTAGGGCGCACAACTTCTATGGTCATTAGCGCCCAGCCAAGAACATAGATTCACTATGATCTCCAAAAAAAAAAAAAAAAAAAAAAATGGCAAGTGTCAAAACATCAACAAGAAGCTAAAAACAAAAGATAACAGACAATTAAAAGGGTTAAATATCCTTCAATAAGTTGGCCAAGTTGATAAAACGCAAAACTCGAGCAGCTGCTCATGTGTCATCAGCTAAAATTTCCTCCAGAGTAGACGGAAAGTGAAGGGCTAAACAGAGATAATTAAAATTGGAACAAGACAGTAAAACATGTCGCACTGTCAGCAGTTCACCGCAAGAGCACAGCGGTGCAGGGTCGGCGGAGAGCAAGTGACGGTGGCTGAAACGGCAGTGACCGATCCGCAGCCGGGCCAGGATGACCTCCTCTTGCCGAGAGGGGCGTGAGGAGGTCCTCCAAGCGGTCGGGATCGGTTTTACAGTTCTCAATTTATTGTTGTACATTGAAAACCAAGCACTGTGCCATTGCGACACGATACTTCGGCGAAGAGCCCGTTGAACATCGTCCGATGGGACGCAAAAGGTAGCCATGCGAGGCAAATTAGCTGCGGCTTTGGCTGCTATGTCGGCGGTCTCATTCCCAGGCACACCCACGTGGCCAGGGACCCACAGGAAAGAAACGTGACAGCTGCCATCTGCTAGCAACTGGAGGGAGCATTGAAGCCGATACACAAGAGGATGGTTCGAGAAAGGGTCCTTAAGACTCTGCAGGGCACTAAGGGAGTCCAAACAAATGGCATAGAAAGGTTGGCGGTGGCAGCAGGTGTACAAAACGGCTTGTATTGGAACCGGTTGTCCCCGACGACGAAGGCAGATCCAACACCGGCAGTGCTCTTGGAACCATCAGTGTAAATAAATATGGCACTATCGAACCACGAACGGAGTTCGACAAGCCTCGAGCGGTATACCAAATCCGGAGTGCTCTCCTTGGGGAGCAAACTAAGTTCGAGGTGTGTGTGAACCTGGGCCTGATGCCACGGTGGCAATGGGCTTTCGCTCAACCGAAAGGTGAAGGAAGGGTAAAATCGAGTCGCTGTAGTAGGCGGCGAAACCAAACTCCAGGTGGAAGCAAGGCAATCGCAGACAACTGATATTGGCGATCGAGTGAGTCGTCAAAAAATAATTGGTAAGATGGATGGTTGGGCATCGACCGCAGGCGTCATGCGTACTGACACAAGAGTATGCCACGCCGAGTGGTCAAGGGTAATACAGCAGCCTCGGCATACAGACTTTCAACAGGGCTGGTATAAAATGCACCGGTCGCAAGACATAAACCGCGATGGTGGATAGAGTTGAGACGGCGGAGAATCGACGGCCATGCAGAAGAGTATACAAGGCTTCTGTAGTCGAGCTTCGACTGAACAATGGCCTGGTAAAGGTGAAGCAGGATGGTACGATCTGCTCCCCATGACATGCCACTGAGGACACGAAGAACATTAAGGGATTGGGCACAACGGGCAGCCAGGTAGGACACGTATGTGGACCAACAAAGTTTCCGATCCAACATGAGTCCCAAGAATTTCTTAGTCTCCACGAAAGGGAGAGCAACAGGGCCGAGACGTAGAGAAGGTGGAAGAAATTCCTTGTATCTCCAGAAGTTTATACACACAGTTTTCTCAGTGGAGAATCGGAAGCCGTTTGCGATGCTCCAGGAATATAGACGGTCAAGACAGCGTTGGAGAGAACGCTCCAAGAGACACGTCCGCTGGGCGCTACAATAAATTGCGAAATCGTCAACAAAGAGAGATCCGGAGACGTCGGCTGAAAGGCAGTCCACGATCGGATTGATTGCAATGGCAAAGAGCGCCACACTCAAGACGGAGCCCTGTGGTACCCCATTCTCCTGGCAAAAGGTATCTGACAAAACAGAGCCCACCCGTACCCGGAACTTGCGATCCGCCAAAAACACTTGAATGAAAAGAGGAAGGCGGCCCCGAAGGCCCCATGTGTGCAATGTGCGGAGAATGCCCGCTCTCCAACAGGTATCGTATGCCTTCTCCAAGTCGAAGAACACGGCTACTGTTTGACGCTTCTTTAGAAAGTTGTTCATAATGAAGGTCGACAACGTAACGAGGTGGTCAGCAGCAGAGCGGTGTCGACGAAAACCGCATTGGATATTAGTCAGGAGGCAGCGAGATTCGAGGAGCCAGACCAACCGAGCGTTAACCATGCGTTCCATCACCTTACAGACGCAGCTCGTCAGAGAAATGGGACGATAACTGGAAGGAAGGTGTTTGTCCTTCCCTGGTTTGGGGATGGGGACAACAATGGCTTCACGCCAACTTGTGGGAACATGACCTTCAGTCCATATGCGATTGTAGGTACTAAGAAGAAAGCACTTGCCCGCAGGAGAGAGGTTCTTCAGCATCTCAATGTGAATGGAATCGGGCCCGGGAGCAGAAGACCGGGACAGGGCGAGAGCACGATCTAGCTCCTGCATGGTGAAGGCGACGTTATAATTTTCACGATTAAAAGAGCGGAAAGAAGGCGGCCGTGCCTCCTCTACCTGTTTGCGAGGGAGAAAGGCAGGGTGGTAATGGGCAGAGCTCGAAACCTCCGCAAAGAAACGACCCAATGCGTTTGAAACATCAGCTGGGTCCACGAGGACCGCGTTCTCCACGGTCAGGCCAGGAATCGGGGAGTGGACCTTGATGCCGGACAAACGGCGTAGGCCACCCCAGACAACCGTGGAGGGAGTAAAACGGTTAAAAGAACTAGTAAAAGCTGTCCAGCAAGCTTTCTTGCTGTCGTTTATGATACGACGGCACTGCGCTCTCATACGTTTGTAATTGATGCAATTCTCCAAAGTTGGGTGGCGGCGGAAGGTGCGTAAGGCACGGCGTCGGGCTCGAAGCGCGTCGCGGCAGGCTGCAGTCCACCAAGGGACCTGGACACGACGTGGAGAAGAGGATGTACGAGGTATGGAACGTTCAGCAGCAGTGAGAATAACCTCTGTGAGGTATTCGACCTGACTGTCACAGTTGGGAAAATGCTGATTGTGAAAAACAGCCATGGAAGAATAAAGCCCCCAGTCGGCTTTAGAAATGTTCCAACTGGTGGGGCGTGGAGATGGGGAATGATGTAGGAAGTGGATGATACAAGGGAAAATGGTCACTCGAGTACGTGTCAGAAAGTGCATACCACTCAAACCGACCGGCAAGCTGAGGAGTGCATATTGTGAGGTCTATATGGGAATAAGTGTGTGTTGTGTCAGAAAGGAAGGTCGGTGCACCGGTGTTGAGGCAGACAAGATCGAGGTGGTGGAGAATGTCCACCAAAAGGGAGCCTCTCGGACAAGGTGCCGGAGAGCCCCATAGGGGGTGGTGGGCATTAAAGTCGCCTACCAACACGAAAGGTGAAGGGAGCTGGTCAACCAGGTTTAGCACATCTGCCCTAGTAAGGGCAGATGACGATGGCGAATATATATTACAGAGGGAGAAGGTAAATGTGGATAAGGTGATGCGGACGGCAACTGCCTGTAGGTGAGTGTGCAAGGAAATGGGATGGAAATAGACGTCGTCTCGAAGGAGCATCAGAACCCCTCCATGGGCTGGGACACCTTCCACGGGTGGCAGGTCGAACCGCACAGAGGTGTAGTGTGGAAAGTCTGCACGATCACGTGGACGCAACTTAGTTTCCTGGAGGCAGACTAGAAGCGGGCAGTGCAATCGAAGGAGTAGTTTTAACTCCTCCCGATTAGAACGAATGCCGCGAATGTTCCATTGAAGGAGCGCCATGATAAAAATGAGAGAAGAAATAAGGATAAAAAACCAAGTAGCGAGCGGGGTCACCTCGACGGCCGCTGAGGACCGGATTTCGAGGGAGCACTGCTATCGCTGTCTGGGGGCAAAGGGTCATGTTCCATTGGTTCGACCGACGCGCCTGCCACCTCCCTGAGTTGAACAGGAGGGGCAGTTTCCACCGCCGGTAAAGGGCCGGGCGCCCGGCAAACGGAGCGTCCCGGTGAAACAGAAGACGGCCGAGGCCGGCAACTGTTGGACGGCGCGACAGATGGGTCACGCCTTGGCGGGGAAGGAGAGGAACTCTTTTTCTTGTCAGCTCTTCTGGAAGAGTGACGGCGGGAAGAGGCAGTTGATGGTTGGGAAGCCTGAGAATGCAGAAAATCCTCACGGACGGGTTCCTTTTTCAAGGTCCGGGCATCTTGTTTAGGTGCCCGCGGTTTACTAGAGTTTGACGAAGACTGTACCCTAGAAGCAGCAACAGGGAGCGGGGACGTGGAACGGGCAATCTTCGGGCTGGCGGATCGCACAACTGTGTCAGCGAAAGTGAAGTCACATGTCTGGGTACTGGAATCCTTGGTAGGTCGAGTTGAGGTGAGTACCTTACTGTATGTACCCGCTGGGAGGACAGTGGGCTTTCGACTCGCCAACAACTTACGAGCGGCAGATGTTGATACCTTCTCCGTGACCCGAATTTGCTGAATGATTTTTTCATCCTTATATACAGGGCAGTCGCGAGAGGAAGCCGCATGGTCGCCGTTGCAGTTAAGGCAGTGAGGGGACGGAGGTGGGCAATCCCCCTCATGGGCGTCCCTACCACAAGTGACACATTTTGCTGCATGTGGGCAATGTTCACGGGTATGGTTGTACCTGTGGCATTGGTAGCAGCGCGTTGGGTTTGGAATATAAGGGCGGACTGAGATAACTTCGTACCCTGCTTTGACCTTCGACGGGAGATCAACTCTGTCGAATGTCAAAAACACAGTACGAGTCGGTGTCAGCTGGTTATCTACCTTTTTCATCACCCTGTGGACGGCTGTCACACTCTGATCGGACATATAGGACCGGATGTCGTCATCAGACAACCCGTCAAGGGATCTCATAAAAACTACCCCACGTGACGAGTTGAGTGTGCGGTGCGCTTCTACTTTGACTGGAAACGTGTGTAATAACGTAGTCCGGATAAGTTTCTGGGCTTGGAAAGCACTGTCCACTTCCAGCAACAATGAGCCATTGCACTGACGCGAACAGGTTTTAACAGGGCCAGCAATTGCATCAACACCTTTCTGTATAACGAAAGGATTGACAGAAGTGAAATCTTTTCCGTCGGTGCGCGACACAACAAGAAATTTCGGCAAATTAGGCAGAGTCTTCTTTTGCTGAGGCGAATCTATCTTACGTTTCTGGGTCAATGTCAGTGAAGAAGAGAAGGAAGTCATTGCGGAAGTGTCCCCCGTGATTACCGGCGTCTCCGATGGCGCGCTCCTTCCTAGTGGGGGCCCTCTCCGAGGGCTTACCCGCCTTAGGTGATTGTTCACACCTCAGGTCACACCTCCCGAGAACAGACGGAGGGACCAATTGGCATGTTCGGAAGGTACCAGCTCGGGTAATCACCCCTCCCTGGGCGTGGCCTTTACCAGGGGGTACGTACGTGCCCTACTTGTCTACCCGGGGCGGGGAATTACGCGTTACCCCGTCACCTGCTACGCATGATAATGCGTGGGTCGGCCTTCAGACACGCACAGGGAGGAAAGAAGAAGAATAGAGGAAGTGAAGAGAAAGAAGGAAAGGTGTCTCAAACGCCGAGGCGGAGACTAATGAGGAGAAGAAGGCGAGGAGAGGACAAGGAGAGAGAGACAGAAACAAAGGGTAAGAAAGGAAGGAACCAAGGAATAAGAGAAACGACAACAAGAAAACACCTGAACTCGTGAAATACGCCCGTCTCCGGGCGAAGGCATAAACCGGGAGGGAAAGTGAAGCAGCCTGGGGCAGAAGAAAGGCTGCTCCGGCTCGGGGCCCCGTGCGCGCCACACACGTACCCACAAAAGAACTGTGGGCCCCCTGGGGGGGGGGGGGGAAAACCACCATGGCAGAATAGAGCCCCCATTCGGCTTTGGAGAGGTTCCGGCTGGTGGAACATGCAGAAGTAGTATGATGTAGTAAAGAAATTATGCAGGGGAAATGGTCGCTCGATTACCTATCAGACAGAACATACCATTCGAAACAATGTGCAAGTGGAGCAGTGCAAATTGCGAGGTCCAGATGGGAATAGGTATGCGACGTGTCGGATAGGAAAGTTGGTTCACCGGTATTTAGGCAGACAAGGTTAAGATGGTTGAAGATGTCAGCCAAAAGAAAGCCCCTCTGGCAAGGAGCTGGAGGGCCCCATAGAGGGCATTGAAGTCACCAATCAACAAAAACGGCGTAGGAAGCTTGGCAACAAGGTGCAGTAAGTCTGCCCTAAGAACGGCAGACGACAATGGGGTGTAGATGTTACAAATAGAGAAGGTGAATGCGGGGATGGTGACACTGACGGCAACCGCCTGTGGGGTAGTTTGCAGGGGCATAGGATGATAATAGATGTCCTCCCGAATGAGCAGCATAACACCTCCATGGGCAGGAATACCTTCCACAGGAGATAATTCCAAATGCACTGCATATCGTGTGGAAAATCGATACGATCGGTTGGATGGTCTTTCGTTTCTTTAAGAGCGACTATAGCAGGCAAAGCAATCGAAGGAGTAGTCTTAATTCATCCCCGTTGGAATGAATGCCTCTAATGTTCCACTGAAGGAGTGCCATAAAGAAAGCAAAGAAAGAAAGAAAGAAAGAAAGAAAAAGGGAGAAAGCAAGGTTTTTTTTTTTTTTTTTTTTTTTTTTTTTTTTTGTGGTTTTAGGGCACACAACTTCTACGGTCATTAGCGCCCAGAAAAGAGCATAGATTCGCTAGATCACAAAAAAATTGGTGACTGTCACAACATCAACAAGAGGCTAAAAACGAAAGATAAAAGACAATTAAAAGGGTTAAATATCCTTCGATAAGTTGGTCAAGTTGATAAAACGCAAAACTCAAGAAGCTGCTCGTGTGTCATCAGCTAAAATTTCCTCCAGAGTAGACGGAAAGTGAAGGGCTACACGGAGATGATTAAAATTGGGACAAGACAGTAGAACATGTCACACTGTCAGCAGTTCACCGCAGGAGCACAGCGGTGCAGGGTCGGCAGATAGCAAGTGACGATGGCTGAAACGGCAGTGACCGATCCGCAACCGGGCCAGGATGATCTCCTCCCGCCGAGAGGGGCGTGAGGAGGTCCTCCAAGTGGCCGGGATTGGTTTTACAGTTCTCAATTTATTGTTGTACATTGAAAACCATGCACTGTGCCAGGACGACACGATACTCCGGTGAAGAGCCCGTTGAACATCGTCCGATGGGATGCAAAAGGTAGCCATGCGAGGCAAAAGAGCTGCGGACTTGGCTGCTATGTCGGCGGTCTCATTCCCGGGCACACCCACGTGGCCAGGGACCCACAGGAAAGAAACGTGACAGCTGCCATCTTCTAGCAACTGGAGGGAGCGTTGGATCCGATACACGAGAGGATGGTTCGAGAAAGGGTCCTTATGACTCTGCAGGGCACTAAGGGAGTCCGAATATATGGCATAGAAAGGTTGGCGGTGGCGGCAGGTGTACAAAACGGACTGGTGGAGGGCAAAAAGCTCAGCCATGAAATTCGAGCACCGGTCAGGGAGCTTGTATTGGAACCGGTTGTCCCCGACGACGAAGGCAGATCCGACACCATCAGTGCTCTTGGAACCATCAGTGTAAATAAATATGGCATTATCGAACCGCGAACGGAGTTTGACAAGCCTCCAGCGGTATACCAAATCCGGAGAGCTCTTCTTCGGGAGCGAACTAAGTTCAAGGTGAGTGTGAACCTGGGCCTGATGCCATGGTGGCAATGGGCTTTCACTCAAACGAAAGGTGGAAGGAAGGGTAAAATCGAGCCGCTGTAGCAGGCGGCGAAACCGAACTCCAGGTGGAAGCAAGGCAATCGCAGACAACTGATATTGGCGATCGAGTGAGTCGTCAAAAAATAATCGGTAAGATGGATGGTTGGGCATCGACCGCAAGCGGCATGCGTACCGACACAAGAGTATGTCACGCCGAGTGGTCAAGGGTAATACAGCAGCCTCGGTATACAGACTTTCAACAGGGCTGGTATAAAATGCACCGGTCGCAAGACGTAATCCCTGATGGTGGATAGAGTTGAGACGGCGGAGAATCGACGGCCGTGCAGAAGAGTATACAAGGCTTCTGTAGTCGAGCTTCGACTGAACAATGGCCTGGTAAAGGTGAAGCAGGACGGTACGATCCGCACCCCATGAGGACACTAAGAACATTAAGGGATCGGGGCACAACGGGCAGCCTGGTAGGACCAGCAAAGTTTACGATCCAACATGAGTCCCAAGAATTTCGTAGTCTCCAGAAAAGGGAGAGCAACAGGGCCGAGATGTAGAGAAGGTGGAAGAAATTCCTTGTATCTCCAAAAGTTTATACACATCGTTTTCTCAGTAGAGAATCGGAAGCCGTTTGCGATGCTCCAGGAGTATAGACGGTCAAGACAGCGTTGAAGAGAACGTTCCAAGTAACACGTTCGCTGGGCGCTGCAATAAATTGCGAAATTGTCAACAAAGAGAGATCTGGAGACGTCGGCTGAAAGGCAATCTACGATCGGATTTATTGCAATGGCAAAAAGAGCCACACTCAAGACAGAGCCCTGTGGTACCCCATTCTCCTGGCGAAAGGTATCGGACAAAACAGAGCCCACCCGTACCCGGAACTTGCGATCCGCCAAAAACGCTTGAATGAAAAGAGGAAGGCAGCCCTGAAGGCCCCATGTGTGCAATGTGCGGAGAATGCCCGCTCTCCAACAGGTATCGTATGCCTTCTCCAAGTTGAGGGAACACTGCTACTGTTTGACTCTTCTTTAGAAAGTTATTCATAATGAAGGTCGACAACGTAATGAGGTGATCAGCAGCAGAGCGGTGTCGACGAAAACCGCATTGGATATTAGTCAGGAGGCGGCGAGATTCGAGGAGCCAGACCAACCAAGCGTTAACCATGCGTTCCATCACCTTACAGACGCAGCTCGTCAGAGAAATGGGGCGATAACTGGAAGGAAGATGTTTGTCCTTCCCTGGTTTCGGGATGGGGACAACAATGGCTTCACGCTAACTTGTGGGAACATGACCTTCAGTCCATATGCGATTGTAGATACTAAGAAGATAGCACTTGCCCGCAGGAGAGAGGTTCAATATGAATGGAATCAGGCCCGGGAGCAGAAGATCGGGACGAGGCGAGACAACAGTCTAGCTCCTGCATGGTGAAGGTGACATTATAATTTTCACAATTAAAGGAGTGGAAAGAAGGCGGCCGCGCCTCCTCTACCTGTTTGCGAGGGAGAAAGGCAGGGTGGTAATGGGCAGAGCTCGAAACCTCCGCAAAGAAACGGCCCAATGCGTTGGAAACATCAGCAGGGTCCACGAGGACTGCGTTCTCTACGTCAGGCCAGGCATCGGGGAGTGGACCTTGATGCTGGATAAACAACGTAGGCCACCCCAAATAACCGTGGAAGGAGTAAAACGGTTAAAAGAACTAGTAAAAGCAGTCCAGCAAGCTTTTTTGCTGTTGTTTATGATACGACGACATTGCGCTCTCATTCTTTTATAATTTATGTAATTCTCCAAAGTTGGGTGGCGGCGGAAGGTACGTAAAGCACGTCGCCGGGCTCTAAGCGCGTCGCGGCAGGCTGCAGTCCACCAAGGGACCGGAACACGACGTGGAGAAGAGGATGTACGAGGTATGGAATGTTCGGCAGCGGTGAGAATAACCTCTGTGAGTTAGTCAACCTGACTGTCACAGTTGGGAAAATTCTGATCTTGAAAAACAGCCATGGAAGAATAAAGCCCCCAGTCGGCTTTAGAAATGTTCCAACTGGTGGGACGAGGAGATGGGGAATGATGCAGGAAGTGGATGATACAAGGGAAATGGTCACTCGAGTATGTGTCAGAAAGTGCATACCACTCAAACCGACCCGCAAGCTGAGGAGTGTATATCTCAAGGTCTATGTGGGAGTAAGTATGGGTTGTGTCAGAAAGGTAGGTCGGGGCACCAGTGTTGAGGCAGACACGATTGAGGTGTTGGAGAAGGTCCACCAAAAGGAAGCCTCTCTGACAAGGTGCTGGAGAGCCCCATAGGGGGTGGTGGGCATTAAAGTCGCCTACCAACACGGAAGGTGAAGGGAGCTGGCCAACGAGGTGTAGCACATCTGCCCTACTAAGGACAGATGACGATGGCGAATAGACATTACAGAGGGAAAAGGTAAATGTGGATAGAGTGATGTGGACGGCAACTGCCTGTAGGTGAGTATGCAATGTAATGGGATGGTCATAGACGTCGTCTCGAATGAACATCAGAAGCCCTCTATGGGCTGGGGTGCCTTCCACAGGTGGCAGGTCGAAACGCACTGAGGTGTAGTGGGGAAAGTCTGCACGATCACTTGGACACAACTTAGTTTCATGGAGACAGACTAGAAGCGGGCAGTGCAATCGAAGGAGTAGTTTTAACTCCTCCCGATTAGAATGAATGCCGCGAATATTCCATTGAAGGAGCGCCATGATAAAAAAATGAGATAAGAAATAAGGATAAAAACGAACAAACAAGCGGGGTCACCTCAACAGCCGCTGAGGACCGGATTTCGAGGGAGCACTGCTATCGCTGTCTAGGGGCAAAGGGTTGTGGTCCATAGGTTCGACCGACGCGCCTGCCACCTCCCTGAGTTGATCAGGAGGGGCAGTTTCCACTGCTGGTAAAGGACTGGGTTCCCTGCAGACGGAGCGTTCCGCTGAAACAGAAGACGGCTAAGGCCGGCAACTGTTGGACAGTGTGACGGATGGGGCACGCCTCGGCGGGGAAGGAGAGGAACTCTTTCTTGTCGGCTCTTCTGGAGAGGCCTGAGAACGCAGAAAATCCTCACGGACGGGTTCCTTTTTTAAAGTCCGGGCATCTTGTTTAGATGCCCGTGGTTTACTAGAGGTTGACGAAGACTATACTTTAGAAGCAGCAGGAGGAAGTAGGGACGTGGAACGGGCAATCTTTGAGCTGGCGGATCGCACAACTGTGTCAGCGGAAGTAAAATTACAGGTCTGGGTACTTTAAGCCTTGGTAGGTCGAGTGGAGCTGAGGACCTGACTGTATGTGCCCGTTGGGAGGACAGTGGGCTTACGACTCGCCAACAACTTTCGAGCGGCAGATGTTGATACCTTCTCCGTAACCCAAATTTGCTGGATGACTTTTTCATCCTTATATACAGGGCAGTCTCGAGAGGAAGCCACATGGTCACCGTTACAGTTAAGGCAGTGAGGGGACGGAGGTGGGCAATCCCCCTCATGGGCGTCCCTACCACAAGTGGCACTTTTTGCTGCGTTAGGGCAAGTTTGACGGGTGTGGTTGTATCGGTGGCATTGAAAACAGCGTGTTGGGTTAGGTACATAAGGGCGGACGGAGATGACTTCATACCCTGCTTTGACCTTCGACGGGAGCCAAACGGAGATGATTTCATAGCCTGCTTTTATCTTCGAAGGAAGATCAACTTTGTCGAAGGTCAAGAAAACTGTTTGCGGCGGTGCTAAGTTGTTGTTAACTCTTCATCACTCAATGTACAGCTTTTACACCCTGGTCAAAAAGGTACTCCTGTAGTTCCTAATCGGACAGGCCGTTCAAGAGATTGTGAGAGCACAACTCCACCTCGACGAGTTTAAGGTACAATGAGGTTCGACCTTAACAGGAAAGGTGTGTAACAGTGTAGTGCGAAGCAGTTTCTGAACTTGAAAGGCATCTTCCGTTTCCAGCAAGTGTCCCATTTCGCTGGCAGGAACAAGTTTTAACAGGATCTGCAATCGCCTCGGCAACCCGTTGTATGACAAATGGATTCACTGATGTGAAACTTGGCCATCAGTGCGAGAAACAACAAGGAACTTTGGCAAGTTAGGCAAAATTTTCTTTGACTTGGATTCATTGTGTGTCCTTTACTGGGTAAATGCCAAAGTTGAAGAAGAAGTCATTGCGAAGTTGTCCCCCATGATTACTGGCGTCTCCGATGGAGCGGTTCTTCCTAATGGGGAACCCTAACTGAGCGCTCACCCGCCTTAGGTGATTGTTCACACCTCATGAGAAACAGACAGAGGGACCAATCGACACGGTCAGAAGGTTACAGCTCGGGTAATCACCCCTCCCTGGGCCTGGCCTTTACCAGGGGGTACATGCGGGCCCTACATGCCAACCCGGGGCTGAGACTTACACATCACCCAATCACCAGTTACGCAGCGAGTGCGTGGGTGGCCTTCAGGAACGCACAGGGAGGAAGAGGGAAAGGTTGAGTCTCAAACGCCGAGGTGGAGACTAGAGGAGGAGAGGAAGGCTACAAAAATACAGTAAGGAGGGAAGGCAGAAGCAATGTTTAGGAGAAGAGAAACCTAGAAAAGAAAAAAAATCTGGTACAAAAGATCACTTCCAAATCATATGGGACATCCATCTCTGGGTGAAGGCATAAATGGGGGGGGGGGGGGGGGGGACTGAAGCAGCCTGGGGTGGGAAGGAAGACTGCTTCAGCTCGAGGCCCCATGTGCGCCACACACGTACCCACAAAAGAGCTGTGGGCCCCCTGGGGGGAATCCGGACGGTGTAACACTGTGGCAAGATGTGCTGAGCATGTACCAAGGCATGTTTTCATCAAGAAAAGAGGAAGGAAGTGTGGGAAAAAATGGAAGGATGCGGGTCTTAAGGGAGTGGATGAGGAGTTATTCCAATCCCGGGAGTGGAAGGACTTACCTTAGGAGAAAGGAAAGGTAAGTCCGTGCCCGCATCCACGCGCACACACGCTAACACACCAAGGCAGACATTTGTAGAAAGCAAAGAAGTTGGACAGAGATACCAGCTGAGGCAGAAGCTCTGTCCAAAGAACAGAGGCAAAGATGTTATAGAATGTTGGGCAGGAATTTGAATTTAGCGGAGGCTGAAGTTGAGACCAGGTGGGCAAAGAGAAGAGAGAATATGTTGAGGGGCAAGTTCCCATCTCCAAAATTCTAAAGATTGGTCTTGGTGGGAAGTATCCAGATAACCTGGACAGTGTAACAATGTGCCAGGATGTGCTTGACGTGCACCAACGCATGCTTAGGCACAGGCTGATACTCATTACCAACAAACACTGTCTGCCTACGACTGTTCTTGTGAATGGACAGTTTGTTGCTGGTCATTCCCACATAGAACACTTCAGAGTGCACGCATGTCAGTTGGTAAATCATGAAGTGGCTCTGCCCTTGATCTTTTACACCTTCTGGGTTACGGGACTAGAATAAGTGGTGGTGGGAGGATGCATAGGGCAGGTTTTACAATGGGGCGGTTACAAGGGTAGGAGCCAGAAGGTAGGTAAGGTGGTTTGGGGGTTTCATAGGGATGGACTAGGAGGTTGCGGAGGATAGGTGGGCAGCGGAAAGACAGTCTCGGTTGAGTGGGATGGATCTCATTTCGGGTTAGGATTTAAGGAAGTTTTATCTTTGCTGGAGACCCACATTCAGAGTTTGATCTGGTCCCAGAAAGTATCCGGTGAAAAGAGGGGCACTTTTGGGGTTGTTCTTTGGAAGTTTCTGGGTTTGGGGGGATGAGGAAGTGGCCCTAGCAATTTGCTTCTGTACCAGATCAGGAGGATAGCCGTGGGATGTGAAAGTTGTTATTAGGTTATTGATGTACTGGTGCAGAGATTCGGGACTGGAGCAGACTTGTTTGCCACGAAGACCTAAACTGTAGGGAAGGGAACATTTGATGTGGAATGGATGGCAGCTGTCTAATGGAGGTACTGTTGTTTATTGGTGCGTTTGATGTGGACAGATGTGTGAAGCTGGCTGTTGGACAGATGGAGGTCGACATCGAGGAAAGTGGCATGGGATTTGGAATAGGACCAGGTGAATTTGATGCGACCAAAGGAGTTGAGGTTGGAGAGGAAATTCTGGAGTTGTTTTTGACTGTGAGTCCAGATCATGAAGATGTCATCCATGAATCTGTACCAAACTTTGGGTTGACAGGCTTGGGTATCCAAGAAGGCTTCATCGAAGCGTCCCATAAATAAGTTTGCGTATGAGGGGGCCATCCTGGTTCCCATCGCTGTTCCCTTTAGTTGTTGGTATGTCTTCCCTCAAAGGTGAAGAAGTTGTGGGTTAGGATGAAGCTGGCTAGGGTAATAACTTAAGGAAAGAGGTTTTAGGTAAGGTTGCAGGTGGTCGGCATGAAAGGAAATACTCCATCGCAGCGAGGCCCTGGGCATGCAGGATGTTTGTGTTACAAGTTTGGTTTCTGGAGGTAACAGGTTGGATAAGGACTGCAGGTGGTCGAGATAGTCGTTTGTGTCTTTGATGAAGGATGGGAGACTGCACATAATGGGTTGATGGTGTTGGTGTATGTAGGCAGAGCTTTGTTCTGTGGGGGTTTGACAACAAGCCACAATGGGCTGGCCTGGATGATTAGGTTTGTGAATCTTAGGAAGTAGGTAGAAGGTAGTTTCACCTGAAAAACTTAATTTGGTATTTAAATTATGAAGTTTGAGAGATTTACAATGTCCATAAGCAGCATGTGGTAGCTAAGCATTTCTGTTCCACTTTAAGTGTAAATATTTTTACATCCATTACGCTAAAGTAATGCACCTCATAGCATACTTTAACAATAGTCCAGTCATACAGTTGCTTTGGAAATGATTTCTGTTACAATTTCTCAATGACAACTACTGATTCAAAGTCTTATTTGCTTTACCTACAACAGATCATACAGAAATGGTGTTCGACTGTCACAGGCAATTCATATAACGGATATTTCCAGAGAAATTTTAGATATTTCAGGAGAATGTTATACAGACAATTAGAATCTTAACATCCATTAAGAAATGTGTACATGTGACTAGATTCAAGCTAACAGTAGAGGTAGCTTTTGTATATGAATTGTGTGAAGAACAGATTTTTTGTGGCAGTAAAATACCACAGACAGTTTCCCAAAAGCATCATACAAAATACAAATGTGTATTCAATAAAAAATTAAGTGCTGCTGTTTTTTAGTACACACTTCATCAGTATGTGTAACAAATAGTATTAGTATATTTATTCTTGTGGTAAAATAAATGTAAACTTCCACAGATGTTCCACAAAGAAAAGTACCCTTATTTTTATGTTATATGCCATTCTTTTCATCAGCAGTTTTAAACTTCATGTACATGACAATGCCTCAGAATTGTAATTCTGTCAGTCAATTAGCAACACTCTCTTAAGTAGCTAATTTCATACACAACAGCATTTTTGATGGCCATAACACATCTATAATGTGATCAAAACATACAGCATTACAAATCCAAATTTTCTGCCTACTTTTGCTTTTAATATATGGCAGAGTACTACCCAATTGGTTAATTGGGTCTAAAATCTTGAGATTCTGTGCAAAGCAAAATATGTTGTTCATGTTACATGGGACAGTTTGACCAAAACACTTTTGATTTTAATTCAGGCTGATGGTTTGCACACATCTACTTGTCACATAACAAAATTAAACATAACCAAAGTGAAAAATTACTTACATTGATCATATTTATTGGCCCAAGAGTCTGTGAGAACAGATAAAAGTGTAAGTGACAGAAACTTTAAAAACAAACTGTTTCATATTAATGTAATAAGTTTGTGCATTCTAGATCATTTTTGGGAGATCCCCTTTTTGATGATGATGATTGGTGTTTTAGGGCGCTCAACAGTGAGGTTATCAGCGCCCGTATGCTAACGTAAGGAGATGAGAAGAAAAATGGGTCCAGTCGTATGGACATTTAACTTCAATTGTACATTAAAAATTTAAAAAGACGGTTCAAAGGAAAAGACTGCATAAAAGAGTTAAAAGTTTGATAGATGTATGGGGCCCGGTGACTACTTAAAGAAGTCCAGATGCTGCACAAAATCTGAGAACACAATCCACGGACGCTTCATCGTCACCTAAAATAGATTTCAGGTCCTGTGAGAGACCTAAAGTTGTCCTCACACCAGCGTATAAATAGCATTCTGTGAAAATATGTCGTATCGACAATTGTTCCGACATCTGTTACACACTGGCGGTTCCTCACGACGCAAAAGAAAGCCATGCGTTAGCGGGCAGTGTCCAATTCTAAGGCGAGTAAGGGCAACTTCCTCAGCTTTTCGAGGGCGGAAGGAAGTACGCCATGGACGTACTGAAGATTTTAGGTCGCGTAACTTGTTATCCGCCACATCCAACCACTGATCCTCCCACAAAATCATGGCTTTTCTTGTCACATACGAGGTAACAGCCTGCAATGGGACAGAACAGCGTACAGCAGGGGGGAGGGAGCAAGCCTCCTTAGCCGCCACATCGGCAAGCTCGTTTCCCCGGATCCCAGTATGCCCAGGAACCCAACAGAAGATGATCTCCTTGTTTCGTTGTTGCAGTGCAAGGAGAGCGTCCTGTATATCCTGCACCATCCGATCTGATGGGTACATTTGGTCAATAGCCAGGAGGACACTTTGGGAGTCTGAACAGATCATGAACTTCACTCCATGATGTCTTCTGATCTGTTCTAGTGCCCTCAGGATAGCGAACAGTTCCGCGTAATAAACGGTAAACTGTTCTGGGAGCCCTATCCAAAGGACAACATCGGGGAACACGACAGAGCAACCAATATGATCACCCTGCTTGGACCCATCCGTGTAGACCGTGACAAAATCAGAATGGTGACTTAAAATTTCGAGAAATTTACTTTTATAAAAGGTGTCTGAAGAAAAAGCCTTCCTGTAGAGAGTCAACTCTAAAAGCACCCTGGGCCTCTGAAGTAGCCAGGGACATCCCCTACTCCACCCCTGGCGTTGGACCTGAATGCCTTGCGCCTGTAGCAAATCGAGGCTGTCCCTTGCACGGAACCAAAAGGGCCTTGTCGCCTGCGGACGGTTACGGAACAAGCGTACCAATGATTGTTGATTAGCTTTGGAAGTCGCTAGGGAATTTGGAGTTGACATAGATCGGTACGCTTGACGTGCAGTGAGTAGAAGGCGGCGAATAGAAAGCGGAGGCTCACCAGCTTCTGCACAGAGACTAACAACCGGACTTGTGCGGTATGCACCTGTGGACAACCTGATACCTTCATGGTGTATGGAGTCCAGCATTTTCAAATAAGAGGATCTCGCGGATCCATAAACTTGACATCCATAGTCGAGGCGGGGTCGCACAAATGACCTGTAAAATTGGAGGAGACGTGCCCTGTCAGCTCCCCAGGCCCGATGGCTAACACACTTAAGGAGATTTAAAGCCTTGATGCATCATAATTTTAATTCCTTAAGGTGTGGCAACCAAGTGAGCTTTTCATCAAAAGTAAGACCTAGGTATTTCACCTTCTCCTTAAAAGTGAGAGCAGTCCCCCCAAGTTTGAGAACTGGGTAATTAAAAAGGGAACGGGAGCGATTAAAATCTACAGAAACGGTCTTCTCCAACGAAAATTTAAAACCTGTTCTGTTGGACCATTCCTCCAACCGCCTGATCGTCAGATGTAATTGACGAGCAGCAGTTGCGACGGAGGAGGACGCACAGAAAATGGAGAAATCGTCCACAAAGAGAGAACACTGTACTGGACTTCGTACAGTGGATGTAATACTATTGATAGCAATGGCAAAGGCCGTCACACTTAAAACACTTCCTTGGGGGATACCGTTCTCTTGATGAAAATGGTCAGACAATACGCTCCCGACCTTGTATCTAAAATACCGATGCGAAAGGAAAGACTGAATAAAAATGGGTAGACAACCACGAAAACCCCACTCATGGAGCTGCTGTAAAACATTACGCCTCCAGGTAGTATCGTAGGCTTTTTCGAGATCAAAGAACACACCTATCAGGTGTTGCTTAAGTAGGAAAGCTTGTTGGATTTCCCGGTCAAGCAAGATCAAGTCGTCAAGCGTTGAACTGTACCTTCTGAAGCCACATTGGGAGCGGCTGAGTAGGGACCTGCTTTCTAGGACCCAGACTAGGCGTCGGTTAACCATACGCTCCAATGTCTTTCCTACACAGCTGGTGAGACTTATGCTACGATAACTACCAGCGTCAGTCCGATCTTTCCCTGGTTTTAAAATAGGTATTAAAACAGACTCTTTCCACGAGCGTGGAAAGTTTCCCGTGAACCAGATTTGGTTAAAAAGCTGAAGGAGGACATGCTTCGATTGCGGTTCCATGTGTTGGAGCATGCTGTACGTTATGTCATCGACGCCAGGGGCAGTATCACAAGGTACTGTTAATGCAGTCTCCAGCTCCCACAGTGAGAACGGTTGGTTACATTCCTCAGCATTTGAGGACCGGAAATCAAAACCAACCCTCTCCTGTATAGCCCGATGCTGCCGAAAGGCTGCATTCTGGCTAGAATCCGATGTAATGGTGTAAAATGATTCTGCCATTACCTGAGCAATGTCTCGTGGCGAAGTCAGGAGAAGTCCTTGCCCTTGTACAGCTGCTATTGGTGGTCGGGAATTCCGCCTCGAGATCCTCCTAATGGCTTCCCATACTCTGCTTGCTGATGTGAACCTATTGATAGAATTCAGGAACTCTTGCCAAGACCTCTCCTTGCTCTCTCGAATAATGCGTCTTGCCCGTGCCCTCGCCACGCGAAAAGTTGCAAGATTGTGATCAGTAGGGCACCTGTGGAATCGTCGGAGAGCTGCCCTCCTGTTTTGGATTGCAGACCGACACTCCTCGTTCCACCAAGGAACAGGCTGCCTCTTAAAGTTGCCTTTCGATTTGGGGATCGACGCATCGGCGGCGGCGCGAATCACGGCTGTAGTGTGATCCACCCAGTTCTGAACGCCTTCATGCCGTTCCAAAACAGCCAACTGTTTAAAAAGCTGCCAATCAGCTTTCTTAATAAGCCATCTCGGCGGCTGTCGAGCATGATCCATTCCATCTGGCAGAGTTACCCAGATGGGGTAGTGATCACTGCCATGGAGGTCGTCGTCTGCATCCCTCTGGGCAATGTCTGCAAGAGCTGGCGAACAGAAGGAGAGGTCAATGGCGGAAGACGTACCTGTAGCAACGCTGAAGTGTGTGGCCTTACCCGTGTTCAGCAAAATTACCGATGTCTACTCTAACACACGCTCAACCATTCGACCCCTGGGGCAAGTGGTGTTAGATCCCCATAAAGCATTATGAGCATTGAAATCTCCTAAAATGAGAAAAGGGCGAGGAAGGTCATCGAGAAGCTGTGTCAAGAGTACAACATCGAGAGGCTCTCCAGGTGGTAAATACAGAGAACACACTGTAAGCTCAGTGTGTGCCAACACACGGACTGCAACTGCCTGTCGTAGTTAGGTGCACAGGCGTAGAATGGAATGTGTCCTTGATGAACACTGCCACACCGCCCTGCACCCTATCGCCAGTCAAGTCGTCTTTTCTGTAGAGGTGATAGCCTCTAAGTACAGGTGCGTCACACTGCTTGAAATGTGTCTCCTGAAGGGAGACACAGAATGGTCTGTTCTGCAGAATAAGACGTAATTCGTCCAAACGAGCCCTGAATCCGTTCACGTTCCATTGGAGTATGGTACCCATTTCAGCGGTGTGGTTGTAGTTTCCCCCTATCCTTGTGCCTAGACGGTGAGGCACTGTTTGATCGGGCAGCGGCATTATGGTTGACTGATTCCGGTGATGAGGTATCCAGGTCCATTATGATATCCTCGTCATCGGTTAAGGCTGCCAGAATGACATTCGATGGTGCCTGGGGGAGGCTTTCGATCGAATGCCGAGACGCCTTCTTTGGTTTCTTCTTCTCTGAAGAAGATGAAGGAAGGGCGTGTTGCTGAGCACTCTGCTTTCGGGGAGCACTCTGCTTCTGGGGGGCCACCTGCTTCTGGGCAGCTCCCTGCTGTTGAGGAACGCGTTCTGTTGGAACGGCACGTTCCTGTGGGATGCTACTCTCCTTTTGAGGTGTCTTCTCAATTATTACTGCAGCTATCTCGTCTTTCACATCCATTGGGTCGGCCTGTATTCCGATATCTCGACTAATCGAAGTTTGGCATGTACAAATGCATGTGCAAGTTTCGCTGGTGGAAATGGGGATGGTCTGTGTCGATGCATCAACAGTGGGCGTGGGTTTCTGGAGTAGTGAGGCATAGGAGGTCGGAAACACAGGAGGCTGTGTCGCCTTATATTCTTTTTTGGCCTCCACATATGGAATACGTTTGCGCACTTTTATCTCCTGTATTTTTTGTTCTTCAACAAAGACAGGGCAATCACGACTCCATACAGGATGGCCTCCTGAGCAGTTTAGACACGTTGCTGGGGAAGGACAGTCAACCCCAGAGTCGTGAGCTGCCTGTCCACACCTCCCACAGGTTGGTTTGCCTCCACAATTCAGTGTCGTATGACCGAAACGCTGGCATGTGAAACACCTCATAGGGTTCGGTATAAAAGGCCTAACTTTCAGACGGAGAAACCCTGCCATAAGATGTTGTGGCAACGATGGGGAATTGAAGGTAACAATGAAGGTAGGGGTTTTCTCTATTACTCCATTGTTCCTGCGGGTCCTTTGCTCAACGTCAATGATACCCTGTGACGCCCACTCCTGTTTTAATTCTGCCGTTTCGATGTCCACAATGTCACGGCATGTGACACTCCTTTGCTGGAATTTAGTGTGTTGTGTAATTCTACAACAATGTCATATTCCCTTAGCTTTGCTGAATTCAGGAGGAGGTCCACCTGCTTTGCTCTGGCCGTCTCAACTAACAAAGCACCATTCCGCAGCCTCTTAATTGATTTCAAAGAACCTGCAAGTCCTTCCAGTCCCTTATTAATGTAGAAAGGGGAGACCTTTTCAAAGGTACCCTCTTTCCTCTTAATAACTACGAAAACATTATTATTAATGACTCCTTGAGACTTTACTATGACTAGATTGTGTCTCAGGAGGACTGGCCTCCCTCAACCGCTTAGATGACTGGGTGCGAGTACCCCCTGATGGTACACCCATCCCGCCAGGGTTAGAAACATGTGAGGACTCCATCTCGGTCCCACGAGCAGCTAGGGAAGGGACGGTCCACCCAGGCAGAGCCCCGCTTGCCTGGGTAAGCCTTTTACAACTGAGGTGCGGCAGGTTCCTCAGAGGTCGCTCGCTATTGACTGTTCAACCTCAACAGCCATGCATCCCATCAGCACGCAGCACACCTTGGGATTGAGGTTTTTTTTTATAGAGGTTTTTTCCATCCTCACGATCCGGGCAATAAAGCCGAGATCCCCGCTCCCTGTAACACACAACATTCCACCGCTGCGCCATGCGGTGGTCGCTGAAGCGTGTCCAGGGCTTACGGTCTGGAGGACTGGCGGCGCTTACCAGTCCTCAGCTCAGGACCCCGGGTTCGCCAAGCCCGTACTCAGCAAATTAATGCTGAGCCCCTGAGGGGATCCCCTTTTTGTAAAATCCACAAAACACTAGACATTATGAATTTATCATGTTATTCAAACCTGTCCAATCTACAGCTTCCCTGACAACTTGCAAGGTCAGTTATATGACTGGATGTGATAATCTGGACTTCACATTTTTTTTCCTTCAATTTACTGTTTAAAAGCACAGAATGTTTATAATATAAATGTATGTTTTCAGTACTTCTAGGTCCCATGAATCAGATCTATAGCTTCACATTTTTGCATAACAGTCCAGAAGGAAAGAAAATTCTACAATAGGGAAATAATGGTGTTATTCTAGATATTTTCTCAAAAACATTCTTAAATGAGTAGAACTAATCAATTTACAGAACAGACAAAACAATGTTTCCATTTATTTTCCAGAAGCTAAAGAAATTACAGCAATGACAAAAAACATCTCACCATTGTTTTTCAGAACAAAAGAAGGAAAATAGTTTTTATGACTCAAATGATATTCAAACAAAAAAAGCCAGATTTTATTGCTCATAGTGGAAAGTGAGAGAGTATGCTATTCACAATATAGTATCAAGAACAGAGTTTCCAGGGTAACATGGTTAATTATGTGTCAAACCATTACCCATTAAGTACTGTTCGTCGATCACTGTACCATTATGACCTACGAGACCAAAGCGGCGTTAAAATATTATTATTATTATTATTAACAACAAAAATTATTTTTGTGGTTTTCTTTCTATTAAAGCAGTTTCCATCCTACCATAATGACATAAAAAATGTGAAACTACCAGACAGATTAAAACTGGGTGCAAACCTGGAACTTGACTTTCACAGGCAAGGGCTCTACTGACTGTGCTATCCCAGCATGCTTCACAGCCTGAGCTCTGAGTTTCCCTTTTGCCAGTAACTCGATTCCACTTTCCAAACTTCACAGAACCTTACAAGACTTGAACTCCTGGATGAAAGGATGTGGTGTAGACATGTCTTAGCTACAGCATAGAGGATGTTTCCAGAATGAAATTTTTACTCTGTGACAGTGTGAACTGATCTGAAACTTCATGGAGATTAGAACTGTGTGCTGGAACCGTTATTCGAACCTGGGACCTTTGCCTTCTGTGGACAAGTTCTCCAACTATAAGGGGGGGGGGGGGGGTCCATAAATCATACAGAAATAGCCCACTCAGTACAAATCCCAGTTGCAGTGCACAGTTCTAATCTGCAAGAAAGTCTCATTAGTGCACACTCTCCTGTAAAGTGAAAATATTCAGGGGACACACAAAATTGAAAATTCTTAACTTCAAAAGAACAAATTCAGCCTGTGAAGGGTTAACATACCTACACTTCAATTACTTTGTCAAATATGATATTTTCTGAAGAAGATGGTAGAACAAAATTTTCATAACATGCCTCACATATTGATTTTATAGTACCTACTTTTGAGACCTAATTGAACAAGATTTTAAAAATACAAAACTTATCACCCACACTACAGGAGATATTCATCTCTTGCAATATTCTGACCGTGGAAAATGTCTGTGTGTGTAGGAAAAACTTTTCTAATGTATAAAGAAGGAAAGAAACCAATTAATCTGAAGCATAAAGTCATCTCTAAACTTTTGTGCAACAACAAGTTACAAAACATTACCTTTTCATAGATTCTGAGATACAGTGTGCAATAATCACAAATACTTTGATACACTCACAATATCTAAACTGTTTCTATATCAAATTAACTGGCCACATAAAATGGAACTAATTAGGGCCTACAAGGTTTCCACAACAGCTGTTCCACTGACACCTTTCACTAGTTTTGCAGATGAATATGTGTAGCGAGGATCATCATCCAGACTGCTGCAAAGCACAAGTTATCAGATGCAGTCCTCCAAACAAATATTTGCCCTATGAGGCTTGCTACTTTCAATGGCAGTGTTATCAAATGTCACAAACTTACCAGGGTCAACAGAGATTTTTCAGGCACAACTTGTAGTCTTTCACAAAAGTAAAGCTGCACTGCTGTAATGAATAGTGTGCAATATATTTCCTACAGTTACTAATTACTGAGGTCATAATTATGTTCTCAAATAATTAGTACAATTTTTTATGTGAACTTTTTAAAATTTTCATCTATGCTCGAATACAATTTTGCCTAAATGACATTTTTTTATTACTTCACCAACATTGTTTCTAAAGTGCAAGGAATTAAAAAGAACAAAAACATAATTTTAATTAGCTGATTGCAAAGTTATGTCAGTCACCAACAAAGAAAAACCAACTAAACACAGAAAAATACAAAAATTAGTAACCAGCTATATAATCTGGTAATAAAGAGATATATGATTATCAAGAATAACAGGTACACTGTAAATGCACTTTAGGCCTGTGGAGAAGAAAATTTGGGCATCGACTGATCAGATGATGTGGCAATTGTGGGACAGGAATACAGATGGTTGTGGGATGGTGGCTAGTGAAGTTTGGTGCCAGAATAATTCTCAAGTGTAATTCAGAGACAACTAATGGTAAAAGAAAATGGGTCATTCCATGCCAAGTGGTCTAGTGGCTCCCACATGACCCTCATGGATTTTGATGAAATTTTGTATGAACATTCACACATGTTCTCAATGAACACTGGTAAAGTTTCAGTTTCAGAAATTCAATACTTCCGGAGATACAGTCACATGTTTAAGAGCATAGCACAGCTCCCAATAGTGCGTCCTTGAGTTTTCAGCAACTTTGAGATGATATATCTCTGGGAGTATTTGCATGAAAGAAACAAAACGTGGCCATCTTATACAAATTTTAGAGCTCTTTAAAGTAAAATCTTAAGAACAGGATTTCTGAGCAATTTTCATATAGATAATTTGGGGCAAAGTTGGGCGAAAAAATTGCTGGTTAAAAAAAGTGCGAACTTTACTTTTTTATATCTCCAGAAGTAATTGTGGGATGTAGATGAAACTTTGTACACCATAACTCACCAACACAAGGTTTTAGAATATAAAGTTTCATTCTCCTATTGCTTTCCATTATTTCACAAATCTAGGGTAAAGTTGACGATTTTTCAAAAAGTGCTAAAAATGGGTATTTTTAGTCAAATTTTTCAAAAAAGTGTTTTCTCCAAACTCCTTTAAACTATGCTCATTAGAAAGAGCATATTCTGAACTATCTAGAAAAGTGGATTTGGTTTTGCAATGCAAGCATATAAGGCCCTAAAAAGTAGCATCACCATAGAGGCGCACTGGAAGTTTGAACCCATTTTTCTGGCACACAAATTATACCTGAAATCTTTTATTACGTCTAATAAATGCTTGTTAATGCCTGGGATAAGTGAAATAAGAATTCCTGATGAATAGGACATAGCTTAAGTCCGAATAGAAAAAAATAAAAGTAGAAACAATGTTATTTCTTATTTTTATTTTTTTGAGATACATATTCCATAGATCCAGTATGGCTTGAATACGCATGGATGTGGAACGATTCAAATTTATATACAATATGTATATTATACAATATAACCCATTAAGACATGTTGTACATGGGATTGGAATAATTAAAAGTGGATACAGAAAAAAAAAAAAAACACAATTGTCACCCCCCCCCAACTCTCTCTCTCTCTCTCTCTCTCTCTCTCTCTCTCTCTCTCTCTCTCTCTCTCTCTCTCTCTCTCACACACACACACACACACACAAAATTGTAATTTAGATTGAATGTAAATTGTAAAATTTATTTGCACAATCATTATCTAATTATTAGTAGCATTTTTAATTAACACCACCAGCTTACTGAAGGAAAATAAGTATATAAATGAGTTGTTTAACCACTGCTAGTTTCATTTCACCTGATAAAACCAGCATCTCCATCACCATAGGGTCCACGCTCGAGCATAAACAACTATGGGTGAGTTTCTTTACACAGGTTTCCAAGCCTGATAGTAAAATTATTTAAGTGCCCTGGGTAAAATTAGAAGCCGCTCTTAGGTTGCCGGCCAGACGAATTTACTGACGGAGCTGGAATAACTGCAATAATGTGGTGTTATGGAACCCAGCACTTGTCACTTATTGGTGGTCAATAAAATGAATCTGCTGGACCATGAAGGTGCATAAAGTTTATTAATGCGTCCCTTTGCTTAGTGGAAATCTCGCAGATATTCCCAATTCACCAAACATTTTCTTGGTTGCATGCAACATATTGTCCTGGTTGGAGAGCAGACATTACTATGCCTTCTACAGTTATCTGACCCAATGTAGCTAGAAAAGATGATCAATCATTTGAAACTCTGCTAACCTGAATTATTGTTTCATCAATAGGTAAAAAGTGACTATTTCCTCTAGTGCCTGCTACAGTTTGTCTAAGTTTAAACCTCTCTTCTTGTGACAATTCCCCCCCCCCCCCCCAAATTTCATCTTTACTGACGAAAACAAATTTAATTCCATTAATGTTTTCAGAGCAGAAATGAAACAGATCTAGGGGAGTAAGATTGAGCACTGGAGCTATCACTGAAATTATGAATGTGAGATATCTGTGCAAACTGTGCTTTCATATATTTCATGAGCTCCTTGATAAAAACGTTAACTGTACCAGTGTCATGCCGCAAACAAGAACTGATAATGCAGAAACTTAAAGATTACACTTTCTCATTTTGATGAAAGTAGATAACAAATAGATGAATTGTTGCTTTCCAGTGGAAGCCTTGGACAGCATCCTGAATAATAAATGAATAATTTTCCAAAAAATCCGTTAGGACAACAAGCTCTTTGTTTTCCAGATGACATTTAAGGCCTTTAAGATGCAGTTATTCCAGCTGCATCAGTAATTTGTCTGTTTGACAATACACCATTCCTCTTGATATTCATCAGAAAATTAATGTAGTATATCAAATATAGAAATTGGTTAGAGGAAACTAAGCGACCTATGAGTGGCTTCTAATTTTACCCAGGGCACTACAATAATTTTATCATCAGGTTTGGGAACATGTGTAAAGAAATGCTTATCACACTTGGGATATCCTGTGGTAAAGGAACCCACATGTGGCTGTTGTTGCCCCTATGGCGATGGGGATGCTGGTTTTCTCATTTATACACTTCTTTTCCATCAGTAAGCTAGTGTTGTTCATTAAACAGGCTACTAATAGTTAGATAATGATTATGGAAATAAATTTTATGAATTAAATTCAGTTTGTGTGTGTGTGTGAGAGAGAGAGAGTTGAGGGAGGGGGGGACAATTAAGAAATAATATTGTTTCTATTTTTATTCTTTTTATATTCGGACTTAAGCTATGTCCTATTCATCAGGAATTCTTATTTAACTTATCCCAGGCATTAACAAACATTTATTAGACATAATAAGATTTCAGGTATAATTTAAGTGCAAGAAAAATGGGTCCAAACTTCCAGTGCGCCTCTATGGTGATGCTACTTTTTAGGGCCTTATATGCTTGCATTGCAAAACCAAATCCACTTTTCTAGACAGTTTAGAATACGCTCTTTCTAATGAGCATAGTTCAAAGGTGTTTGGAGAAAACACTTTTTTGAAAAATTTGACTAAAAATACCCATTTTTAGCACTTTTTGAAAAATCGTCAACTTTACCCTAGATTTGTGAAATAATGGAAAGCAATAGGAGAATGAAACTTTATATTCTAAAACCTTGTGTTGGTGAGTTATGGTGTGCAAAGTTTCATCTACATCCCACAATTACTTCTGGAGATATAAAAAAGTAAAGTTCGCACTTTTTTTAACCAGCAATTTTTTCGTTCAACTTTGCCCCAAATTATCTATATGAAAATTGCTCAGAAATCCTGTTCTTAAGATTTTACTTTAAAGAGCTCTAAAAGTTGTATAAGATGGCCAAGTTTTGTTTCTTTCATGCAAATACCCCTAGAGATATACCATCTCAAAGTTGCTGAAAATTCAAGGACGCACTATTGGGAGCTGTGCTATGGTCTTAAACAAGTGACTGTATCTCTGGAAGTATTGAATTTCTGAAACTGTAACTTTACCAGTGTTCATTGAGAACATGTGGGATTGATCATACAAAATTTCATCAAAATCCATGAGGGTCATGTGGGAACTTTCCTCGATATTAGACCACTTGGCACGGAATGGCCCAAATATCTTTCAGCTTCAGTACTGTCAAATTTAGATAACTGGAAATGATTTCTGTTTCAAAAGACAGAGAAAGGACAATTTATAAAGTAACAGACAAGTAAGGCAAAGGCAGACTTTTCCATGTGGCATAGTGCAAAGAGGGAATCTGACATTCCACCTTCAGGCTCAATGTTATGGAGAAAGAGGTTTATAGAAGAATCTATCTGTGATCTTGGCTTTGCAATCAACCAGAGTTTTGATAAGTTGTAGATATTGAGATTAGCTGTGCAAGTTGTTCAGTAGCTGAACAAATTAGTAATCAATCTAAGAGCACTGACACAGAGATAACAGCACAGCTGCACAAAATAATGGTTCATCTGAACACACATGGAATGTTTAACACCCCAACCATACAAATTATCTTGCACTAACTTCTCTATTTCCACCAAACTAGGCTTTACTGCTTTCACTAATGTTCTGTGGGACAATAAGAGCCACCAACTGTGGAAAGAAACACTAGATGATCTATTGCCTTAATGCTGCTTGTTTAAAATAACAATTTTCTCCTCACACTTCTGGATAGAAATAGGGTTTACTGGTTCCAAACCCAGACAGTACAGCCACCAAAAACTCATGTTCTAATGAATGTAAGTATTAGACCTACACCTGTAATACCCCCCCCCCCCCAAGTGATTTTGTATTTATAACCCTGTACTCACCTGACCAGAAATCCTGTTCAACTTTTCACCAAACTACACTAATACATACTTCAACATATCCATTTTCCTTTTTAAAGTCTCTAACTTCCTGACCCTATTAAGGGATCTAACATTCCACACACTATCCGTAGGATGACAGTGCTTTTTAGGGCGCACAACTTCTCAGGTCATTAGTGCCCAGATTGGAACAGATTCGCTAGATCTCAAAAAAATTTATAAATGCCAGAAAGGAGAGTACCTATCAAGAGAAAGCTAAAACAGAAGGATAAAAGAAACAAATAGAAGGGTTAAATATCCTTTGATAAATTGGTCATGTTGATAAAACGCAAAACTCGAGCTATGGCTTGTGTGTCATCAGCTAAAAGTTCCTCCAGAGTAGACAGCAAGTTAAGGGCTACACGGAGATGATTAAAATTAGAACAAGACAGTAAAACATGTTGTAACGTCAGCAATTCACCACACGAGCACAGCGGTGCAGTGTCAGCAGTTAGCAAATGGCAGTGGCCGAATTGGCAGTGACCAATCCGCAACCGGACCAGGATGACCTTTCACCAAGAGGGGTGTGAGGAGGTTCTCCAAGCGGTCAGAATCAGTTTTACGGTTCTCAATTTATTATCACGGAGTGAGAACCATGAACTGTGCCAGGACAACATAATACACCGGCGAAGAGCCCGTTGAACATCGTCTGATGGGACGCAAAAAGTAGCCATGTGAGACAAAAGAGCTGCTGCCTTTGCTGCTATGTCGGCAGTCTCATTCCCGGGCACACCCATGTGGCCAGGGACCCACAGAAAATAAATGTGACAGCTGTTATCTGCTAGCAACTGAAGGGAGTGTTGGATTCGATACACGACAGGATGGGTCAAGAAAGGGTCGCTAAGACTCTGCAGGGCACCAAGGGAGTCAGAACAGATGGCATAAAAGGGATGGCGGTGACGGCGGATGTATAAAACAGCCTGGTGGAGGGCAAAAAGCTCAGCCGTGAAATTCGAGCACCGGTCAGGGAGCTTGTATTGGAACAGGTTGTCCCCGACGACGAAGGCAGATCCAAGACCGTCAGTGCTCTTGGAACCATCAGTGTAGATAAATATAGCATTATCGAGCCGCGAACAGAGTTCGACAAGCGTCGAGCGATATACCAAATCCGAAGTGCTCTCCTTGGGGAGCGAACTAAGTTCAAGGTGAGTGTGGACCTGGCCTGATGCCATGGTGGCAATACGCTCTCGCTCAACCTAAAGGTGGAAGGAAGGGTAAAATCGAGCCGCTGAAGCAGGCAGCAAAACCGAACTCCAGGTGGAAGCAAGGGTATCGCAGACAACCGATATTGGCGATCAAGTGAGTCATCAAAGAATAATGGGTAAGATGGATGGTTGGGCATCGACAGCAGTCGGCATACGTACCGACACGAGAGTGCGTCACGCTAAGACGTCAAGGGTAATACAGTAGCTTCGGAGTAAAGACTGTCAACAGGGCTGGTATAAAATGCACTAGTCAATAGGCGTAATCCCTGATGGTGAATGGAGTTGAGACGGCGGAGAATGGACGGCCATGCAGAAGAGTTTACAAGGCTTCCATAGTCGAGCTTCGACTGAACAATGGCCTGGTAAAAGTGAAGCAGGACAGTACGATCCGCTCCCCATGATGTGCCACTGAGGACACAGAGAACATTAAGGGATCGGGCACAACGGGCAGCCAGGTAGGACACGTGTGGGGACCAGCAAAGTTTACGATCCAACATTAGCCCCAAGAATTTTGTTGTCTCCACGAATGGGAGAGCAACGGGGCCGAGACGTAGAGATTGTGGAAGAAATTCCTTGTATCTCCAGAAGTTAATACACACCGTTTTCTCAGTGGAGAAGTGCAAGCCGTTCACAATGCTCCAAGAATATAGGCAGTGAAGACAGTGTTGCAGACAACGCACCAAGAGACACGTCCGCTGGGCGCTGCAATAAATTGCGAAATCGTCTACAAAAAGGGATCCGGAAACGTCGGCCGAAACTCAGTCTATGATCTCCTGGCGAAAGGTATCTGACAAAACAGAGCCCACCCGTACCCGGAACTTGCGAGCCGCCAAAACCGCTTTAATAAAGAGAGGGAGGCGGCCACAAATGCCCCATGTGTGCAAAGTGCGGAGAATGCCCGCCCTCCAACAGGTATCGTAAGCCTTCTCCAAGTCGAAGAACACTGCTACCGTTTCACACTTCCTTAGTTATTCATAATGACGGTCGACAAGGTGATGAGGTGATCAGCAGCAGAGCGGTGTCTATGAAAACCACATTGAATATTGAAACTTCCTGGCAGATTAAAATTGTGTGCCGGAACCGGGACTCGAACCTGGGACCTTTGCCTTGAGGCGGCATCGTGAGTCGTATCGGGGTAGCTCAGTCGGTAAAGCGCTTGCCCGCGAAAGGCAAAGGTCCCAGGTTCGAGTCCCGGTTCCAGCACACAATTTTAATCTGCCAGGAAGTTTCATATCAGCGCACACTCCACTGCAGAGTGAAAGTTTCATTCTGGAAACATCACTTAGGCTGTGGCTAAGCCATGTCTCCACCATATCCTTTCTTCCAGGAGTGCTAGTCTTGCGTGTTTGCAAGAGAGCTTCTGTGAAGTTTGGAAAGTAGGAGGCGAGGTACTGGCTGAAGTAAAGTTGTGAGGCGGCATCGTGAGTCGTGTCGGGGTAGCTCAGTCGGTAGAGCGCTTGCCCGCGAAAGGCAAAGCTCCCAGGTTCGAGTCCCGGTTCTGGCACACAATTTTAATCTGCCAGGAAGTTTCATATCAGCGCACACTCCGCTGCAAAGTGAAAGTTTCATTCTGGAAACATTGAATATTAGTCAGGAGGCGTCAAGATTCGAGGAGCCAGACCAACCGAGCGATAACCATGTGTTCCGTCACCTTACAGACGCAGCTAGTAAGAGAAATGGGGCGATAACTGGAAGGGAGATGTTTGTCCTTCCCTGGTTTGGGGATGGGGACAACAATGGCTTCACGCCAACTTGTGGGAATCTGACTTTCAGTCCATATGGGATTATAGGTGCTAAGAAGGAAACACTTGCCTTCAGGAGGAAAGTTCTTCAGCATCTCAATATGGATGGAATTGGGCCCAGGAGTAGAAGATTGTGATAGGGCGAGAGCACGGACTAGGAGACATTATAACTTTCACGATTAAAAGAGTGGAAAGAAGGCGGCCGTACCTCCTACCTGTTTGTGAGGGAGGAAGGCAGGGTACTAATGGGCAAAGCTCCAAACTTGCGCAAAGGAATGGCCCAATGCATTGGAAACATTAGCGGGGTCCACAAAGACTGAGTTCTCGACGGTCAGGCTAGAAATCGGGGAGTGGACCTTGATGCTGGATAAATGGGGTAGGCTACCCCAGAAAGCCGAGGAGGGAGTAAAGCGGTTAAAAGAACTGATAAAAGCAGTCCAGCAAGCGTTTTTGCTGGCGTTTATAATACGACAACATTACGCTCACAGGCGTTTATAATTGATACTATCCTCCAACGTTGGATGGCGGCATAAGGTGCATAAAGCACGGCGCCGAGCTCTAAGAGCGTCGCAGCAGGCTGCAGTCCACCAAGGGACCGGGACACGACGTGGAGAAGAGGATGTACGAGGTATGGAATGTTTGGCAACTGTGAGAATAACCTCTGTGAGGTATTCGATCTTACTGTCACAGCTGGAAAAGTTCTGATCATAAAAAACAGCCGTCCTATACATATTATAAATGCGAAAGTTTGTATGTTTGTTACCGCATCACGCTAAAACTACAGCACTGATTTAGATGAAATTTCATATAGAGATTTCTTATGTCTTGGATTAGGACATAGGCTACTTTTCAAAATGTTTATTACAAGTTATTTATTTGAAATATATCCATAGAAATATGTAACGGTTGTAAGAAGCTTCTAATACAGCAGCAGAAGTGCTGTGTAGGGTATGACATGTTTAGCTGCGAGGGTTAACGTGTCATGTTTTAAATATCCGTTTTTTGGGCAATGGTTCGTGTCCTGCTATAATGAAATTTTTTTTCTTTGTTACTTATCTTTTTTACTTTCGAATATAAAAAAAGATTCTTGGATACTGCCAAAACGGTTTAACTGATATACAATTACATACACAAGAAATCTGAATGTTGGTGTGTATGCCGCATTCATTTTCATTTGTTGTAACAAATGAAGAAAGTATGTATATAAATTGAAGACTTTAAATATGCTTTAAGTACCATGGCAAGAAAAAACATTGACTTTTGTGTAGAATGGGATCTCACATATAAATAGCGTACGTAAACTGCAACGAAAGTAGTAGCAAATGCACTCAACAGGTGGCAGGCGGTACGCTGCAGTTACCATATGAAACGTTGTGTGTTCCGACCAACTGCAACGATATATATTAATGTGAATGTCATCACTTCCGAACGACAAGACGCAGAGACTTAAATATTTGTACCATTACTAATTTAAACCTGATGAAGGTTTTAGCCACAGTTTTATAGCCATCTGATAAATATTTATCAATTTGAAGAATATAACGTGATATGCTTTGATAATTATATTTACTCTTTGAAAATTGTTTTATTGGTTGCATTGTTGCTTGAGGGTTGATAATGATAAAAGGGTGGAGTATATTGGAATGGAATGTTATCGGTGCATATAAAATTCTATGTGTGTGTGTGTGTGTGTGTGTGTGTTAATATTTCGCTCTGCAGCGAAAACTACATAATGCAAACTAATGGTCTGTGTGTAATTGTTGTCCGAAGTCTCCCGTTGTACATCATACCAGTTCCATGCCAATAGCTATAAGGGGGTGGAAGATATGGTGGTTGAAAGTCTTCAAATTATTAAAAACAAAATCGGACTGAAGGCAAGCGATGACGTTTGCGACTCTACAGCAAGAGGGTTACATATAGCAAAACGTGATGCCACAGACCATATATTTGATCTGTGTGTGCTACAATGTCTTCAGCTCTTTCTCTGTAAGGATAAGCGTACGAATAAGGAAATATAAGAATAAATAAATGAAGCAGTAAAAAAGCAATTTCTTTTAATACATCTCTTTAAAAAAATTGATTTAATGTTTCACGCATTACATCAAGTGATCGATCTGTGATATTATTACAATCATTATTGTTGAATTTCGTGATCGGATTCTTCGAAACGAGTGCATTTTTACCTGTGATTGGATCTACACTACTTACGTTCCTGATAAATAGATAATCAACCAACATGCGAGCAGAGCCGCGGGTTTAAGCTAGTGGAAGAATAAAGCCCCCAGTCGGCTTTAGAGATGTTCCAACTGGTGGGGCGAGGAGATAGGGAATGATGCAGGAAGTGGATGACACAAGGGAACTTGTCACTCGAGTACGTGTCAGAAAGTGCATACCACTCAAACCGACCGGCAGCTGAGGAGTGCACATCGCAAGGTCTATATGGGAATAGGTGTGTGTCGTATCGGAAAGGAAGGTCGATGCACCGGTGTTGAGGCAGACAAGATTGAGGTGTTGGAGAAGGTCCACCAAAAGGGAGCCTCTCGGACAAGGTGCCGGAGAGCCCCACAGGGGGTGGTGGGCATTAAAGACGCCTACCAACACGTAAGGTGAAGGGAGCTGGTCAACGAGGTGTAGCACATCTGCCCTAGTAAGGGCAAATAGATATTACGGAGGGAAAAGGAAAAGGTGGATAGAATGATACGGACGGCAACTGCCTGTAGGTGAGTATGCAATGAAATGGGATGGTAATAGACGTCGTTCCGAATGAGCATCAGAACCGCTCCTTGGGCTGTGGTACCTTCCACAGGTGGCAGGTCGAAACACACAGAGGTGTAGTGGGGTAAGTCTACACGATCACTTGGACGTAACTTAGTTTCTTGGAGACTAACTAGAAGCGGGCAGTGCATTCGAAGGAGTAGTTTTAATTCCTCCCGATTGGAATGAAAGCCGCGAATATTCCATTGAAGGAGTGCCATGATAAAAAATAAGAGAAGATGGGAAGATAAAAAGGAACAAGCAGGTGGGGTCACCTCGACGGCCGCTGGGGACCAGACTTCGAGGGAGCACTACTATCGCTATCTAGAGGCAGAGAATCGTGTTCCATGGGTTCAACTGACGCATCTGCCACCTTCCCGAGTTGATCAGGAGGAGCAGCTTCCGCCGCCGTTAGAATGCCGGTTGCCCGGCTAACAGTAGTGCGTCTCGGCGAGACAGAAGATGATCGGGGATGACTACTGTTGGGCGGCGTGAGGGATGAGTCATGCCTTGGCGGGCAGAAATCTATTGCTAAGGTAGAATATTCAAAATTTTTAGGTTTATGCATTGATGAGGGGTTGAATTGGAAGAAACACATTGAAGATCTGCTGAAACGTTTGAGCTCAGCTACTTATGCTATTAGGGTGATTGCAAACTTTGGTGATATACAACTCAGTAAACTAGCATACTATGCCTATTTTCATTCTCTGCTTTCTTATGGCATCATATTCTGGGGCAATTCATCATTTAGTAAGAAAGTATTCATTGCCCAAAAGCGGGTCATCAGAATAATTGCTGGAGCCCACCCAAGATCATCCTGCAGACATTTGTTTAAGGATCTAGGAATCTTCACAGTAGCTTCACAATATATATATTCACTTATGAAATTTGTTATTAACAATCCATCTGAATTCAAATGTAACAGCAGTGTGCATAGCTACAACACTAGGAGAAAGGGTGACATACACTATTCAAGGTTAAATTTAGCTCTGTCACAAAAAGGGGTTAAATTTTCTGCCACAAAAGTCTTTGGTCACTTACCTAGTAGTATCAAAATTCTGACAGATAGCCAACTAGCATTTAAAAATGAATTAAGAGAATTTCTGAATGGCAATTCCTTCTACACATTAGATGAATTTCTAGATAAAAGTTAGTACTTTAGGAAAAACTTAAAAAAAAAAAATAAATAAATAAAATAAAAAAAAAAAAATAAAAAAAATATGCAAATATTGAGTGTCATGTAATATTATGTATAGAAACACTTCATTTAACTGACACGTTCCACATCATTACGAAGTGTCGTATTCATGATCTATGGAACAAGTATTAATCTAATCTAATCTAACTCTTTTTCTTGTTGGCTCTTCTGGAAGAGTGACGGTGAGAAGAGGCAGTTGACGGTTGAGAAGCCCGAGTACGTAGAAAATCTTGACGGGCGGGTTCCTTTTTCGAAGTCCGGGCATCTTGTTTAGGTGCCCACGGTTTATTAGAGGTTGATGAAGAATGATCTTTAGAAGGAGGAGGAGGAAGCAGGGACGTGGAACGGGCAATCTTCGGGCTGGCCGATCTCACAACTGTGTCAGCAAAAGTGAAATCACAGGTCTGCGTACCTGCATCCTTAGTAGGTCGAGTGGAGGTGAGGACCTTACTGTATGTGCCCGCTGGGAGGACAGTAGGCTTTTGACTCGCCAACAACTTTCGAGCAGCAGATGTTGAGATCCTTTCCGTAACCCGAATTTGTTGAATGACCTTTTCATCCTTATAAACAGGGCAGTCCCTAGAGGAAGCCGCATGGTCACCATCGCAAGCAAGGCAGTGAGGGGACGGAGGTGGGCAATCGCCCTCATGGGCGTCCCTACCACAAGTGATAGGTGTGCTTGTATCTATGGCATTGGAAACAGCGTGTTGGGTTTGGTACATAAGGGCGAACGGAGATAACTTCATACCCTGCTTTGACCTAGGACGGGAGTTCAACTCTGTCGAACATCAAAAACACACTACGAGTTGGTGTCAGCTGGTGATCAACCTTTTTCAACACCCTAAGCATGGCTGTTACACCCTGATCGGACATGTAGTTTGGTATTTCTTCGTCAGACAACCCGTAAAGGGATCTCGTGAAAACTACCCCCCCCACCCCCCATGACGAGTTGAGCGTGCGATGCGCTTCTACCTGGACAGGAAATGTGTGTAGCAACGTAGTCCATATTAGTTTTTGCGCCTGGAAGGCACTGTCCGCTTCCAGCAACAATGTTCCATTGCACTGACGCGAACAGGTCTTAACAGGGCCAGCAATCGCATCAACACCTTTCTGAATGACGAAAGGATTTACAGAAGTGAAATGTTTACCGTCGGTTTGAGAAACAACTAGGAATTCTGGAAGGTTGGGCAAAGTTTTCTTATGCTGAGGTGAATTGATCTTTCTTTTATCGGTCAAAGTCACAGTAGAAGAGAAGGAAGTCATTGCAGAAGTGTCCCTCGCGATTCCCAGCATCTCCGACGGCGCGCTCGTTTCTGGTGGGGGCCCTCTCTGAGGGTTTACCCGCCTAAGGTGATTGTTCACACCTCCCGAGAACGGACGGAGGGACCAATCGGCATGTTTGGAAGGTACCAGCTCCCTTGGCCTGGCCTTTACCAGGGGGTACGTACGTGCCCTACTTGTCTACCCGGGGCGGGGAATTACGCGTTATCCCGTCACCTGCTATGGCCGACAATGCGCACAGGGAGGAAAGAAGAAGAATAGAGAAAGTGAAGAGAAAGAAGTGTCTCAAACACCGAAGCGGAGACTAATGAGGAGGATAGGAAGGGTAGGAAAGTACAGCAAGGAGAGAAAGACAGAAGCAAAGGTTAGGAAAGGAAGAAACCAAGGAAATTGAAAAACCAGGACAGGAAACCACCTTTACTCGCAAAGGATGCCAGTTTCCGGGCGAAGGCATGAACCGGGAGGGAAAGTGAAGCAGCCTGGGTCGGAAAAAAGGCTGCTTCGGATCGAGGCCCTGTGCGCACCACACACATACCCACGAAAGAGCTGTGGGCCCCTTGGGGGGGATGACAATGTTGTCTTTCCTGATGACGTCGTCCTCAGTAGTCCCATGCAGAGATCCAAATGGGGCACTATTTTAACTCTAGAATATTTTAATGTATCTCCTACATTATATATTACTCTGCAAATCGCATTGAAATGCATTTCAGAGGGTTCATTGAACCGTTATTTCTCTTCAGTATCATTCTCTAATAGCGCACAGGAAAAAGGAACATCTAAATCTTTGTTACTCTTATTTTTATAATGGGGCAATGTTGTTACAAAAGAATCACAGAAGGTTACATTATACAGTAAAATCTCGTTTATACTTTCCTGAAGGTGGATGATGGAATAAAAGTACCAGTAACTTAAAATGAAACTTGGGAGATGATGCTCTTTCCAAAAATTATATGGCGTCATTATCCACACTGTTATCCTCCCCACAAACTACACGGTCAGTAATGCCACATCTCATTCTGAAACGGTGTAACCAAGCAGATGAAGCATATTTCTATCAGTATTGGGGCTAAATACGTACATTAATTGCCCATTGTTGCTGAAACCAAGAATGTAGGCATTTTCCCATGCCTGCAAACTTTCCATCCTGGATACACATGAATTTCTCACGACTTGGCCTGGTTTTCAAAGCCCTGCGTAGTATCTGCATGCCATTTGCCAGCAAGTACACTACAGAACTGAGTGATTGTCGAAGTGCAGTCTGCATTCCCCCAACTCTTGGCCCTGTGAGACGAGGCCATCGAGAGGTGCTACTCTACAGCGATAATGCATTCACACATCTGCCACTGAAAACAGGTGCAGCAGCTGTTGCTGTGAAGCAACTTTGATGCTGCTGTTTTTTGCTGTTGTCTATTGCTGACTGATCATAAGTGGCTAACCCCTTGCTTGGCCAGTCAACAGCACCCTCAAGCGGAGTGGTGTCATCTGAAGGTAACTATTGGGAGCATTGTTCCAAAAAATTTTATCTGAAACCGACTGACAAGGTCAACAACAAGTGTCGCCACATATACTGTAGCTAAGCCTACAATAATTAGTGCATCTTTTTAAGCAGATTGCAATAACAATCACTGGCCTCACCATGTATAAAACATTGACACACTAGTTCTTGGTCTTTATAATGTAAAAAGGCAACAAAAGTTACTGTGGAGGAGTAAAAATAATAGCGCAAAAGCTTGAAATCATATAAATGAGAAATAAAGTGGGGTAACTATGCATGCAAAATCAAAATAGTGCACAAGGTGCAAATAACAGAGCTGATAAATGTAATAATGGACAGTCCAGGTTGGAATTACAGTAGAACCTCGTTTTTATGCTTTTCGGGGGACTTCAGTGAAATGGTGTAAAATGCAGGAAATGTTTTAAATGGTAAAATATGCTTACTGGATCACCCTTGCATTTTCATAGTTTGTGTGTGATATATGTACATAATAAATATCTAAATACTCGCCAGGGAGTTGATTATACAATAAAGGTTATCCAATTTTTTACTATTTTAAGCGCCAGGCAAACTGGTAATTTTATGGGAAGTAGAAATTTTTGACGAAATTTCGTTCATTATAATCGAGGACGCCGCTATTTTAAGCGCCAGGCAAACTGGTAATTTTATGGGAAGTAGAAATTTTTTTACGTAATTTCATTCATTATAATTGAAGACGCCACTGCTGGGCTATAACACATCTTCAAAATTACCTGAACCGCTTCGATAGATATCGTTTGGACGCCGCTGCCAGGCTATGTAACACATCTTCAAAATTACTGCCTTTTACCGGAATTAATGATTTACATAGTAAAACTCCTACATTTCCGTTCTTTTTGTATTTTTCGATGTTTCACACGACAATATTAGAGAATTTATTAACGTTCTCGAGTACAAACATATGCATAAGTATTTTTGTGACGTCTGCATAGGATCGGCATCTCTCACTATTATCGCTTTTTTGAGGTTGTGGGTATTATGATACCCAACTTTGACAGATAAAGTTCTTTATTAATCAGAAATATGTATCACAAAAACAACGCAACTATTTATTCTCACTTCAACAAAGCAACTGGTTCTGAGTGTTCATGCCAGGCGCTCTGCCAAAGAAGCTGGTGAAAAGAAGAACTACATTGCCACAAATTGGCGCGTTGTTAAGTCATCAACGAAACGCGAAATATACGTTTGAATAAACACAAAATGTCAAGATACTCGAATGCGAATAATTTTTAAGCGCTATACTTTAAGGAGAAAGCCATGCTATTGTCAATTTATGTACATTACGTCATTTTTCTTCACGAACATGCATTCGAAAAGTGTAAAACGCGGGAAAAGTGTAAATATGTTAATGCAAAAACGAGGGCAAATTAAAATTGTAAACATAGGAAAAAAAATGGTGTAAATGGCGGGAAAACGTAAAAACCGAGAATGTAAAAACGAGGTTTTCTGTAATAATATAGTAAAGACAGTTTACAACTCACCGCAAAGACGTGGCAACAAGCTGCGACAGGCACATACAAAAGACACACACAACAGTTTCAGCTATTGGCCATGGCATTCTTCAGAAAATAGAACACTCACACAATCACACAGGCACACAACACAGTCATACAACCGTCACCTCCAGCTGCCGCACTTCAAATCACACTCTGCGGTGAATCGGGGATGGGAGGGGAGTGGAGGGTAGGGGAGAGGGGATAGGAAGGTTACATCACAGTGGTGGGGATGGGTTAGATGGGAATAATGACATGCAGCTTAGGAATGGAGTGGGGAGGCGGGTGAGGGAAGAAAATAAAACAAACAAAATAAAATAAAGTAAAATAAATATATATATACAAAATGAGTGCACACTGAAAGGACGCGTGCGCGCGCACACACACACACACACACACACACACACACACACACACACACACACACACACACACACACAGATAAATGAATATATTAAAGCCAGAGGTATATAAAAAGCATCCTTTATTAGAGTGCATCATCGTGTCAAAATTTCGAAGCAACCTTTAATGAACCTTTTGAGATGAACAGTTATGCACAAACATTTACAGTTTTATTAATATAGAAGGTATAAGATAGGCAAATAAAATGTTTTTTCAAATGTTTGTTAAGCTTATGGGACTTAACTACGGGGTTATCAGTCCCTAAACTTACAAACTACTTATCAACTACCTTATACTAAGGACGGCACAAATATCCATGCCCGAGGGGGGATTCGAACCCTCGACCGTAGTGGCCATTCAGACCGTGACTGGAGTGCCTCAGTCCCCTTGGCCACCACGGCCGGCAAATTAAATGTGATTCTGTTCTTGCAATCTTATTTTTATCACTGCTTTCTGAACGCAAACCGAACTTGCTTAATAGCAGAATCGGCATTGTCATATAATATTGATTTTACAAGTTTTTATTGCCTGACAAAAGGGCGACATTTGACACTGGACAACTGTTTAATCTGATACTGTGAAGTGTTTTACTTCTGGTGCAATTTGTGATACTTCTGGTCATTTATAATAAATAATTATCACTTCTTGAAGCATAAATTATGTAGTCACAGAACAGAAAAATGAAATTCTATGACAAACTTGCTTGCCTACTGCAGCATTTAGTGAAAATAGGTTGCTAAAATTTCAAAGCTGTCTAGTCAACACTATCTTGCCAAACACATACTTGTCACTCGAATAAAATTTGAAGTCTGGTGATCTTTATTTTCTCATAGATATGGAAAGATGCTGTTCCAGGATGTCACTGGAACAGGTCAAGCAACACTGCACCAGTTCATTGTGTACCACAAAGCTGAAGAAGTGCAACGCATTAGCTTAAATGCATTATCAGCAATTGTCTCAGCCCTCACACCATATCCATCCAGACATTGCTGCCTGAATTGACAATGATCATACTTAAAGTGAACTTTGGAAAACTATTTTTTGCTAATGAATCTAAACCACATCAAGTTATATGGGTTTCAATTGATATAATGACTTTGCCTTGTTTATCACTCAGCTCACATCAACATGCCTTTAATTTTATTCTTAAGCCTTATTCCTCACCAATAAACCACCTGCACCTATAATTGCTGAACAACTGTTACTGGCTGATATTTAATATGGTGAAATTAGTGATCCCTTTTCGTCCAGCTCTCTCATTCTATTGGTTTAAGAAAAGATAAATGTTGGCCTCCTGAGCATTGTTATGAATATTTCAACACCTTCAGCAACAACAGGATGTCAGTATAATTTTACACGAGCCATATTTAACATTATTGAAGAAAAATTTAATTCCGTGTCACATAGCGTCCGCTGTAGTGGTCAGCTGTTATTAGATGCACTTTAGCTCATCTACAGTCATTTTTTAACTTGTAAACTCTCGTGCGACCCTATTGGTAGGTGTTGCCCCATAGGTGCTAGCTAGAATGAGAAAAATTAATTTTTTACCTGAAAGGAGTGGCGAGTCACAAACATGCTAAATGGAAACCACCAACAAATGGTTTGAAACAGCATTCCACCAATTTCTAAAAAATAAAAAACTCACAGGAAGGGCTCTGGAAGTCTCAAGTGACCAGAGTCCACTCAGTGGACATCTCTGAATTTTTATTTTTATACAATAAATTGCAAAATAGACTATCCTTTACAGTAAAAACCCCAATTACAATTTTTCCTTGTTTGTTAATAAATCATGCACCAAAGAGTTAAATAACACTTTGGAATCAACACGAAGAAACCAAAATATATGCTTAGAAACAATGACAAGAAACCCAACTGATGCACTGGAACCTTTAACCAACTGGCTGAACTAATGGTTTTGAACTGATTGAGTCTTTAAATTTCCAGTTTTCATTGCTGCTTGGAACAGCAGCATTCATCTACCTGGGATACTCTGCAAATCACAATTAAGTGCCTGGCAGAGGGTTCATTGAACCATCTTACTATCTTTATACTATTTATCTACCATTCCAATCTCTAATAGGGCACAGGAAGAAAGAACATCTGAATCTCTCCATTCAAGCTCCGATTTCTTGTATTTTATTCTGATGATCATTTCTACCTATCTAGGCGGCAGTCAACAATATATTCTCGCAATCGGAGGAGAATGTTGGTGATTGGAGTTTTGTAAGTAGACCATGCCGCAACAATGAATGCCGTTGTTGTAATGATTCCCAACCCAGATCCTGTATCATTTCCGTGATGCTGTCTCCCCTGTATTGTGACAATACAAAACAAGCTACCCTTCTTTGGACTCTTTCCGATAGCTTCCGTCAAACCCACACTGGGCATCAATACTCCAAATGAGGATGGACAAGCATGGTGAATGCAGTCTCTTTAGTAGTCCTGTTGCATCTTTTAAGTGTTCTGCTAATAAAACACAATCTTGGGTTCACCTTTCCTATTACATTATCTGTGTATTCTTTCCATTTTAAGTCTGATGCAATAGTAATTCATAGGTACTTGGTGGTGTTTACAGCCTTCACATTTGATTGCTTTATCTTCTCTTACTTATGTGGAGGACTTCACACTTCTCATTATTTAGAGTCAAATGCCAATTTTTACACCATACTGATATCTTATTTATATCGTTCTGTAGTTGGTTTTGATCTTCAGATGACTTTACTAGATGATAAATGAAGGTGTCATGTGAAAACAACCATAGACAAGGAACAGCAGACGACCAATAACACTACCCTGTGGAACGCTGGAAATCACCTCTGTTTTAGTCAATGCCTTACCACTGATTACTACAAACTGTGTCCTCTCTGACAGGAAATCCACTATCCAGTCACAAATCTGGAGAGATATTCCACAACCAACACAATTTGGTTAAAACCCATTTGTGAGGTACGGTGTCCAAAGCCTTCTAGAAATAAGTAATCAATTTGAGATCCGTTGTTGACAGCACTCATCTCTTCGTGTGAGTAAAGAGCTAGTTGTGTTTCACATGAACGATATCTTCTAAATCCGTGTTGACCGTGGGTCAATCGATCATTCTGTTTGAGATTATTTGAATACAGCATATGTTCCAGAACCCTGCGGCAAATTGCCATCAATGAAATAGGCCTGTAGTTTACTGAGTTATTCCTATTGTCTTTCTTGAATATTGGTATGACCTATGCAACTTTCCAGTCTTTTGGTACTGATCCTTCATTGAGAAAGCAGTTGTATATGGCTGTTAAGTAAGGACTATCACATCAGTATAATCAAATAGAAATCTAATGTGTATACAGTCTGGACCAGAACATGTGTCCTTGTTAAGCATTAATCTACTAGTAGTCATTCTTACTTGTCTAAGTTATGAGTTCAGCAACCGGTATTGTGTTAAAATCCTAAAATATTACACATGATCATTGTTGAAGTCAACTATTGCATCCCTTTGCTGAAGTGTAGAAAATTGTGCATGTTACAACAGTCAAAATAAGAATAAGACATAATTGAAGAATGCAATTCCAACCACCTAACCCATGACATTGGTAGGTTGGTGGGAGTTAAAGGACTTAACAGCTAGGTCATCAGTCCCTTTATCTCAGAATGGTGTGCAATGAAGATGTGGTCCAGTTAGCAACATTCTGCTAGTAAGAAGGTGGAAAACTAAAATATAATTAAAATTAATTATACCAGAGAGACTAAAACGGACATACAATACAGAATTCTGCATTGTACATCCCCACATCTCTATCGCCCCTGATTCATGAGTGACAAGTAAGTTCTAGGCAACAGATCATGCCCCTAGAGCAGAAGCCGAAAGTGTTAAAAAGAAGGCAAAAAGGGTAAAAGGATGCAGAATGGAACTTTAACTCTGCAGTAGAGTGTGCGCTAATACAGAACTTCCTGGCAAATTAAAATTGTGTGCCAGAACTGGGACTCAAAAACCTGGGACCTAGGCCTTTCACAGACAAGCACGAGAATTTAATTCTGGAAACATCCTTTAGGCTGTGGATAAGCCACGTCTCCACCATATCCTTTCTTCCAGGAATGCTATTTCTGTCAGATTCGAAGGAGAACTTCTGTGAAGTTTGGAAAGTAGGGGGCGAGGCACTGGCAGAAGTAAAGTACGTGAGGATGGACTACAAAGTGTGTCAGAATAGTTCAGCCAGTAGAGCACTTGCCTGCACAAAAGCCGAGGTCGCAGGTTTGACTTCTGGCTCACAATTTCAATCTGCCAGGAAGTTTCAGTAAATGGATGGCTTGGGGGAAGGGGGGCAGATGGGAGAGGGATAGTGCTTAAAACCCTGCGAGCAGAGGCAGGAGTCACAAAACCACCCTCCCTGTCGAGTGTCAAGATAGAAATTCTTGAAACTGAGGATTAAAACAGCTTTCACAGAGATAACCATGGACCAGATCAACCATCAGTGGATCCTCCACCAAACCCCGATGTACCGAGTGCAGAAGGCCATACTCGGCACAGATGGCCAGGAGGAACATTCCATCAAGATATGAGGCACCAATTGTAGGGCTCCACAACCACAACATGACAGAGGCTCATTGCACAGAAGAAAAGTATGGCTACGCCTGGAATGTCTGATACGGAGATGACAAAGGACAGCGGATTCCCTCAGAGAAGAGCATAAGGAAGAACTCCAAGCTACAGTGAACTCCTTGACTGTGTGGAGTTTATTATTAGGTGGGACAGTAGCCTGCCAGTTGATGTTCAATTTTTTAATGAGCAGAGATCTTATCTGCACCCACAAATCCACACCTGGGATTGTAAAGGGAAATGGGTAGTGAGTAACTTCTGCTCTGGCCAAATGGTCAGCACATTCATTCCCTAGGATACACCCTGACAGTGGACCCAGACAAAAACAACAGAGCTGGCGTCTTGAAGGTCTGCAAGGAGATCATGGATATCAGTAACTAAAGGGTGGGAAGAGTAGCTTCTATCAATGGGCCATGAGGTGCTCATTGAGTCAGTACAGATTCAAATATGGTCTGGGTTGGCCTGTTTAATAAAACGAAAAGCCTTGCTAATGTCCATCAGTTCTGCCATAAACATACTACATGATTCCGGTAGAGAATGGCATTCCATGCCAATGGAAGATGTAAAAAGCAAATCCCATATGACCAATTGTTTTCAAGCCATCAACATAGAAGATGGTGGCACCCCAAAACTCTTCAAGCAGTGGGTGTAACAAATGCTGGAAATTTATGGAGGCGATTAAAGGTTTTGGACTTTGGAAGAGATCTGTTCGAATTACTGGTCGGGGCACCACTCAAGGGGGTGTGTGTGCTATAAGGTGGGGAGTACAATGCAAGAAAGGGAGATGAAGTCCCTGCAGAGAGAGGTGAGCCACAATCTGATAGGAATTCCACTCAAGGGCAGTTATCAGGAGGTTGAGACACACTGCATGCAATAAGAACACGATATGTGGCTGAGTATGAAACTGTCGAATGGCAATGCCAAGAGCTGTTGCTGTCTAATCTGTAGAGGGAAGACTGCTGCTTTGGCAGGGAGACTTGACAGGGCTGGTCCAGAAGGCACCCATAGCCATACGTACACCACAAATGTTAATAGGGTCTGTAGCAGTTTCAGATCAGGAGTTGCCGAGCCGTAAACCTGGCACCCATAATCCAAGCAGGACAAAATCAGAGCCCGATAGATTGAAGAAAAGTTGCATGATCTGCACCTGAAGATGAGTGGTCAAGGAAATGGAGAGCTTTAAGCTTCCCCATGCAGCTAGTCTTCAGGCAGCAAATATGAGGCAGCCAAGTCAGTAATTTTATCAAAGAGAAGGCCCAAGACATTGTGCCATGTCAACTTCCAGGTGCTGAGTCCCCAAGAAGAGCTCTGGATCAGCGTGAACTGTGGTACGACGACAAAAATGCGCAACTCTCATTTTGGAAGGAGAGAACTGAAAACCATGGGAAAAAGCCCATGTGGAAGTCCACTGAATGGCACCTAGGAGCTGGCAATCAGCAGAAACTACTTAGTGGGAGCTGTAACACGTGCAAAAATCAACAACATACAGCACGACTGATCAGCGGCCCAACAGCTGATAGCGATTAGGAAGAGTAACAACACTGTACGCTGTGGGAGGCCATTCTGGATCCATGGGAGGCTGAATGAAGAGCTGACTATCACAAAACAGATGGTGGCCTCATAGGCCTCAGTCCAAGAGGGAACATAAAATTTGATGATGCCAAGTGTTGTCATGTGTAGATCGAAGAAGACCACAACAAAAAGATGACATTTAGAGGAGGCCTGTGTTTGCCGTTTCCATTCTAAGTAGATGCTCTACTGCATTGAAGGGAGCGTTGGATTTGGCGTATGACAGGATTGACTGGATATGGGTCTGTAAGACTGAATGGCACTGAGTGAATCTGAGCAGATGACATAAGAAGCATGGTGGTGACGGCAAACATATTGGACTGCCTGATAGAGAGCAAAAAGCTCAGCTGTGAAATTGGACCATTGGTCGATGAGCTTGTATTGAAAGCCGTCGAACCCGACGACAGAGGCAGACCCGACACCACCAATGTTCTTAGATCCATCCGTATAGATGAAAATGTTATCATCAAGCTGCGAACGAAGTTCGACAAACCTTGAGTGATACACTGAATCCGGGGTATTCTCCTTCGGGAACGAGCGGAATTCGAGGTGGTCGCAAAACTTGGCCTAAAGCCACGGTGGTGTTGGGCTCACATCCATTCAAAGGGTGTCAGGGAGGGTGAAATCAAGTTGATGATGCAGGTGATGAAAACAAACTCCGGGAGGCAACAGTGCAGATGCAGACACCCCATCTTGGCGATCGAGGGAGTTGTTCTAGAAAAAAGATGGCCAGGATGGGTGTTTGGGCATCAACAGCAGCCGGCATGCATACTGACATAGTAATATATCACTTCGATAGTGCAATGGTAATTCGGCAGCTTCTTTATAGAGGCTTTCAATAAGGCTGGTATAGAAAGCTCCAATTGCTAGGTATAACCCCCGATGGTGAATTAAGACGGTGCAAGATGGACAGCCGAGTGGAAGAGTAAACAATGCTACTGTAATCCAGCTCGATCGTACTATGAACCGATAAAGGTGAAGGACAGTTATATCAGCTCCCCATGATGTACCGCTAAGAACATCGAGGACATTAAGGGAATGTATACAACGGCCAGCCAGAGAAGACGTGTGGAGACCAACAAAGTTTCCTATCCAATGTTAGTCATAAGAATTTCATCGTCGCCACAAATGGGAGGCCTTAATGGTGGAAGGAACTCTGTATCGCCAGAAGTTGATGCAGACTGTTTTCTCATTGGAGAAACAGAAGCCATTTGCAATGCTCGAAGAATATAGACGGTCAAGAGAGCACTCCAATAGACACATTCTTTGAGTGCTGCAGTAGATTGTGAAATCGTCCACAAAGAGGGAACCAGAAACATTGGGTGGGAGGCAGTCCATAATTAGGTTAATTGCTATGGCGAAAAGTACCACACTCAGAACGGAGCCTTGTGGCACCCCATTCTTCTGGCAAAAATGGTCTGACAAAGCAGAGCCCACTCGTACCCGAAAACTTCAGTCTCTTAAAAATGCATGAATAAAGAGGGGGAGAAGGCTGTGAAAGCGCTAGGTATGCATGGTGAGGAGAATCCTCACCCTCCAACAGGTTTCGTAGGCCTTCTCCAGATCAAAGAACACAGCCACCATCTGGCATTATTCATAATGAAAGTCAACAAGGTTGTCAGTTCCAGAGTGGTGCCAACAAAAACCACATTGGACATTGGTAAGGAGGCGTCGGGATTCAAGGAGCCAAACTAAACGAGAGTTAACCATGTGTTCCATCACCTTACAGACACGGCTGGTATGAGAAATGGGGGCAATAACTGGAAGGAAGATGCTTGTCCTTTCCTGGTTTGGGGATGGCGACAACAATGGCTTCACACCAACTTGTGGGAATCTGACTTTCAGTTCATATGCGATAATAGGTGGGGAGAAGGAAACATTTACCTGCAGGAGGAAGATTTTTCAACATCTCAATATGAATGGCATCGGAAATGGCAGACAGTGCAATCGAAGTAGTAATTTTAATTCCTCTCGATTGGAACGAATGTCTTGCATGTTCCACTGTAGGAGCTCCATGATGAGAATAAGGGGAGAAAAGAACGAGGCAAAAGGGAGTCACCTCAGGGGCCACTGAGGGCTGGACTTCGCAATCCATTGGTGGAAAATCTTGTTCAATCAGTACAACTGGAATTTCTACTGCCTTCCCGAGTTGATCGATAGGGGCAGCTTCCTCTGCTGGTAAAGTGCCGGTTGCTCAGCTAACAGTAGTGCGTCCCGGCAAGACAGAGGATGACCGGGGCCGGCTACAGTTGGGCGGCGTTATGGATGTCACACCTCGGTGGGGAAGGAGAAGAACTTTTCTAAGCTCTTTTGGAAGAGTGACGGTGAGAAGAAGAAGCAGTTGACAGTTGAGAATGCTGAGTATGTAGAAAATCTTCACGGACAGGTAACTTTTTCAAAGTCTGGGTATCTTGTTTAGGTCCCACGATTTATTACAGGTTGACGAAGACTGAACTTTAGAGGGAGCAGGAGGAAGCGGGGAGACATGTAATTTTGAATCTCTTCATCTGATAACCCATCAAGGGATCTTGTGAAAACTACCCGTGTGATGAGTTGAGGGTGCGATGCGCTTCTACTTGGACAGGAAAAGCGTGTAGGAGCGTAATTCTTATTAGTTTCTGTGCCTGGAAAGCACTGTCTGCTTCAAGCAACAAAGTTTCATTGCGCTGCCGGGAAAAGGGCTTCACAGGGCCAGCAATTGCATCAACAACATTCTAAATTATGAAAGGATTAATGGAAAAGAAATCTTGACTGTCAGTTTGAGAAACAACCAGAAATTTAGGAAGATTAAGCAACGTCTTCTTACACTGAGGTGAAACTACCTTTCTTTTTTGGGTCAAAGTCAGAGTAAAAGAGAAGGAAGGCATTGCAGAAATGTCTCCCATGTTTACCGGCATCTCCGATGGTGCGCTCCTTCCTAGTGGGAGCCCTCACTGAGGGCTTGCCCGCCTTAGGTGATTGTTTACACCTCCTGAGAACAAACGGAGGGACCAATCGGCATGTTCGGAAGGTACCAGCTCAGGTAATCACTCCTCCCTGGGCTTGGCCTTTACCAGGGGGTACGTACGTGCCCTACTTATCTACCCCTGACGGGGAATTACACATTACCCCGTTACCTGCTATGCATGAGAATGCATGGGTCGGGCTTCAGACATGCACAGGGAGGAAAGAAGAAGAATAGAGGAAATAAAGAGAAGTATAGAAGAAGGAGTGCCTCAAACGCCAAAGTGGAGACTACATTAGGAGGAGAGGAAGACTAGGAGAGTACAGCAATGAGTGAAAGACAGAAGCAAAGGTTAGGAATAGGAAGCAAGGGAAGAGAAAATCTATTACAGGAGACCACCTGGACTCGCAATGAACACCCTTCTCCGGGCTAAGGCATGAACCGAGAGGGAAACTGAAGCAGCCTGGGATGGGAAGGAAGGCCACTTCGGCTCGGGACCCCATGCGCACCACGCACGTACCCACAAAAGAGCTGTGGACCCCGGGGGGGGGGGGGGGGAATATCACTGATGATATCATTAGTACAGCCTGATGGAAGTGGTGAAAACAACTAGGGGTGTATATAGAGGCCAATTAACAACGCAAAACCTAACAGGGTAGCCCGTTTCTCATCAGGTGGAAGAGGATGGAAATACTCAACGGGAAATGGCACTTTTGCAGAGGTTATCGTGTGGTGCCACTGTAATGACGGAAGAGAGGAGGAGTAAGTGAAAGATCTACGCCAGAGAAAGAACAACGAGTAGTACTGAAATGGGTTGGGGAACAATCATTGAAAGGCACAGGTCATAGTCTGCAAGGAGGCAACACCAGGCAGATGTATGAGCACTGCCCCACAAAGGAGGATGGGTGTTAAAGTCCATAAAAATGAGGATGGGAGTTGCTGAAGGAGAGCAGTTAGTGTAGCAGAGGTAAGTGACCTGTCAGAGGAGAGGTAGAGATTAAAACTTATTAATGGAGTGTCCAAGTGAAGCCGGAAAGCAATTGCTTCCAGTGTAGTATGGAGAGGAGTCTATGTACTAACAATATCCATGCAGACTAATGAACAAAATCCACCAGATGCCTTTAGTGGTCTACCCGGTCCTGTCTTACACCCCCCCCCCCCTCACACACACACACACACACACACACACACACACACACACACACACACACACACACACACACACACACACACACACAGAGAGAGAGAGAGAGAGAGAGAGAGAGAGAGAGAGAGAGAGAGAGAGAGAGAGAGAGAGAGAGAGAGAGAGAGAGAGAGAGAGAGAGAGAGAGAGAGAGAGAGAGGGGGGGGGGGGGGGATCAGGTCTGGGACTGATGAAAATCAGGTGACCTTGAAACCCAGCTGCCACCTTGATGCAGAAGACCTCATACGGGGAACATCTGGAAGAGGGGCCCTTAGACGACACATTCACTAGCAAGTGCCAGAGAAGGAGAGTACTTAACTGGCTGGGAAAGAGGAGCGGGATGCAGGAGGGGCAAGGGTGCTGTGGGAAAGGGGTAGAAGATATAGCAAATGTAGATATTTGCACAGGATGCAGTTGCTCAAATTTTTGGTGGGTCTCGGGGTACTTTAAACATTCAAGAGACTTGTCCTCTTATATCATCTTCCCCTTATAACCGGGCAATCCAGTGAATGCTAGGAATGATATTTCTGACAATTGACACACACAGAGGGGCTTCCCTCATGGAGTGGGCATCCGCATTCACTGCTGAATGGCAAAGAGATATGTGACCAAAATGTAAACATAAGAAATGAAACATCTCATGGCAGGCGGAATGTAAGGTTTGACAACGCATCTGTGAATCATTACCTTGACCATTTCTGGGAGTGTATCCTCATCAAAAGCCATGATGAAGGCACCAGTATCAATCTGTTTATCCTTGGAGCCTCTCTGCACGTGGCAAACAAATTGCACACCTCGCCATTCCAGATTGGTGCTGTTTTCCTCATCAGTTTGAAGGAGGAGGACCCCATTAAACATAACTCCCTGAACCATATTTAAAGACTGGTGAGGAAGTTGGCAAGTTGGTCGCAGGTGCACAGAGCAGCAGATATGGTTTCAATGAGTAGGGAGCCAGAGTGCTTGTTACTCACCGAGTCAACTTCACCAAACTTGCCTATCTGTTCCACAAAAAACAGCAGCTTGGTGGCAACGAATGTACCTCCACCGGTCCTGGTGCAGACCAGGTAGCGCAAAAAGGGTTTCACCCCAAGCCGATGTACCTTGCCTTTCTCCCAAGGGGTAGCTAGGGAAGGTTGTCTAATCAGAAATTGCAGCATTAAAAGCACCATTCCTGTCACTAGGAGGTATATAATGACCATTTTGCAGTTTCACACATTTCATGTGCAAACTGTCTGTCCTGATACCACCCACTACAATAGGTGGATGGGTGAACATAAACTGATATGTTTGTATTGTAAAACATAATGTCTAATTCATTGTCATTGTCATCTCCATAAAAGAAAAAAAATGTATAATTGAAATTAACGGCAAACTAAACTGGAAATATTACACTACTAAAACTCCATCAGAGAACTCACTTCAAAACAGCAATAACTACACTTCAAAGAAGCAGAAAAAAATAGCACCAACCTGTGTCACAAATACAACCAGAACAGTACAATCAAATACAACCACAAACCATTCAACTTCAACACGAGAGAGTGCTGACACACACCACCTGCAAACAGACAACTGAAAATCACCACACAATGACGACAAGCACACAACGAGTCAAAACCGACGTGTGATTTACTGAACCAAGAATAATTTGAAAAGTATTTACATATTATGCTCATTGCTGTAATTTTAAATTTGAAAGAATTGGCTGAAGAGGAAGATGTAATTAGAAATGCCCAAGCCATTGTCAAATGTGTCAAGTTGTAGATGCTTAGCATGTTTGTTTTTGGAGATGTCTGGCTGTAAAGCTGGTCAAAAAGCCACACATCCCCCCCCCCCCCACAGGCTTTTACTGGCTGATGAAACTTCACATTCTGATAAATAAAAAAGAAAATAGAAAATACAGTTTATTTTTTATTTATTCACACACAAAAGTTACAGAAGATCCGAAAGTAATAGTTTTATTAGGGGGCCTACTTGCTTTCGTCCTGTAATAAAATAGCTTCAAATATTCATCAAGGAGCCATCCAAATAATAGGCCACTATTTCGCATATTCTTAATCTCACGATTTAAAATTTTGCAAGGGTTCATTTCTATGACAGGTGTTCAACTACAGAAAATTTCAGGAAAAACTAAGCTCATGGACCTACTGAAAAGTAACTTTATTTACTACTACCATACATACTAGCAGGATGAAGTACATTAATTACAGAGCATACAATTGTTTGTACTACCTTTAATGCCTGTACACTAAAAATATTACTGCTGATTTTTCCCTGTTACAGGTAAATATGCATGTTCAATAACCCAACCAAGTGAATGTGACAAATACTGTATGTGTACAAATTAAGCATCTTGCTGTGGTGGAGTTTGTGTACAGAACAGCCAGTAATCCTTAACTCCTCCTGAAAAAATCATCTCACTACCACCATACAACCATGTCAATGATGTTATCAAGGCACCTACCAAACAGGGTAATATTGCTATGTAGTCCCTAAAGCCAATCTGGGATTTTATCCATAACCTGGTGACTCGTTTTCAGCTCCCACAACTGGATCACTACAGCAAGGATTCTATGTCTTCCATTTAGGATTTGACTTCATCAGAAGAAAGAAAACATTCACATTTCACAGACACTCAACAGCCATCTCCGGCCACTGCACACTGGGAAAAGCTAAGGATTTGTAAGTACAAATGTCTTTCTATGTGCCTGTCATAGGTTGAAGCACATCTGTGCAATGATTTGCAAACTATCCTAGGGACAACTGAAGTCCACGATATGACCCAGCGGCTTTGACCACTGACATCATATCTGAGTCAAAGACAATATTTACAAGCAAATTACGATTTTGTATTTAAAAAGTGATCTGTAGCTTCTCTCAGAAATAAGGTAACAGGTTTTTCTTCTTTGGCAAGTAAGCACCGAAGGTGCGATTTTTGGGTTGAGACCTGTCATTGACAGTACATTCTGCTGTAATTTAGAAGGATATTTTATCTATAACACATAAGTATTACAATATTATACCCTATGTTTATATTCGTTGATTGTATGTTTTGCTAGTTGGTATATCTACGTAGCATATCTTGTGACGCTCATATGACGTCATTGGTCAAAGCCAACAGGTTGTATCACGGCCTTCAATTATGTTTAATTCCAACCTGAACCTTCCACTGCAAGATCATTCACGTCATTGCAATATGCAAACATATATCAGATAAGGTCAACTGGTCTCATTGGAACCCCTTGGGGTAACACTGACGCCAAGTCAATTTCAGACCTTTCTTTCCATTTCTGGATAAACTTTTACCTAATTGGAAAAACCTTTGTTTGGGCAGAAGAACTGAGGCATAATTGATATCAGAAATAATGACTTGGTTAGTGTTTCGCAGATACCACAAAATAAATAACTCTATTCTCTATGGTTGATAGGTTCTTTATGTACCCTTGTCCACTCGCTAAAAGCAGGCTAAATGCCCTTATAAAACGAACAGCCTGCCACCACATAGCATACTATACATGTTGTCATGGGTAAAAGCAGACAGATGGTAGCCTATGCTTCAATTGAAGCAGAATATTATCAAAGAATTTAATACACATGCATTTGCATAATAATGTAACACAAAAATGTAATTTATAAATACTGTTTGTAAATTTAGACCTTCAGGCAAACAGGACCTATATGTGGATTAATCGAAATACAGCAATAAGTTGTAGGAGGGTTAATGTTGCTCTTTAAGGAAGAAAGTTTGGGGCTCAATGTAATGATTTTAAAGAAACTTTAATAGTTTATAATTTTTACAGATCATCCAGTAATGGTCAAACCGGTACTCATTACACTAACATTTATCCCAGGACTCTTTACATTTGTTTCATTTTAAACAAATAAGAGGGATCTTCACTAGTATCAATGCTAGAACTCTCAAGTTGTTCTATGATTAATTAGAATTCTGCATCCCCCCCCCCCCCACACACACACATATATATATATATATTGAATCTATGTATAAATTGCTGATCAAGGTAAAAAAAAGACCTCAACCCAGAAGTTGGTTTGAAAACTATAGTGATTGATAGGTACTGTCCTCTTCAATGTCTCACATTTCTTCAATTCCTTGAACAAATCTATCCTGCTGATTACATGGGGACCTACAGTTAAAATTTGATTTTTTGCACACAATCCAGTACAAGTAGGTGTCTATCAGAGGTGAAAAGCTAATTCTAAGACCAAAAAAGACTGATGGTAAGAGCTATGGACTGAATGGATAGCACCAACACCAAGAACAGCCCTATATTACAGGCCTACAAAGGGAAAACTTAAAATTAAAACACTTAAATGTAATGGTAAATAAGACAATATGCGCTAACACATTTAATGCGGCTATTTATGGCGCCACACACGTTGTTCCATTCGTTGTCACATTTGATAAAAAGATTGTGCTTTCATGTCTAGATCTGTACCGATAACTATTTTATAGGCTAAATAGTTATCGCCAAGATTCAAGTTTTATTAGTCTTCATATCTTTCCTCGCTGTTGTTAATGTGTGTACGTAGGAGTGGGCGATTGCTCTTCATACTTTTCTACCCTATTTCTCTCTCGAGGAAACTTCCCAAAAATACCATAACCGATATTAATTTTCTGCAAATAGGCTTAGTTTGTTACGTAGCAAATTAATTACATGTTCCCACACTCAAAACTCGGTAAGAAAAAAGGCTGCAAGGATCTATAGCTCCATTTTCTGCCTTTAGTTATCGAAATGAGTAACGTTAGCTGGCATCTTATGACAATAAAATTACGTTTCCGACTGTGCTAATGATAATGCTTGGAGGAATTTTCTTCAGTTTACTTGATAGTGGTTAAAAATGATTACGTGCTATCTTCGAAATGTCGAGAAGACGGGGATTTCCCACCCACATACAAAACACTTGACAGTTACGAGATAATACGGAAGTGTCAACTACGTTGACGCATTATTCGCTGCCTTAACATATCAAATACGCAATGCCATTTCAATAACGAAATATCCTGCGTGAAACGGAAGTGTCAAAATATTCATGCACAACGCTACAACCTCCTACTCTTAGTAAACAAACAGTTAGCCGGAATAAATATTCATTGTTTATAAGACACATGCACATTTCGAAACTAAAGTAAGCGAAACTCTTCAACATGCAGATTCTCATTCTTGAACTAGCATACATTTCGTTATCATTTATTTCCTACTATCAATTTTTTACCCACCTCCCGTTTCAATGTTCACCATACCACGGGCAACACTGACACTGATACCACGATTCCAAAGATATAACTACACGTGTACAAACAACACTTGCCTACCATCAGGTTAGCCACTGTAACAAATGGTACTATTGTATATGGACGTCAGAAATTTGTTTTATGGAGCTCATTTTATGAACAGGAGTCTCATAGATACCATGAATATAAAATAAACTGCAGAAATGAACATACAGATGCTACTGACCAGTGTTTCAGCCATGGTTTCAGCATTACCGTAGTACACCTGTATTTGCTGCTTTTAGACATGATCATATATTCGTACTTGTAGTGTGACAAAGTAGGTTCTGTCTAAAAGATTTATGAACTTCATGCCATGCACAGTTATTTGGTGGCGTTTTAGTCCCTTGTAAATGAAATTCCGCACTGTTGACACAGTTCACTTGCTTTTCTTTCTTCGACATAGGTAAGTCCTTAATTTCATGAAGTTTCCTCATATGGGCGTACAAGTTTTCCGTATTTTAAACTTGGAACTGCACTCCTCACATTTATAGTATGTTTCGGACGAATCACTAATGTTCAGTTGTTCAATGAAACAAACTAAACAACAACAAAAATAACGAAAGACAGCAGCAACGAAATAACAAAAATAAACAACAATAAAGAAGTAACAACAAAATTTAATAGACAACGAAAGCACACTATAAGGCAGCAAACAACAGAATGGAATGAAGGCTAGAAACGGTGGAATGGAAGACGGATAAAATTTGAAACATGTTGAGCGGTCACGTGAGGACAATTTTCGGTTAGCAGCTGTAGAACAGCCAAGTGTCTCGAGTAACTATATCGTGCATCATCCAGTGAATCCCCCTCTTTTTATCGAGTTCTGTGTTGTTGTTGTTATGGTCTTCAGTCCGGAGACTGGTTTGATGCAGCTCTCCACCCTACTCTATCCTGAGCAAGCCTTTTCATCTCCTCATAAGAACGACAACCCACATCCACTTGAATCTGCTTACTATACGCGTCTCTTGGTCTCCCTCTGCGATTTTTACCCCACACACTTCCCTCCAATGCTAAATTTACGATTCCTCGATGTCTAAGAATGTGTCCTACCAAGCGATCCCTTCTTTTAGTCAGGGTGTGCCAAAAATTCCTTTTCTCACCAATTCTGTTAAGTACCTCTTCATTAGTTATGCGATCTACCCACCTAATCTTCAGCATTCTTCTGTAGCACCACATTTCAAAAGCCTCTATCCTCTTCCTGTCCGCACTGCTTATCGTCCATGTTTCACTCCCGTACAAGGCAACACTCCACACAAATGCCTTCAGGAAAGACTTCCTTACACTTAAATTAATGTTCGATGTTAGCAAATTTCTCTTTTTCAAAAATGCTTTTCTTCCCATTGCCATTCTGCATTTTATATCCTCTGTACTGCGACCATCACATGTTATTTTACTACCCAAGTAACAAAACTCATCTACCACCTTCATTGTTTCGTTACCTAATCTAATTCCTTCAGCATCACCTGATTTTCTAAGACCGCATTCCATTATTTTTGTTTTGCTCTTGTTAATGTTCATTTTATACGCTCTCTTCAACACATTGTCCATTCCATTCAACTGCTCTTCCAGGTCCTTTGCTGTCTCTGACAGAATTACAATGTCATCAGCAAAACGCAATGTTTTTATTTCTTCCCCCTGAACTTTAATCCCTATTCCAAATTTTTCCTTGCTTTCCTTCACCGCCTGCTCGATGTACAAATTAAATAGCATCGGAGAAAGGCTACAACCCTGTCTTACTCCCTTCCCAACTGATGCTTCCCTTTCATTCCCTTCAAGTCTAATAACTGCGGTCTGGCTTTTGTACAAGTTGTAAATAACTCTCCTTTCCCTGTATTTTACCCCTGCTGATTTCAGAATTTGAAAGAGTGTATTCCAGTCAACATTGTCAAAAGCTTTCTCCAAATCTACAAAAGCTAAAAATGTAGGTTTGCCTTTCCTTAACCTATCTTCTAAGATAAGACGTAAACTGAGTATTGCCTCCCGGGTTCCTACGTTCCTCCTGAATCCAAACTGATCTTCCCCGAGGTCAGCTTCTACCAGCTTTTCCATTCTCCTGTAGATAATTCGTGTTAAAATTTTGCAACCATGACTTATCAAACTTATTGTTCTGTAGTTTTCACACCTGTCTGCGCCTGATTTCTTTGGAATGGGGATTATTACATTTTTCTTAAAGTCTGAGGGTATTTCACCTGTCTCATACATCCTACACACCTGTTCAAATAGTCTTGTCATGGCTGGCTCTCCCAGAGCCTTTAGTAGCTCTGAGGGTATGTCATCTACTCCTGGGGCCTTGTTCCGACCTAGGTCTTTCAGGGCTCTGTCAAATTCATCTCTCAGTATAGTATCTCCTATTTCATCTTGATCTACTTCCTCTTCCCTTCCTACAACATCATCTCCAAGTTCATTTCCTTTGTAGAGCTGCTCTATGTACTCTTTCCACCTTTCAGCTTTTCCTTCTTTGCTGAGAACTGGTTTACCATCAGAGTCCTTGATATTCATAGAGCTGTTTTTCTTATCCCCAAATGTCTCTTTTATTTTCCTGTAGGCGGTATCTACTTTTCCCATTCTTATACATTCTTCTACAGAGCTGCATTTGGCTTCTAGCCACTCCTGCTTAGCTATTTTGCACTTCCTGTCAATCTCATTTCTTAGTCGTCTGTACTCCATTTTGCCCGTTTCATTTACTGCATTTTTATACTTTCTCCTTTCATCAATTAAATTTAGTATTTCCTGTGATATCCAAGGATTTTTTGTGGGTCTTGCCTTTCTACCTATTTTGTCCTCTGCTGCCTTCACTATTTCATCTCTCAATGCTACCCATTCCTCTTCTACTGTTTTATTTCCCCCCGTTTCTGTCAATTGTTGCCTAAAGCTCCCTCTGAAATTCTCCACAACTTCACTTTCCTTCAATTTATCTAAGTCCCATCTCCTTATTTTCCTACCTTTCTGCAGTTTTTTCAGTTTCAGCCTACAGTTCATGACTAACAAGTTATGGTCAGAGTCTATATCTGCCCCTGGGTATGTTTTACAGTTTATCACCTGGTTCCGGAATCTATGTTTTACCATTATAAAATCTATCTGATACCTTCCGGTGTCTCCTGGTCTCTTCCATGTATACAACCTTCTTTTGTGATTCTTAAACCATGTGTTTGTTATGATTAAATCATGTTCCGTGCAAAATTCTACCAGGCGACTTCCTCTTTCATTCCTTCTGCCCAGTCCATATTCACCTACTATTTTCCTTCTCTTCCTTTTCCTACTACCGAATTCCAGTCTCCCATCACAATTAAGTTTTCCTCTCCCTTAACTGTCTGAATATCGAGTTCTATTCATTGTATATCGTTCTCAATGCAAAAGCGATCACGGTTGGCGCAGTGGTGAGTCATTTTTCCGACCATATCGTCAATTAATCAATACGTTTACCTCCCACTCGCTGCCCCGTTTGTGACTTTTCAGATCGAGAAAGCAAGTGGGTTTCCAATTCTCAACAAGAGTTCACAATGTGTAGGAAAATGTGACCTTATTTTAACCATCATGTACGTAGCTAACTCGGAGGATAGACTAGTATTCAAAATGCCGTATTTCGGATTCGAACTCAACCACTGATTTAACTGTTCCAAACCAAGTACACTATAGACATTCTACTTATGCTCAACATTAAACTGCGTCATAAAAGAACATTAGGAAGTGATTATTGGAAAATTATGTCAGTTAAGACTTACAATTAATAGCAGAGGGGATGACAACTTCATTAACTACCGTACATCAACATGGGCTACAGGAAACCAAGGGAAAAAATGACGAAAATCAGGTGAAAAGCTTGGAGTGGGATAATTATACGAGGTTCAAAACAAGACAGGAACATAAATAGATTAAGTTACTTGAAAAGAAAAGGGAAAGTTCGAAACAAAAATTAAGATTCAGAATGATTATTGTTATGATTACTTTGTATTTCAGTTAATAGGAACTTCAACTAGATACCTCATTTAGAGTCGCATCTACATTAGAAGAAAGTGTTGCGTGCCGCAAACGAAATTCACATATTAAGAACAAACATTGTTTCAAAAAATGGAATTTTCAGAACAACAGTGAATATTCGCTTTCCAGATAGTTGCATGATTTTTTTCCATCATTTATCGCAATGATTTGTTAATGTGGAAAAAAAAAACAGTTGCACCGTAGTTCGGATTGAAAGTTAAGCACCAGGGCTTCTGCGGTCAGTAGGTCTTCCGATGTCAATCAGAGTTTGATTGAAGTCAAGGGTATGTTGTTGTTGTTCTTAGTTTGGAGACTGGTTTGATGTTCTTCAACTTCTCCAGCCGTAATCTGTGTCGAAATAATGTGCGGATAAACTGACAAGTCTCGGTGTCCAACGGGCACAATAATTCGGCAAACAATCAACGTTGTCATCTTCAGGAAATGTAGCCCTCCACACAACCCTATCCTGTGTCAGCCCTGTGTCATCTCTGAATAACAACCTGCTAGCTATATTTCTCCTTTGGTATCCCTCTAAAATGTTTTACAACCTCCCCTCCCCACACACACATCTCTTTCCAATACTAAACTGGCTATTCCTTGGTCTCTCAGACTGTATCCACCAATCGATCCCCTCTTTTAGTCAAAGTATGCCAGAAATATCTTTACTCCACAGATCTATTCAGTATTCCCCTTTAGTTACGCAATCTATCCAACCAATATTCTGTAACATCAAATTTCTGATTCTTCTAACCTCTTCGTGTTGGGATTGTTTAGCGCTCACATTTCTTTCCTGTACAATGCTACACTCCAGACAAATGCCTTCGAAAATGACTTCTTAACATCTAAATTAAAATTAGAAGAAGAGAAAGTTGTTAACATCTACATCTACATACATACTCCGCAATTCACCGTAAGGTGCGTGGCGGAGGGTACACTGTACCAGTACTAGGCATTTTCTTTCCTATTCCACTCCCAAATAGAACGAGGAAAAAAAGAGGTTGGTTAGACTGCGTAACTAAAGAGGAGTACTGAATAGAACTGAGGCATACTTTGACTAAAAGAGGGGATCGATTGGTGGACACAGTCTGAGACACCAAAGAATAGCCAGTTTGGGAGAATTTTGGGAAGATGTACTTCACCTGTAAACGAGACCGCGTATAAAACGCTTGTACGACCACGTTTTGAGTATTGCTCAAGTGTTTGGGACCCGCAGCAGACCAGTTTAAAGGAAGACATAGAGGCAGTTCAGAGGCGAGCAGCTAGGTTTGGTACTGGTAGGTTCGAACAATACGCGAGTGTCACGGAAATGCTCCGTCAAATCAATTGGGGATCGCTGGAGGAAAGACGATGTTCTTTTCGTGAATTTCTGTTGAGGAAATTTAGAGGGCCGGAATTTGAAGCTGAGTGTAGTACGAGCTTGCTGCCGCCTACTTACATTTCGCGTGGTGATCACAAAGACAAGATAAGGGAAATTAGGGCTCGTACGGAGGCGTATAAGCATTCTTTTTTTCCTCGTTCTATTTGGGAGTGGAATAGGAAAGGAAATGCCTAGTAGTGGTACAGTGTACCCTCCGCCACGCACCTTACGGTGAATTGCGGAGTGTGTATGTAGATGTTAACAACTTTCTCTTCTTCAGACATGCTTTTTCCTTTCCATAGTCATTCTGCATTTTATGTCTTCTTTATATCTTCTTTAAGTCATTTAGCTACTACGGCACTCAAATAGTAAAACTCGTCTATTAATTTTACTGTCTCATAACCTAATCAAATCCTAATTTTCTTGGAATACACTCAAATTCTCTATTCCATTTAATTGCTCTTCCAGGTCCTTTGCTGTCTTAGACAGAATTATAGTGTCATCGCCAAACAGCGAAGTTTTTATTTCCATTTCAAAATTTCTCCTTGCTTTCCCCACAGCTTGCTCAATGTACGGACTGAATAACATTAGGGAAAGGTCACAACCCTGTCTTACTCCGTCTCAGCCACTGCATCCTTTACATACCCTTCGACTCATAAATGTTGTCTGGTTTCTGTACAAGTTGCGTATAACTTGCTGCTCCCTATAATTAACCCCTCCTACCTTCAGAATTTTAAAAGATTATTTTCCAGACATCGTAGTCGAAATCTTTCTCCAAATCTATGAACAGAGATTTACCCTTCCTTAACCTATTGCTCCCGTAATTATCAATGTTTGTATAGTCTATGGGACTTAACTACGGGGTCATAAGTCCCGAAACTTACAAACTACTTATGAACTACTTACGAACTAGGACGGCACAAATATCTATGCCCGAGGGGGGATTCGAACCCCCGACTGTAGTGGCCGTGCAGACCGTGACTGGAGCGCCTTAGTCTCCTCGGCCACCGCGGCCGGCCTCCCGTAATTCCTACATTTTTCCTAAACCCAACCTAATTTTCCCCAGGGCTGGATTCAAACACTTTTTCCAACTTTTTGTAAAAAAAATCGCATTAGTATTTTGCAACCAAGACTTATTAAACAGTTTCCTTATTGTCGCATCTATCTGCAATTATTATTATTATTATTATTTGAAATTATCACGTTCTGCTTGAAGTTTGAGGGTATTTCACCTGTCTAATAAATCTTCCACACGAAGTGGAATATTTTCATCATGACTGCCGTTCCCAAGGAATTCAGCAATTTAGAGGAAATATTACTTACTCCAGGGGACTTGTTTCAGCTCAAATCTTTCAGTGCTCTGTCAATTTCTTCTCGCAGTATCCAAACTCCTATTTCATCTTCATCTACTTCCTCTTCCCTTTCTACAATACTGTGTTCATTTCCCTGTATATTCTCTCGCTATATATTCCTTTCACCTTCAACTCTGCCTTCTTTGCTTAGTATTGGTTTTCCATCTGAGGTCTTTATACTCATACAGCTGGTTTGTTCTTACTTTCTTTCTTTCTTTTTGTCCTAAACGTCTCTTTTATTTTCCTGTAGGTAGTATCTGTCTTTCCCTCTATTTATACATTCTCCTATGAACTTGCATTTGTCCTCTAACCACTCCTGCTTTGCTAATCTGCATTTTCTGTCAACCTCCGTTATGCCTGCTTCAACTTTTGTTTCCCTCTTTCATCTATTATGTTTGGTATTTCCTGTATTATGCAAGGCTTTTTGCTAGGCCTAGCCTTTCTACATTTTAATCCTCTATTTCACATGTCAAAGTTATCCATTATTCTACACTTGTATTACTTTCCTCCATTTTAGTCAATCGTTGCCTAAGGCACCCCCTGAAACTTCGAACATCACATCCTTCTCCTTACTGTTCTACCTGTTTTCAGTTTATTCATTTTTAATCTATAGTTCAAAGCCAATAAGTTATGGTCAGAATACTTATCTGCCCCCGATAAGTCTTAAAGTTTGAAACCTAGTCCCATTTCTGTATCTTACCATTGCAAAATCAATCTCAAACCTTTCTATGTCTCCTGGTCCCTTCCAAGTAATCTTCTTTCATGATTCTTTAACCAAGTGTATGTGATAATTAAATTACGCTCTGTGCAAAATTCTACCTGGCAATTTCCTCTTTCATTTCTTTCCCCAGTCCACATTCAACGGCTATTTTTCCAATCGCTTCCTTTTCCTACTACTGAATTCCTGTCTCCCATCACAATCAAGTTTTCCTCTGCCTTATCTATCTCAATAAAGTCTTTTATCTCATCATACAGTTTTTCAACCTGCTCGTCATCGGCACAGTTAGTTGGCATACAAATGTTTATTACTGTGGTAGGTGTTGGCTTCGTCTCTACCTTGTGTTCACTGTGCTGTCAACAGCAGCTTACATGCATCCATATTTAGTTATTTATGAGGTATGTCCACAAAGTATGTTGTGTTTGGTTGAATAAAACAAACGAGTACAGATATAAAATAAATATTTATGGTACAAAAATCTGCAACTGTTAAACTACTTTCCTACGTAGCTTCCAAAATTATGTAGGCGCTTGTCATAGCGTGGCACAAGTTTTTGTATGCCGTCTTCATAGAATGTTGCCTCCTGTGTAGTCAACCATGTGGTAACATGTTATTTCTGCCCGTCATCATCGTTGAAGTGTTGACCACCGAGGACAGATTTTAGGCGTAAGAAGAGATGAAAGTCGCTACGAGCAAGGTCCGGGCTGTGCGGAGGATGATCAAATAGGTCGCAGTGAAATTCCCCTAAGAGTTGTTTGGTCACATTCGCCGTGTGAGGTCGGGATTATCGTGGAATAAAAACAATACATTTCGACAGTAATCCGCGGAGCTTCAAATGTTCAAATGTTTGTAAATCTATCGGACCAAACTGCGTGGTCATCAGTCCGTAGCTTACAAACTACTTAAACCTAGGTAAACTAACCTAAGGACAACACACACGCACACCCATGTCCCAGGGAGGACTCGAACCTCCACGGCGAGCAACCGCGTGCTCCGCAGCGAGGCGCTTTAGACCGCTCGGCTACTGCCGGCCGCGGTGGCCGAGGTGACTAAGGCGCTCCAGTCACGGTCAGCACGGCCACTACGGTCGGGGGTTCGAATCCCCCCTCGGGCATGGATATTTGTGCCTTCTTTAGTCTTAGCTAGTTCATAAGTAGTTTGTAAGCTTAGGGACTGATGACCCCGTAGTTAAGTCCCATAAGTTGTACAAACATTTGAACATCGCTCGACTACTCCACCGCGGCCTCCGGCGCTAGTTCTGTACTGCGCAGCACAATTTCTCAATGGTCTCGCAGTAACCATATGCATTGACTGTTTGGCCTCGTGATAAGAAATCAATCAGCAAAATGACTTTTCTGTCTCAAAAAAGGTGTCAAGATTTGCTTAGGCTTAAGCTTCGCCGGCCGCGGTGGCCGAGGGGACTGAGGCGCTCTAGTCACGGTCTGCACGGCCACTACGGTCGGGGGTTCGAATCCCCCCTCGGGCATGGATATTTGTGCCGTCCGTAGTCTTAGTTAGTTCATAAGTAGTTTGTAAGTTTAGGGACTGATGACCTCGTAGTTAAGTCCCATAGCTGTACAAACATTTGAACATTTGATTTGCTTAAGCTTCGTTGGAAATTAAGCTTGCCTCCTTTCCATTGATTACCGTTTTGTTTCGGGGATGTCGTACGATACCCATGGTCAGCAGTGTGACTATCCGAGAAAGAAAACCATCGCCTTCTGCCTCGTAGCGTGTCAAAAACTAAAGTGCACTGCCCATCCGTTTTTTTCTTTTTTCTTTATTTATTTTATTTTATTTTATTTTATTTTATTTTTTTTTTTTTTTCAGTATAAATTTTGGGTACCCAATTTAAGCAAAGATTTCGAAATTTCAGTTTTTCGTTCCAATTTCATGAATTAGTGATCGTGAGATTTGTAGAACTTCCATAGCAAGGGCATTAAGTGTGAATTTACAGTTGTGATAATTTCTCTTCAGTTGTGTGAAGCAGTTCATCACTAACCACAGACGGGCGTCCACTTCGTTCTTCATCATGCAATTGATCACGACCATCGTGGATCAGTCTGATCCGTCTTCTAACCATTGAATAACTCTTTGCCTCTTTACAGATCTGATTTCACTCGCGGCGGCATTTTCAATTACGGCTGACATTATAAAGAAGCACTACATAGCACGCGTCGGCAGCAGCGATCTGAAAATGGCGTACACAGGGCCGGCGCAAGGCACGTGCGAAACGTGCGGCCGCACGGGGCGGCACTTTCCGGGGGCGGCAAATCTGCCGCCCCAATATTTTTCTGTAGTACAACAAACTCAACATTCATTCCCAAGGGTGGATTCGAACCAAACATCGGAGGGAGCGGCTTCGGGAACTGTGGCATGGCGTCTCGACTACCTGCCGGCCGACCCTGTTGAACAAGGGGAGGGAGGAGGGCTGATTTCTTCTTCCTCGCCACTGTGTCAGCACCGTCGTGTTTACGCCGGAATGGAAGCAGTCTGGCGCACACGCCAGTATTCTTATGAGTGGTTCAAAATGTTTGTAAAGTCTATGGGACTTAACTACGTGGTCATCAGTCCCTAAACTTACAAACTACTTATGAACTTCCTAAGACTAAGGACAGCACAAATATGCATGCCCGAGGGGGATTCGAACCCCCGACCGTAGTGGCCGTGTAGACCGTGACTGGAGCGCCTCAGTCTCCTCGGCCACCGCGGCCGGCATCTTGTGAGTGGAGCGCTACCAGCCTGTTACGCGCCGTGCGTTTACTCACGACTAATTTTGCAAAAGACGAAATCTAATCCGGAAATTCGAATGCAATGTTCGATACTGCGGTTACATGTCAAGTCTGAAACAATTTTGCTGCCCTTCAATGGCAGTTGAGTGTTTTATTCTTCCCGCGCTATGGAGAAAAAAAATGTTGAACATTACTACAGTCAAACATGTTCAACACCTATAATGGCTAGAAGTATTCTAAATGGGTAAATACGCTGTGAGTAATTACAAGGGATAAAGACATTGATAGTAAGCCTGGCATAAGTTGGCTTTCGACGTATTTTTGAAAATGTTTGCTATCCGTTTCTAATTGATAGTCGGAAGTTTTGGTTTTTGAGCCCTGAAACACCTGTCTCCGCCTGCGTGAATACAATTAAGCTCTGACCAGCAGTTTTGTATGACAATTCTACTCGCACACTATCACTTTGTCAACATTTATTTGCTGTATAATGCGTTTGAATCCATTTTTCGTCTGATGAAAACCTGAGAAAGTATGGTCTTTTAGCAACAATGCTTTCTCGTCCGCGCGAAACAAAACGTTAATTTTGATACCTTGTAAAACGAAAGTCCATAGACAGAACAATGATTCTAATGGTTTACTTGCTAGCTTTGAAGCTCTTTTCTGTTTGACAAAAGTTGTGCAGTTTTTGCAAAGTTCGTATTTCTTTCTATTGTTCGTAATGCTATAAAATTACTGCCTAATAATACATTCATCCATATCATCGGTCACATACTTCTTGCCTCATCTTCTTGGGCGCTGGTTTAACCGTAGCCTCGCTGTACCTCGTCACGTGACCTAGTCCCTGGCACTTCGCCTTTCCAGACAGTAGGTATTGTTGCGTTCTCTACGACGAAAACAACAGAAATCGTTTCGATAGTTGGCCGAGAGAGTCAAGATTGGTCCGAAGCACTTTCGTTGCGTTTCACAAGAACAAAAGAATTGGTGCGTCCGAATTTCTTGCAACTTGGGATGTAATAGTAAGTGCTTCTAGAATGAAAATAAAGTACAGAAAAGTGAAGTGATACGGCGATGACTAATTTGTTACCCTTTATTTCATAATCAGACACGACAGAACTGACGCATGAAATTTACGACAGATGGCGAGTGTCAGTTCTTTGAAATGAATAACCGCAGTGCAGTGAGTTAATACCTATATTTCGACTAGCATCAGTACCTGTCGATTCCCCAGTATGTATTTATTGCATTATTATGTTACTCCATCTCCTTATTCTTCGTCTCTCCATTGTCTTCCGCCCCACTTTTGGCCGTTTCAACTGTTTTTATTTTCCAGATCTTCATAGATTTCGGGCACAGAGTAGCTATTCTCAATGCTTTGAGTTATGTTTACATCTATACCGTCGTCCTGTAACAGTTAACATGACGGTTTAGATGTTAAGCACATATTACTAAAAGCTTTGAAACTGGCCACTCAGCGGTCGAAACCTAGGTACACCTGAAAAAAAAAAAAAAAAAAACGGGGGGAGGGGGGGGCGGCCATTTAACAGCTCGCACGGGGCGGCACTTGGGCTTGCGCCCGGCCCTGGGCGTAAATGTCTTCTCCTTGAGTCGGAGTAACTTCCGCGCATGCTCGGAACTGCGATCATAGCGCTGCCGCGGATACAAATAGAAACGGAACTTACTTTGTGGACGACTCTCGTATTATCAGCTGTACTTCTGCCTTACCCCCACCTAATTTTGCAACCGTGTATGCACCTCATCTGAAATCCTGTTCATCCTGCCACCGAACTTCACGCATTCCTGCCATATCTAACTTCAACCTTTCCATCTCCCTCTTCTAATTTTCTAAATTACCTATCCGATTAAGGGATAGAACATTCACCGCTTCCACCTGTAGAATTATGGTCCTGTTTTTCCTGATGCCACCCTCCTAAATAGTTAATGCTCGGAAATCTGAATGAGGAAGTTTCAGCTCTGGAGGACGTAAGCGTAGCTAGGATATGATTTCGGGAGGGATTTATGATGGACATGTACTATTAATACATCTCTATCTACGTGCGTTACTCTGCAAATCACATTTAAGTGCCTGGCAGAGGGTTCATCAAACCACCGCTATATTGTTTATCTACCATTCCATTCTCGAATAGCGCGCGGGAAGAATGAACACCTCAATCTCTCCGTTCGAGCTGTGATTTCTCGTATTTTATTCTGATGATCATTTCTAACTATGTAAGTGGGAGTCAAAAATATATTTTTGCATTCGGAGGAGAATGTCGGCAATTGGGGTTTCGTAAGCAGCCCACGCCGCAGCGATAAGCGCCGTTGTTGTAATGATTCCCATCCCAGATCCTGTATCATTTCCGTAACGCTGTCTCCCTGTATCGTGAAAATACGAAACGAGCTACCCTTCTTTGGACTCTTTCGATGTCCTCCGTCAAACCCACCTGTTAAGGATCCCACACTGGGCAGAAATATTCCAAAAAAGGACAGACAAGCGTAGTGTACGCAGTTTCTTTAGCAATTCTGTTGCATCTTTTAAGGGTTCTGCCAATAAAACGCAGTCTCTGGTTGCCTTTCCCACGACATTATCTACGTGTTTTTTCCAGTTTAAGTCTGAAGGAATAGTAATTCCTAAGTATTTTGTGGAGTTTACGGCGTTCACTTTTGATTGATTTACCTTGTAAACAAAGTTTAACGGATTTCATTTCGTACTCATGAGGACGACTTCACACTTCTCATTATTTAGAGTAAATTGCCAATTTTTACACCATAGTGATATCTTACTCAGATCGTTCTGCAGATGGTTTTGATCTTCAGATGATTTTACTAGACGGTAAAGGACGGCGTCATCTGCAAACAACCTAAGAGAGCTACTTAGATTTTCCCCTAAATTGTTTGGGTAAATAAGGAACAGCAGAGGACCAATAACACTACCCTGTGGAACGCCTCATATCACCTCTGTCTTAGTCGATACCTTACCATAGATTACTACGAACTGCGTCCTCTCTGAGAGGAAGTCCCCTATCCCGTCGCAAATTTGGGGCGATATACCATAACCATGCTGTTTGATTAAAAACCGTTTGTGAGGTACGGCGTCAAAAGCCTTCTGGAAATCAAGAAATACAGAGTACAACTGCAGACAGCACTAATTCTGGATGTACTAAATTATTTTTCATTGCAAAGGACTGGATGCTAGAAAGTCATTATGGTATAGAAACTAAAAACTTCTTAAGCATCTACGTATCCTCCAAAGCAGGAATAAGGCAAACCATATCATGATAATAGGCAAATGTGGACTGAAACACGAATGGCAATCGAAACGCAGTTCATGAAGCTTTCAATAACAGCAGAAGCGTTATCAGAGAAACACTCCCTAACTAAGATATTTGCGTACGTGAATGCCGCCAATAGAAAAAAAATATTAATGACTCACATTGTAATTAGTGATAGTAGTGCCGAAAAAGAGCTGAAATCTGTAAAGCACAGTGAAGCTCTAGGGCTCGACAGTTTCTACATGGAATCTCCGCCGGATTTAGTCCTCTTTGCCATAATTTACTATGGGTACCTTGTTCCTAGTGAGGCACATTCATCTATAAGGAGCAGACTTGGTGAAAGAAGACACCTGGAACAACCAAATCAGCTGCTCAGTATTTCAATAGTAATCACCATAGCTGTTAATACACTATGAAACGAGACGATCAATCCCTCGATGTTTTTAGTTAGCTCAGGATCAGGTGTACACCTCTTCGTCCGAAATATACCGATGGCCAAGAATGTCTTTCAAAAATGTTCAAATGTTTGTTAAGCTTAAGGGACTTAACTGCGGGGTCATCAGTCCCTAAACTTATAAACTACTTATGAACTACTTTATACAAAGACGACACAAACATCCATGCCCGAGGGGGGATTCGAACCCCCGACCGTAGAGGCCGTGCAGACTGTGACTGACGCGCCGCAGACCGTTCGGCCACTGCGGTCGGCCGAATGTCTTTCTTCAGCGCTACAAAAAGTATGGGAATTGCATGGGAAGAAATAGGGACTGTATGGGGCCTGTATAACGGCTTCCCAGCCTTGGCCAAATGTAGGCGGGCGTCATTATGATACATAATTATGCCAGGTCTTTTTTTTTTTGTGGTCATTGTTTCGAGGGGAGGGGGAGGGTTGAACCAGGGAAACCACCCTCTGCCTACGCCCACGTTAAGAAGACATCATGCTCAAGTATCAATACAGTAGAGCTGCATGTCCTTAGAGAAAGTAAAGACTACAGTATTCCCTTACTTTCAGCTGTTTGCAGCAATTTCAAAGCAAAGCCACTGTAGCTGGTGCTTCAAGACTAAGGCGGCCAACCGTCCCGGATTCTGCGGGCCAGTCCCGCATTCGGACTCGTAGTCCCGCATTGGGATGATTACTGAAAATGCAACGCAAAATGGCAAAAGCGTCTTCCATTCCCGCAATTTTAAAATTGTTGATCTAAGAGCACAAGCCGAAACTATTCGTGTGCGGCTCGCTATGTCATATTGCTTGCAAGTCAACTGCACAATTTATCATCTAATATAAATGACTGTAAAAAAAAAAAAAAAAAAAAAAAAAAAAAAAAAAAAAAAATCATCTGACTATTTAAACGTGACAAAGTCGGTAGGGATGGAAGTTATTTTTGTTTTAAGCTGGTACTGCACCTGGTGATAGGATGCTTTATTAAATAACTAGTCGACACGGCAATGCTTCGCAATTGCTAATGTATGTACTGTTTCCTTGAACGTCAAATGGGCATAATTTTATGGCAATCGTACAAATGATATTGATATCCCAAGGAAAAGAGCTCTTCCAGTTTTCCAAAAAATTTCCTATTTTCTGGCTAACTATTCCAAACATTTACTTTACTCAAACCTTCCTCTAGATTTGAAGTCGAATGTGCAAAATTTTATAGCATTCAGATGAATGGTATTGATATTTCATAGAAAAATCTCTTTCTATATTTTCTGAATTTTTCCATTTTCCGAGAAACTTTTCCAAATCTTTATTTCCTAAGAACTTTACTCTTGCTTTGAACGTCAAATTTGCAAAATTTTATCAAACTCAGATGTTTGATGTCCCATTAAAAAAAGCTTTTTCAGTTCACAAGAGCGTTCATCTTTCTTTGAAAGTCAAATGATCAAAATTTTATCGCCATCAGACAAATGATATCTATATCCAATTAAAAAAATAAAATAAAAACAAAAATAAAAAAATAATAAAAAAACTCTTCAATTTTCTAATTTTCCGGGCAACTTTCCCAAATTTTTACTTCATAAGAACGTTCATTTTCCGTTGAACGACAAATGATCAAAATTTTATCACAATGGGATGAACTGTTCTCAACTTACAGTGTTGAATACATTTAGAAACACATTGAAAAGGGAATTTCGTTCGAATTTTGAGACTTTCCTTTTTAACTGTCACTATTTTTTTAGTGAAAACTTTCCCAAGGCTATAATAAGCAAAACAAAAAAAACAAAAAAAACAAAAAAACAAAAAAAAAAAATTACCCTTCTCCGTCGTGCGATTTGTCAGTTGTAGTGCTGAATTCCTTAAAAAACACATTGAAGAATGCACTTTCAGTTTTTCTCCATTTTTCCAATTTTTCGGTAGATTTTCCAAAAATATATTTTATATATTATATATTGTCCTGTCAAGCCGTACTCAAATCATGCCCTTACAACCATGTGGCAATTGATTTCTTTTTTTTTTTATAGAAAAAATCGCTTTCAGTTTTCCTAAATTTTCCTATTTTCCGGTAGACTTTTCCAAATTTTTATTTGATGTGAACCTTCCTCTTGCTTTCAAAATAAAATGTACACAATTTTACCGCAATTGGACGAACGGTATTGATAGCTCACTGTTTTAGTTTTTCAGTAAGTGTAATGGAATATTTTTCGGTGCTCAAGGTGGCAAACATGATGTATTATTATCACAGTCTGTATAAATGTAGTTAAAATCTGACATACAAATCCAATATCAGCATTCATATTACTATCTTCAGGAATGAATAAGTGGTGAAATTCTGAAAATGTAACAACGAAAGTAAGTGAGCATTGCATGTAGTAAGGCACAATTAAACTCGAAAGAACTTCTATAACAGAGTAGTTCAAATGAATTTTAAAAAGTTGTTTTTATCAGATTTAAGTTCGAGGTTATTGGAAAACATAAATCTTTGGGCGGATTAAACTACTTATCAAAATTTGTGGAGCACGATGGTCTAAGAGATGGGACAAATAAAAGTAGTACAGACAACGAAAATGATCGGAATAACGTAACGGAGAAAGAATATTTAAAAATTGTCAGACTCTAAAATTCAAAAGAGAAGCATGAAAAAATATTTATGTACTGTAAATAAAGATTTAAAACTAAGAATAACGTGTTAGTCATGTTAGAGAAGTTACTTTATAAGTAAGTGAGTAGGCCTCCTCTGCTCGCCTAAATTTCTTTTCGCCCACTTTAGGTTGCGGTAGGAACACTAAAAGTGGGCCCTTGCGATCGTTTTTTGACAGCTCGAAATTTAAATAAAAATAACGGCTTAACCATTCACCTGACACGAAAATTGAATAACCTAATTTATAGAGGAGAAAATTCTCTACAATTTTGCTCTATTATGTTTTTTTTCATATCTCGTATAGTTTATGAGATATTTGCAAAAATAGCGGCGATTTTGGGATGTGTGTTTGTCTGTCCGTAACGTGTTCCCCATTTTAAGACGAAACGTTCAACCAATCAACACCAAATTTTACAGACATAATTGTAGGCCGACAGAGACCAGAACCTCCCTTTTTCAAATTTTTCGGACAAAAAATACGGTAGTAACGCAAAAAAAGCCGTTTGTAATATAATTGTAATTGCAAACGAACCGTTCATCTGACACGAAAATTGAATAACCTAATTGGTGGAGGGGAAAATTCTCTAGAAATTCGCTCTATTTTTTTTTCATATCTTACATCGTTGTAGAGATATTTGCAAAAATAACGGCGATTTGATGATGTGTGTCTGGATGTAACGTGTTCCCACTTTTTAGGTCGGACCGTTCAACCGATCAGCACCAAATTTTACAGACATAATTGTTGGCTACCAGAGACCAGAACCTCGCTTTTTCAAATATTTCGGACAAGAAATACGTTAGTAATACCAAAAAAAAAGCCGTTTTAAAATAATTTTAATTGCATATAAACCGTTCATGTGACGCTAAAATTGAATAACCAAATTTGTAGAGGAGAAGATTCTCTACAGCTTTGTTCCCTTTTTTTTCATATCTCGTATCGTTTGAGAGATATTTGCAAAAATAACAGAGTTTTGACACCCTTCACTGAATTAACGGAAAGCAGCCGTTCGCAGATGTCACGTGACATTCATCGCCCAGAACTCTCTCTGGCATAAGCCATCTTGCGTTGCGTATTTGATGATTCTCTTATTTTAACTTACAAGTTGTCATTTCAAAGCAATAGCGCACTGAAGAATTAACACAAACACGTCGTTCTTCGTACGATAAATGATCATTTAGTGTCTACAAATGCCATATTAGCATCAGTTAACAACGGCCTTGAATAGTATGAGATAAAAGTAACGAAACTGCGAAGTGTTGGCTGTAGCGTAGTGGGCAATACGTTGGACTATGACGCTGAATGTTTGCAAAAACTTTTAAAACTAAAAATCTAAAGTGGGCCGTAATACACGTCAGTGTGATTTTTTTGGTTTCAGAATAACTGGCTCAATGGGTCACGTGGCCTTAGTCCTGCTTCACATCCTCGATATGTCCCGCATTGCGTTTTGAAAAACTTGGTCTCCTTATACAAGACCAGCTCAGTCAATCTTGCAGACTGTTACTTTTGTGTCTCAGCCTCGTCGCCGCTTTTGTGTCTCGTTTCCGTCGTAGGTGTCGGTGGCCGAGTAGAAGGACCGACACAGAAATAAAGGATGCACGCTTGTGCAGGTAGGAGGTAACCAGCCAGTGGGACAGCAGAAACTAGAAACACTAGAGTAAATTAGAACGAGATATATATATTTCTTAGAGACTTAACTTTTACATAGCTCAGTACTGCAGAATGCTGATACATAGTTGAGCTAGAGGCCTGCCTACTGCCTGTCCGATAGCCAAGTCTTCACTGGTGCCTATCTGATTCCGAAGTGTTAACTGGTTCCTATCTCAGTCCCAAGTGAACGATGTCGTTCAGCGGTGGCCACGAGCGGAGTTGTAGCAGAGGGCGCTCGTGGCTGACGTGGTTAGAGCCCTGTATTGGGAGAGTAGCGCCAACCTTTTATGTGTGGCTTGCCGGCAACCGCCGGCTGCTATTGGTCAGTTGAGCGCGGGTGGGGCTCGTCCGCCATTTTAGGCCTAAGCTGTCCATCAGCGTAAATGGCATATTTCACTTAACTAGCTGTTATTTTAGCATTTAGAGGTGTTGGAAATGTGTAGACTCATTGTGTATTAAATTAAGAGCTTAACATAGCATATTCCACTTTTATATGTGGTGAAGAATGCCGCAGTGTTGTGCAGTGAATTGTTACACTAAGACAGTCCGAGGTTTCCGCAATCCACAGGGCGAAAGGAATGCGAAAAGACGCGAATTGTGGGTACATCGCATTGGAAGAAAAGATGCATTTCCATACGAGAATGCAAAATTGTGTGAAGTAAACAAATTTGTATTGAAATATCGAGTAAACTTCTAGGTTCATCTGTTTCTTGCGAGTAATATTGACCGGACATTCATGTAAGAGACAAGATATTTTTAAAAGATACAAATACGTGAAAATCTAACATAATCTACCGTATTTGACGACTTTCGCATTTATACTGAATATGACGAAAGTTTGGACAGGCAGAACCGTTTACATATATTGTATGTATATAAATAAGATTCGTATCTTACTCATTCTACGTAAATTTATCGCAATGTATTTAGACAAAACTTTTCTTTATACATTTCAAGTTAGTGAACAATGCTGCTTGGACATAAATCAATCAATGAACGTGTTCCATAATATTCCTTCGTCTCACAGTGTTGTGGAAAAAGTTGTGCACGTATTTTTAACCACTAGAGTACATATTCTTCTGAGAAAATATAATCGCCAAGCAGAGAGCGGTGGTAAAAGTATTGGCATGATGAATGCCGTGAAGGTATTTTAAGACGCAGTTACTGTTGTTGTTGTTATGGTCTTCAGTCCGGAGACTGGTTTGATGCAGCTCTCCACCCTACTCTATCCTCAGCAAGCCTTTTCATCTCCTCATAAGAACGACAACCCACATCTATTTGAATCTGCTTACTATACGCGTCTCTTGGCCTCCCTCTGCGATTTTTACCCCACACACTTCCCTCCAATGCTAAATTTACGATTCCTCGATGTCTAAGAATGTGTCCTACCAAGCGATCCCTTCTTTTAGTCAGGGTATGCCAAAAACTCCTTTTCTCGCCAATTCTGTTCAGTACCTCTTCATTAGTTATGTGATCTACCCACCTAATCTTCAGCATTCTTCTGTAGCACCACATTTCAAAAGCCTCTATTCTCTTCCTGTCCGCACTGCTTATCGTCCATGTTTCACTCCCGTACAAGGCAACACTCCACACAAATGCCTTCAGAAAAGACTTCCTTACACTTAAATTAATATTCGATGTTAGCAAATTTCTCTTTTTCAAAAATGCTTTTCTCCCCATTGCCATTCTGCATTTTATATCATCTGTACTGCGACCATCGCATGTTATTTTACTACCCAAGTAACAAAACTCATCTACCACCTTCATTGTTTCGTTACCTAATCTAATTCCTTCACCATCGCCTGATTTTCTAAGACCGCATTCCATTATTTTTGTTTTGCTCTTGTTAATGTTCATTTTGTACGCTCTCTTCAACACACTGTCCATTCCATTCAACTGCTCTTCCAGGTCGTTCGCTGTCTCTGACAGAATTACAATGTCATCAGCAAAACGCAATGTTTTTATTTCTTCCCCCTGAACTTTAATCCCTATTCCAAATTTTTCCTTGCTTTCCTTCATCGCCTGCTCAATGTACAAATTGAATAACATCGGAGAAAGGCTACAACCCTGTCTTACTCCCTTCCCAACTGATGCTTCCCTTTCATGCCCTTCGAGTCTAATAAATGCGGTCTGGCTTTTGTACAAGTTGTAGATAACTCTCCTTTCCCTGTATTTTACCCCTGCTGACTTCAGAATTTGAAAGAGTGTAGTCCAGTCAACATTGTCAAACGCTTTCTCCAAATCTACAAAGGCTAAAAATGTAGGTTTGCCTTTCCTTAATCTATCTTCTAACATAAGACGTAAAGTGAGTATTGCCTCCCGGGTTCCTACGTTCCTCCTGAATCCAAACTGATCTTCCCCGAGGTCAGCTTCTACCAGCTTTTCCATTCTCCTGTAGATAATTCGTGTTAAAATTTTGCAACCATGACTTATCAAACTGATGGTTCTGTAATTTTCACACCTGTCTGCACCTGATTTCTTTGGAATGGGGATTATTACATTTTTCTTAAAGTCTGAGGGTATTTCGCCTGTCTCGTACATCCTACACACCAGTTCAAATAGTTTTGTCATGGCTGGCTCTCCCAGAGACTTTAGTAGCTCTGAGGGTATATCATCTACTCCTGGAGCCTTGTTCCGACCTAGGTCTTTCAGGGCTCTGTCAAATTCATCTCTCAGTATAATATCTCCTATTTCATCTTGATCTACTTCCTCTTCCCTTCCTACAACATCGTCTCTCAGTTCATTTCCTTTGTAGAGCTGCTCTATGTACTCTTTCCACCTTTCAGCCTTCCCTTCTTTGCTGAGAACTGGTTTCCCAACTGTGTTCTTGATATTTGTAGAATTGCTTTTCTTGTCCCCAAATGTCTCTCCGATTTTCCTGTGGGCGGTATCTACTTTTCCCCTTCTTATACATTCTTCTACAGATTTGCATTTGGCTTCTAGCCACTCCTGCTTAGCCATTTTGCACTTCCTATCAATCTCATTTTTTAGTCGTCTGTACTCCATTTTGCCTGTTTCATTTACTGCATTTTTATATTTTCTCCTTTCATCAATTAAATTTAGTATTTCCTGTGTTATCCAAGGATTTTTTGCAGGTCTTGCTTTTCTACCTATTTTGTCCTCTGCTGCCTTCACTATTTCATCTCTCAATGCTACCCATTCCTCTTCTACTGTTTTATTTCCCCCTGTTTCTGTCAATTGTTGCCTAAATCTCCCTCTGAAATTCTCCAGAACTTCACTTTCCTTCAATTTATCTAGGTCCCATCTCCTTATTTTCCTACCTTTCTGCAGTTTTTTCAGTTTCAGCCTACAGTTCATGACTAACAAGTTATGGTCAGAGTCTATATCTGCCCCTGGGTATGTCTTGCAGTTAATAACCTGATTCCGGAATCTATGTTTTACCATTATAAAATCTATCTGATACCTTCCGGTGTCTCCTGGTCTCTTCCACGTATACAACCTTCTTTTGTGATTCTTAAACCACGTGTTTGTTATGATTAAATTATGTTCCGTGCAAAATTCTACCAGGCGACTTCCTCTTTCATTCCTTCTGCCCAGTCCATATTCACCTACTATTTTTCCTTCTCTTCCTTTTCCTACTACCGAATTCCAGTCTCCCATCACAATTAAGTTTTCCTCTCCCTTAACTGTCTGAATAATTTCCTTTAGCTCCTCATATATTTCTTCTATATCCTCATCATCGGCAGAGCTAGTTGGCATATAAACCTGTACTACTGTTGTCGGTGTTGGCTTCGTATCTATCTTGACAATGATAATGCGATCACTGCGCTGCTCATAGTAGTTTACCCGCATTCCTATTTTCTTATTCATTATCAGTCCTACTCCTGTGATACCCCCAACTGATTTTGTATTTATAATCCTGTACTCACCTGACCAGAAATCCTGTTCATCCTGCCACCGAACTTCACTAATCCCCACTATATCTAACTTCAACCTATGCATTTCCCTTTTTAAATTTTCTAATTTTCCTACTCTATTAAGGGATCTAACATTCCACGCTCCGATCCGTAGAATGCCAGTATTGTCTTTCCTGATGATAACATCCTCCTGAGTAGTCCCCGCCCGGAGATCCGAATGGGGGACTATTTTACCTCCGGAATATTTTACCCTAGAGGATGCCATCATCATATTTTCATACAGTAGAGCTGCATGTCCTCGGGAAAAGTAACGGCTGTAGTTTCCCCTTGCTTTCAGCCGTTCGCAGTAACCGTGTGGCAAAGCCACATTAGCTGATGTTACAAGGCCAGCTCAGCCAATCATCCAGACTGTTGCCCCTGTAACTACTGAAAAGGCTGCTGCCCCTCTTCAGGAACCACACGTTTGTCTGGCCTCTCCACAGATACCCCTCCGCTGTGGTTGCACCTACGGTACGGCTATCTGCATCGTTGAGGCACGCAAGCCACCCCACCTCGGCAATGTCTGTGGTTCATCTACTATGTAGATAAAATACCTTTCAAATTTTTTAGACAAATTAATTTGTAGTTTTCCAATTTCTATTCTTTTCCTTAGCAGTCTAAATAACTAAACTACATACTTGTATTTTAATAAGTACCAGTACTTTAAATGGAATATGTCAACTCTAGCGACTTAAAGTCTCCTATCATTACTACATATATTACTTTTCACAAAACTTTGCACGAAACAATTTTACAACTAGTTTGCTCAAAAGTAAAAGGTCTTGATCTCAGATCTCGATCTCAGATTACCAATTTTTCCTTAATATTCGCAGTAGAGGTGAGAAAACGATTAAAAACTTTTGTTCATAGTTTAGTTAACGTACTGTCATGCCACGTCGATGTAGAGACCGGTTCCCTTCATCAAAAATGCTAATTTAACAGCGGCGCCCATAGCGCTGCTATTGCGAGATAGGCCTACAATGGCGGCGCTCGCCCGGTTGGCGGTACTCTCTCAATACAGGGCTCTAGACGTGGTAAGAACGTCGCGCCGTGCGTGCATGGCGGCGCCCGGCGAAAGTAGGTGGCGCGCACTTGTGTGTCTGGTCTCTCGACAGACACCACTCTGCTGTGGTTGCATCTACGCTGTAGCTATCTGCATCTTCTACTTCTACATCTGCATCCATATTACGCAAGCAACCTTACGGTGTGTGGCGTAGGGTTCTTTGTGTAACATTACCACTTACTCCACCTATTCCAATTGCATATGGTGGGCGGAAAAAAAAAAAAAAAAAAAAAAAAAAAAAAAAAAAAAAAAAAAAAAAAAAAACATTGCTGGTATGCTTCTGTTTGGGCTCTGATCTCTCTAATATCCTTATGATCTTTTCGCGAGATTTATTGAACAGGAAGCATTATGAGGGGTGTTTGAAATGTCCGTGCAAAAATAAAAACTACTAACGTGTTTGGGGAAAACCATTTTTATTTTTCGACGTACTCTCCTTTTAGACTTATACACTTCGTCCAGCGCTGTTTTAATTTGTTGATCCCTTCCGAATAATAGGAAGTGTCCGAGCCTGCAAAATAGCTATCAGCATTTGAATGTAATCTTCTTCTCGCAGCCATTTCTTCAAATTGGCGAACAAATAGTAGTCCGCGGGAGCCAAGCATGGATACTGGGATGTGAAGCGAGCTGAAATCCCATTAACGATTAATTTTCCGACCACAACTGCTTAGGTGCGTGCTGGCGCATTGTTATCACAATGGGTGTGTGTGTTGTCCTTAGGTTAGTTTACCTAGGCTTAAGTAGTTTGTAAGCTACGGACTGATGACCACGCAGTTTGGTCCGATACATTTACAAGCATTTGATCATTTGTTATCACAGTCTATAACATATACAGTCACGACACTAATGCTTATTTTTGTTGTACACCGCGACAACCACCCTTGTCTTTGTTAGGTTTACTGAGATCCCTTATGAGGCACGAAACGGTACATTGCAGGAGTTTACTTACAGTTATCTTGTAACCTACAGCTGATGCTGAATAATATTATCTATTAAAAATAAGAAATGGCTAAGAAACACCGGAAGATCTGTCTTCTACATCTACATGCATACTCCGCAATTCACCGTAAGGTGCGTGGTGGAGGGTACACTGTACCACTACTAGGCATTTCCGTTCCTATTCCACAACTGAACGAGTAAAAAAAGAATGTCTATATGCCTCCGTACGAGCCCTAATTTCTCTTATCTTGTCTTTGTGATCTTTACGCGAAATGTAAGTAGGCGGCAGCAAGATCGTACTACACTCGGCTTCAAATTCCGGCCCTCTAAATTTACTTAACAGAAATTCACGAAAAGAACGTCGTCTTTCTTCCAGCGATCCCCAATTGAGTTGCCGGAGCATTTCCGTGACACTCGCGCATTGGTCGAACCTACCGGTAACAAATCTAGCTGCTCGCCTCTGAACCGCCTCTATGTCTTCCTTTAAACTGATCTGCTGCGCCGGCCGTGGTGGCCGAGGGGACTGAGGCGCTTCAGTCACGGTCCGCACGGCCACTACGGTCGGGGGTTCGAATCCCCTCTCGGGCATGGATATTTGTGCCGTCCTAGTTCGTAAGTAGTTCATAAGTAGTTTGTAAGTTTAGGGACTGATGACCCCGTAGTTAAGTCCCATAAGACTTACAAACATTTGAACATTTGATCTGCTGCGGGTCCCTAACACTTGAGCAATACTCAAGACGTGGTCGTACAAGCGTCTTATACGCGGTCTCCTTTACAGGTGAAGTACATCTTCCCAAAATTCTCCCAATAAGCCGAAGTCGGTTGTCCGCCCTACTCACAACTGTCCTTACATGCTCGTTCCATTTCATATCGCTCTCCAATGTTACGCCTAGATATTTGAACGACGCGACAGCATCAAGAAGCTCACTACTAACGCTGTATTCGAACATTATGGGATTGTTTTTTCTACTCATGTGCATCACCTTACATTTTTCCACATTGAGAGCTAGCTGCCAATCTTCGCACCAACTAGAAATTTTGTCTAAGTCATCCTGTGTGCTATTACAGTCAGTTACAGACGACACCCTCCCATACACCACAGCATCATCAGCAAACAGCCGCAAATTACAACTTACTCTGTCCATCAGATCGTTTATATAGATAGAAAATAATAGCGGTCCTATCACACTCCCCTGGGGCACGCCTGACGATACACTCGTCTCTGATGAACACTCGCCGTCGAGAACAACGTCTTTGACAAAATGTCGTCGCTTTTCGACTCAGGAACGTTATGGGTTCTTCACTACAATTTCAGTAAAATCGGTGAGAGTGGATCGTAGGGAACGCATATGGAATGCAATAACTACAGTATTTAACGTACCAAAGCAGCCACCACAGCTGTAGCTGAAGGATAAACGTTACAGACCTGGCAAGAAAACGGAAAAGCAATCAAACTGTTTCAACAAATAAGAACCCAATTCCACAATTGTTGCAATACAGCTGAACCACAAACGGCAACATTCTTCAAGACATTGTCTTCTTAAGCGAAAGTAATGACACTCAAACGAATATGCGCGTATCAGAAACACGAGTGAAGCCTTAAAATGTTCGAATCATTAGACTACACACCGAATTGATACGCGTTAAAAAAAAACTCTTGTCAAAGAACACATCATACTAGAAATTTATGTTTATATTCTACTTACTTTCAGCGGAATAAGCTGCAAAATAATATATTCGTAAGTATTTGTTCATGACGAAGTTTTTCGTTATATCACTGAATCAGTTAAGTTCGACTTTACATTAATTTCCGTATTATGTATGTCTCTTGATATTTTACTAATGCTTGTAACTCAGAAACTATACCAGCTATTTCGTTAATTACGCACAAAAATAATTATAAAGAAACATTACTCCTTCAACTTGCCCACCACTAGGAGCGCTAGTGTCGTTGCAGCTATCAGTTGGTAACAACTTTCACAGTAGTGAGTGTCGCGACTGTATATGGTAGACTGTGTTGTCATGATGGGAAATGACGCTTTTGTGAGCCAATCACCGGCGTTTTTCTTGCAGCTCGGTTCTCAAACGGTCTAGTAACGATTAACAATATGCACTGTAATTGTTTTATCAAATTGCTTTATAAGCTATTTGGTTTTACCCTGTTCGAAATAGTCGACGAGGATTATCCCTTGCGAATCCCAAAAGACTGTCGCCATATTCTTTCTGCCTTTTTTGGTGCAGATTCTCCCTTGGTAATCAATTGTTTAGATTGTTCTGTGATCTCAGAAGTATAGTAAAGTATGCATGTTTCATGCACAGTGACGAAACGACGCTTAAAGACCTGCGGATTCTTCGTGAACAGCTCCAAACCTTCCTTACAACACTTCACACGTTCCCGTATTTGGTCAAGCGTGAGCAATCGCGGCACTCATTTTGCGGATAGCTTTCTCATGTCCAAATGTTTATGCCAAATATTATGTAACCGTTCATTCGAGATGTCCACAGCAGTAGCAATCTCAGGCTCCTTAACTCTTCTGTCAGCCATCACCATATCATGGATTTTATCAATGATTTCTGGAGTCGTAACTTCCACAGGGCATCCAAAACGCTCAGCGTACTTGCGCCAATATGGCCACACCGAAAACTTTGAAACCAGTTATAAACTGTTATAATCGAAGGTGCAGAGTCACCATAATGTTTATCAAGCTTCTCTTTATTCTCCTAAGGCGTTTTGCCTTTCATAAAGTAAAGTTTAAATACCACACGAAATTCTTTTTCGTCCATTCTTTGACAATTACTCGACTTCCTTGATTCACACGGATGCCAAACACAAAGAAATAGACCAATTTGGCAGAGACTTGGTGTACATTCTTTCCAAAGATGCTAATAACTAAACACGACCTCAATACGCACCGATGGCTCCATCTCTCGGACTTTGCACGGAATTTTCATATATTGGTTGACTCCTGGAGAAAAGTATGACAGAGAATGTTCCGCAGCGTCTGCCACTGGATTTTACAGATCATCGTTGTGGCCATTTCGCACTTACTAAATGAGACCATAATGAACCATCCCACTGCGTCAGTGTGTGTGGTTCATGGAGATGGCTCAACAGTATAATACCTGTGTTAAAACGAAGAGTAATGTACTGCAGTGTTCCAGATGAGAACAGCCTTGCTTCAATTCTTTTGTACACACACCACCAGCAATGGGTTTGGATCAGTTTTTGAAGGACCTCGCTGGTCCAATGTTGATTGCAAAAGCCGCGGTGGAGTAGCCGAACGGTCTAAAGCGTCTCGCTGAGGAGCGCGCGGTTGCTCGCCGTGGAGGTTTGAGTCCTCCCTGGGGCATGGGTGTGTGTGTTTGTCCGTAGGTTAGTTTACCTAGGCTTAAGTAGTTTGTAAGCTACGGACTGATGACCACGCAGTTTGGTCCGATAGATTTACAAACATTTGAACATTTGATTGCAAAAATGGTCTGCAGGGAAATAAGCAGATAGGTGTTCTAGCAACCTGACAACAGGATTTTTGTTGGACTTCCAATAGTGATAATTAGTGTTGCCATGTTTTCAAACTGAAAATATGAATCATTTTGGAAATAGTTCTCTCGCGACACTAGTGACATGTTTCACCTTTATGAGAACTTCGAATAATTCGGGAATATAGGCCTGGGTCCATGATAAAACTAATGAAATAGATGTAACTACTGCGTTCTTTCAATCTATACCTATAAAAATGTTCCTTAGTCTCGCTAAAACTCGAGAATGGCTGAACAGATTTGGCTAATTTTAGTCTTGAAATATTCGTGCAAGTTCAGGGAAGGTTTAAATGGTGATAAAATATGGAAAAGTTGTCCGGAAAAGAGGAAAATCGGGAAAAACTGAAACAGCTTTGTCCAGTGAGCTATCAATACCGTTCGTCCAATTGCGATTAAATTTTGTACATTTCATGTTGAAAGCAAGAGGAAGGTTCTAATCAAATAAAAATTTGGAAAAGTCGCCCGGAAAGTAGGAAAATTTAGGAAAAACCGAAAGCGACTTTTCTATGAATAAAAATTAATTGCCCCATGGTTGTAAGAGCATCACTTGAGTACGACTCGACAGGAGAAGGTTTGTATGAAATAAATTTTTTGCAGAATCTTTCGGAAAATTGGAAATTTTGAGAAAAACTGAAAGTGCGTTTTTCATTGTGTTTTTGATTGAATTCAGCACTATAACTGACTATTCGCTCGACTTAGAGGGGTAGTTCATTTTTTGTTTTGTTCATATATTCTTGGAAAACTATTCAGTTAAAAAAAAAAAGGTACATTTAAAAAGGAAAGTCGCAGGAACCAGTTTCCTTTTTCTATGTCTTTCTAAATATGCTCATCACTATTAGTTGAGAAACGATCATCCGATTGCGATAAAGTTTTGATCATTTGACTTTCAACGAAAGATGAACTCTCTTATGAACTAAAAATTTGGGAAAGTTACCCGGAAAATTTGAAAATTCGAGAGAATCTGAAAAAGCTTTTTTCAATGGGATATCAATATCATTCTTCTGATTGCGATAAAATTTTACATATTTGACCTTCAAACCAAGAGTGACGTTCTTATGAAATAAAAATTTGGAAAAGTTTCGCAGAAAATTGGAAAATTCTGAAAAAAAAAATACAAAGAGATTTTTCTATTAAATATAACATTCATCTGATTGCAATAAAATGTTGCACATTCGACGTTTAAAGTGAGAGGACGGTTTGAGTGAAGTAAAAGTTTGGAATAGGAGGGCAGAAAATAGGAATTTTTTTTTGGAAAACTGAAAGAGCTCTTTTCTTTGGGATATCAAATTTTATTCGTACGATTGCGATAAAATTTTGCACATTAGAAGTTCAAAGCAAGAGTACATACATATTAGCAATTGCGAAGCATTTCCGGGACGACTAGTCTACCAATATAATAAACTAGTTGACCCGTGTGAATAATTCGCACTCCATCCTGATCGGTCACTGATAGGTCAGATAATAGTCTAATGGAGAAAAGGCAGATGCAAGTACATATGTATAAAAGATGACAATAATATTGCACACACTGTAAACAAGCAGGGAATTAAAAGTTAAATAACTTATTATAAGTTATAATAGTAAGCGTTACTTACTTGTGATGATGACGGTTGAAGTAATTCAGTACATTCGCGCAGTACACAACGCTTGCTTGAACAATGTGAAAAATTCCCACACCTGTTGTGCATCGACGTGTGAAACAGAAATCTGGTGATAAACTACGCTTGAATAAAGTATCCAAACAACTGCACGAGCTGTCGTGCTTCTTAGTTAAATAAATTTATTTGTTAATATATGGTTGCATAGACTGATAATATTCATCTCGGGTGTGCAGCCGGATACCGTCGTCAACTAGACACGATATTTCAGCAGACCAACTGGCTGCCATCTTCAGATGTGAGCGCTAATACACTAACTCGCCGGAAACTGAGTTGGTCTGCCGAAATATCGCGTCTAGTTGACGACGGTATCCGGCTGCATACCCAAGATAAATATTATCATTTTTTTTTTTAATAGTTCGTTTCGGACTACTAGGGACCACGAGGCTAGTCTTAACTCCCAGCCAGGGTCTTCTGCTTTTTCTTGGCCCAGTACGCCTTCATCTTCTGGCTGTGAGCCTGCTTCCTCTCATCCGCCCATTTAGGTCTGGTGGTGCCTGTACACTTCTTGCTTGTGACAGACAGTGGGAAGACTCCAAGTAGGATGGCCTGACGGTATTGAGTTCGGTTCTCGGTAATCTGTAATGGGATCTGCAATTCCTCTAAGTCTGATCTAACAGAGGTGAACCACTTGGCTTTGGACGCCTTTCCCCTGCTTGTCACTGTGAGGATCTTCTTGGTGAGCCTCGACTGATTCAGGTGGGTCATATGCCTGTAGAAGGTCAGTCGCCTTTTCCTCATACATGTGACTATGTATTCCTGGTGCTCATACAGTTCGTTACTGTGCCTGATTCTGTGAGTACCGTCTTCCTCTCTTATGAGTCCTAATATTCTCCTCAGGATCTTCCTCTCTTTAAGTTAGTTTCCTGAGTGGGCCCTTTCGATTCATCAAGAGGCACTCGGAGGCATAGAGTGCAGAGGGTCTTACTATTGAGTTGTAGTGCTTCAGTTTTAAGTTCTAGGATAGGTACTTGGAGGTATAGATATTCTTACATGAATGATAGGCTCTCTCTAACTTGGTGCACCTGGCGTCTATGGCCAAGGTTTCGCTCTCACTTGCTGAAATCCATTCTCCCAAGTACTTGACTGCAGGAACTTTACAGATATAATTGTTTCCTAGTGAGATTGTAGAAGAAGCCTGCTTGATATTTGTGATGAACTCTGTCTTCTGTATGTTGACTTTTAAACCGGTTTTTACTGCAACATTGTAGAGGGTCTGTAGTTGATGAGTAGCCTCCTCCACGCTGTTGGACAATAGGGTGAGATCATCAGCAAAGGCTAGACATGGTACATGGTACATTATGATTTGTTAATATAATTTGACATAATGTCAGTTAGGAGTGCAACTGGAATAATTCATATAATAAGGAATAGAAGTGTATTCTAAGCTACAGTTGCTTGTTAAAAAAAAGGAAATTTTTTACTACTTCATGTGTAATGCACAACCAGTTTCGATGCACTATGGCGTCATTTTCAAGTGCTCCACGGAAAAGAAATGTTTTATAAAAGTACAAAGTAAAGACAAAAAGTAAGATACATTACAATTTTGGAAATGGTCAAAATAGTGTTACAACATATGATCTTGTATGTATCATTTTGGCCAGCAGCTGTTTTAGGACCAGGTTGTACAGAAGTCTGTGATTGAGAGAGATGGTCAGTCCAATTCAACCGAGAAGTCAGATTGTTCCAATCAAGGAAAATAGTCAAGCAACTTTCGTCACATTGATAGTGCTGTGTAAGGCGCTCCATATGTCTATCTGAGCCGGCTGAACATACATTCAACAGTAATGTAGCACAGTGTAAAACCACACTGTGTTTAGCTCATAAGATGATTGCTAACTGTTACCAATGAAAGATCTTACTCATGAGCCAAACACAGTGTGGCAGGTTCAGGAATGCCAAAAAGGAGCGGTAGCGTTCGGGGTGGATTCAGTCTGTAATAACGCTTTACCTCAGTTGACAGCTCGCCGTTTAACCGCTAGGAGTATCTCCTCCCGCATAAAAATTTTGGGTAATTTGTTGTTAAGCACAATATAAACTAATCGTACTTTGTTAGTAACAATTTAATTAATTTAATCACTATTGTACTTACTGGGACGGGTTATCAAATTGTTACGCTTTCCTTGACAGCGAGTAGCTTTTTAAATAACTAATATGGAATTAGGAAACACTGATCATGTGGTACACTCCTTTTCCTGTTCAGTTTTCGTAAATTTATGCTGACATTCGTCATAACCTTTGGTTGGAGCTGTGACTTTATTTTTCGAAATACTTTCTGCAGCACTAATTGAAGCTGCTATTTATTCAGGGATGCCAAAAAGGAGATATGTAAAGTTGTTGGCCGATTGCAATAAGCCAAAGTGAAGATGGCAACATAAAACTAGCGCCCTCAGGAACAAAATCGTAAAGGCTGCTTATGGAAGCAAACAAATGATTACTCTCTGCGTATTCTCTATTGTGGTAGTTATGATGAGCCTTTTACATTTCGTAGTGTCTATTTGGCATGTTTGTTGTGTACCTAAAGACTAAAGACTATCTTCGTACAAGAGGGTATGCAGAACTGTGGAATTTGTGGTAGCTGTACAGAAGTCTCGTTAATTAGAGTTGAACGAAACCGGGATCCCCTCGAACTATCGAAATTCACGTGTGAAGAAGAAGAGAGTCGACCCTGAAAAGAACACATGTAAAATAAAACATGATCTTTGTTGAAACAAAGTTTTTAATTAGTCATTTACATTGGCAACCTAAAGGTTTTAAAGTCTTTTCACTATTTACTTCTCGTAATGATGAACCGACTTTTTCTGTGAAGATAGAATATACCCGCAGTTATTGTTTTGTTTTATGACGCTTGTATTTAAGGGAAACTCCACTGCACTCAAACAAAGACGCAATACAGCTTCTTCACTGCATTTTAGAAAACAATTTGGAAGACATATATCCAAATGTTTATATAACAATCAGAATCATGCTCGCAGTACAGCTTCGGCAGAGAGAAGCTTCACAAAGTTAAAATTGATGAAGACTTACTTGAGAAGCACAATGAGCCAAGAAAGACTATCTGCGTTTCAGTACTGTCAACTGAAGCCGAAATAGCGGCTAGTATTAATTATGATGAGATCTTAAAAAATTCAGTGAGGCGAAAAGACAAAAAGTTTTTCAATTTTTATTTATGTTTATTTATTGTAATGTTTGTCATTGCAATAACACTTGTATATTATACTACTAAAATTTTAGTATAATATTTATTGGTGTATAATTCAGCTCATTTTATTTAACATTTTCTTCCTTACAGAAAAAATGGAAGAGGCCTCGCAAAGACGAGTTCGCCGACGCCCAGTTTTCGTTTACTGGGTGCAACCACAGTGGAGGGGTATCTGTGGAGAGGCCAGACAAACGTGTGGTTCCTGAAGAGGGGCAGCAGCCTTTTCAGTAGTTACAGGGGCAACAGTCTGGATGATTGACTGAGCTGGCCTTGTAACATCTGCTAATGTGGCTTTGCCACACAGTTACTGCGAACGGCTGAAAGCAAGGGGAAACTACAACCGTTATTTTTCCCGAGGACATGCAGCTCTACTGTATGAACATATGATGATGGCATCCTCTCTGGTAAAATATTCCGGAGGTAAAATAGTCCCCCATTCGGATCTCCGGGCGGGGACTACTCAGGAGGATGTGATCATCAGGAAAGACAATACTGGCATTCTACGGGTCGGAGCGTGGAATGTTATAACCCTCAATCGTGTAGGTAAGTTACAAATTAGAAAAGAGAAATGGACAGGTTAGAGTTAGATATGGTAGGGATTAGTGAAGTTCGGTGGCAGGATGAACAGGATTTCTGATCAGGTGAGTATAGGATTATAAATACAAAATCAGTTGGTGGTAATCCAGGAGTAGGTCTGATAATGAATAAGAAAATAGGAATATGGGTAAGTTACTATGAACAACATAGTGAACGCATTATCGTAGAAAAGATACACACAAAACCAACACCGATCACAGTAGTGCAAGTTTATATGCCAACTAGCACGGCCAATGATGAAAATATCGAAAAAATGTATGAAGAGATAAAAGAAATCATTCAGAAAGTTAAGGGAGACGAAAACTAGATTGTGATGGGGAACTGGAACTCGGGAGTAGGGAAGGGAAAAGTAGGAAATGTAGTAAGTGAATATGGACTGGGAAAAAGGAATGAAAGAGGAGCACAGCACAATTTAATGATCACCAACACTTGGTTTAATCATCATGAAAGAAGGCTGTATACGTGGAAGAGACCAGGAGACACTGGAAGGTACCAGATTGACTTTATAATGGTAAGGAATAGATTTAGAAACCAAGTTTTAAACTGTAAGACATATCCACAGGCAGATATAGATTCTGACCATAACTTATTGGTTATGAACTGTAGACTAAAACTTAAGAGACTGCAGAAAGATAGAAAAGTTAGGAGATGGAACCTGGACAAATTGAAGGAACCAGAGGTGGTTGAGAGTTTCAGAGGGAAAGCAATACAGCAGAAGAAGAATGGGTAGCTCTGAGAGATAGGGTAGTGAGGGCCGCAGAGGATCATATAGGCAGAAGGACAAGGCCTGATAGAAATCCCTGGATAACACACGATAAATTGAACTTCATTGATGAGAGAAGAAAATATAAAAATTCAGCAAGTGAAGCAGGCAAAAGGGAGTACAAACGTCTGAAAAAGGAGAGTGACAGGAAGTGCAGACTTGCTAAGCAGGAGTGGCTAGAGGACAAATGCAGAACCGTAGAAGAATGCATAACTAGGGGAAAGATAGATACCACCTACAGGAAAATAAAAGAGATATTTGGAGACAAGAAAAGCAGTTGTGAGAATATGAAGAACTCAGACGGAAAACCAATACTAAGCAAAGAGGGGAAAACTGATCTGTGGAAGAAATTTATAGAGGGCCTATACAAAGGAAATAAACTGGAAGGCAGTAGTCTAGAAATGGAAGACGAAGTAGAGGAACATGAGATAGGAGATGATACTGCGAGAAGTATTTGACAGAGCGCTGAAGTCGAAACAAGGCCCAAGGAGTAGATGATATTCTGTCTGATCTGCTTATATCTTTAGGAGAGCCAGGCATGAAGATATTGTTTCACCTGGTATGCAAGATGCGTGAGATAGGGGAAATACCTCCCGACTTCGAGAAGAATATCGTAATTCCAATTCCAAAGAAAGCAAGTGCAGATAAATGTGAAAATTACAGAACTATCAGTTTAATAACTCATGGTTGCAAAATACTAACACGAATTATGTACAGACGAATGGAGAAACTTGCGGAATCCGACTACGGGGAAGATCAGTTTGGATTTAGGAGAAATGTAAGTACACAGGGGGCAATACTCACACTACGACTTATCTTAGAAGATAGGTTAAGGAAAGGCAAACCTACATTTTTAGCATTTGTAGATTTGGTGGCGTCATTGTCATAATGGCGTATCACCCGGCGTGATGATATGGCATTGGTTACACGTCTCGGTCACCTCTTGTTCACATCGACGGCACTTTCAACAGTGGCCGTTACAGTTCAGATGTGTTACGACCTGTGGCTCTACCATCCATTCGATCCCTGCGAAAACTTACATTTCAGCAGGATAATGCACGACCGCATGTTGCAAGTCCTTACGGGCCTTTCTGGATACAGAAAATGTTGGACTACTGCCCTGCCCAGCACATTCTCCAGATCTCTCACCAATTGGAAACGTCTGGTCAATGGTGGCCGAGCAACTGGCTCATCACCATACGCCAGTCAGTATTTTTGATGAACTGTGGTATCGTGATGTAGCTGCATGGGCATCTGTACCTGTTTGACTCAATGCCCAGGCGTATCAAGGCCGTTATTACGGCCAGAGGTGGTTGTTCTGGATACTGATTTCTCAGGAACTATGCAACCAAGTTGCGTGAAAATGTCAGTTCTAGTAAAATATATTTGTCCAATTAATACCCGTTTATCATCTGCATTTCTTCTTGGTCAAGGAATTTTAATGACCAGTAGTGTAGTTTCAAACTACGCAAATCAAAATGTTCAAATGTTTGTAAATCTATCGGACCAAACTGCGTGGTCATCAGTCCGTAGCTTACAAACTACTTAAACCTAGGTAAACTAACCTACGGACAAACACACACACCTATGCCCCAGGGAGGACTCGAACCTCCAGGGTGAGCAACCGCGCGCTCTGCAGCGAGACGCTTTAGATCGCTCGGCTACTCCACCGCGGCTGAAACTACGAGTTTGAGTACTGTGGGCAGGGTAGAGCTGGGAATTTGTGTCTGACGGGAGGCGTGCTTAGGTAATCCTTGCAGGTGCGGTGATCACTGTGTCCGCAGAGGTGTAGTGGTCAGCTAAACTGAATATAAAGCAGGATACCCGGGTTCGAATCCCGGCTGGGTACACTTTTTCAACTTTGCCCATTCGCAGTTGATGTCATATATCCTGTGGATATGAAACATTTAAATTTTTTATAATTTTTTTAAACCATTCATATTGGTGTATCCGTTGTCGAGTTATGGGGCAGCTGGTTTTTAAATGTACAGATTTAGCCTGGAAAAGGTGTCTGAGCCCCCCCCCCCCCCTTTTGGTCCACTTTAGGTTACGGTAGTAAGTGGCCCTTTGCGATCGTCTTTTGACAGCTCGAAATTTAACCATGCATCTGACACGAAAATTGAATAAACCGAATTTGTAGAGGCGAAAATTCTCTACAACTTTGCTCTCTTATGTTTTTTTCATATCTCGTAGCGTTTCAGAGATATTTGCAGAAATAACGGCGATTTTGGGATGTGTGTCTGTCTGTACGTAACATGTCCGTAACATGTTTTTAAGACGAACCGTTCAACCGATCAGCACCAAATTTTCCACACATAACTGTAGGCCGCCAGAGACCTGAACCTCACTTTTTCAAATTTTTCGGACAAAAAATACGGTAGTAATACCAAAAAAAGCCGTTTGTAATATAATTGTAATTGCAAATGAACCGTTCATCTGACACGAAAATTGAATAACCTAATTGGTACTGGAGAAAATTCTCTACAACTTTTCTCCCTTATGTTTTTTTCTTTTCATATCTCGTATCGTTTGAGACATATTTGCAAAAATAACGGAGATTTGACAGCCTCCATTGAATTAACGAAAACCAATTGCGTTATTAAATTTTCGTGTCAGATGAACGGTTCGTTTGCAATTACAATTATATTACAAACGGCTTTTTTTCGTTTTACTACCGTATTTTTTGTTCGAAAAATTTGAAAAAGGGAGGTTCAGGTCTCTGGTGACCTACAATCATGTTTGTAAAATTTGGTGCTGATCGGTTGAATGGTTCGTCTTAAAAACAGGGAACACGTTAAGGACTGACAGACAGATATACATCCCAAAATCGGCGTTATTTTTGCAAATAGGCTGCCGGCTGCGGTGACCGAGGAGACTAAGGCGCTCCAGCCACGGTCTGCACGGCCCCTACGGTCGGGGGTTCGAATCCTCCCTCGGGCATGGATATTTGTGCCGTCCTAGCTCGTAAGTAGTTCATAATTAGTTTGTAAGTTTAGGGACTGATGACCCCGTAGTTAAGTCCCATAGACTATACAAACATTTGAAAATTTTTTGCAAATATTTTTGAAACGCTGCGAGATATGAAAAAAACAGAAGAGAGCAAAATTGTATAGAATTTTCTCCTCTACAAATTCGGTTAATCAATTTTCGTGTCAGATGAATAGTTAAGCCGTTATTTTCATTTAAATTTCGAACTATCAAAAGACGATCGCAAAGGCCTACTTTTAGTGTTACTACCGTAACCTAAAGTGGGCCAAAAACATAACTCTTGATTGATAGCCGTAGTGTAGTGGGGAAGGCGTTGGCGTATGACGCTATTTTCTTTTCCTAAAAGGGTTTCAGACACTCTTATTAATTAATTTGTTATTATTGAGATTATTACTTTGGTCCAAAATGTTTGCAAAAACTTATAAAACTACAAATCTAAAGTGGGCCGTAAAACACGTCGCTGTCGGCTGTCCTCGCGCGGTCGTTCCCACGCCAGTGGTGTGTGGTTGCGCTAGGACAGAGGTGAGGGTGCCGCGTATACCGAGAACCGGGCAAGCGCTCGCTTTCCGTCTCTCGCCTGCGGTCGTCTGGTGTCAGTGGAGCGAGGCGGCAGACAGACGCCCACTTCCCGGAACACAGCGAGCGCCTTTGTCGCACGAGCTGCCGACAGCGGCACCTCTATCACCCGCACCGGGGCTGGCTGTCGGCCCACAGCCGTCTGCACCGAACTGTCTCACTGGGCTGTTCTCACGTTTAGCTGCCGGAAGTGAACGTTACGTCACTGTCCTACATGTAACCACAAAGCTGCTGTACTGCCCCTGACGGAATTTGTTTTTCAAACTGTTGAAGACTTTCCGCTTTTGTGTGTGTGTGTGTGTGTGTGTGTGTGTGTGTTCCTAACTGTTTGATGCAACTCTCCACCCTACTCTATTCTGAGCAAGCCTCTTCATCTCCTCAAAAGAACGGCAACCCACATCCATTTTAATTTGCGTATACTCGTAACGAAACAATGAAGGTGGCAGATGACTTTTGTTACTTGGGTAGTAAAATAACATGCGATGGTCGCAGTACAGAGGATACAAAATGCAGAATGGCAATGTGAAGAAAAGCATTTTTGAAAAAGAGAAATTTGATAACATCGAATATTAATCTAAGTGTAAGGAAGTCTTTTCACAAGGCATTTGTGTGGAGTGTTGCCTTGTACGGGAGTGAAACATGGACGATAAGCAGTGGCGACAGGAGAGGATAGAGGCTTTTGAAATGTGGTGCTACAGAACAATGCTGAGGATTAGATGGGTAGATCGCATAACTTATGAAGAGGTACTGAACAGTACTGGTGAGAAAAGGAATTTTTGGCATACCCTGACTAAAAGAAAGAGATCGCTTGGTAGGACACATTCTTAGACGTCGAGGAATCGTAAATTTAGCATTGGAGGGAAGTGTGTGCGGTAAAAATCGCAGAGGGAGACCAAGAGACGCGTATAGTAAACAGATTCAAGTGGAAGTGGGTTGTCGTGCTTATGAGGAAATGAAAAGGTTTGCTCAGGATACAGTAGGGTGGAGAGCTGCATCAAACCAGTCTCCGGACTGAAGACCATAACAACAACATATACTATATTCATCTCTTGGTCTCCCTCTGCGAGTTTTAAATGTTCAGACGTTTGTTAACTTTAAGGGACTTAACTGCGGCGTCATCAATCCTCAAACTTACAAACTACTTATGGACTAGAATGAAACTTTAACGCTGCAGAGTGAAAGTTTCATTCTGGAAACATCCCTTTAGGTTGTGGCTAAGCAATGTCTCCACCATATCCTTTCTTCCCGGGGTGCTAGTATTGCATGGATCGCAGGAGAGCTTCTGTGAAGTTTGGAAAGTAGGAAGCGAGGTACTGGCGGAAGTAAAGTTGTGAGGCGACATCGTCAGTCGTGTCGGGATAGCTCAGTCGGTAGACCGCTTGCCCGCGAAAGGCGCACAATTTTAATCTGCAAGGAAGTTTTACATCCATTCTATCTGATTATGCTGAAGCGATAGCCCCTTACTTAACAGCCATACACAACCGCTCTCTCAGAGAAGGATCTATACCAAAAGATTGCAAAGTCGCACAGATCACAACTATATTCAAGAAAGGCAGTAGGAGTAACCCACTAAACTACAGGCCTATTTCATTGACGTCAATTTCCAGCAGGGTTTTGGAACATATCCTGTATTCAAATATTATGAATTACCTCGAACAGAATGATCTATTGACCCATGGTCAACACGGATTTAGAAAATATCGTTCATGCGAAACGCAACTAGCTCTTAATTCACACGAAGAGATGGGTGCTATCGACAAGGGTTCGCAACCTGATTCCGTATTTCTTAGTTTCCAAAAGGCTTTTGACACCGTACCTCACAAACGGCTTTTAATGAAATTGCGTGGTTGCGATAAATCGCCCCAAATTTGCGATTGGATAGGGGATTTCCTGTCAGAGAGGACACAGTTCGCAGTAATCGATGGTAAGGCATCAACTAAAACAGAAGTAATATCGCGCGTAGTGTTATTGGTCCTCTGGTGTTCCTTATTTACGTAAACGATTTGGGGGAAAAGCTAAGTAGCTCTCTTAGGTTGTTTGCAGATGACGCCGTCATTTACCGTCTGGTACAATCATCTGAAGATCAAAAACAAACTGCAGAACGATCTGAATAAGATATCACTACGGTGTAAAAATTGGCAATTGACACTAAATAATGAGATGTGTGAAGTCGTCCACATGACTACGAAAAGAAATCCGTTAAATTTGGTTTACAAGATAAATCAATCAAAAGTGAAGGCCATAAACTCCACAAAATACCTAGGAATTACTATTACTTCAGATTTAAAATGGAAAGAACTCGTAGATCACGTCGTGGGAAAGGCGAACCAGAGACAGCGTTTTATTAGCAGAACCCTTAAAAGATGCAACAGAACTACTTAAGAAACTGCATACACTACGCTTGTCCGTCCTTTTTTGGTGTATTGCTGCCCAGTGTGGGATCCTTATCAGGTGGGTTTGACGGAGGACGTCGAAAGAGTCCAAAGAAGAGAAGCTCGTTTCGTATTGGCACGATACGGGGGAGACAGCGTTACGGAAATGATACAGGATCTGAGATGGGAATCATTACAACAACAGCGCTTATCGCAGCGGCGTGGGCTACTTACGAAACTCCAATCGCCAACATTCTCCTCCGAATGCGAAAATATATTGTTGACTCCCACTTACATAGGTAGAAATGATCATCAGAATAAAATACGAGAAATCAGATCTCGAACGCAGAGATTCAGGTGTTTTTTTTTCTTTCCGCGCGCTATTCGAAAATGGAATGGGAGATAAATAGTATAATAGTGGGTCGATGAACCCTCTGCCACGCACTTAAATGTGATTTGCAGAGTATCCCATGTAGATGTAGATGAATTTGCTTACTGTATTCATCTCTTGGTCTACCTCTGGGAGTTTTACCCAACACACTTCACTCCAGCGCTAAATTCACAATTCTTGGATGTCTAAGAATGTGTCCTACCAATTGATCCCTTCTTTTAGTCAAGGTACGTCCAGATTTCCTTTTCTTCCCATTTCTGTTCACCACCACCTCAATAGTTATTCGATCTACCCACATAATCTTCAGCATTCTTCTGTAGCACCACATTTCAAAAGCCTCTATCCTCTTCCTATCCGCACTGTTTATCGTCCTAGTTTCACTCCGGTACAAGACAACACTCCACACAAACGCCTCCAGAAAAGACTTCCTTACACTTAAATTAATATTTGATGTTAACAAATTTCTCTAAACGCTTTTCTTCCACTGCCATTCTACAAAATGTTCAAATGTTTGTATGGCTTATGGGACTAAACTACGGGGTCATCAGTCCCTAAACTTACAAACTACTTATGAACTACCTTATACTAAGGACGGCACAAATATCCATGCCCGAGGGGGGATTCGAACCCCCGACCATAGCGGTCGAGCAGAGTGTGACTGGCGCGCCGCAGAACGCTCGGCCACCGCGGCCGGCGCCATTCTGCACTTTATATCTTCTGTACTGCGACCATCATTTGTTATTTTACTGGCCAAGTAACAAAACTCGTCTACCTCCTTTATTGTTTCGTTACCTGTTCTAATTCCTTCAGCATAGCCTCATTTTCTAAGACTGCATTCCATTACCATTCTTTTTCTCTTATTAATGTCCTTGTTATATGCTCATTTCAACACGCTGTCCATTCTGTTCAACTGTCCCTCCAGGTCCTTTGCTGTTTCTGACAGAATTACAATGTCATCTGCAAAACGCAATGCTTTTATTTCTTCGCCCTGAACTTTAATTCCTTCTCCAAATTCCTTCTTACTTTCTTTTATAGGTTGCTCAGTGTACAAACTGAATAACACTGGAGGAAGGCTACAACCCTGTTTTACTCCCTTCCCAACCACTGCATCCCTTTCATGCCCTTCTGCCGGTCGCGGTGGCCGAGGGGACTGAGGCGCTCCAGTCACGGTCTGCACGGCCACTACGGTCGTGGGTTCGAATCCCCCCTCGGGCTTGGATATTTGTGCCGTCCTCAGTTCTAGGTAGTTCATAAGTAGTTTGTAAGTTTAGGGACTGATGACCCCGTAGTTAAGTCCCATAATCTTAACAAACATTTGAACATTTTTTTTAGCATGCCCTTCAACTATGATAACTGCTGTTTGGTTTTTGTACAAGTTGTAATAACCTTCCATTCCCTGTATTTTACTCCTGCTGATTTCAGAATTTGAAAGATTTTATCCCAGTCACCAGTGTCAAAAGCTTTCTCCGAATCTACAAAAGCTAGAAATGTAGGTTTGCCTTTCCTTAATGTATCTTCTAAGATAAGCGGTAAAGTGAGTATTGCCTCCCGTGTTCCTACATTTCTCCTGAATCCAAACTAGTCTTCCCCAAGTTCGGCTTCTACCAGCTTTTCCATCCTTCTTTAAATAATTCGTATTAAAAAAAATTTTGCTAGCATGACTTATTACACTAATGGTTCTGTAATTTTCACGCCTGGCTGCACCTGCTTACTTTGGAATGGGGATTATTACATTTTTCTTAAAGTATGAGGGTATTTCCCCTATCTCGTACTTCTCACGCACCAGGTGAAATAGTTTAGTCATAGCTGGCTCGCCCAGAGACTTCAGTAGTTCTCAGGGAATGTCGTACACTTCAGGGGTCTCGTTTTGACGTAGGTCTTTCAGTGCTTTGTGAAATTCCTTTCTCAGTATAGTATCTCCTATTTCATCTTCATGTAATTCCTCTTCCCGTCCTACAATATTGTCTCTAAGTTCATTTCCTTTTTAGAGCCCCTCTATATACACTTTCCAACTTTCAGCTTTCCATTCTTTGCTGAGAACTGGTTTCCATCGAAGTTCTTCATATTCACAATAATTTTAGAAACAGCCCAACAAGTTGCTCTTTTTAGATACTTGATCTAGATTTCGGTACCAGCTAAGGGTGCCTTCATCAGAAGATTAAAATTATTACATGAGACGTAAACTCATGAGCGATATGCTCCAGTCCAAAAGATATATTACATTGGAACACATGCTAGCCGGAGGCTAGTAAATCAAATTTTACAAAAGAGCTGTTGTCGGGCTGTCGTACTGCTCGCCAGCCAACTGTGGCCACAACTGCGACGACGTAAAATTTTGTAAAACTTGACTTACTAGCCTGGCTAGCACGTGTTCAAGTGTTATTTATCTTTTTTAAATGTTAAATGTTTGTTAAGCTTAAGGGACTTAACTACGGGGTCATCAGTCCCTAAACTTACAAACTACTTATGAACTAGCTAACACTAAGGACGGCACAAATATCCATGCCCGAGGGGGGATTCGAACCCCCGACCGCAGCGGCCGTGCAGACCGTGACTGAAGCGCCTCAGTCTCCTCGGCCACCATGGCCGGCATTTATCTTTTGAACTTGGGCATATCGCTCATGAGTTTACATCTCATGTAATAATTTTAATCTTCTGATGAAGGCACCCTTAGTTGGTGCCGGAATCTAGATCAAGTATCTAAAAAGTGCAACTTGTTGGGCTGTTTCTACAATTATTGTAAATGTAGTACGGTTGCTGAAATTTTTGACAAGATATGTTTAAAATCGTTCTTTATATTCATAAAGATGCTTTTCTTGTCTCCAATGTCTCTTTTATTTTCCTGTAGGCGGTATATATTTTTCCCCTATTTAAACATCCTTCTACTGACTTGCATTTGCCTTCTGACCACTCCTGCTTAGCCATTTTGCACTTCCTGTCAATCTCATTTCTTAGACGTCTGTACTCCATTTTGCCTGTTTCATTTACTGCATTTTTATATTTTCTCCTTTCATCAATTAAATTTAGTATTTCATGTGATATCCAAAGATTTTTTGTAGGTCTTGCCTTCCTACCTATATTGTCCTCTGCTGTTTCACTGTTTCATCTCTCAATGCTATCCATTCCTCTTCTACTGTTTTATTTCCCCCTGTTTCTTTCAATTGTTGCCTCAAGCTCCCTCCGAAATTCTCTAAAACTTCTGGTTCCTTCAATTTATCCAGGTCCCGTCTCCTTATTTTCCTAACTTTCTGCAGCTTTTTCAGTTTCAGCCTGCAGTTCTTGACCAATAAGAAATGGTCAGAGACTATATCTGCCCCTGGGTATGTCTTACAGTTTAAAACCTTGTTCCGAAAACTCTGTCTTACCGTTATAAAACCTATCTGGTAGCTTCCGGTGTCTCCTGGCTTCTTCCACGTATGCAAACGCTATTCATGATGATCAAACCAGGTTTTCTTCACTTCCATTTCTTTTTCCCGGTGCATTTCTTATTATTGGAAACTGTGGCGAATTATTAGGCACTTCAAATAATGTTGGTACCGCATTCCATAGGAGCTTATTGTTTTGTGTATTCATAAATTGGTTTGCTTAAAAGTGAAGCGAACACAACCTCACATTTTTATATAGATAAAGAGCATCCTTCTTCATCAGATCTTCTTCTGGTATTCACTAGCCATTTTCTACTCCTGAAAAGAATTGTTAATGGTTAATACATATTTGTGGATGACATGCAAATCTGGACGATAGAATTCAGTAATACCTTGTTACATACCTCTCAGTGTCCTTTGGGAACCTAAACAACTATAAATGCGGAGTCTTTTTTCTTGCCATTAACACAACTGATCGCGGCACAGAAGTTCCCCGCAGTAAAAACAATGTCGCAAACAAATGTAAACAACAACTGCTGCTTATCGCACTCATTTGACAACAAACTCTGTTTTCAACACCATAAAACCCAAAATGTTCACAATAATCACGTATATACATGGTGTTACTAAAAGGTACGGCCAAACTTTCAGGAAACATTCCTCACACACAAAGAAAGAAAATATGTTGTGAGAACATGTGTCCGGAAACGCTTAATTTCCATGTTACAGCTCATCTTCCACCTACGCTCACTGGAGCAAGTTATCATGATTTCATACGGGATACTCTACCTGTGCTGCTAGAACAAGTGACTTTACAAGTACGACACAACATGTGGTTCACACACGATGGAGCTCCTGCACATTTCAGTCGACGTGTTCGTCTGCTTCTCAACAACAGATTCGGTGACCAATGGATTGGTAGAGGCGGACCAATTCCATGGCTTCCACGCTCTCCTGACCTCAACTCTCTTGACTTTCATTTATGGGGGCATTTGAAAGCTCTTGTCTACGCAACATTTTTAAATGTTCACTAGAAGTGTGTTTCTGCGTGAAAGTTTTTCGCCATCGACTTTGCTGCATTTCTAATGTCTTTGAGAACTCCACCATTCGTCCGCTGTGCTCTGTCCGATCTACATGAAAGATCAAAAGACCTGCGCACAGTATATGACCAACTCTACTAAATCTAAGATTTCAAATATTCTTAAATATTAGTACCGGTAACTGTTATTCACGACATCTTTCCTTTCGTAGCCCAGTATCCAGTGGAACAAGCAATTTTGCTTGTTGCACTATAGTACTTGCATCTGTTGTCTACCCACTGACGCCATTACAGTCTGATTCTTCCTTGTTTACGTTGTGTACTGTGTGTTGAAGATGCCTCCAATAATAGTGAGTCCCGCCGACTGTGAAGTACGACCTGTTATAAGATTTCTCAGTGCTAAAGGCTTAAAAGCGATCGATAGTCATCGTGACATCTGTGCAGTTTACGGAGAAAACATTATGAGTGATAGAATGGTAAGAATGTGGGTGAGAGCATTTAAAGATGGCCGCACAAATGTGCATGATGAACAACGGAGTGGGCGTCCTTCTGTCGTTAATGAAAGTTTGGTGCAGGAAGTGGCCGATAAGGTGAGAAAAAACAGACGCTTTATGGTTTCCTAAAGTTTCTCGTGGTGTTTTGTACGGCATTGTGACCGAGCAAGACGATGACGAAGTCAAAACAGTTATGATTCTGTGGTTAACAAGTCAGGTGGCAGAATTCTGTGAGTAGGGTATTCAACGTTATGACAAGTGCCTCAATATTCACGGAAATTATGCAGAAGACTAGATTAAGGTACAGGCTTTCATGTAAGAATAAAATTATTGAGATATCTTACCACGTATTGTTTTAAATTTAAAAACGATACTTACTTCAAACCCACGCCTCTTATTAGACTGTTGTATAATGAGGGATTGTTGTGTCAAGGAGCTGAATTATTGTGGACGTTTTTCAAGTGGCTCATAATTCACTCAAGAAGAGTGTGAGAAAACACCCCATACTGGCGTTCCCCCAGGGAAGCGTTATAGGTCCCTTAATCTTCCTCGTGTTTATAAACGATTTGGGAGACAATCTGAATAGCTCCCTTAGATTGTTCGCGGATGATGCTGTCGTTTATCGGTTACTGAAGTCAACAGAGGATCAAAAGCAACTGCAAAGCGATTTAGACAATTGACACTAAATAAAGAAAAGTGTGAAGTAATACACATGACCACTAAAAGAAATCCGCTGAACTTCAATTACGCGATAAATCAGTCAAACCTTAAGGTCGTAAATTCTACTAAATACCTCGGAGTTACAATTAGGCTCGTGTTGTTTTATTACGTTACGGGGGGAAAGCGTCACGGAAATGTTGCACGAATTGGGGTGGAAATCATTAAAAGAAAAACGTTATTCATTGCGGCGTGACATGTTTGAAACTTCGCAATCACCGACTTTTACTTTTGAATGTGAAAATATTTTGATAGCACCCATCTACTTAGGGAGGCATGACCATCCCAATGAAATAAGAGAAATCAGATCGAAAACGGAACGATTTAGGTGTTCTTTCTTTCCGCGCTCTATTAGAGAATGGAACGGTAGAGAAAAGTTATGAAAGTGGTTAATGAACCCTCTGCCAGGCACTTGAATGTGATTTGCAGAGCATCTATGTAGATGTGATTTGCAGAGTATCTGTATCGATGTAGGGGACAGCGGGGCAAGACGGGGTTTTTGTAATTTCTTCCACAACAGGTATCGCAATCTAGTAGCCAATAGTTAAAGTAGTATTCACTAACTATGCGAGTGCCTGACAGTGCTGGCAGCCATTTTGAGCAAACCATTCGGAGTCAATACAACCAAACGTGTTTTCGTCTCTGCTGATATAATTTTTCGTCATTTTCAGACGTGAAAAGGTAAGAGAAGTAATTGTATCTCATGCTCTCAAGTATTATCAACAAAAAACAGCTTATTTAGCAATAAATTAATGTTTGCAATAACTAATTGAATATATCCTTGGTGCTATAATATTAACCTAAGGTAAAAATGGTTCCTGGGGGTAAGATGGGGTACCTAGTGGCAGGGCAAGATGGGGTACCCTCCCACTAGGTACCCCGTCTTGCCCCACATCACATAACAAGAGCTGCAACCATGTTGACTGCCATAAATGATTTTAAAAAAATAGGAATCTACCCTTTCGAACTAAACATCTTCCCAGTGTTTGAAGCTTCTGTCACTACAGACACTCCTTTAACTACAAGTGAGGCCGTTTATGTTTCTGTCAATAATGACCAAGGAGAGGCTTCAGTTGGCTCACATGAGCAGTTTGTGTCAGAGACAAGCGATGGTTCTGTCAACCATGCCGATACTAAAGAGCAAGATGCGCTTGCTGTAGGCCTAAGCCGAGGGTGCTCATTTTGGAATGATAATAATCCCAATTACCACACTACAAACAAGCAGGCTTCTGAGAAGAACGCCAGTCAAGGTTATTTGCTGTTTCACCTGAACAGATTGTCCCGATCCCTCATGTGGGAAAGAAAAACATCCGAAAAAACAGTCTTCAAAAAAGGAAAAACTGTTGTTATTACTAGCTCCTCTTAGAGAAGAGAATTCCTGGAGAGTGCAAGTAAAGTTATGCCTGAAAAAAAGATGGAACAAGAAGGAAAGATGCACATGAAAAGACTGTTAAATAATCCATATTTGTTTGTAAAGGCAAAAGGGGGAGGAATAAAAAACATTGACGAACTTGGCAACGAAGATAAAAAATTGAAGAAGAAAGCATATCAGAAGAAGATGACACTACGTGCCTGTATTGCGGCTATGTCAACTCGCAGTCAACAGAAGGATGGGTGTCATGCGTCTCTTGCGAAGAATGGGCTCACTGTTCATGTGAGGGAGAAGAGAAAGAGGATGCCGAGGTACATCATGTGTGTGAATTTTGCTTACAAAACGACGATAATAACTGAATAACAATAACCTGAACTTTAACATCACACAATGTTTACTTCATGCATTTTCAAAAAAAAAAAAAAAAAAAAAAAAAAAAAAAATTCAAATGTTTGTTAAGCTTATGGGACTTAACTACGGGGTCATCAGTCCCTAAACTTACAAACCACTTATGAAGCAACTAAGACTAAGGACGGCACAAATATCCATGCCGGAGGGGGGATTCGAACCCGCGATCGTAGTGGCCGTGCAGACCGTGACTGAAACGCCTCAGTCTCCACGGCCACTGCGGCCGGCCATTTGCATTAGATATTAGAATAATGGTGTGGGTTCCTGTAGTCATGTCCTAGTTCATGAACCACAGGCAACGTATTAGTGGCCAAGTAAGTGGTCCTGACAGGTGGGATACCAGTTACTTTGGAATAAGGTTGGGCCTCTCGGACATATTCTGAGTCGTGGCCACCTTTGTGCTCAGACGGCAAAGACTACCAAATCCACTGGTTAGTCCCTCAACCGTTAGGGGTAAAACCCAGTAGGGCCCTGGGCAAGTAAGGCTAGCAACCTGCTTCTCAGGTACTCCAATATCATGCTGGCAACAATCAGAGCAAAATGCCTCGGACCTTTGGAGGTGATGGAGTCCCACCTCTAATTGACAGACCAGGGACTCCTGAGATACGACTTGGCAAACGATCTGGAATGAGACGGGGAGTTATTAATATCAATGGGGATTACACTGGGAAGAAGGTAGAGCTGGCGGAGGCTTCAAGTAAGATGGGGTTAGATGTTTTAGCTGTTAGTGATGTTAGAGTAAGGGGAGAGAAAGACGACGAAGTCGGAGAATACAAGGTCTACCTGTCATGATTCAAAGTAGGAAGAGCACAGTGGGGTGTAGGGTTTAACATCAGGAAAGCAATCGAACCCAGCATAATTGCAATAAGGTATGTAAATGAACGACTGATGTGGATAGATTTGGCCATCTCCAGCAAGAAAATTAGGATTGTGGCAGTGTATTCACCCTGTGAAGGGACAGATCAAGATGAGATGGACAGATTTTACAACGCACTTAGTGATGTAGTTGTTAGAGTGATGTATAAGGATAGTGTTTTATTCATGGGTGATTTCAACGCTAGGATAGGAAATCGAACAGAAGGTTATGAAAAGGTTATGGGTAAGTTTGGAGAGGATATGGAGGCCAACAGGAACGGAAAACAGCTCTTAGATTTCTGTTCCAGTATGGGCTTAGTTATCATAAACTCCTTCTTTAAGCATAAGGACATTCACCGCTATACTTGGGAAGGAAGGGGAACCATATCTGTCATTGACTATGTAATAACAGACCAGGAATTCAGAAAGGCAGTCAAGAACACACGTGTTTTCAGGGGGTTCTTTGATGATACTGATCATTATTTAATCTTCAGTGAAATTGGTTTTGTGAGGCCAAAAGAGCAGAAAGTCAAGTCCATGTGTAGAAGGATAAGAGTGCAGAAGCTTCAAGAATAGGAAATTAGGCAGAAATACGTAGCAATGATCTCGGAAAGGTACCATTTAGTTGAATGTAATGATTTACAGTCACTGGAGGAGGAATGGTCAAGGTGCAGGGACACATTACTGGAAGCAGCCAGAGAATGTCTTGGAACAGTAGTGTGTAAAGGTAGAAAGAAGCAGACAGCGTGGTGGAATGACACAGTCAAGACAGCCTGTAAAAAGAAAAAGAAGGCATTTCAAAAATGGCTCCATACTAGAAATCAGGCAGACAGAGAAAGTTATATTGAAGAAAGAAACAAAGCCAAACGGATAATTGCAGACTCCAAGCAGAAATCATGGAAAGACTTTGGAAATAAGCTAGAAACTCTGGGTCAAGCCGCGGGAAAACCATTTTGGAGCGTAATTAGCAAACTTCGAAATGAAGGGAAGAAGGAATTAAGTGTTTTGGACAGGCCAGGAAAGCTGCTAGTTAATCCTGTAGATGCCTTGAGCAGATGGAGGGAATATTTTGAAGAATTGCTCAATGTAGGTGAAACGTTCAATGATGTGTCAGATTTTCAGGTAGAATGGGGTAGGAATGACGATGGAAACAGGATCTCATTTGAGGAAGTGGAGAAAATGGTCAGTAGATTACAGTGCAATAAAGCGGCTGGGGTGGACGAAATTAAGCCGGAACTTGTCAAATACAGTGGAATATCAGGTCTCAGATGGTTGCACAGGATAATTGAGAAGGCGTGGGAATCGGGACAGGTTCCGTCTGACTGGACGAAAGCGGTAATCACGCCAATTTTCAAACATGGAAACAGAAAAGATTGTAACAACTATCGAGGTATCTCTTTAATTAGCGTTGTAGGCAAAATATTCTCAGGTATTGTTGAAAGGAGAGTGCGAGTATTAATTGAGGATAATTTATATGAAAATCAGTGTGGGTTTAGTCCTCTTAGAGGCTGTCAGGACCAGATCTTTAGCTTACGGCAGGTAATGGAAAAGTGCTATGAGTGGAACAGGGATTTGTATCTATGTTTCATAGATCTAGAAAAGGCTTATGACTGTGTCCCTAGGAGGAAGCTACTGTCAGTTCTAAAAGATTATGGTATAGGAGGCAAACTTCTGCAGGCAATTAAAGGGCTTTACGTAGACTGTCAGGCAGCAGTTAGAGTAGATGGCAAATTAAGCTCATGGTTCAGGGTAGTTTCAGCGGTAAGACAAGGCTGTAACCTGTCACCACTGCTGTTAATAGTATTCATGGATCATATGTTGAAAACAGTAGTCTGGCAGGGCGGGATTAAAATAGGTGAAAACAAAATAAGCAGTCTCGCATATGCGGACGACTTAGTTGTAATGGCCAATTCAATTGAAAGGTTGCAAACTAATATTTCAGAACTCAATCAGAGGTGCAAGGATTATGATATGAAGATCAGCATCTCCAAAACGAAAGTAATGTCGGTGGGAAAGAGATTTAAGCAGACTGACTGCCAAATAGGAGGAACAAAGTTAGAACAGGTAGACAGTTTCGCGTACCTAGGATGTATTTTCTCACAGGATGGCAACATAGTGAAAGAACTGGAATCGAGGTGCGGGGAAGCTAATGCAGTGAGTGCTCAACTAAGATCTACTGTCTTCTACGAGAAGGAAGTAAGTACCAAGACTAAGTTAGTGGTGCACCGCTCTATCTTTCGACCAACTTTGTTGTATGGGAGTGAAAGTTGGGTGGATACAGGTTACCTTATTCATAAGGTAGAGGTTACAGATATGAAAGTAGCAGGAATGATTGCAGGCACTAATAGATGGGAACAATGGAAGGAGGGTGTCCATAATGAGGAAATCAAAGAAAAACTGGGAATGAACACCATAGATAAAGCAGTTAGAACGAACAGACTGAGATGGTGGGGACATGTTACACGCATGAGAGAAGCAAGGTTGCCTAAGAGACCCATGAGCTCGGCAGCGGAGGGTAAGAGGAGTCGAGGTAGACCAAGAAGATAGTACTTAGATTTGGTGCAGAATGAGTTTGAAGTAAATGGCATAACATCAGACGAGGCATCAATGCTAGCATTGGATAGGGGATCATGGAGGAATTTTATTAGAGGTACTATGCTCCAGTCTGAACGCTGAAAGGCATAATCAGTCTCTAATGATGATGATGATGATGATGATGATTAGAATAATTCTTTTATAAATTTGTAAACCAGTGTTCTTAACCATCTTGCCCCACCTGCGTACCCCATCTTGCCCTCACTGTAGGGCAAGATGGGGGTACTTGGTAAACCCTGGGAAAATTTTTTTTAATAGTAAATACTAACAATTTTGGTCCTATTTTTTATATAAACTCTAGAAATACTGAAGTTTAAGGTGGAATATCTGGTATTTTACTAGAGTATTTTGCAAGCCTACAAAAAATTGTTAAGTGCTTAAGTACCCCGTCTTGCCCCGTTCTCCCCTACATGTAGATATAGCTATTATGTGGGGTGTTTGCTAAAAATAGGAAAATATTTGGGGAATTTCACGCACGTTTTTGGGGGAGTTTGTGGTGTTGCGGTTGGCAGCGTCGGCCGCGGGACTCCCCCGGCCGCCGGCTCCGGCCGCTAGGGGCGCTGGCGGCGGCGCTCGGCCGCCACTCGCCAGTCGTCCTCCGGCAGCCGCAGCGCGCGGACGTGCCCGTGCCTCCGCGTGGTCCTGGGCGCCGCGAGATGCTGAGCGCGGTGTCGTCGGTGTGTGCGCTGCTGGGCGGCGGCGCGGGCGCGCGCGCCGACAACTGGGCGAGCTGGCTGCACCGCGGGCTGACGTGCGGCGCGCTGCTGCTCTGCTCGCTGCTGGTGTCGGCGCGCCAGTACGCGGGCGACCCCATCGACTGCCTGTTCCGCGGCGCGGCCGAGCACCGCGCGCTGGACGCCTACTGCTGGGTGCAGTCGACGTTCACGTCGGCGCGCGCGCCGCCGCCCGGCGAGCAACGCGCGCACCCGGGCGTGGGGCCCGAGGCGGCGGGCGAGCCGGTGCGCCACCACGCCTACTACCGCTGGGTGTGCTACGCGCTGCTGCTGCAGGCCGCCGCCAGCGCCGCGCCGCACGGCCTCTGGAGGGCCTACCGCGGCGCCGCGCTCGCCGCCGCCACCACCAAGGAGGTCAGTCGCGCTCGCATGGCGCTACAGCGCGCGCCACGTAACTTGGCGGGTGAGGTCTGGATGCGCAGAAGCACGGGTAGGCCTACGTCACGCCACGTCACGTGACCTGCTGGCCAACAGCCGCCAGTCAGCCGTTGCGCGCGCTCCAGTTCGTGTCGTACTGTGCGGAGCGAGAACTGGTTTTGGCAGAAACAGCATTCATACCCGAGACTAAATTAATATTTAAGTCATCAAAGACGAAGCATTCGGAAGACTACCATTCTGAAATGACTTACGCAGTCTTCAGTCAGTGGTTTACAAGTCAACTGCTTCCATACCTGGGCGAGAATTCTGTTATCGTTATGGACAATGCAAATGTGCACTCTGTGCGAGTGAACAGAGCTCCTACTTCAAATACCAGAAAGGACGAAATTATTTCGTGGCTAACATCTAATGGAATTCCACACTGTGCGTCAGAAACCAGGGCAGAATTGCTCATGCTTGTAAATGCATACAAGCCCAAATACCGCACTTACGCGGTAGATGAACTTGCAAGACAGCACGGTCACCGGGTAGTAATAAATCGAGAAATGTGAAACACGTTGCTTTGATCAGTAAGCACTTGCTTGATGGGCATCAAGTCAGGCTACGAAGAAAGAACATGTGTCGTAACGTTTTTAGATAATCTCCTTCTCTTGTACAATGTCAAACATATACAATTATTCTATCATTCCATGTGATATGTCACTTAAGTCATTGATAAAGTATTTTAATAACTGCTTCGATAAATCTAGATTTCAAGATATAATTAAGGGAAAAATGTAAAATTTGTCAATTTCACTTTTTTATCTTCACAATTAATTTACTTTGAATTCGTAATCTGTCGTGAACAGTAATACTGGATAGATTGATGTCCCTAGAAGAACTTTGTATATAATTTAGAGATATTTCGTTTTAATCGACTGAGCTACGAAATGAATTTCTGTGCCGCTCCGAAAATTATGCCCTGCCGTGTAAACATGATAGGTACAAGAGAAAGAGACTCATAAATACCCGTAAATCCGCCACAGTTTTCCCAACAATCAAACGAGCGTTGTTTTCCTGAATTACTCTTTTTATACAGCAGTGTGGGTTCAAGACTCGCAGCCTGACATTTCCTTGCACTTGTATGCGGCAGCAAATTTAAACCTAAGCAGCAGTCAGCAGCTGACCTCGGAATGGAACGCACAGTTCGGCTACACTGCAACAGCAGCTTCCCCCACCACCACACAACTACCTGCGCAGAAGAGCCAGTCCACCCGCCAAGTTACGTGGCGCGTGCTCTAATATCAGTGGCGAATGCACGATGTATTACACATGAGAGTCAGAAATAAGGAAAAATATTTCGTGCAAGTTGTCAAACACTAGGTTACCAACATAAATTCGTTTTCCGCATGTTCGTATGTCAATAAATAACAATGCAATTGAATGGTAAAAATCTGGAAATATAAAGCGCACTTTTCAGTGTTATTGTGCGCCGACATTGGCGAAGGGGACAGATCGGCAACGGGGCACAACATGCGAGTGTTGCAGGTAGTCTAGCCGCGAGGTAGTCTAGTCAAGGCGAGGCATGCGGCGTCAAGCGACGGTCTGCGTGACACTGCGAGCAATGGTAGCGCTCACGTCTGTCTCCTACTATTTCCGCCGGTCCAGTACTATGTATCGTGGCTAGTTGGCAGAGGGAAAGGAACTTGTACCCTGTTGCGATTTGTCCCCTTCGCCAATGTCGGCGCACAGTAACAGTAAAAAATCTACTTCATATTTCCAGGTTTTTACCATTCTATTGCATTGTCATTTATTGACATACGAACATGAGGGAATTGTTTCAAATGTTTGTATAGCTTATGGGACTTAACTACGGCGTCATCAGTCCCTAAACTTACAAACTACTTATGAACTAGCTACTATTAAGGACGGCACAAATATCCATGCCCGAGGGAGGATTCGAACCCCCGACTGTAGTGGCCGTGCAGACCGTGACTGGCTCGCCGCAGTCCCGTCGGCCACCATTGTAACTCAATGTGTGACAATTTGCACAAAATATTTTTCCTCATTTATAACTCACCATATATTTATATTAAAAAGCTAAATGAGTCAACAATCCGAAGATTGGTTTGAACACCACAGTGCTTTACTAGGCATGATCCTGTTTGCAGGTGGTATGCCGTTGCCTTCCTCTGACCTGACTTACCCAGCCAGTTATAGGGAGACCTTCAGTGTAACGTGGGTTCCGAACCACGGTGCTACTCGGTATTTTTCACGTGAGCAACACTACCAGAGGGGGAAGAAGTGGAAAGTGACAGATAAAAAAATTCTAGGACCTCACGGGGATCGAACCCGCGACCTTTGGATTTGCAGTGTGGCACTCTACCACTGTGCAACCGCGGATTATCGTATTTCCAGCTCGGTTCGGTGATGCCGTTTACATAAGAGGCATAAAATCATCGACCTGATTTCGAGGGTGGTCCATCTGAAGATTCGGATGTGATTATCTCGAAAACTAAACATCGGGTAAAAATATTGGATAAGACAAGTTCGTGAGTACAAAAGGGGGACATCCAATTATACTACACGTGATCTCCAGTCCCCTTGGGTGTGGTGGGGTGTAACTGTTAAATCTTAAATGAACACCCATTTTAATTGCATATTCGATGCTCCATAAAAAAATCTGACAAAGAGACCACATGGGTCTCAGATTTCAGAATTTCTTTCTATTGATGGTACATGAAGTTCAGAACTCAAACAACAATCAGCCAAAACCATTCGTCACAACTCTCAAAAATTCTTGAGAAAATCAAGTCTGAAGTTTTGCAAATAAGGGTAAGTGTAAGTACCAATCACCTAAGGAATTGCAGTATCTGTTGGCGTAGCTCAGGTGACGCCGGGCGTCGTGGCTCAGCGCGTCCGGTCAGGGGGCTCAACGCCCTTTATAATAATAATAAAAAAAACGGAGTCAAATGATCAAATAAAGACCAAGAACGAAATTAACCAACGATCGCAAAAGATAGATCTACCTCGTAGGGGAAAAAAAAAAAAAAAACTGTAGGGTCAATGGTTCGACTCCTGTCGTGGCAGTTTTTTTTTCATTGCGTTCGAATACTTACATAATTTCAATATTTAATGATAATTTTTAGGAAAAATGCACGTATTTTCTGTTATTCGTATTTTTCTACATTTTATAAAAGGTTGTTAATAATGATGGTTTCAATAAAAAGACGTAAGTTACATTTTTTACTGTATTGGCGTGACTATTAGTTGACGACGGTAGTCTTTGACTGTTCAGTTTGTGAAGAGCTACGACACTGGTTTTTGGAAAGTCATCTCTGTAGCTACTAATGGATTTTCACAAGCTAACCTTCCGAAACATCGCTTTACGTGATGACAAGGTTTTCATCTCGTGTTGATACGCACAAACAAAAACTGACACAACACGTGGCATTAAAGGCCCCAAAACGTTTCATATAACTCAATACTAAAATTAAAAATATTCTACCACAGCGGGATTCGAACCCAGGACTCTGTTGCTGTGACGCCAGAACGCTGCCTTTTTTTTTTTTTTTTTTTTTTTTTTTTTTTTACTGTAATCACCAGTACAGATGCAAAGTACTGCAGTATAACGGAAACAAAACACTTCTTCTGGACAGGGAGGAAGGCGCGACAAGTCGCGGCTGTTGAAAATGTTTGGAAATGTCTGTAAATCTATCGAGCCAAACTGCGTGGTCATCAGTCCGTAGCTTACAAACTACTTAAACCTAGGTAAACTAACCTAAGGACAACACACACACCCATGCCCCAGGGAGGACTCGAACCTCCACGGCGAGCAACCGCGCGCTCCGCAGCGAGACGCTTTAGACCGCTCGGCTACTCCACCGCAGCATCGCACCTACAGCGATAGGAGCCGAAACTGAATTAATTATTGGTACTTACGTGTACTTTGCAAAACTTCAAAGTCCATTTTCTAGAGAATTAATGAAATTTGCATCGAATGGCTTCCGCTGATTGTTATTTAAGTCCTGAACTTCACGCACAATAAAGACAAATCCGATACCCATGTGGTATCCTTGTGAACATTTTTTAAACCACTGACAAATGGCGGTGAAATCGAAGTGAAATTGGGGAAGAACTCTGATTTATTTAGAACTAGCTGTAAACCCGCCGTTGCCCGGGTGTTTGTTTATCCTACACTCTCGTAGTCCACCTCCCCTTCTCTCCGCATCCACCTCTTTCTCTCTCATCTCTCTGTTCGTTTCCACCTTTCCCTCTCTCGGCAAAGTTTTCTGTAAGGTACCCTCTGTCATGTACCATACTAACATTTATGTACCCAGTGATCTTCCTCTTGGTTTAAAGGTCATGTGTGCAAAAATTCATAAAGATTGGCGCAACACTATGCATTCCGTAAGTTTAGTACCCTTCACCATGCACCCAACGAAATTTTATACAGACACTGACATCCCACTTGTTTTAAAGGTAGTGTGTGAAAAAATCCATCAATATCGGAACAAAACTATAGATTTCTATGCAATACAAACGTAGGGTCACATTGAAAAACGCACCTTGTTGTTCTCAAATATTCCAGTTTTATTTCATACAACGCTTGTTCTGAGAATAACGAAGAGAACAAAAAAGGCTCTGTGAAATCGGTCGAGCCGTTCTCAAGTTATGGCGCGACCAAGGTGTTTAGGGATACATTTTTAGGTTGCAAAATACCTTCACCCATGCACCGAATGAAACTTACGGTAGACGTTGACTTTCATTTTGTTTTGAATGTTAAGCGTGCGAAATTTCGTAAAGATCGGAATGAAACTGTAGATTTAGTGAGTCTGTAGGAGAAGTATGCTCCGCCATGCACAATCGCAAAATACATTCTTAGCTGACATTTTCTACCTATAAACTACATTCCTTCCAAATTTCAGTTTCATAGGTGAAGTAGTTTTCGAGATTTCGACTTTAATCAGAGAGTGACTGCCTGTCATTTCGCTTTTACATAGATAGAGATTAAGAAAACAGATTGCTTAATTTTGGATGCAAGAAAATTAAGGGAGACCTGCAGACAAAAATAAATGGTAACACGCAAATCTGTAATGCTAAATTTATTTGATACAAGGTGATGCCTGATGTGACAGTTTTACGGCATCTGCAGCGAAACTGTTGTGAGCGGTAGACTTCTTTTCGTTTCATCATTTGGGGGGCGGGGTGTGAGGGGTCAGTTACAAAACCCCCATAAATGTCCGAACTTACACGCAAGCTTTGTTGCAGGTCTCTAACTTCTCCCATTTTCCAATAATTGACGCATAAATCTGGATATTTTCACGCGATGGCCTCTCATTGTTTATGACGTCATATCTCTCGAGCTATGGGTTGTGCAAAATGTTCAAATGTTTGCAAAGCTTATGGGGCTTAACTACGGGGTCATCAGTCCCTAAACTTACAAACTACTTATGAACGAGCTTATCCTAAGGACGGCACAAATATCCATGCCCGAGGGGGGATTCGAACCCCCGACCGTAGTGGCCGTGCAGACCGTGACTGAAGCGCCTCAGTCCCCTCGGCCACCGCGGCCGGCTATGGGTTGTGCCCTATTGTTTTTAGGTCAGGAACCTTCGTGGGCGTACGCTGAACAGTTCATCAAAGTCTCATTGCAATCGAATGAATGGTTTATGAACACACAGAGGACACACAAACATTCATTTTTATATACATAGAGTCTCCTAGAAAGATGCATGAAATCGATAAAAAAATGTGCCCCAATTCTTTCGTTACGCCAAATTAAGCTATTTTTGTACAAAATGTACTGTATCCTACTATTAGCGTTACCCAAGAATAACAACATGGACGATTCATAATCTGAAAGTGAAGTGTGATCGCATTGCACCGATCTTTATACTGACCCATAGTTCGCAATTTGGCCACGGTAGTGCCACACTCGAGTGAGTAATGCAATTGTGAAGAGTTTAGTAACGAGATTTTAATACCATTCCATCTCCCTCAAAGGAAAACTATGGCGGGTAGAATACATTTTTGGCAAAAAAAAAAAAAAAAAAAACTTAATTTGGCGTAATGCAGAATTGGTGCATATTTTGTACCAAATTGATGTGTCCTCTAAATAAGTCGGACTTGTTCCCCAATTTTAATTGGTTTAAAAATTTATTCAGGCAAATCCTGATTTTTTTTTTTTATGGACGATCCGAATCTGCAATAAATAATGGGTGTTTCCATTTAAGAATTAAAAGTTGCCCATCGGGTCGGAGCTGGGTTTAATGTATAGTTTCATTTAATGGCCTCCTTTGAGCTTACGAACTTGTCATACTTACCGAGTCATATAAAATTCTACGTGTGGGTGTCAATATTTTGCTCTTCAGCAAAAACTATGCAAAGGAAACAAACGATCTCTCTGTGTTGTTGTAGTACAAAGTCTCCCGTTGTACACCATAGCAGTTCCGTGTCGATAGCTATAAGAGGGTGGAAGATGTAGTGACTTAAAGTCGTCAGCTTATATAAAATTCGGACTGAAGACCAGCGATGACTTTTGATACTATAATAGCAAAGAGGTTATATACAGTGAAACGTGATGCACATTCCTCAGTTCTTTTTCTGCATCCAGCGTACGAATAAAGAAAAATAAGTGCATATTGCTGTCTGAAAGGTAAAACTACCAAGAAAGATGCTAAAGCGTAAGAAAGAAATTTCGCGTTCTCGATCTGTTTCTAAAAGACAAAAACGGCGCTGAAAAGTGAATCGAAACTAAATTTGTAGACATTGTTTATCTTACACTGCAGGCATCAGCGATTTATCGATATTCCCATCCCTAAGATAGTGAAATAGGGTATCAACGGTTTTTTGAAAATAATTTTGCTATTAAACTCTGGATTTAGATTTTTTATTGGAATTTTAAAATCACGTATTTCGATATTTTTGGAAATTCAACCATTAAGCGGGTGAAATAAGGGAAAATCTTTTAAGGGTGCTACTAATACTACTTTGACGCTAGAAATGCGAAAATTTAGATTTGGAATCATGTTTAGAATTTTAAAAAGGAATGTTTTTCGGAATGTTTTGAATTCTGCCTTCAATTGTGCAATAGGGGGTGGCAAGTTGTATAAAAATACTGAGTAGGAAAGCATTTTTAAAGCTAAATCCAGGAAAATTTATATTTAGAAGTAGAAACAACAAATGCAGACATCCAGTCTACGCATGTGAAGCAGCGGGAATTAATCTAGTATATATATATAACCCTCACATAACATGTGACACCAGGTTTTCCTCATGCTCTGGAGGAGAATTGCAGCTTTATTGGCACTACCCCCTGGATTCGGTATTGGGTCACACTAAAATATAGATTTTAACTGACATTTCATAGTCTTACCTGCTGGTAGGTGTTGTTATCATACAACATGGAAATATAAAAATTTGTGCCAGTGCCAGAATTCGAACCCGGGACCTCCTGCTTACTGCACAGTAGCCCTAAAGCCCCGTGCCATATTACATATTTCCAGTAATAAAACAGGATATTGTAGTGGCTTCTGGAAATCGTCTCAAATGGTTAAATATCTCATCTTATGCTCATAACTCGATCGCGGATCTTTAGGTTTAAATCTATTGTTTTCCTGAGTTCCTAGTTCCGAATAAACTTATGTGTTTCATGACTAAACAGAAACCACTAATTTTGTAGTACCTAAAATAACATATTTCGACGTTAACGCTTACTTTTGCCTATTTAACATTTATGACCCTAAAAAGGACATATTTCTTCTATTAAAAAGAAAAAAAAAAAGACTTGCTTTGAAGAATGCATCAGGTTTCGAGTGACAAAAAGTCAAATCTCACGTAGCACATGCACGGAGTGTCACATAAGGCAAATGTTGAACGGAAATCAAAATTGAAACAAAAGCTATTAACGAAGGCCTCTGATGAATCCACCAAAAGGAATCACTACTTCTGCGGTGATAGCAAACATACCTTTCCGAAAACTTGAGAAGGTAACTGGAAACCTACCGGAAGAAGCCGCTTCTGTAACTTTTTATTTTATTTATTTTTTTTTTTATTTTTTTTTTTCATGGGACTTAACTACGGGGTCATCAGTCCCTAAGCTTACAAACTACTTACGAACTAGCTAAGACTAAGGACGGCACAAATATCCATGCCCGAGGGGGAATTCGAACCCCCGACCGTAGTGGCCGTGTAGACCGTGACTAGAGCGCCTCAGTCCCCTCGGCCACCGCGGCCGGCTTTCTGTAACTCCGCAGCACAATTACTACTAGATCACTCAGTCCAGATGACATTTATGGCTCTTGTGAGCCAACTATAGTCTGAATGTTTGAAACCAGTGGTCTACTCAGCGTTTATTCAATTATGTATTACATGTATTTCAACGTGTGGTTTCCGGTCTGCATTCTATATTTATCTTCCAAAAGCTACACAAATTTTGCGTCAATTTGAATATTAAGGTTGTGTAATGTGTGCTCTGTTGTGCAACTGCCAATGTTATCATTTTTTTTATTCTTAAAGAATTAAAATCTGCTCTTAAGGATGCACTGGTTATTTCAAATTATGTTTATTTCTTCTTTACAGTAATTTTAAGTCCTATTTTAGATTTTATTCGGCATAAATGAGGTAATGAAATAAACTAAAATTAACTTTTTACAACCTAAAAAACCGCGGCCTAATGATATCATTATTTTTGACATAATAACTTTCAGTATTATTAAAAAAACGTAAATGACAATAAATATTAATATCACTAATAATTCAATTTTCAGGGATATACATTGTCTCAATATATCAAAGATACTGAACAGAAGGAGAATCATTGAATAAAAATTTATGGAACAATTGGGATTAGAACCAGCGTCCTCTTGGCTATTAAGTACTTAATTTATCCATTCAGCCACTGTGACTCTGTGTTGTGGAGGGAGACATGCTTTAAGGACATTCCGTACATTTGTGTTACGCATATTGTCACAATGGCTGAGTTGACAAAGTGGTCTCCTAGTAATCCTAAGGTTCCAGGTTCAAATCCCGACTGTGGCGCAAATTTTGTTCAATATTGCTGATATATTTATACAGTATATGTCTCTGGTATTTGAATTGTTTCATACTAATATCACCCATGCTTAAGGTATAAGGCATGATTGTTCCCAGTAACATTCAATGTTGCTGTGCTATTCCGATATTGGAAGGTCTCAGCTATATTGATACATCTTGGAACATAGATGCAAATTAGAAGTTTGTGTTGTGGAAGGAGTCTGCTTTACGACATTCTGCGCCTTCGTCTTATCCAAATAGTCAGTGGCTGAATGGACAAAGCAACTGTGTTGTAAACAGTATCTGACTTAGGCACAAATTTTAATTCAAAGCCTGGCCTTTTGTTCAGTATATGTAATAAACAGAGACAATATATGTGACTGGAACTTGAATTGTCGTTTGACATTAATATCACCTATTCCAGAGGAACAATGCAGGATTGTTCCCATTAACGCTGAATGCCGGGGGTTCTATTGCGACATTGGAGACCTTCGGCAATATTGATACGTGCTACATAGGGGAACATACAGGCAGAACTGAAATTTGTGTCGTGCAGGGAAACGCGCTTCAGGACATTGCGCGCATTCGCGTTATCCATAATGTCACTGTGGATGAGTGTATAATATGACTGCCTAAGAAGCAGGAGGCCCTGCGTTCGAATCTCGGTCACAGCACAAATTTTAATTCAATAACACTCCTTCTACTTGTACTTACTTATCCGCGGCTTGGGCCTCAGTGACCATATGCCTGCTCTACACTCCTCCTCCATCGCTCCCGGATACGAGCCCCTTGCAACCAACCACCTGCTCCTAGTCTGGTGTCCTCGGTGTCTCTGTCAACATTGTCTTTCCATCCTGCCCGTGGTCCTTCCCGGTATCTCCTTCCAGCTACCGTTCCCAGCAACACATCATGGGGTATCCTCCCTTCGCTCATCGTTGCTACATGTCCGGCCCAGGTCTACCTTCTTCTCTTCATTCTTTTTATAATGCCCGGCTGTGCGTAAAGCTCTTTTAACTTTTATTTTTTTTATTTTTTATTTATTGTTTTTTTTCTGTTCCATAGGACCCAATTGAGGAGTGAGACTCCATGGTCATGGAACAAGTCAATACATTAATTGTTACACAAGAATGGTAATAGAAAATTTTTTTGTAGTCCTTTGCACACGACAAACTTAAGACAAAGTGAAAAGAATCAATAAAGAAAAAAAATGAATTAGCTCAATTGTTTAACTTTTCTAGAAGTTCCTCGACAGAATAAAAGGAGTGAGCCACGAGGTAACTCTTCAATTTAGATTTGAAAGCGTGTGGGTTACTGCTGAGATTCTTTAGTTCTTGTGGCAGCTTATTGAAAATGGATGCCGCAGAATACTGTACCCCTTTCTGCACAAGTGTTAAGGTGGTGTGATGCAAATGTAGATACGACTTCTGTCTAGTATTCACCGAGTGAATGCTACTAACTCGTGGGAATAAGCTGATATTATTAACAACAAACGACATTAAAGAAAAAACGTATTGTGACGCCAGAGTCAAAATTCCCAGACTACTGAAAAGGGGTCGACATGACGTTCGCGAACTTACACCAGATATTGCTCGAACCGCCCGTTTTTGAGCCAGAAATGTCCTTTTTGCATCAGGCGAGTTACCCCAAAAAACAATGCCGTACGTCATAAATGAGTGACAGTAAGCGTAATAGACTACTGTTCGTGTTGAAAAATCACTTATTCCAGATATTGTTCTAATGGTAAATTTAGCAGAATTTAGTTTTGGAACAAGATCCTGAACATGGCCTTCCATGACAGCTTACTGTCTATATGAACACCTAGAAATTTGAACTGATCAGTCTCACTTATTACATGTCCATTATGTGTAATCAGAATGTTCAGCTTTCGTCAAATTATGTGCTAGAAATTGTAAAAATTGAGTTTTAGTGTGATTTAACATCAACTTGTTTTCTACAAGCCATGAACTTATCTCTTGAACTGCATTATTTGATACTGTGTCAATATTACGAGCAACATCCTTCACTACCAAGTTGGTATCATCAGCAAACAAAAATATTTTACAGTCACCTGCTATACTCGAAGGCATGTCATTTATATAAATAATTCTTGTTTTCTTTTTTCGAATTCTCCATTCTCCTGTTTGTAGATCTATCACAGGACCATAGATTTTTCGGAGGATTTTTCGTTCGAAAACCAGTAGTTTCTGTTCATCTGTTCTTCTGAGGGTGAGGCTTTCACAACCTGGTCTTGAAACTTCTTGTCAGAATGTCAGGATTTTTTATTTAACACGTCCCGAAGGCTAAAGTATGCTCTATTGCCTGCAACAATTATTGCATTTATTTCAATTTCACAGAGATTCTGATCACTGAAGAGGCTACCAAGATATTTGAAAGCACTCGCCCTTTTGAATGGGAGAATGTCCATCATGAGCGGGTCCCCATCACTAGCAGACTTGCTCAGGAGAATGTATTGCGTCTTGTGTTCACTGACTTGCAAGCCTGCTTCACTGGTAGTCTGACAGTACGAGCTTGCCCTTCTTCTCAGCTCTTCCTTACTGCCACTGATTATGATTTCATCATCCGCACAAGCCAGTACTCATTATCTTTAAAATTCAAGTAATTTCAAAGACCACTAAAACTCCGTCATTTATGTGAGGCCTGTGACGTCAACCTATGCGGTGCTGTTGCAAAACTCACTAACAAGTTATATAAACTGGAGCAGACACCAAATTCCCCAGTTTAACATAATACAATTGACTCGTGTTACTATTTTAAACAAAACTTCTTCCCTTCGTATGAATTAAAAAATAACGAAAATATAAATCATAAAAATTCATTCCGAATTAAATTTTTTCTGTCCATTCTGTTGCTGCAACATAATCCATTGTTCTTTTTTAATTGCCTCACGATCCTACTCCTTCTTTCTCGAAAACTATGTCCAACATGACATAAAAGTTTTCTGGGTATGGTACCGCGTCATTATGTAAGGCTATTACTTAAATAATCCAACGTTTCGGCCAACGTTACAGTGGCCTTCATCTGGGTAACTGGTGTGAGCTGGTTGTTACTGCACTTAATATTACTTTCAGTTAGACATTACGTCATAATTTTTTAAAATAAGCGATGTTATTGGTGAATGTATTGCGGAAGAGTGGAACTTTATTTTTGATAGGATGCTGAGGTGGAAGGGGTGGGGGTTAGCCGTTTCCTATTGCTTCTTGCGTCTCACTCTATCAGCAATGCAGCCACGGAAGTACTTAGCAAGGGTTTAAACTTTGCAATCACACCTCAGCGGATCCCCACAGAAGAAATCATCGTGTCCGTGGAAGCAGCACTTCGTCACACATCCACGATAGAAGCAGAGAAAATTCGGCAGGAAACTGTCCGAATATTAACACGTGCCAAGCCACCGAAGCATAATCTCAGACGCGAGGAAAGGGCAGCCATCACAGAATTAAAGAACAACAAAGAAATAGTTATACTTCAGGCAGATAAAGGGAACGCCACTGTCATCTTGGACACAGTGCAGTATGAGGACAAGATGAAAGAATTATTAAACGATCCCATCTACAAAGAACTGAAGACGGACCCCACGGCTAAGATAATTCGAAAGACGCAGAGTGCAATTAAGGACTCAAGAATTGACGTCGACACGGCCAAGGGACTAATTCCTAGCGTTCCAATTCCCCCTAGAATTTATGGAGTGCCAAAGCTACACAAGAGTGGCCAGCCTCTACGACCGATTGTGGATGGAATTAACTCGCCGACATACAATTTGGCAAAGTTCCTAGCCTCCAAACTAAGACCTCTAGTTGGGAAAACTGACTCGTACGTCAAGAACTCGACACACTTTATAGAACGCATTAAGGAAGCAACAATTTTACCCACGGACATCATGGTCAGCTTCGACATAAAGTCATTATTCACCAATGTGCCAGTAGACGAAACTGTTCGCATCCTACAAGAACATTTTCCGCCAGATATATGCGACCTGGTTCAGTTGTGTTTATCTTCGACCTACTTCAAGTGGCAAGAAAGATTCTACGAGCAAACAGACGGCGTAGCAATGGGGTCTCCCTTATCCCCGTTGGCAGCCGACATTTTCATGGAGGCCTTCGAAGCAACAGCACTTTGTTCCGCCCCTTTACGCCCAAGATGCTGGTTTAGATACGTGGACGATACTTTTGCAATATGGCCCCACGGTGAGATGGAACTACACAAGTTTCATGAACATCTAAACAAATTGCACAAGAAGATCCAATTTACTTTAGAGATCGAAAAGGATGGCGCTATTCCATTCCTAGATGTGGAAATTTATAGAACTAGGCAAGGCACACTTGGGCACAGGGTATATCGGAAGCCTACACATACCGACAGGTATTTGCACGCTCAATCAAACCACCATCCAGCACAGAAGAACTCTGTTATCCGCTCACTGACGATTCGCGCGCAACGACTAAGTGATGAAGACAACAAAACAGCTGAGCTCAACAAACTAGAAACAACATTTCTGGCAAATGGCTACAAGCATAGAGTGATCCACACCGCCATGGACACAAATAAAAGAAACATCAGTAGGCAGGAAGTCAACAAAAAGCAGCCAGCAGCACGCTTACCTTATGTAAAAAACGTCACAGATCGCATTGCCAAACATCTTCGCCGGGTAGGAATCCAGCCTTTCTTCTACAGCAGTCGCAAGGTCAAGGATGCTCTTGGTTCCACAAAGGACAACATAGACGCACTACATGCATCAGGAGTATACAAGGTGGAATGCGAGTGTGGGGAAGTGTACATAGGTGAGACAGGGAGGGCAGTGGCAACACGCATACGGGAACATGAACGCTACATTCGATTAGGCCAACACAATAAATCTGCAGTAGCCGAACACCAGCAAGATTGCAGCAGGAAGATAAAATTTAACGATGCCAGAATACTCGCCAAGCAACCAGGGATGGTCAAACGTAGAATAAGGGAAGCCATCGAAATTGTTAAACACCCCAATAACATGAATAGAGAAGATGGACTCAGGCTTGCCCCCTCTTGGCTACCGGCCATCACAGCGTAACAGGCCGCACTGACATCACAACACGCGAGCGTCACCAGTAAGCTACTGCCGCCGCGCGGCCCACGGCCAGCAGGAGAGATACGGAAGCCCTCACCCCATTCGCCGATGAACACCAACCATGTCTCGCTATGCAAGAAGCAATAGGAAACGGCTAACCCCCACCCCTTCCACCTCAGCATCCTATCAAAAATAAAGTTCCACTCTTCCGTAATACATTCACCAATAACATCGCTTATTTTAAAAAATTATGACGTAATGTCTAACTGAAAGTAATATTAAGTGCAGTAACAACCAGCTCACACCAGTTACCCAGATGAAGGCCACTGTAACGTTGGCCGAAACGTTGGATTATTTAAGTAATAGCCTTACATAATGACGCGGTACCATACCCAGAAAACTTTTATGTCATCTGACTCTGGCCGCGGAAGCCTACGTAATTATATGTCCAACATGTTTCCGAATTTGTGTTTATAGTCTTCATATTTTTTCGCCTTCCAAAGTGCTAACTCCACATAAATTTTGAAATCTATTTTGTTGTCGCGTCCATTGTAGTTTATATAATGGCCCATGAGCCACATAATGCTGTTATTTTTCTTGTAGTACCTCTCGTCGCTTCTAGTGAGGAGTACTATTTTCTGTGCGACCCATTTCCAATTTTGTAAATTCCCACAAGACGTAAATCTGTGTAGAGCGTGTCGATTACTCTACATTTAGAACATGAATCTGTATCACAACATTCTATACGATTCAGCTTTTCGTTAGTTGCTACATCATTTACTACTTTATACCACGCTGAAGTAACATCTGTTGATGTATTTGCAGGTTAAGATTTGACCAGACAGAATTACATTTCACGGCTAGAATTTGTATTTCTATTTTATTTGCGGGCTCCGATTTTTTCCACTTTTCCAGTATTTCTCCTGAAGTAATGTGGGTTCTTTGTAAAGTACCTTTTTCTAAAGAGCGAGGTACTGGAGGAAGTAAAGTTGTGAGGCTACATCGTGAGTCGTGTGGGGATAGCTCAGATGGTAGAGCGCTTGCTCGCGAAAGGGAAAGGTCTCAGGTACGAGTCCCGGTTCCGGCACACAATTTTAATCTGCCAGGAAGTTTCAGCTAATTTAGAGGTAAAATTCCTTTATGTATTTTAGTTTGTTATTCAGTTTGCCCAAATTAATCGGGGGTCGGACGCTCTCTGGCCGACCAGCTGCAAACAACTTGGACGTGATGTTGTTTTCTTCATTATTGATCAGTTAGAGGGTTCTTTTTATGTATAGTGCAGGGGCTTTTCAAATGATGTTCGTGAGTTCTAATTCTCCCGCCAGTCTTCCTTTCGTTACACTCTCGAGTCTCATTTTAAAAATATTCTTTCTGCATACGAATCCGCTTGCAAGATTCATAATCCGTTTAGCTTGTAGTTTTGGCGCTGGAAGGACTTGTGCAATGTAATAAGCTTCTGAGAAGCTTGACTCTTTGAATTAAATTCGCAGATCGCCATTCGAGTTCTTTTAAAGCCCCTTGTATTTTATTCGAAGTTTCTCGCCAATTTGTAGTGGCCATTTTCATGGGGCTGACTCCTATGGTCTTGTGAGTTTCTGCAGGTTAAGTCCACTGTACGTTTATTCGTTCAAACCCCCTGAGATTTACTAGTTTACTCTTTTGAACACTGATGTTTGCTCCTGAGGCCCAACGGTACTTCACTATTTCTTGTTCTATTCGTCCGGTTTTTTCTTCGTGTCGTATTACCACTCCGACGTCGTCTGCGTACGCTCTAGTGGTGAAAGTCGTTCCAGAAAGTGTTACCCTTGTTAGTTGCGCATTGAGTCGTTTAAGTAAAGGTTCCAGAGACAGTGCATACAAAAGCAGTGATAATGGACTTCCTTATGGAACGTCCCTTTGAATGCGAATCACTTTGCTTAGTTCACCATTGACAATGATTTTTGACATTATACCATGTATCATGTTATGAAGTGTTCAAAAATGTTCAAATGTTTGTAAAGCTTATGGGACTTAACTACGGGATCATCAGTCCCTAAACTTACAAACTACTTATGAACTACTTACGAACTAGGACGGCACAAAGATCCATGCCCGAGGGGGTATTCGAACCCCTGACCGCAGTGGCCGTGCTGACCGTGACTGGAGCGCCTCAGTCACCTCGGCCACCGCGGCCGGCGAAGTGTCCTAACTGCACTATTATTAAATTCTAGCTGTTTGAGTATACATTCTACATATTGGTGGCTGACATGGTCAAATGCTTTACAAAAGTCTATGAATAGCAATGCGCAATTGATATTTGTAACCACAGCAATAGAAATTAGATCTATGAATTCTGATATAATAGACAGGATTATTCTTCCAGGGAAGCAGACCTGGTTGGTTTTTACCATTTTCCTTAGTAGAGGGATTATTTGCTTCTTGACTGCACTTGCTATTGTCTTTTAATCATAATTCATTAGCATAATTGGCCGGAAATTGTCTATTTTCTTGAGACCCTTATTTTTTTTTTTGTTGTTGATTAAAACAATTTCACATTCTTTCATCTCTGAAAGAATGTCTACCCCCCCCCCCCCCCCCGGAAGGTTTTATTTATGATTTCTGGAAAGTGGGGCCTAAGATATGCCAAAATTTCGCATAAACCTCTTTTGGTACGCCAACTGGACCAGCTGACTTACTTGGATGTGATATTTTAACCAGGTCTAATATTTCATCTTCTGTAAAGACAGTAAACAGATAACTGTTTTCTTCCTGGTTGATCTTTCCAGTTGAAGAGAGAATTTCAGTTCCCAAGACCTCGACAGCCTGCACTTCGGAGTAAAGTGCCGAAAAACGTTCTTGAATTTCGCGGACTATTTCACTTTGGTTTATGAGTATCCTGTGTTCTGTTTTTAGTTCTTCAATGAAGGTTCATCGCCAGTTACACTGGTGTTTAATTAACGTCGACTTTCCTCCAGCGATCCCCAATTGAGTTGCCGGAGCATTTCCGTGACACTCGCGCATTGGTCGAACCTAACAGTAACAAACCTAGCTGCTCGCCTCTGAAGTTTAAGGTCCACTGGCTACGGTAGCGCTTGGTGGATTGCTTGGCTAGATTGATTGTCACTAAAAGTGCTCTGAACAAAACGTCGGAATGACCTCAGCGGCCAGCACTTGATGACAAATGTTCTCTGATAAATAGAATCTATCGATGCGAATATTTGATGTAGCAGTGAAGAACGTCAACTTAACATAGGTGAGGAATTTTACTTCCCAGGCATCCTTGTATCTACATCTACATAGATACTCTGCAAATCACATTTAAGTGCCTGGCAGAGGGTTCATTTACCACTTTCATAGCTTTTCTGTACCGTTCCATTCTCTAATGGCGCGCGGAAGAAAGAACACCTAAATCGTTCCGTTTTCGATCTGATTTCTCTTATTTTATTGGGATGGTCATGTCTCCCTAAATAGGTGGGTGCTATCAAAATATTTTCACATTCAGAAGTAAAAGTCGCTGATTGAAACTTCGCAAAAAGATCACGCCGCAATGAATAACGTCTTTCTTTTAATGATTTCCACCCCAATTCGTGTAACATTTCTGTGACGCTTTCTTCCCTGTACCGTGATAAAACAAAACGAGCTGCCCTTCTCTGAACGTTCTTAATATCTTACATCAGTCCCACCTTGTGAAGGTCCCAAACTGGGCAACAGTACTCCAGGAGAGGACGCACAAGTGTGATGTACGCAGTCTCTTTGGTGGAGCTGGCGCATCTTCGAAGTGTTCTGCCGATGAAACATAATCTTTGGTTCGCCTTCCCCGCAATATTTTCTATGTGTTCTCTCCAGTCTAAGTTGTTCGTAATTGTAACTCCTAGATATTTGGTAGAATTTACGACCTTAAGTTTTGACTGATTTACCGCGTAATTGAAGTTCAGCGGATTTCTTTTGGTAATCATGTGTATAACTTCACACTTTTCTTTATTTAGTGTCAATTGCCAATTTTCGCACCATGTAGAAATTTTGTCTAAATCGCTTTGCAGTTGCTTTTGATCCTCTGTTGACTTCATTAACCTATAAACGACAGCATCATCCGCGAACAGTCTAAGGGAGCTATTCAGATTGTCTTCTAAATCGTTTATAAACACAAGGAAGAGTGGGAGACCTATAACGCTTCCCTGGGAAACGCCAGATATCACATCTGTTTTACTCGATGACTTACCGTCAATTACAACGAACTGTGTCCTTTCTGATAGGAAATCGTGAATCCAATTGTACAATTGGGGAGATATTTCATGAGCACGCAATTTCATTAGAAGCCGCTTGTAGGGTACAGTGTCAAAAGCGTTCCGGAAATCCAGACATATGGAATCGATTTGAGATCCCTTGTCGATGACATTTATCACTTCATGTGAATAAATAGCAAGCTGTGCTTCGCAAAAGCGATACTTTCTGAATCAGTGTTGACTATTGGTTAATAGGTTGTTCTCTTCGAGGTACTTCATAACGTTCGAACAAAGTATATACGATCGAAAATCCTACTGCAAATCGACGTCAATGAGATTAGCCTGTAATTTTGGGGATCACTCCTATTGCCTTTCTTGAATATTGGAGTAACTTGGGCAACTTTCCAGTCTTTGGGTACGGATCTTTCGCTGAGTGATCGGTTGTAAATGATAGCTAAGTACGGAGCTATAGCATCAGCATACTCTGAGAGGAATCTAGTTGGTATACAATCTGGCCCGGAAGATTTGTTTTTGTTTAGTGACTCAAGTTGTTTTACTACTCCAGGAACATCTACTTCTAAGTTTCGCATGCTGGCAGCTGTTCTTGGATTGAATACAGTAGTGTTCACTTCGTCTTCTTTGGTGAATGAATTTCGTAATCTGTGTTTAGTCATTCTGCCTTAGCAGTACTGTCATCGGTAGTATTACCATTGCTATCGCGTAGTGAAGGTATTGTTTGTGTTTTGTCACTAGTATACTTCCCATATGACCAGAATTTCTTTGGATTTTCTGCAAGATTACGAGACAGGATTTCGTTGTGGTAACTACTATAGGCTTCTCGCATTGAAGTCCGCGCTAGGTTGCGAGTTTCAGTAAAAGATTACCACTCTTGTGGGCAGTGGCGGCGCTAGACAAAAACTGGGCGTCGGCGAACTCGTCTTTGCGAGGCCCCTTTCATTTTTCCAGTAAGGAAGGAAATGTTAAATAGAATGAGCTTAATTATACATCAATAATTAGTATACTAAACTTTTGAGCGAAGAGAGTACGCGAAGGAACTGGCCCCCCTTCTCGCAGTGGTGTATCGTAGGTCTCTAGAAGAGCATATCGTTCCGAAAGATTGGAAAATGGCTCAGGTCATCCCCGTTTTCAAGAAGGGTCCTCGAACAGATGTGCAGAACTATAGGCTTATATCTCTAACGTCGGTCAGTTGTAGAATTTTGTAACATGTATTATGTTCGAATATAATGACATTTCTCGAGACTAGGAATCTGCTCTGTAGGAATCAGCATGGGTTTCGAAAAAGGCGGTCGTGTGAAACCCAGCTCGCGCTATCCGTCCACGAGACTCAGAGGGCCATGGGCAGGTAGATGCTGTGGTTCTCGACTTCCGCAAGGCGTTTGATACAGTTCCCCACAAACGTTTAATGAACAAAGTAAGAGCATATCGTCTATCAGACCAATTGTGTGATTGGATTGAGGAATTCCTAGATAACAGAAAGCAGCAGGTCATTCTCAATGGAGAGAAGTCTTCTGAAGTAGAAGTTGTGTCGGATGTGCCACAGAGGAGTGTCGTGGGTCCGTTGCTGTTCACGATATATATAAGTGACCTTGCGGATAACATCGGAAGTTCACTGAGGCTTTTGCGGATGATGCGGTAGTATATCGAGAGGTTGTAACAATGGAAAATTGTATTGACATGCAGAAGGATCTGCGTAGAATTGACGCATGGTGCAGGGTATGGCAATGAAATCTCAATGTAGACAAGTGTAATGTGCTGCGAATACACAGAAAGAAAGATCCTTTATCATTTAGCTACACTATAGCAGGGCAGCAACTGGAAGCAGTTAATTCCATAAAGTATCTGGGAGTAGTCATTAGGAGGGATTTAAAATGGAACGACCATATAAAATCAGTCGTCGGTAAAGCAGATGCCAGACTTAGATTCATTGGAAGAATACTAAGGAAATGCAGTCCGAAAACAAAGGAAGAAGGTTACAGTACACTTGTTTGCCCACAGTTTGAATACTGCACCGGTGTAGGATCCGTACCAGGTGGGATTGATAGAGGAGGTAGAGAAGAGCCAACGGAGAGCAGCGCGCTTCGTTACAGGATCATTTGGTAATCGTGAAAGCGTTACGCAGATGATCGCTAAACTGCAGTGGAAGACTCTGCAGGAGAGACGCTCTGTCGCTCTGTACGGGCTTTTGTCGAAGTTTCGAGAACATATCTTTACCGAGGAGTCTAGCAGTATATTGCTCCCTCCAACGTATATCTCGCGAAGAGACCGTGAGGATAAAATCAGAGAGATTAGAGCCCACACAGAGGCATACCGACAATCCTTCTTTCCGCTAACAATACGTGACTGGAATAGGAGGGAAAATCGATAGTGGTACTCAAGGTACCCTCCGTTACACACCATCGGGTGGCTTGCTGAGTATGCTTGTAGATGTAAAGATGTAGATAATATGCAAGTATTATTGCAATGGCAAAAATTAGAATAATCATACACAAATTAAAACAGAGAAACTTTTCGGCTTTTCGTCTCACTGACTTTTTTTAAGATCACATCTGAATTAATACTAGCCGCTATTTTGGCTTCAGTTGATACTACTGACAACGCAGATCGTGTTTCTTGCCTCACGGTGCTTCTCAAGTAAATCTTATCAATTTTAACTTTGTGAAGCTCCTCTCGGACGAACCTGTACTGACTGGAACTGTGAGCGTAATTCTGATTGTTATATAAACATTTGGATATACTTCTTCCAAGTTGTTTTCTAATTTTGCAAGTCTTTAACTAAAAATTACTTCATTGCTGCACTCATACGGAAATAAATACGGAGAACTAAATAGCTGCCGGCCGGGAATGGCTGAGCGCACTAAGGCCTCATACCACGGTGAGCGAGATCGCTCTCGTCGGGGGTCGAATCCTATCCTTGGTTACAGATGTTGTGTTCGTCCTTTCGTTAAGCTAGTGTAAGTTAGATGCAAGTCATCGCTACATAACCTACCAGTTGAAAAGCGCCGTTAAACATCAAATATGAAAAAAGAAAAAAAATCTGAAATTTTAAGAATGTTTTGCGAGGCCCCCACAGGCGCGAGGCCGTCGGCGGTTGCCGACATCGCCGATGCCTAGCGCCGCCACTGCTTGTGGATTCTGTGTCTTTTTTTATTTTGCATCCGTTTTTCTTTGCTGCTGCAACAGTGATCTGACCTGTTTTGTGTACCACGGGGGTCAGCCCCCTCTTTTATTAATTTCTTTGGTATAAATCTCTCGATTGCTGCTTTGAAAGTAAGCCACAACTGATCTACACTAGCATTTTTAGTTCTGAAAGACTGAAGACTATCACTCAGGAAAGTGTGAATCGAATTTTTATCTGCTTTATTGAATACATATATTTTTCATTGCATTTGGGAATTTCGACATTCAGTCTCGCTACTACAACTCGATGTTCGCTAATCGCTGTATCTGTTTTGATGCTCTTTACTAGATCAGGATTATTTGTTGCTAGGAGATCAAGGGTATTTTCGCAACCATGTACTATTCTAGTGGGTTCATGAACTAAGTGTTCGAAGTAGTTTTCCGAAAAAGCATTCAGAACTAGTTCGGACGATGTTTTATATTTGCCGCCGGTTTTGAATACGTAATTATGCGAACATATCGAGGGTAAATTAAAGTCGCCACCGATTATAACAGTATGCTTCGGATACCTATTTGAAATGTGATTCAAGCATTCTTTGAACATTTCGGCAACTGCATCGTCTGAGTCAGGGGACCGATAAAAAAAAATGCAATTATTAATTTATTCCGGTTGTCAGGTATAACCTCTACCCATACCAATTCACAGGAAGTATCTGCCTCAATTTCGCTGCAGGATGAACCGTTTGTAACAGCAATAAAGACGTCAACATGTACCTCTAGGAACAGTTGTCGACCTTCCCCCGTGTCCCCTTTAGCGCTATGTTATAACTTCAGGCAATAAAAGCCTTTTTTGATGCTATCTTAACTTCACGCCTTCTCATTCAACCCTATGCCCAATACCCCGCTCAGCCATCCTGGCACAAATCTCTACTAACATTTGTCTGTCATTACTTGCGTGTTCTTCTTTGAACCGATAAAATAAACTGCTCTCCAGCAGACAAAACTAGTACGGAAGTTGGTCGGTGAGTGTTGAGGAGAACAAGTGCCGGCCGCGGTGGCCGAGGGGACTAAGGCGCTCCAGTCACGGTCTGCACGGCCACTACGGTCGGGGGTTCGAATCCTCCCTCGGGCATGGATATTTGTGCCGTCCTTAGTTGTAAGTAGTTCATAAGTAACTAGATTCCATTTTGTGTGCCAGCCCACCACAGAATTATAATGAAATAACAGGTTTTCGCTTGGTAGGCGATGTGAGAAGTTTCTTTTATTTAGCTTCAAAACATATCGATTTCGTCCCTATGATGGGACATCATCAGTGCTGTTAAAAACAAGGTACCTTGGTCAGACATTGAAATTACAATAAGATTACATACACCAAGAATCTTATAAAATAGAATTACATACCAGAATTGCAAGTCATGATGACCTATGTGCTCTGCTTAAAAACATTTAAAGGTCCTGCCGGTACAAGTCACAACAATAAAATCAGGTAGCCGCTTACGTACACCTACGCAGCTTAGCTTGTACATAGATGGTGCCTGGCGCCCTCTTTGTTTAAATCAGTTACATTGTAACATTTTTAAAAAGAAAATGGGTTCAAACATATTAAAAGCTTAAAAAGATAAAAATTTCGATTCTAGGTGAATTAAAGTTTAACAACTAACATACACAGATTATGCATTATATGATAAAAATAACCATTTATCAGCGCCCTCAGGCGCGTAGGTATTAAAACATATCTTTAAAAATTTAAAATTTGTCACCATCAATTGTTAAAATAAGTTACATTGTATCACGTATAAAATACTATCTGTTTATATATATATATATATATTTTAATTGAGACTAGCATAAAAGGTAAAGTCGTTACAAAGCACCAATGCATGTGTGTGTGTGTGTGTGTTAGAGAGAGAGAGAGAGAGAGAGAGAGAGAGAGAGAGAGAGAGAGAGAGATACGCAGCAGTTCACGCCATCTACTTTTTCAGAATGATACTATGCTGGCCGTCTTTGCTTAGTTAGTACAGTGCGTCAAAATCAAAAATATACAAATGTACATGAAGGTTCAAATATGATTACATTGCGTCTAAACATAGAATATAGAAATATACATGAAGGTTCAAACATGATTACATAGGAGAGAAACAAAAAAAAAGCCCGATTGTTTCTCTCCTATGTAATCATGTTTGAACCTTCATGTATATTTCTATATTCTATGTTTAGACGCAATGTAATCATATTTGAACCTTCATGTACATTTGTATATTTTTGATTTTGACGCACTGTACTAACTAAGCAAAGACGGCCAGCATAGTATCATTCTGAAAAACTAGATGGCGTGAACTGCTGCGTATCTCTCTCTCTCTCTCTCTCTCTCTCTCTCTCTCTCTCTCTCTCTCTCTCTCTCTCTCTAACACACTCACACACATGCATTGGTGCTTTGTAACGACTTTACCTTTTATGCTAGTCTCAATTAAAAAAAAAATATATATATATATATATATATATATAAACAGATAGTATTTTATACGTGATACAATGTAACTTATTTTAACAATTGATGGTGACAAATTTTAAATTTTTAAAGATATGTTTTAATAACTACCCGCCTGAGGGCGCTGATAAATGGTTATTTTTATCATATAATGCATAATCTGTGTATGTTAGTTGTTAAACTTTAATTCACCTAGAATCAACATTTTTATCTTTTTAAGCTTTTAATATGTTTGAACCCATTTTCTTTTTAAAAATGTTACAATGTAACTGATTTAAACAAAGAGGGCGCCAGGCACCATCTATGTACAAGCTAAGCTGCGTAGGTGTACGTAAGCGGCTACCTGATTTTATTGTTGTGACTTGTACCGGCAAGACCTTTAAATGTTTTTAAGCAGAGCACATAGGTCATCATGACTTGCAATTCTGGTATGTAATTCTATTTTATAACATTCTTGGTGTATGTAATCTTATTGTAATTTCAATGTCTGACCAAGGTACCTTGTTTTTAACAGCACTGATGATGTCCCATCATAGGGACGAAATCGATATGTTTTGAAGCTAAATAAAAGAAACTTCTCACATCGCCTACCAAGCGAAAACCTGTTATTTCATTACAGTTCATAAGTAGTTTGTTAGTTTAGGGACATGACCCCGTAGTTAAGGCCCATAGACTATACAAACACTTGAAATTTGAGAAGAAGTGGCGGCGCGGTGCTGCAGGGCCTGCCCGGGGCGTGGCTGCTGGTGCTGAACCACCGCGGCAACGGCGCGCTCACCGGCTGCGTGCTCCTCCTCTGCGAGGCCCTCAACTTCGCCGTCGACGTCGGCCAGATGTTCTTCATGAACCTCTTCCTGGACGGCGAGTTCTTCCGCCACGGCTTCGAGGTACTGTGCCGACACCCACTTCTCTTCCTGTTCACTCAGCTTACAGTAAATTAGCTTACTAGGCCTATCTTTATTCACTATTGGCCCACTTTACGTTACGGTAGTAACACTAAAAATGGGCCTTTTTGCGATCGTCTTTTGACAGCTCGAAATTTAAATGAAAACAACGGCTTAACCATTCATCTGAAACGAAAATTGAATAATCGAATTTGTACAGGAGAAAATTCTCTACAACTTTGCTCTCTTATGTTTTTTTCATATCTCGTAGCGTTTCCAAGATATTTGCAAAATTAACGGCGATTTTGGGATGTATGTCTGTCTGTCTGTCCGTAACGTGTTCCCTGTTTTTAAGACGAACCGCTCAACCGATCAGCACCAAATTTTACAGACATGATTGTAGGCCGCCAGAGACCAGAACCTCCCTTTTTCAAATTTTTTGGACAAAAAATACGTTAGTAATATCAAAAAAGCCGTTTGTAATGTAATTTTAATTGGAAATAAACCGTTCATTTGACACGAAAATTGAATAACCTAATTGGTAGAGGAGAAAATTCTCTACGACTTAGCCCCCTTATGTTTTTTTTCATATCTCATATCGTTTGAGACATATTTGCAAAAATAACGGAGATTTGACACCCTCCATTCAATTAACGAAAACCAGCCATTCGGAGATGTCACGTGACATTCCTCGCCCAGAACTCTCTCTGGCATAAGCCATCTTGCGTTGCGTATTTGATGATTCTCTTATTTTAACTTACAAGTTGTCATTTCAAAGCAATAGCGCACTGAAGAATTAACAAAAACACATCGTTCTTCGTACGATAAATGATAATCTAGTGTCTACAAATCCCATATTAGCATCAGTTAACAACGGCCATCACTAGTATGAGATTCAACAACTCATCTTTTGATTGATAGCCGTAGCGTAGTTGGCAAGGCGTTGGACTATAACGCTAAAAGTCAGGGTTTCAGATACTCTTACTAATAAATTTTTTATTATTTAGATTATTATTTTGGTCCAAAATGTTTGCAAAAACTTATAAAACTACAAATCTGAAGTGGGCCGTAAAATACGTCAGTGCGATTTTTTTATATGGGGTCATATTCTGGGGCAATTAAACATTGAGTAAATAAAGTATTCATTGCACAAAACAGGAGTGGTATCTGGCGTTCCGCAGGGAGGCATTACAGGTCTTCTGCTCTTCCTTGTGTTTATGAACGATTTAGGAGACAATCCGAATAGCTCTCTTTCACTGTTCGCGGATGATGCTGTCGTTTATCGGTTAGTGAAGTCAACAGAAGATCAAAAGCAACTACAAAGCGATTAAGATAAAATTTCTACATGGCGCGAAAATTGGCAATTGACACTAAATAATGAAAAGTGTGAAGTAATACACATGACCACTAAAAGAAATCCGTTGAACTTCAATTACGCGATAAATCAGTCAAACTTTAAGGTCGTAAATTCTGCCAAATACCTAGGAGTTACAATTACGAACAACTTAGACTGGAGAGAACACATAGAAAATATTGTGGGGAAGGCTTACCAAACGTTACGTTTCATTGGCAGAACGCTTCGAAGATGCACCAGCTCCACCAAAGAGACTGCCTACATCACACTTGTGCGTCCTCTCTTGGAGTACTGTTGCCCCTTGTGGGACCCTCACCAGGTGGGTCTGACGGAAGACATTGAGAAGGTTCAGAGAAGGGCAGCTCGTTTTGTTTTATCACGTTACGTGGGGGAAAGCGTCAGGAAAATGTTGCACGATTTCAGGTAAAAATCATTAAAAGAATGACGTTATTCGTTGTGGTTACATCTATCTCACATTTCAATCAGCGACTTTTACTTCTGAATGTGAAAATATTTTGCTTGCACCCACCTACTTAAGGAAACATGAACATCCCAAGAAAATAAGAGAATCAGTTGGAAAACGGAACGATCTAGGTGTTTTTTCTTCCCGCGCGCTATTACAAAATGGAACGGTAGAGAAACGTTATGAAATTGGTTAATGAACCCTCTGCCAGGCACTTAAATGTGATTCGCAGAGTATCTATGTAGATGTAGAAAAGCGTGTAATCAGAATAATGTCCTGCAGACATTTATTTAGGGATCTAGGGATCTTCACTTGTAGCTTCACAATATATGTACTCATTCATGAACTTTGTTATTACCAATCCGACTCAATATCAGTGTGCATAGCTACAAGACTAGGAGAAACGGCGATATTCGCTGTTCAAGATTAAATCTAACTTTGGCACAGAAAGGGGTGAATTATGCTGCTACAAAAGTCTTCTGTCACTTACCAAGTAGCATCAAAAGTCTGACAGATAGACAACTAGTCTCTAGAAAGAAATTAAATGAATTTCTGAATGGCATCGCCTTCTACGCTTTAGATGAATTGTTAGTTAAAACTTTAAAAAAATTACAGATAAAAAAGTCCTTTAAATATTGAGTATCGTGTATAGAAATCATTTACTAAACTAACACTTTCCACATCATTACGTAATGTGATATATATAGTCTATGGAACTTGTATTAATCTAATCTTGTAAGGTATTATAAGGTGACCAGATTTCGAAAATCAAAACACGAGACAGAAACAGAAGTTGGGTTGAAACGCTTCGTAAATGATGTATCGGTGCAATAGATGTCAGCAGTGGCTTATGAAAGTAGGTACTACCATACACTCCAAAACGTGAAGAAATATTATTTTCAACCAAAAAAAAAAAAAAAAAAAAAAGTTCAAATGTTTGTCAAGCCAACTATGGGGTCATCAGTCCCTAAACGTACAAACTACTTATCTACTACCTTATACTAAGGACGGCACAAATATCCATGCCCGAGGGGGGATTCGAAACCCCGACCGTAGTGGCCGTGCAGACCGTGACTGGAGCGCCTCAGTCCCGTCGGCCACCGCGGCCGGCTTTTCAACACAAACGTATGTTTTTTTTAAATGGTTACCCCATATTATTTCTTAAGCGATCGATAGGATGAAAAATCACAAAAGAAATGCGTCGGTTGCATCGCGATGCGTCAATTACATCCGGGGAAACTGCGAAGCAAAGTTGAGGTTTGAAACACATGAGGCGCGGTGCCAGCGATTCCCAATTAAGTTCCCGGAGCATTTCCGTGACACTCGCGCATTGGTCGAACCTACCAGTAACAAACCTAGCTGCTCGCCTCTGAACTGCCTCTATGTCTTCCTTTAAGCTTATCTGCTGCGGGTCCCAAACACTTGAGCAATACTCTAGACATGGTCGTAGAAGCGTTATATACCCGGTCTCCTTTGTAGATGAAGTACATCTTCCCAAAATTCTCCCAATAGACCGAAGTACTCACAAATTTCCTTACATGTTCGTTCCATTTGATATCGCTCTGCGATGTTACGCCTAGATATTTGAATGACGCGACTGCATCATGAAGCTCACTACTAATGCTGCATTCCAACATCATGCGATTGTTTTACCTACTCATGTGCATCAGCTTACTTTTTCTAATTTAGAGCTAGCTTTCATTCTTCACACCAACTAGAAATTTTGTCTAAGTCATCCTGTATGCTATTACAGTCAATTAATGACATCCTCCCATACACCACAGCATCATCAGCAAACAGCCGCAAATTACAAGTAACTCTGTGCATCAGATCATTTATATAGGTAGAAAATAATAGCGGTCCTATCACACTCCCCTGGGGCACGCCTGACGATACACTCGTCTCTGATGAACACTCGCCGTCGAGAACAACGTACTGCGTTCTATTACTTAGGAAGTCTTACAGTTCCCAAAATAAATGTAATTGGCTGTCTGAACAGTATGCAAGGAAAACAATGACAAGAATAGGAATATCCGCCTGAGAGGCGGGTATGCTTACTTACGCTACTGGGAATATCCGTCTGGGAGCGGGGTAGGCTCCAGGAAGTCGTAGCTCACGAGCGGGAAGAGTCCGAAGCGACACTTGGACACTCGGCCCTGGACAGGTGACTAGCTGCGGAGGCTCTCAGCGAGTTCGTGGCTCCTACTAGAAATTAGCGCCCTGCAGTAGCAAAACAAAGACCCAGTACCGCCTGTGAGGCGGGAGTTCCCAGATAAGGCTTAAACACACTTAGGGCCGGTTTGTCAATGTCTCGTTAAGTTCCGGTTAAGATTTTAACTTATCGCTAGTGGAGAATTGCGTTTGTCAATGTTTCGTTATGAGTTAACCTGAGGTTAAAGGACCTCAAACTGGCCGTTAAGTTAACGAGTAAAATTCTGCTCGTTACACGGCTAACGACCAGTTAAGTGAGAATCTGTGTCAAAATGGCAGCTATTCCAAAGCGCTAAAACACATCAATATATTCACGTGAAAAAGACCAATTTATCGAACAAAATAACAGAAGCATTACATGTATGAAAAACTAGTGTGGAAAGCAGCTTTATTGGTAAATTGTATCTTCATATTTCTCGCCCTATCCATGTCAGTAGCGGTTAGATGAGTTTGATACATTGCAGATACGCAACATAACCTTAAAAATATTACTGCGATATCAAAATACAAACGGTTGACGACTAGTTACGTGAGAATCGGTGTGATGAAAATGACTGAAATAAGATTTCGTTGACAATTACTACGATGTCAATATTTTGGACAATATAGAGGACATTGCCCCTATAAGGAGTCCTAGACGTATTTATGTCCGTCCAAATCATTTTGAATGCTGGGATGGTGCAGAATTTGTTACGCAATTTCGTCTTCGAAAAGCCACTTTGGAAATGCTGCATAAAAAACTACACGACCATCTGAAGAGACCAACATATAGTTATGAATTTTGTAAGTTATCTGTTGTAATAGAAAACAGAATACATTATCTATGTCTGCAAACTTATTAATTCAGTATTTACTTATGCTTGTTGCACCTAGTGTAAGGCCTAAAATGTGATTTCTTCCTCCGATCTACAGGAACGGTGCACTTTCGCCTACGTGCAATTTATTGCTTGCACTAACTTCACTAAGGTTACATTTTACGACGCTTCTCGCCGGGCTCCAGTGCTTATGTTGGCAACATATGATCAATGAAGTGTAGAATTGCGTTAATATTTTTCACCAGCTACAGAGTAAATGTTATTGCTGCTCGTTTCACTCGCAGCAAATTTAATACTGTACCTGCTCTATGGTCGACAGGTTCTTGTATGTACCCTTGTCCGTTCAGAAAAAAAAAGTTTTGTTTTAATTGCAGTTGTCACGAAAAAACATTTATTGGTCATCTGAGTTGCCATCATTACCATTGGCGCCAACATAACTACTGCAGCCCGGCGAGAAGCGTCGTACAATTTAACCTGCACTAACGTACTATGCACTTGGCAGTATATTATCGTACTAGGCCCTAAGCACTTTTTCTGTCCTACATGCTCCATGGACAGCATAGAATTCTTTTGCCGCAATGTCGCTTCCTTTTCGTTCCATGTCGTAGCGTTGGTTTTTTTCTTTTTTTCTTTTTTTTTTTTTTTTTTCATTCCAACGTGTCATATTTCTCTATTAAGGACACAAGACTCTCGCACTAATTTCTTGTAAAATTTGAACTTCTTTCACGTTTGTCAAATTTGGGGAACAGCTGTTTATTCAGACTGCACTTTCATTTGTTTCTATTACCAACATAGTCAAAATATATCGTACCTTCTTGTTTTCTCCAGGTTAGCAAACGAGAGGTGTATGTGGCAATGACAAACGCAGTGTACTTAACGAGCACATTTAACTAGTCGTTAAAGGCATCTTATCGTTTACTAACGATAAGATTAACGATAGATGGACGAACCGGCCCTTAGAGTTTGGATATCCGCTCAAATTTTTGCCGGGAAGAACAGGGAAGGGGGGGGGGGTGGCTATACTCTTAAAGTAACTTTTGTTATTCAGTGTGTATCTAAATAAGTGGGAAAGCTCTGGGAATTCGAGACAGGACAAAACAACAAGCTGGACATGTACTGTACACACACATGGATTATTTGCTTTCGTCAGCGTGATATAGGCATTTGTTGTGGTGTACATTAAACAGGCCACTTCACTAACCTCCTCAGTCCTGTGAATTTTTTTTTTTCAATTCTTTTGTTTTTTGTCTGTATTTTATGATTAACAATATTCCAAAAAGGCCTCAAACATATTTTAAAAAATTCCTGACTCTTTATTATCTACAAAAACTCATATCCCCTCTAGGGAACATCAGGACACTAGGTACCACAACTGTCAGTTTTTTTTTTTTTTTTGTTAAGCTTATGGGACTTAACTACGGGGTTATCAGTCCCTAAACTTACAAACTACTTACGAACTAGGACGGCACAAATATCCATGCCCGAGGGGGGATTCGAACCCCCGACCGTAGTGGCCGTGCTGACCGTGACTGGAGCGCCTCAGTCCCCTCGGCCACCGCAGCCGGCCAACTGTCAGTGTGGGGAGCGATATTTCTCTATGCAGTTCGTGTTAATATACTTTTATTTACTGATGTTATTAATGGCATAGACCGATTTTTCATTAACTAAAAAGTTGCATGGAAATTTGAATGCTCACAAAGCCAACAAACCGCTTTTCCATTATGTCAACCATTTTAGCATTGCTGCAGAGTGGACTAATGGCAAGATAGTGAATCTTTTTCAGTTCCAACAAGCGGTGCCACCTTCTGTTTGTGTGTTGAAATGCCTAACAGTGCGACCAACATTTGAATATTGACACCAGATTTATTTTGTTTTATGTCCCCTACAGCAGGAACAGTAGTATTTATCTACACTCTATGTGGTTCGGTCATCTTTGCAACGATTTTATACCGTGTTATTGATGTTGCCAACATAAAAACACGAGGCCGCCAGGATAGAAAATAAAATTTTACCGAATCAGATACATCCGTTGTTGTCGCATCTCATTATGACCAGCACTTACTGTTATTTATTTGATTCTCCGTGCAGACTTTTGCTGGTATGAGACAAAATGCCTTATATGAATTGTCGGATACCAAGTTCGGTAAGATATCTTACTAATAGTTCATAAATACCTAATACCAACCCAGTTTGTCTGTGAATCACATAAATAACATTAAGAACATTGTGAAACACACTGTGCAACCTGCATATGTTCCCAGACTCAGTACAACGCTACGTAAGCCATTTAGTTTGCTTGTGCTATGACTACTCTTGGCAGACAGCGTACGTGCCTTGTATCTAGGTGGTGTTGGGAAGACGCAACCCCTTCCCAGATCTTTTCTGCAGCCCTAGATTAGATTAGTTTATCGTTCCATAGATCCACGTTGAGGAGATCCTCGTGGTTGTGGAACATGTCAAGAAACAAAATTTACAACCTGAATAATAGATAATACTAATAATATAAATTCAGATTTACATTTTATTTACAGAAATACATTTTAAGTGTGTTTTTGGCTGATATAATAATACTAATATAGTATGATTGATGCATCACTTGGTACAATTTAGAAATTCACTAATGGAGTAGAAGGAGTTGGCCACTAGAAAGTCTTTTAGGTTCCTCTTAAACTGATCTTTATTTGTAGCTAAACTTTTTATACTTGATGGTAAATTATTGAAAATGAGTAGTGGGCCCCTTGTTGAACTAAAGTAAGTGCTTTTAAGTCCTTCTGTAGATCATTTTTATTCCTAGTATTGTATGTATGAACTGAGCTGTTTCTTGGGAAAAGGGATATATTATTTATGACAAATTTCATTAAGGAATAAATATACTGAGAGGCAGTAGTTAATATACCTAGTTCTTTGAAGAGGCTTCTACATAACGTCCGTGAATTTACTCCACAAATAATACGTATTACACGCTTTTTGACTCTGAAGACTTTTGACTGACTTGAACAGTTACCCAAAACATTATACCGTATCACATTAAGGAATGAAAGTAAGCAAAGTATGCAAGCTTTGTTATTTTTATGTCTCCTATTTCTGATAACACTCGTATTGAAAATACAGATTTGTTGAGTCGTTTCTGCAGTTCTGTGGTGTGCTCCTCCCAACTAAATTTATTATCAAGCCGTAATTCCAGGAATGTAATACTGTCAACCTCTTCTATCTGCTCTTCTTCGTACTTAATGCATATGCTGGCGGGAAATCTCTTGCATGTCCTGAAGTGCGTGTAGTGAGTCTTTTCAAAGTTTAATGGCAATGAGTTGGCTTTAAACCATTTATTAATGTAGATGAAAATATCATTAGCAGACCTTTCTATAACTATGCTTGACGTACTTTTCATTGCAATACTTGTATCATCTGCAAACAAAATGTACACAAGAAAAAGCAATGGCCCTAAGATGGATCCATGTGGGACACCACATTAATTTCTTCCCAATCTGTTGATGACTGTTGGCTTAATTCACTAGTCACTTGCACTGACACCCTTTGTTTCCTGTTAGCAAGGAATGATTTGACCATTTTGCAACAATTCCCGTGACCCTATATAATTCTAGTTTACTTAAAAGGATGTTATGGTTCACACAATCCCGCGAATGGAGTGAAGCTATACCGAATTTTTGATTTCCATATGTATGGAGCTGATTAGATTAGATTAGTTGGTTCTTTCCATTGATTCGTGTTGAGGTGATCCTCGTGGATGTGAAACATCACTCTTTTATTTTTTTTTTAATTACAAGTTGATAATATAATGATACTAATACAGGTACATACACTTTTACAAGCTAATAATATAATAATACTAATAGTATGAATACAGATACATGCATCATATGGTTCTGTTTAAGAATTCGTCAGTGGAGTAGCGGGAGTTGGTCACTAGAAAATCTTTTAGGGTCCTCTTATAATGATCTTTATTTGTAGCTGAATTTTTTATGGTTGTTGGAAAATTATTGAAAATAATAGTGGACCGGTTTTTGAACTAAAGTAAGTGCATCTAAGTCCTTGTGTAGATCGTTTTTGTTCCTAGTATTGTGTGTGGACTGAGCTGTTTGTTGGGAAAAGTAATATATTATTTATGACAAATTTCATTAAGGAATAAATATACTGAGAGGCAGTAGTTAATAAACGCAGTTCTTTGAAAAGGCTTCTACAGGACGTCCGTGAATTTACTCCACAAATGATACATATTACACGCTTTTGGACTCTGAAGACTTTTGACTGACTTGAACAGTTACCCCAAAATACGAGGGTTGTTTCTTAAGTAAGGGCCGTTTTTATTTCTTAAACAAGATACAAATTCTGCCCCCCATGAACCAGAGACATTGCCGAGGTGGGGTGTCTTGCGTGCCTCAACGATGCAGATAGCCGTACCGTATGTGCAACCACAGCAGAGGGGTATCTGTGGAGAGGCCAGACAAACGTGTGGTTCCTGAAGAGGGGCAGCAGCCTTTTCAGTAGTTACAGGGGCAACAGTCTGGATGATTGGCTGAGCTGGCCTTGTAACATCAGCTAATGTGGCTTTGCCACAGAGTTACTGCGAACGGCTGAAAGCAAGGGGAAACTACAGCCGTTACTTTTCCCGAGGACATGCAGCTCTACTGTATGAAAATATGATGATGGCATCCTCTCGGGTAAAATATTCCGGAGGTAAAATAGTCCCCCATTCGGATCTCCGGGCGGGGACTACTCAGGAGGATGTGATCATCAGGAAAGACAATACTGGCATTCTACGGGTCGTAGCGTGCAATGTTAGATCCCTTAATCGGGTAGGAAAATTAGAAAATTTAAAAAGGGAAATGGATAGGTTGAAGTTAGATATAGTGGGGATCAGTGAAGTTCGGTGGCAGGATGAACAGGATTTTTGGTCAGGTGAGTACAGGATTATAAATACAAAATCAGTTGGGGTATCACAGGAGTAGGACTGATAATGAATAAGAAAATAGGAATGCGGGTAAACTACTATGAGCAGCACAGTGATCGCATTATCATTGTCAAGATAGATACGAAGCCAACACCGACAACAGTAGTACAGGTTTATATGCCAACTAGCTCTGCCGATGATGAGGAAATCGAAGAAATATATGAGGAGCTAAAGGAAATTATTCAGACAGTTAAGGTAGAGGAAAACTTAATTGTGATGGGAGACTGGAATTCGGTTGTAGGAATAGGAAGAGAAGGAAAAATAGTAGGTGATTATGGAATGGGCAGGAGGAATGAAAGAGGAAGTCGCCTGGTAGAATTTTGCACGGAACATGATATAATCGTAGCAAACACCTGTTTTAAGAATCACAAAAGAAGGTTGTATACATGGAAGAGACCAGGAGACACCGGAAGGTACCAGATAGATTTTATAATGGTAAGACATAGATTCCGGAACCAGGTTATAAACTGCAAGACGTACCCAGGGGCAGACCATAACTTGTTAGTCATGAACTGTAGGCTGAAACTGAAAAACTGCAGAAAGGTAGGAAAATAAGGAGATGGGACTTAAATAAATTGAAGGAGTGGGGAGTTCTGGAGAATTTCAGAAGGGGATTTAGGCAACAATTGACAGACACAGGGGGAAATAAAACAGTAGAAGAGGAATGGGTAGCATTGAGAGATGAAATAGTGAAGGCAGCAGAGGACAAAATAGGTAGAAAGGCAAGACCTACAAAAAATCCATGGATATCACAGGAAATACTAAATTTAATTGATGAAGGGAGAAAATATAAAAATGCAGTAAATGAAACAGGCAAAATGGAGTACAGACGACTAAAAAATGAGATTGACAGGAAGTGCAAAATGGCTAAGCAGGAGTGGCTAGAAGCCAAATGCAAATCTGTAGAAGAATGTTTAAGAATGGGAAAAGTAGATACCGCCTACAGGAAAATAAAAGAGACATTTGGGGACAAGAAAAGCAACTGTACGAATATCAAGAACTCAGATGGGAAACCAGTACTCAGCCAAGAAGGGAAAGCTGAAAGGTGGAAAGAGTACATAGAGCAGCTTTACAAAGGAAATGAACTTAGAGACGATGTTGTAGGAGGGGAAGAGGAAGTAGATCAAGATGAAATAGGAGATACTATACTGAGAGATGAATTTGACAGAGCCTTGAAAGACCTAGGTCGGAACAAGGCCTCAGGAGTAGATGACATACCCTCCGAGCTACTAAAGTCTCTGGGAGAGCTAGCCTTGACAAGACTATTTGAACTGGTGTGTAGGATGTATGAGACAGGCGAAATACCCTCAGACTTTAAGAAAAATGTAATAATCCCCATTCCAAAGAAATCAGGCGCAGACATGTGTGAAAATTACAGAACCATCAGTTTGATAAGTCATGGTTGCAAAATTTTAACACGAATTATCTATAGGAGAATGGAAAAGCTGGTAGAAGCTGATCTCGGGGAAGACCAGTTTGGATTCAGGAGGAACGTAGGACCCCGGGAGGCAATACTCACTTTACGTCTTATCTTGGAAGATAGATTAGAGAAAGGCAAACCTACATTTTTAGCTTTTGTAGATTTGGAGAAAGCATTTGACAATGTTGACTGGAATACACTCTTTCAAATTCTGAAGTCAGCAGGGGTAAAATATAGGGAAAGGAGAGTTATTTACAACTTGTAGAAAAGCCAGACCGCAGTTATTAGACTCGAAGGGCATGAAAGGGAAGCATCAGTTGGGAAGGGAGTAAGACAGGGTTGTAGCCTTTCTCCGATGTTATTCAATTTGTACATCGAGCAGGCGGTGAAGGAAAGCAAGGAAAAATTTGGAATAGGGATTAAAGTTCAGGGGGAAGAAATGAAAACGTTGCGTTTTGCTGGTGACATTGTAATTCTGTCAGAGACAGCAAAGGACCTGGAAGAGCAGTTGAATGGAATGGATAGTGTGTTGAAGAGAGCGTATAAAATGAATATTAACAAGAGCAAAACAAAAATAATGGAATGCGGTCTTAGAAAATCAGGCGATGCTGAAGGAATTAGATTAGGTAACGAAACAATGAAGGTGGTAGATGAGTTTTGTTACTTGGGTAGTAAAATAACATGCGATGGTCGCCATACAGAGGATATAAAATGCAGAATGGCAATGGGTAGAAAAGCATTTTTGAAAAAGAGACATTTGCTAATATCGAATATTAATTTAAGTGTAAGGAAGTCTTTCCACAAGGCGTTTGTGTGGAGTGTTGCCTTGTACGGGAGTGAAACATGGACGATAAGCAGTGCGGACAGGAAGATAATAGAGGGTTTTGAAATGTGGTGCTACAGAAGAATGCATAAGATTAGGTGGGTAGATCGCATAACTAATGAAGAGGTACTGAACAGAATTGGTGAGAAAAGGAATTTTTGGCATACCCTGACTAAAAGAAGGGATCGCTTGGTAGGACACATTCTTAGACATCGGGGAATCGTAAATTTAGCATTGGAGGGAAGTGTGTGGGGGAAAAATCGCAGAGGGAGACCAAGAGACGCGTATAGTACGCAGATTCAAATGGATGTCGGTTGCCGTTCTTATGAGGAGATGAAAAGGCTTGCTCAGGATAGAGTAGGGTGGAGAGCTGCATCAAACCAGTCTTCGGACTGAAGACCATAACAACAAGAAATTCTTTTGTAAAAAACTTTTATTTTCTGATTCTACACACTTTTACCTGTTTTTCTACATAGTTGCCTTGTTTATTTAAGCACTTGTCATACCGTACAACTAAGTTTTTAATTCCCTGTTCAAAGAATTCGGCCGCCTGCTCCGTCAGCCCAGAGTTCACTTCCGCTTTCACGTCATTGAAGCGCTGCCCGCCAAGATCGTGTTCCAGGTACCGGAAAAGGTGAAAATCGCTAGGAGCGACGTCGGGGCTGTATGGTGCATGGTCCAAAACTTCTCGGCCAAAAGAAGCGTTCAAATCCCGAGTCTTTTGAGAGGTGTGAGGCCTAGCGTTATCGTGCAGGAGCGAAACTCCTTTTGTCAGCATGCCGCGCCTTTTGTTTTGAATTGCTCTGCGGAGCTTCTTTAGAGTTGAACAGTAGGCATCTGAGTCGACTGTCGTTCCTCGTGCCATAAAGTCCACCAGCAAAACACCGCGCCGGTCTCAGAACACAGTTGCCATAAATCTTGCGCTTTGACAGCGTCTGTTTGGCTTTGACCTTGACGGGTGAGGTCGTGTGTCGCCATTCCATCGATTGTCGCTTGCTTTCGGGAGTGATATGGCATACCCACGTTTCATCTCCAGTGACAATTTCACTAAACATGTTGTCCCCTTCTTCCTAGTAACGAATCAAAAAGTCCAATGAAGTGGCAAATCTCTTCCCTTTGTGGTCCTCTGTGAGGAGTCTGGGTACCCACCGAGAACACAGTTACTCAAAGTTTAGGTTTTCAGACACAATTTTGTACAAAACCAATCTTGAAACTTGTGTAAATTCCAAAGAAAGACTGGAAACTGTGCATCTTCTGTCCTCACGAATCTTTGTTTCGACTGCAGCCACCAAATCGTCAGTGATCACAGAGGGTTGGCCTGAGCGTTCTTCGTCATGGACATTTTGACGGCCATTTTTAAACTCTCTAACCCATTGACGCACTTTACCTTCACTCATTGCATTCGAGCCATAAAATTCTACGACTACATCTACATCTACATGGGATACTCTGCAAATCACATTTAAGTGCCTGGCAGAGGGTTCATCGAACCACAATTATACTATTTATCTCCCATTCCATTCTCGAATAGCGCGCGGGAAGAAAGAACACCTGAATCTCTCTGTTCGAGCTCTGATTTCTCGTATTTTATTCTGATGATCATTTCTACCTGTGTAAGTCGGAGTCAACAATATATTTTCGCATTCGGAGGAGAATGTTGGCGATTGGAGTTTCGTAAGTAGCCCACGCCGCAGCGATAAACGCCGTTGTTGTAATGATTCCCATCCCAGATCCTGTATCATTTCCTTAACGCTGTCTCCCCTGTATCGTGACAATACGAAACGAGCTGCCCTTCTTTGGACTCTTTCGATGTCCTCCGTGAAACCCACCTGATAAGGATCCCACACTGGGCAGCAATGCTCCAAAAAAGGATGGACTAGCGCAGTGTATGCAGTTTCTTTTGTAGTTAAGTTGCATCTTTTAAGGGTTCTGCCAATAAAACGCAGTCTCTGGTTCGCCTTTCCCACGATAATATTTAAGTGTTCTTTCCAATTTAAGTCTGAAGTAACAGTAATTCCTAGGTATTTTGTGGAGTTTACGGCCTTCACTTTTGATTGATTTATCATGTAAACAAAGTTTAACGGATTTCTTTTCGTACTCATGTGGACGACTTCACACTTCCCATTATTTAGAGTGAATTGCCAATTTATACACCATACTGATATCTTATCCAGATCGTTCTGCAGTTGGTTTTGATCTTCAGATGATTTTACTAGACGGTAAATGACTGCGTCATCTGCAAACAACCTAAGAGGGCTACTTAGATTTTCCCCTAAATCGTTTATGTAAATAAGGAATAGCAGAGGACCAATAACACTACCTTGTGGAACGCCCGATATCACCTCTGTTTTAGTCGCTGCCTTACCATCTATTACTACGAACTGTGTCGTCTCTGACAAGAAACCCTCTATCCAATCGCAAATTTGGGGCGATATACCATAACCACGCAATTTGATTAAAAGCCATTTGTTAGGTACGGTGTCAAAAGCTTTCTGGAAATCAAGGAATACGGAATCGATTTCCGAACCTTTGTCGAAAGCACACATCACTTGGTGTGAACAAAGAGCTAGTTGTGTTTCGCATGAACGATATTTTCTAAATCTGTTAACTGACGATGAATTTCTGCAGCTGATAGGCTTCTCGCGGTCGAAAAACGTGTCACTGACCGTATCTCACACGCGGCGGGCGATTCAATAATGGTAGACATTATAAAGTACCACAGCGATGTGTACACGTCAGCCAGAGTTGCCAGGTTTTTCCATTGCTCTGTCGGCAAATTTTAAACAAAAAGTAGCCAATATATATTTCCATCTTTTCATCAATAAAATGCCAAAATATAACCATCTTTTCATCAGTAAAAATAGCCAAATATCGCAACCTTTAATCTGTTAACATTATTATGCTACGGTAATTATGGCATGTTACTCGACAATAATAATCCTGAAATTCGGGGAGAAAGCTGGATAATGAGTAAAAAGTAACACAAACTGTGGCACTCTCACATTCACATGCATCAGACTGAACTTTCCAAGGAAACTCATACTTCACAGAAACATTTATCTGAGTCCATCCCAGAACTGAACCCAGACACACCACCAACTGACAACGAGGGCAGTTAAATATTGTCACATTGTCAATCTAATAGAGAGACCCCGGAAATTCAGTTACATTTTAGTCACACTGAAAAATCAGCCATTAGAACGACTGGAAAATCATCGCGTGTTCTCCATGGGCATTTATACTCTGTTCAAATGTCTGTAAATCTATGGGACCAGACTGCGTGATCATCAGTCCGTAGCTTACAAACTACTTAAACCTAGGTAAACTAACCTACGGACAAACACACACACCCATGCCCCAGGGAGGACTCGAACCTCCACGGCGAGCAACCGCGCGCTCCGCAGCGAGACGCTTTAGACCGCTCGGCTACTCCACCGCGGCTTTATACTCTGTAAACCATTTGTTAACCACTGTGAAGTGCGTAGCAATGGGCTCGCTTCACAGTAGTTGTTATTTCTGTTGTGTTGACGAATGGAACGCGGAAAAAAATACCTTTTTAAATGCCTCCTTGCATGTTGTGATTTTTATAATGTGATCCTCATGTTCTCAGCGGGAGCCATACATACGGTGTTGTAGTATACTTCGAAACATCGTTTAAAGCCTGTTTTTGAACCATCGTAAGTAGAGTACACGAGGTAGTTTACGTCTATCTTCAAGAGTCTGTAAGTTGAGTTTGTTTACATCTCTGTGACACTCTCCCACAAATCCATGATACTTGAAAACCTTTGTGCTAACTTGTGTAGGTTGATCACATTTCCCCAGCATTCTACCGAAGTTTAGCCGGTATCATTGACGCAATGTCTAAAGAGTGATTGCTTTACATTCGTTGTATTTGAAGTAAAATAAAAGAGCCATTAAGTCACACAAGCATTGAATTGCGTTGTTTTGTTTTGTTCGATGTTAGCCATTAAGTCGCCAATCAATTCATTTAATAGTCATCTACATCTACATCTACATGGGATACTCTGCAAATCACATTTAAGTGCCTGGCAGAGGGTTCATCGAACCACAATTGTACTATTTATCTCCCATTCCATTCTCGAATAGCGCGCGGGAAGAAAGAACACCTGAATCTCTCTGTTCGAGCTCTGATTTCTCTTATTTTATTCTGATGATCATTTTTACCTATGTAAGTGGGAGTCAACAACTCAGCGCGTTCGGTCGTGCGCTGACAGCCTTCTGTAATAAAAACACAGGCCAACGAAAAAAATTTTGTAAAACTTTTTTTACTTTGGTAGCTGATCTTTATAGCTTTTTTTTCTTCTTTTTTTTTCTTTTTTTCTTTTTCTTTTTTTTTTTTTTTTTTTTCTTTTTGAAAGGTAGGAAGGAAACTTAGGGCTTAACGTCCCGTCGACAGCATGGTCATTAGAGACGGACCTTACGTTCGGATTTTCGGGGAAGGATAGGGTAGGAAATCGGCCGTGCCCTTTGAAAGGAACCATCCCGACATTTGCCTGGAGTGATTGAGGAAAATCACGGAAAACCTTAATCTGGATGGCCGGAGGTGGATTTGAACCACCATCCTCCCGAATGAGATTTTTTTTAACTTAATCCAAATATAGCCTTAGTTTTTTTTTATCAGCCATAGTTTTCGCGCAGTATGCTTTTTATTGTATCGTATAAGTATCTTATTGCATATGGTAACATGGAAATTAATGAAACCCATTGTTACAGCATAAGCGTGGTTTTTATTTATAGTAAGCTACTAAAAACAATGCTATGTGTTGATAGAGGTTTCATTTGCCAGCTGGAATGGATTTATTTTCTTTCTCTTTTTTCTTTGAAGCTTCTTGGGTAGCTTTTCTACGGTGAGTCGCTTGCTGATCTTCTCTGTGAAGTGACCAACAGTAGTCTCCCATCGTGTTCGTGTTCCAGCAACGTTGGTAGCGTTTCCCCATCACTTTAATGTCCTTGTGAAAACGCTCTCCTTGCTCCTCGCTAATATCTCCCAAATTGTCCGGTGACTGTTCAAAAAGCGAACTTTCAGGCTCATTAAACATCCTAAAGTTTCAAACTTCTGTAACATTGTAGCTTCAATAGGAAAATATTCTGGGTCTTTTTCATGCCCTAAGAACTTTGTAACGACTTGCCTTGAATGAAACCCATGCTTCTTTCACATTTACATTTACATCTACATGGGATACTCTGCAAATCACATTTAAGTGCCTGGCAGAGGGTTCATCGAACCACCTTTATACTATTCATCTCCCATTCCATTCTCAAATAGCGCGCGGGAAGAAAGAACACCTGAATCTCTCCGTTCGAGGTCTGATTTCTCGTATTTTATTCTGATGATCATTTCTACATATGTAAGTGGCAGTCAACAATATATTTTCGGAGGAGAATGTTGGCGATTGGAGTTTCGTAAGTAACCCACGCTGCAGCGATAAGCGCCGTTGTTGTAATGACTCCCATCCCAGATCCTGTATCATTTCCGTAACGCTGTGTCCCCTGTATCGTGACAATACGAAACGAGTTGCCCTTCTCTGGACTCTTTCGATGTCCTCCGTCAAACCCACCTGATAAGGATCCCACACTGGGCTGCAATACTCCAAAAATGGACGGACAAGCGCAGTGTATGCAGTTTCTTTAGTAGTTCTGTTGCATCTCTTAAGGATTCTGCCAATAAAACGCAGTCTCTGGTTCGCCTTTCCCACGATATTATCTACGTGTTCTTTCCAGTTTAAGTCTGAAGTAATAGTGATTCCTAGGTATTTTGTGGAGTTTACGACCTTCACATTTGATTGATTTATGTTGTAAACAAAGTTTAACGGATTTCTTTTCGTACTCATGTGGACGACTTCACAATTCTCATTATTTAGAGTGAATTGCCAATTTATACACCATACTGATATCTTATCCAGATCGTTCTGCAGTTGGTTTTGATCTTCAGATGATTTTACTAGACGGTAAATGACTGCGTCATCTGCAAACAACCTAAGAGGGCTACTTAGATTTTCCCCTAAATCGTTTATGTAAATAAGGAATAGCAGAGGACCAATAACACTACCTTGTGGAACGCCCGATATCACCTCTGTTTTAGTCGCTGCCTTACCATCTATTACTACGAACTGTGTCCTCTCTGACAAGAAATCCCCTATCCAATTGCAAATTTGGGGCGATATACCATAGCCACGCAATTTGATTAAAAGCCGTTTGTGAGGTACGGTGTCAAAAGCTTTCTGGAAATCAAGAAATACGGAATCGATTTGCAAACCCTTGTCGATAGCACCCATCACTTCGTGTGAATATAGAGCTAGTTGTGTTTCGCATGAACAATATTTTCTAAATCCGTGTTGACCTTGGGTCAATAGATCGTTCTGTTCGAGATAATTCATAATATTTGAATACAGGATATGTTCCAAAACCCTGCTGCAAATTGACGTCAATGAAATAGGCCTGTAGTTTAGTGGGTTACTCCTACTGCCTTTCTTGAATATAGGTGTGACCTGTGCAACTTTCCAATCTTTTGGTACAGATCCTTCTATGAGAGAGTGGTTGTATATGACTGTTAAGTAAGGAGCTACCGCTTCAGCATAATCAGATATAAATCTAATGGGTATACAATCCGGACCAGAAGACTCGTTCTTATTAAGTGATTTTAGTTGCTGCACTACTCCGATGATATCTACTTCAATGTAATCGTCAGTCGCCATACTGCTAGAATGGCTACTATTATAAGAAAAAGATAGCCAAGAATGCGAAAAATCGCCACACCTGGCAACCCTGACGTCAGCTCCAGAGCTGCAACTGGCATCAGTGTGAACGGGAAGGATGCCGGCAAGTGGCGCGGTGGCTGGTTGCGGCGTCCGCGCGAACTGCGGGACTATACGCGCCAACGGCCCTTACTTGAAAAACAGCCCTCGTATTATAGCAGAGTACTGGCAGAGTGGTTGAGTAGCCATTCACTACGTTTACATGCAACACATCTTGCGGAAGACGAAAACCGATTTTCGTAAACCGTTTTTCGCTGTCGTGTTTACATGGCATAGCCTGACTCGGATTTCCTAGCCCACTTAATATGGCGGCTGGAAAACAGCTGATTCAGTTCCTTATTTAGTCTGCACAATCGCTATTTTTCTTTATTTAAATACACAGATTTATGTTCACACTAATATTTTTATACTTTTATTTGACATTAAAAAATATCATTCTTTGCATATATGCCGAAAATTCGTAACAAGAAAACACAATCGGACAAGCCAAGAACGCTTCAAAAACGGTTGCGTTTACATGGGCACGAAAATCGATTGTGGAACTGGAAAACCGCTTTAGAGAATCGGATTTCCAGAATCGATTTTGGAGTGTTTACATGACCAACCAAAAGCGGAATTGGGAAATCGGTTTACGAAATCCGGTTGTGGGAGCCCATGTAAACGGGGTGACTGTGTGTGCGGTGCCGCAGGTGTTCCCGGAGTCTGCGCTGGGCGAGGAGGGGCGCGCGGACGCGCTGGCGCGCCTGTTCCCGCGCGTCACCAAGTGCTCGTTCCGCCAGTACGGGCCCTCCGGGGACGTGCAGGCATTGGACGGCCTCTGCGTGCTGCCCATCAACGTCTTCAACGAGAAGGTCTACGTGGTGCTCTGGTTCTGGTACTGGCTGCTCGCCACCGTCGCCGCCGTCAACCTGCTCTACCGCGCCCTGCTCGTAAGTCATACATCTACTGCCTCACTATTAACCCTCGCAATATAGAGATGCCATATTTTCTCTTGAGCTATTCCTGAATTAAGCGTTAACAATTATGTCCGTCAAGGTTCTGAGTTTCTAGTGCATACGTGTGTCTACCCAAGAAAGCTTTTCACAATGTCGACTGGAATACACTCTTCCAAATTCTGAAGACAGCAGTTATTAGAGTCGAAGGGCAAGAAAGGAACGCAGAGGTTGGGAAGGGAGTAAGACAGGGTTGTAGCCTTTCCACAATGTTCTTCAATCTGTACATTGAGCAGGCAGTGAAGGAATGGAAGGAGAAATGTGGAGAGGGCATTAAAGTGCAGGGAGAAGAAATAAAAACATTGCGGTTTGCCGTTGACATAGTAATTCTGTCACAGACCGCAAAGGATCTGGAAGATCAATTCAGTGCAATGGACACTGTCTTGAAAGTAAGATAGAAGATGAACATTAACAAGAGTAAAACAAAGGTAATGGAATGTCAGAAAATCAGGTGATGCTGAAGGAATTAGATTAGCTAATGAGACAATAAAAGTAGTAGATGAATTTTGTTATTTGGTTAGCAAGATAACTTCTGAGGGCCGAAGTAAAGAAGATATAAAATGCATAATGGCTATGGGAAGAAAAGTATTTCTAAAGAAGCTAAACTTGTTAACATCCAATATTAATTGAAATGTTAGGAAGTCTTTCTGAAAGCATTTGTCTGCAGTGTAGCATTGTATGGCAGTGAAACGTGGACGATAAGCAGTTCAGATAAAAACATGATAGAAGCTTTTGAAATGTGGTGCTTCAGACGAATGATGAAAATTAGATGGGTAGATCACGTAACTAATGAAGAGGTGCTTAACCAAATCGTGGAGAAAAGGAGTTTCTGCCATATCCTGAATAAGAGAAGGGATAGATTGGTTGGACACATTCTAAGACATCAAGGAACTTAGCTTTGGAAGGAAGCGTGTGGGGTAAAAATCGTAGAGGGAGACCGAGGGACGAATATAGTAAGAAGATTCAAAAGGATGTAGGTTGCCGAACGTATTCTCAGATGAAGAGACTTGCACAGGACAGGGTAGCGTGGACAGCTGCATCAAACCAGTCTGCGGACTGAAGACCACAACAACAACAACAACCCAAAAAACGTTTTGTTAGGGGGTGCATCACTGGTAGCAGATTTGCACCGTGCTGCATGTCACGTAAGTAGATTTGAATTGTTTCGTGTTACGTCTAGTTTTCCTTGCAGATGGATTTGTTGCAGTTTCTAGTAAACATTTATTGTATGAATTTTACCCTACATATTAGAATGCTCAAAAATCTAAATTTATTTAGTAAATGGAAGTTTAACTCTCGATAAATTGACCTCTAGTTTCTCCTGATTAGCCCTGCTGCAGTTTCCATCAATTTCATTTTTAACCCTTTTCAAGTGTTACACAATGCGAAAATAAGTGTAATTCTAGTACATAATTTAATCTTAAGTTCTCGTAGGCGTTGTATGGGTCCAACGGATGAGGAAATATACTTCTTTCGACAAGTAATTAGTGCTTTTTGTCTAGATTCCTCATCAGATCATGAACAGGATACTACTATTCAAGTGTAAATCCTAGTTCCGATCCCGAACAAGATTTCAGGCGCAATGAATCTGATATTGAAGACGGTACCACTCTGTAGAGTAAAACGCTACACAAGCAGCAGCCAAAACTCTGCAAAAGAATAACATAAAAATCTTCCCTGCTTCAAAAGGAAACGCAAGGGACGCGAGGTCAGAGACGCAAGCTCTTTCATTCGTGATAATGATCGATGAGTTAATTACGTGTACTACGGTTCCACATAACACAAAAAAACTGACACTAATTGCTCAGGAGACAGAAACTACAGGAAAGTAACGAAAGAAGAAATGATAGTAGTGCTGGGTCTATTACACATGTTTATTGTCCACTTTCGGATTAATGTTACGTTTGTTACTGTTATACAGCGAAGGTAATTAATATAGCAATTCAGATATTAACAAAAGTGCTATTTCTATCTGTACATTAAACTATTTTTGTCATTACGATCACTTAGTAACTACGAGGGGAAGTCAATTATCATCCGCATTTTAATTATATTTTTGTTTATTTTGGTAGAACTGTCGTGCTACGTTGATGACGCACGCTTTGTTTATTTGTTGTTATATATTTGCATTATTCAAGTTGCTAGTTTAGTTTTGTTAACGCTGCCATGCTCTTAATCATAGCTCCTCCGCTGTCTATTTGCTCCAAAGAAGAGCAACGTTCAGTGATCCTTTGTGGGCGGAAGATGTATCAGGGACCGAAATCCATCGTAGACTATCGGTACAGTACGGCAACAGTGTTTTGCCACAACGGAGTGTCTACGAATGGATTTAAGAGTTCTGAAACGGTCGCACAAGTGTTACGCACCATGGAGGAGCCGGACGACCGTTGACCGCCACAAATGAAGAAACCATTGAGCGTTCACCTGAAATGATTCTCTTAGACGATTAACTGTTGACGACGTAGCACATCGTCTGCAAATTAGTCACGGTTTTGCCTACGAAATCATCCACAACAGGCTTGGGTTTCATAAAGTTTGTGCAAAATGGGTCCCAAAACAACTCACTTGCCGTGGTGGCCGAGGGGACTGAGGCGCTCCACTCACGGTCTGCACGGCCACAACGGTCGGGGGTTCGAATCCCCCCTCGGGCATGGATATTTGTGCCTTCCTTAGTATAAGGTAGGTATAAGTAGTTTGTAAATTTAGGGACTGATGACCCCTTAGTTAAGTCCCATAAACTTAAAAAAAAAAAAAAAAAAAAAAACCTCACACAGTTGCATAAACCAACACTGCTGAAACGTACCACAAACTCAAATTTGAAGTACTGAATCATCCTCCATACAGTCCCGATCTTCCCCCTTCCGACTATCACTTGTTTGGTCCACTCATACAGGCGTTAACTGACATCGATTTGCCTCGGAAGAAGCGGTGCATTCCTGGCTCGCAGCTCAACTGAGAATCTTCTCTATGAGGGCACCATGAAGCTTGTACAACATGGACCAAGTGCGTTGAGACGCAAGGAGACTGTTGTATTCTTGTAAGCTTCCTATTTTATTGCAATAAAATTTTATAACTACGTTGCGGATAATAATTGACTTACCCTTGTATATTCTAGGTTTGTAACGCGGAATGCACAGTAGTAGCAAATCTGCACCGCGCTGCTGCTCAAGCTATAATAATTGGCGCTGCCGCCGGAGGATTAATTACAATGTCGTGCTGGCCGCAATCCTCTTTCCTCCTCTCCCTCTGTTCTTCTCCTCCTTCCACCATTTGTCCATCTTCCCTACTATCCATCTCCTCCTCGTCCATCCTTCCATTTCTATCCCCTTACCTGCCAATACGTTTTCAGTTATTTTCTGCAGCTTACATTAACACTAATACTATACCTTGCATGACAAATGAAACAAAAAGTTGTTTGAATACATTTCAATATACTACACTGCTGGCCATTAAAATTGCTACACCACGAACATGACGTGCTACAGACGCAGAATGTAATCGACAGGAAGAAGATGCTGTGATATGCAAATGATTAGCTTCTCAGAGCATTCACACAAGGTTGGCGCCGGTGGAGACACCTACAACGTGCTGACATGAGGAAAGTTTCCAAACGATTTCTCATACACAAACAGCAGTTGACAGGCGATGCCTGGTGAAACGTTGTTGTGATGCCTCGTTTAATGAGGAGAAATGCGTACCATCACGTTTCCGACTTTGATAAAGGTCGGATTGTAGCCTATCGCGATTGCGGTTTATCGTATCGTGACATTGCTGCTCGCGTAGGTCGCGATCCAATGACTGTTAGCAGAATATGGAATCGGTGTGTTCAGGAGGGCAATACGGAACGCCGTGCTGGATCCCAACGGCTCCGTATCATTAGCAGTCGAGATGGCAGGCATCTTATACGCATGGCTGTAACGGATCGTGCAAGACGTTTGCAAGACAACAACCATCTTCACGATCAGTTGGACGACGTTTGCAGCAGCATGGACTATCAGCTCGGAGACAGCGGCTGCGGTTACCCTTGACGCTGCATCACAGACAGGAGCGCCTGCGATGGTGTACGCAACGACGAACTTGGGTGCACGAATAGCAAAACGTCAGTTTTCCAGAGGAATCCAGCTTCTGTTTACAGCATCCGTTCAAAATGTTCAAATGTTTGTATAGCTTATGGGACTTAACTACGGGGTCATCAGTCCCTAAACTCACAAACTACTTATGAACTGCCGGCCGCGGTGGCCGAAGTGACTGAGGCGCTCCAGTCACGGTCAGCACGGCCACTACGGTCGGGGTTTCGAATCCCCCCTCGGGCATGGATATTTGTGCCGTCCTAGTTCGTAAGTAGTTCATAAGTAGTTTGTAAGTTTAGGGACTGATGACCCCGTAGTTAAGTCCCATAAGCTTGACAAACATTTGGATTTGGACTTATGAACTAGCTAACACTAAGGACGGCACAAATATCCATGCCCGAGGGAGACTTCGAATCCCCGACCGTAGTGGCCGTGCAGACCGTGACTGGCGCGCCGCAGTCCCCTCGGCCACCGCGGCCGGCGTCACATCCGTGTTTGGCGACATCGCGGTGAACGCACATTGAAAGCGTGTATTCGTCATCGGCCTACTGGTGTATCACCCGGTGTGATGGTATGGGGTGCCATTGGTTACGCGTCTCGGTCACCTTTTGTTCGCATCAACGGCACTTTAAACAGTGGCCGTTACATTTCAGATGTGTTAGGACCCGTGGCTCTACCGTTGATTCGATCCCTGCAAAACCCTACATTTCAGCAGGATAATGCACGACCGCATGTTGCAGGTCCTGTACGGGCCTTTCTGGATGCGGAAAATGTTCGACTGCTGCCCTGGCCAGCACATTCTCCAAATCTCCCACTATTTGGATACGTCTGGTCATTGATGGCCGAGCAACTGGCCGGTCACAATACGCCAGTCACTACTCTTGATGAACTGTCGTATCGTGTTGAAGATGCATGGGCATCTGTACCTGTATATGCCATCCAAGCTCTGTTTGACTCAATGTTCAGGCCTATGAATGCCAGAGGTGGTTGCTCTGGATACTGATGTCTCAGGATCTATGCACCGAAATTGCGTGAAAATGTAATCACACGTTAGTTCTAGTGAAATATATTTGTCCAATGAATACCCATTTATCATCTGCATTTCTTCTTGGTGTAGCAATTTTAGTGGTCATTAGTGTAGAATAAAAATTACAGACCGTCAAATGTTTGAGACAGTTTCCACAATATCCCCTTCACTTGAGATTTTATGTCAATTGAAAGGAGTAAACTTTAGTTTTAAGTCATTATCTTCATAGTCATTCACTTCCTCCTTATGCAGTTCCGCTAGAATTTCTTCAAATATTAGTCTACACTATGTGTTTTCATCCTCTTGGAATCGTAAAATGTAAATGAGAGAAAATCTCATGCTATGTAAACAAATTGGACCTCAAGAATGCATAATTTTTCTATATCAGACGTTTATACCGTAATATGGTACTTCAACAATGTACTGATAATGTAACATGCTATTGTCCCATTATTGGGAGACACAATATAAATTGATATTGCATTTACTTCAGGATATCTTAGAAATATTGACTTTTACGTGAATTCCCGTATACTTATAAACACACCCAAACAAGTAAATGACGATTCATTCTTGTACAGCAGCCACCAGCAGACAAACAGTGCAGCTAAAAGAAAGTACAGAAAACAGGCAAATTAAGTCATTTCCTAAACCTAATTACTTAAATAGAAATTGTTTATTTCGTATTTCCAGGTATTATATAAGTCAATTAATCTGCAGTTACGACATCAAAGCTAAAAGTTACATTGGTCATATAGAATTAAATATAATATTTAAATCCCAAAACAGGGACAATGGCGAATAATGGGATAAGGACCACGCTTTCTTCCTCCTCTTTATCTTCCTGTCCCCTCTGTCTATCTCTCTGCTTCTGTCATTCCCCCCCTCCCCTTCTTTCAATGTCCTCTTTTCTCTCTGTTCATCTCCCTTCTCTTCCATAGCCTTATCCTCGTCTCTGTCCATTTTCTCCTTGTCCTCGTGTACCTACTTCGGCCTCCTCTTTCTCCTCCTCCTCTTCCTCTGCTCTGTCTTGTAATTTGGTAGAGAGGGAAGGAAGGAAGATTAGTGTTTAACGCCCCGTCGACGTCGTGGTCATTAGAGGCGGAGCTTACCCTCGGTTTGTTTGGATAAGGATATGGAAGGAAATCAGCCCTGCGAAAGGAACCATCCCGGAATTTGCTTGGAGTGATTTAGGGAAATCACGGAAAACCTAAATCAGGATGGCCGGAGGTGGATTTGAACCACCGTCCTCCCGAATGCGAGTCCAGTGTCTTACCACTGCGCCACCTCGCTCGGTTTTGGTAGAGAAACCTAAGAAATTATGGTCGTATGTAAAGTAGACCAGCGGTAAAACACAATCAATGCTTCACTGTGCGATAGAAATGGAGATACTACTGATGACAGTTCTGCTAAAGCAGATCTTATATCTTCAAAAATACACCCATCACGTTCTCGAATATTCTAGATATTTTTAAAAGGCGATACCTCCCAGACCTTATTTCTTCAAAAGCACACCCATGAACACATGTGAATGGTTTGGCGCGCATCGTTTACACTATTTAATTTATGGTAACTTCTGACCGTAGTTAAAGGTTTGGACATATTAAGCTTCACGTAATAATACGTGGCGGACTGGGCAAAAATTTAGTCATTATAAGAAAAATAAGTGAATTGTCCGACTTCGGAAAAATGAGTAACAGATTGCAGGTTATTTTACTAGATGTTTGTAAATCTATCGGACCAAACGGCGTGGTTATGTGTCCGTAGTTTACAAACTACTTAAACTAAGGTCCCAGAGAGGACTCTAACCTCCGACGGCGAGCAACTGCGCGCTCCGCAGCGAGGTGCCTTTAGACCGCTCAGCTACTCCACCGCGGCTATTTTACTAGAAAAATGAAATTAAGTGAGCTGTGAAGTTAGACAATGGGGATTACTGATTAAGAATGATACGTCTCATTTGCTCACAGTTACATGTTTAATGCAGGTCTCGAAGAAACAGCGACATAATAACTCATCAAAAGGCCGGAAAAAAAAAAAAAAAAAAAAACCTGGTAAACATCCTGCTATCTGGCACTCTGCGATTCGGAAATCAGTGTTGGTATTCTCGCAAAGCAGCTATGTAAGTCCCATTGGACAAACCAAAGACAAACATCATGTCAGCATACTTTGCATGTGTGGAGATCCGTGCGTTTTCACTGCGCTAAACTGTATTCTCTGTTCACGTAATGACACTGTAGTAGCATGCACTGCGATTAGAGGCACTTCCGGACATCCAGATTTAGGTTTCCCGTGATTTTTCTAAATCACTCCAGGCAAATGTCGGGATGGTTCCTTTGAAAGAGCACGGCCGAATTCCTTCCACATCGTTACCCAAACACTACGAGCGTAAGCTCCGTCTCTGTTGACCACGCTGTCGACGGGACGTTAAACTCCAAGCTTCCTTCCCCTGAGACCAGAGGTAAACAACTGCACCATGAGCAAGTGAATTGCGTGCGGGGACGGTTAGTAAAGACGACACTACACTTTTCCCAAACCTAGTTGTTCTCATTGGTTTACCCACAAACTTTTAAGAAAAGGACATGTGTTTCATATGCTTGAAATTTTTCTAGTCAGGGGGCGATCTGAATAATTCGTTAAGGATATATATGCCGAGATTGCTTGTTGAATATTTTATTTTAGATAACGAGTTTCGTCAATCTTAGTTGTGATATTCAGATCGGCAATTCTCATTTTTTTTTACAAAATAGCAACTCATCTGATATAGTGTTTCATGTCTAAATTATAAAAGTCACATACATATTTTAAATATACTGTGTTAAGTACATATAAAGTACATGTGTCAAATTTAAAATTATCACCAATAGCTCGTCGCTTAAAAAAATTTTAAAATTTTTTTAAAAATCAGACTACACATTTGTTTTTAAAAAAGTAATGAGCTATAGCAAATAATTTTAAATTTGACACAACTAATTTATATGTACTTAGCAAAGTAGTCCACTCCCATGAACCACAGACATAGCCGAGGTGGGGTGGCTTGCGTGCCTCAACGATACAGATAGCCGTACCGTAGGTGCAACCACAGCGGAAGGGTATCTGTGGAGAGGCCAGACAAACGTGTGGTTCCTGAAGAGGGGCAGCAGCCTTTTCAGTAGTTACAGGGGCAACAGTCTGAATGATTGACTGAGCTGGCCTTGTAACATCAGCTAATATGGCTTTGCCACACAGCTACTGCGAACGGCTGAAAGCAAGGGGAAACTACAGCCGTTACCTTTCCCGAGGACATGCAGCTCTACTGTATGAACATATGATGATGGCATCCTCTCGGGTAAAATATTCCGGAGGTAAAATAGTCCCCCATTCGGATCTTCGGGCGGGGACTACTCAGGAGGATGTGATCATCAGGAAAGACAATACTGGCATTCTACGGGTCGGAGCGTGGAATGTTAGATCCCTTAATCGAGTAGAAAATTAGAAAATTTAAAAAGGGAAATGCATAGGTTGAAGTTAGATATAGTGGGGATTAGTGAAGTTCGGTGGCAGGATGAACAGGATTTCTGGTCAGGTGAGTACAGGATTATGAATACAAAATCAATTGGGGGTATCACAGGAGTAGGATTGATAATGAATAAGAAAATAGGAATGCGGGTAAACTACTATGAGCAGCACAGTGATCGCATTATCATTGTCAAGATAGATACGAAGCCAACACCGACAACAGTAGTACAGGTTTATATGCTAACTAGCTCTGCCGATGATGAGGAAATCGAAGAAATATATGAGGAGCTAAAGGAAATTATTCAGACAATTAAGGGAGAGGAAAACTTAATTGTTATGGGAGACTGGAATTCGGTAGTAGGACAAGGAAGTGAAGGGAAGATAGTAGGTGAATATGGTCTGGGCAAAAGGAATGAAAGAGGAAGCCGCCTGGTAGAATTTTGCACGGAACATAATTTAGTTATAACAAACACCTGGTTCAAGAATCACAAAAGAAGGCTGTATACGTGGAAGAGACCAGGAGACACCGGGAGATACCAGATAGATTTTATAATGGTAAGACATAGATTTCGGAACCAGGTTTTACAGTGTAAGACATACCCAGGGGCAGATATAGACTCTGACCATAACTTGTTGGTTATGAATTGTAGGCTGAAACTGAAGAAACTACAAAAAGGTAGGAAAATAAGGAGATGGGACCTGGATAAATTGAAGGAACCTGAGGTTCTTAAGAATTTCAGAGGGGGATTTAGGCAACAATTGACAGAAACAAGGGAAAATAAAACAGTAGAGGAGGAATGGGTAAAATTGAGAGATGAAATAGTGAAAGTAGAAGAGGACACAATAGGTAGGAAGGCAAGACCTACAAAAAATCCTTGGATATCACAGGTGATACTAAATTTAATCGATGAAAGGAGAAAATATAAAAATGCAGTAAATGAAACAGGCAAAATGGAGTACAGACGACTAAGAAATGAGATTGACAGGAAGTGCAAAATGGCTAAGCAGGAGTGGCTAGAAGGCAAATGCAAGGATGTAGAAGAATGTATAAATACGGGAAAAATAGATAGAGCCTACAGGAAAATAAAAGAAACATTTGGCAATAAGAAAAACAGCTCTATGAATATCAAGGACACGGATGGAAAACCAGTTCTCAGCCAAGAAGGGAAAGCTGATAGGTGGAAAGAGTATATAGAGGGGCTCTACAAAGGAAATGAACTTCGAGACAATATTGTAGGAAGGGAAGAGGATGTAGATGAAGATGAAATAGGAGATACTGTACTGAGAGAAGAATTTGACAGAGCCCTGAAAGACCTAAGTCGAAACAAGGCCCCTGGAGTAGATGATATTCCCTCAGAGGTACTGAAGTCTCTGGGAGAACCAGCAATGACAAAATTGTTTCACCTGGTGTGTAAGATGTATGAGACAGGCGAAGTACCCTCAGACTTTAAGAAAAATGTTGTAATCCCCATTCCAAAGAAAGCAGGTGCAGACCGGTGTGAAAACTACAGAACCATCAGTTTAATAAGTCATGGTTGCAAAATATTAACACGAATTATATACAGAAGGATGGAAAAACTGGTAGCAGCCGGTCTCGGGGAAGATCAGTTTGGGTTCAGGAGAAATGTAGGAACTCGGGAGGCAATACTCACTTTACGGCTTATCCTAGAAGATAGATTAAGAAAAGGCAAACCTACATTTCTAGCTTTTGTAGATTTGGAGAAGGCTTTTGACAATGTTGATTGGAATAAACTCTTTCAAGTTCTGAAGCAAGGAGGAATAAAATATAGGGAGCGTAAGGTTATTTAAAACTTGTACAAAAACCAGACAGCGGTTGTCAGAGTTGAAGGGCATGAAAGGAATGCAGTGGTTGGGAAGGGAGTGAGACAGGGTTGTAGCCTTTCTCCATTGTTATTCAATTTGTACATTGAACAAGCTATAAAGGAAAGCAAGGAGAAATTTGGTGAAGGAATAAAAGTTCAGGGGGAAGAATTAAAAACATTGCGTTTTGCCGACGACATAGTAATTCTGTCAGATACAGCAAAGGACCTGGAAGAGCAATTGAACGGAATGGACAGGGTGCTGAAAGGTGCATATAAGATGAACATTAACAAGAGCAAAACCAGGGTAATGGAGTGCAGTGTAAGGAAATCAGGTGATGCTGAAGGAATTAGATTGGGAAACGAAGCAATAAAGGAGGTAGATGAGTTTTGTTACTTGGGCAGTAAAATAACAAATTATGGTCGCAGTACAGTGGATATAAAATGCAGAACGGCAATGGGTAGAAAAGCGTTTTTGAAAAAGAGAAATTTGTTAACATCGAATATTGATTTAAGCCTAAGGAAGTCCTTTCTGAGGGCATTTATATGGAGTGTTGCCTTGTATGGGAGTGAGACATGGACGATAAGCAGTGCGGACAGGAAGAGGATAGAGGCTTTTGAAATATGGTGCTACAGAAGAATGCTGAAGATTAGGTGGGTGGATCGCGTAACTAATGAGGAGGTACTGAACAGAATTGGGGAGAAAAGAAATTTCTGGCATACCTTGACTAAAAGAAGGGATAGATTGGTGGGACACATTCTTAGACATCAAGGAATTGTGAATTTAGCGTTGGAGGGAAGTGTGTGGGGTAAAAACCGCAGAGGAAGACCAAGAGATGGCTACAGTAAGCAGATTCAAACAGATGTAGGTTGCCGTTCTTATGTGGAGTTGAAGAGGCTTGGTCAGGATAGGGTATTGTGGAGAGCTGCATTAAACCATTCTCCGGACTGAAGACCACAACAACAACAAGCAAAGTAGTTTTAAAATATGTATGTGACTTTTATAACTTAGACATGAAGAACGCGCCGGCCGCGGTGGCCGAGGAGACTGAGGCGCTTCAGTCACGGTCTGCACGGCCACTACGGTCGGGGGTTCGAATCCCCCCTCGGGCATGGATATTTGTGCCGTCTTTAGTATAAGGTAGTTCATAAGTAGTTTGTAAGTTTAGGGACTGACGACCCCGTAGTTGAGTCCCATATGCTTTACAAACATTTGAACACGAAGAACGCCAAGATGGCTGTATGATTATTTAATTTCCTATCGACCAGTTTCAATCGTCTATGCCACCATCATCTAGTCCTATAAAATTCTGCAATGTGGTCATCTGTTAAGAGTAGCAAAACGACATGCCAGAAGTAACTTAACAACACAATACATATCATTTACATAATGCCTATAGGAACAAACCTTACGTTATGTAAAAAAAAAAAAAAAAAAAAGAGGGTGAACAGAAGGTGGAACATAGCACTTACAAGGAAAGTACATGGGCTCGAACAAACATATCTGTATGAACGTTTGGTTACAGGATCTCTACGAACACCTCAATGTGGTGGGTGTCGTTTTTCTGCAAAGCTCTGCAATCATGTTCTAGATTGCACTGTAGATGTAATTGTAGACGACATACGTAATGCAGATATCTTAACCATAACTTATGTAATAATCATCGTACATGTTCTCTAGCGAATTATCATCAAAAGCCGTGATGATAGTTGCAACTTTAACCTTCTTCCCGAAAGACTGTTGGTATTCACTGCCACTGCTTCCATCGCCTCTTCCCGCACTTACCGTAGCACTACCGCTTGCAATGAGTTCAAATATTCAAATGTTTGTAAAGCTTATAGGACTTAACTACGGGGTCATCAGTCCCTAAACTTACAAACTACTTATGAACTAGCTAACACTAAGGACGGCACAAATATCCATGCCCGAGGGGGGGATTCGATCCCCCGACCGTAGTGGCCGTGCAGACCGTGACTGGAGCGCCTCAGTCCCCTCGGCCACCGCGGCCGGCTGCAGTGAGTTGTTCGTCATTATCATCCCTATTTTCATTATTATGAGTTTGTAACAACGGTATCTAACTTATGCTCGTATTTCTGTTCCATAACAGATACGAGAAAGCATGCAAATGATTCATCTTCTACACTAATACCATCTTCACGAAGAAGGGTTCTTCGTAACTTCATCTCAACTAATCGCAATACATTATCAGGATTGATTAGCAATCGCCGCCCCATCTGACGCTTCACCACACAAATAACATCACAAAACGCAACTTGGGAGGCACACTGCACCGTCCCCACTGGCGAACCGACAGGTCAAAGTGCAATGTGGCAAGGCACACGCAGAGGCCTCTAACAGACAACTGAAGAGTTTTGCAGATGCGGCAGTATCACTAGTGCAATAAGGGATCTCTACATTATCTCTCATACGATTTTGGTGTATATGTGTTTGTTCGAGCCCAATTACTTTCCTTGTTAGCCAAAATATAAAACACGTAAGTTATAGTATGAACTCCTTGTAAAGAGACTCAAGAAGAGTGTCTAACAAGAGTCTCTCACAAGCAGTTGATAATAACTTATGTGTTTTATATTTTGACTAAGTCCCATTTTTAAATACCGTTGGATGACCACATTGTAGAATTTTGTACGGCCAGATGATGGTAGTCAGCAAAAATAAATAAATAAATACATAAATAAATAATAATAATAAAATTAAGAAAAAGGTTCTGATAACCCCGTAGCTAAGTCCCATAAGCTATACAAACATTTGTGTAAAAAAAATAAACATATAGCAAACTTGGTGTTTTACTTATGAAGGTAATTAATCTATACACATGCCTCCATCCTGCGCCATCAGGTAATGTTAGACATGAAGCACTATGTCACAAGAGATGCTATTTTGTGAAAATTTAGAGTTGCAGATTTGAAGATGACAACTAAGATTGTCGGATCCGATCAGCTAAAATAAAATAAAATTTTCATCAGGCAGTCTCGGAATGTACAGGGTGTTACAAAAAGGTACGGCCAAACTTTCAGGAAACATTCCTCACACACAAATAAAGAAAATATGTTATGTCGACATGTGTCCGGAAACGCTTAATTTCCTTGTTAGAGCTCATTTTATTACTTCTCTTCAAATCACGTTATTCATGGAATGGAAACACACAGCAACAGAACGTACCAGCGTGACTTCAAACACTTTGTTACAGGAAATGTTCAAAATGTCCTCCTTAGCGAGGATACATGCATACACCCTCCGTCGCATGGAATCCCTGATGCGCTGATGCAGCCCTGGAGAATGGCGTATTGTATCACAGCCGTCCACAATATGAGCACGAAGAGTCTCTACATTTGGTACCGGGGTTGCGTAGACAAGAGCTTTCAAATGCCCCCATAAATGAAAGCCAAGAGGGTTGAGGTCAGGAGAGCGTGGAGGCCATGGAATTGGTCCGCCTCTACCAATCCATCGGTCACCGAATCTGTTGTTGAGAAGCGTACGAAGACGTCGACTGAAATGTGCAGGAGCTTCATCGTGCATGAACCACATGTTTTGTCGTACTTGTAAAGGTACATGTTCTAGCAGCACAGGTAGAGTATCCCGTATGAAATCGTGATAACGTGCTCCAGTGAGCGTAGGTGGAAGAACATGAGGCCCAATGGAGACATCAACAATTCCTGCCCAAACGATCACAGAAAATCTGTGTTGATGACGTAATTGCACAATTGCTTGCGGGTTCTCGTCAGCCCACACATATTGATAGTGCAAAATTTACAATTTGATCACGTTTTAATGAAGCCTCATCCGTACTAAAATGAGCTCTAACATGGAAATTAAGCGTTTCCGGACACATGTCCACATATTTCCTTGCTTTGTATGTGAGTAATGTTTCCTGATAGTTTGGCCGTATTTTTTTGTTACACCCTGTATATTCTTAACAAAAAAGGGCATATGTTTATTGGAATTTTTTTTCATAATCACCAGCAGTAAGATCCCTCAAAGCATGTACCTCTGCCCCTGACTCACCTTGTGTGTACAGATGTGTTCCGACGCGGTGGAGTAGCCGAGCGGTCTATAGCGTCTCGCTGCGGAGCGCGCGGTTGCTTACCGTGGAGGTTCGAGTCCTCCCTGGGGCATGGGTGTGTGTGTGTTGTCCTTAGGTTAGTTTACCTAGGTTTAAGTAGTTTGAAGGTTACGTACTGATGACCACGCAGTTTGGTCCGATAGAATTACAAACAAACCTTACGTTATGTAAAAGAAAAAAATAAATAAATAAATAATTGAGGTTGAACAGAACGTGCAACATAGCGCTTAGTCGAAATATAAAACACATAAGTTATAGTATCAACTGCTTGTGAAGAGACTCTACAAGAGTGTCTTACAAGAGTCTCGCACAAGCAGTTGTTAATAACTTAGGTGTTTTATATTTTGACTAAGTTCCATTTTTAAATTATGTAACATGACCACGTTGTAGAATTTTGTACGACCAGATGATGGTAGCATAACCCACTGAAACCAGTCATCAGTAAAAAAAAATGCGAACTTGGTGTTTTGCTTATGAAGGTAATTAATCTATGCTAATACCTCTATCCTGCGCTGTCCGGAAATGTTAGACATGAAGCACTATGTCACATGAGATGCTATTTTGAAAAAAATTAGAGTTGCAGATTTGAAGATGACAACTAAGATTGTCGAAGCCGCTCCGCTAAAATAAAATAATTATTCATCAAGCAGTCTCGGCATATATATTCTTATCAAAAAAGGACATATGTTTATTGGATTTTTTTTTCATAATCAGCAGCAGTAAGACCCCTCATAGACCCCTGCCCCTGTATGTACAGAAGTGTTGTTGAGTTCCTCGTCTGTTGGGCAGGTGGCGTCTCCAACAGTTCGCGAGTGGCGCCTCAGAGTCGGCTTCTTGTGCGACACGGAGGACGCCCAGTACTTCGCCAGGGCATCGTCCTTCAGCCAGTTCATGCTGGCCGTGACCCTGGGCAGGCAGATCGGTGGCCGCGAGGAGTTCCGAGCCATACTGCAGGAGGTGGTCAGGAACATGAAGAAAAAACCGGACCAGAAGGCGAACCCGTCCAGTTCGGGCGCCCGAGGGTGTTACCACGTCAACTGCAACGGCACCGAGGCAGGGGACGGGTGCTCCGGTGTCTGTTCCGAAGCCCCGGCCACTGGCAGGAAGCAGCTGAGCGGTGGTGAGGGTGTTGGCTCGGAGGCTCCCAAGTGCTGCCCTTCCCACGGCCTGGAGGTGACTGCCCAATCGGCGTACAGCGTCAGCGCCAAGCCGGCTGACCAGTCTGGACCGCCAGTGGACAGGTTGCTGAAGAAGTTGGACGGCGACGGCGGTCTCCAGAGACGGTGCTCCCCCGACTGCCCCAGCGAGAGGCCGCGCCCCAGCCGCGTCGCAGGACTTCGCGCTGACCCCAGGGTCAGGGTCAGCGCTGGCGGCGGTAGGCTGACAGGCGCCGACTGGGCGTGGCCGGGATCACTCGTCTTCCTGGACGACCAGAAGCGGCCCGAGGCCCAGGAGGCGGTTCGTGACCACCACCTTGATGCCGGCCTCCACACTGGTGCCGATCTCGAGCGCATGGTAAGTCATTGCTCATGCACTTGTTTATAGGGGTATACAAACATTTGAACATTTGAACACTAGCTTAAATCTTATAGTTTAGGCTCCATAGATGACCAAAGTGCAGGCTGGCGCTCGGCCGCCATGTTGGTTGGGTGTCGCGCTCTCAGCCGGCTTCATTTCTCTGTCATTGTAAGACCTCTCTACGTTATTCTATGTTCGCTGAGTAGAACATACAGTGTGTCCAGAAAAGGGCTCCCTGATTTCAAAATTAAATATCTCGAAAACAAAAATCGATAGAGGAATGCAGTAAATCGACAGGTACTGAATGGTTTATGCAAGATGGAGCTCGACCACATCGGACCAAACAAGTGTTTCGCTTTCTTGAGGAATACTTCGAGAATCGAGTCATTGCTTTGGAATATCCCAAATTTACTGGTGCAGGCATGGATTAGCCTCCATATTCGCCGGATTTGACTCCCTGTGACTTTTTTTTGTGGGGCACAGTGAAAGACATGGTCTATCTGAAGCATCCCGCCACGCTGGACGAGCTTGAATCGGCGATCTCTGTGGCATATCAATCCATTTCGATTGAGACACTACGAAATGTGATGGCGAATTTCATTCTTCGTTTGCGCCACCTCTGTAGTGTCAATGGTGAACATTTTGAAAACATTGTGATGTGATTGTTTGCAAAGAGTGTTTTCACTTTTTTTCTTTTAGTTCCACAGATGAATTTTTTCTTCACAACATTAATTAATAATTGTCTATTATTATTATTACTATTAATGTTTTTCTCTTTTTTTAATAATAAAAATGAAATTAAAATAGAAATTCGCTTCTTACTGTTCTGATACCCCAACACTGCAGCCCTGCTAACAGCACATGCTGTATAAACTTCTTACAGCTTTCACAATAAACATACCGTTTACTGCATTCCTCTATTGATCTTTGTTTTCGGGAAGTTTAATTTTGAAATCAGGGAGCCCTTTTCTGGACACACTGTATGTTCTACTCAGCGAACATAGAATAACGTAGAGAGGTCTTACAATGACAGAGAAATGAAGCCGGCTGAGAGCGCGACACCCAACCAACATGGCGGCCGAGCGCCAGCCTGCACTTTGGTCATCTATGGAGCCTAAACTATAAGATTTAGGCTAGTGTTCAAATGTTCAAATGTTTGTATAGCTTATGGGATTTAACTACGGGTTCATCAGTCCCTAAACTTACAAACTACTTATGAACTAGTTAACACTAAGGACGGCACAAATATCCATGCCCGAGAGGGGATTCGAACCCCCGACCGTAGTGACCGTGCAGAGCGTGACTGGCGCGCCTCAGTCCCCTCGGCCACCGCGGCCGGCGCTAGGGTAGTGAACATAGTATAAACTTGCAAAAATCACAAAAATTACAAAAAAAATTAAAAAACGCGAGAGCATGTGTCTAACCACATTTATTTATTTTAATCGTCGTGGGTTCTATAAATCTATACTATGTACTTTGGCGCAGGTCTCATACTTTACGCTACAAGGTCAGGAAAGTGCGTAAATGGTAAACCATTCCGCGTTACTATTCTTATTTCAATTACTTCTTATTTTCGTATTGGCATTTAATATAGCCTACATTGAACATAGGATTACACCAAAGAAATTGAAAGAAATCGCATCACGATACGTTGTGCAGTTCTCGAGTTAAAGTAGTTTAAAGATTACTCGTGCAAAGCCGGAGCGGATAAGCTTGTTCGTAATAAAATAAATAAAAATTGTTAAGTCATTGTTATCGGATACCGAAAATTGTATCCCAAATTACAAATGTTTATTAATATTGGTCACAAAGTAGAAGGTGGTTGGGCAACAGAATCCTTGCTCTTTGGTGTGCAAGCTCGCTGCAAGTAACGAGTAGAATTTGAAAGGTTCCAACGCATTATTATATCCAAATTTGTGAGAAAACCAGAAAACCAGAGGTGCTATAAAAAAGTTGTTTAAATAAAAAGAAAAGTTCATTTCATGATCTACAACTTTCTCACTGACGAAAATTTCCCCCCTAAAAAAAAAAAAAAAAAAAAAAAAAAAAAAAAAAAAAAAAAAAAAAAAAAAGTAGCAGGCGACTAACTTTTTCATGTCACTATTTTTATTTCATATTAAAGTAATAGTTTCAATTATTATTTTTATACAACCATTATACGTATTGTACTTTGCTTAGAACACTGCTGCATTCCTTCAGTATTCACGTGTCTGAGTGAAAAAATTGGTAATTTTTTTTCCTATCGTAAGGGGTTCAAATGACAATGTAATTAAGGGGAGCGCCACTTGAAGAACTACGCATTTGTCGGCCCAACTCAGTTTCTACACCCAACCAAGATGGCTGCCGTGCTTAACTACCTGTACGCTGATGTAGGCGGTACAGCCTCTATGTCATTCTGCGGTCGCTGGTCCTACTACATCTACAATGGTGACAGGAATACACTCTTTCAAATTCTGAAGGAAGCAGGGGTAAAATATAGAGAGCGATGAGTTATATTTAACTTGCGCAAAAACCAGACTGCAATTATTAGAGTCGAAGGGCGTCGCAGTGGTTGAGAGGAGAGTAAGACAGGATTGTAGCCTTCCCCCAATGTTGTTCAATCTGTACATTGAGCAAGCTGTGAAAGAATGTAAGGAGAAATTTGGGGAGGGGATTAAACTCCAGGGGGAGAGAATAAAGACCTTGCGGTTTGCTGATGACATAGTAATTCTGTCAAACAGCAAAGGAATTGGAAGAGCAATTGAATGAAATGGATAGTCTCTTGAAAGGAAGGTATAAGATGGATATTAACAAGAGCAAAAGGACGGTAATGGAATGTAGTGTCAGAAAAATCAGGCGATGCTGAACGAATTAGATTAGGTAAAGAGATAATAAAAGTAATATATGAGTTTTTTATTCGGGTAGCAAGATAACTCCTGATGGACGCAGTAAAGAAGATATAAAATGCAAAATGGGTATGGCAAGAAAAGCGTTTCTGATAAAGAGAAATTTGTTGACATCCAATATTAGGTTAAATGTTAGGAAGTCCTTTCTGAAAGGTGAAGTGTACCATTTTATGGGAGTGAAACGTGGACGATAAGGAGTTCTGATAAAAAGATGTTAGAAGCTTTCGAAATGTGGTGCTGCAAACGAATGATGATGATCAGATGGGTAGATCACGTAACTAATGAGGAAGTGCTTAACAGAATTAGTGAGAAAAGGAATTTCAGGCATATCCTGACTAAGAGAACGGATAGGTTGGTGGAACATATTCTGAGACATCAAGGAATCGTGAACTTGGCATTAGAAGGAAGTGTGAGGAGTAAAAATCGTAGAGAGAGAGACCGAGGGACGAATACATTAACTAGATTCAAAAGGATGTAGGTTGCCGAACGTATTCTCAGATGAAGAGACTTGCACAGGACAGGGTAGCGTGGAGAGCTGCATCAAACCAGTCTGCAGACTGAAGACCCCAACAACAACATATACATACATACTCCGCAAACCACCGGAAGTTTCGTGTCGGAGGGTACTCAGTACCACTACTAGTTACTGGATTTCCTGCTCCCATATATGACGAGGGAAAAACGAATGCTTTTATGCATCTGTACGAGCCCTAATCTCCCTGATCTTTTCATCATGGTGTTTACGCGAAATGTAAGTTGGGCCAGTAGAATCGTTCTGCAGTCCGCCTCAAATTCCGGCCCTCTAAATTTCTTCGACAGTGTTTCTCGTAAAGAACGTCGCCTCCCCTCCAGCGACTCCCAGTTGCCGACGCATTTCGGTAAACACTTGGCATTGATCGAATCTACCAGTTACGAACCTCGCCACCCGCCTCTGAATTATGTCGTCCTTAACCCTTTAATGCATACTGTAGCTGATCAACTACATATCGGTAGTTTTAGCCGAGTTAGTGTTAATAAAGGAGGTAAGTCTCTGTATCTTGCATGGAAATCATTTTAGTGTTACGGTTAGTTGTTAGAGGATGCTAAATAGCGACATGTTTTTAAATATCTGAGTAGCTGCACGAACAGTAACTTTTGTTGGGTGCCTTTTGATGCTAGTCCGGAAGTCTTGGCTGCTACAGTCACACAGTCGTAGGGTGTGGCTTTTATCCTTGATAGATCGCTATACATGCCGCAGTGGAATCCCGTATATATATATGCCGCACTTTTTTTTTTTTTTAATAGGGATACTTGCCGCTCAAGTCAAATAAAAATTACGATCCGGATTTCAACTAGCATAGGCCTAGGCCTACATCAAAACAAGCATCTCTTGACAAGACACAATGCAGAGAGTGCAAAGAATTGTATTGTGATACTATTAAAAAATGATGCAGCTTGGTATGTAAGCTTTGGGTGCACGAAAATTGTACAATATTTGATACTTTTTGATTTGACTGTGGCAGAGAAAACAGGAACAAAAGTTAATGATGCAGAGGATTTCTTTTGAAAAATCTGTGATAGACATAAGTTTAATCATTAAAAAGAATTACTTAACTGGAAATTTAATTCAGTGTTTTCACAAACTTTGATACTTATTATGTTGACTGTGGCAGGGAAATTAGGAATAAAAGCTAATGATAGAGACGATTTCTTTTCAAAAACTCTGATAGGCGTAAGTTTAATCTATAAAAATAATTAAAAATTTAATTCAGTGTTTGGATATAACAAAAATAAAGGATTTGTTTGCCAATTCTTCAGTGTTTATTTTTAATCCTCAATTGCTACAATCATAAACTAAAATTTCAACATATTTTGTTTAAAAAACTATAAATTTCAACAAATATCATCATGTGCCATGAAACCCATAAGGGCGCGGCATCTCACCCTTAGGCTAAGGGATAGATGCCGCACTGTAAGGTTTTATGAATGGTCAGATATCATGACGAATGAGTGCATTTAAAATTCTCACAAAAAATATATTTTAAGGAAAACTGGTTGGTTTACTTGCAAAAGAAATTATTTTGACTTAAGTACATTATGGGATTTTTATGAATAATTTTACCCTTATACATATGCAAGAAGCACGTCCCAGAAATTATAAGTGGCAGAGTGCTACTGAATCATTTCGACAGTTAGCAGCATTGAGTCACTCGTAACATGTGCGTTTGTTTATTTTAGCATACTTTCTTTGCCATGCAAATGTAGTCAATCATTATTAACAACCTTTTATAAAATATATAAAAATAACGAATATACAAAAACACGCGCATTTTTCGTAAAATTACCATTATATATTCAAATTGTGTAAGTATGCAAACACAACGAAACAAACAGTCACGGCAGGATTCGAACCAGCGACCCTGTGGTTGTAAGGCCACAACGCTACCACCTTTTTTCTGATTTGGTTGATCTATGGTTCGCGGTCGTACGTTCAGTTCGTTCGTGGTTGTTCGTTGAATGGTTGGCTCGGTTTTTTTATTATTATTATTATTATTATAGAGGGCGTTTAGTCCCCTGACCGGGCGCGCTGAGCCACGGCGCCCGGCTAAACCACCTGAGCTACACCGACACATGCTGTAACTACTTTAACCAGCACCACCTAGAAGACAAGGCCTCACAACTGGCCGCGCTACGTCACACCTAAAGGCCGTGAACGCCAGCTGACTGGCCGGCCGCTACGCGGCGGTGGGCGTGTCCCAGCGGCCAGCCAGTCAGCTGGCGTTCACGGCCTTTAGGTGTGACGTAGCGCGGCCAGCTGCACCTACATCCATACTCCGCAAGCCACCTGACGGTGTGTGGCGGAGGGCACCTTGAGTACCACTATCGATTTTCCCTCCTGTTCCAGTCACGTATTGTTCGCGGAAAGAAGGATTGTCGGTATGCCTCTGTGTGGGCTCTAATCTCTCTGATTTTATCCTCAGGGTCTCTTCGCGAGATATACGTAGGAGGGAGCAATATACTGCTAGACTCCTCAGAAAAGGCAAGTTCTCGGAACTTCGACAAAAGCCCGTACCGAGCGACAGAGCGTCTCTCCTGCAGAGTCTTCCACTGGAGTTTATCGATCATCTCCGTAACGCTCTCACGATTACCAAATGATCCTGTAACGAAGCGCGCTGCTCTCCGTTGGATATTCTCTACTTCCTCTATCAACCCCACCTGGTACGAATCCCACACCAGTGAGCAGTATTCAAGCTGTGGGCGAACAAGTGTACTGTAACCTACTTCCTTTGTTTTCGGACTGCATTTCCTTAGGATTCTCCCAATGAATCTAAGTCTGACATCTGCTTTACCGACGATTGATTTTATATGGTCGTTCCATTTTAAATCTCTCCTAATGACTACTCCCAGATAATTTATGGAATTAACTGCTTCCAGTTGCTGACCTGCTATAGTGTAGCTAAATGATAAAGGATCTTTCTTTCTGTGTATTCGCAGCACATTACACTTGTCTACATTGAGCTTTAATTGCCATTCCTTGCACCATGCGTCAATTCGAAGCAGATCCTTCTACACCTCAATACAATTTTCCATTGCTACTATACTACCGCATCATCCGCAAAAAGCCTCAGTGAACATCCGCAAGGTCATTTATATGTATCGTGAACAGCAACGGACCCACGACACTCCCCTGTGGCACACCTGACATAACTCCTACTTCGGAAGACTTCTCTCCATTGAGAATGACCTGCTGCTTTCTGTTATCTAGGAATTCCTCAATCCAGTCACACAATTGGTCTGATAGACTATATGATCTTACTTTGTTCATTAAACGTTTGTGGGGAACTGTATCAAACGCCTTGCAGAAGTCGAGAAACTCAGCATCTACCTGAGAACCCGTGTCTATGGCCCTCTGAGTCTCGTGGACGAATAGCGCGAGCTGGGTTTCACACGACCGCCTTTTTCGAAACCCATGCTGATTCCTACAGAGCAGATTCCTAGTCTCGAGAAATGTCATTATATTCGAACATAATACATGTTCCAAAATTCTACAACTGACCGACGTCAGAGATATAGGCCTATAGTTCTGCACATCTGTTAGAGGACCCTTCTTGAAAACGGGGATGACCTGAGCCATTTTCCAATCTTTCGGAACGAAATGCTGTTCTAGAGACCTACGATACATCACTGCAAGAAGGGGGGCCAGTTCCTTCCCGTACTGTGTAAAAACGAACTGGTATCCCATCAGGCCCTGCGGCCTTTCCTCTTTTGAGCGATTTTAATTGTTTTTCTATCCCTCTGTCAGTTATTTCGATATCTGCCATTTTGGAATCTGTGCGGCAATCTTCCTCTGTGAAACAGCTTTGCAAAAAGACATTTAGCAATTCCGCCTTTGGAGTGTCATCCTCTGTTTCAGTGCCATTTACGTCACAGAGTGTCTGGACACTTTGTTTGATCCACCTACCGCTTTGACATAAGACCAAAATTTCTTGGGATTTTCAGCCAAGTCAGAACTCTACTTTCGAATTCGTTGAACGCCTCTCGCATAGCCCTCCTCGCGCTACATTTCGCTTCGTGTACTTTTTGTTTGTCTACAAGGCTGTGGCTACGTTTATGTTTGCAGCCACGAGAAAGACAGGCCCCCGCGCAGTCGTCATGCCACGTCAGCAAGGTAGTTCCGGGCCAGAGAGATCGCTAGTTTAGTGGCTGGCCGCTATGACGCAGTGGGCAGTGCCACAGCGACCGGCCAGTCGGCTAGGGATCGCGCCGGCTCAGAACTACCTTGCTTACGTGGCATGACGACTGCGCTGCGCCCTGTCTTTCTCGTAGGCCACGGGCCAGCTGTGAGGCCTTGTCAACTGGGTGGTGCTGCTTCATCACTTTGGCGTCGCGATGACGTCAGAGGCGCGCCAGAGACGCCTGCTGTGGCCGCTGGTGGCCACATGGCAGCCAACGTGTTAATTATTAGTACTTACGTGTACTTGCAAATCTTAAAAGTCAGGTTTTGGCTGATAGTTATTTAAGTTCTGAACTTCACGTACCATAAATATAAGGAAATTCTAAAGTCGGTATCCGTGTGGTCTTCTTGTAAAGTGTTGAATGAACTTTAAGTGACAAGGGTGACGCCCCTGCGCATGTGATGTCCATCACGTATGGGAAACACAAATTCGTGCAGAAATTCTTGTTGAAGGACTACACTCTACAGACTGGATAACGTCTATTACTTCATCCATACTCTGCTGATTTACACTTTTAGACGCAGTGTGACTGCTGGACACCGTCGAACCTCCGCCTCATCACAAACTTAAACTCTTTAATCTGGTAGTCTGCGCTTACGAAATCGTACGCCTTATTCTTTGCATGCATTACGAAACGCACACACAAATACCACATCGGCATACTCAACTTGCATCAATACTTGCGGCCTATTTACACGTGCAGATCAGTAGACTTGGCCTTCTCCGCTTCTTATGACCTCTGCCTTTCCTCAGAGATTTACTGTGTTATTGTTGTGGTCTTCACTCCGGAGACTGGTTTGATGCAGCTCTCCACCTACTCTATCCTGAGCAAGCCTTTTCATCTCCTCATAAGTACGGCAACCCACATCCACTTGAATCTGCTTACTATGCGCATCTCTTGGTCTCCCTCTGCGATTTTTACCCCACACACTTCCCTCCAACGCTAAAATCACGATTCCTCGATGTCCGAGGATGTGTCCTACCAATCGATCCCTTCTTTAGTCAAGGTATGCCAGAAATTCCTTTTCTCCCCAATTCTGTTCAGTACCTCCTCATTAGTTACGTGATCTACCCTCCTAATCCTCAGCATTCTTCTGTAACACCACATTTCAAAAGCCTCTATCCTCTTCCTGTCCGCAATGTTTATCGTCCAAGTTTCACTTCCGTACAAGGTAACACTCCACACAAATGCCTTTAGAAAGGACTTCCTTACACTTACATTAATAGTCAATCTTAATAAATTTCTCTTTTTCAAAAACGCTTTCCTTCCCATTGCCATTCTGCATTTTATATCCTCTGTATTGCGACCATCATATGTCATTTTACTGCCCAGTATCAAAATTGATATAACACCTTTATTGTTTCGTCAACTAATTCCTTCAGCATCGTCTGATTGTTTAGACTACATTCCATTGCCCTTCTTTTGCTCGTTTTAATGTCCATCTTATACGCAACTTTCAACACACCGTCCATTACGTTCAACTGCTCCTACAGGTCCTTTGCTGTCTCTGATCTCTGGCAGAATTACTTTGTCATCGGCAAAACGCAATTTTTTTATTTCTTCTCCCTGAACCTTAATTCCTTCTCCGAATTTCTCCTTGCTTTTCTTTATAACTTGCTCAATGTACATTTTGAATAACATTCAAGAAAGACTACAATCCTGTCTTACGCCCTTCGTAAACTCTGCCTCTCTTCCATTGCCTTCAACTCTAATAATTGCGGTCTGGTTTTTGTACAGATTGTAAATAACCCTCCGTTCCCTATATTTTACTCCTGCTGATTTCAGAAACTGAAAAAGTCTATTCCAATCAACATTTTCAAAACCTTCCTCCAAATCTACAATCGCTAGAAATGTAGCTTTGCCTTTCCTTAATCTATCTTCTAGGATAAGCCGTAATGCGAAAGTATATTGTTGACTCCCACCTACATAGATAGAAATGATCATCAAAATAAAATACGAGAAATCAGAGCTCGAACGGAAAGATTGAGATGTTCTTTCTTCCCGCGCGCTTTTCGAGAATGGAATAGGCGAAGAATAGTATAAAGGTGGTTCGATGAACCCTCTGCCACGCACTTAAATGTGATTTGCAGAGTATCCCATGTAGATAAAGAGATTTACTATTAACCACTATGGTTTGGTCTACTAATTCGAGCTATTATTGTGCGTGGCATTTGGACATCTTTAGTGCATCGTTTCTGCTGGTTCAGGGAAAGTGGATGGTGAACATTTCTTGGTTACCCGATATTCTAGTCAATAGGGTAACCTTTGAATGTCTTTTTAAAAATATTTTTTGACTGATTTTTTGAATCTTCCAGTCACAGTACGGTACCTGGTGACCCCAGTCAGATTTTGGATGAGTGGTTATTAGTTCCTGTTTTATACCACACGTGATCTAACATGGATTGTAAGACTTGCCTTCACTGATTGGGCCACCTCTTTGTCTTAACTGACTGGGATCGATAGATATTTCACCAGCCAGAGGAAAAGAAAATCAACTGAGCAATAAAAGTTTGACAGGTCAAGCTCTCTATCTAACAAGATATTCAGGAAATAAATTTATTTGCCTATGTGGCAAAAAGATATTGAAAACTATGTTACATAAACGAGAAAAGAATGCCTTCTCTTATTGCTGATGTAAGTCCTGACATTTCCCTCGAGGAACAGAATATACTGATTGTGCTTTAAATATGTTAAAATATAGAAGAAAAGGTCGTTCAGAATTTCTGAAAGATTCATTCAGTTTATTAATATTAACGGGAAAACGGATCAGGCCATAATTGATGAAATACTCTCCACACTAGAAACTCACGGACCTCCTCTTGCGGATTGTCGAGCTCAGGGCTATTGCGATGGCTCCAACATACGGGTTCACTCAAGTGGAGATCAGTGGAAAAGTAGCGACTGTGTGGTTCTTCAGGTGGACGAAGCTGTCTGACTGGAGGGTTCATGAAACTCTGCGTGCGTGTATAGAAATTTCGTGCTATTTCACACTAAAATAAACACCTTTTAACCTTGTTTTTGGTGCTATACGACCAAGGATTCGGCTTTTAAGTCCGTTTTCGAGTTCAAATGTTTGTGTAGCTTATGGGACTTAGTTACGGGGCCATCACTCCCTAAACTTACAAACTACTTATGAACTAGTTAATACTAAGGACGGCACAAATATCCATGCCCGAGGGGGGATTCGAACCCCCGACCGTAGTGGCCGTGCAGACCGTGACTGGAGCGCCTCAGTCCCCTCGGCCACCGCGGCCGGCATTTTCGAGTACTTAACTCATTACTGATCACAAAAATGATAACCTACCAAAGGTAAACATGACACACTCGGACTATCGATTCTTGACTTAAACGTAAAGATTATCTTTGTGATAATTTTGACGAAATTGTCACAAATTCACCACACACCATGTACAGCAACATGGATAAATATACATTTGGATGAAATTATGCCTCAGAATACAATTTTAAGTAATATCACTCTTAATCCGAAAGGGGGAAATAACTGAATCGAGTCTGCTCATTCAATGGTAGCTGTGGGGGTACATACATTTTTCTTTTAATTTGTAGTATTTCTACATCTATAATGTTTTTGCGGTTTGCATTTAAGCAGTGTTCCACAAAAGATGAAACTGGTGTCAGTCCTCAGTCTAGTGCTATTTCAAGCAATGAAGGTTTTCACGACCGGATGTCATAGTTGCTGGTAGAACTTCCGGGTTATAAGGCCGTGGTCCATAAAACCTTTCAGTTTTTCCTAACGTTTCGTACAGAGCTGCGCCGGACATCTTCGGTCTTCCTACTTCCAGTCGGAAAGAGTCAACGGAAGTAGGAAGATCTCCGAAGATGTCCGGCGCAGCTCTGGACGAAACGTAGGAAAAAGTGAAAAGTTTTATGGACCACGACGTTATAACCCGGAAGTTCTACCAGCAACTAGTGCTATTTGTTGGAACTTCTCCAGGACGTCCTTTTTTATGCAGCTTCTTGTAGGTACTGGTATAGAAAGTCAGGCGGTACCTCAAACACACGGCGAAGTATCTAATCTCTTAAACTCTGCAGTCTCCTGATGTTGGTGGGGATAGCTCTTTCACCCCCCCCCCCCCGCCCCCGAAGCTGGATAGTTGGGCGTATGGAAGAATGAAGAACACTTTCAGTTGATAGCGATGAGTGTTGATCCAGCATGGGGAGAGTGCACCCGCTCTCTGTGACGTGTTCTTGTTATTACCCTTGGCCAACAAATCAGACTGAAAACTTCAGTGTAAAGCAGAGCACGACTTCCCAACTTATTTAGTTATTTCACGTGTCCAGGACTAAAACATATCTTTTGATCAATAAATATACAATTATTACAATACAATTATAATAAATTACAATCGAGAGACACCAAATTCAGTAAATATATGTTTACAGTGTACAAATACATTGAGCAAATGACAATCCAAGAATGCAAAATTCAATAAATATTCAATTAAAATACACAAATTAAAAACTAGAAACAAAGTATGGAAAGAGGTGACTAATTCTGTAGAACACTGCTAGTTTCTGCTAGATGGACCGCAACCTTCAAAATTCTGCTGTCTTGATGGCCACATCATTTGCTGCGTGTAGGTCCTCTATGGTGCAGGGGTTGGGCAGGTTTCTGCAGACCAGGAGGTGTTGGGTCCTGCACATCGCCACACTCAGAGAGTTCACCTTCGTTTGTGAAGCGCCACATTCTGAGATTCGTCTTGCAGCGCGACACTCCTGTCCTCAGACTGTTTAGTGCCTTCCGTGTTGCATGCGGCAGATGAAATCCATCAGCAGGTTCCTCTTTGACGTTCTCTCCGGCCCTTTCGTTTGACAAATTCTGCCATAACTCTGTTCTCCGAGTTCCAGTCCTCACTGCAGTTGACGTTGTTGTGCTCATAAAGCTCCTCCTTGACTTAAGCCTAGGTTTTCTTGGCTCATATCCGAAGAAGGGGTGTCTGGGGTCGGTTTCCAGTTTCCTTTTCTATGTTTCTGGGGCTGTTCTGCGTATGTCTGGAGGCGCTATTCCCATAATTTCGTAGATTTTTCTGACAGGAGTTGGTCGAAGGCAGTCAGTCACTATGCATACAGTTTCATTCAGTGCCGTATTCACCTCCCTTGCATGTGTCGAGTTTCTCCAGACTGGTGCTGCATACTCCGCTGCAGAGAAGCCCAGTGCCAGGGCAGACACTTGGCTGTGCTCCCCAGGTGGAGCCACTGAGTTTACGTACGATGCTGTTCCGGGCAGATACTTTCATCTTGGTTTCCTGGCAATGATCCTTGAATGTGAGGCTTCGGTCTAACATCACTCCCAAGTATTTTGGAGTATAATAGTGAAGCAGTTGTTGCCTTCTCCAGGCAATTTTTAACTTCTTTCTGTCTTTCTTGTTTCTCAAGTGGAAGGCACAGACCGGACTTCCAGGGTTTGGCTTAAGTTGATTATCATCATAATACTTGCCGAGATCCTCGAGGGTTGCTGTCAGCTTCATCTCCACTTCCTCAAACGTTTTGCCTTCAGCTGCAGTTGCTGTGTCATCTGCATAAATAAACGTTCTTACTCCAGAGCTGATTGGTTGGTCGTTAGTGTAGATGTTATACAGCTGGGGTGCTACCCCGAAGAAGGCCATTGTTCAACGTTCTCCATCGGCTCTTCTTATTATGCAGAGTTACAAAAAAAAAAACTCCTATTTTGTACAAAACACTGGATGAGCTGTGTTAGGCGATAGTCTTTGGTGATTGAGTACACCTTTCTCGTCAGCTTCTTGTGATTGACGGTGTCATACACTGCTGACAGATCTATGAATGCCACTCCTGTAACTTGTCCATCTTCTATGTATTAAGTCCGGTTGAGGACCTGACCACAGCATGACTTTCCAAGGCGGGGTCCTGACTGTTCATTTATCAACGTGTTCTGAGATACGATTGAGGATCAACCTTTCCAATACTTTATTCAGTTGGCAAAGAAGAGAAACTGGCAGGAAGTGTTTAGGATCAGTAGGTTCTTTCCCAGGCTTCAGAAGTGCAACAACTTTGGCCTAACGCCAGATCTTAAGGATTTGTAATTTTGAAATGCAGTTGTTCAATAAATTTAAGATCTATTGGGTACAATGAAGGAGCCTCTCCGACGATCGTGCGTGGAATATGGAATCTCGAACGATCGGGCGTACCCTGGGCTTTAGGAGAAATCCTAACGGCAGATCCATCACCAGGACCTAAATCAAGTCTTCCCAACTTGAACATCAACACTCTACTGCCGACTTTCAATAAATACGCCCATATAAAACCATAGCAACTTGTGTACCAACATACGAAAAGACTCAGTAGAATTTGGACAGATGTTATAAGTCATTTTGTCATTGAAAGGTGTCTACCCTACCACATTCTAAAATACCTCCTAGTACTCTTGAAACACACTGTGTATCTTGATAACTGGGCAACCGTCGGTGGCCGGCTGATAAACAGATCAAAGTACACATATAATTATTCATATTAGTTCTTCTTTTACAGGGACGCTCTGTGAGGAAGTGTATAGAGAAGATCGAGAATATGGAGATTTCATCGCCGTCGCCAGATAAGCCGACCCCTGCTGTAGCGAAGGATAAGGCTCCCGACCGGGAGGCGTCGACATTCGCGACTGCTCCGTCCAGCGACGACGACAAGGACAGGGTCTACCCCGTGTGACGGCCGTCCAGGGGGACCCCAGCAAGCGACTCACCAGAAGGCGTTCCACTCCGCTGGACGAGGGGAGCTACTCCAGCCCCGTGGAGGTTCTCCAAGGCAGGCAGCACGCTGTATTTCTTTGGCGAGTCGCCTACAACAACCAACATCTCTGCAGCATCTCTTAAATCAAGTATTTCTTTCAACTTGTTCCACTTGTAGGCACACAGTGGCACAAAAGTATGGTAACCCCTTGAGTAACTCAGCAGGAACTGATTTTTAAATTTTTTTAAAACACAATAGTTGTAGGCTCTTTCACTGCTACAATTATATACAGGGTGTTTCACTAAGTGTGTTTGCCTATGTAACTTATAAAATAATAGGTGACGGGAAATTTTAATGCGGTAGGTCAACACAAGAAATGTTACGCTTTCTGCGGAGCTATGAACACAGTTTATTGTATCATTGTCCAAAGAGTTACGCCACAAAGATATAATTTTTTAAAAATGGAACAATAGTTTTTCTATCGTGCATTGGATTCGTTGAAAACAGCTGCGTCCAAATCAGTTTAAACTACATTCCTATCACTGTTAGTTTGGGAGCTACAACCCTTCAAAGTTTAGGGGACGGATGCTACTACCGCGTGGCTGACTGGCTGGTGGTCATGAGACAGTGGGCCGTGCCCCAGGGGATAGCCACTCGGCCAGTCAGCTACGCTATCGCAGCCTTCACCCCCGGAACTTTGAAGTATTGTAGCTCCCAAACTAACAGTGATAGGAATGTAGTTTGAATTGATTTGGACGCAGCTGGTTTAAACGATTCCAATGCACGATAGAAAAAACTATTGTTCCATTTAAAAAATATATTTTTGTGCTGTAACTCTTTGGGAAATGATACAATAAACTATGTTCATAGCTTCGCAGAAAGCGTAACATTTCTTGTGTTGACCTACCGCATTAAAATTTCCCGTCACCTATTATTTTATAAGTCACAGAGGCAAACAGACTTAGTGAAACACCCTGTATATTTTTGACGAATTACAGCGTTCAAATGCATGAAATAAATCGCAATTTGCGATGTTATGGCTTCACTGTATTCCCTGATGCTAGCATTATAGAATAAATAGGCTGGGTAATAGGAAAGAGACAGCGTGGCGAGTGGAGATTTGGGTGTGGCGGGAGACGTGCACGGAAGAGTCCTCTGCAGTCGGGCTGGTTAGTGTGTCCTCGGTGGCGGAGTGGTCAACGCGTCTGCCTAGTAAGCAGGAGATCCCGGGTTCGAATCCCGGCCAGGCACAAATTTTCATTCGCCACAGTTTGGTATTTCATCTAAATCTAATACAGTGAAGCCATAACTGATCGGAAATTGCGATTTATTTCACTCTTTCACTGCATTTCAAATGACGACCGTGATTTGAGCTTGACCAGCACATTGAAGATCATATCAAAGTCAATTCATTTTTTTAACATGGGTATCATAATTTTTATTGCGGATTTGAAAAAAACAGAAAATTTTACATTCCATAGATGGGTGAAAATACCAGCAGCTGTATTCAAAATCTTTATTAAATTCTGTGCGACCGGTTTCGGTGTTACATTACACCATCCCATTGTGCGATTATTATTAAAAACACATTTGGATTCGGTAGCCATTAAAACCAGTAGCCGTAAATTTCTTGCTTTGTTCATGCCACACTGTCAACGACGACTGTTGACTGCGAAACTGATCGCACAGAATTTAATAAAGACTTTGGTGACAGGTGCTGGTATTTTCATCCACCTATATAATCGAATGAGCTGCTTCCCAAACCACCCACCATGGAGAGAATTTAATATTTTACATTCAGTTGTGACCCTGACCTTATACTTCACTTCAACATTAAAGGCCAATTCAAGGTCAAACATGCTTTCTCACATCGGAACCCCAATTTATTATTGTGGATTTGGAAAGAGGTCCGATTTTATCTTCACAACTCACCTTATGCATAATTAAGCCCTTGATCCAGTCTTTCAACGTCAGTTTAAAAAGAATTATTCAAGAAAGTTTAGAGAGGGTGTTTCACAGGAAGAAAAAAAAAAAGGTAGCCTTGTGACAGAACAACACATGTGTGACCTCACATGCTGGAGCCATTGCCATAGCCTTGAGCACGACAATCCGTATGATGAAGATTAAAACACACAATTTTGTGTTTGTTCTACAGTTTTGTTTATTTTGTGAATCGATTTTCGGCTTATTAGGCCATCATCAGACTGAAATTCAGTCAAAGAACTTGTGTCGTCAGAAAAACAGAAGACGTGTTACATTGTTGTTGTTGTTGTGGTCTTCAGTCCGGAGACCGGTTTGATGCAGCTCTCCACAATACCCTATCCTGAGCAAGCCTCTTCATCTCCATACAGAAAAGTAAATTACCTTCTTTGATGGAGCAGTTATAGTGTAAATAATTATTTGAATGAAATCTGTCGATTAATAGTACAGAAAAAAGGAAACATACATAGAGAAACAGTGCAAACATAAATTCTTACAACATGACTACAGTGAATAAAAATAAAATTAAACAAGAATCTGATGTTTTAAGGGTTGTTCAAAACACAAAGTAATTCAAATATTGAACAACCCTTACAACAGCAGATTCTTGTTTAATTTTATTTTTATTCACTGTAGTCATGTTGTAAGAATTTATATTTGCACGGCTTCTCTATGTATGGTATTTCCTTTTTTCAATACTATTAATTTACAGATTTCATTCAAATATTTATTTACTCTGTAACTGCCCCATCAAAGAAGTTAATTTACTTTTCTGTATGAAACATGTCTTCTGTTTTACTGACAACACAAGTTCTTTGATTTAACTTCAGTAAATGTCTCATAATGGCCTAATAAGCCGAAAATCGATTAACAAAATAAACAAAAATATACAACAAACACAAAATTGTGTATTTTAATCTTCATAATGAATAAGTTCTACCAAGAAGCAACGGAAGAATTAGTTAACATGATTCTCCGTGAGTTTCTAATGTGGACAGCATTTCATCAGTTATGGCCTGACCTGATCTCTCCTTAATATTCATAAACTAAATGAAACATTCATTAATTTTGAATGACTTTATTTCTAACTTTATTTTGAAACATTTAACACGGAAAGAGTACATTCTTCTCCTGGTGGGGACTGTCACGAGCTACATCAACAATAATATAAGAAAAACGCTCTCTCTTTTTTTGTATAATAGTTTTCAATAGTTTATAGCCATGTAGGGAAGCAAACTTATTTTGCAAATGCCATGTTAGTGAGCTTAATCTGTGATACTTTTATTGTTCTTTTCCTCTGACTAGTGTAGTATCTTCTGAGTCCACTCATTTAAGGCAAGGAGGTGCCCTGATCAGTAAAGGCGGGTCTTACAACCTGTGTAAGATCACATGTGGTATAAAACCAGGGCTAATAAGACTCGTCCAAAATCTGATTGGGATCACTAGGTACCGTACAGTGACTGGAAGTTTTATAAGTTCTTCGATGATTTTTTTTAAATAACCTGCAAAGACTGGTTCAAAACCAAGAACGTTATATGTATGAGGTTACGCAAGATAAAAAAAATTGCAGCTAAATCCAGAAATTAGGCTTCCCTTGTAACATTGAAATGACCTTAAATGTGCAAGTACACGGCCAAACTTCCAATGTAAAATTTCCTGCTGTTTCCAAATTTGAAATAAAAACGAGGATTCGAATTTAAAAAAATTATTTGATCTTCATATACCTACAAGGGCATGATCAATGTCAAATCAAGGACGCCATTGAACAGCTAGGAAAAAAGCCTACAACTTTTATATTTAACATTTCTTCAAAAAAAAAAAAAAAATGCATTTCTGAAGAGTTATTCAGGGGTTTCCATACTTTTGTCCACCTGTATGCAGAACTGCGTGAATGAATTCAACCTCTAGGGGAAAACAATGTATCAGGTAATTTATATGGAGGAAAATCTGTCACACACAATTTCTTTCCATCTTGGCATCCAGTACGAAGTATTTAATGCTTTATGGCATAATATGATGGAATACTCTTTACAAATATATAATGAAGTATTTTGAACCTGTTTCAGTGTTAATTCAGTATTATTCTAACAACACTTGATTTTTTTTTGTTTTTTTTTTTTTTTTGTATAAAGTAATGGTGCGTTTCATTACAATTTTAATACTAGAGGTATCAGAAGTTTTTATCATAGCACATTATATAGGTTATGAAGTATTCTTTATAAAACACAGTCTTGCATTGGACTTATGAATTGTAAGTACACAACTAGTATGGCAGATGATAATGCAATCACTGTGAGTGAAGATTTGAACTATGTTAGTAATTAAGTTATACAATGCTGTGATGATCAGTAAATATTAGATTACTTGTTTTAAATATGCTGACTGTCTTAATATAGGTTGTGTTCTGAAAGGTAAAGGTTAACTTTCAGTTCAACTGAACCTTACTGTGATTCATTTCAAATATAAAAATGTGTACTAAACATTATATTACACTAGCGACAACAACAAATATTGACTGTATGCCTTAGAATACAAGCAATCAAACAGTTATGTAAATTGAACTGCAATACTGAGTAGCGTCAGAAATAGAAAATGATTAAAAAATATTTTTCAAAATAATTTGCACAGTAAATAAGGTAAGACTTTCTTCTTCTCATAGTATAAAAACAAAGATTCAGTGATGGTTATAAAAGAACGCTATAAGTGCTCACAAAAATTATAGCTGTAAACGGTTGTCCAGAAAATATTATTTTTCTCTCAATCGCAAGTTTTCTTATCTCACGGTGATATGTTTGTATACTGCAAGCAAATCTCTCAATAATTCATTTCAGATATTACATTGCTGTGTCCGTAACTATTCCTTTTTCACTGATCATTATGTGTCCAAATTGACTGATTATGAGTATTCCAGTTACTTAAGCTTTATCATGTGCATTTCTGCAGGAAGACTATTGTGAAATTTTCTTGACTTTATTCAACCGTTGAAAAGATTAATAATCTGCTATAGATGAATGTAATTGGTATCAACAAAAAATTTAAAGCAATTTTTTAAATTTTTGTGATTTTTTTCCTTGTTGGATGTAAATACTGGAAATTCAGTAAAATGGCAAAACTATTAGGCTACAATAGTAATATTGTTTGTATACAGGATAAATTGCTAGAAAAGAAATTATCTGTTACCTGTGTAGTTACATATAGCATTGCAAATATTTCTTGGTTTAGAACCACCTGTGAATTATAGTCACATGAAGATATTTATTGAGATTTATTTTCCTATGCAACAGATTTTTTTGTTCCACAACACTAAATAGTAAAACAGAAATAAATGTTTAATGATAACGTTCAGAATACATTCTCTGTACAATGACGTCAGTTTATATGTTTCATGATGAATGCTAATGAGAGAAAGTGGATGTACTGACTGGCCACAAGAAACATTGAAAAAGTTATGCAGTATGTTATCAGTATATTTTGCCAGCGGGAGTAGGAAAATCTATGAATTTTTGACATAATTTCCAAGTATGTGTAGCTAGTATGACCAGAAAAAACACTTTTTTGTGGGTTTGAGTCCTGAAAAGAGCAAAAGTATAGAACTTGTTCTTTTTTCTCAAGTACAAGACCGGTATATAGAGGCAAGTTATTGATTTATTTACCATTGTAATGATGTAGTGGAAATGTCTATATTGACATATTCTCAAGAGTGTACTGAACCACGATCTTTGATGATTTTTAATGAAATCGAGAAGGGTAAAATATTAATCACTAATTACTTGAGAAATAAATTGGTGTTCTGTTTTGATATAAATTAAGTTTCCAATATGAGGCTATTTGACAATAGCTCAAATTTGTTTCCATCGCCTTTATTACCAGATAACTAGTTTCAATGAACACAGGGTCATCATTTTCACATCATTTTTACATACAAAAATCACAGTGTTCATCTTGTGGACATCACTCTACTCGATATTACAGATAATTTTATGCTAGTGTAGTTATATGGTAATAAATGTGGTGAACGTGAATTTGAGATCTGGGCAAATAGCTTCATGGTGGAAGCTTTTTACATAAAAATTATATTTATCGTCTACTTGAGTGTGCTAAGTCAGGTACAACTGAAACTTAAAAAAAATTAGTTTGACATGTCTTCAGAAAAGAGAGAAATTGCTTCGTATGATACCAATGAAATTGTATAAAATTTCTATTCAGATGAAGTGTATCTGAAACTAAGGGATTCTCAATTGTATAGGTGGAATTCATTTAGAGCACAAAAAGTGGACTGATTGAAATGTTGCAAATGTTGATCTACCTCTTAGGAATACAAAGTATATGCCGCAAAGTGCAAGCAAGAAAAGACTGAGTTTTTAGTAGCTTTATGACACAAAAGACTATATGAAAAATGCAAGTTTTCACAAATTTGTTCCTGCTGTTTCTAAACAGCCAATTATTGTGATTTGTAGAATTGTAGATTTTTCAAATAAATGTTTATTTTTAAGTTATTTTACTCTTCCTGACTTTTCCACCATGGTATTTTGTTATTCCTTTCAAAATGTACCCTATTTGGCTCCGGCCAGTATACCATACAAATAATTGTTGTTTGAAAAACAATTAAGAATTTGGTGTCTGTTTATTTGCACATGCCCAAAACAACAGACTCTTTGGGATGCTATAGCTGATGTAGCTGGGGCATTTTCATCTCAGCTGCCGGTAGTTGGTGTAATCATTCAACATAGACACATAAAAATTTGTGGTGGGGCTGGGACTCAAACCAGAGCCTCCTGACAGTAGTGATAAGCCTTACATGACCCCATCACATGGCCTTCACACACCTACAAAGGACTATCCAAGCACATACCCTGTCCTACCCAAATTCGTTGATGAAATATTAAATGCTCTCAATAGTTGACATCACTCATTGGAATTTTTTGTGATCTCTCAAAGGCTTTCGATTGTGTAAATTATGGAATTGATCTAGATAAGCTAAAGCATTGTGCAATTAGAGGAGCAGTGCACAGATGGTTTAATTCATACTTAACTGGAAGAGTTCAGAAAACTGAAGTAAGTGGTGCAGATAAACTGAAAAAAAAAAAAAAATCAGCTTATTCCTCAAATTGAGGAGCTATCGAGAAGGGGTTCCCACAGGGTTTGGTCTTAGGTCCTTCACTGTTCTTGATATATAGTAATGACTTGTCATTCTATATTCACGAAGAAAGAAAGCTAGTTCTTTTTGTTGATGAGACAAGTATAGTAATGACACCCAAAGTAACTGATAAAATTGTAAATAATGTATTTCAGAAAATTATTAAGTGGTTCTCTGCAAATGAGCTCTAACTTAATTTTGATACAAACAGTATACAATATGGTAAAGGGCATGACACTATTAATAAATATAGTTTGTGAACAGAAATCTAGAGCTAGGGTAGAATATTCAAAGGTTTCAGATGTGTTCATTGATGAGACATTGAATTGGAAGCAACACATTGAAGATCTAGTGAAACAGTGTTCAGCAACTCATGCAATTAGGGTTATTGCAAATTATGGTGACATCTCAGAGAATGAACTTAATATGCCTATTTTCATTCACTGTTCTCATATGGCAATTTGTTTAGGGGTAATTCGTCATTGAGTAAAAAAGTATTCAGTGTACAAAAGAGTTTTATTAGAATAATTTCTGAAGTCCGCCCAAGATCATCCTGCAGATACTTAATGGTCTAGGAAACTTCACAATAGCCTCATAATATATTTTGTTATTAATAATCCAACCCAATTCAAAAGCAATAGCAGTGTGCAGAGCTACAAAACTAGCAGAAATGATGATCTACACTATTTAAGGTTAAATCTAAGTCTGGCACAGAAGAGGGTGAATTACGCTGGCACAAAAGGCTTTGATCACTACCTAATAACATCAAATGGCAGAAAGATATCAAACTAGCATTTAAAACCAGACAGAAAGAATTGATGAATGACGACTCCTTCTACTCAGTAAATGAATTTATACTTAGAAATTAGTAATTTTAGAACAGCAAAAAATGGTTTGACATGTAATGTTATCTTTCACTGAACTAACACAATCCGTCCCAGTATGAAATATATCGTATTCATGATCTATGGAACAAAGATCAATCTAATTTAATCACAAATGTCCTACTTTGACAATTATACTCACTCAAATACACAAACTATTCCCTGAAGAAACAAGGAACTTGCATTCATGTGTTATGGCACAACTACAGAAAAATAAGGTATGTTTCGCATTTCAGGTAAGTTTCAGCAGCAAATTATGCCCTCGAAGCTAGGTTACACTGTGTAGTTAATTTGTACAGAGGTTTAACGAATTTCTTAAAGTTACTTAAGGGATCTTGGTCATTTGGTTGTACATAAACAATTTTCATGCTTTGTGTGTACTCGTGGATAGGCCTGCTTATTAGTTACAATACACACTGAGTCCCATTCAGTTCATAAGTTCTGTTAAGCTAGGACCTGAGAAATTTTAATCTTTTTTTTTTATTTATTTTATTTATTTTTTTTTTTTAATTTTTATAGAATCCACACTATTCTGACATACAGTGAGTTCCTTCAAAATGTTCAGATGTTTATAAATCTATGGGATGTACCTAATGAGGTTTCAAATTACTTCAACCAACCTCAACTACCAAAGGAAAAAATACACACCTATGCCCGAGGGAGGACTCAAACTTCCGACGAGGAGGAAGGCAACCGCATTTTCCACACCAATGCGCCTTAGAGCACTGAGCCAATCCACCGCGACTAGTGAGCTCCTTGTAAATTCACTTTCATCTAGCTTGAAAAGAAGACATTTTATTTAATAATTGCGAAAATATTTGCTGTATTTTGTTACAAATTTTAGAAGATATTTTAAAACTATTTTGTGATTAACTATAAGAATCACAATCATGCACTTCGATGGCAATCACAATTAGTAATATGCGAGAACACTCGTGTCATCATCATCATCATCATCAGAGACTGATTATGCCTCTCAGCGTTCAGTCTTGACCATAGTCCCCCTAATAAAATTCCTCCATGATGTAAAGGTGAAATAAAAAAATTACAAGCGACTAAGGACCCCACCCCATAACCATATACATTTGACATTAAGAATCCCCATGCAAGGGCGCCCATATGATAGTTTGTAGGAGGGGGGCGGGCATGCCCTGATCGATTCGGGTATTTTTAATATTTTGGAAAACTAATTGCAAGTAGCCGTCCAAAAGATCCAATTTTGGCCCTGTTACAAATGTATGTGTTACTAAAACACCAGGTCACAGTACTCACCCTACTATAAAAAAATCCGGTTTCCGTGTCCTGAAATGTTTGTTACAGGTGGCGTATATGATGGCTTACAGGGGCAATAAAAATTACATATCAATATTTCGCGTGATTATTGACAGAATTTAAAAATTTTAAATGCTCTCACAATACCTTCAGTAAGAGGTAAAATCTTGTGTGTTACCCGATGAGACACACATTACAATTACAAACTGTATCATCGTCTTAAAGCTGAAAGAAATCAAATATTTCGATTTTGCACATCCACTATTCGAAAATGGTAACACTTGGTGACCTTCAACATAATTTCATACATATACTGCAATTGTTATCGCTGGCCTTCCTCCCCTGTGAAATAATAATTCTGAATTTAAAAAAAAATATAGCTTACTAAATTTTCGCTGTTCATGCAGTCAAACTGCAGCATCCACCATGACGCTGTAACTTATTACTTCGTAACTATTAACACAGTGCATGGAGTATCTACATATAGCACTGAATACACCAACAAACATTACAGTGCGGCACATAGTTAAGGAAGAAGGACGTGACACATACATAAACGCCTCAAAAACTACCTTTTGTTTACATTGGCATGCAGTAAAACTCACTATCATCTGTGACGTTTTAATTTATCATTTCTTTACTACTAAAAGATAAACGCAACTTACTTTGCAATTGGTATATGTAAACGTATACCTGCATGCACCTGATCTGTCATTTCTAACATGATCGAACGGTATTCCAAAAGAAAAGCGAGCCGAAAGTGTAGCTGCCATTGCCATTTCCATAAAGAAACAACTAAAACAAACCAGACTTGCTGGGAATATGTCAGTGACAGGATTCTGCACGCAGAGATGAAGCTAAAGGGTAAATTTGTGGTTATTGTTGTTGCCTATTCATCAAATGGCGATGCTGATATAGCTAAAATGATTTCTTCTACACCGACTGGGTAGCTAGCACCCACCTACTTAGGGAGATATGACCATCCCAATAAAATAAGAGAAATCAGATTGAAAACGGAACGATTTAGGTGTTCTTTCTTCCCGCGCTCTATTAGAGAATAGAACGGTAGAGAAAAGTTATGAAAGTGGTTAATACACCCTCTGCCAGGCACTTAAATGTGATTTGCAGAATATCTATGTAGATGTAGGTGTAGAATTGTCAAGATGTATTGAAAATATAGGGAATGACAAAGAAACAGTTTTACTAGGAGGCCTAAATGCAATAATGGGCTGGAAAGCCAATGACAACATAGTGGGAAGATACCATAAATAATAATGGCGAAATGTTGACAGACTTCTGCCTGCAAAATGAGAATTCGGAATGTCTTGTTCAAGCATAAGCTCATCCATAAATGCACATGGACCAATAGAAGTTTTAATCTCAAATCCGTTATAGACTATATCATAATTAAGCAAACAAGAAAGTTAGCATTTATGTAATTGCCATGTTATTTCTAATTCACAGCATTATCTATTGTACGTTTACACAAAACAGTGTGTTAAAAAACGGTACAAGTAGTATAATGACGGGGGTACTGGAACAGTGAGATACGCCTGTCGACGATAATGTCATCGACACCAGGTTACCCCCCCCCTTCCCCCCAATCGCGCTCAGCCAATTGCCGGACCGCAGATCAAAGGATCTGCCACACTCGGACAATAGGGCAGTTGAGGATGATTGACAGGTTACACGTATTTGCACTTAACACTTGCAAGTAAACAACACCAGCCTCCACCCCACGGTGCCCCCGCCAGACAGGCGGCACCTCCGACAGGTCCAGACCAGACTGACGCCACCCCCCCCCCCCCCGAGCCACGCACCTGGCGGACATGCCGCCCCAAGCCGCTGGGGAACAGGACCCGCCTCCGAAGTGAAGGTTGCGATCTAATATTAGATTTGCATATCAAATTAACCGCCGCAGCCGCAGCCGCAGCCGCAGCCGCAGCCGCCGCCACAAGTTCCGTACTTACGAACGTTGTTATGTGCAGGTTGCAATCCGTAGTTACTCAGTCTGTTTATGTTTCGTAAATGTTCGGAGTGACACCTTACAGTCTAATCATCTTTATACATAAAAGGAAGTGTCCAGATTGACTGATTGACTCATCATCGCCCAGCCAAAACCACTAAAGATAGAAACTTGAAATTTGTGGAGGGTGTTGATCTTACGCTGTAGGCGTCATTTAAGATTTTTCGATATTCCTTCCGTAAGGGGGTGAAATAGGGGATGAAACGTTTTTTTGAAAATACGTAGCTATTTAGGCAATTTTGAAGCTAGAACTACAAAATTTCGGATTTTAATTCAGGGTTCGAATTTAAAAGATATGTATATCAAATTTTGAAGTTACAGAGTAACCTGTCCTGTGATGAACGAATGTTCACAGTCAGAATGTCCGATAGTAACGACTGTGAACATTCGTTCATCACAGGATAGGTTATTCTGTAACATAAAAATTTGATCTGAAGATGGGCAGCTGTCCCGAAACCGGTCATCTTTTAGAAAATATAAGCGATCTGGAGACGGATATGCAAGAATTTTATTCATATAACGATCGCAGTAACTCCCTGGAGACTAATAAGTCTTGCTTTGATAAAAGATATGTGTTTCGGCATTTTTTGAAATTCGACAAATAAGGGGATAAAATAGGTGATGGAAAAAATTGATTTTCAAAAATATGTTGCTGTTAACCCAAATTTAAAGCTATAACTACGAAACTTCGGATATGGAATCTTGGTCAGGATTAAAAATCCATGATTTTTAGTAGTTTTGGAAGTTCAACAAGTAAGAGGGTTAAATAGAGGATCAAAAATTCTTTTTGAAAACACGTTGCTATTGATAGAATTTTGAAGCTAGAGCTGCAGAAACTGATATTTATATAGTTGGTTAGACGTTAAAAAATACGTGTTTTTGTAAATTCAACCATAAACGGGGTTAAATTGGAGAGGGGGTGTTTTTCGAAAATTTGTTGCTACGTAGGCAATTTTGAAGTTAGAACTACAAATTTTCTGATTTGGCTTCGGGGTTCGAATTTAAAAGACACGTGTTTCGGCATTTTTTGGAAATTCGAACAATAAGGGGGTGAATTACGAGATGCAAAAATTGATTTTCAAATATATGGTGCTGATAACTCAAATTTCAAGCTATAATTACGAAACTTGAGATATGGATTCTTCATCAGGATTAAAAAGAAACAACTGGTGCAGACCAACCAGCCTAAACATGCGAAGCAGCGGGGGTTCAGCTAGTTATGCTATATACAGGGTGTTTCACTAATTGTTTCACTAATTATGATTGCCTCTGTAACTTATAGAACAATAGGTGACGGGAAATTTTAATGTGGTAGGTCAATACAAGAAATGTTTCACTTTCTGCAAAGCTATGAACTTAGTTTATTGTATCATTTTCCAAAGAGTTACACCACAAAGATATAATTTTTTAAATGGAACAATAGTTTTTTTCTATCGTGCATTGGATTCGTTGAAACCAGCTGCGTCCAAATCAATTTAAACTACATTCCTATCACTGTTAGTTTGGGAGCTACAACCCTTCAAAGTTTAGGGGGCGGAGGCTGCGATAGCGTAGCTGACTGGCTGGTGGTCATGAGACAGTGGGCCGTGCCCCAGGGGATAGCCAGTCGGCCAATAAGCCACTCGGTCCCCGGAACTTTGAAGGCTTGTAGCTCCCAAACTAACAGTGATAGGAATGTAGTTTAAATTGATTTGGACGCAGCTGGTTTAAACGATTCCAATGCACGATAGAAAACACTATTGTTCCATTCAAAAAATTATATCTTTGTGGTGTAACTCTTTGGAAAATGATACAATAAACTAAGTTCATAGCTTTGCAGAGAGTGTAACATTTCTTGTGTTGACCTACCGCATTAAAATTTCCCGTCACCTATTATTTCAAAGTTACAGAGACAAACACACTTAGTGAAACACCCTGTATGTTCGGAGTTATGCCTTAAGAGAAAAAATACCACATACCGCACATCTCACGTCAATTTAATTGTAACAACCTACTATTATTCTTTTTTTAAATCACTAACAAGGGCAACTGCCTCCAGAAGTAAGCACTTGTGTGAGCACAGCCCCCGCCCCCGCAATCGCTCCCACCTCCACCCCACGAAAAGCCATAAAGATTACCGACCCGGTCCGGGACTCAAACCCGCGCCCCTAGATTTTTTTTTTTTTACTTGTTATTACTTATAGACGTACACCAACATTGGAAAGAAGAAAAGGAGTCTATTACTATTGCGTACGTCGGGCAGTACAATTACCTGGAATAACACGAGAGTTCGTTGAACAAATCGATCCTGCTAGCAGCCAGACCATCCATCACAGCTCCCAATTATTGTTTTTAGACGTCTACACGTTAAAATGTTTTACTATATTCCATTTAAGTAATCACAGTTCCTTTCTACCACTTCCAAACAAGATACTTAGCTTTTCAACATTACGATGTATGGGGGTTCTGCTCGCTGCAACATTATTCTCCTGGGGCGTCGTGGTAGAAATAAATACTCGATATGTACAATTTTTCACTTCTTCTATAATTTGAAACCAAACTGCTTCTCCACCAAAACACTACAACTTCATACTTGCGTACAACAACAACAACAACAACAACAACACAGACTGACATAGATTCCAAAGCACTTTGCGAAAGCCAGAACTCGAACCCCACACGCAAAGCGGTGAGGCAAATATATAACATCGACAATAATGACCTTACAGTATGCATTGTTCATAACAATTGAATATACTAATTTACAATTAACAAACACACAAAGAAAACATTTCATGTACACAAAAATAATCACAATATAAAATGAAAACTATACATACAATAATTTTAAATGATACATTTCTTTTAGATTAGATTAGATTAGATTAGATTAATACTTGTTCCATAGATCATGAATACGACACTTCGTAATGATGTGGAACGTGTCAGTTAAATGAAGTGTGTCTATACATAATATTACATGACACTCAATATTTGAATTTTTTTATTTTTTTCATTTTTTTTTATTTTTATTTTTTTTTACTTTTATTTTTTATATTTTTTAAGTTTTTCCTAAAGTACTAACTTTTATCTAGAAATTCATCTAATGTGTAGAAGGAATTGCCATTCAGAAATTCTCTTAATTTATTTTTAAATGCTAGTTGGCTATCTGTCAGAATTTTGATACTACTAGGTAAGTGACCAAAGACTTTTGTGGCAGAATAATTGACCCCTTTCTGTGACAGAGCTAAATTTAACCTTGAATAGTGTATGTCACCCTTTCTCCTAGTGTTGTAGCTATGCACACTGCTGTTACATTTGAATTCAGATGGATTGTTAATAACAAATTTCATAAGTGAATATATATATTGTAAAGCTACTGTAAGGATTCCTAGATCCTTAAACAAATGTCTGCAGGATGATCTTGGGTGGGCTCCAGCAATTATTCTGATGACCCGCTTTTGGGCAATGAATACCTTCTTACTAAATGATGAATTGCCCCAGAATATGATGCCATAAGAAAGCAGAGAATGAAAATAGGCATAGTATGCTAGTTTACTGAGTTGTACATCACCAAAGTTTGCAATCACCCTAATAGCATAAGTAGCTGAGCTCAAACGTTTCAGCAGATCTTCAATGTGTTTCTTCCAATTTAACCCCTCATCAATGCATAAACCTAAAAATTTTGAATATTCTACCTTAGCTATAGATTTCTGGTTGAAGTCAATATTAATTAATGGTGTGATGCCATTTATTGTGTGAAACTGAATATACTGTGTTTTTTCAAAATTTAAAGAGAGTCCATTTACAGAGAACCACCTAATAATTCTCTGAAATACTTCATTGACAATTTCATCAGTTAATTCCTGTGATTCGGGTGTGATAGCGATACTGGTATCATCAGCAAAGAGAACTAGCTTGGCATCTTTATGAATATAGAAAGGCAAATCATTAATATATATTAAGAACAGCAAAGGTCCCAGTACCGAACCCTGTGGCACCCCATGCTTGATAGTTCCCCAGTTTGAGGACTCGGCTGTTTTTTGTATATTATGTGAATTACTTATATCAACTTTCTGAACTCTTCCAGTTAGGTATGATTTAAACCATTTGTGCACTTTCCCACTCATACCACAGTACTTAAGCTTATCTAGAAGAATTCTATGGTTAACACAATCAAAGGCCTTTGATAGATCACAAAAAATCCCAACGGGTGATTTACGGTTATCCAGAGCATTTAATATTTCATTAGTGAATTGAAATCTCCGATCTTGCTGTTTGACAACAAAGTGCGATGTTAAATGTCAATTAATTTACATCTTACATGTTCCTAACATATACTGAACTATCAAATATATTGTCAATTCTGAAACTAGGTTTAAAACCTCACGTCAGTCAATATAGACAAAGAATTACAATATTGAATTTCGACTATTACATTAACACAATTAGCTGGTCAATACAACTTGTTTATGAGCCTAACCTATATACAATGCTATTTATTTTCATGGCTTTATGTTTTACATACGTTTGTACCCTTCGTCTGTCTATTTATTAAAATAATGTACAATGACAAAAGTATTGTTTATGTCTGGAAACAACTTATACAAATCTCTTAATTAATGAAATCTAATCACTTGTTTCGATCACAGTATCACCGAGACACTGTCCTACACTGATTCCTAGAATGGCTATTTCGTTTGTAACTTCACACGCAAAATATATCACTATTACACCACACGATTCCGGGTCCGACGTAGACGGTATCGTACAATAAGACTGAGATGAGAGGGCCAGCAGTATCGTCACAACGTGTTAAGAGTAATTTGAGTACAGCTCAACCTCCATTGCGACCACAAACACACAGTGTTCTCTCGGCAAGCTACATAAAACGTTTCTATAAACATATGCTAAATGTTTAAACAGAAATATCATAACATTTTTATTATTTTAAGCAGTGTCTCTCCAAGCTCTTCACATAGACTTTGTATACAACAGCCGACAGACATGTTTAATAATAGCGCACATTGGATAATCAACGGGTTGTATCGGTAACGAACGCCACTAACTTATATATCCATCTTAACAAATACTCGGTCGATGTCCAGATTATTTAAAAACAATTCTAACCATACCAAAAAATTTGGAACTACCCAAAAGAAAATAAACGGTCCTTTTCGGAATTCGACCGCAACCTTAGATCTATAAGTAAAATAAATGTATCTCTTCATTTAGACGATGCAAGCAACAGCCATCGAACGGAATGTAACACTAACAAACGCTAGAAACTTCTATGTCAACCACTCTTTCGATAAAACAACAACAACAGCAGCAGCAGAAGACGACGTATTGTTTATACAAAAATTCCAATTTACTGGTGGAAATGACGAAGATTGGTAATGACATCTAGCACAACGTCTGCATAGAAACTAATGATTTCCAACACATAAGGCATTTTACCGAACTTAACGAATGCCGCTCTGTCAGTCAGCACCAGACTGTTAGGATTGCGTCTAAATATACATCTGCAAGCACCGTCAACAGTCGTCCAGAACGCAGAGCGCTCTCTCGGCAGGCTACATAAAAGAAACATATGCTAAATCTTTAAACAAATTCTCTCAAAAACACCTAAGTCACATCTCCAAGTGATCAAAACCTTCTACGCAAGACCTCTGCAGATGCACCACTCTGACAAGGATAGCGCGCATTGCATTTATTTAATGGAGCTGAGCCATGCCGAGAGATCCGAAATTTAACACACTCTCTCTCTCTCTTTAGCGATCTTGCCCTGTTACGTTTCCTTAGATCGAGGTATAGATGCGCCTTCCGAGAATTCGGGTACTTCAATTTTACCTCTTATTTCCTTGCTACAGCAGTATACATCTTCTTGCGTATACCCATCTTAGAAATCTCTATGTCCTGTTACGATGCAAACTAAATTTATCTGACGCAGGTCAAACACCGATATTCCAGCGCCTCAGAAGACATTTAAACCCTATTGTGCAACAGAGAGTCGAAATAAAAAAAAAAATAAAAAAAAGTGAAATAATTTACCGATTTCCGACCGTCTTCACTAAAACTTTTCTTTTTTCTCGAAAGCACTGACCTAATAAGACCCTTCTTCGAAAAGCCACCCGACAATACAGCAACCTCAGAACCGAGGTAGTACTTCGCCTACCCAATGCAACACTGATTTTCAATTCTGTAGAACAAGTTCGACCCGCCCTATACCCACAAAATTCCTACTCCAAGTTCCTTTCTTGTGATCTCTTTTATCGTTCCACTAAACCGAACTCGGATTTATTTTTTTAATTACAAGTAGACGTCTACCGCCAACGAAGATGACTAGAACACTAACCTACACACCGCAACACCTGATCCTACATATAATAAGAAGTGTCTACACTTTTTCGTTACAGTACAACTGAGTACATGCAACGTAATGTCCGCAAACACTTATATCGCACCCAACGCCCGCATACATCGATCATAACCTGCTCTCTAAGGGATGGATGGGAGTCACACACAATACAGGGCCGCACTTTGTAAATATTGGCTATCCCCGTTTCCGATCTAGGCCGTAAGTGTATATTGCAACCTCCAGTCTGGTAATGCCAAACGAAGAGATAAAAGTATCCCGCAAACGCCTGTTATTAAATAGATAAGGTGATTCGACAAATAAATGTATTCGTCGGCAATCGATTCCAACTGCCCTATACAGCCCTTCACCTTCTCTCCGTGACGAACTTGTCGAATTTACTACGCATGTATAAGTTAAAAGATCAGCAATAATGCTAAATCGACTTCTTTAGAGGTCTATCGCATCACAACAACGTCCACAAATGGAAACACACTGCATCGCATATTTCAAACACTTTTTCCGACTCTTATGATACCCACAGCTACGTATGGAACACTAGGTTATGCACTAAACGACCGCTTGTTAACTGTGGTTATTCCATCCGTTTTTAGCTCTGCAAATGGCTGCTCCATCACCCAGTCCTCAACATTTGGATAAAATGTAGCCCTTCTCCAAACGAGAATGCAAAACGTTTGTCGTGTTTTCCGCTAATTTCGGTCAATACAACGGGCTGTTTAATGTAAAAGCAAATATTTTTTAAGACGTAGCCTCCTTTAAAGCCAAAGTCTTCGCCTTATAAACCAGTCTTCGTTTACCCTTCTTCTTAGGACTTGTGGAATAATGTAGGCGATATCTACATCTGTGGAGAATAAAGCCCTGGAATGCTAAAATATGCCTTTATATAGCGCCTTGGTGTGCCTCGGTTGCACAGTGGTAGAGTGCCAGACTAAAAATCCAAAGGTCGCGGGTTCGATCCCCGCCGTGTCCCAGGATTTTTATCTGTCACTTTCCACTTCTTTCCCCTCTGGCAGTATTGCTCATGTGAAAAAATACCGAGTAGCACCGTGGTTCGGAATCCACGTAAAACTGTAGGTCCCCCTATAACTGGCTAAGTCAGTTCCAAGGTCGGAGGAAGGCAACGGCATACCACCTCCAAACAGGACCGTGCCTAGTACAGCACTGTGGTGCTCAAACCAATCTTCGGATTGTTGACTGCTTTACCTTTTTATAGCTCCTTGCTCGACTCTCCAAGTAATTTACAGGTAGACAGTTGAAACTAAAACATAGCGTATAAACTTTTATGGGTCCGAGAGAGCAGTCAATTTTCGGGTACTCTTAATGCCCAAGTAATCAAATTGCAGAATAACTGATCTCTAAAAGCGTATGTTAGCCGGGACCATATGAATGGGAGCGATGCACAGTACAACGACGCACTTTGTAAATACCGTATCTTCTCTTTTAGAACACTTAAACAATCGTCTTCCACAGACCCATAACCACAATCCTCCATCCTGGTAATGCCATCTTCTCGACCCAGCGAAAAAATAAAAGTCCTCATAATCGCCTGTCTGGACGCTTTATAAAATCGGTATTGTAGCTACCAATAACTGTACTTACACCAGGGCTCGTGATTTGTCAAATTTTTATTTATTTTGATTCTACAATTCGACTCCAACCACGTTAAGCAATCATTTCCATTTGTCTTGTCGTCGCCCGCAACCACGTTGCTGTCGCTCCTTCAATCCGAAAGTCATGCTCTCGGTTTAAAAAAATCCTTTCGAAATCTTGTGTGTTGTCCAAATCCAGGAGATAGAAGCCATCTACACGCAGATGCTGTAGTATATATGGGAGCTCCGCCATTAAAACATCCATTAGTTGCACTTTATAATACGTATACCCACGGGACGTACATATCTTCCCCTGTATTCCACAAAGTAGCCACAAGTAGTAACTTCGTCTTATCTCCAGCGTTTGCAGTATCGAACTTGCTGAATTTACTACGCAAGTAGATCCGCACATCTATAACAGTACCTCACCACACACGCACTCCATTGGCTACAACTAGCACACTTTAAGTTACCAAACTATAGGAGTTTTATAAAACACGTTGATTTTCGACGAAAGTATTATGATTTACCACAGCAGGCATCTCCGCTACATAACATAATGGACAAAATGTTCAAATGTTTGTACACCTTATGGGACTTAACTACGGGGTCATCAGTCCCTAAACCTACAAACCACTTATGAACTAGCTAAGACTAAGGACGGCACAATATCCATGCCCGAGGGGGGATTCGAACCCCCGACCGTAGTGGCTGTGCAGACCGTGACTGGAGCGCCTCAGTCCCCTCGGCCACCGCGGCCGGCCATAATGGACACCAGCCGTAAAGTAGACAACACCAGCACACGATTAAACAGGCGATGCTTCGACGAAAGATCACTGCAAAGTTTATTTTACAACCATCATAGTCGGCTTCTTTAGAGCTCTACCGCGACGTGTATTTAGAGTATATTAACACTTTTTACTTAAATTCCATCCCGTCTAGCCAACAGCACTCTCTGTAAGCGCCAAACATTTCCAACACAGTAACAGAACTACACCTGCAGTCAACACTAACCTACAACAAACGGATCTAGCCATTCCAACTCGTTTTTTTTTTTTTTTTTTTTTTTTTTTTTTTTTTTTTTTTTTCACCCAACTAGCATGCTGAAAGCTCTGTATACGTTCGTAACAACCTCCAAACGCAACCCAAGCAAGGCTATCCTTACAGTCGTCACTAACACAATACCAACTCTAACTTCCTCCACATACACTCCGCATAAACAAGTTACCACAGACGGTGTTATAACCGCGATCAGTAACAGACGAGATCTCCCAGATACAGCGCATTTTAATAGTTTCGATCTCTCCCACCCAATAACTACATTGTTTGCTTGACCCGTCCCAAACATCCAACCACAACTTTGTTTCCAATGCATAGCCCGGCAGACAATATTTCTGGAACGCTTTCTATCAGTCAATAGACTACATACCACGCGCGTTAAATTGCAGTCGCGCACAAACCACCATCGTATTCCACTCCTTCTAACAAATTATTACTCTCGATAAACATCTGTAACACAGTGTAAAAATGATCGACGTACACGCACAGGACAGCTAACAAGAAAAGATCTAGATCAAAGCCAAGTTCTTATAATCCTTACAAGCAGCAACGCAAAATAGTCTACACCATTTCGAACTAATACAACACCCGATTTTTTTTATCTGTCTTCAAGAGTAATCCTTTAGAGACTAAACGTAGGTAACTAATCCTGTTTAAGTTATCTTACTCGATGCTTATCGACCAAAGAACATTAATTTACCACTGCAATCATCTCCGATACGCTACCGAGAGACATCCGTTCGTAAACACAGCTAAAAGAAGATATAAATACTCCACATCCATAGCACATAACCATGTTACTAAGTATCTATATGCATTTCCACAATTGTGGATCACATCTGCGTTGCATCAATCGCACGACTAAACAGTTCGAAATAGGTATTTCGCGCAAGCTAGCATGCATACTCACATTCCATGCTATTTCTGGTTGCAGGCGAGTGCGGACCTGTTGACTCTTCGCAGACTCCGGTTTGGAGCGTGTACGTCTTATACATATAAACATACCAGTCGACGCTCGTCCTTGACCTGGAGAAGTTATCGGTTTAATTTTTCCTGGCCGCACTAGACTCCGAATACACGAGAGCTATTTTTACGAAGATAGAATTACGTTGATTGTAACAACAGACATAAAAATAAAAAAGAAACGATCGAAATGCCACAGCTATACCATAGCTCTTAATACACCATCAGCCCAATAAAGACAGCCTTCACAGCCTATAAAGAGACAACCGCAGACATGCGTATTACCGACAAATACTGCAACATTTCCTCGCAGCTGACACAAATGATGTTTTTACCGTACGAGATGACTACAGCAGTCGTTATAACTTTTATACGCAGATACATATACAGACAGTAGGATGAGCGCTAATTTTCGATGTAGCTATTACAGAAACAAAACAGTTTTTTTTTTTAGAAAATCGATGAGAAGAAGAACGAAATTTATACATAATGAACCATTGTGCAATAAGTCAAACCCCACTCCATACAGCAATGTACCGAGCAACATGGATTTGAACGGTCGCTTTGCTTAGCTGTAGAATAGAACAACACAGAATTACACCTCCCTAACAGATACTTTACCGAGCGAATTACTGTTCTCTGACAACAAGCAACCTGTCTTCTGGTATCTTCTCCTAGGCCCTGTAAGACCAAAACGTTCTACTCGAAAAACTATAAGTCTTTACAACAATTAACTTTTGCAGGTACAAACTATTGCAGAATTTAGATATGGGATTACAACCCTTTTTAGGTCAAAATTAGCCACTGATCGGAGAAATTCAAATCAAAACCACTGGTTGCCTAGTAAGACACCTAGATGTTATTCGAAAAATGCTTTTTGGGTGATCATTCTATACAAAGAACCATTTAAAATTAAAATAAAAAAAAACAGCACGTTATTGTACAACTATTTAACCGTAACCACTTCTTCTTGTACTCGGTGGATGTCCAAATGCGGCTCATACTAAGCAAAACCTGGGAGATGCGTTCATCCTATACTAATCCTCTCGCACAACAGAACCAGTACCTTTAATCTCATGCTTTCGTTGAATTTTTATTAAGCTAGTAAATAAGAACACAAGTTTTACAGCACAAAACGTATTACATTTAGCATACATGTTTACATACAGGATACAAGGCTATATATATATATATATATATTCATTCTCCACACCGAGAAGTGGAGCAGACTGTTTGAGGTCCAACCCGCAAGGAGTCGCAGTTCTGTTCACCCAATTATCAGACAAGCTGATATATATACACTACTGACCATTAAAATTGCTACACCAAGAAGAAATGCAGATGATAAACGGGTATTCACTAGACAAATACATTGTACTAGAGCTCACTTGTGATTACATTTTCACGCAATTTGGGTGCATAGATCCTGAGAAATCAGTACCCAGAACAACCACCTCTGCCCGTAATAACGGCCTTGATACGCCTGGGCATTGAGTCAAACAGAGCTTGGATGGCGTGTACAGATACAGATGCCCATGCAGCTTCAACACGATACCACAGTTCATCAAGAGTAGTGACTGGCGTATTGTGACGAGTCAGTTCCTCGGCCACCATTGACCAGACGTTTTCAGTTGGTGGGAGATCTGGAGAATGTGCTGGTCAGGGCAGCAGTCGAACATTTTCCGTATCCAGAAAGGCCCGTACAGGAACTGCAACATGTGGTCGTCCATTGCCCTGCTGAAATGTAGGGTTTCGCAGGCATCGAATGGAGGGTAGAGCCACGGGTCGCAACACATCTGAAATGTAACGTCCACAGTTCACAGTGCCGTCGATGCGAACAAGAGGTGACCGAGACGTGTAACTAGTGGCACTCCATACCATCACGCCGGGTGATGCGCCAGTACGGCGATGACGAATACACGCTTCCAATGAGTGTTCACCGCAATGTCGCCAAACACGAATGCGACCATCATGATGCTGTAAACAGAACCTGGATTCATCCAAAAAACGGCGTTTTGCCATTCATCCACACAGGTTTGTCGTTGCGTACATCATCGCAGACGCTCCTGTGATGCAGCGTCAAGGGTAACCGCAGCCATGGTCTGTGAGCTGATAGTCCATACTGCTGCAAACGTCGTCGAACTGTTCGTGCAGAAGATTGTTGTTTTGCAAACATCCCCATCTGTTGACTCAGAGATCGAGATGTGGCTGCATGATCCGTTACAGCCAAGCGGATAAGATGCCTGCCATCTCGACTGCTAGTGATACGAGGCCGTTGGGATCCAGCACGGCGTTCCGTATTGCCCTCCTGAACCCACCGATTCCATATTCTGCTAACAGTCATTGGATCACGACCAATGAGAGCAGCAATGTCGCGATACGATAAACCGCAATCGCGATGGGCTACAATCCGACTTTTATCAAAGTCGGAAACATGATGGTACGCATTTTTCCTGCCTTCACGAGGCATCACAACAACGTTTCACCAGGCAACGCCGGTCAATTGCTGCTTGTGTATGAAAAATCGACTGGAAACTTTCCTCATGTCAGCACGTTGTAGGTGTCGCCACCGGCGCCAACCTTGTGTGAATTCTCTGAAAAGCGAATCTTTTGTATATCACAGCATCATCTTCCTGTCGGTTAAATTACACGTCTGTAGCACGTCATGTTTGTGGTATAGCAGTTTTAATGGGCATAAATAAATTCCTTTTGGAGAAATCAGGCTGTAAATCATTTCTGGACTTAAAACATTGATGGACGATGCGGTTACGACTACTATTGTGATAATATCTATGTACTCAACACGTAACATCACAATCTAATATGTAGAGTCACGACACTCCCACTGATCGTTGTTATACACTGCGACAGCAGTGCTCCAAGCGGTCGGCAAGCAACATTACTGAATACTGTATTGGATGAGTGTGAATAGTGTCATTTATACTGATATTAACATACTTTTTACTTTAGTTTGGGTATGTAGTGCCATAAAAATAAGTAATAACTTAAAAATAGTTCCACTTTTGTCTTTCTGTAGTTTCCTAAGATCCCTGACAAGCTTATGAAACGGTACATTACAGTTATCTTGTAAGCTACATTTTTACCGAATCATTTCATTTCCTGTTACAAATTAGAAATGGCTAGCAAACACCAGATGACCTGCTCTTTGGCGGAAAGACGTCGCTTTTCTACTCAGGAACGTTGAGGTGAAGGAGGACCATAAGAAACTTATATACAATGTAATGACTACAGAGTTTAACGAACCAAATCAGCCACCACAGCTGTAGCTGAAGAAAAGGCATCACAGACGTGGCAATAAAACGGCAAAAGCAATCAAACTGTTTCACGACAAAGATGAAACAAATTCCACAATTGTTGCTACAGCATAACCACAAACGCAAAGAACCTTGAAAACAATGGCTTTTTAAGTTAAAGTAATCACACTGAATGGCATTTGCGCGTGTAAGAAACACGACTAAAGTGTAGAAAGCCGGCCGCGGTGGCCGAGGGGACTGAGGCGCTCCAGTCACGGTCTACGCGGCCACTACGGTCGGGGGTTCGAATCCCCCCTCGGGCATGGATATTTGTGCCGTCCTAGTTCGTAAGTAGTTTGTAAATTTAGGGACTGATGACCCCGTAGTTGAGTCCCATAAGCTTTACAAACATTTGAACATTTGAAAGTGTAGAAATATGGATATCATTAGAGACTATATCGATTTTATAAGCGTCAAAATAATGCCTGTAATGGAAGTACAGGCCACAATAGAAATATAAGTTTCTCTTATGTTTATAGTGCACTTATTTTCAGTGGAATAAGCTGCAAATATACAGATGTTGGTAAGTATTTCTTTATGAATAGTTCGTTGATTATATCACTGACTCAGTGAAGTTAGACCGTTCTTACGTTATTTTTCCCATTATATATGTCTCTTGATAGATTAGATTATATTAAATGTTTGTAAATCCATCGGACCAAACTGCGTGGCCATCAGTCCGTAGCTTACAAACTACTTAAACCTAGGTAAACTAACCTAAGGACAACACACACACCCATGCCCCAGGGAGGACTCGAACCTCCACGGCGAGCAACCGCGCGCTCCGCAGCGAGACGCTTTAGACCGCTAGGCTACTCCACCGCCGCTAATTTAGATTAGATTAGATTAATACTTGTTCCATAGATCATATATACGACATTTCGTAATGATGTGGAACGTGTTAGTTTAGTAAATGTAGTCTATACATGACAATCAATATTTAAAGGATTTTTTATTTACATTTTTCTTTTTTTCTTTTTCTTTTAAGTTTTATCTAAAAATTCATCTATAATGTAGAAGGACTTGCCATTCATAAATTCCTTTAATTTCTTTTTAAATACTAGTTGTCTACCTGTCAGACTTTGGTGCTACTTGGTAAGTGACCGACGACTTTTGTGGCAGTTTAATTCACTCTTTTCTGTGCCAAAGTTAGATCTAGTGTTGTAGCTATGCACACTGCTATTACTTTTGAATTGGATCCGATTGTTAATAACAAATTTCATGAGTGAATATATATATATTGTGAAGCTACAGTGAAGATCCCTAGATCCCTAAATACATGTCTGCAGGATGATCTTGGGTGGGCTCCAGCAATTATTCTGATTACACGCTTTGGTGCAATGAATACTTTTTTACTAAATGTTGAATGCCCCAGAATATGATCTCATATGAAAGCAGTGAATGAAAATAGGCATAATCAGCTAATTTACTGAGATATATATCACCATATTTTACAATGACCCTGATAGCATAAGTAGCTGGACTCAAACGTTTCAGCAGATCTTTAATGTGTTTCTTCCAATTGAATCCCTTGTCAATATAAACACCTAAAGGTTTTGAATATTCTACCTTAGCTACAGATTTCTGTTCAAAGTCTAAATTTATTAATGGTGCCATGCCATTTACTGTATGAAACTGTATATACTGGGTTTTATCAAAGTTTAATGAGAGTCCATATCTAGAGAACCACATAATAATATTCTGAAAGATATCATTTACAATTTCATCAGTTAATTCCTCTGTGTCAGGCGTGATAGCTATTCTTGTATCATCAGCAAAAAGAACTAACTAGCTTAGCATCTTCGTGAATGTAGAATGGCAAGTCATTAATATATATTAAGAACAGCAAAGGACCCAAGACCGAACCTTGTGGGGCCCCATTTTTGGTAACTTCCCAGTTAGAGGAATTAATTATTTCATCTATATCATATGAACTGCTTATTTCAACTTTCTTCAATCTTCCAGTTAAGTATGGTTTAAGCCATTTGTGCACAGTGCCACTCATACCATATAACTTAAGCTTGTCTAGAAGAATCCCATGATTTACACAATCAAAAGCGTTTGAGATTTTACTGATACTTTAAAGCAAAGGCTATAGTCACCATTTCGTCGATTACGAAATAAAATAATTCCAGTAGCAGCTTGTCCACCGTTAGGAGCGCTAGTGTCGTTGCAACTGTCAGTTGTTAACAACTTTCACAGCAGTGAGTGTCGCTACTGTGTATGTCAGACTGTGGTGATATGCTCTCCGACCTTATGTCAACACACAGCCAAACTTATTTGATATTTCAGCGTTTAACTTTGATAAACACATTATTTTTGAACTTTTAGCTCTTTAAACTATTATTTTAAAATATTTTCCATATTTTACATCACCTGTTTATTATCCTTCCCTGCACCAGTTTACGTAAAATCAAGTGGAACTCTCATGCGGTGCCATCTCGCGGGGTTTACTGTGCCCGCATATTCTAGGCTCCTGGTGGTCGGTCGGAGGATTTCTACTTTTCTTATCAAGTTCCTTGTGCGCTTTATTATAAAGCCGTCTATAGTGTCCATATGTGGCTCGTCATGCAACTCTCTCGTTCTGGCCCGTCTAGGGGCTCGTAGCAAGGAGGCAGTTGTGGCTATTCTTGACGCCGGAAGACAGGACTTCCGCCAACGCTGACAACTCTCTCTCTCTCTCTCAAGCACACACACACACACACACACATAAGACAGCGTAGGCTCCTCGGGACACAAACCTACGTTTACTTCTTCGTCTCTCCCTCTGCCAATAAACCCCCACTCTTCTCTACATCCACATCTTCATTGGATAATCTAAAAATCACATTTAAGGGCCTGGCAGAGGGTTCATCGAACCACCTATATACTATTCATCTCCTGTCCCATTCTCGAATAGCGCGCGGAGGGAAAGAACATCTGAATCTCTCCGTCCGAGCTCTGATTTCTCGTATTTTATCCTGATAATCATTTGTACGTATGCAGGTGGCAGTCAACAATATATTTTCGCATTCGGAGGAGAATGTTGGCGAATTGAGTTTCCAAAGTAGCCCACGCCGCAGCGATAAGCGCCGTTGTTGTAATGATTCCCATCCCAGGTTCTGTATCATGTTACACTGTCTTCCTGTATCGTGACAATAGAAGAACTGCCCTTCTTTGGACTCTTTCGATGTCCTACGTCAAACCCACCTGATAAGGATCCCACACTAGGCTGCAATAATCTAAAAATGGACGGACAAGCGTAGTTTATGCAGTCTCTTTAGTAGTTCTGTTGCATGTTTTAAGGGTTCTGCCAATAAAACGCAGTCTCTGGCTCGCCTTTCCGACATTATCTACGTGTTCTTTCCAGTTTAAGTCTGAAGTAATAGTAATTCCTAGGTATTTTGTGGAGTTTACGGCATTCACTTTTGATTGATTTATCTTGTAAACAAGGTAACGGATTTCTTTTCGTAGTCATGTGGACGACTTCACACTTGTCATTATTTAGAGTCAATTTGCAATTGATATCTTATTCAGATCGTCTGCAGTTGGTTTTGATCTTCAGATAATTGTACTAGACGGTAAATGACGGCGTCATCTGCAAACAACCTAAGAGATCTGCTCAGATTTTCTCTCAAATCGATTATGTAAATAAGGAACAGCAGAGGACCAATAACACTACCCTGTGGAACGCCCGATATCACCTCTGTTGTAGTCGATGCCTTAGCATCGATTACTACAAACTGTGTCCTCTCTTATAGGAAATCACCTATCCAGTCACAAATCTGGGGCGATATTCCATAACCACGCAATTTGATTAAAAGCCGAAATCTAGAAATACGGAATCAATTTGTGAGCCCTTGTGCATTGCAATCATCACTTCGTGTAAGTAAAGAACTAGTTGTGTTTCTTTTGAACGATATTTTCTAAATCCGTGTTGACATTAGGTCAATAGATAACTTGAATACAGGATATGTTCCAAAATTCTGCTGCAAATTGACGTTAATGAAATAGACCTATAGTTTAGTGCGTTACTCATGCTGCCTTTCTTGAATATAGGTGTGACCTGTGCAACTTTCCAATCTTTTGGTACAGGTCCTTCTTTGAGAGAGTGGTTGTATATGGCTGTTAAGTAAGGAGCTATCGCTTCAGCATAATCGAATAGAAATCTAATGGGTATACAGGCCGGGCTAGAAGACTTCTTCTTGTTAAGTGATTTAAGTTGCTTCACTACTCCGATGATCTACTTCATCGTTATTCATTTTGCCCTCTGTTCATAATTCGAAATCTGGAATACTGGTTTCGTTTTCTTTGGTGAATGAGATTCGAAAAGCTGTGTTTAGTAACTCTGCTTTAGTAGCGCTGTCATCGGCAGGATCGCCATTACTATCACGTAGTGAAGGTATTGTTTGTGTTTTGCCTCTAGTATATTTGACATATGTTCAAAATTTCTTTGGATTCTCAGTCAAATTTCGAGAAAGAGTTTCGTTGTGGAAAGTATTGTAAGCATCTAGCATTGAAGTCCTCGCTAAATTTCAAGCTTCTGTGTAGGATCGCCAATCCTGGGGATTTTGTGTTTGTTTAAATTTAGCAAGCCTTTTTCGCTGTTTTTGCAACAGTGTCCTGATCTGTTTTGTGTATCAGTAGGGAGTACCACCTTCTTTTATTAATTTATTTGGCATAAAACTGCCAATTGCTGTCGATACCACTTCTTTGAATTTGGGCCACATCTGGTCTACACTAACGTTAAGGTTTGGAATGAGTCGAAACTGTCTTTCAAGAAGCACTTTAGTGTATTTCTATTTTAGGAATCGCAGTCCATCCAAAGGAGGCAGACTTTTACGACAAAGGACGAAGTTGATCCACGATATGAGAAATGTCTCATTTCTTTTGATGACCATGTCGAAATATAGCTCAAACAATGCTATACTTGCTGCCAACTGTTTTTCATGTAACTATGTCTTTTCCCCCTTAGAGAAACTTACTTTCTGAATGAGCCTATGAGCTGGGTATGAAAGAGCATGAACGTCTGATTACAAATGGGTTACTGTGTTATACATTGGCTTTATCCAAGTAAGCGAAGGAAAGTTTAGGGCACTTTTGAGATGATGCTTTGTTACTAGCGAACACTGGGTGATTATAGGAATGGTAGTATGTATTCTGCTTTAGGCAGTGGTTAGTTTGTCACGTGTGCCAATGTATACGATGTCATGAACCTACATTCGTCATTCAGTTACTACGAACGGCTGAAAGCAAGGGGCCACGGCGGAGTGGCCGAGCGCATTGAGACGCTATGCTCCGATGCGCGAGGCCGTTCCCCGTCGATGGTAGGAATCGCCCCTCGGGCATGGATGTTTGTGTCGTCTTTAGTATAAGGCAGTTAATAAGTAGTTTGTAAGTTTAGGTTCTGATGACCGAGCAGTTAAGTCCCTTAAGCTTAACAAACATTTGAACATTTTTGTAAGCATGAGGAAACTGCAGCCATTACTTTTCCCGAGGACATGTAGCTCCACTGTATGAATATACAGGGTGGTCCACTGATAGTTCCCGTGCCAAATATCTCACGAAATAAGCATCCTTTATTTACAACTGAGTTCTTCTCCCGGTTGTAGGTTCAGATGTTTGTAGAGCTTATGGGACTTAACTACGGGATCATTAGTCCCTAAACTTACAAACTACTTATGAACTAGCTTATACTAAGGACGGCACAAACATCCATGCCCGTGGGGGGATTCGAACCCCCGACCGCAGCGGCCGTGCAGACCGTGACTGGAGCGCCGCAGACCGCTCGGCCACCGCGGCCCGCTATAGGTTCAGAGGAAGAATTGCTGCAGCTGATGAGCAGGAGCCCGAACATGACACAGAGACAGATATTCATGAGAAGTATCGCAGCGACTATCAGGAAACTGCGTCATTGATGAAGCAACATTTGACATTTAAAGCCATGTTACGACACTTGAATGTTCTTTTGAATCGTCCCTTGTCTTACTAGCTGGCATCAGGAGTCTTTCGAGTTCTTCTTATCGCACTTCACAACAATTCCATGTTTCGTCGGTTGGAGACAAAGGCACGTTATATTGTTACTACGTTCGGAAATAATTAGTTGTAATATTGTAGACACAACGTACAAATTACAACAAACTGTACAAGCACTGAGCCATTTCCATACAAATCTTTTATCTTCGCAAATTTTTATTTTATTTGACCTTCAGCCCGTACACCCCTTATGGCACACAAAGCGTACACTTGGTCTTTAAGACCGCGGTGCCGTTTCTTGCAGTTTCATTTGGCCTTTTTTGCATCTAATTGTCTTAAAATGCATGTAGTGCACCATTCGGTCTTCCCCTTCTCCAGCATAACCCCCTCCCCAATAGTTTTTAGTTTTCTCACACATTTGATATGTAGATTTTTTTCCAATTTTATAGACTTGCATTTGATTGTGAAAGGAAAAACACACAACTTGAGGGTAAGTGGGGTACAGTGGACCGGAGAAAATAAAGACATTCAGTGTACACATCGGCCTTTTTTATCGGGAGCGGAGAGTGCAATTCGTTCATTACAGAACTTCGGACAGATGCACAACGAAGAAAAGACTTACTTCGGCTTTCTTTTCGAATGCCTTGAGGCTACTGTGGAGGGCAGAGTGCTGACTCGCACTCAGAGAGAAAGGGGGGGGGGGGAGGAGAGGGGGTCGCCCCGTTCCAAAAGACCGGTGTACGGGCTAAAATTATCCGTATTTACAGGGTGTTGATTTTTATACAGCAACTTAACGTAAAGCCACTGCAATTTCTTCACCATCTAGGATTAGAGTTCGTACTGTACTGGTAGTTGTACGTGCTACATTTTCTTTCACCACGCTTAAAATAAAGTAGAACTGAAATGGATTAATCCTCTGTCCCTCTCTTCGTCATTTCTCAAATGGCCTGTTATTAAGTCAGCGTAAATACCTTCAGTTTCCCGTGTTTGTAAAACTCTGTAAGGGCAAGATGTCGTAAAGAGGTACGGAGTAAACCCCGACAATGTAATATTAAACTCTATTAATGTGTTTCCGTTTTTTACTCGGGAAAGTTACCTCACAACTTCTTTCATTTTTTCCAGTTTTTGTCTTTGTTCGCTCTCATTTCGCTTATTACTTTTGCAATTTTTTTTTCTTGTTGGGAAATTTCATTCTAATGAAGGTGCGTGTCCTTACGAAACATATTACGGCGGGATACTTCACATTTATAATATCCTTTAGCCTTCCAAAAACATTTGGCCTACGGTCAATGTAACTGCCGTGGAATTGTTGAAATTCTCTTTCCATTTTCAAAACAAATTCCATAAAACTTTCAGTTAGCTTTATTAAGGATCCCCTTGAAATTTTTTGAAGCCAGTTCTTTCCTGAAACATTTACATGATCAGTCATTTTACCAAACAAATGTGCTAATTCAGGGTGTTTAACTCTGTCAGCAACATATCCTGCAATCATCTCTAACAGCTCAACATTTTCCTTTAAATTTTGAAGATTTTCCCCTTCATAATTGACGTAATTCTCAAAAATTTCTGCCACCTCTGAAACAGTCTCTTCCACTTCCTTGTCGCTTTCACTTTCATGTAGACAGTAAGTGTGTTGCTTCTCAGATGATGACAGATCTACGGTCGTATCTTCGGTTTCCGACAGTATGTTAGCACTTAAAAGTATTACATTTCTTCTCAGTCTTACATTTACCGTCTGATAGTATTTCGTTCGCATTATGGCTCAAAATCAAAGACTTTATTCTTTGGGAGACGGTGGTAGTCAAAGGGTGGTATTAGAATCTTCCCAATCTTCTTATTTAGGAAAAGTAGCTCTCAAGAATATCTTGATTGCATCTTGAAGACATGACGTACTTGTAGCCTTCCAGTGTTAGCTCCTTAAATAAAGAGCGTACACTGTTTATCGACATCAAAAACCCTTTCTGGAAAGGAAGCAAATCATCAGTGAGGTATTTTTCCTTTGTGTTTTTGGGTTTGCTCCTTTGTTTTCTCACATCCCTGGTCAATTTTTCTTTTTTCTTTTTTCTCTCCCTCTTCTCCTTATTACTCTCATTATGAGAATAACATCGTACAGTTCTTCTGACGCTTTATTTTGATCTGGTAAATAACTTCCGTATGCACTTTTTAATTTGTATCCATAAAGAGGAGTTCTAGAGTTCAGTACATCAAATCCATTGTTTATAACTTCTACAGCTTCACCAACATAGCTTGTCCTACAGTGAGAGAAAACAATTTGGCTGCTTTCCTCACGTTTTGCCTTTACGTACCAGCAACAAGCAAATGGTTCATTTTTACTTTATGAGTATATTGTAAATCTTCTTATCATCTCATTGTCTTTAGGAAACACAATTCCTAACTTCCTCGTTTGTCTACTGTGGTGTTAGTACAACTGGCGATGGCACAGCAAACCATTCTTTTCCACTTAAAGGTTTACTGTTAAAAATACCCTCGGTACAGTGATAATTTACGAGAATACTCTCCATATACAGTCCCTAAAAACAATTCACACTGACCTAAAAACAGTGTTCTCACTCGTAAACGCAACCGATACATCACGCACAATGGAAGTTAGCACCCTGTTGAGCGCTGCGAAGGTGCGCCGTGACGTCAGCGGCGCGGCTGGCTACTGCGCATCCACCTCGTGATCCCTGCCAACCGTGCACTACCTTAAGTCAGGTCACCCACTCTGCCGCGGCAGTTATCCCTGTGGGCCACACCACCAGGCTCCTACGTCTGGGCCACACCACACGCCTCAGAGTCCCACACGATATATAACAATGAAAAATTCTTTAACCCTCGTATGTAAACGTTCGGGTCGGATCCGGCCCGCCGGTCAGAAGAGTGCGCATGTCCCTTCCCCCCGTGGCCCCAGGTACCCTTCCAGGCGGTCATGACGCACGCTCCGTCCAGCCAACGTCAGACTCAGGTGAGCGCCACGTTTGTTTGTTTGCTGTACAACGATAGATTCCCCGATCCAGGGTCGGAGCCGATCCACTGTTTATAGTATTCTCCCTCCTCGCTGGATCGGATGTGACCCAGTGTCTATTATCGTGTTCCAGTCTTATATTGATTATTATGTATAATATTGTTATATTATATTATATTGTTATATATTATTCTTCCAGAGTTCCTGACATGTGATATATAATTTCCTGATATGTGATATAAAGTCCTGATATGAGATATATAATTGCCTGATGTGTTTTATATATAAGGTACGAATATTTGATATGTAAGTTCCAGATCTGTGATGAATAAGTTTCTCAATTCATGAATTTTATGTGATATACGTACCTAAGTCACAAAGTTTACGTGATATGAGTTTTCTTTAGTCTCTAATCTAAGTATATGTTTAGAAATGGCTAGAATATAATACTGAAATAATTCTTTTTAAGTTATTTTATTACATTTCTGTTTCTTCTTTTTTTCTTTTTTTTATAATGTCTTACTTTTTTTATAATGTCTTACTATATTCGAAAAGACTGAAACATTTCTTTCAGGTGCCTATGTAATTGAATGTTAAATAAACTATATTATATATAAAACTATGTGCATTATTGATTCCCGTACTCAGAAATTGCAATTATGAGGCAAGGGGTCGGATTCGACCCAATGTTTATATTTGTGTGGTCACCAGCAACGTTTATAGAGGAGGGTTAACAAATTCAGTGTTATGATAAGGATGAGTATAATACATTAAATAACCTGGAATAACACAAAAGAAATATATATATTTCCTCAAGAAACCACAAAACAAAATTACCAAACTCTCATAAATTGAACAATAGTAGCCTAACTTCATATAACGCAAAAAAATCCACCACATTCGAAAACCATCTACCATTAATAATGTTTAAAACTAAAATCGGTATCACAAAATTGAGCGGAAGTTTCTCATTTTTTTACCGGTACAATTTGGATTTTTTTTATTTTTTTATTTTTTATTTTTATTTTATTTTATTTTATTTTATTTATTTATTTATTTATTTATTTATTTATTTTTGCTGACCACACACTTTCAACTTACAGAAATTACACAACAATTTTGATTTCGTTTGTTTTTTGTAGTCTCAAATTTTACAGTTCGTTCTTGTGGGAATAGCTCCTAGCTGAGTTTCTTCACGAGCTGCGTCTGCAGGTGGAGTCATGTTTACGCATCTGTAAATACTGTCCCGCAGGTCACAGGGAGTTGGTGTGTCGAGCGTAGCCTTCATCCAAGGTGCTGTAAGTTGTTCAGAAAGCTTCAACAGAAACTCAAATCGGGACAATGGTTTTGTTTGACCGTTGTGTCTCCCTTTCCCTTGGTTTTTGTCAAGTTATGGAGGTCTCGGAGGCCGAGTTGTTTACCTGAACGGGCCGACAGGGGCGGAAGTGTTGTGCACTGAACACTAGCTCAGAGACAACTAACTGGAGGAGGTCTATGGTGTGGGCGGCAGGTTTAACTTTGTTACGACATTTTCATACAGAAACAATTAGCAGTTTGTGTTTCATTGTAATAAACAATACGCAGTCAGATAGGTTTTGCAATACCTTGACATTCACATACAATTGCAAACATTACGCTGTCAGATTAACATAATGTTGTGCAAAGGCATTCAGGTAGGACAAGTTCAGACAAGGGACTCTAACAAGGGAATGGTCAGACTTGCCATGCCGAAACATGTACTGATTTTTTATCACTGTTAATTGACATTGAAGGAAGTCTGTATGCAGAATGTTAGCTGCTGACATGACCTGGAAGTCACCTAAAACAATAACGAAAATAGCTGTTTGTCCTGCTTGGCGCTTGCGGTGACGGCTGGCCACCCCTGGAAATGGCGAGTCGCGAGCTGCTGTTGTAGTAAGCGTTGTGCGCATGGTCGGGAGGTGCGGCCGTCTTATCGCGGCGTTCACTTAACAGGAATATCGTTGCACGGTTTTGGTGGAAAGGGGAAACGAATATTCGTTTCTGTGGCATGCACTTCCTTTTCATTTCTGGTACGTATTTCGAAATATACCGTCCTGAAACTGGTTAGAGATGTGAAAGTTATTCTATACATCTATACTCCGCAAGCCACTTTACGGTGAACTTTCAATCTCCCCTCACAGGTGATGGCAAACCCTGTAAATGTTTTGCTGCTTGCCATAGCGAAATACCACAGACGCCAAATGAAGCAATCAACAGTAAACACGCGTGAAGACATGTATGTGGTAGACAAATGCGAAAGTTTAATTACAAATGTCACATTCACTGGATCGGGTAAACATCGTCTCATTCATACAAAAAAAATAAATAAATAAAAATAAAAAATAAAAAAATTGCCTTTTCACTGTTCTTTAAACAATATTTATCGCAAGTATGACCGGCATGTATGTTTATGTCTATCATTTATGCATATATAAATTGATCCCAAGTTAATTAACGAAGATCGTGGGCCACTCGATATTACACACCAACTACTGTCGACAGAAACGAAACAGCGAATCCACGTTACGGATCGCGCGGCCTCCCACGTCGAAGGTTCGAATCCTCCCTCGGGCATGGATGCGTGTGTGTTGTCCTTAGGTTAGTTTAACTTAGTTTAAGACGTTTGTATGACTAGGGACTGATGGCCAACGTAGTTTTGTCCCATTGAATTACAAACATTTGAACATTTGAACAGCGAATACACAGCTGCCAATACACACGACTAAAATCAAGAAAGCAGAATTTGTTCCAGATGCAAAGCATGACACACACACGTAAATCAATTCTAGAAAGTAATATAAACAATCAGGATGTCTTTCTATGAATTATTGCAGTCCATTAGAATACACAATAAAGGCGTATAAAAACAGCTAATACCGACTGCAATAATTCATAGAAAGACATCCTGATTGTTTATATTACTTTCTAGAATTGATTTACAATATATTTCAGCTGTGGATGCCCGAAGTATAAAATAGTTTGTAACACACACGTTCTTTATAAGGTTTACATGCAATAGGCTATATTTAAATAATTCTTGTACATATATATTTCGCATATTTCGAAAACGACTCTAACGACTTGTATTAAATTTTGATTTTTGAATGAAAAATGTTCAAATGGTTGTAAATCTTATGGGACTTAACGTCTGTGGTTATCAGTCCCTAAGCTTACAAACGACTTAAACGTAAAGATAACACAGAAACCCTTGCCCGAGGAAGGACTCGAACCTCCGACGGCGAGGAACCGCGCGCTCCGCAGCATGGCGCTTTAGAACCGCTCGGCCACTCCACCGCGACTTTGATAAAAAAAGTAATATTACAAAAGTATATTTTTTAATAAATACGCGATTTTATATTTTTTGTAGCCCCATCTCGTAAATCTTTTTATTATTTTGATTCAAATGCTTGTAAATTTAAGGAACTTAACAACGTTGATCATCAGTCCCTAGGCTCACAAAATACTTAAACTAACTTAAAGTGACTTATGCTAAAGACAGCAAACATTCATGCCTGAGGGACGACTCGAACCTCCGACAGCAAGTAACCGCGTACTATGCAGCAAGACGCCTTGAAACCCCGGCCACTCCACCGCGGCTATCATTTTGGTTTTTATGTTTATAATTGTGGTTGTCTTTCGTTAAGAAGCGCGATTTTACAAACAAACAAACAAACAAACAAAAATATGGAACGCGAGTTTCAGGAAACGGTTTTAACGATTTGGAGCGATTTTACGTAATAAGTATTCTACAATAATTCGATACGCATTAATTACCATACGTTTAATTAAATTTATATTTAAACGGTTGAAGTTGTTGTTGTTTCTGTGGTCTTCAGAACGCAGACTGGTTTGATGCAGCTCTCCACGCTATCCTGTCCTGTACAAGTGTCTTCATCTGAGAATACGTTCGGCAACCTACATCCTTTTGAATCTGCTTACTGTATTCGTCCCTCGGTCTTCCTGTACGGTTTTTACTCACACATACTTCCTTCTAACCCAAAGTTGACAATTCCTTGATGTCTCAGAACGTGTCCGAACAATGTATCCCTTGTCATAGTAAGGATATGGGAAAAACTCCTTTTCTCTTCAATTCTATTGAGCATCTCCTCATTAGTTACGTGATCTACCCATCTAATCTTCATCATTCGTCTGTAGCATCACATTTCAAAAGCTTCTGTCATATTTTGTCTATACATCTTATTGTCCATGTTTCACTCGGAAACAATGGTACATTCCAGACAAATGGTTTCGGAATGGACTTCCTAACATTAAAATTAATAATGGACGCCAATGAATTTTCCTTCTTCAGAAACGCTTTTCTTCCCCCACCCATTCTGAATTTTATGTCTTCATTACTTCGGCCATCAGAAGTTATCTGCCGCGGTGGAGTAGCCTAGAGTATTTATAAGCGCTTGCAGAACTTCAAAGTCGATTTTCTGGAGAATTTTTTATACATCCAGTGGATTTGGCTGATTAGTATTTGAGTTCTGAACTTCACGTACCATAAATGTTAAAAATTACGTAAATCCGACACCCTTGTAGTGGTCTCCTTTTTCGGCATCCTGTAAGAATCGTACCATCGCAGGTCGGAAACAATCGCGAACGAATCGTAGGAAACGATTTGCAAGGTGGGATCGAATTGCAAGAAACGATTTCTAAAAAAAGTGTTGTCCAACTGTGTCCACAAGAGGTGTTTGAATGTTATTGAGACTGTCAACAATCCGAAGTTCATTTTTAACCTGGGACTGCAGACTGCTCCGAGTATCCGTTGTTGTCGCCTTGACGGGCTGTAACACCACATCGCGACCATAGTGTTAGAATCGCCATATTCCAACATTTTTCATCGTTACGTAATTGTAATTATTTGTTTAGAGGCAGAAATTTCTCATTTTTCAAAATTTTTAGTAAATTCAAATTAGATAAGAGTAATTCAGAATAACAGTATCCAGGGAATACGTAGGTCAAACCACCTCGTATATCAAAGATCATTCGTCAGGTTGCTATTATAAATAGTACCCGCAGTTGAATTATTCTCTCTCAACTTTGCTTGCTCTACGTTACTTGTTCTCTATGTTACTAGATCTCTATGTGATTAGCTTCCTATGTGATTGGTTCTCTATTCAATGCTTAGTTTCAAAATATCATACGCGGTTTATGTCCAAGATAAACAGGAATCTGATAAATTATTTATTTTTTGATATAAACTTTCATATCGTGATCATACGCGAATACATACATTATCTTTGGATTTTGATCAGGATAGGCTAGGACGGAAGAATTAGAAACTTCTGCCTCCCGTAATAAACTGATTAACATACGTGATTTTGGAATTTGAACTTATTGTCAACTTTAATGAAATAACTTTAAAAAAACGTATCTGGAAGAATTGAAGTATTTAAGCAATGTAACAGGATCCAGAGACTTTAAATATAAATGAGAATTTGACGAAAGTAATCACGCATTATGAACTCATAAAGTGTTTTCTGTAAAAGTGATTTTGTTGTAAATATTAAATTCAAAATAGGGAATCTGTGATACTTAAACAATTATTCAAGTATTTAGTTCCCTAATATTGTCCAAGAATATTCTAAACGTGAACATATATCTGTGAAATTCGTAATGAGTCAGTTAATATGTGAAAGAAAATATTTAACAGTTTTGATTAGAAGAAACTTCTAATGAAATTTTTTCTAAAGAATAATTCGATAGGAAGGAATCATGTACAAATAATATCTTTTGTGACGGGCTTCAAACTGTCTGAACTACCGGGACTCAACGATTCAATTTTTTCGGTTTATTAAATACTAGCTGAAAACCCAGCGTTGCCCGGGTATTTATTACTGCCTTTTTTCAGGCGTATAAGGGCTGTCTGTCTGTAAAATCTCTTGGGAATACAATTAGTAGTAAAGAAGTAACAGATTAAAATTTGGTGCGTGATGGGGCGGTTTTCCATGAACGTTACTGTTTATCTGCTCATATCTCATTAACTGCATGTCGTATTGTGATACAATTTAGAAGGTACACTCAACTATGCCGGCCGCGGTGGCCGAGGGGACTGAGGCGCTTCAGTCGCAGTCTGCACGGCCACTACGGTCGGGGGTTCGAATTCCCCCTCGGGCATGGATATTTGTGCCGTCCTAGTTCGTAAGTAGTTTGTAAGTTTAGGGACTGATGACCCCGTAGTTAAGTCCCATAAGATTCACAAACATTTGAACATTTTTGAACACTCAACTATATACATGTATACTGTTTGTTTTGTGTCCCAGCCTCGTCGCCACTTTTGTGTCTCGTTTCCGCCGGTGGTGTCGGTGGCCGAGTAGAAAGAGACCGACACAGGAATAAAGGATGCACGCGTGTGCGGGTACGAAGGTGAGCAGCCAGTGGGACAGCAGAAACTAGAAACACTAGAGTAAATTAGAACGAGATATATATTTCATGGAGTCTTGGTAATATTTAACTTTTACATAGTTCTTGACTGCAGAATGCTGATACATAGATTAGATAGAGGCCTGCCTACTGATGATTCCTAGTGCCTATCCGATAGCCAAGTCTTAACTGGTGCCTATCTCATTCCCAAGTGTTAACTGGTTGCTATCTCAGTCCCAAGTGACCGATGCAGCAGTCGTGGCCACGAGCGGGGTTGCAGCAGAGGGCGCTCGTGGCTGACGTCGTAAGAACGCCGCGCCGTGCGTGCATGGCGGTGCGCGGCGAAAGTAGGTGGCGCGCACTTTAGACTTGTGCGACACCACAGTTTGTAAAATTTCCTGCGGCTACAATTTGTAGTACAGAAACTATAAATTGTAACGTCATGCCAAATGCCGTAGTTTTAGTCCATGAACAGCGGAACGCTACTGTTTACGTGGTCATATCTCATGAACTACGTGTCGGAATGTGATACAATTTAGAAGCTACATTCAAGTATATATGTGTTTACTGTCTGTATAATTTCCTGTCGCTACAATTTGTAGTGTTCAAATTATAAATTGTAACGTCATACCGAGAGCCGTAGTTTTACTGCATAAACAGCGGAAAAGTAGTAAGCGAGAAACTTTTTTCCTTTCATCATTTTACTATGGTTGCCAGCGAGAAAAAGTTTAATAAAGGTTTAAAATTATGATTTAAGTTTGTTTCAAGTCGCTGAGTACTGTCATTCTCATACAGTGTATTTCGAAAGTCGCCGCATTATAAGGCATTTTTTGCGATTTCTATTGGTTATGACGTAATATCTTTTGAACCATGTGCCTTATGTGATTCTTAACCATGCGGCAAATGTTACCTCATGATAAGGAATGTGTGTACCAAATTTGGTTGAAATCGGCCATATGGTTTAGGAGAAAATGAGCAGCATTGTCGCAAAATGCAGTAGTTTTTCGCGCATCTCATTGTTTATGACGTCATATCTCGTGAACTATATATCGTATGTGATTCTTACACTTATGGCGACCGTCCTCATGGATTGAAGCTTACGTGTACAAAACTTCATAAAGATTGGAACAAAACTGTAGATTTTTATGCAACACGTACAAATATACGGATACTGCTTTATATATTAGATCAGCCCCTGAGACACGGAATTTCATTCTCAAACATTATAAAAAGTTTTTAATTTTAATTGATACGCAGAACGAACATTTACAGTATGAAAAATTCAACAAAGGTATAAATTTTATTAACTAGCTTTAACCCGTGGCTCCGCTCGCGAGTTGGTTGAGTATGATAGATAAGCTATCTTTCAGTAGTGTGCTATGAGACTGGTTTTGAAGGATGAAATTAAATATAATACCTTCTTTAAAAACCAACTGAAAACTATTCCTATCATATTGCAGAAGTCTATGCACTTACCGTTTATCAGAAAAGTAAGTAGTGTAGATCAAATCACACGTAAAAATGCACTGGTTTCGAAGAATTCAATCACGAAATTCAACAATAATGATTGTAATAATATCGCATCACTTTTTAAAAGAGATGTGTTGAAAGAAATTTCTTTTTTACTGTTTTATTTATTTATTCTTATATTTCCTTATTTGTATGCTTATGCTTACAGAGGAAGTGCTGAAGACATTGTAGCACGCATAGATCAAAGATATGGTCTGTGGCATCACGTTTCGCTGTATGTAACCTCCTAGCTATAGAGTCGCAAACGTCATAGCTGGCCTTCAGTCCGAATTTTTTTATAATTTGACGACTTTCAAACACCATATCTTCCATCCCGCATGGAACTGCTAAGGTGTACAACGGGAGACTTCGAACAACAATTACACACAGACCATTCGTTTGCGTTCTGTAGTTTTCGCTGCAGAGCGAAATATTAACACACACACACACACACACACACACACGTAGAATTTTATATACGCCGATAACTTTCCATCGCAATATACTCCACCCTTTTATCATTATCAACCCTCAACCAACAATGCAACCAATAAAACCATTTTCAAAGAGTAAATATAATTTTCAAAAAGTAATTATTGTTCCGCATTCCGCGTTATATTCTTCCAATTACTAAATATCTATCGGATTGCTATAAAACCGTACCTAAGACCTTCCTCAGGTATAAATTAGTAACTGTACAAATATTTAAGTCTTTGCGTGTTGTCGTTCGGACGTGATAAGCGCACACCGACCAAACATTCACATTAATATATATGGATAAATAGCTATCCGATCGCTATAAAACCGTGACTAAAACCTTCCTCGAGTATACATTAGTAACTGTACAAATATTTAAGTCTCTGTGTATTGTCGTTCGGACGTGATAAGCGTATAGCTATCCAATCGCCATAAAAAGCCTTCCCACGGTAGACACTAGTAACTGTACAAATTTTTAGCTCTTTATGTCTTGTGGTTCGGACGTGATAAACGTACACCAAACAGACATTCACATTTATAGATATAGAATATAGATTACGAAGAAGTACCAGGTTTACCAACGTAAATTTCATACTGAGGTGACAAATAAAATTTTGAACCCATCCATCCACTACAACTGTGAAAGTCAATCCGAATCTACAGCTTACAAGTCACAAGCTAAAACCAAAATTCGAAACAACCAACGTGAAGCCACTCGACGAGTCACAGGGCTTTCCGTGGCCTGTGCTGTGTGGGGCGTTTCTGGTGGCGACGGACGTGCCTGTGACTTCCGCCGCGGCTGGCCAGGCGTGACGGCGCGAAGAACACACGACTCGTCGTTCTGTTCCCAGAACGCTCCGCTTTGTACAGCCGAGCCGAGCTGTGGGACACTGCTCAAGGCAGCCGCTGTCGCAAGCGCGTGCGTCGCGTAGCGTTGCCCTCACACGTAGCTTACGCGAACAGTGTCAAGTTTAGTGAAATATTTGAAGAACTCTTCAGATAAAATTTCCGGGCTGATGGGCCGTGGTCCAGATGTAAAACTTCCTCCCGACGTTTCGTCTCCAACTGCGGGAGACATCTTCAAGGGTTTTCCGGCTATGTACCAGGGGGGTGAAACTCATATAGGGATTTCCGGTAACACGATGTTGGTTCGCTGCCAGGCCACATAGAGCGCTGCGAGCGTTGCGATTTTTTATCTCGCTTTCCGATTGGATGATTTACGCTTTACGGTCCTCCATATTTGTTTTGATTCGTAGGTGGTGTTCTGTGCTGAGGTTCTATAGCAACGTCTTCCTAATTGCGATCTTCTGTGTGCATTTTCTTTTAATTGTTTTTAAATATATTACTGTTATACTGCTTAATTTTTGTCCGCGTCCGTAGTCTTGGGTGGTGTAATGATGATACATTATTTACTTTACATTTATTTCCATGTGACACACAAGTGCGCCTCGGTTGCACAGTGGTAGAGTGCCAGACTACAAATCCAAAGGTCGCGGGTTCGATCCCCGCCAGGTCCTAGGATATTTATCTGTCACTTTCCACTTCTTTCACCTCTGGCAGTATTGCTCATGTGAAAAATACCGAGTAACACCGTGGTTCGGAACCCACGTTAAACTGTAGGTCCCCCTATAACTGCCTGGGTAAGTCAGTTCGAAGGTCGGAGGAAGGCAACGGCATACCACCTCCAAACAGGACCATGCCTAGTGAAGCACTGTGGTGTTCAAAAATGTTCAAATGTTTGTTAAGCTTATGGGACTTAACTACGGGGTTATCAGTCCCTAAACTTCGGATTGTTGACTGCCTTTTTTTTTTTCCTTCTTCTTCTTCTTCTTCTTTTTTAACGCCACACGGAAAAAATCTCAGTACCGAGTTTTAGAAACACACAATGTTACGGTCGAAAAGATTACCGCGACATCATTAACGAAGTTTGGCCGACTGTAAACAACAGCCACAAGCAATTAATGTTAGTTTTTTATTTACATTTCTCATATATAATACTTTGCAAGGTCTCAAAAACCTTTCTATGAGGTCCACCCTCAAAGAATAAATGAAAAATATTATCATCTAACACCAATATAACGTTTTCTCATTCGTGTATTTAGAAGTAAACATATGGATTTTCGCGCCACATATTTCGGATTGAAAGTTCACTGCCAGGCCACTAGTAGCGTTGCTGTCGTTCTGTGTTTCCGTGTGAAAACATGGTCTTTGCACTTCTGTTATTTTTGGTGTTCTGTGCTATGTACTGCCACTGTGGGCCGAGGGGCTCTCGCATTTATAGAGGGCGCCACCATACGTCACGTGATGCTGACTTTATAACTATCTCTGGATGACGTCGTCATTCTCGATTAAAAAAAATCGAATGTCGTTTTGTTGGTGCAGTGTCGACATCCATATTTTATTTAACTTCAGACCTTCTTCTTTTCTATTAAAATTATTCTGGTGTTTGTGTATCTCTATTGATTCTCTATACATGCGTCCATGGTACTGAGATCTCCTAGCTAAAACGCTAAAAAGGAGGGATGATAGGAGAGGGAGGAGATGGATGTGGTGTGGGGTAAGAGGGAGTGGTGTGAAGGTACGGGGAGGAGGAGATGGACAAAGGAACGGGGGAGGAGGCGATGGAGAAGTAAAGGAGGAAGGGAGGGATAAATACTGGGAGAAGAAGAGGAGAGATTGTGGTATATAACCCATAAACATTAGCTACTGCGAAGCGTTGCCGGGTGTGCTAGTATCTTTATACATAAAACAGAGTGTCCGTATGTTTGTGTGTACATATTCTATACAAGTCTACAGTTTTCTTCCAATGTTTATGAGATTTTGCACATGTAAGCTTCAGTCCATGAGGACGGTCGCCGTAAGCAGTGTTGTGATGTTCTATCAGAAAAAAATCCCCCAGACCCGTTTTAAATATCCCTCTAGCCCGTCGAAATACCCTACGTTATGACTTGAGCATCGACTACGACCCTTCTAATTCATACAGTTGTTACTTTATTATTAATCATTAGGGTTACCAGATGTCAGTATTGAAAAGAGGACATTTCTAGATTCATGCTTCAAAAGCTCATAGGGAATATGTGTCTTCGTGCACCAAACTGCGCCAGATTTCTAAAATGATAATAATTTTTTTTTTAAATATAGATTTATCGAATCTGGTATATCATTAAATTAAGAACACTTCTTTCTTTCTTTCTCTCTCTTTCTAAGAACATGAATAGGCAAAAGATGAAGCAGTTGTGGTACTGGGTACCGTGGGGTGAGGGGGTTGCAGCTTTATAACTTAAAAAAGAAGACATTTCCCCATTTATTTAAAAAAAATTGACCAGACCATTTGAAGGTCTTTAAGGGCATGTCCGGGTACAAGAGGACGTCTGGTAAGCCTGTTAATCACCAGCAGTATCTTATAAGGTACTCACGTTACAGGAAACCGGCCGTTGTTAGATTAGATTAGATTAGATTAATACTTGTTCCATAGATCATGAATACGACACTTCGTAACTTCTCCATTCTCCTCTTCCCGTTCTTCCTGCACTAGAAGACATGCTACTTCTTTGGGCTTTTCATACTACTTGTACATATCTTCGTTAAATAATGACAGAATTTCTGGAGTAATAGGATAATCGCAACACTTTTCTTTTATCATGGCACGCATATCTAACTTCATACGCACAAGAGACGCGACTGTTTTTGCATGTAAGATGTTTCTGTTTTTTGTTTTTATATTGTTCACTAAGAAAAAAAATACGTCCTACAGAAGCATTGGAATGCGGTAATGACAAGCAAATTCGGGCAAGGCTTTCAATATTTTTAAAACTGAAATTCGGACAACTATTCTCGGCAAATTCAAAGGCGAAGATTTACTGAGTCTAGGCATTCCGACGATTTCTAACGATTTAGAAATGAAATTAAAGCGCCTCCAGTTCCCTTTGCGTCTTGCCTTTGCCATTATCATCAACAAAGAAAAGGCCAATCGTTCACTACTGCTGGCTTAAATTTGGAACACTCATTCTGCCCACACGGCCACTTGTATGTGGCTTGCTCTCCAGTTAACATACACGAAAAAATTGTACTTTTTTTTAATTCCAAATTAACAAGAAACATTGTCTATCGGCTGGCCTTAAGCTGAATTAATAAAAGAAATATAATTTCTCATTGTTCACTACAAGTGGTTGTTTTTCCTTGAACGTAGCAAGGCTCTGTGCCTATAGATACATCTGCTCAAACTTGGTCACTCCATCCTCTCCATCCGTCCAATTCACCACAATTTACTACAGTAATTACTGGTACCTGTGCAAAACAGGGGTGGGTTGCTAGTATTTCCGTATTAATCCAGTGCTAAATATTAAAAGAAAAATCAGTTCATTCGCATTTAACCTACTTCTTGAGATGCTGCGAATAATTTAATGATTTATACCCACACGCTTCCTTCCAACGTTAAATTCACGATTCCTTTATGTCTAAGAATGTGTCCTACCATTCTAACCCTTCTTTTAGTCAACGTATGCCAGTAATTCCTTTTCTCCCCATTTCTATTCAGTACCTTCTCATTAGTAACGCGATCCATCCACCTAATCTTTAGCATTCTTCTGTAGTACCATATTTCAAAGCCTCTATCCTCTTCCTTTCCTCAGTGTTTATCGTCCATGTTTCACTCCCGTACCAGGCAACACTCCACATAAATACCTTCAGATGGGATTTCCTTCCGGTTAATTTAATATTCGATGTCAACAAATTTCCATTTTTCAAAAACGCTTTTCTTCCCATTGCCATTGCATTTTAGCCGGCCGCGGTGGCCGAGGGGACTAAGGCGCTCCAGTCACGGTCTGCACGGCCACTACGGTCGGGGGTTCGAATCCACCCACGGGCATGGATATTTATGCCGTCCTTAGTATTAGCTAGTTCATAAGTAGTTTGTAAGTTTAGGGACTCATAACTCCGTAGTTAAGTCCCATAAGCTCTACAAACATTTTAACATTGAATATTACATTTTATATCCTCTGTACTGCGAACATCATATGTTATTTTACTGCCCGAGTAACAAAACTCATCTCCCATCTTTAATGTTCCGTTACCCAATCTAATTCCTTCAGTGTCGCCTGATTTTCTTAGAATGCATTCCATTAGCCTTGTTTTGCTCTTGTTTAATGTTCATCTTAAACGCTCCTGAACTTTTAAGTCTTTTTCCAAATTTCTCCTTGCTTTCCTTTACAGTTTGCTCATGTACAAATTAAATAACATTGGAGAAAGGCTACAACACTATCTTACTCCCTTCCCAACCTCTGCATCCCTTTCAACTCTGACAACCGCTGTCTGGCTTTTGCACAAGTTGTAAATAACATTCCGTTCCCTATATTTCACTCCTCCTGATTTCAGAATTGGAAAGAGTGTATTCCAATCAACATTGTCTAAAGCTTTCTCCAAATCTACAAAAGCTAGAAAGGTAGATTTGCTCTGCTTTAATCCATCTTCTAAGATAAGTCGTAAAGTGAGTATTGCCTCCAGGGTTCCTACATTTCTCCTGAATCCAAACTGATCTTCCCCCACGTCGTCTTCTATAATTCGTGTTAGTATTTTGCGACCACGACTTATCAAACTGATGGTTCTGTAATTTTCACACGTGTCTGCGTCTGCTTTCTTTGGAATGGGGATTATAACGTTTTTCTTAAAGTCCAATGTTATGTCACATGCCTCATACATCTTACGCACCAGTTCAAATAGTTTTGTCATGGCTGGCTCTCCCAGAGACTTCAGTAGTTCTGAGGGAATGTCGTCCACTGTAGGAGCCCTGTTTCGACTTAGGTCTTTTAGTGTTCTGTCAAATTCTTCTCTCAGTATGGTATCTCCTATTTCATCTACTTCCTCTTCTGTTCTTAAAATATTGTCTCTATGTATATCTGCCCCTGGGTATGTCTTACAGTTAAAAAACTGGTTCCGAAATCTGTCTTACCATTATTAAATGTATGAGGTACGTTCCGGTGTCTCCTGGTCTCTTCCACGTATACAACCTTTTTTCGTGATTCTTAAACTAGGTGTTTGTTATGATTAAATTATGATCCGAGCAAACTTTTACGAGGGGACCTCCTCTTTCATTCCTTCTGCCCAGTCGATATTCACCTACTATTTTTCATTCTCTTCTTTTTCCTACTACCGAATTGCAATCCCCCATCGCAATTAAGTTTTCCTCTCCTTTAATTGTCTGGATAATTTCCTTTACCTGAGTAGTTCCTGTCCGGAGATCCGAATGGGGGATTACTTCACCCCGGAATATTTTACCCGAGAGGATGCCATCATCATATATTCATACAGTAGAACTGCATGTCCTCGGTAAAAGTAACGGCTGTAGTTTCCCCTTGCTTTCAGCCGTTCGCAGTAACGTAGTAATGTGGCAAAGCGACATTAGCTGATGTTACAAGGCCAGCTGAGTCAATCATCCAGACTGTTGCCCCTGTAACTACTGAAAAGGCTGCTGCCCCTCTTCAGGAACCACACGTTTGTCTGGCTTCTCCACAGATACCCCTCCGCTGTGGTTCCACTCAACAAGAATCTCTCATACAGTAGGAACTTGTACAAATTTTTACTGATGCGTTACCGTCTTAGCGGCTAGAGCCACATCACCAGGTGCGCATAAAATGTTTAGTAAGCGCCCACCCATCTTAGCTGAAATCATATTATTGATATTTTGTAATTAATTTTACTGGCATTTGTCTGTGTAAGTATCTTTATTCTTTCGATACAGTATCCGGATTTCGTCTTTAGAGCCTCTTTCAAGAGCAAATTCCATTAAACCAATTGATACATATCGGTTCCCAAGTCGTCATTATCGAAAACAGCTGGAAAACACATAACCATTCATATGCATTCCAACTATTTTCCGTAAAGACAATGCATATGCATCAACTGAGTGGATGGTATTTACACTTGAAAATGGCTCTAAAGCCGAAATTCGGATGTGTGTAAGATGAATGGAGATACCGATACAGTCAAATGACGGTAAATCAATTACAAACTATTGCACGATTGATTCAATAACATAACAAAATCTAACATATAAAAGAAAAGTTTGTGTGTTCGTATTTTATGGGCGGCCGTACCGTTCAACCGATTGTAATTAAACTTTGTCAGCATATTGCTTGCACTTTCGCGATGGTCATAGGCACCATTAAATGACTGTACGACAAATAGTTCAGGAGATATGACGTCATAAACAAAGTAATGCGCGGAAAAGAGCTGCATCATGCGACGTCTGCTTCTAAAGCACTGTACTGAATTCAACCAAATTTGGTTCACATATTCCTTCCATGAGGTAACAATTGACGTAGGGCTAAGAACTGCTTACGACATATAGTTCACGACATATGAAATCATAAACAATTACACGGTTGAAAACCTGTGGCATCATGCGATATGCTAATAAGCATACTTTATTCAACCTAAAATCTTCATGACCTTTATCATGCGATATGCTAATAAGCATACTTTATTCAACCTAAAATCTTCATGACCTTTTGGACACTGGATCTTCAAAACAATAGGAAGATCACTGTGACATAAAATTTTGGATGCTTCATGACGGAGGATACTTTACATATGGACTTCGTCAGATTATACAGCGGTGTTCCGTCCTGATGAAATTTTTAAATATGATTGAACAATTCAGTGTATCAGTGCAGTATTAATATATTCAGATTACCTACAATCACTTCAATTAATTAACGTGACTAAACAGTTAATTTTCAGATTTCGGCGAAGTTTCGAATGTAATGAAATTTCTGAAAATTCTAGCACTCTCTGGAAGTTACTTTACATTTTTCAGGGACACTGGAAAGAAACATTGAAAACATAAATATTGTTCACACCATGCGAATTTTTTGTAAGCAATTTAAAGTAAGAATTTTTTTTCTAAAAAATATGCTTCAGTGGAAAGCATACTTCATTCAGATTTTTAAATGAAGATTTTTTGAGTGTCAGCTTTGATGCATACCAATCGTACCGAATCTCTAGGGAAACTGGCCTCAGTATTCCAGACCGAAATCACTGCCATCAGAGCGTGGGTGGAGGAGAATTTGCGTAGGTGTCACAAAGACCGTAGCATCTATATCTATTCAGACAGCCAGGCAGCCCTGAGATCACTGGCAGCTCCTGCAACACGGTCTAAAATTGTTGCAGAATGCCACAGGGTTCTGGTGGAGCTAGGGGAAAGCAATAGAGTAAACCTATAGTGGGTCCCTGGCCACTCGGGGATCAGTGGCAACGAACATGCCGACAGATTAGCCAGGATGGGGGCAGAGACTCTATTTATTGGACCGGAACCTGTCCTGACAATCACCAAGGCAATGATCAAATTGGAGCTACGTAACTAGCTCACACGTAGAATATTGGACCAAAGTCTACCAACACAAACATGCCAAAGACATGTTTTAAAAGAAGCTCTGCAATCCTGGGCCTGAACACGAGAGAGATTAGACTCATGGTTGGATTGCTGACAGGCCATGGGAATTTAAAAAAAAACACCTACATACAATGGGAATAACAGAAGAGGACCCTAAATGTAGGATCTGTGATGACGGTGATGAAACTGCATCACATCTGATATTCGAATCCATTGCATTGGAGAGTAAAAGGCACAGAAAATTTGGGACAACCAGACCCGAAGAAATTATGTCTAATAAAGAACTGGTAAAGGGACTCCTTGCACTGTTCAAGGGCATTGGTTGGCTTTACTAGATACAGGGAGCGATACCGCACAATAAACTTAGTTTCGGTGCGGGCAGTGGCGGGTTGGACCAAGACTGTTTTGGCTTCCCTTAGAAAATCAAATCAAGCGTACTGAATCATTGGGGTGAAAACCACCAGCAGAAGGTATCTGTTGTTAACAACGTATGGTTTTAATGCGAATTTGAAAATAAATACATAAATCTAATATACTGTACAAGGTTGATTGGTTGGTTTGGGGGAGGGGTGGTTGGGTGGGGATGAGATTTTAATAGCCTAAATTACAACGGACATCAGTCCCGTTTGGGTAAGGACGGGGAAGGAAATCGGCCATGCCCTTTGAAAGGACCCATTCCGGCAGTAGTCTGGAGTGAGTTAGGAAAATCACGGAAAACGTAAATCTGGATGGCCGGAGGTGGACGCGAACCAATGTCCTCCCGAATGCGAGTTCGTACCGATAATTCTATTGCGATGAATCTTTGTCAAATATTGCTTCGACATTCGTGAAGGATTAGTTTGCATAATATTGAAGTGATATTGAAGCCGTATAATGGGAAATTTAACCAGACTTAATTCATCCAGCAATCATCATGAAATTTTGCACACTTGACTGAATACAAGAGTAAGGTCACAGTGTACATAAAATTTCGTACGGTACGTCGTATAGGATACTCAGCCAATGGACTTCGGCGAAATCTACATTTGTATTCCGATCGTAATGACACACTTGAGCTTCAAACTATGAGGGTCACTGCGTGCATAATATTTTGTATGGCGTATGGCGCAGGGTACTTTACTTACGGACTTCGACAAAATCTACGGTTTTATTCCAATCTTGATAAAATTTGGCCTACTGCATCTTCAAAACAACGCTTGATTGACTGATTAAGACTTCATTTTTAGAGTAACCTGCAGTGAACTTAGGCAACATTTACTGATCACCATAAAATTAACATAGTTATTTAATTTCTCACTGACAAATGAAGTAGTAAATGGTCTGAGGAGGTGGAGAAAGAGTTAGGGGGATGAGGCAAAGAGAGGATGGAGTTACGCGTTCAAAGGAGAAGGAACAGAGACAGCGGAGAGGAGGAGATGGACAAAGGAAAAAGAGAGAGAGAGAAGGGATGAGGACGCGGCGGACGGCCGAGCGCACTGAGGCGCTATGCACGATGCTCGAGGCCGTTCCCCGTCGGGGGTTCGAATCCCCCCTCGGGCATGGATGTCTGTGCCGTCTTTACTATAAGTTAGTTCATAAGTAGTTTGTAAGTTCAGGGACTGATGTCCCCGCAGTTAAGTCCCATAAGCTCTACAAACGTTTGAATATTTTGGGATGAGGATGTGAAGATTGGAATAAATGAGTCCCGAGCAATGCCAGCTTTTTCAGGTAGTACTTGATATTACCCATAGGACGGAAAGTCAGTAACTTAAGATACGGGCCACATAAAAAATGCCAGCATGAATTAAGTTCTGGCCGGCAGTTTGCACAGAACGGACGTCCGAAAGAACAGACACCACCCCTGCTTCGCAGCCAAATAGCATTTGCAAATGATTGGTAAAGGAAGGGAAGGCAGAATGATAGGAAAGAAAGGATTGACAATGGCCGCATTTGGGCATTGATTTTAAGCAGTGGCGACAAGTGAAAACGTGAGCCGGACCGGGAATCAAACCCGGGTCTCCCGCTCCGGGCCAGCGGTCGCCTTAACCACTTGGCCACCCGAGCTCGCCTCCCGTCCGTCTCAAATTCCCACAAGTCGCACGCTATGTTTGTAGCGTCCCTATCGTCCATGCCCTCTTACACTCGCCATTACGGATTCCCGTGCGAGGTCGGACGTATGACCGCATCTGCGGTGAAATAACTGAAGCTTGCCGCGGTGGAGTAGCCGAGCGGTCTAAAGCGCCTCGCTGCGGAGCGCGCGGTTGCTCGCCGTGGAGATTAGAGTCCTCCCTGGGGCATTGGTGTGTGTGTGTTTGTCCGTAGATTAGTTTACCTAGTTTTAAGTAGTTTGTAAGCTACGGACTGATGACCACGCAGTTTGGTCCTATAGATTTACAGACATTTTAACATTTAACTGAAGCTTACGCCGTCGTCGCGTTTAAATATTATTGTATTGGTGTGATGTATGTTCTTTCGGACGTCCATTTGCAAATGTTTCTCTTTGTTGCTCGACAGGCTCCTGGATCAGGTATTTTTTTTTTTTAATTATATATTTCACAGGTCAACGATGGGAAAACTTTATTGCTGAAAATGCCTTATTTTTAAGTTTTTTTAGGGTGAAAAATCCAAATATGATACTTAAAAAAACTTTATCACCCACCATTTCTTCACTTTTTATCCTTAAGTTTATTAAATTAAGTGATTTTTTAAAGAATTCAACAGCTTTTCAATAGTTAAAATAATTTAAAAAGAGCTGTAATGAATGTTGATGATGTTGGTAGCACTGTTGAAAACATTTGCTGGCAAAAAAAGGTTGATTCTATTTTTGGGTGTAACAGATGGTGTTTTGTATACTGTCAACCTAACCTCACTTTCCCGTTTCCAAAACATGTGCTCAATACAATGTCTAATCGTGGTTGTAACAGCTCTGCTGGCAGTTTTCGTTATATTTGTGGAAAATTTGTGATTAAAAAGCACTAAAGCAACAATACAGACTTTGAGAAAAAGGTTTGTCTATCATACTTCGGATCTAAACTTGGTGATCAAGATAAATCTTGGATGCTGAATAAGGTATGTTATGTGTGTATGGAAGATCTGAGAAAATGGTCCAAAAAGGAAGAAAAAAGCCTTTAGATTTGCTGTTCCTATGATATGGAGGGAGCCAAGAAATCATTCTTACGATTGCTACTTTTGCAGTGTTAATATTACTGGTCACACTTCGAAAAACAAGAAGGTAATAAGCTACGCCATCCGACCAGTATGGCATCGTGTAGATTTGCCAGTTCCTGAAACATCAGATGATTTCAATTCTATTCCAAAAGAAGTATTTTCTGATGTACAATCTGATTTAGATGAACCAAATGACAATGAATTCCATTTTAATACAGAAAGTCTAGAGCCCAAATTGTTTACTCAAACTGAGGTTAACGATTTGGTTAGGGATCTGGGCTTAACGAAAGAAAAAGCTGAATTGCTAGGCTCTAGATTAAAAGAAAAGAACTTGCTGGCAGTCGGAACAAGCAGATACATGAATAGAAAAAGAGAGCAGCAATTTTTCAAGTTTTTTCAACAAGAAGGTGATTTAGTGTACTGCTTTGGCATTCCCGGCCTGATGAATGAGTTTGGTATTGAATACAACAAGGAAGACTGGAGGCTGTTTATTCATTCATCGAAAACTAGTTTTAAGGTGTTTTATGACACAGTGGTAGCACGTATGCATCTGTACCTGTTGGACATTCTGTACGTATGAAAGAAAGCTATGAAAACCTAGAAATAGTGCTAAATAAAATAGGCTATTCTGCTCATGGTTGGATGATATGTGGCGATCTAAAAGTAACATTCATGTTTTTTGGTCAGCAAAGTGGCTTTACCAAATTTCCATGTTTCCTGTGTGAATGGGACAGTAGAGCTAGGGATCAACACATGCAGTCTTTAAAACCTGGCGAGAAGAACATTCTACGCCAAAACCTTGTACATCCGAAAAGTGTACTCCTACCACCTCTGCATATTAAGTTAGGCCTAATGAAAACAGTTTGTAAAGGCTTTGCCTAGAGATGGACCATGTTTTAAGTATCTCTGCCAAACGTTTACACACCTTCCCGAAGCTAAACTAAAAGAAGGCTTCTTTGTCGGACCTGACATTAGAAAATTGATGTTTGATGTTAACTTTGAATCCACAAAGACCTTGTTCAGGAAAGCAGATAGAAATAAAATACATTGCTTCTTGAAAGACAGCTTCCACTCGTTTCTAACACTAGACTTAGGTGTAAACCAGATGTGGCTCAAATTCAAAGAGGTGGTATCGACAGCAATTGACAGTTTTATACCAAATAAATTAATAAAAGAAGGAGGTGATCCCCCTTGGTACACAAAACAGATCACGACACTGATGCAAAAGCAAAGGAAAAGGCATGCTAAATTTAAACGAACACAAAATCCCCAGGATTGGCGATCCTACACAGAAGTTCGAAATTTAGCGAGGATTTCAATGCGAGATGCCTCAATACTTATCACAACGAAAATCTTTCTCCAAATTTGACTGAAAACCCAAAAATATTTTGGTCATGTGTTAAATATACTAGGGGCAAAACACAAACAATACCCTCATTACGTGATAGTAATGGCGATCCTGCCGATGACAGCGCTACTAAAGCAGAGTTACTAAACATAGCTATTAGAAACTCATTCACCAAAGAAGACGAAACCAATATTCCAGATTTCGAATTACAAACAGAGGCCGTAATGAGTACCGTAGAAGTAGATATCGTCGGAGTAGTGCAGCAGCTAAAACCACTAAACAAGAACAAGTCTTGGTCCGGATTGTATACCCATTAGATTTCTATCTGAATATGCTGAAGCGATAGCTTTTTTTTTTTTATCGGACCAAACTGCGTGGTCATCAGTCCGTAGCTTACAAACTACTTAAACCTAGGTAAACTAACCTAAGGACAAACACACACACCCATGCCCCAGGGAGGACTCGAACCTCCAACCGTGCGCTCCGAAGCGAGACGCTTTAGACCGCTCGGCTATTCCACCGCGGCCGAAGCGATAGCCCCTTACTTAACAGTCATATACAACCGCTCTCTCATAGAAGGATCTGTACCAAAAGATTGGATATTTCATAGACGTCAATTTGCAGCAAGGTTTTGGAACATGTCCTGTATTCAAATATTATGAATTATCTCGAACAAAACGATCTATTGATCCAAGATCAACAAGAATTTTGAAAACATCGTTCATGCGAAACACAACTAGCTCTTTATTCACACGAAGTGATGGATGCTACCGACAAGGGTTCGCAAATCGATTCCGTATTTCTTGATTTCAGGAAGGCTTTCGACACCGTACCTCACAAACGGCTTTTAATCAAATTGTGTAGTTATGGGATATCGCCCCAATTTGCGATTGGATAGGGGATTTCCTGTCAGAGAGTACACGGTTCGTAGTAATGGATGGTAAAGTATCGAATAAAACAGAGATATTGGGCGTTCCACATGGTAGTATTATTGGTCCTCTGCTGTTTCTTATCTACATAAACGATTTGGGATACAATTTGAGCTGCTCTCTTAGGTTGTACGGAGATGACGGCGTCATTTACCGTCTAGTAAAATCATCTGAAGATCAAAACAACTACAGAACGATCTGAATATGATATCACTATGGTGTAAAAATTTGCAATTTACTCTAAATAATGAGAAGTGTGAAGTCGTCCACATGAGTACGAAAAGAAATCCGTTAAACTTCGTTTACAAGATAAATCAATCAAAAGTGAAGGCCATAAACTCCACTAAATACCTGGGAATTACTATAGCATCAGACATAAACTGGAACGAACACGTAGATTATGTCGTGGGAAAGGCGAACCAGAGACTGCGTTTTATTGGCAGAACTCTTAAAAGATGCAGCAGAACTACAAAAGAAACTGCATACACTACGCTTGTCCGTCTATTTTTGGAGTATTGCTGCCCAGTGTGGGATCCTTATCAGGTGGGTTTGACGGAGGACATCGAAAGAGTCCAAAGAAGGGCAGCTCGTTTCGTATTGTCACGATACAGGGGAGACAGCGTTACGGAAATGATACAGGATCTGGGATGGGAATCATTACAACGGCGCTTATCGCTGCGGCGTGGGCTACTTGCGAAACTCCAATCGCCAACATTCTCCTCCGAAAATATATTGTTGACTCCCACTTACATGGGTAGAAAGGACCATCAGAATGAAATACGAGAAATCAGAGCCCGAACGGACAGATTCAGGTGTTTTTTCTTCCGGCGCCCTATTTGAGATTGGAGTGGGAGATAAATAGGATAATGGTGTTTCGATGAACCCTCTGCCAGGCACTTAAATGTGATTTGCAGAGTATCCCATGTAGATGTAGATGTAAATGTGAAAGAAGCATGGGTTTCATTCAAGGCAAGTCGTTACAAAGTTCTTAGGGCATGAAAAAGACCCAGAATATTTTCCTATTGAAGCTACAATGTTACAGAAGTTTGAAACTTTAGGATGTTTAATGAGCCTGAAAGTTCGCTTTTTGAACAGTCACCGGACAATTTGGGAGATATTAGCGAGGAGCAAGGAGAGCGTTTTCACAAGGACATTAAAGTGAGGGGGAAACGCTACCAACGTTGCTGGAACACGAACACGATGGGAGACTACTGTTGGTCACTTCACAGAGAAGTTCAGCAAGCGACTCACCGTAGAAAAGCTACCCAAGAAGCTTCAAAGAAAAAAGAGAAAGAGAATAAATACATTCCAGCTGGCAAATGAAACCTCTATCAACACATAGCATTGTTTTTAGTAGCTTACTATAAATAAAAACCACGCTTATACTGTAACAATGGGTTTCATTAATTTCCACGTTACCATATGGAATAAGATTCTTATACGATACAATAAAAAGCGTACTGCGCGAAAACTATGGCTGATAAAAAAACTAAGGCTATATTTGGATTAAGTTAAAAAAAATCTCATTCGGGAGGATGGTGGTTCAAATCCACCTCCGGCCATCCAGATTAAGGTTTTCCGTGATTTTCCTCAATCACTCCAGGCAAATGCCGGGATGGTTCCTTTCAAAGGGCACGGCCGATTTCCTACCCTATCCTTCCCCGAAAATCCGAACGTAAGGTCCGTCTCTAATGACCATGGTGTCGACGGGACGTTAAGCCCTAAGTTTCCTTCCTTCCTTTCAAAAAAAAAAAAAAAAAAAAAAAAAAAAAGCTATAAAGATCAGCTACCAAAGTAAAAAAAGTTTTACAAAATTTTTTTCGTTGGCCTGTGTTTTTATTACAGAAGGCTGTCAGCGCACGACCGAACGCGCTGAGTTGTCGCGGCGTGATATGGGACGTTCTGGCACACCGGGACTCGAACCAGGGATCTTTGCTTTCGCCATAGAGCGCTCTACCTACTGAGCTACCGAGGCACGCCTGACCGTCCGTCCTCAGCCAGTAGCGCCACGTTTCATACCAGTGTGCCTCCGCAACGGAGTGTGAATGTTGAAAGGAGTACTAATATAATTTTCACTTATTTTTACTTGTTATTCAACATTGAGCATATTGTAGGTATCATATCTTCTGGGTTGTAAGGCCGTGTTCTTGGAGTATTGCTCCAAACGTTTCGTCCGATGCTGTGTCGGACTTCTTCGGAGGTTGTCCGTCTGTTGAGTCTTGCGGACTGATGGGTGGTTTTCTTATTATTTTATTTATTATTTTTTATTATTTCTTTTTGGTTTATTTATTTATTTTTTATATCTTTTCATTCTCCGTCCCTGAAGGGGACAGAGAGGGCCGGTTGAGAACATGCATGCATTCTATTCGGCCAGCGGAGATGTGCATTCATATTTTTTATTTATTACATCATATATATTTGAATATTGGTACATTAACATTGTTTGTTACACATTTCTTAACCTAATAATAATATTACTAATAATAACATATATAAAAACTTAATTACAATGGTTTTGTTCATCTTAAATACCGCCTAAAAGGGGGCGTGGCTAAGATCCACGTGATAATCAGAGATCATTCTTGTCAAAGATAAAGCTATACAATCGAACTATGTCAAAGATAAAATCAGTCATCGATTCTGCAGAGCCACAATCCATATGTCGTTGATTTTCATAGTCTCTTCTTTTCGATTGAAATTATCATTATGTTTACATATTTCTCTATACAACCTTGGATAATAATTCGTCATGGAAGATAAAATTTCTATCTCAGAGAATTTTACTAAATGATTTCCCGATTGTGAGCAGTGTTCCGCCACAGCCGATTTTTCAGTTTTTCCAAGTCGGCGTAGACTTTTGTGCTCCTTTAGACGTGTGTTTACACTTATCTTAGTGTTCCGATGTAGACTTCACCACAGGAGTATGGAATTTTATAAACCACACTTGCTGATAAAGGAAAACGTTTGTCTTTTACAGATATGACGGCTTGGGATATCTTCTTTGTTGGTTTGAAAACCGGTTTGATGCTACGTTTTCGTAGAATCTTCCCTATCTGATCCATTGCCTTATTAACAAAGGGGAGAGAAACCGTATTGCTCCATCCTTCTGTTGTTTCCTTGTCCTTCGGCAAGACTCAACAGACGGAAAACCTCCGAAGAAGTCCAACGCAGCATCGGACGAAACGTCAGGAAGCAGCAAGATTCCAAGAACACGGCCTTACAACCCAGAAGACATACGAGGCGCGTCCAGAAAGTAAGTTCCGTTTCAATTTATCTCCGCTGCAGCGCTACGATTGCAGTTCCGCACATGCACTGTAGACGATGTGTATCAAGGAGAAGAACGTGCGCCATTTGGAGATCGCTGTCAGTTACGTACGCTTTGTTGTGCTTGTTTGAAATGTCGGCGTCGATTGAAAACCCCGCCGCCTGTGAAATCATGTCGGTGATTCGGTTTCTGAATGCGAGGAAAGTGAAACCAAGTGAAATTTATCGGCAAATTTGCGATGTTTACGGACCAAAGGCGACGAGTGATTCGATGCTGAGAAGATGGGTCCGACAGTTCAATGGCGGGCGTAGTGATGTGCACGATGAAGAACGAAGTGGGCGTCCACCTTTGGTTACAGAAGAACTGTTCAAAATGTTCAAATGTTTGTTAAGCTTATGGGACTTAACTACGGGGTCATCAGTCCCCAAACTTACAAACTACTTATGAACTACTTACGAACTAAGACGGCACAAATATCCATGCCCTATGGGGGATTCGAACCCCCGACCGTGACTGGAGCGCCTCAGTCACCTCGGCCACCGCGGCCGGCCAGAAGAACTGGTTCACGCGATTGATGACAAGATCCAGGAAAACCGTAGGTTTACAATTAGTGCTCTCGCTATGGACTTCTGCCCAATTTCACTGTTTCCAACTGGTTGAAGACACAGGCGGCAGATTTCTATGAAGAAGGTATGCAAAACCTGGTGCCACGCTATGACAAATGCCTGCAAAATTTCGGCAGTTATGTGGGAATGTAGTTTAAGAGTTGTTGAATTTTGTGCAATAAAAATTTCTTCTGTATCTTTGTACAATTTCACTTTATTACCAGAACTTACTTTCTGGACGCGCCTCTTAATACCTACAGTGTCAACCGGTCGTGAAAGCCTTCACTCTATCATCTTGAGCAAATTTTTTTATTGAAACTTAAGCTACAAATCTGTATAAAACAAATGTATGTGATGTTTTGTATCATTTTATTAATCGATATAACATGCTGAAGTCGTTGGCCTATCTCTGCTGTAAACCAAAGACTGTACGTTTTATCTTTGGGGTGTATCTTGCACTCGCAGTTGTTGCGTTAAGAGAGTCGTTGGGTGACTGTCGTAGAGGGGTAGGAATCGTTGTGGAACTGTCGAGTAAGTCAGTCGATTTGTAAGACTCTAAGAGTAAAAATCGGAAAATTTAAGGCTTCAGCAGTTTTGAAGAGTCGCAGCCAAGTCTGCAGATTGTAATTTTTGTGTGGCAGCTGATGGTGATGAACGCTGTCATTAATAAGATAAAACTTGTACATTTCTATTGTTACGAATGGTAGATTGTACTTGAAGTCCTGTAGCTGGTTTTTTTAATTATTATTATTATTCCTAATGAACACAGTTAAGTGAACCTTGCATTTATCATTTAGCCCAGAGTCATTTTACCAGTTGCTATTTCCTTTCACCTATTTGAAAGCAAATTTGCTATCAGATCTGATCGTTGAGATCATTGTTTCTTGTGATAGTGTTGCATAAGAATAGTGTTATTAATTTTATAAAGTTAGTTGGAACAGTTCAGTGTAGGCATTTTTGACATAATCAATTTGTCTATCAATAAGAGCAGGAAGTAGTTTTTTCATAAACTCTGTGAAGTTCATAGTTAGAGATTTTCTCAGTGTTAATGAAAGTTCACATTATTAGGTCACTTAATGTTAATAACAGCTGAAGTTAATGTGATTTGTCTGATGAGAAGAGAAATAGTTAGATCATATAATGAGAAAAGAAACATTTGCAGTGTGTGATACTTTTTAAAACATTACCAGATTTTTAGGAAATTTTTATACAATTGAATCGGTATGGTTATTGTTGTACAGGTAGGCACATTATCAAGTGCAGTGATTTTGGTATCCCATTAATTTTAAATGTCTTTATTTGAAATCATACTTATTCAAGTGACAAAAGTATTACAGTCGTAGCACGTTGGTTTCTTGGCTCTCGCAGTCTTGTGCATGTACAGCCTGGCGACTTGTATTTGGTGCACGCTAGCAAATCTGAACATTTCATTTGCTCATATTGATTCTCATACAAGAAATTAATGTGTAGACAAATTACGACTTTATTTACAGTTGATTTATTAATTACAGGTGTACAATTTAAAGTGTTACCGTTGCACATAAAACAAAACCAACTCGTAAATTTTCAAATGTTTGTAAAGCTATCAGACTCAACTGCGTGGTTATTAGTCCGTAGCTTACTAACTACTTAAGCTAATCTAAGGGCAACACACACATCCATGCCCGAGTGAGGATGCGGAAGCATACACTAAGTTGTAATTTATTCTAACAGGGCAAAGGAAGGTACTGAGTCTCACTGCTTAGTCAAGTTATTTTGTAGTCAAAGCCACAACAGAAAATTTATATGTTAATTTTTTTGGGCACGTTCCGGCACACACACACACTGTTTTTATCTTCCAAACACACAACACTTTTAATGTTATTCAGGAAACAAGTTGCAGTAATTCGCGGAGTTCTTGTTATAAACTGTAGAATTTCTCCAAGATATTTGGTTTAGTCATGCAATATACCAAAACAATAATTTACAAAGTATCTCACTTTTTGTCAAAAGGTAGGGCTCACAATTATGTCATCTAATTTTAAATCAATTAATTTACAGTGTGTATTTCTTTCCTACTCCAGAAGGGGGACAAAAATAATTTTTAAAAATATCATATAATTTTATATCGAAGTGTGAAACGTACAATTAGGATACTATTACCTGGATTAGTTTTATCTGGCATTTAAAGCACACTCATCAGCAATTAATTAAAGTTCAGAAAATGTGCCATAAATTAACTGAAAATTGGTAAATTACTTAACTTTTTATGTATGCCACTGAAAATGAAAACAAATATTTGTATATAATACAAAAGAGAAATTTATCTTGCATATTTCACCGCATGGATATCGATCATACTATTTATTATATGTAAATCTTATTTAAGGGATTGTTAAGTCTTCATTGCAAGCAATTATTTTAATTATCGGTTTCAAATGTTCAAATGTTTGTTAAGCTTATGGGACTTAACTGCGGGATCATCAGTCCCTAAACTTACAAACTGTACTAGAGACGACACAAATATCCATGACCGACGGGGGATTCAAACCCCCGACCGTAGCGGCCGTGCATACTGTGACTGGCGCGCCGCAGACTGCTCGGTCACCGCGGCCGGCGATTATCGGTTTCAACGATATAAATCATCTTCTTATTATAAAAAATGGATATCATTTGGGAACTGAGGCTTTCTACAATGGCGAGAAATTTTTACAAAGCTCCCAAACCATATTCATTAGAAAAAAAAATCTGTAGATGATGATTTATATAGTTGAAACCTATAATTAAAATAAATAATTACTCGGAATCAAGGTCTAATAATCCTTTACATATTACAAAACGGAAACATTTTTGAACAGGAAGTTCTGTTCTTAAACTTGTTATCTAGTATCGCACACAACTTTGTTTTTCTATTTTCATTTCTGCTATACCTCACGTAGGGAAATGTCTTAATAGAACATAGGTTCCAAATCAACAAGAACAAGGTTTTTTAAGCAAACAAAAAGTTCGAAAATAAAACTTGTTATCACGGCGTTTAACCATTCCAATGTTGGCGTCAGCTGAAGACGTGGGATGTGACGCCTTGCACTTATGCATCACTGCAGAAGCTCTCTAGCCGAAGGGTTGCCTAACCACCAGGCGACCTGTTGGTAAATCACAAGCTACACAGTGTGCGTGAGCGGTACTCAACCTGTGGCCCGCCGAGCTGTTTTGAGTGGCCCGGCAAGCTAGTCGCACACTATTCAAAATTTCGTAACAAAAATCTCTAATGACTGGCTGATAAAAATGGGCGAGATGCGTACAGCGAAATCGACGAAGCCAGTGCCCCAAGTTCATCTACATGTACATAGATACTCTGCAAATCACATTTACGTTCCTGGCAGAGGATTCATTAACCACTTTCATAACTTTTCTCTACCGTTCCATTCTCTAATTGCGCGCGGGAAGAAAGAACACCTAAGTCGTTCCGTTTTCGATGTGATTTATTTTATTGGGATGGTCATATCTCTCTAGGTAGGTGGGTGCCAGCAAAATATTTTCACATTCAGAAGTAAAAGTCGGTGATTGGAACTTCGCAAACAGATCACGCCGCAGTGAATAACGCCTTTCTTTTAATGATTTCCACCCCAATTCGTGCAACATTTCCGTGACGCTTTCCCCCCCGTAACGTGGTAAAACAAAACGAGTTACCCTTCTCTGAATCTTATCAATGTCTTCCGTCAGTCCCACCTGGTGAGGGTCCCACAAGGGGCAACAGTACTCCAGGAGAGGACGCACAAGTGTGATGTAGGCAGTCTCTTTGGTGGAGCTGGTGCATCTTCGAAGCGTTCTGCCAATGAAACGTGTTCTATCCAGTCAAAGTTGTTCGTAATTGTAACTCCTAGGTATTTGGAAGAATTTACAGCCTTAATGTTTGACTGATTTATCGCGTAATTGAAGTTCAGCGGATTTCTTTAAGCGGTCATGTGTATTACTTCACAGTTTTCATTATTTAGTGTGAATTGCCAATTTTCGCACCATGTAGAAATTTTGTCTAATTCGCTTTGCAGTTGCTTTTGATCCTCTGTTGACTTCACTAACCGATAAACGACAGCATCATCCGCGAACAGTCTAAGGGAGCTATTCAGATTGTCTCCTAAATCGTTTATAAACACGAGGAAGATTAGCGGACCTATAACGCTTCCCTGTGGTACGCCAAATATCACTTCTGTTTTACTCGATGACTTAGCGTCATTTGCAACGAACTGTGTCCTTTCTGATAGGAAATCGTGAATCCAATGGCACAATTGGGGAGATATTCCATAAGCACGCAATTTCATAAGAAGCCGCTTGTGGGGCACAGTGTCAAAAGCCTTCCGGAAATCTAGAAATATGGGATCGATTTGAGATCCCTTGTCGATGGCACTTAACACTTCATGTGAATAAAGGGCGAGTTGTGTTTCGGAAGAGCGATACTTTCTGAATCCGTGTTGACTATTGGTTAATATGTTGTTCTCTTCGAGGTAGTTCATAACGTTCGAACAAAGTATATGTTCCAAAATCCTACTGCAAATCGACGTCAATGAGATTGGCCTGTAATTTTGGGGATCACTCCTATTGCCTTTCTTGAATATTGGAGTAACTTGGGCAACTTTCCAGTCTTTGGGTACGGATCTTTCGCTGAGTGATCGGTTGTAAACGATAGCTAAGTACGGAGCTATTGCATCAGCATACTCTGAGGGGAATCTAGTTGGTATACAATCTGGCCCGGAAGATTTGTTTTTGTTTAGTGAGTTAAGTTGTTTTACTACTCACAATGTGATCACATGTTGTTAATTAATTCATGGAGTTCTTTTGTGTAATTGAATCGCTGATTGGAAAAAGGTAGAAAGTGTAATTTTATCGAAAACCAAGTGTTGGCCCCGGTGCTTTCCCCTCACTGACCTCCCCGGATGGCGGCTGTGGCAGCTCGGACGGCGCTCGCAATCGCTTGCTCCGCCAGTGAACTGTAACGACGAAAATAAACACTCCAGAACGCACGAAGGGCAAGGTAAAAATAAATTAATCGCCTCTATGTGTGACTGTTCTGAAATTTTCAAATTGCAGCGAGGGACTTGTGAGAACTTTGGGTGGAGGGGAAAGGCGCTCCGGATAGACGTGAAGTTTAGGCGACTGCTGGCCCGTAGTTTGTAATCGATTAATACACATTAACGTAGTATTTTATCTTTACCCCGAAGTCTTTATTTCTTTCCCGCACGAACAAGGAGACCACATGAGTGTCGGATTTTACACTTTTGTGATATTTATGGTTCGTGAAGTTCAAAAGCCATTCGACGCAACTCTCAAAAATTGTCGAGAAAATTGACTTTTACGGTCGGGGGTTCGAATCCCCCCTCGGGCATGGATATTTGTGCCGTCCTTAGTAGTAGCTACTCCATAAGTAGTTTGTAAGTTTAGGGACTGATGACCCCGTAGTTAAGTCCCATAAGCTCTAGAAACATATGAACATTTTTTTAAATCGACTTTGAAGTTTGCGAGTAACCGTAAGTATCAATCAACCCTTAACGGGAATCGTGGGTCAATTTGGACCCGCTGGCAACAACAAAACCGCCTAACAATCAAAAAGCGGCAAGTTTCAGTTTCGCGTATCAGTCTAATCTCAGTACATTGTGAGGTACACCAGGGACCATTAGCTGCAAAGTTATCGGAAGTTGACGTAAGTTCCATCGCTGGGTCCAATCTGACCCGCGATTCCAGATACGGGATATTTTCAGTCAGAGGATGCTGGCTTATTTTGTGATGTTTCAGGCACTTTATCGCCACAATGCAGTGAGGTCTTACTAAAAACGAAATCTTTGAACTATTATTAGACGAAAATCTCTCAGACACAGAATCTTTGAGCGATTTTCAACCCACGACAAAAAAAATTCGCATTCTAATAAAAGGGGCTCACGGAAAAGAGGAAGATGTTATTTATGTGGTCCTAAAACTGACAGCAACCAACCATAAAAATGCGACAGATACTTTAAGTACATCTGTAAACGACATGCAGAATAAAAGTGTTGTGTAAGAAGTGCCACTCTTACTTCAAGTATTAATATACAGATAACATTTGGACACTTTCATGTATCGTTGTCATTAGTTTTGTTTCTGGTTGGTGGGATAAAGATTCCCTATTTATGTTAAGGCGAACTTATGAGAAACCTCATAGTATATGTAGGTTGTCCTAACCTAGGTTATTTTTCCATCATATAGCATTGCAGAGTAAGGTATTACAAATTTTCCTTCATGTGAGACCTACAACTTAAATAAATAAATAAATAGCACAATGTAAAGTTTTTGCTCAATACAAGTTGATTTGAGTTTCAAATAAAACTTGTCTCAATACAGTCATTGTGCATTCTCATGTTAATTATAATTTTTATAGGAATTATGTGGATTTTTTTATTCAAGGGTCCATATGGACCCGCGATTCCAGTTATGTTCGTCAAAATAACTATTTCTGTTAAGGGTTAAATAAAGGGCAGCATCTGTCGGTGTAGCTCATCTTGTAGCGTTCTGGTTTTCAAACCCTAGGGTCAGTGTTCGAATACTTACACAATTTTAATATCTAAAGGTCATTTTTACTAAAAGCGCACGTATTATTGTTTATGCGTAATTTTCTATATTTTATAGAAGGTTGTTAATAATAAGTTGCATTTTTTTTACAGTTTTGGCTTTACTATTAGTTGGGGACGGTAGTCTTTGATTGTTCAGTTTGTGAAGAGCTTTTTGAAAAGTCGTCTCCATAACTGCTGATGGCTTTCCAATAGACTTGCGCATAATAGTTCGTGATTGGGGGCGCTCACTAGTTCGTTCTTTTAGTTCCTCCGCTACCAGTGACTGGTGAGCGGCGTGGTCTGTGTATGCAGGTGGAGGGGGAAGTTCCCCCACCTAGCTGCTTCATGCGCTTGCTGCTTGAGCCGCTAACGATATCACGCAGACCAAAAGAAACAGTTTGTGGACAATTTCTCGCGTTTAAGTTTAGAGTTATCTCTATATCTTGGCATTGTGGAATTTATTAGTCAGATATTGCAGAGTGCAGAATACTTCAAAGCAGAAATTTTGTAGCACCGAACTATGTGATATAGCAGACAGACGCTAACCTCGAAATGCCTCTCATCAGCAGAAGGCTAACACGTGATTTTTAATTCAATTCGCGACCTATCGCGCATATTTTAGTTCGCGACCTATCGCGCATCTTTTATTTAGCGACCTATCGCGCATATTTGAGTTCGCGACCCATCGCGCATATTTTAGTTCGCGACCTATCACTCATATTTTAGTTCGCGACCGGTAGCTTTCCTGTTAGTTCGCAGCTCGGCCGCGAAGTAGGTCACTATTTTTAGTTCGGCCGCTCGTTTTGGCTTTTGCTACCGCTACTAAAACTACAGCTGAGCTGCATCTCAGCTCGAAAAGACGGCAACTGGCAGAAGGGAATCACGCGATTCTGCGCGCTCTCGCGTCCTCTCGCTGTTACCTGTCAGTCTTCGGAAAAGGAGCGGACGAACTAAGAGGCAAGGGATCTGCGAACTAGTTCGCGTAGTTCGCCCGTGGGAGCGTTCTTCCGAACTAGTTCGTTCGCGAACTACACAAGACTACTTTCCAAGCAGCTAACATACTCAACCATCGTTTTACGTGACGACACGGTTTACAACTCGTCTAAATACACATGAACAAAAACTGACACAACACACGGAATCAGAGATCCCAAAATGTTTTATGTAACTGAATTCGGAAAAAAAAGTAAGTATGCCACAGTGGGATTCGGACCACCGACGCTACGGTTGTTAGACCAAGATGCTACCATCTATGCTACACCGATAGATGTTGTGTCTGTTCTAGTTAATGGTACTTACGGGTGCTTCGCAAAACTTCAAATTCTTGAGAGTTGCGTGGAATGGCTTTGGCTGATCGTTATTTAAGTTTTGAGCTTCACGTACGATAAATATAAAGAAATTCTAAAATCCGAAATCCATGTGGTGTCCTTGTAAGTTCACAGGATGCATATATCAGTTTTCTTATATCAGGTAGAGTAATGTGTTTTACTTAATTGGCTCTATTTCAATGGTACGATAACACACGAATATAAATTCAGAGACTGAAGGGGAGATTTCATGGTTGCACAATACAATTCCATTGTCCATAAAATGACGCTTTACGTTTAACCAAGTCAAAGTTATTAGTAACGTGTTAATTATTAATGAAGTTAACTTCTTGGTTAATGCTGTCAAGCTCTGGCAAGTACCATAGTGGCAGTTCACAGAAATCACTCGTCCTCTCTCACTTAAAAAAATAAATAAATAAATAAATAAAAAAGCGCTAAATGTCATATTCCAATGATTAACGTACGTTACGAACAAAGATATTTAACAAAAACGCAACTGCTTGGAAATGGTTGTCAAAAGGTTGCAGCAGAGTTTCAGATGGCCACTCAAACGTTTTAATGTCTTACATATATTTCTTTAAAATTAATCATGATTTATGTAAAGAACAAGTGGACAAATTCTAAAAAACGAAGAAAATATTACTTAACAATACGTTTATATTTCCAAAAGCAACGTATTCTTCTATTAACAATTATATATTAAAATAGGTTTCGATTATTAAACAAATGGGTGTAGTTATTTAGCAGTGCTATTTTGTCCTGTGATAATTTTGAGGCCCACTTAAAATAAAACTTTCGAGAATTTGGCCCGAGGAGGAAAAAGGTTGAGTATGGCTGGTGTGGATCATCTAAATCTTGAATCAGTTTGGCACATGACTTCTGTACGACACACCTTCCAATACGCATGCATCTTTTTGTATCTTTCTTATTCTCGCTCACACTGTTGAGCTCGATATCTCAGTGTCATGTATGTTTCAATTACATTATGGTTATTATATCTCACTACAGTCGGAGGTTCGAATCCCCCTTCGGGCATGGATATTTGTGCCGTCCTTAGTATTAGTTAGTCCATAAGTAGTTTGTAAGTTTAGGGACTGATGACCCCGTAGTTAAGTCCCATAAACTCTACAAACATTTGAATTTGAATTTTATTATATCTTTTTCCTATTGTGAAGCTAAATGTACCTACATGTTGTTTAAAAATTGTTTTGTTCCCACAGTTTGCGTTCGTCGATGGAATTCCGAAACGCGTCATCTAATATATAAAGCAGAGTGTCCGTATGTTTGTACAAATCTACAGTTTCGATCCAATCCTTTTCAAATTTTGTACACGTAAGCTTAAATCCATGAAAACGGTCGCCGTAAGTGTAAGAATCACGTACGATACATAGTTCACGAGATATGACGTCATAAACAATGAGATGTGCGAAAAACCGCTACATTTAGCGACAATGCTGCTCATTTTCTCCTAAATGACTTGACCGATTTCAACCAAATTTGGTACACACATTCCTTACTGTAAGGTACAATTGCTGCAGGGTTAAGAATCACATACGACGCATGGTTCGAAAGATATTTCGTCATAACCAATAGAAATCGCAAAAAATGCCACATAATGCGGCGAGACTTTAAAAATACTAAACTTCATCAGAATGAGAATACTTAGCGACATGTAACAAACTTCAAACATAATTTCAAACTTTTGTTAAGCGTTCTCTCGCTGACAACCATGGGAAAATGATGAAAGGAAAAAAGTTTCTCGTTTACTACTTTTGCTCTGTTTATGGAGTAACACTACGGCATTCGGTATGACGTTACAATTTATAATTTGTACACTACAAATTGTAACATCAGGAAATTTTACAGACAGTATACAAATATATAGTTGAATGTACCTTCTAAATTATATCACAGTACGACATGTAGTTCATGAGATATGATCGCATACCCAGTAAAATCAATGGAAAACCGCCCCATCACGCACCAAGTTTTAATCTATTACTTTTTTGCTACTAAAATTATTCCCAAGAAATATTACAGACAAATAGCTCTTATACAAATGAATATACACCTGAAAAATGGCAGGAATAAACAAATAAATACCCGGGCAACGCCGGGTTTTCAGCTAGTGCAAAATAAAGTATTTTGCGACCAGAAATTTCTACAAATTATTCAGTGCCACAACATAGAGCATGGACTGTCACACACTGACTGACTGGCAAGTCCCAATGCACGCACAAGCACGATGTAAGCAAACTTAAGAACATCGTCTTTAGCAACTACGCAGGTTACACGCCTCAAAGTGTGGAATGCACATTTTTCGAAATATGATGTGTCCTAAACGAATAGCACTATATTGAATAAAACAATTCTGGGTATTAGGCCACGTCATTTTTTAAACACTTAGCAGAGGAACTGCCGACATATCGACCACTGTGCAGTGATCTTCTTCAGGGCAGTTAGCTGTTGGCTACTGCTGAATGTATACCCTTGATTTTTTTCGGTTATCTAATACCGTCGTACATGTAAGATGATGATTGGTTGGTAGTAGCGTGTCAGTAGGTTCTTTCGTTTGCTACCCCGGTAAGTGACTGGTAGGCAAAATCTTGAATCTGATTGTAAGGCAACAGCCAATCAGCAACTAGCATCCAGGGGACGGAGTTTCCTGCTGCGAACGTTGAGGCCGCGCGTCAGTTCTACTGTGGCCGCTGTTTACACTGCAGAGCTCAGGTCAAATCAACACCGCCTAGAAGGCAAGGCCTGACAACTGTCCGTGCCTACGTCACACCGAGAGGCGGCGGCTGCCAGCTGACTGGCTGGCCGCTGGGGCACGCCCACCGCCTCGTAGCGGCCGGCTAGTCAGCTGGCGGCCGTGGCCTCTCGGTGTGACGTAGGCACGGACAGTTGTCAGTAGTGACGGGCAGTTCGGATCATTTCCCTGTTTCGAAACATACGGATGATCTGAGTCTAGTGACTCGACTCGCTGCTTCGGCACACGAAACATCGGGCGTGCCGCAGAGTTGTGTGTGTCGCTGCCTTCCCTGATTCACGTGAACCGCGACAGCTGCAGGGCGCCGCAGTGACTCGACTCACTGCTTCGGCACACGAAACATCGGGCGTGCCGCAGAGTCGTGTGTGTCGCTACCTTCCCTGATTCACGTGAACCGCGACAGCTGCAGGGCGCCGCAGTGAGTCGACTCACTGCTTCGGCACACGAAACATCGGGCGTGCCGCAGAGTCGTGTGTGTCGCTGCCTTCCCTGATTCACGTGAACCGCGGCAGCTGGAGGGCGCCGCAGTGAGTCGACTCACTGCTTCGGCACACGAAACATCGGGCGTGCCGCAGAGTCGTGTGTGTCGCTACCTTCCCTGATTCACGTGAACCGCGACAGCTGCAGGGCGCCGCAGTGAGTCGACTCACTGCTTCGGCACACGAAACATCGGGCGTGCCGCAGAGTCGTGTGTGTCGCTACCTTCCCTGATTCACGTGAACCGCGACAGCTGCAGGGCGCCGCAGTGAGTCGACTCACTGCTTCGGCACACGAAACATCGGGCGTGCCGCAGAGTCGTGTGTGTCGCTACCTTCCCTGATTCACGTGAACCGCGACAGCTGCAGGGCGCCGCAGTGAGTCGACTCACTGCTTCGGCACTCAAAAACACGAGACGTCCGCATCCCGCTACCTCCGCTGATTCGCGCGAGCCGAGAAAGCTGCAGGGCACGGCACAGTAGCGCGATACAGCAAAGACGAAACCATCTATAAATAACAACGGAGTTTTAATACGTTGTTGAGTAGATTGGTCTGAACAGCACAGAATTTGCTACTATGACTTTTCAATCGTGTTAAAGCATAAACGTTTACTAAGTACAGTAACAAAGGCAGCACAAAATAGTAATGTTCAGATGCCAAAGTCATGAAACATTTTCCAACCTTCAAAATCTCACAATTAAGTTTAAATAAAACAAGAAAGATCATGAAACTTCATGGCAGATTAAAATTGTGTGCTGGAACCGGGACTCGAACCTGGATGTTTCTGGAAACATCCCTTAGGCTGTCGCTAAGCCATGTCTCCACTATATCCTTTCTTCCAGGAGTGCTAGTCTTGCATGGTTCGCAGGAGAGCTTCTGTGAAGTTTTGAAAGTAGGAGGCGAGATACTGGCGGAAGTAAAGTTGTGAGGCGGCATCGTGAGTCGTGTCGGGATACCACAGTCGGTAGTGCGCTTGCCCGCGACAGGCAAAGGTCCCAGGTTCGAGTCCCGGTTCCGGCACACAATTTTAATCTGCCAGGATGTTTCATATCAGCGCACACTCCGCTGCAGAGTGAAAGTTTCATTCTGGAAACATCCCCTAGGCTGTGGCTAAGCCATGTCTCCACCATATCCTTTCTTCCAGGAGTGCTAGTCTTGCAAGTTTCGCAGGAGAACTTCTGTGAAGTTTGGAAAGTACGAGGCGAGGTACTGGCGGAAGTAAAGTTGTGAGGCGGCATCGTGAGTCGTGTCGGGGTAGCTCAGTGGTAGAGCGCTTGCCCGCGAAAGGCAAAGGTCCCAGGTTCGAGTCCCGGTTCCGGCACACAATTTTAATCTGCCAGGAAGTTTCATATCAGCGCACACTCCGCTGCAGAGTGAAAGTTTCATTCAAGAAAGATCATGGTTCAAATGTCTAAGTGCATGCAGGAATGCACCAATCAATATAAACAAAATATTTAATATTTGTTCCAAGGACATATTCAATGAAATCAAAACATATTACTACAAATATCAACACAAGGAAACACAATTCACAATTTACGTGACGAAAACCTCAAAACTGAACTACAATTTTTTAATGTCCAGATAGGTATTCTGATAATCAGATTCATCTTCAGTCAATCAAATAAAAGAGATTCAATTACAGTTTCTTTAAATTGAATTTCAGAAACGTTATTTTTGACATCTCCTTAGTGAGAATGCTGTTTAGTCTCACTGAAATTATCTGCCCTTGCTTTGAAAAGATGCGTTCACCTGGCACAGATGTAGCAACAATGCATAACAACGCCTAGTTCACGCGAAACTACCTCAAAACACCGAAGGTCTTCACAACTTTTCTCGGTGGTATACCAGTCTTCAAATCTCGGTTGAAGGGTAGCATAATTCAAAATCTCGCGTGGTGCTTTAGGGGAACAGCTTCAAACCTGTCGCACGCCTGGGCGCTGTGTCGAATTCACCCAGTCAGACGGGCAGCAAACGCACGGTATCTAGCGTCCGATACATGAATCACAAGATTCGTAGTTTCGAAACAGTGCCGATTCAAATTTCGACTCAGTCGAACAGTTCGCTGACTCGATTCACTGAGTCGAAACATCAACTCTAGTATTTGTTGGTCAAGTGGAGCTTTCTTCGTGAAGATGGTATTAGTGTAAAAGATGAATCATTTGCATGCTTTCTCGTATCTGTTCTGGTACATAAATATGAGCATAAGTTAGATACTGTTGTTACAAACTCAGAATAATGATAATAGGGGTGATAATGACGAACAATTCATTGCAAGCGGTAGTGCTACGGTAAGTGCGGGAAGAGGCGATGGAAGCAGTGGCAGTGAATACCAACAGTCTTCCGAGAAGTAGGTTAAAGTTGCAACTATCATCACGGCTTTTGCTGACAATACGCTAGAGAACATGTACGATCATTATTACATAAGTTATAATTAAGATACCTGCATTACTTATGCCGTCTACAGTTATATCTACAGTGCTATCTAGAGCATGGTTGCAGAGCTTTGCAGAAAAACGACACCCACCAGCACATTGAGGTGTACATAGAGATCCTCTAACCAAACGTTCATACAGATATGTTTGTTCGAGCCCATGTACCATCCTTGTGAGTCACCTGAAGATAACATTCCGCGCGAATGGTACAAGGAAGACAAGATAGGCAATGATGCAGAAGAAACTCATCCTACAACTCGTCTGCCTTATGTGAGAGGCGTCAGCGAACGTATAGGCAAGGTCCTTATCCGAAGAGGAATCAAACCGATTTCCGAGAGTGGCCGCAAGATCCGTGACCTGTTGAGGCCTACGAAGGATCCCTAAAATTCCCTCCACACTGCAGGTGTGTATGAACTCCAATGCGAGTGCGGAGAAGTTGCTGTTGGTGAAAAGGGAGACCCATCAGCACTCCCGATTACTGATGGTGCTTCGCCGCGGTGGAGTAGCCGAGCGGTCTAAAGCATCTCGCTGCGGAGCGCGCGGTTGCTCGCCGTGGAGGTTCGAATCCTCCCTGGGGCATGGGTGTGTGTGTTTGCCCTTAGGACAGTTTACCTAGGTTTAAGTAGTTTGTAAGCTACGGACTGATGACCACGTAATTTGGTCCGATAGATTTACAAACATTTGAACATTTTTTTGTTGTTGGAATGATGGGCCTGTGAGGAAATTCTCGTTGTTTTCTTGGTCAATACTGGCAACTCAAGGATGCGATCGCGTCGTACATACCAGCAGTTGACGTTTATATACCATAACAACACGCGGAAGAAATGACTCACGAAAGCGGATGACTGAAATTAAACAGAAGCGTATCTTTAGTTATTTCTCAGTTGACTCACACATTTCTCAACCCTTCGAAAGAACCAGTACTAATGGTTCGCTTGTCGGCTATCGAGGAAAGTTAGCACCAAATATTTCGATTTCGGTTATTTTCTTTGTTTTCGCGTAATACCTTCTGTAAAGTTTAAAATGAATCGGTTTTCATATTGTGCTCTTACAGTGAAAATGAAGATTAAAGACAGTTTTTTGTACCACTGAAAAATTATTGAAGAGCTTCAATACATCCTTAGAAAAATTGCATTGGAGCTGATTTTATTAACTTCTAACATTGTTTAAATAGTTATATAACAAAAAAGATAGATATGTTAAATGGAACTTCAGTAGGCTTTGGCACACTGTTTTTGAATTTGCTGCACAAATGAGTCTGATTAATGCCATTGTTCTCTTGAAAACGCACTCTCAGGTTGTAGAGTTACCCCAAAATACGATAAATGAGTAAAAATAAGCAAAGTATGTTTGATTTTTTAAAATGTTTAGATCTCCATTGCTATCCTTCCGAAGATATATGTATAGTTAAGCTGTTGAAATTTACTGTGACTAAATCTCCCTTTTTCTCCCGTATAATCATGATCAGATTTTTTGCCATCTCCCTTAAACCCGTGATCAAAAGTTGGTCGCCCTAGTCCCAATACGCTGTCCACAACACTTCTGTCCATAATGCGGTAACGCGTTCAACAGAAACTCGTGTCCAGCTAGCAGGTAGAGCCGCCACAGTCTGTTAAAAAAAACGCACTGAACATCCTAGATCTATGCAAAAGATTGAGTTCAGCAGCATACGCATTACGCATTGTTTCTTCTTACAGGAATATGGAGACGATGAAAGCTGCCTATTATGGTTACTTTCATGCCATTATGGCGTATGGAATTATTTTTTGGGGAAACCAGCCATTAGCTAAAAAAGTGCTGTGTATGTAGAAAAGGGCCAAAAGAATTGTGTGTGGAATCCAGCCTAGAGCCACATGCAGGAATCTTTTTAAAGAACTCGAAATCCTCACATGCACTGCACAATATATTTTCTCATTGATGAGCTTTATAAGAAAAGATAATATAATTTTTAAACCTAATAGTGCATATCATAGTAATGATACCAGAAGGAATGTGAAAATATTTTGCTAGCACCCACCTACTTAGGAAGACATGACTATCCCAATAAAATAACAGAAATCAGATCGAAAACGGAACGATTTAGGTGTTCTTTCTTCCCGCGCGCTATTAGAGAATGGAACGGTAGAGAAAAGTTATGAAAGTGGTTAATGAACCCTCTGCCAGGCACTTGAATGTGATTTGCAGAGTATCTATGTAGATGTAGATACCCACTATGAACAGGCAAACCTAACTATGATACAGAAAGGAGTCTATTTCAGTGGCTGTAAAATTTTTAATGCACTCCCTTCAAGAATTAAATGTTTGGTAGAAGATGAGCCCATGTTAAAAAAAAAACTTGAGGAAGTACCTATTGCAAGGAACATTTTACTCAATAGATGAGTTTCTTAACTACAATACTTAGTATTTACATGTAGGCCTAATGTAAACTGTAAATACATGCACAAATCAATAGTTGTAATCCTTATAATTTTTTTTTTTTTTTTTTTTTTTTTTTTTTTTTTTTTTGTAAACCCATATTCTTACTTACTGTCACCATTGTTGGCTTGTAATCTTGTTTATCAGTGATTTTTTTTCTTGTGGTAGAATCTAATAATTGTTTAATGTAATAAGAAAAGATTTTGTTTGATTTGTGTGTTATCATAAACTGTATCTAAACAACAGGTAAAATTGACACGTTCCATATCCTGTGATTTAGTCACAACATGGATCACCTGAACAAGAAATAAATAAATAAATCAATAAATTGCCGCAGTGCGCGCGGTTATGCCAGAGTGTGATGAACAACATGCTTCTAGTACGACATTTCGCCGCTTGGTACTGCGTGTAACCACTTCCGATACAGAGCTTTACTTCCGAGGCATTAATCTGTCCGTCTTGGAGGTTGTGTTGCGTTTCCGTCTGTACTTGGCTGAGAGCGTGAGTGTGGTTCCTTCTATTTTATTCCAGCACTAAATTGTCTTGTATTTCGTGCTGTGGCGAAGATTATGCTAGCATTATTGATCTGGCAGTTTTAACTATCAACAGAATAACGTCCAAGTAATAAAATATCTCGATATCAACGCCTGTGTTGCGCATGAAATACATGAGACAAAAAAATCAGTAGTTCGATCAAAAATTTTAACACAAGTATTTTAATGTTTACTGCACTGTTTTAATACAGAAAATACTGAATTTTAATTTTTCCAAAGTTCCTTTCATAATGTGGGACTGAAAGGGTTAACTGTTTGAAAAGAGGTGGGAGAGAGCAGCCTTTGCGCGTATGTAAGGTCAGAAAAGGGCTAAAAATCAGTTTTGATCGCAAAAATTAACAGTTTTTATTGGCCAATTTCGACTTGGTGTAGGTCATCCTTCGGAACAGTTACCTGCTGACAGCAGAACAGCCAGTACAGCCCAACCAAGCTGAGTCCAGCACTGGCTACATTTTGTTCCGAAGATGACCTACATCAGATCGAAAACGGTCAATAAAAACTATTGATTTTTGCAATCATGACTGTTTTTTCTACTATTAATCATACCAAACAGATCTCTGTTTCTCTCCTTTGACAATGTTGTCTAAATTATGAGAGGGCGCTACTATCAACTTTCGGTCCCGGCTCGGAAATATTGTAGATCCGACACTGAAAGAACTGAACTCCTAGTGATCTGAAGCATCAACCGCCACTAGAAATCACTGGCCTGCACTAACTCAGACTATTTTATTTTGGCCATTATCTACAGATCCAGGTGTGAGAGATTTTGTCAGACGTCTAGTTCGTACAACGAAAAGTCTGTGTCTTTATCTGTGCATGATTTTTGTATTCTCATACCTCTAGTAATTTTGTTAGATACATTTCGACATCCCCCATGGCTAATTGCATCTACCGATAAGGAAGATTTTAGCAGTTGGCAGATGTGTTTGCAGTGAGAATTATCTCTGGCTTGAGTGAGTGAATATCTATGGATTATATAATGTGTATTTTGAAGCTTGAAGGTTTGTTACTGTGAATTTGCCGTAGGGCTTGACAGTAGAAGAGCAGCAACCAGCAAGTGATGTAAATAAAAAAAAAAACAATGTGAAGTGAACAAATAGGCAAATACGTGAGTGGCAGTTTTAATAGTGAGTTTATTTTTACGTAGGATAAATGTCATCGTCTCAGTTTTAATTCTGAAATGATAAAAGACAATTGGCCAGGAGTTTGACGCATAAGACGACGGGCTTTGCCGTCAGCAGAAGCATTGGTTATAGCAATGCAAAATTCCAGTTTTGCTTCTTTTGCATGTCATCTTTGCAATGTTGCACTTCGGAATTTCCATACGTCAAGGTACAGTAATCGTCTCGAGAAATTTTGATGGTTATATAATCAAGCTATTCTTGTCTTACTCCGTACATTTACCTTTTCAGAAACTTACAGAAAAACCACTATGAAATTCTAAAAATCGCACGAAATAGTTCAAATAAGGAAATTAAAGAGGCATTCATTAAATTGTCGAAGGAGGTGAGTAACGGCTGCAAGGCATTCCGAAAACTGCGACTCTTCCTATCGCCATAGTTTTTTTATTATTATATTTTTGTAATAATCACTAGAATTTGTGTACCATATAGAGGTTGAATATTCCTCTATTGTTGAAGCAGGTTTCTTTACATGGAGACTAATATGTTTCATATTTTTAGCAAAAAAATATTGCTGTAACCTCTACTAAATCCACTTATTGAAGAGGCCTACTCTTCTTTAAAAAATAAATGGCATATGTGGTAATTCAGTACCAGGAAACCTTCAAAGAGGTTTATAATGTCCAGTCATTCAAGCTACGGCATCTGGTTACAATATAGGCCTATGTCATTCTGTTACAGCCTAATTTTTTTTTTTTTTTTTAAGCAGTCAGTCTTCTGTTATCTTCCCATTTGTGCTTGTTTTGCTTCACACCACTTCATTACTATTTCATATGTCATGCAACTGACATGTGGTATCAGTTGATTCACTTGACATAAATCTGGGCATACCTTGCTAAATGTTTTCCAAATTGATATTTACTTTTGTTAAATTTTACTCTGTCTCAATGACTTCATACAATGTCAATAAATGCTGAATGTCAGCAATCATGTGACAATGGCATTAACAAATTGCATGACAATGTAAATGTTTAGTTATGAAATCTTCATTGTAGGAGGGTGATTACTTTTACTGAGTGGACAAGGGAACATACAAGAAGCTGTCAACCATAGAGCAGGAGCAGCAATATTTATATAGGCTACGTGGTACACAGTCATTCTATGTGGTTTGGATTTCTAATATTAACATCCAGGCAAAGTTTTTCTAACGTTTTGTTGCTGATGGCAACATAATGATATGAAGCTAGGAAGTTCGGGCCTACGTCACACAATCATAGACTGTGGTAATGTGCGTACCATGTTTAGTTCAACTTTTCTAAACTGGGTGACACCAGTACACTTAATGGCGGCAAGAAAGGTGTGTTAAGGTGCTGCTATTCTTGTTTTGACATGTGAAGCTATTATATCACGGTCAGTTGATTTTATTTCATCCTGTGATGTTATTATGTCTTTTCTTTCAAAGGCATGTTACTGTAAGATGGTTCAGATCATAAAAATTCACAGTAAAGGCCCAAAACAGGCAATTGTGTTGGTACAAAATGTTTGAAAATAAATTTACCTTTTTTTGTAATGAATTACTGTATGTATTTTGTATCTTAAATGACCTCTATATTAATGTCACATCATTTACAACCTTGGGTCTCAAAAGGATAAGATGTGATCTAGCTCTGTCTCAATTTGAACATCTTCTGCACCCAGTTAGCTACACTTTGAGCCTGCCAGCAATTGGGAGCATCGTGGTTCATCAGTCCCGAAATATGACACAGTGTGTTATCTTTCACAGGGATCTTTTGTTAGAATCCTACAAGGAACTCGGGGCAGACTTGGAATAGCGCAGTGTTAGATTTGTTCTTCGGTTCCTGCGCTTTTATCCTGGCTTTTGAATGGGGTATTGTAAGTGCGAAAGTCAAGGCTATGATCTACAGATGTGACATGAAGCCATACATCCCACCACCTATGACATGCTTCTGTTTTCTCCATGTCTTCCAGATGCAACACCATGCCTAAGTGTGGTGACTGTGGCTGCCCTCTCCATACAGGGAACCTTTGTGCTCTACCACAGCTGTGGAAACTGTTGTGGTCCATATCCTCCTTGTTTGCCTGATCGCCCAGTCTACAGAAGGGAAAGGAACTTTCAATAATGGAAAGTCCAGGTTGGAATTAACAATATAGTAATGAGGAGAGTTTACAACTCACCGCAAAGATGTGACGATCAGCTGTGACAGGCGCACAAAAAAGGGCACACACATACATGTCAGCTCTCGGTCATAGCCTTCTTCAGAAAATAGAACATTCATGCAATCACACAGGCATACGACCATCAGCTCCAGCTGCTGCAAAGTGCGGGTGGCTAGATTTATAACTGGTAGATTCGATCAATGCAAAGGTGTTACCGAAATGCTTCAGGAAATCAAATGGGGGGGAGGTCACTAGAGGGAAGGCGATGTTCTTTTTTAGGAACACTGTTGAAGAAATTTAGAGGGCCAGAATTTGAGGCGGGCTACAGAAAGATTCTACTGCCGTTAGCACATGTTTCACGTAAAGACCACAAAGATAAGATCTGAGAGATCAGGACTCGTATAGATGCATTCAAGTATTCATTTTTCCTTCGCTCTATATGAGAGTGGAACAGGAAAGCAAGTAACCAGTAATGGTACTGAGTACCCTCCGCCACGCACCTTTGGGTGGATAGCAGAGTATGTATGTAGATACAGAAATGGCCATGTGCTTAAAGATATCACATTGTGGAGTGAGAGGAGTTTGTGTCAAACAAGCTGTATATTTTCTCTTCATTTTTGCATTTGTAACAGATTGTATTGTTACTTTGCCCTAATGTCCATTCATTTTATCTGAATACATAAAGATTTCAAACATAAATGATGTTTATACTCTTTGTCAGAAATATTCAGCTGTTTGAAAAGACGTGGGGCAGAGCAGCCTTTGCATATTCCTAAGGAGAGCTGTGGTTGATGGTTCCAGTGTCTTTTTTCACTGTAACAGATTTTCTTAAAAACACTTAACAGTGTATTCAGTTATTTACTGTGCTTTAGTGTTCTTAGTTTATTTTGGAGCTCATTGATTCTATCATTTGGAAAGGTAAATTACATAATGCAATAAAAGTAGTGAATCCCCTGTCATTTTAGGCTCACTGACAATACTGTTCCTTATTTTCGAATAGCAACTTTTGTGAATGTTGTGTTTGCAGTAAAAAGAATTTGGATATGAAGTCCGCCTGATATGCAAAAGATTATTTTTTACTTTTACCCAAACATGAATCAGCACCTCAGTGCCAACATCTGTGGGTTTATTTATTTATGACTGTAAAAGAATAAATATATATAACTTTTAGTGCTAACCTAGCACTAATAATCATATACTAAAACAAACAATACTTTTGTTTTTTTCGTAGCCATAAATAAACCCACTGATGATGGCATGGGATGCTGAAACATTTTTGTGTGAAAGTAAAAACCAGTGTTTTGCATGTCTGGTGAACCTCATAGCTATATCTGACATTACTGTACTCCACAGTAGTCTTCGTGCAGCCTTCTCTTGAGTGTGGGCTCTCTTCTCTTGAGTGTGGGCTCTCTTCTCTTGAGTGTGGGCTCTCTGGCTCCTGCCTTTCCTTTTCCGATGACAGATGAATGACAAAAGCACCAAATACCAGTTTAACAATTGCTTGCAGTCATCACTGTGCTTCTTTTTGCTTGGTTATTAATTTAACAAATTGTTGCAGCTTCATCCAGACATCAACAAAAGTAATCCCGACACCCATAAGGAGTTTGTGAAACTGAATGAAGCGTACAGTGTCTTGAGTCGTCCAGATAAGAGGCGGCTGTATGACCTCAGCTTGCAGGTCGCTCACCAGTCACCACCACGTGCTGGCGGCCAAAATGTGTATGAGAATGACACCCAGCAGGAGTAAGTACTGTACTGGCACTGTTTCTAGTTTTAATCTCAATTTTCTATGCTGCTCTCCTTCACTTTGTGCAACACAGTGGTAACTTAAGTGAGTACAGAAGTGTCTAGAAAATGTGGCAGATGCCTCTCGCCCCCCCCCCCCCCCCCCACCCCTCATGGAGTTTAAAGTATGGTATCTTAGTCATTACAGAATTTTCACTCATTATGAGAGATAATTTTCTATGATTCTATCAAAATAGAGGCAAGCACAATTACAAATATTAGTTTTAGCAATCATCTCTTTCTGGAAGTCTGGCAGGGTCTTCTGGTGCAGACCCGTATATTAATCTTGGCACCTATCCATCGGGCAATATTTTACTACGCGATTCCACCTGTCTGCTTTGACCAATGATGTCAACAACATGCTGGGAAACCCGTATATGAGATATCTTAATATTTCTGTATTGTAGATAATAAATAATCTGTAGTTATCCTTGTAAACTACAGGTAACAGAATGTACCATCGATCACAGTTCTCAGCCCAAAAATTCCCACCTGCGGTGCTCACATGCAGCAAAAAAAGAGAGAGAGAGAGACTGTTAACCTATACCTTACCATCAGAAGGAAGCTACAGATCACTTTTTAAACACAAAATATTAATCTATAATCTGGTCTGTCTTTAATTCATCCACCACATAATTACTAACTTGCTGCGATGATGTCAAGAGGCAAAACTGATGGGTGGAATCGCATCCTATAAATGACTCATCCCTCTTGACCACGTTACTACTCTCTATGATAGCAGTTCCCAACCATTTCTGACTAGAGTTCACTTCGGTTTGTTTATTGTGAGCAGAGACTTCAAGGTTCAAGAATAATAAACTGTGTCAATAAAAATAAAATAAAAACCACCACCTTTAAAAGTTTTAGACTTTTCAGGAAACTCAAAATTAATTTGCATGGACAGTAATATTATAACAGCAAATTTTTATAGGCAATTTAATTCTGTTTGTGTCAATGTGAATTTATAGCCTGCATGTTCTGTTTAAGTAAAGCTATCATATGGCTTATATTGCTTATTAAAGCTCCACACACATTACTTTGAATTGATTGCTGGATTTATTTTTAACTACCAGCATAGCAGTAAACCCTTGCCCACATAAATGAGTTGAGAAAAATATGGTATAACACAAAACAGTTTCTTAGAATTGTGTTTTTACATCAAAACTGCCCAAGAGAAAGTATTCAAATATGACCTCAGTTTCTCTCATTTTGGAATTGAATAAATATAGGCAGCACTAGAAAGGAAATGAATAAATCTCAAATGCTGTAAATTTTATCAACTTCTAGTAGCACTGGTCAAGTCATCAAGTTATAATGGGCACTCAGTATAATAGACTGACAACCTACATGCAATTATTAATTTATAACTAAGAAAAGTTAGAAATTTTTATCTTTGTTGGAACATATTTTAGCTTTAGTTAACCACTGGTGGTTCCTGATCCACAGGTTAAAAATGACTGCTCTACATGCTCCCTAAAGTACAGGGTGATTATTATTAAAGTTGAACTTTAAGAATACTGTAAAGCTAACACCACTGGTCAGAATTACATAAAATTACAATGGAATATTATCGTAGAATGGGGAAGATATATGGCAGAAAAAAAATAGTGTGCAAAGTGATAAAGACATTTTTCTGTATGTCAGAATATGTAATTAAAAACACCTGCCGTGTGCACAACCCATTGAAGTTGGTGTAAACACGCTGGGTACAAGGCTTTTCCTCATTTAGTGTCAGAGACATTTGCCATGGCTCTCTCGATTCTGGATTGCAGTGTGTCTGTAAAGCTGTTTCCCAAGAATGATGACTATGTACAAGACACTTGGCAGAAATTCCAGGCATTGAGGGGTTTGAAAAAAGACATTGGTATGATGACTGCCATGGGTCTGGAGAAAGTGATTCAGCAATTCAAATAGACAGGTTCCTCTGGTGTGCAACCTGGTAGTGAGGAAACGAATAGATTTGATGTCAGTGAAAAAAGTGGCCACAGCAATGCAGGAGTAGTTAAATGGTGGTGTGCAAGCATGTAGTGCACAGAAAATTGTCTAAACATTGGACAAACCTGTGAGTACAGTGCATAAAATCCTATGAAATATCCTTCCATGCTATCCATTCAAAATTTTCCATGTGTGAGAATTTCTTTCTGTTGATCTGCCAGCAAGAGAGACTTTTGCTTTAGAATTTCTTTCTTGCTTGGAAGCGGTCGATAATGGCTGTGGAAGATTGTGGACAAAGCCCACTTCCATTTGACAGGATATGGCAATACTTAGAATTGACAAATATGGGCTTCAGAAAGCCCACACACAAACTGCACATTCACTACGTTTACATGTAACACATCTTCCGAAAGACGAAAACAGATTTTCGCTGTCGTGTTTACGTGGCACAGCCTGAATCGGATTTCCTAATCCACTTAAGATGGCGGCTGAAAAATAGCAGATTCAGTCCCCGATTTAGTCAGCATAATCGCTATTTTTCTTTACTTAAATACACAGATTCAAGCTGACCCTAATATTTATACTTTTATTTCACATTAGAAAATACCACTCTGTCCATATGTGCCGAAAATTCTTACCAAAAAAACACAATCTGACAAGCCAAGAACGCTTCAAAAACGGTTGTGTTTACTTGAGCAGGAAAATAGATTGTGTAACTGGAAAACCACTTTAGAGAAGTGGATTTCCAGAATTGATTTTGGAGTGTTTACATGACCAACCAAAAGCGGAATTGGGAAATCGGTTAGTGAAATCCGGTTTTGGGAGCCCATGTAAACGGGGTGACTGTGGAATACTTCCTGACCACGTTGTTTGTTACTGCACTCCCACAGGGTGAGTCTCTGCCCTTGTGGAGTAGTTGTTCCTTGACTGACAAGGTACATTAGAAAAGTGTCTCACAGCCATTGTCTCATGTTTGGTTTGTAGGTACAACCGATCCACTAGAAGGCAGTAATGCACGTTTGAGATGCCCATTTTTTCACCTAAGGTAATTCCTCCCGGAATTGGAATGACTCCTCAATCCTCATCCACTTCCTTCCCCTTTTGCCCTCATTCCTTCCTCTTTTCCTGATGAAGCAACAAACGGTTGTGAAAGCTTCAATCTTTGTGTTTGTGTGTGTTTTTATTTGTGTATCTGTCTACAAGCGTGTGCTTTTGGTAAGTGAAACGATCTAGGTATGGGAGCCCCCCCACCCCCGCCAAGACGAGAGGCACAGCCCCCCCCCCACCCTATTTGTTTGCCACTGAGTGTAATAAAATTATTTTATATTTCTGCATTTAGTTTGCTGTACATTTGAAGTCTCAACTAAAAGCTGCTACGTAAAGCAGCAAGGTCTTTCTTGGGAAAGCTCACGACGTCTGGAACTAATCATGAATGCCTGCGTTCGATATATATGTAACATCCATCTCTTTGATCACATTTCACCATCTTATAAGCAACTATCCTGGCTCCGTGCTGACAAGTGCAGAGATTTTCATATACTCTGTTTATCTGATCAACAACAGAACTACTCGTTCCTGTCAGAGCAAAACCCTTTCTGTCCCTATCCATCACTCAGCCAGTTTCTCAAAATCCTTTTCAGTAGCCCCCCAGGGGGGCCCACAGCTCTTTTGTGGGTACTTGTGTGGCGCGCACGGGTCCCCGAGCCATTGCTGCCTTTTTTCCTGCTTTCCCCAGGCTTCATTACCTCTCCTAATTCCCCCTCCTTCCCACCCTCTCCAACCCCGTCTCTCGGTGTCTCTCTAGATGACGGCTTGGCTATCCCTTGGTACCGATTGTCCTACAATTTTGGTTTTGTATGCTGTGTACACCGGTTTTCAGCCCAGTTTGGTCCCCCCCTCCCCTCGGGGTTTGACCTTCCATAACAAAATTTTCCGATAACGTGTGAGCCAATTGGGGAAGAACTCCCGACCTAGCCCCTACGGCGCAAGTCCTATCCTTTCCTTTCCACTTCCTTTCCTCGCTGTAGCCCCCATCCCCCGCTAGGTCCCCAGCACGTGTAGCCAGTCCGTGTGGGGGGGGCTGTTATGTACCCTTTCGCTGAGTCCCCTGACACCACAGGGATCACACTACTGCGACCTCTCCATGCAACCCGAGGAGTTGATGCCTGTCCTCAGGAGTATCAGAACTCCCGGCAATGGCCATTGTGCCAGGTGGCCTTTGCTGAGGCTGGGTGGCACCCATGGAGAGAGCCCCTGTTTTGGAGTGGGCGACACCAGGGCGGACGTCTAGCACTATGAAAAGAGTTAGACTCCAAAATGGTCGTGCATCGGCCGTCTCTCAAGACAGGAAGAGGTCTTTTGATGCTGCTACTGGAGCAAAACCCTTTCCTTGCTACCTGGTTTGCACAAGGACTGATGGAGGAACTTTTACTACCACTAAACCGCTGTTCTTTGTTGAGACCATAGAGGACAAGTTTAGTGAAGTGGAATCTGAGTAAACTTAGATCTGCCTCATTGCTCATTAAGTCTTGGCAGCCCAGTCTGAAGCTTTGCTCACCTGCACCACCCTTGGCGACATTCCAGTAACAATACTCCCGCACAAATCCTTGAAAATGGTAAAGGGTGTGATATTCCACCGGGATCTCCTCCTTCAAACTGATAAGGAGCTTAGGGCCAATCTCGAGCGGCGAGGTGTACATTTTGTTCGCCGCGTTCAGAGGGGACTTAAAGATAACCGCGTCGATACTGGGGCCTTTATCTTGGCCTTCGAGGGGGACACACTCCCAGAGAAGGTCAAGATAATGATATATCGATGTGAAGTGAAGCCCTACATTCCACCTCCCATGCGATGTTTTCAATGTATGAGGTTTGGTCATATGTCCTCCGCAGTCCCAGTATGCGGTGATTGTGGACGCCCACTACATGAGGGGAGCCCCTGTGTTCCTCCGCCGCTGTGCGTCAACTGTCATCAACACCACTCTTCACGATCGCCAGATTGCCCTATGTTCAAGAAAGAAAAGAAAATACAAGAGTACAAATCCCTGGAGCGTTTGACGTACCCTGAGGCCTGCAGTAAATATGAACGTCTGCATCCCGTGCAGATAGCGACGACCTTCGCTATGACGTTATCTTCTAACCTTTCACCCTCCCCTTCCCACTCCCATCTGCCCCCTACATCCCGTTCCCACCCCTCCCTTACATCTCCCTCTCCTGTAGCCCTCCCTTTGTGTCCCACCCCTTCCCAGCCGGAGAAGTGCACCCCTTCTCCGTCGCCTGTCTGTGATAGTGCCCTATCTCGGGCCTTCCGTCCCGGCATTCCCCAGATTGGAGATCTTCGATCTCCCGTCGGCTATCGGACTCCCAGTCGGTGAGTTCAAAGGTCGCCCGATCTTCATCAGTACCAGACCTAACTGACAAAAGTTCTCTCTCTGGGGCGGGTCCTCCACGTCCCACAAGAGAGAAAGAGAAGGAGAAGAAGAAGAAACCAAAGTTACAAGATAAATCCCCTCCGGTACCACCGGAGGTGCCGACTGTGCTTTCGCAACTCGCTCATCCCATTGAGGCTGATCAGCTATTTATGGATGTTGTCCCTCCTTCTTTGGTGACGGACGCTGACAAAGCAGTGTGACAGACGTTACCCCATTCGCTTCCCACCTAGATCCTCGTGACGTGATCATCCAATGGAATGCTACTACTGTCACCTCTTGGAGATTAAACAGCTAATCTCTCTTTCTTCTGCGGCCTGTGTCGTCTTGCAGGAATCGCGGTTTATGAATGCACATTCACCGACCCTCCGTGGGTTCCTTGCTTTTTGTCGGAACCGCGTTGGTCCCCTCCAGGCGTCTGGTGGGGTTTGTACTTTGGACGGATATTGGACGGATATTGTCAGTACCTGGATTCCTCTCCAAACTCCATTGGAAGCGGTTGCTGTCCGGGTTCACTTGGACACTCCGTTAACCATTTGCAACCTCTACCTTCCCCCTGACAGGCCACCTACACTCGCGTCCCTAGTTGCCCTCCTTACCTCATCCTTGGGGACTTCAATGCCCACCATCCTTTGTGGGGCAGTGCTTATATGTCTAGACGGGGCTGCCTCATAGACCAGTTTCTTGCTGACCACAACCTGAGCCTTCTCAAAGATGGTTCCCCAACCCATTTTAGTGCCGCTCACGGCACCTTTTCTGCCATAGACCTCTCTTTCACTTCTCCTTCTCTCCTCCCTTTATTGCACTGGTCAGCGTATGACGACCTCTGCGATAGCGACCACTTTCCGTTGATCCTTTCACTTCCCTCACACCTACCACGAGCCAGGGTACCCCGCTAATTGGCCGCTATATACATCCCAGGTTGTTTTTCCATCTTCCCCCTCGGGCTGTATAGATGATATTATAAGCCAAATGCCCAACATGATTACCCAAGCTGCCAACGCCGCTGTTCCCCGGTCGACAGGCCCTCCTACTCGCCGGCCGGTCCCTTGGTGGAATGCAACTGTTGCCGCAGCCATTCACGAGCGCGGTAGGGCCTTGCAACATCTTAAGCACCACCCATCCCTCGCTGGTCTCGTAAATTTCAAACGTTTGCATGCCAGAGCTCGTTACTTAATCGAACAAAGTAAGCGGACATGCTGGGAGCATTTTGTCTCCTCGTTGGGCTCTTCTGTCCCTCTGACAAGAGTGTGGGCTATGCTCCGATCTTTCCACGGTGGCTGGCGGCCGTCTTCCATCCCTGGCATTGCCCTGCCTGAAGGGGTCTGTACAGAGCCATCTGTCATTGCAGAACATCTTGCAACTCACTTCGCCAATGTATCAGCGACAACTTCATATCCGGCGACCTTTCTCCTTAAGAAACACCAGGCCGAAACCTTCAAATTAGGGTTTACTTCTCACCAGGTGGAACCATATAACGAACCTTTTACTGACTGGGAACTATCGCTGGCCCTCTCCTCTTCTCGTGATTTAGCACCTGGCCCTGACGATATCCATAATCAATTGCTGAAACACCTGAACCCCTCACAACGACAATTTCTCCTAAAAGTTTTTAACTGTATTTGGCTACAAGGGGTCTTCCCCTCCCAGTGGAGGGAGAGTGGTCCCTGCCCTCAAGCCTGGCAATGACCCGTCGACGCTGGACAGTTATCGACCAATAAGCCTGACAAGTGTCTCCAGTAAATTACTTGAAAGGATGGTAGCCCGCAGATTATGCTGGGTTCTTGAATCCCGGGGACTTCTCTCACCTTACCAGTGTGGGTTCCGGGAGGGACGATCCCCTATTGACCATTTACTTCGACTGGAGACAGCGATCAGACAGGCCTTCTCTAAACGACATCATCTTGTAGCAGTCTTCTTCGATCTTCATAAGGCATACAACACTGCTTGGCGTCATCATATTTTACGTTCTCTTCATGACTGCGGCCTCAGAGGCTCCTTACGAATATTTATCCGTCGGTTTTTATCCCACCGCCTGTTCCGTGTCAGAGTTGGCTCTTCATTTAGCTCCCCTCGAATACAGGAGAACGGCGTCCCCCAGGGCTCAGTGTTGAGTGTGACACTTTTTCTACGTGGCTCACCCACGGGTATCTTCTTCGGCGTGAGGCTCTACCCGTGTGTCAATGTGGCACTGTATTGACAGTGGCCCATCTTTTGATGGCCTGTCCGCTTTTAGCCGACCTGCGGCACTATTTTACTCTTCCAGACGCACTACCTTTAGTTTTAGGAGACGACGCCTCTATGGCTAACAAAGTTTTAGGTTTTATCCGCGCTGCTGGTTTTTATGACTCTATCTAACGGTGGGTGCTGTGGCCTGACATCTTAGGCCACCACCAATCTAGTTTTTTCCTTTTTCACACCCTTAGGGGATCTTAGTGTATGCAGTATGGCTGGCTCATCCTGTTTTTTCTTTGTGATCAGCCAGCCAAGATACTCCACTAGCCAGTTTTATTCCTGACTTTCTTTTAACAATTCTGTGTGTCTTTGTTTTACGTTATCAGTGGTCTGTCCATCGTCAACCTGTACTTTATGTGTGTGACCAATTTTAGAGCTTTGTTTTACTTTTCATTATTGACAGTGGACTCTCAGTTAGTAACAGGGGACTGATGACCTAGCTGTTTAGTCCCCTCAAAAAAACCAACAACAACAACAACACTTTTTCTAATCGCCATCAATGGGTTGGTGAGCTCTGTTGGGTCGCTGGTAATCCCGGCATTGTATGTCGAAGACTTTTGCATATGGTACAGCTCCTACTCAGTAGCCTCTGCTGAATGTCAGCTCCAGAGCGCCATTCGGCGGGCTTCAATGTGGGCTATGTCCCATGGTTTCCAGTTTTCCTCATCAAAAACAAGGGTGATGCATTTTTGTCATCGTACTACAGTTCACCCTGATTCAGAATTGTTCTTGGGTAATCAGCACCTGGAAGTTGTAGCACGGCATCGTTTTCTGGGTCTTCTCTTTGACAAAAAATTGACTTGGATGCCCCATATTCGCCACCTAAAGATTAGTTGTATGAGGAAACTTAATGCCTTACGTTTCCTTGCTCATTCATCTTGGGGTGCAGACCAAACAACTATGCTTCGTATCTATCGGGCTCTAATTTTGTCCCAATTGGACTATGGTTGTCAAGTTTATGGCTCGGCAGCTCCTTCTGCCCTGAAGATCTGGTTCACCATTATGGTGTACGCTTGGCTACAGGTGCGTTCCCGAGTAGCCCGGTCGACAGTTTCCTTGAGGCGGGAATCTGCCCTCTTCAGGTCAGGTGGCATCAGCTTCTGGCGTCTTATGCCATCGCCATCCGGCAATATCCTGCTCATCCCGATTACCAGGTTCTTTTTGCATATGAAGGGCTTCGACCCCCTGATACCCGGCCGCGGGCGGGATTTCCCGTCGGACTGCGGCTTGCCTCTCTTTGCCGAGATTTCCAGTTCCCTTCCCTAGATTGCGCCCCCCATTTCACTGCACGCACACCCCCGTGGATGGTGCCACGACCACTAATTCGGGCGGATCTCTTCCTGGGCCCGAAAGCTTTAATTTCCCCCATGGTCTTTCGGCGTTTGGTGCGCCCAGTACTAGAAGAGTTTCAGGGAGCCTCTATTTTCTACACTGATAGCTCGAAAACTGCGGGCCACTCCGGATATGCTTTTACATCTCCTGTTGGGGCGGAATGCCATTCTCTGCCAGAGGCATGCAGTGTGTTCACGGCAGAGCTGATGGTGATTTATAGAGCCCTCTGTTTTATTAAACAGACTGCCGTGGAACGTGGTTTAATCTGTGCTGACTCCATGAGCAGTCTGCAGGCGATTGATCGATGTTTCCCCTCCCATCCTTTAGTTATTTCCATCCATGATCTCCTTGCTGACCTTCATCGTGCTGCCTGCTCCGTTACCTTTCTCTGGGTGCCAAGCCATGTTGGTATTACAGGGAATGAAGAGGCTGACCGGCTGGCTAGATCGGCAATTACTCGCTGCCCACCTCCCTTTCTAATTCCGGGTGCAGATCTGCGGGTGCAGATCAGATCTTTGCTTCACTCCTCATGGGATAGCAGTTGGAAAGCTACTGCCCCTTCCAATAAACTCTGCACCATCAAAGATACGACTGCAGCTTGGAGTTCATCTTTACGCCCTTCCCGGAGAGAATCGACTGTCCTCTGTCGCCTCCATATTGGACACTGCAGGCTGACCCATGGATTCCTTTTACGCAATGACAATCCACCACATTGTGATTCTGGAGCCGTACAATCCGTGTCTCATATTGACTGAATGTCCTCTCCATTTGACACTAAGTGGCGACCATGGCCTACCGCCTTCGTTGCCTCTAGTTTTGGCGGATGACCCACGGATTGTTGATCGCGTCCTTGCCTTCCTCCATGAAAGTAGATTTTATTGTCAGCTCTAGGACTCGCTTGGTCGGGGTGAGTGGGTTTGTGATTCTTGGCTGATTGTGGGGTTTAGAGCCTTATCCCCACCAGTCCTCCACTCTTTTACTTTTTAACGTCGTTTTATTTCTCCCTAGTCTGAAGCTGTGATATGTTGACCACTGTGCCATTAGTAACTTGTGGTTTAAGGTTGTAGTCGCTTCTGGAGCTTTGGGTGCGGACACTATAGCTTTTGCTACCCTAAGTTGGTTTTAGTCTTGTTGGTGAGATGATTTTAATTCCTAGTGTAATGGTCTTTTAGCTTTCCCCCATTTTTCGTTGGGTTCCGTAGCATATACAGTTTGGAGTTAAAGGGACTGATGACCTTGTTGTTTGGTCCCTCATGTCCATCACCACCACCATTTCTCAGTCGCAGGAACCAGGCTCTGGAACAATCTACCTCAGTATATCAGAGAACTGAATAACACTGCCAGCTTCAAACGACAGTTAATGGATTATCTACTAAGGCAATAATTACGCCACTGTTTAATACCCTACAGTCCAGGTACGTCACATCCATTCCTCCTCCCAGATATTCCCCTACTGCCATTGCTCTCGCCAGCTACAGCTTTCTTAACTTCCTTCTCTCAGAATTCGCCATGCCTTAACCAGTCTCGATATATTCAAAAGTACATCTTGTATCTGCTAATATCAATGTTGTTTCTTCTATTATTACACTAACAGCAGCAGAAGGTGTCTCAGTGATACTACTAGTATTAACCCTATTAGAGTTAAGTCAATACCTTTTATCTACATCCTTTTACATGTAATCAACTTGTATAAATTATGTTATTAATCATTTATCTGTAAAAATCATTGTTATAGGTAACTCACATGTAAAGAAATACTGTATGTGTAAAACCCCGGTCCGATGTAAGAGAGGGCCTGATGGCCCTAATCTGATCAGGCTAAATAAATAAATAAAGCCGACTGGTAAGCCTGTGTGCCTGACGCTACAACCCTTCGACCACTACAACCACTGCTACGAAATACAGCCTCCTCGCTGATTTATATAAGAACACAATGACAAACAACACTCACAATGGCTACGGCGCATACTGCTGTGTACGTTGGTGAGGTTGGTCGAGAGCATAAGCATTCCGGAGCTGCACAAATGCAGCTGACCTCTGCCGATCACCCAAGACTCAAGTAACAGTGCAAGGATAGTAAATCACCATAAAGAGGCTCGCTGAGCTGCTGACACACGAAAATAGATAATCACATTCACACAACTTAAATTATCAGCCGTGGCCTTCATCAGAAAAAGAAACACACATTCACACAAACACTCGGGCAACTGTACACACACAACTGTCATGTCCAGCCACTCCAGTGACACAAGCATGTGACTGTGAGTGAGGTGGGGAGTGGAGGGGGAAGGATACTGGGTAAAGGTGGGGATGGAAAGGCTCTGATAGGCAGCAATTTGAATTGGGGCAATGAATACAGTGAAGGAAAGGGGTGGGAAAGGATAAAAAAGAGGTGTAGAGGAGTGGGGGCATTCGAAATGATAAGAATAATAAGGAAAAATAAAGTTAGGAAAAGTAGGAAAAATTTAAAAAATAAGTAAAAATGTAATAAATTAGGGATATTGTAAGTGGTGATACACAGTTGTAAGGAAGACATGATACACAGGATAATGGGTGGGGAAGGAAGGGGGGCGGGGAGAGATGTTAGGCATAGGGTGCAGGGTTGGAAAGTTATCTTAGGTTGAGGCCAGGATGGTTGCGGGACCATAGAATGTGTTGGACAACTTCTATCTGACAGTTCAGAAGAGCTGGCGGTGGAGGGGAGGATCCAGATGGTTCAGGTAGTGAAGCAGCCATGGAAATCTAGAGTGCGGTGCTCAGCTGCATGCTGTGCTACAGGGTGGTCTATCTTGCTTTCCGCCACAGGTTGGCAGTGGCCACTCATCCTGACAGACAGCTGGTTCCTCATCATACCAATATAAAACAATGTGCAGTGCTTACAGCATTGTTGGTATATCACATGGCTGCTTTCACAGGTGGCCTGACCTCTGATGGGGTAGGATAAGCCAGTGACGGGTTTGGAATTGTTGGGTGGGTGGATTGGGTAGGTTTTGCATCAGGGTCTTTCACAGGGATATGATACCTGTGGTAAGGGGTAGGGTTTGGGAGTGGCATAGATATGGAAAAGAATATTGTGGAGGTTGGGTGGGTAACGGAACACCACTTTAGGAGTGGTCGGAAGGATCTTGGGTAGGGTATCTCATTTCAGGGCACGATGACAGATAAAGCCCTGATGAAGGATGTGATTAAGTTGTTCCAGTCCAGGGTGGTATTGGGTGTCAAGGAGGTCACTCCATTGTGAATGGTTACTGGGGTTGGAGGGAGGACTGGTGGTGTGTTAGGGATATGGTGTGGGAAATCTGTTTGCAGACTAGGTCAGGAGGGTAATGTCTGTCTGTGAAGGCCTCTGTGAGGCCTTTGGCATAATGGGTAAAGGAAATTTTCTCACTTCAAATTCACTGTCCACGGGTGGCAAGGTGGCCCCGAGTCCAAATTATGAAAATATCATCAACGAACCTGAACAAGACAATGGGTTTGGGGTTTTGGGAAGCTAAGGTGGTTTCCTCATAAAATAGGTCCTATAAAATAGGTTGGCATAGGGGAGTGCCACATGGGTGCCCACGGCTGTGCCACAGATTGATTGTATACTTTTCCTTCAAAAGAAAAGTAATTGTTTGTTAGGGTGTAATTGGCAAGGGTTATAAGAAATGAGGTATTGGGCTTGGAGTCTGAAGGACATTGAGAAAGTTAGTTTTAGAGAGCAGCAAGACCATGGGCATGTGAGATATTGGTGTAAAGTGAAGTGGCACGTTTCTTATTTATTAATTAAAAAATCAAATTACATTCATATCTAAACATCATTCTATCTGTTCAAAAAACTATATCTAACGCATTTGGGTATGGTAACATATTGCATGAATCAAGATCAATTTCTTGTAACAGCTGAGGGTATGACTGTTTTCCTGTTACTGGTGGAAATTAGTGAACCAGTGACTTCTAAAATTGACGTGCTGGTACGACATAAGGATGACGGCTCTTTGAGACACTCTGTGTACAGGAAATCTACACTTGGAGAAAGTGTTCAAAGAGAATGGCTACACTCCATGCCAAATAAGGAAGGCCATACGTAACCATAACAACAAGAAGCAACGCACTGAGGACAATGAAGAAGATTACAAATCAGTTGCATTCCTTCCTTATGCTGGCAATGTGTCCTCTAAAATAGGCAGATTGCTAAGGAAACATAAAATCCAGGTCATCTTCCGTCCACCAGCGAAGAATATAGCCCTAGTCAGATGTGTAAAAGACAATTTGCTACTGAAAAAAGCGGGCGTTTATCAAATTCCATGAGAGTGTGGTTCTGCTTACATAGGTCAGATGACTCGAACAGTTAAAAGAGCGATGTACGGAGCACGAAAGACACACCCGTCTTCTGCAACCGTCGAAATCAGCAGTAGCAGAGCACTGCATTTCCATGGGACACAGCATGGAATACAACAAAACTACAATTTTAGCTCCAGTTTTCAGCTTTTTGAACTCAGTCATCAAAGAAGCGGTTGAAATATGCCTTGCTGATAATTAATAAATCATAACAATGGCTTTCAGCTGGATAAAAATTGGAACCCTGTAATTAAAGCTATTGAGGCACAGCGGAATCGACAGAATCATTCGATTCTCAATTACTAGAGGAGTGTTCACTTCCACCACCGAGGGCAGCACACATAGCTCGGCCATACCGCGCATGTCACCATCTAACACATGCGCAGTAAGACTCCAGCGCATTTCGCACGCGCAATACTCGGCATAAATACCGTGAAGGTACCTGCACTCTTCAGTAGTTGCCTACTCACCTGAAGATGGCCGGACGTCTCTGGGCCGAAATATCGTTGCAGAATGCGAATGGGATCCGGCTGCATACCCGAAAATTACTGGAAGTAGTGAACCACTCCTTGTCCTTATTGAAACAAAGGTATACATTCCATTTACTGTAAGTAATGTGTTAATATCTTGTGTATCTTGGATAATTGCATTGATTTCTTTTTGAAAACCACATTAGCCATTGATGCATGGAGTCACATGGGCATCTTGTGGTTGACAATAGCTCCTGAACACTTTTTGTTGCCTCAAGTTCGTTCTGAATTTAATTATTTGTTCTACTCCTCCAGATCATGTTAACCTACAAAGACATAGCACAAACTCAATCCTGAACTGCTTCTGATTCAAGGGATCATTGATTGTTTAAAAAAAAAAATCAGTAGCACTTCCTTATAAGGGATGCGGACATTTATCACTGCGAGGTCAAGCAAGTGGTAAAACAGTCTGAAGTACCACTTCTTGAATTTGACTGTTATGAATTGATGGCCTCCATGACTGTTCATCAGATCTACTCCTCCCACGTGTTTGCAATGCACTGATTCAACTTCAGGACAGTCAAATTCTGTGTGTTCTTGTACAGTTTGTCAGTATTCATGCAATGTTGCACATTATGCAACATACAGAAAATCTTAGGTATATAAATTTTCAAAGTTGGATAGTATATATGAATTTTTGTGCTTATTGTGGTCATCTGTACCTTTCATAGTTGGTATGATTTTATTTGTTTTCCTCTCCTTCCAAAACCGGCTCTTTATCAAAGAGTTTAAATTTCATAGAGTAACTAAGACACTAGTTACAGGGCTCCTAGTGGCAACCAATAGTAATTTGGCTGCGAATGTTTTTCTTAATCAAAACCAAGGAGGTCGGAATAGGGGGAAATGCCCTTAATGCTACAGAACTGAAGCCATGTCGCCATATTGTGGAGCCAATAATTTTGTGTTAATAAATCGTAATTCACTTATCTGGAAGGTCTATTTGTTCACAGAAGTATACCATATCAAATAGGTACCAGAAATGACTTTTTTTAAATGCATGGAAGTTAATAGGGCAAGAACAACATAGTGCTTTAATCTGAATCATAATATTTCGTTGACTCAACATGATGAACTAGCTTCAATTTACAGATAAGCTTTTCGTAGTAGCGCCATCTCCCCTTCTTTTAGCCTCCTTGGTCAAAACATTGCAAAAGAGAGTCTGCTGTTTGTGTTCAAAGTATTATTTGTCTGTAATATTATTGCCATATTAAATATATTTGAATATTAGTTTGACAAATTATAGAGCAATCTTGCCTGCAATTTGTTCAGCATTCAACTGCACTAATCGGAGTGATAAAACAACAAATATTTCATATTATAAATCAGTACAACTGAAATAAGACAATTTTTTACGTGTGATAAAACAACAAATATTGCATATTATAAGTCAGTACAACTGAAATAAGACAATTTTTTACGTTTATTTAAGTGTAAGAAGTTGCAGGAAAGTAATTTGGTTTTAGATACTTGCAAGTTTCTTTTAAAAGACAAGGAACTTACAAAAATATGGGTTGTAAATATGAAGCGAGAGAACTGGTTTCCTACTACAGCCAGTTACCTGTGTTCAGCTCATTTCAAAGAGAAGTATATGTATCAGACAAACAACCAGAGGCACCCTTTATCGAAAGCAGTACCATCAAATGAATAAATTATTTTACTTCCCTGCAAACATCAATAATCAATTATCAGTTAATTTCCAACAACACCTGGGAATTGAAGTCAGAACTATATATATTGCTCTGTACCTGTGTTAATTACCTGTAAAATGTCTTTTTATTTAGTTATCCTTGTCTGTAGTGAACTGGTTTTTGAGGCTAATTGTACTTTGAAATACACAATTTCTGCGCCAGTTTCAGCATCTTTGTTTAGGTGTCACCTGTTAAAATGACATTGATTTACATTCCATGTCGTGTGTAGCAACATTGTTTTGAATTGTCTAAATGTTGTTCGCAACGGAACATTTAGCCATATTTAGACTAATATAGTACTTGTTGCTGCCAGTGTGCACATAAATTAGTGGTATGTGGGTTTTTTAACCTATTTTAAGCAAATAAAATGCAACTTCAAGGGGGAGTGACACAACAGACGATGCCCTTTGTCTAAGAAAAATATAGTGACAGAACTTCAACTTGCTTCAAACATGGCAAAACTATAGCCACTCTACGAAATATAAACTCATTGCTCTGTATATGGAAAGGGTAGCGTTTATTTCACAATGGCATTTGTAATTGTGAATTAAGGGGCTGTCACTGGTGGGCTTTTGACTATTGACTTTTGCGTGCCTGTGTGTGTGTGTGTGTGTGTGTGTGTGTGTGTGTGTGTGTGTCAGCGTGGACTGCGCAAATTCAGTTATTCATTTTCTTTGTAGTGTGTGTGCTATTGTGCAATTGTGTGGGAATTAGATGCTTATAAAAAGCATATTTCAGCTATGCTATTTACAGGAATACTGACAGAATTAGCTGTATGAGGCAGAGAAATGGCATACATACTTTTAGCACTAGATATAAAAGTCGTGTATGCTCACAGGTTTAAGGCGAAAAAAATCAAAATACTTTTAAATAGTGTGATAGAACTTGACCTCCTTCACAGATGAAATAATAATAATAAAATACAGCATGCACTAACAGAAAAATTTATGGGCATATTTTAATGAAATGCTACTTAAATGTATTACAGTAGAAACTGTGTGCAAAGTCAGCAGCATTAGTTCTTTATTAGCATACCATACTATATATAATTTCTTTATAGAAGATACACGGCACATATGTATTTCATAAATGGCAAGTTACACGATCCTAGTACGACAGGAGTGGTTTAAGGCAAACTGAAAAGCAGTCCGTAATATTTTCTTTAAGCACTCACTAATTCTCTTATACTCGCAAAGTACAGAACGACACAAAATTTGAGATGCAAATGGGAAATGTGTTAACATGTTGAACAATAAAATAAGATTCCTGTCAAGTTCTCGTTACGACTGTTCTCCAATACTCATAAACAGTAACTCGATGCTATAGCGATCGGCAGATCGATACCCTCCTTTCTGGTCGCCTTCACAGTACTACTAAGTCTAGATTACAAATGCTAGTGTGAAACGAACGCTATCCATATGGAAAACACAATGTCAAAATCTGCAAAATTATTACACTGCCATTTTCTCCAAACACAAGCAAAGATGTTAAGACATTCACACTGCAGCCAACCTCGACACAACAAACTCCACAGGCACTTTCTACGAACTTTGTTGCATCTAATGAAAGCTACTAGATGCGGATAAAACAATTTCACAATTGATATTGCAGATATGAAACACCATGCATTAAAGAGTTAACTCTCACAAATTGTCTGTGCTAATAAAGATTCTGTGGTTGGAACAGAGTAGCCAGGGGTAGTGAAGTGACCATATCTTATTACTGCATGGCCATAGTGTACAACACATTACATTTAAATATGAAGTTCTGCCCCAGGTCTGGATTCTGATGATTCTTGAAACATATTAATAAGAGATTTGTCACAACCTGCTATGGCTTCTCTACTCTAACCGAAGTGGTCTTACTAGCATTGATGCAATTTTTGAAAGTTACCCTAATAGTTGCAAACCTCATGCAAGCATGCCATGTGGTGTTTAAAGTTAACTCATCAGGGGGCTATTTTCTTGAAAAACTAACATTTTGAGACCAGAGCTGTGTACAAAATAATGGTTGATTCTTGCAGTGAAGAAGATGGCAACTAGACAATATTGATAATGCTATTTGTTTATAAAATCATCAGTAGTGTTGATGGAATATATTTCTTCATTTATTTGTCAGCAGAACATTGAAGGAAGTGGAATGTTTTGCTGAAGTCTCCCACATTCCGTGGGATATTTCTATTTCCTTACAAATATGAGAAATTGATTATTACTGTTGGGACATGTAATATTGAAATTGTAGAGTATAAAGTACTGGTATTCACATTAGCACATTCTGTTTATATCTGTAGCTATCTACACTTTGCAGTATCAGTGCCCCCCCCCCCCCCCCCCCCACACACACACAATTACATAGAGTGGAATAATATAAGCCACCTTTGAAATCCATATCACATTTCAAAGTCATAAGTTTGCCAGACTGGCTTGAGGTGTATAGTGATGACACTTATTTGGTCATGGATTCTTTTCCATGTTTTTGTACATCAAAATGTTAGCTTCAAATTGTGCTTTTTGCTTAGTATTTGTGCTTTTAGTAAAGTCAGTCTCTTCACCTTGACTTCATATTGTTGTAAGAGCATTGCAGAAGTTTCTAAATTCAGAAAGGCTTTTGCATTAATTGTAGGTATCTTATTCATCACAGAATTTGTGTTGGTTAGTAAATCTGAAATTGCCAGCCCTCCACTGATATAGTAAGACTTGTCTCAAGTGCTACAGTGTGCCGCATTTGCTTCTTGTAATGACTGCCATTAATATCCACTATTAGCAATTGTAAATATCGTAGCAAAAAGCAAGTTTTGTCAGCTTGTCACCCCATGTCATGTTTATTAAAATATCACTAAACACGACTAAAAGAACAGAGATGGAATTTCTTGAAAATGAATAGTTCCACTGACAAAATTTCCCACTGCAGCCCTCACCTACATACTTGCTAACAGCACAGTTTTGAAACTAAGTTTTAGTGATGTAGTGGTCAGTGTAAATCAAGCTTTAAAGTCTTCATATTGTGTTGCAGCCCTTGGAAGGATCCATCATTCTATAGGAACCGCGACCTCAGTCGGGACGAGGAGAACCGCAGCAAGCCGTACTACGGCTTCGGAAAGCTGGACCGGGTCCCAAACTCGTGGCTGGTTGCTGTCCTGATTGCCATAACTACTGTCGGTGTTGCTCTGCAAGCTCTGGCAATCAGGTTAGTTAATCACTACCCTACTTCTCAAACAAGAAGTTTCTGGAAGTAATATGTATGTAGACATTTAAAGAATAAGTAGACTGCTGCTGTCCTATGGAAATAACTGTGATGAATTAGTGTTTTTTGTCAAAAGAGCCAAGTTCTAGTTGTATAGCAATTGTAAAAAAAATTCTTAGTCACACTTATTTCTAGAACTTTGTTTTTAGGTGTCGGTTAAAATAACTAACAGCAAATAAGTATAGAGATAACAATCAGTGATAATGATATTTATTGACAAAATCAAAGGTCGTCTTATACGATGGTACAAAAAAAGTTACATTGAACTTTAGTCTGAAATTGGTAATTGAGCAAATGTGCTGCATAGCGCGGCTTCTACCTCCAAACAATATATATTATAGCTGTCAAGTATCGAAACGATAGGTATCGAACAGGCGAATGTTATGATTTTTATGAATATGTTGTGATTTTAAAGGATGAGGTTAGGCAGGAACCTAAGAGTACAGCTTACTGGGTAATTTACAAGAAAGCTTACCCTTGAAGTAGTTCAGCCTGAAATGATATTGAGGGCATTATTTATTATTTCTTACTCTGTTGATCCTACTGTGACAAGTTTAGAACAATATAGAGTGTGTAAGTTACAATCCACAACATGAATAACGGTAAATAATTGTACAATCTCCAGTTCAGAAACTTCGTTTATTCCATACATATTGTTTCGAAACATATCATTTCGAAATATTCGCTTTTCGAGCTTTATTAATTTACCGGGTGGATAAGGGTACCTACGATAACCTATATGTCATGAAGCAGCAATAGAATTAATTATTTACAATGCAGCTTGATTTTACAATGTCACTTGTTAAAAATAATTTCTCAATATATCCAGAGTCGCACTGAAACGTTCATATTTACGTATGGGGCAGTGAAAGGATTAAAATATTTCAGAGCTATACCCAACAATTGCAGCTTCCTTCAAAATCCTTTATCTTCTGTTCTTGGGCAGTTCTGTATGTTTTCACCCGCATAATATGTGCATTGGTGCGATTAAATGTCACCTCGACAAAAGAAATTACCCCCCCCCCCTTTTTTTCTTTGCGGTGTAAAAAAAAAAAAAAAAAAAACATATCCCACTTCTTCACAATCAGATTCAATGTAGCACTACACTTACGAAAGTGCAAAAGCAGACCGCTAACACTGCAAGAAAGGGTGAAATCCAAGTGTACCAATCACGAAAACTACTTATGGCGGCTACTAAAGGCATTTTTCAAAACTTCCTGAAGCTTTGCTTTCCCGAAAACTGGAAAACTTGGGGGTCGTCTTATAGGCCAAATATATGCTTCACCTATAAAAGTTTGATGAAAATTTGTACCTCGTCTTATCTGAAGGTCATCTTATCTGCGGAAATATATGGTACCTCTTATCAGAATTAAATGTGAGAGTTGAATCATTGGTAATATCAAAAACATTTTTTTTAGTCAAATAATCTATTACCCTCAGAAAACAAGGTATTCAGCTGAGCTTTCGTGACATCTCCCCTTGAAACAGTGATATTTTGGGTTACTGTTTCAATGAGTTCAGAATGTTGTATAGAAAAAAAAATTCATCCTGTGCTTTAAGGCACACTGAATTGTTTTGTGGCGGCGGCGACGGTGGCTGCTGCTGCTGCCACTGCCATCAGTGTTAACTCATCCCACAGCTTTTTGCATTGCATTAAGTGTTTCAGCAATGATGGACAGGGTTTATAAAAAATTATAAGAAACACTTGTTTTGTTCTGTTTTTACGCATAAACTTCACTAACTTTAAGATTTGAGCATGAATGCTGAAGATGGAAGTTATTGATGCACTCATTACAGTAAGCTTCTTCCCATCAAATTTTGCCACTAAAACTGTTTAATAGATCCTACGTTAACAATTCCCGTTATAAATAACAGAACAGCTACTGTAGCCGCACTGTCATATGTTTGAGAGGGGTTCTGTAACACATTGAAAAATACAACATGACAATTACTGGTAGTGCCAAAGACCGGTGTATTTACCTCACTGGTTGAACAATAGTGTACTTACTGTAGTACCTCGCTACTGCTTTCACCATATCTTTTTTTTTTTTTTTACAGTGGCACAATAAGTGACATGATCTAGTTGAAATGTAATTGCTTTAATAATTGTGTACTTATTGATTAAATTACCTGGCAAATACTTCATCACAGTTTTTGGTAAAAGCAAAATTGCTGACAGGAGGAAAGAAAACACTAATTTTCATTTTGTACCCTGACAAATGAGTGCTATATATTATTTTAAATATAATTCTGCTATATGTTAATAAGAAGAAGAAAAGGAAAAAAAAAAGTGAATACGAAAAGAAAAACAAATATGGGGTTTAAATGTACACTGCTAGTTAAAAATTCCCACCCTACAGTTGACAAATCACATTAACTATTTCCATTCTTCTGTTTACACCCCATGCATATATGTTTGTAGATTCCTCTTCTCCCCGTACTGAAAGTTCGTTTGGCACCTTAAAGTCTTCAGCCCCTGTCTGCTTTGCCACATTCTTTCTCTTAAAATTACAGGATTACACTGGTTCTCTCGCAAAATTCAGTAAACATCAGGTCCTCCAAATCCTGGCTATTATGAACAGACACAGGACATGACTCATCAACACTCATAAATATTTCACTTGCATAACATCGCCTGAACATTTACGCCTGCATATCCCTTTCTTTTTGTGTATTAGTCTCTATGTGCAGGCGATTTCATGATAGGTATAAGAGTGCAATCGAGGTCTGCAACAGCACATGGAAACCAATATTTTGTTGTCATTAACTTTTGCCGTGTGTAGCTCATGCACATTTCTGGAAATCGGAGCCACAATGGAGCTTTATTGGTAATGTGCTTCAGAACATACGAAATGGTGTTTGTAAGAGTTTTCTGGTGTATTCCAATGTCTTCTGCTACACCAGTCTGGAAACCAGGGTCTGCTAAATAACACAGAAATCTTGGCATTTTAAATTTGTTAAAAAGATTGCCACCTCCCCTCTAATGATTTTCTGAAAGAAAGTGATTTGCCAGCCAAACAATATTTTCATTAGTAAATATTATAAACTTTTGCAGTGTTGCTTCTGTTTCCTTAGGCTACATAAGACTGACTTGTTTTATGACCACAATAAATTCTGCCATTTTCACTAACCAACAGGGTAACACCAGAACTTAGTCAACAAAAAGTATCCTACAGAGTTTACTTCAAATCTCTGAGAAGGTTCTCCACTTGTGAGAAAGTTCTTTAGTTTTATTGTTACAAAATTGGAGAATGTACTTTGTTCAGAGCAACTTTCCCCACCCTTCCACTTGTACATGAGTACATACTCTGTTCAAGTATATTCTCTGGCTCGCTTTATTCATACACACCTGAGCATGTTCTTTGGAATTCAGAATATAAAGTACATTCTTTGTTTTATTCATACAGTCCAATATTTCTAACTCTTTATATATGTCATTATCTTAATAGAAAGTCACATAGCAAGCACGTACCTTGAAGATCAGAAAATTTCAACTCTTTGAGTTGTGAGTTGATAAATAATTGGAGTGAGTATGTAAAGTTCAGTTGCTCTGTGCAGTGTGTACTACTCAGTGTTTGTGCCTAAGTTTGTTCAAGCTAACATCACTGCTATAAAATTAAGCCTTATCTGGTTCTGGTGACTGCAGGTATTATGCTGTTTTAGCATTATGTAGTCTTCAGGACAGTTAATTAGAGAAGTGAGGTACCACATGGGGTCACAGTAACGAATAATGTCTGCCTTTGAACTTGAAGCCCTGTATTCCATCTTTACCTTATGGCCTAGGCTGTGAGTAAAGCCACCCATGTTCCGTTCTACTCATTTTCTGCTGTTTCCACTCTCATAGCTACATGTATTTTCATATTTTTGGTGTTACTATCAGCAGTAATGAGCTGTGGTAAGTACTGCTCGGTGTCCACCCCCCCCCCCTCTCTCTCTCTCTCTCTCTCTCTCTCTCTCTCTCTCTCTCTCTCTCTCTCTCTCTCTCTCTCTAACTTTACCAAAACAACAGGCTCATTGACAGACAGACACACACACACACACACTCTCTCGCACTCTCGTGCGCACATTTGTAGAAAGCAAAGAAGTTGGACAGAGAAGCCAGTCGAAAGAGAGGCTCTGTCCAGAGATCAGAGGCAAAGATGTTGTTGAATGCTGGGCAGGAATTTGAATTTAGTGGAGGTTAAGACCAGGTGGGCAACAGAAAGAGAAAATATGCTGAAGAGCAAGTTCCCATCTCCGGAGTTCTGAAAGGGTGGTATCGGTGGGAAGTATCCAGAAACCCAGACAGTGTACCACTGTGCCAAGCTGTGCTGGCCATGCACCATGGCATGCTTAGCCACAGGGTGGTCCTCATTATCAACAAACACTGTCTGCCTGTGTCCGTACATGCAAATGGATAGTTTGTTGCTGCTCATTCCCACATAGAAGGCTTCACAGTGCAGGCATGTCAGTTGGTAAATCTCGTGGGTGCTATCACAAATGGCTCTGCCCTTAATCATGTACAACTTCCAGGTTACAAGACTGGAATAAGCCGTGGTGGGAAGGTGCATAGGACAGGTTTTACACTGGGGGCGGTTACAAGGGTAGGAGCCAGAGGTTAAGGAAGGTGCTTTGTGGACTTCATAGGGCTGAACTAGGTTACAAAGGGTAGGTGGGTGGTGGAAAGACACTCTTGGAGTGGGAAGGATGTCATGAAGGATGTATCTCATTTCGGGGCAGGATTTAAGGAAGTCGTATCCTTGCTGGAGAGCCACATTCAGTCTGATCCAGTCCCGGAAAGTATTCGGTGATGAGGGGCACTTTTGAGGTTTTCTGTGGAAGATTCTGGGTTTGGGAGGATGAGGAAGTGGCCCTGGCAATTTGCTTCTGTACCAGATCAGGAGGGTAGCTGCGAGATGTGAAAGCTGTTATTACATTATTGGTGTACTGGTTCAGGGATTCGGGACTGGAGCAGACTTGTTTGCCACAAAGACCTAAGCTGTAGGGAAGGGACCGTTTCATGTGAAATAGATGGCAGCTGTCATAATGGAGGTACTGTTGTTTATTGGTGCGTTCGATGTGGACGGATGCGTGAAGCTGGCTGGCTGGACAGATGGAGGTCGACATTGAGGAAAGTGACATGAGATGTGGAATAGGACCAGGTGAATCTGATGGAACCAAAGTAATTGAGGTGAAACCTTCTATGTGGGAATTACCAACAAAAAAGCGTCCATTCACATGAACGGACACAGGCATACAATGTTTGAGGATCACCCTGTGGCTAAGCCTGCCTTGGTGCACGACCAGCACATCTTGGCACAGTGTTACACCGTCCGGGTTATCTGGATACTTCCCATAGACACCAACCTTTCAGAACTCCAGAGATGGGAACTCGCCCTTCAGCATATTCTCTCTTCCCATTACCCACCTGGTCTCAACCTTCACTAAATTCAAATTCCTGCCCACCATTCAACACCATCTTTGCATCCGATCACTGGAGAGAGCCTCTGCCCCGACTGACATCTCTGTCCAACATAAGATTTCTTCGGAGGGGGGGGGGGTGTAACAAGTTGCTTTGAGTTTTCTGGTTGGTCTTTTAGATCATTATCTGTGTTCCTCTTGTCTAGTCTTCCAATTTGAGCTTTCCTTGTGTAAGCCATGTGGTTGGCTTTTCTCCTTTTATCCTCATGGTCAGTAAACCACATTCATTGGTGCTGTTGTATTATCCCCTTTTTATCTCGTATCTGTTACCGTGTGATTGGTGTCTTTTGTATTGTCTCTTGTTGTATTGACAGTCTTGATAGACAATGGCTACTTTTATTCCGCACTATTTTAAATCCAGTTCAGGCGCTTTTATCAGGGATCCTGTTTTTCTGTGAGTCCCCTAGTGATGCAGTGGAGGACTGATGGCCAAGGTAGTCTAGTCCCCATAAAATCCCCAAACCAACCGACCTCTTACATATGTCTGCCTTGGTTTGTATGCGTGTATATGTGTGTGGGTGTGGGTATTTGTTTACCTGTCCTTTTTTCCCCTAAGGTAAATCCTTCCACTCCCAGGATTGGAATATTGTCATCCATTGATAGTGCTTGATAATGTTTTTGCATGTACATATGTTGAGAGAAATCGCCCTGACCAAATTTCAAAGTTTATTTTATAATATAGTAAGGACAGTTTACAACTCACCGCAAAGACTTGGCGACGAACTGCGACAGGCACATAGAAAAGACACACACATACAACACTTTCAGATATCGGCCATGGCCTTCTTCAGAAAATAGAACACTCACGCAATCACACAGGCACACAACAGTCATACAACCATCACAGGTGATGGTCGTCGCCACGTCTTTGCGGTGAGTTGTAAACTGTCCTTACTATATTATTAATTCCAACCTGGACTTTATAATAATTGAAAGTTTCTTTTCTAGCTTTTGTATTAAGATCCTGTTCTATCTGACTCTAAATTGTACCCATTGCCTTTGCTATGGACTGTTCAGAAGAAATGGCGGCTTTTTGGGTAAAATACATGTACCTTAAACCTGCTAAAGCTACTTTTTAACCAGAAAATCAGGGGAGTGAAACTGGAAACATCTCGCTCTTCTAATTTAATGTCCATAAATTATGCTTTTATGACAAAAATTCATGTCTTGTATTTATAAATATTTTTAAGACAGTCTGCTACTACTTATCTCGAATTCTTGGAGAAATTGGTGGCATTGTCTTTGGTGTATGAAAAATCATCCCAAGGTTGTTAGTATGCAATCAGATAAAATATGTGGTTTCAGAGTGTTGTAAACACATTTATTTCATGTAGCCAGATTAGGTCTGTCTGGCATCCATCTTTGCCTTTTCAGTTCCACTTGTGTACAAAGAACTTTCATGTGTAAGCTACTACAATATACCTGCCAAGTTTTCCTGTTTTCCCAGATTATTTCCGGATTTTGGGGTAGTCTTCTGTTTTTCCGGATGAGCATTTTTTTCCCAGGGTTCATCTCCCTGGTTTTTTACTTTTGATTATAGCTGCTATTTTCATATGTTTGAAATTTGACTGAAAGTCAACCGATAATATTATCTATAATCCCTTTTTTTCCAGAATATCACTGTGCTTTTGTCATTAACTCTGTGTTTGAAACAACATTCTATCGATAATCACATCTCGCATACCCTGTTTTTCTTGGCTGCATGTTAGCGAGAAATCTTTGTTTATATTTGATTCTGTTGCAATGTTTGCTTTAGTTCTGGTATCTGTGCAATTTTGTAATTAGTCATGTCGTCATTGAAGAGTGCGTTTGGAATAATTTATAAAATGTTTACGTAATCGTTGACGCAAAAGCCACATTCACTGTGTTTATAAAACAATGCATGAATACTAAGCTTCCATTTTCAAACATTGCAATTGTATTACAATGAAAAACTGAAAAACTCAGAATACATCAAAATGGTTTAAATAGTTTGTTGCAGAAGCTAAAAGTGTACACATTTTTATTATGGAAATCAATCCTTAATTTAGCCATGAAAAGTCACATGTTCCTGGACAAATTAAGGATTGATTTTCGTAGTAAAAGTGTGAACATGTTTAGCCACTGTAACAAAATATTTAAACCACTTTGGGGAAAACTGAGCTTTACTGTTTTTCATTGTAATACTATTGCAACATTTGAAAATGACAACTTAGTCTGTCAAAACTAATCATGTATTGTTTATAAAGATTCTGACTGTGGTTTTTTTCTTCAATTATTAACGAAACATTTTATATATACATGCAGTTGTGGGATTAATTATTGTGGGATTTAATGTCTTCATATAATTTCTTAGTTGAACTCATCACAATTGGTCTTTCAGGGATGCATATTGTGCTGAATTTCCATGTATTATGCGATCACAGAAAGTTGTAACATTCGCATTCTGTTCCATGTGTGTGTGATAAATATAAACATTGGTTGCAGAGAAAGAACTGAATCATTGATATTAAATCCGTTAACCACATCTCTAATAAGAATGCACACGTTAAATATTTGCGATTTGGGATGTTCTGGTTTTCTCTTTTTGGAAGTTGGCTGCTATGAATACTGAGCAGTACGCAAATTACCGGCTCAATGAATAGACTCATTGATATGAGAGAAATGAATTATGTTGTGGACTTCTCGACTAACGTGTGCATTTTGTAAACAAAAGAAACCATTAGCTGGGTAAAATAGACGTTTTGTACAGTTAATGACCCTAAATCTATTATGTTTAGATATTATAATTAGGAGCATTTATAAAATGTTAAATTTACATAGAAATAACAGGTATTTTGTGGATCATTTTCTTGAAATTAAGTTAATGATTAAGGTTTAATATGTTTTTACTAAATATGGATTTTGACGATATGTAGCCTATGTTTTGACCTATTTTTTCATTTTGAATTTAGAGTTGCATTAATGTAATATCAGTACTGACAGTTCACAAATATGCCGTAAACATCATACTTGCCATAAGTACATGAGCTTTATAATCTATTCATGTGTGAAATAAGATTTTAATAATCCCTTTGATAAGTGTTGCAATCATATATTCACTTTTGTAAATATTTGTTTAGACAGACTCTTACGTATATAGTAGGTTTTAAATTTGGTATAGAGTATTTAAATACTGGTCTCCCCTTCTTATGTATTTTTACAAACCCCAAGACATTGTAAAACCAAATATTGTGCTAAACACAATAACAAGCTAACATCACATACTGCAAATGACAACTGCAGTTGACGTACCGTCCACTTGCTTAATAATTTTCAGCACTCAAATTGAGGACAGGCATTGATATGAAACCATAATCTTGCTATATGACTTCCTGTATAGTTAATGATTGACATGTTCAGTGTGTTAAACATGTTCTTTTTGCTAATTACGATTGAATATATTGCCCAGTAAAGTAGTTCTTGTGTGAAATTCTTTGGCACTTGCATTGCTGTTCATTTTGATACATATAGATTATCAATTAAATTTTACTTACCATGTTGGTGGCCTAGCATGTTGTTGGCAACAGATGAAAATGGCAGGAGTTTTGTGATGTTGTTGTTAGCCAATAGTGTGAATGAGACTTGCTGGTTTCTTTCGCAGAATAAACAAACACATTTTGTTGTTTGATATTTAGCTTTTTAGTAATATGGCACAAGAGCTAATGTTCCCTTTACGATGATAATTAATGGCTGGACAAGGATCATACCAAGATCCTATAAACCATAGACTAGGAACAGTATTAATAATTTGCTTCAATCTCAACACAAAGTAGTAAGTCCCTCTTACACAAAATTTTACTTAAGTCATAGAATGAGGACCATGATTTTTCCTGTTGACTGTGAATAATTAATGCTGTTCTTGCTCAGTAGTTGAAAATTTGTTGTATGTATTTTTGTCCAGTGATTAAATTAACCCTTTATAGGACAAAACTTTTTTTCTGGAAGTTTGAAAGATAATATTTTTATTTGCTCCAATTTGACGCAGACTTATTTTATGTTGATTTAACTTGGAAATGAAAGGAAGAAATAGGTGTTTGGTGTACAGACTACTATCCATTTTGGGCGGGGCTTAGACTACCTTCTTATATCTGGAAGAGATAACTAAAAAATGGCTTTTGGAATGCAAAGAAAATAAAATTTATTAATTTACTTAACTACAAAAACTGAACACATTACAATATTCAAACAATAAAACATTACTAAACACTAGGAAATATTACAAATTCCACTGGTAAACTTATTTAGAATATAATGGGTGAAAACGGGGAAAGTAAATAGCAACATACACTGTTTTCCACTTAGGGTAGGTGGGCAATATATCGACCACTCCCCTATAAAGGAATGCTCCTTGTAAAGGAAACTTCATTGTCAACATTAGCTCGCTACACAGCCGGCACTCTGTAAAACTTAACCACATCACAATTCATCAAAATTTGTGAAAGAGGGGTTGCATCAAATATTTTTTTACATCCTTTTATTCTTATAATTACTTTTCACATAACAATTAAAATCAGCTGAATTCCAATTGGCTACCCGCATCTGCTTCATCATTGCTAACCTAATTTCCAGACACTCTCATCCATTGCCAACATGAAAACACCAGACCGCCAACATCAGGGAGTAAAATTTAGCCACTTTGTCAGAGTACAATAAGTTTACGCAGTGCAGTTCTTTTTTTGGCAGTATTCACTGTCTGTTGCTGTCCCTTGTGCAGGCACTCAATGACATTCCGCCGCAATTCCCTGGACGAGGCGAGTGCACGCTACAGCTTGCTGCACAGGAAGAAGCAGGAGCAAGCCCACGAAGCCGACAACCTCGCCAACCTGCGCACGATGCACTCGCGCCTCGGAGGCACTAGTTCGGGGTTCGCACTTCTCATGAACGAACGCCGTAGGGAACCGGCAGGAGAGCAGCTGACGGAACAGCTGGTGTCGCCCGTAAGAGTCGCGGATGATCTTCCGGCAGGGGGTGCGAACACAGCTACAGCGACTTGAAGGTGATTACCTCCTGAAGTGTTACAGGATATCCAGTTCTAGCGATGTTCTCTTGTCTATTGTTCAGAACCAGCACCCAGATGTTAATTCAAGTCAGCATATTACTTTTCCTGTAAACCCTTACCTTCTCTTAATCCCTGTTGATTTGTAGATAGGGACCCACTGCACAGGGTGTCCCATTTTAATCTAAACAGGCCAATATCTCTGGAGTGGCACAATTCTGCATAAAAGTATCTAGTAAAAGTTGTAATTTGAAGGGGTCATGGAAAGATTATCTCGAAATGACATTGAAAGTTCATTTTGTCGAATGGTAGCCCCTATTTTTTTGTAATTCCATATTCATATTCTACATGGAAAAAATGCAGTTTTCCTTATTTATTCTGTATAGTTGGGCTCACCTACAAAGGCAACCCAGTTTTCAGCCGTTCTGTGCATCCCCCTCCGTTACCGCAATGACAGCCAATAATGTTCATTCTGTAGGTGCATGGCTAGCTGCAAGTTACGCTATGTTTCTCACGCTGGCGCAACAATTAGCACTCGGCTATAGCTCCTCCACTCCACGCTTCCCCTATCACTCCACCTCTATGCGCAGAAGCACCATCTTATATGACGCCAGCTATAGGGAATGTTTTTTTCAAAATACCGATGGTTTGTCCCCAGGGGACACGTCTTTGAAAGTTTTTCAGGTTACCGTATCTCAAGAACGAAACTAGATTGTGACAAATTTCAAAGGTGATTTTCAATTCACAAAAATTTCATCAGTGCACAGAGTTAAGAAATGGAATATTTTCAATGACATTTTTTTCCAATCTCACTTAGTTCTAGAGATAGTGGTAACCTGGGAATAATACAATGAAGTGCCCCCTGGTGACAACCATTGGTTTTCCAAACAAAAGTTCTCAACAAAAAATTGTGTATTTTTTTCACATAGAAAATGAATCTGGAAATAAAAATAGTGGTCAACATTTGAAAAATGAACTTGACCTGTGTTTGATTTTGATAAAAAGGGTTCAAGGTTAAAACATTACTACATTACTAAGTAATTGCAGTTCATTCATACTACCAAATTGAAACATATTAAATTTAGTCTTAATCTGAGTCCTTTTTGTTTGACGACAAAGTGCCATGTTAAATGTCAATTAATGAGTGCATCATAGATATTCCTAACATATATATGTCTTTCCAATTCTCATAATAGAATCCAAATCTCTGGTCAGTCAATATATACAGAGAATCACAATATTGAAATCTCAATTGTTGCATTACTTATCATAATTAACTGGTGAACACAACTTGTTTACAAGCCTAAAATATATACAATGCTATCTATTGTCATGTCTTTTGGATTTACTTAAAGTTTCTATAGATAATCTGTCTAGTTCTTGAAATAAAGTACAATGACAAAACTATTGTTTATAGAACTGTCTGGAAACACACATACTAATCTCTTAATTGATTAAATCTATCACTTGTTAATTAATCACAGTATCACTGAGACACTGTCCTTACTATGTGCATTCCTACACCTATTCCTAGACTGGATATTCCGTTTGTAACTAACTTCACATGAAACATGTATCACTATTAGACGACATGATTCCAGGTCCGATGCGGACGCTATCATAAGATAGAATTGAGATGATAGGGCCAGCAGTTATCATCAAAAGGTAATTTAGAGAACCATTTCATGACCCCCTTTAACCCTTACAACTGTTACTATAGATTTTTTATTTTAATTTTTATTTTATTTTATTTTTTAATTGCAGAATTCTGCCATTCCAGAGATATCGGCCAGTGTAGATTAAAATGAGACAACCTGTAGTAATATTACAGTAACCAAAGATTGCATATTGATATTTATTCTTAGGCTGTCAATGTCTGCTTATTCTTAGCCATACTTGCTGTCATCTGTGCCAGGAGCAAGTGGCTGCAACTCTCCAGCAAATACGCACATTAAATGCCCTTGACATATACATGACCAGCACTCAGTATTTGCCTCTTGCGCGCAAGTACCTACAAAACCACACTCACTCACCCACTCTCCCTCACCCACTCTCCCTCACCCACTCTCCCTCACCCACTCTCCCTCACCCACTCTCCCTCACCCACTCTCCCTCACCCATTCACTCGCATTAGTTTTCTGTTACAGCTTTCATCAGAACAAAATATGGACTCCTTTGCACAATCACACAGGTATAACTCACTAACCTAAAACCATCATCTCTAGCTCCTGCATTGTGAGTAACGCCTCCACATTCAGAACAATTCAGAGTGGAAAAGAGGTGATGAAGGGTGGAAATTGAGATGTTGGGACAGTAATATCATTCTGTCTGATGGAGTGGGTAGGTACTAGATTAGCAGAAAGAGATGCAGATGAGGAATGCATTTGGGGTGTGGGGGGGGGGGGGGGGTAGAGAATGGGAAGAATAGAAGAGAGGTAGAAGATAGAAAGGACAGGAACTGTTTGGGGTGGGAACAGTAGTTTGCTGTCAGTTGAGGGCTGGGTAATATTGGTACTGGAGAATGTACTGTAAGGATAAGTTTCATCTGTACAGTTTAAAAAAGCTGATAGTAGGGGATTGGGAGGAGGCGATCGAAATGGCCTGGGTTGTGAAGCAGCCATTTATTCTGTCAGACGGCTGGTTGATAGGCAAACCAATGTAAAATGATTGCAGCAGACTTGACAAATCACATGGCTCATTCACAGGTGGCCTGACCTCTGTTGGGATAAGATAATCCTGTGACAGGACTGGAAGAGGAAGTGCCTGTTGGGTTCATTGGTTTCCGTTGCCTTCTACACCATAATGCTGCTGTTTGTGACTAATTCTTTCATCTTTAGGGGCAGTTTTCCACCCTTAGGACAAGAGTGTCTTGTACCTCTTGCCACCTTTTCATCCTCTTTGGCAAGGCCGTTACAGAATGAGGCCGGCTACTTATGCCGAGTCACCAGCCACCTCAAAATTTAAGTCGAAATTTGATGTGACCAACATATAAAGTTGTAATTGTTGGGGGAACAAATTCCTCGAACGTAAAAGTGGGGTTATACTGTATTTTAACCATACTCTTTATATGACAGTAATATTTTCAAATTGTGAATGACAACCATTTGATATTCATGTATGGTTTGTTGACTGATAAAATTGTGGTTTAATCTTGTAATTAGAGGTCGTGGGATGGGTGTAACAAATTTGGCTCAAATTGTGTGAGAAATATCAGATTGATGAACCTTTCAAATTCTTAAAATATCTCACCTGAAGTAGATTTAGGAAAAGAGGAAAACACCCACAGAAGGTTTTCGATTAAAGTGTAAGCAATTTTAATCAACAGTATCCTATGTTGGTATACCACAGTGTGGAACATTGTAGGCTGGGTTTAATTCCCCCTAAATTAAATTTTTAATTTTTTAATTTCATTTTATTTCTTGCAGTGTTAATCATTTAAATGTTACTGCTGCTTTAAACAGATTAAGTAATCAAACAGTTAATTTTCAAAATTGTGCAAAGTTTTATAATATTCAGAAAATTCTAGCATTTAGTTTTCTTTGAAAGTAGCATTCCATCTTTTTGGGGCAATAATCATAAAAAAAAACAATGTTCAAACCATGAACATTTTATAAAAGCACTTTCTGAGAATGAACAGTTTCCAAAATACACTCCCATGCAAACCATGCTTAAGTTTTAAAATAAGGGTTTTCCTTTGTCAGTTTTGATGCACATTGAGTATAGGGCATCATAGGTGTGTAAACAGGAACACTGATTGAATGTGTTTTAATTACTCCTTTTATCGGTTATAACTCCTGCAGTTGCTGTTGAATTGTGTAAGTATATTTATATTTTATAATTTTAAAATTTGATATTACAAGGAATACAATAATTTTGTTTTTATAAAGGAGTTGGTAGGAATCGAACCCAGACCACAACAATAGCAACACTTGGGCTCAGATGGGCTTATAATGTAATCCAAAATCCTTTGCAGATTCCTTCTTCTTCCAATATGAGCCAGACAAGCAAATGCATAATGGCTACAGGAAAAATTTGAAGAAATAAGAAGATGGGTTCATTGGTAGGACTGCTGCAGCATACACGAAAGTAAAAAAACCCTTCATTGAAGAAAACAAATTGTAGTTGTTAAGTGAGGGTGGTCATATTAGAGTTTTTAATTGGGGTTTTACAGTCTCGGCTGTTTGAAGAAAAGATGCCACAATTCTTAATATTTAGAGTGCAATGGGAATTTCACTATTAAATTTTTGGAGGATCTGAAATGAAACAAGGCAGAAGCCATAGATAACATTTCATAAGAATTTTCTAAAATCATTGGGGCAAGTGGCATTCAGAGAATTATTAAAGTTGGAGGGTATGTTCTAAGAGACTGGCAACATGCTGTCAGGCTTCTGGAAAAATATCATCCACACAATTCTGAAGATACCAAGGGCAGGCAAGTGTGGGAACTACCACACAGCTCGTGTGTCCAAACTACTAAGGAGTATACATAAAAAATAGATGAAGTCAACTTACCAGGTGAAGGAGCACAGGCAGTGATAGCAACAAATAAACACACACACACACACACACAAACGCAAGCTTTCACAGCCTAGCTGCTTCGTCAGGCAGAAGGGAAGGAGAGGGAAAAGGAAATGATGAGGGTTTTAAGGGAGTGGGTAAGGAGTCATTCCAATCCCGGGACAGGAAAGGCTTACCTTGGGGGGGGGGGGGGGGGAAATGGAGGGTAAACAAATACACTACTAAGGAGTATGATACACAAAAGAATGGAAAAACTGAGGCTCTGTCAGATGACAAATATGTAGGCTTTTGCAAAGTACTTTTGGCACAAAAGTCTGACAGATAGCCAACCAGCATTGACAAACAAACTGAAAGAATTTCTGTATGACAAGTCCTACTCAGTAGATCAGTTTTTACATAGAAATTAGTTTTTACAAATAAAGTAAAAACAAAAATATTTTTAATGCAATGTTATCTTTTACTAAACTGACATATTTCACATTGTTACAAAATCTCATATTCATGATCTGTGGAACAAGTATTAATCTAAAAGCAAGAAAAAAAAGCCCTTATTATATCTCAGGCCCACAGTGTTAGAAATGTCGTATATAGACTTAATGCAAAGGTAGGTCCAAAACACTGTAATATTTTATTTATATTTCAAACAAGATATCTTTCGGAATTAAATGCCATCGTTCGGTGTTTCTGCAAAAACATTTTCTTTTATCAGTATGTATAAAAGTGCTACATAAATAAATTTATGTAAATAAAATTTTACAAATTTCACTTAAAGTGTGCAGTACGTACGGTATTTAGAGGTTGTAAGTGCTTCAACTGACTATCTATTAGGTGATGTTTTACATTTGATTTTACAAATTGTAGCCAGTTTCAGCATCTGTCAATACCCCAGAATACTATACATTTACAAATATTAAAAAAAAAAAAAAAAAAAAAAAAATTCTTTCAGAGAGAAAATATAGAAGTTAACAGATATGGCATAATTTTCTTTATTATTTCTATGTTGTTATAAGTGAGTATGGTTAAAAAAATGTATTAGAAATTTTGGAGGACATTGTGGATTATACATTTATATTTGACATGGCTGTCTTTATTTAGTCTTTGGTTAACTTTAACATTATAGTATGATCTCTGATTTATGTAAGCTCCATTATCCTTTGTCCAGTATTAAATTATCAATAAAATTATCTGTGTAATTTTTGTGTTTAAAATCGGTTTGATTGTTTAATAAATTATTTGCATCGCTAGTTGTGTCGATACATACTTCAATTTCTTTTAGAATATTCATTTCATATCCCTTATGTATTACATGTAAAATTTTGAGTGTGTTTTCTATAGTGCCTGCTGAGTGATTTTCCGTTTGCAAGTGCTGGCAACAAGTAGATGGATTTTTCTAACTCTCCCTAGTGTGTTCTTTATAATGACTGGTGAAATTATGTCCAGTTTGCCTATATAATATTTATTATAGGAGTTGCAAGAAATTTTGTATATACCAGTATTTAGAAATTTTTGTTTTGTCGTGTGTGTTGATTTTGCTTCTTATGGTGTGTCTGTTTTCGTAAAAAAAAAAAAAAAAATAATAATAATAATAATAATAATAATAATAATAATAATAATAATTTCATTTGTGATTTTTTTCCTAGATAAGTTGTACTGATATACATTAATTTTTTCTTTTAGGTGTTTCTCTTTGTGATTCCTGTACATGTTGTTAGTGGATCAAGACTCGTTTTTTTATTGTATAGCTTTATTACAATGTTGGGGTCATATTCATTTTGTTGGGCAATGTATTGAAGTATACTTAATTCCTTTTGTTTGGCCATCTCATCTAGTGGTAGGCTGACAAGTCTGTTAACCATTGAAAGCAAAAATGCTAGTTGATCAGGGATGACATGAATGGACATGGATAATGTTACTTGATGTTGTTGGTTTCCTGTAAATTTCAAACCTGTGTCTATTTTGTACTTTTTGTATGGATAGGTCCAGAAAGTTAATTTTTTTATTTGTTTCTAATTCTATAGTAAAATTGATTTTATGATATATATTCTATGAATTTGAAAGACTCAACCATCAGCTTCTTCTATACAATTAGAGAAAAATCGGTGAGACCCACTGCACATACTCCCCTTGTTAGTCTTGTTTCTACTAATGATTTTCTTTTTTTTCCAGAGCCAGTTGCAGTCTAATGCCTTATCTGGATCTACTGCAATTGCCTGTCACACTGTTCTGCTGGAACTCTTTACGCTTTGACCCTAGAAAATTTAAATGAAGATATTTATTTTTGTAAACATGTTGGAATAGTAGTTGTTAAATTTTGTTAATTTTTTTTGCGATGGATCACATCGCAGCAATGTATACAAAACTGAAACCAAGTACAATGAGCTGTGATAATTTTTTTAAAGAATAACATCAGTATTATACAGTTTTGAGCTTGCTCAAAATACTGAGATCTTACTGATACAAACAAAAAATTACTCCATCAAACAGTAATAGCAATGATATTTAAACATAAGACATTAGGATTAATACAGTTCTATGTATGCTGGGGCTCTGTTGCCATTGCTCAAACATCTTGCTTCTTTGACTGCTAACCTCACCTATATGCATTCATCTTGTTTTCTTTGTTTAATCCTAAATAGATTAAACAAAAGACAGGATAGTTCCTTTGAAAAGAATATATGCCAATATATGCTAGTGGTCTGCCTCTCATGAACTTTTCAATGGTGGGACAATACTCAAATCTTACTTTGTTTCTTTTCTCTCTAATAGTTACTGAGCCATCTGACTCAGCTGTTTAGTTTTAACAATGGAAAATCCAATTGGAATGTCATTGACATTCAGCAGTTTCGATGCTAGACTCTCATATTGGATGAGGTCAGTTCAAATAACCTCAGAGTTAACCAAATCTTCACCACCTGAGATTTCCCTAAATTGTGCAAGGTAAATGGCAGGGTTGTGTCTTCAGAAAGCACATAGCAAATTTCCTTTTTTCATCCTTTTTGTAATTTCAGTTGTGCTCTTGTCTCTGGAAGCAAACAGTGTAAAATATACACTATAGGCAGATAAAAGTTTAGCCTCTGAATTAGAAGAAATGAAAATTAAATGTAACATACTTGCTACATAAGAATTAAGAAGTGTCATTTCATAATATGTTGTAACAGTTATGCATATTAAGCAGGAAACCCAGGTTTGAATCCCAGTTGCTGTGGGGGATTGGCTGAGCGCGCTAAGGCCCCTTGCTGCGGCGAGCATGGTTGCTTGCCGTTGGATGGTAAAGTCCTCCCTGGAGCATGGGTGTATATGTTGTCCTTAGGTTAGTTTAAATAGTTGTCAGTTTGGTCCCATAGATTTACAAACATTTGAACTATCCCTTGGTTCAAGATCAGGTAGTGGAAGAGGCCACTCTCTGACAATTGGTTAAAGTTTACATATTGTTTACAATATTTTGACAAGGATAAGTTGCTACTCAAAATAGACATTTCAACGAGCAGCAGGAAGGAGTACGTAAAACACACACACACACACACACACACACACACACACACACACACACACACACACACACACACACACACGTGTGTGTGTGTGTGTGTGTGTTTGCAGAAAGCTTTTCAGTAAGTTGTACTCTTTTCATGTGTTCCTTTGAGGCTCATAGAGATGTCGTACTCGACAAAAATATGTAGATGTTTCTATGGATATTTTATTGCTTAATAGTTTGTGGTCATACTGGTTTGATGAAGCTCTCCACACTACCCTGTTCTCAAGCCTCATCGTCTCAGAATATGAACGACAACATACATCCTTTTGAATCTGTTTACTGTATTCGTCCCTTGGTCTCCCTCTGATTTTTACCCCTCCCCCCACACACGCTTCCGTCTAATGCTAAGTTGATGATTTCTTAATGTCTCACAATGTCCCCCACCAACCTATAACTTCTCTTAGTCAGGTAAGGTAAAGCAGTCAACAATCCGAAGATTGGTTTGATCACCACAGTGCTTTACTGGGCTTGGTCCTGTTTGGAGGAGGTATGCCGTTGCCTTCCTCAGACCTTCAAATTGACTTACCCAGCCACTTATAGGTGGACCTACAGTTTAACTTGGGTTCCAAACCACGATGCTACTCGGTATTTTTCACATGAGCAGTACTGCCATAGGTGAAAGAAGTGGAAAGTGACAGATAAAAATCTTAAAACCTGGCAGGGATCGAACCTGCGACCTTTGGATTTGTAGTCTGGAACTCTATCACTGTGCAACCAAGGTATGCCAAAAATTCCTTTCCTCCCCTATCCTGTTGAGCCCCTCCTCATTAGTTACATGATCTACCCATCCAACCTCCATCATTTGTCTGTAGCACAACATCTCAAAAGCTTCCATCATCTTTTGGTCTGAACTCCATATGTCCACATTTCACTCCCATAGAAAGCTACAATCCAGACAAATGCTAAGATTTAAACTAATATTGGATGTCAACAAATTTCACTCCTTCAGAAACACTTTCCTTCCCATAGCCATATATCTTCTTTACTTCGGCCATCAGAAGTTATCTTGCTACCAAATAATATTCATCTACTACTTTTACCATTCCATTACCTAATCTAATTTCTTCAGTATTGCCTAATTTTCTGACACTACATTTTGTTACTCTCATTTTATTCTTGTTAATGTTCATTTTATATGGTCCTTTCAACACACTGTCCGTTCCAGAATTACTATTATACTGTCCCATTGCATTGCTCTTACAGAATTACTATGTCGTCAGCAAACCATAACATTTTATTCCCTCTCCCTGGACTTTAATTTCCTCTTTAAATTTCTCCTTGCATTCCTTCACAGCTTGCTCAGTGTACAGATTGAACAAGATTTGGGAAAGACTAAACCCTGTCTTACTCCCTTCCCAACCACTGCGACCCTTACATGTCCTTAGACTTTAATAATTGCTGTCTGGTTTTTGTACAAGTTGAATATAATTCTTCACTGTTTTACCCCTGCTACCTTCAGAATTTGAAAGAGTGTATTTCAGTCAACATTGTTAAAAGCTTTCTCCAGATCCAAAATGCTAAAGATGTGTTCCTCTTTCATTAACCTATCTTCTAAGATAAGTCGTTATGTGAGTATTGCATTGTGTGTTCCTACATTTCTCCTAATCCCAAACTGATCTTTCCTAAGGTCAGATCCACCAGTTTTCCATTCATCTGTAAATAATTCGTGTCAGTATTTTGCAGCTATGACTTATTAAACTGATAGTTGTGTAATTTTCACATTTGTCTACACTTACTTTCTTAGGAATTGGAATCACTATATTCTTCTTGAAGTGTTAGGGTATTTCTCCTGCCTCATACATCTTGCATACCAGGTGAAACAATTTTTTCATGACTGGCTCTCCTGACGATAATACCAGTTCAGACGGAAAATCATCTACTCCAGAGGCCTTGTTCATTGTTTCTACTCAAATCTTTTAGTGCTCTGTCAAATTCCTCTTCCAGTGTAGTATTTCCTATCTCATCTTCCTGTACTTTGTCTTCCATTTCTAGAATACTGCCTTTAAGTTTATTTCCTTTGTACAGGCCTTCTACCTTTCAGCTTTCCCTTCTTTGCTTAGTACTGATTTTCCACCTGAGTTCTTCATATTCATACAGCTGCTTTTCTTGTATCCAAATGTGTCTATTTTCCTGTAGGCAGTACCTATCCTTACCCTAGTTATACATTCTTCTACAGGCTCGCATTTGTCCTGCTCAACCAGTCTGCACTTCCTGTCGACCTCATTGTTCAGATGTCTGTAATCCCTTTTGCCCCCTTCACTTGATGCATTTTTATATTTTCTCATTTCATCAATTAAATTCAGTACCTCCTGTGTGTTATCCAAGCATTTATATTAGGCTTCGTCCTTCTGCCTATATGAGCCTCTGTCGTCTTCACTTCTCTCTCTCTCTCTCTCTCTCTCTCTCTCTCTCTCTCTCTCTCTCTCTCTCTCTCTCTCTCTCTCTGAGCTACCCATTCTTCGCCTACTGTATTACTTTCCCCCATTTCAGACAATCCTTGCCTAATGCTGCCTCTAAACCTCTCAGCCACCTGCAGTTCCTTCAGTTTGTCCAGATTCCAACTGCTTAATGTTCTACTCTTTAGTAGTCTCTTAAGTTTTAATCTACAGTTCATAACCAATAAGGACGTAATAGCATAGTCAAAGTGCAAGGAAAACACAGATTTGCTTGCATTAGAAAGACTCTACAGCTGTCTGCACTCAATACACAAGTGGTTTTGCATGCTTTCTATTAATCATCATGCCAACACCTAAAGTGTATTTACCGAAATAACCTCACATAAGCATGACTCCTATGCTTAGGACTTGAACTCAACTAATGTAGCTCTGTCTTCTGTCTAATTTGTACCTCATGTTTGCTTGAATCGCCTTAGTTTGGATTCTGAAGTGTGGTTCTAAAACTGCACCCCCCCTCCCCCGCTCCCTTGAAATAAAAATGTTATCTTTTGAGTGAAACTTTGGTTTGTGTACTTTTTCTTCCTTTGAAATTGAGTCACATCTGTGGTGGGTGCAGCTTAGATTTGGGTAAGGGGTTCTTTTGGTTACAGCCACATATTAATCAAGGAAGTAATTACTATTTAAGACTCTCTCTCTAAAAAATAAAAGGACTCCATGTAGTGTCATGTTGGAGCAGTATGATGATGCTAGATATCACCATATTTTTCTTGTTGCCATTTTCAACTATACAGCTTCCTCAATAGTAGCTCTTGAAATTTCTTATGAAGGTTTTTCTGCAGGATATTTTTAAAGCCTGTCTTAAAGTAGGTTTTTCAACACGTAATTATCCTCCGTCAGTCAGACCTGTGACGATCTGTGTTCACTGTTTTTGTAGTGTTTATTATGGCAAATGACTGTACACTTGAAGGCACCAGGTTATGGTGTGTACTGCCACTCCCATCGGAGGTTTGAGTCCTAGCGACCGATGACCTTAGCACTTTTCCCCCTTAGGTTTACAAAAATTTGAACATTTATAGCAAATGCTGGGGTAGTTCTTTTGTAAAGGAGACAAAGTTTTTTCGATTTTCCTTTGCCGATGTATGAACTGGAGGTCATCACTTCGCAATGCGTTGTTAGTGAATCTGTTTTCCTTCCCTTTTATTTTTTGCATGCTCGATATGGTTTAATGACTACATCACCAAAGTAGTATTCACATGCTGCCTTGTTTTTGCAGTATTTTTGTGAATACCTTGAGGTGCCTGCAAAGATGATTAGACCACAGCTGATTTCATTCTCAATCATCGCTGCGATTCTACAAACCTCAATCTTTTACAGATACCTAAACTTCAACCTCCCTTCATTTCATTGCTTTGCACTGTCTAATACTGGCATATTTTAACTGACTGTTATTGTGAAAGTCAAACAAACTGACAGATGTTAATGCATATAGAGATGTAAGTTCTCATTACTGATTACACTTGTTTAGGACAATATGAGACGCCAGCATAGTTAACACTGGGCTGTCCTAATTGCATGTATTTTCAATTGCCTACTTGTAAATACCTAAGTGGTGTAATTGATATAAAACTGTCTAATGTAATATTTATCCATGTGTGTGCAGTGTAATGTGAATTTGTTATGAACATGTTGAATATCAGTGAAAGGAAAGTAGATGATAAACTATTAATTTGCTCTCTTTTGAAAAGCACCGAGGAAAGAGACTACTGTTCACTGACAGATTTCCTCTGCTCTGAGGTATGTGGCTTCAAACCCTAGATCCGAAAATTTATATCATTGTTAAACAATAAAAAAAGGGACATGATTTCCCAATAGCTGAATGATGTGTGGTGCGTACATATATGGTGTTCGTGTTTTTACACACCACACAGCACTGTGCAAGACTATATTAGGTGTACTTTTCGTTCTATTAGGTTCAAATTGAGGTACAAGAAGTGAGAACAAAAGACACAGTAAATACTTACAAAATGAGGGCTATGTGTTAATGTACCTTCCACAGATCCCAAATGTAATTGCCACTGTGAATGTGGTATTGGTCAAAAAAAACAAAAAAATTAAGAATATTTACATTTTAAAGGACAAGAAACTTGTTTACAGTGACCACATTGCTGGAAAAAAGTTAGTACTGCGAAGTCAGACTGAACACAATATTCACATTGTGAATATTATATATCTGAGAGACTACCTTTTCTCAATGTTACACATTATTCCATCTGGGACATTCATTGTTTTATTATCTCACTTCTGCATTGCATCACCAAATGTTTCTGCTACTACCACAATTCAACCCTGTGAGAATAGGGATCACACTATTACAAAATGTATGTCAAAAATATATGAAATAAAATAATGCAAAGTCCAGGTTGGAATTAATAAAATGGTGAGGACAGTTTACAAATCACCGCAAAGACGTGGCGACGAGCTGCGACAGACACATACAAAAGATACACACATACAACACATTCAGCTCTCAGCCATGGCCTTCTTCAGAAAACAGAACACTCACGCAATCACACAGGCACATAACACAGTCATACAACCATCACCTGCGACTGCTGCACTTCGAATGCATTCGTCGCCACATCTTGGCGGCGAGTTGTAAACTGTCCTCGCTATATTATATATATATGAAATAACTTATCTAGAGTGAGTGAGTGAGAGTATGCGCACACACACACACACACACACACACACACACACACACACACACACACATTTTGCTGTGCAAAATATTTATTTTGTTGTGTATGCATAAAAGGACCTTAAAAAAAAAAGAGTTCTGTTGTGGTCTGATAAAAGATTAGTTTGAAATAAAGTTAAATTTTGCTGCTCAATATTTTTTTTTTCCTTGAACCCTTTCCTTCATCCTTAGCCTTGGTGTGATCTAAGAGTTATTGATCCTGTGTTTGGGTGTCATTAAACCTCAGTTACTGGATGAACATTGAAATTTACTTAAAAATCGGAGGCAGATTGACTATTCAGTTCTCGTGTGCAGGTGAAATTCCAGTGCCGGTGACACACATTTAAAAGTAGAATAAGCTGTTACCTAGCTCCCAGAATGTTTAATTTCTTGTTCAGAGAAGAAAGAGTAAAAGGTTTGGAAATAGACAAAAGTGACAGACAACAAAGATGAGACACATGTACCTGTTGTAGACAAGGGGAGCTAAAGATGATGGTGGGGGGGGGGGGAATGTTAAATGTCAGAGGCAGCTGGGAGGGGGAAAAGCACTTTCAATTTTTCTCTGTAATTTAATTTTACTGTAAGTTAATTTAATTTTAATGTTAATCTCTATTCTGCATAGAACTATTTTTGTGAACTTTGTAACGTTTCTGCTATGTTGCAAACTCCTAAAAATCCGTTGCTAACATAGAAACACGAAATATCTGACACCTAAAATAAAACTTCATTACCGGACATGTAAAACATCACATTTTCGCCTTCTGTTTGAAATTCTATTAACTCTATTAGTAAAACACTTTTAAGAAATAGTACGTTGATTTAAATATAACTTTGGCTGACCTTTTACGTAATTTTCAATTTTTAATACTTTCGTAAATAATAGCTGCAAACACTAAAAATGCATTACACTTAGTTTCGGAAATTGCTGAACCTATATAGATACTAATTTGTATAAAAACAACAATACTACATGTTATAACTATTGCACAACATGATTTCATATATACGTTTTGTTTAAATAAATTAGGGCAGACGATGTTTTATATATCACTGGATCCTAAATTAAATACTGATAATTTTTCATGCACTAAAATTAATAATCCGTTTGGTACTAAGAAACTATCTTTGAAATTAACAAAACTACGACAACCATATACAACTCTGTATTAATAAATAATTTGACCGCAAACTGAAACACATTAAAATTCCATGTCACAATAATAGTACGCCTACACAATATTGGCAAAACAAATATGTGTGCACTTCGAAAACACACATAATGTAAATAATTTGAACACAGTAAACACTAGTCAAAAGGATGGCTTTAAATTTGTGTACCACAATTAAATACAAATTTCATGAAACAAGTACATACATTGAGATAAATAGTCAAAGCTTAAATGTAATGTTTTAATTTCTGTATTTTGGCATATTTAATGTAAAAGAATATTGTTTAATTGTGAATTACAAAACTTTGTCATCAATCTTATTACGCGGTTACGTAGAAAGATGTTTGAGAGAAACCATGTTTGAGTTAGTCTTCTAGGAGTCTTCTAGCAGCCACAAACCTGTAAGCAGCTCTGTTGGCTTGCCACTGCGTTTTTTTGATTGTACAACAATGTGATTGATTTAAACGTTGTTTAAGTAGAAATAAAATCGTTTCCATATCAACTGACATGTTTCTAATTTACAAAAAGATCCTGTAAAATCAAATGTTTTAGTGAATGCCGAAGACAGCTTACAACGCAATGGACCTCAGCCAGCATATAAGATAAGTTCAACTTCACCTACAGTGGAATGACTTTGTTATAGACTGTGAACTAACAAAACTTTCCGTAATTCAGGAAAATATTAGGGCTCAGTTTGAGTCATTCCGAAAAGGGGTGATGGACGTTAGAACTTCTCTGAAAACATGTTCAGAAATTTTCCTATCCAGAGATTTTTATTGAATTTGAACTATGTACAGAAATATGAGTGGGGAAAACGTTCTACAAATACCTTCTTCTCATTATACATGTGCTGTCTTCCTACATAGTTAGCGGATGCCAGTGCAGTTGATTCAGAGTATGTTTTTCATATCTAATTCATGGTCATGTGTAACGCTCCTTCCCATTTCAGGACTGATACTTTCATTTTAATGTTTTATTTTCATTACAGTAATCATGGTGTTAGTTAGAAATGTGAAGCAGGCAGCTTCTTGAAGGCAAAAATGACTGCATACATATGTTGGATCATTTTCTTTCCTCTAGCCAAGTGCTATGCATGCCTGAACTCATCCCAGAACTCACAATTTTGTCATGTTTTTAACCATAAGTTTTAGAGTTCAGAGACATTTCCCTACAACAGTGGCTGTCCTATCACTGAGCTTGTAATGAAGCATATTGGGGTTTATTCCCATTTGCTTGCATTACTGAACCTCCCGATAACCACTGTTGCATAATAATAGATAGGAATGTAATTAGTCTATTATTACTTTCTTTTCCAAAACTTTCATTATTATTTGTTGTAAAGTAGTTAGCTGAAGTCTTTTTTTGTTATTTGATACTGGAGAAGTTAGTTCAGTTAGTAAATATTAATTAATTCATGACAGAAGTATATTGTTAAAGTTCTGATAGAATGCTAATTAATGTTTCTATGAAAACTAGGTAAATTCTTTTCTCATAATGTTAAAGTAGGTATTCATATGTTTCACAAGTAATGTTAGGAAATTTTTGTCCCCATTAGTTTTGGTATAATTATCTTTAATTATGAAGTAATTGTTTAATAGTTTTTCAAACTATATCTGGAAATGAAATACGATTCATTTAACTGAGATTTGTATATTAATTTACTCAGTATTATTTGATATACTATAGCCAGCTGTATCTAACTGTTTACTTTTCCATTATAATTAATTTAATATTCATAATTAACAATGGTGTGGCTCGGTAGCACAGTGGTAGAGTGCACAGTGGTAGAGAAGGTTGCGGGTTTGATCCTTGCCAGGTCCTAGGATTTTCATCCATCACTTTCCATCTCTTTCACCTCTGGCAGTATTGCTCTGATGAAAAACACCAAGTAGCACTGTGGTTCGGAACCCACGTTAAGCTGCAGGTCCCTCTATAACTGGCTGGGTAGGTCAGTTCGAAGGTCGGAGGAAGGTAACGGCACACCACCTCCAAACAGGACCGTGTCTAGTAGAGCACTGTGGAGTCAGTCAATCTTTGGATTGTTGGCTGTGTTTTTTTAATTAACAATATGTGATTTTCAGTGGCATTGTTTAGATAATATAAATAGGATGTGCTCATGGCATGTAGCAGAGTATTGTTTCGTCAGTTGTTAGACACACAACCTATGTTAGTTCAAAGTATTTTGTTTCCACCGTGATCTGATGTACAAGCCAACTCAGTTTAGACTTTGAATTTGACTAATTATCTAAAACTTCTTCATTGCAGAAAGTGCATCTACTGTTATTAAGATTTGTGCCACATTACGATGTACACCTCGAACTTTTGTATTCCACACGCGGACAGTGTTAATTCGAATTATTGATGTGTGGAATGTGCATGTCTGGTATAAATGATTGTAATTAATGAGACTTGTAAGCTGGCCATAAAAGGGGACAAGTGACCAATAATAATAAATCATTAAAAGTGTCAACAAACTGCTATTCTGTGTATTGCCCTCATCATTTATAGTGAACTATTTTTCACCTCATGAAATACTAGCTACCTACTACCAAAAGCCGATCATCAAGAACTTTGAGAATTATCGATCTATGACCAGATAACGTCACAAGCTCCACAACTGCATCTCCCTTTTATTAATACGGACTGAAGGAGATGCGTGTATCATGTTTCCTTATTTTGCGATCTAATTTCGTTCAGGCTAATTTATGTGTGTGTCAATTGTGTTTTTTCTCCTCCAAATTTTTTTAACACTTAGGCGCCGACGTCCTTAAAAATACGGTCATGCGTGACCTGCCCGAAAGTCCAGCGCCCATAATTTTACGGGCGCGAGTTCTCATGCTTCCCCTTCACTCCTTTGTGTGTTCTTATAGCTCCCACTTGTCTGGAAGGTGCTGCATGGACTGTAGTTAGAGTATTGGTCACTAGATGGTGCAAGCATGCTGGGGAAGGGTGTGCTTCCCTTGTTTTTGTCGGTTTTTGTGAGAGGAGAGATTTTTCGGCGCGAGGTCTCAGTTGTGTCGATATGGCGAAGCATGGCTTGAGGGCGATGAATTTGCTCATGAGTTATATCGTGATTTCGAAGAAAGTGATGTTGATATGTCAGAGGAAGATACTGTTGATGACTCATGATGATGATGATGATGACTATGTTCAAGAAGAGGTTTCTGGCAGTTCAGGTAAAGAATTCTGACAACAAAATGTGTATAATTTTTATTCAGATTTTCACTGAAAAACTTTCAGTGTGTAATTATGATTTTATTTGCAAATACTACTCTTCTGATAGATTCAGAAGAAGAGAGCAGCTGTCCAAGCTCTTCAGCAGCAAGTAATCTCGCCGATATTGCGTCTCAAGAACGAGCAAGACCGACAGCGAGGGGGAAACCGAGACCTGCGCGTCGCATTGATTCTGAGGAATGTTGGACGACTACTGATCGTGCACCAGATATCAGTCTATTCTCAAGGCAACCAGGAATATTCAATGTTGTCAGTTTAGACCAGAACAGTGCACCTGTAGAATTTTTTTCATATTTCCTGACAGATAGTATGATGAAACATATAAAGGAACAAACTAATCTGTATGCTCAACAATGCATGAGAAAGTTACGAACCAAGAATTCCCTTTCACCCACCTGCTCGTTATCAAAGTGGAAAGGTGTTACACTTATGGAAATAAGGAAGTTTCTGGCAATTGTAGTCCATATGTGTGTGTGAGGCCACGTATACAAGAGCATTGGTCCAAGAACCCTGTTGTATCATGTAATTTTTGTCCAAACATCTTGAGCCGTGACAGGTTTCTTTCTATTTCGAGAAACTTTCACATTAGTGATAATTTCTTAGCTAAGACGAAAGGAGAAACTGACTATGACCCACTGCACAAGGTGAGACCTGTCCTCGATAATGGGCCGTATGAATAAAACTGAGCATATGCTTCAGAGAAGATGCTCAGAGCAAAAGAACGTTCTCTGAGTAAGTTCTCAAATTCGTATGAATAAAAACTTCAAAGCATATGCTCTGAGCAGGTAGTTTATTCTCACTACCTCCCCTCCTACTTGAGTAAGTTCTCCGCGTGTCATGTCTGCCACAGATCAGCTGTCCAATCGTGTATTTCTTTAAACTAGCCCAATTAGGCAAATTATTAAGTGTACAAATATGGAGAAGGCATCGACGAGTTGAGAAAGAACTGGACTTTGTTTAGATATTAGTTTGTTGTGAAGGAGCATATTTATAAAGACTAAATATGCACTTTTTACGAAAATGTTTCTGCTGGCGATACAAAAGTTTCGTCACGCGAGAAACTCGTTTGTTAATGAAGTAGGGTTAGTACAATTTGCGAACGATATAATAAGAATGCATCACATATTCATCTGTCACAACGTGGAATGCTGTAGGAGTGTTCTAACATGAGATACGCCTTGTTAAATATGACACCCAATGGTTTGCTCATAAGCGTTAGGCCATGTGATTTTGAACAAGAAACACGCTGCTAGGTATGTAATTAATCAGTTATTAATTTTCCTGTCGTGTTTACTTACTTCTAACATGACAGAAGTTAAGATTACGAAGTCAGAAAACGCATCATAAATAGCCAACCGGTTTGGATAGAAACAGTAGCTACCTCAGTAGGCCTACCTGGTATTGCAGCAACATTTATTTTGTGATAGAAACTGTGAAATCCTGGGATACACTTTATTTGGAACTAACATCATAAGGTCTTACTAATAGATCCTATTTTAAAACAATATTATTTTGCTATGTGACTGTTTACTACTGTAAATATACACGCCAAACAAATGAGTAAACACGCAGCTGAATCCATTTGTGTTTCATTTTTATGTCGGTAATGAAAACACCTCTTACATCACTCTCGTCACTGTATAAAATGCTGGAAGTGTCACACGATTTTTTCCGAAGGAAGATACTCGTCAACAAAATGTTTTTATTTGTATTAACTTTATAGATTGCCTCGTATTTCTTAAAGGCTACATGTAATATTTGCCTTCTAAGTAACAAAATTGTTGTAATTTTTATTATAAACCTCAGTAAAACGTAACCTTAATAGAAGTTACTCAGCACGGAGTATGCCATAGAGCTCACTCCAGAAATCTGAGAATGTTCTCCCGTCGTGAGAAACTTCTGCAGTTTTATTCATATGAAATTGGAGAATGTTCTCTGTTTTGAGTAACTTCTCCCACCCCGTTACTCACGCTGAGAACATACTCGGCTGAAGTATATTCTCCGACTCACTTTATTCATGCGATTCTGAGTATGTTCTCTGGAATCCAGAGTATAAAGTAGATACTCCATTTTATTCATACGGCCCATTGTGTGCGCTAATTTCAAGCATGCATATACGCCATCTCAAAACATTACAATAGATGAAGGCATGTGTAAATTTAGAGGTCGTGTGTATTTCAAACAGTACATGCTGCAAAAACCAAATAAATAAGATATGAAACTGTACATTTTATCTGAATCTGACACAGGATACATCTGGAATTTCTCCGTTTATGCAGGTGAAAGGTCTGACACAGTGACACTAGTAAAGACATTGCTTGCAAATCTGTCAGTAAAAGGCTACACTTTGTTTACAGACAGATTCTACACAAGTCCAATACTTGCTTCAGAACTGGAAGCTGCAAAAACTGCTCTTGTGGGAACAAGAAGAAAATCTCGGCAGGGATTGCCTCGTGCTATAAAAGATTCGAACCTTCAGCAAGGTGAACTTATTTTCAGGCGTAAAGGAAATATGTTAGCACTGTTTTGGAAGGACAAAACAAATGTGCATATGCTAAGTACAAGGCACACTGTTGAGATGGTCACTTTCACTGATAAGTGAGGAAGAGAGAAGTCAAAGCCAGCCTGTGTAGTGGACTACAATAAAAACAAGTTTGGTGTTGACTTGTCAGACCATCGATTGTCATACAGCGCATTTGAACATCGAACTGTGAAGTGGTGGAGAAAATTGGCATTCCACGTAATACTAATGGCGATTGTGAATTTCTGTATATTATACATTAAGGTTACTGGAAAACGCCTCACAACATCTCAATTCATGACAGTTATCTGTGCAGAGCTTGCACAAATGAAAGATCTTGAACCCCGACCCGGTCCATCTGGACTCTCAAGACTATCAACTGGAAATCATTTCCTGGAAAAGATAGAGACAGAAGTAGGTAAGAAACAAAAACAAAAACAATGTGTAGTGTGTTCTCTGAGAGGGAAAAAACTGACTGGAAAAGTGTGGTGGAAAGACACAAGCTACCAGTGTAGTGACTGTAAAGTACCGTTGTGCAAAATGCTGTGCTTCAAAGTTTATCACACAAAGAGCAAAATTGCATCCTAAAACAGTTATAAGAGGTTACTGTAGATAAGACATACTGTATGCATCATAATTACAATTTCTGTATAAAATAAATAAAAATTCCTTCTAGAAAATTCAGTGAATATATCTTTGACCAATTTTTCCTTTTTTCAAAAACTATGTTATAATAATAACACTTGTCAAAAGTCTGTATTAATTAAAGAGAAATATATTATATATGGTTTTAAACAAGAAAGTCTAGGTTTTTCAATAAAAGTAATTTTATTGCTATAATCAAAGCCTTTCAGGAGTTGCAGTAGTTCAAAATATGTTAAAATCGGCCAGGCTTTCTGGTAGATACCCGTGCGCAATGGTTCAGTTCCCAAAGTGTTAAGGAAAACCAAACAGTACACAAAGCTAGTGCATGGTGTCAGCTTTAGTAAGTAGATAAAGAAGTGGGGCTGGTGCAGTTAAGAATTAGGAGGAAAGCGGAGGGCAGGGTCGGACGGGGAGGGAGCTAAAGGGACAATATTTGAGGATAATTTATTCAAAAATAATCAAATACTACCCATGAAAATATTAGTAACTAGCTACAGTACCCAGAACTGCTCAGATCAGAATATCTTGTGGTTGATGGGATGAGGACCAACTGTACATTCCATTGAGGATGGTCAAACAGGAAGTGCCTCTATAAATAAATAAATTTGCCTTTTATTTGCAGTTTTGCTGGCATTACATCATTTATGATGTTCTGTCATGAACTCATACAGCAACCAAATACCACTACTAACAGCAAGAGGCAAAGTGTTACCAACTACCACACATGGGGCTGGCACTGGATGGAAAGTGTCTCTAACATACACACATTTATTTGCAGTTGCAGGTATTAAAATTGCAATACCTTGTTTTCATGTAATACATCACACTGTATAGTCATTAGATTGCTTCTGTGGTTCCAGTATGTCAGGAGCATGTCATCACTGTACCATACAGCCGTTTTGGTTTCTCCCCCCACCCCCACCCCATGGCCACCAGTAGCCATGGGGTGAAGTTTGGAAAGTAGGAAGTGAGGTACTGGCAGGAGGAAAGTTGCAAGGACAGACCGTGAGTCGTGTCAGGATAGCTCAGTGGTAGAGAGCTTGCCTGAAAAAGGCAAAGGTCCCAGGTTCGAGTCCCGGTTCTAGCACACAATTTTAACTTGCCAGGAAGTTTCAACCATCTGGTTTACAGTCTTACATTCAGATATGATTATACAAATTCGTGAGAGCAAGCTTAGAATGTGTTAACAGTACAGGTCAACACTAGTAACTCCATTAACTAATTACAAAACAAAACATCACCAATATCACCCCTTTCATTTTAACATCTCTTTACTCGGAGTAGCCACAGAGTTCATTGTAGTGCACAGTGTCCTTTAAATATGTTTTCCATGAGAAGTGGAGGTCCCTGTCTGGGCATTCGCCTGTGAAAGGAATAGCCCACGACAGTAATAGTCCAAGCATAAAACCTCCATAAGTACCCAAAACTAAGCCATTTGGTCATTTTTTGTAGCTAGGGAAAGCATGTAGTGCTTGAGACATTACAATATGTGGCAGTACCACTTGCCTAAAAGTGCTTATATTAGATCTCAAAGTGCAGGTGCAGGATTTCAATGAAGCAGCTAAAACAGTGGGAGAGAACATTATGCACACCTCATTGAAGCCACGTTATCACATTCCAAATCACTTTTGCATTCATATTGTCCAATATCAAAAGCCACATTATTTACATTTTCAAATGATAATGGTATGTCGTAGTCATACTCTCGCCAAGCATATTGCAAGATAAGCTTATATGTATGTGCAGCAAATTCATTGTAAATCACGGACTGAAGTTTCATGATGAAATAACGATCATGTACCATCACTTGTGATTTGGCACCTTGTAGTCTTACAAAATACGCAATCCTTCTGATATAGAGTTTATATTGCCCAGAGAAGTAATCATAAAGAAGTTGGCAATATTTTTTGTTTTGTTTTCGGGGGCAAGATCTTCAGCATAACATCTTTATTTGGAAAACTTGCATCTAGAAAAGTATGAGCTGCCCAGAAGTTCCACAACAATAGGCTCTTTTCATTTATTACATGTTCACCAAGAACCGAAATTAGAAAATGTTTCCTGTGTTCTTTAGTCATTATTCCACTTTTGCTTAGATCTACATGAATTTCATGGCCAGGTTGTTTCAAATTTCTTTAAAACATTTGGACCAAAAGCACCTTGGTTCTCTTGAAAAGAGATGTACAACTTGTTTGCTAGTCTGCCTGCAACTGCTAAAGCCACATCAATTCTGTAACTGTGGGCAGAGCTAAGTACAAACTGCAATACATTATCTGCAAGTTTTCTCTCCTCTATTGGATAATGTTGATGCTGAAGACATTTCATACCCGAATTGACTCTGTCACTGTTCTACACATTACTTTCTCCACACCCTCCTCTGGTATAAACATGTTCATTTCGTCCACAAACTGTTGTGCCTTCTGACGTATAATGTAATTGTCTTCTATGTCCTTATGTGTTACATATGTAGTAATTTACTCACATAATCTTCGCCCCCACGTATTTTACATACCCTAGTTTTTAAAACCAATTTTCAGACTTTTTAAACTCTCGCATATTTTGTGCACCTTAGTTCTTTAGCATTTTCTAGTTATTTTAAAACTTTGTAAAATTTTCGCTCATATGATATTTGTGAAACGGCAGGTATTGTAGGAGCTGTGGTTGTGTTTTCATGATCCGTTCCCAGTGTGGAAAATGCCGTAGTCGCTAATCATAACAACTGTTATGAGGCTACAAGCAGACATACACATTCCCCCTCCTGCCAACCTCTTGCACAGCAGCGCAGCCAACAGACTTCTTTTCAGAACCAAATGCCATAGTATATGCGGAGTTTGCTCTGCCTCCTTGAGTGTACATGCATGTTAATGTGAGCGTGTATTAATTAAATGAAACTTGCCCGAAATCACCTACAAACCTTACTTTAATCTGCTCCTGTCGGCTGCCCATCGTTTTCTGTGTGTAGTGTACGATCTGCTTTCCTACACAATTTAAACTTTTAATGCCGCCTACTGTAACCATGCCATACTAAAACCTTCACTTATCATAGCCTTATTTTGATAAGATAAAAATAAGGCACGAAAGGAATATTGTTTACATGAAAGCTATTTATTAAGAAGTTTTAACGCAGTAGTACATATAAGAAAAATATGTAGTTGAAAGTTACAGTACATTTTCATGCTACTATTGTGCTACAATACAGTACTTATAAACTTTTTGCGAGCTTTTGTTATATCAGTTGCTGATCAGTTTTGGGTAAAATCCTAGTTTATGAGACCCATCTTGTTGTTGTCATGTAGATGTTGGCAAGGGCACAAAGCAGCCAATCAGGAGTCGTGTTTGGGCGGCCAATAAGATACAGCTTTAATGTTTATGGTTTGTAAACAAATTGCCGTAGTGCAAATAACGGCATTAAATCAAGATTTACATTCTGAAATGGAGATGATAAAATAAATAAAAAATGCTGTTCCTGCTCTATGGTTGACAGGTTCAATAGACATGAAACAAACAATATTATTGGCCCCTCGAATGCACAACGAGAAACAGCCTGAGTAAAGTTTTTTCTTTTAATTCCCCACTTACTTTGTGCACCGGGATTTCAAGATGGCTTTTTCATCCAAAAAAGTGTGCAAAATATCCGAGTAAATACGGTATGCCTGCATTAAATTTCTTATTCAGCCTTGAGATGGTTAATAAAGGAAATGGATACTTTGAAAGTGACCAAAACAACCAGTTTAGCACCTTCTAGTGGCCACATGTACAGATGTCAATAGTGAACTGTAGATCCACTGCAGGGTGTGATGTGGGTGGAGCTGGCCTGTAGACATGGATGCAGGTAAGAGAGAAACATCAGCACCAGTGACTGAGCCCACTGCCTGTGGGAGAGAGGTCGCAAACAGAATGAAGTACACATTGGTGCCTGTCCTTATCAGTGCAGAAGGGCCCCCCCTAAACCATCTTACACTCTGTGTTTGGGTGACGGCACGGTGAGCGGCACTTCTTTGCGGCATCACCACAGTAGGGGTAGTGGGAACCTTGCTGTTGTGGAAGGAGGAGAGCCCTTGTCAGTCACAAGAATTGTCAGCTGGTAGAGAAGGCAACAGAGACAGAGAAGGCGAAGGCCGAACTTGGACAGTATTGGTGTGACGAGCCAAGTTTGGTGGTTTGTGCGTGTCACCCGTGGTGCGTTGGTGACCTCGACCGAGTGCGGGAAAGTGAGTTGAGGCATCTGCTGCAGACAAGCTGGGTCTGGCAGACCGCGTGTAATTTTTTTTTTTTTTTTTTTTTTTTTTTTTTTTTTGTGGTTTTAGGGCGCACAACTTCTATGGTCATTAGTGCCCAGCCAAGAACATTGATTCGCTATGATCTCAAAAAAATGGTGACTGTCAGAACATCAACAAGAGGCTAAAAACGAAAGATAAAAGACAATTAAAAGGGTTAAATATCCTTGGATAGGTTGGCCAAGTTCATAAAACGCAAAACCCGAGCAGCTGCTCGTGTGTCATCAGCTAAAATTTCCTCCAGAGTAGACGGAAGGTGAAGGGCTACACGGAGATGATTAAAATTAACACAAGTCAGTAAAACATGTCGCACTGTCAGCAGTTCACCGCAGGAGCATAGCGGTGCAGGTTCGGCGGATAGCAAGTGACGGTGGCTGAAACGGCAATGACCGATCCGCAACCGAGCCAGGATGACCTCCTCCCGCCGAGAGGGGCGTGAGGATGTCCTCCAAGCGGTCGGGATCGGTTTGACAGTTCGCAATTTATTGTTGTACAGTGAAAGCCACACACTGTGCCATTGCGACACGATACTCCGGCGAAGAGCCCGTTGAACATCGTCCGATGGGACGCAAAAGGTAGCCATGCGAGGCAAAAGAGCTGCTGCCTTGGCTGCTGTGTCGGCGGCCTCATTCCCGGGCACACCCACATGGCCAGGGACCCACAGGAAAGAAACGTGACAGCTGTCATCCGCCAGCAACTGGAGGGAGCGTTGGAGCCGATACACGAGAGGATGGTTCGAGAAAGGGTCCTTAAGACTCTGCAGGGCACTAAGGGAGTCAGAACATATGGCATAGAAAGGTTGGCGGTGGCGGCAGGTATACAAAACGGCCTGGTCGAGGGCGAAAAGCTCAGCCGTGAAGGTCGAGCACCGGTCAGGGAGCTTGTATTGGAACCGGTTGTCCCCGACGACGAAGGCAGATCCGACACCGGCAGTGCTCTTGGAACCATCAGTGTAAATAAATACGGCATTATCGAACCACGAACGGAGTTCGACAAGCCTCGAGTGGAATACCAAATCCGGAGTGCTCTCCTTGGGGAGCGAACTAAGTTCGAGGTGTGTGTGAACCTGGGCCTGATGCCACGGTGGCAATGGGCTTTCGCTCAACCGAAGGGTGGAAGGAAGGGTAAAATCGAGCCGTTGTAGCAGGCGGCGAAACCGAACTCCCGGTGGAAGCAAGGCAATCGCAGACAACTGATATTGGCGATCGAGTGAGTCGTCAAAAAATAATCTGTAAGAGGGATGGTTGGGCATCGACCGTAGGCGGCATGCATACCGACACAAGAGTATGTCACGTCGAGTGGTCAAGGGTAATACAGCAGCCTCGGCATACAGACTTTCAACAGGGCTGGTATAAAATGCACCGGTCGCCATTTGTAATCCACGATGGTGGATAGAGTTGAGACGGCGGAGAATCGACGGCCGTGCTGAAGAGTACACAAGGCTTCCATAGTCGAGCTTCGACTGAACAATGGCCTGGTAAAGGTGAAGCAGGACGGTACGATCCGCTCCCCATGACGTGCCACTGAGGATACGAAGAACGTTAAGGGATCGGGCACAACGGGCAGCCAGGTAGGACACGTGTGTGGACCAGCAAAGTTTCCGATCCAACATGAGTCCCAAGAATTTCGTAGTCTCCACGAAAGGGAGAGCAACAGGGCCGAGACGTAGAGAAGGTGGAAGAAATTCCTTGTATCTCCAAAAATTGATACACACAGTTTTCTCAGTGGAGAATCGGAAGCCGTTTGCGATGCTCCAGGAATATAGACGGTCAAGACAGCGTTGGAGAGAACGCTCCAAGAGACACGTCCGCTGGGCGCTACAATAAATTGCGAAATCGTCAACAAAAAGAGATCCGGAGACGTCGGCTGAAAGGCAGTCCACGATCGGATTGATTGCAATGGCAAAGAACGCCACACTCAAGACGGAGCCCTGTGGTACCCCATTCTCCTGGCAAAAGGTATCTGACAAAACAGAGCCCACCCGTACCCGGAACTTGCGATCCGCCAAAAACGCTTGAATGAAAAGAGGAAGGCGGCCCCGAAGGCCCCATGTGTGCAATGTGCGGAGAATGCCCGCTCTCCAACAGGTATCGTATGCCTTCTCCAAGTCGAAGAACACGGCTACTGTTTGACGCTTCTTTAGAAAGTTGTTCATAATGAAGGTCGACAACGTAACGAGGTGGTCAGCAGCAGAGCGGTGTCGACGAAAACCGCATTGGATATTAGTCAGGAGGCGGCGAGATTCGAGGAGCCAGACCAACCGAGCGTTAACCATGCGTTCCATCACCTTACAGATGCAGCTCGTCAGAGAAATGGGACGATAACTGGAAGGAAGGTGTTTGTCCTTCCCTGGTTTGGGGATGGGGACAACAATGGCTTCTCGCCAACTTGTGGGAACATGACCTTCAGTCCATATGCGATTGTAGGTACTAAGAAGAAAGCACTTGCCCGCAGGAGAGAGGTTCTTCAGCATCTCAATATGAATGGAATCGGGCCCGGGAGCAGAAGACCGGGACAGGGCGAGAGCACGATCTAGCTCCTGCATGGTGAAGGCGACGTTATAATTTTCACGATTAAAAGAGCGGAAAGAAGGCGGCCGTGCCTCCTCTACCTGTTTGCGAGGGAGAAAGGCAGGGTGGTAATAGGCAGAGCTCGAAACCTCCGCAAAGAAACGACCCAATGCGTTTGAAACATCAGCTGGGTCCACGAGGACCGCGTTCTCCACGGTCAGGCCATGAATCGGGGAGTGGACCTTGATGCCGGACAAACGGCGTAGGCCACCCCAGACAACCGTGGAGGGAGTAAAACGGTTAAAAGAACTAGTAAAAGCTGTCCAGCAAGCTTTCTTGCTGTCGTTTATGATACGACGGCACTGCGCTCTCATACGTTTGTAATTGATGCAATTCTCCAAAGTTGGGTGGCGGCGGAAGGTGCGTAAGGCACGGCGTCGGGCTCGAAGCGCGTCGCGGCAGGCTGCAGTCCACCAAGGGACCTGGACACGACGTGGAGAAGAGGATGTACGAGGTATGGAACGTTCAGCAGCAGTGAGAATAACCTCTGTGAGGTATTCGACCTGACTGTCACAGTTGGGAAAATGCTGATTGTGAAAAACAGCCATGGAAGAATAAAGCCCCCAGTCGGCTTTAGAAATGTTCCAACTGGTGGGACGTGGAGATGGGGAATGATGTAGGAAGTGGATGATACAAGGGAAATGGTCACTCGAGTACGTGTCAGAAAGTGCATACCACTCAAACCGACCGGCAAGCTGAGGAGTGCATATTGCGAGGTCTATATGGGAATAAGTGTGTGTTGTGTCAGAAAGGAAGGTCGGTGCACCGGTGTTGAGGCAGACAAGATCGAGGTGGTGGAGAAGGTCCACCAAAAGGGAGCCTCTCGGACAAGGTGCCGGAGAGCCCCATAGGGGGTGGTGGGCATTAAAGTCGCCTACCAACACGAAAGGTGAAGGGAGCTGGTCAACAAGGTTTAGCACATCTGCCCTAGTAAGGGCAGATGACGATGGCGAATATATATTACAGAGGAGAAGGTAAATGTGGATAAGGTGATGCGGACGGCAACTGCCTGTAGGTGAGTGTGCAAGGAAATGGGATGGAAATAGACGTCGTCTCGAAGGAGCATCAGAACCCCTCCATGGGCTGGGACACCTTCCACGGGTGGCAGGTCGAACCGCACAGAGGTGTAGTGTGGAAAGTCTGCACGATCACGTGGACGCAACTTAGTTTCCTGGAGGCAGACTAGAAGCGGGCAGTGCAATCGAAGGAGTAGTTTTAACTCCTCCCGATTAGAACGAATGCCGCGAATGTTCCATTGAAGGAGCGCCATGATAAAAATGAGAGAAGAAATAAGGATAAAAACCAAGTAGCGAGCGGGGTCACCTCGACGGCCGCTGAGGACCGGATTTCGAGGGAGCACTGCTATCGCTATCCAGGGGCAAAGGGTCATGGTCCATTGGTTCGACCGACGCGCCTGCCACCTCCCTGAGTTGATCAGGAGGGGCAGTTCCCACCGCCGGTAAAGGGCCGGGCGCCCGGCAAACGGAGCGTCCCGGTGAAACAGAAGACGGCCGAGGCCGGCAACTGTTGGACGGCGCGACAGATGGGTCACGCCTCGGCGGGGAAGGAGAGGAACTCTTTTTCTTGTCAGCTCTTCTGGAAGAGTGACGGCGGGAAGAGGCAGTTGACGGTTGGGAAGCCTGAGAACGCAGAAAATCCTCACGGACGGGTTCCTTTTTCAAGGCCCGGGCATCTTGTTTAGGTGCCCGCGGTTTACTAGAGGTTGACGAAGACTGTACCTTAGAAGCAGCAGGAGGAAGCGGGAACGTGGAACGGGCAATCTTCGGGCTGGCGGATCGCACAACTGTGTCAGCGAAAGTGAAATCACAAGTCTGGGTACTGGAATCCTTAGTAGGTCGAGTTGAGGTGAGGACCTTACTGTATGTACCCGCTGGGAGGACAGTGGGCTTTCGACTCGCCAACAACTTTCGAGCGGCAGATGTTGATACCTTCTCCGTGACCCGAATTTGCTGAATGATTTTTTCATCCTTATATACAGGGCAGTCGCGAGAGGAAGCCGCATGGTCGCCGTTGCAGTTAAGGCAGTGAGGGGACGGAGGTGGGCAATCCCCCTCATGGGCGTCCCTACCACAAGTGACAAATTTTGCTGCATGTGGGCAATGTTCACAGGTATGGTTGTACCTGTGGCATTGGTAGCAGCGCGTTGGGTTTGGAATATAAGGGCGGACTGAGATAACTTCGTACCCTGCTTTGACCTTCGACGGGAGGTCAACTCTGTCGAATGTCAAAAACACAGTACGAGTCGGTGTCAGCTGGTTATCTACCTTTTTCATCACCCTGTGGACGGCTGTCACACCCTGATCGGACATATAGGACCGGATGTCATCATCAGACAACCCGTCAAGGGATCTCGTAAAAACTACCCCACGTGACGAGTTGAGTGTGCGGTGCGCTTCTACTTTGACTGGAAACGTGTGTAATAACGTAGTCCGGATAAGTTTCTGGGCTTGGAAAGCACTGTCCACTTCCAGCAACAATGAGCCATTGCACTGACGCGAACAGGTTTTAACAGGGCCAGCAATTGCATCAACACCTTTCTGTATAACGAAAGGATTGACAGAAGTGAAATCTTTTCCGTCGGTGCGCGACACAACAAGAAATTTCGGCAAATTAGGCAGAGTCTTCTTTTGCTGAGGCGAATCTATCTTACGTTTCTGGGTCAATGTCAGTGAAGAAGAGAAGGAAGTCATTGCGGAAGTGTCCCCCGTGATTACCGGCGTCTCCGATGGCGCGCTCCTTCCTAGTGGGGGCCCTCTCCGAGGGCTTACCCGCCTTAGGTGATTGTTCACACCTCAGGTCACACCTCCCGAGAACTGACGGAGGGACCAATTGGCATGTTCGGAAGGTACCAGCTCGGGTAATCACCCCTCCCTGGGCCTGGCCTTTACCAGGGGGTACGTACGTGCCCTACTTGTCTACCCGGGGCGGGGAATTACGCGTTACCCCGTCACCTGCTACGCATGATAATGCGTGGGTCGGCCTTCAGACACGCACAGGGAGGAAAGAAGAAGAATAGAGGAAGTGAAGAGAAAGAAGGAAAGGTGTCTCAAACGCCGAGGCGGAGACTAATGAGGAGAAGAAGGCGAGGAGAGGACAAGGAGAGAGAGACAGAAACAAAGGGTAAGAAAGGAAGGAACCAAGGAATAAGAGAAACGACAACAAGAAAACACCTGAACTCGTGTAATACGCCCGTCTCCGGGCGAAGGCATAAACCGGGAGGGAAAGTGAAGCAGCCTGGGGCAGAAGAAAGGCTGCTCCGGCTCGGGGCCCCGTGCGCGCCACACACGTACCCACAAAAGAACTGTGGGCCCCCTGGGGGGAGACCTCGTGTAGGTGGGCCTCGCACACCCTAATGGTGCTGCAGGTGTGGTTGCTTGATGACGTACGTGAGTGCTGTCTGGACAGTGAGCAGAAGCTTGCTGGGCCAGACTGCCATGGGCATGGAATGAGGCATATCGTCTTCATTGATGAGCAGTGGGAGACGGTGCCACAGCTGTGACAGTTTCTTGTCGTCCAGGTGTTCCTCGTGGACGATGTATCGTCTCATCCAGAATGCAAATAACACGTTCCAGGATAGTGTGCTTGGCGATGGTATAGTGGTTGTCCATAGGAGGGAAGTGACCAGATCAGATAAGAGGTCGATGTGCTCGTGCAGATGTGTGAAGAGTCCCAGGTAATGTGCATCGTCATCGAGAGAGTAGTAATCAAAGATTTACTCCACGAAAGCAAACCGAGTGGTCAGTGCTTCAAAGGAGAATGGTGGTTGTTTAGGCAACCAACTGGGAACCAAAGAAGAGGTGGGTCAGGTGTCTGAGCTAGAGCTCAAATCCAAACACCCTTGTTGTGTCGAGTTCTGAAAATCACACTGTGCCGTAGGTGTCCCTGTGGGACCATCGCGGTGAGCGGAAGAGCAGTGACACAATAAGAAGAAATGGTGATGCAGCAGTGGCACCGTTCCTGCCATAAAAACAGGTGATTGAACGAATGACATTGGCTGCGGGAACCCTTTTGTGTCAGTTGTGTAACTGAGTGGGAATGACTGTTACGTTTGTGGTGTGATGTCTCACATGGCAGCGCATAAGATGCACTGGCACTAGAAAGAGAAATTGATGCCGTCACATCACTAGGTAGGTGGCTAAAGGCAACAATACCATCACTGAACAATGGTTGCACTAGCCTCGAGGCAACGGCATTGTCTTCTTCATTATGCAGATGAAGAAAGGTGCACCCGAGGTATGAGAAAACTGTCCCAAGCTGTGAGAATAGTTTTTTACCAACATAAATGATTTCCCAACGAGTATCAAGTAAGGGGGGGGGGGGTGAATCTGAAAGTAGCAGCACTGTAGTGATATCGGAAATGTATCGAGCACAGTGAACTGAAAAATCCAATGAAGCTTCCAGGGATGACTGAAACTGGTCATTAAGGAAAAATAACTTTAATTGTAAGAAAGACAGCCCCCCCACACGCACAGAGTTTGTGTTTCTTACATACATTTTCATGTAACCAGGTAGTCTAGATCGCAAATTCTTTATTTGTTTCCCTGGTAACTGGATTCTGGTCACTTACATTAATAATTAAGATTGCTATTAATGTTCTCAAAAGTAGTTTATTACCAAGTCAGGTATAAGGAGAATACATGTAAGTGACTGAAACCAGTTAACAGAGAAATAAATAAAGGAACAGCAGTCTAGACTGCCTTGTTACATGAATCACATATAAATTATGATATGGTGTAAATAACTACATATTATGGTCAAAGGACACTGTAACATAACTTACCAAATCATTTTGTGGTCCAAGGAAATTTATTAGTAGAGAAATCAATTAAATGTAATTAAGTGAATGCAAACTTCAGTTATTATAATTTTTTAAATTTTTTGAATATTCTCTGATTACATGTTAGCAACTGATTTCATCATTTCTGTAATTATTTAAATAATAAAATGTGATTTGTATTGTTCTGGTAGACAAATTTTTATATTTCACAAAGACAATAAGAAGATAGCACATATCTTATTCTTAGATGATTGACTAGTTACTAAGTATTTCTTGATTATTAATTCCACAACTTTTAATTGTCAGTAATATTTTGTATGGTAACTACTAATGGTTGTAAGGAGAAGCATTGTTTGCTATGTTATCACACACACTGGTGAGTTTTTGGCACTGGAGTTGCTGTTGTTGTTATTGAAGTAGTTGGGTCACTGATGTTATGGTAGATCTGGAACATTCACGAGTTATTATTTTGATGGATGGTGCTGTGTAAAGAAGAAATAAACATTAAGTTGAATATCATTTTGTTCGCACTATACTGATTGTCAATAAGCACCTGTAGTATTATAGTGTCTATCTTTGCAACAATGTGTTCACTATGCTGTTCATGGAAACTTACTCACATTCCTAATTTTTTATTCATCATGGGACATACTCCTCCATTACCACCAACTGATTTTGTATTTATAACCCTGTACTCAACTGACCAGAAATCCTGTTCCTCTTTCCACCGAACTTCACTAACCCCTACTATATCTAACTTCAACCTATTCTAAATTTTCTAACCTCCCTACCCGATTAAGGGATCTAACACTCCACACTCCACTCTGTAGAATGCCAGTGTTGTCTTTCCTGATGATGACATCCTCGAGAGAAATCCCCATCCAGAGATCCGAATGGGGGACTATTTTACCTCTGGAATATTTTACCCGAGAGGATGCCATTACCATATATTCATATAGTAGAGCTGCATGTCTCTGGGAAAAGTAACAACTGCAGTTTTGCCTTGCTTTCAGCTCTTCGCAGTAACTGTGCGGCAAAGCCACATTAGATGATGTTACAAGGCCAGCTCAGTCAATCATCCAGACTGTTACCCCTGTAACTACTGAAAAGGCTGCTGCCCCTCTTCAGGAACCACACGTTTGTCTGGCCTCTCCACAGATATCCCTCCACTGTGGTTGCACCTACAGTACAGCTATCTGTATCGTTGAGGTACGCAAGCCACCCCACCTCGGCAATGTTTGTGGTTTATGAGGGTGCTCATGTTAACCATTATGATATACACCATGCCTCTCAGACCAACTCCATCTTACATATGCCACACATTGCCTACTAACCATGAGGGTTTGTACAGTTCATACCACACAGGGGAAAGACTTAAAGACAGTATGAATTGTACAAGTGCTCAATAGACAAGTGCTCAGTAGACAATGTATGGCATTTGGAAGTTTGGGTCAGACCAGGAGCAGACAAGGTAATGGTTAATGCAACTACTTGTGGAAATCAGGAAATCCGGGTTCAGAGTCCTGGTCCAACAAATGTTTTCATATGTCACCATTGAACAATACAGCTGATACTGATTAATATTTATAACTGCAAATACAAGAAAATTTGGCTACACGAGGACTGGAATCCGGGTCTCCCACTGTTCATGAGCAGCTGCGTCAACCTCTCAGGCACTCATGCATGGTCCCCAGCCAGAGCCAAACCTCCATGTGTCACATAGCGCTCTCTCTCTCTCTCTCTCTCTCTCTCTATTTGTTTAGTCGATTCCGACTCTTCGTGACCCCGTGAACCAAAGCACGCCACTTCCCTCTGTCCTGCACTTTCTCCCGTAGATCTTTTAGGTTGGAACACGTTGCTTCTGTGATGCCATCAATCCACCTCATCCTCTGCTATCCTCTTCTTCTAGTGCCTTCAGTCTTCCCCAACATTAATGTTTTTTTCCAGTGAGGCATGTCTTTGCATTGTGTGTCCAAAGTAGGTCAGCTTCTGTTTTAATATTAGACCTTCCAGAGAGCAATCTGGTTTTATTTGCTCTAATGTACATCTGTTGGTTCTCTTTGCTGTCCATGGAATCCTAAGAATTTTCCTCCAGCACCACAATTCAAAGGAGTCAATTCTTCGCCGTTCAGCCTCTCTAATGATCCAAGTCTCACATCCATACATTACAACTGGGAAGACCATAGCCTTCACAGTATGTACCTTTGTTGTTAAAGTTATGTCTCTGGACCTTATAATCTTTTCAAGGTTTGCCATTGCCTTTCTTCCGAGCAACAAGCGTCTCCTGATGTCATTGCTGCAGTCGCCATCAGCAGAGATCTGGGAACCAAGATCATTGAATGTGGATACCACCTCCATGGATTCTCCTCCTATATCCCATGAATTAATAGGTTTAGTTGCAATAATTTTGGTTTTCTTTACATTTAGCCTCAGACCGGTCTTTTCACTTTCGTTTTTTACCTTCAGCAACAGAGTTTTTAATTCTTCTTCACTTTCTGCCAGCAGTATGGTATTATCTGCATATCTGGGGTTGTTTACACTTATTCCAGATATTTTAATTCCTGTCTCTTCATCTATCCTGGCATTCCTCATAACTTGCTCTGCAAACAGATTGAATAAGTCACTATTCCCCAAATGCTTATGCACATTATAGTGCGATTCTGTCATGTGAGAGAGAGAGATGATTTCATAACCTTAAGCCTGTCATGTAATTGATGTTTATTATGAATTCTGTTCAACAGAAACAAATATTGACAGTGATATACAGTAGTGGTAAATAGTCATACATATCTACAGCTACATACATACTTCGCAATTCATCATAAGATGCATGGTGGAGGGTACACTGTACCACTACCAGGCATTTCATTTCCTATTCCACTCCCAAATAGAACAAGGAAAAAATAATGCCTATATGCCTCCGTACATGCCCTAATTTCTCTTATCTTGTCTTTGTGATCATTACGTAAAATGTAAGTAGGCGGCAGGAAGATTGTGGTACACTCAGCTTCAAATTCTGGTCTTCTAAATTTCTTCAACAGAAATTCACGAAAAAACAATTCATCTTTCCTCCATTGATCACCGATTGATTTCCCAGAGCATTTGTGTGACACTCGCACATTGGTCAAACCTACCAGTAACAAACCTAGCTGCTCGCCTCTGAACTACTTCCATGTCTTCCTTTAAACTGATCTGCTACAGGTCCCAAACACTTGAGCTATACTCATGACGTCATTTTACAAGCATTTTACGGATGAAGTACATCTTCCCAAAATTCTCCCAATAAACCGAAGTCGGCTGTCCGCCTTACTCACAACTGTCCTTACATGTTTGTTCCATTTCATATCACTCTGCAATGTTACACCTAGATATTTGAATGACATGACTGCATCAAGAAACTCACTACTAATACTGTATTCAAACATTATGGGATTGTTTTTCCTACTCATGCGCATCACCTTACATTTTTCTACATTGAGAGCTAGCTGCCATTCTTGCACCAACTAGAAATTTTCTCTAAGTCATCCTTTATGCTATTACAGTCACTTAAAGACGACACCCTCCCATACACCACAGCATCATCAGCAAACAGCCGCAAATTACAACTTACTCTGTCCATCAGATCATTTATATAGATAGAAAATAATAGCGGTCCTATCACACCTCCCTGGGGCATGCCTGACGATACACTTGTCTCTGATGAACACTCGCCGTTGAGAGCAACGTACTGCGTTCTATTACTTAGGAAGTCTTTCAGCCAGTCACAGATCTATGAACCTATTCCATATGCTCATATCTTAGTTAGCAGTCTGCAGTGTGATGGCACTGCGGATTGGCCGAACGTACTATGCACAAAGCCGTTCCATGTTGGGGGTTCAAATCCCTTGACGCTATGACAATATCATGATTACATACTTGCAACTGCAAAATTTTTCAGACTCATTTTACTGTGCTTAAGTTTGTTTCATATTGATTTATGCAAAAGGGGTAAAAAATTGTAATATAAAAATACATCTATTAGAAATAAGTTTTTTTCTTATCAGAAATAAAGAAAGAAATATATGATATTTCAACATTGGTTTTAATGACAGTTTCTTTATTATGATTGTAGTACTTCCATCATACTAAATTAAATTAAATTATAAAGTCAAACAATCAGACAACTATATTAAATCATCTTAATAAATTATTCAAAGGTAAGATAAAACTACAAAAATTTGAGTAATTTACTACAATTTGTTCACAAATGTACCCAAAGAAATATAGGTGATTTTGAAACACAAACATTTAAAGAAAACACAAATGACAGAATGTTTATCAAACATGTAAAGTTCAAAATTTTTTATGAAAGTGAGCAACACAGGAAATATAATCACATATTTTTTGCACCCTAATGTGACAAACACATTTCTCAACACAGAACTAGATTTTAAAAATTGGCAACACCAAATATTATAGATTGTTTGATATAGCAGCTGCAACTGAAAGCAGGCAATGTCCTGTGAAGTTGCACATCTCATTCTTCACACTACATATTTTCGCCAAGCTTTTACTCATCCATTTTGCTTCTTTCATAAACCAATATTCTAAACCATCAATAATCAATACAACACAGTATGATGCGATTATGTTAATGCTATCAGAGGCTGTGTTTCTATGGCTGTTGAATTGTGGCATCTATCTGACACCACGTTAAAACAAAACCATCAAAAGTTGTCAACATCGATTTTGATGTGTCAATAGTCTTAGTCACAGTTACATAAACTATACTGTAAATGTGTTGAGATTCCTTTCGGCGTGACAATTACAAATTAAAGTGATGTAGATCATACAGTTAGTTACGTCATCTTCTTAGCACTAATTCTTGAGTAATGTGCTGTCTCCATTTCCCTGTTGTACAGGCTATGAATTGTGATTACACTGCTGAGAATGAGAAATGAAACAGGCGTTCCCTGTGTCATGTCGTGTCACTCACACTAGTGCTGTCTGTGTCATCAGACACTCCATATGGAAGGAGTGCAGGGACCAAACCCTCACTAACTTCACCTTCACTCAGGTCCTTTTGAATACCTACAACAGAAGGTTGAACACATTTGAAAACTCCACTTATGTTTCAACAGCCACAAGGCAAGATTGCAAAGAGTGAAATAAAGGCAATGCTTTCACCAGTTGTAAAGCAAATGCTGTACACAAATAGTTAATTACATAAAGATAATCAAAATACTTTCTTGTTCTTGAGAAGGATAGATTGCTTAATCACCACAGAGACATCCGATGAGCCACAGAAAGGCACAAATAACGGAGTACAACAGAGCTTTTGGCTGTTTAGGCCTTCGTCAGTTAGAGAGACATAAAAAATACACACACTCAGACAGACATGACCGCCGACTCCAGCCGCTGTGGCTGATCATCAGATGTCTCTGGTGAGGAAGTAAGCTATCCTTCTCAAAAATATTGTTGAATCCCTCCTGGAATTTGCATTGTTTACTTTCTTGTTCTGTTGTATTGTACGATATAAAAATTACAGAGAGATGGTAATAACCTTTGTGTACTTTACAAAGGCACATGACTGCATTGGCAGACAGTCTCTTTGAAGGATACTGAAGAACAGAGGACTAGATGGCATTATACATGAAATTCTGTCAGACTCTCAAAAGGGTGAGATTCAGATTAGAGCTATCAGAAGAACTCAGGATGAAGACAAGGAGATGGATTGTCACACATTCTGTTCAACATAATACTGGATGAAGTGATCAAGCAGTGAAGAATAATAAATGAGAAAATGGGAATACCAAAAGCAGGAGGCGGGACAAAAAGATAAAAGGAGCCAAGCAGACTGCCTAGTCTTTGTGCATGACATAAAAAAATGAGACAAAAGACTATGCAAAGGCACAATTCTGTAACCTAATCATGATCGCCAGAGTATGGAACTGAAGGTTGCCTCTAACAAGACTATGACATTGAACCCCACTGGAGATTGGAAAACACTAGTAGGCACTGTGGGAAAGATGAAAAAATTTAAATAACTGGGAAAATATATAACAGGGAGAAACAGGAGCGATTAAGGAATAACAGAGAGTATAAAGAAGATGAAGTCAGCCATCTCTATGATGAGAAATATATACCTACAGATACAAAGATAAGGCACTAGAAGGCAAAGGTGATGAATGCAGTATTTTAGGTTGTTAAGACAATAATGCTAGGAAGAAATTTTTCAGAACAACTAAAGAAAGAAAAGAGAAAAATACAGAAGTAAATACTGGGCCAACAATGAGATGGATGTTGAGACCTAGGGAATTACTGTACTGGAACATAAGAACAGTATCAGGAGAAATCAGACATCTAAGAATAAGGTTTGTGGGACATGTACGGTAATTAACATGAATATGGGCAGAATGGCGAAAAGAATTTGGGAAAGAACAAGGAGGGCAAGGGGAAAGACAGGAGCAACTCGATTGTTAAGATTTGTGGGAATTGGTTGAAACTAGAATTAAAGATGGAAGGAGAGATGAAATGCAGAAGCAAGCAATATGATGGAGATTGGTAACATGGAAGAGTAAAGGAAAATGATAGGAAACCATTATGAAGCAGACCAGAGAAGAAGACGAGAAAGGATGAACAGGTTATGTTAGGAGAAGAACAAAATGAAATCCAGGATGGGGCTAACCTGGTCCTACAAATGCTGTAATGCAAGAAGAAGAAGAAGATTTTAAGTTATCACTCTTCTGGCAAAAACTTAAATTTAAATTAATATGCAATGGTTAAAGCTGAAAACAGCATTATTCTTGTTTAACAGATTAGCTTCGATACTTACATACAATGAACTACAGTGTTACAAAAATATGTGGATAACTAAAAGTGGTTATTTTTAATTTATAGAAAGCCTTGTTATGAAACTGGTTTTGTATTATTTCATTTCTGTTTTATATTGCAAGTATTTGAAAATGGCCACAGGTGAAAAATGTCTAGTTATAGAATCATGTTCATAAGTATAAACAAAATTTTGGCAACCTATAGCAGAAATAAAAATTCATTCCAGTTAAAAAAAATTTCATGGTTTCTTTTTTTCGTGTTTTCAAACACAATCAGATTTAATAAAACATTCATGATTTTCAAACCACATCAAGAGGTTAACTGGCAACAAGCCTTTAGGAGAGATCTCCTCTACTATTGTCAAACAGCAGAGGAAGAAAAAAAAAAAAAAAAAAAAAAAAAAAAAAAAAAAAAAAAAAAAAAAAAAAAAAAAAAAAAAAACAGTGAAGGATGCTACTGCCATGCTTATGTAGCCACATCATTATCAGTGACGTCACTGGTGCTCAGTCCTGTGCCATATTTGGTAATTTTTTAGTAGTATAACTATTGTACCCACTTCAGCTTGTAAGGGTTGTTGCATTTGGGCAGAATTTTCTTTTCTTTTGACAATTTTAACAGATTTTATGCATGAACCCGTGGCAATAGTATTTTGCAGTTTATAACGGGTAGGCAGCATGGTAGCGGTAAAACCAGCTATAGTTCCCATGTTAGAGGAAGATCGAGATGGACTATATGGCATCTGTTGAGTCATCAGCTGTGGGGTAGGCACTACTACGTGACAAACTCAGTTGCTACCACTCAGGTAACGAATGCGAAGTACTGAAGAACGTGGCATGAAATTAACAACAGTGTGGCAGACAGACATTAGTAGAAGCCTAGTGGTGATCAGAACCATATAGCAACTATTTTACTTTGCATAATTTTGATACATTAACAAATATGTAGCAGTACTGTCAATGAAGAGAGACAAACTGTACGAGTATGTAGCAGGTATGAGGTCTTACACATGTGGCAATGTAGTTAGTCAGTGAGAGGACCTACTTTGTGACGGTTATGTAGGGACCAAGCTCTTGAATTGGTATACAAATCTGCTAATTAGCACAAGAGTATGATATTAATTTTGTATTATGGTGGCAACAGTGGTGGTGATGAACATTATCATCATCACCATGTGGTATTTTTGGCAGTTAGACAGCTGGGTTAATGTTTGGCCTGCCTTGTGCAAGACTTTTTAGGTGACGCTATGTGGGGAACTTCCAAATCGATGATAATGGAATGATGACATAACTTCCATTTTCCCAGCAAAGAAAAATCCCCAACCTGATCAGGAATCAAAGCGGGGCCCCTGAATGGCAACTTATCAAGCTGTTCATCAGACTATGGAGGATGACTTGTCAGTACTAATAAAACACCATAACTAGCAATCTGGATTTTATTTAAACAAATTATTTATTTGTAATGACAATACTGGCTCACCAAAAAGAGGCTTGCTGACCTGACAGACACGAAAATAATCACATTCACACAACTTAAGGCCTGGGTCTTCATCAGAAAAAGAAACACATACATTCACGCAATCAGTCAGACAACTATACACACACAACCACCATGTCTAGACACTCCACTACCACAAGCATCTAGACTGTGAGTGAGATGGGGAGAGGAGAGGGAAGGATGCCAGGTAAAGGTAGGTATGGACATTGACATTCCAACTTAATTTTCCATTTATTTAATTTTGCCTACTGGTAATGACAGTGTTTTAGCTCTCCTGACTTTCACTGTCGCCAGATATCCAAAAGTGAATCCACATCTACAAGGGGCAACAACATCAAGAGCATCACTGCACAAGGTAAAAGAAATTCCTACTCATTGACTCAAGTCTAACTCATGGACAGGTTAGCTTATCCTGCAAATCCTGTATAGAAACAGTGGGCCTATAAATCTGCACATCCCCTAAGCCACCTTACATGGACTCCTGGCTACACTTACACTCACATAAAACTTTTAGCTATAGGGAGGGACATTTGTGAGCTCCACAGTCACTGGGTCCCAAGCCGTACTCCAGGCTGCAATTCAGTGTCTTTATTAAGTGTGTTGTCAGGTAAAAAGCAGTCAACAATCCGAAGATTGGTTTGAACAACACAGTGCTTTACTAGGCATGGTCCTGGTTGGAGGTCGTATGCCGTTACCTTCCTCCGACCTTCGAACTGACTTACCCAGCCAGTTATAGGGGGACCTACAGTATATTTTGATATTTCAATATTGCTTCATTTATTACACTATCCCAGAAGCTTTTGGTCTGTTTAATAATAGACAGATCGTCAAATGCAAGTTGGTGTCCATTTTCGAGTACATGTTACGTTTCTGCATGTTGCACATCTCACACATCACGAGTTATTTAGTGTTGCCAACATCAGAGACACAACCTTTTAGGAACCTTAAATAAAAGTTTACCACCAGACATGTAATATTCTTGTACTCTGTTTAAAACACTATGATTCACATACAGGTACATAAAAATGTAAAGTTTACTTAAAGAACTTATTAATATTTGCTATCATGTCACATAATATTGAGATTTGAAACTTTCATTAATAACAATTACAACCATTAGGAATACATTACACATAGTTACAGATATGCTGTTCCCATAAATTCATGCACCAATATAATTGTAACATCATCACATGTTCTAACTATTGCACAACATATTTAATATTTACCTTGTGTTTAAATAAATTAGGGCAGACCATGTTTCATCTACAAGTGGATCCTAAATCAAATATATATCACGGTTTTGTCGCTCATTTCAACTATCTGTCTGATACTAAGAAATTAATGCTTAAAACAAAAACAAAAAACTACGATACTAAGCAAATTCGTATTTATAAAAAAATTAAACCACTAATTGAAACAGACTAAAATTAAGAGCCTAGTATACACTTCAAAATCACCAACACCAATAAACTGAGTAAATTTAATGTGTGTCAAAACATGAGTTTCAGTTTGTGTGATATGTTAAATGCAAATTTCAAGAAACATGCATACACATTGGGCTTAATAGTTAAAACCTACATGTAATATTTTAATTTATATGTTTTGGCCTTCTTCAAGGAAAAAACTATGTTGTTTAATTAAGGACTGCAAAACTTTGTCATTAATATTATTACACATTTTTGCTGGTGATCTTAATGTTGAAACCATGTTACTTCACTTTGTACTTGGTTGTGAAGTCAGAAGCAGCTCTGTAATCTACTACTGGATGTTATTTGCAGACATGGTGTAACAAATGTCTTTGTTTGAAACGTTTTATTAAGATGAAAATAAAGTTTAGCGGAGTGCAGAACACATCAACAAAATTTCCGACAGCCAATACAAAGATAAGTATTTTTTTTAAATGTTACCCACCTACAGTAGCATGGTTTGATGTTGGCTGTTACAGTGAAAACATTCACCATTATTTAGGAAAAATCAGTGAAACAGCTTAAATCATTCCGAAAAGTGGTGGTGCTGTTTCAATGTTCCTCTACAGCTGACTTTTCAGGATAGTGCAGGTGAAATCACCTTTCATTTTGTGTTCATTAGTGCATACAGACTGACCAACATAAAACTGAGCACATTCACACTATTTTTTCTACAGTCCTGGAGTTTGAAGGCCTACGTTGTCTTTCACAGGCTTCATTAGTTGCTGGATCTTTGCTTGAGGCCTGATGATTATGTTGAATTTGTGTCTCTTCAGGAGCCAGCTAATATTGCATGTTATTGAGCCACAAAGTGGTAGAAATACAATCTTATTGCTTCTTTTTGGGAGATCTTTTGCTTTTGTTGCTCGGATGAAACTGCCACTGACACTGATAGGATTTTGGCCAAATTCCAAGTGGTAAATTTCTCATGAACCTATGCATCAGACCTGGCCCCTTGCAAGTTTTTTTAACCCAATAATGAAAGGAAACCTGTAAGGGAAGCCTTTCCATGTGGAGAAGAAGTGGAAAAAATTACTGGAGCACTTAAACAACATAATTTCAGATGATTTTAAAAATTGTTTCCAACAATGGAAATACATGTTGGCACAAGTGTCAAGTCTCATGGTCACTATATTCAGCTATTACTAGTTATTTGGCTGCCCAAATAGCAAAATTTGTCTACTACTTTCAGCGTCTTATTTCCTAACATACATAATTCCTTAAGTAACACTTGGCTTAATTTTACTATGCGCCCTTATTATTATTTTATTTTTGTTCATCCTATAATTCATTTTCAAGTAATAAAAGCCATTTCATTCAACTGAACTTCCAAATCATGTGCTACCTGTGATAGAATTACAATGCCACATCATTAATAAAAGAAGGAGGTGATCCCCCTTGGTACACAAAACAGATTAGGACACTGATGTAAAAGCAAAGGAAAAGGCATGCTAAATTTAAACGAACACAAAATCCCCAGGATTGGTGATCCTACACAGAAGCTCGAAATTTAGCGAGGATCTCAATGCATGATGCCTACAATACTTATCATAACGAAACTCTTTCTCGAAATTTGATTGAAAACCCAAAGAGATTTTGGTCATATGTTAAATATACTAGGGGCAAAACACAAACAATACCCTCACTGCGTGATAGTAATGGTGATCCTGCCAATGACAGCGTTACTAAAGCAGAGTTACTAAACATAGCTTTTAGAAACTCATCCACCAAAGAAGACGAAACCAATATTCTGGATTTTGAATTATGAACAGAGGCCGTAATGAGTGATGTAGCAGTAGATATCATTGGAGTAGTGCAGCAACTAAAATCACTTAACAAGAACAATTCTTCTGGTCCGCACTGTATACCCATTAGATTTCTATCTATGCTGAAGCAATAGCTCCTTACTTAACAGCCATATACAACCGCTCTCTCAAAGAAGGATCTGTACCAAAAGATTGGAAAGTTGCACAGGTCACACCTATATTCAAGAAAGGCAGTAGGAGTAACCCACTAAACTACAGGCCTATTTCATTGATGTCAATTTGCAGCAAGGTTTTGGAACATATCCTGTATTAAAATATTATGTATTACCTCAAACAGAATTATCTATTGACCCAAGGTCAACACGGATTTAGAAAATATCGTTCATATGAAACACCTCTTTATTCACACAAAGTGATGTGCGCTATCAACAACGGTTCACAAATTGATTCCATATTTGTTGATTTCCAGAAGGCTTTTGACACCGTACCTCACAAAAGGCTTATAATCAAATTGCGTGGTTATGGTATATCGCCCCAAATTTGAGATTGGATATGGGATTTCCTGTCAGAGAGGACACAGTTCGTAATAATCGATGGTAAGGCATCGACTAAAACAGAAGTGATATCAGGCGTTCCACAGGGTAGTGTTATTGGTCCTCTGCTGTTCCTTATCTACGTAAACGATTTGGGAGAAAATCTGAGCAGCTCTCTTAGGTTGTTTGCAGATGACGTCATCATTTATCATCTAGTAAAATCATCTGAACATCAAAACCAACTGCACAACAATCTGAATAAAATATCACTATGGTGTAAAAATTGGCAATTGGTTCTAGATAATGAGAAGTGTGAGGTCGTCCACATGAGTACGAAAAGAAATCCGTTAAACTTTGTTTACCAAGATAAATCAATCAAAAGTGAAGGCCATAAACTCCACAAAATACCTAGGAATTGCTATTACTTCAGACTTAAACTGAAAAGAACATATAGATAATGTCATGGGAAAGGCGAACCAGAGACTGCGTTTTATTGGCAGAACCCTTAAAAGATGCGACAGAACTACTAAAGAAACTGCATACACTATGCATGTTCGATCATTTTTGGAGTATTGCTGCCCAGTGTGGGATCCTTATCAGGTGGGTTTGACGGAGGACATCGAAAGAGTCCAGAGTAGGGCAGCCCATTTTGTATAGTCACGATACAGGGGAGACAGCGTTACAGAAATGATACAGGATCTGGGATGGGAATCATTACAACAACGGAGCTTATCGCTATGGCATGGGCTACTTACGAAACTCCTATCACCAACATTCTCCTTCGAATGCAAATATATATTGATGACTAGCACTTGCATATGTAGAAATGACCGTCAGAATAAAATACGACAAATCAGAGCTTGAACGGAGAGATTCAGGTGTTCTTTCTTCCCGTGCGCTTCGAGAATGGAATGGGAGATGAATAGTATAAAGGTGGTTCGATGAACCCTCTGCCAGGCACTTAAATGTGATTTGCAGAGTATCCCATGTAGATGTAGATTGTAGGTGTACACCATTGATCACATTATAATCTAACAGTATGGCTAGCAAACTGTTACCACCATGATTCCTAGCACTGAAAATATGACTCACCTCCATTTTCTATCCTACCAACAGCAGCACCAGCAGATGATGATGCAATGGATCTGCCTGGTTCAGCATTGGCCTGCATAAACACACAGTAACAAATGAAATTCACAGATACAGGTAAACTTTTCATAATTATGATATGTTTTGATTTGGTAAGATGCTACTAAAGATTAGATTAATTCTTGTTCCGACATTTCATAATGATGTGGAACGTGTCAGGTTAATAAAAGATGTCTGTACAAGATATTACGTTACAGAAAATATTATATGACACAAATATAGTTATTATTATTTTCCCCTGTTTTCTTTTCTTTTCTTCTCTCTCTCTCTCTTTGTTTTACTAATTTATATCTAAAAATTCATGCAATGAGTGGGAGTTGTCATTCAGAAACTCATTTAATCTATTTTAAATGCTAGTTTGCTATCTGTCAGGCTTTTGATGCTGTTTGGTAGGTGACCGAAGACTTCAGTGGCAGCATAATTCACCCCTTTCTTTGCCAAAGTCAAATTTAACCCTGCGTATTGAAGATCATCCTTTCTCCTGGTGTTGTAGCTATGCACACTGCTATTACTTTTGAACTGGGTTGGATTATTAACAACAAATTCTGTAAGTGAATATATATACTGTGAAGTTACTGTAAGGATATATAAATCCTTAAATAGATGTCTGCAGGATGATTGTGGGTGCACTGATTACTGACTTTTGTGCAATGAATACTTTTTTACTCAATGTTGAATTGCCCCAGAATATGATGCCATATGAAAGCAGTGAATTAAAATAGGCAAAGTAAGTTAATTTACTGAGATTCTTATCACCAAAATTTGCAATAATCCTAATAGCGTATGTAGCTGAACTCAAATGTTTTAGCAGACCATCAATGTGTTGCTTCCAATTTTACCTCTCATCAATGCACACACCTAAAATTTTGAAAATTCTACTTTAGCTACAGACGTCTGTTCTAAGTCAATATTTATTACTGGAGCTGTGCCACTTACGGTATGGAGATGTATATACTGTGTTTAATCACAGTTAAATGAGAGTCCATTTCCTGAGAAGCACTTAATAATTTTGTGAAAAACACTATTTACAGTTACATCAATTAGTTCTTGCTTTTTGGATGTGGTAACTATACTTGTATCATCACCAAAAGGAACTAACTTTGCAACTTCATCAGTGTAGAATGGCAAGTCATTAATGTATAAACAACAAATCTAAAATTTACATATGTAGTGAAAAATAAAATAATAAGTTGGAGTAGTGAAATGTTGAGTAAATGGCACAAAATAGGTGACAGCAGCCCTTTAATAAGCAGCTATAAAAATTTTATATATGGCTGTGAAACATATTCAGAGTATTGCTTTCATTACAGCTTTGTAAGGTATTTGGATAATAAGCATTTCAGTATGCAGCAGTCCACACTGTTCCACACCTTCCTAGCAGAATAGCACCTCCACAAAAACATGTGGTGGTGATAGTCATCAAGAAACTATCAACCACCTCTGTTCGAAATGATACATCTTTGACCTATGTTCTTTGGGTGAGCCACATCTTGGCTGCCATAGCATTTTTGTATTCAGTCTGGTTCTGTACCTGAATGGAGGTAGAATAAAATCTGTCTTTATAGCATTTGATGGTTTCTCTAAATCCCATAAACATAAAGGGAAATAGAGACAAAAACTTATAAATACAGACAAAAACTTCCACAGAAGCTAGGCAAATTAACTGCTTGTACCACTTCAACTGATTACATCCACACATCAGCACAGTTTTAGAAAGCATCTTTCAGCTTGCTCTTTTCTGGCCTGATATCTTGTGAGCCATAGGTAAAGGCCAAAGACAGACAGCATATTTCTTTTGTTTTTTGAAAGCCTTTTTATGTGATGCCCCACTAGAGAATGTTAACAATGGTATAAGTGTGCAGAACTGATTTCCAGATATGTTAATGGATCTAAGGCTTCTTAAACAACAGAATCCACATTTTGTCCTCAATGGTTAGTGTTCATCAGACCTAAAAGTATTTTCAGAGTGCCCCAGGAAACTGGGATAGCACTAATAAAGGTAAAACAGTCAAGTTTGATTTGAAAACCACAGTGCTTTTCTAGGCATAGTTCTGTTTTTAGGTGGTATGCCATTGCCTTCCTCTGACCTTTGAACTTACTTAGCCAACCAATTCATATCAATGAATCATCAAGTGTCTCACATATTCAAAGAGGTGCTCATGATGGATTTCATGAATGCTCACAGCAGACTACAAGATTCAAGGAAAAGCCATGGTGGTTCGATGAACCCTCTGCCAGGCACTTAAATGTGATTTGCAGAGTATCCCATGTAGATGTAGATTGGCAGTAGTGGCAATTATCTTTGGAGCAAAGAAGCTGAATTAAAGTTTGTGTTGTGGAGGGAAATCGTACATAGACTATTCCAAGGCACCTTAATCATTAGTGGTGTGGTAGTCTAACGGTTAAGACGTTTGCCTAGTAAGCATGAAGGTCTGGGTTCGATTCCTGGCCACACCACAAATTTTAATTCAATGCCTCAGATCTATCAATAATGTCTCTGACATATTTGAGACGTAAATCCATCTCTGGGATTGTTTATTTCTATTAATTGATATTAATCTGAATTGTTGGAATGTTTTGAGATTGACAGAGAGGCCTTTCTGTTATGGATTGTTATGGAGGATGAAATCTGGGTGCATCACTTTGTGCCTGAAACAAAAAGGAGTGGCATCATTCTCATTTGCCACATAAGAAGAAATTCAAAACAACAATTTGGAAAAGTTGCCCAGAAAGTAATAAAGTTTAGGAAAAACTGAAAATGATTTTTTTTTCTATGAATAAAAATCAATTGCCACGTGGTTGTAAGAGCATCACTTTAGTATGGCTTGACAGCACAAGGTGTGTGTGAAATAAATTATTTGGAAAATCTACCTGAAAATTGCAAAATTTGAGAAAAACTGAAAGTGCATTTTCCAAGGGGTTTGGATTGAGTTCAGCACTATAACTGACTATTCGCACGATGGAGAGGGGTAATTCTTTTTTTGTTTTGTTCATTATGGTCTTGGGAAAGTTTTCAGTAAAAGGAAAAAAAAATAGGGATACTTACAAAGGAAAGTAAAAAAATTTGAACCAAGTTCCTTCTCAATGTGTTTCTAAATGTACTCAACACTATAAGTTGAGAACTGTTCATCTGACTGCAATAAAATTTTGATTATTTGATGTTCAACCAAAGATGAATGTTCTTATGAAGTAAAAATTTAGGAAAGTTACTCAGAAAATTTGAAAATTTGCGAGAAACTGAAAGAGCTTTTTTCATTGGGATATCAGTATCATTCGTCTGATTGCGATAAAATTTGCAAATTTGACGTTGAAAGCAAGAGTAACGTTCTAATCAAATAAAAATTTGGAAAAGTATCCCCAAAAATTGGAACATTCTATAAAATATCAGAACCATTCATCTGATTATGAATGACACATGAACATTATCCTGGACATGTGTGCATGATTTGCCCACTCTTTGCACCAGCTATCGAAAATAATACTTAGACTATCTGATGAATATTGTTGAAATGAGATAGAATGGCTGGCCAGTACTTACCATTGTGCTGTACCGCCGATAGTAACACAAAATGAAAAAACAGAAAAAAAGGGACAAAGGGACAAGCTTTCGGAACAGAGTTCCTTCGTCAGGTGGGAGAGAAGGGAAGAATAAAGGATGGGAATAGAAGGGAAAGGTGGTTCACGACCTAGGTCATGAAGGTGGTGTTTCGGAAGTGTGGGCGTCAGAGATACTGCATGTATGTACTGAGCCAAGCCAGAGAGGATAAATATAACTAAAAAGGAAAGATCAAGTAGTAAAGAGAAGAGAAGAGAGTGAAATTAATGATGCTGAGGGGTGTAGGAGGGGCGGGGGGGGGGGGGGGGTGTCTAAACGTTTCTCTTCTCTTTACTACTTGATCTTTCCTTTTTAGTTATATTTATCCTCTCTGGCTTGGCTCAGTACATACATGCAGTATCTCTGACGCCCACACTTCCGAAACACCACCTTCATGACCTAGGTCGTGAACCACCTTTCCCTTCTATTCCCATCCTTTATTCTTCCCTTCTCTCCCACCTGACGAAGGAACTCTGTTCCGAAAGCTTGTCCCTTTGTCCCTTTTTTTCTGTTTTTTCATTTTGTTTTACTATCGGCGGTACAGCACAATGGTAAGTACTGGCCAGCCATTCTATCTCATTTCAACAATATTTATTATCTCTGAGGAGAATTTTCATCATTAATAGACTATCTGATGATGCGTTTATAAAGCTACTGTATTTAAATTAATACTGTTTATTTTAAGAGATAAGTGATACGAAGTTCACCAGGTCATCTAGATATGATTAAAAACTAATTCTTCTGTGCCACAATATACACCTCAGACTTTAGTATTCCACACGTGAACTGAGTAAATTAGTATTATTGACATGTGGAACGTAGTTGCCTGGTCCTAGTGATTGTAAGTAATGAAGTTTGTATGCTGGCCATAAATGGGCACTAATAACAGATAGTTAAAATGTCAATGAACTGCAATCCTACATGTTGCCTACATTATTTTTAGCGGTTTAGTTTTGCCCCATGAAATTTCAGATAGCTCCTACAGAGATCACCAGTCAATGAGAACATCAAGAAACAATGAACTATGACCCGGTAAGGTACAAAGTGCAGTCACCTGTCTGTGGGCGGAGGGGTCCCTGCTGCAGCGATGGTGGCCCACCACCTCGCCTTCACTGAGGCTGCTGCACAGCCAGGTGGGCTCCCGCACGGCTCGCCGTGGCACCTCCCCTCGACTCAGCTGCTGTCGGCACACAGGGAATTGTGAGTACACTAGCATACAGCACTGCTGTCATTGTTATATAGAGGCACAGGTCTCCACACTACTGCGTGTCTCCTCGTCTCCCGAAATCTACTACTTACTACATCCATTTCAACCTCCTAACTGATAAGGGAAACCGTCACCACACCATCCTCAGATTTTGAGGTAAGTTGATGCAGTGGATAGCCCATCAATAGTAACTCTGGCCAGAGGGGTTGTTGATAACAGTCGTATGTGTGAGTTCTATGAACATGTGTTCTATTAATCTGGAAGCAACTCTTCTAGAGATGTGAACACAGTTCATCATTGAAAACAGAAAGAAGCTACAGTAGAACCTCGTTTTTACGCTTTTCAAGAGACTTCAGTAAAATAGTGTAAACTGCAGGAAAACGTAATATGGAGGAAATAATGTTTTAAATGGTAAAATATGCTTACTGGATCAGCCTTGCATTTTCGTAGTTTATTCATGGTATATGTACATAATAGGCCATCTAAGTACTCACCAGGAAGTTTATTATACAATAAAGGTTATCCAAATTTTTACTATTTTAAGCGCAGGGCAGAACTAGTAATTTTATGGGAAGTAAAAATTGTTGACGTAATTTCATTCATTTAATCGAGGATGCCGCTGGGCTATGTAAAACATCTTCAAAATTACCTGAACTGCTTCAATAGATATCATTTGGACGCCGCTGCTGGGCTATGTAACATATCTTCAAAATTACTGCCTTTTACCGGCATTAATTATTTACGTAGTAAAACTCCTAAAGTTCTGTTCCTTTTGTATTTTTCAATGTTTTACATGACAATATTACAGAATTTATTCGCGTTCTCGAGTGCAAACATATGCATAAGTATTTTTGTGACGTTTGTATAGGATCAGCATCTCACACTATTATCGCTTTTTTGAGGTTGTAGGTATTACGGTACCCTACTTTGACAGATAACATTCTTTATTAATCAGAAATATGTATCACAAAAACTATGCAACTCTTTATTCTCACATCAACAAAGCAACTGGTTCTGATTTTTTGAGTACACGCCAGGCGCTCTGGCAAAGAAGCTGGTGGAAAGAGGAACTACATCACCACAAATCGGCGTGTCGTAAGTCAACTAGCTGCTTACTGCCAACAACGATACGCGAAATATATGTTTGAATAAATGCAAAGTGTCAAGAAACTCGACTGTGAATAATTTTTAAGTGCTACACTTTAAGGGGAAAGCCATGCTAGTGTCAATTTATGTAGATTACGTCATTTTTTTCTTCACGAAAATGCTTTTTAAAAGCGTAAAACGCGGGAAAAGTGTAAATATGTTAATGTAAAAACAAGGGTGAATTAACATTGTGAACATAGGAAATTTGTTGGGACTGACAAAAAATGGTGTAAATGGCGGGAAAACGTAAAAACCGGGAACATAAAAATGAGGTTTTACTTTATTTGGTACTGTGGGAAAAGAAGCAAAACAGAAACCGTTGATGCCCCAAGTGCAAGATGTGTAGTATAGAGTAAGCAACAAGAGTCATGTGATTGTGGTTATGTTGTCATGGTGTTAGACTACAAGGAATGAGATCTGTGTTCAATTCTCTGGCATGCCTCCCTCTATAATATTCGTAACTTTCCTGGTGGGATAAATATGTATAAAAATAAAGATTGTTTGACTTACCCAAAGCACAGGTTCGCTTGTAGACACACAAACATTCAAGCTTTTGCAACCATAGGTCACTTCTTCAGGAAAAGAGGAAGAAAGGAGAGGAGAAAGCAAAGGATACAGGTTTTAAGGAAGTGGAAAAGGAGTCATTCCAATCCCAGGAGTGGAAGGACTTACCTTAGGGAAAAAAGGTAATGTAAACAAATACACACACACAAACACACCTACACAGACATTTGTAGAAAGCTTTCTACAGTATGTCTGCCTAGGTGTGTTTACGTTTGTGGATATGTGTGTGTATTTGTTTACCTTCCTTTTTTTCCCCCAAGTTAAGTCTTTCCTGTCCCGGGATTGGAATGGCTCCTTACCCACTCACTTAAAACCCTCATCATTTCCTTTTCCCTCTCCTTCCCTTCTGTCTGAAGAAGCAATTGGGTTGTGAAAGCTTGCATTTATGTGTGTGTTTTATTTGTTACTATCACTAACTGTGCTCCTTTTCCTGGTAAGTAAACTTCATATATAAAGTAAAGAAAGTTGGACTTACCAGGCGAAAAGGCACCCGTTCGTTGATACACAAATAAAACACACACACACACACAAAACTGAGCTTTCACAACCTAAGGTTGCTTCTTCAGAAAGAGCAGGGAAGGAGAGAGAAAAGGAAAGGATGAGGGTTTTAAGGGAGTGGGTAAGGAGTCATTCCAATCCCAGGAGAGAAAAGACTTACCTTGGGGGGACAAAGGATATGTAAACAAACACACACACATATACATGCATCCACACCAAGGCAGACATATGCAAAATACAAAGAGGTTGGACGAGATGCCAGTTGAGGCAGAGGCTCTGTCAAGAAAGTGGAGGCAAAGATGTAGAATGTTGGGCGGGAATTTCAAACTACCAAAGGTTGAGACCTGGTGGGCAACGGGAAGAGAGAATATGTCAAAGGGCAAGTTCCCATGTCCGGAGTTCTGAAAGGCTGATGTCAGTGGGAAATATCCAGATAACCAGGATGGTGTAATACTGTGCCAAGATGTGCTGGCCATGCACTATGGCATGCTTAGCCACAGGGTGATCTTCATTGCCAACAAACACTGTCTGCCTGAGACCGTTCATGCGAGTGAACAGTTTGTTGCTGGTCATTCCCACATAGAAGGCATCACAGTGCAGGCATGTCAGCTGGTAAATCATGTGGGTGCTGCCGCAAGTGGCTCTGCCCTTGATTGTGTACACCTTCTGGGTTACAGGACTACAATAAGTGGTGGTTGGAGGATGCTTAGGGCAGGTTTTACAACAGAGGCAGTTACATGGGTAGTAGCCAGAGGGTAGGGAAGGTGGTTTTGGGATTTCATAGGGACGGACTAGGAGGTTACAGAGGTTAGGTGGGTGGCGGAAAGACACTCTCTGTGGAGTAGGAAGGATGTATCTCATTTCAGGACAGGATTTAAGGAAGTCTTATCCTTGCGGAAGAGCCACATTTAGAGTCTGTCTGGGTTTTGTGGGGGGGGGGGGGGGGAGGGGGGGGAAGTGGCCCTGGCTCTCTCTTTGTCTGATCTTTTTGATGTGTCTGTTTATTGTTTTCAATTTTGTGTCTGTGTTGTGGCATAAAGACTGTGCCACACAACTGCTCTACTAGCAGTCAAAAGAAGATGTTCATATGTATGTGAATGTGATTACTCCCCAAAAAATTATGAAAACATAATATGAGGGTCATTCAGTACGTAATACCTGATATTTATTTAAAATCCATTAATACAGATAGACACACATCATTATCTGTGCTTCACATTTGATGTTTGTTCTGTGCGCCAGTGAAGTTTTATGGCAGTCTGACAGACAGCAGAGCCTTAGTACAGAGTCAAAATGGCTTCTTCATATGACTGATATGAATATTGAATTCTTGTGTGCAGAAAAAGAAAGTGTGGTGAACATCAATAAACATTTGTGTGCAACGTATGGCGATGCCGCAGTTGATAGGACTACAGTTGGGAAATGGCTAAAGAAAGTTCCAGCCTCAGGAAATTCAGAATCAGAGTTCCATTATTAGCCACAGTCTGGATGTCATTTCATAGTTACTGCTGCACTCATGCTGAATTGTTTGGCTTCCATTATTAGTAACGACTGGTGGATCACAACTTGACAATTGGCTCTACAGTCGTCAGTCAGCATTGAAAGTGCATCTGCAATGATTGAAACTCAGATATTCAAAGAAGTGCTCATGATCTGTTCCACAAATGCTTATACCAGACCACATGATTAAAAGGAATGCCATCTCATTTGAATCGTTGAAGCATTTTAAGACTGACGAGAGACCTTTCTGTCACGGATCATTGCGGGGAACAAAATCTAGGTGCACCACTTTGCACGAGACATAAAAAGGCAGTCCATGGAGAGGCATCATCATATCACAAAATAATAAATTCAAGACAACCATCTCTGCCAGAAGAGGCATGGTGACAGTCTTCTGGCATTGTTCTGGTGTCATTCTCATGGATATGGTGCCTAGAGGGTCAACCATCAATTCATAGTCATATTTGAAGACTCTGAATATAGTCTAGAACCGTTTTTGATATGTTCAATTGGACTAGAATTCAGCAGAAATCTTGCTCCAACATGATAATGCACGCCCTCACACAAGTCTAAGAACCCTGGAAAAGCCTACCTATTGGTATGGATCTCATTGCATCATCCATCTTACAGTCCAGACTTGACACCCTCAGACAGCCATCTCTTTGGGCCACTTACAGATCCCCTATGGAGAACACACTTTGAAGATGACAAGAGTGTCAGTCATGCAATTAAAACTTGGCTAAGCCTACATCACAAGAACCTTTAGCAGCATGAAATACATGTTTTCCCACAACATTTGTATACTGCCATAGACCGTATTAGAGACTGTGTAGAAAAATAGGACATGGAGAAGACATGTTGATGTACCGTATTTACTTAGCTATAGTACCCCACTGCTTATAGTACTTCCATTTAATTACTTATATCAAAATATGATGTTTAAATGAATCTCGAAAATTCATGAATTCATTAGTTAAATGAAATTTGACAGATCTAATTTATGAAATGGATCATATGTTTTTGGAATTAGATGACTCCTAAGATAGTAACAAAGAGTTTCAAGGAGCTGGGTATTTCATGTGCCCTGGATGGATCAGAAGATGACATATGAAAAGATCGCCACAAAACAATCTAGATCCATCTTGTAATGCTGATGCCTTATGTGGAGATAAAAGTGAAGATGAGCTGTCAGTCCAAAAATACAGTGGGCTAACCCATTTTTAAATTGTTTGGTGAAGAATAATATGTGATACATTAGTATTGAAAATGAATTACTGGTATGCAGTTTTTGTATTTCGGGTGATGTTTATTTATTTGTTATATAAAAGAGTTTTAATAAAAGACATATATTGTATGAAGTGCAATAAAATGATTAACAAGTTTAGCCCATCCACAACCAACCAAATGCACTACTGAATTTACAGAGTTTGCACCTATAGTACCCTTCCCAATTTCAGAAAAAAAAAATTGGAAAAAAGCAAGGTACTATAGCCATACTCTAACATATGCAGTCACAACACTCATGCAGATTTTTGTTCTACACTGTCACAGCAGTGTTTCAAGTGACCAGCAAACTACATTTCTGAATACGATATTGGATGAGTGCAAACAGTATCTTTATATTGATTTTAACACACTTTTTACATTAGGGAACATATGTAGTATCATAAAATAGGTTTTAACTTAAAAATAGCTCCATATTAGTCTTTCTTAGGTTTTCTACGGTCCCTGACAAGGTATGAAATTGTACATTGCACTACAGTTTATTTACAATTATCTTGTAACCTACAGGCTTTTAGCAAATAATTTAATTTACTATTAAAATAGAAAAATGGCTTGTTAACACCAGAAGACCTGCCTTTTGGCATAAAGACATTGCTTTTTTACTCAAGAATGTTAACATTTCTTCACTACAATTCCAGGAAAATCGTTGAGAGTGGAACTTAATAAACTAATACAGAATGCAATAACTACAGTATTTAACATACCAAATCAGCCATCACAACTGTAGCTGAAGGAAAAATGCCACAAATGTGGCAATAAAGTGGAAAAATCAATCAAACTGTTTTCAACAAAGAAGAATCCAATTCCACAATTGTTACTACAGCTGAAACACAAACGGCAAGATTCTTCAAGACATTGTCTTCTTAAGATAAGCATACTCAGAAGAATGTGCATGTATAAGAAAGACAAATGAAGCCTAAAAAATGTGAGAATCATTAGACTGATTCATACAGCATTATACAAGTCAAAAAATAAAAAAATAAAAAAATAAAATAAATAAATAAATAAATAAAAGACTCTCTGTCACAGTAAGGAATCATTAGACTGATTCATACAGCATTATACAAGTCAAAAAATAAAAAAATAAAAAATAAAATAAATAAATAAATAAATAAAAGACTCTCTGTCACAGTAAGGAAAGACCATAATAGAAATTAATGTTTCTCTTATGTTTATATTCTATTTACTGTCAGTGGAATAAGCTGAAAATATACACATATTCTTAACTATTAGTTCATGACAAAGTTCTCCTTTATACCACTGAATCAGTTATGTTCGGCTGTCTTTACATTAGTTTCCATATTACGAATGTCTCTTGATATATTACTAATGCTTGTAACACACAAATTATACTAACTATTTCATTAATTATGTACAAAAATAATTATAAACAAACATCACTCTTTCAGCACTTTGTCCACCGCTAGGAGCGCTAGTGTCGTTGCAACTGTCAGTTGGTAACAACTTTCACAGCCGTGAGTGTCACGATTGTATATGTTAGATTGTACTATAGTCAAGTAAATATGATATATTGTCAACAAATTCTGACTCTTAACAATAAAAACTGGGGCATTAGTTATTCAACGAGTTTGTAGTTTACAACACATGATGTAACAGTTTCACAATCAAATACTTCTCCTTGTGTGCTGTAAAAACATGAAGTTTACCACATGTACAGCATCAAACCAAGCACATTACAGTCCATCACTGTCATCACAGAACCATGATGCCACACTTCTGGCTTTGTGCTTGATATTGCATATCAGTGACCTGAACCCTTAACTGTTTCTATTTTTATTTTTTATTTATTTATTGCAGTTTCATGCAACTATGTCCTGTTTTCGTACTTGATCTGTGTTCACATTTTCATCATATATTCATAGAGTAAAACTGCATGTCTTTGGGAAATGTAACGACTGTAGTTTCCCCTCGCTTTTTGGAATAACTTTATGGCAAAGTCACGTTAGTTGATGTAACAAGGCCAACTCAGTCAATCACCCAGATTGTTGCCCCTGTAACTACTGGCAAGGCTGCTGCCCCTATTCAGGAACCACACATATGTCCGGCCTCTACACAGATACCCCCTCAGCAGTGGTTGAACTTGCATGATTGAGGCATGCAAGATACCCCACCCTGGCAATGTCTGTGACTCACGGGGTATGGTATTTAAATATGGGGTGGAACACTAGTAATCTATTCAGATAAACTTTTCAGACTACAGAAAAAAAGGAAAAGAAAAGAAGAAAAAGGCAGTCAAAATGGTAGCAAGGTAAAAATGAGAGAGTTGCCAGAGATCATAGCCCACATACAATAGTAGCAATTTTCTATAATACATGCCATACAGTATCAATAAAACAAATTTAAACATGCTAAAGAATAAACTAAAGCAATTATTAATAGAGTAATGTTGTTGTTAATATTATATAGATAGGGAACAACTCACCGTAAAGACGAATGTTGAGCAGCTGACAAACACAAATAAAAGACACACAAACACACATGCAATTATAAATTTGTTATTCTAGAGAGGACTTTAAGTTGCAGTGCCATATTGTAGAAAGTTGTATATAAGTGATTGATCTTCATTGGTGGTACTAATGTATGTATTTACATGTTGTATGCAAGTGCTAATTCCTTGTAAATGTAAATTTATGATTCTGACAATTTCCAAATACTATTTATTATTTGGACAGAAATAAATAAAAGCAGCAGCTGCCTTACTCACCGTGTCGGCAGAAGAGGACGTGTCGCGCTGCAGCCTCACTTCTCCCCAAGATAGCGAGTCCTGGCTCGGCACCTGCTAAGGAGACACCATTAGCAATACATCAGTAAGGAGTGTCAACAGCCACAGTCTCTAAGTGGCTGGCAAGGAAACCAAGTGTGCCATAAAAGGGTGTTTGTTATTTCACTGCATTTTTTTCCTCATGTGGGTGAAAGTAGAATTTTAAAAGAGTAAATGTTCAAATGTTTGTTAAGCTTGTGGGACTTAACTGCAGGATCATCAGTCCCTAAACTTGCAAACTACTTATAAACCTATTCCTTATGACCCCATTCCCTCAGTCCAGGCTGAACTACAGAAAATTCTTAAAACCCTAGGTCTGTTACAAGGTCTCACCACTGCCTCCTTAGAACTTCTCTCTCCACCTGAACCACACACCCCTACTTTTTACCTATTCCCTAAAATCCATAAAGAGAATCATCCTGGCCGTCCCATAGTAGCAGGTTTCAAAGCTCCCACAGAATGTGTCTCAGCTCTGGTAGACCAACACCTCCAACCTATAACCTGCAGGCTCCCATCCTATATCAAAGATACAAACCACTTTCTGGAATGCCTCAAATCCATCCCTATGCCCCTCCCACGTGATAGCTTCCTTGTCACCATTGATGCTACATCCTGTACACCAACATCCCTCACACCTATGCTCAATCAGCTCTGGAACACTATCTTTTGCAACGCCCACCTGAAAGCCTCCCAAAAACCTCATTCCTTGTCACACTTGCTAATTTCATCTTCATCAGTAATTACTTCACCTCTGCCGGCCAGACCTACAAACAAATCAGGGGGACAGCTATGGGTACCAGGATGGCCCCTTCCTATGCCAACCTCTTCATAGGCTGCATGGAAGAGGCATTCCTTACACACAGATGTTGCCTCCCCTGGTTTGGTATAGATTCATAGATGATATCTTTGTGGTCTGGACTCACGGTGAAGAAACCCTTCTGAACTTCGTCCACGACCTTAACTCCTTCTCCAACCTTAAATTCACCTGGTCCTTCTCCAAAACTCAAACCACCTTCCTTTTTGTTGACCTTCACCTTGCTGAGTCTCACATCCACACCTCAGTCCATATTAAACCCACTAACAAACAACAGTACCTCCACTTTGACAGCTGCCATCCCTTCCATATCGAACAATCCCTTTCCTACAGCCTGGGCATCCGTGGGAAACGTATCTGTTCCAGTTCCGAATCCCTCACCAGCTACAACAACAATCTATCCAATGCTTTCCTCTCCCGCAACTACCCTAAAGACCTCGCCCACAAACAGATCTCCCGAGCTGTCCATTTTTCTCCCTCCAACAACAATGTTCCTAACCCCAGACCACCCAGAAGCACCCCCTTAGTCACCCAGTACCATCCTGGCCTAGAATACCTCAACAAATTCCTCAAACAGGGCTATGACTTTCTCAAGTCATGCCCTGAGATGAGACTATCACTCCAAACTGTTCTTCCCACACCACCCAGAGTAGCCTTGCGCCGTCCTCCCGACCTCCGCAACATCCTTGTCCAACCTTACAACATCCCAAAACCACCCTCCCTACCTAATGGTTCCTACCCCTGCAACCGATCCCGCTGCAAAACCTGTCCAATGCATCCTCCCACTACCACATACTCCAGCCCCACCACAGGAAAAACCTACCCGATTCAAGGCAGGGCCACATGCGAGACAACACACATCATATACCAGCTGATATGTGTCCACTGTTCAGCCTTTTATGTTGGTATGACTACTAACAAATTGGCTGAGCGGATGAATGGGCACAGACGGATTGTTCGCCTGGGGGACACCCAATATCCTGTGGCAGAACATGACCACAGGAAAAACCTACCCGATTCAAGGCAGGGCCACATGCGAGACAACACACATCATATACCAGCTGACATGTGTCCACTGTTCAGCCTTTTATGTTGGTATGACTACTAACAAATTGGCTGAGCGGATGAATGGGCACAGACGGATTGTTCGCCTGGGGGACACCCAATATCCTGTGGCAGAACATGCCCTCCAGCATAACTCCAGGGACCTGGGCACGTGTTACACCACACGTGCCATTTGGATAGTACCAACAAACACCAGTCCCTCAGAGCTACGGAGGTGGGAACTTGCCCTCCAACATATCTTCTCCTCCCGCCACCCCCCTGGCCTAAATCTACGCTAACCCCTCCCCTTCCTCCATCCTCAGCTCACCTATTCATTATCCCTTCCTTACCTCTCTCTCTCCCTCCCCCCTCTCCCTCCCACCCTCTCGCTCTCTCTGTCATTCTCTCTCTCTCTCTCTCCATGTGTGTGTGTCCATCCATCTTTCCCTGATAATGAAAAACATTTTAGACAACCCCCCGCCCCTCCTACACCCCTCAGCATCATTCATTTCACTCATCTTCTCTTCTCTTTACTACTTGATCTTTCCTCTTTCGTTATATTTATCCTCTCTGGCTTGGCTCAGTACATACATGCAGTACCTCTGACGTCCACACTTCCGAAACACCACCTTCATGACCTAGGTCGTGAACTACCTTTCCCTTCTGTTCCCATCCTTTCTTCTTCCCTTCTCTCCCACCTGATGAAGGAACTGTGTTCTGAAAGCTTGTCCTTTTTGTCCCCTTTTTTCTGTTTCTTCATTTGTGTTACTATCGGCGGTACAGCACAAAGGTAAGTACTGGCCAGCTATTCTATCTCGTTTCAACAATATTTAAACTACTTATAAACTACTTTATACTAAAGACAACACAAACGTCCTCGCCCGAGGGAGAATTTGAACCTCCGACGGGGAAAGGCTTCATGCATCTGAGCATAACACCTCAATGAGCTCAGCCACTCTGCCACAGCTAAAAAAGTAAGGTTAAAGCAAAAGAGTCTTCTCAGTATACAATTTGTCCATTGAATAAAATTCTTGAGCAAACTCTGGCATCATCATAAGGTGTTAAAATCACTGTCAGCGCTGCCACAGTATTCTGCTTATACATCTACAAAAGTAATGTCTGGAACCTTCCAGAAGGCCAAAGAGCAGATGTGCAGAAGGCAAAGTGAGCAGTTCCATCTCCCCGTGAAATCACGTGGCATATGGAGCTGACACCACAACTGAAATTGTCGCTCCCACCTTCCTAAAAGTACCAAACTTGTATTTTTGCTCTATGTCCAAAGCCTGCTCCCACACCCTTCTGAATGTGTACCCATGGTCTCTGTTAAAACTGTTGCTGTTATTCTAATTTCAGTTTTTTAATCTAATCCCAGCAAGTTCAAGAGAATGTTACAGCAAAGATTAAGCTCCCAAGCCTCACAGTTGCCACCAATGAGAAGCACCTTGTGAATAAGCAGATGAGGCCATGCAACTCTCCAAGATTTCCCGGCAATCCAATGACATCTTGGATTGTCAGGTGTTCTGTGAGATTCAGTGCCACACTTGCACGATATTTCAGTCCAGTAGCTCGTAACCTCTTCCGGTGCAACCTGAGACTGCTCCTCGAGCGCATTTAGTCCAGTATTTATGTCTGTAGTCAATGCCCATTTGCTGTGATTGGCTGCAGCTCTAGATGTTCCCTCTGTGGTCTGCACCCATGGGAAGGACAGGTTCAATGAGTTCCTTGAATATCTCAACTCTTGCCACATGAATATTACATTCACCACAGAACTGGAAAATAATGGCCAGTTGCCATTTCTGGGTGTACTAGGAAAGCAAATGGATCAATTGGCCACAGTGTGTATCGAAAACCCACACACTCTGATACCTACAGGCCAGTTGCTGTCACCACCCTGTGCAGATGAATAGGGGACTCAAGACATTGATCTATAGAGTACATGCTCTGTCAGACTAAGAAAGTCTACTACTTAGAACAGTGTTCTACAAGAATGGATATGCCAACAAACAACTTGAGATGGCACTCCAACCAGCCACTAAACCACAGGTCACAGGTCCCCAGTATGAAACAAAGAAGGTGGTGAATCTACCCTATGCTGCTTCTATCTCTGCTAGAATCAGTAGGGTCCTATGAATATTCTATGTCAACTGTGTCTTCTGACCATCCAGCAAGACTGTGGTCTAGTGGGAAGGGTCAAAGATGACCTGGGGTTATGGAAACCAGAATTTATAAAATTCCTAGTAATGTGGCATGTCCTACATTATTTAAATGACAATAACTGTAATATAAGATGCGATGAACACCAGAGGTACACCCGATTAACACAGGCAACAAAATCCCCCATCACTGAACATGGTCTGAAACTGGATCATGCCATGAACTACTATAAAATCAAGATCTTAGCTCAGATACCAAGGTTTCAGTAAAGTTTTATAAGGGAATCGATAGAGATAAAGATGACTGAAAACCTTATGAACCGTGACACAGGGTACTGGCTAAGCAGAGCCTGGGATCCTGCTCTGGAATTGCTAAAGAAGCATTGGAGACAGCTGCCGCATACCTGTAATATAAGAACAGAAGGCAGAAAAAAAGAAATTGATATCCAGGCAGAGTTACAGATGCACTAGACCGAAATGGAACACCCATCTGTTTGCTATCATTTACATCTGTTCTCTGAACTCGTTATTTCACTACATTGTTATCGACATCCCTTGTCTTAATGGCTAAAATTAATTACCCTCCCTCATATAGACTACTCTTGTGCCATTTTATTTCCGTATCTGTTTATTTACTTATTTATTAAATAAACATTTCCCTTGCCCGTGGCAGCATGTCCTATGTGAAAAGCTCATCGTGAAAAAAAGTAAATAAATTAATTAATTAAATAAAACATGTTTTTAAACTCTCAGATCATTTTATATGCAGATTCAAAGTAATTGTATCACATGAGAAATGTTTTACGTCATGGAGACAGCATGCATACGATTTTTAGCATATATATAGTTGGCAGTGGCCACAGCATTGCAATGCACATGCGTGGCTAAGGTACAAATTTTATTTTGAACCTCCTGGAAGAAGCTTAGAGGGGTGCCGCTTTTAACATTGGTGTTGGAGCTGGTAGAGACGCCAGCTCCTGGCTGCTCAAGCTCTGGTGGTTACGCATGAATGGTTGTTGTTGTTGTTGGGTATTGAGGGGACTAAACATCTAGGTCATCAGTCCCCTACGCATGAATGGTCCTGAAGCAAAGACAATGGAGCTCTTGCCCACCTCACCTTGAGCATCGCCAAATCCTCCATTAAGGCAAATCCACCCTTCATATTTGTTTTTGGCACATTGAAGAGTCATCAAAAACAAGTTATATGTGGAAAAATGTCTTATAACTATAAATTAAAGATGCATCAACTGAATAAGCCTTCAGATGATCAAATTATGAATAATAATGAAGTGACTACTCTCCACCTAGCAAGCATAGAGCATGTGATTAGCGGCATTACATTATGTCGTCGAAGGTAGTGGGTTCGAGAGCAACTGCAAGCAATTTTTTTAAACCCAATCTTCTTTTTCTCAGATACGGGACTTTTGCAATGTTACTTGCCACGTATCTTTGGACGTTTTAGCAAATGTGTCATGATTTTCAGGGTAAATTACATTTATACTCGTCATTGGTACAAGTACTTAACAGCCTTTGTGCTTGCATAAGGTTAGGTGAGGGTGCTGCTTACAGTGTCACGTGACACAAAGATAGCTTGTCTCTTCATCGTAATAGATTCATTATGTTACAGCAGTAACAATCAGTAGCGTACACTTAGTCCAGCTGCTCATGTTCATCATGATCCATTGCTGCATTATTGTGATTCCAGATGTTGAGTTACTGGAAGTTACACCAAACCATGAGATGACAAGGTGATTCTTTATACGCACCACTCAGAACACTGTAGCATTTAAACTTTTCTTTAAATCCAAGTCAAGTTAATTCGGGAGTACGACAAGGCTGTATTCTCTCACCAACATTATTTCTTTTGGTTTTGGATCATATGATGAAGAGAGTAGTGAGGGGACAGCAGAGAGGTGTGCAATGGGGGATGCGGGATATGCTAGAAGATCTAGATTTCGCAGATGACATCTACTTAATGGCACAGCGATATCAAGACATCGAAGAGAAACTGGCCAGGTTACAGAGAGAAGGAGAAGCTGCAGGCCTCAAGATAAATGTTCGCAAAATTAAAGAAATGCAAATAAACTCGACCACCGCCACTAGGCTGACTATTAACGGAGAGGAGGTCCAATCTTTCCTCTACCTCGGAAGTATAGTCATGACTACAAGAGGTGCCGAGGAGGATGTCCACAGTCGCATTCACAAAGCAAATGGTGCATTTGTCCAGCTGTACCCCATTTGGAGAAACAGGAACATTTCAAGGAAAACAAAACTCCGGCTTTTCAATAGCAACGTGAAGGCAGTTCTGATGTATGGTTGTGAAACTTGGAAAGTGACTAACCCCATCAAAAACCAGCTCCAAGTTTTTATTAACAATTGTCTCCAGCATATTTTAAACGTAAGATGGCCAAATATAATGGCAAATCAATATCTTTGGAGTGAGACAAATCAGCAACCAATCAACATACAAATCAAGGAAAGAAAATGGAAATGTATTGGGCATATGTTAAGAAAATCTGATTAAGCTATTGAAAAGGTAGCGTTGAACTGGAACCCTCAAGAAGTTCGGAAATGCGGTTGTCCCAAACACACCTGGAAAAGAAAGATCCAGAGAGAAGCTGCAGAGGGTGGGAAAACCTGTAGTGAAGTAAAGAGACTTGCTAGAAATCACATCAGGTGGAGAAACTTTGTTTCGGCCCTATGTTCCAGAGGGAACGACAGGAACTTAGTCAAGTAAGTAAGTCAAGTCAAGCAGTTATATCGCAGTTGGTGAAATAGGCTGGTTTCGTTATGTTGCATCTACAGTCATTTTTGTCACACACATTATAATGATAGAAAAAAGTCTCAAACTGTATCATACATTGTGTGGCCAGTCATTGTTGGTTTGCTGTCTGCATGCAGAATCACAGTAGTTGCGGGCATCAGCTACAGAATAATGACGACATTGTTGTTGTTAACCTTGTGGCAGTCAGTTTCAGTTATAGCTTGGCAGAACACTGCTTACAACAACAACTTTCACCCAATGCCATACCTGTTGACTGGCCAAGCAGGGCTAGCTGCTCGCGAACAGTCAGCACGAGAGGTCTGGGAAAACAGCAGCTGTGGCAGCATTATCAGACTGACAGCTGCACCTGTTCTCAGTAGCAGCTGAGCGAATTCTTGAGCACAGCAGAGTAGGCTACCGACTCTCGAGGCTGTTGTGTAATAGGGCTTAGAGGAGGGGGAATGTAGTCTATGTTCCAACAGTCACACAATACTGTACATCCAATGGCACTTGACAGTAGGTGGAGAGCACATTATGAGTGTGTTTTCAAGGGGTGAACTCAATTTTTTTTAATGTACAGCAGTTTCCTATCCTCATGCATGCAAAAATTAAAATCAAAGGAGAAAGTAAATATAATTTTAGACTTGTAAAAAAGTCCTAGTGAACCTAAAGTGTGCATCACAAAGTATTTCATAATCTCGTGTTGTAGCTTAACTAACATACTGGCTAATGAATTGCAGATAAGATCTAGTGCTTCAAAAAGCCAGGCATATGACAACTTGATTTATGAATGCAATATTGCTTCAACAAAAATGCAATTGATTCATTCTTTGACCTCAATAACTTTACATCTACATACATACGCTACAATCCACCTAAAGGTGCATGGCGGAGGGTATTCAGTACCACTATTAGTTACTTGCTTTCCTGTTCCACTCCCATATAGAATGAGGTAAAAAGAAATACTTGTATGTATCAATATGAGCCACAATCTCTCTGATCTTATCCTTGTGGTCTTTACGCGAAATGTAGGTTAGCTACAGTAGAATCGTTCTGTAGTATGCCTCAAATTCCAGCCCTCTAAATTTCTTCAACAGTGCTTCTCAAAAAGAACATTGCCTTCTCTCCAATGACTCTTAGTTGAGTGACACTTTCGCATTGATTGAATCTACCAGTTACAAACCTAGCCACTGCCTCTGAACTGCCTCTATGTCCTCCTTTAAACAAACCAATCTGGTAGAGATCCCAAACATTTGGGCAATACTCAAGATAGGGTCATACAAGCATTTTATATGAAGTCTCCTTTACAGATGAACCACACCTTTCCAAAAGCTCCCAATAAAGTGAAGTTGACTATTTGCCTTCCCCATGACTGTCCTTACATGCTCATATCATTTCATACTGCTGTGCAGTGTTATGCCTAGGCATTTAATTTACACAACTCTGTCATGCAGCTCACTACTAATGCTGTATTCGAACATTACGGGATTGTTTCTCCTAGTCATCTGCATCATCTTTCATTTTCCTACATTTAGCGCTAGTTGCTGTTCCTCACACCACCTATAAATTTGGTCTAAGTCATTCTGCATCCTACTACCCTCTTGAACACCACAGCATCATCAGGAAACAGATGCAGATTGCAACTCACTCTGTTCTTCAGATCATATATATATATATATAATACGAGGCCTGGTTTTTTAAAAGTAAGATCTGTTTTGATGTAGACATGTAGATCGTACGCATACTGCAACAAACACATGTGTCATGTACAAGCATGCCTCATGAACAACTGTGCTCAGTTTCGGCTAAGTAGCTTACCTGTACGGTTTTGTTCTTTCAAAATGTTTAAGACTATCAACTCGCCCACCATGTGTGAGGTTCATTCAGTTATATGGTTTTTATCAGCAAGGAACCTGTCTGCTGCAGAAATTCATCAACAGATTTGCACAGTGTACAGTGATACTGTTATAAGTGGGGGAATGCAAAGATGGCCATGACAACATCCACAATGAGGAGTGCACCAGTCGCCCTTCTTCGATTACAGATGATTTGGTGGCTTCAGTTGAAGCAAGTATTTGTGAGAACAGGTGCTTACAATAACAGGTCTCTCAACCATTACACTGCTGATGACACTGTGAAAATGGCAGTGAACTCTTTGTTAATGGAGCAGGCAGCAAGTTTTTATGAAGAGGGTATTTTAAAATTTGTTGAGAGGTATGATGAGTGTTTGAACAAACTTGGAACTATGTGAAAAAATAGAGTAATGTATGTACTTTCTGAAAATAAACTTACTTTTTGGAAATAACCTTTTGTTGTGTACTTCTGTTCAAATGGACTTTACTTAAAAAACACGCATCCTATATTATAGGAGCAGGAAAGTGTGTAATATGTTTCTGACAGAAATGTTCCAGCTTACCGGGTTGGAGCTGACGGAGGAGCTGTAAGTGAGACTGCTCGATGAAGTGAGGGACGCCCCCAGCGGGCGGCTGTAACCGGCCGGCATGACCGGAGCCTCCATCGTGCGCCGTACCTCCCCCGAAGCCTGTCGTCCACTGCTCGGCGGTTCGGCAGGAATGTCGCTCGCTACTGCTCCGGCACTGGCGAGATCCGGCAGAGGCGGGCTGCTGCGTGGGGAGGTGCCCTCCGGGGTGAAGCTGAAAGCGCCGAGAGGCGCAGGTGGCGGGGAGGCCGGGGGGGTCAGCGCCGGGGCTGGCGGCGCCTCGAGGCGAGCTGGAAGGGGCGGGCGAAAGCCGTCAGAGTCATCCCGGTGCTGAGCCTCACCAGAGGGTCTGCCTCTGCTTGGTAAAGACTGAGGGTGTTCTAACTGATGAATATGTAACAGCTGCCTGGCAAATATTTCCAGAATTATACCTGCCTATTGATTTCTTCAGTTCAGTTTTCATATTTCCATTTATATGTCTCATGTTCTGGTTGCCAAAAGCAACAGGGTGTTAATGTCAAATCATGTTTCTGAGAAAATGAGCTTCACATTTTTTTTTATCAGATTTAAAATTCAGTGTTCATTTGCTACATTATTTACAACAACCATAATATTTAGTTTATAAAAAATTTTTGATGGTTTAAGATACCAAAAACACAAACAAAAACAAAATTCAAGCTTTCACAACCGTTTGTTGCTTCATCAGGAAAAGAAGAAGGAAGGAGGGGGAATAGTGAATAGTTTCTCATTTTTATACATACTTTTATATCTATATTCATACCTATTTTTTTATTCTTATACATAATTTTCCTATTAGGAAAGTTTCCCCCTATAATATTCATAATATGTAGTGTCTATTAATGAAACAATAAATTATATATCAGTGATTAAAATTCATATTGTAATAATATTGAATAATCTTTTTAGCAATACTGAAGATAGCATGTACACACATCACTTACACAGGCACATAAATAATTTATTTTTTTCAGTGGGCGGTGGGGGGGGATGAGGTAGATGTCAAACTTTCTTCTGGGGCAGAGATTCAGCTTTTAAGTACTTCATTTAAATCAGTATCCAAAAAATCAACAGCAGAATTTTCAAGCAATTTCATCACTAAAAATTTGCAACACTTGCATTGTGAGGGGGGGGGGGGACGACAGATAGATTAAAAAATAAATAAATAAACATATATACAGAGATCCGGCAGAGGAGGGGTTCACCTCCCCCAATCCCCAGTAATCTGCACATAATAGTTTATTATATAGGAAAAAATTCCTAACAGGAAACATATATGTAAAAAAAAAAAAAAAAAAAAAAAAAAAAAAAAAAAAAAAAGGATGAAGTCTACTTACTAGCTGAAGCAGCACAGGCAGTTATAGTAACAAATAAACACACACACAAACGCTAGCTTTCGCAGCGTAGCTGCTTCGGCAGGCAGAAGGGAAGGAGAGGGAAAAGGAAATGATGAGGGTTTTAAGGTAGTGGGTAAGGAGTCATTCCAATCCCGGGACAGGAAAGACTTACCTTGGGGGAAAAAAGGAGGGTAAACAAATACACACCCACCCACACATTCACACAGATGCAAGTACACCTAGGCAGACATAATGCAGAAAGCAAAGAAGTTAAGCAACTTGCTTTCTACAGTATGTCTGCCTAGGTGTACTTGCGTCTGTGTGAATGTGTGGGTGTGTGTGTATTTGTTTACCCTCCTTTTTTTCCCCCAAGGTAAGTCTTTCCTGTCCCGGGATTGGAATGACTCCTTACCCACTACCTTAAAACCCTCATCATTTCCTTTTCCCTCTCCTTCCCTTCTGCCTGACGAAGCAGCTACGCTGCGAAAGCTAGCGTTTGTGTGTGTGTGTGTGTATGTGTGTGTGTGTGTGTGTTTTTATTTGTTGCTATCACTGCCTGTGCTCCTTCACCTGGTAAGTAGACTTCATCTATTTCTTTGCACATAATAGTTTAATATACTGAATGAAGCACAACAATGTATTTCATATTTTGTCCTATTTACACTGAATATATTAATGTGTACACACACACACACACACACACACACACACAGACACACACTTTTATTGATTATATGTATTATGGTGTGGATAAGTCAAATGAATAAACCATGTTACACATGTAAACAGTAGACTATTACCACATAAACACAAACAAATTCACCTAGTATGTTATATTACAGGAAGTTTCTGTTCCAAGGCCCATGTAACATCATCAGAATGCACCACACAGTGTACTTCTCCCCCCTTTTGGTACTAAACTCCTATAATGGTTTGGAAATAAGAGATTTTAGGCTTGTGCTTAAGATTTCATACATCTGACATATAACTTGTAGATTCCATGACAGAAGCACCAAGCATCACAGTTACACCCAGATCTTATAGCCCAATAAGCAGGCTATGACAGAGCAATGTACTGATTCTGGTCACATTGTGTTGTATGAAAATGTTCAAATTTTAGTGTTGTATTCATCTTTTTGAAACTTGGTGGTGCAAGAAATTTATTTGGTAATGAATTTAATTTTTAGAAATTGTAGTTTCATTTGGGCAAGTCATGGAACCCAGCACTTTCTGTAAAAACCTTGCAAATATGTTGCCACAGTGCAGATCAGAGCAAGACATTTATGCCCGAGTTTGGATCAGCATCACAGCCACAGATCAGTTTGTGTATATGTGTAATAAGAGAAGGTCCAGGTATGAAAGTCAATAATATAATTAGTATAAGTTGGAACTCACCACACAAATGATCACTGAACTGCAGAACACTTTAGGTAAGATACCTGTATGGTGCAAAAATTGGCAACTGGCCCGAATAATGAAAAGTGTGGAGTCGGCCACATGTATACTACAAGGAATCTGTTAAACTTAGTCTGCAAGATGATTGAATTAAACCTGAAGGCCATAAATTCAATTAGATACCTAGGCATTACATATAGAACAGACTTCAGTTGGAAAGAAAACATAGATAATATTACGTGGAAAGCAAACTGAAAACTGCATTTTATTGGCAGAATACTTAGAAGATGCAACAGAACAACTAAACAGAATTCTTATACTATACTTGTCATCATCTTTCAGAGTACTGCTGTGTGATGTGGGATTCTTATGAGGTGGGATCGACAGAGGTCATCCAAAGAGTACAAAGAAGGGCATCTTGTTTGTAATATCCTGATACAAGAAAGAAGAATTAGGGGTAAGAATCATTACAACAATGCCTCACCACACAATCAACATCTGTGACATATCAATACTACATCAGTCTCTGAAAAATGTATTTATTTGATGTCTTCTCACATAGTTTAACTGGTGAGATCCATCCCTTCACCTCCCTTTGCTACTTATAAGATGGGAACAATATACTGATTGTTCAATAACTTTAAACATTTTGAAAGTACCAACACACATAATTATTGTGACACATAATTACACCCTATTTTTCTGTGCACTAGTTAATTGCAGTTTATGTCATTTGTTTCTTATTGTGAACAGTCAAAAACCTGACAGGAGAGTAAACCAATACTCACCAGAATTAAAATCTTAAATTACATACCAGAAAATGAAATCGGCTTATTCACTATTTAGTTCAATGAGCTTATAACATTGCCCTTGCTTCGTATGATGCCATAATTGTTAAAAGTAGATTCCGTGATTATATTTTTTGGACAAAGAATTGATGGTACCAAATGTTTGAACTTGAAATAAGTTAAAGTACAGCACAAAATGAACCTTAAAGCAAATAAACTGTGGATTGGATATTAAAGTTGGGCACCATACAAGCAACAGCACGTTATAAAACTTACGGGAAGCATCTGGCTGGATCCTGCACTTCGTATTGTAGAAGCTGGAAATGATAACTTTTATGTCTTATTTAATAAGTGAATGTTCGAGATACTTTCCGTAGGAGATCAATGTTCAGACTGTTCACTTCACTTTTCATTGTTGTGTGACTGTGGGTGGAACATGAAGTTACTGGTAATGATAAAATAATTAAAAAAAAAAAAAATGATCGGACTTCATGAAATTACATAAAGAAATGACTGCAGGTTCTAAATTCAAGCAAAGTATTGTATAAGGATGATTGATTCATTGCAATTTTGCAATGGCGAAGCGATTGTAATGGCGTCTGAACATTAAACTATTACGGAGGCGAAGGAGCTGAAAACAATAGAAAATAAGTATTTGACGTGGAGGGATTCATTTAGATAAAAGCCAAAGAGAGGGATGATTTTAAATTTAAGTAATATATTTTTATAATAACTTGCATCACTTATATTAAATGGATACATGAATGGAAGACGTCCATACAGAACGAACATAGACAAGAGAGTGAGTAAAACTACTATCTCGGTTCCGTCTTCTCGCTTGTTTGGGAGTAAAAAATGATTTACAAAATTAAATTAGTTGCATTGCGAGTCAGAGGGAACTGGAGGCGATAAGCATCACTGATCAAAGATATACAAAAAAAAAAAAAATTAAGTGTATTGTTACAAGCTCTATTCTTGAAGTCAGTTTAATGTCTAAATCACTTCATAATTATGTAAATTATATCTATATTCAGACTAAGCAATTTCACACATTATTATGTAAAGCTCATCAATGGAAACTTTTTTCAGCAATATTTACTTCAACACAAACACCTGTATTGTCTTATCTGTTTAAATAATAAAAAAAATAAAAAATAAATAAAATAATAAAGAATCCTTAAAATATTGAGTGCCATGTACAGACACCATTTATTAAACTGACTTTTTCCACATCATTGTGAAATGCCATATTTATGATCTATGGAACAAGTGTTAATCTAATTGAAACTAATCTCTAAAACTAATCTATCAAATGTACTACTGTTACAATTTGTTGTGTTAATTGTGAAATTATGTATAATATTACAAAAAGTCAAAGACTGTACACTCAATTTTTGAAATCTTATAAAAGCAAATGAGCAGAGCACTCAAAAACCAGTTGGTCAGTAGAGGCAGAGGCAGTTGTGGTAGGTCAGTCAGTCAAGCAGTTGTGTGTCTGTTGTATAATGACAACTGATATGTTATGAATACTGGACAAAGGGCTTAGCATGTATGTCAAGTATTCACCATATTTTTGCAGAAGCCATGATCTTTATAAAATAAATATTAACTCCTCAATGACATCTGTTTTGTGAAGAAGTTATTATTAATTTGGCAGAAACATGAACATCTGTTAGGAGGATCATATTTCCTGGGAAAATGAGACCACCATGCTACTTCAAGAGCAAAGATAAGTCTTATCTCTTTATTATTTTTGATTTATGCATTCCACTTTCTAATGATTTAAAGTGTTAAGACCAAATATTTAATTACAAGATAGGACATTAGAGCTCAAGGATACCATCAAACAGTAGGTGCAGTTGGAATGCTACACAATGAAAGGTGTGAAATGGCAGAGAAGAGCACTAAGTGCAGAACCAGGCATGTACTTACATCTCCACTTGTACATGGTGACACGATCCCTCGCATGCTCCGGGCTGGGTGGTGGCGTGGGAACTCTTCCACTCTCGCCCCTCCGCGGCGGCGGGGACCTCTCGGGGGTGACCGCGTGGCGTGTTGACCCCGTCCGGCCGCACTCTGGGGATGACACAGGGGTGGGGGTAGGAGTAGGGACGTGGCGAAGGGGGAGGGGGAGGTTGACGGTGGTCACCGAGCCCGTGCGCCTGCTGCGGATCCTCACAGTGCCGAACCGACCGGGTGACGGCGGGGAGTGCGCGGGTGACGACGGAGAACGTGCAGGAGAGGGAGCGGCGGGCTCCGAGCTGAGTGGTGGCGCTTCCTAAATGTGATATAAAGTTGTATAGGAGGCAGGTGACCATAGTTATATTAATCAGTGGTACTGCAAGGAAGCTGAATAGGCTGCAGTATTGAAGGTCACACATTAGGCAAAGCATGGCTTTAATTATGATGCATTTAGGATTGTGCCCACCATTAGATACACATCTGTTCACAAGTGACAGCTACACAGTGCTATGTGCAAGGATAAGTTCTTCAGCCTTGAGCATACATACATTTTGTTTTTTATTCACCCAAACATGCTTTAGAGATGTGCATTTTCAACTTTTCAAGGCATATAGTCCATTAAATTTTGGGAATGCAGCCACACAAAATCCACTTCTTCTACTGATATTTCAGCCAAGGTCTTCTGTAGATGCGCGGATGACACGTTTGTAGTACGGCTTTGTGGGAAGGATGAGTTACGTTGATTCCTTGACCATCTCAACTCCATCCAAGCTAATATCAAATTTACTATGGAAATGGAGAAAGATGGCTGCCTCCCTTTTTTTGGATGTACTCATTTGTCAAAAAGCTGATGGCACATTAGGACATGCAGTATATTGAAAACCAACCCAAACAAATCTGTATTTACATGCCAGTAGCTGCCACCACCCTTCACCAACTCTAGGAGTCCTTAAGACATTGGTGCACAGAGCACTTTGTATATGAGAACTTGCAGGAAGAGCTCACACACCTGAAGAGCATTTTCAAATTGAATGGATATTCACAGCAACAGATTCACAGAGTGTTCAACGTGAATCCCAGAATGCAAGCACGTGACATGGAAGAAGAAATTAGACTGGCCTACAACTTAATAAACAGAGATAGAGGTTTTAATTTAGACAAAACTTCGAATCCTGTTTTTGGAGTACTGAAATTGCAACGAGGACGTCAGGGTGTTGCCGCCGCCAAGCATATATCGATAAGTGAACACTGGATTGCTCCCCCCATGGGGGGCACACATGTATGAGTATTTCAATATGCACTAAACCAGCATCTGTGACGCATACACACATTGCTATCACAATAAGGCTTATAAGGCTGCACCCGGCACCTTGTCGACAGTCTTTGACTCACTCTGAAGATGGCCGGACAATATGCGGCCAAAATATCAGTGGAAGAAGTGGATTTTGCATGGCTGCGTTCCTGAAATTTAATTGACTGTGTTTTAGAGATGATTCTCCATCATCACATGGATTATCTTTATTATCTACTAGCTTATATGCCCATGCTTCGCAATGGTTGTTAAAGAGGGACCTCTGTATATCATGGTTTTTTAAGGTACTGGACCTAGGTCAGCAAAAACAGAATTCTTGTTAGATCGCTCTGTCAAATAAACTCAGTTCTCCTAGCCAAGATGTCAAATTTAAGTAGAAGTCATTGTCAAAAATTATGAATGTTCATAAAGTTTATCATACAAAAAGTGAAATTAATTTAAGTCTGCACTCCGGAATGATGTAAATTCATTGTTACTTTGTGTTCATAAAGTTAAGACTGAGGTGTGTAATTGTCTGTCTGGCATAAACTTCTGAAAACACTTCTATTGTTGAAATGAGAAATAGTAATAACAGTGCCATGTACTGGTTCTATGGTGTAGTACTAAACTGTTATCTCTCACAGTAATTGAATGCTGAAGTATTAGAATGTTGCAGTGTTGCAATGTAGTTATTTTGTATGCAGTGCTCCATATTATTGAAAAGTTGACAAATACTGTAAGTCTGCTAATTCAATCAACAGAGCAGTTCATGTCTGTTTAAATAAGACGTAATGGTGGTGTCAATATGCAATAAAATAAGTCTGGGTAATCGTTGAAGGAAAGGCATCAGCTGGTCGTCTGTATAGAACTTTCCATTAAATATAGTAGTATTTCCAGTTACTTGTCTTGGCTGTGTTAGCAGCATCGGCTAGTCTTTCAGCTAATACATGTCCTCACATACTGCAGTGATTACTTCATAAAGCACAATGTTGAAATCGATCTTGTGTAATAGAACTGTATATTCCGAAGTCGGATAATAACTATAAGTACAATTGTCTCTGCAATTAATATAGCCTGCACCAAAAGTAAGTAATTAAAAATTTTAATCACAATATTGTAATGGTGCACCTCGGTTGCACAGTGGTAGAGTGCCAGACTACAAATCCAAAGGTTGCGGGTTCGATCCCCGCCAGGTCCTACGATTTTTATCTGTCACTTTCCACTTCTTTCACCTCTGGCAGTATTGCTCATGTGAAAAATACCAAGTAGCACCGTGGTTCGGAACCCACGTTAAACTGTAGGTCCCCCTATAACTGGCTGGGTAAGTCAGTTCGAAGGTCGGAGGAAGGCAACAGCATACCACCTCCAAACAGGACCATGTCTAGTAAAGCACTGTGGTGTTCAAACCAATCTTCGGATTGTTGACTGCTTTACCTTTTATATTGTACTGAACAATTATGAAAGCAGGGAGGTTTCTGATGAGTTTGTCACTCATGTGTGTATATTATCTCTAGTGGCAGGCACAGAGCAGAAATATATCTGGAGTGAGCATTCAGATGCGCAGAACAGATTTTCCGTCCTCAACATTAAGGTGGAAATATCACTTGATATTGGGGAAAATCTAGTAATCGATGACTTCATCTTCATCCTTTTTTGTTCGGTTAAGATGGATGACTATGTGTAAATGGCCCTTTTAGTGATGCTTACTTAACTTTCTTGTTGCTTCTGTCACACATTTATTTAGATATTATTTCATGTTACCTGGTTGCTCGGTGAAAGGGAGATGGGACTTCTTTGCAGCTAATGCGGTACAAACCAATAGTAAGAGCAAATAAATGTGTGGAAAGATTGGATTTGTCTCAATATCACTTGGTAATTCCAGCTTAATGTTGAGAAGATGCATAGAAGCCAATGCTCACTCCATAGATATTTCTACTCTATATGTAATTTAGTGGTTATACCCATCAAAAGATGTACTTCTTTTCTTTCCACAACATTGAAAAGCATAAGGGATAGAGCTGGGAAGAATTTTTTTTTTTTTTTTTTTTTTTTTTTTTTTTGTGTCCTACCTGGCTAAACTTTACTTGCAGTGGCAGCAGTTTAGTTTGCTATCATTGGCAAAAAACTATTTGCTTTAACAGGATGATTAATTTACTGACCAGAACAGCATAAATTATTTATTTCATCATGAACATAAAGAATTATACCCTTTATTCTATGTGACTGATATTTGAAAAAGCATTCAATGGCCATTGCCAACACCAGCGCACAACGCCGACACCGTAAGTAAAATTGTACCCCTTCTTATAGTGTGTTACACCATAGTTATGAGAATGAAAAGATGCAGAAATGCCATTATTAGTTTTTTGGTGTACTATATAACTAACGATGCCTCACTTTGTCCTTTCCTGTACTATGGCCTTTTTGAGGCATTTCTAAACATAACACATCAAAATGTAATGAGGATACACCGAAATCAGAAAGGGACCTACATAAATTCTTATGTAAATTAGGACATTCATAGATGCAAAGAAATGTCATTATGTTTTAAATTCAAATGATACCTGCAGAAAGAAGCACTTTTTTTTCTTTCTTTGGCATTGCAAAGCATGCGGGTTACAGCTAGTAAAAAAATTACTTTTGTGACGTACCTGAGTTAAATTTTACTTACAGTGGCAGCAGTTTAGTATGTTAACGTTGGCAACAATATATTCACTTTAGGGGGATCATTAATTTATTGATCAGAGCAATATTAATTATTTATTTCATTATCAACACTAACAATTATTCCCCTCTTTGTACGTGACAGATTTTACAAAAAGGATTCAATGACCATTGCCAACATCAATACACTACACCACTGCCGTAAGGAAAATCATGGCCCTTGTTTCAGTGTATTAGACCTTAGTTATGAGAATAAACAATGCAGCATCACCATCCATTAGTTATTTGGTATACAGTAACAATGGCCCTATCGAATCTTTGCTATACTATGCTGCAATTCAAGCATCACATACATCAGAAACTACAAATTAAAATACCTTTTCTTCCCCTGATTTGATTTTGATTAAATGAAGCTTATCTGTTGCACCAAGGTACTCTCACTTTACGTATGAAATCTTATGAAAGTATGTGTAGTACTCTTGGAGATTTACTGTACTACACCATACTTATAAGCATAGTATAAACAAAAACTTCAAATTATGATATCTTTCCTTCCCCTGATCTGATTTTGATTAAACTAAGCCTATGTTACTCTCCAAACTATTCTCAATTTACCTGTGGAAACCCATGAAAGTTGGTGTAGTACTTTTGGAGATTACCTTCAACAAATAGACATACACGATGGCTTTTAAGCAAATGATTAAATTATGATATCTTTATTTTCTGTGATCCGATTTTAATTATTGAAGCCATTGTGTAACCACACAATGTTCTCAAGTTAGGTGTGAAAACCCCATGAAAATTCGTCAAGTAGTTTTGGAGATATTCGTGTTCAAAGAGACAGACAGACATAATGGTCATAGATAAAAAAATTGAAATTATGATATTATTTTTTTCTGTGATCCAACTTTTATGAAACAAAGTATATATATTGCCCAATAACGCTCAAGTTACCTGTGAAAACCTCGTGCAAATTCGTGAAGTAGTGTTGGAGATAAGAGGTTTTTAATAGTTGAAAAAACACGACGGTTACTGAAAATATTTAAAATTATGATATCTTTTTTTCTGTGATCCGATTTTAACAAAATTATGCCTACATGTTGACCCAAACTTTTTCAATGTTTCCTGTAAAAACTGCATGAAGATTTGTCCAGTAGTTTTAAAGATTGAAGGGAACAGCGACAGGCCTACATTTACAGATTTATGATTAGTACAGATTAAGACTTAGAAGACTGGGTGTCTTTCAACCAGCATTTTATTCTGAATGTTGTTCAGTAGATTATACACCAGGGATGGCCGAACACTGCATGCTGTGCAGAGGTGGCAAAATGCTGCACAGGTGCGCACAGAGGGCGGAGAGCAACAGCGACATCTGTCGTTAAACACGAGTACATAATGAGCAGTGACAGCTCCACTTTCTGGTTTATGTGGTACAAGTAAGAGCACAACACACCTAGTCTCATTTACCCCTGGTGACCCCTGTGGGTAGAAACGTGCGCTACACGAAAGGAGACGGCAGCGGAGTCCGTGCCGTGACCCGGAAGTTGCACATATTCAGCAGCACTGCACGCGTACAGATCTTCTGGCTGGCCCAGTTGTACACCATAGGAAATACATTGCTATATTTTATTTCAGTGCACCTCGGTTTCACAGTGGTAGAGTGCCAGGCTACAAAGCCAAAGGTCACGGGTTCGATCCCCTCCAGGTCCTACGATTTTTATCTGTCACTTTCCACTTCTTTCACCTCTGGCAGTATTGCTCATGTGAAAAATACCGAGTAGCACCGTGGTTCGTAACCCACATTAAACTGTAGGTCCCCCTACAACTGGCTGGGTAATTCAGCTCAAAGGTCGGAGGAAGGCAACGGCATACAACCTCCAAACAGGACCGTGCCTAGTAAAGCACTGTGGTGTTCAAACCAATCTTCGGATTGTTGACTGCTTTACCTTTTTTTATTTTATTTGAAAAATAAGTCTTTTCCCAGCAGAATATCCTCCAAAGAGAAAAATTTTATATTATAGTGGAAATGTGTGGCTTTCACACCTAAAACAATAAACATTGCTGTCAAAATTAGAGATTTCATCCTCAAGTTCTGTACCACTATTGTTCAATACTAACTCTATTTCTTCAGTCTGTAAAGGAATGATGACAGTCATACATAATGATTACCGTCAAAAACAACAATCACACAAAAGCTGTGCACTGTGAAGACACTTGAAATAGGCATGCGTGAGCACAGGAAAGCAAGTGACTCTCAATATTTTTTATTCATGCCTCAAACAGTAACAGCTATTGCCATATATAGTTTCTTCTAGGTGCTACCATAATGAGAGGGTACTATTATACTGACAAAAGATGTAAGTCACGAACTGCAAGTTATTAACAGAACAGAAAATTAGCCAACATAGATACTATGTCACTCTTATTTTCAATGTAGTCCAACCAGAGCAGAAGCTACATATTTGTCTCAACGAAGTATTAAATGAGATATAAAGAATTTTTTGAGGTACATGTTTGTGTGAACACAAAATAACTGTGTTTGCTCAAGGCACGCCACGGCAGAGTTGCCGAGTGCTCTAAGGTGCCTTGTTGCAGAGTGTGCAGTTGCTCTCCATCAAAGGTTTGAATACTTCCTCAGGTGTGGGTATGTGTGTTGTCCTTAGGCTAAGTTAGTTTAAGTAGTTTGTAAGCCTAGTTACTAATAACTGCAGTAATTAAGTCATGTACATTTACAAACATTTGCTCAAGGCAGAAGCACTTATTCTACCATATGTTAGTTAACAAACATGAGAAAGAGGACTTTCAACCACAAAATGATCATCTCAGTGCCATGCCAGGCATTTACAAGCAAGCTCTACAACAAATTCTGAAGAAAAACTACATCAGACTATACTGATATAAAATTCAACAAAATCTGCCTCTCTCATAAAGCAACACCAAATTGTAGCAGAGATATGGACTTCCTGGCAGATAAAACTGTATGCCAGACCAGGATTCGAACCCGGGACCTTTGCCTTTCATGGGCAAGCACTCTACCTGGTACATCTAATAACGTACCTCGCAGCTTCAGCAGTACCTCACCCAATACCTTCCAAAAGTGCTTGCTCACAAAATGCAAAGGTCCCAGACTTGAATACCATTTCTGGCTCACAGTTTTAATCTGTCAGAAAGTTTCATATCAGTGGAAAATCCACTGCAGAGTGAATATATCATTCTGGAAATATTCCAAGGGCTGTGGCTAAGCAATGTCTCCACAATATCCTCTATTCTGGGAGTGTCAGTCTTGAAAGGTTTACAGGAGATATTCTGTGGAGTTTGGAAGGTATGAGGTGAAATACTGGCAGAAGTAAAGCTGCAACAACATACTGTGAATCGTGCTGGGACAGCTCAGTTGGTGGAATGCCTGCCTGCGAAAGGTAAAGGTCCTAGGTTCAAATCCCGGGTACTGCACACCATTTTAATCTGCCAGGAAGTATCTTTAGATTTTTGCTGTATAGATACTGTATGACACTGTAGTATGCCAATGTAAGTTCAACAAATATCTAGTTACTGAACATCTGTAACATGTCTACAATCATGTCTGGCACTCATTACAAGATGCATATCTGATGATGGATTTAAAACACATCAGGAATAATAAGAGTCAAGCTGTACCTTATGTACACCAGTCAATGTTGTGACAGTCAGCTCCCTTGCAGTACTACTGATTAATTATACTATGGAGCCACACCCGACAACACAGGTCTGATATGTCTCTGAGGGAGAAAAACTGCTTTTGGCCACACTATTTTTGAACAAGAACTTTTACTTTGTTGGACTTAGCTCATGATCCAGTCATAGTATGAGTACTCCTTGAGGTTTCTACATCTCTGTTCTATAACAACAACCACACTATATTATACTACACAATATCTTGTAACAACAAAGGAAGGTCCAGTAAGGAATGTTAATAATAATATGTAGATAGGAAACAACTCACCGTAAAGACGAACATTGAAGTGCTGACAGACACAAATAAAAGACACACAAACACACAGACAATTCTAAATTTTTGGCCACAGCCTTCCACAGAAAGAGAATACTCATCCACACAATCACTCAGCCACACTCATCTTTAAAAAATACAGTAGAGGAAGCACACAGTAGGGAAAGGGGCATGAATTTGAAGGAAATGTAAGACGTAAGGGGGAGGAGGACTTTGGGGGATGGAATGTAGGATGTTAGGTTATCTGTTCAGAAAAGCTGGTGGAGTAGGGGAGGACCCATATGGCTCGGGTGGTGAAGCAGTTGTTAAAGTCCAAGGTGTTGTGCTCCGCTGCATGCTGCGCCACAGGATAGAGAGCTGGTTAGTAGTCATTCCACTGTAGAATGCAGAGCAGTGATTGCAGCAGAGTTGGTATATCACATGGCTGCTTTCACAGGTGGCCTGGCCGCTGATGGGGTAGGTCAAGCTTGTGACGGGACTGGAATAGGAAGTGCTGGGTGGGTGGATCAGGCAGGTTTTGCATTGGGGACTTCCACAGAGATATGATCCCTGTGGTAAGGGGTTGGAATTAGGTTCTCCATCAGGATGAATGGCCACCATCAAACTGTGGCCAATAGCAATATGGACTCTCCTATAGCGCAGCATGCAGTGGAGCACAACATCTTGGACTTTAACAGCTGCTTTCCCACCTGAGCCATCTGGATCCTCACCTCCTCCACCAGCTTATCTGAACTGCAGAGATGGGAGTTATCCCTACAGCACATCCTATGGTCCCACAACCACCCTGGCCTCAACCTCAGATAACCTGACATCCTACATTCCATGCCCCACAGTCCCCCCTAACATCCTACATTTACTTCCGATTCATGCCCCTTTCCGTACTGTGTGCTTCCTGACATGTCTGGCTGAGTGTGCTTGAGTGATTGTGTGTATGAGTGTTCTCTTTCTGAGGAATGTCACAGCCAAAAATTTAGAATTGTGTGTGTGTGTGTGTGTGTCTTTTATTTGTCTCTATCGGTAGCACAATATTCATCTTTACGGTGAGTTGTTACCTATCTACACATTATTATTAACACAATACCTTGTAGTTTTCAATTAATGATGGAAATTCTCCTCAGAGATGATAAATTATTTTTCAAAAGAGGCAGAATGTCTGTCCAGTACTTATCTCTTTTGCTGTACCGCTGATAGTTACACAAATGAAGAAAAAGAAAAAAAGGGGACAAAAAAGGACAAGCTTTTGGAGCACAGTTCCTTCCTCAGGTGGGAGAGAAGGGAAGAAAAAAGAGGATGGGAATGGAAGGGAAAGGTAATACATGACATAGGTCTTTTCTTCCCTTCTCTCCCACCTGAGGAAGGAACTGTGTTCCAAAAGCTTGTCCTTTTACGTCCCCTTTTTTACTTTTTCTTAATTTGTGTAACTATCGGCAGTACAGCACAAAGGTAAGTACTGGCCAGCCATTCTATCTCTTTTGAAAAATAATTTATCTTGTAGTTTACAAAAACTTCTACACTGATTGCAATATCTATCCATTCTACTTACTTGAAGGGGACATTTTAGTTGTATGTGAAAATGGGCCCTTCGAGACACAGATATTATGAGGTGTGGTGGTTTTCACATCTCAATGAAATAGATTACAGTAGTGTAAGTGCAACCACACTAAAATGGTATCTGTGAAAAATGTGTGATTGCTGAAAAGGAGCAGCAGTCTTTTCAGTAATTGCAGGGTAACAGTCTGGATGATTGACTGATCTGGGCTTGTAACGTCAGCTGATGTGGCAACCCATTTGTCACCATTGAGAGCTGTCTGTGTCCATATTTTCATTTCTATAAAAACTATGATTTGCATCTAAACAACAAAGAAAACACTGAGATCATTCCTGTTAACCCAATATACTTCAGAGATAAAAAAAAGTGTTCATATTTGGCAAAAATCCCTTGACATGGCAATGATTGACACCATTGTACCTTACAAATTTCACACTTTACAATATATCACTATCATTGTGGCATTTAAAAGGTTTGCATTGGCAAGATTCCAAACCCAGGCAAATACAGTGCACCAAAGAATGGACCTTACTTTAGGGTAGTAAATATACTTGGAAAAGTTCAAATTCAATTAGCTTGAGAATTTTTGAGAGTTGTATCAAACTGCTTGACTAGTGGATCTAAAGCTGTGACTTTGAACCGTGAAGTGTGCACAGGGAATTCTGTCAGTAGGGCACTTGCTTGGCAAAGGCACAGGCCCATGGTTTGAATCTCCCAAACAGTTTTAATCTACCAAGACGTTTCATATCAGTGCACACTCCATTGCAGAGTGAAAATTTCATTCTGATTGACTGATATCAGAGTTTTCATTTTCACGTATCATAATTATAAGAAAGTACAAAAAGCTGACAGATGTGTGGCCTTCTTCTTAGGACTGTACTCATCTATTTTGTTATTTCTTTTTTCTTTTTTTTTACCAACTATATAAATTGTGAGTTTTTATCTTGTTCTTCACTACAATAAATCAAAAAATTTAGCTGTGAACATAAGAGAAGTAAACACTAGAGTCTGTCATATTTTCCTCAGCCTGGCTCAGGTTTAACTATTCCAGCAACAAGGAAGCTGCTCCTTATAACAAAGAATGCAATTAACATTTATTCTTCAAGCAAGTAGGAGATCTTTAGTTCAGTGTACAAGTTTTTGTAAACCATATTATGCCATCAACTTCCTTCTATTATAGAGCAAAATAGATAAACCCCTAAAAAATATTCTCACTGTGGTCTAGTTATGGTCCAAAGCTTGAAAATATTCAAAGAAAAACATAAATAAATTAGTAATTCAAATATAGTGTGGCCATTTACAGTTTTCTTCCTTAGTAACATTTCTGAAGGTAAAATAAAGATGTCCGATGAGCCACAGAAAGGAATAAATAACAGAATCTAACACTAAAGCTTTCGGCCATTTAGGCCATGGCCACAGCGGCCGGAGACAGTGGTCGTGTCTGTGTGAATGTGTGTATGTTTGTGTCTCTAACCGGCAAAGGCATAAATGGCCAAAGCTTTAATGTTATATTCTGTTCTTTGTGCCTTTCTGCAGCTCATCAAACATCTCTGTGGTGAGTAAGAAAACCTATCCTTCTCAAAAATATTGTTGAATCCTTCCTGGAATTTCCATTGTTTGAAGGTAAAATAACTCACATCTGGTTGTAAATTCACTGCAAGACCAAAATCGTTGCTGCAAGTTCCATATATACCGTATGAGTTATTTTAATATTACCTGTCTTATAGACTCCAGGTAGTAGTTCTCATGTCAACTGTTATATTTATCAGCACACAATGCACGATAAAACAATATAACACACAACAATATATATCAACATACACACTATCATCATATGTGTGTGTGTGTGTGTGTGTGTGTGTGTGTGTGTGTGTGCGCGCGCTCTTGTTTACCTTTTCTTTTTTCCCCTAAGGTAAATCTTTCCACTCCCAAGATTGGAATGACTCCTCATCCACTCCCCGAAAACCTGCATCCTTCTCTTTCTCCCCTCCTTCCTTCCTCATTTCCTGATGAAGCAGCCAATGGTTGCGAAAGCTTGAATGTGTGTGTGTGTTTTTATTTGTGTCTTTGTGTCTATCAATGAGCCTGTGCTTTGGGTAAGCTAAATGATCTCTATTTTTTATACATAATTATCCCACCAGGAAAGTTACCTTCATGAAGGAAACTTTCCTGGTGGGAAAAATATGTATAAAAAATAAAGAGCATTTAACTTACCCAAAGCACAGGCTCATTGACAGATACAGAAACACAAATAAAAACACCCAGGTACACAAAGATTCAAGCTTTTGCAACCATTGGCTGCTTCATCAGGAAAAGCGGAAGGAAGGAGGAGAAAAAAGGGAAGGATGCAGGTTTTAAGGGAGTGGATGAGGTGTCATTCCAATCCTGGGAGTGGAAGGACTTACCTTAGGGGAAAAAAGGAAAGGTAAACAAGCACACACACACACACACACACACACACACACACACATACACAAACAAACACACCAGGGCAGACATTTGTAGATATTTGCAGTGAGAGCATTGCACTTTACTTCCTTATGCGCAAGGTGCACCCCAGTGAGTTGTGTGAAACTGTACTGAAACAGTTCCATCATATTTTAGTATACTTCTCTGAAGAGCACTGAGAAATGAATGGGTCTGTTATTGATTCATAGCACATTCTGTTATGGGACATTGTAAATATAACAGAGCCACCTGATGGATGAGAAAAGCAAACAAAACCTGCATCATGACTTCCTACTAATCAGGCTCATCCCCCTTGTTTCCTTACAGGAAATAAAGAATGCACTTCACCATATTGCCAAAGTGGATCTGGTTTAGGAGCACTAATTAACATCAATAAAGAAGTACACAGTAATACAAATGTCGTAACTCCGACCTTGGGTTTCCTACCTCAAATTGTTCAGTGGAACATCCATACCCCCTGTTAAATTTTTAATTCTAAACTTCTTAGTGTGTTTAAAAACTATTAAAATGTTGGTACTCACCACCACTGGTGTTGCTTGTCCAGATTTTTCATCCTTCAGTGATTCACTGTCCACTTGGATCTCTGGGACAGAAGCCAATTTCTGATCCTGTGGCCCCTTTTCTCTTGTGTCAACAGACACAGGAGGACTCTCTTGATTGGCTTCCTCTTCCTCCTCTTCAAAGTCGTCTTCGTAGTCGGGTGAGCCACCGTCGGCACTGTCTCCTTTCTCACTTCCATTATACTCTGACTCATTATCTGCTGGCTCCTACACAACACATTACAAATATTAGTCTTTGCATCACTGTAAAGATGTTTCTTAGGTGTCATTCTAACTTGATAAGTGTGAATTTTTCTAAACTCCAATTTAATGTAAAAGTGAATACTATTAATATCTTAGTGGCAGAATTAAGTCATAAACTTTTCAGCCCCCCCCCCAAACACACACACACACACACACACACACACACACACACACACACACACACTTGCATGCACACTTGCATACAGCACATGAAATTAGAGTTGTAGGATAGAGGGGTAGGAACTGTTGACTGTGGAGAAAAAAGAGGGGTTATCAACCTACAGTAACTCCCTTTTTCTCCACCCCAAACTGTTCCTACCCTCTACCTACACCTCTTTCATTTTGTGTGTGGGCATGTTTGTTTTGCTTCCCCCACCACTTCATTCTTAAGCTACATCTTGCTCCACCCACCTAGTACATGCTCCATAAAGCCAAGCTTTATCCCCACCACCAAGATGCATCCTTCCTGTTACCCTTCCCTCTCCCCTTCCCTTTCCTCCTATTCCCACACCGCAGAGCATGATTTGGAGTGTGGCACCTGGAGATGACAACAGTTGTGTGACTGTGAAGAGTGACTGTTCTTTGTTCTGAAGAAGGCCAATGGCTGACGGCTTAAGTGTTGTACACGTGTGTCTTTTCTTTGTGTCTGTCACAGCTCATTGTAAGTCTTTGCAGTAGGTTGTAAAGTGTCCTCATTATACAGGGTGAGTCAAAAGTCCTTAGACACCTTCATATGTTTGAAGAGTGAAGGGAAAATTGAAAAGTGATGATGGGAATAGAGGTTTGATGTGGGGCCCCAACTTTAGGAGTGAATGTTATTCATGGCCGCCATCTTGAAATCCGCCATTTTGGATTCAAGTCATTTCTTTTTTTATGGGAAGGGGGATGTAAGACACATAAAAATAAAAGTTGCTTGAGCTCAGGAATTTAGTGGTGTACTTTGTTTTTGTCTATCTTGTACAGTTTAGAAGTTATTTATGTTCAAAGTTGGGAAATTACCTTCATACCAACTGCTACAACACATTGTCCATCCAATGCAATGTTTCCCAACTTTGAACATTAATAAATTCTAAACTGTACAACATAGACAAAAACAAATTACACCACTAAATTCCTGAGCTCAAGCGAGTGTTATTTGATGCGTCGTACACCCACCTTCCCATTACAAAAAAGAAGTTACTTGAATCCAAAATGGCGGCCATGAATAACATTCACTCCAAAAGCTGCGGCCCACATAAAACCTCTGTTCTCATCACCACTTTTCAATTTTCCTTTTAATCTTCCAACTTATGAAGGTGTCCAAGGTGTTGAACCATGTATGTAGACTTTTTGGGTACCAACATACTCATTTGCCATGCCACAAGGAAGACAAATTTCTGGCACATTCTGTCCTTTCAGGCAGATGCACTCTTTGCAGGCATTCAGCTGTCACCATCCTCAACAGACTGTCAGCACCCTTAGAACTTTGTCTCACAAGTCACAAGGAGGTTCAAATATAGAGGAGACAGTGTTATCTGTGCTGAGCTTGGCTCACTTGAAGCCTGTCCGCCATCTTTGCAAGTCACAGAATGTTATTTCTCCATTAAAACTGTGTGTTAAACTGACCTTCTTACTGTTAATGCATTAAACTGACAGCCAGTGCAAGCATGTTCTTTCAAGCAATATGCTTTCAGGGATAAAATACTCATCACTCGATAATTGAAAGCTAAATCTTTAATGCTAATTTCCTCTCTTTTAACAAAGTGTACATCACGGCAGAACTGCTGGATGATTTATTCACACTGCAGATGACACCAAACATCAGAACTACAATATGAACACTCCTCCAAGGCAGGCTTTACTTTTTTAGCATAACGGCATCTCCCTGTACTCTAATCTCCTACAGAAGTTCTTTGTAAAGTCTGATGCTGACAGCCTGGAATGAAATGGTGGATGCTGTGATTATATTCAAGATAAAGGGACACAACGTTTCACAGAAAGTCTCAAAATCTAAAGACACCAGACTAGCTACACAAAAAGAAAGGCCTTGAAAACTATTCAGCTTTTCTGGTACAAAAGAAAACATTATTTAAAAATACCAAAATTAGTAGAGAGTGAAAGTGACCTTCTGTCCTCCAGACATGTATGCATTAAAGGGTAGTGCTGCCAATAAACTGGTTAGATTGGAAATTTTTTATTATCGGTAACATTTTAAGTACAGTATGACTTCAATTACACGTTTCACAGATGTCCGTCATCAGATTTGTATCTGTTTTGTGATGACAGCCACAAGTATGCAGATACATGGATTTTGAAAATGTTATACACACACATGCAGTCTACACATGTATGCAGCTGGTCTGATTACTGTGCAGGATTATCTTCTATAAAATGCAGGAACTTCAGTGCTTGTGAAGTAGAAATTATACAGGACAAACATGATATGTGAGCAGTAGCCTTAACCCTTAGCTTATGTGTTCACAACTCCCACATCAACGCAAACTTGCGTATGCGACAGGTCGTCTATTTGTTGCATACAAAAGCTTGGGTCAGACCCAGAGATCAGACCTGGAGGTGTGCAAAGACAGGATACTGGCTGAGGGGACCACTTGCTAAATGCTGGAACTGTGTCTACTTGAGTCCTGTCCAGAACTAATTTTCATACATCTCCATCAAATTGTATAGATGCTGCTGAATCATATTCACAACTGTGAAAACATGCCTAGTATTTTTGACAGCTGTAGTGGCCACAATCTCCATTTCATTTAGATGTGTGTGCAAGATTTAAAGACGCTGACTGGTATTAACTGAATGGAAGTCGTTAATTCTTGGGAATACATAGATATTATTAACAAATGGCATTAAAGAAAATAATATTTAGAGGCAAATGTCAGGATACTGATATTATGTACTGGGGTTGACAAGATGTTTACAAACATCTACCATATATTACTCAATCAGTCCACTTCTGCACAAAATACTCTGTTTAAATAACACAATAAGTCATAAGTGAAGAAAACTAATTTTTATTTTGAACTATCACTTATTTAGGATATTGTCTCTAATGGTAAATTACACATGATTTAGTTTTTTAATTAGATCATGAACAAAGGCTTTCTACAAATTTGAACTACTCAGTCTGTGCAATCAGATTGTCAGTTTTTGTTGAATTGTGTGTTAGAAACTGTAATAACTGACTTGCGAGTCTTATTGTGGTTTAGCATCAATTTATTTTCTACAAGTCATGATCTTACTTCTTTAACTGCATTATTTGACAATGGATCAATACTGCAAACTACATCTTTCACAGCCAAGCTGGTGTCATTAGCAAACAGAAATATCTTAGAATTACATGTTATACTATAATGCATATCAAATTTATGATATGAATATTATAGACAAAAAATTACTAGCAGGAAATATATATATATATATATATATATATATATATATATATATATATATATATAAAATAGATGAAGATTACTCACCAGGCAAAGGAGGACAGGTGTAACAGCATCACAAATAAATAAATGAATCACACACACACACACACACACACACACACATACACACACACAAACGCTAGTTTTCGCAGCCTAGCTGCTTCATCAGGCAGAAGGGAAGGAGAGGGAAAAGGAAATGATGAGAGTTTTAAGGAAGGGGGTAAGGAGCCATTCCAATCCCGGGAGACGAAAGACTTACCTTGGGGGAAAAATGGAGGGTAAACAAATGCACACACTCCCACACATTCACACAGACACAAGTACACCTAGGCAGACATACTTTAGAAAGCAAAGAAGTTCAAAGTTCGTTAACTTCTTTGCTTTCTACAGTATGTCTGCCTAGGTGTACTTGTGTCTGTGTGAATGTGTGGGTGTGTGTGCATTTGTTTACCCTCCATTTTTCCCCCCAAGGTAAGTCTTTCCTCTCCCGGGATTGGAATGGCTCCTTACCCCCTTCCTTAAAACCCACATCATTTCCTTTTCCCTCTCCTTCCCTTCTGCCTGATGAAGCAGCTAGACTGCGAAAGCTTGCATTTGTGTGTGTGTGTGTGTGTGTGTATGTGTGATTCATTTATTTATTTGTGATGCTGTTACACCTGTGCTCCTTCGCCTGGTGAGTAATCTTCGTCTATTTTTAATTTTTAATTTTTCCTGCTAGGAGTTTTTTGTCTTAATATTCGTATATATATATATATATATAGCTATCCTCCTGGTCTGGTACAGAAGCAAATTGCCAGAGCCACTTCCTCATCTCCCCAATTTAAGAACCTTCCACAAAACCCCAGAAGTGCCCCTCTTGTCACCGGATACTTTCCGGGACTGGAGCGGACTCTGAATGTGGCTCTCCAGCAAGGATACGACTTCCTAAAATCCTGCCCCGAAATGAGATCCATCCTTCATGACATCCTTCCTACTCCACCGAGAGTGTCTTTCCGCCGCCCACCTAACCTCCGTAACCTCCTAGTCCACCCCTATGAAATCCCCAAACCACCTTCCCTACCTTCTGGCTCCTACCCTTGTAACCGCCCCCGTTGTAAAACCTGCCCATGCACCCTTCCACCACCACTTACTCCAGTCCCGTAACCCGGAAGGTGTACACGATCAAAGGCAGAGCCACTTGCGATAGTACCCACGTGATCTACCAACTGACATGCCTGCACTGTGAAGCGTTCTATGTGGGAATGACCAGCAACAAACTGTCCATTCGCATGAATGGACACAGGCAGACAGTGTTTGTTGGTAACGAGGATCACCCTGTGGCTAAACATGCCTTGGTGCATGGCCAGCACATCTTGGCACAGTGCTACACCGTCCGGGTTATCTGGATACTTCCCACTGACACCAATCCTTCAGAACTCCGGAGATGGGAACTAGCCCTTCAGCATATTCTCTCTTCCCGTTGCCCACCTGGTCTTAACCTCCGCTAAATTCGAATTCCCACCCACCATCTTAACATCTTTGCCTTGGTTCTCTGGACAGAGCCTCTGTCTCAAGTGGCATCTCTGTCTGACTTCTAACTTCTTTGCTTTCTACAGTATGTCTGCCTAAGTGTACTTGTGTCTGTGTAAATGTGTGGGTGTATGTGCATTTATTTACCTTCCATTCTTTCCCCCAAGGTAAGTCTTTCCTGTCGCGGGATTGGAATGGCTCCTTACCCCCTTCCTTAAAACCCTCATCATTTCCTTTTCCCCTCTCCTTCCCTTCTGCCTGATGAAGCAGCTAGGCTGCGAAAGCTAGCATTTGTGTGTGTGTGTGTGTGTCTGTGTGTTTATTTGTTGCTATTACTGCCTGTGCCCTTTCGCCTGGTAAGTGTACTTCATCTATTTTTTACGTATATTTTTCCTTTTAGGAATTTTTCCTCTATAATATATATATATATATATATATATATATATATATATATATATATATATATATGCTTTCTACAGTTCTACAGTATGTCTGCCTAAGTGTACTTGTGTCTGTGTAAATGTGAGGGTGTATGTGCATTTATTTACCCTCCATTTTTCCCCCAAGGTAAGTCTTTCCAGTCCCGGGATTGGAATGGCTCCTTACCCCCTTCCTTAAAACCCTCATCATTTCCTTTTCCGTTTCCTTCCCTTCTGCCTGATGAAGCAGCTAGGCTGCGAAAGCTAGCATTTGTGTGTGTGTGTGTGTGTGTGTGTGTGTGTGTGTGTGTCTGTGTGTTTATTTGTTGCTATTACTGCCTGTGCCCCTTCGCCTGGTAAGTGTACTTCATCTACTTTTTACGTATATTTTCCCTGTTAGAAATTTTTCCTCTATAATATTCGTAAAATATATATATATATATATATATATATATATATATATATATATATATATATATATATATATATATACGAATATTAAGACGAAAAATTCCTAGCAGGAAAAATAAAATGTAAAAAATAGACGAAGATTACTCACCAGGCGAAGGAGCACAGGTGTGACAGCATCACATATAAATAAATGAATACACACACACACACACACAATCGCAAGCTTTCGCAACCCAGTTGCGTCTTCAGGCAGTAGGGAAGGAGAGGGAAAAGGAAATGATGAGGGTTTTAAGGAAGGGGGTAAGGAGTCATTCCAATCCCGGGAGAGGAAAGACTTACCTTGGGTGAAAAAATGGAGGGTAACAAATACACACATGCCCACACATTCACACAGACACAAGTACACCTAGGCAGACATACTGTCTGCCTAGGTGTACTTGTGTCTGTGTGAATGTGTGGGCATGTGTGTATTTGTTACCCTCCATTTTTTCACCCAAGGTAAGTCTTTCCTCTCCCGGGATTGGAATGACTCCTTACCCCCTTCCTTAAAACCCTCATCATTTCCTTTTCCCTCTCCTTCCCTACTGCCTGAAGACGCAACTGGGTTGCGAAAGCTTGCGATTGTGTGTGTGTGTGTGTGTATTCATTTATTTATTTGTGATGCTGTCACACCTGTGCTCCTTCGCCTGGTGAGTAATCTTCGTCTATTTTTTACATTTTATATATATATATATATATATATATATATATATATATATATATATATATATATATACAAATGTCTGCCTAAGTGTGTTTGGATGTGGATATGTGTGAGTGTGTGTGTATTTGTTTACCTTCCTTTTTGTCCCCTAAGGTAAGTCCTTCCACTCCTGGGATTGGAATGGCTCCTTTTCCACTTCCTTAAAACCCGTATCCTTCCCTTTCTCCTCTCCTTCCTCCCTCTTTTTCCCGAAGAAGCCACCACTGGTGGCGAAAGCTCGAAAGGTTGTGTGTTTTTGTGTGTGTTTAGTGTTCCTATCGACCAGCCTGTACTTTAGGTAAGTCAAAAATCTTTATTTTATACTATATATATATATATATATATATATATATATATATATATATATATATATATATATATATATATATATTACGAATATTATTTTTCACAAATGTCTGTCTAGGTGTGCTTGCGTTTCGATATGTCTGAGTGTGTGTGTATTTGTTTACCTTCCTTTTTTTCCCCTAAGGTAAGTCCTTCCACTCCTGGGGTTGGAATGACTCCTTTTCCACTTCCTTAAAACCCATATCCTTCCCTTTTCCTCCCCTTTTTTCCTCTTTTACCTGAAAAAGCTGCCAGTGGTGGCGAAAGCTTGTATGTGTGTTTGTGTGTGATTTTATTTGTTTCTCTCGACGAGCCGGTCCTTTTGGTAAGTCATCTCTTTTCTATTTATATATACAAACACACATACAAGCTTTCGCCACCACTGGCAGCTTCTTCAGGTAAAAGAGGAAAAAAGGGGAGGAAAAGGGAAGGATATGGGTTTTAAGGAAGTGGAAAAGGAGTCATTCCAACCCCAGGAGTATATATATATATATATATATATATATATATATATATATATATATATATAAAAAATAGACGAAGATTACTCACCAGGCGAAGGAGCACAGGTGTGACAGCATCACAAATAAATAAATGAATACACACACACACACAATCGCAAGCTTTCGCAACCCAGTTGCGTCTTCAGGCGGTAGGGAAGGAGAGGGAAAAGGAAATGATGAGGGTTTTAAGGAAGGGGGTAAGGAGCCATTCCAATCCCGGGAGAGGAAAGACTTACCTTGGGGGAAAAAAAGGAGGGTAAACAAATGCACATTTGTGCATTTGTGCATTTGTGCATTTGTGCATTTGTTTACCCTCCTTTTTTTCCCCCAAGGTAAGTCTTTCCTCTCCCGGGATTGGAATGGCTCCTTACCCCCTTCCTTAAAACCCTCATCATTTCCTTTTCCCTCTCCTTCCCTACTGCCTGAAGACGCAACTGGGTTGCGAAAGCTTGCGATTGTGTGTGTGTGTGTATTCATTTATTTATTTGTGATGCTGTCACACCTGTGCTCCTTCGCCTGGTGAGTAATCTTCGTCTATTTTTTATATTTTATTTTTCCTGCTAGGAATTTTTCGTCTTAATAATCGTTTCATATATATATATATATATATATATATATATATATATATATATATATGCAGCCTAGCTGCTTCGTCAGGCAGAAGGGAAGGAGAGGGAAAAGGAAATGATGAGGGTTTTAAGGGAGTGGATAAGGAGTCATTCCAATCCTGGGACAGGAAAGACTTACCTTGGGGGGAAAAAAGGAGGGTAAACAAATACACACCCACCCACACATTTACACAGAGACAAGTACACTTAGGCAGACATACTGTGTATTTGTGTGTTTGTGTGTGATTTTATTTATTTTATTTGTTTCTATCGACGAGCCGGTCCTTCAGGTAAGTCATCTCTTTTCTATTTTTATTATTTTTGTTTATCCCACCGTGAAAGTTTCCCTCTATAATTTATATATATATATATATGGCTTTTCACAAATGTCTGTCTAGGTGTGTTTGCGTTTCGATATGTCTGAGTGTGTGTGTATTTGTTTACCTTCCTTTTTTTCCCCTAAGGTAAGTCCTTCCACTCCTGGGATTGGAATGACTCCTTTTCCACTTCCTTAAAACCCATATCCTTCCCTTTTTCCTCCCCTTTTTCCTCTTTTTCCTGAAGAAGCTGCCAGTGGTGGCGAAAGCTTGTATGTGTGTTTGTGTGTGATTTTATTTGTTTCTCTCGACGAGCCGGTCCTTTTGGTAAGCCATCTCTTTTCTATTTTTATTTATATATAGATGAAGATTACTCATCAGGTGGAGGAGCACAGGTGGTGATAGTAGCACAAATAAAACACACACACACACACAAACGCAAGCTTTCGCAACCCAGTTGCTTCTGCAGGCAGAAGGGAAGGAGAGGGAAAGGAAATGATGCGAGTTTTAAGGGAGGGGGTAAGGAGCCATTCCAATCCCAGGAGAGGAAAGACTTACCTTGGGGGAAAAAATGGAGGGTAAACAAATGCACACACACCCACACATTTACACAGACACAAGTACACTTAGGCAGACATACTGTAGAACTGTAGAAAGCAAAGAAGTTAGAAGTTAGACAGAGATGCCACTTGAGGCATAGGCTCTGTCCAGAGAACCATGGCAAAGATGTTAAGATGTTAAAGATGGTGGGAGAGAAATTAAAGTTAGTGGAGGTTGAGACCAGGTGGGCAACGGTAAGAGAGAATATGCTGAAGGGCTAGTTCCCATCTCCGGAGTTCTGAAGGATTGGTGTCAGTGGGAAGTATCCAGATAACCCGGACGGTGTAACTCTGTGCCAAGATGTGTTGACCGTGCACCAAGGCGTGTTTAGCCACAAGGTGATCCTCATTACCAACAAACACTGTCTGCCTGTGTCCATTCATGCGAATGGACAGTTTATTGCTGGTCATTCCCATATAGAACGCTTCACAGTGCAGGCATGTCAGTTGGTAAATCACGTGGGTACTATAGCAAGTGGCTCTGCCTTTGATTGTGTACACCTTCCGGGTTACAGGACTGGAGTAAGTGGTGGTGGAAGGATGCATAGGGCAGGTTTTACAACGGGGGCGGTTACAAGGGTAGGAGCCAGAAGGTAGGGAAGGTGGTTTGGGGATTTCATAGGGATGGACTAGGAGGTTATGGAGGCTAGGTGGGCAGTGGAAAGACACTCTCGGTGTAGTGGGAAGGATGTCATGAAGGACGGATCTGATTTCGGGGCAGGCTTTAAGGAAATTTTGTCCTTGCTGGAGAGCCACATTCAGAGTCCGCTCCAGTCCTGTAAAGTACCCGGTGACAAGAGGGGCACTACTGGAAATTTTCATATGAATATATTTCTGCACAAGTAAATAATTTTTTTATGTGAGCAACATTTTCAATTATCAAAGGAAGGAAATCTTTTCTCACATCAAAAAATTTCAAACATTTATCATGATCATTTTTAAGGTAATTACTATGAATATATTTTTCCTTGAAAGTTGAGAGATAGTACCATCAAAGATATTAAAATGCTTTAACATGCTTTCTAATTTTTGTGCCCCCACCTAAAACTGAACATTGTATATTTACCCCATATCAGCTTTTGATTTTGACACCCCGGATTAAAGTGGTTAATTCCAGTTTCAGATACTTTGTAGTAGCGCCTTAGATCTATTGATGAGACAGAATTAACTCTCAGAGTTTACCTGATCCAAGTAGTCATCATAGTTTATGGGCGTCCGAATTTCTGTCTCTTCCAGGCTTATGCCTTCGCCGAGCACCCTGTGCTCACCAACTTCATCTGGCAGGGAAGGCTGCAAAATTAAATTACTCAGAAAGTGGCCCACTTCAGTGCCTTACTGGCTATAAATGCTGTAAAATATTTCTAAATACACTCTCATTCAACATTAAATAATAGGAATAATGCTGGTGTGGATAACTACCAACAGTACAGTTGAGGCTACAAGCAACACCACCTAGAGAGAAGGCCGCGGCACTCTCGTGTGATGTCAGGCAGAGTAGGTTGCGTGCGCATAGCTGACTGGGTAGCCGCTGGGGCACGGCCCACTATGCCGAAGCAGTGAGCTGGTCAGCTTTGCGTGCGCAACCTACTCTGCCTGATGTCACACGAGAGCGCCGTGGCCTTCTTTCTTGGTGGTGGTGCTACAAGTGGATGACAAGCTCACAAACAAGACTTAAACCTTCAATAAGATCCATTTGGTATGCAATTTAATCTTCCTAAGTCAACCTTATTTCATTGATAAATATGACAAACTCTTTATATTGAGGAAACAGTAAGAGAAGTCAAGGAAGAATGTGGAAAGATAATTAAGGTTCTGGAAGAAGAATTAAAGCATTTAAGTTTTTTGTTAAAGAATACATTGAACTCAGAAGAGACAGATGAACAGAATTGATATTGTCTTTAAAAATGGTTATAAGATGGACATCAACAAAGTAAACAAGTATAACAGAAGAAAGAAATGAAATTACACCAGGCAATGCTGAAGGGAGTAGACAAGGAAATAAGATGCTACAAGTAGTAGATGAGTTTTGGACAGCCAAATATAGGATATAAAAATATAGGATATAAAATCATCACTATACCAAGCAAGCTGTCTGGTCATTTAATTAGTGGTGCCCATTCTATGCTGGAACAGATATAAATTTATGTGCTGACACTTATTATTGCAGTTTAAATTAACTGTAATAGGCATTATACACTACCTAAAGCAACATATAAAATTTTTATAATCCAACATATTGCCTGTTAGGAGTGCAATGGTCTAAGGGTTAATTTATTTCCGAGACATATGATTAATATGCTCCTAAGCTGACAGTCACTTTTTTATTTATTAGACACATGACTAGTATCAGTTTACTATGTCACCATATTCAACTGTTTACAACAAATATTGCACAAATCAACCTATTGAATGTCAAATTAAAAAAAAAAAAAAAAAAAAAAAAAAAAAAAAAAAAAAAAAAAAAAAAAACTAATCTTTGATATTGCATTTATGAAATTTAACCAAAATTAGTACACTTGAAAAAGCAGTTTCAGCAGTTTGAGTTAACCAAAGGAACAGTACACTTTGTGATTAAAGCAAAGTGTATGAGGAACAATTTGTGAAGTTCTTTGGTCAGTACTATGTAATTTTTCAGATGTCAAGCAGTTGTTCATTGGTTATTGCTTCAGTCATCAGTTGCATTACTTTTTCACATACATAGCGAAAATAATACATATTTTTAATGACAGGATTAAGGCGAGTTTTCATTCCTGAAATTTTAACACCAAAGCGATAAGTTTTTTTCACATTGACTAGAAGTACATTGATGGTCGACATTGGAGGCCGGTTTTGACTTTGTGCAACACACATGGCCTAATGCTTTAGAGCTTTCATCATAAAGTATGATGTGTTTTGTTGAAAAAATGTGAGAATAATGAGACATAAAAGATGAGCGAGGCTTCCTTGCTTTCCATGCAATGAAATGTACTGCTCCCTCAAGTCAATGGAGAGCACCAAGTGAACAACGTTAAAAATGTTTGTGAAATGGTAAAACATGGACTTAGAAATACTGTCTTGGTGAAAAATATCTTTTGCAACTTACTTCATGTCATGACGTCTGCTGTAAAAATTTGCAGCTCAATAATTGCCTTTGAACAGTGTCTATCTGATGCCATTGCTTTATAGAGTGATAAAAACAAGAAGTTTAGTATTGAAAGTATTGATATAATTATAGCTAAAACTCGTGTTTAGGATACTTCATATGTTATTTTTCTCAAAACTGTTTAAGATTATCATACTCCTGAATGACATGCTTTCTTCTGAAAAATATTGTTAAGAGAGTGAGAAATAAGTAACCTATTTACATAATAATAGCTGCCACCCATAATTAAATATGTCATTATATAAAATTGCCATATAGTGTTTTTCAAGTGACAACAATTAAATATTTATGCCACTAGTAACGCAAGATATTTTATGCTTTTTTACATGTGAGTCTTAACAAAAAGATATGGTGATCTATGTAGCTGCAGTATGGAGTAAATATTTGAACTGAAATTGATTTTACTGATGCAGTATTTACAAAATGTTTCACAAAATGTAGCATCATTTCAACTTCTAATTTGTGTCCCATTGTAATGTGACCATGAGCATCTTGGCATTAACTCCAAACACTACGTGGTTTCTTTTTTCTTGTCTTTTCTGGAAGTATGTAACTCATGTCGTATAGTTTTTACTTCCCTATTCTAGCTGCAAATGTAATTGGAGGCCCAGCTAATCTGTTCCTCCTGCAGATTGAACACCTTCTTTTAAATACTCAGACTTCTTACTTTCCGAAGATTGCTCTCAGGACAAAATCATGGAAAGAGAAATTGAGCAGTTCATACCCAATAAATCCTTGGACACAAAGTATATCAGCAATTGATTAACATTTTATTGCACTTTTGGCTACAATCAGGGTTGGGAAAGTTACTTTTTTAAAGTAACTAAGTTACAGTTAAAGTTACTTCCCCAAAAGGTAACTCAGTTACAGTTATAGATACTATATAGCGAAAGTAACTGTATCACTTACAAGTAACTTTACAGTTACTTTTAAAAATTGTAATTGTAACTCATTTGTAAATCCATAATAAACCTTACTCATGTAGAAAAGAAACAAGCTTCAATGTCAATTACATTTATACATACCTAATTAATAACAATAGCTAATTAATGCATTATTAAATAAATTGTCCACCACACCTCATTGCATCTCAATTTCAATGTTTGTTCATTCTCACCAAATGTAGTTTTTCAAATGTTCCATCTCATGAAAGTTACATTTCTTCTTGTTCGTTGTTCTCATCTCCATGAAAACTGGCAAATTTGTTGTCTACTTTATATTATCAGCGTCTGTTACGTTGAAATGGCAGCAATGAGCAAACATTTCAAACAGTGTCGTTACATAGATAGCTACACTATGGCAGATGAAGAGACAGAAATAGTGATATGCAGTGCTACCCAAATTAAGCAAACGAAGAAGACTTAGTTGTCCGAGGAGGCTAAAAATGCATACTATAGAAGATATGATGGGAATGACACACTGCCGCATGGGAGAAGCTGCGTGGTCTAAGGTATGATGCAATGGACTGGGCATGTGTGTGTGTGTGTGTGTGTGTGTGTGTGTGTGTGTGTGTTGTCCTTACTGTAAGTTAAAGTACTTTGTAAGTCTAGGCTAGTAGTTTGGTCCCATAGGTTCACAAACATTTGAATTTGACTGTCAGGCTGTGCGAGCTGAATTTGGAAGACATTTCTCCTTTTTCTAACTTCACGAAGATGTCACTGTCTGATTTTGAAATTATAATGAATATTACAGTGCCAGTTGTTTTAAATGAAGACTCACAGTTCAGAAACACAACTTCTGTGAAAAGAAGATTAGCTGCTACTATTTGCTTCTCAGCAACAGGAAGTGCATATTTATCCCAAATTTCAAAGTCAGCCATGTCTTTACAGTCCCCACAGTTTGTAGAGCTTTGCATGAAGACTTATGTAAATGTAATTCAGTTATATTAAAAGCACTGAAACATATTTAATTGATTGTATATTTATTTATGTTTTCACATTATTACAAATCGTCATTTTCAATGAAGTAAGCTTCTTTAACCTCAAAGTCACCCACACTACAAATTAATGTTGCTGACAATCTTTTCACATCCACGTTCAGTACACACTGCTTCCTCCTACATACACCCATTTCTGCTTCATAAAAAGTGCTGTAAAACAAAATGTTGTTATTGCTCTTTCATTGGCCAGCAAGTAAAGTAACTCAATGACAAATTATTTTTCAAAAGAGATAGATTGTTGTTGTTTGTTGTTTGTTAAGCTTATGGGACTTAACTACGGGGTCATCAGTCCCTAAACTTACAAACTACTTATCAACTACTTACGAACTAGGACGGCACAAATATCCATGCCCGAGGGGGGATTCGAACCCCCGACCGTAGTGGCCGTGCTGACCGTGACTGGAGCGCCTCAGTCACCTCGGCCACCGCGACCGGCAAGATAGATTGGCTGGCCAGTACTTACGTTTGTGCTGTACTGCCGATAGTGACACACATGAAGAAAAAAAGAAAAGGACGAAATAGTCCTTTTTTGTCCTTTTTTCTTTTTTCTTCATTTGTGTCACTATTGGCGGTACAGCACAAAGGTAAGTACTGGCCAGCCAATTTATCTATTTCAAAAAATAATGTATCATCTCTGAGGAGAATTTCCATCATTAATCAAATAATTCAATAACAACTCCTTTTCCATAATAAGATAACGAATCTTGTTGTTATTGCTATGGTTTTGAGAAATGAGAGGCTTAATTGCTTTATCTACTTCGCATACAGCTGGTGCCAAACAACGTAGCAAATTTCTGTAGGTAGTCATGCTTCTTTTTAATTATTTTTATGACATCAAACATTTCACATGTCTCCTATGCCTCTTATTAGGTGACAAATTCGTAAATGTTGCTTCTTGTCTACTTCATTTCGTGAATGAAACCAAGGAGAGACAACATGTAACTCTGTAGATACACAGAAAAAAACCGAACACTATTGCTGCAAAAGATCGTTTTATTATAAAAGAATCTATGTTCTATTCAACTTAGAATTAATGTTAAGAATCAAAATTTTAAATACTTTTAATACTACAAAATACATTCAGTTTCATTAGGCTTATGTTTTTTATATATGAAACCCCTAATACTTAGACATGCACTTGGACGATTAGTTTATGATACAACTAGTTCTTCCTGTGATAGCAATCCCACTAAGAAAGACAGCATACCTCTTGGGTGTCACAATCCATGATTTGAAAAATACAGTTCCAAAGGAATTTGAAAGCTCATTTAAGGATATGGTCAAACTAAAAGGTAATTACATTGCACAATAATACAGAAGTGTAATTTTATGAGTTTCTAATGAATTTGAGTGTTTTATTTGTAGAGTAACATGGGTCTTGAATTAATATACAAACAGCATTTATAATGAAAGACCAACTACTATGAGTAATACTCACCTGTTGCATTCGATATTCTCCCCAGTTCTCAGTCTCCAGCTTTCCGTCCTTATTTAGAAGTCCTGCTACGACTCTGGCACCAATACTAATTTGAAAAAGAAAAAAAGTATTAAGAAACTGGAAAGCCATCAATGAAGAAACTGTCATGTAACACTGAATAACAAAGAAAATCTTCAAAAAATAGATGAAGTTCACTTACCAGGCAAAGGAGCACAGGTAGTGATAGTAAAAAATAAAACACACGTACACAAACACAAGCTTTCACAACCCAATTGCTTCTTCAGGCAGAAGGGAAGGAGAGAGAAAAGTAAATGATGAGGGTTTTAAGGGAGGGGGTAAGGAGCCATTCCAATCCCAGGAGAGGAAAGACTTACCTTGGGGGAGAAAAGGATGGTAAACAAATACACACACACTCACACATATACCCTGACACAAACACACCTAGGCAGACATACTGTAGAAAGCTTTCTATTATTTTCGTCTTCTTCTTCCACGTCTCGTGCTTGCATACTTGGACTCACATTGAATGCTGCAATCATCCTTCCCACTGCTGCCATCATCCTTCACAAACTGCAAGGGTCCTTAAGACACATAGCACATTGTATATCAGACATTGACAACTTGTAGGAAGAGCTCACACACCTGAAGAGCATTTTCAAAGCAAATGGCTATTCACAGCAACAGATTTGCAGAGGATTCGATGTGAGTCCAAGAATTCAAGCATGAGACGTGGAAGAAGAAGACAAAATAATAGTTACAGATCAAGAGCCTTCTTACATTACTTGGACACTCTTTCATCAAAAGTAAGCCACATTCTTGACAAACATCATGTTAAGGTTATCTTGCAGCCACCTGGGAAGATTGCAGCCTTACTCGGGTCAGTAAAGGATGATTTGTTGCTTCGCAAGTCAGGTGTGTACCAGATCCCTTGCAGAAATTGTGATAATTCATATATAGACCAGACAACATGCACTGTCCAGAAGAGATGCGTTGAACACAGAAGATATACTCGCCTATTACAGCCAGACAAGTCAGCTGTGGCTGAGCATTGCATAGAAACTGGTCATTCCATGAACTATAGTGATGTGAAGATTTTGACACCCATATCTTCGTTTTGGGATGCTATATTTAAGGAAGCTGTTGAAATTAGACTGCTCAACAACTTATTAAACAGAGATAAAGGTTTTGATTTAGACAAGGCTTGGAAACCTGCACTATGAGTATTGAAATCACAGAGAAGACATGAAGGTGTTGCCGCCGCTGGGCATATATCGATAAATGAACACCGGAGCACTTCCGGCACAGGGGGCGCATGCGTATGAGTACTTTGATAAGCAGTAAACCAGCATCTGTGACGCGCACATGCATTGCCACCACAATCAGGCTTATAAGGCCGCGCTTGGGACCTTGTCGACAGTCTCTGACTCACTCTGAAGGTGGCCGGAAGGTACACAGCTGAAATATCAGCGGAAGAAGTGCATTTTATGTGGCTGCATTCCCAAAATGTAATGGACTGTACAGTACACTTGTTTGCCCACTGCTTGAATACTGCTCACTGGTGTGGGATCTATACCAGGTGGGGTTGATGGAGGAAGCGGAGAAGATCCAATACGGAGCAGCGCGCTTTGTTACAGGACCATTTGGTAATCATGAAAGCGTTACGGAGATGATTGATAAACTCCAGTGGAAGACTCTGCACGAGAAATGCTCTGTCACTCGGTAGAGGATTTTGTCGAAATTTCAAGAACATACCTTTACCAAGGAGACTAGCAGTATATTGCTCCTTCCTCACAAACAGATCATGAGGATAAAATCAGAGAGGTTAGAGCCCACACAGAGGCATACCGACAATCTTTCTTTCCGCAAACAATATGTGACTGGAATATGAGGGAGAACCGATAGTGGTATTCAAGGTACCCTCCACCACACGCCGTCAGGTGGCTTGCAGAGTATGGATGTAGATTTATTTAACCATGACTGGTTTTGAGCTGCCTAGCAGCTCATCATCAAATGGTACATATACATTTCAGTGCAATTAACTTCGTATAGTTAGGAGTTTCATATTAGGTATATCCATGTGTGTTCCACTTTTGGGGAATATTTTGCATATTTCACAACACTGCACACAAATTGTAAACAAAGCAAACAGGTAGTGGGAGTTACTGCGCTATGGTAATGTATGTGCGGTGTTGTGAAATGTGCAAAATGTTATCCAAAAGTGGAACATGCATGGATATACTTAATATGAAACTCCTAACTATACAAGGTTAATTGCACTGAAATGTATATGTATCATCTAATGATGAGCTGCTAGGCTTTTGAAACTGGTCATGGTTAAATAAATAACTTCATTGGAAAAAAAAAAAAAAAAAAAAAAAAAAAAAAAAAAAAAAAAAAAACTGTGACGACTGGTTGCAGTAATTTCTGAAACCTATTTCAAGTTACAGTTCTGATCCATAATGCATAAAAGTTTTATATCTTAAATTGCTTTTCCCTAAAGTTTGCATTATTTCTGAGGCACTTGTAGCAATTGATCAACTTGCCTTGTCCCACCTCACAGAATAATGCCGCCAGTGCTGAGAACCATTGATGCACACAAACTTCACTTTGTCGTCACTTTGCTAACATTTCATACCAAGCTCCTTCCTTGGGTGTATGAACAAGTGACGGTCCGATGGCACCGAGTCAGAAATGTACAGAGGGCAGTGGATCTGCTGCCATACAAACTGGAATAAGAATGTGTGTGTCACCTGTAGAGTGTGGCCAAGCATTATCGTGAAGCAGATACATTCCTCTGCTGAGGGCACTCTCCTATTGTTCTGTATCGCACGTCAAAGTCTGACAGCATCTGACTGCACTGATGGCTTCACATCTTGGGAGAAATTCAACAAGCAACGATGGTTTTCATCACTGGTAGCACTGTTCTACAAGGTAAGACTACATAAGTTGATCTACTGCTATGACAACTGCCTCAACAATAGTGGAAACTATATGGAAAAGTAGTTTAAGATATGCTCTTTCTTGTGACAATAAAAGTTTTTCAAAAAAGAGGTGTTTATGATATTTTTTCCCACAATATTGCTTATTTTGTAACAAAGCATGTAGGGATTAATTCCCATCTGCTTGCATTACGGAGCCTCCCAATATCACTGTTGCATGATAATAGATATACTGTAAATGTGATTAGTCTATTATCATTTTCTTTCCTAAACTTTTGTTGTTCTTTTTTTTCTAAAATGACTAGATGAAGTTATTTTCTATTATTTGGTGTTGCAGAAGTTTGTTTAATTAGAAAATATTAATTAGTTCATACCAGAGATATATTATTATATTTCAGATAGTAAGCTAATTAGTATTTCTGATAAAACTAACTGAATTCTTTTCTCGTGGTATTAAAGTAGGTATTATGATGTTTCACAAGTAATGTTAGGAAAGTTTTGCCCTCCTTAGTTTCTGTATAACTACCATTAATTACGAAAGTATTGTTGATAAACTTATTTCATTAAATACACAAATGAAATACTATTACTTTAATTGAGATTTGAATACCAATTTAATCAGTATTATTTATGCTTTCTTTTACTACAGCCAGTTGCATGTGGTTGTTTACTTTTCCATTATAATTAATGTAATGAACTCAATTAACAATACATAATTTTCAGTGACATTGTTTGGATGATATAAATAGGATGTGTTGATGCCATGTAAATGAGTATTGTTTTGTCCATTATCAGAAGTATAATCCACACCAGTTCCGAGTAGCGTTTCGTTCGTGATCTGAGGCACAATCCATGTAACTTTGAATTTTAAGTTGGAACAGCATGTTAAAAGTTCAATGTTAGGAGTATCTACAGTGATTAATCCATATTGGTGCCACATTGTACACCTCGGACTTTAGTATTCCTCACACCAATATGTAGATTCATATTATTGATGTGTGGAATGTGCATACCAGGTCTTAATGGTTGTAATTAAAGAGACTTGTAAGCTGGCCATAAATGGGGACAATTGGGCACTATTAATGAATTAAAATGTCAAAAAACAGCAATTCTGTGTGTTGCCTACATTATTTGTAGTGGTTGAGTTTTGCCCCATTAAATTTCAGCCAGCCGCTACTGAAAGCAATGATCCACGAGAACATCAAGAAACAACAAACTACAACCAGGAATGTTACAACTTTCCAGTTAGGCCTAGTAAGAGACTGCCCTAAAGCATTGCCAGGCATACTCACAGGTCGAGCACTCTGTGCTCTATTTCAGTGACCTCCTGCTGCCGGCGGACGCTCTGCGCGGCACTCCACAGGTTGGCGTTACCGTCGCCGTTGCCGTCTACCTCCACGCCCGCTCTAGCTGCCGGGCCCATTTCCCCGACGTCTGCCGCAAACGTCTGTCTGAAGGGACTCCCCTCTTGCTCCGCATTCGGTGGCCCGTCTACATACTCGCCGACTGCTGCAAAGTCCGAAAGAAGTGTCCTGCTCTAATCACACTATACACTACCACAAAATCACTTACTCACTTCTTACCAGACAATAAAATTAACACAAGCAGATTGTGAGCAAATTGTGTGAATAATCAACAAAACAGTAGTAATGAAACTTCCTGACAGGTTAAAATTGTGTGCCGGAACCAGGACTCGAAACTGGGACCTTTGCCTTTCTCGAGCAAGTGCTCTGCCACTGAGTTATCCTGACACGATTCACGGTCTGTCCTCACAACTTTACTTCTGCCAGTACCTCGCCTCCTACTTTCAAAATTTCACAAAAGTTGTTCTGCGAAACTTGCAGGACTAGCACTCCTGGAAGAAAGGATATGGCAGATGTGGCTTAGCCACAGTCTATGGGATTTTTCCAGAATGAAACTTTCACTCTGCTGCAGAGTGTGCGCTGATATGAAACTTCTTGGCAGGTTAAAATTGTGTGCCAGCAAGACTTGAAGTTATGAGGATGGACCTTGAGGCATGTCGGGATCAGTGGTTGAGTGCTTGCCTGTGAAAGGCAACGTCGCAGGTTCGAGTCCCGGTTCCGGCACACAATTTTAATCTGCCAGGATGTTTCATATCAGCGCACACTCTGCTGCAGAGTGAAAGTTTCATTCTGACCACACTTTTTGTTCCATATAATCCATGGTGAGGAAAGCTTATTGGATGTAGAACATGTCTGAAACAAGAATATTGAATAAATACTTACAAAATAAGAACATGTATGTTAATGTACCCTCCACAGATCCCAAATGAAATTGCTTAAGTGGAATCAGTTAAAAAAATTCTTAAAAATATTAACTTTTAAAAGAATATAAAAGTAGTTACCAATAATAGAAGTTCTATATGCTTAGGTACATATGATGCATCTTAGGCTTCTGCAGTCAAGCCTCATGACATACATCTACATCTACATCTACATACATACTCCGCAATTCACCGTAAGGAGTGTGGCGGAGGGTACACTGTACCACTACTAGGTATTTCCTTTCCTATTCCACTCCCAAATTGAACGAGGAAAAAAAGAATGCCTATATGCCTCCGTACGAGCACTAATTTCTCTTATCTTGTCTTTGTGATCTTTACGCGAAATGTAAGTACGCGGCAGCAAGATCGTACTACACTCAGCTTCAAATTCCGGCCCTCTAAACTTACTTAACAAAAATTCACGAAAAGAACGTCGTCTTTCTTCCAGCGATCCCCAATTGAGTTGCCGGAGCATTTCCGTGACACTCGAGCATTGGTCGAACCTACCGGTAACAAATCTAGCTGCTCGCCTCTGAACCGCCTCTATGTCTTCCTTCAAACTGATCTGCTGCGGATCCCAAATACTTGAGCAATACTCAAGACGTGGTCGTACAAGCGTTTTATAAGCGGTCTCCTTTAGAGGTGAAGTACATCTTCCCAAAATTCTCCCAATAAACTGAAGTCGGCTGTCTGCCTTACTCACAACTGTCCTTATATGCTTGTTCCATTTCATATCGCTCTGCAATGTTACGCCTAGATATTTGAACGACGCGACAGCATCAAGAAGCTCACTACTAATGCTGTATTCGAACATTATAGGATTGTTTTTTCTACTCATGCGCATCACCTTACATTTTTCTACATTGAGAGCTAGCTGCCATTCTTCGCACCAACTAGAAATTTTGTCTAAGTCAACCTGTATGCTATTACAGTCAGTTACAGACGACACCCTCCCATACACCACAGCATCATCAGCAAACAGCCGCAAATTACAACTTACTCTGTCCATCAGATCATTTATATAGATAGAAAATAATAGCGGTCCTATCACACTCCCCTGGGGCACGCCTGATGATACACTCGTCTCTGATGAACACTCGCCGTTGAGAACAACGTACTGCGTTCTATTACTTAGGAAGTCTTCCAGCCAGTCACAAATCTGTGAACCTATTCCATAAGCTCGTATCTTCGTTAGCAGTCTGCAGTGTGGCACCGCGTCGAACGCCTTTTTGAAGTCGAGAAAAACACAATCTGCCTGTTGCCCTTCGTCCATGGCTCGCAAGATGTCATGTGAGAAAAGGGCAAGCTGAGTTTCACATGAACGATGTTTCCTAAACTCGTGCTGATTCATGGAAAGAAGCTTTTCCGTTTCAAGGAAATTTACTATATTCGAACTGAGAATAACTAAAGACAGTTTAAAACACTTATTTTCAATGATCACCTTTCTGCACAAGACTTGTAAAGAATTCCAGAATGTGAAGAATATCCATACAGTGGGATATTATTAATCACACACACATCAGTCAGTTCTGCTAAGAAAATGCATCAATGGAGTAGAAGGGATTGACTGCCAATAGCAGTGTTTTTAGCAGAATTCTAAAAATAAACGGGGACTTAAGGGACCAACTTGTTAAAAAGAGGGACCCAAAGAACTTTTAAGGGACCAACAGAAATACGAAATACAAGACATAAATAAATTTCTCTTTAATAAACAACCCTATGCAATGACCCATTTTTCTTTATTTATTTATAAACAAGTCTTGATTGTACTTTATTTATTTGCTGCTAATGTGTTTTGCCATTTTGAGACATCTTCCGAATGATATATACACAAAGCTTAGTCTTAGGGTTTGAATATTTTGACTTCATAGTTTGATTTATGCACATCAGCAGACAGAGACCTAATGTTCTGAAGATGACCAAAAAGGACGAGACAAGTTAGCAGTATATAGATAAAGTGGAATCAAGGCTGTTTTTAATTTGCAAATTGTTATCACAACAAATAGGTGAACATTACAATTTGTTTTTATTGTGCTTACTAAGCCATCTGAACACCAACTGCTGTTTGACATTACAGCAGTACCATACTCAAGTACAACATTGTTCCATGCAAGTGTTAGAGTGGAAGGACTTACCTTAGAGGAAAAAAAGGAAGGTAAACAAATACACACACACTCACACATATCCAAACGCAAACACACCTAGACAGACATTTGTAAAAAGCCAAATCTACAAATGTCTGTCTAGGTGTGTTTGCGTTTGGATATGTGTGAGTGTGTGTGTATTTGTTTACCTTCCTTTTTTTCCCCTTAGGTAAGTCCTTCCACTCCTGGAATTGGAATGACTGCTTTTCCACTTCCTTAAAACCCATATCCTTCCCTTTCTCCTTTCTTTTTTTCCTCTTATCCTGAAGAAGCGACCAACAGTTGTGAAAGCTTGTATGTGTGTTTGTGTGTGATTTTATTTGTATCTATCGATGAGCCGGGCCTTTTGGTAAGTCATCTGTTTTCTATTTTTTATATTCACTTATCTCACCGGGAAAGATTCCCTCTATATATGCCATTTTCTGATAATATACCAGGTATTTTAAGTCTCAAAATTGAGGTCCTGCTTCACATTTGGAAAGAAACTTTAGGGGCACATGCACTCAGTGACCCCCCCTCCCCTCCCTCCGTTGCAGGGGACCATGAAGATAGTGTACCAAGAATAAGACACAGTTTAGAAGTGTACCTGCAGTGGGTACACTGGCAATACGGCGGGCCTTGGCTGCGGCCGACAGTTCGCGGAACAGTGCATCCGACTGGCCACCGGGCTCCAGACCGCCCGGCACTGTGGCAGGTAGCGAGGTCGACGTTACATCCAGCCTGACGGGGGCCCGCCGCGACGGCCGCGTGGCGGTCGGCTGTGACGGGAGCGCGGGCCGGCCGAGGGCCGATCGGCGAGCTGCGGCGGCGCCGGCGACCGCCCCGGGTGACACTCTGCGGGGCGGGGATCCGCGGCGCGAGGAGGAGCGGCGCGGCGGCGAGCGGGCTGCGGTCCGGGGGCGAGCGCCGGGGGAGGGGCCGGGGGCGGCCCGCGACCTGGCCGCACCGTGAGAGCCAGACAGGTGTGCGTGCCGGGCTGATGGCACTGCAGTAACCACAGAGCTACTGTTTGATAACTGTCTCGAGGATCTAGTGGCTGTGATCTTTAATCCAAAGGCTAGTTAGTTGTAGTTCTGCACTTGTAGTGTAACACATTTACTACATTCCTATATCCTGACATAAGATGGCCTAATTAATTAATTAATTTTGAGGATTAAGATAGGAGGAAGGTTGCATCATGGTGGTGGAACAGATACAACACAGCCTTACAGAGTATTAGATCAGTGGAATGAGCTTAAGTGTTGTATGTGTATGTCTTTTTCATGTGCCTGTCATAGCTCGTTGTTACATCTTTGTGGTTAGTTGTAAACTGTCCTTATGATATAGTTGAATTCCAGCTTGGAGTTTCCATTATTAGATTTTTACTACTATACGCAGTGTTTCTTTTTCCATCATATACATTTCTAGCAATAGAGCAATGACTGAATATGGAACAAAAAAGGTCTGGAAATGCCGGTTTCCATGCTAGAGACCATTTATTCAGTCATACTTAGTTACAGAGACTGCAGTCCAATACCCACTGTACGATGCAGCCCACGACGGATCCAAGGGGGATCAACCACACCCCACACCCCAAAGAATTATGTTGTAATACTTTGCAAGTTAGAATATATGTCATAATTGACAGTTTAATTTAGAGTGCAGCAGCTGGAGATGATAGTTGAGTGCCTGTGTTGTGTGCCTGTGTTATTGTGTGAATGTTCTATTTTCTGAAAAAGGCCATGGGCAATAACTGAAAGTGTTGAATGTTTGTGTCTTTTTTATGTGCCTGTCGCAGCTAATCATTGCGTCTTTGTAGTGAGTTGTAAACTGTCCTTATTATATTTTATAATTTACAGACCCCCTATACCCCAGAATAAAATAAAAATAAAAATAAATTCTGACTACAGGCCTGAATGCAGGCACATTCAATATTCCTTCCACAGGAATACACTGTCCCTCATACATCTTGCCCTACTGCCCTCTCCAACCACAGGAATTGGTAATGTGTGCAATTCACTTATCTCAATGATTCAACTTGCAGTGAATGTTATAAGCATTGCACACAATGGTTCAGTACTCAAATTGAGAGCCTGCTGACACTGTTTTTATTTATATAAAGGCAATTGGCAATGGGCAGTAGGCAACAAATGTTGTATCAAGAGATCTATTCCCTCCGATAACAAACACGGCATTCAATATTTGCAACAGTGTCTTGTTGTTTGTCTGAGGCAAGATCATTTACAGGAGAAAGAAATCATGAAGGACATGCCTGAAATGTTCAGACACCAGACTTTGAGGGAAATGTGATTAACAGTGTGAAAGGTGGCCATTGTGTCAGTACCATCAGTTGGCTCACCAGTATGAGTAAGCTAAATGACTGCATGGAACATTCTACATGGCAGTTATTACTACACTTATCACTTACAGTGCATTCAGGATTCAGTGACAGGCTTTCGGTTTTGAGAGCAGTTTTTGCCAATGGTTTATTCACCAGGCAACCATGATTCCAGGATTTCTGCCACATGTTTTATTCACATATGAGGCTACCTTTAGTGGCATAGTACTTTCAACTTTTATAATAGTCATCTGTGAGATAGTACACAGAACTTCCATGGTATAGTGACAGCATATCATCAGCATTGGGGCAGCCAAGATAACTGGTGACCATATTTTGGGACCAGTCTTCCTTGCATGTCGCCTAAAATGCCAGTAGTATTGCCATTTCTTGCGGGTGATGTGTCTCCCCTGCTGGAAGAAGTTCACTTGATTTGAATAATTATGGGGCTGTATAAAATGTATGAGGAGATAAAAGAAATTATTCAGGCTATTAAAGAAGAAGAAAACTTAATTGTGATGGGGGATGGAATTCAATAGTAGGAAAGAAAAGAGAAGGAAATGTAGTAGGTCAATATGGACTGGCGAAAAGGAATGAAAGAAGAGATCGTCTGGTAGAATTTTTTGCAGAGCACAATTTAATAATCACAAACATTTGGTTAATCATCATGAAAGAAGGTTATATATGTGGAAGAGTCTAGGAGACGTTGGGAGATACCAGATTTACTTTATAATGGTAGGGCAAATGTTTAGAAACCACATTTTAAACTATAAAACATATCCAGGGGCAAATGTAGACTAATCATAAATTACTGGTTATGACCGATTGATTAAAAAGGTAGAAAATTAAGGAGATGGAATTTGGAGAATTTGAAGGAACCATAGGTAGTTGAAAGTTCTAGACGGAGCATTACGAGGCAAGGATTCTTTGAAACGGAGGAGAGTAATGCAGTAGAAGATTGGGTAGCTCTGAGAGGAAGGTAGTTAAGGCAACAAAGAATCATATAGGAAGAAGGACAAGCCCTAATAGATATCAAATCAAATGTTTGTAAATCTTATGGGACTTAACTGCAGGGTCATCAGTCCCTAAACTTACAAACTACTTATGAACTAACTTATACTAAAGACAGTACAAACATCCTTGTCTGAGAGGGGGATTCGAACCCCCGATAGGGAGCGTCCTTGCCCATCATAGCATAGCACCAAAATGCGCTGGCCCACCCCACTGTGGCCCAATAGGAATCCTTGGAAAACACAGGAGATACTCGATTTAATTGATCATCATCATCATCATCATTAGAGAGTGACTATGCCTTTCAGTGTTCAGTCTGGAGCATAGTACTGATAATAAAATTCCTCCACGATTCCCTATTCAATGCTAACATTGATGCCTCGTCTGATGTTATGCCTTTTACTTCAAAATCATTCTGCACCGAATCTAAGTTCTTTCTTCGTGGTCTACCTCAACTCCTCTTACCCTCCGCTGCCGAGCTCATGAGTCTCTTAGGTAACCTTGCTTCCCCCATGTGTGTAACATGACCCCACCATCTTAGTCTGTTTGCTCTAACTGCTCCATCTATGGTGTTCATTCCAAGTTTTTCTTTGATTTCCTCATTATGGACACCCTCCTGCCATTGTTCCCATCTATTAGTACCTGCAATCATTCTTGCTACTTTCATATCTGTAACCTCTACCTTATGAAGAAGGTAACCTGTATCCACCCAACTTTCACTCCCATACAACAAAGTTGGTTGAAAGATAGAGTGGTGCACTGCTAACTCTTGGTACTGACTTCCTTCTTGCAGATGAGAGTAGATCTTAGCTGAGCACTCACTGCATTAGCTTTGCTGCACCTCGATTCCAGTTCTTTCACTATGTTGTCATCTTGTGAGACAATACATCCCAGGTACTTGAAACTGTCTACCTGTTCTAACTTTGTTTCTCCTATTTGGCACTCAATTTGTTCAAATCTCTTTCCCACAGCCATTACTTTCATTTTGGAGATGCTGATATTCATGTCATAGTCGTTGCAGCTCTGACTGAGCTCTGAAATATTAGTTTGCAACCTTTCAATCGAATCGGCCATTGCAACTATGTCATCCGCATATGTGAGACTGCTTATTTTGTTTTCACCTATTTTAATCCCGCCCTGCCAGTCTACTGTTTTCAACATATGATCCATGAATAGTATGAACAACGGTGGTGACAGGTCACAGCCTTGTCTTACCCCTGAAACTACCCTGAAGCATGAGCTTAATTTGCCATCTACTCTAACTGCTGCCTGACAGTCTATGTAAAGCCCTTTAATTGCCTACAGAAGTTTGCCTCCTATACCATAATCTTGTAGAACTGACAGTAGCTTCCTCCAGGATCACAGCCATAAGCCTTTTCTAGATCTATGAAACAAAGATACAATTCCCTGTTCCAGTCATAGCACTTTTGCATTACCTGCCATAAGCTAAAGATCTGGTCCTGACAGCCTCTAAGAGGCCTAAACCCACACTGATTTTCATCTAACTTGTCCTCAATTAATACTCCCACTCTCCTTTCAATAATACCTGAGAATATTTTGCCTACAATGCTAATTAAATTGATGAAAGGAGAAAATATAAACATGCATCTAGTGAAACAGGTGCAAAGGAGTACAAATGTCTGAAAGATGAGGTTGACAGGAAGTGCAGACTGGCAAAGCAGGAGTGGCTTGAGGAGAAATGCAAGACTGTAGAAGAATGCATAACTAGGGGAAGATGGATACTGCCTACAGGAGAATAAGAGACATTTAAAGACAAGAAAAGCAGTGGTAACAATATCAAGATCTCAGACTGAAAACCAGTACTAAGCAAAGAAGGGAAAGCTGAAAGATGGAAGGAATATGTAGAAGGCCTATCCCTTTCAGGCCCTGCTCGCACAATTGTGCAGTTCTGAATTTGTATGCTTTATTTCTTTTTGATTCACACTAGGAAGTTCGAGCCTGCATCCACACAATCTTGGATAGACTGTAGTGACATGTACAACATGTTTTAGTTCCATGTTTCTACACTGGGTGACACCAGCAGTCGGCAAAGTCAGCAAACTGCCAGTACACTTTCAATGGCGGCAAGAAAGACTTGTTGACAAGTTGCTGATATCCTTGTTTCGACATGTGAAGTTATATCCAACAGCCAATTGATTTTATGTGATCCTGTGATGTTATTATGTAATTTCTAAGGAATGTAACTGTATATGGTGCAGTTCATAGTGAAGGCCCAAAACAGATAATTATGTGGGTACAAATTTTCTTTAAATAAATTTATTTTCTTTTTCGTAATGAATTTTGTATCTTAAACATCCCTCTCTATATTAATGTCACATCATCTACAACCTTGGGTCTGAAAGGGATATACAAAGGAAATAAACTTGAAGGCAGTATTCTAAAAATGGGAGACCAAGTAGAGGAAGATGAGATGGGAGATATGATGCCGTGACAAGAATTTGACAGATTGGAGTGGAAACAAGGCCCCTGGAGTAGATGATGTTCCATCTGAACTGCTATTATCATTAGGAGAGCCAGTCATGAACCACCTGGTATGCAACATGCATTAGACAGGGGAAATACCCTCAGACTTCAAGAAGAGTGTAATAATTCCAATTCCAAAGAAAGCAAGTACAGGCAGATTTGAAAATTACAGAACTATCAGTTTAAAATGTCATGGTTACAGATGAATGGAAAAACTGGTGGAATCTGACCTTGGGGAAGATCAGTTTGGATTTAGGAGATATGCAGGAGCATGCAAGGCAATACTCCTATTATGTCTTATCTTAGAAATTTGGTTAAGGAAAAGGAAACCTATGTTTTCAGCATTTGTAGATATGGAGAAAGCTTTTGAAAATTTTGACTGGAATACAATCATTCAAAGTCTGAAGGTAGCAGGGGTAAAAATAGGGAGCGAAGAGTTGTATTCAATGTGTACAAAATCCATACAGTAATTATTATAGTCAAAGGGCATGAAAGGGTCACAGTGGTTGGGAAGGGAGTAAGAGAGGGTTGTAGCCTTTCCCCCATGTTGTTCAATCTGCACAATGAGCAAGCTGTGAAGGAATGGAAGGAGAAATTTGGAGAGGGAATTAAAGTTCAGGTAGAGGGAATAAAAACCTTGCAGTTTGCTGATGACATAGTAATTCTGTCAGAGTCAGCAAAGTACTGGGAAGAGGAATGAAATGGAGTGAACAGTGTCTTGAAAGTAATGTATAAGGTGAACATTAACGAGACTAAAATTAGGGTAATGGAATGTAGTGTCAGAAAATCAGGCCGAAGGAATTAGATTAGATAATGAGATGATAAAAGTAGTAGATGAATTTTGTTATTTGGATAGCAAGATTACTTCTGAAGGCCAAAGTAAAGAAGATATAAAATGCAGAATGGCTATGGGAAGAAACTTGTTTCTGAAGAAGCGAAATTTGTTAACATCCAATAATATTAGTTGAAATGTTAGGAAGTCCTTTCTGAAAGCATTTGTATGGAATGTAGTATTGTATGGGAGTGAAATGTGGATGATAAGGAGCTCAGACAAAAAGAAATGTGGTGATATAGACGAATGATGAAGATTAGATGGGTAGATCACTTAACTAATGAGGAGGTGCTCAACAGAATTGGGGAGAAAAGGAGTTTCTGGTATATCCTGACTAAGAGAAGAGATACGTTGGTGGGAAACATTCTGAGACATCAAGAAATCATCAACTTAGCATTAGAAGGAAGTGTGTAGGGTAAAAATTGTAGTGGAAGACTGAGGGATGAATACAGTAAGTAGATTCAAAAGGATGTAGGTTGTTGTTCGTATTCTCAGATGAAGAGGCTTGCACAGAACAAGGTAGCATGGAGAGCTGCATCAAACCAGTCTGCGGACTGAATACCACAACAGCAATGAGGCTCCTACATAATGGCGCACCATTCCACTTTGCCATTAACATCACAATGCAATTCAGTCGTGTCTTCCCTGGTTGGTGGATAGGACGAGGAGGTCCTCTTGCATGGCCTGCCCATTGTACCTCAACCTGTGTAATTTCTGGTTATGGGGCCTTGTCAAAAGTATTGTGCATGTAGAGCCATATTCAAGATGTGGATACACTGGAGCAGTACATTCTTGCTGGCTTTGACACTGTTCAGATGCCTCACGGCCAGTGTGAATGTGTGAGACAGAACATTCTACAACACATGTGCATGGAAATAATTTTCATTACATATTGTAACTGTGGCTACATGTTACACACTTGTTAGACCACAGTCTCTGTAACAAAGAATGATACATTCGACCTTTCTTGTTGCATATCCTCCCCACGATCAATCCCTACAGTTTGTACATGATGGAAAATATCACCTTGTATAGACCAGATGTTGTTTAACAGTGGTATGAGTCTTGTAAAGTTACTGACCAATTTTTTACAAATTTTTATGTTATATAATACTTAAGAGTCAGATGGACACAGGCAATATATTTTAATACATATTCACTGTAGCTTCCAATATATATATTCACTCATAAAATTTGTTATTAACTATCCAACCCAATTCAAAAGTAATAGCAGTGTGCATAGCTACAACACTAGGAGAAAGGGTGATATTCACTATTCAAGATTAAATATAACATTGGCACAGAAAGGAGTACCACAAAAGTCTGACAGATAGCCGACTGGTATTTAAAAAGAAATTAAAGGAATTCCTGAATGGCAACTCCTTCTACACTTTACATGAATTTTTAGATAAAACTTTAAATACATCAATAAGAAAAAATAAAAAATAAATTGAAAAATTAAAATGAAAATAAAAAATCCCTAAAATACTGATTGTCAATTATAGACACCATTTACTAAACTGACACATTCTACACCATTAAAAAATGTCATATATATATGATCTATGGAACAAGTATTAATATAATCTGTGTAGCATGAAAGTTTATTTGTAACATATAAAGGGAAAATAATGTTACTGAAAAATCCCAAAACGTTCTTAAAAGGTCTACTTGAAATACACTAATAAGTATTCACAATTCCATTGAAAATATAGTTTTTAACACAATTTTCTTCCTTCGGGACATCCACAACTGTCCATCTTCATCTTAAATAATTGAATCCACAACAGTTGTTAATTTTAAACTTTTCTATTTTAAACACTACCCAAGTTTTGAGACCTATATATCTCATTATCAGGTGCATTTAGTGAGTACATGAAACTGTTACATGTAGAAACAGATTAAAATAGTGAGTCTCTGGTACATGCAACAACTTGGGAGGCGCTGGGTGTGAAATTTTGACAATGAGACTCTTTATCAGATTATAATACATATGAACAATTGATCAAAAATACAAGTAGATGAACATGGGAAGTGCATGTATTAAATAAGTGACATGCAGAGGTGGAATTTAGTGGAAATTTGTTGCTATGCAGTGTGTAACAATACAGCTGACCCCCTCATCTCAATGTTATCGTACAATACCGTCTGCCAGGTCCTCTCATCTCAATGTCATCCTACGATACCGTCTGTGTCGGATCCGAAATCGTGTGGTTCAGTAGTGATATATGTTGCGTGTGAAGTTAAAAACGTAATAGCCAGCCTAGGAATCAGTGTAGGACAGTGTCTCAGTGAAACTGTGATTAAAACAAGTGATAGATTTCATTAATTAAGAGATTTGTATAAGTCGTTTCCAGACAGTTCTATAAACAATACTTTTGTCATTGTACATTATTTCAATAAATAGACAGACAAAGGGTAAAAACTTTTGTAAAACATAAAGAAATGAAAATAAATAGAATTGTATATATGTTAGGCTCATAAACAAGTTGTGTAGACCAGCTAATTGTGATAATTAACGAAATTGTCAAAATTTGAATATCGTAATTCTTTGTATATATTGAGATTTTGAACTTATTTTGAGAATTGCCAAGATAACTGATACTTCAGTATATGTTAGGAACATGTATGATGTACTCATTAACTAATTAATTAACATTTAACATTTTGGTTTGTTGTCAAACAAAAAGTAGCGTGATTAAAACTTAAAAAGATAGGTGCATTCTAAAATTATTGTATGTATAGTTTTCATTTTTTATTGTGATTATTTTTGTATACATGAAATGTTTTTCTGTTATGTTTGTTAATTGTAAATCAGTTTATTCAATTGTTATGAACAATGCCTAATGTAAGGTCATTATTGCCGATGTTATATATTTGCCTCATCGCCTTGCGTAGGGGAGTTGGAGTTTTAGTCGTTTGTCAAGTGGACTGGAAGCTATGTCGGTCTGTGTTTTGAAATGGAAGTACTACCGTTCTGATGCTTTGTAAATGTTTTGTTGCTAAAATGTTTTGGTGGAGGAGTTTGATTTCAAATTAAAGAAGAAGTGAAAAATTGTACATATCGAGTATTTATTTCTACCACGACGCCCCAGGAGAATAATGTTGCAGCGAGCTGAACCCCCATACATTGCAATGTTTAAAAGATGAGTATTATGTTGGAAAGTGGTAGAAAAGAAACTGTAATTATTTATATAGCATAGAAATGCTTCAAGTGTGAGAGAGAAGGTAAACAATACTGCTCTAAATCACCCCACTCGATGGTATGCCAGAATGTGCTAAATGTTCTACTGTTAACAGCTTACAAGTTATGGTCAGGGTTTGGTCCCTGGTCGACCTGGTGGCGGCTTGCCGGGTGGGTCTGCCCCTCGAGGACCGCCTCGTAGCAGGCGTCTGCTGTCGCACTGGGATGCTGCTCTGTGGCGGTGACGGCGGCCTCGGTGCTCGCACAGGAATCACTGTAGGTTGCAGTGGCACTTCTGTCGACAGCTGCGGCTGCTCCGGGGGCACCTCTCGCAGGGGCGTCACGTCCACCAGCTTGAACGGTTGCTGAAACATGAGCACGGCTCTCATTGCTTTGTCCACAGATCTTTGTACGGCACGCTAATTCAGTGGCTCGAGCATCTGACCTGTCAAATTGTGCCCTTTACTGTCAGAAAATAAAAGCGCCTCATAACATTTGGGAAGTCACCTAAATCAACTGAACCTGTATCTCGGGTTCACAAAAGAAGTATTGTAGACCCTTTCCTATTCCAAATCTAACTACTGAAGTCGATGGAAGAGTCAGCAAGATGAGTCAGGGGAAATACCCTCAGACTTTAATAAAACTGTAATAATCCCCATTCCAAAGAAAGAAGGCGCAGACAGGTGTAAAAATTACAGAACCATCAGTTTGATAAGTCATGGTTGCAAAATTTTAACTTGAATCATTTGCAGAAGGGTAGAAAAGCTGGTAGAAGCCAACCTTGGGGTAGATCAGTTTGGATTCAGGAGAAATGTAGGAACATGGGAGGCAATACTCACCTTATGACTCATCATAGAAGATAAGAAAAGGCAAACTTCCTTTTTTAGCATTTGTAGATTTGAAGAAGGCTTTTGATAATTTTGATTGGAATATACTCTTTAAAATTCTGAAATCTGAGTAAAATATAGGGAACAGAAGATTATTTACAGCTTGTACAAAAACCAGGCAGCAATTGACAGAGTTGAAGGGCATGACAGGTATGCAGAGGTTGCGAAAGGACTAGGACAGGGTTGTAGCCTTTCTCCAATGTTATTCAATTTGTACATTTGGCAAGCTATAAAGGAAGCAAGAAGAAATTTGGGGAAGGAATTAAAGTTCAGGGTGAAGAAATACAAACATTGAGTTTTGCAGATGACATTGTAATTTTGTCAGAGACAGCAAATGACCTGGAATAGGAGCTGAAAGGTGTGTATAAGATGAACATTAAAAAGAGCAAAAAAAGGGTAATGCAGTGCAGTCTAAGGAAATCAGGTGATGCTGAAGGTATTAGATTAAAAAATAAAACAATAAAGGTGATAGATAAGTTTTGTTACTTGAGCAGTAAAATAACATATGATGGTCACAGTACAGAGGATATAAAATGCAGAATAGCAATAGGAAGAAAAGTGTTTTTGAAAATATGAAATTTGTTAACATCAAATACTAATTGAAGCATAAGGTAGTCCTTTCTGAAGGCATTTGTGTGGAGTGTTGCCTTGTACGGGAGTGAAACATGGACGGTAAACAGTGCAGACAGGAAGACAATAGAGGCTTTCGAAATGTGGTGTTATAGAAGAATGCTGAAGATTAGGTGGGCGAATCGCGTAACTAATGTGGAGGTACTGAACAGCATTGGTGAGAAAAGATATGTTTGGCATACCTTGACTAAAAAGAAGGGATTGATTGGTAGGACACATTCTTAGACATCAAGCAATTGTGAATTTAGTGTTGGAGGAAAGTGTGTGGGGTAAAATTGCAGAGGGAGACCAAGAGATGAATACAGTAAACAGATTCAAAAGGATGTAGGTTGCCATTGTTATGAGGAGATGAAGAGGCTTGCTTAGGATAGAGTAGGGTGGAGAGCTGCATCAAACCAGTCTCCAGACTGAAGACCATAACACCAAAACAATCTATATAAATATAAAAATTGTTCTAAAGAGAAAGGGTGGCTGTCCAGTACTTACCCTAGTTTGGTATTGTGGATAGTAATAATAATAAAAAAGGACACAAATGGCGAGAAAATGAAATGTTTCCATTATATTTCAGAAATAAGTATTTCCTTTATCAGATAGGACAGGAGGAAAGAGACAGGGGACCGAAGGAAAAGGTCACTCCCAACCTAGGCTATAGGTGACAATCAGTGATATCGGGACATCAGAGATGTTGCATCATAAGTACTGAGCCATGCCAATGTAAACCAGTGGGATAGAGCTGTGTTATTAATTATTTTTCAAGTTAACTTTATTTAAAGAACACTCACTCAAGCACAGAATACAGAAGTTACCTATTTGCTGCTATGACAACCACAGATAGTTTTTTTTCCTATATAGTCTTAGATTCCAGCCTTTAAAAGAAGAACTTAAAGCTAACATTGGTTTTTACCTGTAAACATTTCCAACAGATAGATCATGAAATGAACTGAATAATGCTCTCTCGTGATGTCTAATAACTACTGAGGTTGCTGATATGAAGTACCAGGCAGTAGGTGATAGCACAATGTACCTAATGTGAAAAAATACATGTTTTTTAAGGTGTTCGGATACTTTTGATCACATATATATTCAGTTACGAAATTTGCTATTCATAACCCAACCCAATTCATGATTAATAGCAGTGTGCAGAACTACAATACTAGGAGAAAAGATTGTCTTAACTAATCAAGGTTAAATCTAACTTTGGCACAGAAAGGGATGAATTATGCTACCACAAAAGTCTTTGATCACTTACTAATAGAATCAAAAGTTTGACACATAACCAACTACCATTTAAAATGAATGAGGCAGAGTGGAGAGGCACGTGCTTTTGTTTCTAATCTTCCCTTAAGATCTTGGATGGGCTCAAGTAATTATTCTGTTTACACACTTTTGTGTAAGGAATACTTTTTACTCAGTGATGAATTATCCCAAAATATAATGCTATTTGAAAGAAGTGAATGAAAATAGGCATAGTAAGCTAATTTACATTTCAGCAGTTCATTAATACTGGCAACTACAGTCTGTGGCAAACCAGTAAATGATATTATGTTTTGAGTGTCATTTCAGAATTTAGGGGACAATAGTACATAAAGAACACTTACTGTGCAAAACATGTTTCTTTCACTGTTAAATAGAACTTCAGACGGAGTGACAACATGCCAGTACTCACCGTCAGAGGCTGCTGGCGGTTACAAGCGTCAGCACGCTCGTGTACCACGAAGGCCTGCCCTGTGGTGGGGGTGACTGCAGTCTGGCCGGCAGGCGCGTCACCGTGGCGCACCTCGAAGAGGCGCACGTTGTGTCCGGGCGGCGGGCCTGGGGGCGGGGACTCTCCCGGCTGTGGCAGCGACACCGTAGGGCCCCATTGCACCTGCACGAGACACGATTCGGCCTGAGCAGCACGCAGTGCGAGTTCACAAAATGCTGTCAGAGAAACGTGTGGAAGGTGTAAGCAGTGATGATTTGGCAAGCAAAAATGGAAGGAGTTTACAAACCGTATCAACATCGATACGAGAAAAAATTATCAATACTGTCTCTCTAAAACAGTTTATTCACTAGAATGTATGTGGAATAGCTCATGCAGTATCCAGAAGAGTCCTCAAGAGCTTGCATACATTTTGTCCACTGACCATAAGCAAACATCCTGCTAAAAATACTGTGCTCTGAATATGTGTGTATAATCGAACTCTGCTGAATAGCTGCAGATCCATGACATAATTGTAGCACCACTTATTTTGCTACAAGGTGGCAAGCCATCTAACAAAAGTATTGTCACTCATTTTGTAATTACAATACATAAAAAAAAATCTGTAGCCACATGTGTTTGAATCCATGGAGTTTTTGATCATGATAATACACTAAAGGCCATTAAAATTGCTACACCACAAAGATGGTGTGCTAGGAATGCGAAATTTAACTGGCAGAAAGAAGATGCTGTGATATGCAAATGATTAGTTTTTCAGAGCATTCACACAAGGTTGGCTCTGGTGGCAACACCTACAACGTGTTGAATAAGGAAAGTTTCCAACAGATTTCTCACACATAAACAGCAGTTGACCGGCGTTGCATGGTGAAACGTTGTTGTGATGCCTCCTGTAAGGAGGATAAATGTGTACCATCACGTTTCCGACTTCGACAAAGGTCGTATTGTAGCCTATCACGATTGTGATTTATTGTATCAAGACATTGCTGCTTGTGCTGGTTGCGATCCAATGACTTAGAAGAATATGGACTCGGTGGAGTCAAGAGGGAAATATGGAACGTCGTGCTGGATCCCAACGGCCTCATATCACAAGCAGTCAAGATGACAGGCATCTTACCTGCTGCATCACAGACAGGAGTGCCTGCGATGACATACGCAATGACGAACCTGGGTGCACGAATGACAAAAAGTCATTTTTTCGGATGAATCCAGGTTATGTTTACAGCATCATGATGGTCGCATCCATGTTTGGTGACATCGTGGTTAACGCACATTGGCGTCATCACGTCATCACCATACTGGCGTATCACCCAGTGTGATGGTATAGGGTGCCGTTTGTTACACGTCTAGGTCAACACTTGTTCCTATCAATGGCACTTTGAAGAGTGGCCGTCCATTTCAGATGTGTTACGACCCGTGGCTCTACCCTTCATCCAATCCCTGCTAAACCCTACATTTCAGCAGGATAACGCACGAGCACATGTTGCAGGTCCTGTACGGGCCTTTCTGGATATGGAAAATGTTTGACTGCTGCCCTGGCCAGCACGTTCTCCAGATCTGTCACCAATTGAAATGGTCAATGGTGGCCAAGCAACTGGCTCGTCAGAATACGCCAGTCACTACTCTTGATGAACTGTGCTATCGTGTTGAAGCTGCATGGGTATCTGTACCTGTACACTCCATCCAAGCTCTGTTTGACTCAATGCCCAGGTGTATCAAGGCCGTTATTATGGGCAGAGGAGGTTGTTCTGGTTATTGATTTCACAGGATCTATGCACCCAAATTGCATGAAAATGTAATCACATGTCAGTTCTAGTATAATATATTTTTCCAATAAATACCCGTTTATCATCTGCATTTCTTCTTAGTGTAGCAATTTTAATGGCCAGTAGTGTATAAGGACTGTCTATGGAGTATTTTGTTCATGCAAGTTTTTTCACAACTAAGGCATTTCTAAGGACTATAAGGAGTCCGTACCTAGTCTGTTAGAAGATACAGTTACAAAGACCAGCCATACAACATGTATACAGGGTTATTCAAAAAGAAAGAACTAATTTCAAACATATATTTCTTCCAAACTACAAAAGATAAAAACATAGTTCTAATGTTAATGGATATAGAAAAGTTTACAATTTCAAAATCCTGGGTAGAAGTTCCAATCAGGGGTACATTGGTGCTGTTGTTTGTTGTTGTTTGTCTGTAGTGAAATGGTGGCAACAACACAAGAGTAAGTCATTCTGTGTGCTGCAATTGGCAAATCAGGAGTTCATTGTTCCAGTGCACTGAGTATTTCACCATCAATTTAATAAATGACCATTGCATCATAAGCAAATTTATAAGTGGCATCAAAAATGGTTGCATCTTCAAATGGAAAAGCACAGGATCTCCACACACATTGAATGAGAATGACTCCGGATCTCACACCGCATGACTTTTACATAAAAGACCATGTTTTTATTCCCACCATGCCTGACACTCTTGAAAGAGTGTGACATCAAATTGTTGGATCTGTGAATTTGATAACTAGAGACCAGCTGATTTGTGTGTGGCAAGAAATGATCCACCATTTTGACATTTGCCATGTAACACACAGTGCTCACTTTGCATGCATACCATAATTACTAATAATAAATTGTAAACTTTTCTCTTTCCATTAATGTTGATATCATGTTTCTATCTTTTGTAGTTTGGAAAAAATAAATGTTTCGAATGTTCACATGTTTGTAATTGTATCGGACCAGTCCGTAGCTTAAAAACTACTTAAACCTAGGTAAACTAACCTAAGGACAAACACACACACCCATGCCCCAGGGAGGACTCGAACCTCCACAGCGAGCAACTGCGCGCTCCACAGCGAGACGCTTTAGACCGCTCGGCTACTCCACCGCGGCAATAAATGTTTGAAATCTGTTGTTTCTTTTTGAATAACCCTGTATTTTATTTCAAACAACCAATTCACAATGCAGCCAACTGATAGTACACGCAGTAGGTTTGTTTGTTTTCTTGACAGTCTCCATATTGGTTAACACACTTCATAAACATGTTTTTTTAATGACATAATGTAAGTAATGAGAGAGGTACAGAATTTTTTGAGCTATTTAGAAGTAAATGATAGACAATTGCACAGGGGAAAAAGTTTAAAGGTATATGCCATGAGTGGTGGCAGTTGATACTGTACACTATATCTGGTGGCAGAAGTGTAGATAATTTATTCTTCTGCAGCAACTTCTGTGGAAGTGGTATGTTTTCCAGTAACAGCTTCTATGAAGGTGGATATAAAAGCTTTGTGGATTTGGCTCTTTGGTGGAGGGGGAAAGGAAGGTCATTGGACGCCCTTCTCTCTATAACCCCCACCCCATTTTCTATGCCTCTGCCTGCATTTGCCATATAATGACCACACACCAAATTTGCAGAAAGGTGAAGTAAACAAACTTGATTGTGTTGGGTGGCTGTTATACTGTTATAACAGTAAAGGTGACAAAATTATACAGATGGTACATCTCATTGTTCTTGACAGAAAAAGTCTACTCTATCATATATCATTTTTTCTATTAAAAAAAATCCAATATTTGTATGAGAGGTAGGAGAAGTATTTATAATTTGTCAGCTGTTGGTACACAATGTTATTTGTGTATTACCTACATTGAAAAGGATCTCGGAGGAAGATACCAGGCAAACCATACCAATATAAATATTGGGGACCATAATATTTAATGGGGGCTGCAGTTTCTCCACAGTTAACTCTATGACTGTCGTCTGTCTGCATATTACAATGACTCGACCATGCAGACCATAGTTTCCTACATGTTTTCAATTTGTGCTCTTGATGTCAAAACGTGCAACAGTAAATGGTATGAATCCATTGTTTACATCAGTGCAGTGCCTAGTATCTATTTTCCACAAATAGATTCCAGACTGTGCAAATGGTGAGCCTCTACTCCTCTGTCACAGTAAATAGCAGCCAGGACATCTCAAACACTGAGACTGAAAACCACTGAAGCTGTGTCATGTATAAAGTACACATTTCTTCTTATTTACAGGGGTTCAACTTCTATTAGGTCTTGGAATGTGTTACATACCAAGTTCCTGTAGACAGTGGGTATAAGACACGCTGGGATAACTTATATTATAGAAGGAGACTTTCCTAGTGTGTTTGCGTGTGGATATGTGTGAGTGTGTGTGTGTATTTGTTTACCTTCCTTTTTGTCCCCTAAGGTAAGTCCTTCCACTCCTGGGATTGGAATGACTCCAAGGTGGAAGGGTGGAAGGGTGCATAGGGCAGGTTTTACAACGGGGGTGGTTACAAGGGTAGGAGCCAGAAGGTAGGGAAGGTGGTTTGGGGATTTCATAGGAATGGACTAGGAGGTTATGGATCTTAGGTGGGCGGCAGAAAGACACTCTCAGTGGAGTGGGAAGGATGTCATGAAGGACGGATCTCATTTTGGGGCAGGATTTAAGGAAGTCGTATCCTTGCTGGAGAGCCACATTCAGAGTCCGCTCCAGTCCCGGAAAGTATCCGGTGACAAGAGGGGCACTTCTGGGTTCTTCTGTTGAAGGTTCTGAATTTGGGGGGATGAGGAAGTGGCTCTGGCAATTTGCTTCTGTACCAGATCAGGACAGATATCATGCACTGTGAAGCATTCTATGTGGGAATGACCAGCAACAAACTGTCCATTCGCATGTACGGTCACAGGCAGACAGTGTTTGTTGGTAATGAGGATTACCCTGTGGCTAAACACGCCTTGGTGCATGGCCACCACATCTTGGCAGAATGTTACACCGTCCGGGTTATCTGGATACTTCCCACCGACACCAGTCTTTCAGAACTCCGGAGATGGGAACTTGCCCTTCAGCATATTCTTTCTTCCCGTTGCCCACCTGGTCTCAACCTCCACTAAATTCAAAATCCTGCCCACCATCTTGAACATCTTTGCCTCGATTCTCTGGAAAGAGCCTCTGCCTCAAGTTGTATCCCTGTCCAACTTCTTTGCTTTCTACACTATGTCTGCTTAGGTGTGCTTGCATTTGTGTATATGTGTGAGTAGAAATGCTGCTGATCTATAGAGAATGTACGTTATTAGATTGCTTGTTTCTTTATGTACTGTTAGAGAACATTATGATTATTACGTTAATATGTCTGTTTTCTACCCTACTCTAAATACTTGTACTGTACCCTGTTGTAGGCAGGCGAAATTCTGTTCAGGCAGAACGACTGTACAGAAGACGATTCCCTGACAAGCCATCGCCTACGCGCCGTATGTTTGGTCGTCTCACATCTCGTCTACGTAATACGGAAAGCTTAAATCCAAGACCTAGACATCGTCCTAGAACACGCACAGATGAAAGTGCTGAAGTTGCTGTGCTCGCTACTGTAGCTGTGAATCCTCACATCAGCACACGTGAAATTGTACGTGAAATTGGTGTGTCGAAATAAAGTGCACAGCATATTCTTCAACATCATAAATTTCATCCTTACCATGTTCATTTACACCAGGATCTTCATGGAAATGACTTCAGCAACAAGGTAACATTTTGTCGGTGGGCTCAGCAAAAACTTCTGACTAATCCAAATTTTTTCGCATATGTTCTCTTTACCAACAAGGCATCATTCTCCAACAAAGGAACTGTCAATATGAGGAATATGTCTTATTGGTCCGCAGACAATCCAAAATGGCTTTGTCAGGTAGAGCATCAACATCCGTGGAAAGTGAATGTTTGGTGTGGGATTATTGGAGATACCATTATCGGACCTTTCTTTGTAAATGGCATCCAAAATGGCAGACAGTACTCCAGATTTATACGACACAATCTTCCTGTTCTCTTGGACACCGTACCTCTGAACAGGAGAATGGTCATGTGGTATCAGCATGACGGATGCCTTGCACATAACGACTTAAGAGCATGACGACTTCTGAACCGTAAGTTCCCTGGTAGGTGGATTAGACCTGGAGGCCCTGTTAAGTGGCCTGCCCGAACTTCAGACCTTACACCGCTGGATTTTTTTCTTTGGGGAGCAGTGAAGGATGCTGTTTACCAACATGAACCAACGACACCAGAGGATATGAAGCAATGCATTATTGATGCTTGTACAGCCATCAAAGAGGAAACAGTAGCATGAAGTAGGGCATCCTTCATCCGCAGAATGACCCTATGTATGCAAGCCAATGGTTATCACTTTGAGCATGATATGTGAACGCTGTCTTTAGTACGTAGTGCTGGTATCACAGTGCAAGTTTCTAGAAAGGGCCATTTTACCCAGTGATGTTCAGAAACATTTGTTGGAAACAATTTGTCATGTAATGCATTAGATAAACATAACATTGATAATTATGTGATAATAAAACTAATTGGTTAAACATGTTTACATTCATCTTCTATGTCTTACCTGAACTTCCCAAATCAACATGAATTTTACTATTATGAGTAAATGATTCACTGTCACTTGTGCTAGATCTACAGTATAGTAAAGTTTTAACATTGATCGGCATTACCTTTTTAGGAACAGATTACCGATAAGTGAAGTTAACTTTGTGACTAATGTTGCAGTACAGAGATATGTTACAGAACCGCATCACCCCTAGCCTATGGGATAAATACCTGCTGGAATGTAAGACTTTAATGCAGGATGGCAGCAGACCACATTATTCGTTTTGGATCTCTTGGTAAGTATGGAAGTGCAAGTACACATGTCAATCACATCGCAATTATGGGCAGCATGAGGTTCATGCCTGAGTCTCAGGACGTGCACTAGCAGCGCATTTCGGGTTTTTCAAGCATCAACTTTGCGTCGCAATATCTCGGGATGTAATTGGAATATTGCGATGCAATCCACACCATTGTTTATGTGATTTGTCTTTCTATGGACTGCCGAAGAAAAAATATAGGGTGTCCATTTAAAAAAACGTAAATTCGTGTTAATAAACAAATTTGCTTTCGTTTTAGAATGTTTCCAAATATGTACATTCATGGACCCCAGCCGTACATTGATACCAGTGAAATTCGTTTTCCAATAGCCGTTATTGTTCCAGAGATAAAGATTGTTTGACTTACCCAAAGCAGAGGCTCGCTGATAGACAGACACAGACACACACACACACACACACACACACACACACACACACACACACACACACACAAATAAATAAATAAAAAATAAAACTACACACACACAAACATTCAAGCTTTCGCAACCGTTGGTCGCTTCTTCAGGAAAAGAGGAATGAAGGAGGGGAGAAAGGGAAGGATATGGTTTTAAGGAAGTGGAAAAGGAGTCATTCCAATCCCAGGAGTGGAAGGACTTACCTTAGGGGAAAAAAGTAGGTAATACTCACACTCACACATCTCTACACACAAACACACTTAGGCAGACATTTTTAGAAAGCAAAGAAGTTGGACAGAGATACCACTTGAGGCAGAGGCTCTGTCCACAGAACCGAGGCAAAGATGATAAAGATGGTGGGCAGGAATTTTAATTTATCGGAGGTTGAGACCAGGTGGACAAAGGGAAGAGAGAATATGTTGAAGGACAAGTTCCCATCTCCGGACTTCAGAAAGATTTGTGTTGGTGGGAAGAATCCAGATAACCCGGACGATGTAACACTCTGCTAAGATGTGCTGGCCATGCACCAAGGCATGTTTAGCCACAGGGTGATCCTCATTCCCAACAAACACTGTCTGCCTGTGACCGTTCATGCAAATGGACAGTTTGTTGCTGCTCATTCCCACAAAAAATGCTTCACAGTGCAGTTATGTGTGTTTTTATAGATGACTTACCCAAAGGACCGGCTCGTCGATAGACACAAATAAAATCACACACAAACACACATACAAGCTTTCGCAATCCTTAAAACCCATATCCTTCCCTTTCTCCTCTCCTTTCTTCCTCTTTTCCTGAAGAAGCGACCAACGGTTGCAAAAGCTTGTATGTGTGTTTGTGTGTGATTTTATTTGTGTCTGTTGACGAGCCTGTCATTTGGGTAAGTCATCCGTTTTCTATTTTATATAAATAGAAAACGGATGACTTACCCAAAGGACAGGCTCGTCGACAGACACAAATAAAATCACTCACAAACACCCTTCTTTACCATAAATGTAGTCTGTCAGGAAATCCAGTTGCTGCTACCACCTTGGGAGACAGTGCTTCAAAATTATGTGGTGTTTTGGAGTGTCACAGTCTCCAAGAACAGTTGTATGTAAGAAAGTCTATTCTGTTTTCTTTCTATTAACGTTGTTGTAAAATAGGAGAGGAGTTATAAGTGGGATGTTGTAAGAGAAGAACAATAAACAGCTTATGAGTTTTGAAGTTGACATCTAATTGAAATTCATTGAGCAGTAAATGCTTGTTTTTGCTCACTGTATTTTTTCTCACGCTGAAGAAAGTCTTCAGACTTACGAATTCCGAAATTTTACATGGGAAATTGTCTGACTGCTAGAGTGACAGACTATCTGGACCTCATGATGCAGTTAATATTTCATAGGGAAGAATTACGACAAGATAAATGGAACCACAGACATTGCCGAGGTGGGGTGGCTTGCTTGTCTCGACGATACAGATAGCCGTACCATAGATGCAACCAGAACGGAGGGGTATCTGTGGAGAGGTCAGACAAACGAGTGGTTCCTGAAGAATAGTTACAGAGGCAACAGTCTGGATCATTGACTGAACTGACCTCGTAACATCAGCTAACGTGGCTTTGCCACACAGCTACTTTGAACAGCTGAAAGCAAGGGGAAACTACAGCCATGAATTTTCCCGAGGACATGCAGTTCTACAGTATGAATGTATGATGATGGCATCCTCTCAAGTTAAATATTCCGGAGGTAAAATAGTCCCCCATTCAGATCTCCGGGCAGGGACTACTCAGAAGGATGTGACCATCAGGAAAGATAATACTGGCATTCTACGGGTCGGAGCATGGAATGTTAGATCCCTTAATCAGGTAGGGAAGTTAGAAAATTTAAAAAGGGAAATGGATAGGTTGAAGTTAGATATAGTGGGGATTAGTGAAGTTTGGTGGAAAGAGGAACAGGATTTCTGGTCAGGCGAGTACAGACTTATAAATACAATATCAGTTAGGAGTATTACGGAAGTAGGTCTGATAATAAATAAGAAAATAGGAATGTGGGTAAACTACTATGAGCAGTGCAGTGATCGCCTTAGTCGCAAATGACGCATGCTGACGTCAACTGTGTAGGAATTGTAACAGCTGCGTCAGTACGAAAGCAACCTCCAACATGGAGGTCGAGATGTTTTAGGTTTTTTAATTGTTTTTAATGTATGTATTTTTATCATTGACTTTTACTGAAACTTGTACAATTGACTTATAACGTGACAGGTATGTTATTCTAACTGGTTCTTTTGTATTTATTTTAGCATTAATAATGACCACACACTGGTCGAAATCTAGATTTGCGAATGAATAAATATATTTTTACGACTGATTGCTGAAAAATTTCCACAAATAATGACAAGAAAAAGTAAGAATTTAACACTCGAGGTGATAACGCTATGGAGAAAACCCCTGAGGCAGTTGCACTAGTGGTGCAGTTTAGCACGAGTACCTGCTGGAAAGCGAGGGAGCCAGCAAAGTGGTAACACTGGACTCGCATTCAGGAGGACAGTGGTTCAAATATTATGAATTATCTCGAACAGAACGATCCAGTGACCCAAGGAGAACACGGATTTAGAAAATATCGTTCATGCGAAACACAACTAGCTCTTTATTCACACGAAGTGATGGGTGCTATCAACAAGGGTTCTCAAATGGATTCCGTATTTCTTGATTTCCAGAAGGCTTTTGACACCGTACCTCACAAACGGCTTTTAATCAAATTGCGTGTTTATGGTATATCGTCACAAATTTGCGATTGGATAGGGAATGGACTATCAAAGAGTACATAGTTCGTAGTAATCGACGGTAAGGCATCGACTAAAACAGAAATGATATCGGGCGTCCCACAGGGTAGTGTTATTGGTCCTCTGCTGTTCCTTATTTACATAAACGATTTAGGGGAAAATCTAAGTAGCTCTCTTAGGTTGTTTGCAGATGACGCCGTCATTTACCGTCTAGTAAAATCATCTGAAGATCAAAACCAACTGCAGAATGATCTGAATAAGATGTCACTATGGTGTAAAAATTGGCAGTTGACTCTAAATAATGAGAATTGTGAAGTCGTCCACATGAGTACGAAAAGAAATCCGTTAAACTTTGTTTACAAAATAAATCAATCAAAAGTGAAGGCCGTAAACTCCACAAAATACCTAGGAATTGCTATTACTTCAGACTTAAACTGGAAAGAACACGTCGTGGGAAAGGAGAACCAGAGACTGCGTTTTATTGGCAGAACTACAAAAGAAACTGCGTACACTACGCTTGACCGTCCTTTTTTGGAGTACTGCTGCCCAGTGTGGGATCCTTATCAGGTGGGTTTGATGGAGGACATCGAAAGAGTCCAGAGAAGGACAGTTGGTTTCGTATTGTTACGATACAGGGGAGACAGCGTTACGGAAACGATACAGGATCTGGGATGGGAATCATTACAACAACGGTGTCTATCGCTGCGGCGTGGGCTACTTGCGAAACTCTAATCGCCAACATTCTCCTGCGAATGCGAAAATGTATTGTTGACTCCCAATTAAATAGGTAGAAATGATCATCAGAATAAAATACGAGAAATCAGAGCTCGGACAGAGAGATTCAAGTGTTTTTTTTTCTTCCTGCGCGCTATTCGAGAATGGAATGGGAGATAAATAGTATAATGGTCGTTCGATGAACCTCTGCAAGGCATTTAAGTGTGATTTGCAGAGTATCCCATGTAGGTGCAGATGTAGATCCACCTCCGGCCATCCAGAGTTATGTTTTACGTGATTTTCCTAAATCGCTCCAGGCGAATGCCGGGATGGTTCCTTCGAAAAGGGCACGGTCGATTTCCTTCCCCATATTTACCCCAAAATCGGAGCACGAGGTCCATCTTTAATGAACTGGCCTCCTCGGCAGACGTACCTGCAGCTGCCTGCGGATGGTGAGCGCGGGCAGCCTCTGCAGCTGGAGCCTGGAGCCACGAACCGCTTCCTCCTGCTGGCTCCTCACGTCGAAGACGGCCGCATTCCCCTGCGGCTCCGCCTGGTAGTACCTGCCACACGAACACCGCCACTCTGTACACACCGCTCTCAAAAAACTGCGTGCAATCATTCGTTTTCTGAATTTGCGTAGTGTGACATCAATTGAAATTCATCGACAGTTGAAGGAGACATGTGGTTATGGAGTTATGGATGTGTCGAAAGGACGTTCGTGGGTGCGACAGTTTAATGAAGGCAGATCATCGTGTGACAACAAACCGAAACAACCTCGGGCTCAAGCCAGTCTGACGACATGATCGAAAAAGTGGAGATAATTGTTTTGGGGGATCGCCCAATGACTGCTGAACAGATCGCCTCCAGAGTTGACATTTCTGTGGGTTCTGTGCACACAATCCTGCATGACGACTTGAAAATGCGAAAAGTGTCATCCAGGTGGGCGCCACGAATGCTGACAGACGACCACAAGGCTGCCCGTGTGGTATGTTGCCGAGCAATGTTGACGCGCAACGACAGCACGAATGGGACTTTCCTTTTGTCGGTTGTGACAATGGATGAGACGTGGATGCCATTTTTCAATCCAGAAACAAAGCGCCAGTCAGCTCAATGGAAGCACACAGTCTCACCGGCACCAAAAAAATTTCGGGTAACCGCCAGTGCTCAAAAATTGATGGTGTCCATGTTCTAGGACAGCGAGGGCGTAATCCTTACCCATTGCGTTCCAAAGGGCACTACGGTAACAGGTGCATCCTACGAAAATGTTTTGAAGAACAAATTCCTTCCTGCACTGCAACAAAAACGTCCGGGAAGGGCTACGCGTGTGCTGTTTCACCGAGACAACGCACCCGCACATCGAGCTAACGTTACGCAACAGTTTCTTCGTGATGATAACTTGGAAGTCATTCTTTATGCTCCCTACTCATGTGATCTGGCTCCTAGTGGCTTTTGGCTTTTTTCATCAATGAAAGACACTCTCCGTGGCCGCACATTCACCAGCCATGCTGCTATTTCCTCAGCTATTTTCCAGTGGTCAAAACAAACTCCTAAAGAAGCCTTGTGAAAAATGTGTACGTCTGCAGGGCGATTACGTCAAAAAGTAACGCCAGTTTCATCGATTTCGGGTGAGTAGTTAATTAGAAAAAAATCGGAGGCCTTAGAACTTCAATGCACCTGGTACTGCTGGGAATATACAGAAACTAGCTGAAAACCCCGCGTTTCCCGCCAACCTTGAGTGAATACCCTGAAAAGTTAATCATTTGCATATCACAGCATCTTCTTCCTGCCGCTTAAATTTCGCGTCCGCAGCACGTCATCTTTGTGGTGTAGCAATTTTAATGGCCAGGAGTGTATTCTGAGCAGAAAGCCTTTTGGAGTAGGGCTCGTGTGAAGTGAGGTGCAGAAGAGCTGTGTACTGACTTGCAGTGGGGCTGGTGCTGCGGCTTGGGCGGTCGCTGGCGCTGCTTGGGCCGGGGCATGAGCAGAGCCCTGAGGGCGGCCACGCTCTCACGAGAGGCCGACACCTGCTCTGCTGTCCTCAGCACTGCACGGCCCACGCGGGACCGCGACGACGACGGCACGCCGCTTGCTCCAGGTCGCACCTGTGCACATCACATCATATATAATGTACATAATATCAGCTGACAGAGTGTTGCTTGAAAAATTTTTCTTCTGTTACTTTGTGATACATAGCGTTACTCACTGCAGTTTCGAGGCCAACATATCTTCTGTGAGCCGAAAAACACTATATATATATATATATATATATATATATATATATATATATATATATATTGTGGATAAAGTTAAAACAAAAAGCCAGTGTAAATACAAAATTTCAACGAAATCGTTAGAGCCGTTTCCAAGACAGCTAATATGTACAGGGTGAGTCATAAATGAGGGAAAATATTTCGTGCAAATCGCCACACACTGAGCTACAATCATAAATTCGTTTTCCGCATGTTCCTATGTCAATAAATGGCAGTGCAATTGAATGGTAAAAATCTGGAAATTTGAGGTGGTCCTTTGGGTGTTACTGTGCGCCGATATTGGCCAAGGGGACAGATCGGCAACAGGGCACGACATGCGAGTGGTGCAGGTAGTCTAGCCGCTCACGAGAAGGCGAGGCATGCGGTCTGTGTGACACTGCAAGGGGAGCAATGGCAGCGCTCACACCTGCCTCGTGCCGCTTTCGCTGGTGTCAGGGCCGGCGCAAGCCTAAGTGCCGCCCCGTGCGAGCTGCTAAATTGCCGCCCCCCTCCCCGTTTAATTTATTAGTTTATTATTATTATTTTATTTAAACAAGTCTGTTGGAAATGTCCACAATCAATCGCAATTTTTGTTTTTACTTTTCAGATCTACCTAGGTTTCCGCCACTGATTGGCCAGTCTCAAAGCTTTTAATATGCGCTTACATCTAAACCGTCATGTTGAGTTACGTTCAGCATGACGGTATTGATGTAAACCTAACTCAGAGCACTGAGAAAAGCCACACTGTACCCGAAATATATGTAGATCTGGAAAATAACTGATTGGTGACGTTCTCTACAGATTTGTAAAAAACAGTCGCTGAGCATCAGTTCAAAAGTGGAGTCAAATCTGATTGAAGAAATCTAACTAATTTTAATGAGCATTGTGATTTTACAAAAATGTTGAAATGTGTGTGAAATCTAATGGGACTTAACTGCTGCGGTCATCGGTCCCTAAGCTTACACACAACTTGATCTAAATTATCCTAAGGACAAACACAAACACTCATGTCAGAGGGAGGACTCGAACCTCCGCCGGGGCCAGCCGCACATCCATGAATGCAGTGCCTTAGACCGCTCGGCTAATCCCGAGCGGCATGAACTTACAGTTAACGTAAATAAACATTTTTCAATGGTTGTGAACAGATAATGTATTCAACGGAAAACGAAATATATTTACAATTTGACGATAATTTGGTTTGAACAATAATACTTACAATAACTATTCAATGTTGAACAAAATAAGAAACAACACACAAGAGGGCATTGTTGGTAAAAGACCATACTTTCTAAGGTTTTCATCAGAATCAAAGAAACATGGATTCACACGCATTATACAGTAAATAAATTTGTCAAAGTGATCGTGTGCGAGTAGTATTGTCAAACAAAAGTGACTAGCACAGTTTAATTGTTGTTCGTGCAGGCTGACAGGTGTTTCTTGACTCAAAAACCAAAACTTCCGACTATCGCTCAGAAACGGACAGCAAAAATTTTCAAAAATACGTCGAAACCCAACTTATGCCAGGGTTACTACCAATGTCTTTATCCCTTGTAATTACTCGCAGCGTATTTACCCATTCGGAATACTTCTATGTGTTGGTCATGTTTGACTGTAGTAATGTTCAACCATTTTTTTTTTTCCATAGCGCGGGAAGAATAAAACACTCAACTGCCATTGAAAGGCTTAGCAAAATTGCTTCAAGCTTAACATATAACCGAAGCATCGAACATTGCATTCGAATTTCCAGATTAGATTTCGTGTTCTGCAAAATTAGTTATGAGTAAACGCACGGCGCGTAACAGGCTGGCAGAGCACCACTCATAAAAATACTGGCCGGGCGTGTACGCCAGGCTGCTCATCCCTCTCTCTGTTCCTCCGGCGTAAACACGACGATGCTGCCACAGTGGCGAGGAAGAAATCAGCCCTCCTCCCTCCCCTGGTACAACAGGGGCGACCGGCAGGTAGTCGAGGCGCCATGCCACAGTTCCCGAAGCCGATCTCTCCGAGGTTTGATTTCGAATCCCGTCTTGGGCATGAATGTTGAGTTTGTCCTAAAAAAAAATTAAAAAAACAGGGGTCGGCAGATTTGCCGCCCCTCCCCCTCGGAAAGTGCCGCCCCGTGCGGCCGCACGTTTCGCACGTGCCTTGCGCCGGCCCTGGCTGGTATTATGTATTGCGGTTAGTTAGCATAGGGAAATGAACTTGTGCCCTGTTGCTCTGCTGCCCATCTGTCGCCTTGGCCAATGTCGGTGCACAGTAACACCCAAACGTCCATTCATATTTCCAGATTTTTACCATTCAATTGCCGGCCGCGGTGGCCGAGGTGACTGAGGCGCTCCAGTCACGGTCAGCGCGGCCACTACGGTCGGGGGTTCCAATCCCCCCTCGGGCATGGATATTTGTGCCGTCCTAGTTCGTAGGTAGTTCATAAGTAGTTTGTAAGCTTACGGACTGATGACCCCGTAGTTAAGTCCCATAGACTATACAAACATTTGAACATTTTGAAACATTTTACCATTCAATTGCACTGCCTTTTATTGTCATAGCAACATGCGGAAAACGAATTTATGTTTGTAGCTCAGTGTGTGACAATTTGTACGAAATATTTTCCCTCATTTATGACTCACCCTGTATATACTCGTTTAACAGTCTAACCGCCAAACCCGTAAAATTCACGGGCCTGGGATCGTGCGAAAATCACCAGACCTGTGAAATTTACGGCTCACTACATTTAATTTAATGCAAAACACTGCGTCGTTAATTCTATGGGTTTGGCCAGTGTTATATGTTCTACAGATGAGTAGTAGTAAAATGCGTCCATAGATGGTACCAACGTGAACAGTGCGGCTTTGCACTCTGTCTGGAACCCTTATTTGAAAATTTTCCACAGTAAAAAGCAATATGATTGTGTGTGAAATCTGTATGCAGTTACTATAGACTGAAAGATGTAATGCAGTGTCATACTATTGGTTAAAAATAAATCACAATTGCCTAATCTTATTTGTATGACTTTTCTAAATACAGAAAAACATCTTAAGTAATTTCTATAACTGTACCTTCAATCAATGGATTCGCGTGGAATTAAAGAAGAAAAGTGCACCTTAAAAATACTACTAAATTTCCCACAATCCTAACAGTAGATTTCATTCAGTGATTTTTTTTTTTTTTTTTCAATATTGTGCAAAATTGCTCGGTTTCTATGGACAGGTACATAAAATAGGCCTGGTACAGAAAGTGTTAAGGATATAAGATTGAAGTAATCCGTCTATCAAGTGAATAAACAATTGTCGTTATGGGACATATTTATTGTTTTCAGGGTCGAAACTGTTATTTATGTAATGTTTACATAACACCCTCTGTATCAGTCTCCATGACACCTCATCAGAGATATATCCTGTGATGGCTCTCAAAGATATATTATTTTCACTCCATGAGTACTTCGATTCCTGCTAACTTTATCACATCAACTACGTAGTTCTCAACCCTTAACACCCCAATGATGCCATGTGGGATCATCCCCTTTCTCTGTTACTCTCGGCCCAACCATTTGACCGAAGATTATAAAGAACACTGTAGGACTTTCGGAAATGCATTGTGGGTTCCTTGGCTACCATTACTTCGAGGAAACAGAGGATCATCAGGCTACAAACAATTGAAACAATATGTATTGTTACTTAATTTCTAAAAGAAACAAAATAATTTGAAAATCTAATTAAAAAGTTATTGTAAAATGTCTAAATTAGTAGTAAACAGTTTGGAAAAGGTGTCAGGTACGGCAAAGGAAACATATGTTGCCCAATAATGCGATATGAAGTCATACCAAATTTACCTCCAAAAACTAAAAAATCTGAAATATTATAAAAAATATATACATTTCTCCAATCATTATGAATAGAAATATGCAAAGAAATACTTTTGTTGACAAATTAATAGAATTTGGGCTGGAAAGGGTTAATATTTTTGTCACTTACCCTGTCAGTTCTTAGACCCTGGTTCACTAAAATGCAAAATGGTATTGTTTTATTTATCATCAAGACCTAATGTCTAGTAGCATAGATGTGGTGACAGAAAATGCACCAACGTAATTAGTCTGTTTAATTTTTTAAAGTATTTTCTGGATGAAACTACTGGGTTATGTCATATTTTATTGTAAATTGTCTTTGTTCGTGATTGTCATTTTTAAAAGTCTCTTCTGATTATAGTAAATACTCGAATCCGGTGAACTTGTAAATACAATAAACAGATGATGGTTGACAATATACACTTTTCAAATGAATAATGAAATTTTTATATTGTCATACGCATTTCGTCTTTATTTGTAAGGCATCATCAGTGGCAATTTTTGGTGGATGCTGGTCGACATGTAGTGCTGATTCGTGACTTTAGGGTTGTTAATTTCCAATTTTATTCCATTGGCGTTTTTCGGTCTTAGCACTTCACGACTAGTACCACTAGGCATCCACCAAAAATTGCCACTGATGATGCCTTACAAACAAAGACGAAATGCATATGACAATATAAAACTTTTATTATTGAGTTGTATAGACGGATTACATAAATATATACATTGTAATCTTATAAAGCAACTGTGGTAAGACAGGACAAAAAGGAACTAATAATATTACACTACATTTTGTTGGCAGCATTGTGAATTGTTCGGTTTGTCTTCTTTTCCACCTTCATCTACTTTCCTAGTTGCAACAAGGTTAGCTTTCGTTTGTAATTAATAACGTTATTCATGTTTTATCATTAGCCTGACACGATGTAAATGTGGTGAGTCCCTCAATATGGCGGTAGGGTAAGCCACTTTCGGCGAGAGAGACGTCCTCTTAGTTTACTCTTTCCAGCCCTGATGAACGTCAGTGGGCAGATGGCACGCTTCTAATTTCGTAATGTGAAAATTGCCTCCTGTATTCCTACATTTCTCCTATATCCAAACTGATCTTCCACAAGTTCGGATTCCACCACTTTATCCATTCAACTGTAAATAATTGGTGTTAGTATTTTGTAACCATGACTTATTAAACTGATAGTTCTGTAATTTTCACATTCTTCACTTGCTTTCTTTGGTATTATTATATTCTTCTTGTAGTCGCAGGCTATTTCCCCTGTTTCATTTGTCTTACATACCAGATGGAATAATTTTTTCATGGCTGGCTCTCCTAACGATATCAGCAGTTCAGACGTAATATCATCTACTCCAGGGGCCTTCTTTCGACTCAAACAAATGTTCAAATGTCTGTAAAGCTTATGGGACTTAACTACGGGGTCATCAGTCCCTAAACTTACAAACTACTTATTAACTACTTATGAACTAGGACAGCACAAATATCCATGCCCGAGGGGGGATTCGAACCCCCGACCGTAGTGGTCGTGCAGATCGTGACTGAAGCGCCTCAGTCCCCTCGGCCACCGCGGCCGGCGACTCAAACCTTTCAGAATTTGTCAAATTCGTCTCGCAGAATCATATCTCTTGTCTCATCTTCCCCCACTCCTCCTTCCATTTCTAGAATACTGCCTTCAAGTTCATTTTCTTTGTGTGGGCCCTCTATATATTCCTACCACTTTTCAGCTTTCTCCTCTTTACTTGGTACTGGTTTTCTATATCAGTTCTTGATATTCATGCAGCTGCTTTTCTGGTCTCCAAATATCTCTTTTACATTCCTGAAGGCGGTATCTATATTTCATCCTAGTTATACATTCTTCTACGGTCTTGCATTTGTTCTCTAGCCACTTTTGCTTAGCCAGTCTGCACTTACTGTTAACCTCATTTTTGAAGCGTCTGCAATCCCTTTTGCCTGCTTCACTTAATGCATTTATATATTTTCTTATTTCATCAATTTAGTCCAGTATCTCCTGTGTTATCCAGGGATTTCTATTAGGCCTTGTCCTTCTGCATATATGATCCTCTGCAGCCTTCACTACTCTTATCTCTCAGAGCTACCCATTCTTCTTCTACTGTTTTACTTTCCCCTGTTTCGGTCAATCATTGAGTAATGCTCCCTGTGAAACTCTCAACCACCTCTGATTCCTTCAATTTGTCTAGGTTCCATCTTCTTAATTTTCTTTTTGCAGTCTCTTCAGCTTTAATCCACAGTTCAAAACCAATAAGTTATGGTCAGAGTCTATGCCCCTCGATGTGTCTTAAAGTTTAAAACCCAGTTTCTAAGCCTCCGTCTTACCATTATAAAGTCAATATGATACCTGGTCTCTTCCACGTATGTAACCTTCTTTTATGATGATTAAAACAGGTATCTGTGATGATTAAATTGTACTCTGCACAAAATTATAAAATTATATCAGTCGATCTCCTCTTTCATAACTCTTCCCCAGTCCGTATTCATCTACTAAATTTCCTCCCTTTCCTACTCCCGAGTACCACTCCCCCAATCACAATCAAGTTTTCCTCTCCCTTTAAATCTCTGAAGAATTTCTTGTATCTCCTCACACATTTCTTCGATCTCGTTTTACCACCAGAGCCAGTTATATAAACTTGTGCTGCTGTGGTAGGTATTGGCTTTGTGTCTATTTTTGCTACGATAATGCTTTCACTATGCTGTCATATTAACCTGTATTGCTATTTTTTAATCTTTTCCCATGATCAGTGGCTCGAAAACTAGTCATGGAAGAATAAAGAAACATCCATAAAAGTAGCTGGTTTCAAATTTTTATCAAAATAAGTCGTCAAGTTACTTAGTGCATACATAGCTATTTTATGTTTTAGCTTCTGAAGATGATCCAGAAGGATCGCAAATATTGCCTGATAATAAAATAATAAATTTCTTCAAATACTTGTGTAGTTGCTGATTCTGGCAAATTGATTATATCGGCTTTAATAAAAATTAAGGGAATGTTATGAGCAAAATGCTCTACATAAAGGAAAGTATGGGCTACGAGCAAATACGGATTTTCAAAGTACACCAACATTTATTGGAGTAATAAAAAAAGTTTATACTGTATTTAAAAATATATATGAATCAGCCCTCTCTCACTGCCTTCTCTATAAGTCCTTCAAAGAGTGTATTCCAACCGATATTATTGCATTAGAGTACTTTAGAGGTCTTAAAATGATTGTTATCAACTGAAACTGGTTATCAGAATTATTTTGAAAACAAATGTGTAATATAGAGATCTCATGGTTCATCCTCTCTGTAGATTACGTGTAATGAACTGAAATGTACAACCCATAAAACACTTCAAAATGCCTAAGTAACTATTACCTGTACATCCGTTTGTGAAGACGAGGTTTTCTTCAAATTGGAGGTATCATTTTTCTGTAACTTCTGGGGTTTTCTGAAATAAAACGGAAACGGAACAAAGTGTGAGTTGAAAGAGAAAGACACATAAACATGACATCATAGGCCTTATATTAGAGAAGCAATTTGTAAGTTTACTTGAAAATTATCAGTCGACATTGCATGTGATTATTTCGCTAACCATAACATCGGTAGCAGACGGTTCTTGTGGTTCGTTAAGGAAAAAGTGCACTCGTGGATTTAAATCAAAATTACGCTACCATAAACAAAAAGAATAATGTTGCAGATAGCATTAAAACTCACAACGTAACTGTAGCTGACGGAAGTTTCGGAACAAATTATTTCTAGTGTTTGTATAGACGCATCAACTTAAGTATAAAAAATACGGATTTAGTTTTAAAATTATGAGTCGTTAAAACAGTTGCCGGGGACCTGAACCACGGCCTTCGTTGTTCAGAAATGACGTAATACCTCATGAAGTGTGTGTCGTACAGTGATATAATTTTGCAGCAGTGATATGTGTGGATATGGTCTGTATACCGTGTTCTGAAAAGAATTCATAATGAAAACCTAAAAAAAGCGACAAACATTTTTTTCTTTCGCCATTTTGAAGGGGGGTGTCAACGAAAACAGTTTCGAAAAGGTTTGAAATAGTAGGCCGCTGGGATTTGTCGTTTTCAAATAGTAGGTCAATGCGTCTCGGTGGTAGGACTTGTTCACTCGAACAATTTAAGCTTCACTCTTTGGTTCCTGCCTAACCACATTCTTTATAGTCAAGACATAATTATATAAATCTTAACATTCGCTTGTTCGATACCTTAAATAATTTATGCTGTTTGTGCTCTGTGGTTGACAGGTTGTCATTGTACCCTTATCCAGTCAGTAAATTAATTATCCTGCTGAAGCAACATTTCGTATATCGAAAACCGCTCTTCTGCACGTCGTAAATCTTGACGCATATATTTGACTTCGATGCTGCATTGCTTGATATATCGATCCGACACAGTCGCACCTTCGATATATTTCGTTCGCCAGCGTTCTACTAAATTACCCGAAAATCAGTCATCACATTTTTTTTAATTTTAAATACGGCATCTTTCACTGCAAATATTCTCCTAAACGATAACCAATAAAAGTTGGAGCTGAATTAAATGTGCTAAACTTAAACATTGCGTTTTGCCGACGACATAGTAATTCTGTCAGAGACAGAAAAGGACCTGGAAGAGCAATTGAACGGAATGGACAGTGTGCTGAAAGGAGCATATAAGATGAACATTAACAAGAGCAAAACTAGGGTAATCGAGTGCAGTGTAAGAAAATCAGGTGATGCTGAAGGAATTAGATTGGGAAACGAAGTAATAAAGGAGGTAGATGAGTTTTGTTACTTGGGCAGTAAAATAACAAATGATGGTCGCAGTACAGAGGATATAAAATGCAGAATGGCAATGGGTAGAAAAGCGTTTTTGAAAAAGAGAAATCTGTTAACATCGAATATTGATTTAAACCTAAGAAAGTCCTTTCTGAAGGCATTTGTATGGAGTGTTGCCTTGTATGGGAGTGAAACATGGACTATAAGCTGTGCGGACAGGAAGAGGATTGAGGCTTTTGAAATATGGTGCTACAGAAGAATGCTGAAGATTAGGTGGGTGGATCTCGTAACTAATGAGGAGGTACTGAACAGAATTGGGGAGAAAAGAAATTTCTGGCATACCTTGACTAAAAGAAGGGATAGATTGGTAGGACACATTCTTAGGCATCAAGGAATTGTGAATTTAGCATTGGAGGGAAGTGTGTGGGGTAAAAATCGCAGAGGAAGACCAAGAGATGGATACAGTAAGCAGATTCAGACAGATGTGGGTTGCCGTTCTTATGTGGAGATGAAGAGGCATGCTCAGGATAGGGTATTGTGGAGAGCTGCATCAAACCAGTCTCCGGACTGAAGACCACAACAACAACAACAACAACAACAAACTTTCATTCGTCAAATAAAACTATTACACCAATAAAACCTAAAATTCTACTTGCAGCAGTGACGGCATATTGTGCTTATGTTGGCAACGACCATTAAATGCTCTTTGGAAACCCAATCACACCAAATGGTGAGAATAATCCTTCGTGCTGACCATGAAGTAAATAATTAATGTTGTTCCTGCTCTATGGTTCTCAGAATCTTGTGTATACCCTTGTCCAGTAGGTACATTAATTATCGTCGTAAAGCGAACATTTCGTTGCCAAAATAAGCACAATATGCCGCCGCTTTCTGAAGACCTCCAACAGTCAATCATATTTCTGAGTGACAGACACACATATTTCAGTTGATCTTTGCCTGTCAAATTATTATTACGATTTTCGAGGATGTGGTTAGGTAGCAAAGTAGTCTCACAACTTATATTTACATCTGCAGTTACATTGTGTGATATAACTATGACTCAAAGCACAGGCACATTATACATGTAAACAACAAAACAGAATATAGTCGAGATCGCTTTTCTGGCAATCCTTTATTGGTAATTTGGTAGAATCCGTGTACATCTAAGGAAACGGCATTGAGATCGATATCTATCGAACGTTCTACTCCCGCTTCGGTACCAATGACGGAAAACTGACGTGGCGGAACAGCTGATTTATATAGCTAATTACGATGTGGTTTTTTTTACGTGATGATTGTACGAAATTTTGGCTTATCTGAAGATTGGAATATCACCAGTGGCATTGGCATGTTGTTGTCCGTGTGCGTTTTTGTAGGTGTCGTGAGTAATTATGTTTTGGCTGAGTTGCAGACGATGGTATATCATGGATTGTGCATTCTGTTGTAATATGTAATTTACGAGCATAACCACAGATTATTTATTATCTACAATACCTAAGTATTTAGGTATTATTCCTTATAAGTGTTTTCCGAGATTGTTAAAGCTGACAAGTGGTATCCCTGTCTTTAGTCATGCCGATATTTCGGTAATTTCAAATAATGCTTGCAATCGAAGACCCTCGACCTGATATGTAACGTACAACTGTAAATCGATTGGGTGTTTCTTAATCGGAGATTCGGGCGCTATGCGCCCTCACGCAGCAAAAAAAAAAAAAAAAAAAAAAAAAAAAAAAAAAAAAAAAAAAAAAAAAAAAAAATCCTTCCTGGTTAACCTATACCTAAACTAACTTTTACTGTAAGAAAAAGTGATCTGTAACGTAGCCTTAAGAAGGTTAGGTATAGGCCAAACAAGGAGTTTTTTCTTTTTAGTGCGCGATGGCGCATAGCACCGGAATCTGCGTTTCAGAAACACTAAATCGTTTACAGTTGCAGTTCGATATATAACATCTTGGAAATTATCGTTATTTCTTTCGGTATTTCAAATGGCAACCAGATACTGAGTCGAAAAGTACAAGAAAATGTCACAAATTCAACGCATTCAAAATACAATGTAAATCAACTGCTTCGCGTTTGTCATATCGAATGTGGAGCAAGAATCGAACTTTGAATATATATCGATCGCAATGCGGTTTCCTTCGATGTACACGTATTCTACCAAATTACCCCTTTATTTTAGGCATATCGGTTTCAATGAACTAAGTCATCATCTTCACATTAGCATTGTTATAAAATTAAGGACTGCAAAAAAGCGATCTAGGTTATATTCCGTTTGGGAAATGTCAGGTAATGGTAACATTATACATTTGTCTACCACGGCAAACAAATGAGAAAGTAAAATATCATTGGCTAGTTGCTTCTTCCTCCTGATTGGCCGCTTTAAGTACCCATGCTTCATCGCGATGTTACCAACATTTACATTGTTAAAAATGCCAACAACGTGGCACGACTTTAACCGAAATTTGAAGCTCTTTGACAAATGAACTGCTTAATTAATCCAGGATTTTACTGCTAATTAAACAATGTAACAGCAGGAATAAGAACTAGATGATGACCGTTGTATCCTCTGCCCAAACACTAACATAGGTAGCGAAGCACACAAGCATGCATAGATAATTGCCCGCCTAATGCATTCGGAAAAAAACCAATTACCAAGAACTCTATTATGTACTTACAATGTCACGAAAAAATTTGCGCTGAGTTGCTCCCTTCCGAGTCACCGTAACTGAAATTTTGGGCATCGCTGGCACGAAATGAGGCAGATGTAAACAAGAAGGCTCTGAATCTGCCAAAGATTCTACCACAACAGTCAGCTATCCGTATACTAACACCAGCTGCCAGAAACTTTTAATAACAGCGTCTTTGCCTCGCCCAGGCAATTAAATAAATGAATAATAATAACGGTCTGCACTAATGTTCTAAAGTACGAGACACACAGAGAAGCTACTTAGCATGTAGGGCAGAATAATAGAACGAAAAATCTGAAAATTAATAGTAGCAGATCTTTATGAGGAACAGTATGGCTGCAGAAAGTTCGCGTTAATAAAACTTAGGACTCTATGGGAATATATTAATTTGGTGCAAAAATAGTATCGTTAGTTGAATCGTGTTATTTTCTCTTCTTTCGGACGAATTGTGTGTCTTAGGGTATATTACACGGAGCGTATTTGGTCGCTAGTCGCTGGCGAATTTGGACGCAGCTGCTAAATTCGCTCCGTGTAAACTGGGACAGCGAAAAAGTCGCTGCTCCGAAACCGAAACGCGAGCGTCTAAAGCTCAAGTGTGTAGTGGGCTACTTTAGACGCTGGTCGCTGGCGCTTTTGATCGCTTTCAAATGTTGGTCGGCCCGTGTCATATACAGGAGCGTATAAAGTAGCCACCAGTCGAATCAAGATGTGGAAGGAAATAATTAATGCTGGCATTGTGTTTCTCGCAAGAGTCTTAAAATAACTATCTACCAAAATCAAAACGAAAAAGTAGGAAAAAATAAAAGAAAATGGATAAGAAGGTGAATTGGAAGGATTGATAAATATACTGCTTTTGCAAATCTTTTGAGAGAATTATTGTGTGGAGATCCTTCTGCCTTCAGAAATATAATGAAGATGAGACATTTTATTGTTTTGATTTTTGTTTTCAGGTGTTTGGTATCCATATCCCCCAAGAGATCTTCAGTCTTCAACTGTCAAACAGTTGGTTAAATTGAGTGTCTTTAAGTTTAGTATTTAAATAATCATTTTTAATGTCCTATATTACTGGAAAACTTTGATAAATTTCCAGAAATTTTATGACAATTCCACTTCGTATTTTGTTTGACGGGAAACAGAACGGTTTGGTTTCATATGCTACGTCACGTTTCGATTGTTTTTAAGAAGACGCTAGCGTCTGAAGTCGCTGCGTGTCGTTGCTTCAGCGTATTCATTCGCTATTCGCTTATACGCCGAGCGACAACAGACGCCAGGGACTATCGACCAAATACGTTCCGTGTAATATACCCTTTATTGTCGTAAGAGTCATCAGATACACTTTCTCTGATATTTGGTAGACAACTGCAATCCCATATTTGGCAGTTTTAGTCGAAGCTGACTGCCATTATGGAAGCTCTGAATTTTGTACAGACGACCATAGCAGACGTAATAACCTATCAAAATAAATGTACCGACATAATTGTTACCGCAATCTCCGACTATGTGTTTCGACTTGAGATTAACACAATCTAACATATACAGTCACGACACTCCCGCATACTTCTGTTACACACTGCGACAGCAGCACTCGAAGTGGCCGGCAAGCCACATTTCTGAATGCGATATTGGATGAGTGCGAATAGTTTCGTTTATATTGATTTTAACATACTCTTCGCATTAGGGAACTATGTAGTGCCATAAAATAGGTAAGTAATAACTCAAAAAAAGCTCCACATTTGTCTATCTTAGGTTTCCTAAGATATCCGACAAGGTACGAAACGGTGCAATGCAGGACAATTTATTTACAATTATCCCCGTAACCTTCAGGCTTTTACAGAATAATTTCGTTTTCTATAAAAAATAAAGAATGTCTAGCAAACACCAGAAGATCTTCCCTTTGTCAGAAAGACGTCGTTTTTCTACTCAGGAACGTTATCGTTTTCACTGCAATTCCAGTAAAATCGGCGAGGGTGGAACGTAGGAAACATACATAGAATGCAATAACTACAGTATTTAACGTACCAAATCAATCATCACAGCTGTAACTGAAGGAAAAATGTCACAGACGTGGCAAGAAAACGGAAAATCAATCAAACAGTTGTCAACAAAGAAGAACCCAATTCCACAATTGTTGCTACATCTGAACCACAAACGAAAAGAATCTTCTATACATTGTCTTTTTAAGCTAAAGTCATCACCCCCAAAAGAATATGCGCGTATACGAAAGACGAGTGAAGCCTAAAACCGTGCGAATCATTAGACTCCAAACCGAATTGATACGTGTCAAGAAAACTCTTTGCCGTAGTAAGAAAGGAACATAATAGAAATTTATGGTTCTCTTATGTTTATATTCTACTTAGTTTCAGAGGAAAAAGTTGCAAATATACACATCGAAGTTCTTCATACCTCTGAATCAAGTTCAGCTGTTTTTACATTAATTTCGGTATTATATATGTCTCTTGATATTTTACTAATGCTTGTAGCCCAAAAATATACTATGTATTTCGTTAATTGTGTACACAAATAAACAAACATCACGCATTCGGCGGCTTGCCCACCGCTAGGAGCACTAGTGTCGTTGGTAACAACTTTCACAGTAGTGAGTGTTGCGACTGTAATACTTCAGACTTAAATTGGAAAGAACACGTAGATAATATCCTGGGAAAGGCGAACCAGAGACTGCGTTTTATTGGCAGAACCCTTAAAACATGCAACAGAACTACAAAAGAAACTGCAACATTTTTGGAGTATTGCAGCCCAGTGTGGGATCCTCATCAGGTGGGTTTAACGGAGGACATCGAAAGAGTCCAAAGAAGGGCAGCTCGTTTCGTATTGTCACGATGCAGGGGAGACAGCGTTACGGAAATGATACAGGATCTGGGACGGGAATCATTATAACAACGGCGCTTATCGCTGCGGTGTGGGCTACTTACGAAACTACAATCACCAACATTCTCCTCCGAATGCGAAAATATGTTGTTTACTCCCACTTACATAGGTAGAAATGATCATCAGAATAAAATACGAGAAATCAGAGCTCGAACGGAGAGATTCAGGTGTTCTTTCTTCCCGCGCGCTATTCGAAATCAAATTTTTGTTAAGCTTATGGGACTTAACTACGGGGTCATCAGTCCCTAAACTTACAAACTACTTATGAACTACTTACGAACTAGGACGGCACAAATATCCATGCCCGAGGGGGGATTCGAACCCCCGACCGTAGTGGCCGTGCTGACCGTGACTGGAGCGCCTTAGTCACCTCGGCCACCGCGGCCGGCGCGCTATTCGAGAATGGAATGGGAGATAAATAGTATAATGGTGGTTCGATGAACCCTCTGCCAGGCACTTAAATGTGATATGCAGAGTATCCCATGTAGATGTAGATGTATAGGTCCCCTATTCTTCCTTGTGTTTATAAACGATTTAGGAGACAATCTGAATAGGTCCCTTAGACTGTTCGCGGATGATGCTGTCGTTTATCGGTTAGTGAAGTCAACAGAGAATCAAAAGCAACTACAAAGCGATTTAGACAAAATTTCTACATGGTGCGAAAATTGGCAATTGACACTAAATAAAGAAAAGTGTGAAGTAATATACATGACCACTAAAAGAAATCCGCTGAACTTCAATTACGCGATAAATCAGTCAAACCTTAAGGTCGTAGATTCTACCAAATACATAGCAGTTACAATTACGAACAACTTAGACTGGAGAGAACACATAAAAAATATTGTGGGAAAGGCGAACCAAAGATTACGTTTCATTGGCAGAACGCTTTGAAGATGCAACAGCTTCACCAAAGAGACTGCCTACATTACACTTGTGCGTCCTCTCCTGGAGTACTGTTGCCCATTGTGGGACCCTCACCAGGTGGGACTGACGGAAGACATTGAGAAGGTTCAGAGAAGGGCAGCTAGTTTTGTTTTATCACGTTAAGGGGGGGGGGGGAGCGTCATGGAAATGTTGCACGAATTGGGGTGGAAATCATTAAAAGAAAGACGTTATTCATTGCGGCGTGATCTGTTTGCGAAGTTTCAATCACCGACTTTTACTTCTGTATGCACCCACCTACTTGGGGAGACATGACCATCCCAATAAAATAAGAGAAATCAGATCGAAAACGGAACGATTTAGGTGTTCTTTCTTCAAATGTTCAAATGTTCAATTGTTTGTTAAGCTTATGGGACTTAACTACGGGGTCATCAGTCCCTAAACTTACAAACTACTTACGAACTACCTTATACTAAGGACGGCACAAATATCCATGCCCAAGGGTGGATTCGAACCCCCGACCGTAGTGGCCGTGCAGACCGTGACTGGAGCGCCTCAGTCCCCGCGGCCACCGCGGCCGGCGTTCTTTCTTCCCGCGCGCTATTAGAGAATGGAACGGTAGAGAAAAGTTATGAAAGTGGTTAATGAACCCTCTGCCAGGCACTTAAATGTGATTTGCAATCTATGTAGATGTAGAAGAGAGTCCTACGCCAACAAGGCGAAGTTTTCAAGCACGATTTAATGTTCCAAAAGGACCCGATGCGAAAACATGGCTCTTCGCTCTTCCTATTCGAAAAATTTCAACGTACAGGCAGCGTAACTGATGATCTAGTGGGGCATGTTGGCTGCAAGCAAACCGCAGTTACGCCTGAAAATATCGCCACAGTTTCTGGAATTGTTCAGCGAAATCCAATGTCATCCGTCCGTAGAATTTGAGACTGGTTTGAAGCGTTCCAGAAAATACTGAGAAAGAGCCTATACATGTTTCCATCCAAAATTCAAACGCACCAAACCATACTCGTACGAGCTGTGCAACAAAGGGTTGCCTTTCCTAATCAGATGCTCATAATGAAGGATTTGATGTTGATTGCATCTGGTTTACAGATGAAGCACACTTCCGAAAAGCCATATTGGTGTGAAGCGAAACCCCTGTATTCTCCAAAGTTACTGTGTGGGCTGCAGTATGCATCAGAGGCATTATTAGCCCTTTTTATTCGAGAAACGGTCACTGGTGCACGTTACGTTGCAATTTTGGAACAATTTTGTCGCCACACAGCAAGCGTTAGAGGATCGACCAGGTACTGAATGGTTTATGCAAGATGGAGCCCGACCACATCGGACCGAACAAGTGTTTCGCTTTCTTGAGGAATACTTCGGGAATCGAGTCATTCCTTTGGAATATCCCAAATTTACTGGTGCAGACATGGATTGGCCTCCATATTCGCCGGATTTGAGTCCCTGTGACTTTTTTTTTTTTTTTTTTTGTGGGGCACAGTGAAAGACATGGTCTACCCGAAGCATTGAATCGGCGATCTCTGTGGCATGTGAATCCATTTCGGTTGAGACACTACGAAATGTGATGGCGAATGTCATTCTTCGTTTGCGCCACCTCTGTAGTGCCAATGGTGAACATTTTGAAAATATTGTGATGTGATTTTTTGCAAAGAGTGTTTTCATACGATTATTTCACTTATGTATGCTGATATGAGCTGTACAGCATACAGCGCCATCTGTTAGCAGCTTTCGTAACTATTATTTCAACTGCTGTATAAAATTCTTACAGCTTTACAATAAACATACCGTTTACTGCATTCCTCTATCGATCTTTGTTTTCGAGATATTTAATTTTGAGATCAGGGAGCCCTTTTCTGGACACCCTGTACCAACAACGTTTTATCGGTTGTTTCTGTGTTACCAGTAAGAATTGTATGTGAGACCAATTTAAATCTCTTTTCCTCGCCTGCGTGTCTTTGAAAATGAGTTATATGTCGGAATATTCTCTCGGCGTGCCTGCGTAACTTCGTAATGTCTATATTGAATTGTCAGTAACAATCTGTAATGTAACTTTTCCCGTGTTGGGATTGCTGTTGGTGTACGTTCCGAAAGCCAATAAATAAAAAGCTGTAGATTAACTCAGTCCGCCGCATATTGCCCGTTGCGTATTCCATGCGGCACTCTCTCTCGATGGAAAATATTCGTTTGTTGATCATTATATACTAAATGTAATTAAAGTGAAATATATGTGAACATCGGACAGAAGATCACAAATTATGTTACGCCGATGGTACGATATTTGGTTTAACGATATGCGTTAACAGGGACGGCAGAATCCTCCATTTGTTTAAATAAAAATTAAATGCTGTTTGTTGGCGACTATATCAAATGAAAACGATTGCGCTGATGTGGTTACTTTATTTTCAGAAATGTTCGCAATATCCGAATGCAGTTGTCAGGGAAAGGGAACTAAAACGTGGCCCACAAAATGAGAAGATTCAGGAAAAAAAACTGAACGATCTATTTTTCTACAGGATTTTTGTAAGAACTAAATAACTCAAGAATCTAACAATGGATACTAGTAATCCATTCTATTATTATTATTAGTTATTACTGTTCTGGAAAAGTCATCAGGGAGAAAATTTTGGGGAAAAAAGATCAGTCTCAAAATACGGACAAACTACCAAAAATTTTAACTTTTGCACGCACACTCTATTAAAGCTAACGATAGGACATAATAAATATTTCAATGATTCTTATTTTTCTGTTATATTCCCTGAATTGGAATAGCTGAATTGAATGTTATCAACCAACTGAAAAAAGACATGGAGAGGTGGAAAATGTAGAAAAAAATCAGGAAAACACATTGCAAAATTAACTGAAATTAAAAATAAAAAAAATTTATGGCTCTCCTTACGGTAAGCACGTCTGCAGCTCAAAGCGGCCAGCCACTTCCCTTTTAATTTCCTTAAACCGCTAGTATTTACCCAGCATGTATTTTTATATAAAAAAACTTAATGACATTTTATACGACATGAGCATATTATGCTCTAATTGTTAACGTCTCGTGTCATAATTTTATTTTCTGATAAAGACCACGACAACAACAATCGAAGGTGCTTCTCTTTACTCTCCTGAGACCTAGATTCACACGATAGCCAAACACAAAGAAATAGACCAATATGGCTGAAATTTGGTGTGCGTTCTTTCCAAAAAAAAAAAAAAAAAAAAAAAAAAAAAAAAAAAAAAAAAAAAAAAAAAAAAAAAAAGTTCAAATGTTTGTTAAGCTTATGGGACTTAACAACGGGGTCATCAGTCCCTAAACTTACAAACTACTTATCTACTAGAGCGCGCGCCACGTAACTTGGCGGGTGAGGTCTGGATGCGCAGAAGCACGGGTAGGCCTACGTCACGCCACGTGACCTGCTGGCCAACAGCCGCCAGTCAGCCGTTGCGCGCGCTCCAGTTCGTGTCGTACCGTGCGGAGCGACAATTGGTTTTGGCAGAAACAGCATTCATACCCGAGACTAAATTAATATTTAAGTCATCAAAGACGAAGCATTCGGAAGACTACCATTCTGAAATGACTTACGCAGTCTTCAGTCAGCGGTTTACAAGTCAACTGCTTCCATACCTGGCCGAGAATTCTGTTATCGTTATGGACAATGCAAATATGCACTCTGTGCGAGTGAACAGAGCTCCTACTACAAATACCAGAAAGGACGAAATTATTTCGTGGCTAACATCTAATGGAATTCCTCACTGTGCGTCAGAAACCAGGGCAGAGGTGCTCATGCTTGTAAATGCATACAAGCCCAAATACCGCACTTACGCGTTAGATGAACTTGCAAGACAGCATGGTCACCGGGTAGTAATAAATCACGAAATGTGAAACACGTTGCTTTGACCAGTAAGCACTTGCTTGATGGGCATCAGTACAAAGACTGAACATGTGACGCTTGTAACGTTTTTAGATAGTCTCCTTGTCTTGTACAATGACAAACATGTACAATTATTCTATCATTCCATGTGATATGTCACTTAAGTCATTGATAAGTATTTTAATAACTGCTTCGAAAAATCCAGATTTCAAGGTACAATTAAGGGAAAAATCTAAAATTTGTCAATTTCTAATTTATCAGTTTTTTATCTTCACAAATTTACTTTGAATTCGTAATCTCTCGTGAACGTCTAAGGTGGTTTTTCAGTAATAATGGATAGATTGATCTCCCTAGAAGAACTGTGTATATAATTTACAGATATTTTGTGTTAATCGACTGAGATACGAAATGAATTTCTGTGCCGCTCAGAAAATTATGCCCTGCCATGTAAACATGATAGGTACAAGAGAAAGAGACTCATAAATACTCGTAAATACGTCACAGTTTTCCCAACAATCAAACGAGCGTTGTTTTTCTGCATTACACTTTTTATACAGCCGTGTGTGTTCAAGACTCGCAGCTTGACATTTCGTTGCGCTTGTATGCGGCCGTAACTTTAGAGCTAAGCGGCAGTCAGCAGCTGACTGCGGAATGGAACGGAGCGCAGCTAACGCACAGTCCGGCTACGCTGCAACAGCAGCTTCCCCCACCACTACACAGCTACCTACCCAACAGAGCCAGTCCACCCGCCAAGTTATGTGGCGCGCCCTCTACCTTATACTAAGGACGGCACAAATATCCATGCCCGAGGGGGGATTCGAACCCCCGACCGTAGTGGCTGTGCAGACAGTGACTGGAGCGCCTCAGTCCCCTCGGCCACCGCGGCCGCCCCGTTCTTTCCAAAGATGCTAATAACTAGACATGACCTCGATACATGGCAATGGTGCCATCTCTCGGACTTCACCAACGCCGCTCGAACTGTAAGCTTCTCCCATTGAAGTTGTAGCGAAATTTCTTTTTGTGTAAAAGATTGCCAGTGTTGGTAATGGTAATGAAGAGTTGTAAGTCGTGGTACGGAGCAGCAGGTATCTGCAGCTGGTTAGAGAAGTGGGCTGACCTGGAAGATGTCGTGTTGTTGTCACTGGAGTCCGCGGGCAGCGCCGCCTGGACGCTCTTGGAGGCTCTGGGCGCCTCAGAGGCAGAGCTAGCTGTGGCGGCGGTGGTGCTGGTGGCGACGCTGCGGCAGCTGAGCACGGGCGCCGCCTCCAGGCAGCCGCGCACCGCCTCCAGCTGCTGCCGCGCCGCCTCCAGACGACCGGCCGCCTCCTCCGCCTCCGGGGGCGGCGTCGGGGGCAGCACCGGGGGCCGCGGGGGCGACAGCGCGCGCACCGCCTCCAGCGCCGACAGCTGCTGCCTCTGCGCGCGCAGCGCAGCCCGGGCGTGGTCCAGCGCGGCGGCTGACAGGCAGCGCGCGGCCGGCGGCGGCGGCGGCTCCTGCAAAGCAGGAGACGAACATAGGATACTTTTTGTCTCGTTCGACCGCGTTCCCGTGTTGTTGTCGTTGTGGTCTTTAGTCTGCAGACTGGTTTGATGCAGCTCTCCACGCTACCCTGACCTGTGCAAGTCTCTTCATCTGAGAATATGAACAGCAACCTACATCCTTTTGAATCTGCTTACTGTATTCCTCCCTCGGTCTCCCTCTACGATTTTTACCCCACATGCTTCCTTCTAATGCTAACTTGACTGTGGTGTCGCACAAGTCCAAAGTGCGCGCCACCTACTTTTCCGCGCGCCGCCATGCACGCACGGCGCGGCGTTCTTACGACGACAGCCACGAGCGCCCTCTGCGGCAACTCCGCTCGTGGCCACCAGTGAACGACATCGTTCACTTGGGACTGAGATAGCAACCAGTAAAGACTTCGGAATCAGATAGGCACCAGTGAAGACTTGGCTATCGTATAGGCACTAGGAAGCAGTACTAGGCAGGCCTTTAGCTCAACTATGTATCTGCCGTACTCTGTAAAAGTTAAGTATTGTATAAATTCTGTTCAATATATATCTTGTTCCAATTTACCCTAGTGTTTCTAGTTTCTGGCTGCTCCCCTCCGTACCTGCACCAGCGTGCTATCTATATTCCTGTGTCGGTCTCATTCCACTCGGCCACCGACACCTACGACGGAACGGGACACAAAAGCGCCAACCAATCTATCCCTTCTCTTAGTCAGGATATGCCAGAAACTCCTTTCTCCACAATTCTGTTAAGCACCTTCTCATTAGTCACGTGACCTACCCATCTGATCTTCATCATTAGTACGTAACACCACATTTCAAAAGCTTCTATCATCTTTTTATCTGAACTCCTTATCGTCCACGTTTCACTTCCATACAATGCTACACTCCAGACAAATGCTTTCAGAAAGGACTTCCTAACATTTAAATTACTATTGGATGTTAACAAGTTTCGCTTCTTTAGAAACGCTTTTCTTTCCATAGCCATTCTGCATTTTGTATCTTCTTTACTTCGGCCATCAGAAGTTATCTTGCTACCCAAATAACAAGATTCATCTACTACTCTTATTGTCTCATTACCTAATCTTACCTAATCTAATTCCTTCAGCATCGCCTAATTTTCTGACATTGCATTCGATTACCTTCGTTTTTCTCTTGTTAATGTTCATCTTATATGTTCCTTTCAAGACACTGTCCATTCAATTCAATTGCTCTTCCAGATCTTTTGCGGTCTCTGACACAATTACTATGTCATCGGCTAAACACAATGTTGTCATTTCTTCTCCCTGTACTTCAATACCCTCTACAAATTTCTCCTTCCATTCCTTCACTGCCTGCTCAATGTACAGATCAAACAATATTAGGGAAAGGGTACAACCCTGTCTTACTCCCTTCCCAACCTCTGCGTCCCTTTCTTGCCCGTCGATTTAATAACCGCTGACTGGTTTTTGTATAGGCTCCCGTGATACGTGACATAAAACTGAAAGTACGCTTCCAGATCGGATCTTTTGCTAGAATCTCCAAGAATCAGCTTATTCATTCGTTACTCGCCTAGCGACAAAATACGCTGCATCGGAGCAAACAAATACGCCAAGGAGGTTAGATGAAAGGGAGACGACGTTATCAATGCTGAGAATACGTGAGAAACATCATCTTCTTCGGTAAGTTAATGTGTCTGAAACTAAATTATTATGCGGATTTTCAAAATAATATTATTTACTATGAAGAGAAAACAACTGTCGCCATCTAAAATTTCATTGGCTATCTCAAGCTTTGCCGCGATTGGTCGGCTTCATTCCCACGATTAAGGCTCATATAATCCGAGCTGAACTATCCGCCATTTTTGCCCCAATGTGCAGGACAGTTTTATGTGGGTACATACGAGTCGCGTCCGGAAAGGGAGTTTATAATCGAATTTACTGAAGAATTTGTGGAAAATATGGGTGGCTGCTCAGCTGTGAACTGCACAAATCACTGCAGCAAAGGAGTGCGCTTGTTCAAATTTTCCAGCAATCCAGAACGAAGAAGAAGATGGGCTATAAACTGTCGCAGAAGCAACTGGAACCAGGACCTGGCGCTCAATTATGTATTGTAAGTATATGTAATAAATGTAGGTATGAACATATCAGTTATGTACAATTGCATTACCTCTCCCTGCCAATGATGCTGGAGCAGTTTGTTGCAGAATGTTTGTGACTTAATGAAGTTTTTCGCAGTTTTCAAAGTGGATAGGAATATTTTTGTGGTGCATTTATACGTAGTTTTCAACATACTGAATAATACTTTCCACAATTACTTATATATAAGGTCGAAGCATCTCTTGCGGTCGCATAACACACTCCAAAATACGGCACTGGGTACAATTTTACGACGCTTCTCGCCGGCCTCCAGTACTTATGTTGGCAACGGATCAACAATAAAGTGTAGAATTGCGTTAATATTTTTCATGAGCTACGGAGTAAATGTTATTGCTGCTAGTTTCACTCGCAGCAAAATTACGTAATACTGTACTTGCTCTATGGTTGACAGGTTCTTGTATGTACCCTTGTCAGTTCAGAAAAAAATAATTTTCGTTTTAATTGTACGTTACGATTATCTCTTATATTAAAAGCGCATTCTAAATCTTTATAGGCCCATACACATTAGTTACTGTTCGGTACGCTTAGTCTGTGCAATATTAAATATATTTTATTAGAAATATTGTTGAAAACTGCGTGAATAGGTCAAACATCGCCAATTGAACATTGTCAGATGCGCCCATGTTGGGACAAAAAAGGCGGACGATTCAGCCAGGGTTTTTAGGAGCTCTACCCACGATCCAGCAGCTGTTGCCAACATAGCTAAACCACGCCTGTGTCGCGGACTGTAAAATTTTACCGGTATATAGCAATGTTGTTAATTGTGTTTCAATTAGATTCATAATAAGAGTTCATTATTCACTTACAGGTCAGGAAACAAACAGACGAATATTGCTGTCAATTACAAAAACCATACCATCTGGTTGAGCGAACTAGCTATTTTGTCAGCGAAAAATAAGGACGTAGACGATTTGAACATAACAATTCAAAGCTAAATCGCTGGCCAATAACATACATTTATTAATATTGTCTCAAGGAAATGTATTATTGTTGATATTTGCATTCATTTACTTCGATGATTTCCATTTCCGATCCTTTTGAAGATGTCAATTATCTAATAAAATTTCTGAATTCATTGGGTTTGCTAATAATGCCACTGCACTATTTGCAAATCAAGGTTGGATCTGTGATAATCATGTTACACAATCTAAGCCAACCAAAACTATTACCAATCAGGGTCCCAATAACAATAAATAAGAGACAGGTGGAGAAGGAGATTGAGATTGGGAATGAAATGGATTTAAAAAGAGGGGTATGATATAGACGCAGAGAGGAGGTGGAGGATATGGATATGGTTTGGGATAAGAGGGAGTGGTGTGAAGGTGATGGGGAAAAGACAGGGGGAGGAAACGATAAATAGAGGAGGGAGGGAGGTATAGACAAAGGGAGAAGAGGAGGAGAGATTGGGGTATATAACCCATACAGATTAGCTACTGCGAAGCGATGCCGGGTTTGCTAGTTCATTAATAAAAACTTCCGGGCTACGATGCCATGGCCAATGAAAACTTCTTAGTCCCGACGTTTCGTTGCCTACTGCGGGCAACATCTTTGGATGTGAGTCAACTCAGCTCTGAAGACGATGCCTACAGTAGGCAATGAAATATCAAATGTTTGTATAGCTTATGGGACTTAACTACGGGGTGATTAGTCCGTAAACTTATGAACTTCCTCATTCAATGAAAATTTCTTTTCACCGAGCCAAATTTTGAAGATGGGGAATAATAAAAAGTCACTCGGAATCAAGTCCGGTGAATAGGGTGGGTGATTAACCAATTTGAATCCCAAGTCTTGCACTTTCGCCATTGTGATAGCTGCTGTGTAGGCTGGAGCATTGTCCTGATGAAACAGCACTTTCTTCCGTGCCAATCTTGCACTTTTTCAATTAGTTCCTGTTTGAAACATAGCATCTTATTAGCTCCAGTTATTGATCTGCCTTGTTCCAAATAATCTATCAGCATTACACCCTAGGAATCCCAAAAGACAGTGGCCACCACGTTTCCAGCTGACAAAACAGTCTTCGCCTTCTTCGGTTTGATGTCTGGAGTGTAATGGTGGATCCACATTTCATCCACAGTTATGAAATCTGTGTCAAAAGTACTGTGGATTGCGCCTGAGTAGAGTGAGATTCTGAGCAGAAATGTTCTTTCGTTTCCGTCAGCAAGCGTGAGACCCACCGCGCACAGAGCTTCTTCATGGCCAGTTCTTCATGAAGAATGTTTGAGATGCCTACTATGTTAGCTATCTCGCGAACGTTTGATCTTCGATCTTCCATTTCCATATCGTGCGCCTTATGGATGGTTTCCTGTATGGTGACTTCAACGGGCCGACCGGAGCGTGCTCCGTCCTCCGTGCTTCTCCGACCACGATTGATCCAAAAGTAAATGGTCTTCAACGTTGGTGCAGAACCCACATGTACCTCATCCAACTCGGATTTGATCTGTGCAGCTGTCCAACCCTTCAAATGAAAATGTTTAATAACCGCAGGAAATTTGTTTTCCTCTATCCTAAGGAACTAACTACGCAGTTAACCACTTCAGCTGGCAGTCAACAATGTACTAATAACAGCTGCCGTTCCAAACATGCTGTAATGTCCGTGGAAATATCAGGTTTGCTAACAACAGTGCAGGTACCGAAAATTTCTCACTCTTTCATACAAATTTACCAGACTTATCAAAGCACCCTCGTACATGTTATGCTAGGGAACCATCACGACAGAAGCTCACAGAAAGTGTTGATGACTTTCACAGAAATTTGATACGAACGAAAGTAGCTACATGATTTGTTGTTTTGTTGACACAGTTCTTATTGTCGTAAAGGAAAATTCAGATTTGGGCAATTTTCAGAGATTATTAAAAGAAATGAATTTTGAATATCTGTGGCGTCTAATGTGTCTGCTATATAGCGAAACACATAACCGCTTTACACCTGATACAGCGGTTTTAATTCAAAATTATTAATTTATGCACCAACAGTAGAAAAGTATATATTCTTTTATTTAACGACCGGGTTCGGTATTGCATTAATACCATCTTCAAGTCCTATCCAGATTAAGTTGCAAATCATTGTTGCATCCATATCATTAGGGTTACCAGACTTCCTCTTTTACCCGGACATGTCCTCTTTTTTGAACCCTAAAAATGGTCCGGCCGGGATTTTAGAAAAATGGGGGAATGTCCTCTTTTTTGCGTTATGCATTGTTTCAAGTGCGTAAATACAACTATGAAGTGTCACAATCACTAAATCTAAATAATTTAACCGTTCTTCAAACAATGTGATTTTTTTTTTCTAGAATTATCCCTTCTCTATACTGCCGCTGCTCTGAGGTAAAGCTACTTTAGAACAATTGAAATAACTGGCGTGACAATTGTCGCAGAATAGGATCTTCAAGGCAGCCAATTAAGAACACATGTCTGCAACAACGCAAGATACACCGGGTTCTAAGAATTTGACGTTAAAACGATTATTTACAACTGCTTAACTCTCAGTTGTCGAATGGTTGCTCTGAAGGGAAGCAGTGGTCACGTTTCATCGAGATCATGCCAAAACGCAAATGTGTCTTTAGTGAGGAACTGCAGAAAACGATTTCCTGACTTCAGGCGCGGAAGAAACAGCTCCGAGGCAGAATGCCTTATCCGCCCATGTGGTCCATTCGGTTCAATTGCCAACAAAGATAAGGTTTATTATCTTGTAGCCGTTTGTGCGCAAACACCAATTATGAGAGTGGAAATGTTGAAATGAAATGTTTGTATAGCTTATGGGACTTAACTACCGGGTCATCAGTCCCTAAACTTACAAACTACTTACGAACTACCTTATACTAAGGACGGCACAGATATCCATGCCCGACGGGGGATTCGAATCCCCGACCGTAGTGGCCGTGCAGACCGTGACTGGAGCGCCTCAATCCCCGCGGCCACCGCGGCCGGCTATGAGAGTGGAAATTCGGTTAAAGTCGTTCAGCATTTATGCCCTGAATCATTTATGATGCAGCGTATAATTATTATTGTGCAGGGGGATTAGACATAGAAGCTCACCAAAACACGGTAAACACAAAACGGGACTTCTTACTACCGCATCTTCCTCCTAAAGTTTATGACTGTTTTGCAAAGAAGGATTCTAAACGTACAGATCTGGTACGTGCAGCTGAAGGCGCCCTTTCTTTTCACACCGTCAAACATCATCAGAGTTTTAAATCAATGTACTGTACAGGAAAATTACAGAAAGTGTTATTTAAAGACTCAAATAAAGCTAAAGAAATGTCATGTGCTCGCACTAAAACAGAAGCAATTGTTAATTCTGTATTGCCATCCCACTCTGTCAATGTGTCTATTGACGTTTTAAAGGGTATTTCATTATTTGGTGTTGCATCAGACGGCAGTAACCATAGTTCTACGAAACTGTTTGCAATTCTCATTCAGTGCTGTGATGTAAAATCTGGAGGCATTCAAACGATGGTGATGGAACTTAAAAGCATGCCAAATGAAAAATCTGAAACAATTGCACCTTACATATGCAATACTTTTAGAAGTAGAGGTATTGATAGCAAATATGTTGCTTTCTCTGAAGAGAACGGCAAACAATTGCTCAGTTGAAGCTTTATTGGATATAAATGTATCGTTAAGACCTTGGAGGATACCTCAACTGTAGATGGAAGACTGCTTGGGAAAAGTGTGACAAGTTTCCTAGTCTGCGCAGCTCTCAACTGCAAAGTAAAACGAATGTAAGATCCATCAAACAAAACGGCAACACTAGATGTGTATTGTATCACGCAAAATGTGAGGTGCTCAGAGACCGGGTAGCGCAATCACAGTGTGGAAGGTTACTTAAAAGTACAGTACAGTAAACGCTGCATCTGAAGGTCCGGAGAGCCGCGTCGACAGCAGTCTCCTTCAGAATTTCGTTCCTCTCTCCTACTCAAAAATCCTCTTGAAGGGCAGCATTCCAGCCGGACGCTTACTACAGTTACCAGCGAATTCTGTCGACACAAAATGAAGCTTTCTTCCATAACCAGTCAGCCACAAATTTCGCTCCAATTTACTAAACTAAATAAAGAATAAAAATGACGAAAATGTCGCACGCGACTGAAAAGCCACAAAATATTTTCATGATATAGCACTGTAAATGTAAAAATTATGATTCATGTACATAAGAGGAGACTGGTACTCACGTTGGGCAGCTGGAAGGTGACATGGCGGCAGCTGGGACACGGCTGGGCAGCGCTGAAACAGAGAACACGGACTCAGGACACAGCAAAGTTAAAATACACCAAACTGGTAGAGGCATGCGTTATCAAACATAGAGATATGCAAACACAGGACGGCGCTGCAGTCGGTAACGTCTGTATAAGACAAGAGCTGCGTGGCGCAGGCATTACATCAGTTACTGATGCTACAGCTGCCCAGTGTGGGTGCGACGGAGAACATCGAAAGAGTCCAGAGAAGGGCAGCTCGTTTCGTATTGTCACGATACAGGGGAGACAGCGTCACGGAAATGATACAGGATCTGGGATGGGAATTATTACAACAACGGCGCTTATTGCTGCGGCGTGGGCTGCTTACGAAACTCCAATCGCCAACATTCTCCTCGGAATGCGAGAATATATTGTTGACTCCTACCTACATAGCTAGAAATGACCATCAGAATAAAATACGAGAAATCAGAGCTCGAACGGAGAGATTCATGTGTTCTTTCTTTTCACGCGCTATTCGAGAATGGAATGGGAGATAAAATAGTTTAACGGTGGTTCGATGAATCCTCTTCCAGCCACTTAAATGTGATTTGCAGAGTATCTCAACAAATTCGTTACAACAGGTTGCTTGTGTCCGGCCAAGAGAAGCGGACGTCCCAGTATGAGTGAAACGAATGTGGAGCGCGTACCGGAGACATTCACAAGAAGTCCAAAGAAATCAGTGCGTCGTGCATCCCGTGAAGTGAAATGGCTGTGTAAAACGTCCTGCGACAGAAGCTGTCTATGAACCCATTCAAACTGGAGCCAATGCAGAAGCTCAACGAAGACGAAAAACAAAATCGTTTTGTGTTTTGTTCACAGTTGCATCGACTGAATGAGGATGGGAATAGCGTTGTCGATCGATTAATTGTTAGCTACGAAAATCACTTTTCACACGACTGGAAAAATTCTTAGCGGCACAAAGCATCGATAAGAATGCACTGAATCTGAGCATGTTTCCCCCAAAGGTAATTTTTTTTTTCGGTGCCTTGTCACGTCAAAACTGTACGGGCCATTCCGTTGCGCCTAGAGCACTGCCACTGCATATTCCTTCTTGGACATGTTGCAGCATTGGCCGATGCCTCAAGTCCAGTCGGACCGTCCGTTCCTGTTTCAGCTGGATGGGGCTCCACCCCATTTCCATCGTGAAGTTCGAGGCTACCTCAACACGGAGCTGCCGCATCGGTGGATCGGCCGTGCTACAAGAGGGGACAGCTGTTTCATCAAGTGGTCTCCCGGATAACCAGATCGCACTCCGTGTGACTTTTTTAAAGGTCTTGTGTTTGTACCGCCTCTAAGGGCCGGTTTTCCAATGTCTCGTTAAGTTCCAGTTAAGATTTTAACTTATCGTTAGTGGAAAATTGTGTTTGTCAATGTTTCGTCATGAGTTAACCTGAGGTTAAAGGACCTCAAACTGGCCGTTAAGTTAACGAGTAAAATTCTGCTCGTTACACGGCTAACGACCAGTTAAGTGAGAATCTGTATGGCAGAATTCCAAAGCGCTAAAATACATCAATATATTCACGTGAAAAAGACCGAGTTATCGAACAAAATAACAGAAGAACTACACGTATGAAAAACTAGTGTGGAAAGCAGCTTTATGGGTAAATAGTATCGTCATATTTCTCGTCCTATCCATTTCAGTAGCGGTTAGATGAGTTTGATACATTGCAGATACGCAACATAACCTTAAAAATATTGTTGCGATATCAAAATACAACCTTACGTGTAACGACTAGTTAAGTGAGAATCGGTATGATGAAAATGGCTGGAATAAGATTTCGTTGACAATTACTACAATGTCAATATTTTGGATGCTCTAGAGGACATTGCCTCTATAAGGCGTCCTAGATGTATTTATGTTCGTCCAACTCATTTGAATGCTGGGATGATGCAAAATTTGTTACATAATTTCGTCTTCGAAAAGCCACTTTGGAAATGCTATGCGAAAAACTACACGACCATCTGAAGAGACCAACATATTTTTACATTCCAATGTGTCATATTTCTTTATTAAGGACACAAGACTCTCGCACTAATTTCTTGTAAAATTTGAGCATCTTTCATGTTTGTTTGCCATAGCACCAAATAACAACTGTCTGCTAACCTCTTCCCTGCTAGTCAAATATGGGGAACAGCTGCACTTTCATTTGTTTCTATTGCCAACATAGTCGAAATATATCGTATCTTGTCGTTTTCTCCAGGTTACCAAACGAGAACTGTATGTGGCAATGACAAACGCAGTGCACTTAACGAGCACGTTTAACGAGACGTTAAAGGCATCTTCTCGTTTACTAACGACAAGATTAACGAGAGATGGACGAAGTGGCCCTAAGACGTGCATTCAAGTTCTAAGGCCTCCGATTTTTTTTCCCCCCTAATAAACTACTCACCCGAAATCGATGAAACTGGCGTTACTTCTCGACGTAATCGCCCTGCAGATGTACACATTTTTCACAACGCTGACGCCACGATTCCATGGCAGCGGCGAAGACTTCTTGAGGAGTCTGTTTTGACCGCTGGAAAATCGCTGAGGCAATAGCAGCACGGCTGGTGAATGTGCGGCCACGGAGAGTATCTTTCATTGATGGAAAAAGCCAAAAGTCACTAGGAGCCAGGTCAGGTGAGTAGGGAGCATGAGGAATCACTTCAAAGTTGCCATCACGAAGAAACTGTAACGTAACTGTAACTGTAACGTTAGCTCGATGTGCGGGTGCGTTGTCTCGGTGAAACAGCACACGCTCAGCTCTTCCCGGACGTTTTTGTTGCAGTGCAGGAAGGAATTTCTTCTTCAAAACATTTTCGTAGGATGCACCTGTTACCGTAGTGCCCTTTGGAACGCAATGGGTAAGGATTACGCCCTCGCTGTCCCAGAACATGGACACCATCAATTTTTGAGCACTGGCGGTTACCCGAAATTTTTTTGGTGCCGATGAGACTGTGTGCTTCCATTGAGCTGACTGGCGCTTTGTTTCTGGATTGAAAAATGGCATCCACGTCTCATTCATTGTCACAACCGACGAAAAAAAAGTCCCATTCCTGCTGTCGTTGCACGTCTACATTGCTCGGCAACATGCCACACGAGCAGCCTTGTGGTCGTCCGTCAGCATTCGTGGCACCCACCTGGATGGCACTTTTCGCATTTTCAGGGCTTCATGCAGGATTGTGTGCACAGAACCCACAGAAAAGCCAGCTCTGGAGGCGATCTGTTCAACAGTCATTCGGCGATCCCCCAAAACAATTATCTCCACTTTCTCGATCGTGTCGTCAGACCGGCTTGTGCGAGCCCGAGGTTGTTTCAGTTTGTTGTCACACGATGTTCTGCCTTCATTAAACTGTCGCACCCACGAACGCACTTTCGACACATCCATAACTCCATCACCACATGTCTCCTTCAACTGTCGATGAATTTCAATTGATGTCACACTACGCAAATTCAGAAAACGAATGATTGCACACTGTTCAAGTAAGGAAAAGTCGCCATTTTAAGTATCTAAAACAGTTCTCATTCTCGCCACTGGCGGTAAAATTCCATCTGCCGTACGTGCTGCCATCTCTGGGACTTATTGACAACGAACGCGGCCTCATTTTAAAACAATGCGCATGTTTCTATTTTAAAACAATGCGCATGTTTCTATCACTTTCCAGTCCGGAGAAAAATAATCGGAGGCCTTAGAACTTGAATGCATCTCGTACCGCGTGATGTTGCAGAGCTTTGGGAAGGGAGTAATGTTAAAGGTATAATGTTAATGTTAGTTTTCTTAAAAGCAAAGATACTAATTACGATCTTTTCCTTCGACCATAGATGTCTATGGTCGAAGATCTTTCCTTACGTTAACTTCTGAGGTGTGTTTTGGTTCTTGTGTAGCATCTGTGTTTTTTTCTCTGTGTGTTTTGTTGTCATCGCCATCGGAGTGTATCGTACATTTATTTTCGTAATAAACCCTGCAAAATCAGACTTATTTCGAGTTTCTTTTACTGCATTTGCTAACAACTACGGAAGGCGACTGCCAGTCGACGATGAAATGCTGGGACGGGTATTGCAAGAATTCCATTACTGTATTGACGTCTGCCAGGTCGCTCATGGTCACATATCGAATGTTTGTAAAAAAAAATCAGAATTTCTCTTCAAAATGCAATATCTATGACATCCGTACAATATTTAGTTCTTGTGCAATTAACTAATTGAAAGTGTTCTCGGACTTTCTGTACCCCCTGTACAAGGACGCCACTGAAACTTCGAAGCACAAAAGAAAAATCATGTTTGAACTCATCCGTTACGCCATTAAAAGGATACCGTACAGTGTTACTTATGACTCTGATCTTACTTTCTTTTTCACGCATTAAAACCTCAAATTTCCTTGCGTACCGACGAGGTTAAAGAATGTTTAAGGGCCAGTTCGTCTATTTCTCGTTAGTAAACGAGAAGATGCCTTTAACGTCCAGTTAAATGTGTTCGTTAAGTGCATTGCATTTGTCATTGCAGATACACCTCTCGTTTGCTAACTCGGAGAAAACGAGAAGGTGCGATATATTTCGACTATGTTGGCAATAGAAACAAATGAAAGTGCCGTCTAAATAAACAGCTGTTCGTCATATTTGACTATCAGGAAGGAGGCTAGCAGACAGTTGTTATTTGGCGCTGTGGCAAACAAACTTTAAAGGAGCTCGATATTTACAAGAAGTTAGTGGGAGAGTGTTGTGTCCTTAATAGAGAAGTACAAGGACACACCGCAAAAAAAAAAAAAAAAAAAAAAAAAAAAAAAAAAAAAAAAAATACCTACGGATGGAAAATGAAGCGACATTGTGGCAAATGAATTCAATGCTGCCCAAGGAACATGCAGGGCAGCAAAAGTGCTTAGGGCCCAGTACGATAACATACTGCCAAGTGCATAGTACCTTAGTGCAAGCAATAAGTTGCACATAGGCGAAAGTGCAGAGTTCCTGTATATCGGAGGAAGAAATCACATTTTAGGCCTTACACTAGGTGTAACAAGCATAAGTAAATACTGAATTAATAAGCTTGCAGATATAAATAATGTATTTTGTTTGCTATTACGACTGATAATTTACAAAATGTGTAACTATCTGTTGGACTCTTCAGATGGTCGTGAAGTTTTTCATGGAGCTTTTCCAAAGTGGGTTTTCAAAGACGAAATCGAGTAACAAATTCTGTATCATCCCAGCATTGAAAATCATTTGGACGAACATAAATACGTTTAGGACGCCTTATAGGGGCAATGACCTCTAGATCGTCCAAAATATCGTCGTAACTTTCAACCAAATTTCTTATTCCAGCCATTTCCATCATACCGATTCTCACTTAACTAGTCGTTATCCGTAAGTTTATATTTTGATATCGCAACAAAAATTTTAAGGTTATGTTGCATATCTGCAATATATCAAACTCATCTAATCGCTACTGACATGGATGGCGCGAAAAATATGACGAAACAATTATTCCAATAAAGCTGCTTTCACACTAGTTTTTCATAAACGTAGTGCTTCTGTTATTTTGTTCGATAGATCGGCCTTTATCGCGTGAATAGGCTATATTGCGGTATTTTAGAGCTGTGGAATCCTGCCATTTTCATACAGATTCTAACTTAACTGGAATTTTACTCGTTAACTTAACGGCCAGTTTGAGGTCTTTTAACGTCAGGTTAACTCGTAACGAAACATTGACAAACGCAAATCTCCATTAACAAGAAGTTAAAATCGTAACTGGAACTTAACAAGTCATTGCCAAACCGGCACTAAATGTTTGTATATTAAGGGACCGCCGTGGCGGAGTAGCCGAGCGCATTGAGGCGCTATGCTCAGATGGGCGAAGCCGTTCTCCGTATGAGGTTCGAATCCTCTCTCGGGCATGGATGTTTGTGTCGTCTTTAGTATAAGGTAGTTCGTAAGTAGTTTGGAAGTTTAGGGACTGATGACTCCGCATCTAAGTCCTATAAGCTTACCAAACATTAGAAACTAAGGGACCAAACGCTCTAGAAGTACAGACAGAAAGGTTATCCAGGCTACATCGCCAAATGCTCTACGTAATTTACTCTGCACGTTCGACTTCATAGTTCTCAAAGAGACGGCACATCAAGGGCTACAATAAAAATAAAAATTATTGCCGAAACCCGGGATCGAACCAGGGACCTTTAGATCTTCAGTCTAACGCTCTCCCAACTGAGCTATTTCGGCCGCTGGCTTGGCTGTGTGCCTCTAGTGATGACACAGCGGTTGAGCCGTAGCGGGGTAGGTCAGGGCCATCGCTATGTGACGTAACCGCCAACCGCCGCCGCGCGCTAACCTACTCCTTCACTTAACCTTTTCATTCCCAGAGTTCCTCAACAACAACGTATTAAAAATGATGTATCAGTGTCGTAACTATGGGGGGATGAGGGGGATAGAACCACCCCCCAGACCCCGAAAAGAAGGGAAAAAAAGACGAAAAAGAAAAAAGAAATCGTAAAACAGCAATCTGGTAAAAGGTAAGCTTTCATTGGATACGAGTGAATTAGTGTTAGATGGTAGTCTGTCTGGAAACTGATTAAAATTTTGCTCGTCAAGCAGATCAACCCCCCCCCCCCCCCAAAGCCAAGTACTAGTTACGCCACTGTGATTTATACGTATTTTGTGCACAATCCTTAAAGTCGCATGGTTCTTGATGAACAACATGCTTCTTAGTACGACATTTTGCCACTTGGTACGGCGAGTAGCTACTTCTGAGGCATCAATTTGTCCGTCTTGGAGGTTGTGCTAAGGCGCGTGTCCACTAGCAAGCAAACTTCCTCAAGACGCTTGAAGAAGCTACTTCTGCAAGTTTTTTTTAACGTGGAAACACCTGCAGAAAGTCGACTTACCCAAGTTTCAACAACTTGCAGAAGTAGCTTCCGCAAGTCGGTGGATAACAAAAAAAAAAAGATTGCTCCCGAAAATATTGCGGTGACTTCCGAACAACAGATGCCGAAAGACGAAAAAAATTCATAATTTACTCGCGCAATATAGCGAGAATTAACAAAATGAGGAAATGAAACGGAAAAGTGAACAAAGTGCAGATTACACCTATACTAGCAAGTGAAGTATTTTGAGTCAATGAAATTTATGTTTTCTTCTCATTTTAGATTATTCAATACTCTAATAATGATTTTGCAGCCAAGATCGCATTTATTATGTTATCGGTTTCGACGTGCTCGACGCCATCTTCAGACCTGTCGTAATTTACATAACTTCACGACATTTTTATATACTAAAAGAGTACATCCAGGCTGAGGCATCACCAAACATAAAATTACTAGTCACAAATTAAATAGATATTTTATTTGTGATTAGTAGTTTTATGTTTGGTGATGCATCAACCTGGATTTACTCTTTTTGTATATAAAAAATGAAGTTATGTAAATTACGACAGGTCTGAAGATAGCGTCGAGCACCCCGAAACCGGTAACATAATAAATGAAAAATGCGATCTTGGCTGCAAAATGATTATTAAACAATTATAGATCGCCCCATCGAACTATGAGTTCCTTATATAACATTCAATAATCTTCTAGAAAACTTAAACATGTGCATCTCTGTACCCGTTTCTTCGACCAAACACTCCTTTTTCTCTTAAACTTTTTACGTCTCGTTTTTTTTTTTTTTTTTTTTTTTTTTTTTTTTTTTTTTTTTTTTTTTTTTTTTAACAATGGTAGAGGCTGCTCTTATTTTTGCGCATGACGTTGAAAACTTGCACTTGTTTATCTCACAACGTGACCCTGGTGGAAACACTTCTGCAAGTACTTGCAGCAAGTTACTTGCCTAAACGTCTTACAGAAGAAAACTTCCGCAAGTTTTTGTTCTATTGTAAACACATCGGCAAGTACTTGCAGAAGTTACTTGCTAGTGGAGACACGCCTTTATATTACCGTCTGTACGTGGCCGTGATTGTGAGCTTGAGTGAGGTTTATGTTATTTTATTTCAGCAGGCAATTGTCTTGTCTTTGGTGCTGTGGCGAAGGTTATACTAGCATTATTGCTCTGACAATGTTAACTATCAACAAAAAGAACGTCCCAAGTAATAAAATACCACGATACAAACGTCTGTGATGTGCATGAAATACATGACACCAAATAATAATAATAATAATAATTCGATCAAAAATTCTAAAACACGTATTCTGATGTTTAGTGCATTGTATTAATACAGAAACACTAAATTTTTCGAAAGCTGAAATCATAACTTGGGACTGAAAGGGTTAATGTTAGTAAGAACTTTTTTGGAAGAGTACGTTTGGAGCACAATATTGTACGCTAGTGAACCACGGACAGTGAGAAAACAGAAGCTTTTAAAAAAATAAAAATCACCACCTAAAAAATTAATGAAAACAATATTCTCATAAAAATAATTCTAGTATAACCACCAGCACCACACTCAATATTAAAACCAGAAATAAAATAAAATTGAATAATAATAATAAGAAGAATGCAATGAGCTCTGTCTAACCAAGAGATTTCTTCAACGTTATGTTCAAAATCTTATATTTACAATTTTCAATATTGAAATTTTGACTTAACGTTGTATAGTTCACACGTTCGTGTTCATACATACCTACCAACATTTTTATACTGGGTTAGTCAGAAGGAAATGTGAATCCTTTTTAGGGATGATACTACTGCAAATTGTGATCAAAAAGCTTCTCACAAATATATGCCCTTTTCTTAACAGTTTCCGGGTAAAAACATTTTTGTATGTCCGACTTCAGGCACAGTATGACTTTAGTGCCACATTTCGGACATGTTCTTCATCAGATTTAATGCGTTTCGTGGCGACAGCCAACCGTATACAGATGCAGGTACACAGATTTTACAAACGTTGCTCGTCATGCACTCGTATGCAGACTATGCTATCGTCACAAACAACACTACCAATTAAACGTTCATTTACCTTATGGAAGAAGTAGAATGTACGTAACCGCAAGTCTCCGAATGTTATTGATCTTATGTTTCAAAATTTCGACTTCTCACTGGAATACACGTTTGTTTTTATGTATCTAACTAGCTGTAAACCTGGTGATGTCCGGGTGTTTGTGTATCCTACGCTCTCGTAGTCCACCTCCCCTTCCCTCCCCTCTCTCTGCATCCATTTCTTTCTCACCCATGTATCTCTTCGTTTCCACCTTTCCATTTCTAGGCAAAGTTTTTTTTTTTTTTTTTTTTTTTTTTTTTTTTTTTTTTTTTTTTTTTTTTTTTTTTTTTTTTGCATGGCGCCCTCTGTCATGTGCCATACAAACATTTATGTTCCTGTGTACAAAAGTTAATCAAGATCGGAACAAAACTATGCATTATGTCAAAGTCAGTAAGTTAAGTACCCTCCACTATGTACCGAACGAAATTTTATACAGACAGTGACATTCCTCTTGGTTTTAACGTCAAGTGTGCAAAATTTCATAAATATCGGAACCAAACTATATATTTGTATGCAATAGGAACACAGAGTCACATTGAAAAACGCACTTTGTTGTTCTCAAACTTTCCAGTTTTATTTCATACAGCTCTTGTTCTGAGAATAACGATAAAATAATAATAATAATAAAATAAAAAGGGATCCGTGAAATTGGTCGAGCCGTTCTCATGTTATGGCTCGACCAAGGTATGTAGGGATCCATTTTTATGTTGCAACATACCCTCCCCCATGCACTGTATGAATTTATTTATTTTTCGTATGGCTTACATGCAGCATTAACATAAAAATAGATAATACTTTTACAGGTTAGAGGTCATAATATATACACAAAAAAAAAAAAAACAAAAAAAACTATTTAAATTTTAATATCTAAGTTCCTAATCCAGGTCAGCGCTGCAGGGTCAGCCCTGGAAGGCTCTCAAAGGGCACTCCTCCCTGATATGCCTCATTGTTTCAAGGCTCCACAGACACATCCGGAAGACTCCACAAAAGCCCATTTATGCAGTGAGTCCCACAGCGACCGTATCCCGTAAGTACTCTGTTTAATTTCACCAAGAGGTTCCTTTCTAGTTCTGCGCCGGTAGTGTCACGGTTGTAGTCGTAAAACCACTTACGTATCTCGGTGTTTTCAATGGTTTGTCATTTCTGCTCCCACAAATCTCTTATTTTTATGTTGTTATGTTACCATTAGAACAATATCTGAGATAAGTGATTTTTCAACACGAAAAGTAGTCTACTTCGCTTACTTTCACTCACTTATGACGTACGGCATTGTTTTTTGGGGTAACTCGCCTGATGCAAAAAGGATATTTCTGGCTCAAAAACGGGCGGTTCGAGCAATATCTGGTGTAAGTTCGCGAACGTCATGTCGACCCCTTTTCAGTAGTCTGGGAATTTTGACTCTGGCGTCACAATACGTTTTTTCTTTAATGTCGTTGTTGTTAATAATATCAGCTTATTCCCACGAGTTAGTAGCTTTCACTCGGTGAATACTAGACAGATGTCTAATCTACATTTGCACCACACCACCTTAACACTTGTGCAGAAAGGGGTGCAGTATTCTGCGGCATACATTTTCAATAAGCTGCCACAAGAACTTAAGAATCTTAGCACTAATCCACATGCTTTCAAATCTAAATTGAAGAGTTACCTCGTGGCTCACTCCTTTTATTCTGTCGAGGAACTCCTAGAAAAGTTAAAGAATTAAGCTAATTTATTTTTTCTTTATTGATTCTTTTCACTTTGTCTTAAGATTGTCGTGTGCAAAGGACTACTTAAAATTTTTCTATTACCATTATTGTGTAACAATTAATGTATTGACTTGTTCCATGACCATGGAGTCTTACTCCTGAAGTGGGTCCTATGGAACAGAAAAAACAAATAAATAAAAATAAATAAATAAGATGCTAGCTGTTCAGCTTTCCTCGATGGTGGATTTCTTGAGCGGAGTCTATTTCGACGCAGAGCTGATATATCGTCATGAATCAGCAGGTCCACTTTCTCCTGAATCTTCTGGAATTCTCTAAGCACTTTCGAAGTTCTGCGGGTATCAGGTGGATATATATTACACAGCAACGGAAGCGAATATGTGCAATGCATGAAAATTTAGGTAGACGGTGAACTTTCTCTTATTTGCAAGCGTGCAAAATTTCTTGAGGATCGGAATGAAACTGTAGATTTCGTCAGTCTGTAGGAAAAGTATCCTCCGCCATTAGCCTTAATTCTGTTCTATTGCAAAATACAGTCTTAGCTGACGTCTTCTGCCTATTAACTACGTACAGGCAAAATTTCAGCTTCATAGGTGCGATAGGTTTAGAGATTTCGTTTTTAGTCCGTGAGTGAGTGCATGAGTGACCAATCGCTTTTATATATAGAGAGATATCTCCTGCATTATGTGTCCTACAACTTTATTCACCAGGTTCGTAGAGTGGAATATTAGGAAACTTCCTGCAAAATGTGTTGTAAATGGAGTTGGCAGCAAAGAAATTGTAAATTACAACCCAGCGCTTATTAGGGCGAATTCTCATGCATTTCTTTGTCTTTGAGATCGTAGCACCTGACCTATAAGTTGTAATACGATATTATTTCGAAGGTACATCCAGTGGTGTATATATAAAATGTCTGCGAATAGAGTTAGTAGGAAAGACGTAATAAATCAAAACGTCATGCGTGATGAAGTGATTTTTCAGGAACCTAATTGTTTATGACTCCATATCTCATGAGCTGTGTGTCGTACTATGATAAAATTTCAAACGTACGTTCAGTGGTATGTGTGTATACTGTCTGTGACATTTCTCGCGAATACAATTAATAGTGTACAAGTAATGAATTGTAACGTCATGCCAAATGCCGTAATTTTACTGCATGAACGCCGAAGTAGAAGTAAGCGACAAACGTTTTTCCTTTCATCATTTTGCTGGGGTTGTCAGCGAGAAAAAGTTTTCTAAAGGTTTGAAATTATGTTTGAAGTTTGTTGCAAGTCGCTAAGTCCTCTCCTTCTCAAATAGTGAACTGATAAAGTCACTCTATCACGTGCCGCAAGACGGGGAAGTTATCATTATGACGTCATACCTCCTGAACTATCGGCCCTATTGCAAAATCGTTTCTTAGCTGACGTCTTCTACCTGTAAAGTACATTCCTGACAAATCTCAGCTTCATAGGTGAAGTAGTTTTCGAAATTTCGTGTTTAGTGAGTGAGTGAGTGAGTGTCCTTTCGCTTTTATATATATAGAGATTCTTTAATCTATGTCTTTATGAACTTGTATAAACTTTCTAATGCGGCAACGTTGCTTCCAAAAATTGCGGAACTTACATGAATAAGTTGATTATATACACCATGAGATCAAAAGAATCCAGACAATTCCAAAAACATACTTTTTCCATATTAGGTGCATTGTGCTATTACCTACTGCCATGTACGACATATAAGTGACCTCAATCAGGCAGTTTGGGGCGCTCCGCTGAACTCACGGACTTACGAACGTGGTCAGGTGATTGGGTGTCACTTTTGTCAGAAGTCAGTACGCGACATTTCCACACTCCTGACATCCCTAGGTACACCGTTTCTGATGTGATAGTGAAGGCGTACATGCTGACCTCGTCTGGGGACTGACAGAACAGTTGAACAGGGTCGTACAGTGTAATAGGCAGGTGACTAGCCAGACCATCACACAGGAATTGCAAACTGCCTCAGGATCCACTCCAAGAACTATGATAGACGGGAGGTGAGAAAACGTGTATTTCATGGTCGAGCGGCTAACCATAAGTCATACATGTAGCAGGTCAATGTCAAACGACGCCTCACTTGGTGTAAGGAGCGTAAACATTGGACGACTGAACAGTGGGAAAACGTTGTGTCGAGTGACGAATCACGGTACGCAATGTGGCGATGCGATATTAGGGTGTGGGTATGGCGAATATCCGGTGTACGTCATCGGCCGACGTGAGTAGAGCCAACAGTAAAATTGGGAAGCGGTGGTGTTATGGTGTGGTCGTCTATTTCATGGATAGGGTTTGCCAACCCTTGTTGTTTTGTGGACATTATCACAGCAGAGGCCTACGATGATGTACAGATCGCCCACTGTTTCGTGGCCCCTCTGTGATCGGCGGATGTCGGCTGAGTTCGTGTGTCTACGGAATGTTTACGCTATCTACTAACCTTACCTCTTAACAGCATTGTACACCGTAGACATCGTCAATGTATTGTTGATTTGTACTTACTATATATTATTGTCTTCCACTTTGTTAGTTTCTAAAATAAGTCCACATACCCCGACCACTTCTTTTACAAAAAGGAACGCCGTTCTTGAAAGAGGTGTGAGGAATGTTAATTTCGATTGTTATTCATTTGCGACAATACAAATAGGCAGAAAGCACTGCTACACCCGTTTAATAAGTCCCTTAAAAATAAACGTTCCAGTTTTCTGTTACTCAAACATTAAAGTGATAATTTCGTGTTCCATTTGTGATGATTTAAGTCCGTACATGTTTCTTTTAAAGCCTGTAAGCTATAGGCCATGAGCTGGCGGCACTGGGAGAAAGAGGCGGGTCTTGTTCTGACAGCCAGTGCGCTACGAGCTGAATGCAAGCTTCAGCTCCCAACATTCTCCGTAGGGATGGGCAAATTTTTATATATATATATATATATATATATATATATATATATATATATATATATATATATATATATATATATCGATTTTTTTAAATATCGATGTTATTGAAATAATAATATCGATATTTCGATACATTGGTGAAATCTTTACATAGGATGCTAATTTAATAATTTTAATCAAAACCACAGAAATTATCAACATACAATTAAAGACTGAGAAATATTTTATAATTTTAAACATTAATCAATAAAAAAGCATAATGTACAATCAGTAAAAGAAACACAATGTAGAGTAAGATAATTATTTGAAAAAAATTGAGTCAGTAGTCATCAGTCACAGACATTAGGAGAGCTCTTCGCTTTATATGTTCACCAGTTATTCTACTTCTGTTATCTTGCATCACTAAATTGATCAATGAAGCCACTCTTTCTGACGAAACAGAAGAGGCTTGGCATATCAGGTACTTCTGCGCAATGTCTGATAAAATATGCGTAAAGTTTTATTTTACAATGAAATAAGCATTACATTTGTCCATTAACATTTCTGTAATCCCCTTTCATAAAATCAAACTGATCATTAATTAAGGTGCAGTGAGCACAGTTCAGGAGTAAAAGAGGTTGCCAGCACTGAACCGTCTCCTCTCCACGTATTCTGTGCCTCCTTGCCACCTAACAACGCCCAACGGCCATTAAAGAATATAATCTAATTTTAAAAAAAGGGTGGCTTTTAAATTATCGCTTTCGATATTCAAAATTTAATATCGATATATAAGAAAATAAAATATCGTCGATAAATATCGATATACTTCCAAAAAATAACGATATTTGGATATATCGATATTTTTCGCCCATCCCTAATTCTCCGCTCAGGGGCCACGTTTCAGTGCGAGATCTGTAGTTGCTTCTCACTGTCGAATAACAAATGTGGGATGGCGATTGCGTGTTTCAACAGCATTGTGAAACCTGTTCATAATGCGCGACCTGTGGGGAAGTGGTTACAACGAAGGTAACATTACTGGCGTGCACAGAGTCCTTACTTGAATCCTACAGAACACCTTTGTGATGCTTTGGAACTCCGACTTCATGCCAGGGCTCGCCGACCTAGATCGACACATCTCAGTGCAGCACTACGTGAAGAATGGGCTGCTATCCCCAGAGAAAGCTTCCAGCACCTGACTGAACGTGTGACTGCGAGAGTGGAAGCTAAGGCTAAGGGAGGGACAAGACTGAAGTGAATTCCACCATTACCGATGGAGGACGCCACGAACTTGCATGTCATTTTCAGCCAGACGTCCGGATACTTTTAATCAAATTGCGTGGTTATGGTATATCGCACTAAATTTGCGACTGGATAGGGGATTTCCTGTAAGAGAGGACACAGTTCGTAGTAATCGATGGTAAGGCATCCACTAAAACAGAGGTGATATCGGGCGTTCTACAGGATAGTGTCATTGGTCCACTGTTGTTCCTTATTGACATAAATTATTTGGGAGAAAATCGAAGTAGCTCTCTTATGTCTAGTAAAATCATCTGAAGATCAAAACCAACTGCTGAATGATCTGAATAAGATTTCTGTATTGTGTATAAATTGGCAATTGACTCTAAATAATGAGAACTGTGAAGTCGTCCACATCAGTAAGAAAAGAAATCCGTTAAACTTTGTTTACAAGATAAATCAATCAAATGTGAAGGTCGTAAACTCGACAAAATAGCTAAGAATTAAATTTACTTCTGAATTAAATTGGAAAGAACACGTAGATAATGTCGTGGAAAGGCGAACCAGAGACTACGTTTTATTGGCAGACCCCTTTAAAATATAACACAACTAATAAAGAGATTGCATACACTATGGTTGTCCGTCCTTTTTTGGAGTTTTGCTGCCCAGTGTGGGATCCATATCAGATGAGTTTGACGGAGGACATCGAAAGAGTCCAAAGAAGGGCAGCTCGTTTTGTATTGTCACGATACAGAGGGCACAGCGTTACGGAAATGATACAGGATCTGGGATGGGAATCATTACAACAACGACGCTTACCGCTGCGGCGTGGGCTACTTGCGAAACTCCAATCGCCAACATTCACCTCCGAATGTGAAAATATATTGTTAACTGGCACTTACATATGTAGGAAAGATCATAAGAATAAAATACCAGAAAACAGAGCTTGAACGGAGAGATTCAGGTGTTCTTCCCGCGCGCTGTTCGAGAATGGAATGGGAAATAAATACTATAATTGTGGTTCGATGAACCCTCTGCCAGGCACTTAAATGTGATCTTAACAGTATCCCCTGTAGGTGTAGATGTAGATCACAAAGAAATAGGTATCTAACAACCTTTCTGTTTTGGAATTAAAATTGTGGCAACATTTCAAAGCAAAATCTGAAATAAACTAGTCAACAACTTTTTGACATACGAAGCGCGTCCAGAAAGTAAGTTCCGTTTGCTAATAATATGAAATTGTACACAGATACAGAATAAATTTTTATTGCACACAATTCTACAACTCATAAACTACTTTTCCACATAACTGCAGAAATTTTGTAGGCACTTGTCATAGCGTGCATCCTTCACAGAAGGTTGCCGCCTGTGTATTGAACCATGTGGTAACAGCTCTTTTATCATCGTTGAAGTGTTGACCACCAAGGACAGATTTTAGGTGTAAGAAGAGATGAAAGTCGCTAGGAGAGAGGTCCGAACTGTATGGAGGATGATCAAACAGGTACCATTGAAATTTCCGTAAGAATTGTTTGGTCACATTCGGTGTGTGAGGTCAGACATTATCGTGAAAAAAAAATCTTTTGACAGTAATCCTCTTCTTACACCTAAAATCTGTCCTTGGTTGACAACACTTCAACGATGCTGACGAGCTGAAAGAACATGTTACCATATGGTTGAATACACAGGCGGCAAAATTCTATGAGAAAGGCACACAAAACCTTGTGCCAAGCTATGACAATTGCCTACAAAATTTCGGAAGCTATGTAGAAAAGTAGTTCCACAGTTGTAGATTTTTGTACAATCAATATTTTTTCTGTATCTGTACCCGTTCGTTTTATATAATCAAAAGGAACTTAATTTCTGGACGCGCCTCGTATAAAGCCTACCACCTAGCTTTTTAACTCTAGTGAACAGTAGCCATACAGGAAAAAACACATAAAAATATCCGTACAGCACAACGGCTAATTTTGGTCACTGATGTCGAGAAAAATTCACATTTTATCTAATACTAGCTCAAAACACGGCATGACACGGGTAGTTATTTGTTTCTATCTTCAATTAGTACATCCGTCTTTCCCTTATCTCTCTCTCTGATTACGTCCTGTTTTCTACTCTCTCTGTACGTCTCCTCGTCATTATAAAAATGTGCTTCATGAACACATACTTCTATGAGCCAACTTTTATGGTGACCAGTCAAACAGTCGGGATGTTTGTTGTAACGTACCCGCCTCCATGAACCTAAGGAGGCTAACGATAGGCAGCCCAAGTATTACTTTGGGATCTAAGCTATCATTTAATTCTGTAAAGAGTAACAAACGTGTTAACTCAGTGGCGGTTCAATCTCCACACGACAGCACCATAAAAAAAAAAAGACGACACAAACAGCCATGCCGTAGGGAGGGAATTCGAACCCCCGACGGGGAACGGCCTCGCGCATTGTAGCATCTCGCCTCAATGCGCTTTTTTTTAGAGTTTTTTTTTTTTTTTTTTTTTTTTTTTTTTTTTTTTTTAATCGGGCCTCCTTCCTTCCCTTCAGCCCGTCCTTCCGCTCGCCATGATTTGCCTTCTCGGCCTGGCTTCAACACCATTCGTTCCTGTTGACATGGAATTTCGTTCCAAAGAAAGATAAGTGAAAAAAAATAATAATAAAAAATGAAAAAGAATAAATAAATATAAGTCTTCCTCTTACAGATCTGCTCCTGGGGAAAAACTCCACTACAACATCCCAGCGCACTGACAGCTGCAGAGTTTGGCTTCACGTAATATTTGTTTAGGTGTTCCCACTCCGTTCTTGATCGATCCATGCTTCTGTTTTCTGGAATTTAATTGTGTTTTTCCACTTTACATTTCTGATTTGTCACAACTTTACATTTAATTTTATTTGTTTATTTCTCCTCGTCTCTTAACTCTGCGCTTGTCTCGTGCCGTGGGCGTCGTTGTAGCAAGGTTTCGCCAAGGGACACATGGAAGGGTGTAATCGCTCCTTCTGGCGTTGGAACTCCGAAAAGAAATTGTTAATGTGAAATAAGACGACAGATTCTGTCGAGGGACATGTTTTCCCATACGAAACGGAAAGCACTTCTGATACACCTCTCAGACGTCAGAATTTTGTAAACATCACTGAAAGGAAAACACCACAAGGAGCAAAAAAGAAATTTTGTTTAAAGCAAAGATGAAAATCTCGGCGTGTTCTAATTTTTCAGAAAGTCACAAACTGGGTCTTCTAATGGGAGCAATTACGATTCAAGTCCTTCTTTGTGTGTCAAACAATAGGATTTTAAAAAATATTGGCGAAATTTTTCTTACAGTGTCGCGATGTCATTAGGATATGGTGCTGCTGCTGAAGGTATAATAGAAAATCCCCTTTGCTTTTATTTGCTTCAGTAAGGATATAGTGGACTGTTTGACCTTTTAACCAATTGACGGCGTTCCGTTTTGTACATGGATAAGGCACACTGTCGGGAGCCAAAAACTCTGCAGGCTTGATTGTGTCTGGTACGGTCCGGGTGATTTTGGCTATCATTTGCCTAGCGAGTAGCCAGACTGCTGTCACGTTATTGCAGACAAACCTATGTTCGTCAGTGTCTGGTATGCTACAGTCCCCACACAGCGGCGAGTCCACTAAATGGATGGCGTGAAGTTTGGACTTGGTGGCAAGTTTTCTGTTCACAGCTTTGTACCATGTAGTTCTCACATTTGTCGGTAAATGACAGATGGTGATATTCCGCCATATTATTCGCCAGTCATATTGAGGGTACTTTTCTTCTACAACGTTGCTACTCTTGGTTTCCATTAATTTATCATACACTGCCTTTGGTTAAGTTCGTGGGACAGACTCTGGTCCGAATGTAGCTAAGTTCAATTAACAACTGTTTAAAATGGTGAAAGCCAATGGGAACGTGGCGCACATCAATTGGTGGATCCAATGCCCCAGGGGCTTCTAACCTAAGGACAACACACACACACACACACACACACACACACACACACACACACACCATGCCCCAGGGAGGACTCGAACCTCCGACGGCGAACAACCGCGTGCTCCGCAGCGAGGCGCCTTAGACCGCTCGGACGCTCCGCCGCGGCTCAGAGGACACGGCCTCATAGTTATTGTTAGGAGTGGGAAACAAAATCGGCCGTGCCCTTTGAAAGGAACCATCCCAGTATTCGCCTTGAATGATTTAGGAAAGGCACCCGAAAACCTAAACCTAGATGGGTGAAAGCGATTGCAACTTGTCACCATTGCGCCACCTCGCTCGGTGGTGACAATGTTGGACTAGTTTTCGTGGTCAGCCTTTATGCGGCAGTTGAGAATAGAAATGAGGTGGCAGCAGTGAATGGCGGCACGTTCGCCAGCCACGGGCCGGTGACATTTTGATCGGCGCAGCGCGGAAATAGCCTCTGGCGCGCCTAAGTATAGGAGCGCGGCCTGCCGGGGATGTGAACCCCGCCCCTCGGCGCGCTATTCCCGGCGCCGCTGGACGGCTGCCCGGCGCGGGGCTCGAACCCGGCACCCGGCGCCTATTGGCGCGGCCGGGCCAGGAATAGCCTTGCGCGCTATTCTCGGGGCTTCCTGCTGCCGCCTCGCCAGCCCCGCCAGCACTGCGGCCACGCGGCGGAAAAACGACAAGCCGGCCGCACCCACCCGTCCCGAGGCAACCGCAACCGTGACGGTGGCGCGCGGCTTGGCAGCGGGAGGCGCGCGCACGTCCATCGGACCAACTGGACGCGGAGACACGCTCTGACATGTGCGTCGTCGTTCTACATCTATATCTATAAATGTGAATGTCTGTTCGGTGTACGCTTATCACGTCTGAACCACAAGACATAAAGAGCTAAAAATTTGTACAGTTACTAATGTCTATTCGGGGAAGGCTTTAGGCACGGTTTTATGGCGATCGGATAGCTATATATATATATATATATATATATATATATATATATATATATATATATATATATTAATGTGAATGTCTGTTCGGTGTACGCTTATCACGTCTGAACCACGATCGAACGACAAGACGCAGAGACTTAAATATTTGTACAGTTACTAATCTATACCTGAGAAAGGTTTTAGGAACTGCTTTATAAGGATTTCCTAGGTATTTAGTAACTTGAAGAACATAACGCGATATGCGGAACAATAATTACTCTTTGAAAATTATATTTACTCTTTGAAAACGGTTTTATTGGTTGCATTATCGTTTGAGGGTTGATAATGATAAAAGGGTGGACTATATTGGAATGGAAAGTTATCGGTGTATATAAAATTTTACTTGTGTGTGTGTGTTAATATTTCGCTCTGCAGCGAAAAATACAGAACGCAAACGAATGGTCTGAGTGTATTCGTTGTTCGAAGTCTCCCGTTGTACACCATAGCAGTCCCATGCCGATAGCTATAAGGGGTCGAAGATATAGTGGTTGAAAGTCGTCAAATTATAAAAAAAAGGTTCGGACTGAAGGCCAGCGATGACGATTGCCACTCTACAGCAAGGAGGTTACATACAGCGAAACGTGATGCCACAGACCATATCTTTGGTCTATACGTGCTACGATGTCTTCAACTATTCTCTGTAAGGATAAGCATACGAATAAGAAAATATAAGATTAAATAAATAAATAAAGCCGTAAAAAGTGGAATTTCTTTTAATACATCTCTTCAAAAAAATCAATTTGACGTTTCGCGCATTACATCAACTAATCGATCTGTGATATTATTGCAATCATTATTGTTGAATTTTGTGATTGGATTCTTCGAAACGAGTGCATTTTTACGTGTGTTTTACTTATTTTACTGAAAGGAATATTTTTCAGTTCCGCTTTACCAGCGACATTTCCTCAAAAATGAGTGAAATTGTTATTTAAACTTCGCAGATAAATGTGCATTGCATTACTTTAAACATATTACAGCAGTACATCTAATAGATCACATTCAGACAACTTCCCTCGGAAAAGGAAAATGTCATAATTCTTATATATTCTCCGATAATGATATTAAAAAAAAAGGGAGATGGACAGAGAGAGAAGGGACAGAAGTACTAACTCCAGGCAGGGATAAATGAAAACCCGGGCAACGCCGGGTTTTCAGCTAATTCAATATAAAGGGACACATGTTTCTGCTTTTTGCTAGACACTCAGTAGTTTTTCAAAAAATCAGGGTCAAATTTGATGGCGTCTAGGAAAATCACCTGAAGATCAAAACCAACTGCAGAACGATCTAAAAAAGATATCACGAGGGAGTAAAAATTGGTAATTGACTCTAAATAGGGTCAATCCAGACGATATGGCAAAATTTTCAAAATTATTCATAAAAAAATCCCATAATGTTCAGAAAGGTGAACAGGTAGGGCTTAAAAGCTTTGACATAATTGCAAAACGACAATTGACCATATCTGTTTATTTTATCTCAATGCTACCGGTTTCGGTTAGTTTTCCATTATCAAGTGTTAGCAGAGTTTAGCTAAATGCTTAACACTTATTGAATACATCATCGGTGATGGAACGGGACAGGGTCTGGTCAAGAGTCTGAAGGAACTGAGGTACCAACAGCCGTAAGTATAATGAAATATTTATTCTATTACAACCAGTTTCGATATTCCACTCTGCCATCTTCAGGTCCCTACATCGGAGCATGATATCCAAAATTAGGAATACTAAACAGTTGCTGTTGTTGTTTCCAACTAAGAGACGAAACCCACGTATCCAGTTTAGTATCGCTACTTTTGGATGTTCAGGCTTCGATGTAGGGACCTGAAGATAGCATATTTGAAATGCCGAAACTGGTTGTAATAGAATAAATGTTTCATTATACTTACGGCTATTGGAACCTCAGTTCCTTCAGAAAAGCTTAACATGTCGTAACACAAAAATTCAAAATTGTAAAACAAGTATTTGTTGTCATTACTGTAATCCTTATTGATATTAACACAGTGGCTGACTGCTACAAACTGAAGCTTACATTGATGTGTATGCAATAACAATAATGCACATAAGTCAAAATAATTTCTGGTTCAAGTAAATAAACCATTATTTAAAATATAATTTTTGAGAATTTTACATGCGCTCATTCGTCATGGTATTTGACCATTCAGAAAACATTACAGTGCGACATCTATCCCTTAGGCGAAGGGTGAGGTGCTGTACCCTTATGGGTGACTTGCCGCATGATGATATTTGTTGAAATTTATAATTTTTTTAAACAAAATATGTTAAAAATTGAGAAATAAAAATAAACACTGAAGAATTGGCAAACAAATCCTTTATTTTTGTTATATCAAAACAATGAATTAAATTTTAAATTATTTTTAAAGATTAATCTTAGACCCATCATAGATTTTCAACAGAAATCCTCTCCATCATTAGCTTTCATTCCCTTTTTCCCTACCACAGTCAACACAAAAACCATCCAAGAATGTACAGTTTTCGCTTACCCAAAGCGTACATGCCAAGCAGCACAACCACAGTTTTTAGTGGTTTCAGAAATTTTTGCATTCCTTACGTGGTGTCTTATCAAGAGATGCTTGTTTTGATGTAGGCCTAGACCTATGTTTGTTGAAATCCGGATCGTAACATTTATTTGACTTGTGCGGCAACTATCTTCATTAAAAAAAGTGCGACCTATATACCGGATTCCACTGCGGCATGTATCCCGATCTATGAAGGATAAATGCCGCACGCTATCTAATAAGAAACTGTAACACTAAAAACATTTTCGAGCAAGATACAGAGACTTACCATGTCTATCTATTGACCAAGGTCAACACAGATTTAGAAAATATCGTTCATGCGTAACACAACAAGTGATCGGGGCTATCGAGAAGAGTTCGCAAATCGATTCCGTATTTCTTGATTTCCAGAAGACTTTTGACATCGTACCTCACAAACGGCTTTTAATACGAGGCGCGTCCAGAAAGTAAGTTCCGTTTGGTTATATAGAACGAACGGGTACAGATACAGAAAAAATATTGATTGTACAAAAATCTACAACTGTTAAACTACTTTTCTACATAGCTTCCGAAATTTTGCAGGCAATTATCATAGCATGGCACAAGGTTTTGTTTGCCTTTTTTATAGAATGTTGCCTCCTGTGTATTCAACCATGTGGTAACATGTTTTTTCAGCTCGTCATCATCGTTGAAGTGTTGTCCACCAAGGACAGATTTTAGGTGTAAGAAGAGGATTACTGTCAAAAGATTTTTTTCCCCACGAAAATGTGAAATTGTACACATATCCAGGAGAAATTTTTATTGTACAAATTTCTACAACTATTAAACTACTTTTCCACATAAATACCGAAATTTTGTTGGCACTTGTCATAGCGTGCCGTAAGTTTTTGCATGCATCCTTCACAGAAGGTTGCCGCCTGTGTATTCAACCATGTGGCAACAGCTCTTTATCATCGTTGAAGTGGTGACCACCAAGGACAGATTTTAGATTTATGAAGAGATGAAAGTCGCTAGGAGAGAGGTCCGAGCTGTATGGAGGATAATCAAACAGATCCCATTGAAATTTCCGTAAGAATTGTTTGGTCACATTCGGTGTGAGGTCAAACAATTCTTACGGAAATTTCAATGGGACCTGTTTGATTATCCTCCATACAGCTCGGACCTCTCTCCTAGCGACTTTCATCTCTTCATAAATCTAAAATCTGTCCTTGGTGGTCACCACTTCAACGATGATAAAGAGCTGTTGCCACATGGTTGAATACACAGGCGAAACCTTCTGTGAAGGATGCATGCAAAAACTTACGGCACGCTATGACAAGTGCCAACAAAATTTCGGTATTTATGTGGAAAAGTAGTTTAATAGTTGTAGAAATTTGTACAATAAAAATTTCTCCTGGATATGTGTACAGTTTCATTTTATTACCAAACGGAACTTACTCTCTGGACGCGCCTCGTAAAATTGTGTAGTTATGGTATATCGCCCCAAATTTGTGATTGGATAGGGGATTTCCTGTCACAGAGGTCGTAGTATTTGATGGTAAGGCATCGACTAAAACATAGGTGATATCGGGCGTTCCACAGGGTAGTGTTCCTTATTTACTTAAACGATTTAGGGGAAAATCTAAGCAGCTCTCTTAGATTGTTTGAGGATGACGCCCTCATTTACCGTCTAGTAAAATCGTCTGAAGATCAAAACCAACTGCAGAATGAGCTAAATAAGCTATCGGTATGGTGTAAAAATTGGCAATTGACTCTAAATAATGCGAAGCGTGAAGTCGTCCACAGGAGTAGAAAAAGAAATCCGTTAAACTTTGTTTACAAGATAAATCAATCAAAAGTGAAAGCAGTAAACTCCACAAAATACATAGGAATTACTATTACTTAAGACATAAATTGGAAAGAACACGTAGATATTGTCTTGGGAAAGGCGAACCAGAGACTGCATTTTATTGGCAGAACTACAAAAGAAACTGGATACACTACGCTTGTCCGTCCATTTTTGGAGCATTGCTGCCCAGTGTGGGATCCTTATCAGGTGGGTTTGACGGAGGACATCGAAAGAGTCCAGAGGAGGTCTGCTCGTTTCGTATTGTCACGATACTGGGGAGACAGCGTTACGGAAATGATACAGGCTCTGGGACGGGAATAATTACAACAACGGCGTTTATCGCTGCGGCGAGGTCTACTTACCAAACTTCAATCGCCAACATTATCCTCCGAATGCGAAAATATATTGTTGACTCCCACTTTTATAGGTAGAAATGATCATCAGAATAAAATACGAGATATCAGAGCTCGAACGGAGAGATTCAGGTGTTCTTTCTTCCCGCGCGCTATTCGAGAATGGAATGGGTGGTTCGATGAACCCTCTGCCAGGCATTTAAATGTTATTTGCAGAGTATCCCATGAAGATGTAGATGTAGATGTAGACTGCAACAAATGAATCTGTTACGGTGGAGAGACAAGATACGTTCGGGTCACGTGACACTGCAAGCAGCAGTCTCTCCTAACGTTAACGCTTGCGCAATGCATGCTATCCCCCACATCTTTTCGAGCAGTTAAATATTTGTTACAAAGAAAAGTATAAATGTCATTGCTCTCAAAATCGCGACACATTTGCTAAAACGTCGAAAGGTATGTAGCAAGTAACAATACAAAAGTCATTGTTGCTCCGGAATTTGTTAAATAGAAGATTCGGTTTAAGAAGAACTGCTTAGAACCCACTACCTTCGACACTATACCGCGATGCCGGTAACCACATGGCTGTTCTTGCCAGATGGAGATTAGTGACTTCATTTTTACTCCGGATCTACTGAAGGCTTTTACAGTTGATATGTTTAATTTATAGCTATATTTTACGAAATATGACGTCTTTTTTATGAATCTTCAGTGCGTCAAAAACAAATATGAAGGGCGGATGTTGCCTTCATGGAGAATTTGCCTATATGAAAGGCTAGGTGCGCTGTAGCCCCATTGCTTTTGCTTCGGGACCATTCGTGCGTAACCGCCAGAGCTGGAGTAGCCAGGAGCTGGCGTCTCTACCAGCTCCAACGCCAGTGTTAAAAGCGGTATTCCCCTCGCCCCTCCCTGCCGCGGGAGCGCCCACATACTGCCTCCAGGGGGCTCAGAAGAGAAATTGAACCTCAGCCGCACATGCGCATTGCAACGCTGTGGGTACTGCCGCCCATATTAATCGGCCGCGCTACGACTCGTATACTGCATCGTTCAAATGTTTGTATAGTCTATGGGTCTTAGCTACGGGGTCATCAGTCCCTAAACTTACAAACTACTTATGAACAACTTACGAACTAGGACGGCACAAATATCCATGCCCGAGGGAGGATTCGAACCCCCGACTGTAGTGGTCGTGCAGACCGTGACTGGAGCGCCTTAGTCCCCTCGGCCACCGCGGCCGGCAACAACACAACACCTTCTGACAGCAAACTTCGGCGTTTGCTTCGAATTGCAGGCTTTATCCTGCCAGTAAGCATCTCACTGTAACGTACACTGTTTATTGTTGTGCCCCTTTCACCATAATGTTCCAGTACAGGACCTCGTGCATCCCAAAAAGTCGTAAACATCAGTTTTCCTGCGGACGTTTGGGTCTTGAACTTTTTCTTGGATATTTCCATTCCATACTCTGCCGTTTACTCTCCGGCTCGTAATGGTGGATCCATGTTTCGTCACCAGTAATGATTCTGTCTAAGAAGTTCGTTACCATAGCGATCCAAATGTTTTTTTGCAGATGTCGAGGCGCGTTTGCTTATGCAACTTTGTGAGTTGTTTTGGGACCCATCTTGCACAAACTTTACGAAACCCAAGTCTGTTGTGTCGTCTTGTAGAGCAACCTTAAGACTGTTAAGAGCGTCCGCGCTGGTCGCGGGTCCCAGCACGCTCGGATCGCCGGCGTGGAGTCGTAAACACGGTCTGACTGCTGATGCAGGGCGGGGAGGGCCCCGTATTGATCTGACAGCCCAGCCGCCAGCCCCGATACCCCGCAGCGCGGGGCGGGGCCCCGTGACGTCACCACGCCGCCGCACCTCAACACCCAACACTGGGGCACGCTCCACTCTCACTCAGCGACGGAGATGCTCTTCAAAATATCGCCTTCTGCCGCTCTTCAACTACCTTCACTGAAAAACCTCGTCTGTAAGAATACCTAAAATATACTTCTACATCTATGTGGGGCGTTTGAAAAGTCCACGCAAAGTCCGACAGGTGGACTATGGTGTCACAGCAATTGCTGCAAAATGGTTCTAGTAGTACCTTGCTAAAAGGAAACAAAGGGTGTCAGCTCAAGGGACTAGTGAATTCTACATCTACATCTACATGGGATACTCTGCAAATCACATTTAAGTGACTGGCAGAGGGTTCATCGAACCACCATTATACTATCTATCTCCCATTCCATTCTCGAATAGCGCGTGGGAAGAAAGAACACCTGAATCTCTCCGTTCCAGCTCTGATTTCTCGTTTTTATTTTGATGATCATTTCTACCTATGTAAGTGGGAGTCAACAATATATTTTCTTATTCGGAGGAGAAAGTTGATGATTGGAGTTTCGTAAGTAGCCCACGCCGCAGCGATAAGCGCCGTTGTTGTAATGATTCCCATCCCAGATCCTGTACCATTTCCGTAACGCTGTCTCCCCTGTATCGTGACAATACGAAACAAGATGCCCTTCTTTGGACTCTTTCGATGTCCTCTCCGTCAATCCCACCTGATAAGGATCCCACACTGGGCAGCAATACTCCAAAAATGGACGGACAAGCATAGTGTTGCAGTTTCTTTTGTAGTTCTGTTGCAAGTTTTAAAGGTTCTGCCAATAAAACGCAGCCGCTGGTTCGCCTTTCCCACGACACTATCTATGTGATCTGTCCAATTTAAGTCTGAAGTAATAGTAATTCCTAGGTGTTTTGTGGAGTTTACGGCCATCACTTTTGATCGATTTATCTTGTAAATCAATTTTCACAGATTTCTTTTCGTACTCATGTGGACGACTTCACACATTCCATTATATACAGTCAATTACCAATTTTTACACCATACTGACATCTTATTCAGATCGTTCTGCAGTTGGTTTTGATCTTCAGATGATTTTACTAGACGGTAAATGACCTCGTCATCTGCAAACGACCTAAGAGAGCTACTTAGATTTTCCCCTACATCGATTATGTAAATAAGGAACAGCAGAGGACCAATTACACTACCCTGTGGAACGCCCGATATCACCTCTGTTTTAGTCGATGCCTTACCATCTATTACTACAAACTGTGTCCTCTCTGACAAGAAATCCCGTATCCAATCGCAAATTTGGGGCGATATACCATAACCACGCAATTTGATTAAAAGACAACAGTCATCATCAGCTTGGGAAGAAATGACGTGTGGTGTCCCACAAGCATCCATCTTAGGACCACTGCTTTTTTGTGTACTTTAATAACCTACCAGTAGAAGAGTTCGTTTTGTTTGCAAATGATACAAGTATTGCAATAAATAGCATGTCGAGCTTAGTTTATAAAGGTCTGCTAATGATATTTTGATTCACATTAATAAATGGTTTAAAGCCAACTCATTGACATTAAACTTTGAAGACTCACTACATGCAGTTCAGAACATATAAGAGATTCCCATCCAGTATATGCATAAAGTACGAAGACGAGCAGATAGAGGAGGTTGACAGTATAAAATTCCTGGGATTACAGCTTGATAATAAATTCAGTTGGCAGGAGGACACCACAGAACTGCAGAAACGACTCAAGAAATCTGTATTTGCAATGCGAGTGGTATCAGACATAGGAGACTTAAAAATAAAAAAGCTTGCATACTTTGCTTACTTTCATTCCATAATCCAATATGGTATAATATTTTGGGGTAACTCTTCAAGTCAAGCAAACGTTTTCAGAGTCCAAAAGCTTGTTACATGTATATTTTTGGTGTAAATTTTCACGAACATCCTGCAGAAGCCTCTTCAAAAAAACAGGGTGTATAAACTACTGCCTCTCAGTATATTTATTCCTTAATGAAATTTGTCATAAATAATATATCCGTTTTCCTTACAAACAGCTCAGTTCATACCTAGAATACTAGGAACAAAAATGATCTGCACAAGAACTTACAAGCGCTTATTTTAGTTCAAAAAGGGGTCCACTACTAAGTAACACATACCAAGAACCATAAAAAATTTAGCTACAAATAAAGATCAGTTTAAGAGGAGCCTAAAAAATTTTCTAGAGGCCATCTCTTTCTACTCCACTGACGAATTCTTAAATAGAGCCAAGTATTCATACTATTACTATTACTATATTATCAGCTTGTAAAAAGTGTATATACCTGTATTAGTAATATAATGTTATCAACCTGTAAAAAAAGAAGTGACATGTTCCACATCCACGAGGATCATCTCAACACGGATCTATGGAATGAACCAACTAACCTAATCTAATCTGGAGCTCTAAATATTTTCAACAGTGTTTATGGAAAAGATTCCCATTTGAGTTCCCGAAGCATGTTAGCAACACACGAACACAGACCGAACCTACGACCAACAAACCCGCCGCTGAGTTGCTTCTCTGTTTTCCTTATGGGAGGAGATGTGTGCAAAAGTGAAAAAAAAATCATTTTTCGATTTTGGGTACATTTAGTAGTGAAATTCTCAAAGTTTCACTTCCGAAATAACATGGGAAGTGATGAAACGCCCCCCCCCCCCCACCCCCCGTCGTAACTTTTGTTGTTGTTTTGTGTAGATCTTGTACTTTTTACGTGCGTTTGGAAATCAAAACTCTTCGGACTTTTGTCTAGTTTGCGATCACTGAAGAGCCTATTATCGACAGCTGTGCCCTGTGGTATTGTTTGTTGTGACTTGTCTTTTTTGTGTCCCAGCCTCGTCGCCACTTTTGTGTCTCGTTTCCGTCGTAGGTGTCGGGGGCCGAGTAGAAAGACACCGACACAGGAATAAAGGAAGCACGCTTGTGCAGGTACGGAGGTGAGCAGCCAGTGGGACAGCAGAAACTAGAAACACTAGAGTAAATTAGAACGAGATATATATTTCATAGAGACTTAATAATACTTAACTATTACATAGTTCTTGACTGCAGAATGCTGATAATAGTTATATATATATATATATATATATATATATATATATATATATATATATATATATATATATATATATATTTGCCTACTGATGATTGCTAATGCCTATCTGATAGCCAAGTCTTAACTGGTGCCTATCTGATTCCCAAGTGTTAACTGGTTCCTGTCTCAGTCCCAAGTGAACGATGTCGTTCAGTGGTGGCCACGAGCGGAGTTGTAGCAGAGGGCGCTCGTGGCTGACGTCGTAAGAACGCCGCGCCGTGCGTGCATGGCGGCGCGCGGCGAAAGTAGGTGGCGCGCACTTTAGACTTGTGCGACACCACAGTCTTCTACAAACATAAATGGTTCTTTGAATTAAATTTGTGACTGTCATGTGGTCAACGATGTGTCCGTGTGGGAAGGAAAGGAAGAAATTTGCTGTATTGGATCCTGAATATGCCGCCACCATAAGTTCACGTAGATGAATAAGAAATTACTGGCGGTTGGCCCAGAGCGATAACAATTCCTCCATCCACAAGAAATGCATTCCTGAATGTATCATGAATGCTGTCAAGCCCTCGTTTAGGTTCCTGTCAACCCTTGACCTACTAAGGTAGTGTGTTCGCGGCGCTGAATGCGCTAACGTGGAAGTGTTGGCCCAAGACAACTTTTTCATCATGTACACTTGTCATGCTTGCTACATGTAATGCTACAATTGTTTCCAATGATGGAAAGATAGTGAGAGTGAAATTGTTACTGCGTTCGGACTACAGGGATGGGGCATTCACTCTACCGATTTTTCATAAAATGGACAGTCATTGAGTGGCAACAAAATGTTCAAATGTTTGTTAAGCTTATGGGACTTAACTGCGGGGTCATTAGTCCCCAAACTTACAAACTACTTATGAACTACCTTATACTAAAAATGACACAAACAGCCATGCCCGAGGGAGGATTCGAACCACCGACGGGGAACGGCCTCATGCATCGGAGCATAGCGCCTCAATGCGCTCGGCCACTATGCCGCGGCGAGTGGCAACAGCTGAAATGTCTATGCAGTACCTTGCAAAAGAAACAAGGCAAAAATGTAGTTACAGGACAAGTCTTGAAATTTCTAGCAGATTAAAACTGTGTGCCGGAACCGGGAGTCGAACTTCATTTCAGCGCACACTCGGCTGCAGAGTGAAAGTTTCATTCTGGAAACATCCCTTAGGCTGTGGCTAAGCCATGTCTTCACCATATCCTTTCTTCCAGGAGTGCTAGTCTTGCATGTTTCGCAGGAGAGCTTCTGTGAAGTTTGTAAAGTAGGAGGCGAGGTATTGGCGGAAGTAAAGTTGTGAGGCGGCATCGTGAGTCGTGTCGGGATAGCTCAGTCGGTAGAGCGCTTGCCCGGAAAAGGCAACGGTCCCTGGTTCGAGTCCCGGTTCTGGCACACAATTTTAACCTGCCAGGAAGTTTCAACCAATATATTGCTTCCTGCTACGCATATCTCTCGAAGGGACCTCAAGGACATGACCAGAGAGATTAAGGCCCACAGAGAGAGGCATACAGGCAATCCTATCTTCCGCGAACCACACGAGTGTTGAAAAACATGAAGTTACAGTGGTAAGCAAAGTACTCTGCGGCAGACTCCATCAGGTAGATCGCTGATTAGGGATACATGCTCATCCATTTCATATAGTTACGCCTAGATATTTAATCGATGCGATTCTGTCATTACAGTACAGTACTAATGCTGCAATCGAACATTATGGAATTGTTTTTTCCTCCTGCGCTTCACCTTACACTTTTCTACATTTACAGCTAGCTGCCAGTCCTCACCACAACTAGAAATGCCGTCCTAGTCATCCACCATCCTAGTCATTCAATGACGACACTTTCCAGTACACCACAGAACCATCACCGAACAGCAGCAGATTGGAACTCAATGTGTCCCTCGCTTCATTTGTGCAGACAGAATACAACATCGATCCTATCAAGCTTCCCTGGGCCACTCCTGAAGATACGTTCGTCTCTAACGTAAAACCAATCAAAACTTATCATGCAGAAATTTGTCTCAACCAACATGTTTACAATGCTGTCCGCCATATTGCTGACTCTTCAACAAGTGTTCGTATCGTACTACTAATGTTTGATATCATATAAACACGAGTAAAATGTCTGGCGGTTTCCACGCGATGTACGTCATGTTAAAACAGTAAAAATTTGCGTTAAAATTAAGTTTTCAAATATCTAACGATTATTATTTGTTGACGAAACTAATAACCGTATCCAGAAAGTAACTTTCCCTATTCATTTATTTCTTAAGCCTAACTCAGCAGTGCACCGCTCTATCTTCGACCAACTTTGTTGTCTGGGAGTGAAAGTTGGGTGGACACAGGTTACCTTATTCATAAGATAGAGGTTACAGATATGAAAGTGGCAAGAATGACTGCAGGTACTAATAGATGGGAACAATGGCAGGAGGGTGTCCATAATGAGGAAATCAAAGAAAAACTGGGAATCAATACCATAGATGAAGCAGTTAGAGCGAACAGACTGAGATGGTGGGGTCATGTTACACGCATGGGAGAAGCAAGGTTACCTAAGAGACTCATGAGCTCGGCAGCGGAGGGTAAGAGGAGTCGTGGTAGACCACGAAGAAAGTACTTAGATTCGGCGCAGAATGATTTTGAAGTAAAAGGCATAACATCAGAGGAGGTATAAATGTTAGCATTAAATAGGGAATCATGAAGAAATTTTATTAGAGATACTATGCTCCAGACTGAACTGAAAGGTATAATCAATCTCTAATGATGGTGATGATGATGATGATGATGATGACAACCAGTATCTAATCCATGATCGCCATTGAACATAGTTACATAAAAAAAATTACCGGCAACGGGTACTACAATGTTTCAGATATTTTTCGTAACAGTCATGACATCAGGCCTAAAGACCTTCTAAGGACGATAATAGTTCCTTTCCCAAAGAAATGCAATTCTAGAGACTCTAAAGATGAAATGGCAACTTGTTTTATATGCAATGTTACCAAAGCTGTGACCAGAATAGTGCTGAGAAGAATAGACAGGAAAAAAGGCGAGAATTTAGGGGCCGAGCGGTCTGGAGCGCCACGTTGCGGATCGCGCGGCTTCCCGCGTCGGAGGTTCGAATGCTCCCTCGGGGATGGATGTTTGTGCTGTCTTTAGTTAGTTCATAAGTAGTTTCTAAGTTTAGGGGCTGATGACCCCGCAGTTAAGACCCATAAGATTAACAAACATTTTAGTATATAGGAATAGTTTGGATTTAGAAAAGGAAGACTGACCAGACGTGAAATTAGGCATCTGGGGATGTTTTCAGAAAGATTTTTGGGAGAGAATAAAGAAATATATTTGTGTAGTCGTCTGGGAAAGAGCATTTGACAGAATTTACTGGTGTATGCTGTTGGTGATTGTGAAAGATAGTGGTATTCACTGGTAGGATAGAAGGCTGCAACTGTATTTGGGGCAAAAAGTGGTGGTTAGAATAGATGGAGATTGAATAGGTAGCTATGGAAGAAGCGTGTGAGAGGATTGTTGTATGTCACCAGCACTATATATATATATATATATATATATATATATATATATATATATATATATATATAATAATGGAAAGTCCAGGTTGGAATAAATAATATAGTGAGGACAGTTTACTACTCACCGCAAAGACGTGGCGACGAGCTGCGACAGGCACATACAAAAGACACACACATACAACACATTCAGCTATCGGCCATGGCCTTCTTCAGAAATAGAGCACTCACGCAATCACACAGGCACACAACACAGTCATACAACCATCACCTCCGACTGCCACACTTCGAATCACGCTCTGCAGCGAATCGGGGACGGGAGGGGAGGGGAGGGGGAGGGGATAGAAAGGTTACGTCACGGTGGTGGGGATGTGTTAGATGGGAATAACGAGATGCAGCTTAGGAATGGAGTGGGGAGGCGGGTGAGGGGAGAAAATAAAATAAAATAAAATAAAATAATTCATGTACACTGCAAGTGCACAAGACCACACAAACACACACACACACACACACACACACACACACACGATCACACATTCACACACCACTCAAGTCAGGCGAGGTTTGGGATACAGAGGTAGGAACTGTAAGGTATGGATGCCACCTCCCTATACACCAACATCCCACATGCCCATGGCCTTGCCGCTCTGGAACACTACCTCTCCCAACGTCCCTCTGAACGCAAGCCTGATACCTCATTCCTCATAACCCTTACCAATTTCATCCTACTTAACAACTACTTTTCCTTTGAGGGGAAAGTTTACCATCAAATCCAAGGCACAGCCATGGGCATCCGCATGGCACCCTCCTATGCCAACCTGTTCATGGGCCGTCTGGAGGAATCCTTCCTAGCATCCCAAAATCTCAAGCCTCTGGCCTGGTTCCGGTTCATTGATGATATTTTCATGATCTGGACTCACGGCCAGGACACCCTATCCTCCTTTCTTCAGAACCTCAATTCCTTCTCTCCCATCCACTTCACCTGGTCTTCCTCAACCAACCATGCCACATTCCTGGATGTCAACCTCCGCCTCACTGATGGCTCCATCCACACTTCCGTCCATATTAAACCTACCAACCACCAACAGTACCTACATTTTGACAGTTGCCATCCCTTCCACGTCAAAAAATCCCTCCCTTACAGCCTGGCCACCCGTGGACGGCATATCTGCAGTGACAAGAATTCCCTTTCTGAATATGCTGAAGGTCTCACAAAGGCCTTCACAAACAGAAACTACCCCACAGACCTAGTCCGCAAACAAATCTCCCGTGCCATATCCTCACACACCCCAAATCCTCTTCCTAACACTAGTAACCATCCACAAAAGAGCGCTCCCCTTGTCACCCAGTACTACCCTGGTCTCGAACAACTAAATTCCATCCTTCGCCAAGGTTTTGATTTTCTATCCTCATGCCCTGAAATGAGAGACATCCTGCCCAAGATCCTTCCCACCCCTCCTAAAGTGGTGTTCAGTCGCCCTACCAACCTTCACAACATCCTAGTTCATCCTTATGCCACCCCGAAACCCAGCTCACTGCCACAGGGATCATATCCTTGTGGAAGACCCCACTGCAAGACCTGTCCAATCCACCCACCCAGCACTTCCTATTCCAGTCCTGTCACAGGCTTATCCTACCCTATCAGAGGCCGGGCCACTTGTGAAAGCAGCCACGTAATTTACCAACTGTGCTGCAAGCACTGTACAGCTTTCTATATTGGCATGACCACCAACCAGCTGTCCATTAGGATGAATGGCCACCGCCAAACTGTGGCCAAAAACAAGGTGGACCACCCTGTGGCACAGCATGCAGCGGAGCACATGCTTGATTTCAATGGCTGCTTCACAACCCGGGCCATCTGGATCCTCCCATCCACCACCAGCTTTTCTGAACTGCACAGATGGGAGTTATCCCTACAATACATTCTCCGATCCCGAAATCAACCAGGCCTCAACCTACGATAACTTCCCTTTTTTTTCCATACCTTACATTTCCTACCTCTGTATCCCAAACCTCGCCTGATTTGAGTGGTGTGTGAATGTGTGATCGTGTGTGTGTGTGTGTGTGTGTGTGTGTGTGGTCTTGTGCACTTGCAGTGTACATGAATTATTTTACTTTATTTTATTTTATTTTATTTTCTCCCCTCACCCGCCTCCCCACTCCATTCCTAAGCTGCATCTCGTTATTCCCATCTAACCCATCCCTACCACCGTGACGTAACCTTTCTATCCCCTCCCCCTCCCCTCCCCTCCCGTCCCCGATTCGCTGCAGAGCGTGATTCGAAGTGTGGCAGCCGGAGGTGATGGTTGTATGACTGTGTTGTGTGCCTGTGTGATTGCGTGAGCGTTCTATTTCTGAAGAAGGCCATGGCCGATAGCTGAATGTGTTGTATGTGTGTGTCTTTTGTATGTGCCTGTCGCAGCTCGTCACCACGTCTTTGCGGTGAGTAGTAAACTATATATATATATATATATATATATATATATATATATCCTGAAAATGTAATCAATCAGTCCGTGGAAGAAGCAAAAGAAATTGTATTGTTAGGGTAAAGAATAAAATCTATCAAGTTCCGGCCGCGGTGGCCGAGGAGACTGAGGCGCTTCAGTCACGGTCTGCACGGCCACTACGGTCGGGGGTTCGAATCCCCCCTCGGGCATGGATATTTGTGCCGTCCTAGTTCGTAAGTAGTTCATAAGTAGTTTGTAAGTTTAGGGACTGATGACCCCGTAGTTAAGTCCCATAAGCCTTACAAACATTTGAACATCTATCAAGTTTGCAGATGATGTGAGTCTAGCCAGCTCATGGTAGTGATGGAGAATTCCAGATGTGACATGAAGTCTCTGATAAGGTATGTGCCCATTTTTCAGTATTAGACAGTGCTCTAAGGTACGCTGTAGGAATATAAAGGCTACAGGTGTTGACGCGGCTGTTCGTTTATTGACACACTAGCAAACGCGGCAACGGTAATGTGTATGGGATATATACCCTAATCTCTTCTCTTCTTCTTCCTCCTCTACTTCTCCATCGCCTCCTCCCACCTTCCTTTGTCCATCTCCTCCTCCCCCTACCTTCATACCCCTCCCTCTTACCCCACACCATATCCATCTCCTTCCCCCTTCTATCATCCCCCCTTTTTAAATCTATTTCATTCCCAGATTCTCTATCTCCTCCTCTCCCTGATCTTATTTATTACTAGCTGAACCCCCGCTGCTTCGCATGCGTACGCTGGTTGGTCTGCACCAGTTGTTTCTTTTTAATCCTGATGAAGAATCCATATCTTAAATTTCGTAGTTATAGCTTGAAATTTGAGTTCACCATTTTTTTGAAAATTAATTTTTGCATCCCGTATGTCATCCCCTCATCTAATTTCCATAAATACCGAAACACGTGTCTTTTAAATTCGAACCAGGAATCCAAATCCGAAAATTTGAGGTTCTAACTTCAAAATTGCCTAAATAGCAACACATTTTCGAAAAACATCCCCTCTCCAATTTAATGCCGTTGATGGCTGAATTTCCAAAAATACCGAAACACGTATTTTTTAACGTCTAACCAACTATATAAATATCAATTTTTGCAGTTCTAGCTTCAAAATTGTATCAATAGCAACGTGTTTTCAAAAAGAATTTTTGATCCTCTATTTAAACCTCTTACTTGTTGAATTTCCAAAAATACTAAAAATCATGGATTTTTAATCCTGACCAAGATTCCATATCAGAATTTTCGTAGTTGTAGCTTAAAATTTGAGTTAACAGCAACATATTTTTGAAAATCAATTTTTTGCGTCTCCTATTTTACCCCCTTATTTGTCGAATTTCAAAAAATGCCGAAACACGTGTCTTTTAATTTAGAACCCTGAATTAAAATCCGAAATTTTGTAGTTCTAGCCTCAAAATTGCCTAAATAGCTACGTATTTTCAAAAAACGTTTCATCCCCTATTTCACCCCCTTACGGACGGAATATCAAAAAATCGCTTCTTAAATGACGCCTACAGAGTAAGATCAACACCTTCCACAGATTTCAAGTTTCTATCCTCAGTGGTTTGGGCTGGGCGATGATGAGTCAGTCAGTCAGTCAATCGGGACACTTCCTTTTATATAGAGAGAAGAAGAAAATATTGCAATGTCTGGAGGCTCCGATAGCCCATCAGTATCCCAACGGTTCAGAGCAGCTGACAGCTAGTTCTAACTTGACACCCCAATGTGAGTATGAACCATCCAATCGCTGTCTGTTCTGGGTTTCTGTTACAACTGAAAGCTGTCACCGACATTGAATGAATGAGGCCTCTGTTGCAGCCTTCTCTAGCAATACCACCAAGACCACCTGCTACGTGATGCCACGGATTGGGAATAGAAGTGAAAGGGATGGGTTATTAGAGAGAAGTTTCGAGCTGCTCTATCTGTGAAGTTAGTAGCTTTAATGTCCGTACTCTTAATGGCTTTATTGCAGGAACATACATATCAACGGCGAACTGATGAAACAATCTGCGGCATTTCAGTATGTGATTGTCCTCGTTTCGGTGAATCATCAAACGGTAGGCATAAAAATTCATACAGTTGACCTTGTTTGTTACTTTACCAGTAAGTGAATAATGAACTCTTATTGAAACACAATTAACAACATTCCTACATAACGGTAAAATTTTACATTCCGCGACACAGGCAACAGCTGTTTGATTGTGGGAATGAAGCCGACGAATCGTGGCAAAGCTTGAGACAGCCAACGAAATTTTAGTTGGCAACAGTTGTTTTCATACTAAATGATATTATTTTGAGAATCCGTATAATAATTTAGTTTCAGGCACTTTAAACTTACAGAGGAAGATGATGTTTTTCATGTATGAGAGTGAAATGGACTTTCCTTATGGAAACAGTCTTACAAATGCTAATCACTTATAAGCACGAGAACAAACAATAGTGTTTCCATGGACGAAAAACGTAGTACTGGTAAGAAATCGGCAAATCTCATTGAATATTGTATACTATCACCCGATTGGCTAACAGCGACGTAACGCAATTTCCCGGAATCAACGGCTGTTGCCAACATTGCCCGCTAGGTCTGTGTAGCGGATTTAAAGTTAAACCCTACATACCAGTCAATCCCTGGCTTCAAGCAATGCCCTCCCTTTCTTCTAACCTCCTTGGTGTATTTGTTTAATCCGTTACAGCGTATTTGGTCGCTAGGCGAGTAGCGAATGAATAAGCTGATTGTTGGAGAATCTAGAAAATGATCCGAGCTGGAAGCGTACTTTCAGTTATTCTCAAATTTTTATATTATCCGGTAGATTTTCCAAGTGATGCGCTTTCATACATGCGGCAATTCATTTTTATTAATATAGATATATGCGTCATATATAAAATATTAAATAAATAGGTATCTAAAAACCTTCCTATGTCCGTCTCTTGCTTCTAAGCTACCTCCCCACAAATTTTGAGCCAAATCGGTTCAGACGTTTTTTAGTTATAAACAGTGTAACTAACACGAAACATATATATATATATATATATATATATATATATATATATATATATATATATATATATAGGTTAACATGGTGTTACAATTAGAGAATTATTAAAAGAAATTGACACAGTACACCCTAAATACAAGGAGACAAGAACATAACTAAACCTGTGGTAAAGTTTGATACTGATCGTATAACGCCATGGCCCTGATGAACTATACTAAAATAAAGTACCAGACAGTGCCGTCCAAGTAAACAAAAGGTGTCGCCAGGTGGCACAAGTTAAATAATGTAAAAGTAGGAGCCGTATAGAAAGATATAAAAGTAGTAAAACCAAGTTGTCATAAGCAATTTTAAAAATATTAAAGGTAACATGGAGAAAATGCGGGTAGGAAATGTTATTGCATACAGCGTTCACTGCTTTAGGCACATACCGATGACGGCGACCGATGGCACGGCGAGGAGATAAGGCAGTATTGAAACAGGCACAAATAGTGAAGTATATCAACTAAAACAAAATGCTATGGCCCTAATATTGTCGTGATGAAAAACGCCTACATTGCATTAGCAGGTTGACAAAACCGTAAAATTCTTCTGAATGCATACAGTGACAGTATGAAGTTCAAAATAAAATAAAAAGTTAGATATAAAACCGTATACAAGTGGGCAACACCAGTCATATTAAAATGGTCTTATATGGTGACAACAATCTGTACCTCTTGTTTAAGACAACTTTAGAGACATTCAGACCTAGGGCAAATATTTTTTCCCCTTTTTTATTATTTTTTCATATTCAGTTATTCTATTCTTACAAATATTTAAGATATTTACAATTGTAAGGTCGTACCTGAAATGTCACTGAGGTGGAAATGACAATATCATCACCTCGCGTTATGCAGAGTGAATAGGACTGACAATACAGCGCCGGCCGCGGTGGCCGAGGGGACTGAGGCGCTCCAGTCACGGTCTGCACAGCCACTACGGTCGGGGGTTCGAATCCCCCCTCGGGCATGGATGTTTGTGCCGTCTTTAGTATAAGGTAGTTCATAAGTAGTTTGTAAGTTTAGGGACTGATGACCCCATAGTTAAGTCCCATAAGCTCTCAAACACTCAATATTCTTTCATTCATTAAATCACTTTGATTAAAATTATGATACGCGGGGATCGAATCTAAATATTCCGAACGTCCATCCAATGATGGCGAATAGTTACTCGGTTTACAAATAATTTTTATTACAGCTCATCCACGATATCTTCTACACTGCTTTGAAAGGTAACTATTGATCGAAATCTGTAGGTTGCTTGTTCTGCAAAATACTTTAATCTTTTAAATGTTGGCCTTTGCAATTCTATTCATTTTTTTTTTAAATTACCGGTTGGTATAAACTGTTGGTTTCATTACTACTTATTTTGAAAAACCTTTCAATTACTTTAGTACGGCCTATTTTTTCCACCCAAAATAGTCAGGCAAGCAATAACACTACAATTTGGTCCAACACGAATCTGTTTGATTTTCTCTATGAACGTCTGAGAGTTTTTAATGTTATGTTCACGGTGGCCAACTATTGGAGTCATTAACCTGGTTAGGTATTTGACTAACCTGTAAGTAGGAGAAATGATGGCAGAGACGATAGGTCTCGAAGGGATTAAGTAATCCAAAGGGATTAAGTAATCCATAAAGCCTTTGTTCGACGAAACAAAAAATTTGTCCCAGGCCTCTACATACTGGAACTCTGTAATCAAAGAGGCTGTAGAAATAAGAAATGTGTGACTTTAACCGTGATAGCGGGTATAATCTTAGCGGCGCACGGAAACGAGCGCTCGATACAGAAATGCTTCAGAGACATCCAGGATACTACGGGAGGCGTGGCGCCACCAGCGCAGACGTAGACTGAATCTGTGACAACGTTACGAGCAGCCGACCAATCAAAAGCCGTCCATGGGCTATTTAAGGACAAGAAGCTTGAGATTTTATCAAGAACTGACGCGGCAAGAAGTCCGAGAAAGTTTTATACAGAAGTGTCGCCGTGAAAGACTTCGAACTCACACAAACATTTATTTATCTACATACAAGTATTTTTCGTTTAAAGATGTAAGTGGTGGTGGTGTTATCACTAACGTACCAGTCGCGACACGCGCTGGTGTAAAACCTGTTACCGCTGACAGCTGAGGCGACTCCAGCGCTCCAAGCGGTCAGCAAGGAAGCCGTCTCGTAACGCCACCCACATACGTAGTACAAATAACATTATTTCCCAACCCTTTTCTAAGTAATTTACGATAAGATTGTGCTGTTCTCGACACGAAGGCGTTATTCTAATAAGAAACGAAAACGGTGATCCTTAAATAAACAGCAATGGAGCTAAAACGTTTTAATGAAATGACGAAACCTAGCACCCACTCACGCAGAAATACGTGCCGATCCGAATATTTTTTCGGCCTCCCCCCCCCCCCCCCCCCCAATGAAACCAAAAGAATGTACATTCATAGACAGGTTCAAGCGTACGAAGGTTGCCCGTGTAGCTCCACATAAAATGGGTATGACACATGTTGTCGTTTCTGTTCCGTTCTGGCAAAACTATGACCTTCGCCTATATTATTGTTCCGTCTCGGATGAGGGACTTCCAACTAATAGCAGAAATTCGTTCAAAACTATATAGTTGAAACTTCACCAACTGCTCTCCCTATCTTTACGAGGGTATTTCCGTACTTTATATGAGCCACTTGCTACTCCTGCAAACATCAAACAATCTTTATGAAATTTATGTAATTTTCAGGTGAATCGTAACATTTCAGCAATATCACATACCTCTCTGAGTACTTGGAAAATCTGAAAAATGAGAAATGTCCCTTTTTCTGATTCTTGTTGCATTTCATCTACATCTACATAGATACTCTGCAAATCACATTTAAGTGCCTGGCAGAGGGTTCATTAACCACTTTCATAACTTTTCTCTACCGTTCCATTCTCTAATAGCGCGCGGAAAGAAAGAACACCTAAATCGTTCCGTTTTCGATCTGATTTCTCTTATTTTATTGGTATGGTCATGTCTCTCTAAGTAGGTGGGTGCTAGCAAAATATTTTCACATTCAGAAGTAAAAGTCGGTGTTTGAAACTTTGCAAACAGATCACGCCGCAATGAATAACGTCTTTCTTTTAATGATTCCCACCTTAAATCGTGCAACATTTCCGTGACGCTTTGCCCCCCGTAACGTGATAAAACAAAACGAGCTGCCCTTCTCTGAACCTTCTCAATGTCTTCCGTCAATCCCACCTGGTGAGGGTCCCACAAGGGGCAACAGTACTCCAGGAGAGGACGCACAAGTGTGATGTAGGCAGCCTCTTTGGTGGAGCTGGTGCATCTTCGAAGCGTTCTGCCGATGAAACGTAGCCTTTGGTTCGCCTTCCCCACAATATTTTCTTTGTGTTCTCTCCAGTCAAAGTTGTTCGTAATATTAACTCCTAGATATTTGGTAGAATTTACGACCTTAAAAAATGTTCAAATGTTTGTAGAACTTATGGGACTTAACTACGAGGTCGTCAGTCCCTAAGCTTACAAACTACTTATGAACTAGCTAAGACTAAGGATGGCACAAATATCCATGCCCGAGGGGGGATTCGAACCCCCGACCGTAGTGGCCGTGCAGACCGTGACTGGAGCGCCTCAGTCCCCTCGGCCACCGCGGCCGGCTACGACGTTAAGGTTTGACTGACTTATGGCGTAATTGAAGTTCGACGGATTTCTTTTAGTGGTCATGTGTATTAATTCACACTTTTCTTTATTTAGTGTCAATTGCCAATTTTCGCACAATGTAGAAATTTTGTCTAAATCGCTTTGCAGTTGCTTTTGATCCTCTGTTGACTTCACTAACCGATAAACGACAGCATCATCCGCGAACAGTCTAAGGGAGCTATTCAGATTATCTCCTAAATCGTTGATAAACACAAGGAAGAGTAGGGGACCTATAACGCTTCCCTGGGGAACGCCAGATATCACTTCTGTTTTACCGGATGACTTTCCGTCAATTACAAGGAACTGTGTCCTTTCTGATAGGAAGTGGTGGTTCCACCGCACAATTGGGGAGATATTCCATAAGCACGCTTGTGGGGTACAGTATCAAAAGCCTTCCGGAAATCCAGAAATATGGAATCGATTTGAGATTCCTTGTCGATGGCACTTATCACTTCATGTGAATAAAGAGGAAGCTGTGTTTCGCAAGGGCGGTACTTTTGTAATCGATGTTGACTATTGGTTAATAGGTCGTTCTCTTCGAGGTATTTTATAATATTCGAACAAAGTATATGTTCCAAAATCCTACTGCAAATCGACGTCAATGAGATAGGCCTGTAATTTTGGGGATCACTCCTATTGCCTATCTTGAATATTGGAGTAACTTGGGCAACTTTCCAGTCTTTTGGTACAGATCTTTCGCTGAGTGATCGGTTGTAAATTGTAGCTAAGTACGGAGCTATTGCATCAGCATACTCTGAGAGGAATCTAGTTGGTATACAATCTGGCCCGGAAGATTTGTTTTTGTTTAATGACTTGTTTTACTACTCCAGGAACATCTACTTCTAAGATTCGCATGCTGGCAGCTGTTCTTGGATTGAATACTGGAGTGTTCACTTCGTCTTCTTTGGTGAACGAATTTCGGAAAGCTGTGTTTAGTAATTCTGTCTTAGCAGTACTGTCGTCGGTAGTATTACCATTGCTATCGCGTAGTGAAGGTATTGTTTGTGTTTTGCCGCTAGTGTACTTCACATATGACCAGAATTTCTTTGGATTTTCTGCAAGATTACGAGACAGGATTTCGTTGTGGAAACAACTATAAGATTCTCGCATTGAAGTCCGCGCTAGGTTGCGAGTTTCAGTAAAAGATTACGTCTTGTGGATTCTGTGTCTTTTTTAATTTTGCATGCGTTTTTCTTTGCTTCTGCAACAGTTATCTGACCTGTTTTGTGTACCACGCGGGTCAGCCCCCTCTTTTATTAATTTATTTGGTATAAATCTCTCGATTGCTACTGATATCATGTGTTTGAAAGTAAGCCACAACTGATCTACACTGGCATTTTTAGTTTTGAAAGACTGGAGGGTATCACTCAGGAAAGCGTGAAGCGATTTTTTATCTGTTTTCTTGAATAGATATATTTCTTGTTTATTTTTGGTGCATTTGGGCATTTCGACATTCAGTCTCGCTGCTAGAACTCAATGTTCGCTAATCCCTGTATCTGTTTTGATGCTCTTTACTAGCTCAGTATTACTTGTTGCTAGGAGATCACTTACTATTCTAGTGGGTTCATGAACTAACTGTTCGAAGTAGTTTTCAGAAAAAGCATTGAGAACTAGTTCGGACGATGTTTTATATTTGCCGCCGGTTTTGAATACGTAATTATGCCAACATATCGAGGGTAAATTAGTGTCGGCACCGATTGTAACAGTATGCTTTGGATACCTGTTTGAAATATGATTCAAGTTGTGGTGTCGCACAAGTCTAAAGTGCGCGCCACCTACTTTCGCCGCACGCCGCCATGCACGCACGGCGCGGCGTTCTTACGACGTCCGCCACGAGCGCCCTCTGCTGCAACTCCGCTCGTGGCCACCACTGAACGACATCGTTCACTTGGGACTGAGATAGGAACCAGTTAACACTTCGGAATCAGATAGGCACCAGTGAAGACTTGGCTATCGGATAGGCACTAGGCAGGCCTCTAGCTCAACTATGTATCAGCGTTCTGCAGTACAGAGCTATGTAAAAGTTAAGTATTACTAAGTCTCTAAGAAATATATATCTCGTTCTAATTTACTGTAGTGTTTCTAGTTTCTGCTGTCCCACTGGCTGGTCACCTCCTACCTGCACAAGCGTGCATCCTTTACTCCTGTGTCGGTCTTTCTACTCGGCCACCGACACCTACGACGGAAACGAGACACATAAGCGGCGACGAGGCTGGGACACAAAACAAGGTTTCTTTGAACATTTCGGCAATTGCATCGTCTGAGTCTGGGGGCCGATAAAAAGAACCAATTATTAATTTATTCCGGTTGTCAGGTATAACCTCTACCCAGACCAACTCACAGGAAGTATCTGTCTCAATTTCGCTGCAGGATAAACCGTTAGTAACAGCAATAAACACGCCACCCCCTTTTGTATTTATTCTATCCTTTCTGAAGACCATTTGGCCCTTTGAAAAAATTTCGGCCGACCTTATCTCAGGTGCTACCTGTCGGACATTGCTCGTTTAGAGATGTAGGTGGTGGGGGTGTTACTCTCGCTGCTGGCCCCTGCCCGCAGGAGCGGCCACACACCGCCGCCTCACTTGTTAACGGGCGCCGAGAGGCCGTGACCGAGAGACGCGCGTGACGTCACGCGGGCGCCGGCGCCGCATCGATTCGAACCCGTGACCCGCGGGCCGGCAGTGGGCCGGCAAGGGTCGACGGCCCGGCGGGGGCGCCGCTCAATAGTGGGGGGCAGCCGCCTCAAGGCCGCGACACCGGGGAAGACCCACTCTCTGCAGGGGAAGCCCCACGTGACCCGTGTACACAGCCTTAAGCCGCCATCACAAGGCGCGTGTGTCTGAACGTGTATAACGGAATAAACCTTACAATATTCGTACATGCTCAGGTTGGCCCAGGAATGGCTGCCGCGTACCACGTGACGTGCAACTGACCAACGGTAAGAGGCGATTGTCGGCAACCCACACATAAAAGGTTGTCACTAAAAGATGGCCTGTTCGAGGGTGTCAAAAAAATGTCAAAAATCCTAATGGGTAATGATATGCTGTAGTAATAATAATTTCGTTATTGAATGTTGCAGCAAATCAAAACTGATGGGTCACAATAACACTTTTGCAGTGAAAGTTAAAATTTTGAATAAATAAAAAAATGATATTAATTAACTTGAAACAGTCACTGTAGTAATTAATTAAGCTTGGCCCTATCTGACTTAGCGTTGACTACAGACTCCAACTAGCACCTCTTACGATTCACGAACAGCACAACTTCACTAATATATGTGTCAGAATTCATGTAGTGGTGATGGCGTGTTCGTGTTATAATGAAAATCATAATAGCTGATAGACTCTGCTTGCAATGATAATAGCTCAGTACTGTGAAACTCCTTGGTGCAATGAGCTTCAAAATACTACAGTCAAAGTTCCCAATAATTTTGAAAATATTGTTTAAAGCATTCAAAGCAAGTCTTTAACTCGTCTAGCAATTTCTTTAAAACTGATCTTAATTACTTTGAAAAGTGACTGAACTTGTTAGTCAATGTACAGGCTTGCATAATCAACATAATCTATATTGGTGACTACTTAGAAAATTAAGACTGGTTTCAAAATAAGTCGCATATAATTGAACCAAAATTCTGATTGGGTTGACACTACATATACATGCATACAAAATAAAATGTTACAAAAGTACTCATCTGTTTTCGTCGTCTTCGTCGTAAAGTCCGTACAAGACAGATATGACTACAATAGGTACTCTTACTGCTGGTTCAAAAAATTTTTATCGACAACTCTTTGTTCAGCTCGTCTGGCTGAAATCTCCATGCATTGATATCACCTCGATACACCTTCTAATCTCCGTAATAACAACAACGATCACTCTCGGTGACAATAGACTTGATAACCGAACAATTACTTTTCTTGCACACGTGAAAAAACATTACACTGATCACTTTCGAGTATAAATAAACTTGTTTCGCACTTCTTTCAATACATTAAACAGTACGCCTCTCAGGCTTATTGCAATTGCATTAAACTCGCGCCACACTGCGCCTACCGTGCCTCTGCACCGTCAACAAAACATTGGTGTGTTTACTATAGCGAGTCCGCTCCGCGACTGCTTCAGCAGCGCGACACTCACAGCTACTACCTCTGTACCAAACACAGTCTTTACAACAGGTTCAACATTTCCTCTGGCGCTCAACTGTTGAACTATTTGTTAAGCTTAAGGGACTTAACTGCGGGGTCATCAGTCCCTAATCTTACAAACTACTTATGAAGTAGCTTATCCTAAGGACGGCACAAATATCCATGCCCGAGGGGGGATTCGAACCCCCGACCGTAGTGGCCGTGCAGACCGTGACTGAAGCGCCTCAGTCCCCGCGACCACCGCGGCCGGCTACATATTATGAACCAATTATTTCTGCTGTCAGCGTTGAAATGGGAGCAGTCTTGACTTCGAAGGCAACTGAACACAGCACGTATACTCAAAGCACGTTTATTACGAGCTCAACATACACGCAGCACTGACTGCCTCTAAGCCAGAGTGGTCTGCTATTTATACACAGACAGAATTTACCAGAAATTAGAAGAACAGTTAACATAAGTTAGCTCATTTGGTAGCGTTGTAGGTTGTCAATACCGTGTATATAGGTCACGTAGTTTGAATCTTGCTGCAACCTTATAACCTTTTTTTCGTTCTTTGCGAATACTTCAGCCATTTAAATATTAATTTCATTAAATATATGGTAATTAACACATATCTAATAGTTATAAAATATTTAGTTCCAGGAAATACGTTTATAAAAAGGTAAAGCAGTCAACAATCCGAAGATTGTTTTGAACACCACAGTGCTTTACTAGGCATGGTATTGTTTGGAGGTGGTATGCCGTTGCCTTCCTCCGACCTTCGAACTGACTTACCCAGCCAGTTATAGGGGGACCTACAGTTTAACGTGGGTTCCGAACCACGATGCTACTCGGTATTTTTCACATGAGCAATACTGCCAGAAGTGAAAGAAGTGGAAAGTGACAGATAAAAATCCTAGGACCTGGCGGGTATCGAACCCGCGACCTTTGGATTGTAGTCTGGCACTCTACCACTGTGCAACCGAGCCGCACAATATTAAAATCCATCTTTAAATACTAAATTTTAATTCAAAATAAAAAAATTCGCGATTTTATATAAAACGTTTCTTTGTGTAAAATCAGTTTCTTTAAAGTTAGGTGGGTGGATCGCGTAAATAATGAGGAGGTACTGAACAGAATTGGGGAGAAAAGAAATTTCTGGCATACCTTGACTAAAAGAAGGGATAGATTGGTAGGACACATTCTTAGACATCAAAGAATTTTGAATTTAGCGTTGGAGGGAAGTGTGTGGGGTAAAAACCGCAGAGGAAGACCAAGAGATGGATACAGTAAGCAGATTCAGACAGATGTAGGTTGCCGTTCCTATGTGGAAATGTAGAGGCTTGCTCAGGATAGGGTATTGTGGAGAGCTGCATCAAACCACTCTCCGGACTGAAGACCACAACAACAACAAACATAAAAAAACGTAAATAGTAAAAAAGATTTTCGAGATTATGTTGAAAAACATTTAAAATCGTGTTTTTATATAAAAAGAATTGTGGTGTCGCACAAGTCCAAAGTGCGCGCCACCTACTTTCGCCGCGCGCCGCCATGCACGCACGGCGCGGCGTTCTTACGACGACAGCCACGAGCGCCCTCTGCTGCAACTCCGCTCGTGGCCACCACTGAACGACATCGTTCACTTGGGACTGAGATAGGAACCAGTTAACACTTGGGAATCAGATAGGCACCAGTTAAGACTTGGCTATCAGATAGGCATTAGCAATCATCAGTAGGCAAATATATATATATATATATATATATATATATATATATATATATATATATTGGGACACAAAAAGAATATTTTTTGTAAAATTGATTTTTTACAGAAACTAGAATATTTTTTGTAAAATTGAGTTTTTACAGAAACTAGATATGTGTGGTTGGAGGCAAAAAAGTAAAAACCTCACTAAATACAAAATATAATCCAAATCGTTATAGTCGTTTCGGAAATACGCGAAATATTAATGTGCAAGAATTGCTGTTTTAAATATATTAAGGTACATGTAAATTGTATGAATGACGTGTGTATGTTGCACTGCATCTGCAACGCAACAGAAGTACGTAAATGTTCATCATACTTTGATTTCTTGAAGTTAATTGTGTGTATCAGCAGCTCTGTATTTCGCTGTGTTTCGCTTCCGTTCTCTGTAATTAGGGAATAATGCGGTAGTTAACGGCTTCCTTTGTTTACACGCATCCTCCTCCTTGAATGATTTCTGGCTTTCGTAATCATTCGACACGATTCTGCAGTCGCCTTCGAATCATGCATCGTTGGAGCTAGAAATCGTCAGGGCACAGACGATTCCTTTGAACGACGATTCGTCCGGAACACGATTCGATTCTCACGATTCTTCATTTGTATCCGTCCAAACGAACAACTCATTCACGAATCGCCACGGTTGTATTTAGTGTGTCTCAGGGTCCCGTTCACGTCGGGAAACCCGCGGGCACCGAGGCAAAGGCTAGCTGTAGAAGCCCCCTGCTAGTGCTTGGATTTTGTTTTACATGGATTTTAATTTCGCTTGGATTTTAAACTTGCTTTTATCACTTTGACATGGATCAGAACATTTCACCGGCTTTGAACCACACTGTGCTATGTGTGCTATCGACAAGGGTTCGCAAATTGATTCCGTATTCCTTGATTTCCAGAAGGCTTTTGACACCGTACCTCACAAACGGCTATTATTCAAATTGCGTGGTTACGGTATGTCGCCCCTAATTTGCGACTGAATAGGGGATTACCTGTCACAGAGGACACAGTTCGTAGTAATCGATGGTAAGGCATCAACTAAAACAGAGGTGGCGTTCCACAGGGTAGTGTTATTGGTCCTCTGCTGTTCCTTATTTACATAAACGATTTAGGGGGAGCTAAGTAGCTCTCTTAGGTTGTTGGCAGATGACGCCATCATTTACCGTCTAGTAAAATCATCTCAAGATCAGAACCAACTGCAGAACGATTTGAATATCAGTATGGTGTAAAAATTGGCAATTGACTCTAAATAATAAGTGTGAAGTCGCCCACATGAGTTCGAAAAGAAATCCTTTAAATTTTGTTTACATGATAAATCAATGAAATGTGAAGGCCGTAAACTCCACAAAATACCTAGGAATTACAATTACTTCTGACTTAAATTGGAAAGAAAACGTAGATAATGTCGTAGGAAAGGCGAATCAGAGACTGCGTTTTATTGGCAGAACCCTTAAAAGATGCAACAGAACTGTGGTGTCGCACAAGTACAAAGTGCGCGCCACCTGCTTTCGCCGCGCGCCGCCATGCACGCACGGCGCGGCGTTCTCACGACGACAGCCACGAGCGCCCTCTGCGACAACCCCGCTCGTGGCCACCACGGAAAGACACCGGTCACTTCGGACTGAGATAGCAACGAGTTAGGACCTTCGTAATCAGATAGGCATCAGTGAAGACTTTGCTATTGTACAGGCACTAGGCAGGCCTCTAACAACTATGTATCAACATTCTGCAGTACTATGTAAAAGTTAAGTATTGTTACATTCTGTGCAATATATATATCTTTCTAATTTACTCGAGTGTTTATAGTTTCTGGCTGCTCCCCTCCGTACCTGCACCAGCGTGTCGGTCTCATTCCACTCGGCCACCGACACCTACGACGAGGCTGGGACACAAAAGCGGCGACGAAGTTGGGACACAAAAAGAACTATAAAAGAAACTGCATACACTACGCTTGTCCGCCCATGTTTGGAGTATTGCTGCCCGGTGTGGGATCCTTATCACGTGGTTTTGACGGAGGACATCGAAAGAGTCCAAAGGAGGGCAGCCCGTTTCGTATTGTCACGATTCAGGGGAGACAGCGTTACGAAAATGATACAGGATCTGGGATGGGAATCATTACAACAACGGCTCTTATCGCTGCGGCGTGGGCTATTTACGAAACTCCAATTGCCAACATTCTCCTCCGAATGCAAAAATATGTTACTGACTCCCACTTACATAGGTACAAAGGATCATCATAATAAAATACGAGAAATCAGAGCCCGAACGGAGAGATTCAGGTGTTCATTCTTGTCGCGCGCTATACTAGATGGAATGGGAGATAAATAGTATAACGGTGGTTCGATGAACCCTCTGCCAGACACTTAAATGTGATTTGAAAAGTATCCCATGTAGATGTAGATGTACCGTCGACTACACTTTTGTACCTTCTTTTGTACTCTCATTGAAAATAACGACCAAATCTGTTGCCTATTTTCCAACCAATGAGAAGGCAGAAGCCCTTGTAACTACTCTAGAACAAGAACAAATGGCATATAATTTAAAAAAATGGTGATGGTTTCCAAATCGAATCAAACAAGAAGACAAAGACAAGTGAAAAACCGGAAATAACTGAAAATAACCAAGGACCACCAGAAGAAATAACAATCGAAAAATACAAGAGTGTAAGAAGATTATGTGAGTTGAAAGACTGTGACAGGCGTTCTTCGTCATATTCCATTGGGATATCGCTGGGAATTGTTAAATTGGAGTTGTATCTTGGGAGAGAACAATTCTATAATTGAAGTTGTCGTGCGACAATCAAAAACGTTAAAATTGTTCCTGGTGTACATGTTTCTGAGGTGGACCTTTTACATTTCAAACTGTGACTGCTATTGTAAAAAAAAAAAAATAATAATAATAATAATAATAATTTACTTAAGATTCGCTATGAATTCCTTAATTTAAAATCTGTTGTGAATTCTTTAACGGTATACGTGGTTCCAAACAGAGGGCCTTTCTGAATTGTTTTGGAAGATTATATATATATATATATATAGTTCGTTTCGGCCTACTAGGGACCACGAGGCTTGTCTTAGCTCTCAGCTAGGGTCTTCTGCTTTTTCTTGGCCCAATACGCCTTCATCTTCTGGCTGTGAGCCTGCTTCCTCTCAACCGTCCATTTAGGTCTGGTGGTGCCTGTACACGTCTTGCTTGTGAGAGATAGTGGGAAGACTCCATGTAGAATGGCCTGACGGTATTGAGTTCGGTTCTCGGTTATCTGTAATGGGATCCGCAATTCCTCTAAGTCTGATCTAACAGAGGTGAACCACTTGACGTTGGACGCCTCTCCCCTGCTTGTCACTGTGAGGATCTTCTTGGTGAGCCTCGAGTGGTTCAGGCGGGTCATGTGCCCGTAGAAGGTCAGTCGCCTTTTCCTCATACATGTGACTATGTCTTCCTGGTGTTCATACAGTTCGTTATTGTGCCTGATTCTGTGAGTACCGTCTTCCTCTCTTATGGGTCCTAATATTCTCCTCGGGATCTTCCTCTCTTTAAGTTCTAGTTTCCTGAGTGGACCCTTTCGATTCATCAAGAGGCACTCGGAGGCATAGAGTGCAGAGGGTCTTACTACTGAGTTGTACTGCTTCAGTTTTAAGTTCTTGGATAGGTACTTGGAGATATAGATATTCTTACATGAATGATACGCTCTCTGTAAGTTGGTGCACCTAGCTTCTATGGCCAAGGTTTCGCTCTCACTTGCTGAAATCCATTCTCCCAAGTACTTGACTGCAGGAACTTTACAGATATTATTGTTTCCTAGTGGGATTGTAGAAGAAGCCTGCTTAATATTTGTGATGAACTCTGTATGTTGATTTTCAAACCGGTTGTTACTGCAACATTGTAGAGGCTCTGTAGTTGATGAGTAGCCTCCTCCATGCTGTTGGACAATAGGGTGAGATCATCAGCAAAGGCTAGACACGGTACAATGAGATTACCTTTCTTGTAGCCAAGCTTCAGTCCAGCTTCTGGTGACAATGTGGAAGTCCATTCTCTGATGATTTTTTCCAGAGCACAGTTGAAGAGGATGCACGAGAGGCCATCCCCCTGCCTGACTCCTGTCTGGATGGGAAAGCTCGCTGAGAGTTCACCCCTAAACCTGACTTTGGAGGTGGTGTTGTTCATGGTAGCCTGGACCAGTCTGGTAGTCTTCTCATCTAGGCCTAGTTCCCACAAGGGTTTTTCGATCTATTGAGTCGTATGCATTTTCGAAATCAACCATAATGGCTACCCAGGGATGTCCCCCTCGGCTTCTATATGAGAGGATTGTTTTGAGGTTTTGAATCTGCTCTGTGCAGGACCTACTCACCCGGAAACCAGCCTGGTATTCGCCTAGCTGGGAGTCTAGCTGTTTGGTGACTCTAGTTTGCAAGGCTTTAGAGAAGATCTTGTAGGCTATAAGTTTCAAGGAGATGCCTCTGTTATTGTTGATGTCGGTCTTACTTCCTTTCACAGCTGAGGTCCATCCCTCTGGCAATACCTCCGTTCTCCAAATGTCCTCAATGATCTGGGTGATACTCTGTATGGACTGGTCATCTACATTCTTCCACATTTCTGCAACTATACCATCTTCACCTGGGGCTTTGTTGTTCTTAAGGTCTTTGATTATCTTCTCTATTTCTTCCCTGTTGGGTGGTACAGTCCTGGTTCCTGATAGCGGGCTCGGTGAAAGCAAGTCTCTCTTTAGGTTGTTCTGCATTGAGGAGTTTCTGAAAATATTCTGCAAAGGTGTTTGTGCAGTCACTGTTATTTATTTGGAGCTTCCCATCAGGCCCTCTGAGATGTAGGGTTGGGGCTGTGTATGAAGTAGTCTGTTTCTTGATTCCTTTATAGATATCTCTGGAATTGTTTTTCTTGAAGTCTTCTCCTGCCTTTTGTATTTGAGACCTGTTATAGTTCCTCTTGGTTTTTCGGATGATACACGCTGTTGTTTTTCTTTGCGCCATAAATGCCTGATGGTTGGCCTCATCTTTGCGCTGATTCCACTTGATCCAGGCTCTGCGCCTTTCCTCTATAGCTTCATCACATTCTGTGGTCCACCAGGGGTGCTTGCCTTTGTTCGATGAAGCAGGTATGGATGCATGATTTAAACTACTTAAACTTGCTGTAACATTCTTTAACTGCCATGAGGTTGTCAGTGAATCCTTGATATTGTCATGTGTAACTTATTTAAAAATCTTAAGAAACGTAATTGTTGAAAATATATTATTCTATTTAAGCTTGAGAGAGGTTATTGAATGAATGCTTGTGTAATCGAGGTCTGTGATATAAATGGTTGAGCAACTGTATCGTTTTCATGCCAGTTAAAGTTTGACCCACTCTAAGGGTTCCCTCCCTAATTAGTAGGATGGGTTTCAATTTAAAAAAAAAAAAAAAAAAAAGATCGAAGGAATGGACTGATTATATGCAGCAATGTAAATAAAACTGACAAATCCACGATGCAATATGGACACAAATAGCCTGCAATGGCCACACAGCCCAAATACGCCTACAGCTGTTATGTCTTATGAGACTATGAATTATCCTTCAGAGCGGATTCCTAGTCTCGAGAAATGTAATCATCATCATCATTACCGTTAGAGACTGATTATGCCTTTCAGCGTTCAGTCTGGAGCAAAGTACCTCTAATAAAATTCCTCCATGATCCCCTATTCAGTGCTAACATTGATGCCTCGTTTGATATTATGCCTTTTGCTTCAAAATCATTCTGCACCGAATCTAAGTACTTTCTTCTTGGTCTACCTCGACTCCTCTTACCCTCCGCTGCCGAGCTCATGAGTCTCTTAGGTAACCTTGCTTCTCCCATGCGTGTAACATGACCCCACCATATCAGTCTGTTCGCTCTAACTGCTTCATCTATGGTCTTCATTCCCAGTTTTTCTTTGATTTCCTCATTATGGACACCCTCCTGCCATTGTTCCCATCTATTAGTACCCGCAATCATTCTTGTTACTTTCATACCTGTAACCTCTGCCTTATGAATAAGGTAACCTGTATCCACCCAACTTTCACTCCCATACAACAAAGTTGGTCGAAAGATAGAGTGGTGCACTGCTAACTTAGTCTTGGTACTTACTTCCTTCTTGCAGAAGAGAGTTGATCGTAGTTGAGAACTCACTGCATTAGCTTTGCTGCACATCGATTCCAGTTCTTTCGCTATGTTGCCATCCTGTGAGAAAATACATCCCAGGTACTTGAAACTGTCTACCTGTTCTAACTTTGTTTCTCCTATCTGGCACTCAATCTGTTTGAATCTCTTTCCCACAGACATTACTTTCGTTTTGGATACGTGATACAATGTACCTTAAATTATAGCAATTGATGTAGATACATATTGATTTTTAAGGATACGTTTTAATATCTACCCGCCTGAGGGCGCTGATAAGTGGTAATTTCACTTTCATATTTCTATGATATATTGCTTAATCTGTGTATGTTAACTCTAATTCTCCTGGAATCGCCATTTTTGCCTTCTTATGCGTTTAATATAATTTAACTATTTTTAAAATGTTCCAATGTAACTGATTTTAAACAAAGAGGGCGCCAGGCTGGAGCTGTCTACAGGCTAAGCCGCGTAGGTGTACGTAAGCAGCTACCTCATTTTATACTTGAGACTCTACCAGCAAGACCTTTTAAATGTATTTTATGATACGACGGAAAAATGTTTTAAGAAGATCACACACGACGTCATGACTTGCAATTCTGGTATGTAATTCCATCATATAATTGTAACATTCTTGGTGTATGTAATTTTATCTTAATTTCAATGTCTGAAAAAAGAGCACAGAGCACATAGGTCATCATGACTTGCAATTCTGCTATGAAATTACATTATATAACTGATAATAAGAGATAATCCGTCTTAAGCTGACTGCAATAAGGATATTTATTTTACACCAGAAGCGTTTCGCTTTTTATTTTAAAAGCCTCTTCTGTGGTCTGTAAATGGTACAAAATGTTTGTACAGTTTGTTTTCGACGCATAAATTAAAAACAGTTATTAAAAAACTTTGTCCACGTTAGCGTCTATGTGTTTTTAACTTGATATTTCGTCTACTCACGGCGTTAAAAAAAAAAAAAAAAAAAAAAAAAAAAACATAGGCCTAAAGTGGACAAAGTTTTTTAATAACTGTTTTAATTTATGGCCTATGTGTTTTTAAATTGATATTTCGTCTACTCACGGTGTTAAAAAAATAGGCCTAAAGTGGACAAAGTTTTTTTAATAACTGTTTTAATTTATGCGTCGAATACAAACTGTACAAACATTTTGTATCATTTACAGACCATAGAAGACGCTTTTAAAATAAAAAGCGAAAAGCGTTTGGTTAAAATAAATCTCTTTATGGCTGTCAGCATAAGACGGATTTCCTCTTATAATCAATTTTAGCAGCTGCTGCGGAAGATGGCCACACGACCAAACATTATATAATTGTAACATTCTTGGTATATGTAATTTTATCTTGCTTTCAATGTCTAACTAAGGTACCTTGTTTTTAACAGCACGCACTAATGATATTCCAGCATAGAGACGAAATCGATATGTAGTGAATTTTAATAAAATAAACATCTTCCGTAGCACAGTGGTACAGTGGCAGACTACAAATTCAGAGGTCGCGTGTTCGATCCCCGCCAGGTCCTAGGATTTTTATCTGTGACTTTTCACTTCTTCCACCTCTGGCAGTATTGCTCATGTGAAAAATACCGAGTAGCACCGTGGTTCGGAACCCACATTAAACTGTAGGTCCCCCTATAACTAGCTGGGTAAGGCACTTCGAAGGTCGGAGGAAGGCAACGGCATACCACGTCCAAACAGGACCATGCCTAGTAAAGCACTGTGGTGTTCAAACCAATCTTCGGATTGTTGACTGCTTTACCTTTTTTTAAACATCTCACATCGCCTACCGAGCTGAAACGTTTTATTTCAGAATCATTCTGCGGTGGGCTGGCACAGTATGGAATCTGATTACAATTACGTTATTCGCCATCCTCATTGTTTCTTGAAGTATTTTATATGGGAAAAATGGAATGGCTTGGTTTCATGGCGGTATGTCTTGTGCTGGTGTGTGTTTGTTGACAGAGGGGCCGACAGACAGGGGTGTGGAGGCCAGCCACCCCCAGAGCGCCGGCGGTCGATACACGCAGCCGGGGGTGGCGCTGTGCCGCCCCAGCAACAGTGCCGCGCACCGGGCCACCGGCTCAAGGGCACCGCCCCCACACAGGCCGAACAGTTGGCGAATGCCGGAGATTACGTGGTTACGGTATATCGCCCCAAATTTGCGACTTGATAGGGGATTTCCTGTCAGAGAGGACACAGTTCGTGGTAATCGATGGTAAGGCATCCCCTAAAACAGAGGTGATATCGGGCGTTCCTCAGGGTAGTGTTATTGGGCGCAGGACGGAATCCTCCCAACGGCAGGTAGGCGAGCAGAGGAACTACTCTAGCACAGTGGCGCCTCCTGCAGGCACCAGGCCCTAGCCTCCAGCCCCCACCCCCACCAACCAGAGTTCAGCGCTCATTCATACTGTCATCCGGTATGGTCAGTGTTGATCACATAACAAGCGTTCAAGTTTGGCATTATAAATCTCGTCTCCATGCGTAAGTTCTCTACTGCTCCTACCGTTTCTTCCAAAGTTGCAACATCATTCCTGCAGACGAATTTGGTGTTTTTGTTGTTGTTGTTGCCTTATGGAATGTTTACGTCGGAAGCTTTTTACCCAGGCACCACTAGCAATAAACACATTCTTGTGAAAAATACGCTAATATAACTGTCATTCTCCATTGTCGTAATGTTTTCGTTGTACTTGTTTATAACGGCCTCATGCTTCCTTATATCTCTTCCACGTTTCGGCGTTGATTAATGGAATTTTTTTTTTTCGTGTTACCTTTTTCTACTTTTTACCTCCAAATTTGTATCTTTTTATAATTAAAAGTTTAATATTGCAAGAAATTTAATAAATGAAATTAAGCTTCTAGTGGGAATCGAACCACAGTCGCAAAAATAGCAGTCTGTTCGCTTACCTACTATGCCCCAGCACCACATTTAAGAGTGTTGCTCATAATACATACAATATCCGCGAACGTCTTTCAGGAGTATTTCCTATTTTCCGATTTCCTGTTAAGGTCAGTTTTATTAGAAACTACAGATGTTCATAACTTGCTTCTATTCACGTTAAGTCAAGTCAGTTCAATGAGACTAAAAAAATTAGGCTGCCTTCTCATTTGTTTATAATTCGACGCTGTATCAAATAAACTTGTATACCAGCTGCTGAAAATGTTGCACAGATCTTTAGATTGTAAGAACCAAAGTGATATTACTGTACGTTTACTCTGACTAAAGTTAACTGGGGCTTAATTCTCACTCTTACTTTACTGTACAATGTAGGATCATACACTGGAACAAATGCTAGATAGCTTTGCTTGCCTGGAGTATTCATAAAGGTCTGGCCACACACTCTGGTCTCGGGCCGCCACCAACTACCTGCTTAAACAGGTTATGGGAGGATTCAGTCCCGTCCTTTTCCACACCCTTGCAGGTTCTGGAGGATTCAGTCCTATTTTTCTGACCGCGGGAGGGATGGATCCTGCGCCCGTGTTATTGGTCCTCCGCTGTTCCTTATTTACACAAACGATTTAGGGAAAAATCTAAGTAGCTCTCTTAGGTTGTTTGTAGATGACGCCGTCATTTACCGTCTAGTAATATCGTCTGAAGATGAAAACCAACTGCAGAACGATCTTAATAAGATATCAGTATGGTGTAAAAATGGCAATTGACTCTAAATAATAAGAAGCGTGAAGTCGTCCACATGAGTACGAAAAGAAATCCGTTAAATTTTGTTTACATGATAAATCAATCAAATGTAAAGGCCACAAAATACCCAGGAATTACTATTACTTCAGACATAAATTGGAAAGAACACGTAGATACTATCGTGGGAAAGGCGAACCAGAGACTGCTTTTTATTGGCAGAACCCTTAAAAGATGCAACAGAACTACAAAAGAAATTGCATACACTACGCCTGTCCGTCCTTTTATGGAGTATTGCTGCTCAGTGTGCAATCCTTATCAGGTGGGTTTGACGGAGGACATCGAAAGAGTCCAAAGAAGGGAAGCTCGTTTCGTATTGTCACGATACAGGGGAGACAGCGTTACGGAAATGATACAGGATCTGGGATGGGAATCATTACAACAACGGCGCTTATCGCTGCGGCGTGGGCTACTTACGAAACTCTAATCGCCAACATTCTCCTCCGAATGCGAAAATATATTGTTGACTCCCACTTACATAGGTAGAAATGATCATCAGAATAAAATACGAAAAATCAGAGCTCGAACGGAGAGATTCGGGTGTTCTTTCTTCCCGCGCGCTATTCGAGGATGGAATGGCAGATGAATAATATAATGGTGGTTCCATGTACCCTCTGCCAGGCGTGATTTGCAGAGTATCCCATGTAGATGTAGAACCAATGAGGAGGTGCTCAACACAATAAGGGGAAAAGGACTTTCTGGCATATCCTGACTAAAGCTGTCCTCACACGGGACGTGTGTCTCAGGCCAGACGTGCTGTCTACCTAGTACTGTGTACCCAAATTCAAAAATGTTCAAATGTTTGTAAGTCTATCGGACCAAACTGCGTGGTCATCAGTCCGTAACTTACAAACTACTTACACCTAGGTAAACTAACCTACGGACAAACACACACACACCCATGCCCCAGGGAAGAATCGAACCTCCACTGTGTAGACACAGCACGCTCTGAAACAACCCGCTACATCCCAAGGAACACAACGAGATGCTCATCGTGATTTGCGACCGCAGCGCTCTCCAGTGCCTGTTGCGGGCTAAGACTCCTATAAGTACGAGCTGACGCATCCGCCATTTTCATTCCCGTGGCTCGTAAGTTAAACACACTGCGGTGTTATAGGATTTGCGTCACGGCACTTAAGAACGACATTATGGGTGGTTACGTTCCCATAAACTGCTCAAATCATTCCAGAGGTGGCTACAGAACGTTTAGTTTCCCGAGAGATTCTGAGAGAAGAAAAAATGGATCATTAAATGTCGGCGCAAAAACTGGGAACCCGGACCGAACCCACAATTATGTACTATAAATAAATATTTATTATTATGACTTGAAGCAATATTTAGTAGTAAAAATCGTCTGTGATATTTGAACTTACGGTTTTGTTTAGCTCTTCTGAAAGTACTACCTCATAACAGAGAAGCTGTCTGTAGGGAATTAGCAGCCGCAAAATATCATATTGCAGCAAAACATCCCAAAACATACTGCTTTTAGAGCATAATATGTCTGTCTTATATAGTACATTGAGAAATACACCTCATCAAAAAGTTTTGTACTGGCATTGTACAAATTGTTGAAGATTCTTCTGTTACGTTATTGCGAGAAAGTATTACAAACACTAAAACGGAAATATAAATATACTGGGCAAAAAGTTCCGTTACGGCTGTGGCATCGTGCTGTGCTGATACATGCAACTACCGCTGAATGCTATTTGTGGTAATCGAAGCTTTAGCGTCATAACTTGTAGTATGCAATTTGACAGAATAGTACGGTACCTGATGTTTTATCACAAAATACACCCTCAATTCAATTTCTTATTAGTAAATGCCAATATTGACGCTTATCTATAAGAGGCTGTAACATAAGTGGCAAATAATACTGGATAAATTTTACTCACGGCTGCGGCGGCGTAGTGTGCTAATGTTGGAAACGAAATGTTCGCTTTATAAGGATTATTAAATTACTGACTAGACAAGGGTACTGTCACATACGAAAACCTGTCAATCTTAGAGAAGTAACAGAATTATTTATTTGTTTCATGGTCAACACATTCTATACGATTAGGTTTTCAAATAACATTCAAAGCTTGTTGCCAACATCGGCACCGTGTGCCTCTACGACCGTAAACTTTAGATCCTGTACACTAATATTCTTTTTAGTTTTAGTGTTTGTAATACATTCTGAAACTTTCTCAGTAACATGATAGAAGTACTTTCAGCAATTTGAGTACAAAAATCCGATGTGGTGAATGTCACAGCAGACAACACACACTTACTGCAAAACGGCAAACAAACCTCGCATATTGACAGTCATTAATCAAATAGAAGACAAGATCGCTCAAAAATTTTTTTCTAGATGACCAGTTCGGTAGCATTAAACGTAGTACGCGATTTATATCACAGAAATATATGTTTCTTCTTCTTTTTTCTGAATTTGGACAGAAGCAGCAATAAGTAAAGAAAACGCGAGATTTTAGTGTCTAATCCAGATATAGATGTAAACAAGAGCGGAATGCAAGCTCAAAGTAGCACGATCTAAGGCTCTATGCCGGGCACTTCAGAAATATTTCACTAAACTTAAATAAAACAGCACTGTTCGTATAAGCTGCGAGCTGTGTTTAGCATTCGCAGGAATGAAAATGGCGGATGAGCCAGCCTGTGTTTTTAGGAGCTCTATTGCGGGCTGGCGCGTAGATCATTGTCTTTACAAAGATGGATGTGCGTAAAATTACACGGTATCTGTAAGCGAACGCCGGGAAACAGACTGAATACTGTAGCTTTCTTATGCTTGTATGTTGCATGGGATACTCTTCGAGAAATTGTAATTTTTTTCTTCAAGAAACACAAAGACGGTACATTAACTGAAAGTGTTTGACAATGATAACAAAATGTACGACCAAATCACTTTTGGCAGAATATCATAAAAAACTGTAAACGGTGAAAGCCTTCATCTGCGCCAGCTCCACTTGACTTGCTCTCTTATATTGCTATTTTTCACGATGTACATATTCTGCATATCCAGATATTTACTCTGGCATTTCACCGAAGATAATAAGTTCTGCCTGTCACAGTCTACTTGTTCATACACGCGGGACAACGGCTCAGTTCGACAAGGTTTGTTGTGATAATTTTTGTTTTTAGTATTGTACGCAACACTTTTGCTCCTTTACTTCAGCTGCGTCCATAAACACACTCTCTCTGCACTGTGAAACCGAACTATTCCGGCACTGTACTGAACTGCAACAGGATTCAAACACCGTGGCGAAAACCGAATGACGTGGGGTACTGTCTCGAAATTCATTGGTACCTGTGCCCTTGCACGAAATACTCAACAAGTTATCTCATGGGCAGAGTTCGTTCATGTTTGTAGTAAATAACGTCGAATACTGGTTATTATAATTGTATTAAATTAACAAATAAATTACATAAACCGTAATTAAACCAAATCGTTAAAAATATCTCCGAGAGTGTAGATGCAAACCTCTTTTCCTTCATAGCTCGTAATGCTAACCACCACGCTATTCTGTCGTCTTAAAAATGAATCACAACGAATATCGGATATTACACTTAAATTAATATGAAAGAACCAGAGACATTAAGGAAACAAAAAGGAAAAAATAAAATTTTTTTGGAAGTACGGGGTCGCGAACCCGAGCTACTCACCTGCTCCGCATAGACAACAAACAGAGCGGGCAGGAAGAGGATAGAGGCTTTTGAAATGTGGTGCTACAGAAGAATGCTGAAGATTAGGTGGGTGGATCGCGTAACTAATAAAGAGGTACTGAACAGAATTGAGGAGAAAAGGAATTTCTGGCATACCTTGACTAAAAGAAGGGACAGGTTGGTGAGACACATTTTGAGACATCAAGAAATCGTCAACTTAGCGTTAGAAGGAAGCGTGTGGGGTAAAAATCGTAGAGGGAGACCGAGGGACGAATACAGTAAGCAGATTCAAAAGGATGTTGGTTGCCGTTCGTATTCTCAGGCGAAGACGCTTGCTCAGGATAGGGTATTGTGGAGAGCTGCATCAAACCAGTCTGCGTACAACAATCCAGTTGACGTCATCACTTATGAAGTCCTCCTTCTAATGTGAGGTGATTGTACTACTGAAAGTAAACCGCAAAAGGCCTTTACCACGCTTGTTGACATTCTCAAACTGGAGACAGCGATCTCTCGTTGATTTCGATATGGACTACAAAAATCATGTAGATTAACTATTGTCGGTTGTGTGCACATATTCCGCAGCATCGGTTGAAATTGATTATAATAGGCAATCCGTCTCAAGCTGACTGCAATTAATACATTTATTTTACATCAGAGGAGTTTCGCTTTTTATTTTAAAAGCATCTTCTGTGGTCTGTAAATGATACAATATAAATAGATTAAAAGCAGATTTTAACAAACTTTCTGCTCGTTAATTTGATATTCGGTCTACTCACTGTCTTGTTGTCTCTTCTTTACGTCTCTCTGCTGTTTCTCCGTCTTGTTTGCTGGGGTTGGTTGGTTGGTTCCCGGCGTGTGTTTTCCTGTTATGTACGCCACGTTTCGCCTGTTTCTTTGTCGTTCCTTCCGTTTCATTTGTTATCACTGCACTTCAGTACCGAAGAAATGACACAAAAACAGGCGAAAAGTGCGTACACAACCGAAAAACATACGCCAGGAACCAACCAACTACAGCCAGCACGACGGAGAAACAGCAGAGTGAAGTAAAGAAGAGACAACAACACACTGAGTAGACCGAATATCAATTTAAAAACACATAGGCCTGACGGGCACAAAGTTTTTTAAAAACTGTTTTTAATCTATCTATACAAAACAAACTGTACAAACCTTGGTATCATTTACAGACCACAGAAGAAGCTATTAAAAAAAAGCGACGTGAGTGTGGTGTAAAATAAATCTCTTTATTGCAGTCAGCATAAGACGGATTACCTCTTATAGTCATATAGATGTAGTTCACGATTAAATTTTAATTCTTTATTTACTTCTTTAATTTTTCTGACGACGGGTTTCGGCTCATCAAACCAATTCCAGACCTTACGCGAACATTTTTTTTTAATCAGAAAATAGCAACATACTGCACCTTCCCAGAATAAATTACAGTTTCGATAATACGTTTTGTCCCCACAACTATTGTGAGAAATTTTAATAAGAAGAAGTATACCGAACACACATTATACAGCTAATTCAAAAGATCTATGCTAATACAGAATCCAAATAACTGGGAATAATTAGGAAACAACAGAGGTTATTAACTTATGAGTTGGACAAGGTTGCAGCTTCTCTCCACTGCTTCTTAATATATACACTGACGACACTGTACGGCAATGAAACATAAAACTGAAGAACTATACATATAACTTTAACGGAAAGGATTACATAACGACTTTGTTATTCGCAGATGTCCAAGTGTTAATTTCGAATAATGAAGATGGACTGCAGAGAGCTCCCTACGAACTATACCAAACATGCCAGATATAATATCAATATCAATATCAATACAAAAAACAAAAGTCATGGCTTCCTGTGGAAAAATCCAGTAAGAACAAAAATAGTATAGAAAACAAGATTATACAGCAAGTAGATATATTGAAATTTCTAGGAACAATGTTATCGTACAGGAGAGATCTAGATCAAAAAGACATTCAGAAATTTACGTACCGGAATGGCGTTATCAGTAGGGCCCTCCAACGTAAAGTAAGAACAGAAACATACCTAAAATTTCATGAAGTTATCTCACTACCAACATTACTATATAGAAGTGAATATTGGGTAATGAAAAAGAATGAAAAGACAAGATTACAAGCCAATGAAATGAAATTCCTTACTTACATAGCACGATACTACACTACAAAAGAAATTCAGATATCCGGACGGACGTAAATATTTTCGATATAAACAGTAAGGTTGACGAATACCGACAAAAATGTATATCCCATCTGTTACGATTGGACGAATCAATATTACCGCTACATTTATGGCGATATACTCTGCAAGGAAAAAGATGCGTTGGAAGACCTGCAAAACGGTGGAAGGACCATATGTGGCTGCAACTGGCTGAGGGAAAGCCTAGTCAATGACGGAAGAAGATGATACATTTATAAACTAAAACTAAAATTCGGGGTGTTAGATCCGCCTGATATGCAAAACACTGCTTTTACTTTTCACCGCCGCGGCGGAGCGGCCGAGCGCATTGAGGCGCTATATTGCAATGCGCGAGGCCGTTCCCCGTCGGAGGTTCGAACCCCCCCCCCCTTCGCACGAATTGAGGCGCCGTGCTGCATGGGGTTACGTGTTGTCCTTAGGTTAGTTTAGCTTAGTTTAAGTAGTTTGTAAGCAACGGACTGATAACCAAGCAGGTAAGTCCCATAGATTTACAAACATTTCAACATTTGTACAAATAATGCTTTTTTTCCAAAATTCTTTGTTGGGCGCCAGATATATGACCTGACATCACGGCACCATTTTCATAACATTGTTATCCACAATTTTGTAATGAAATCTGATCATAAGGTAATTTTTCTAAACTTGTATTTTCAGTTGAGGATGTATCTTTTGCATGTATTTCAATAAATCCCAAAAAAGATTCTTTGACAGAAACTTTTCTGTTGGTAAAATCAATATCTATATACCTAAAGACTTGTGACATTTGCTCTCAATGAGTGACATCAGGAGCTGAATCAAATAAAAATCTGTAATATTTATTAGTCGATTTCTGACTGTCGATGCTAGTAGACGAATGAATTCATTCTGAATTTGTGGTGATAGGTATGATACAGTTCTTGGAGTTTCCGTGACTTTTTAGGTGATTTCCTAGTACTGGATCAAACTGTGTTCCAAGTTTATGTAAAGATAACAGGTTTTCCACATTTGTACCATCTTGAAGTGGTAGCATTTGTACATGACCATCCAGAGGAAGATTTTCTATAATCAGATACCTCATGCAAGCTAATATTTGATGCAATATACAAGGTGTCCCAGCTATCTTGTCCACCCAAAATATCTCTGGAACAATAACAGCCGACCGCGGTGGCCAAGGAGACTGAGGCGCTCCAGTCACGGTCTGCACGGCCACTACGGTGGGGGGTTCGAAACCCCCCTCGGGCATGGATATTTGTGCCGTCCTAGTTCGTAAGTAGTTGATAAGTAGTTTGTAAGTTTAGGGACTGATGGCCCCGTAGTTAAGTCCCATAAGCTGTACAAACATTTGAACATTTGAGCATTTTGAACAATAACAGCTATTGGAAAACGACTTTCACCGGTATCAATGTACGGCTGGGGCCTATGAATGTATATATTTGGAAACATTCTGAAACGAAAGCAAATGTGTTTTTTAATACAAACTTATGTTTTTTTTAAATAGCCACCCTATACTTTTTCTTCAGCAATCCATACCATGACAAATCACATAAACAATGGCGTTGATTGCATCGCAATATTCCAATTCATCCCGAGATATTGCGACGCGAAGTTTACGCTTGAAAAACCCGAAATGCGCTACTAGCGCACGTCCTGAGGCTCAGGCGTGAACCCCATGCTGCCCGTAATCGCTATGTGATTGACATGCGTAATCGCACTTCCATACGTACCAAGAGGTCCGAAACGAATAATACGGTCTGCTGCTATCCTACATTAAAGTCGTACATTCCAGCAGGTACTTATCCCATAGGCTAGGGGTGATGCGGTTCTGTAACATATCTGTGTACCGCAACGTTAGTCACAAAGTTAACTTCGCTTATCGTTAATCCGTTACTAAAAAGGTAATGCCGTTCGACGTTAAAACTTTACTGTAGATCTAGCGCAAGTGACAGTGAATCATTCACTCATAATAGTAATATTCATGTTGATGGTTTTAGTGAAACGAGCAAGTGGACTTAAGGTTTTACCGTTGTTAATGTAAAAATATTTTGATTTGGGAAGTTCAGGTAAGACATAGAAGATGAATGTAAACATGTTTAACCAATTAGTTTTATAATCACATAATTATCAATGTTATGTTTATCTAATGCGTTACATGACAAATTGTTTGAAACAAATGTTTCTGAACATCGCTGGGTAAAATGGCCCTTTGTAGAAACTTGTACTGTGATATCAGCACTATATACTAAAGATAGCGTTCACATATCATGCTCAAAGTAATAACCATTGGCTTGCATACATAGGGTCACTCTGCGGATGAAGGATGCCCTACTTCGTGCTACTGTTTCCTCTTTAATGGCTGTTCAAGCATTTATAATGCGTTGCTTCATGTCCTCTGGTGTTGTTGGTTCATGTTGGTAAACAGCATCCTTCACTGCTCCACAAAGAAAAAATACCAAAAAGGTCCGGAGATCGGGCAGGCCACCTAACTGGGCCACCACGTCCAATCCACCTACCAGGCAACTTACGGTTCAGAAGTCGTCGTGCTCTGAGGTCGTTATGTGCAGGGCATCCGTCATGCTAATACCACATGACCATTCTCCTGTTCAGAGGTACGGTGTCCAAGAGAACATGAAGATCGTGTCGTATAAATCTGGAGTACTGTCTGCCATTTACAAAGAAAGGTCCGATAATGGTATCTCCAGTAATCCCACACCAAACATTCACTTTCCACGGACGTTGATGCTCTACCTGACGGAGCCACTTTGGATTGTCTGCGGACCAATAATGCATATCCCTCATATTGACAATTCCTTATTGGAGAATGAGGCCTCATCGGTAAAGAGAACATCTGCGAAAAAATTTGGATTAGTCGAAAGTTTTTGCTGAGCCCACCGACAAAATGTTACCCTGTTGCTGAAGTCATTTCCGTGAAGATCCTGGTGTAAATGAACATGGTAATGAATGGGACACAACAACTTCACGTTCAATTTGCCGTGTGCTGATGTGAGGATTCACAGCTACAGTAGCGAGCACAGCAACTTCAGCACGTTCATCTGTGCGTGTTCTAGGACGTTGTCTAGGTCTTGGATTTAAGCTTCCCGTTTCAGTAGACGAGATGTGAGACGACCAAACATCCGGCGCGAAGGCGATAGCTTGTCAGGGTATCGTCTTCTGTACAGTCGTTCTGCCTGAACAGAATTTCGCCCGCCTACAACAGGGTACAGTACAGGTATGTAGACTAGGGTAGAAAACAGACATATTAATGTAATAATCATAATGTTCTCTAACAGTACTATAAACAAACACGCAATCTAATAACGTATTTCCTGTCAACGTACATTCTCCATAGATCAGCAGCATTTCTACCATATCTTCATGTGTGTACATAATACAGTATCAGTTCCACACACCACGTTTATTCACAATGTTTAGTACCTCCGTGCCGTCACTAGATTACTCTGATGCACGACTACACTGCAAGCGGTGTACTGCACGCCAAAGCAACAACAAATGCGATGCTCGGAGGGTGGTGGAGTACAGGAGTTTGCATGGGTCGCAAATCACAAACAAGGTGAAGTGGTAACTGTGGCTGTAGTGGAAACTACGCTGGACACGTGTCTAGGTAGAGCTAGGCCCTGGATGAACGAGTGCGCGAAAGGCACAATGGGTCATTTTACGCATTCGATAAACCTTATCTTGGGTGTGCAGGATAAATAAGACAACCTGACTGGTGTACACCGATCGGTACTGGTTCATATTGTGTACGTAAACACATAAAACGTGCAAGAGGGAAACCATTATGTGCTTATGAGAGTTGATGGCAGCAGACCGTATTATTCCTTTCGGACCTCTTGGTAAGTATGGAAGTGCGATTGTGCATGTCAATCACATCGCGATTACGGGCAGCATGGGGTTCTCGCCTGAGCCTCAGGATGTGCGCTAGCAGCGCATTTCGGGTTTTTCAAGCGTCAACTTGTCGTCGCAATATCTCGCGATTTAAATGGAATATTGCAATGCAATAAACGCCATTGTTTATGTGATTTGTCGTGGTATGGACTGCTGAAGATAAAATACAAGTTGTCCATTTAAAAAAACATAAGTTTGTGCTAAAAGACACATTTGCTTTCGTTTCAGAATGTTTCCAAATATTCATGGGCCCCAGCCGTACATTGATACCGGTGAAAGTCGTTTCCCAATAGCTGTTATTGTTCCAGAGATATTCTGGGTGGACATGATAGCTGGGACACCCTGTATTTCGCCATCTTTCTTTTTCGGGCAGTATAATTTCATCCAATGATGCATCAATTCCCGTTTTATCATAATCAGATACTACTTAAAATAAAGGCTTAGAACGCAGCTTCTGAGTACACGGTTGCTGCTTCACTTGTAGATGTTGGCAGCTGGCGCGATTAAAGGCGGGAGGTGAAGACAGCCAATCAGGGGTGGCCTTCAGACACCCAATAACATTGCGTCTTTCATGTCCATAATCAGATTACTAGTGAATGTAACATTAACTGTATAATACGGCTAATATGCAGCTTTTAAGCGAAATAGTGAAAACACAGTAATGCTATTGTTAAATATATTCCGCTCGAATTCCACAAATTAAAGAAAACATAAATCCCACGTCCTGCTTCTCTGTTTCTCTTGAGAGGTATAGACGCAGGTTTCCGCGAAACAGACAAGAAAGTGTTTCAATGAAAAAGCATATAAAGAAACGTATACGACATAAAATAGGTGTATTTCCTCTCTCGCTAATGTAACTTACGTTGTGTGATCTGAAATGATTCGTAAGAAAATCAGTCCTACTTCGGCCACAGTTTTTAAGCAAGCACTGCATTATTAATTTTCTGACAGACCACACAAAAGTAACGTTACATGCCTGAAGAGAATTTATAATTGTAATACTTGTCTTATCAATGATCACGCGAAATATTAATAACAAAATTTCTGTTGCTTCTACAAGTCTGCAACTGGAACAGGTAACGGCTTGCATGAACCAGTAGTGGCCATAGTTGTTTATAATCATACACCAGTGGACCTATCAGCGTAACATTTTGAAACGAAACCTGAAAGTCCTGGTGGCATGAAAGCAACAGGAAAATTTACTTTTTAAATTCTGTTGTTCTGAGAAAATGAACATTTTGTACACAAAGATTTTTTTCATTGATTTACTGCAAATATTATTTACAACGATTTATCAGTCATGAAACAATATAATTAATGATACTGAAATGATGATCAGTTTAAAAATGTTTTGCATCAATAGATAAAAATAACGACTGAAATTATCCGGAAAAATCTAGTTTGTCTTTGAGACTATTTGGCGCTCCTCTGCTACTGGTGCCCGGGGCATCGAAGACCCCCTTGCCCCCCCCCTCCCACCCTACGCCTCTGTTCAATGTTGAATTGCCCCAGAATATGATCCCATATGAAAGCAGTGAATGAAAGTAGACATAGTAAACTAATTTACTCAGATGTATATCACCAAACTTTGCAATGACCGTGATAGCATAAGAAGCTGAACTCAAAAGTTTCAGCAGATCTTCAATGTGTTTCTTCCGTTTCAGTCCCTCGTCAATGCAAACACCTAAAAATTTTGAATATTCTATCTTAGGTACAGATGTATGTTCAAAGTCTAAATTTATTAATGGTGCCATGCCATTTACTGTATGTATATACTGGGTTTTATCAAACTTTAATGAGACTTCATTTGTAGAGAACCACTTAATACGTTTCTTAAAGACATCATTTACAAATCAGTTAATTCCTGTTTGCCAGGCGTGATAGCTATACTTGTATTGTCAGCAAAAAGAACTAGCTTAGCATCTTCGTGAATATAGAATGGCAAGTCATTAATATATCTTAAGAACAGCAAATGACCCAAGACCGAACCTTGTCGGACCCCATTTTTGATAACCTTCCAGTTAGAGAAGTTAATTGTTTCTTCTGTATTATGTGATCTGGTTATTTCAACTTTCTGCACTCTTCCGGTTAAGTATGATTTAAACCATTTGTGCACTGTCCCACTCACACCACGATACTTAAGCTTATCTAGAAGAATCCCATGATTTACACAATCAAAAGCCTTTGAGAGACCACAAAATATCCTAACTGGTGAGGTACGGTTATTCAAAGCATTTAATATTTCGTCGGTGAAGGTATATATAGCATTTTCTGTTGAAAAGCTGTTTTGAAAACCAAATTGACATTTTGTTAGAAATTTATTTTTACTAATATGTGAGTTACTCTGGAATACATAACTTTTTCATAAATTTTGGATAAAGCTGTCAGAAGTGAGATGGGACGATAGTTGTTGACGTTAGACGTATGGTTTTTTTATGCAAAGGTTTAACAATTGTAACTTTGTGTAGTTCGCGAACGAACTAGTTCGGAAGAGCGCTCCCACAGGCGAAATAGTTCGCAGATCCCTCGCCTCTTAGTTCGTCCGCTCCTTTTCCGAAGACTGACGGGTAACAGCGAGAGGACGCGAGAGCGCGCAGAATCGCGTGATTTCCTTCTGCCAGTTGCCGTCATTTCGAGCTGAGATGCAGCTCAGCTGTAGTTTTAGTAGTGGTAGCAAAAGCCAAAACGTGCGGACGAACTAAAAAGCGACCTACTTCGCGGCCGAGCTGTGAACTAACAGGAGAGCTACCAATCGCGAACTAAAATATGCGTGATAGGTCGCGAACTAAAATATGCGCGATAGGTCGCGAACTGAAATATGCCTGATAGGTCGCGAACAGAATTACAAATCACGTGTTTGCCTTCTGCTGATAGAACCATTTCGAGGTTAGCGTCTGCCTGCTAGATTACATAGTTCAGTGCTACAAAATTTCTGCTTTGAAGTATTCTGCACTCTGCAATATCTGCCTAATAAATTCCATAATGCCAAGATATAGAAATAACTCTAAACTTAAACGCGAGAAATGATCCACAAACTGTTTCTTTTGGTCTGCGTGATATAGTTAGTGGCTCACGCAGCAAGCGCATGAAGCAGCTAGGTGGGGGAACTTCTCCCTCCACCTGCATGCGCAGACTTCGCCGCTCAGCCGTCACTGGGAGCGGACGAACTAAAAGAATGAACTAGTTCGCGGCAGAGCCGCGAACTAAAGTGAGCGCTCCCGATCGCGAACTATTATGCGCAATCTACACGATAGCATATTTCGGTCTACCCGGGAAGATCCCCAGATTCCAGTAAACATGCAACTACATCGACTGAAAACTTGATCTGCTTAGTGCTTTAAAGTGTAACGAAAGACGTAGGACGCACCGGCAATGGTAATTGGCCGTTCAGGGCTGACGGTTCGGGGCGGCTTGGCGTGCCAGAGCGTAGCGCCGGGAACGCGGCAACCCACCGTGACGGGGAGCGAAGCGGGCGGCCTGCCTGCAGGGGCCAATCAATACCACGCTGCCGCTGCCGCACCGTGATGGGCGCCTGTTGCCGATGCCCATGCAGTTATGCCTGCGTCTTCCCAGTCCACCGCACGACCATACGACGGAACTCTACATCTACATTAGAGTCCGGCCGAAACATGATTTGTGGCCGAAACCGTAACCGAAAATTACGTATATATACGTTTCTACATGTACATGGGATACTATGCAACTCACAGAGGGTTCGTCGAACCACCTTTATACTATTTATCTCCCATTCCATTCTCGAATAGCGCGCGGGAAGAAATAATACCTGAATCTCTCCTTTTTAGCTCTGATTTATCGTATTTTATTCTGTTGATCATTTCTACCTATGTAGAGTCAACAATATATTGTCGCATTCGGAGAAGAATGTTGGCGATTGGAGTTTCGTAAGTAGACCACGCCGCAGCGATAAGCGCCGTTGTTGTAGTGATTCCCATCCCAGATCCTGTATCATTTCCGTGACGCTGTCTCCCCTGTATCGTGACAATACGAAACGAGCTGCCCTTCTTTGGACTCTTTCGATGTCCTCCGCCAAACCCACCTGATAAACGACCGCAACATCCGCTAACAGTCTACGGTTCTCTTACATTTTCTCCTAAATCGTCTGTGAACTCAAGGCACAGTAGGTCGCCATAACACTTCCCTGAAGTACGCAAGACAGAACTTCTGTTTTACTCCATACGTTCACATCAATTACTACGTACTGTGTCCTTTCTGACAGAAAATCACGAATCCAATCGCACAACTGTGGTGACGTTCCATATGAATGTCCTTTGTTTAGAAGCAGGAGTGACCCGCAAAATTACAGGCCAATATCATTGACGTCGATTTGCGGCAGCATTTTAGATCTACATCTACATACATACTCCGCAATCCACCGTAAGGTGCGTGGCGGAGGGTACACTGTACCACTATTGGGCATTTCCTTTCTTATTCCACTCCCAAATAGAACAAGGAAAAAATGAATGCCTATATCCCTCCGTACGAGCCCTAATTTCTCTTATCTTGTCCTTGTGATCACTACGCGAAATGTAAGTAGGCGGCAGCAATATCGTACTACACCCTGCTTCAAATTCCGGCCCTCTAAACTTCCTCAACAGAAATTCACAAAAAGAACGTCGTCTTTCCTCCAGCGATCCCCAATTGAGTTGCCGGAGCATTTCCGTGACACTCGCGCATTGGTCGAACCTACCGGTAACAAATCTAGCTGCTCGCCTCTGAACCGCCTCTATGTCTTCCTTCAAACCGATCTGCTGCGGGTCCCAAACACTTCAGCAATACTCAAGACGTGGTCGCACAAGCGTTTTATACGCGGTCTCCTTTACGGGTGAAGTACATCTTCCCAAAATTCTCCCAATAAACCGAAGTCGGCTGTCCGCCTTACTCAGAAATGTCCTTACATGTTCGTTCCATTTCATATCGCTCGGCAATTTTACTTCTAGATACTTGAAAGACGCGACAGCATCAAGAAGCTTACTACTAATGCAGTATTCTAACATTATGGGATTGTTTTTCCTACTCATGCGCATCACCTTACATTTTTCTACATTGAGAGCTAGCTGCCATTCTTTTGCACCAACTATAAATTTTGTCTAAGTCATCCGGTATGCTATTACAGTCAGTTACAGACGCCACCCTTCCATACACCACACCATCATCAGCAAACAGCTGCAAATTACAAGTTACTTTGTCCATCAGATCATTTAGATAGATAGAAAATAATAGCGGTCCTATCACACTCCCCTGGGGCACGCCAGACGATACACTCGTCTCTGATGAACACTCGCCGTCGTGAACAACGTACTGCGTTCTATTACTTAGGAAGTCTTCCAGCCAGTCACAAATCTGTGAACCTATTCCTTAAGCTCGTATCTTCGTTAGCAGTCTGCAGTGTGGCACCGCGTCGAATGCCTTTTTGAAGTCGAGAAAAACACAATCCGCCTGTTGCCTTTCATCCATGGCTCGCAAGATATCATGTGAGAAAAGGGCAAGCTGAATTTCACATGAACGATGTTTCATAAACCCGTGCTGATTCATAGAAAGAAGCTTTTCCGTTTCAAGGAAATTTACTATATTTGAACTGAGTATATGCTCCAAAATTGTATAGGAAACTGATGTCAACTATATTGGCCTGTAATTGTGTGGGTCAGTTCTCTTTCCTTTCTTATAAACGGGAGTCACCTGCGCTTTTTTCCAGTCACTAGGAACTTTGCGTTGAATTAAAGATTCGCGAAAAATGCAAGCTAAGTATGGGGCCAATGCCGCAGAATACTCTTTGTAAAACCGAACTGGTATTTCATCCGGACCAGCAGATTTTTTCGTATTTAGCTCTCTCAGCTGCTTCTCTACACCGGAAATACCTATTACTATGTCCTCCATTTCGGAATTAGTACGTTGATCAAGTGATGGTACATTTGTGCGGTCCTCCTGCGTGAAAGATTTCTTAAAGGTTAAATTTAGAACTTCAGCTTTCCGTTTGCTTTCTTCTATTACTGCCCTGGAATGATCAACTAGTGACTGGACAGTGGGCTTTGACCCGCTTATCGATTTTACATAGGACCAGAATTTTTTCGGGATCTCGGAAAGATCTTTTGGTAAGGTATGGCTGTGGTAATTATTGTATGCTTCGCGCATCGATCTTTTTATAGACGCACGAGTCTCTACTAACTTTTGCCTGTCATCATTTGCGTGTTCTTTTTTTAATCGAGAGAGCAAGTCTTTGCTTTCTCAGCAGCTTTCTAACATTGTTATTATACCACGGTGGATCTTTTCCATCCTTAATCGTCTTTATTGGCACATATTTCTCTAACCCTTTATTAAGAATGCACTTAAATTTAGTCCACAATTCCTCTACATCCATAGTCCCGGAATTAAACGATACCCATTCGTTTTCTAAGTGCGATCCTAACCTTTGCTTATCGGCTCTTCTCAACAAAAACACGCTCCTAGCCTTCTTGATTGGTTTATGAACTTTGGTCACCATCGACGCTATGACGATATCATGATCACTAATTCCTGTCTCTACACAGACATCGTTAATAAGGTCAGGGCTGTTCGTGGCTATAAGGTCTGAAATATTTCCATTGCGCGTGGGTTGCCGGTTTAACTGCTCAAGACAGTTTTCGGAGAATGTTCCCAAAAGTAGCTCGCAAGACTGCTTGTCTGTACCGCCTGAAATGTAACTAGCGAGGTCCCATCTATACTCTTAAGGTTGAAGTCTCCCCCGACTAATATTACATGGCCCGGATACCTATGCACTACCTGGTGTAGACTTTCTTTGAATGATTCTATAACTGTTACAGCAGCACTGGGAGGCCGGTAAAAACTCCCAACTATTAACTTTACTTCTTTTAGATCTGTTATACATGCCCAGACAACTTCACAGTTACTTTAAATATCGATCTCAGTAGAAACAATATCTTTGTCCACAGCGATGAACACTCCTCCTCCAGTTGTATCCGATCTATCTTTCCGATATACATTCCACGCCTCGCTAAATATTTCTGAACTTGCCACTTCATGATTTAGCCAGCTTTCGGTGCCTAAAACTATCTGAGCGCAATAACTTCCATGCAGTGCGGCAACTTCAGGAACTTTGTTTCTAATACCTTGTAAGTTCGCGGCTAATATTTTGATATTCGAATTTTTGAGCCGAAAGTGGCCTGAATTCGCTGTTTGAATGTTGACAGGCGAGTGCTCATCAGAGTTAGCGCCTACCTTAAAAAAATCCCATGTGCACTTCACAAGTACTCTGCTAACCAAGTAGCCGCTTCCTTAGTGTAGTGCACCCCTGATATAGGCATCCTACTAACGCAGATCCAGAAATCTGCAGCCATGACTGTCACAGATTCGGCGAAGCCTCTGGTTCAGACCCTCCAATCGGCTCCAAACCAAAGGACCCCGATCAACCCTGGGAACAATGCTGCAAATCGACAGCTCTGGTTGCACCTCGCGTGCGAGGGCAGCAGCCTTCACCAGTTCCGCCAGCCGCTCGTAGGACCTGAGGATTTCCTCAGAACCCAAGCGACAAGCGTCATTGGCTCCGACGTGAGCCACGACTTGCAGTCGACTGCACCCCGCACCCTCGATAGCCGCCGGCAAGGCCGCCTCCACATCTCGGATGAGGCCCCCCGGCAGACACACCGAGTGCACGTTGGAATTCCTTCCAGATCTGGACGCTATCTGCCTAAGGGGCTCCATCACGCGCCTAACATTGGAGCTCCCAATAACTAATAATCCCCTCCCCCCGTGCACCTGCTCGGACCCTGCTGAAGGAGTGGCCAAACGTCTACCCACAGGACGAACGGGCGTGGACGGACGTCCAGCCTCCACATTGGCCTTCCGCCTCAAGCGACGTGAACGCCGTTCAACCCACCACTCCCCTTGCGGAGAAGGCGGCTCGACGACGTCCGGTACACCTGAAGGTGCCTCGGTAGCAGGGACAGGGAGCGAAGAGTGAGACACCTGAGGTGTCCCACTCGACGTACCAGACTCCCCACCGTCGCTGCACCCCGAGACAGCAGCCTGAAGACGGCTGACCGTAGCCAACAGCACGCTCAGCTGTTCGCGAACCGCGGCCAACTCCTCCTGCGTCCGCACACAGCAGGCACACATCCTATCCATCCTATCGATAGAATTAGCTGCAGAAAGTAGAAAATTAAATAATCAACTTTTAACTAGCCTAATACTTTAATAATGGCGGCTGGCAGCTGACTGAACTGTGGTCAGTGGTAAGTACACTGTCAAAACAACGAACTGATTCCGGCAGTTTTCAAAATAAACAAGAATACACCGTTATCAAACACGCGGGAATATAATCTTTCTCAAAGGAGAACACGAAATAAGGAAGTGACAATATGACACGTAGCTTGCAGCAGACGAAAACTATACACACGGTATTTATTAAAACACGCGAGTATAAACTCTTAAAGCAGTAGCACAAACGAAATGTGTCAAGTAGTTGAGAAGAAACCTCTTAAAAACAGAAACACTAACAAAAATTAAGAAATTAACTGGCCACGAAATTTCACGCAATTACATTGTGATACTTAGCGCTCTGCGTGATGGGGCAGCGACAACAGCTGGCACTGAACTGGCTGCTGACTGACTGAATGCTAGTCTGCCAAGTACGCGGGAATAAACCTCTAAAACAGAAGTACTAACGAGAATGAAGAACTAGACTGGCAAATTAAATTTGACACAAATTAAGATACTTAGCGCTGTTTACAATGTGACGCAGCAATGTGACCAATCAGTGGTTTCTTTATAAAGGATAAAGCGGGAATATTATTTACCTAAAGACGACCACACCCTGTTGTGGGAATGTTTTAACAAGATACCCTGAAAGCTGGATGCTGTTCCAATTAATATGTAATCATTTTCTTATGTCATCCACCTGAAGATGCATCTTTACTGATGAGAAACCGGTAGTGTCGGAATAAACACATCTTGACAGGCTGTTGCGATTTTATTCTTTACACACCTCCACCTAAGACATCATAGAAGTCAATTTTAATTTTCAATCTTTATTTTTTGTGGTGATTGTGTAGAGAATTCCATAAAAAAATACCTAGGAATTACAATTATGATATTTTCCTCATGTTTGAGATTGGCGGTCTTCTTTTGAATTCAAATTAATATTAAGCCAAGATTCCCCCCCCCCCAAAAAAAAACAATGCTGAAACAAGTAGTCAAGACAAATAAATTATAAAAAAACGCGATCTTCACATATTAATAATTTTAATTATTGACAACTTTAAGTGGGGATAAAATATCGCGTCGAAGGAGCACCAAAGTCTACGTTTGACTGCCAGAACACTTAGATGGATCAAATCTATAAACAAATTGCTTACACTACACTTGAGCGTCCTTTTTCGGAGTATTGTTGCGCAGTGTAGGATCAGGTAGGAATGACGAAGGACATTGAACAAGTTCAGAGAATAGCAGCTCGTTTTACATTATTGCGACAAGAAGGGGGGAGGTGTCAAGGAAAAACAAAAATAAAAATGTAGATCAATCGGGAGTTTTGCACTAGGGTCTTCTGCGTCAGATCCAAATTTATAATGATTTTCTTTGCCTCAGGCAGCTCGTTTCTTTCCGGTGGTGAGGTCATTTCGTTGATAGTTGATGAATGGCCACGGTGGAGTGGCCGAGCACTCTAAAGCCTCGCTGTGGAGCGCGCAGCCGCTTGCTGACGGAGGTTCGAGTCCTCCCTCGGGCATGGGTGGGTGTTTGGTTTGTCCTTAACATAAGTCACTTTTAGTTGAAGTAGACCAGAATGAAACTTTCTCTCTGCAGCGGAGTGTGCGCTGATATGAAACTTCCTGGCAGATTAAAATTGTGTGCCGGAACCGGGACTCGAACCTGGCACCTTTGACTTTCGCGGGGAAGTGCTCTACCACTGAGCTATCCCGACACGACTCACGGTGCCGCCTCACAACTTCATTTCTGCCAGTACCTCACCTCCTACTTTCCAAACTTCACAGAAATTCACGTGTCGGAATAGCTCAGTGGTAGAGCGCTTGCCCGCGAAAGGCAAAGGTCCCAAGTTCGAGTCCGTTTCCGACACACAATTTTAATCTGCCAGGAAGTTTCAAGTTTCTTAGTTTAAGTAGTTTGTTAAGTCTAGGGACTGATGATCGACGTAGTTAAGTTCTTAGATTTACAAACATTTGAACTTGAAGAATGGCATGTTGAGCAGTTTGTCTTTAAATAAAAGAAAAAAAATATACTGAGCGACCGAAAGCGCTGAGGTGCCACACTAGCGCAACAAACTCACGGCGCCACGGTTCTAGTAATGTTTTTGCTTCTTATTTTACAGTTGCCTTCACTAAGTAGAGTATCGTGTTTCATCTGAGGTTAGTTTTTGATGGTCTATCTTCTACTGCATCACAAGTAAATGTGAAGGGGGGAGTTTGCAGTGTCACAGTACCCATCGCCACAGATTTAGATCTAGTGGGGAAACGAACAGGATAAAAACTATACTGGAGACGAAGACTTGAAGGCAATAAACGGATACAAGAGGGTGTGGAGATGTAGAATACAGAGGGCTGCACAGGCAGCCTCGATCGTTCATATTTTTAAGAGTGGGTAATTCTCAAAAGTTGCTGCCCGCCCCCCCCCCCCAAAAAAAAAACACACCCTTTCAATATAAGTTATCTCTATACATTAAAATGTACTGTTGGTTTGCGTATAGCGGTTAATCTCCGACAGTTCTTGACCGATTGATTAGAAATTTTGACACAACGTTGCAATGTAATACAGGAATGTTTCTAGGTATATATTTCATGAATATATTCTATAAACCATGTATGTAAATTACTTTTGTGATTTTTAGTGTCAACGTAGGCCCATTGTAATATGTACTGTACATAAATTCATATCTTTAACAAAAATTTAAATGTATGTAAATCTATCGGACCAAACTGCGTGGTCATCAGTTCGTAGCTTACAAACCACTTTAGCCTAGGTAAACTAACCTAAGGACAATAGACACACCCATGCCACAGGGAGGACTCTAACGTCCGACGGCGAGCAACCGCGCGCTCCGCAGCGAGGCGCCTTAGACCGCTCGGGTATTCCATCGCGGCTTATATGTTTAAACGAGCAATTCTTATATATAGGTGTGGGTGTGGATGGATGGCTGTGTCTGTTTGTGTGTGTGTGTGTGTGTGTGTGTGTGTGTGTGTGTGTGTGTGTATGTGTGTGTGTGTGTGGCCATTAAAATTGCTAAACCACGAAGATGACATGCTACAAACCCGAAATTTAACCGACAGAAATATTTTGTTTGATAATTAACACCAAGAACAAATTAATATGCACATGAACACTAAAATACAATAAGTAACTGATTACACTGCTATACGACTGTAAGAAAATGAATCTGTTACGATGGCGGGTCAAGTTACCTTCGGGTCAGGTGACACAGTAACCACCACCCCCTGCTAACCTTTCATATGCGCAAAGGCTGCTTTCCGCCACATCTTTTCAAAGAATACAGTATTTGTTACAATGGAGAGCATAAATATCACTTATCGTCAAAATCGTGACACATTTGCTGAAACGTTGATAGATATGTGGGAAGTAACAATACAAAAGTTCAAATGTTTGTAAATCTTATGGGACTTAACTACGGGGTCATCAGTCCCTAAACTTACAAACTACTTATGAACTACTTACGAACTACTTACGAACTAGGACGGCACAAATATCCATGCCCGAGGGGGGATTCGAACCCCCGACCGTAGTGGCCGTGCATACCGTGACTGAAGCGCCTCAGTCCCCTCGGCCACCGCGGCCGGCAATACAAGTCATTGTAGTGCCCGTATTCTGTTAAAAAGGAGATTGGGTTAAAAATATTACTTGCAGGCGGTCTCGACCCCACTACCTTCGGCTGCGTAGCGGGATGCCGGTAACCAATTTTTTCCCCTTGGCCCTATGGATTTAAGACAATTTTACCTAAATAATCGATAATAATCGTTAAAACAGCAAATCAAAACATTTTTTTTTAAATCAAAATAACGCTGGTAATCGTCCATACCAGAGCACACACGACATTCTCCTTTTTTATTTAACCATTAAATAGCAAATCAAATTAGGAGCGGCGCTTTCCGACCGTGCCCCACAGAATTCCGAAGCGAACGCTTCTTGTTCCTTTATAAACTAAGGTGACACAAAGCAAACAGTTCCGGAAATCTAAAAAATCTTTCTTTTCGTTCAATTCCAAATAAAGTTACTTTTTCTTAAACCCTAATTGGTACTTTTCATGTACAAAAATTTACTGTCTTGAGGGCGCAAGAAGTTTCTGATTCATTGTAACTAAACTCTTGTTTCTAATATTTCTTTTATCCTATTCCTTTCTTTTAAAAGACTATGTCAATCATGTTACCAAATAAAGTTTTGTGATTCCTGATTTTCCTCGATTGCCGGTAAGTTGATTCCATGTAGACCACTCGGCTATTCCTGTTACGTGCAGAGTAGTGAATTCATTATTTTTCATGTTCGGATCTTCTGAAGGCTTTTACACTTGATGTGTCTTTACAGTTATAAGATATTTTACCAAATGTGACGTGTTTATGATTAATCTTGAATGCGCCGAGAACAAATATGAAGGGTGGATGTTGCCTTCATGGCCTTCATGGCATGCGTAAGGCGAGGTGCGCAGTAGCTCCATTGTCTGGCTTTGCGGCGATTCGTGCGTAAAGGGTACATTACACGGAGCGTATTTGGTCGCTAGTCGCTGGCGTCTGTTGTCGCTCAGCGTATGGGCGAACAGCGAATGAATACGCTGACGCAATGACACGCAGCGACTTCAGACGCTAGCGTCTTCGTAAAAACAATTGAAACGTGACGTATCATATCACACATTGTTTTGGAGGTTAGGAGATTCCAAACAGTTCTGTTCCCTGCCAAACAAAATATGGAGTGGAATTTTAATCAATTTTCTAGAAAATTTATCAAAGTTTGGCAGTATTATAGGGGATTAAAAATGATTATTGAAATTTAAACTAAACTTAGGTACTCAATTTAATCAACTGTTTGACGAGTGACGAAGAATGAAGGTCTCTTGCGGGATATGGATAGCAAACACCTGAAAACAAAAATCAAAACAATAAAATATCTCACCTTCATTATATTTCAGTAGGCAGAAGGATCTCCACACGATAATGCGTTCAAAAGATTTGCAGAAGCCGCGGTGGAGTAGCCGAGCGGTCTAAAGCACCTCGCTGCGGAGCGCGTGGTTGCTCGCCGTGGAGGTTCGAGTCCTCCCTGGAGCATGGGTGTGTGTGTGTTTGTCCGTAGGTTAGTTTACCTAGGTTTAAGCAGTTTTTAAGCTACGGACTGATGACCACGCAGTTTGGTCCGATAGATTTACAGACACAGACAATTCACTTTCTTATCCATTTTCTTTTATTCTTTTCTACTTTACCATTGTGATTTTGGTAGATTGTTCTTTTAAGACTTTTGCGAGAAACACAATGCCTGCATTTATTACTTCCTTCGACTTTTTGACTGGGCTGGTGGCTGCTTTATACGCTCCTGTATATGACACAGGGCGACCAACACTTGCGAACGACCAAAAACGCCAGCAACCAGCGTCTAGAGTAGCCCACCTCACCCTTCAACTTTAGATTCTCGCGTTTCGCAGCAGCTACTTTGTTCGCTGTCCCTGTTTACACGGAGCGAATTTAGCAGCTGAGTCTAAATTCGCCAGCGACTAGCTACCAAATACGCTCCGTGTAGTATACCCTTAACCACCAGAGCTCGAGTAGCCAGGAGCTGGCGTCTCCACCAGCTCCAATGCCAATGTTAAAAGCGGCGTTTTCCCTCGCCCCTCCCTGCCGCGGGAGCGCCCATATGCTGCCTCCTGGGGGCTCAGAAGAGAATTTGAACCTCAGCCGCGCATGCACTTTGCAACACTGCGTCGTCCACTGCCGCTTTACTAAGCGGCCGCGCTACGACTCGTATACGTACTGTCTCTGCCGAGGGGACTGAGGCGCTTCAGTCACGGTCTGCACGGCCACTACGGTCGGAGGTTCGAATCCCCCATCGGGCATGGATATTTGTGCCGTCCTTAGTTGTAAGTAGTTGATAAGTAGTTTGTAAGTTTAGGGACTCATGACTCCGTACTTAAGTCCCTTAAGCTTAACAATCATTTGAACATTTGAATCGTACTGTCTCCGCGACGTAAAACGTTTCTCGTGCGATAAAAACGTTTCTCGTGTGATGAAAATAAAATGATGTGATAGCAGAACGAAACGAACAATCATAGTTTAAAAACACTTAATATTATATTTACTTTTTTTCACGGCCAGCTTTTTTCCGGGGGTTCACTGAACCAGTGACGCGCCGGCAGTGCGGGGTTACCACTTCAACCGCCGGGGCTGTGCGCAGGAAACGCTATGGCGGAGAGCGACAGGGAAGGGGCGTGCGCAGTGGAGAGCAGACGGACAACAGAGGCGGTGGCGGTGCTGGCTGCTGGCGCCTAGCTGGGGTGAAGGTGGCGTGGCGTGACGTAGCGGTGACCCAGACGGCCCGCGCGGTCGATGCAGCGGCAGGCCGGCTGTTGGCAAACAAAGGCGGAGTGGGCGCGCCCGCCATTGGCTGCCGGTGACGTCACGGAGGGCGGCGCCCGCGGACGACGCCAGCCAGACCGCGCTCGATACCCACTGCCGGTATGCTGCGTCTCTGACTCTGCCACTGCCTCTGCCGTCTTTAAAGCCCCTACACGCGCTCCCATTTATCGTACCACCAGGCGTACCACAGGGCTCGGTATTAGGTCCACTTCTCTTTTCATTGTACGTAAATGACGTATCATCGGTCTTGTCCTTTTGTAAATACGTCGATTTGCAGTAGGATTTTGGAACATATACTTTGTTCGAATGTTATAAAATACCCTGAAGAGAACGACCTATTAACCAATAATCAACATCAATTCCAAAAGTACCGCCCTTGCGAAACACAGCTTGCCCTTTATTCACATGAAGTGTTAAGTGCCATCCACAAGGGATCTCAAATCGATTCCATATTTCTGGATTTCTGGGAGGCTTTTGACACTGAACCCCACAGGCGGCTTCTAATGAAATTGCGTGCTTATGGAATATCTTCCCAATTGTGCGATTGCATTCACGACTTCCTATCAGAAAGGACACAGTTCCTTGTAATTGACGGAAAGTCATCCAGTAAAACAGGAGTGATATCTGGCGTTCCCCAAGGAAGCGTTATAGGTCCCCTACTCTTCCTTGTGTTTATAAACGATTTAGGAGACAATCTGAATAGCTCCCTTAGACTGTTCGCGGATGATGCTGTCGTTTATCGGTTAGTGAAATCAACAGAGGATCAAGAGCAACTGCAAAGCGATTTAGACAAAATTTCTACATTGTGCGAAAATTGGCAATTGACACTAAATAACGAAAAGTATGAATTAATACACATGACCACTAAAAGAAAACCGTCGAACTTCAATTACGCCATAAATCAGTCAAACCTTAACGTCGTAGCCGGCCGCGGTGGCCGAGAGGACTGAGGCGCTCCAGTCACGGTCTGGACGGCCACTACGGTCGGGGGTTCGAATCCCCCCTCGGGCATGGATATTTGTGCCGTCCATAGTATAAGGTAGTTGATAAATAGTTTGTAAGTTTAGGGACTAATGACCCCATAGTTAAGTCCCCATAAACTATACAAACAACATTTGTAAATACCACATGTATGCCGATGACCTCCAGTTGTATTTAAGTGCAAAACCAAAAAACCTGTAGACAGCAATCGAAAATTTTAATTCTGACCCATGTGCACTATCGAATTGGACACGGAATATAGGATTAAAGCTCAATCCAAGTAAAACACAAGCGATTCTGGTAGGTCATCCTAGACTCATTAACCACAAATACCGCGAATCTCAACCATCATTAATATTAAATGACACACCTATCTATTTTTCGCCCTCGGCAAAAAGTCTGGGAGTGATAATAGATGACAAACTAAATTGGGATGAGCACACAGCCGCCGTGTGTAGGAAGGCATCAGCATCTCTTCATGCCTTGCAGAGATATAAGAAGTTTTTTCCTCTCGATCTTAAAAAGAAACTTATACAAACACCTGTAATTCCAATTATTGATTACAGTGATGTTATCTTGCAAGGTCTTTCTTGTGAAGGCTCGCGACGTCTGGAATTAATCATGAATGCCTGCGTTCGATATATATGTAATATCGGTCTCTTTGATCACATCTCATCATCTTATAAGCAACTATCCTGGCTCCGTGCCGACAAGCGCAGAGATTTTCATACACTCTGTTTCCTCTACTCTCTTACCAACGTACACTGTCCCTCACATCTTTCCTCGACCTTAACACTCTTACCTGATCAACGTAACAGAACTACTCGTTCCTGTCAGAACAAAACCCTTTCTGTCCGTATCCATCACTCAGCCGGTTTCTCAAAATCCTTTTCAGTAGCAGGAACCAGGTTCTGGAACAATCTACCTCAGTATATCAGAGAACTGAATAACACTGCCAGCTTCAAACGACAGTTAATAGATTATCTACTAAAGCAATAATTACGCCAGTCTTTAATAGCCTACGGTCCAGGTACGTCACATCCATTCCTCCTCCCAGATATTCTCCTACTGCCTTTGCTCTCGCCAGGTACAGCTTTCTTAACTTCCTTCTGTCAGAATTCGCCATGCCTTAACCAGTCTCGATATATTCAAAAGTACATCTTGTATCTGCTAATATCAATGTTGTTACTTCTATTATTACACCAACAGCAGCAGAAGGTGTCTCAGTAGTACTAGTAGTATTAATCCTACTAGAATTAAGTCAATACCTTTTGTTTACATCCTTTTACACGTAATCAACTTGTGTAAATTCTGTTATTAATTATTTATCTGTAAAAATCATTGTTATGTTATAGGTAACTCACATGTAAAGAAATACTGTGTAAAACCCTGGTCCGATGTAAGAGAGGGCCTGATGGCTAAATAAACAAATAAATAAAAATAAAACAAGATGTTGTTGTCGTTGTTGTTGGCTTTTCGGGGACTAGGTCATCAGTCCCCTGTTCCTAGAAAAGAGTCCACTGTCAAGAACGTAAAGAACCTAACAAAGCTCCGAAAATGAAAACTTACGAAAGGGACAGACTGACAATGGTCAAGTCGCTGACAACACAAAACGAAGAGACACAAGAGGTAAAACAAAGTCATTAACTCAGCTCAAAGTGGACAGCAGAGTACCAATGGCTGGCTGATCACAGAGACAAAACAGATGAGCCAGACATTCTGTAAAGCCCTATGTAGTGTACATAAGGGTCTTAAAAAGTCTTTAAAAGCGCTGGATAGGTGAGGACCTGAGGTATCAGGCTATACCACCCACCATTAGATGGAGTTGTAAAAACCAGCCGCGCGAATAAAAGTTAAAACAGAATTAGCCATGGAGGCACCGTCGCCTAAAACTGAGATTAGCGTGTCTGGTAGGTTAAAAGACTGCCGCAAGGCGGCTAAAACCGGGCAGTCCATCAGCAGATGGACTACTGTCAGCGCTGCTCCACACCGACATGCCAACAAATTGTCCAATTGGTAGCAGCCTACACAGGTCCCGACCTACTGCACGCAGCGCTACACTGTTCTGGCGTCCGTCTGTCGCACTGTTCTTGTCTGCGCGTGTTCGCCGTGCAGACGATCTCAGGCATGGAAGTTTGTCGGGAAGCGCTACACGCGGTACGATTTGCGGGTGAAGTGGTGGGGGAGTCGAAGATCGGTGGTCAGGCACAACCAACCGGCCGACAAGGAAAGTTGGTCGGGTAGCGCCTAAAACCGCCCAATTTATCGGGTGACCAACGGATTGGCCCAATAAATCGCATCGTGTTTAGAGCCCTTTACCGGACACCTTCAGACGCCGTCCTGGACGGCTATTACTAGAAGCATTTCTGAGCATCCTAAATCGTTCTCCCAGTCGTAAGCGCATGGAGCCCACCGCCGACAGATGATGCACTGTAGGCGTCGCCAGCTGAACACAAAAGCGTCAATTTATCATCCGAAGGCAGCAGCAGCGCAACATGGCGAGCGCGAAGCACGGCCAGCGTCCTGGAACGACATTCCACAAAAAAGAGGCAAAGTGCATTTACATCCAATGCAAGGAACCTCTGTGTCCAAAATGGTCCCAAAGTTTCCACACAAAAAGCAAAATCTCACTGAAAGGACTCGGCAGTTCTCAATTGTACAATGACCATATGTCATTACCTTTTCATTTCGCTTATATATATATTTCAGAACTTTTTCCTCGTGTGTTAATAATTCATGCATCACAGGGTTAAATATCCTCAACACAAAGCTCTGTCTTCACCACTCGTCGTTGGTAGAAATTCCTAGAAAATTCTGGTCGTATACTACTCGTAAAATACAACCAATACCTTCACTTCGCAATAGTAACGGTGATGCTCCTGGTGACAGTTCTGCTTAAGCAGGATTGCTAAATACAGCCATCCGAAATTCCTTCAGGATATAAGACGAAACAAGTACTACAGAATTCGTATCAAGAACACCTTCCACCGTGCGTAGTTTAGAAGTACATCCCCACTGGACTATTAAAGCAAATAAAATATTGATTGGAATAAATTGGTTCAAATTCTGAAGCAAGCAGGAGAAAAAAAATATAAGGAACGAACGCAGAGTATCCCATGTAGATGTAGATGTTATTTACAACTTGTACAAAAACCATACAGCGGTTGTCAGAGTTGAAGGGCATGAAAGGGATGCAGTGGTTGGAAATGGAGTAAGACAGGGTTGTAGCCTTTCTCCAATGTTATTCAATTTGGACATTGAGCAAGCTATAAAGGAAAGTATGGAGCCGGCCGCGGTGGCCGAGGGGACTGTGGCGCTCCAGTCACGGTCTGGACGGCCACTACGGTCGGGGGTTCGAATCCCCCCTCGGGAATGGATATTTGTGCCGTCCTTAGTGTTAGCTAGTTCATAAGTAGTTTGTAAGTTTAGGGTCTGATGACCTCGTAGTTAAGTCCCATAAGCTATACAAACATTTGAACATTTTTTGAAAGTATGAGAAACTTGGAGAAAGAATTAAAGTTCAGAGTGAAGAATTAAAAACAGTGTGTTTTGCCGACGACATAATAATTCTGTCAGAGACAGCAAAGGACCTGGAAGAGCAGTTGAACGGAATGGACAATGTGCTAAAAGGTGGATATAAGATGAACATTAACAAGAGCAAAACTAGGGTAATGGAGTGCAGTCTAAGAAAAACAGATGATGGTGAAGGAATTAGATTAGGTAACGAAACAATGAAGAAGGTAGATGAGTTTTGTTACTCGGGCAGTAAAATAACAAATGATGGTCGCAGTACAGAGGATATAAAATGCAGAAAGGCAATGGGTATAAAAGCGTTCTTGAAAAGAAATTTGTTTACCTTCGAATATTGATTTAAGCCTAAGGAAGTCCTTTCTGAAGACATTTGTGTGGAGTGTTGCCTTGTATGGGAGTGAAACATGGACGATAAACAATGCGGACAGGAAGAGGATCGAGGCTTTTGAAATGTGGTGCTACACAAGAATGCTGAAGATTAGGTGGGTGGATCGCGTAACTAATGTGGAGGTACTGAACAGAATTGGGGAGAAAAGAAATTTCTGGCATACCTTGACTAAAAGAAGGTATCGACTCGTAGGACACATTCTTAGACATCAAGGAATTGTGAATTTAGCGTTGGAGGGAAGTGTGTGGGGTAAAAACCGCAGAGGAAGACCAAGAGAGGGATACAGTAAGCAGATTCAGACAGATGTAGGCTGCCGTTTTTATGTGGAGATGAAGAGGCTTGCTCAGGATAGGGTATTGTGGAGAGCTGCATCAAAACAGTCTTCGGAATGAAGACCACAAGAAATCAGTTCACAAAAGTAAGTCTCCCGGTCCAGAATTTATAACAATTAGGTTCCTTTCAGAGTTTGCTGATGCAACGACTGAACCGCAAAATTACGGGCCTATATCATTAACGTCGGTCTGCAGCAGGATTTTAGAATATATACTTTCCTCATATATTACGAACTACCTAGTAGATAACACATTATTGAGCCAAAGTCATCATGCATCAGAAAGTATTATTCTTGTGAAACACAGTTAGCTCTTTACTGACATGATGTGATGAGTTTTGTCGACAAGAAACGACAAATAGATTCCGTATTTCTATATTTCCGAAGGACTTTAGACAGTGTACCTAACAATCGCCATGTCCGAGGGGGGAGTCGAGCCTCCGACGGGGAACGGCCTCGCGCATCGTAGCATAGCGCCTCAATGCGCAGCGGCTTCTAATCAAACTGCGTGCTGCAGGAATATCGCCACAGTTCTGGGACTGCATTCGTGATTCCCTGTCAGAAAGGACACAGTACGTTGTAATTGGTGGAAGATCATCGAGTACAAGAGAAGTGATATCTGGCGTTCCACGAGGAAGTGTTATAGGGCCTCTACTATTCCTTATTTCTATAAACGATTTAGGAGGTAATCTGAGTGTCTGTCTTCGACTGTTCCCAGATGATACTGTCATTTATCAAAAGCAGCTGCAAAATGATTTAGATATCTCCATGGTGCAAAAATTAGCAATTTTAATAATGATAAGTGTGACGTCATCCATATAACCACTAACAGAAGTGCTTTAAATTTCAGTTACACAATAAATCAGTCAAACCTATAGGCCATCAATTCTACTAAATACCTAGGAGTAACAATTACGAACAACTTAAATTGCAAAGAACATTAGGATATATTGTAGGGAAGACGAACCAAAGACTACGTTTCATTGGCAGAACACTTAGAAGATGAACAGTTCTACTGAAGAACTACATTACACTTCTTCGTCCTCTTTCGGAGTATTTCTGCGCATTGTGGGATCCACAGCAGGTGGGATGACGTACGATTTAGAGAAGATTCAGAGAAGGGCAGCTCGTTTTGTATTATCGCGATATAGGGGAGACAGTGTCACAGAAATGATGCACAAGTTAGTGTGGAAAACATTAAAAGAAAGGCTTTATCTGTTGTGGGGAGATCTACCTGCGAAATTTCATTCACCTACTTTCTCTACACAATGCGAACATATATTGTTATGTTTGGTTGTGTGGCCATCTTCCGCAGCAGCTGTTAAAATTGATTATAACAGGTAATCCGTCTTATGCTGACTGCAATTAAGATATTTATTTTACAACAGACTCGTGACGCTTTTTATTTTAAAAGCATCATCTGTGGTCTGTAAATGATACAAAGGCTTGTACAGTTTGTTTTCGATAAATAGATTAAAAACAGTTTTTAAAAAAATATTGTGCCCAAATGAACAGACAAAAACATAGCCACACTGTAGTGAAGTGATAAATAAACAGACAGGGATTCCACTTATAACAGGTGATATGTAATCTGTATACATTTCAAAAAGTGAAGTGACGTGATGTGCTGTGAAAAAACGGAAGGAACGACACAAAAACACACAAAAAGTGCTGTACACAGCCGAAAAACACACGCCAGGAAGAAATTAACTCCAGGCAACAAGACGGAGAAGCAGTATTAAGATGTAAAAAAGAGACAACACCGTGAGTAGTCCGAATATTAAGTTAGAAACACATAGGCCTTACGTGCACAATGCTTTTAAGAACTATTTTAATCTATTTATCGAAAACAAACAGTACAACACGTTTGTATCATTTAGAGACCGCAGAAGATGCTTTTAAAATAAAAAGCGAAACGCATCTGGTGTAAAATAAATCTCTTAACTGCAGTCAGCATAAGACGGATTACCTCTTATAACCAATATATTGTTATCAGCCATCTACATAGGGAGACATTTTCACCATAATAAAACAAGAGAAATCAGATCGAAAACGGAAAGGTTTAGGTGTTCCCTTTACCCGTGAACTATTACAGAATGGAAGTACACAGAAATATCATGAAAGTGGTTCGATGAACCCTCTGCTATGCACTTCATTGTGACTTGCAGAGTATCCACGTAAACGTGGAAAACTATCTTGAAACTCCATAAACACCTCATATTAGATCGACCCAAAAATGTGTACGTTATACAGAAAGAACGTCGCCATTCCTCCAGTGATTCACACAGAGTGCCCGAAGCAGCTCACTAACACTCGCGCATCGATGGAACCAACAAGCTGGTCGCCTCTGAATTTCTTCTACAGAATGTCCCATTTATCTTAACCACCCAAAATATCTCTGGAAGAACAACAGCTATTGTAAAACAAGCACTTGAGAATATGTGCATCACGAAGCAACTGGCTACCAGTAGCCTTCCAGAATGATCCATTCTTCAATGGAAATCCTGCTTAACTCCAGTAGATCAACCCGTGCTCATACAGCTGTTTTCACTTTACCACAAGCATGTTCTATTGTGTTGATACTGGGGAAACATGGAAATCAATCCAATCGTGTAATACTGCCACAATTGATGAAATCGTCAGTAATTCCAGCATGATAGAATCTGGAGTTGTTGTGCACATTCCGAGATCCACACTGTCAATAATGTGCTGAGATACCAATTTTCAGGCATCTCTCAGCACGGACAATACAGTAACCGACCGCCTGCATTTAATGAGCAACACCAGTGGATGAATACAATCTTCTCGCGCCTCCAGCCGTGTCAAGTGGCAAGAAACCCACGAGCTTTCGGCCAAGCTCTTCTTGGACATTGTCAAGTGGTAAATGACTGCTGCAGCTTCTTCTTTTTTTATTCTTTTTTTATTTATTGCTTTTCAGTTCTCTTTGCAGGGCGAGCTGGCAGCGCTAGCAGGCGCTCTTGAGCCTGCAGACGATATACAAAAAAAAAAAAAAAAAAAAAAAAAAAAAATTAAGGTGATAAAATTCGGAGACAATAAGTACGGTGACTTTAAATGGAAGATTTCGCCCCAAATTTACGACTGGATAGGGGATTTCCTGTCAGAGAGGACACAGTTCGTAGTAATCGATGGTAAGACATCGACTACCAGTCACTTAAATGTAATTTGCAAAGTATCCCATGTGATGTAGATGTAGACTAAAACAGAGGTGATATCGGGCGTTCCACGGGGTAGTGTTATTGGTCCTCTGCTGTTCCTTATTTACATAAACGATTTAGGGGAAAATCTAAGCAGCACTCTTAGTTTGTTTGCAGATGACGCTGTCATTTACCGTCTAGTAAAATCATCTGAAGATCAAAACCAACTGCAGAACGACCTGAATAAGATGTCAGTATGGTGTAAAAATTGGCAATTGACTCTAAATAATGAGAAGTGTGAAGTCGTCCACATGAGTACGAAAATAAATCCGTTAAACTTTGTTTACAAGATAAATCAATCAAAAGTGAAGGCCGTAAACTCCACAAACTACCTAGGAATTACTATTACTTCAGACTGAAACTGGAAATAACACTTAGAGATTAAGAGAACAGATTGCTTAATTTTGAATGCAAGAGAATTAAGGTAGACTTGCAGACAAAAATAAATAGTAACCCGCACATCTGTAATGTTAAGTTTATTTGATACAAGTTCATGCCGGGTGCGACAGTTTTACAGCATCTAAAGCGACACTGATGTGAGCGGTAGACTTCGTTTCGTTTTGTCATTTTGTGGAGGGGGGGGGGTCAGTTACAAAACTCTTCATAAACGTCCGAAATTACATGCAAACTTTGTTGCAGGTCCCTAAATACTCCCATTTTTCAATAATTGACGTATAAATCTGGATTATTCTCACGCGATTGCCTCTCATTATTTACGACGTCATATCTCCTGAGCTTTTGTTTTTCAGTGAGGAACCTTTGTGGGCGTATGATGAACAGTTCACCAAAGTTTCATTGCAATCGAATGAATGGTTTATGAACACATAGAGGACATACAGACAAACACACACACACACACACACACACACACACACACACATATATATATATATATATATATATATATATATATATATATATCAGCAGCTCTCTTAGATTATTTGCGGATGATGTTGTCATTTATCGGTTAGTAAAGTTACCAGAAAATAAAAAGCAACTGGAAGATGATTATGTAACGGTGCGAAAATTGGGAGTAGACCCTAAATAATGAAAAGTATTAAATTATCCATAAGAGCACTGAAAGAAATCCGTTAAACGTAATTTACACGATAAATCAGTGAATTCAAAAAAATACCCAGAAGTTAGAATTACGAACAACTTAAACTGGAAAGAACACAGAAAACATTCTAGGGAAAGCTAACCAAAGTCTAAGTTTGACTGGTAGAAAACTTAGCTGATGCAACAGTTCCACTAAAGAAACTGCCTACACTATTGGTGCGTACTTCGGTATTTCCATCAAGTGGGACTGACGGACGATTTCAGCAGTATAGGGAGAGAATGTCACAGCAATGATACACGAGTTGGGATGGATATCATTAACCAAAGGCGCTATTCCTTGCGGCGAGATTTGCGAAATTTCTTTCACCAATATTGTCTTCCGAATGCGAACAGGATTTTTTTACCACCCACGTACATATGGAAAGATGATCATGATAATAAGAGAAATCATATAGAAAAGGGAATGAATGTAGTTTTCCCTTTTACCGCGCGCTATTAGAGAGAAAGCTTGGAGAAAGGTTTTGACAATGTCGACTGGAATACACTCTTCCAAATTCTGAAGCCATCAGGGGCGAAATATAGGGAGCGAAGAGTTATATTCAACCTATACAAAAACCAGACAGCGGTTATTAGAGTCGAAGGGCAAGAAAGGGACGCAGAGGTTGGAAAGGGAGTTAGATCTGTACATTGAGCAGGCAGTGAAGGAATGGAAGGAGAAATTAAAGTGCAGTGAGAAGAAATAAAAACATTGCGGTTTGCCGATGACATAGTAATTCTGTCAGAGACAGCGAACGACCTAGAAGAGCAATTGAATGGAATGGACAGTGTGTTGAAGAGAGCGTATAAAATGAACATTAAAAAGAGTAGATCGAAGGTAATGGAATGCAATGTCAGAAAATCAGGCGATGCTGAAGGAATTAGATTAGGTAATGAGACAATAAAAGCAGTAGATGAATTTTGTTATTTGGCTAGCAAGATTACTTCTTATGGCCGAAGTAAAGAAGATATAAATTGCAGAATGGCTATGGGAAGAAATGCGTTTCTAAAGAAACGAAACTTGTTAACATCCAATATTAATTTAAATGTTAAGAAGTCCTTTCTGAAAGCATTGTATGGGAGTGAAACGTGGACGATAAGGAGTTCAGACAAAAAGATGATAGAAGCTTTTGAAATGTGGTGCTACAGACGAATGATGATGGGTAGATTACGTAACTAATGAGGAAGTGCTTAACAGAATCGGGGAGAAAAGGAGTTTCTGGCATATCCTCACTATGAGAAGGGATAGATTGGTTGGACACATTCTGAGACATCAAGGAATTGTCAACTTAGCATTAGAAGGAAGCGTGTGGGGTAAAAATCGTAGAGGGACCCCGAGGGACGAAAGGATGTAGGTTACCGAACTTATTCTCAGATGAAGAGACTTGGACAGGACAGGGTAGCGTGGAGAGCTGCATCAAACCAGTCTGCAGACTGAAGACCACAACAACAACGCCGGCCGCGGTGGCCGAGGGGATTGAAGGCGCTTCAGTCACGGTCTGCACGGCCAGTACGGTCGGGGGTTCGAATCCCCCCTCGGGCATGGATATTTGTGCCGTCTTAGTTCGTAAGTAGTTGATAAGTAGTTTGTAAGTTTAGGGACTGATGACCCCGTAGTTAAGTCCCATAAGCTGTACAAATATTTCAACATTTGAACAACAACAACAACAAAATTAGAGAATGGAATGGGAGACAGATATTGTAATAGCGGTTGGATGACGTCTCTGTCGTGCACTTTAGCGGAGTATTTACGCAGATGTGGTATTTCCTGTTCCGGGGCTTGTGTGTATACGTGGCCGCGCCAGCCCTGGAGGCGGTCCCGGCAGACGCCCTCGTGGCGGCTGCGGCTGTATTGATCGCGCCTCGCCTCGCCTCGACCTGCCCGAACGCTGCGTACGCGCGTGACGTCAGCGCGGCCGCTGCATCGACCGCCACGTCACCGGCCGGGCGCTGCTGTGCCGCCGCCGCCGTACTCGCGCACACGTCACGGCGGGAGCCCGCTCCGCACACCAGCCTCCGCACCCTACCGAGGACACACGGCGGACACTGCGTTCTTCCACTACTAGTCTCTTATTAGCCATTCCCTGTCCCACTCCCAGATAAAAAAAAAATCCCACTGCTGTGTATTACGGTACACTTTAAGTTTTCCTGTACATTTATGATTTTTTACCAACATTTCGGACAAAAATGATTTGACTGTGTTGTCTGGGAAAAGTTGTGGCAGGTACTTGCAGAGATCGGTGTCCCTCCCCACTTGGCAGAATTGATCAAATATCTGTACAATGATCACTCCGCAGTTGTAAAGACAAGTGTTGGCACGTCTGATTCCTTCAGAGTTTCAAAAGGTGTTAGACAACTGTACAACTTCTATGCAGAACACGTCATTAGGAAAGCTCTTGACGGTTGGACCAAAGGTATCTCAATTCGCGGAAGAACTGTCGACAACCTCCATTATCCAACAGCGAAGATGAACTTGCTGAGCTACTAACTAGAATAAAATACATCAGTCTAGCATATAGACAAGACATCCATCTCAGTAAGTCCAAACTCATGTTAATTGATCGAGAACAACAGATCCAGCTCACAGGTCAATTAAAGGAACTCGAAGTCGCGCAGTCCTTCACCTATCTTGGGTCAATCATCTGCAGCACAGGTAGTTGTCAAGAGGAGATAAGAAGGCGGATCACGCTAGCACAAGTGGCTATAAAGAAGCTCACGAAGATCTGGCAGAGCAGAGCAATAACATATAGCACAAAGATCCGGCTAGTTGAAACACTCGTGTTTTCTGTCTTCTTTAATGGCTATGAATCATTGACACTCAAGACCAGAGACAAACAACGCATTGATGCGTTGGAGCTTTGGTGCTGGCGTAGGATGCTACGCATTAAATGGACCGAAAGAAGAACAAATGTGTCCATTATTGAACAACTGAATATCTCCAGACGCCTTTCTTCTCGAGTCGACGAAAAAATTCTCCAGTTCTTTGCCCATATTATGAGAAGAGACGGAGAAAACCTAGAAAAAATAATATTACAAGGAGAGATGGATGACACAAGACCAAGAGGAAGAGCAGCGAGTAGATGGATAGACCAAATCAAGAAGATCTCCGGTCTATCTCTTCAGCAGGCACTGAGAGAAGCTGACAACCGTCTGGGATGGAGACGCTTAGTTCATGGGGTCACAACGCTCAGCAATGAGCACAATGATGATGATATTTCACACTTAAAATCACTCCACTCCCTGTTTTATGGCGCTGGCACAGCAACCGTAATTGATATTTTTGGTAAAAAAAAAAAAAAAAAAAAAAAAAAAAAAAAAAAAAAAAAAAAAACAGTCTTGGTTCCATAAATTTCATGTTTTATTCATTTAAACACGTGCATTTCGCCTCTTAAGGGCATCATCAGATGTTGAAAAAGGGGGGTGGGGGATCGAAGATTTACAAACTTGTTTAGAACACAACAGAAAGCGAGAGCCTGGGGCAGCCGGCACGTACTGCAGCTGGGATGCGTAGTGCTCCTCAGGGGTCCGTGCCGGGGCCGCCGATACCGCCACGGGGCTCTGCTGCAGCAGGGATCTGACACCACCACCCGGCCACTACTGTCGGGGGTTCGAATCCCCCCTCGGGCATGGATATTTGTGACGTCCTTAGTATTAGCTAGTTCATAAGTAGCTTGTAGGTTTAGGGACTGATGACGCCGTAGTTAAGTCCCATAAGCTCTACAAACATTTGAACATTTTGAACACCACTGCGGTACAAGTGGACACAATAATATCACCACCTGACACAAGCACAATACTTACTTACAAGCAACGAGTTGGACCACCATTGCCTCTGACAACAGCTGCACTTTTTGAATAACAGATTACTGAAGACCCATTATATTTTCCAGCAAAATGTTTGTGCCAAAACGAGTGGAGAGCAATAAGTAATGCAACACATTTTTTTTTTTTTTTTTTTTTTTTTTTTTTTTTTTTTTTTTTTTTTTACAGCTAACATCAGATACAGCTGCTCTCCCAGTGAAATATCCATACACAAAGACTACAAGGTTGCACACCTCTCTCCAATATTCAAGAAAGGCAATAAAAGTGAAATTACAAGCCTATATCACTCACCCCGTTTACATGAGCTCCCAAAACCGGATTCCGTAATCCGATTTCCCAATTCCGCTTTTGGTTGGTCATGTGAACACTCCAAAATCTATTCTGGAAATCCGCTTCTCTAAAGCGGTTTTCCAGTTCCACAATCGATTTTCGTGCCCCATGTAAACGCAATCGTTTTTGAAGCGTTCTTGGCTTGTCAGATTGTGTTTTCTTGTTAAGAATTTTCGGTACATATGGGAAGAGTGATGTTTTCTAGTGTGAAATATAAGTATAATTATTAGAGTGAACATAAATCTGTCTATTTAAGTAAAGAAAAATAGCGATCGTGCAGACTAAATCGGAACTAAATCAGCTGTTTTTCAGCCGCCATATTAAGTGGGGTAGGAAACGATTCAGGCTATGCCTCGTATACACGACAGCAGAAAACGGTTTACGAAAATCGGTTTTCGTTTTCCGGAAGATGTGTTACATGTAAACGTAGTGACCGTCAGTTTGTAGTAACGACCTACTGACCCATAGTCAACATGGATCAGAAAGTATCACTCTTGTGAAATACATCAAGCTCTTTACCAACATGAAGTTATGAGTGCTATCGACAAGGAATGTCAAATTCATTCCATATTTCTAGACTTCCGGTAGACTTTCGCCACTGTACCTCAGAAGCGTCTTCCAACCAAATTGTATGCCTATGGAATAATAGACCAGCAGGCCACATAACCACATTCACGTGTTTGACGTGGGGGGATGAAAATTGGACTAATAAAATACCGCTAAAGAGCGTAGCTTAATAAATAAAAGTACTTAAGTCTAAAGTTGCAGAGCGTCAAATTATTAAGCAACATACATTTTTATTGAATTTTAATAATTTGACGACCTGAAAATTCAGAGTTGAGTAATTTTGTTTTAAGCTATGCCTTTTAGCTGTATTTTATTAGTTCAATTTTCATCCCCCCCCCCCCCCCCCACGTCAAACACGTGAATGTGCTTATGTGTCCTGCTGTTCTATATTCCATAGGCATGCAATATGGTTGGAAGACGCTTCTGAGGTACAGTGGCAAAAGCCTACCGGAAGTGTAGAAATATGGAATGAATTTGAGATTCCTTGTCGATAGCACTCGTCACTTCATGTTGGTAAAGAGATTGTTGTATTTCACAATAGTGATACTTTCTGATCCATGTTTATGGGTCACTAGGTCGTTGCTGCAAACTGACATATAGGCTTGTAATTTCACTCGTATTTGCCTTCCTTGAATATTGGAGAGACCTGTGGAACTTTCTAGTCTTTGTGTATGGATCTTTCCCCCTGGCCACACGGGTATCAGTGGCAACGAACATGCAGACACATTAGCCAGGATGGGGGCAGAGACTCCATTTATTGGACCGGAACCTGTCCTGACAATCACCAAGGCAATGATCCAATTGGAGCTACGTAACTGGCTCAGAAGACAGCATGTAGAATATTCGACCAAAGTATATCAACAAAAACATCGCAAGGTAATGATGCCTAAACCATGTTTTAAAAGAAGCTCTGCAATCCTGGGCCTGAACACGAAAGAGATTAGACTCATGGTTAGATTGCTGACAGGCCATGGGAATTTCAAAAAACACCTACGTACAATGGGAATAACAGAAGAGGACCCTAAATGTAGGAACTGTGCTGACGGTGATGAAACTGCATCACACCTAATTTTCGAATGCATTGCATTGGAGAGTTAAAGGCACAGAATATTTGGGACAACCAGACCCGAAGAAATTATGTCTAATAAAGAACTGGTAAAGGGACTCCTTGCACTGTTCAAGGGCATTGGTTGGCTTTACTAGATATTCAGGGAGCGATACCGTACAATAAACTTAGTTTTGGTGTGGGCAGTGGTGGGTTAGACCAAGACTGTTTTGGCTTCCCTGAGAAAATCAAAATCAATGGATCTTTCACTGGGCGAACGGTTGTATATGATGTGAGCTGTCTGAAAATAAATGTGTCGCATTAATTATTGCTCTCCACTCGTAATTGGCGGATGTTTTGGCACAACTGTTGTTGTTGTTATGGTCTTCAGTCCAGAGACTGGTTTGATGCAGCTCTCCACACTACTCTATCCTGAGCAAGCCTTTTCATCTCCTCATAAGAACGGCAACCCACATCCACTTGAATCTGCTTACTATGCGCATCTCTTGGTCTCCCTCTGCGATTTTTACCCCACACACTTTCCTCCAATGCTAAATTTACGATATCTCGATGTCTAAGAATGTGTCCTACCAAGCGATCCCTTCTTTTAGTCAGAGTATGCCAAAAATTGCTTTTCTCCCCAATTCTGTTCAGTACCTCTTCATTAGTTATGCGATCTACCCACCTAATCTTTAGCATTCTTCTGTAGCACCACATTTCAAAAGCCTCTATTCTCTTCCTGTCTGCATTGCTTATCGTCCATGTTTCACTCCCGTACAAGGCAACACTCCACACAAATGCCTTCAGAAAAGACTTCCTTACCCTTAAATTAATATTCGATGTTAGCAAATTTCTCTTTTTCAAAAACGTTTTTCTTCCCATTGCCATTCTGCATTTTATATCCTCTGTACTGCGACCATCGCGTGTTATTTTACTACCCAAGTAACAAAACTCATCTACCACCTTCATTGTTTCGTTACCTAATCTAATTCCTTCGGCATCGCCTGATTTTCTACAGCTAACAATTTGCTGGAAAATGTAAAGGGTCTTGATCAATCTGTTATCCGAAAAGTGCAGCTGTTGTCAGAGGCCTCGTCGCTAGTAATTAAATATGGTGCTCGTGTTAGGTGGTGGTATTGTACCGCGGTGACGTCAGAGCCCCGCTGCAGCGGTAGTGGCGGCCCCGGCACGGCCCCCTGAGGCGCGCCTCGCACCCCAGCTGCTGCAACGTGCGGCTGGCCCGGGCTCTCGCTTTCTGCCGCCGATCGTTACTCAACGCGGCCTTAAAGCGGCGCGCACCGCTCCTGCACGCTACGTCACACTACCGGGACAACTCACGGGTCTGTCTCTTTGGCAGTACGCACTTGGCTGTTCGGACGTTTAGCTGTCGGAAATTTACGTCACGTCACTGTCCCATACTAAACACAAGGCTGGAGTCAAGGTGGTAAGATTACATTAGATTAATAAATTTAGACTTTGAACATAAATCTGTACCTAAGGTAGAATATTCAAAAAATTTTAGGTGTTTGCATTGACGAGGGCCTGAATTGGAAGAAACATATTGAAAATCTCCCGAAACGTTTGAGTTCAGCTACTTATGCTATCACAGTGATTGCAAAATTTGGTGATATACATCTCAGTAAATTAGTTTACTACGCCTATTTTCATTCATTGCTTTCATATGGGATCATATTCTGGGGCAATTCTACATTGTAAGCTGTGCACTGTCACGTTTGGTCATAACAGGCAATATCCTTAAATGATTAAGAAATACTCGATTCACTTTTTTCAGATATGCCTAAAATGGGTAAATTCGTACATGTAGTTATTGAACTTAATGAAGTATAGCCGCGGTGGAGTAGCCGAGCGTTCTAAAGCGTCTCGCTGCGGAGCGCGCGGTTCCTCGCCGCGGAGGTTCGAGTCCTCCCTGGGGCATGGGTGTGTGTGTCGTCCTTAGGTTAGTTTACCTAGGTTTAAGTAGTTTGTAAGCTACGGACTGATGACCACGCAGAATGGTCCGATAGATTTACAGACATTTGAACATTTGAATGAAGTATAGCAACTTCCGTAGGCTAGATAATAAATAAACCTGATAAATTACAGACGTTCGTAAATAATTTTGCTGTGCGCATTAAGTATTTTGACATAGCAAACGTGATAGTTAAAACACTGAAAATATCAGGCTACTTCGTTTTTACACAGAAATTCCGTTGCATCGTCCAGTTTTTGGTTCTCAATGCACTGCAGTAAAAACATGACAAATTACATAAGTTTCTTTATCATCTTTTATTCATCCAAATACTATACCAAACCTATCTACAATAAGGCAGTGTTTCTTGTCTAGTACAGTTTCAAGTAAACAGATGTCACAGAATTACAGGGTAGTACGTTACTCGAATGGAACGTAGTGGGTTAACATTTTATTTGAAGGCGTTTTAATGGACTACATCTTGTTAATGTAATTCCACATTATGGACACTTCCTTTTCCATTTTTTGACACACGATGTTCACCAAAAGACAGCAACAACGAAATAATAGAAAACACCTACAACGAAATAAATAAACAGTAACGAAGTTAAAATGGAGCGCTCAGTGTGGCAGAAAACAGCAGAAAGAAATAGGAAGACATCTTGAAACAAATTGACTGGTCACGTGAAATAAACTTCCGACAGTTAAACGTCCGGACAGCCGAGTGCGTACTACCGCGAGACAGACCCGACACCTCACAGTGTCGTATGTGCCTGACTTCACTGGAGCCAGGGCTGCCATCTAATGTCTTGTAACGGCAACTCGTACAAGCGCACGAGCCAAGGTCGCTAGATTCAAATAACTTTATTCACCAAACACTTTATCAAAAATAATGTTATCTAACATATAAAGCAGGATATCTGTATGTTTCTACGTCTTGCATACAAATCTATAGTTTTGTTCCAATCTTTATGATATTTTGTACACGTAAGCTTCAATCCATGAGGACGATCGCCGTAAGTGTAAGAATCACATACAATATATAGTTCACGAGATATGACGTCATAAACAATGAGATGCGCGAAAAACTGCTGCAATAAGCGACAATGCGGCTCATTTTCTCCTAAACCATTGGACCGATTTCAACCAAATTTGGTACACACATTCCTGACCGTGAGGTAACAAATTCTGCATGGATAAGAATCACATACGGCACATGGTTCAAAAGATATTACGTCACAACCAATAGAAATCGCAAAAAATGCCATATAATGCGGCGACACTTTCGAAATTCACTGTATCAGAATGACAGTACTTAGCGACTTGCAACAAACTTTAAACATAATTTTAAACATTTATTTAACTTTTTTTTCGCTGACAACTACTGTCGTCAACCGCCGTTTATGCAGTAAAACTACGCATACGGTATGATGTTACAATTTATAATTTGTACACTACAAATTGTAGTGGCACGAAAATTTACAGACAGTATACATGCATATATTTGAGTGTACTTCTAAATTGCATCACAGTACGACACGTAGTTTATGAGATATGAGCACATAAACAGTAACGATTACGGAAAACCGCCCCATCGCGCACCAAGTTTTAATCTATTACTTCTTTACTACTAATTGTATTCCCAAGAGATTTTGCAGACATACAGCCCTCATACAAATGAATATATACCTGAAAAATGACAGGAATAAATAAATAAATACCCGGGCAATGCCGGGTTTTCAGCTTGTTATACATATAATACATCCATGTTGTTGTTGTCGTGGTCTTCAGTCCGGAGACTGGTTTGATGCAGCTCTCCACAATAACCTATCCTGATCAAGCCTCTTCAACTCCACATAAGAAGGGCAACCTACATCTGTATGAATCTGCTTACTGTATCCATCTCTTGGTCTTCCTCTTCCGTTTTTACCCCACACACTTCCCTCCAATGCTAAATTCACAATTCCTTGATGTCTAAGAATGTGTCCTATCAATCGATCCCTTCTTTTAGTCAAGGTATGCCAGAAATTTCTTTTCTCCCCAATTCTGTTCAGTACCTATCCATTAGTTACGCGATCCACCCACCTAATCTTCAGCATTCTCCTGTAGCACCACATTTCAAAAGCCTCAATCCTCTTCCTGTCCGCACTGTTTATCGTCCATGTTTCACTCCCATACAAGGCAACACTCCATACAAATGCCTTCAGAAAGGACTTCCTAGGCTTAAATCAATATTCGATGTTAACAAATTTCTCTTGTTCAAGAACGCTTTTCTACCCATTGCCATTCTGCATTTTATATCCTCTGTACTGCGACCATCATTTGTTATTTTACTGCCCAAGTAACAAAACTCATCTACCTCCTTTATTGCTTCGTTTCCCAATCTAATTCCTTCAGCATCACCTGATTTTCTTATACTGCACTCCATTACCCTAGTTTTGCTCTTGTTAATGTTCATCTTATATCCACCTTTCAGCACACTGTCCATTCCGTTCAATTGCTCTCCCAGGTCCTTTGCTGTATCTGACAGAATTACTATGTCGTCAGCAAAACGCATTGTTTTCAATTCTTCACCCTGAACTTTAATTCCTTCTCCAAATTTCTCCTTGGTTTCCTTTATAGCTCGCTCAATGTACGAATTGAATACATCCATATGTAGCAGGAAACCATTCTACATAAAAATTTAGTTTGTTGCACAGTGAAACCCATTATTGTATAACTTCCGTTATAACTTATACCCGATTGGCCAACGTTTGAATTAGAGGGTGGAGCTTCCAGTAAAGGACGACTGCTTCTTCTTCTACAACAGTCAAAATTAAATCTTTTAAGCAGCTCCAGCTGAAAACATCCGGTGACCAATATTACGGATATATTTTTTATCTTAAACTCTTACTATAGAAATAATTTTTCCCTCTAATATTATGCTATATATCATTACAGTTGTCGTCTGAATATGGCCACGTAAGTGACCGAAACTCGTTACCAGGGAAATAAATAAAGGAATTGCGATCTACATTAGATTCTTACGTGAATTAATAATTAAGATCGCTGTTAATCCATAATATTGTCAAAAATAGTTAATAATAATAGACTTCAAGATAACAAAAATTGCCGAAAGTGCCAGACTTCGTTTCTATTTTAGAACAATCGTTCTTAAGTTTCTATGGTTCTGTCTTAATAACAATAGATTTGAAGATGGCAAGATTTCAAAGTAACTCTCTTGACTGCTTTGGTTACGCAATTCCTATTACAATATCACAAAGTATATTGCCCCTGAAACTTCCTGGCAGATTAAAATTGTGTGCTGGAACCGGGACTCGAACCTGGGACCGTTGCCTTTCGCATGCAAGCGCTCTACTGACTGAGCTATCCCGACACGACGCACGATGCAGCCCCACAACTTTACTTCCGCCAGTACCTCACCTCCTACTTTCCAAACTTCACAGAATCTCTCCTACAAACCTTGAAACTTTCATTCTGGAAACATCCCTTAGGCTGTGGCTAAGCCATGTCTCCATCATATCCGTTCTTCCAGGAGTGCTTGTCTTGCAACTTCTGTGAAGTTTGGAAAGTAGGAGGCGAGGTACTGGCGGAAGTAAAGTTGTGAGGCGGCGTCGAGAGTCGGTAGTGCGCTTGCCCGCGAAAGGCAAATGTCCCAGCTTCGAGTCCCGGTTCCGGCACACAATTTTAATCTGCCAGAGTGAAAGTTTCATTCTATATTGTCCCCATTTTCTTTTCAGCCAAATTTCGTCTGTAAAAGCGATGTCAACATATCCATTGTCTATGGTTCCCAAGTTTTAAAACTGAAAATACAGAACATTTTAGAAATTGTGGCGAAATACACACCGATTGTCACCCTAGCGACACCTTTCATCTTTAGGACCATGTACTATATTTGGTTGATACCGGTCTAGCCTGGATATAACTTGTGGTGTCGCACAAGTCTGAAGTGCGCGCCTCGTACTTACGCCGCGCGCCGCCATGCACGCACGGCGCGGCGTTCTTACGTCAGCCACGAGCGCCCTCTGCTGCAACTCCGCTCGTGGCCACCACTGAACGACATCGTTCACTTGGGACTGAGATAGGAACCAGTTAACACTTCGGAATCAGATAGGCACCAGTAAAGACTTGGCTAACGGATAGGCACTAGGAATTATCAGTAGACAGGCCTCTATCTAATCTATGTATCAGCATTCTGCAGTCAAGAACTATGTAAAAGTTAAGTATTACTAAGTCTCTATGAAATATATATCTCGTTCTAATTTACTCTAGTGTTTCTAGTTTCTGCTGTCCCACTGGCTGGTCACCTCCGTACCTGCACAAGCGTGCATCCTTTATTCCTGTGTCGGTCTCGTTCTACTCGACCACCGACACCTACGACCATCGGCGGAAACGAGACACAAAAGTGGCGACGAGGATGGGATACAAACGTGGCGACGAGGATGGGATACAAAATAACTAAATGCAGCTACTAATATATATGTTAATAAAAATACACCTTCTTTAGTTTGTTACACCAAGATCGCTGATAAAATATATTTATTTTCCTTGACAGGTTTCATCATCTTCAGAATGGTTTACAAGGTCTCCACTGAAACAGATGCGGCTTCATTCAGTGAGCGGCCCTGATTTGCTGTGTTTACAGTCTGCCTATCATTTTTGTTGACCTGGTGGCCCTATAATCGAGTTTCTGACACTTGCGGGGGAAGGGAATGTGTAGACACTTGCGGGGTGACCCGGACGCTGCAGGTAGTGAACAGGGTGTTCCACAAGTAGGGATGCACCACCCCTACTCCACGCCCTCCAGCCGCTACCTGTGCCGTATTCAGGGAAAGGCCCACCGAGCGAGGTGGAGCAGTAGTAACGGGACGTTCGCTAAAAATAGCGTATATTACAAGATTCACGTCTCTCGCATTCCGGTCCAAAATTAGCATGGGCCTATATTTCGCATTCATTGAAAAATGCGAATTTTTCCGGTACCTACTGTTTACTTTGTACATATTTAAGGGCAGAAAATAAAGTTATCTCGCAATATTTCTGATTAAATAATGTTTCACACCAAAATACATTTATGACAATTTCGGATTTACTGTATTTTGACTTACAACTCGCATCTATATTCGAATTTATCGCAAATGCGAATTTTCCCTGTCCCTAGTAATACCTCTAAAAATAAACAGCTGATCAAAGCACTAAAAGCAAGGGCAGATCTTTAGGTGTATTTCTACAAATAACTAAAACACAATTTGATCGTGGAATTATATACAATCTCATTATAAAGGTTTTTTGTAGGTGGTTTTGAGCAGCTTTTAATTATGTTATAAATTGCATTATGAAATATAGACAGCTACACGTTATGTTTATTATGAGATATCGATTTCGGCTAATTTAAGGTCATCTTCAAGTCTCAAACAACAGGTGTTACTTATGCATTTTTCCAGTGGCACTCATAACCTTTAACTATTTACACACGAGGTCTAACGTTGTTAATCGCTTTAGCGATGAAAACAGAACCCAGAAGCTTTGCGTCTGAATGATACATATATTTGTGTGATGTCTTATTTCGAAAGAACAGACATCACACCAATACATATACAGCTCTCGGTAAAATGGAACGGTACGATGTCGTTACGTAGCACAGCACGGCCGACTAGAAACGCAGGAGAAGTGCAAACAACGTTCTCTCCTCAGAGGTATGATTATAATTGGGTTCGGCGTAGACTTCTACAACATACAGCCTACATGGCGAAGATTACGCCAAACACATTAACTTTTCGTCTACTTTGGCGATAGCAACCAAATTTTAGAATCGTGTCTACTATGTAAAGATTTAGCAACACAAAACTCTTCAAATCCATAACTTCACTGGTTTTCGAGTTCTGAATTTTTAATATGTTTTTAATGTTATTATAGAAAACACAAATTTGGGACTCACACTAAAATTTTCATTTGGCAGATTTTGTAGGTACATTCACAAGACATAATTCAACGGTTCTGTGCAGTGCCTTCTGTGTTGACAGTGTGGAAACTTGACAACAGCACTGCTAGACTTCTTGGTGTGCCTGTACCCAGGAAAAGCCATAAGCCACCCCAAGGGCCCCGGGTTCCCCGCAAGTGTCACTCCTCGCAAGTGTCACTCCCCGCAAGTGTTCCAACCCCCTATAACCAGCATCAGTAGTAACAGCTTCCTGCCAGTGCCTGCATGAGTCAGCGTTTTAAGATTTAGAATGCCCACCCATAGAGGATCACACAAAGTCATCTACAATCTCTGGTTGTTATTTTTCTTGCCCTTCCAGTATTGTTTCATCATCTCGCTATGTTTAGCTCGACGTTCATCTCTCCATTTTCCCATATATCCTTTGGGTTTTCCTTCTGAGGCATTTCCTAGCACTGGATATTCTGTCTAAAGAGTTTACGATGCCGCGGCGGAATAGCCGTGCGCACTGAGGCGGCTTGCTGCTGTGCGCCGTTGGAGGTTCGATTCCTGCCTTGGGCATGGGTGTATCTGTTGCTCTTGCGTTAGTTTACCTTACGTTAAGTAATTTATAAGCTAGTGACTAATAACCAAGCACTTAAGTCCCGTAGATTTACAAACATTTGAACATTTTTTAATATTTCGTTCTGTGATGTCTGTGGATGTGATGTTGGCATTTTTTTTAGATCAATTTGAACTTGTTTGAATTTTCTTTGTTATGTTGCCATCCAATCTCATGATATTTCCATAGAACTTCAGTCGTCGTTTGCGGAAGTCTGTTTCGATGTTCGACTATTTTTATGTTGTGGTATGTGAGTGTAGTGATATCCTTCGTCTGTGGCCTTTAGACTCAGGATTTGGCGAATGATTTTCAACTTTTTTGATTTTCTCGATATTCCTTTGTAATTGAGGTTTAGGGTCTCGCTAGTAATGCAGTGTTTCTAGTTTGTTGACAGTCGCATATTGTCAAATTTTTGTTTTGATTTTCATGCATCTTTTGTTGCAGATGTTCGCTATTTTTCCGTATGCTTTCGACTTCACGGCCGGCCGCGATGGCCGAGCGGTCTGCGGCGCACCAGTCACGGTCTGCACGGCCACTACGGTCGGGGGCTCGAATCCCCACTCGGGCATGGATATTTGTGCCGTATTTAGTATTAGCTAGTTCATAAGTAATTTGTAAGTTTAGGGATGATGACTCCGTAGTTAAGTCCCATAAGCTCTACAAACATTTGAACATTTATTTTTATTTATTTATTTATTTACTTCACGTCCTTTTTGGGCTAATCTTTCTTTTCCTGTGGATTCGATGATTTCACCCAAGTATTTAAAGTGTTTGTGGCGATCTTGATTTATTTAGTTATTTTCATTTTCTACTGAAAATCTGAAGATAGTCATCACTCATAACTAACCGAAACAGAAAGTAGTCTGGTGACGAAATGTTGTGGGTTTTTGATGCAAATAAATACATAATTAACACTCCGGAAACACTGTTGGATTCGCGACCATGTGACAAGTTGTGAAGCTACGTCAAAGGTGGAAAATGTGGACGTGTGTTATCTGGCAGAACGCAGTAGCTGACAGTACCTTTGCTTGGCGTCTTGCGCAGGGTTTCCCGCAACGTCCTCAGATGACCTGCAACAAAAGAAAATCTTATTTATGTCTGCCGTCTTGTAAAGAAATGCTACACTACAGTAGAAATGGAAAATATTACAACGTACAACAGCAATCCGATAATTGTTAAACCTCTGGAGACGTTTATGGTACGGGAATCGTCCCAAGCTCAGGAGATGAAAAAAATTCTGGTCCTATGTAAAATCGATAAGCGGGTCAAAGCCCACTATCCAGTCACTCGTTGATCATTCCGGGGCAGTAATAGAAGAAAGCAAACGGAAAGCTGAAGTTCTAAATTTAACCTTTAGCAAATCATTCACGCAGGAGGACCGCACAAATGTACCATCATTTCATCAACGTACTAATTCCGAAATGGAGGACATAGAAATAGGTATTTCCGGCGTAGAGAAGCAGCTGAGAGAACTAAATACGGAAAAGTCTGCTGGTCCGGATGGAATACCAGTTCGCTTTTACAAAGAGTATTCTAAGGCATTGGCCCCCTACTTAGCTTGCATTTTTTGCGAATCTTTAATTCAGCGCAAAGTTCGTAGTGATTGGAAAAAGCACAGGTGACCTTCGTTTATAAGAAAGGAAGGATAACTAACCCACACAGTTACAGGCCAATATCGTTGACATCAGTTTCGTGTAGAATTTTGGAGCATATTCTCAGTTCGAATATAGTAAATTTCCTTGAAAGGGAAAAGCTTCATTCTATGAATCAGCATGGGTTTAGGAAACATCGTTCAGAAAAATGTAAGGTGATGCGCATGAGTAGGAAAAACAACCCCACAATGTTCGAATTCAGCATTAGTAGTGAGCTTCTTGATGCTGTCGCGTCGTTCAAATATCTAGGCGTAACACTGCAGAGCGATATGAAATGGAGCGAGCATGTAAGGACGTTGTGAGTAAGGCAGACAGCCGACTTCGGTTTATTGGGAGAATTTTGGGAAGATTACTTCATCTGTAAAGGAGACCGCGTATAAAACGCTTGTACGACCACGTCTTGAGTATTACTCAAGTGTTTGGGACCCGCAGCAGATCCGTTTAAAGGAAAACATAGAAGCAGTTCAGAGGCGAGCAGCTAGGTTTGTTACTGGTACGTTCGACCAATGCGCGAGTGTCACGGAAATGCTCCGGCAACTCAATTGGGGATCGCTGGAGGAAAGGCGACGTTCTTTTCGTGAATTTCTGTTGAGGAAATTTAGAGGGTCGGAATTTGAAGCTGAGTGTAGTATGATGTTGCTACCGCCAACATGTATTTCGCGTAATGATCACAAAGACGAGATAAGAGAAATTAGGGCTCGTACGGAGACATATAGGCAATCCTTTTTTTCCTCGTTCTATTTGGGAGTGGAATAGGAAAGGAAATGCCAAGTAGTGGTACATTATACCCTCCGCCACGCGCCTTACGGTGGATTGTGGAGTATATATGTAGATGTGAATGTAGGGGAGTGGATGTAGGAATCTAGCCTCGCCGCTCCTGGGAAGAACCTTGAGCCGTGTCATGGCTCAAGTTTGATTTAACCGCGCAAATCTGTCATTTGTTTCGTTTCGTCTGTGGCGCGGGTTGGTTTCGATCTCGGCGAACTTCCCATTGCCATTCTGCATTTTATATCCTCTGTACTGCGACCATTGCGTGTTATTTTACTACCCTAGTAACAAAACTCATCTACCACCTTTATTGTTTCGTTACCTAATCCAATTCCTTCAGCATCGCCTGATTTTCTAAGTCTGCATTCCATTACCTTTGTTTTGCTCTTGTTAATGTTCATCTTATATGCTCTCTTCAACACACAGTCCATTCTATTCAACTGCTCTTCCAGGTCATTTGCTGTCTCTGACAGAATTACAAGGTCATCAGCAAAACGCAATGTTTTTATTTCTTCACTGTGAACTTTAGCCCTTTATGATCTGACGGGACTGCAAAGTCCCACTTCATGAAAATGAGTGTAAAACATTCTTCGTCATTTGAATTGCCGCAGAAATGTAGCGCGCCACTTATTCTTGATGTGGTACATTGTTGATGCATCACAGTTCTTTCATTGATGTTATATCTGTGTCGCCAAAGCAATTTGAATTTCAGCACGTAGCTTCGGCACGTAGACCTCAGGTTATTTAGTTGTATGCGGGTGATTGTTCAGTTTGTATTCTGTGCATTTCCTGTGGGAAAGCCTTCTTCATAATTTTGTTCCTGTTACGCGGTAAGTCAATTTATGATAATGATTGGTTAGGAACGGAATATATTATAAATCTTCGGAATAATTTAGTAAATATAATTTGGTACTTGTAAGTCTCTTCAGGCTTATATAATATCATTTGATTTGGTTTTTCTTTATACTAAACATATTTCCCAACAACTAAAATACCACAGAAGAAATTCGAAATATCAAAGTGAAAAGATAAATATTCAGGCCATAAAGTGTTAATCCCCATTCCAAATTCTTCCTTCCTTTCCTTCACAGCTTGCTCAATGTACAAATTGAATAACGTTTGAAAGGCTACAACCCTGTCTTACTCCCTTCCCAACCAACCTTCTCTTTCATGCTCTTCGACTCTTAATAACAGCAGTCTGGCTTTTGTACAAGTTCTAAATAACTCTCCTTTTCCTGTATATTACCCCTGGTGAGGGTATGCCTATACCCACTGCCGGCATATTGAAAAACGTTCATTGCCCTGTGGGAGTAGTGTGTTTACGTCGGAACTTGTCGCCATTTGCCGGGCCATGGAACATATCAGAGCTGCCCCGGGGAGTCTGTGGTTATCTGTACTGACTCCCTGAGCGGCATGCAAGCCCTTAACCAGAGCTTTCCGGAACATCTTTTGGTATGGTCCATTCAGGAAGCTGTATACAGACTACGTCCATCTGGTCGTACTGTGGACTTCCTTTGGACTCCAGGCCACATTGGCATAACAGGGAATGAACGTGTCGCCCGCCTGACGATGGAGGCTACTACCTCAACCAAGCTGGAAATCGGCCTCCAGGAGAGGGTGCTTAATCAGAACGTGGCCTGAATCAAATGCACCGAATAAGCTCCGTGCTGTTAAGCCCTCTACGGCAATGTGGAGGTCCTCCCTGCGAGCCTCTCGTAGGGACTCTGTTGTACTCTGCCGGCTACGCATTGGCCATACATGGCTAACGCTCGGCCACCTCTTGCGTCGAAAGGACCCACCAGATTGCCGTTGTGGCGCCCTGCTGACAGTGGTCCACATTCTGTTGTACTGTCTGCTTTTAGCCGCTTTGAGGCAGCACTTTAATCTACAGATGCGCTGCCTTCAGTTTTAGGTGACAGTCCCTCCTTGGCTAATACTGTTTTACATTTTAGTCGCGCATGTGGTTTTTGCCATTCCATTTAATAGAAGGCGCTTATGCCTGATTCTAAGACCCTCATTTTTACAGTGCTTTCAAGTTACTGATAGTCTCTACCTTATCGGTAGAGGTGGTTCTTGGTGTGTACATCACGGCTCACTCATCCGTTTTTGTCCCGGTGATCAGCCGCCATTTCATTCTGCCGTGAAATTTTAGTCTCCTGCGCCAGTACCTTTATCCCTTTTGTGCACTCCTCTGTGTTTCAGTGAAGTGTTTATTTTCGTTCTACACCCGTCAAGGATTTATCTCAGCCGGCCGCGTGGCCGAGGGGACCGAGGCGGTTCAGTCACAGTCTGCACGGCCATTACGGTCGGGGGTTCGAATCCCCTCTCGGGCATGGATATTTCTGCCGTCCTTAGTTGTAGGTAGTTCATAAGTAGTTTGTAAGTTTAGGGACTGATGATCCCGTAGTTAAGTCCCATAAGCTTAACAAACATTTGAACATTTGATTTATCTCATCCGTGTTCTCTCTGTGTTTTCATTTCGTCAAATGTCACACCATTGCTTGGAACAACAACAACAGCAACAACAACAATACCCCTGGTGATTTCAGAATTTGAAAGAGTGTATTCGAATCAACATCAGACGGAACCTACCATGTTTTAAATTTTAATTTTATTGAAGTCTAGGACATTCGAAGAATTGGGCATAAATATTTTTTTCAATTTTCACAATCCCGGTAAGATTTCACAGTTTAAACGGCATGACCAGTTGCCGATATTTTGAACGCTGATGTGAATGAACACCCCCCTGCCCCCCCCCCCCCCAGGAGAATAACCCCTGTCTTTCAAACACCCCCTGTACGCGCCGGACAACTGCGAGTGACTGTCCGGCCGACTGCTTCGTTATATAGCAGCTGCGCGCCCCGGCGCTGACGTAGCAGCGGGGAGTCCCCGGCGCGGCGCTACAGCTGAGCGGGTCGATAGCTCGCAGTCGCAGTCGCAGTCAGTCGCGCCCGGCCGTATCGACCGGTTCCGGCCAGCCCGGCGGTAGACGTGCCATGATTCATGGCTTTGCGCGCGCCCCCACCATCTGCTGCACACTCACAAGGGAGGCCGGGGGAAAGGGGGGGACCGCCCGGGGAGCTGCCAGATCTCGGGATGTCGAGGCGCCGCAGGACCAGATGCAGTAGGACTAGCCGACAGTCAGCATCAGATCCATCTTATGGCATCCCACAAGGATCCATCTTAGGGCCCTTGCTTTTTCTTATGTACATTAATGACCTCTCATCAGTTACACTGCCAGAAGCAGAGTTCGTTTTGTTTGAAGATGATACAAGTATTGCAACAAATAGCATGTCGAACATAATTCTAGAAAGGTGTGCTAATGATATTTTCATTAACATTAATAACTGGGTTAAAGTCAATTCACCAACATTAAACTTCGAAAAGACTCACTATATTCAGTTCTGAACATGTAAGAGATCCCGTCCAGTATATGCATAAAGTATGAAGAAGAGCAGATAGAAGAAGTTCAAAGTATAAAATTCCTGGGATTACAGCTTGATAATAAATGCATTTGGCAGGAGCACACCACAGAACTGCAGAAACAACTTAACAAATCTGTATTTGCAATACCAGTGATATCAGACATAGGGAGACATAGAAATAAAAAAGCTTGCATACTTTGCTTGGTGTCCCACAAGGATCCATCTTACGGCCATTGCTTTTTCTTGTGTATATTGATGATGACCTCTCATCAGTTACACTGCCAGAAGCAGAGTTCGTGTTTTTATTTTTATTTATTTATTAATTTTTTTTTTTTTTTTGCAGATGTTACAAGTATTGCAATAAATAGCATATCGAACATAGTTCTAGAAAGGTCTGCTAATGATATTTTCATTAACATTAATAAATGGTTTAAAGCCTAGTCACTGACATAAAAACTTTAAAAAGACTCACTACATGCAGTTCAGACCATGTAAGAGATTCTCATTCAGTATACGCATAAAGTATGAAGAAGAGCAGATACAAGAGGTTGACAGTATAAAATTCCTGGGATTACAGCTTGCTAATAAATTCAGTTGGCAGGAGCACAGCTCAGAGCTGCAGAAACGACTTAACAAATCTGTATTTGCAATACTTATGGTGTCAGACATAGGAGACATAAAAATAAAAAAAGCTTGCATACTTTCCTTACTTTCATTCTATGTCACGTGGTATAATATTTTGGGGTAACTCTTCAGGTTAAGCAAAACTTGTCAGAGTCCGAAAGTGTGTAATATGTATTATTTGTGGTGTAAATTCGCAGACATCCTGCAGAAGCCTCTTCAGAGAACTGCCTCTCAGTATATGTATCCCTTAATGAAATTTGTCATAAATAATATATCCCTTTTCCCAACAAACAGCTCAGTTCATACCTACAATACTAGGAACAAAAGTGATCTACACAAGGACTTAAAAGCACTTACTTTAGTTCAGAAAGGGGTCCACTACTCAGGAACACATATTTTCAGTTTAAGAGGAGCCTAAAAGACGTTCTAGTGCCCAACTCCTTCTACTCCACTGACGAATTCTTGAATAGAACCAAATGATGCATATATCTGCTTTCGTACTATTAGTATTATTATATTATCAGCTTGTAAAAAATGCATGTATCTGTATTAGTATCATTCTATTATCAAGTTGTTAAAAAAGAAAAAAAATTGACATGTTCCACAACCTCAGGGATGACCTCAACACGGATCTATGGAACGAACCAACTAATCTAATCTAATCAGTTCCATACGTATGCAAATCAAAAACACGGTACAGCTTCACTCCATTCGCGGGATCGAGACAGTGCGAGTAAACAATGACATACAACGACTTCGGAACTCAAATACCAATCAGCCAAAATCCTAACAGGTCTAAAAAAAAGGACAGGGATGTTTTGTAACGACCTTTAATCTTCTTTATATATTACGTAGTGATTGGGTGTCACTTGTGTCAGAATCTATGGGTGAGATGTCCACACTCCGAAACACCCCTAGGTCCAGATGTGATACTGAAGGAACAGGTACAGCTGGAAACCATACAGGCTGAACCAGTGGCAGACTAAGGGTAAGGGGGGGGGGAGGGGCGCGGAGGGGGCGGATCGCCCCGGGCCTCCAGTCTTGGGGGGCCTCCAAATACCTCGAGAGCAAAGATTTTTTTTTTTGGGGGGGGGCCTCCAAAACTCGAAAGCTATTTTTTCAGACTGGCTCGTGCATCTCGTCCTGGGGGTCTCCAATTCTTTTTTATACTAATACATAGTGGACGGATGGGGGGCCTCATTTCGTTCTGCAGCCATCCCGGGCCTTCAACAGCCTTAGTCCGCCACTGGGCTGAACAAAGCTGTTGACTGACAGACACCACTGGCAGTTTAAGAGGGTCGTACAGTGTAATAGGCAAGCATCTATCCAGGAAAACGCACAGGAATTCCAAACTACATCAGGATACACTCCAAGTACCATGACAGTTAGATGGGAGGTGAGAAAACTTGGATTTCATGGGCGAGCGGCTGCCCATGTGCCACACATCACACATGTCAATTCTAAATGACGTCTCGCTTGGTGTAAGGTCGGTCGATTGTACAATGGACTGACCAATCACGGTACACAATGTGGCGATCCTATGGCAGGGTGTGGGTATGGCGAATGCCCATTGAACGTCATCTGCTAGCGTGTGTGGTGCCAACAGTAAAATTCGGAGGCGATGGTGATATGGCGTGGTCGTGTTTTTCTTGGAAGGGGCTTGCATCCCTTGTTGTTTTGCAAGGCACTGTAATGACACAGGCCTACATTGATGTTTTAAGTACCTTCCTCCTTCCCATCGTTGAAGAGCAATTCGGGGGTAGCGATTGCATCTTTCAACACAATCGAGCACCTGTCCATATTACACAGCCTGTGGCAGACTTGTTACACGACCGTAACGTCCCTGTAATGGACTGCCCTGCACAGAGTCCTGACTTGAATCCTATAGAACACCTTTGGGATTTTTGGAATGCAGACTTCACGCCAGATTTCATCGAGCTACATCGACACCTCTCAGTGCAGCACTTCATGAATGATGATGATGATGAGCGTATGGCTTTCGTGGCCGGGAGAACCTTTGCGGGTTTGTTTGGCCGCCTTAGTGTAAGTCTTTTTATTTGACGCCGCGTGGACGACTTACGTGCCAATAATGATGAGATGATAATGATTAGGACAACACACAACACCCAGTCCCCTGCCGGGAATCGAACCCGGGCCTCCTACGTGGTAGTCAGCAACGCTACCGCTGAGCTTCGGAGGCGGACTACTCCATGAATAATGGGCTGCCGTTCCCCAAGAAACCTTCCAGCACCTGATTGAACCTACGCCTTTGAGAGTTCAAGCTGACATTAAGGCTAAGGGTGGGCCAACACCATTCTGAATTCCAGCATTCGACAGAGGGCGCCACGAACCTGCAAGTCGTTTTCAGCTAGATGCCCGGATACTTGTTATCACATAGTGTATTCGCTTTTAAAATGCAGTCTGCAGTGTCTGCATTTCTAAACTGAACCAATGCAAATACACTTGACATGCATGTGTGTGCCATATGAGTGCTTTTCACAGGTAGTTGAATTGTTTATTACATTATCTACCCCTGCATCTACATACATACTCTGCAGTCCACGATACACTGCGTGGCGGAGGGTACACTGTACCACTACTAGGCATTTCCTTTCCTGTTCCACTCCCATATAGAACGAGAGGAAAAAAGAATGACTATATGCATCTATACGAGCCCTAATTTCTCTTATCTTGTCTTTGTGATCTCTATGGGAAATGTAAGTAGGTAACAGGATGATCGTTCTATACTTATTGTCAGCTTCAAATTCCGGCCCTTTAAATTTCTCGAAAAGAACGTCGTCTTTCTTCCAGTAATCCCCAATTGAGTTGCCCGGAGCATTTCCATGACACGCATTGATCGAAACTACCACTAATGGACCTAGCTGCTCGCCTCTGAACTATTTCCATATCTTCCTTTAAACTGATATGTTGCAGGTCCCAACACTTGAGCAATACCGAAGACGTCACTGTAAAAGTGTTTCATACGTAGTCTACTTTACAGATGAAGTACATCCATCCTAAATTCTGCCAATAAACCGAAGTTGGCTGTCCGCTTAACTCACAACTGTCCTTACATGTTAGTTCCATTTCATATCGCTCTGCAATGTTATGCCTAGATGTTTGAATGATGTGACTACATAAAGAAGCTCACTACTAATGTGGTATTCGAACATTATGGGATTGTTTTTCCTACTCAAGTGCATCACCTTACATTTTTCTACAATTAGCTGCCATTCTTCACACCAAATAGAAATTTTTGTCTAAGTCATCCTGTATGCTATTACAGTCAGTTAAATATGATACTCTCCCATACACCACAGCATTATCAGCAAACAGCCGCAAATTACAAGTTACTCTGTCCATCAGATCATTTATATAGATAGAAAATAATAGCAGTCCTATCACACTCCCCTGGGGCACACCTGACGATACACTCGTCTCTGATGAAACTCATCGTCGAGCACGACATACTGCATTCTATTACTTAGGAAGTCTTCCAGCCAGTCACAAATCTTTGAAGCTATTCCAAAAGCTCATATCTTCGTTAGCAGTCTGCAGGGTGGCACCACATCAAACGCCTTTTTGAAACCAAGAAAAACACAATTTGCCTATTGCCCTTCATGCACGGCTCACAAGATGTCATGTGAGAAAAGGGCAAGCTGAGTTTCACATGAACGATGTTACATAAACCCATACTGATTCATAGAAAGAAGCTTATCTGGCTCAAGGAAATTTACTATTATTCAAGTTGAGAATATGCTCCAAAATTGTACAGGAAACTGATGTCAACGATATTAGCCTGTAATTATGTGGCATTTATTTAAATTGTCACAAGCCTTGCTGTGACTTATTTAAGAATATATGCAGTGCCCGTGTTCATTGCTAGAGACCATTTCTTCAGTCCCACTTTGTTACAGAGACTGTGGTCTATTACATGCCATACTATGTAGCCACAGTTGTAGTATGCGTTGAAAATGGTTTCCATGTGCCTCAACAAATGCATATCCTTGGGGGCTTTTGACACATGAGTGCTAAAATCACATTGATGGATGCGGCCATGAAACTGGACGTCCTTGTCTCATTGACCGACTAGGAATGTCACAATTGAGATGCTCCCAGACATATAAAGTAGCCAAATAACCCTTTGCATAATCAATAGCGTAGTATGAGGAACAGTACCACTCTCTTGGAGTAAACCATGCATAAACTGTGCCTGCATGGTATAAGCACATATTAGAATGTAGTGTCTGTAACAAACTATAACTGTAGAAATGGTATAGTGCATTTCTGGACATAGGTTTTTGTTTCATTTGCTCTCTCTGATCAATTTCTACATGGTGGAAAAAACCTTCCTGTAGATGGCATCATGTAAATGTCCTTTCATTACTTGTTCTGAACATGTTAGGGCTAGACCTAGTGATGAAATTAATGTAGATTTTAATTAGTTCCACAATTTACAACAGACAAACTGTTTATTTGGAAGTAATATGTATAAATTTGCAATTTTGATTATAAAATAATTTTTCATTTATTGAACAGACTTTGGGCAGTTTATCAAGAACAATTAGAAAAAATAATTAAAAGGCCAAAAGAACATGTCACAGTAATGGATGAAACAGTTCAACAACACCAATGCCACTGCTCTGGTATGTGTAGTCTCACATGCCAACAATCATAAAGGAGATGAGTATAAGGTAAGACACCAAATTAAAATTTGTGCTAAGGGTGGGTTTCGCACTGGGTCTCCTGGTTGTTGTTGTTTAGGATTTTTAAGGGGGACTAAACAGCAGGGTGATCAGTTCCTTCTCCTGCTTACTAAGTAGTCCTTCATCCACTTTTTTTTTTCCTTCCTGGGTTAGACTGGTGACATTCAGTCATTGTATAGTGCTTGTTATGTGTTGATAATTGAATCCTTGGCTTAGTTTTTTTCTGTGAGAGAGGTCCTCTCATCAAACATGCTAACCCACTGCACTGGAACCTCTCAGCCACCCTGATGTTTTGAATAAGGCTCCTGCATGGACAACCTATTCATCATCTGAAATAACTATCCTTTATTCTGTTGAGGAGCGCCTAGAAAAGTTAAACAATTAAGCTAATTCATTTTTTCTCTTTATTGATTCTTTTCACATTGTCTTAATATTGTCATGTGCAAAGGACTACTTAAAAAATTTTTATTACCATTCTCGTGTAACAATTAATGTATTGACTTGTTCCATGATCATGGAGTCTCATCCCTCAATTGGGTCCTATGGAACAGAAAAAACAATAAATAAATGAGACCAGATCTGTCTCAGGACCATGAGTTTATTCAATCTTAATATCACCTATGCCTGAGGTACAGTATGATTGTCTTCATTACATCTAATACTGCAGTGCTAGTCCAATACTGGACAGTCTTGGCAATACTCATACAAATTAGAAAGGGGAACATCCAGGAAGAATTGAAGTTTGTAGTTGGTTGGTCGGTTTGTAAACTAGGCAACCGAACTACAAGGGTTATATTTCCCTTAAAATTTGTGTTTGGGAGGGAAATATACTTAGGTAATCCATGAAATAGCATTATTCATAATACTAGGGTGAACGGTGACTGGTGGTGCATCCAGTCAGAGAGCTAACTGAGATCTGCAATAAAACACTGAATGATCAACATAGAACAAATACAACCCCAAGTCTGCAAAGGGGTGAACTACACAAAGAAGAAGAAGAAAAGTGGATAAAGTGATTGCCTAGGATCCAGGAGTCTTGGGTTTGACTCCCAGACTTGACAAACATTTTAATTCAGTGACTCATCTTTTATTCATCACCTCTACGATTGTTTGCATGTGAGACTACAAACCTGTGTTGTTGACAGAGGGGCACATACTGTGTGTGGATGCGACTGTTTCACCCATTACAGTGGCGTGTCTTTCTTGTGGTCTGAATTTTTTAATGAACCCTCCTACATTGATGTACATTTTGTCACCTTACTCACGATAAAATGACATTGTCCTTGGGTGATGCTGATTTTTACATTCTTCCTTCAAACTACAAAACTCTTCAGAAACAAATATATCTAAAATAATAGTATTAAATTTGGACGTTGCCACAGAAGTTCACACAATTTTTATTTGTTTCTTTTTTACAACAGTAGTTGCCCTTAATTTGATTTGTGGCAAACAATATTAACTCTTGACGTATCCCTGAAACATAAAAGGAGGATGTGTTGTTGCATGATGACTCGAGTGCATCTGGAATTGCACCTCACTTCCCGAGGTTTGCTCAGTATTAAACAGGGAAAATGTACCTAACATCTGTGCAAGCAGCTAGTAAAATCTTGTTGTAGCCGCTCATTTATATCTTGAGTAGAAATTAATAATAAAATGAGGTCCAGCTATGCTGTGACTCCAAACTTTTTCTCTTACACCACCAAGGCAATCAGATGTCTTCTCCTTTATTATTATTATTATTATTATTATTATTATTTTATTTATTTTTATTGGCCATTATTACAAAGCCAAATTGAATACATGTATCGGCTTCTAATGCAATTCCAACATTAACAGATCAACAGCAATAATTAAAACAATACACACAGAGTTTATACACAAAACAGAGTTTATATATTGTCTATTGTGTGAACTCACTTCACTTTCTTCTAGCATCCACTGTGTAGTGACCAACTGCTTGTAATATCTGTAACAAAGACAGATCCTCGCAGTAGCTACTGCATTGCTAATCTGCTTGCATGCAAATTAATGCCTTGATAAACTCAAGTCCATACAGGAGTAAAATGTAGTTTATTTTCCAACACAACAAGGTCCAATGGACTCAAACCCCTTATATAAGATTCCCCTTCCCTTATATTTCCATTTAATGTATACTACACCTCTCAGTTTTCTTTAACTTTTCAGTTGTTCCTGATCCACTGCCCTAAGGCACCTCAATAAACAAGAAATTAATTTGAAACTTCCTGGCAGATTAAAATTGTGTGCTGGAACCAGGACTCAAACCTGGGACCTTTGCCTTTTGTGGGCAAGCGCTGTACCAACTGAGCTATCCCGATACGACTCCCTCACAACTTCACTTGCGCCAGTACCTCGCCTCCTACTTTCCAAGTTGTGAGGTGAAATCGTGAGTCGTGTCGGGATAGCTCAGTCGGTAGAGCGCTTGCCCGTGAAAGGCAAAAGTCCCAGGTTCAAGTCCCAGTTCTGGCACACAATTTTAATCTGCCAAGAAGTTTCATATCAGCGCACAATCTGCTGCGGAGTGAAAGTTTCATTCAAGAAATTAATTTACTTTCCAAATTCCAAATTGGCACAGTTTTTCTGTTGTACACTGTGGGACTGATTAAAATCTACCTTAAATTACATCAGTAGGTTTAGCCCTAACATGATAAGCAAAAATAAATAAATAAAAAAATTTTAAAAATTTTAAAAACCGCATCCAAGACATGCTCAATCAGGTTTACGTCTGGTGCACAAGCTGTCCACTCCATTCGTTCAGTTCCCTCAGATTCAAGCATGTTGTCCACCAGTGCAGCTCTGTCAGGACAAGTGTTATCATCTATCACAAGGAACCCATTTCCCAAGGCACCAGCGTAGGGCATAACAAAAGTTTGAAGGATCTCGCCTCTATGCTTCTGAGCAGTCAAAGAGCCATTCCAAATGACAAGGTCCGCCACACTGACTCCTGTCCACACCATTCATCCAGTGCCATGATATGATGATGTTTCCTGCACATAAGTAAGATTTTTCTGAATTCCACATTCTCTCCTTATGAGGGCATGACATTTGTCTGTTGAACACAAAATCTTTACTCATCTGTGAACAGAACCCAGCGCCATTCATTACAACACCAATCTTGATGTTCCTCTGTCCTGTTTCTGCAGGCTAAACGGTGTCATGCTTTTAATGTGAAAACACTGTAGGACTCCATGTACAGAGGCTACATTCCTGAAGGTAATTTCAGACAGTTTGTGTTAATGTTGCGGGTTCTGTTGCTGTCTGGAGGGTTTGTTGCAGCTGAGTTGCTTGCTGTCTCAATGGATTGTTAACCAGAGATAACAGCCATCTCTTGGTGATTTTACCCATGGATGACTTTGGTCTTGCCTTCTTTTAACTGTCCCTGTTGCCTGAAATAGCATTCAGATCCTGGAAATTACACTTTATGACTCCAACAGCTGCAGCCACCTCCCTCTGTGTCTGTCCCACTTCCAATCTTTCTGTTGTTTCCCAAGCTATAGCATCAAGTGAGTCATGTTGTTGTTGCATCACACTACCTGCCCTCTAAATTATCTGAACCCATCTGCTTGAGTAACTAAATTTTCAAATGTTTGTAGAGTCTATAGGACTTAACTACGAGGTCATCAGTCCCTAAACTTACGAACTAGCTAATACTAATGACGGCACAAATATCCATGCCCGAGGGGGGATTCGAGCCCCCGACCGTAGTTGTCGTGCAGACCGTGACTGGAGCGCCTCAGTCCCCTCGGCCACTGAGGCCAGCTTGAGTAATTAGTTTGGTAGATTAAACTCAAGTAAACACCAACTGCCTCTGCAGCAATGTTCTGTTATTACCACTATCTCAGTTGTTGTCTCCACTCTGCAGTACCAACAGAAAGACATCAAACCAATTTAGTTCATTGTGTTAATGACAATACTTCAGAACCTAGATAGCTAGACTGATCCCCTAATTGTTTTGACTAGTGTACATATCTGCAGAACATCTACTTCTCATAAAGAGAAGTGGATACTATGCTATGTATTTTAAGCTTCTGTTTTAAATGCAATGACATGTGCTGTAACAAATTGTTTTTATTGGGAATATATTTAAATACACAAAAACACACACACAATGTTGTCTTTGAAAATAACAACAGTAGAAATGCACAAGGTATAAATCACTGTGTGTATTCAAAATATTTATATAATGTTTCAAGGTTCGGGTTACTTTTTGTTGACTTGGGTAAGAAAGTTGGAAGCGTGGAGAGGGGGAAGGGTTTCCATGGTAGGAACTTATCCCAAGGCCCTTATTATTGCAATTATTCTGCTGGTCATGTTTGCAATACATACAATACTAAAATTGTGCTCAATTCTTTACAGAGAATCTGCTTCCAGAATTTTTGTAGTAAGCATCTCCATAACATTTATGGCAAATAAATAAATCTGTATAACTGTGCAATATGAAGCAAGCATCATGATGGGGAATGCATTACAAGGTGGGGACATCTTGTGGTTAGTTACTGCATCACTGTTCGTCTGGAGACAGCTGGATACTTAGCTTGGGTCAATTTTTAGAACGGTTGTGTATGTTTATTATTTTCATTCCAAATATTAATTATATGAACAATATTTATGATAGAAATTGGATGAGTTTGAATGTGGCAGCTGAAGCTTGCTATGGTTATGAGTGCATTGTTTTGTTAATAGCATAATCTGTCATTGGCAGGAATTGGTCCATTGTTCAGAACGTTGATTAAGAAAGATTGTTTAGCATTATTAAATGTGTGTGGCTGAGTTTTTCTTAAATGTCAAGTTGTGTAGAGGTAATGATTTGGTGTAGTAACAATGCTGTGAGATGATTTTCAGAACATAATGAAATGCAGCATCACTCAAATTAAACTGCACTGCTATTAACTGAAAAAAATACCTACATGTTCCTATAATTAGGAATAGAGTTCCATGTTTATATAAAAGAAGCCACAATCAATTGTCATCTGCAGCAAGAGGGACACATTTTGTAGATGTCAGATAGGAAATCGCTGATGGTGAGCATCATGTACTACACAGTCATATGTATGATCAGGATGTTCCATTTACCTACTGGTGCATTGCTGTCAAGGCACAGATGTTGGGGCCTTTCTTGAAGAATCTGCACATTGTTCTTCAGAAGATAGAACAAATCAATGTCATTACATAACCTAAATTTCTTATTCCAATATTTTCTGCTTACTAATAGCTCCAGACTGTCTAAAATTTCTCAAGAATCATTCAAAGAAGGGTTTTGCAATCTAGCTTCTTCACGAAAAACCAAATTTGCTTAAATGAGTGCGTTAAGTAGATGAGCAGAAGGTCAAAACCACAACATTAGAACAAAACATTAAGTTACACTTCCAAGTTATGACCATTTATTAAACCAAATACACGTAAGCAAAACGGCTATGACAACATACTATGGAAGTGTCTTTTCCATACAACTGCCAAGAAGCTGTAAGCATTTTTCAAAACAGGCAACAAACTTTTTTTTATCCAAGAAGTGTAAAATCACCTTCAGCAAAAGGTAGCCACCTAGATATGGCTGGTGTCATCTCCTCATAAATTTCGAGCACATGGAAAGCTGGTTTCACCTTGTCATAATTTTGGAACACATGAAAATCTAGTACCGGTATGATTTTCTTGCGCAATATGGCAACACCACCCACTGCCTGCTGGTCATAACTGCTGCAGCAAGGCATGGCAACATCCCCCATACGATCCAGACCAAACTCCAGGCCTAACAATGGTGGACAATGATTCCAAAACTATGGGGAGGTGAAAGCAACCATGTTGTTGTTGTTGTGGTCCTCAGTCCAGAGACTGGTTTGATGCAGCTCTCCACCCTACTGTATCCTGAGCAAGCCTCTTCATCTCCTCATAAGAACGGCAACATTCATCTATTTGAATCTGCTACTGTATACGTCTCTTGGTTTCCCTCTGCGATTTTTACCCCATACACTTCCCTTCATCACTAAATTCACAATTCCTTTATGTCTAAGGATGTGTCCTAGCAATCTATCTCTTCTCTTAGTCAAGGTATGCCAGAAATTCCTATTCTCCCCAATTCTGTTCAGTATCTCCTCATTAATTATGTGATCCACCCACCTAATCTTCAGCATTCTTCTGTAGCACCACATTTCAAAAGCCTCTATCCTCTTCCTGTCCACACTGTTTATAAGTTTCACTCCTATACAAGGTAACACTCCACAGAAATGCCTTCAAAAGAGGAATTCCTTAAATTAATATTTAATGTTAGCAAATTTCTCTTTTTCAAAAATGTTTTTCTACCCATTGCCATTCTGCATTTTATATCCTCTGTACAGTGGCCAACATAAGTTATTTTACTCCCCAAGTAACAAAACTCATCTACTACCTTTATTGTTTCATTACCTAATCTAATATCTTCAGCATCACCTGATTTTCTTAGACTGCACTCCATTACCCTTGTTTTGCTCTTGTTAATGTTCATCTTATATTCACCTTTCAACACATCTTTTTGTTCAACTGCTCCTTCAGGTCCTTTGCTGTCTGTAACAGTATTACAACGTCATCCACAAAAAGCAATGTTTTTATTTCTTTATCCTGAACTTTAATTACTTCTCCAAATTTCTCCTTACATTCCTTTATGGCATGCTCAATGTACAAATTGAATAATATTGGAGAAAGGCTACAACCCTGTCTTACTCCCTTCCCAACCTATGCATTCCTTTCATGTTCTTCAACTCTGATAACTGCTATCTGGTTGTTGTACAAGTTGTATATAACCGGAAGTTCCCAATATTTTACCCCAGCTGCCTTCAAGATCTGAAAGACTGTATTCCAATCAACATTATCAAAAGCTTTCTCCAAGTCTACAAAAGCTAGAAATGTAGGTTTGCCTTTCCTTAATCGTCTTCTAAGATAAGCCATAAAGTGAGTATTGCCTCTCCTGAATTCACACTGATCTTCCCCAAGGTCAGCTTCTACCAGTTTTCCATCTTTCTGTAAATAATTGGTGTTAAAATTTTGCAACCATGACTTATTAAACAAATGGTTCTGTATTTTTTACACCTGTCTACACCTTTCTTTGGAATGGGATTATTACATTTTTCTTAAAGTCCAGGAATATTTTCCCTGTTTCATACGTCTTATGCACCAAGTGAAATAGTATTGCCATGGCTGGCTCTCCCAGAGACTACAGTATTTCTGAGGGAATGTCATCCAGCAACCATATCCAGCTGATTACATAGAACTGGAGGTGATTTCTATCTATCTGTAATCAACAAGTTCTTTGAGCATACTGAGAAATGTTTACAGTCTCTCGCAAACTATGTGGAAAAGATAACTTATATTGCATGTCAAGTATGACTTGCGACATCTGTTCTTTCAGATTATAGCTTTGCAATTCTGTAGCTGTTCTAAATATAGCTTTAGTTGGTGTATTTCTGTCTCAGCTGGTGCCAGGTGTTGTATTCAACCAACACCGACATATGAAAATTAAAACCCAGATCCTCCTGCTTACTAAGATTCGCACCACCTAAGCACATAACTGCTCAGGCAGTACACATGCTTGAGTAGCAGTGGTGGGGCAACAGGGGGGGAGGGGGGTTTCTCATCTTGGAGGGCCTCCAAATACCTCAAAAGCACTTTCACCCCCCCCCCCACCCCCGAGCGCCTTTGGCCTCTCTTCCTGGGGCCACCAAATCTCAAAATCTATTTTTTTAATGTGTCCCGTGCATCTTGTCCTGGAATGCCTCCAAATCTCTTTTTTTTTTTTTTTATTTTAATGGTAATACTTGCAATTCCAGGTGGACATGGGGCCTCATTTTGTTTTGCCTTAGTCTGCCACTGTTGAGTGGCAGGTGTGTGAAAACTGTGTGCCTAGGTAGTGCAAAGCTAGTATGCAGGAGACCTGGGTTTTAATTTTCATATGTCCGTGTTGGGTGATTACAACACCTACCACCAGCTGGAACAGATTACACCAACTAAAGCTACATTGATGTTGTCATAGCCACATTGTCTATATGTCTGTGGTTTGATAAATGGCTATAACTTGGAAGTGTAACTTACTTTTTGATTCATCCTTGTAGCATATGAAAGTATTTACACTCATAAAAAAGCACTTCCTATTCTGCCATAAACACTCTTGCAAATGTATGCAATGTCCACAATGTTCACATCTTTAACCAAAGGGCTACGTTTTTATCAAAGTTTCCTGTTCCAATTACTTTTCCTCTGAACACCCTTCTTGCATTATTTACCTGTTCTGTGGTATGTTTTGGACCCCCCTCCCCCCCTCTATTCCTATGTTCTTTCCTATCTCCCTGCATCACTATTTTGTTTTCATTTGTCCTTCTTGAACTTTCTCAATTCTTTTATTTGCAAATTAACTCCAACCCAGTAATTTTGTATCATCGCCCCAATAATCTGTCTCGCTTTTGCTCATAACTTGTACTCATTTTCTGCTGCTTTCTTTTGACCATTTCACATCATTTCTATTACACCTTCCAGTGATTTGTTGAACTGAGAATCTCAGTGCTGAGTTTAGATTTACATTTACACTCTGCAAACCAGTTCACTTCATGGCTGACAGTACATCTGTGCATTCCAGTTATTCAAGGACAGTAGGCATGAAACATGTAGTGTAACAAACAGTTTGAGGTTATGCATCCCGCCTTGAAATGTGTGGATTCACCTGACATAAGTTTAAGATAAAGGTGAACAGTAACTGTGAACCGTGCGCTTGTGTGTGCAGATACTCGACAGCAGGGGAGTGCAGCCTTGCTGTGGCTGGAGGGGAAGTTCTACCTGTCATGGAATAAACAAATAGTGGAGAAACTCTTGATCTTCTTTTGTTATAAAACAGTTGATATTATTTAAGATTCTTTGATGTGAAGTCATTGAGTAAGATGTGTTCTGAATGCTGCTAAGCAGTTCATGTATTATATTGCACAAAGTTGAAATAAATGGCATTACAGTTGTTATTTTGAGTGCATGATTTATTATGAGAGATTATTCATTAGATTTCTCCATCTGCTGCAATCTGTCCAATGTGCCTTTTCTCATATAGTGCAGAGAATTGGTTGAAAGATGAGAAAGTCAACATAAGAAGAGGACTCAGCATACCGAGAGTATTTTGTTAATAAGATTACATATTTGATCTTCGTAGCTGACCTCTCTCAGAAAGAATTCTGCAAGTCCAAATCTCCTGCACATGGTCTGAGGTGGGGCACTACATACCAAAAATTACAGGCCTGTACCACTGATGCTGATTTGCAACAGGTTTTGCAAACATACCCCATGCTGTCAGAGAAGGCAGACATGTGTGCATGAGCTATCTCTGTGTGATTGTGTGAATGTATGTGTCTCTATTGCTGATGAAGACTGTGGACAAAAAATTAAACGTTGTGCAATAGTGATTTTCTTTTCTATGTGTCTGTTTGCAGTATGGCATCATCTTCTGCATCTCTATGACACTCTCCCATTGGTGAGACCCATCTGTGTTGCCCACCTCTGTTCACATTCAATACGGGTCTCCTTCCAGGAATTTTGCCAATGTGTGTGAAACTTTTGAATGCTACCCCCCTTTCCCTACTGTATCAGACATATTCCACCTTTTCTCTCATCCAGATGCTATATTTCACATATCATACTTACTTGCACAAAGGGACTAGATAAGCAGTTGCTTTAGTGCCAAAATAAGGTTTAATATGTTATTTTGCATGCTTTTAAGATCAATCAATTATGCTTTAATGCTGGTAGATAAAAAGAGATGAGGAACAACTTAAAATAAATTTCAGACAAAACAGAAACAACAACACCAATATTAATAATAATAATAAAATTATATGGAGAATGTCACAATAAGGTTCTTAATGGGTGATCTAAATGAGAAGAAGTGGTAGGAGCAGGATATTACACATCTTTCCTTGTGCAAAAACAAGTTAAACATAATATCTCCATTCAAAAGACTGTGGCATGCAAGAGCAGTATGTATGTTAGTTTTTGTCAGTGATATTGTTCCCAGTGCCAGATCTAAGGGGGGCCAAAGTGGGGTGTCTACCTCAGAGAGATGCCAAATGGGCTCCAAGAGAAGATGACATGCCTCTAACAGTTGAAGGGGCCCGGGGGAGGGGGGGGGTGTCACCAAAAACAGGGTCATCAAGTGGGGATAGGAGGAGTCGAAAAGAGTGATGCCGAGTGCGAGGGAGCACAAAAAAGTCAGTCCACTATCAAGTTTGCGCCCAGGTTGGGACATGTCACACATCCGGCACTGATGCTCCTATACTTACAGTAACTGTAAGGCAAAGGCACACTGATATGTGGTTTCATTCCTTTATCAGAAAGCTTTTTGCTTCAGTAAGGGCTTCCTAGCCCACACAGGTATTTGTATAGGCATATGGTAGAAACTGAGTTGTCAACAATGTCATTAGCAAGTTGCGCTGTTTTGAAAGACAAACCCTGAGTGACAATTTCCAGCATTTCATTTGTCATCTGTTTTACAATATCACATCATTTTTGTCAAATCACTAGGTTTTATGAATTAGTTGTATTTCCAACTTATTTTCACCCTCCCTCATCTCTACAAGACTTTCATTGTCTTGTTATTTCATATTAAAATCAAAAATTTCACAGCCACCAAACTAGCTACCCCTCTCTAGAGATATCCCTGGCTCAATATCCTCAGCTAGCCCTGTTTGCTATGGATGGCACACACTTGAACAAAATTCTAGTATGAGTCACATGAAAGATCTGTAAACAACCTCTTCTGCAGACTGAGACTCTAGTATCCTAACACTAAAGTGAAGTCTGCCACTTGTTTTACCCAAGACTGATCTGTTTTTATGCCACCATACAACAGTTAGTGTTGAGGCAAATCATGCATCACTTATCACTTATATAAAATTTTATGCCAGTACATGTTTCAGGATGCCATTCTTCCAATCGCAAGTGCTATAAAATAATGTTATGTTTCATAATGGCACACACATTTTAATAGTAGTTGAGAATAGGATAATGTTGTCCCAAAACATGTACTGACATAATTTTATATAATCCACAACTCAGGCATTATTTGACTCAATACCAGGACTGATTGTGTGATCATTTCGTTGCATATCTCACTAAGTGTTACACCCAGGTATTTGTATGAGTTGACCAATTACAGTTGTACAAGAAAATAATGTTGATAGTTAGCAACTCACTGCGAAGACATTCATCAAGGCTGAACAAGCACATGGAAAGACACTCATAAAAACAAACTGAATGTTTGGCTACTAGCCTTTGCAGACTAAGACATAAACTATCATTTGTGCAATCACACAGGCACATTTCACAGATACACCACCAAATGTATCTGGCTACTCTACAGTGATGGGATGGGAGACGAGGGGGCAGAAAGGATCTGAGGTGGTGGTGGGGATGAATACAGCACTGCCTAATGAAATACATAGGTACTAGGTGCACGGAAAGAGACAAGACAAACACAATGGGAAACAAGTCAGTATTTCCTGAGGAAGGCTCCAGTAACACATCCGAAATGTTGGAGAAATGTATCATAATGATGAGGCAAATAGCTCAGAAGAATTTCAATTTTACCAGTAAACACTGTTTCTTATCTTGCATTTGTACATGGAAGATAGTGTGAATCCTCAAACAACTGTTGAAAGACATTATCAAACACATTTTTCTGTCAATTTTTAAGTTACCAAATATACAATGGTAAATCTGAAAAGGTTAAAATAACCAGCAAACAGTTGCACAGGAAGATTTGTTAGAATCCTTGAGACAGGTTTTCATAACAATACTGTTATCTTCTTCAGAAGGAGTAATAATTGTCCTCATTACATCACGTGTGTTCCACACTGATCATCTACACACAGTTACATATTAAGCCTAAACCCTGAAATGACAAGTTACAGAATAAAAGAAAAGAAAAATAAGTAGAAATGTGTCAGGTAATACGCTACAAGCTCCTTGTCGTGATTATATTTCAAATTATTACATAAAATGCTCAGTTTCTTCCAACCAATAGAGCTACACACATCAGTCCATTAATGCATCAAATCCCAGTTGCACTAATGTATCTGGTGTAATAATCATTTCACAGTCCACAGCAATACAGACACAAAAGTTCTCTATGTCTCATAACAGGATCTGATGCATAACAGTTTACAAATGCCCACAATAGAAGTCCTGTATGATTACATACACAAAATGTGAAAGCCACAGAATCTGTCCATCTGCCATGCAATTTGTCATTCAGAAATAGACACACATTAAGTTTGAAAAGAGGAGGACTTCCATCAGACTGAAGCTTCATCTTTTAGAAAATCTGCTACAGTACTCTCTAAGAAAACACTGAAGATTGTCCATTGAACATAGATGGAAGTAAGAAGGTAGGGTTTAACATCTCATCGATAGTGCAGTCATAAGAGATAGAGCATAAACTTGGATTGCTTTAATAAAGATGTGGAAGGAAATCAGCTATGCCCATTCAAAGGAATCTTATTCTAACATTTGACTGCTGTGATTTAGGGAAATGACAAAAAAACTAAATCTGGATGACGGGAGGTGAATTTCAATCCTTCTGAATGTCAGTCCAATGTTTAAACTGCTATGCCACCTCGCTTAGAGCATAAATGTATTAGCATGGCAGCCTGAGCTAAACATAGACAGAAAAACTTGTTTGATAATGTCTTTCATGTGAGGAGATGAAGAGGCTTGCTCAGGATAGAGTAGGGTGTAGAGCTGCATCAAACCAGTCTCTGGACTGAAGACAAGAACAACATATTTCAACAGGTACTTGAGAATTCTCACTAGCTTGCCTATACTAATCGTAAAAATAAATAATTTACAACAAAATTTTACAGACAGTAGGGTCTCAAATGTACACATACAGAGAGCCAAAGAAACTGGAATAGGCATGTTTAAGCAAAGACAGAGGCATGTAATCACTCAAGGGAAAGCACTGTGGTCAGCAATGTATATATGACAACAGGTGTTTGGTGCAGGCATTAGTTCATTTACTGCTGCTACAGCAGCAGACTATCATGATTTATAAGATGTTATAGTTAGCCCACGAGAGATGGGCCACAGCATCTCTGAGGTAGCAATGAGATGGGGATGTTTAATGTACAACCGTTTCACGAGTGCACCGCAAATATCAGAAATCAGCTAAAACCTGAAATCTCTGACATTTAATAATGGAAATTCCAGGTTGGAATTAACTATATAGCAAAAGGACAGTTTACAACTCAGTGCAAAGACGTGACGACAATCTGCGACAGGCACATAAAAAGACACACACAAATGACAATTTTAACTATCAGTCATGGCTTTCTTCAGAAATAGGAACACTCATGCAATCACACAGGCACAAAACACAGCCACACAACTGTCATCTCCAGCTGCCGCACTTCAGATCATGCTCTATGGTGTGGAAATATGGATGGGGAGGGGGGGGGGGCGATCGGAAGGTTATTTCATAGTGGATGGTTACAACACAGCCTTTCAGAATATGTACGTACTAGATGGGAGGAACGAGATCTCTGTGCAAGACCCCACTGCAAGTCCTGTCCAATCCACCCACCCAGCACTTCCTATTCCAGTCCTGTCACAGGCTTATCCTACCCTATCAGAGGCCAGGCCAACTGTGAAAGCAGCCATGTAATTTAACAGCTGTGCTGCAATCACTGTACAGCTTTCTATATTGGCATGACCACTAACATCCACATGAGGATGAATGGCCACTGCCGAACTGTGGTCAAGAACAAGGTGGACCACCCTGTGGCACAGCATGCAGCAGATCATATGCTTGATTTCAATGGCTATATCACAACCTGGACCATCTGGATCCTCTCACCCACCACCAGCTTTTCTGAAATGCACAGATGGGAGTTATCGCTACAATACATTCTCCCATCCTGAAATCATGCAGGAGGCCTCAACCTACTTTACTGCGCCCACCAGTTTCCACCTTTCTATCCTAAAACTCTCCTATTTTGAGTACTCTGTGTGTGTGTGTGTGTGTGTGTGTGTGTGTGTGTGTGTGTGTGAGTGTGTGCGTGTGTGTATGTGTGTATGTGTTTGGGCCGCGCGCATGTGCTTTTTTTATTTTATTTCATTTTCTTCCACTCACCTGCCTCCCCACTCCAACCCTAAGCTGCATCTCATTCCTCCCATCGAATAAGTACATACTCTGGAAAGCTGTACTGTACCCATCCCCACCACTGTGACACAACCTTCCTATCCGCCCCTCTCCTATTTCCATACTGCAGAGCATGATTCAAAGTGCGACAGCCGGAGATGACGGTTATGTGACTGTGTTTCGTGCCTGTGTGATTGCGTGAAAGTTCCGATTTCTGAAGAAGGTCACGACCGATAGCTGACGTGTTGTATGTGCGTGTCTTTTTTATGTGCAGGTCGCAGCTCATCGTCACATCTTTGCGGTGAGTTGTAAACTGTCCTATTACTATACTGTTAAATATAAATATGTTGCAAGAAAGGGACTAAAGATGACAAGAAAATCATTTAATATGACCTAAGTGCAAACTTTCCACAAATTGCTGTAGATGTCAGTGCTGCACTATCAACATGTGTCAGCATGCGAACCAGTCTAGGAAACATCATTGATGTGGGCTTTCAGAGCAGAAGACCCACCCTTGTACCCTAGATTACTGCACAACACAAGGCTTCTGCATCACCTGGACTCGTCAACACTGACACTGGACTGTTGATGACTGGAAATATGTTGCCTGGTCTGATGAGTCGTGTTTCCAATTGTATCGAGCAGATGTATGGGTACAGGTATGGAGACAACCTCATAAATCCATGGAACCTGCATCTCAGATCGGGACTGTGCAAGCTGTGGAGGCTTTGTAATGGTGTGCGGTGCATGCAGTTGGAGTGATACAGGACTACTTATACGTCTAGATAGAACTATGACAGGTGACACACACTTAATGCATCCTGCCTGATCACTTGCATCCATTCATATCCATTGTGCTTTTTGGCAGACTAGTGCAACTCCAAAAGGCCAATGTGAAGAATGTCCAGAATTGCTAGAGAGTGGTTCCAGTTCAGCCTTCTGAGTTTAAACACATCTGCTGGCTGTGCATGCGTTTTTTTATTTTTATTTATTTATTTATTTATTTATTTTCATTTTTTTTATATTCTTTTATTATATTTTTAAAATCTTACTCCACTCACCCGCCTTCCCACTCCATCCCCAGACATGAACATCATTGAGCTTATCTGGGATGCCTTGCAACGTGCTGTTCAGAAAAGAACTCCACCCCTTTGTACTGTTACGGACTTATGGACAGCCCTACAGGATGCATGGCGTCAATTTTCTCCAGTACTACTTCAGAAATTAAACATCTGAATCTGGTAAGAAACTGATATGGAGACTTCAAACATGTAAATTCACGTACCGGTACTACACAAAAATAGAAGTATAAAATATGAGGAATGAGCACACCAGTAGCAGAATAATGAGACAGTGGCTTGCAGAAAATTCATTCACTTTTAATAATTACTGGAGAGAATGACAACATGCAGACCATATATCCCATCATCAATGATATCTGTTCCTACTTATTTATAATATAATTTTCAATGATTCCAAATCGCTGCATAATATTTTATTTTTATTTAACAATGGCTATTTCTGCTACAAAGCCATCATCAGGTTAACTGCAATCGTGTAATATAAAAGTCGCTAGATAATATAAAAGTCACATGGTACAATATTTACATAAATTTTGATTACACATACTTCCTGGTTTATTCCATATAAGATCGTTGTCATGCCACCAATACGGTGTAGTTATAATAAAGTGCTGTAGCTAGCTATAATAAATTGCTTTAGCTGTCATTTACTGGTGTATGTCAATGACATTCTATGGTTACAATGGCTTGTTTATACTTATACCAATGATATATTAAACACGTCAAAGTGTATTAAATTTTGTCTCTGATTATGATAGGCAACAATATTGCATGCCTCCAATAGTTTGTTTACCAATGATATACAAAAATAATTTAGAACGTACTCTTTGGTGTAATATGCATTAAAATTTATCACTGGGTATGTTGTTATTAACCTGGTTCCGCTTTGAATATTTCAATAAAATTTTCAAGGAAACTTTTATGTTTTAGATCTGTTTGTTCATTGATTACGAGATTTTGAGGTGTACAATTATATTATGTCTTTAAGTGACATATTTAATGCTACAGGACCCAAATATTACAAACTGTTGATACTTATTTGTAGTTCGTTGTTAGCTAGTCAAAACAGGCTTAGGTTTCTTGGTGATTTCCCTAAATCACTATAGTCAAATTCCAGAATGATTCCTTTGAACAGGCAAGACTGATTTCCTTCCACATCTTTATCAAAACAATCCAGGTTTATGATCTGTCACTAATGACTGCATTATTGATGGGATGTTAAACCCTATCTTCCTCCTTCCATTTATGTTCAATGGACAAAATTCAGTGTTTTCATGTTTTCTTAGTACTGTAGCAAATTTTCTAAAAGATGAAACTTCAATGCAATGGAAGTCCTCTTTTGAAAGTTAATGTGTGTCTGTTTCTAAGTAACAAGCTGCATGACAGATGGAAAAATTCCCTGGCCTTCACATTTTGTAGATGTAATCAAATAGGACTTGTATTGTGGGCATTTGCAAACTTTTATATATCAGATCCTGCTGTGAGACCTAGAGACCTTTTGTGCCTGTATTGCTATGGACTGTGAAACACATAATCTTCAAGTACTATCAATGTTTTAAAACGTGTTTTTTCCTGGTATAATGCACAATCAAATATAAAACAAAAGTCGGGAATCCATATTATTAACTTGATGTAATTAAACTGTACCCTGTGTTTACCTAGATTATAGATAAGTAATCCCTCATAAAGCAAGATAAGAAAGTGTTCACTGGGATCAGAGCCCGGGTCATACATTATACAGATTACTAATAAACCTTGATATGTATTGTTATACATGTGGAAATAACAGTCAACTAGATGCACATAAACAGCACAAGTCTAAAGGTTCTACTCACTAACAGCACTTCTATACACACATCAAAACTCACTAAGCTGTACTGATAACAAATGGGCTCCCGTGATATAATTACATAGGTAGTTCTCCAGGTTTGTATACTAGGTATGCTGTTGACTACATTCTGTTCACCAATGAAGACAAAATTTCATCTTTAAAGTGGCACTCATAGAATTGCTTGCAGTCTGTGTAGAAAATTATATGTATGAAAATAAATATTGTTTGACTTGCCCAAAGCACAGGCTTGCCGATAGACACAAAAAACACAATTAAAAACACACACAAACATTCAAGATTTCGCAACCATTGGTCACTTTGTCAGAAAAAGAGGAAGGAAGGAGGGGGAAAAGGAAAGGATGCGGGTTTCAAGGGAGTGGATGAGGGGTCATTCCAAACCCGGAAGTAGTAGGACTTACCTTAGGGAAAAACGTCTTTGCTTTCTATAAAGTCTGCCTAGGTGTGTTTGCATGTATGTGTGTGTGTGTGTGTGTGTGTGTGTGTGTGTGTGCGTGCGTATTGGTTTACCTTCCTTTTTTTCCCCTAAGGTAAGTCCTTCCACTCCCGGGATTGGAATGACTCCTCATCCACGCCCTTAAAACCCGCATCCTTTCCTTTTTCCCCTCCTTTCTTCCTCTTTTCCTGACGAAGTGACCAACGGTTGCGAAAGCTTGAATGTTTGTGTGTGTTTTTATTTGTGTTTTTTGTGTCTATCGGCGAGTCTGTGCTTTGGGTAAGTCAAACAATCATTATTTTTATACATATTTCTCCTACCAGGAAAGTCTTCTTCTATAAATAAATTGTATATAAATAAGGTTCTCAGTTTGAATATAAGAAATTCTTTGAGGCAGAAAAACTTCTGTTCATGCATTATCACAGCTTTGAAAAACATCAATCTTGTGAAACTCACTTTGCCCTTTTCTGACATAATATATTTGATTCATGGATGAAAATCAATGGACAAACTGCATATTCCTGGATATAAGAAAGACATATGTTATGGTACTGTACCGCAGACTGTTAATGAAGGTTAATTCTCTCTATAATCACGTCATCATTGAGTTTCTGACATGAATAGACTAAGAAATTTATGGCTGCCAGCTACCCTTTTTAAATGTGCTACTACTGACAGTTGCACAATGGGAGCCTGAAGATGGTGTGATTGTCACACTCAACCCAGTCACATAATTGAATAAATAATTTCTGTACAGCTGCTGGTACTTTCAATGTTAATGAAGGTGTGAGGATATAAAACAGGTTCCCAGTTATGTGAATGGCTCGATGACGTATTATGTAACAAAACCCAGTATGTTGTCCTGATAGGATGAAGTGTGATAGGATCGCTGTTATTTTCTACCTGCATGAATAATCTGACATACAAAGTGAGTATCAATCTTTGGCTGTTTGCTGATGATGATGTGGTGTACAGGAAAATACACTGAATGACTGCAGTAGGATCCAAAATGGCGTTGACAAAATTTCTAGTTGGTTTGATGAATGGCAGCTAGCTCTAAATATAGAAATATGTAAGGTGATGCAGATAAGTAGGAAAACAATCCCGTAATGTTCAAATACAGTATTGGTTGTGTACACTGCTTGACAGAGCGATGTCAATTTAATATATAGACCTAATATTGCAGAGCAATATAAAATGTAATGAACAAGCAAGGTCAGCTATAGCCAAAAGGGATGGTCAAGTTTTGTTTAGGGGGAGAATTTTCGGGAAGATGTAACCCCTTCCTGAGTACTGCTCAGGTTTTGGGGTTCCTGCCAGATTGGTTTAAAGGAAGATATAGAAGCAATTCAGACACGGGCTGAACACATGAGTGTTACTGAAATGGTTCAGCAATCAAGTGGGGAAACCCTGAAGGGAAGATTATATTTCTTCCAAGAAAAATTATTAAGGAATTTTAGGAAGATGAATGCAGAGAGATTCTGCTGACAATGACTTTACACTTTTCATGAGAACTGAAAAATCAGGGAAATTAGGGCTTGTATGAGAGAATATCAGAAATCACTTTCCCTTGCTACATTTTGGAGTGCAGTACATATGAAAATGTCTAATAATGGTATGAGGTACTCTTTGCATCATACGGTGGCTTGTTGAGTATCTATGTAACTGTAGCTACTAGTTCAGTGTTTTTCAACCTGTAGGTCACAACAGAGTTCTTTGGGTAATATTCATTATAAGTTGAACAGATCATAGATTGTTTTACAACACAATGTGTTAAGGATGAATAAGCACAAAGTCTGAAAACAGTTTTCAGGAAAAGAATTTGATACAATAACTAATTCTGAAAAATTTGAAAAAAAAATGTAGTTCATTACAAATTGTCTATACAGTGGGACCTTTCTTAATGAGCATAATTTCCGTATGAGTCTTGCCTGAAACGTGAAATATTCATTAACGAAATATATTTTTTTGCCAGAAATCACATTAAAATAGAATATGAGTACCATTCAAAAAAATATACAAAAAATATTTGTCTAACAATTTAAAAGAAAGCTGAAGCAAAAGAAAGAAGATAAAATTTGTTTGCTTTGAGATAACATTGTTTTGTTAAGGTCCGTGAGGGAGGGAGGTCACCACAATATTTTTATTTGAAAGGAGGTCGCCACAATATATTTACTTGGAAGGGGGTCTTATAGTTGAAAAGGTTGAAGAACTGTACTAGAGCATGAAAGGAAGTGCAGACTGAAGAAAATATTCCACCTTTGCTGACCATGTTCTTAATGGGTAGCATTCTTATTATTTTAATAATAGAGGACAGATAACAACTCACCATAACAATGTCCACTGAGCCACTACCAGGCACATAATTATTTTAAATGTGATATTCCCTGTAGAGGAACTAATGGGGGAAAATGAAATTACTAAAAATTCTGGCCATTAAGAAACAACAGTTTTCACAGAATTCTGACCTGGTTCTTAATGACGAAATACAATCATTCATTATTCACCTTTACTAAGTAATAGTAGCTAATCAATATTTTTCTATATACATGTGGCGTCTGTTCTGACAGAACAGACGTCACTTCTGATCCTGTAGTTGTTATTATTCAACATTCATAGAATATATGACATCAACTGTGATTGGGCAAAGCTGAAAATGTGTACCCAGCCGGGATTCGAACCCGGGTCTCCTGCTTTTTAGGCAGTTGCGCTGACCCCTACACCACTGGGGACACAGTGATCACCGCACCTGCAAGGATTACCCATGCACGCCTCCCGTCAGATACAAATTCCCAGCTTCGCCCTGCCCATAGTACTCAAACTACGAGTTTGAGTACTATGGGCAGGGCGAAGCTGGGAATTTGTATCTGAAGGGAGGCGTGCATGGGTAGTCCTTGCAGGTGCGGTGATCACTGTGTCCCCAGTGGTGTAGGAGACAAACTACGAGTTTGAGTACTATGGGCAGGGCGAAGCTGGGAATTTGTATCTGAAGGGAGGCGTGCATGGGTAGTCCTTGCAGGTGCGGTGATCACTGTGTCCCCAGTGGTGTAGGGGTGGGCGCCGTGGCTCAGCGCGCCCGGTCAGGGGGCTCAACGCCCTCTGTAATAAAAAAGCTGAGCCAACAACACACCGAACATCAACGAACAAATACGAACAGCGTCCGCAATGAACAGAACTACCCATAGAACAAAAAAAAAAAAAAAAAAAAAAAAAAAAAAAAAAGGGGGTCAGCGCAACTGCCTAGAAAGCAGGAGACCCGGGTTCGAATCCCGGCTGGGTACACATTTTCAGCTTTGCCCAATCGCAGTTGATGTCATGTATTCTATGAATGTTCAATATTTTTCTCACTGTTCATTAATTACTTCATTGTATCAACCATTCTGCCTGTATGACATAGTAGACTGCACCACTACTCACTTGTAAAACATTATGACTTATTTAATCTACAATCTATGTAAACACAGGGTACAGTTTAATTATTCCCTTACGTTATTTATTTAAAGATTCATTGTAGGGTTTCTCAGGACAGTTTTTATCTACCTGCAAGTGCCTTGTAGTTCACTTTCTTCAGCACCTGTTTGACATTCTCTCATAGACTAAACAAACCAGTGACAATTTGTGCCACCTTCTCAATGTTCACAATCCACCATTACTCTGGTTTGGTGTGAGTCCCACAAACATTGTACAAATGAGTAATTGCACAAGCATAATGTAAGTCCTGACGAAGCTTCTTCCTCAAGCAAAGGTGACATTAATATCTGACAATATATGCTTCATTATACAGAGACATTATATGGTCTCAACATATCAATGTGGCACAAATTTTAATTCTGTCTCCTTACATTCAATATCATAGATATGTTGTGACTACATAGTGTCTCTAGGTAATTAATTTATTGTTTGATATTACATTTTGTTGTTTGGGCAGCAGACAATTTTAGATTTTGGAATATGAAAGAAACTTGCCAATATTTGTGCAACTTGGAAATTTTATCAAAATCTGATTGAACATCTATGCAGATTTTTCAGTCAGAACTTCATTAAAAGTAAATGGAAAGAGAAAGGATGAAAAGGACAAGGATTTACTATCCCACAGATAGCATGGTCATTAGAGATGGAGTAAAGGCTCAGATTGCTTTGATAAGAATGGGGAAGGAAATTGGCCATGATCGTTTCAGGTAAACCTCTCACAATTTGCCTGGAGTGCTTTATGGAAATTGTGGTAAACCTAGACCTGGATATATGGAGGCGAATTGGAACCAATACCTCCAAAATACAAGTTGTGTGTGCCACCTCATTCGGCAATAAGTGCAAAAAGTCTGAAGTTCTTATTAATTATGTATTCAATATATAACATGAATAACAAGGTCCCAATATAACAATATAATGAGGATAGTTTACAACTCACTGCAAAGATGTATGAAGAGCTGTGACAGGCACAATGAAAAGACACACACACATGTAAACACTTAACCCATCAGCCATTGGTCTTCATCAGAAAAGAGAGCATTCACACAGGCACACTTCACAGACACACAACTGTCATCTAAGGCCATTGCACTCTAAATTTGGATAGTGGCAGCCAGAGACGATGGTTGTGTGTCTGTAAAGTATGCCGTGTGAATGTTCGCCTTTCTGATTTGGGCTAATGAGTGTCTTTTTTTATGTGACTGTTACAGCTCACCATACATCTTTGTAGTGAGTTGTAAACTATTCTCATTATATTGATGATTCAAAACTGGATATTCCATTATTAAAGGTCCCAAAATACTTTTACAGGGCACTTCCCCATTTAATTCAACAACTGTTGATGACTCTCCATGCAAGATTGCAAGTTGCACCTTTCCCTACATAAAATCCTCTACCCGGTCGCAAATTTCACTTCATAAAACACACAATGCAGAGTAGCTAGCAGAGTCACAAATTAAAACTAACAGATTTTTCAGGTTTTCATAGTTCAATTTTACTTTTTCCGCGCATATTATTTTACGCAGTATACTACTATCCAGTCTACTTATTATGCAAATCTGTATCAAAACATTCAAATTTCCTAACACAAAAGTTGTCTCTCTCTTTTTTTTAACATTAGATGTGTGCTATAATGAGTTGTTTTAATATTTGTGTTTTTTACTAAATAAAGGAACACATTAAAGGTAATGTAAAGCAGTCAACAATCTGAAGATTGGTTTGAACACCACAGTGCTTTACTAGGCATGGTCCTGTTTGGAGGTGGTATGTCGTTGCCTTCCTCCAACCTTGAAACTGACTTACCCAGGCAGTTATAGGGGGACCTACAGTTTAACATGGGTTCCGAACCATGGTGCTACTCGGTATTTTTCACATTAGCAACACTTCCAGAGATGAAAGAAGTGGAAAGTGACAGATAAAAATCCTAGGACCTGGCGGGGATAATCTGAGACATCTCCAGAGTACAAGGATTTATCTATTCTAGCCTTTGCCACATCAGTCATTGACATCTGTGTCAGCCATGCAGTCATTGACATCTGTGTCAGCCATATGTTATCAACTTTTAAAGTCGTGTTTCAATGAAATGAAAAGCAGAATTTTTTCTGATTTAATATGAAAATATTGCTTTTATTACTATAGAAAATAGATACAGCTTTGTTTCAAACTGTTTCTTTATGCACACAAAAAACTACTTTGTCAGCGGGGAAACCCATAAGGCCTCTTCTGAATTCCACATTATTAATTGTATTGAAGTAGTAATGGAGTAGACTGTTTTAAATTCCTGGATTTCAATTGAATTTTCAGGTTTTTCCCCAGTTTCTTAATGTTTATTGAGTTTCATATATTCAAAGCACATTAGCCACCCTGTGATCATACTTCTGATAATGTAATATTGAGTAGATATGATACTGACACGAGTTACACCCATTTTGGAAAATTATAAATACTGCATCTGCCTGACAACCTCAATCCATAATGTTCAGGATGTCATGCGCGAAAACATTGAGTGAATTTCATGTCATAAATGTATTCAGACACTATAGTAGCTGGTACTGAGAAGGTCACTCCATTCGACATTTCCATACACATTTCACATTCCACTATGTAGTGCATAACGGAGGATACCTCGTACCACTACTAGATATTTCTATTCCTTTTCCATTTCCAAATAGAACAAAGGAAAAAGACTGCCTATATGCCTCCAAATAAAACCTAATTGCTCTTATGTTGGTGGTCCTTATGCAAGATGTATGTCGGTGGCAGAAGTATCATTCTGCAATCAACTTCAGATTCCATCTTCTAAATTTGATGTATGGTTAGAAGTTTTTCCAGCTCCAGGAAATTTATTACTATTGAACTGAGAATATATTCAAGAATTCTGCACCAATCTGGTGTTAATCATAGATGTCTGCAATTTTTTGGATCTGATCTTCATGATCTTCAGCCTTTATTGTAAGGCCTCACAAAGGCCTTCACAGGTAGACATTATCCTCCTGACCTAGTCCACAAACAGATTTCCTATGCCATATCCCCACACACCAACAATCATCTCTACAACCCCAGTAACCTGCCACAAAGAAGTGTCCTTCTTGTCACCCAATACCACCCCAGATTGGAACAACTAAATCACATCCTTCGTCAGTACTTTGATTACCGGTATCTTGTCATCATGTCCTGAAATGAGAGACATCCTACCCAAGATCCTTCCGAATTATCCTAAAGTGGTGTCCTGTTGCCCATCCAACCTCCACAACATCCTAGCCCAACCCCAACCCCTTACCACAGGGATCATATCCCTGTGGAAGACCCTGATGCAAAACCAGCCCAATCCACCCACCCAGCACTTCCTATTCCAGTCCCGTCACAGGCTTATCCTACTCCATCAGAGGTCGGGCCACCTGTGGAAGCAGCCATGTGATATACCAACTCTGCTGCAATCATTGCACAGCATTCTATATTGGTATGATGACGAAGCAGCTGTCCGTCAGTATAGATGGCCCACTGCCAAAACTGTGGCAAAAAGCAAGATAGACCACCCTGTGGCACAGCATGCAGCACTCTGGATTTCAGTGGTTGCTTCACTAGCCGAGCCATCTGGATCCTCAGCTCCACCGCCAGCTCTTCTGAACTGAGCAGATGGGAGTTGTCCCTTCAACACATTCTACGGTCCCGCAACCAACCATCCTGGCCTCAACTTAAGATACCTTCCAATCCCTACATCCTATTCCTAACATCTTCCCCGCCCCCCTCCTTCCTTCCCCACTCTTTTGCCACTAAGTGTCACCACTTACAGTATCCCCTTAATTAATTACTTTTTATTTTTATTCATATTTTTTCTATCTTTTTACTATTTTTTTTTTCTTTTTCTTTTTTGCTATTTCAACTCCCAACACTCCTCTACACTTCCTTTTATCCCTTCACTCCTTCACTATATTCATTGCCGCAATTCAAATTGCCTTAACAATCAATCATGCAATGTGGAACTTTCCATCCCCACCTTTACTCAGCATCCTTCCCCCTCCACTCCGCACCTTAGTCACAGTCTAGATGCTTCATGCGGTGGAGTTGCTGAACATGGTGGTTGTGTTTGTATAGTTGTCTGAGTGATTGAATGGATGTAAGTGGTTTTTTTTTTTTTTTTTTTTTTTTTTTCACGAAGGCCGTGACTGAAAATTTAAGTTATGTGAATGTAATTATCTATTTTCATGCCTCTCAGCAGCTCAGCAAGCCTCTTTACAATGAGTTATATATCCTCCATTATCGACTTTTATTATAAACAGTTTTTTCAAACATTTTCTTGGGATTTTGCGCTGGAACAAATATTCATGACACATGTAAGCTAACTAAGGGAACAATTCCAGAGATAACTCTCTATGAAACCGAATTTGGATTCCATCTGGGCTTGGCAGCATATTTGTTTTCGACTCTCTCTCTCTGCTGGTTATTGCTGTACCCCTTGTGTTCAATATAGCCCCACATGAAGGAGTTGCATCCGTTCAGATTCATAGAATACGGTAGCCATTGAGGCCTATGCGTGTCCTCTAGGTTCCTCAGAGCAAGAATGCGGTCCCCAAATTGTTCCTTCAGCACATCAAAGACTCTCCTGCTTCAATGGGATCCAGCTCTGTCTTGCATGTATCTCAACTAGCCAAAATCAGTGTCACTTTGGATAATGGGGATGAAATCATCTTCCAACACCTTCACATACTGTTCGGTATTCACATCAAGGAAGATCGCACCGATTTATTTATTTATTTAAGAATCCACTTCATTAGATTTGATATAGGATATTGCTTGTTTTGTAAAAATGTAGGGATTTAAATAAAGATATACATATACAGGGTTTCCCACTCAACTATTTCACCACAGAGATCTCTGAAACTACAAGAGATATTGAAAAACAACTTTTACGGTCATGAACATACGGCAGGGGCTTATGAAAGTAGGTACTAGGAGACACTCTAAAACGTGAAGAAATATTATTTTCAACATAAACAACATAAGTTTGTGTTGAAAATAATATTTCTTCACGTTTTTGAATGTCTCATAGTACCTACTTTCATAAGCCCCTGCTGTACGTTCATGACCGTGAAAGTGGTTTTTCAATATCTCTTGTAGTTTCAGAGATATCTGGCGTGAAACAGTTGAGTGGGATACCCTGTATATGGCACATTACAATAAAACTGAGCCATTACTATATCATACTTACTAAGTAGTTTCCAACATGTAAGTTAGACCAATATTATGGGGCATTTTAAACTACTACTGTATTTCTAAAATATTCTGTGACTGAACCACATTATCCGATCGCAAAATGCGGATATTCCATCCCCGAATGAGCCGATTTTCTTTAGTGAGAACTTATCCAAATAAAAGTGAGCTTTGTTGTTAAACGAAATCATACTCGCATGGGCAAGCCCATACTAATTGCCACCATGCCCATACCAATTCCCCCCGTGCCCTGCAGCCAACCATACAGTTTGAATATCTTAACACTAACCAGTCAGAAGTTATGACAATTTTATTTCATAATTTCAACAATTGTCAGCCTGTATGGTTTTTGTTCATTGTTCAAATCATATAGTGTAGGTCTAATGTGGTTTGCATTCCAAGAAATAAAATCAACAGCTATTGAGTTATACCAAATAAATTAACAAAAGAGGTGGCTGACCCACCGTGGTACAAAAAACATGTCTCATCCCTCTTCTGAAAGCAAAGACAAAAGCATGCCAAAACTTAATCAGACACAAGGTCCACAAAACTGACAATCTTTTACTGAAACTCAAAATTTAGCTCGAACTTCAGTCCGAGAAGCTTATAACAGTTTCCACAATGAAACCCTGACACATACCTACGTAAAAAACATGAAGAAATTTTTGCCGTACGTATACTAGCGACAAACAACAATCAATACCTTCACTACGCGATAGCAATGGTGATGCTATGGCTGACAGCTATGCTAAAGCAGAATTGTTAAACACAGCTTTCCGAAATTCCTTCACCAAAGAAGACAAAGAAAATACTCCAGAATACAAATCAAGAACAACTGCCAGCATCCACAATTTAGATGCAGATATCCCTGGAGTATTAAAGCAAATAGCAAATCACTTAACAAAGACAAGATTCCCAGTCCAGATTGTTGACCAATTAAATTCCTTTCACAGTATTCTGATGCAATAGCTTCATATCTAGCTAACATATACATCTGCTCACTCGGCAAAATTTTCATACGCAAAGTACACAGGTCACTTCAATATTCAAGAAAGGCGATAGAAGAGACCTGCAAAATTACGGACCTATAATATCATTGACATCAGTTTGCAGCATGATTTTAGAACATATACTTTCCTCAAACATTATGATTACCTCGAAGAGAATGACTTATTTACCCATAGTCAACATGGATTCAGAAAGTATCTTTCTTGTGAAACACAGCTAGCTCTTTACTCACATGAAATGATGAGTGCTGTCGACAAGTGATCTCAAATTGATTCCTTTATTTCACAATTTCCGGGAGGCTTTTGACACTGTACCTCACAAGTGTCTTCTAATCAAATTGCATGATTATGGAATACTGCCACAGTTGTGCAGTTGGATTTGTGACACTCAGTCAGAAAGGACACAGTGCATTGTAACTGATGGAAAGTCATTGAGTAGAACTGAAGTGATGTCAAGTGTTCCCCAAGGAAGTGTTATAGGACCCCTAATCTTTATAAACAATTTAGGAGACAATGTGACCAGCTCTGTTAGACTGTTCGCAGATAATGCTGTCATTTATCTGTTAGTAAAGCCACCAGAAGATCAAAAGCAGCTGCAAAATTATTTAGATAAGACCTGCATTAAGCAAAAATTGGCAATTGACCTTAAACAATGAAGTGTTTGAAGTCACCCATATAACCACTAAAAGAAATCTGTTAAACTTCATTTACACACTAAATCAGTCAAATCTGAAGGTCGTAAATTCAACTAGATACATAGGATTTACAGTTACAAACAACTTAAATTGGGAAGGTCCCAAAGAAAACATTGTAGGGAAAACAAACCTAAGACTATGTTTGATTGGTAGAACTCTTAAAGATGCAAAGTTCTTCTAAACAAAACTCCATACACTACACTTGTGCATCCTATTTTATAGTATTGATGCCCATTGTTGGGTTCTCACTAAGAGGGACTGACCGATGATATAGAGAAAGTTCAGAGAAGGGCAGCTTGTTTTGTATTATTGCTATATATATATATATATGAGAGGGTCACACATATGAAGCATGAGATGGGGCGCAAATCATTAAAAGAAAGGCACTACTCATTGCAGTGAAAACTATTTGCAAAATTTATTTCACCAACTTTCTCCTCCAAACACAAACATATTTTGTTAACACCTACCTACGTATGGGGACATGACCATCATCATAAAAAAGAAAGAAAAAAAAAAAGAGAGAAATCAAATTTAAAATGAAAAGAATTAGGTGTTCCTTTTTCCCGAGTGCTAGTAGAGAATGGATATGTATAAAAAATATCATAAAAGTGGTTCAATGAACCCTCCACCATGCACTTAAATGTGATTAGCAGAGTATTAATGTAGATGTAGATTTCCTGTATGGTAGCACTGTAATAAGTACGTTTGAAAAAGGCGAGTGCAGAATTGTGACTTTTGGGACCTGGTTAGTGAGCTGTCGTGGCTGCCTCATTTGAAGTTCCCACTGGTGTCCTCTCTCATTACTCATTCCTGGCTCTGTCGCCAACACCGAGGGCACTGGAATTGCAAGTTTGATAGCTAGGGCAACCACTAATAGGTGGCGAGTGACGCATGTTCTCTCTCTGTGGTGAGAGTGGACGGGCAGTGAGACTAAATGTTGAATATTACACTTGAGCAGAGGCAATGAGGCCTGGTCTGTGTTGCCATAGCCTTGGATCTTGTGCAAGATAAAGAATGGCCTATTTTGAGGAATGGAGCACCGTGTAATGGTTATTGTGTTCACTGGCCAGATTATGAATTCTGTGGTATCAACTACATGCATATAGTCATATTAGCCGATTGCTGGTCTTAGCATGCATCACCATAAGCATTTTGACTTTTGTCTATTGATGTACTTGTGGTCCACCAAGGAAACCATTAGTGATTAATTTTTTAGCCTTGAACATTGATAGTTAGTCATTAAAGGCTGTGTTGCTCTCATTTTTATGCTTTAACTGTGTATAAGTCAGCATTAAGATGCTTTTTCCAGTAGTGATTCTTCTTCACTTAATCCAGTTTCTCCTGATTGCTATTTTATGCTGGCCACGTTAGTGCAGCTTATGTCATCTTTGCTTTGAGTGTGTTCAGTTCTTCCTTGTCAATTTGTAATTTTGAATGGGTTGTCCACTATCCAGTTCATTGTGCTTTGATGTATCGAAATTCAGGGTAAATGAGTGGAGACATTGTGTGCAACTTTTTTACCTTTCTAAATTTTCTCAGAATTATATATGTGTTTGACAGCTGTAGGACCATGTTGTGGATTGGCATGCTTTTAAGGTTGTATTTGCCTTCCTAGTTGATGTGAGTCACATTGGTCCCCTTTTACCCTATCTTCTTTCCATTAGGCCACAAATACAGTTTTGGAATTGCCATGGTATGATCATCTGTTCGGGCACCGTGTGTGCATGGTCGAGTATTTAAGCTTATGCATGATTTATTATGAAATGATATATATAGAGAGGGGAAGGAGAGGGAAAAGCAAATAACGAGGGTTTTAAGGGAGTGGGTAAGGAGCCATTCCAATCCTGGGAGTCACCTTAGGGGAAAAAAAGGAAGGTAAACAAACACACACACACCCACACATATACACAAATGCAAACATACCTAGGCAGACATACTGTAGGAAGTTTTCAACAATATGTCTGCCTAGGTGTGTTTGCATTGGTGTGGGTGTGTGTGTATTTGTTTACCATCCTTTTTTTCCCTAAGATAAGTCTTTCCTCTCCCAAGATTGGAATGGCTCCTTACCCACTCCCTTAAAACCCTCGTAATTTGCTTTTCCCTCTCCTTCCCCTCTGCCTGAAGAAGCAACTGGGTTGTGAAAGCTTGTGTTTATGTGTGTGTCTGTGCGCGTGTTTTTTATGTTACTGTCACTACCAGTGCTCCTTCGCCTGGTAAGTAAACTTCATCTACTTTATATATATTTCCTACTAGGAGTTTTCCTCTATAATATTATTATGAAATGAGGTGGATGTAAGGAAATGATGTATCATGGACCTTGTTTAGTGAACTTGGTGTGTTCCAGTGTGTGTCAGGTGGATTGTGGACAGATGCATGACAAGTGTGAGTTACCCAGCAGTGCAGTTTCCAGATGGAAGAACATCATTTGGCAACACAAGAAATTATGCATCTGTATCTATGAATCTTCGTGTTAAACTCATTTACTGTAATCTTTGATGAACTAAGTCTGTGGTTGTGATCTTGTACTTCAGTGTTGTCTTGGTCTCAAACCTCTCTCATTTATTTGCTTATTCAAAAATGTATTAACTAGAAAACCTTGTGCCTGTGTGATTGCTCTATTTCTGAAGAAAACCTTAAGAGATGTTAGACATATGTATTCTGTGACAATTGTTCGCAACTTTCATTTAAAAGGTTAAGCAAATCTGAAGGAGGCAATGAAATGTTGCCTCCTTAAAATTTGCTTAACCTAAGGGGTTCCCTTTAAGATATCTTGATCTTGGTTCTAGTTTAAAATTATATATGTATTCCTATGATACATTACACCAAGTTTTGAAATTTTAAAATTTGGTATACACTGTTACAAAATTAAAATTTTGGAGCATTTTGTAATTTAATGTTTTATATGTATTCGGCTATTTAAATTTTGAAAATTTGTAGAACTTTTTAAGGCTTGGTATATATTCCATTGTGATAATGTGAATGTGGGGGGGGGGGGGGGTGATTTCAATTTACATACTCTTGCTGAGTGAAACTGATGATCCACTTAACTGTATATATCTAATGAAGGGAGGGTATTCTAGATTTTATATATTGTGATGATACGTTATTTTATCTCTTTTTGAGGGGCAGTTGAAATTTCAATACCATATGAAAATTTCAGTATAGAATTGGTGGTAAGTTTTAGTATACCTTTAAATAAATGTCACCCTAATTGTTGGTGACATTTGGAAGTCTTGCTAGACTTATTTTCAAGAACTAACATATTGTGTCCTTTTAAAGGGTGAATCCCCTTTAAAGGTATAAATGATTGTGGTAAGAAAATCATTTGTCCAAGCAGTTGTTGATTGCTAATTCTTATCAATAAATGATATGAATGGAATCTGCATTCTTAAACCCTTTTTGCACGCTCCCACCACTCATAACTTATTGAGTTAATTTTGAATTAAGCAAAATCAGTGGTTTCACTTGTATTTGAGCTAGTGTCATGTGAATGTTTTTGTTTTAACTAATATCAGTATATATGTAAATGGCCATTAGAACATCCAACTGTAAATGTGTTACAGTACATAAAATTTGAATGATGAATTGGAGCAACCACTGAGACAAATTATGCAAATCAATTCATTCCTTCGGCAAAAGATGTCCATTGGGCTGAAATTAATGCACACCTTATGCCATCATTAGAATTTTATGAGGATTTCACATACAAAAGAAGTTTTACTTTGAGGGTTTTTAAGTGTGTGAGCCCTACCTTGTTAACTTGTATAAAGAGGTTCAACCTTTGCATGAAAATAGATAAGAGAATAAAATCAAAACAAATTATTTTATTGTGCATTCATTATTCATTGTTGAGATATTATCCAGCTAAATTTACCATGTGCTGAGACGCTCTGGTTATCTAGACAACGTTGTTCTTAAAAAGTTGATAGTATTTTGTTAGTTCATTATCATTCCATTATTTCTACATTACAGCAGTGAGTTCTAAGTATGTACAGTATACTAATCATGAAGATTTTATTATTGTCATGAAGAAATTTTTAAGACCATCTAATTTACAACTGTTGAGGTAGAATAGGATGAAATATGCTCCTATCACAGCTCAACAAAAGGTGATTATGTCTTGGTCAGAGTGAAATGTGTAAAAGAGGAATACTGGTTCTCAGCTTGCCTGTCAGCACAAGAAACAGTTAAATAAAAACAAATTCACACTTTCTTATCGGTCAACCCTATTTCCCCATCACAGTAGACTCTTCAGAGGAGGAGGGGGGGGGGGGTGCCATATTGCACAACATGAGATATATGACATGACATGTAGCTTGTAAAATTTAAACTTTCACAGACAGAAATGTCAATATTGCTAAAATTTTCTGGTCTATTATGCCATGTTCTTTTGGATTTGTTATTAAAATCCAACATTTTGTCCACATCTGAGGAGGGCATTCTCAGGGGGGGGGGGGGGTATCATGGCTCTTTTGAACATCCATTACACACCCTGGCTCTCTACTAACTCCTCGTGAATTCCATTTTTGTGTACTCAACGCAGAGAGATAATGTCAGAAGTTTTGAACAGGCACACACAATACACCATTGCCAATTGCCATAATTAATATCGTACCACAGTGGAAGACTGTTACATTTCTTCAACGCCAGAATCCAGTCAGTATCGAGCCATGGTCTGTATCAGACATTCAAAATAGCCACAATTCCACTTGAGAAAGGCCTCTGCATTTGGGTATGATACATTAGATTTTATTAACAAACCCACAAGACCACAGGTTAATAGCCTAGAAAATTTAAGCATTATTGACATGTATCCCACAAATTAAACACGAGTTTGAAAGGGATGAATTGCAGATGTCTATGTGGTGAGTAGCAATCTATCTCTTGGAAAATATTGATGTAATCCTTCCTGGACTTTGTATTGCTTAATTTATCAAAGGTGTTTCTTTTGTCTTTAATTTTTTATGCTGTTGAAGCTGCCAGATAAGAAGTTATTATTCTCTTTTCCACCTTTGACTGTGGTGAGAACATGCTTTCCTTTTATTGCACTGTGATATGATCATTTATCATTCTAGAAGAGAAATTTTATTGTATATTTTTTCTCTTTTTCATCAGTGCTTTCGGATGTAAGAAGTCATGTGGCAATTCAAATTGTTCTAACAAATGCATGGGTAGAGAAAATTGAAGCCCTGTACAGAGGTTTTGAGTGAGCCATCAACAATTCTGATCAATAACTAAAAAAATATTCAATACACAAATGTGCATCTGTTCTTCCACTCTTCCTTTGTGTGTCTAGCAACAATTTCCTTTAATTCATATTGTTAAACTTGGCGTTATGTCTTCTAGTTTCACTCTCCTCTTCATAAAAGACTCTCATTATGGTGATACTCTCTTCTTCACAACAAAGCCTCATTATGGTGCTAACACATGGTTTTATTTACAGTCCACACTAATTAGCAAATTTACTGAAAAATCTTCAGAGGCAAATATGAAACTAAAACCATCTGATGATTATGTACAAAATCTACCTTCAAATCATTAAGCTGTGTATACTTAAGTACACAAAAGTCATTTTCCAGTGTATACAATAAAATTATATTTGTTTGTTCTTGTATTGGCAATTGCACTTAATGTTAAGCGTGTTCTGTACCTTTCTCTCCCTCTCCCCTCCACCCACCAAATTAAAAAACAAAACGGTTTATATAGACCATTCTTCAACTAAAAATGGTATTCCAGTTTTTCTTCAGTTTTATCTACTAAGGCATTAGTTGAAAGAACAATTGATCTGCTCACACGTAAATAGAATGTATATTACATTTGAAAAACTGAAATTACTATGAGACAGTATGTAAGGTAACTTCAGCACTGCCAAAAAAATACATTAAAAGTAGGATTTATAAATTCAGTAGAACCTCGTTTTTACTCTTTTCAATGGACTTCAATGAAATGGTGTAAAATGCAGGAAATATATATGAATTTTTTAATATAATATATGCTTACTGGATCAGCCTTGAATTTTCGTAGTTTGTGATATATGTACACAATAGGCATCTAAATACTCGCCAGGAAGTTTATTATACAATAAAGGTTATCTAATTTTTTACTACTTTAAGCGCCAGGCAAAACGTAATTTTATGGGAAGTAGAAATTTTTGACGTAATTTCATTCATTATAATCGAGGATGCCACTGCTGGGGTATGTAACACATCTTCAAAATTACCTGAACTGCTTTGACAGATATCGTTTGGACCCCGCTGCCAGGCTATGTAACACATCTTTAAAATTACTGCCTATTACCGGCATTAATTATTTACGTAGTAAAACTCATAAAGTTCCATTCTTTTTGTATTTTTAGATGTTTCACATGACAATATTAGAGAATTTATTCACGTTCTCGAGTACAAACATATGCATAAGTATTTTTGTAACGTTTGTATAGGATCAGTATCTCACTATTATTGCTTTTTTGAGGTTGTGGATATTATGATACCCAACATAACAGATAACGCTCTTTATTAATCAGAAATATGTATCACAGAAACAATGCAACTCTTTATTCTCACTTCAACAAAGCAACTGGTTCTGATTGTTTGAATACACACTAGCCACTCTGGCAAAAAGCTAGCTGAAAGAGGAACTACACTGCTACAAATCAGCGTTATTCTCTCATCAACAAACCGTTCTGTTTGTCTGAGTACATGCCAGGTGCTCTGGCAACGAAGCTGATGGAAAGAGAAACTACATCACCACAAATCGTAACGTCTCAAGTCAACAACAAAACGCGAAATATACGTTTGAATAAGTGCAAATGGTCAAGAAACTCCACTGTGAATAACTTTTAAGCGCTATACTTTATCAGGAAAGCCATGCTAGCGTCAATTTATGTACATTACATCATTTTTCTTCACGATCATGCTTTCGAAAAGCGTAAAATGCGGGAAAAGTGTAAATATGTTAACGCAAAAATGAGGGCGAATTGAATTGTTAACATAAGAAATTTGGTGGGACCGACAAAAAAATGATGTAAATGGTGGAAAAACGTAAAAACCGAGAATGTAAAAATGAGGTTTTGCTGTATGTACATAATGCTTCAACTTTCCTTCGTTTGGGAGAATCCAGAATGCAAAGAGCTTTCTTGATACATGGAAAAGTGAGGGCAAACTTTTTTTAAACCTTGTTATTGTCATTTTTATGTTGTTATTGCATCTACCTGCTCTACTAGAATTTCACATCCCAAAGGTAAGTAATGATCTACCATACTCTATTCTTGTAAAGATGCTCCTAGCAAAAACTAACTGACAAAAACATTCCTGTTCACCACCATGAAAAGGAAAAAAAACTGCCATACATGCAAGTTTGAGCATATCTGAAACCCAAAAGTGTGTAAAAATGAAATAAATATAACCTAATCAATTATAACAGTATTTGTTACTTGTAAGTCACTGAACAGATTTCTGTTTGCAAAACTGTATCACAAAAATAAATTGCCAGTTATTTTAAACAAACAATGCACATTCCACAGCTGTAGTGTAATATGATGTAATCAAGTATTGACACAACAGAATCTGTTAAATAAGATGAAAAAAATTAAGATCTCATATATACATCAATATTGGACAGTTTACAGCACAAATGACAGACTAATCAAAATTATGTCAATCAACTTTCTTTTACCTTCTCAACATAAGAAATTACGTGCAGGCCATTTGTCTGCGTCAGCAAACCTTTGACAAAAAATAAAAGGAAAACAGTTACATAATTCAAAAATAAGCAATTTGTTAACTGAGCCGCAACCTCTTTACAATCCAGTCACACTACACACAAATAGGAGAGTAGGAATAAAGGAAGAATCACATTGGTAACAGGGAAAACTTAAGTCAAGCCACACAGCCGTTGGTGATCTTCGAATAAGCAAATGTTTGCCATACTCTTACTTAGCAAATAACGCGGGCAATAAACATCTCTCACTTTACTTCGCACTCCAGTTTGAGGTTTTTCAAAAAGGACAAGGAAACACAAATAAAGTAAATCAGTTTTGTAAACACCAAAAAATATTTTATTTCATGAGCATATAATTTTTTTCTGCAGCATGTCAAGTATTGTTACAAGCATCGAAAAACAATTAAAACACAGGCTCCATGTGTACACAACTTTTCTACTGGACTAATGTTACGTTTTACACAATTTCCTATGTAGCCTGCTAAAGCAAACAGATTGTCTAAGATAAAAACAGTACATTCATACTGAGACAAACAGGTTGGCATATCCTGTCTGTCAAATGGTGTTTCAAGTTTATCATCACAGTTGAGACTACCACATATGACAATGAATTTTAATGTACGTATCCTACTTCTTTTTGAAATTGGACTATAAATCTTGTGTATCTCCAAACCTTAAAGATTCGCACGCAATTTCAAATAAAGAATACTACCAGTGCCCAAAAAGGGAAACCATAGCTACTGTCTTCAGCAGTTCTTATTTACTATGCAGTATGGCCAGCAGAACTTCACAATAACTAAATTAAATGTAGATATGATAAGCCGGTCCAGTAAAGCAGTACAGAAAGCAATGCCCCCGACTACCTGTAACATTTCTGCCCAGAATCTACACTACAGTTATCAGAAAATGAGTATCTGGCATGCAAGTAATAACAACTTACTTCCTCTGCATGCACATTTCATCCACTCTTAAGCGAAAGCTTTAAGACATTATTCAGTGTTCACACTAGTGAAATGAGGAGGAAGGGGAATTAAAGCACAGAAGAAAATGATTTGGCAAAATTAATTACACAAGTACTTAATAACTGGAGGCAACAAAAATAACTTCTCTTGTAGTAACGTAATTGAATATCTGGGGAGAACTTTTGTAGTAACGAAATTGAACATCTGGGGATAACTTTAGTAAGAAATGCAATCACGGAGAAGACAGGTGAAGTTGAAACCTTAATTTTACACAATTTGTAGGGATGAGAGATCTGAACATCAAACATCATAGGATTTAAATTACTGTTTTCGGTAGTGAAGGAAAAAAACTGAAATGTTATGGAGGAAACTGAGCACAATATTTTCTTTACAGTATATCCATTCCATGATTTTTCTGAAAAGTGCTACATATCACTATGCAACAGGGTGCATATATTGCTACAAGATCATTTCACAGCACTGAAACTATTTATTGGACTTCAATAATTCTGTCAGTGTGATGGTGTTAACTACTTAATCATTCACAACTTGCAACTGTCACAGTCCACAAAATGGATAGAATAGTGAGTAGCCTTTGTGAATTTTCTCCTCAAATTCATGTAGCAAAATATAATACTAAAGTTAATTTACCTACTGCTACTGAATCTTCAGTGGTGTGTGTGTGTGTGTGTGTGTGTGTGTGTGTGTGTGTGTGTGTGTGTGTTTCACATGCTGTTAGTGAATTAGTTTGATGTGGTTTAGAAGCTAAAAGTCACTTTTATCACACCACTTTTATATTTCAACTCAAGCTGTATTACAGCAAACACATTTATTTGTACAAGGCAAAAGGAACATCTAAGTTAATGTATCATTTCAGTAACAATTATAATTAAAAATAGTCCATCTGAGCTATCACTGACCAAAAAACTTACCTCTTTACAAAGATACTTGTTATACAATAGCGATAGTTTTGCTGCAAAACTACCTTCATTAGAGATACTATTAGTACTTAGTTTTGCTAATAAAATTTGTCTTACTACACAAGGGTTTTAATCAAATTCTGATTAATTGTTAAAACACACCAGCGAGTTTTGGAGTTCCTTTATAGGACATTTCAGTCCAGGCATTGACTAGGGTAAGAAGGTTATCTACTACACAATAAAAGGTGGCTGATGACTGCAAATAGCTACAGGGTGTTAACAACAAAACCAATCACAGCTGCAGAAACTAAACAAAAAGCAAAGTTTTTACTGATGTGGCAGTTATGGGCTGCCATTCTGTAAGAAAACTACTTCCCATATAAGCAGTCAGTGAGTGCCTGTCATCAAACAGCAAAAACAAAAATTACTATTAAGCTGCCAGACTCATTTTCTGATGCTTCTGGTTCACTGTACTGCAACAAATAAAGAGAATATTGGGCTTTTTACAACTGTATAACACGAGATAACCTCACAATCTATTCCCTTCATCAACCGGCTCACTTGGCCAAATAAGAGATTCTGAAAATGCCTCAAATGACTAATCTCTTTTATTTCAACATCTGAAACATGCAGATGTTCACTGGCTATCTAAATCTGGTGTGAAAATTGACCTAAACTTTTGCATGTGAAACTTTTAATAGTCTACAGTACTTTTCTGTACAGTCTGGCAATGTTTATTTTCTTATTATGAAACGGCAGTTATACAACACAAAACAGTGTGACAATATGTATCATGAACAGAAACTGAACCTTTCTACATAAAAAGTGCAGCACATATTAGTAACAATAAAAACAGGGGTATGTCTTATCCATTCATACACATACATCACTGGAGACAATTTTAAAAGCATTCAATAACAACCAGTCTATAAAATTAATGATCAATTATCTACAATCATAATGAGAGATATGCAGTAATCCTTTAATGTAAGTAAATAATTGTAAACATCATTTTTATTAACAGCAGAAGATTTATCCTGTTTTATAAGTAACATGATAATAGTTGAATAACAGGTCTGCAAGTGGTAAAGAAACACAATAGGGAAAGCCACAAATGGAGACATACATAGTAAAAAAATCATTCTAAATGGGCAGCCTCATATGTCAAATGAACGTCAAAAGTGCATCACAATCCACATACTCCACAAAAGTAAAACAAGGTGTTTGGCTGAGACTTCACAAAGCAAGCAAAAACAATAAAACAGGTCACACACACACACACACACACACACACACACACACATACACACACAACATTCACATGTAAAAAAGAAAAAGAAAAATATTGTGCAACCCTGTTTTGAACACTGTAACTCTTTATTTCAGTCCTTCATATCTGAAAGAGCAACTCGACTAATACATTTGTTCAGCACAAATTGCTTTGAATACAAAAAGATGAATACACACCTAATTTGTAAACAAGTTTAAAAAATCACTCCTAAACTTAGTAAGTAGCTTAGAGCTAAGAACTAAGAGTCAAAAAGAGTTTATCACTGTTTGTACCTAGGAATCATTTCGGGAAAAACAAACTTTCCAGTCCTTTTTCATGAAATGTTACAGTTAAAAATTTAACTGTTTAAGATCTACAAGTTAGCCTTAATTTTTTAAAAAGTCTACTACAGTTCAATGCAGCACTATATAAAGGGAAATTAACATGTACTATTTACAGTTCATTTATTTACAATAAATGATATAATTATTTACATTATAATAAGTCCCATTGAAATGTGTACTTTTTGTGCACAGAAATTTGTAATGCGGGTACCGCAATTACAAAGTACTCATATTGACAACCCTCGCAACTCGATATAAAGATCGATAAAAGTGGAACAGATTCTGTGAGGGGTAAAACAGTTCCCTCTACCTGGTACTGCACGAATAGTATATCCGTGGTATGCCCCTCGTGTAAATACATCACATAAGTGTAACAAGTAATACACAAAGCACTGTAAACTGTTTATTTACATTCAGAAAAAGATAATCAGTTGTTATTCTTATTATTACGAATATTAATATGTTTATTAATGACTGGTTTTTATACTATATACATAATAATATTTGTTTTGTCGTCCCTACTAGATACAGGCATTGCTAATACAATCAGTCCGTCTAAAAACAATTCTGACAAAAGTCTCCAAGGACGTTATTCTCACCGTGCAAATTAACCAAAAACTGCTATCAAAAATTCGGAACAGCAGTAAAATTTCAGGAAAATTCTTAATACCTCCCCATTACGGCTCCAAATACACCCTCCCACATCGTGGAAGGTTATTCTATGTACACAAAACGGTCACCGGGAACAGCTAAATGGCAAGACAGTTTGACAAACGGTCTTAAGAGAATATTTCACCAACATCGTTTCCATCAACAGCTTTACTTGTTTGTCGCTTTCAGAGAAGGTCTCATCTTCGGGGTATGATACACTACCATTCTGTGGCAGCTCGTCATTTCTCCAGTGACCAAACAACAGAGGTGTACCCCCTCCACTCTCTCAGGGAAGGGGGGCCGCAGCGTTAGACCAAAAAGACAAGGGAGGGCATTCCTCCAGCCCTCTCCAGCCAGCCGCAGCTAAGACGGCAGCGGGGATGTTCTCCGCGGGCACGGGCGCTGGCGCCCCCCCTCTGTGCCCCTGCCGAGGCTAACGACTAGCGACGACTCATTCTGACCCTCTGCATCTGGACGTACCCCTAGGTTTCCTTCTTCGTCTTGAACTCCTCGCCCAGGATTGTAGCAATCTCTCCCTGCATGAATGCCCACGGCACATTGGAATTGGCCAATGGGCATTTTTCACCACTCGGGCAGTATACCTGTGAACACAAGTGACCGTGTTTAAATTTACTTTTCATTCCAATTGATCCACAGTGAGGAGTTCCTCAAGGACGTAGAACATATTGCAAAACAGGAATACACAGCAAATATTTACGAAATAAGAACAAATATGCTCATGCACCATCCACTGCCATAATGGATGTGGAATCAGTAAATAATTGTAAGTATATTTACATTTAAAAGGACATAAAACTTGTTACCAAATATTAAGTGTTCAACACACATAGTTGCATATGATATTCTTAGGCTATTATAGCCACACCAAAAAAAGAACATTTTACAACAATGACTTACACAATGATAACATTATTGCATAAGATTTGTACACAAATCAGATTGTATGCACTATTAACATTTTGTGATATTAACAACATAAAAGCAACACACTGTTTAGTTAAGAAATTTATCAATGAAGTAGGAGGAGTTAGTAGCCAACAAATTTTTTAGATGTTTCTCAAGCCAAACTTTATAATTAGTTAATGGTAAGACGTTATTGAAAATATTAATTCCTGAATTGTGGATACCTATCTGCTAGTGCACTCATGACCACCGTCTCTGCCGCAATGACGTAACTCAGCTGTAGCAGACAGAGATGGCTATCATTTGTGTAGGAATTGTGCCCAAGTAATTACGTGTTTGCTCGTTTTTAGTAGTGAATGCTTTGGCCAAAAATTTATGTTGTGTGCTTTTCTAAGATTCTAGTTTTCACAACAATATGCAATATTTATCACACTGACAGAGTCAATTTGCCTGCAGAAAATCAAAGACAATGATCCCGCATATGGGTCCGTCATCTGATGCCCACTCTGATTTTCAAAATCCCACAATATTAATTCAAGCCATATGTTTGGGCAGTTACATATTGTTGGCTAAATACTTGTGGCTATTGGCAAAACACAGCTGATACTTCACAAGTGTAACCAACAGCCACAACCGGTTTAGCAATAGAATCTTACAAAGACTTGTCAAATTTCCAATTTGGAAAGTGTCAGCATACCAGATACAGGCAGGCCCTACATTCGAAAAGTCTGGCGGGTCACAGTGTTGATGCTAAATCTACAGCAAGGGACAAACCAACAATAAGCTGTCCCACAGGTCACAGATTGGGGAGCAGAACAGCGTTAACACCTACCTCAGCACCTGCGCCCTGCCTCTTGATGGACTCTCTGCTGCAGGGGAAACAGAACTTGTGCTGTGGTACAGACGGACACTGCACAAAGTGCGTGTCTTCCAGCCTCTCCTGACACAGTGTACACTTCAGGGTCGTGGCAGAACTGCCGCCGCCCGTCGCCGCACTGCCTCCGCTCCCTGCCGGCGTCTGCCCTGGACCAGAGGCCGCAGTGGCATTTCCGTCGTGCCCGGCAGTGGCTCCACCACTACCCGCACCGCCACCCGCTCCGTCCGCTTCGCTGGACGTAGTCACTGTGGTCGAGCTCACAGTCCGGCTGCCCGAACTGCGGCGACTCCCCGTGGAACCTGAGACATCCGTTGAATGGCCTATTTTACAAGAAAGATCAATACTAAATGGAAACAGTTAACATGTTTCTGAAATTTCTATACGTTTTGTGCGTGTGCTAATGAATATCTCAATGTGAAAGAACTTTATGATATGAATATTATAGAGGAGAAATTCCTAGCAGGAAAAATATATATAAAAAAGCAGATGAAGATTCACACACACACGTGTGTGAATTTATTAATTTACTTGTGTTACTATCACTTCCTATGCTCCTTTGCCTGGTAAGTAATCTTCATTTATTTTTTTATATATGAAAGAAACTTTTGCAAGAAAAACTATTGAATGGTAAAAACTGTGCACCAAAATTCCACGTATGAATGATTTATTTTAGATTCATAGTTTCACAAGTTTGACATTAAACCACCTCCAGTTTTCATTATTTTCAATACATACATAATACCATAGCTGTAAGTAAAACTCTCTTTAATGTCAAGACATCAGGTGCTTCATAGCATCATTAAAGTGAACAGTATTTGCGAGAGTGCCACCTCCGATTTCATGTTACACATGTCAGCACTTCCACAAGCAGCCAATGCTGCCTTCCCCTCACCCCTTTTTTTTCCCTCAGCAGCAGTAAAGGTGGCGAATTGTCAAGTTATCGTGGTCATATAGTAGGTCGGTAACAGACTGACATGATATTATTTTTGCAATTATGTAGATACCACGTTTGGAAAGAAGCTAGCCTCAATGGAAAGAAAATTGGGGCTACCCTAATAACAAATCTTCACTTTATTCCTAACTGAAATGCTTGAAAATAAGTGTTATGGTGCCAATAACAATAAATGTTTTGGAAATTCTCCAGCTGCTGCACTTCGCAATTCGAAGTGCGGCAGCCGGAGGTGATGGTTGTATGACTGTGTTGTGTGCCTGTGAGATTGTGGGAGTGCTCTATTTTCTGAAGAAGGCCATGGCCGATAGCTGAAAGTGTTGTATGTGTGTGTCTTTTGTATGTGGGTGTTGCAGCTCGTCGCCACGTCTTTGTGGTGAGTTGTAAACTGTCCTTACTATATTATTAATTCCAACCTGGACTTTCCATCATTATAATAAATATTTTCGTATAGAATTCCTGACTTCTAAAGAAACAATTTCATTGAACTTTATATTCATTACCTGTACCCGAAATAGACTAAAACCATGTGCAAAAGTTAATGCAAATACGTGAAATTGCACCATCACTACAAGTTTATGCACGCACACCAGTGAAGTTAGGGAGGAACCACTACAGTTGATAAGTATTACTGTATATTATGTACTTTGAGAATCAGTATTAGTTCAGAAGTAACACAATACCCTTTCATTGTCTTTAACCACAAAGTACAGCAAAGAAAACAAGATGTACTGCCAATCTACTGAAAATAAATCATTAGCAAAACTGTTATTTTTCCAGGGACTCCCATAGATAATAATTTCAGTGAGTTTGGAAAACATTTGTTTCCTTTTGGAAAACAGCAAACTGATAAAATGTTTTAATATGAAAAAATAATCAGTTAGCAGAGATAATGATCTGATGTAAAATCAAAACCAGTCAGCCATAAAAAATAAGAGTCCACAATTTCTGTGAACTTTACCAATTTCACCACATTAAAAAATAGGTTATGTGATTTTAGCCTGAAATTGTAATAATTGTGGAAAAATCTTAGTACTTGGCACATATGAATATAGAAAACAGGAAATTTGATTGATTATGAAATTAAACAACAACGAAAGTCACAGTACGGCTGATATTAAGTGCAGATGGCACTAGGAAGAAAAGCATTTTCTTAAGAAGATAAATTTGTGAAAACTGAATATTAACTGTTAGTATGTCCTTTCAGAAGGCACATGTGTGGAGTGTAGCATTGTACGCAGTGAAACTTCGATAATAAATAGTTCAGACAAGAAGAGGACTGTAGCTTTTCATATGGGGTGTCACAGACGAATCCTGAAGATTAGGTAGGTAGCTCGCATAACTAATGAGATGGTAATGAACAGAATTGGGGAGAAATATCTGGCATATCCTGACTGAAAGAAGAGATTGATTGGTACGACACATTCTAAGGCACCAGGGAATTAGCAATTTATTATATGAGGCTATGTAGAGGGTAAAACCCCCATAGGTAGTCCAAGAGAAGAATACAGTAAGGAGATGTGGGTTGTTGTTCTTATTTACAAATGAAGATGCTTCAACAGGATAGGGTAGCATGGAGAGTTGCAGCAAACCTGTCTTCGCAATGAAGACCACAAGTGACGTACAGACATTAACTAATGATAACTGTGATCTCTCTTAAGGAAGGCAGTAGAGTTTAATGAGAAAAAAGAGATGTAAGATAATTCACAGCATTAGGAATACTGTACTATTCAGAGAGTGCATTTTCCTTGAAAATGAAGTAACCCAGGGGTAAATTACTATGTCTTACCTGAGGAGTTGGGAGAATGCTGGGAGCCCCTGGAAGCGGAGCGCGGTGGACCCGGCGGACTGCCTCCGGCGGAGCGCGGCGAGCCGGGCGGCAGGTTGTCGGCCACCGACATGAGGGCAGCCATCGGGGACTGTCCGGGGGCGGTGGCTCCGGCACCACTGCCCGCCGTCGTGGCCGCAGACTCGGGCGGCGTGTTGGTGCGCGGGCCCAGTGGAGATCCCGCTCCACCTGCGCTCACACTCATCGCGACTCCTGGGTACCCTGCAACAGGAGGTAACACAAATGTCAATATTATCTGTAAATGGAAGAAAGTTAAATATATTGAACAGATAAAAATGGTTATGAATGGTATGTGAAGCAATTTAACTGCACACTGTGTCACGGATATCCACAAAGACATGAACATTTTATCCATTATTACAGTGTTATCATGTTAACTGCAAATGTAAACTGAAACTTAACAATGTTTCAAGCACTGCCAAGGTTTGGCACCACTCCAAGGAGTTAGTGGGCCGATAGTGTGTCATTCTCTTACCAAACTCCACCCCTAGCCACAACATGAGAACTTTCAATAGTCTTTTCCTTTCTTTTTTATATTTAAAACCTATGAGTAATAGCACTTTAGCTGGTACAAAATTTTTTCCTTCCTTAATTATTCAATGGGGGTCAGGGGAAGTAATGAAACTGCTCCACTTGCCAATATTTCACTATTTAAAGAATGTACAGTGATTGGCAACACTATTGAACACAGACTGCCGTGATCAAAGTTTTTCAAGGGTTACTTTTAACAAATCCATTAATGGGAGGAAATTTTTTGCACAACAAATGTCTGTGTATAGTGATTACACCTGTAAAAGTATGCAAACGTTTTCTAAAAATATTCCTGAGTAGAACTTTAGTACCAGTCCGGTATTCACCACGAGGGATGTGGAAAACGATCTGAAATAACACATCCAATATGGCTGGCAAACCGACCCACCTCATTAATCTGCTGGGAAATCAAAGCCAGACCAGCACACCTCCCAAGTCCCAGTAAGCAACACCTTAATCAGGAGGGTTTGCAGTAAAGTTGGGCAAACTAGTTCATTTTCAGAACTATTTTTACGCCTTCATTGTTCAGTTTTTATCCAATTACTGATAATCAAAATAGTTGGAAACTTGGTAGTTGGATAACCTCTGGGTAATTTTTTTCCCCTTAGATAGGGACCTAACTGCTGAAGCCATCAGTCCCTATACTTACAGCCTTCCTGTAACAGAAGCTGGGACGACCATCAGACAATTTCTGGAACTAACAAGTAGTTTCAAACTTTCTGGCTTTGTGACTATGACCATCGAAGTGAAAAATGTTGTTTGTTGTAAGTAGTTCCCCAGTCCTTCCATTCACGACTGCAAACCGTCCCTTCAACACGTTTGCGAACGGCCCATATCTAGTTTGTGAACGGTGGAACACACCGTGTCATGTTTTAATGCTACGGCACTCAAACAGCTGCAGTGGTTAGGTAACACATTGTAGGAACCGAAGACGAACGCTTTCTTTCATCAAATCTGCTGAGGCCAGGTGCTAGATTTTATCAAATAAATTATTTGACGAAATGTGACGTTTGACAAAAGTGCCCTATTACAGCACGTAGTATATACTGGTTTCAATGTTTGATGTAAGGGGCCAAACGACTCTGGTCAACGGTCCCATGTCTTACAAACTAACTTATACTAATGGCACTACAGACACCAATGCCCTATGAAGGACTCGAAACTCTAATGCGACAATATACTGGATAAATCAACTTTGTCCAATAAATTGGATAATGTAATACTGGCCCTTAAGGCGCTACAATTGGATCACATAAGAGGAGCAATAATTGAAATTTCGCAATTTCAGTTAAATTTTTGTTACAGCTCTGTCTTAATTCTGAATACATTCAAGTCGGAGCGTATCAGTTTGCCGAGCAGCATTGTATAAAGTCATGGTTCTGAAATTTCGATTACAGGAAACACTTTATGTACCATTTCCAGTCCCACTGATAACTGAAATTAAATCACAAGCAGTGTTGCCAACTGTATGATACTGAAAGTTCCTGTTTTTAATCAAAGATAGAGAAGTAAGTAAAATACCCAATTTTATTTAAAATTTATCATTGTATTCAAGCGAAATTGATCATTATAATCAAATAATGCTTTATTAAGATAAAGGATTACAATGTAGATTGTGTATAGACGGTTGGTGCTTGACGTGTACATGTTGCTAGCAGACCGATGAATGACGGGAGGCGAAGACAGCCATCCAGGTGCGGCGTTCAAACAGCCAATAAGACAGCCTCTTTCGAATGTGATGTTAACTATTACGGCCAATAGGAAGCATCAATAGGAAACAAGTCTTCGAATCGACACCGTACCCAATAAATGTTACTGGCGAATGTACTCCGCTCGGTTCCCATTATTTAAAGAAATCTTAAATATTACGTCCTGATTCTAGGTGTACCAGTATGGAAAACGTCACCACGACTCTATAGAGTATTACTTTGGGAATAGAAATACCTACCAGATGGTCACTTGTGAACGTATACAGACAACGAGTCACTACATTGGTGTAACCGTTTGTTTTACAACATGGAAATTTAGCACATTAATTCAGTGTTCGATTTTCATTCGCCGTTAAAAGAGACTTCAGTTACAGCTACTTAATTGAAAGTGTACACCCATGTCAGGGTTGTTCTGGATGTATTTTAACTACTTCTCCAATAATATTATTATAGAAGTACGGAATATATAGAGTACTAGCTTAAACCCGCGGCTCCGCTCGCGTGTTGGTTGATGATAGATTAGCTATCTTTCAGTACTGTGCTATGAGACTGAATAGTAAGTAGTGTAGATCAAATCACAATAAAAATGCACTCGTTTCGAAGAATCCAAACACGAAATTCAACAATAATGATTGTAATAATATCACAGATCGATCACTTGATGTAATGAGCGAAACGTCAAATCGATTTTTTAGACAGATATATTAGAAGAAATTTCTTTTTTACTGCTTTATTTATTTATTCTTATATTTCCTTATTCGCATGCTTATCCTTACAGAGAAACAGCTGAAGACATTGTAGCAGGCATAGACCAAAGATATGGTCTGTGGCATCACGTTTCGCTGTATGCAGCGTCCTTGCTATAGAGTCACAAACGTCAAAGCCGGCCTTCAGTCCGAATTTTGACGACTTTCAACCACCAAATCTTCCACCCCCTTAGAGCTATCGGTATGGAACTGCTATGGTGTACAACGGGAGACTTCGGACAACAACTACACACAGACCATTAGTTTGCGTTCTGTAATTTTCGCTGCAGAGCGAAATATTAACACACACACACGTAGAATTTTATATACACCGATAACTTTCCGTCCCAATATACTCCACCCTTTTATCATTATCAACCCTCAAGCAACAATGCAACCAATAAAACCATTTTGAAAGAGTAAATATAACATTCAAAGACTAATTACTGTTCCGCATTTCGCGTTATATTCTTCAAATTACTAAATATCTATCAGATTGTTATCAAACTGTGCCTAAAACCTTCCTCAGGTATAAATTAGTAACTGTAAAAATATTTAAGTCTCTGCGTCTTGTCGTTAAACGTGATAAACGTACACCGAATAGACAATCACTTTTATAGATATAGATAATTTGAGTGTTATGGACATGAAAAATCTTGGAATTTTATATAATATATCCAAGACGACTCCAAAAAAGTCGCCAATCCCAAACATGAATTTTAGTCCAATGTTGGTTTAGTATGTAGTTATACACACGATCTATTCCAGCAAAGGCGTCGCTTTCGTCTGTACCCACGCTCAAATTTGGTGTATGAATTTGGCGGCTGGCTTGGACGTGTGCCTATCTCGTTTGTGTTACGTAGCGATGAACTTTCGGCTCGCCAAGATAAGGCGAGCCCGCGCGACGCGTTGCGCAAGTGCACGTAGCAGCGACGTGGCCGCGCGGCTGCGTATTATTAGCTCCGCGACCTTGCCGGGGGTCACGGCTCGTGACGTCACCGCGGACACCTGCACAGTGCCGCGCCCGCTCACGTGCATCTGTTTTGCCAACCGTTACGTGCATTCAGACGGTTTTCGCGGTCGTTACATGGCATCTGCGCCCGTTCTGAGCTGTACCCAATTATTGCCGATGCGAAGGGTGAAAACTGCTGATTGTTGTCTGCAGCGTCCACCCGTCAACTTCGTCAGCAACTGAACTCATTCCTCACGCAGTGCTACCAACGAACTACATGTGCTCAGTGTTCCCAATTGAGCGGAAAATGTCGTAAAATTTGGGGTATTTTACAAGAACGATAGGGACTAATATTCAGCCGCGGTAGTGGCCGAGCTCTCTAAGGCGCCTTGCAGCGGAGCTGGTGTTACTTGCCATTCGAGTCCTCCCTGGGTGTGTGTGTGTGTGTGTGTGTGTGTGTGTGTGTGTGTGTGTGTGTGTTGTCCTTTAAGTTAGTTCAGTAGTTAGCAAGTCTAGGAACGATGACCATAGCAGTTTGGTCCAAAGGTTTACAAACGTTTGAACGCCCATAGACTGTTCGATCAATCGTGAATTATTCGAATTAGTGGTATGGTGCTTGGAAGTGACACTGTAAAGCCAGATGAAATGGAACGAGAAAGCAAGGGCGTAGTAGATAGAATGCTAGAAGAGTGTCTGCAAACAAGATTGTGTGCAGGGTACTTTTGCGAGCATTACTGAGTACATCTATACACACATATCACAATCCACAAGTAGGTGCGTGGCGGAAGATACTAGTCGTTTCCTTTTCTGTTGTACGCTTGGGACAGAACAAGGAAGAAACGAATGTCTTCCTCTTACCTTTCTTCCTGAGAGGAAATGCGACTTCTACAATGTCAGTTAATCTGTGAATACTAAACATGAAAAATTTGCATGGAATGCAATATGTTCAAATGTTTATAAACCTATTGGACCAAACTGATATGGTCATCAGTCCCTAGACTTATAAACTACTAGTAACGACAATATACACGGGCGCGCGTAAGGACTTGGACTGCGAGCCACCGCGCGCTCCGCAGCAAGACATCTTAGAACGCTCGGCCACTGCACTGCGGCGGAATGCAGTACCTAAATTATTTAAATTATTTGACGTAACTAAAAACGTCACCACAGCTGTATCTGAAGGAATATGTAACAGACGAGGCAATAAAACGTCAAAAGAATATAACTGCTACCCAACCCAGAAGAAACCGATTCCATTATTATCGCTACGTCTGAGTCACAAAAGACAAATATTTTCAACATATTCGCTACTTTTGATACAGTAATTACACTTACAAAAATTTTCGTACATAAGAAAGTCGAGTGAAGTGGAAGAACGTGGGATTTATTAGACTCCATAACAACTCGCCACATGTCAAACAAAGTGCTTATAATAAAACAGGTCACAACAGAAAATATCTTTTGACAGTGAAGTAACCGAAAGTATATTTCTTGTTGAATAAGTATTTTTGTGTGTCACAGAAAGAAGGATGAGAGGACAAAAGGTAGCATGTGAAATATGGATATGACGTCGAATGGAGAAGATCAGCTGGACTGAGAAAGTAAGGAATGAGGATGTACTGGCCAGAGTTGGGGAAGAACGGAGGATGTTACCGACTATGAAGAATAAAAAAAATAACTTGAGTAGGTCATACTCTAAGAAGAGTTTGGGTTGTAGTGGAGGCAATTGAAGGCTTCGTTCCAGGGAAGAAAGGAAAGGGTAGAAGAAGATACCAGATGCTGGATGACGTCACCGGGCCACAAGGAGGGTACCAAAGAATGGGAAGGAAAGCACAAGACCGAGAAGCACGGAGGACTATGCAGTCAAAACCTGCCGCACGGCAGGTAACCAGATGATGATTCTTTGATATTCAGCTGTTCTTACATTTATTTCACGGTTGTTCATGTCTCGTGACAATGACAGACGCAAAGAGCTAATAACTTCTTCGTTGACTGCGTAGCAAAATAATGAGATATAACGTTTATTTCGGCTTACTAGCCGCTAGGGGAGCCAGTATATTTCCACTCGGAAAATGGTACCATGTTAACGGCTGCGGCTGTATATATACTGATACTGTGCCGCCCACGTCAACAGAGCGTTGGCGGTCTTCCGCCAAGTAGGCAAAGTTCACAGATTACATTTTCAAACACTGGCCACGGTGAAACCACTCGTGATGTTAGGTTAACAATGGAATGTCTGGGCATGTCTATGGCGCTTTGGACTGTTTACCTCCGTGTGAGGAGGCGCCGTGTCAACGACACCCACTAGTGATGATAAAATTATCTGAAACGAACGGAAGTGGGGGACTTAACTACTCTCGTTATCAGTTCCTATACTTACAAACTACTTTAACTTATTCGACCGTGCCAGAGGGAGGACTCGAACCTCCAACGGGGAGCAAGCGCGCGCTCCACAGCAAGGCGACTTAGAGCGCTCGGCCATCCCACCGTGGCACGGAAATATCCACAGCAGCCTACAAGCATACAGAGCACTGGTTGATGGAGGGGTACAGTCTGGTAATAATATCAACAAGTTCCCGGGGCACACAGCCATGAATTATGAAATTTAAGCTCTGTTGCGGGTCCGTGCCAGGCGGAAGCCACTGACGCCCACGCAGCCTAAAATGCCCTGAGCCGTCGCTATTTCGGGACCGCCGTGCGTCAAACTCTACAGCAGCCCTCTGGGTGGCGTGAAAACTTGGCCTCTTGGTATCCCTTAATCTCCCATCTTTCTTCAACAACACCCAGTTTTCCTCTGTCAGTGAGAAAGGGACAAAGATCAGGGTTTAAAGTCTCGCCGATAACGTGTTCAGGAGCTCAAGCTCGGATTGTTCAGGTATGTAGAAGACAATCCGCCGCACTCTTTCAACGGAACAATTCTGGCATATGCTAGGTGTGATTTAGGGACATCACAGAAACCCGAAATCTAAATGGCAGGAGGCGGATTTATACCGACGTGCTCCCGAATGCGAGTGCAGTTTGCAAGCTGCCGCGTCACCTGCAATCAGTGAGTTGGCGACATGTAATGGGAAAATACATTCACGAACGACATCAAAACCATTTCGACGGAGATGAGTACTTTGGTAACCCTCAGAACCATATTGAACGATGGAAGTAATTTAGAAATCTGACATAGGTGTCATGCGGTTTAGCACCTTCGTCTTCTCGCCTGTTTTGACGAAGCAATGCACTGTTATTGCCTGGGTGATTGACGAATATATACAGGGTGTTTCACTACGCGTGTTTGCCTCTGTAACTTATACAATAATAGGTGACGGGAAATTTTAATGCGGTAGGTCAACACAAGAAATGTTACACTTTCTGCGGAGCTACGAACATAGTTTTTATTGTATCATTTTCCAAAGAGTTACAGCACAAAGATATAATTTTTATATGGAACAATAGTTTTTTCTATCGTGCATTGGTTTCGTTGACGCCAGCTGCGTCCAAATCAATTTAAACTACATTCCTATCACTGTTAGTTTGGGAGCTACAACCCTTCAAAGTTTCAGGGGCAGATACCACAAACAAACGCTGCGCATAATGCGATGCGCCTTCTAAATGTGGTGCGGCCGAGTTGTAACGTCGCCGGTGTCACGGAGCGAGAAGCTTCCTCGATGCGCTGTTAGACTGCCGACTGTCGCCGCACACGGCCATATACCCGACAGTTAGAGCCACACAAACAACCGGGGCTCAATATACCACAGTTACTGACATCGGATGACGATGGCATACACGAACAACGAGTACGCTGACATGTTGCTGATGCTCGGCGAGCGCCGACACGATGCCACTGAAGCTTCTCGCTCCGTGACACCGGCGACGTTAAGTTCGGCCGCACCACATTTAGAAGGCGCATTGCATTATGCGCAGCGCTTGTGGTATCTGCCCCTGGAACTTTGAAGGGTTGTAGCTCCCAAACTAACAGTGATAGGAATGTAGTTTAAATTGATTTGGACGCAGCTGGTTTCAACGAATCCAATGCACGATAGAAAAAACTATTGTTCCATTTAAAAAATTATATCTTTGTTCTGTAACTCTTTGGAAAATGATACAATAAACCATGTTCATAGCTCCGCAGAATGTGTTGACCTACCGCATTAAAATTTCCCGTCACCTATTAATTTATAAGTTACAGAGGCAAACACACTTAGTGAAACTGCCGGCCGTGGTGGACGTACAGTTTACGGCGCGTCAGTCACGGTCTGCACGGCCACTACGGTCGGGGGTTCGAATCCCCCCCTCGGGCATGGATATTTGTGCCGTCCTTAGTTGTAGGTAGTTCATAAGTAGTTTGTAAGTTTAGGGACTGGTGACCCCGTAGTTAAGTCCCATAAGCTTAACAAACATTTGAATTTATTTGAACCCTTTATAGTCGCTGACCAGTTTACTGGTACTAAAGTGAGCATCCATGCTTTTAAACCCAATGATCGTCAATAGTGTTTGAGAGGGGGGGGGGGGAGAATACGTACCACAGTGGTGGTCTTACTGTACCCTGTACCGTTGCAGCCTGCCCGCTCTGTAGCGTGGGCACTGGCGTTGGCCGTCAAACGTCATCGCCAGTTATGACGCAGCTAGAGTTAACAAGGATGTGGGAACCGGTTAGCTGGAAGCGCGCTCGGACCGGGCCTGGAGCTGGAGGCTAGGGGCCGGGGATTTTCCTGGAGAGCAGGGGGAGGGGGGAGGGGAACCCGCCGGACCAGCTCCGGGCGAGGGCGACCTCACGGGAACCGGCCGCTAAAGGTCGCTCTATGCTAATGCTCGGTCCGGCCCGGCCAAACCTGCACCGTTACCAACTGCCGCCGTGCACCGCCCGAACAGCAGCTGACACCTTGCTACCGACCACCGTGCATTTCTCTACCCAAACCTACAACGTGACCGGTCTTGCCATGGTACACAGCACTCAATGACTAGACATCAATTACTGTATTTTATCGCGTAATTCTCCCCCTTTTTTTCTCTAAAAATTTTCTTGTAAACACTAGGGAGGGAATTATGCGAGTACTTATTCAGAAAGGAAGAAAAACTATGTATTAGGTAGGTAAAAGGTACCGGTATACGCAGCATATGCTGAGCGCGCCGGCACCATCTAACGCCACGCTGGCGCCTGGAAACATTCTTTGTCGGTAGGACACAACAATACAGGATAGAACGCAAAGGGCCACCGCGCGACACCACGTGCTACTGTTTACACACGCTTTGGCAACAGCGGTGGCGGCGGGAGTTGAAAAAGCCTGCTCACTATTGCTGTTACTTTGTCAACGGCGTCTTCTTCACCCCGACAAGCCAAACGTCAGAAGTCGCAACTGATGTCAAACTTACTGTACCGGTATTTATTTTCTTAACACAATTTTTTTCAATTACCGTAACACAAAAGAACTGGATTACCGGTAATGTCACGGCTTCATTATGCCTACAATCAAGAGCAGCAATGCATTGTTTCATTGTTTACCGTATTTTCTCTCTCTATTCTGTGACCTCACTTTCATCACTATCATCACTATTTTCAGGATCAGATAACACGTCATCTTCTTCATTTTCACTGCCGGTATTCCTGTTAGAACGAACCAGGAGAGGGAATTATGCGCGATATTAATAAAATAATTTTTTTAATTATGAAATCTCTTAGGGGAGGGGAATATGCGAGGGGGGAGCTTATGCGATAAAATACGGTATTTATCAGCAGATTCTCAAGCTGGCAACAAGACGTCTACTTCACAAATGTACGTATCTGCCGCGTACCGCTGTTTACGTCGACATGTGTACAATACACTTCTCGACAACGCAGAAATCCTGCACCTCAACGCGCAGAGTGGCAGCGCGCCTACGCAAAACGCAGTAAACGCACGCACAATAGGCCACGTCAGCGTTGGCGCGATGCCAGCGCAGCTACCCGACACTCCCGGAAACTAGTCAGCAGCCTCGACCAACAAACACACGCTTTTAGCTTCTCACCTGACGCGCTGTTGGTATGCAAGGCGCGTTAGACAGCACAGAGAAAGAATACACGAACGTTGTATTGGAATCTGACATACTTAGGCACAATATAATTCATAATTATTACGACTTTTTCTAGCATGTAGCGTTTTCGATAGTGTGTGTTCGGGTTTATTTTCAAGTTTAATGTTATCGACTACTGACTTAGCTGCGTGGACTCGCCTCCACAGCGTATACGAAAAAAAAAGGAAAAAAACATGGATAACTAAACGAAAAATATATATCACGAAAGTAGTCTGAGTCTACAAGTACCTACAGTTTCAGCAAATTGCTATCCTTGAATCACTATTGAATGACACTGTTACTTTCAAAATGTTCAAATGTTTATAAACCTATAAGGCCAAATTTCTGTGGTCACCATTCCCAGACTTCCAAACTCACTTACACTAAGAACAAAACAGACACACACACACACACACACACACACACACACACACACACACATCCGCCGCGGTGGAGTAGCCGAGCTGTCTAAAGCGTCTCGCTGCGGAGCGCGCCGTTGCTCGCCGTGGAGGTTCGAGTCCTCCCTGGGGCATGGGTGTGTGTGTTCGTCCTTAGGTTAGTTTACCTAGGTTTAAGTAGTTTGTAAGTTACGGACTGATGACCACGCAGTTTGGTCCGATAGATTTACAAACATTTGAACATTTTGAACACACACATCCATGACCGAGAGCCGGCCGCGGGGACTGAGGCGCTTCAGTCACGGTCTGCACGGCCACTACGCTCGGGGGTTCGAAGGGACTGAGGCGCTTCAGTCACGGTCTGCACGGCCACTACGCTCGGGGGTTCGAATCCCCCCTCGGGCATGGATATTTGTGCCGTCGTTAGAGTAAGGTAGTTGATAAGTAGTTTGTAAGTTAAGGGACTAATGACCCCGTAGTTAAGTCCCATAAGCTTAACAAACATTTTGAACATGACCGACAGAGGACTCGAACCACTGGCCGCCCAATCCCTAGCATGACCTCTTAGACTACGTGGCAATTTTGCGCGGCACTGCTTCTTTAAGATAACAGAGAAAAATAAGATAATGCGACGGTTGGCCGTTACGAGCCACAAATAAGTTTTTGTTGGATGTACTGTATATTGCGCCGATTCATGCTAATGGTGTATTTTCGCAATAACGAAATGCAATTACAAAATTAGACAGATACCACAGTAGCTTCTCGAAGTCGTAATCCAATAGGACATCTGTTCGGTTTATTTCAGAAGTAAGATTGTAACGTCCCGTCGACAGCGTGGAGAGACGGAGAGGCTACGGTGGAGTGGCCGAGCGTTCTAATGCGCATTGCTGCGGAGCGCGAGATTGCTCGCCTTCGGATGTTGGAGTCCTCCCTCGGGCATGGGTGTTTTATTGTCCTTCACGTAAGTTACTTTAAGTTGATTTAAGTAGTTTGTAAACCTAGTGACTGATGACCAATGTAATTTAAGTCCCTTAGATTTACAAACATTTGAAGAGACGAAGCACACATTAAGATTTTTAGGTAACAATGGCGAAGGGAAATTGGCCATGGCCTTTCAGAGGAACCATCCCGTGGGGTGATTTAGGAAAATCTAATTCTTGATGGATGAAGGTGGATTTGAACCATCGTTCTCCCGAAACGGTGTAAGTCAGTGTGCCATTCACAACTTAGAGCACATAACACAAAGCGTTTTGTAGAGGAAAAGCAACAATTTATTTCAGTATATCCTCTGTTTTTACGGCTAATTTATAGCCCATGTACCACGATACAAGGTGGCCGAATTGCACGCTTCGCACTTCTGACATAAAACGCAATATATCGAGAATGAAGAGCGCGCTTTTTCAAGTTTAAATAAAATCACGGTTTCTTTCTGTATTTTGTATACTGCAATGTATGATCTCATGTCAACCATGGACAAAGTGCACGCAAATGGAATTTTTACCTCTGCAAATGAATCCTTTAAAATTTTTCGTGATTTTTGATGCAGCACAGTAACTGCCACAGATAACGAAAATAAATTCAGAGCTTTTCAGAGTGGAGATATGTGCAAAACTATGATGTTTCAAGCATATTATAATAAAAAGTTTATACGGGACGCAAAGTCTTTTCTCAGCACAGGTAAGCAGTAGAACATCAACATTGCACTCACAACAGAAACGCAGTACACATCTGCAAATGCTATCGTCGTCGACAGGACATTAAACCCCGTATCTTTTTATCATCAGGATCCGGTTCACCTGTAAACGTTTGAAAGTGCGGCTAATATTGTCTTCCTTAGTCTTTCTGGCGCGCTCCCAGGCTGTTGACAAGTGTATCGTGCATTCCGTTCATTGTATTCATCGCGCACCTTGCACCCTACAGTATCGGAACAAAGCCACTCTTGTGAGAAAGCTGTACGGTTAACAGAGGAAGGGAGGAGTGGTGTTCAACCCCACCACCACTACCACCACCACCACAAATCGTTCACAATGCAAACAGTGTTCCAGTTTTAAAAGTCGAGATGGCTACAGATATTTTGATACTGCTCTGACGAACTTTTAAGAGGTGTGAGCCCCATACACAACACACCAAAGATTAAATTATCTACGCCCCCTTAGGGGTAGAAGAGACACACGCGGTGGATTCCCCCACGCTTTTCGGTGGGTTCGCGAAGAGCTCTTTGTTCGGTCGGCTGTGGTGTCGTGTGGTGTGGTGTGGTAGGTCGCGGGCGCTACCCTGCCGTGCATTTTACTGCTCGGCAGTTATGTTTAACGACTGCGGTTAAGAACAGCGGCGCGTGACCTGAACTGGCAGGAAAGGTCGCAATGCGCAGAGCCGTTTGCGCGCGGGCTGTGACGCAGTTGGTCAGAACAGTAGACTAGCAACGTAGAGCGACGGTTCAAATTATCGTTCCGCCGAAACGAGTTAGCTGCACAATGAAATTATCACTCTGCAGCGGAGTGTGCACTTCAAATCTTCCAATGTTTGTAAATCTATAGGCCAAAATTACTGTGCTCTTAGTCCCTATGCTTACAAACTACTTGGGACAACACACACACAGACACACACATACACATTCCCAAGGGAGGACTAACCACTGACAGAAGCAACCCCTGACAAGGTGCCAAGAATTGCGCGATGGAGTGTGCGCTGATATGAAACTTTATGGCCGAATAAAACTCTTTACCTGTCCAGAATGCAGTTTTAAGATGTTTCTCTGTAAATTAGGTATTGTGTGGTATAATGTAGAAGACTGAGATGCATCTCGTGAATAACTGTATACACGCACGTAGTAAGCAACACGATATAGAGGTGGTAGGATGATTGTAGTTAGGCTAATCACACAGGACACGCGCCTGAATTTTATCATAATAATTTCATAATTTTAGGAGGTCGATTTTCTTCCAGGTCACAGACGGACACGAGTCAAGTAAAGCTACCTCCCCGAATGAGGAAGGAAGATTAAAAGAGTTTACGTCTCGTTGACATCGTGGTCATTACAGACCCGCACGCTCGGATAGCTTTAGTTGAGGATGGGGAAGAAATTCGGCCGTGCCCTTGGAAAGGAACGATCCCGGCATATGCCTGCAGTGATTTAGGGAAAACTCAGAAAACCTAAATCAAAGTGGTCGCATGGGGGGGGGAGTGTGAACCGACGTGCTCCCGAATACGAATCCATTGGATTACCAGTGCGCCACCATTGGTGATCGCCAACAGTCCGAATTAAAAATGAAAACAGTGTTCTTGTGGGCTTCTGTTTTTAGATCATGCGCCGCGATATTTCTTTTCACAACGACACAGCTGATTTCCTTTACCAATGAGAGCGTAACTAACGTCATCATCGTAACGTTAAATGCTTATTCTAGGAAGCTCATATGGTTGACTTGGTTGCAAACCGAAGGTTTATAAGTTTGTAATGCGTCATAAAGAAGTAGTCTTTGCACACGAAACTGCATGCCGTCCCAACGTTCTAACAAAAGCGTCTTTTCAACATCGGTTTGCAGAAAGCCAGAACAACTCAGAGAGGCTTACTAACTGCTAGCCATTGTACCATGAGAGATCTGTCATGATTCTCTCAACTACTTTATCATTCACTAGCATATTTCCTCTTAGTAACATAGAACACTAATGGTTTCGTGCACTACACCATCTAAAAATAGATTACCACATTAATTTCGTTTGATTCATACCTCGACTTCACAGTAGACTGTGACCACGTCTATTGATAACAGTTTCATCCATGCCTTGAACAGTCTGGAAGCAATGTAGAACAAACACAAAAGTAAGTTTTTTTAATTATTATTATTTTCATATCCGGATGAAATTCTTATGCAGATTTCGCAGCCGGCCGAGGTGGCCAAGCGGTCTGCGGCGCGGCAGTCACGGTCTGAACGGCCACTACGGTCGGGGGTTCGAATTCCCACTCGGGCATGGATATTTGTGCCGTCTTTAGTCTTAGCTAGTTCATAAGTAGTTTGTATGTTTAGGGACTGATGACCCCGTAGTTAAGGCTCATAAGCTCTACAAACATTTGAACAGATTTCGCACTCCAAGTTCGGGCGTTGTTTCCAGAATTGAAGAAATAGTTGCAATGAGAGGGGATGAAAATGAAACACGAATGCAGCAGGTGATAAATAGTTCCCAAGATAGGGTAGTCTTGTACAATGTTGAATTGATAATAAAGATTCCGCATTAACTAAAGAATGAACGTTTTACTATGATAATTTTGTGTGTTCAACGACGAAGTGGCAGTCTTTCAATTGGACGTTACTTCAGCCGCCTACCCCAATAACTCTACCGAGTATTGGCCTACCTATAGTTTAGCACAGGATCCGAAACAAGTGACATTTTACGCTAATTTATCATTGAGAAGTGAAGACTAGGTTAAGAGTCAACTGAAATATATCCGGTCTGACCTGGATTCGATGGTGCGACCTCCGAGTCGCATCTTTTACAAATGGACCACTGGTTAAGCTACAAAATCTAACACTCTAAAGACGACTGGGAATTTTGACTCGATCATTTTTATGAGCAGCTTTACGACGGCTGCGAGCGAGCTGCTAAGACGTATTCTCGACATGATGGCAGCAGAACGGCTTAAACGAAGCTTCCAGACTGGCAGGCGTCAGGACGCCGGACGGCTTGGCAACGTCGCACGCGGACGGCTCGCGCACTTGCCATCGGCTTTAGTAAGCAAGCAGTACAGCCAGTACTACAATGCGAAGTCGTCCTTCTAGCAGCAGCTCAGTATTATGAGAAACGACGGATCGCCACAAAACGTCGTCTCCACAGCAGGTGTCCTTCAAGCAAATTAATTACTCGGTGGCGGATCTGACCAAGTACGGACTAGAGAAGAAATGATTACGAACTTTTACAAACTGTAATGGCGTCATAATAAGGGAGAAATACATGGTTGATTGCAAAGAACAGGACAACAAAACCAGAAAAATACAAAAGACGTAGTAAAAAATTGATATCATCACTGATTAGACATGGAAATGCATTCATAATGCTCAAATGTTTGTAATTCTTATGGGACCAGACTACGTTGGACATCAGTCCCTAGACTTACAAACTACTTAAACTAAGTGAAACTAACCTAAGGACAAAACACACATCTATGCCCGAGGGAGGATTCGAACCTCCGATGCGGAAGGCCGCGCGCTCCGTAACGTGGCGCTCTAGACCGCTCGGCTACTGCCGCGCGGCTGGAAATGCATTACGAGAGAAATAAATGACGATCGTGCAGATGCCAATAATACAGTAAATGTTCTGTCACTAACATATATTTAAAAAATGAAAACTCCTGAAACTATAGAGTCAAAGACACTTCTTGTTAAGTTGAAGAGAGCAATGAAGTTCATAAGCACAAAGTAAAGCAGACGCTATTAGTGTCGGCACATAAGTGGCAGGGCAAATACCCGCCGGTTTACTTTCTCGTGTTAATCTAACGTCAATTAAGATGGTACAACAAAACTTTAGTTTTTTATGGTTTCCGCTGAGATATGGAACACAGCCCATTCCGCCGTTTATCAGTTTAAAACGCCGACTACGCATCACTGCAAATAGCGTACACACTTCGGAAATAGAGCAAAGACTGGGGGGAGATACCGATTACTAGCTTCTAATCTTATCGTAGGAGCCGTTGCGTGTCACAGTAGCAAGTCGTAAATAGCACTATCGCGGAGAGAAAAAGCTGGCCGTTATGTCAGACAGAATAGCTCTTAATGAATGACAGAGGCGACAAACGCAGCCCCAATCTGACCTGGTCTTCGTTATCACACCTACTGTTCAGTAGACATGCTGACTGAAAAATGTCGAAAAGTCTACTTTTTAAATAACGTTCTACTTCATCATTTTTTTCTAATTGCCCCAGTAAATTGACTACGAGAATGTTAATATACTGTCCAGAGCGAAAAATTCAATTAAGAATGATAAGCGAAAATATATTAAGTTAGTCCAATTAGACGTGAACAAATTTACAAGATACTATACATTCTTGTCCGTAATAACATTGCCCAAAATGGCAATTTTGCACTCTTTCATGTTAAATGTATGAAAACATGTCCTTTTTGGTTCAAAGCCCAGAACCACCCCAAAATTTCCAGGTTTCACTGTGGAGTACCCGTGTAGCTAAAGTCTAAATTTTCTTTTTGGCCCATAATCTGAAAATTGACCAAAACTACCTATATCGTACTGCATTCATTGATAAAGGAGATCGTATATTAAAACAATCTACGAAAACTAAAGTCAGTCAGCCGGACCAAACTATCCCGCCGATTTCTTTCATTTTTGTTTTAAACGGAAGGCACTCATCCACAGATTTGTCATTAAGTATCAGAATTAACTTATGTCTCTCCATCCTCTATTTTTATTCAAACGTGGTATCCTTCTGTCCTTGCATTGAATATTTTAATAGGTTTGTTTTACGATATCATCGGTTCTAATTAAGGTACGCAGTTCTTTTCGACTTAACAACACTCAGCGGAACAAGGATATTTTATTTGCGCTTTTAAACGCTTGGATTGATTGATTCTAAAGAAAGCCACGCGTGAACATTGAAATTTACTTCCGTTTTTACCAACTTCGTCATTCCACTAACGGTGCGATGTATTCGCACTGGTCCTCTTAGTTTTCTTCTTCTGGATTGGGTGTTCAGTACATAATGGTTTATCAGGCGTATTTCCCAGAAAGCATCAATGCATTTGCAGTAACCCAGATACGAATTCGCTAACTCGTTTGCGTCGCAATTCAGCCTCAAGGCCTCTTTTACCGTTTACAAAACAGTTTTCCTACGATAAGAACAAAATACTGCCACAAAATAGAAAATACACTGAAACCGCATAATTAGGGTTACCAGATGTCAGCGCTCAAAACAGAGGACATTTCTAGAGTTATACAAAAATGAGCATAAGGACTATAATTTGAAATTACTAAAAGCTGAGTTACCTTGTATTTTTGCATATGTAATTCCTTTACCTGGCCACCCGCAACTTTTATGTCATACTAATTACAACCATAATTATTTCAAATTCTCTGAAATCGTAAGTTGACTCGACGCACGTGCGACATCAAAAGATGATAAGCTAGTAAAAAATATTACAGTGTTGGAAGAAAAGTTAAATTCTATACAGTTTGCATTTATGAGAGTTCAAAAGATTGTATTTTTGCACTTGTATATTTAAAGAAAAGAGGATATTCACCCATTTTGCTAAAAATTCGACCGGACCATTCTTAGGGTAAAAAAAAAAAAAAAAAACATGTCCTGGTAAAAGAGGACGTCTGGTAACCCTACGTATAATTGCAATGTTTGCTGAAGCTTAGACTATATTGGAACTTGTCACGTAAAACGAAGCATCGCTATGTAAGAGAGCTTTAATATTGATTGTAAGCACCATTGCCCACAGGAGGGCAAAACATAAAACACACTGCTGAAATCGTTCTAGTATTGTTGTTGCTCGAGAGCAATACTACTTCATTGATAAATAATACATCATTCTGAAGTACTTCCGTTGCTTGCACACTTCGTGTGATATCGAAGCATGCTGAATGTGTTCGGCTATCACAAAGTACGATGTTGTCGTCGTATCCCCCTATTAGTTAACGAAATATTACGACATTTCGTGTAAAAAAAACCTTGATTATTAAGCCTCCGCCGCTGTGTAGTTAAGATTGCGTAAGCTGGAAAGAGTGGGGGCCGGTGCGCGCTCGGCGTGAGAAACGGAGCCATATCACGCCATGAATTATCCCACTCACGCCACGCAAGCAGCGAGGCATGCACGCTGGCGCACACAAAGGCGCGCCGCGAGACGTGGCAACGCCGCGCGCACGCGATCGCGCAACGCCGCATGACGCGTCCGTTGGATACGTGCCCGGCCGCTGTCGCTGCCGGCCAGACGGGGGGAAGCCGGGAACGTTCGTTACGCGCGGCGCAGGGACACGAAAGGACGTGGAGGAAAGGAAGGGGGCACCGAGAAAAAAGAAAAAAAGAAACCGCCGCCGAGGAGGGGAGGGGAGGAGAAAACGAGTGGCACGCTGCTACGTCGGCCGCGGCGGGCAGGCTGCCAGGCGTGGCGAGCCATGAGAAACGAAACGGGCTGGCGGCGCATTCCAGGCGCCGAGGCGCGCCGGACCCAGCCGAGCGTGACGTCACGCGCGACGCCAGCGACCGCGTGACTCACATTGCGCCGCCGCCGCCGCCGCCGCGGCCGCCATCTTGCGCGCGTTACGTGAGGCCTTCTCGCGGCTGTACGTCTGCACTCGACGATGCAGTACGAAGGGATACAAGCTTTGTTTGCCAATTTAGTGTTGAAGGTCTAGCTGATCAAATAAGGGGACCTCAGTACCACCTTCTACACACTATTTTTTTTAACTTCCAGACTTGTTTCATTCCATTAGTGACATCGTGACAAAGTTCAAACATGATTTAAGTGATAATTACTGTTCAAACATTTATAAGGCAAACACGATCCAAAAAAGGCTTCAACATGAAGGTGATAATTAGCATATTGAAATTTGGCCGTAAAAAAAAAATTGCCACGCATAGTTTTAACGTATAAAGCAAATGGGGAAAGGTTCTAGGCCCAGTTTTGTTCATAAATTATTATTATTATTTTTCATGACAACGGAGGTGAAGTTTTAACACAGCCATTCCGATATAGATCTATCAGAATTATTTCATTCGCGAACCGAGAATGTAGTTTAACTACCACAATGTAGAATTTTAGCCGGGAAGGGGGGGGGTTGAGTTCTTAGAATTTTTGTCACCGTGCCGTCTTGCAAATTTTCTACGGTAAAGGAACGTGCTTCCAAGGGCAGAGTTTCTGTAACTCTAGACATGTTCTAGGTTAGTTGGTTGTTTCGAACAAGGGGACGAAATTGCCTACTTCATCACTCCCCCGGTGGGAAGGGGACGAAGTGAGGAAGGGAAGGAAATGCTGGCCACGAAGGAAAGAAAGAAAGAAGGAAAAAAGTCTGCATTAGATCGGGGGCCCCATGCTCACCACGCACGGGCTTATGAAAGAACATGAGCCCCTCGGGGGAAACGTTCTGAGAGTAAATGATCTGAAAGAAACCGTGGGCTCTATGCGTTTTTACAGGAGTGTGTCTCCATGCGCAGTATTCAATAATAACGGAAAAATGATTGTACTTCGAATGACACTTCCTTGTGTGATGGGAATACAAATGTATTCCAAGCCAAAATTGCTTTTTGAAAAAAAAAAAAAAAAAAAAAAAAAAAAAAAAAAAAAAAAAAAAAAACCTTAATACTTCAATCTCAAGTGCTCCGCAATAAGGAAAATTTTATAAAAATACAAAGTTAAGACAAAAATTAAGATAGATCACAATTTTGGAAAAACTTTTCTTATTATGGAGCACTTCAGAATAAGGGCATAGTACGTCGAAACAGGTTGTGTATTACATATGTATTACATATGAAGTATTATAATAGTAAAAAAGGTTTTTCAACAAGCAACTGTGGCTTGGAATACATTTGTAATTACTATCACATAATTTATTTCAGTTGCACTCCTGACTAACATTATTATAATACTTTCCTATAAGCAAAGAACAGAAGAGCGTGCACTTTTGTTGGCTGGTTTTATTTTCAATACAGTTCAAGTATAACTGGATAAACTATAAACCTTTAAAACCATATGTAAAATTGTTTCCTTATGGTATACACTTGTACAGGAGTTCGTAGCAGTAAGGAGTTATTTATTCCTGCATACCGTAGTCATTTCTTCTTGTGTAATTCAATTGTTAATTTAAAAAATTCTTATTCTGCAGTCTGTAAACTATTTACTGACTCACTCCGCCACACAACATATTTATAACTCATGGTCACACGAAGCCAAATAGATACAAAAAGAATTAAATAGCCGATCACAATGAACTTCACTGAATTATCTGGATTCTTGCGCGGATTGAATAGAACGAAATAAAATTATGCACTTTGTTTTCGAATTATCTATCTTGCTCACCGTTAATCTAGTTTGACAAAGTCCTGTGGTCAAATACGCGTGAATTTGCATAACACGCGATTTATAAGCAACCCAATGTGTGGGCGTATTACGGGCACATGATAAACATTAATTTGAAACCGGCCCGTCCCGTTCATAGGTCGGTGTCCTTCCACCTGAAAGTGATGCAAGCAGATATGCCTAGACGCTCGATGGTTATCTTTTACTTCAGTAATTACTTACATGTCATACTTTGCATAATGTGCTAACAATATTTTCCGGTTTTATATTAATATATTTTCACAAGGACGTGACGTTTCTAGGTACAGCTTCACAGCTTCATCAGTAAGGTCGTTTATAATATCGTGAACATTATTCGTTCTCTCACATGTACGCCAACAGCCACTTTCCCTCCTGATATCTCCGCACTGAGAACTACGTACAGTATTCTACTTATATGGCTACTTTGCTACTTTCATCGAAGCTGTCTGTGTACCTGTTCTGATATTAGATAACGACGGTGTGGGTAAAATCCAGCTTTTAGGAAATTGTGGCTTGTAGCATCAATCATGGTTCCGCAAACAGTCATCTGAACGTAAGTGGGTGAACAGAGCAAGGTAGATTTCAAACCATCTGGTGTTAAAATATCCGTGTGGGAGTTGTTTTTATTTATTCTCCGGCGAAACAAAATACATCACTCGCGAGCACGGTGTAACCGTATACACAAAAGCAGCTGCAACAGTCTTCGAAGCTGCATGTTAAATAAAAAAAATAGTGTATTTTCTTGGAGCAACATTCCGACCTAGATGGTACATACAAGAAACATTTTCCCAGACAGGTCTGGCAACTGACCATTTGGTATTATACAAGTTGTTTCAGGAGGAATATTTCAGAAGATTGCACTACAGAAAAGGCCCAGATCGAACAAATATGTCCGCATTTGATCATGGAGAATGCTCTAATTTTCATTTGCTTAGCACTTACTGTGAATGTGCGCGCGTGTTATTAGCAGCTTTACCTCCGCAACCAATAAATAAAAAAAAAAAAAAAAATAAATAAAATAAAATAAAAAAAATAAAAAAAAACAGACTCATGTTACTGGGTTTTATCCGAATCTGCGTATGTTAAAGTCTGGTAAAACATTCACTATTCCTCCTGAAAGCCACTGCATAGCTTTGGAATCAAAGTAAGATGATTGTAGCGTAGATCAGGATAAAGACAGTTTCGTAGAGGCAGAGGCATTGACTACTTTGGCGTTTCGTGGCTGTCACCTGGAGAGAACCTTTGTCCTAGAGTTTCCCCTCTGCTGGTGCGCGTAGCTCCGGGTCGGCTTTTAAATTTAGAGCGGCGATACTGACCACCGCCGTATTTTTGGCACCAACGGACAAGTCCATCCCGTTTGGGGGGCACGCCGTTCTACTAGTATGCCGGGTTTCTCCTTCACCGTGGCCCCAAATTCGACTCAAAACCCAGGTTTTCTTCGCTCCCTTCCAGGAGCTAAATCTGAAAGCTGAGGCATCGTGTTCTCCACACATTCTGAGAATGCATAGAATTCAAATTGTCAAAGCAGGAAAGGTCTCCTAACATTGGAAAGGTCTGTTACCATATTATACTCAGAAAAATGAATATGGGATACTATTACCAGCCGCATACCTTTCTTCGTTGACGCAGTATTCTTGGATTCAGAATGTCTCGTCGCAAAGCTGTGTGACGATAGCTTTACCACCGTCGCAATAGGCGAAGATCGTATAAAGAAATTCCCGACAAAGCCTCAATGATTAGCAATCGTGTGCAATGATACAACTTGTATGTTGTACCATCCGATTGCTGTTCATAAGGCACACATACCTTTACGTATCCAACTATTCAAGAACGTTCGCATAATCATTTTACAGAATGGGAACTTCAATTTCACTCCTACAGCAATCGGATTTATTACCCCGTAATATACGCTGCCTCGCAACTTCATTGAATATATTATGCCATAAAGGTTTGCCTTTTTAATTTACAGTATCTAATTATACACGTTAGTCCTTACAGTACAAGAATTACTGGGTAGGCAGCTTTAATCGAAGCGCTAGTTATAAAACAAAGTGGCATAAATGCTGTGTGTGCATGATGTGTTTCAAAGAACGATACTAATGCTTCATCTGGGATCCAATTCCATCGATTTACTAAACACAACGTAATTCAAGTAAATTTAAAACAACATGACGCAGCAGAGGAGTTTCAGTACTGAAAAAGAGTAATCACTACGAATGCTGTTTCGACCACAAAGGCTACAATTTACTTGGGCCACATCTTAAATGTGATCTTTCACTGATTTTAAGTCGAGGGAGGGAGGGGGCACTGTAAGTATTATATTTCAGTCACCATTTGCCTTAGATTAATTATTTCAAAACTATGTTCAAAAGTTTTGAAACAGGAGCGGATGATCAATCCGCAAAATGGCGCCACAAAGGGAAGGGCACAACCATTCCTGCACGGATTAATTATTTCGTAAACGTTGGCAATGAACTTAAATGAACATGACATCCTCAACAATATGATATCACTGGTTCCAGTTTCGTCGATTAAATTAAAACGAGTAACATAGATTTTATTGAGATGTAGAGCCATGACACCAAACGAAGGCACGATCGTAGGCCGAAACTTGTCGATAAACAATGAAAGATATTTTGGTGTGTTGGTATATATTTCTGTAATCTTAGTACCTTGGGGATTAGACGCAGATCAAAGGTAAGGTGTATTATCAACAAAATCACGATGCGTGACAAATCTAGACTTTCATACTCACAGAATATATGACAACTGCGAATGTGCAAAGCTGAAAATGTGTACCCAGCCGGGATTCGAACCCGGGTCTCCCGCTTTCTAGACAGTTGCGCTGACCACACCAATAGGGACACACTGATCACCGCATCTTCAAGGACTACCCAAGCACGCCTCCCGTCACACACAAATTTCCAGTTTTATCCTGCCCACAGGATCACTTTGTACTAGTTCCCGTAAGAGTAAGGGCTCCAAACTTGCTCACCCCTCCCCCTAACAAAAGTATCACTGCCCGTCACTGGATATAATGTGTATGTGTGTATTGGGGGGGGGGGTGTATTCCGAAAGAACAGACGTCACTTCTGATACTGCAGTCGTTATTGTTTCATATTCACACAATATATGACATCAACTGAGGAATGGGCAAGTTTGGAGCCCTTACTCTTACGGAAATTAGTACAAAGTGACTACGAATTTGAGTATTGTGGGCAGGGTAAAGCTGGAAATTTGTGTCTGACGGGAGGCGTGCTTAGGTAGTCCTTCAAGGGGCGGTGATCACTGTGTCCCCAGTGGTGTAGTCAGCGCAACTGCCTAGAAAGCAGGAGACCCGGGTTCGAAGCCCGGCTGGGTACACATTTTCAGCTTTGCACATTCGTTGTTGATGTCATATATTCTTTGAATATGAAACAATAACAACCGCAGGATCAGAAGTGACGTTTGTTCTTTCAGAATAGACGCCACATGTATATATAAATCTAGAATTATCATGCGCCACACGGTACCGCAGTATCAAATACTTACCTTGGTATTTCGAAACGGGTGAAGGACAGAGTACTTATAACTTCTTGGTGACATCGACATCATTAACAAAGTAATTGCTCAGCTGGGCAAGGTTGGCCAAGGAGAACGGTGGCGGCCTTGCAGAAACTGTCGGCCAGTGTGGCATAATTCGAACTGCGAAATTACGTAAACAAGTACTAATGCTTTTTGCTACTTTCGTTATCAGCCGTCCCGAATCTGTGTGGGCAGCATTCAACATAATAGCCATTCGACTGGCAGTAGATAAACTGGCGCGGAAAGCTGCATGAAACCAGTCTTGGGACTGAACTGTCAGCAGAAGAAAAAGCACGTCGGCTGTGGTAGCACAACGGCTGGAAGGTTTGCCTGGCTGGGCTCCCTGCGCGAGCCCCTGCGTCAAGTTCAAGTATACCAGAGAGAGAGAGAGAGAGAGAGAGAGAGAGAGAGAGAGAGAGAGAACGAGCGCTCAGAAGGCGTAGGATGGGCGGGATACAGCTTGCGTGCTGGCGCTCTGCCAACTGCCTACTGCGAAATTGTTGGGCAACTTCAGCTGCCCGCTGAAAGCTACACTCTCTCAACTGCGGATCGCATTACAGCCAATGACATGAGAAATGTTTCGACGACGTACCAGTCTCCGCCATCAACACACAAAATGTTACGAGGACCAAACAGCAAATGAAATAATCGTTAGGCGATGCTGCCTCGCTAGACCATTTTACGAGAGGGATTGTGGGTGTGGTTAGAAATACTACATACGTGAAAACGTTGTCTCTCGAAACGTGGACTTGTCCACTCCACAGCAGTAGCTGTCTGTTATATAAGACAAATATGACCGCATGCATATACTACACGTAATGGGGCATTTCTCGCTCTGAATTTAGATACGTGTTTCGATTACCTTGTTTGTGGGCAATCTGCAGTTACATAACTACCACTGGCGAAGTCTTGATTTCCATAATAATTTCTACAAACCGAAGAGCACCAATAGCAGTAAAAAAGAAGACAATTAGAATTTAACGTTGGTAAACAATGAAGCCGCTAGTAAAAACCCGAGATTGGCCAAGGCATGTGAAGAAATTGCACTTGATGTAAAACATAACCAATAAAGGAGGTCTTTTTACTACGATATGAGCCTCGAAGTTTCATTCTGCTTCCTTTAGAGACAAAAGATACGCCGATTAACAGATACAGTTATGAGGTTGATATGATAGTGAACTAAAAGCGTTTTAATGTACTGAGACCGAAAAGCAGCAGCGTAAGTCCATATGTCATCCAATGAGGAAATAGTCTATTCTCGCTCTCTTAAGTGCCATTGACCCTATTTGGAACTATTTCTGTGGAACAAAGGTACTATTACGGACCTTATTTTGTTTTCGTTTCTGTTAAATGTAACGCAGTGAAATAGGGTCTGTAGAAAACATATCAGAAAAAGAATTTAGCTGAGAAGTATTTCATTATAATCATCTATCACTTTCCCTCATTACGACAAGCTTGCGATACGTATTTCTCAGGATGCCGTTGCACTAAGAATTTAATTAAGAATTGCATTTGTTATTTCGGAAACGTCCGAACTTTGGGCTGATGAACGAAATAAAAAAAAATGTTCAAATGTTTGTATAGTCTATGGGACTCAACTACGGGGTTATCAGTCCCTAAACTTACAAACTACTTATGAACTACTTACGAAGTAGGACGGCACAAATATCCATGCCCGAGGGGGGATTCGAACCCCCGACCGTAGTGGCCGTGCAGACCGTGACTGGAGCGCCTTAGTCCCCTCGGCCACCGCGGCCGGCTGAACGAAATAGACTTTATTCGCAACGTGTAAAGAATTTCTCGATCGTTAATTGCAATTATTGAGATATCTCACATCAGTTCTATAACATCAAATCTAAGAGATTCACCGATGTTTCTGGTGATGTGTCGACCCACCTTTAGTGACAAGAACAGTGCAGTTATGCATTGTGTTTCATGTTTCTATATGGCATAAGCTATTATGTTTACATCGAAGTCGTTGAGACAAAGAATGAAATAGTATATGTACGTCTAGCAGGTATGTTAACAGTTTTTACAGCACAGACAAAAATCATGACAAGGCTGCATCAAGAAGAGCTCATCAGACACACAGTGTCAGAAATGTTACAGACAGTAATAAGTCACTGTCAGTAAGTGAAATAATCATGACGTAAAAAGGTTGGTCATTGAACTGTGAACAAAATTTTGTAAATACATGTGATGCGTTTCCTTTTATCTTTCGATAATGGTGGCATTGTACGCCGAATCTAGATACAGCAGCCACGGTAGAGTGGCCGAGCGCTGTAAGAAGCCTTGCTGCGGAGCGTGCGGTTGCTCGCCGTCGGAGGTTCGAGTCTTCCCTGGTGTGTGTGTGTGTGTGTGTGTGTGTGTGTGTGTGTGTGTGTGTGTGTGTGCGTGTGTGTGTGTGTTGTCCTTAGGTTAGTTTAAGTAGTATGCAAGTCTAGGGACTGATGACCATAGCGATTTGGTGCAATAGGTTTACAAACATAACATAGAAATGACAGTATATGTGATTTTGCGATTGTCTGTAAAACGCCTTTGGATACAGAGGTATGTAGTAATTTTAAAACTGTTTCCGATCACACTCCTTACTTACAATGGCTTATTTTGTAAAGACCTAAGACATTGTGCTTTGCATAAAGATTGTGTTTAATGCCCCACCTCCGATTTTTTTTCCCTCCTCCATTTGGATATATGGTAAGCTAGTCGAGACACCCAGTTGCGACAGCTCTGATCTAGCCCCTACAATATTAATTGCCATTCATTCATCGACGGCTTACGTTGCGCCAAGTGAACTAATGATCACAGGGTCCTCCCCGTCGCAGGGACTGCGGGCTAGCGGCCGTGCCCACGTGTCTGCCACTACCTGGCGGTCGTCACACGTGCTCTCACAGCTGGTTGGCGCCGCTACCGGCGCATTCCGCCCGGAATAGTCGACTCGGCCCGGCCGATTACCCAACGGCCGGGATGAAAGGGGCCCTGGGAGAAAATAAATAAAAAACCACGCGCGACAGCGCCGACGCGCATGCGCAGCCGGCCGCCATGTTGCCAGCTGACGTCACGTCCCGGACGTGACGGCCGCGTCCACTGGCTGTAGCCGTAGGTAAGCCCGCGGGTTTACACACCCACTGGCAGAGTCCCTTGTCCGGCAAGAAATTTCGTTTTTCCACGACGACCAGCGGGACCGGAAGTCCACAACGAAATTTACACATTTATCGTTGCTACCAGAGTGAAGTATCGATAACTCAAAACGAGAAATTACATCAAAACTAGCTATGAAGCAAGATTACGAAAGTAATTTTTTGTCAGTCGCTGATGGTTCAGTAAATAAATGAAGGAAAAATAGGATTTAACATCCCGTCGCCAGCATGGTCATTGGGACTCGGCCCACTCTCGGATCGGATAGTTTGGTTAGGCATGGGTTAGCAGAGGAGCCGTGCCCTATGATAGAAACCATCCCGGGATTTGCCTGCAGTGATGTAGGGAAAACACGGGAAACCTAAATCTGGCTGGCCGGAGGTGGATTTGAACCACCGTCCTCCCGAATGCGAGTACAGTCCGCACAGAAGTGCCACTTCACTCGGTTTCAACAAATGAAAGTTTGTTGCATTAAATGTTCTCAAACCGCAAGTATTGTAACGTACGTATCACTAATCACATACCAGGCAGACAAACCTGTCTACTAATATAAAGGGATTTGTCCGTATATGTAACTACAGTAACATGCGATCTTTACCATGAGACGCGTTTCGTTTTACTCATCGACATGCAACTCGCCTAAGTGGCGTCAATTAAGAATACTTGCGTTAGGCGGCCGAAAAATCCCACACGGGATCTCCCAGCCAAAAATGCCATACGATCATTTCATCGGAAATATACCTCATTAGAAAAAAAGGATTTAGCATTAAATAAGCGATAGATCAATATTTAACTTTGGTAAACTGTGCACCCTTACCTCACATACGGCCCCTAATTATAAAAACCTACAAGCTTCGGAGTAAAAGTTAGGCCCAATGATGTTTTGAAGACCGCTGAATCAGCTTTTGCCTAAAACGCAAGGTATTCTATATGCTCAAGTGTTTGTTAAGCTTATGGGACTTAACTGCGGGGTCATCAGTCCCTAAACTTATAAACTAACTTATACTAAAGACAGCACAAACATCCATGCCCGAGGGAGAATTCGAACCCCCGACGGGGAACGGTTTCGTGCATCTGAGCATAGCGCCTCAATGCGCTCGGCCACTCCGCCGCGGCCAAGGCATTCTACACTACACTGAGAGATTTTCATTCACCGCAATTATCGGGACAGACCTGTTGTCATAAATAAAACGGTACGGAGAAACAAAAATACTGTATAATCTTTCTTGTTTTGCTACGTTCAAATCAACGGATTACCTACAGGTAAGGCTGTAGTAACGGCCAGCCGTTAAAAAGCCTATACATCTAACCATGCAAGGTTTCTCACCAAAGTTTAACGTAAAGCAGCTGCAATCGAATGAATATGCTGTTCGTATCGATCGTGGAGCGGATACTCTCAGATTGTATGAATCGCGACAGGCTATTCACTCCGAACGGCGGATCATTGTGTAGGTCAACGGGACAACCTAACAAAACTTTGTGCTTTAACAGAACGATATTCAAAGCATAGAGGAGGATATTTCACACAAACCAGTCTGCAACAAAAATTAGGGCGAGGGGAGGCGGTTATGTGGCAACAGGGGAAGCGCGGAATTTGTGGGATTTCTCACGCTACAGGTTCTCACGCACGCAGGTTCAGTCCCGTGGGATAGCACAAAGGACGCACAGCACATACGGCTGCCCCTATGTTATGTGTGTGAACCTCTGGCGTTCTTCCTCATCCATCCTTCGACTCCATTTACGATTTCGCACATTTTGACGCAGTCCGTCTCATCTGTTTTGAAAGTGTGAACTCTACATATTATTCTACATGTTACATGCATGAAACATCGGAGAATCAAGTTGGGAAAACTGCATGACATCACACCCCTAAATTGGCCAACTGTGTTTACTTTCTGGTAAATTTTACGGCTGCTATGAGAACAGAACTAGGTGATTTTGTGAGAAAAGTAGTACGCTGATATAAGGAGCGTAAAGAACGGGCCTAAACGACATTTAAACGCATAAGGCATGTACTCGTAGTTACGCAACGACTTCCATGAGTAATTTTTGCTTCGGATCTCATCTTCCCTCTATAATGATGTGTACGTATTTGAATGGACGATCTTTTTGGGCGACGTGTTCAAATGTTCTATCGGACCAAACTGCGGGGTCATCAGTCCGTAGCTTACAAACTACTTAAACTAAGGTAAACTAACCTAAGCACAACACACACCCATGCCCCAGGGAGGCCTCGAATCTCCGACGGCGAGCAACTGCGCGCTACGCAGCGAGGCGCCTTACACCGCTCGGCTACTCCACCGCGGCGGGCAACGTGTGACAGTCTGAATATGAGCACAGATTACTTCTCCAGGCTGTACTTCATGATACTCTTCATTATTTTTCTATAGAAACAACATGCCTACAATGTATATCATTCTCACTACTCAACCACATCACTTGTCACCAGAACATTTGTTTATGATTAAATTAACTGGCCTGTCAATGGTGATAATATTATCAACAATCATATGGCGCGATCTGCATAAATTCCAACTTCAGATCTGAAGTCGTATGTGAGACAAGATTTTGAAGGAGGTACGAGAACATAGCTATTAAAATAAATTCATAGTGTCTTGTAATGATTAAACTCTATGTTTTAAGCTGCTGTTTGCCGTAAATGTTGGTAGTGTCTTGTAATCCTAATAAATGCCTCTGTTGCTAACCTGTATTTTATATCTATTGATTCATTATTATAACTTACTTTGTGCCATGTAAAACGCATGTTATGTACATGCATTCAATATTCCAATATATACAAGCTTTGCAGTAATGCTGCTATGGGTTTCAGCGTTGGGACGTATTTCATCACTTCAAAATAAAATTTTGTATTTAGTTTAAATATGCAAATTTTAATTAGCATTTGTCATACAATAACTACATCTCGTTTTATACATTGTCTGAGTACTGGGTATTAACGGTGTTTCGCAGAAGAAAGTGATAATGTATTCTACGATTAGAACTCTTGTTTCCTCCACTGATACTAGGTTGTGGTAACGTACTCCTTGAAAAATTACCTCGTTTGTAGACCGTATTTCACGCTACCGATATTATGGGATTACCCCGAAAATTGTGATGGGATTATAAATGCGATTAATTTCTTGGAAACACAACTGTTATACCTTGCAGTGCAAGTGTAGTTTCAGATATCCTCAGCGCTCTTTACCTGAAGTGACAGATCAAAAATCAAGTCTTTGTAAACATACTCGGGCAAACTGCTATGGTCATCAGTCCCTAGACTTAAAAACTTCTTGAACAAAGTTAAACTAAGGACAACACATACATCCATTCTCCAGGAAGGACTCGAACCTCAAACGGCGAGCAACCGTGAGTTCCGCAGCAAAGCGCCTCAGAGCGCTCGGCCACTCCACCGCGGCAGTTCTGAATGTATGCATTATTACAGTGGCTTGTGCGGTTAATTCAGTTAGTTTGAAGGAACCATGTATTTAGGTTACAGGGAAAGTAATGTTTGCGACCTCTTGACGTGTACATAGTAACAAATTTGAAGAGGAAGTGTAAATGACGAGCATGTCAGCGTCCTCAGGTTGACGCAACGTGCGTCTACAGAAAGATGCAAGACGCCGGTTGCAAGCCACAGTGGGTGACGAGGCTGACACGGACGCAGCCGGTTAGCACAATGACCGCTAAACAGCTTATGCGCAACTCGGCCGTCTGCACTCACCAAACAGGCTTATGCCAATCTCGTTTGGGGCGCTAACTCGCACTACAAATAACTGGCTTTCAAAAGAGTCCCGCCTTTCATACTGCCGCTAGCTGTCGACATGCAAATGTCACATGCAAACTAGTCCGACGGACAAATTGGGTTCTGGGCACAGTATGACGCCAACGAACAGCGAGAGCAAGTAAAATCACCGAGACACGTCAGCACGGGCCTAACGGTCTGTTGAAGCAGAGATAATTTTGAGATACGCTCAACTAACCTAGGACATGAGACAACATAGGCAATGCATCTGCAGAAAATTTCTTAAACAGCGGTGTTTAGGAACGCCAGGAAAACCGGAATTACATCTGCTTCTATAACTACTCAACTAAGGGCATTGTCATTCCTTTCTGAGGTCGAAATCCAACACGGTCCTATAGCCTATTCAGTACCAATACCAGTTTCCAGCATAGCGACTAAATGTGAAGTAGTAGTCTACAAGCATCACAAAAATGAAATAAATAAAAAAAAAAACAGTCGACAAAGTTATGACGACCGACATGACTAGTTGCTTCAACAGAAACTGATAAACGTAGATTGCGATTACGGGTTTCTGGTATCAGCATTCTACTCCCAAGTAAAGTGACAAGAGTGACGGTGCCAGAATGGTACGTACTAGGCTTAATAGAATAAAGTCATGGATATTAGACACATTAAATACACTAGTCAGCTAAAGTATGCAGTCTATGGCATTCACTGTCAGTTCATACACTCTTATAAGAGAATGTAATTGCATTTTCCTCTCTTACGAACCAGAAATCGCCGATTAGTTTTATCCAACTGCTTAACTTCAGAGGCCCTAATACGTAAAACAAATTTGCCCAATTATACTATACCGCGAAAGTATGGCGAAAGAAGGTATGTTTGGGTTTAACGTCCCGATATTACATGATCATTAGAGACGGAGCAGACACTTGGATTTATTTATTTATTTTTTGGTAAGGAAGTGGAAAGAAATCTGTCGTGCCCTTTCAAAAGAACCATGCCGGTATTTGGCCGAAGTGATTTGGGAAATCCCATGCCCTGAGGCGGATTTGAACAGCCGTCCTCCCGAATACGAGTGCAGTCGGGAGTTCAGTTCCTCACTGAAGAAAGGATCATAGTCATCTTCGCCTTAATTAAATACATAATTAATTTTATTGTGTAGAGCAACACTCGCAACGTTTGCTGCACTAGTCTACCTATGCTCTTCCATAAACAATATACCGACAATCTCGTGTGTATGTGTGTCGCTGAACTGGAGGCATGTAAACACCACAGCAGCAGCAGCAGCTGCTAGGGTGGGCTGATGCTGCGTGGGAATACTGGTGAATTGCTGGACTTGTCAGTTTTTATTACCATTAGGGGAGCGAGAGTGTAGTCATCCCGAAATAACAAGGGATCGTGGCTGGTCTCATTTTACCGTGGGAAGAGTTCCTTTCATGGGAGAAGGGGTCGGGGGAGGCAAGTGGAAGGGGGAGCGGCAGGTGTGTGTGTGTGTGTGTGTGTGTGTGTGTGTGTGTGTGGGAATTGAACTAATTCCTCTTTCTCCTTCCATAGAGTTCCAATACGAACATATCAGTTAAGCTACAGGTTCATTCCTTTGGTACCCAACCATGCAACAATAGGGCTATCGTTCCAAAGCGAACTGCATTTTGCCAACATCTCTCATTACGAAACAGAATCAGTTTGCACAATTACATTAATAACAACATGTCAGAAGGTTGAAGTGCATCTCAGCTTTCGTTGTAAACAATGTCCCGTCTCCTGAACCGAGAGGAGACAAAAAAAAAAAAGTAAATACTTTTCCGGTCAGATGTAATAAAATCACAATTGCTCGCAACAGAAGTTCGATCCGAAGAAACTAGCGGCCGTTGGCTATGAATGCTACTTCGAAGCGGAAAACGAACACCAACAGTATTTCGCGGCAGGCATCAACAAAAATCAGAAAAACAACTGCGTCAAATCGACAAGCTATCACAATATTTCACTGGGACGTGGTACTTTTCTCGGATCTTAGGAATAGTGGCATCTAAATAAAGACAATTTAAAACTAAAGAAGTTGTTGACATGAAGGCCGGTAGCAACAACCTAGCAAACCTCCGAACAAAGACACGGAGCCACGTCCTATAGTAACCCGCAACAGGTTTCGCCGAATACCGACGCAGACACTACAAAACATTGCCCTTCTGCAACATTTGCACACAATGCGGCGGTCCACGCGTGTTTTTGTTAGGGTATGTTCTTGCCCTTTCCACTACCACCAAAAGTGGAGTCACAGTTTTAGGTGGCCAAGAAAATCCGGAAAACAGGGAAAACCTCTTCTTGTAACAACTCTTACTTGTAACCAACAAATGCTACCATATTATAGAGTTAAAAGCATTGTTATCTGCAAAATGTGTATTTTTTCCTCGGTAATCTTAGTGGTCAATGGTCTTCGAAACGTTCAGTTATAAATCATCCCTGTTAAAGGATTAAATTAGCATCTTTTTGGAGGCTATAAACTGCAGTCCTGTATGTATGTCACAGCGCTACGTACAAACCACCAAACACGACTAAGAAACACGACTAAGAAACTATATTCAGGAAGCTTTTGTTAAGGGGAATCTTATCCACATACTGTGAAGACTAACTGGGGATTTTACGACTGAATATTGTGCTCCGATGTGGTTTAACGGCCCTTACGTAAATATGGACACTAATACCAATACAACAATAAGATTAATCTCTAGGTGGATAATAACTACTTACTATAATGGCTTCCAACATTCAACCTTATACCCCGGGTCTGTTAAGACAAGAAGCTCTATTGAAAGGATATTCGTAAATAATGGACGATTCAACTTCCCAATCATGAAGATATTCCAGAAATGCAACCCTTACAGCAATTTCAATATTTTCACCAAGTTGCCTCAAGCCTGCACTGCAAACATCTAATGTTTGAAAACCTATTAGACCAAACTACTATGATCATGAGTCCTTAGACTTATAAAACTACTTTAACTTACACTATGGGCAACACACACACACACACCATCGGGCACAAAAGTGTAAATTGAGAGCCTACTTGCAAGATGCAAAAGACTTTCCAGTTTATGTCATCAAGCCTTGAATTGATGGGTTAGCAACTAACAACTATTTTATTAGTTTAAACGCAATCTTTGCGTATTTCAGCTGTCTGTATTGTAATGTTCATATTAGAATGCAACGTTGTGTCAAAATCCCAACTCAATAAGTCGAGATTTGTTAATAAAAACAAAGCAAAAATGTAACATTTCCTACTGGAAAGCTATAAAATATCTTTACAAAATACAACGCTGCCTTGGAATAAGCCCGTGGTTTTAAGTACGATTCAGCTCGCTTGGAAAATGAGTGATGAAGAAGTAATAAAAAAAGTAGTGAAGTAGTAATAAAAAAAGCGCCACTCCTGACGTGTTATTTTTCAGGCATCTCAATGTGTGTCGTCATACTCTGAAGCACTGAGTCCTCACGGGTGAATGGGGAGTAACTCTTAAATTTTTCATCGCAGTCGGATCTTAACTACTGAGAGAAGTGCTCAACATAACTGGGGAGATCTGAAGTTTGTGGCATATCCTGACTAAGAGAAGGTATAGATTGGTGGGAAACATTCTGAGGCATCGTAGAATCGTCAACTTTACACTGGAAAGAAATGTGTGGGTAAAAATCGCAGAGGAATACCGATGAACGAATACAGAAAAAGCTGGTTCAAAAGGATGGAGGTTGCCGTTCTTATTCTCAGATGAAGCGGTTGCACTAGACAGGGTACATAGCGTAGAGATCTGCATCAAACCAGCCTGCGGACTGAAGACCACAACAGAAGACGACCATAAAAACATTGACTTTTGTATTGTGTTATACGCGCATATAAATTGATCAACCCGATGTAAGTTTTATCCTGGTTTGCCTAAAATGATAAAGTAAAATTTAACGATTGTTCTCTAGAAAAGGATTCGGTATATTTTATCCCACCAATATAATATTGGGTTCCGTCTGTGTGATGGCCTCTTGAAAATGTTATCTAGATTATTCAGCGAGCTGCACAGTAGCCGTTCTGCAAGTGCGCTTCACGGCAGGTGAGAGAAGTCCTGCCAAGTGGGAAGTTATTTGAAAAGCGCCTACATATAATCACACCTGGTGAACCTACATTACTCCCTGATCATTCCGTTCCAGTGGAAATTCACTTGGGAGTAGCGTCGTATTTCTTTCTCTCGAGTACGCCGTCTTGCCTGAGCTGCGTGCGGTGTACAAGAGCGGCAAGACGAAGCGGCGGGGGGACCGTTGGCTGGCGTGTGGTCGCGACCTACCTACCTGTTCTGACGCCCCCCCCCCCCCCCTTAGCAAGCGGTTGCTGTCAGACCGGTTCCACTGGAGAGCGGAGAGACCGGCGGGAACAGGCTCCAGTAGCCGCCAGCCGGCCAGACTTGATTTCCAAAGCGAGCAAAAGGCGTGCGGCCAAGAAAAACAACCAGACGCTGGCTGTGGCTGTGCAGCGCCTGAGTCAAGTGCGCCGCCAGGGCTGTCCGGCAGGAAAGTCCAGATGTCAAAGGTCGACAGCATTACGTTACACGCATTCGTCACTCCTGTCCTTTCACTTGCACGGCGGCATTGATATTTTCGTACACTCGCTTCTGCACTTCGCCATGGCGGAATTTGCAGCGTTACTCTTGATCAGGACGATTTTCTTAGCCCGTCTCTCACAGTCTCATCATTAGTTTTTTGTGCTGATCGCATTATCTGCAACCAGCATTAGACAACTTGTCATGGTTTCCCGTTGTTTCGCGAGATCACTATTTCAACCGAGCATTTATCGTGAAATCCAGATTTCTGATGTCAGCTTCTGTGCTATAGAAGCTTTATAGCGCTGAAATCCTCAAGCTAGAGGATGAAACCTCGAGTTGTTATGATTAACAAATGAAATCCATGAACAAAAATTGTTAAAATTGTCACAAAGAAATGGTAAGTTGCCTGAACAACGGTTAACGAGACTAACCTACCTACAATGTAGGAAAGGTTGAGGAAATGCCAGCCGACTATATTATAAGCCCATACTGCTTCAACAAGTCTTTCAATGTAACAATTGGAAGTAGGGAGCAGTGGGAGAAAATAGTTCGACATCGTACGGCGAATATTGTCTGGTTTACTGACGGGTCAAAATCAGACCAAGGCGTTGGGGCCGGGGTATACGGGGTGCAGCCAAGACTGGAGGGCGTCATCTCTCTAGGGAAACTGGCCTCAGTATTCCAGGCAGAAATCACTGCCATCAGGGCATGTGTGGAGGAGAATTTGCGTAGGTGCTACAAAGACCGTAGCATCTATATCTATTCAGACAGCCAGGCAGCCCTGAGATCACTGACAGCTCCTGCAACAAGGTCTAAAATTGTTGCAGAATGTCACAGGGTTCTGGTGGAGCTAGGGGAAAGCAATAGAGTAAACCTATTGTGGGTCCCTGGCCACTCGGGGATCAGTGGCAACGAACATGCGACAGATTAGCCAGGATGGGGGCAGAGATTCCATTTATTGGCAATGATCAAATTTGAGCTACGTAACTGGCTCAGAAGACAGCACGTAGAACATTTGGGACAACCAGACCCGAAGAAATTGTATCCAATAAAGAACTGGTAAAGGGACTCCTTGCACTGTTCAAGGGCATTGGTTGGCTTTACTATATATACAGGCAGCAATACCGCACAATAAACTTAGTTTCGGTGCGGGCAGTGGCGGGTTGGACCAAGACTGTTTTGGCTTCCCTGAGAAAATCAATCAATCAACCTACCTATGTCATTTCGTGGAGTCCACGAGCACAAGGAAACTACTATTAAAAAATTGAAAAAATAAAAAACAATTATCAAAACTCAATGCAAGGACGACATACTGATGAGGCACGTATAGGTAATACAGAAATAACCAGAGTGGTGCATAAAGTGGAATTCCCTTTTATGTTTCTTTGGCAGCGCTCCCGCGCCTACGGCTGTGCCACAGTGGACACACCGGTTCCCGTCAGCCCAACGAAGTTTTACGCTGTAGGACTTGACTAACACGACCGGTCGGCAAACTCTGTGCACGTAGCACTTTTTCGGTCCAACTGAGCAGCTACTTGACGAAGAACTGTCGGCTCCGTCACTAAAACTGACTACGGCCGTCTGTGTTGTGACGACATGCCTTCCCGTATCGCATTCTGGCTGCGCGGCGGCTCGTCATTATCGTAAGATCAACCGACGTATGTTCGTAAGGGATAGTCCCACTGTACGTATCACCTGAGAGACTTAACGGGTCCAACCTACGTCTTACTTATTCACTTTAAAATGCAATAACAGTTGCTGTTTACTACTTCATCCCACGGCTTAAGAAGCGACCGGGAGATTAGAAACTGTTTTTATAAGTACAACTTAATAATGCCCCTCGCAGAGGAGGAAAAATGATTGTATTCGGCGTTCCGTCGCCATGATAGTTATTTTTATTAGGAATGGGGAAAAATCGCCCATGCCCTTTGAGTGATTTCCAAATTGTAAAGGAGAAAATGAACGCAATTATCTGACATTAAAGCGGTACTATTTAAATGTTGCAAAACACGGTGGTCTTTTTTTTCTGTCGTTTACCATGACCTGCTTTCTGGATGCTAAGACAGGTCTAGTCCCCAAGACAAAGCAATCATTACTTTGTATCCCACGTGCACTGAGAGGGCAGCAACGTACTAGCCTGCTGCCAACTTTTACTCTGTTCATGGAGATAAATCTCTCCGCTTGTGGTACTGAACCTGCATTAATTTTGCCAAGACAATTTTGCCTTATATCACGAAACGTTTTTCCAGACATCACGAAAAGTGTATAAATAACTATAATTTTCGCTCACAGCCTCCATAACAGAATTATTTGCTCGACTGCCTTCGATGCGGAGGGTTCCTTGTTCGATTCCTGGTATCAATGGACGTCTAGAACGGATTCCCGTTATTGTCTTAAAAGAAGCGGCAGCGTCAACCACGTCACATTTGCTGGCTAAAAGTCAAACGAAACACAGTTGTTACGTCCCACAACCGTAGATGTAGGCGAACCTGACAAGCAACCAGCAACTACGGATACGCTCCAAATCCAATCCGTGGTGGTTATTCAATTATGTCTAACAACAGTATGCAAACACGTAACTTCTAGGTATTCTGGACCATACTCGAATGTATTCACTTTTTTCTTTTAATTTTCTTTCTTAGATATATCTAAGATCTGCGCAGCCATTCACTTCTCGTAAATTTTGCACTAGCGAAAAGGAATCAAAATTGAGAGAATAAAAGACTGCGAGTACTCTGTTACGCTATAATTTACCCATACTTAGTTTCGCAAAATGACTGTATTGTGCCTAGTTCTTAAACTTCTTTCTTAACACTGGAAAACGTCAAAAATGGCATAAAACTAGTTTTAGCGGCGTATTATCAGTGACAAAGGTCAGTTGCATTACACGTCAGACAAAATGTGACGTGCGAACAGACCTCTTCACAGTCTGCAATATAGAACTCGAGGCGCACCTGACAGGCCGTTAATAGAACATGAAGCTTAATCAGAGCACAGCGGGAAACGGTTGGCAGCGTGGCCACGACGGCTTACGACCTGCGCCTCCGACGGCGAAAGGAAAGCTACAGCTCGGATAGCAGCTAAGCTAGGCAGCGCTGGAAAAAGGAAAGACACGAAAAGGGCAGAACGGGAGAAAAAAGGCCCTACCTGCCGAGCCGGCTGTGCTACCACCTGGCTTCCATTCAAGCAGGCCGCATACCGCGGTTGCGGCAACACCGCCGGCGCCCGGCAACAAGCCCGGCCTGGCGTGACGTCACGGCGCGCGGTTGCCGCCTCGCCTCGCGCCACTGCGCATGCGTGACTGGAACGCAGGCGCTCCCTTGTTTCCGTGCTCAGAATGCGGTCGGCCGTTGGGCGGAGCGGACGTCTCGCGCCGGTCTGCTGCAAGTCCTCGTCGCTACTTCACTCCACCGCCTCACCTCGTACGGCAGGCAATGCAAAACTATCTACCGTGCAGTAAATATTCTCCCGAATATTCGTAATTAACTATAGAGGCCTACTGTCTAACCACGTTAAATCGACATTACTATGGCTGCAGGAAAACATAGGGATGAGAAATATGACAAAATATACACCGCCTACTTCATTCACAGTAAGAATAACCTTAACCGCACGGGCATGGCCGCGTGTTTTCAAGGTACAGTGCTGCTGATTATGCGGTCACTCCCCGTCGGACGTAAGAGTCCTCCCTCGAGTATATGCATGTGTGATGTCCTTGGCATAAGTTATTTTAAGTAGTTTGTAAGTCTAGGGATCGATGACCACAGCAAAAATTTGAACATTTTTGAATATTATCTACAGCAAAAGCACCTAAATGTGTGACCGATTAACTTATTATCCTGAGGAGGTTAAGAAAAGAAAATACTTCTGAAATTTATAGTTGTTGTTGTTGTGGTCTTCAGTCCAGAGACTGGTTTGATGCAGCTCTCCACCCTACTCTATCCTGAGCAAGCCTTTTCATCTCCTCATAAGAACGACAACCCACATCCACTTGAATCTGCTTACTATACGCGTCTCTTGGTCTCCCTCTACGATTTTTACCCCACACACTTCCCTCCAACGCTAAATTCACAATTCCTTGATGTCTAAGAATATGTCCTACCAATCTATCCCTTCTTTTAGTCAAGGTATGCCAGAAATTTCTTTTCTCCCCAATTCGGTTCAGTACCTCCTCATTAGTTACGCGATCCACCCACCTAATCTTCAGCATTCTTCTGTAGCACCACATTTCAAAAGCCTCTATCCTCTTTCTGTCCACACTGCTTATCGTCCATGTTTCACTCCCATACAAGGCAACACTCCATACAAATGCCTTCAGAAAGGACTTCCTTAGGCTTAAATCAATATTCGATGTTAACAAATTTCTCTTTTTCAAAAACGCCTTTCTACCCATTGCCATTCTACATTTTATATCATCTGTACTGCGACCATCATTTGTTATTTTACTGCCCAAGTAACAAAACTCATCTACCTCCTTTATTGCTTCGTTTCCCAATCTAATTCCTTCAGCATCACCTGATTTTCTTACACTGCACTCCATTACCCTAGTTTTGCTCTTGTTAATGTTCATCTTATATGCACCTTTCAGCACACTGTCCATTCCGTTCAATTGCTCTTCCAGGTCCTTTGCTGTATCTGACAGAATTACTATGTCGTCGGCAAAACGCAATGTTTTTAATTCTTCACCCTGAACTTTAATTCCTTCTCCAAATTTCTCCTTGCTTTCCTTTATAGCTTGCTCAATGTACAAATTGAACAACATTGGGGAAAGGCTACAACCCTGTCTTACTCCCTTTCCAACCACTGCATCCCTTTCATGCCCTTCAACTCTGACAACCGCTGTCTGGTTTTTGTACAAGTTGTAAATAACCTTACGCTCCCTATATTTTACTCCTGCTTGCTTCAGAACTTGAAAGAGTTTATTCCAATCAACATTGTCAAAAGCCTTCTCCAAATCTACAAAAGCTAGAAATGTTGGTTTGCCTTTTCTTAATCTATCTTCTAGGATAAGCTGTAAAGTGAGTATTGCCTCCCGTGTTCCTACATTTCTCCTGAACCCAAACTGATCTTCCCCGAGGTCGGCTTCTACCAGTTTTTCCATCCTTCTATATATAATTCGTGTTAATATTTTGCAACCATGACTTATTAAACTGATGGTTCTGTAGTTTTCACACCTGTCTGCACCCACTTTCTTTGGAATGGGGATTATAACATTTTTCTTAAAGTCTGAGGGTACTTCACCTGTCTCATACATCTTACACACAATGTGAAACAATTTTGTCATGGCTGGTTCTCCCAGAGACTTCAGTAGCTCTGACGAGATATCATCTATTCCAGAGGCCTTGTTTCGACTTAGATCTTTCAGTGCTCTGTCAAATTCATCTCTCAGTATAGTATCTCCTATTTCATCATCATCTACATCCTCTTCCCTTCCTACAATAGTGTCTCGAAGTTCATTTCCTTTGTAGAGCGCCTCTATATACTCTTTCCACCTTTCAGCTTTCCCTTCTTTGCTGAGAACTGGTTTTCCATCAGTGTCCTTGATATTCATAGAGCTATTTTTCTTATCGCCAAATGTTTCTTTTATTTTCCGGTAGGCTGTATCTATTTTTCCCCTATTTATACATTCTTCTACATCCTTGCATTTGACTTCTAGCCATTCCTGCTTAGCCATTTTGCACTTCCTATCAATCTCATTTCTTAGTCGTCTGTACTCCATTTTGCCTGTTTCATTTACTGCATTTTTATACTTTCTCCTTTCATCGATTAAATTTAGTATCTCCTGTGATATCCAAGGATTCTTTGTAGGTCTTGCCCTCCTACCTATCTTGTCCTCTGCTGCCTTCACTATTTCATCTCTCAATTGTACCCATTCCTCCTCAACTGTTTTATTTTCCCCTGTTTCTGTCAATTGTTGCCTGAAGCTCCCTCTGAAATTCTTAAGAACTTCAGGTTCCTTCAATTTATCTAGGTCCCATCTCCTTATTTTCCTACCTTTCTGTAGTTTCTTCAGTTTCAGCCTACAGTTCATAACCAACAAGTTATGGTCAGAGTCTATGTCTGCCCCTGGGTATGTCCTACACTTCAAAACCTGGTTCCGAAATCTATGCCTTACCATTATAAAATCTATCTGGTATCTCCCGGTGTCTCCTGGTCTCTTCCACGTATACAACCGTCTTTTGTGATTCTTAAACCAGGTGTTTGTTATAACTAAATTATGTTCCGTGCAAAATTCTACCAGGCGGCTTCCTCTTTCATTCCTTTTGCCCAGACCATATTCACCCACTATCTTCCCTTCCCTTCCTTGCCCTACTACCGAATTCCAGTCTCCCATAACAATTAAGTTTTCCTCTCCCTTAATTGTCTGAATAATTTCCTTTAGCTCCTCATATATTTCTTCGATCTCCTCATCATCGGCAGAGCTAGTTGGCATATAAACCTGTACTACTGTTGTCGGTGTTGGCTTCGTATCTATCTTGACAATGATAATGCGATCGCTGTGCTGGTCATATTGGTTTACCCGCATTCCTATTTTCTTATTCATTATCAATCCTACTCCTGTAATACCCCCAACTGATTTTGTATTTATAATCCTGTACTCACCTGACCAGAAATCCTGTTCATCCTGCCACCGAACTTCACTAATCCCCACTATATCTAACTTCAACCTATCCATTTCCCTTTTTAAATTTTCTAATTTTCCTACTCGATTAAGGGATCTAACATTCCACGCTCCGACCCGTAGAATGCCAGTATTGTCTTTCCTGATGATCACATCCTCCTGAGTAGTCCCCGCCCGGAGATCCGAATGGGGGACTATTTTACCTCCGGAATATTTTACCCGAGAGGATGCCATCATCATATGTTCATACAGTAGAGCTGCATGTCCTCGGGAAAGGTAACGGCTGTAGTTTCCCCTTGCTTTCAGCCGTTCGCAGTAGCTGTGTGGCAAAGCCACTTTAGCTGATGTTACAAGGCCAGCTCAGTCAATCATCCAGACTGTTGCCCCTGTAACTACTGAAAAGGCTGCTGCCCCTCTTCAGGAACCACACGTTTGTCTGGCCTCTCCACAGATACCCCTCCGCTGTGGTTTGGAAAATAAACTAAAGTATAAATTTTGTGGCGACCCTTACTTCGCGCTCGTTCCCCCCCCCCCCCCCCCCAAGTTGTAACGTTAATAGAATGGTGAAGGCGGGAGTACATGCATATGTTAACAGTTTCAACGTCTGGAAAATCATGGTGATCCGTTCCCGTTTAAGGCTACAGGTTCACCTGTTAGCGGTATAATTTGAAGTGACTGGCAACCCCACCTTATCTGCTCATAAATGTGACTGTAATTCATCTTTTATCATTTTCGTAAACTTAAACGAGAAGCATAAACTAGTTTGCAATATCAGAGTTACAGTCTGATTTGCGAAAATCACAGAGATACTGATATTGACAGGCTTGCTCCGCCTCACAATCGACAAACTTGCACCCGTTCGATTCGGCAGGTAGTTTCAAAGAAATCAAACTTCAATTGGAGCACAATGTGTCTAAACGTGGAAAACTTTTACCGACAACACAATGAAGCCAGATATATTGACGTACGGAAACTACCTACTGTGATCGATTGTTATTACACACATTACCTCATCCGATTATAAATGAATAAATCAATCAAGCTCAACACCGGAGAATAATTTGTTCTCCAATATTTCAACATCTTCATGAGCTGTTATTCCTAGGCAAGATAACACTGAAAACCTGGCATCTTAATGTTACGGTATCAAGAGAATCTTTTCACAATCCACCATCTGTGTTGGGTTATCACAATCATCGGATATTAATCTATGTGCTCATTCTCTTTGATAATAAAGAAAGCGTATCTGACCTACTATCAGTCATAAAGAAAATTAATTACTCACGGCTGCTGACACAGCCGTTTGAACTAAAGATAAGGAAGGTTCACTAAACTTAGCAAACACTGTACTAAGGCGATTGACCACGACAAGATAACTCACTAAAACTCTTTTGCGCAATACACGGGATAACATCACTGAACACCATTCAGCTCCATCGTATGAGACACACAAAAAAAAAAAAAAAGAACTTTTGATGTCAAAACACACACTTCCTAATTATCCTGTTGAAATGGGTAGAAATTTGCGAGTTTTGAAGTTAATTAAGTAGCAGAATTGTCTTAACGAAATGAAGAAAAACTTAAGAAAATTCATCGACAAATAGGAACCAATCAAGACTGTAAATTTATGTATCATCTTTATCGAAAAAACGTGCAACTATTTACAACGCGGGAATAAAAATTGTAACTCGTCAAAGACCGCATACTATACAGGATTTAGGACGCAATTTATTTCAACTTTATTGAACATGAACACAATGGAAAAAGCAGAATCATGCATCTGACATCTGATATGAGCAGATGTTTAAATACTTAAACTAAGGGACCAAGCAAGTGAAGGTCATGGGTCCCTAGTCTTTCGAACTACTTTAAGCTAAGAATAACGCACTCACAAGCGAGCGCGCTTCCGAGGAAGGATTTGAACCTCCGACGGGAGCGGCAACGCAATCTATGACATGGTTCCTTAGACCACGCAGCCATTCCGGCACGGCGACTATCAGATGTTTGAAGTAACGTGAACAACCAAAATTACAAACCGATTGGTATTTCAGTTATGTCTAACAATAGCAAGGCAACACGTAACATCTGGGTATACTCGACTAAACCCGAATTTATTCATTTTTTTTATTTAATTTTATTTCTTAGATATATCTAAGATCTGCGCAGCCATTAACGTCTGGCAAAATTTGCACTAGTAGTAGTTGTCGTTGTTGTTGGGGGTTTCTTCAAAAAAAAAAAAAAAAAGTTCAAATGTTTGTAAAGCTTATGTGACTTAACTACGTGGTCATCAGTCCCTAAACTTACAAACTATTTATGAACTACTTACGAACTAGGACGGCACAAATATCCATGACCGAGGGGGAATCGAACCCCCGACCGTAGTGGCCGTGCAGACCGTGACTGAAGCGCCTCAGTCCCCTCGGCCACCGTGGCCGGCGAGGGTTTCTTAAAGGGGGACTAAACGACTGGGTTATCAGTCCCCCGTTCCTAGCGAAGAGTTCACTTCATAAGCGAAAAGGAATCAAAATTGAGAGAACAAAAGACTGGGAGCACTCTGTGTATAGTTTTAGAATAATAAATCTCATTGCATATTTTGAGGCAATAAGTTGTGTGCGAGTATGAAACCATCAAATTTGATGCATCACTTCTTAATATTTGAAGGATGACCTTGTACTTTGATTTCTTCGAAAGGATACTAGAAACTCTCAACCAGCAGAAAACTATGATCCACTAATAAAACGTGGATTAAAAATAATACTGCATTGAAAACTCCTTACCAGCAGCAAACTACTATAACCCAGTACAAAATGATTGTTATGTATTGAATAAAAATATCAACATGTTAGTGATTATTTGTTTGACGGCCGCGGTGGCCGAGAGGACTAAGGCGCTCCAGTCACGGTCTGCACGGCCACTACGGTCGGGGGTTCGAACCCCCCCTCGGGCATGGATATTTGTGCCGTAGTTAAGTCCCATAAGCTATACAAACATTTGAATTTGATTATTTGTTTTTCTGACAAAGCAATATTTGAACATAAGAAAAAATGTTCAAATGTTTGTTAAGTTTATGGGACTTAACTACGGGGTCATCAGTCCCTAAACTTACAAACTACTTATCAACTATCTTATACTAAGGACGGCACAAATATCCACGCCCGAGGGGGGGATCCGAACCCCCGACCGTTGTGGCCGTGCAGACCGTGACTGGAGCGCCTCAATTCCCTCGGCCACCGCGGCCGGCACATAAGAAAAGGTCATACAAGGAGATTACTACCATTGTTAATAACCGAAGCAGTAGTGCACAAACGCTATTCAGTTAATTATGAAGTCGTCATGAGGTGCAAAAATTGCTTCTTTGTTACGCGTTTCGGTAGGCCCAAAATCAGAAATCCAAAGGGCGATAGGTACATCTGATTAAGGGCCACCTGAAACGTGTCATAAGAAAGCTATTAACGAGCTACAAATGATAATGTTAATTTTAATGTAAAAAAAACATTCGGTACTCTTGGCTGATGACCAGAAAATAACTTTTTTCAAACCTACGGATGACTCGTTAACCAAGCGACCCTGTTACTTCCTTGTACCACTCCTGCCATAGTAGCTGAACGTCACGAAACGCAGGTTTGCTATCGAAAATGCTGCATTCTTCTCCAACCGCGTACCCCCCCCCCCCCCCCTCCAACTGATTTATATGACTGACCACCTTTGCCGAATCACACATGCCCCTTTGGGAGGTGCGAAAGACAGACGGAAGTGTGGTTCCAAAGCGGTTGCATAGCGGGACAGGAAAGTTGGGCGCCAGTGAGAGCCCCAAAAAGTAACGGCGGTTTTTTGGCCGCGGACAGTCCGTTAGCTATGACCGGCCCCACAGACCGACACGTGGCGCGCACGTGTCCGGCCAGCTGTGCGGCCCTGCCACCTGGGGCCAACTAAGCTGCCTTCGTCTAGCTTGTAATCCACATACCACTTCACTTCACTCCACACATCCGAAAGAAACCAGTGAGTGACAACTACAGAGTCGCGACGTTATAGCCAGGACCAAACTTTAAAAATTATAACTGGCGGAGTAAAAACAACTCATTGAGAATTCTGACTGGGATAGAACAAGTATCCAAGGATAGCGCTGCTTCAGTATGAAAAACTTATTCGTATACCCAATCACGATGTATCGACAAAAAGATTCACGTCACAACAATAGTAGACAAAAACACAGATGAGCTTCAGCTAACAAGTAGAAAATATAAGAATCACCTAACAGACGTTACTGCTAAGAAATTTTTCTACTCTCTCCAATTCTACCTCAATTACAATATCAAGTTAAATATAAACTTTAATATATGTAAAAATTGGGGTGTTTGTTCCTGTATTTCACTCTGCAGCAAAAGCTACACGTCGCAAATTAATAGCGTTTGTATGTGGTAGTAGGTATCAGTCTACCATTGTGCACTATGATGGTAAAGGGCTGATAACGATAAGGGAGTGGAAGGTATGGGAGTTGAAAGTCACCGACGTGTACAAAATTCTACGTGTGGGTGTCAATATTTTTATCTTCTGCAAAAACTACACAATGGAGACGAACGATCTCTCTGTGCCGTTGTACACCATAGCCGTCCCGTGTCAATAGCTATAAGAGGGTGGAAGATATAGTGGTTGAAAGTTGTCACCGTATAGAAAGTTCGGACTAAAGACTAGCGATGACTTTACACTATAATGGCAAAGAGATTATATAAGTTTTTCTGCAACAAGCGTACGAATGAAGAAAAATAAGTGCATATTGTAGTTTGAAAAGTAAAACTACCAAGAAAGATGCCACAGCGTAACAAAGAAATTTCGCGTTCTCGATCCGTTTATAAAAGACAGAAAACGGCGGTGAAAAGCGGATCTACAGATGATAAAAACGTGAAACTTGTAGACGTTGTTAATCTTACACTGTAAGCATCAAAGATTTTTCGATATTTCCATCCGTAAGGGGCTGAAATAGGAAATGAACGTTTTCCTCTCCGCCCCCCCCCCCCCCCAAATACACTTCTATTAAAGCAAGAAACACAAACCTTCGGATTGGAACTTTAAAAACACGTGTTTCTGTATTTTTTTTAAAACCATTAAGCGAGTGATATAATAGATCTTTTAAGGATGCTACTGAGACTATTTTGATGCCATAAATACGAATATTTGGATTTGGGACCATGGTTAGAATTGAAGAAAAAATAATTTGTTTCGGGATGTTTTGAATTCTGCCATCAATGGGGCAATACGGCGTGCTAAGTTGTATCAAAATAATTGATTAGGAAAGCATTTTTAAAGCTAAATCTATGAAAATTTATATTAAGAAGTAGAAACAACAAATGCAGACCACGCAGTCTACGCTTGCGAAGCTGCAGGAATTAAGCTAGTATGTGGTATAAGTTATTACGTAGTCAGTCACACTACTTGACAGTAATGTCATGTCAAAAACTCGTCTCAATGTTTAACTTGTCACTGAATCATGCCTAAGTTTGAAGTGGAAAACAATGAGAAGCTAGTAAACTACACACAATCTCACACTGCAGGGAAGTCTCTCTGTTTGCAGTGCGCTAATGTTGCACATCCGCGTACACGAGCGGCTGCGAACAGAACTGTGCGATTCCTGCTGTTGGGAGAGATTAACGGCTGTGGGCACGGTCTTCGCGGAAGTCTGTGAGGGAGATTCGGTTACTCGGGCGCACAGTTAGCCAGCGGTGTCGAGTAACGGAGGGCAGCCTCTACCGCTCGCTGCTGGCGGCTGCCTCGAGGTACAAGCGGCTCCATCCCGTCCCGTCTGACCCTTGCTAAATATGTCTAACAAGTCACAGGTTTGTCTGATCCACGGGTAATCGCCTCAGAAGCGATGGAAAAGTGGCAATTATTCTATGAACGTGTACTGTACCATCTTTAAGCAAAAGTGCAGGTAATTCTTCTCCGATAGGGGGGGGGGGGGGGAAGCGAGCTCAGTTCACCAGTAGAAGCAGTATCAAAATATCTGATGATTCGACGGTTGCATTGCAAGCGACTAAAAATAAATCTTCGTGGGCATGTCATGCAGACGGGGGTGCGGCTGCAGTTTGAAATCCACATTACTTCCAGTTATCTACGGCTCTGTTGTTAAATAATGAAACGCTGCAGGGTGTCGAAGGAAGGAAGCTTAGGGTTTAACGTCCCGTCGACAACGTGATTATTATTGAAGAAATTGACGCTCTGAGTTTTGGGTAAGGGAAGGGAATCGGCCGTGCCCTTCGAAAGGCACCACCCCGGCATTTGCCTGGAGTGATTTAGGGAAATCACGGAAAACCTAAATCTGGATGTCGGAGGTGGATCCGACCCACCATCCTCCCGAATGCGAATCCAGTGCATTGCCATTACGCCACCTCGCTCGGTCAGGTTGTCAAAAATGTTCGCAAACCTATTGGACCAAATTGCTACAGTCAGCCGTCACCAGTCGCTAGACTTACAAACTACTTACACTAAGGACAAGTAAACACACACCCACACCCAAAGGAGGACTCTAACCTCGGGCGCGAGCGACCGCCCAGCCCGTAACATCATGCTTTCGACCAAACGGTTAGGTACGGTCCTTTAAGGTAAAAATAATATAGTAATCATGTGATCAAAATTGCATACCTTAAAAAGCAATGACTTTTTTAAAATTTTCTACTGAACAACTACTTATAGCTCAATATACATTTTAGATAAATTTCTAGTGGGCTCCTTTGCTACGGAATGATTGTCATATAACCGATCACTCCCTCTGGGATACGCTATATACTTCACTTCTGTATATTGCTACTGTAGGAGCCGTTTAAACAAAATTAAACCAACGGCATGCATAGGGGCATTTACCACGTTCCTTATACGATTGGAACAGGTTTTTAACTAACGGCCTCGGCGGCTTAGAATGTTAATGTTGACAATGTCCGCTTTATTAGGATAATTTACTGATCGGACAAGGGTACATGCAAGAACGTGCCAAGTATAGAGAAGTAACAGCATTATTTACTTCATGGTCAACACGAAAAATTATCCCCTATGATTATAGGTGATTTTCGAAGGGCCCAAGGTCATTAGCAACATCAACACACTACGCTGCCAAGGCCCAAGTTAAATTTACCTTTGAACAAGAGCGCCTAGAATACTGAACAATACTAAGTGCCCTACACCACGCAGATTACTATTTGCATAGTATTTGCGTTGCGTTACTTTTATTCAATAGACTAGACCGGTGTTTTTCAAAGCTGGACTAGACTGTGGCTTCGTTAAAATGTCAATAAAACGCTGGGTGGGGGAAGGGGGGCTAATAGGTGAAGATGGGACGATGAGCAAGAAACGGCTTGCATGACTCCAGCTGTTTGTGTGCATGTCAAAACTGTGATAGCCGGCCGCGGTGGCCGAGGGGACTGCGGCGCGCCAGTCAGTCTGCACGGTCGCTAGGGTCGGGGGTTCCAATCCCCACTCGGGCATGGATGTTTGTGTCGTCTTTAGTATCAGGTAGTTCACAAGTCGTTTGTAAGTTTAGGGACTGATGACCCCGTAGTTAAGTCCCATAAGCTGTACAAACATTTGAACATTTTTAAGATATTTCGGTGAGTGTGCAGGTTATGAAAGGTACAAGTCAAGTGACATGACGCATTTTCATTGGCTGCTGCTAGATTCCAAAATGGCGCGTCTTTGTGGATTCGTCCCGTATGCCGTACTACGTAGTTTTCCAGTTCGTTGAAGTTACTGTCAATACTGGTGATTTCCACAAGAACATGCTCGAAGATGCTGCTCATAACCACTTTATTTTTGTTTATGACATCACGCGATGGAAATAAAAGGGAAACGAGTTTTGCCGACAAAAACCAAATGAGCGATTTGTTATTTAAACCTGAAAATCGGAATCCGAACCGCCCCGATCGTAAACTCGTTCTTTTAAACAATTTTCATAACAATTACGAGTGGCACCTCTGTGGTCGGGGTGGGGCTGGTGGCTCGGTTTTGAGGCCGCCCTCGCCTGCGACTTTCCCCGGACGCACCTGCGCCTGCGAGCGCGCCATGACGAATGTAGCGGCCGCTTTCCCCGGCCTGAATGCCGCGCCGGCTCTGACGTCACGCGCCCACAGCCCATATGAGCGCCGTGACGTAACGGCGGGACGCGGCCGTCGACCTCGCGCAGGTACTGCCCGACGCACTCGCCAGTTCGCCCGCCGCTTCCCAGAAGCAAACTGTGACTAGTCGCCGCGGAAGGTCGAACGCCGAGTTACTGCCCTGTTGCAACGACAACGGCATTCTCTCGGATTACCAAGCATCCCACGAGATGCCTGCTTGGTAGTTTCCAAAGCGGGCCTTTTGTTAGTGTACGACAGTTTGTCGTATCCAATGCTATGCGGGTATAAATAGAATGACTCGTCTTAGACGGCGTTAGTCGTGCAGCAGCTCGTGCAACAGCATTGGATTGTTCACTGAGATGCCGCGTTATAGAAGGAGGTTTAGACGTTCGCGTCTTCCTGTTTATAAGGCAATTGATGACCTACAAATAAATGTAAAATTTTCCTGAAACCTCCAACTCCAATTTCCAGGTTTGCGAGCATCTCTTATCTGCGCAAATCTGCTGTCCACAGTCAACGATCTGCGAGGTGTTCGCAGACAGATCGTAGAGTGTTAGCAATACTATCGATCTTGTTTTACTACTATATCCGTAGTCCGAGCGAGGAGAACAGGCAGTGTGTATGCCTCTGGAAATTTCCTTATCTCTGATTCTCATGTTTAGTCAACAGTCTTTTTTTTAAATTTGCTCTTATATTGCTACCAGGTACGGCACTCCAATCATGCCATGATCATTCTCAACGAAGTGGTATGTTCCGGCACACCTTTCCACGTTTTTCATATTTTGGCCCTTTTTGTCACCGGTGTTCGTACGTAGTACGTGTTCTCGCGCCTATTACACGTATAAACACGAGTTACTAAAGGTTACACATATAAATAACGTCTAATGGCGTTCCCAAAAATGTGCCTGGTAACATTGTAAATTTTAAAAAGAAAAAAAGAGAAGAAACCGGCAGATGGGTGATTTGTTACCACTCTTCGAATATTCGTTTCTACAGTGACAACTGAATTTCGCGTGTAGGTCATTTTCCTTCCAACGATCCCCAGAACTTTATTAAAGACTACAAACACTGGTGCAATACTCTAGAACTGCACACGAGTGTCCTGTATGCGATTTTATATACAAATGTCTTGCACTTTTCCGTTACCTTTACCATCAATCTGCAATACATGTTCGATCCATGATCCCTAATTCATATTTAACATGTTAGGTAATACCATATCGGCAAGAAAGTTTAGAGGCAAATTTGGGCGCTACTAACATTTTTTTCTCGCTCTTTTTGGATTTTTGGGGAGCAGGGCAGCGCAATAACGTCTTGTATGGAATATTACATACTGCACAGCTTAATACTGACAATTTCAGCTCCGCAATTATTCATCATCCTTATCTTTATCGAGTGCCCCGTGTCCCTAAAATGACTTCCCGACAGGTTTTTCTTAAATGCGGACTTTTATACTTAATTTTACAGCACTGTTTTAAATGCCGGCATCAGGTTTCTCCACTCCTATCTAATTTGCCTTTTTTCGATATCAGCAATACACAACTAATACGGTTTTTCATTAATTTCTACGACCAATTCCGGTTAACGATACCTCCAATAAGGTATAGCCATTAAGGCTAAAACGTATTCATTTTTTTACAAAAACATTTTCATTTTGTAGCGGAATATGTTCCGATATGAAACTTCTTGGCAGCTCAAAATATTGTGTCGGATTGGAATTCGAACCTAGGACATATGCCTTGCGTAATGCAATGGTCCCAGGTTCGACTCCCTGTTCGGCTCAATGTTTTAAGCTGCCGTGTAGTAATATTTCCTGTGACGTTTTGCGATGCTGTCAAGATTGTGTGACGATATATGGCGTTATCGTTCTCTTCCAGGAATTTCCGTTTTTGCGGTATCCGGTATTGCTCCCGAGAACAAAGAACTTCCCACTCCTGTAAACGGAATGTCCGGATATGATGAGAGATTCTTCAGAAATATTGTCACTACAGCATCATGATACAAGCTTTTTTTATATTAGGTATAGCCGTCCAGCGTTTAGTTACACGAAGCCGTTAGTAATAGGAAATCAGCCATAAACACTAAAATCTTCGCAAATAAGTTATCTAAAAGGAACAAAACAAACACGTTCATTCGTGTTACATGTTCCACAAATCCAATATGCTATCTCTACATATGATATTCTTCCTAACTGCTCTAGCAAGTGAAGCAGCTAAGTGCGTGGCGTCATTAAAAATAAGGCAAAAATTACTCAATTATTTGTACAGTACGTGAAGTAATGTTCCAATTTCAATCATCAATGCAGGACTTTACTGTGAGATAATAACGTCAATGAAGTACAATACAAATTATTAGAAACGCATGCTGGTCAATTTTACCCAATTTCAAAAAAATTGGTAGATTATGCTTTTCGTAGCCCCGTCGAGTGTTGGAAGTTCCTTACATATTTAGTGACTGGGATACTAGATGCGATGTTAGCAGTTTTCTCGAATGTACGAACATCCATTGTCTCACGTCTCCCCTTTACCGACGTGACCGTAAAATAGAATTTTAATGTTCCAGACATAATGAACTAGTTCTTTTAGTCATAGAACCAGGAATAGGATGCCTGGCAGTTTTCTTTAGCAAGCTTTCGGAGTGACACAGCCCACATGTAGAAACTGGTCACAGAGTGCAACTTGCATATTATAGCCGTATGAAAACAATTTTAGAGTAGAAAAAAATTAAAAAACAAATAAAAATCTTAACATCTTTAATGAAGTGATGGAATATAGAGTCAAATCTTAAATCCTTATTCCTAATCTTGTAGTTTGAATTCCTAAACATTGAAGCTCTGCTCTATCTCATTATTAAAATACATTATATAAGCAGTGATGCTGTTGCAGTTGGCGAAGATTAATGTACACCTTGCGTAATCATTATCAAAGAAATAATTTTCATCACACCGCATTAACATTGTCCAACTCGTGTCCCTCAATGACAATTTTTCTCAACGACTAAGCCGAGTTCAAGCAAACAGCAGTTATTATTCAAGAATCAAAATTTTTCTGTAGTTAACGGTGGATATTGAATTACATCAATGGGGAAAGTTAGAAATTTTGTGCCCAGCCGGAATTCGAAAGCGGGTCTCTCGCTTACAGGCAACTGCGATGACTACTAGCCCATCGGGAAGCAGTGATCATGCCACAACCTCACTACCCTTGTACGGCCCCGACAGACAAATTTTCAGCTGATCCACACACTACTAACAAAGTGCTCCTGCACATATTTATTACACGCGGTATTACGCAGATGCAGGTAAGAGATCCAGTCTGGTGAGCATCTACACTGAAGAAACGATCATTGGCTATCTTCCGCCTTCATTATATTACCTACTGCTGTACGGTTTGATGCAACTTCACGAGCTACCAATTGAAAATGTGATAAATCTGGTTTTCCTATATTTCCTATATATGTGTCTAGGAATAATAATCATCCACCTGCGAATACGGCGTATGTAGTCTGAAAGCAGGTAAATTATGATATTGTAGAAAGATAAAAAAAATCCAAGATCGCTGATCATCAATTTGTATTTAAGACGACCGGTTTCGCTGAACTGTGTCAGTATCATCTAGTCCAATAAAATCATTTTACAAGGCCATAATCTTGTAATGTGCCTTGAAAAATGATTTTATTGGACCAGATGATGCTGACAGTTCAGCGAAACCAGTCGTCTTAAATACAAATTGATGATCAGCGATCTTGGCTTTTTTATACCTTTCTACAATATCATAATTGGAACGCCTCCTAGAACATAAACCCACTAAATTATGATACATTTTCATTGGGATGATCAAGGTACCTTGAAAAAAACAACTGGTAAGGTCAATTAAAGACGATCGTTTGGTTCAATATTTTTCAGGTAAAAGATTCAAATACAATGAATAGCACTAGCGACACGAAGTGAAATTATCATTAAACATCTCTACGCTTGGGTTCACATCCGCGTTAAATCTCTCACAAGGCTGACTTATGACAGTGAAAAATAGAAACAAATTCCGCGCAATACTATCAGATAATGCGGAATGACTTCTCGATTAGTCAAGTTGGGGCCGCCACCACCATCCACAACACACCAAGATCACGTAGTCGCTGCCCTCTGTCAAGAGGGCAGCCCGTATCAATAATCAAAGTGCAGAGCGGCTATGCTCCAAGAAGCAGCGTTTGCGTCAGCTGACAGCTGTGTACGTGACGTGTCGTGCCTCTCCCAAACAAACAGGCGCCATCTTCGATCGCACTCAAAACAACGAGGCCAAGATAACGGCAAACGCTCCCCGCCGTCCACCGGGCACGGAAACTTCCGGAACGAGAACGCGACAGCAGCGCCGCCAGCGGCACTGGGCGGAAACTGGTCAAGGCCACCAACCGTCGCTGCCGAGCCGATGCATTTACGCCTTATTGCAACTGCGTGCACATACGAAATAAAACCGCACGAATTGATATGACGATACAAACAAGAGCGTAAATTCAACAGGCAATAAGCAGTTAGCATTTCGATTTGATACACCCCAGTCACGAACCTGTCCGATGAAGTTCAGATCTAGAGGCTGCTGTGGAATATTACGGAACAAGGCCATATCGAACGGCCAATATCAACCTGATACTGGCGATTCTCCACTGAAGCACTGTCTTGAACTACTGAAATAACGTATAAACTTAAAAAAAAAAAGCTTCTCCTTAATATAAACCGTGACTAACTTACTAAGATAAGATGATCCATCAGAGTTTTGTGCGATTTGATAGTAGAATTTTGCAACTCGTGGCACTCCTAATCGTTGCTGCACTTCAGTTTGAAACTCTGCCACTGCTTGTCGAAAAATTTGCCTAGCTTTTGGTATTATAATTGTTCGGAAAACTTCAAAGTCAATTTTTGAACGTTACATCAAGTGTTTTTGAAGATATTGAGAGTTAAAAAATCGATAGTCATGTGTTCTCTGTGAGACTAAGGAAGAGTGCTTTAGGCTTGTTTACGTAGCCCAGTTCAACGTTCTACGCCAATACATAGGACGTAAATGACGAACCGCCGCGCCTCTTAACGGCAGCGATATCGGAACACGCAGACCCATGACGTAGCCTCCAACAGCAGCGCAGGATCAATAAATTCCTGACGCCTGCACTCAAACCGCGACGTTGCCAGCTCTCGGCACAAACTACAGCTGTCCTTTTTCGTCACTTCTCTTCCTGTCGGTTATAGCAATGGCGAACTACAGAACTGAGCATCTCGTAATATTACTCCAAGTGGTATACACCTTGCAAGCAAGACATCTCAATAAATCAGTCAATGTTATTTTACATGAGCGCCAAAGGATAGGAGTCGAACCGACGATCTAGAACTCTGTACTGGTATACGTGCGGCTCGTCTTGTTTCTCCACGGTATATTGTTTGTTTACTCAGCCCAACTCTTTCGTAATAAACATATCTCCTCAGTTATCACGAAGTGCCTACAATATTTGTTTGTTCTACAATTTTACTGTACACCACATTCTCAGTCAGTTCTACATTATAAAGTTAATCAACATGGTAGCAAACAAAGTCAAGCGTGTGAAATTGCATTCACTTATTCCAAACGTTTTGAACCATAATTTCTCATGAAACAGTTTTTATAAACGACGTTTTACAGGAATATAGTCGTTGAATACACAATTTGAGGCAATATTATGGGTATTTAAAACACTACTTCTCGCATATTGAATATTCGCAAAAGTGGCACAAATTAGCGAAGTAAAGGCTACACAATTTCAGACCAACGTAACGCAATAATGGTGAAACGAATTTACAAAGGTGATATTTTTACCATGCAGCATGGTGACAATCAAGAAGTACGCATATCAGGAGCGTTGGTGGTACGTGTTACTTGCAAAAACGACATTGAACAAACCGCACACCTGCAAGAGCAGGGACAACTGAAATATGCACTACTTAAAGCTACAGTGTTCTTGCTGTGACTAAGTATGAAGTAATCTACAACGAAAAGGAAACTATGCCAGCGAGCGAACAAATTGCGAGAAAGACATGACTTTCATGCACGACAAGGCTCTTCAGTGATAAACCAAAAATTGCCTCTTTCTGACGTGTCACCTTTCTTGTCAGGGCGAGAAATGTAAAAACTGCGTATTAAGCTCAGTAACACTCCAAGTATTTTAATATTTAACAATATTTGTCTCTCGTATTACTATCAATACATTTCAGTGGCATGCATTCCACGTCACAGAAATACCAGAATTCCAAATTTCCTCCGTGCAATGTCTTTCATTCTGTTCTCGTTAAATGCGTATAAGAGCTTTGCTCGTCCTTGGTACCTCTGCTGTGTTTGTGTCTATAAGTAAGTGTAAAGCGAATAATCCTCACTCAACCCCGTTGCATTCTGCAGACTCGCAAAATCCCTTGATCCGTTGCGTGATGACAAACGCACGTCAACATATTCGTCCTTGCTCTGACCTTTGCTAATTTACAATCTAGCCAGCTGACATTGCCGCAACCTCTCAATCACGACACCCTTGATTGTCAGCGTAGTACACTTCCACTGGTCGCCATAAACCAATCTCTTCTTCCGGGTGAAGTCGGCCAGTAACACACTGGTTTCGCATTTTCCGCCATTTCTCTAAATCACCAAAGGTAGATGTTCGGATAGTTCCTTCCAAAGGACACGGTAAATAGAACGACCACGCTGTCGACAGGAAATCAAACGCCAAGCTTCTGCCCTTCCTATCTTTCCGACAATAACAGCATATCTCACTGACGAGACTATACTACTGCTCTGTTCCACTAATCAAGTTGTATCGTACTAATATACTCCAGAGTACTAACGCAAGTGACGCTAATTTGTGGTTTCCTACTGGAGGGTATTGTGCATTTACTCGGATTATTTTCGCGCGGAGAACTTTTGTACTGTATTTATTGGTAATGGCGGAGCGCTATACGCAACGTGATCTACCGAATGAGGGTGATTTCAACTGGGTGAAACTAATTCCCAAGTCCAGGCGTCCCTTCCAGGGCGAACAGCTGCGACGACGCGTCACGTGTCAGTAGTTTGGGCCGGGCGTTACGTAACAAAGGCCTGTGAACGAAGCGCGTAACCTTGGGGCTCAGCTAGGCGCGCCGGGCTGCGCGCGCACCGTGACGTCACGCACTTCCTGGCTGCGCGCGCAGCTATCCCGCCGGCCAGATGTGGGTTACCCGACCGGCGGGCCGCCATTTTGTGCCCTTGCCCAGCTCCGTCGAGAGCTAATATGCAAGCCGCGCCCTTCTGCCAAGTATCCGTTACTGCTATTCAGCTAATAGGACCGGGGCCTCGTTATGAAGCTCTGCAAGTCGCTCCGGCTACGTCACAATACCAGCGGTGACTCGTACGATGTGGAAGCGGAGCGCGGGTTTGGAGGAAAGAGAGAGAGAGAGAGAGCGAATCGGTTGCCAGGAGACCCCTCCCCCCCTTCGACCGCACTGGCCTTTGGGCGAGGCAAAATTGAGACCGGCCTGGCGCGTAGCCCAAGAACGGCAGGGTAGAGGAGGAGAGAATTGCTTCGACAACATGCGGGTGCACCAGGACACACACTACCGCTGGCAGCCAAGTCATCACGTACCATCCAGTACACAATCTATTTCTGCCGCCAATAACTGTCTACCAAATTCTCCATTACTTCTGGAAAGCAATGCAGTTATATTTAATAATTGCATTAGGCGGTGTCTGGTTGTCCTTCCTTGCATAATTTCCGCTATCGCTCTGTCGTGGGGGTAGGGACGGATAAAAATATTCCACTGACATGACGTTTCAGACTACCAATATTACATATGCTCCGTATTTATCTACACTGGAACAATACCCTTATTTACGCACAGTCCAATACGACGAAAAGAAGTTTGGCATTCTATGGACAGAAAAATCTCTATTTTAATGCTTTTACTTCCATATTTCCTAGTGGCAGTGACTTTTCCAAGACGAAAAGGAAAATGTAACATAATTAAGAAATCTCAGTGAAATGTAATTAACACGGTTCACAGTAGCAGTCATAATCTTATCTTTGAAAATCGTTTAAGGTAATGTCTCTCATATAATACTACTAAATCAACACACAGTACCGCAAAATTAAATACATCACTACAGCTACAGCACTACCTAGTACCTACACTACCAGTATAGTGGCACTGTGCATTTACATGGACCAAACAAAAGACAACTTTCTGCGTTGAACTGGAAATGGTGAATATCAACTATAATCGTATTTACTCTATTTAAAGCAACAGGTATGAGATGTGCGAAATTACATTTGCTGGTGCATATTGTTCGTTTGTATTAAAAAAGCATAAAAGTAATTATGCTGAACATACATCTATGTTTTAAGCGATGTATTGAAAAACATCGATGCAGGTTTCCGATTTTTAACATCGAATAAAAACATCCGATGTTTGTTTTAAGTGGACAATCCTACTGATGTATTTCGTAGACGAGCGTTATCTTCCAGTCCCAAGCTAACTGTTCCGGCTGTGTAAACACCGGGAAAGGGTTGCTAGGGCAAGCGGGGAGTCTGTCCAAGGCCCAAACGAATGAATAGCTCAAGTTTATTTCTTAACCGGTTTTTGGCTTACAACATCAGCTTTGGATTTAGAGTGTTTTTTGTCCCAGCAATCAGAATTCGAATTTACGAGGCACTACTCTACAAGAATGTAAGAATTTTAACATTGCTGTTAACAGTTTTAAGGCATCAGAACACTTTTTCGATGTACGGCGCAATAGCAGCAAACTTATCTTCACTTGGCTAGTAGGGTATCATTTTTCTTTGTATGGTATTTCACAACACAGAATTGTAAGTAAAGCGCTACTTATATCAAATATAGCATGGAGTTGTATTACTGTTCTTGCCGGCTGCGATATTTACATCCTATATGATAATATACGAACTGACACACCAGGCCATTAACAGATAAATAAACGAGACCGGAAGTCAAACATTGTATACTACAAAGTGGCCACCATATGCGAGTTTCACGCCTAAGGTATAAGAGTTGCGAGCAGGCACAGCTGCAAGGAGAAGCAGGTGCAGCTGTGAGCAACCCAAACAAAGGCAGAAACCACCGACACCTGCTGTGACGTCACAACAAGATCTCTTGTGAAATTGAAAACACACACACAATACAGAGAGAGCGGGGTGTACGATCTGATTATAAGGCGAGACATTGAATTAAAATTTTTCCCACGGCCGGGATTCGAACCCAGGTCTCCCTGCTTACAAGGCAGTCGCTTTACCTATTCAGCTACAGTGGCATTATGGATTTAATTCAACGCCTCCCCTTACAATCAGTATCTTTGATGTGAGAAATTATCTCTCTCTGGAAAATGGAATGTTCAAATGCTTGTAAATCTAGGGGCTTAACTACTGTGTTAATCAGTCCCTAGGATTACAAACTATCTAAACTAACATAAGGAAGGGGAGGGGGGTTATTGGGCAATGCCAGGAACTGTTGGGTATAATCACAGATCGTCACCGAATGGAGGCATTTGTCAGACGTAATAACACGTGGATATCTGAAACGATGAGACCTCACACCTTTAGTGTGGAGTAAATATGGTAGCAGTGTTTCTTGTTGAGGCAATGGGAGTTTGCAATTTTACCAAAGGAACTGCATTCGAAGTTCTTGCTACGCCCTATTTGTAATGTTGCTCGTCGGTCTTAGAAAGTCAAACACACTCAATACCCGTATTATATAAAATTCTCCAAATGAGTTTAGAGTTTTCTCTTGCAAAAAATCAAGATTAACAGAGACCTACAGATAATTTTTTCTCCTCGGTGAATAGACAACTAAACTTTATAGTAACCAAACACTCAGACTCATGTTACGGATACAACGCTGAACTTCCCAGAAGTGGGACAACTTTGGGTGGCAATGCGCTGTGCAACTGTGCTCTGGTTTCCAATTAAACTGTGCTGGTTGAGCACGTCGCCAAGAACAGGCGCAGCAAAGAACCAGGTCACGTCTGTTTTCCGAATGCCAGGTTGTTGCGTCCCTGAACGTGGTTTAACGTCTCTCGTCGCAGCCAATTAAAGTGAAGGAAGGGGACAAACAGGCACAGCTATTCTTTGCCCGCTTTGACTGCTGAAGTACAGAACTATTCTTGCTCCGAGCATGCAGTCAGCAAATACCAATTCCCCTTTTTCATTCGCTTTCAACTACGTTGAAAATGTATTGCTAGCACGGTGCATAAACGTTATTTATCAACCAGCGTCAGTTGTGTTGCGTGGGTACGTCTTTATTCCTTTCTTATGATAGTCCAACTATGCCTTTCCTCTCTGTCTATCCTTTTCTCTCCTCTATCCATTTCAGTTTCGTGTTCGTGGAGATCAATCCTTACGACGTCGTATCTTCTGAACTACGTGTTCTGCAATAATAAGTTCTTAGCATGAAATATTAGTAAACTGTCTGCGAAATGCGTTGCGAATGGACCTGGCCATAAAGACGTAATTTTCATGCATTGTTTCGACGTGGTATTGGCGGACACTGACTGTGGCACATGCAAGTGCTAGCCGAGCCCGACAGTGCTTCACTACGATGAAGTAGCGGGCACGCCCGTTGGCCAGTATGTTTGTATACTGTACGTATGCTAATACAGTAATAATTTGTAAAGTCAGCCCGAATTCCCTAGTTTTACTCCGTGAACAGCAGAAAAGTAGTAAGTGATCAACTACTTTCATCATTTTGCTGGAGTCGTTAGTGACCAAATGTACCGTAAATGTCTGAAATTACGTATAAAGTTTGTTCAAGTCGCCAAGTGCTCTCATTTTCATATAGTGGATGAATAAAGTCTCATTACGAAACCAAGTGGTACTAGGAAAGTTAAACGTCAATCAACAATTAAAAATCTAGGCCTTGCCGGTGTGCCACAACTCGTATATAGAGCCAATCGCAATCGACTCAGAGCGAAGTGCTTAAATTCTTGATACAGCCCCCCCCCTTCCCCACGTATATCCTGAAGCGAAATGTACTGATTGCGAAACAGCTTTTAAACATGTAAATTCTCTACGTCGCCAGCAAGACGTGTCAGGAAAAAAAGAAAGGCTTTGAAAGTCAGGAGACAGGCGAGTTGAGTGACACGGTCTCTGGTGGCTAATAAAAGTTTGAGAAAACTGCCTGTGTTATTTGCTTTCGTCAGCTTCTCGCTTAGGACAAAAACAAATGTCAGCTGATGCTGTGGCGTAATGTTTCCAAAGAGCAAACTTCAGGTAACTGGAAGTTTTTTTCCCCCCTCTCTGATTGGCATTATGTACGCGTTAATGTCTTTGCTTATATTGGGAGCGACGGCAAACATAGGCCATCTGAAAACCAAGCTCAAATTTCAATGTCTCTTTCTTTAGTCTTCCTTAGGGTTTCATCTGTTCATCATTTTTCCACTTTCTACCTTCAAACCATTTTGAACCAATATTTTTAACCACGCTGCCTTGCAATCCTTACATTATCAGAACTATCTCCCAAAATGTTCAAATGTGTGTTAAGCTTAAGGGACTTAACTACGGGGTCATCAGTCCCTAAACTTACAAACTACTTATGAACTACCTACAACTAAGGACGACACAAATATCCATGCCCGAGGGGGGATTCGAACCCCCGACCGTAGAGGCCGTGTAGATCGTGACTGAAGCGCCTCAGTCCCCTCGGCCACCGCGGCCGGCAACTATCTCCCGAAAGGATTCTCTGTTACAAATAACCACTGACTTTATATTGTTTCTTTCAGATAATGTTTTACTTCGTTGACCCATCTTGTGGATTTTTTTACCCCGTAGATATTTAAAAAATCTCATTGGTTAATCTACCGTCCTGCATTCGAAATGAAAAACATGGATATATTTATATACATAATGATATATTTCTGCATTACTTCGTTATTTCCAACCTTCTGTCGTGTTTTGTGGACTTATATTTGAACTAGTTTATTTACGCAAACTTTGCAAGTAAGTCACTAATTGTCTGATAAGCTCAGTTCGAGACAAACTGCCATTGAACCGAAAAGCACAGAAATAATATACGTGCCGCTGGCAACGGGTGATGACCGCAACTACGTCGGGCATTTCTGAAATTATGTTGTGGCGCGGTTTAGTGTAAGCACGTGTAATATTTTGGGCCCAAGTTTCCCATGCGAGACGGTGGTGTGGCTTTTATGATTGTTTACGCACCAGGAATAGCTCGCTAGTGGCCAACAGTGCGGCCGTTTATATGCCTCGTGAGTTTGTGTATATCCGAATGCGCGCTCCTGCTGGCGTAATGCGACCCGGTGAAAAGATACTCCGATAAACATGACAGTGCGAACTGCACGACCACTATGCCCACTAGCTGTTCTGCCCACTTTTCCGGTACCGTCTTGTCAGCTAGAATAATCTTTTTGCCTCTTCAACCGCCCCTGTTTGGCAATTCATTTCTCACACGTTCACATTGCGGAGTATTGATAAAAGGGAATTTTTGCGCTCTTGTTCCGAAGAGTGTGATTTTCCTGCTTACTATTGGGTGGACCATCGTAATTTGGATATTATGTTCATTCCGACACAACCGGTTTCGTAATAAATGTACATCAAGTACAGCTGTAGCGTTTTTAAATAATATTTATATTACTCAGCTGTGGATCGTTGCGACTGATGTTTTTACGCCTCCGAAGTCTATTTCATTCACATACAACATAACCCACCTAGCGGCTTCGGCAGTTTCTTAGCTCGCGAGTACAAGGTAACATTATGCAGCAAGCAGACACGCAATGTCCCTTATCAAACGAGGCTACGGCAGTGAGGGAAAGATATGCTGAAATATTCAGCAAGCAACGCTTACATGCGAATAATAAGGTCTGCCGGAATCTAATTCAAGAAGCACCTGTGCCGCGTTTCGTGCTACTGGAACAGGAAACAGAATTACATCAAAGCGTTCGCTTGAAGCAGTGTCCATAACCAGGGCATTCGGGTGGCATCAATCTCATCCGTCACGCCGCATGTCACCAATCGCTCAGGTTGTAATTTATATTTGTCACGTGTCACGCCTATCACCAGCGACTAATGCAGTCTGCTGAGCCACATTGATTAGTTGGCTGTCCCACTGATCTCTCCGTTGATTGCTCCCTCCCAATTTTCATATATTGGAACACTTCTGCCGCAGTATCTTTTTACACGGTCACATTTTACTAGCCGGGGTAAAATTTAATGTTACAAAAATCCCAAGAATATTAACTATTTTAGGTGTCGTTATAATATAAAGACGGAGCCTAATTCAAGGTGCGAGAAAAAATAAGAGTAAATGGGCCATTTCCAGTTCATACGAATTGAAACGAGTTTTGGAAATAAATCAGTATGACCCGGTGGGAATTTAAACAGCTGTCTTTCCGAATTCAAGACTCGTGGGCAACTAACGCCATTCTGTGCATAAGGAAGCAACTGAACTAGAGAAACGTTTTACTCTACATATAAGAAAAAAATGTAATTGCGCGTTGATACATTCTGCACGCTACAAAGGACCGTTGCGGTATTTATGTCGAGAAACGAAGACGGTTAGTGATATAAAGCGTTCCGTCGACACCGAGTCGAAGACATGTCAAGAGCATAACCAAATACTGGGTACGGATGACTACGAACATCTACTGTTTGTGGACCCAACCCATCATTTGTCGCGGAAGCTGTGGTTACCCTGTAATCCGTGTATACTCAAATTTTGAGTGTCTTACCGTGGCTTCAATGGCGCAATTCCGCTTAGTCGGAAAACAATACGCATAAGGACGCTAAGAAATGTAACAGAATCCAGGTAACATTTACATAATGCATCTGCTCATAAAATCGTTTTGTTGTTTCTTAGTAACATTGGAACCCGGAAACATTCACTTCCTTTGCCACAAAGTACCTCACCGTACAAGTAAAAATAGATACCCCATTTTGTTAACATTCTTTAATGCGTCAAGGACAGTAAAACATTGCGAATTTATAGATTTTGATTTCTTTTCCCACAAAAAGCTTACTTTATTAATGTTTGAGGCACACTAATCGCTTTCGAGGGCTTTAATCTATCGAAAGAGTATTAAGATAATGTGCCCTACAATATTTGAATTTTTAACCAAAGATGAAAGACAGTAACAAGTTCATATAGTTCCCTTAGCCACATTTTACGTTAAGAGTTAGTGGTCTTAAAAATACATTTGTACACTGTGTCAGAAAAGTAGGTAGTTTGCAAGAAAGCTTTCCATCGAAATATGCACGCACCTATCGATATATATAGAATGTTCGATATAGTGTTTCTGAAACGGAGATTCGGGCGCTAAACGCCGACACATACTAAAAAAACTTTTTGTTTAACCTATACCTAATTATGACTTAAACGAGAAGTTTTTTTTATAGTGCGTGAGGGCGCCTAGCGCCCGAATCTCCGGTTCAGAAGCATTATATCGAACATTCGATATATATCGATTGGTGCGTGCATATTTCGATGGAAAGCTTTCCTGCAGATTACCGAAATGTAATAATAACTACAGTGCGTCATGGCCACTGAGGTTCTTTTGACAGTTTTACAGTGGCAGTATAATTTAAACAAATTAATGATAATGAAAAGTAATTGATACACCTAACAACACGCAATCCATTACAACGGAATCGATCTCTTCCTTGAAAGTCGAGCAGTCGATAACCCAGCAACTGCGATATTGATTTGTCAGTTTTCAGTCTTTCCGAACTTCACTTTGTTCATGGGGATCAATCAATCTAGAATCTCTAATGCACAAATATTTGCGTATAATATGATGGTCACACGAACATGAGTAAATAGTTACCGTGATATTAATCCAAATTTTTATCACATCTGGAGAATTAACGACGCCGACTAAATGCGAAGACAGAAAAGCTGTAAACATTGCCATCAAAAATTTCTGCCTGGCAACTGCGCGCCCGTTTGTTTATCGAGTCCACACAGTAGCGGAAGGAAAACAAGTTCTATCGTTATGGTGACGTCACGTGGTCTGTAAGCAAAGCGGCTGCTATATAGCATGACAGCCCGGTTGCACACGGCACGTGGCTTTCGTCACCGCTCGCTTACAAACATCCTGGCGGAAGTTCGCACGTAGGCTGCAACAGTTTACACATAACGTGTACATCGTAAATTCACTGCCCTTACGTCAACTTCTACCAAGAATGTCGACCCCCAGAATGTGCTTCCGTCGTTTAAAGGTGTTGTACAGTAGGGACTCCCCTCTGATGTATAGAAATAAAAAAAAAAAAAAAAAAAAAAAAAAATAGCCGGCCGCGGTGACTGAGGCGCTCCAGTCACGGTCAGCACGGCCACTACGGTCGGGGGTTCGAATCCCCCCTCGGGTATGGATATTTGTGCCGTCCTAGTTCGTAAGTAGTTCATAAGTAGTTTGTAAGTTTAGGGACTGATGACCCCGTAGTTAAGTCCCATAAGCTTAACAAACATTTGAACATTTAACATTTAAAAAAACATACTAGGTGACGAAAGAATATAACCCAGCAGTCTCTTAATAAATCGACCGTCAATTAGAGTAGTCGCACATTTCGCAGGAATTTTCAAATAAACATGATTGTTGTCGCATTTTAGAGAAAATTTTAGTCCTAATTTACGCACGAGTGGCAACAGTTTCGTTCAGACGCCCCCCACGCCCTCTTACTGTTAGTAAATTCCAAGAACCCTAGGGAATGGAAGTGGATGTGACATATACTGTGTATTTATCGCTACATTTAGTGCCTAGATTGAATTTGTAAGGAATTTGTACTACCAATCTGTTACTTCAATCATCAGTGACATCCAAGGAGTTCCCTGTAATAGACAACTTCGTAATTTATGTCACTAAAAATTTACTATTTGCCGACATTCCAATTACATCACTGCTTTGTCTTAAAATTTTATATTTCTGTAACTTAATGAGCACTGCTTACAACGAAAAATTTTTACATGCACTTGTAACTGATAGCAACAAAATGAGGTCCCTTTTCACGAAGAAAAACTCCAATAAAAATACTGTATTACTTTGTCACTGCAAAAAACAATATTCAAAATGTGCGATACAAGTCACTCGTTCCATACTGAGAACAATATATATTTCGATTCCCAAACGTCATTAGAAATTACCCGCCTTTTCAACAACTGTTTCTAGGCTAATTTCAAAGGCACGTATCTTATGCGGTTTGTTCAATGGTCATAAGAGATTTTATTTCTGAACACATTTACTAGAACGCTTCCCATAACGAGTTTTACACTAAAATAATTAAATTTCCAAACAAATGTTTCTTTAAAATAAAGCGGGGCATTCATATCCAAATGTTGCAGTCCAATAGTGAACAATAACAAACTGATACAAGCTTTTTCCCAAGAGCTCATTTTTTCACTGAAAATCGTTGTGATTTCATTATGAAATATGCGCAGTGCTAAACGTACGCCAGCAGGTTTCCATTCGCAACAGTGTTTAACATATTAAAATTCTATTATTTTGTGCTTATAAAGTGTTTAGGTATTGTATTAATTACTCTCGTAAATAGCACGACAAATGTATTGTACTTCACGTGAAACATGCAATCTTATTGGTCGCCATAGAGTGACAACTAATTGGCTGCTATGCTGTGATACTACGACGTTCGATATATATCGACGGGAACACCGCCTTGCAGAAAAGCTTGCAAATTACCGATATAAATGATAAACTTCCATCTTTAAAGAAGTGACTGAATGAATGGTTACATCAACAGAAGTGTTAATTCATTGGCATGCAATGGTATATTTAAATTTATCAGCGTGGACGAACTGAAATCAGCTGAATTTCTCCAAACTGCAAGTGTGTATAGACCAACAAACTATAACCTTAATCTGAGGACGACCACGGTCAAAAAACCACAATGAATAATTTTATGAAATCAGTACACGACGAATATTCAACTTAGACATTATTTAGGAACGCAGAAGCTTTAAATATAAGAGTAATAAGTAGGTTACATACAGAACATTTCATTTTTGTGGTTGAACTTCGAGAAAATATCCGATGTTACGCGTGCAGTCTACAATCCATAGAACTTGTTCTGCCATACAAAGTCGTTACATAAATAGAGAGAATGGTTTGATTATAAGCTCTGTAAGCAATGTTGCGTAAGACATAGTGAAGATAAGAGTCCCCAGGATTAAAAGCTCAAAAATTATCTCGCTAAGGAGAGAGCGATAAGAACACTCTGATAAGTCTAATTAGCGATGAGGCAAATGCGTCATCGCTTTTCCTCTTCCAACTAATCAGTATCAATAAAACCACTGCCGATAAGACAAAGAGCAACTTTCTGATTTCACATTCGATTACGATTTAAGTCAGATGTTCAAGACAAAATATGATAAGGGAACAGTGGGAAGCACCAATATAACAAAATCTACGTCATTAATTTACAACTAATAATTTAAATCAATACAATATTCAAATTTCGACCTGTATCATATGCATGTTCCGGCACTAACTTAAACATTTACACAAATTACGAACACATACTCCGTACCCCAACATGCGAACACATTGACATACCATTGCCATGAGGAATAATGTCCATCGACCGCAGCAAATGGTGTGTGTGTCGTATTATTTGCCATGACTGGACAAAACACTCTCCCGATAAATATCACAATTACTAATTAGCTAACAATCACAGCCAGTACGATGAACACAACAATCAGTTACGCTAATCTCCAACCAAAGAACTCCGTAGCGGACACTTCGAACCAGAGTCGCTTCGAACCAAAGACCCTCATTGGCAGAGAATCATTTTATTCCTGGCATGAAATTAAAGATGACTGAAAATAAAATAAAAAAATACTTTCATGTTTGCAAGAGGCACTGTCAACAAATGCTAAACAAACTGGTGCCATTTGTGAATTTAAAAACAATTCATTAAGCCATCAATTATTACAAAAATTGCTGTCACCATAACGAGCCGGAAAGGAATGTAATTTTACAGCATCTATCGAAAAATTACTGTTTATTGGCATGTGATGCTATTTTATTTTTTCTTCCAAGAGAATGCAACTACAATTAGTACGTTGACATAAATTGCAATACGTCAAAAATTTATTAAATTTGTGGATGGTACGGAACTTTGAAATTGTTTCACTCACAGCTATACGCAAAGAAAAGACAATTAACAGCATAGAAACTATAATGAAAGGCAGTATGAGAATTATTTGTTGAGGCAGGGAATCAACGACTGGAGTGGAAGTGGTAATAATGACCAACAAAAAGCAAATGGAAGAGGACTGGACAAGTCTAGCTACGCGAATTGATGGTATGTAACAGTACTCCAAGTTAACCTAACCTAACTTTGACTTTAAAAAAAGATATCTGTAGCATAGCCTTAAGGAGGTTAGGTATAGGTTAAGCAAGAAGTCTTGTTTCTAGTACGTGAGGGCGCGTAGCGCCCGAATCTCCTTCTCAGTGATACGCAAAGGAATCTACACATTTGTCACATAAGTTAGCAGCGAAGTGATAAAGTTATCACCACCGGAGTGAACTCTGTACTGCACGTTAATGGATGAAATAAGTTCAGTAGCGACAGCACAGCTGATGCTGTAGCGGCCATATTGGCGTCAGGGTAAACGTGAACCGCCAACACGGCTGTGTATGCTGACGAATATTCCATTTACAACCTCTTGCAAAACCACTGCCACCTTCATAAGTGATGTGTTGAAGGAGCATTATATGGTACGGAAATGTTACGTTCATAAGATTGTTTCAGGTTACTTAAAATATACTTGACTTTTTGTATTATGGATACCACAAGACATTGCACATACGTCTGATCTAAATCTAAGTGATCGGAAAGTTAAGATAGTACACATGTAACACCTATCTATTATATAGCTTGCAGTGATTTTTTTTTTCCTTCCAGGAAAGCGACTGTCTGTATATAAGCAAAAATTGTCAGTTTAAGTAATAGTTGTTATTCGCCAGCCACAATGGATACAGTAAAGGGTAAATTCTAGAATGGGCCGCGCTGCTGTGAATGTTGGGAACACTTCTGCTTGTTAGGAACTGATTGCGGTGACAAACTGATCTGTACTGCAGTCCAAGAACGATGATGTTGAAAAGGCAACGAATTTGAAAGCAGAAAACCTGGTTGTGGTAAACTATCACATGTTATCATCCAAACCTTGAAATTCAAACGTCTCTGTTTATCTTGGGATTAAATTATGGCATATTTCATTTTTTAACCGTCTGCCTCAAGCTTATTTTTTTACCCATACAGGTTTTACTTTAATTGAAGCATCATCCGTGGGCCTTTTATTCGTTCCTATTAAACGACAGAAAAATATTTTAGTCTGTAAATGAATAAATATTAAGTTCGTATTTATTTATTAGAACAGATTCGGTTTTTGATAATACCACCTTAAAAATGATTTATGTACAGACAAATACTTTTCTGTTGTATGACAGAAATGAATACATGGGCCACTGATGCTGCAACCACAGTGAAACATGTATGTGTAAAATAAAGAGGACGGCAAACGATTACAATTACGAAACTAAATATCTTAACGGAAAGGACACGGACCACTAGTAAAAAATACTGTTATAAGGAAAGGAAATTGCAGCATTGGTCGTGTAAGTTTGAAACGATTTAAATATTATTTCATACTGATTTCAACCAGGTGCAAAATGACCCCCATAGGCTCAAATTAACATACAATGAACTCCAATCTGTGTTTTCGAAGTTTCATTTTAGTGCATGTAAATGTGAGTCTACAGAGTTGGAGTCTGCAATGAAGATACCAACTTCATGGTTTAAATCGGGTCAACAGACGCATGGAATACTACTAGTCGACTTTGAACAATGAAGTCATATCTTACTCATTATTTAACTTCTATACATATTGCAAAGCAAAGTCCTCCAGCCGCGACTATTTGTCCTCGATAGCCTAATCTCAAAAATTACTCAACATATTTTCATACTGTTTTCACCAATGGGCAGTAATTCATGAAGAAGGTTTAGGTAAGGCAGTGAGCTAAGATGGAGAGCAAAAATTCAGGAAATACAGGAATAGCATAAATGTGAAAATACGTTTATTGCTTGAAACGGAATACTTGCGTGTTCAGTCATTCAGACTTAATAACGGTTAAGACATGACATGCATAATATTGACATTGATACATAAGGTTTCTGGTGCCAAAACACGGCGTTTGAGTCCAGGGAACGGAAAAATAAACCCCCCTTTATCGGTGGACCGCAAGAAACAGTTCTCAAAAACCTCCAGACACGTGTTTGGAACGTCGCAAATATCCTATACCATCGGTTCAAAGCCGGGGCGAGTTGCTGGTAGATCTTAATTTGTTTAGTAAAACATCGTAGATTATAAATGTTTTGGTATTAATAAGCACAGACTATAAAAAAATAATAAGTGCGACTAAAAACTGAAAACTAAAAGAAACAAATATAGAATTCTCGGATTTCTTACCAATAGCAATCGGAATTACCCCACTGAATGATACTAGATCTTCGTTTAGTAATAAAAGAATAAGTTTTCGTTGGCAAAGACTTGTTCCATTTACAAGGGCACCTAATTCACTGAACGGACAAGGATGCATACAAGAAACGGCATGAGAACATGAACTGCATCAAATATTTCCATCATTTTGTGATCCAGTTTTCGAAGAGTATTCAGCGGTAGCTGCCAACATCCGCACTCTAGGTCGCCACTACCGAAAGTAAAATTACGCATACTTAATTATTCATGTAATTATCATCTTGTGGATGTTGCGGTACTTATTTCCGTCCTTCAGTGTCGCAGCACTGGATAGAAATTCCGCCTTATGCAAGACATTTCGTGTGAACATCATCCAAACATATTTCGGCACTTCCCATCACGTTTTCTTTTCTTTTTTTCTTTGCATTTCATATACTATGTCAAATGTGACAGTTTTGTGTGTCTTGTAGAAACAATTGGATAATTTGATTACATTTTTAATGCGTGTTTTATTACATTTATTTATTCACTACCTTGCTGTAATTATATTACTAGTACACGTGTACCTGTAGTTTGTTTATAATTCCATGGTTGCAGTGGCTCAGTTGCTTGTTTGTGGGGCATGCAAACGTTTGCGTTATTAGATACTGTACGTGGAATGACGTCACTGCTCAAAGCCGACTTTAAAGAGATATAACAAGGGAAAGTAGAAAACCGGTTTCAAACTTACACGATTAATGATAGCAATAACAGATGGTTGCACAAAAGCCGCGGTGGAGTAGCCGGGCGGCCTAAAGCGTCTCGCTGCGGAGCGCGCGGTTGCTCGCCGTGGAGGTTCGAGTCCTCCCTGGGGCATGGGTGTGTGTGTGTGTTTGTCCTTATGTTAGTTTACCTAGGTTTAAGTAGTTTGTAAGCTACGGACTGATGACGACACAGTTTGGTCCGATGGATTTACAAACATTTGAAACATTTGGTTGCACAAAAATCACTACAAACAAGGTAAACTAGCATTGGCATTGAGTGAAGAATCGATTAAGTCTTGTGCCCAAACCACCACAATATTATTATTAAGCATATCTATAATAATAATAGAAATTGCAGTTGGCGGTTATATCAAACATTTAAAAAAATGTATATCGATTTCATTCATTGAATGTACATCGTCAGTGCAGTTTCTAGTAGGGGACCCAGGCGCACACATTCAGTTTTTTTTTTTTTTTTTTTTTTTTTTTTTTTTTTTTTTTTTTTTTTTTTTTTTTACAATAAAAATAGGCCTACATAAAGTGACGTATCAACGTGTGCAGTACTAATAATCTGAGCTAGCAGCTTACAGTTGCTTAAGAAGCTAAGCTTATAGGCAACATATAAATTTGACTTGAAAGTTGTCAACAAAAGAGTGCGCTAAGGCACAAATTGCCTGAAAGCTTCGCTGCGTAGGCAACTATAAGGAACTAGCTCAGTTAAAAATGTAATGCACATATTGGCATGACATTTATATAGCCTATTTCAATTGAAAAAAAATGGAAAACATTAAGTGCTGCACATGACTATGGACTTTTAAACTGCACGGGGATGTTCAATGAACGAAATCGATACATGGAAGTTTCTGAGATACATAATAACCACCAAGATGTGATTCCTAATATTAATAACTGGTAATTATTCGCAGTTTGCACTTCTGAAGGTGACTTTTTGGGAAAGCGAAAGACCCGGGTTCGAGTTTCGGTCTGGCACAAATTTTTTTTTCTCAAATTAATTGATCTCCTTCAGAAATACAAATTCAGTCGACAAAATAATTGATTATTTAATATTATGAATGTAGCAGCGGATCATCTATAACAAACGTTTCACTGTAAATGTTGATAATATTACGGTTATTTTGAACTGACTCCTCTTGAGATTTTAAATTTAGTATATTGTGATGGTTGGTGCACATGAGTCAGGTCAACTGAACCGCGGTATACAACCCGTCAGTTTTGACGAATGAAGTTAAATTTGGTAATTTTGAAGATGGGATACATAGCACGGCTGCGGCGTCCAAACGATATATAAGCCGTTCATATCGAAACAATTTGTAGGGAATAAGCATTTTTTTTTTCCACTCCCATGAACCACAGACATTGCCGAGGTGGGGTGGCTTGCGTGCCTCAACGATACAGATAGCCGTACCGTAGGTGCAACCACAGCGGAGGGGTATCTGTGGAGAGGCCAGACAAACGTGTGGTTCCTGAAGAGGGGCAGCAGCCTTTTCAGTAGTTACAGGGGCAACAGTCTGGATGATTGACTGAGCTGGCCTTGTAACATCAGCTAATGTGGCTTTGCCACACAGTTACTGCGAACGGCTGAAAGCAAGGGGAAACTACAGCCGTTACCTTTCCCGAGGACATGCAGCTCTACTGTATGAACATATGATGATGGCATCCTCTCGGGTAAAATATTCCGGAGGTAAAATAGTCCCCCATTCGGATCTCCGGGCGGGGACTACTCAGGAGGATGTTATCATCAGGAAAGACAATACTGGCATTCTACGGATCGGAGCGTGGAATGTTAGATCCCTTAATCGGGTAGGAAAATTAGAAAATTTAAAAAGGGAAATGGATAGGTTGAAGTTAGATATAGTGGGGATTAGTGAAGTTCGGTGGCAGGATGAACAGGATTTCTGGTCAGGTGAGTACAGGATTATAAATACAAAATCAATTGGGGGTATCACAGGAGTAGGATTGATACTGAATAAGAAAATAGGAATGCGGGTAAACTACTATGAGCAGCACAGTGATCGCATTATCATTGTCAAGATAGATACGAAGCCAACACCGACAACAGTAGTACAGGTTTATATGCCAACTAGCTCTGCCGATGATGAGGAGATCGAAGAAATATATGAGGAGCTAAAGGAAATTATTCAGACAGTTAAGGGAGAGGAAAACTTAATTGTTATGGGAGACTGGAATTCGGTAGTAGGACAAGGAAGCGAAGGGAAGATAGTAGGTGAATATGGTCTGGGCAAAAGGAATGAAAGAGGAAGCCGCCTGGTAGAATTTTGCACAGAACATAATTTAGTTATAACAAACACCTGGTTCAAGAATCACAAAAGAAGGTTGTATACGTGGAAGAGACCAGGAGACACTGGGAGATACCAGATAGATTTTATAATGGTAAGACATAGATTTCGAAACCAGGTTCTACAGTGTAAGACATACCCAGGGGCAGATATAGACTCTGACCATAACTTGTTGGTTATGAACTGTAGGCTGAAACTGAAGAAACTACAGAAAGGTAGGAAAATAAGGAGATGGGACCTGGATAAATTGAAGGAACCTGAGGTTCTTAAGAATTTCAGAGGGAGCTTTAGGCAACAATTGACAGAAACAGGGGAAAATAAAACAGTAGAGGAGGAATGGGTAAAATTGAGAGATGAAATAGTGAAGGTAGCAGAGGACAAAATAGGTAGGAAGGCAAGACCTACAAAAAATCCTTGGATATCACAGGAGATACTAAATTTAATCGATGAAAGGAGAAAATATAAAAATGCAGTAAATGAAACAGGCAAAATGGAGTACAGACGACTGAGAAATGAGATTGACAGGAAATGCAAAATGGCTAAGCAGGAGTGGCTAGAAGGCAAATGCAAGGATGTAGAAGAATGTATAAATAGGGGAAAAATAGATACAGCCTACAGGAAAATAAAAGAAACATTTGGAGATAAGAAAAACAGCTCTATGAATATCAAGGACACTGATGGGAAACCAGTTCTCAGCAAAGAAGGAAAAGCTGAAAGGTGGAAAGAGTACATAGAGCAGCTCTACAAAGGAAATGCACTTCGAGACAATATTGTAGGAAGGGAAGAGGGTGTAGATGAAGATGAAATAGGAGATACTGTACTGAGAGAAGAATTTGACAGAGCCCTGAAAGACCTAAGTCGAAACAAAGCCCCTGGAGTAGATGATATTCCCTCAGAGCTACTGAAGTCTCTGGGAGAACCAGCCATGACAAAATTGTTTCACCTAGTGTGTAAGATGTATGAGACAGGTGAAGTACCCTCAGACTTTAAGAAAAATGTAATAATCCCCATTCCTAAGAAAGCAGGTGCAGACAGGTGTGAAAACTACAGAACCATCAGTTTAATAAGTCATGGCTGCAAAATATTAACGCGAATTATATACAGAAGGATGGAAAATCTGGTAGAAGCCGACCTCGGGGAAGATCAATTTGGGTTCAGGAGAAGTGTAGGAACACGGGAGGCAATACTCACTTTACGGCTTATCCTAGAAGATAGATTAAGAAAAGGCAAACCAACATTTCTAGCTTTTGTAGATTTGGAGAAGGCTTTTGACAATGTTGATTGGAATAAACTCTTTCAAGTTCTGAAGCAAGCAGGAGTAAAATATAGGGAAAGGAGAGTTATTTACAACTTGTACAAAAGCCAGACTGCAGTTATTAGACTCGAAGGGCATGAAAGGGAAGCATCAGTTGGGAAGGGAGTAAGACAGGGTTGTAGCCTTTCTCCAATGTTGTTCAATTTGTATATTGAGCAAGCTATAAAGGAAAGCAAGGAGAAATTTGGTGAAGGAATTAAAGTTCAGGGGGAAGAATTAAAAACATTGCGTTTTGCCGACGACATAGTAATTCTGTCAGATACAGCAAAGGACCTGGAAGAGCAATTGAACGGAATGGACAGTGTGCTGAGAGGTGCATATAAGATGAACATTAACAAGAGCAAAACTAGGGTAATGGAGTGCAGTGTAAGAAAATCAGGTGATGCTCAAGGAATTAGTTTGGGAAACGAAGCAATAAAAGAGGTAGAAGAGTTTTGTTACTTGGGCAGTAAAATAACAAATGATGGTCGCAGTACAGAGGATATAAAATGCAGAATGGCAATGGGTAGAAAAGCGTTCTTGAAAAAGAGAAATTTGTTAACATCGAATATTGATTTAAACCTAAGGAAGTCCTTTCTGAAGGCATTTGTATGGAGTGTTGCCTTGTATGGGAGTGAGACATGGACGATAAACAGTGCGGACAGGAAGAGGATTGAGGCTTTTGAAATATGGTGCTACAGAAGAATGCTGAAGATTAGGTGGGTGGATCGCATAACTAATGAGGAGGTACTGAACAGAATTGGGGAGAAAAGAAATTTCTGGCATACCTTGACTAAAAGAAGGGATAGATTGGTAGGACACATTTTTAGACATCAAGGAATGGTGAATTTAGCATTGGAGGGAAGTGTGTGGGGTAAAAATCGCAGAGGAAGACCAAGAGATGGATACAGTAAGCAGATTCAGACAGATGTAGGTTGTCGTTCTTATGTGGAGATGAAGAGGCTTGCTCAGGATAGGGTATTGTGGAGAGCTGCATCAAACCAGTCTCCGGACTGAAGACCACAACAACAACAAGCATTTTTTTACGAATATTTAATGATTTTAAAGGATGTAGTTAGGCAGGAACCTAAAGGTACAGTTTATTTACTTACAACAATTTAAGCTGTACTCTTAGGTTCCTACTGAACAACGTCCTTTAAAATCATTACATACTCGGGTTAAATTGCACGACGCTTCTCGCCGGGCTGCAGTGGTTATGTTGGCACCAATGGTAATGATGGCAACTCAGATGACCACTAAATGTTTTTTTCGTGACAACTGCAATTAAAACGAAAATGATTTTTTTCTGAACGGACAAGGGTACATACAAGAACCTGTCGACCATAGAGCAGGTACAATATTAAATTTGCTGCGAGTGTATCTCGTGAAAAATATTAACGCAATTCTATACTTCATTGTTCATCTGTTGCCAACATAAGCACTGGAGCCCGGTGAGAAGAATCGTAAATTTTACCCATATTCGTAAAAATTATAACATGTATATCGTTTGGAGGCTGCCGCCGTGCTATGTAACTCATCTTCAAAATTACCTCATATTTTAGTTATAGATATGTTCATAAAATTTCTTTGGGAATACAAAATTAGTAACAGATCGTGATTCGGAAAAGTGCATTGAGAACCAGTCACTATGTGCGTGTAATGGTTCATTTTACGTAGGCCTAATGTAAATTGACCGCATTTATTCAGTAACTAGCTGAAAACCGGCGCTGCCCGGGTATTTATTTATTTATTCCTGCCATTTTTCAGGTATATGTTCATTTGTATAACGGCTGTGTGCCTGTAAAATCTCTTGGGAATATAATCAGTAGTAAAGAATAATAGATTAAAACTTGGAGCTTGATGGGGCGGTTTTCCATGAACGTTACTGTTTATGTGCTCATATCTCATTAACTACATGTCGTACTGTGATACAATTTAGAAAGTACATTCCACTATATGTGTGTATACGGCCTGTAAAATTTCCTGCTGCTACAATTTGTAGTGTACAAATTATAAATTGTAACATCGTACTGAAAGCCTTAGTTTTACTCAATAAACAGCGGTAGTAAGCAAGAAACTTTTTTCCTTTCATCATTTTGCTATGGTTATCAGCGAGAAAAATTTTAATAAAGGTTTGAAATTGTGTTTAAAGTTTGTTGCAAGTCGCTAAGTGCTCTTTTTCTTATATAGTGTATTTATAAAGTCTTGCCGCATTATGTGGCAGTTTTGCGATTCCTATTATTTATGACGTCATATCTTCTAAACTGTGTGTTGTATGTGATTCTTAACCCTGCAACAATTGTTACCTCACGGTAAGGACTGTATGTACCAAATTTGGTTGAAATCGGTCCAATGGTTTAGGAGAAAATGAGCAGCATTGTCGCTAAATGCAGCAGTTTTTCGCGCATCTCATTATGACGTCATATCTCGTGAACTATATATCGTCCATGATTCGGTAATTTGGTAGAATCCGAGTACATCGAAGGAAAGGGCATTGCCATCGATATATATCGAATGTTCGAGATAGTGTTTCTGAACCGCAGATTCGGGCGCTACGCGCCCCAACATAGTTTAAAATAATAATAATAACTTCTTGTTTAACCTATACATACCCTGACTGACTTAAAAAAGTGATCTGTAGCGTAGCCTTAAAGAGGTTAGTCATAGGTTAAACAAGAATTTTTTTCTAGTACGTGAGGGCGCGTAGCGCCCGAATTTCCGGTTCAGAAACACTATATCGAAAGTTCTATATATATCGATGGCAATGCCGTTTCTGGCTAAAGTCTCGCTCAGCGGCATGAGAAGCGTCTCTTTGAGTCCGTAGCAGCGTTAGGTTGGCAATATATGATCTGTACGAAACAGTACTGAAGTGCGTTTTAACCTTCTTTTTACGAGGCCAATTGCTTTTACTGACTGGACAGGAATACATCGAAAAATATTTTTACGAATATGTCACGATTTTGAAGGTTGTGGTTAGGCAGGAACCTAAGAGTACAGTTTAAATTATTGCGAGTGTTATGATTTTTACGAATAGGTCATGATATTAAAGGATGTTGTTAGGCAGGAACCTAAGAGTACCGCTTCAATTGATGTGAGCGAATGTTATGATTTTTACGAACATGTCGTGATTGTAACTGTGTGGTTAGGCAGGAATCGAAGAGTACAAATTAAATTGTTGATTTCGTTCTACCAAATTACAAAATTATGACATTTAAAAAATCATTTTAGAGATAGTTGTTACGTAAATTGAAATGCGTATGCCTAAGCGTTACATCTGAACAGAAAGACATTGCATGTGGAGAAGCGTAGCATTATAGTGTGCAATGTTCTATATTCCAATGCTGTGATTCGAAAATAAAATCAGAGAAACATGATATTAACACATTCATTTTCACATCTTCTAAGTATTGTGTGCCGCCTTTTATGGCAGTATCCACAGCGATGGTTGCCAACACTAGCGCACTACGTCACGTAAGTAGATTAGGCCATGCCGCCGGTCGAGACTTTTACCGCCGTTTCTTCGATGTACACGGCTTCTACAAAATTACCCATGATTCTTATACTTACGGCGACCGTCCTCATGGATTGAAGCTCATGTGTACAAAATTTCATAAAGATTGGAAGAAAACTGTAGATTTGTATGCAACACGTAGAAACATACGGACACAGTTTACATAATACATAACTTCTTATGACGTCATTGATCAAAGCTAAATGTATGCATCCCCTATTTGAGTAATCCCCAAGACTAGTCCAAGAAAAGCTTTAAAAAGTTACACGGCTAATGATACATCTCTTGTTTACGGTACATCGCTCTCGGCTACACAGATCAGCTGTTCCGCCATCTTGGTTTACCGTCACCGCCCGCGGCAGGCGTCGGCAACACGTACGTCACAGGCGCGGCCGATTCTAGAATTTGGCCGGGGCTTACCGTTGCTCTTGAAGGCGGTGGCCGTGTCGAAGGAGGGCGCCCGCATGGGGTGCTTGTCCTTGAAGGACCTCTCGAGGAAGGGCGGCGTGCTGATGGAGACGGCGGGCAGCGACTCGCCCCTGGTGAGCGGCGGCCGGCCCACGCCGGCGGGCCCGTGGTCGTCGGCCAGCAGGCGCTTCGAGTCGGCCGCATGGTCGTCGTCGCCCGGGTCCGCGGAGGCGGAGAGGCCGCGCTTGAGGCCGCCCGGGGGGCGGTGCGACGCGACGGCGGCGGCCAGCGCGTGGTGCGTCGCCGACAGGTGCGGCAGCCGCACGCGCACCATGTCGTGGTCGGGGGCGGCGGCGCGCCCGCCCGCCCCCGCGCCCGCCCCCGCGCCGCCCGGCGGGGGCGGCACGGCCTGGTACTCGGCGAGCAGGCCGCCCGCCGCCACGGCCGCGGCCGCCGCCGCGCTGCTGCGCGGGTGGTGCATGGCGTAGCCCTGCGGGGGCGGCGGGGGCGGCCCGGGCGCCACCTGCTGCTGCGGCGGCTGCTGCTGCTGGCCCTGCGCCTGCCGGCCGCCGCCGCCGCCGCCGCCCCCGCCGCCGCCCCCGTGGCCGGCGGCCGCCAGCTCCACCAGCCCCGCGGAGCCGTTCTCGTGCACGGCGGCGCGCGAGTGCAGCTGCTGCGGCGGCGGCTTGCCCTGGTGCGCGCGCTTCATCTGGCGCGCCGCCTCCAGCACCAGCTCGATGCGGTCGGCGCCCTCGTAGTTGACGCAGCCGCGGCACACCGCCTCCGTGAAGTCGTGCAGCATGGCCCACGGCATGCGCGGCAGGTCGCACAGGTAGCAGTGCTGTCTCTTGCCTAGCACCGACATCCTCATCGAAATCGTTCCAGTCCCTCCTCCTCCGCGCTGGGGGAGGACGCGCGTGGTGGCTGCCTAGCGACTACTCGGCACAGGTCCAGGTCCGTATCCCGTCCCTGCCGCACTAGGACGCGGGCATGCCGGGAACTCGCGTCTGTTGCACCCACTTTCACACGTGCCTGTTCGGCGTACGCTGCCGGTTGCTCCCTCGCTGACGTGCGGCACAGGACTGGGCGCCTCCGCCCGCCCGCCGCCAGTCGCGCCCCACTCCCCTCGACGCCGGCCCGTGACGTGGCACGCTGCGTCGGCCTACGGCGCATGCGCTACAACCGACTGCCGGTTTGTCTGTTTAAAGACGACCGACGGGTCTGGGCTCAGCGCAGCGTTGCCGTTACTCGGATGTAGGCCGTAGCTCTCGCTGCAGCCCTGCTAATCACAAACTACTAACAATAAAAATATTCCTCTTCCTCTAAAAAGTATTGCATACAGGGTGATTCTTGTATTGAAGACAATGATCTCTATACTCTCTGGATGTTGAACTTAAGTTGTCTTAGCGTGCCAGCCATAGATATTCATATTTAGTTTCTTGCCAAATTCAAACATGGCTGCTAAGAAGCATTTAAAGAAAAAGAGAAGAAAGTATGTTTCGATTCCGTTCCCATATCAGCCTACAACATCGAATATTGAATTAAATTCCAAGTCAAGAGGTAAGCAAGCAATTCTTTGTCACCTAATAACTGATGGAAACTCGTTTGCCAAATTTAAACATGGCGGACAATGCGAAATCGTGTGCAAAACATATGAATGTGCAGGCACGCTGCAATTCAATGCTCAGACACCAGAGTTATACATCCAGTTTGTATAGAGATCACTGATCGAAGATCATTGCAACCAACCACTTTTGATTAATTTAGAAGAGAAGGAGGGAAAAAAGAAAAGGAAACACTCATAGATGAAACCGTGGATGTCAGAGCGAGATAAATAAAATTTGTTACGGGACCGGGAGGATTTTCTTTTCTTATGCCATCGGCAGAACAGCCAGGCCGTTCACTGCTAATTATTTTGTCGCTCTTCATCCTTCACAGTTTGCAATAGAGTAACAAAAAGGCTGACTCGAACAGTGAATACGAATAAGATTGTTAAGTTGATAAAGCAAGTTTCATTAAATAACGTTTTAAATAGAAAATGTGAGCACTGACAAAGAGGATAATGACATTATTAACAATGTAAGAGGGGAAACATTGCTGATAAAGTAAATAGGCTCTATTTATTTCCTTACAAAAATTGGCCGACGTATTTATATGTACAAAGATTCGATTGTAAACAGATGTCGATGTTTTGAAAGTTGTTTCACTTCCCAGCACTTAGCACACCAAGTTACTAAGTGGCAAAAGAAAACAATTTACCTTAATTGTTTAATCCTTCTCGAAGGACGTCAGGATCATCTGGGTTAACTAAATAGCGCCGTTACCGGTTTCGAACCTTTCAGTTCACCATCAGACGGCTGTTCACAGCCACACAAATATCAAATTTTTCTTTTATGCACATAATTTTTCTTGTGGAGAATAGTATTTGGTTGAGTGGTGACCTACAATACAAAGCCTGACTATAATGAAAAGTCATTATAATCAGGTTGTGTAAGGTATCTTAAATGACAGCAACCAGTCGCCTTTTATGCGAAATGTTTTTATTACATTTCTCCCATTAACGGTTTCGTTATGCCTAGCATATCATCATCAGATGGTGAACGATTTTTTATATTACAGATGGTGTGTAGTGGGATTTGTGCATATTTTGTGTTACCCATAAATCCATTGTCACAATTGCTAGCATGCACACATTAATTGTGCTGCTATGCACTTTATACGTATTACACAGCATAACTATTACCATGCACATATTTATTGTGGTACTAAACACTTTATACATGTTGTACTATATTTAGTACATATAGCCATTGGTTACACGTCTCGGTCACCTCTTGTTCGCATCGACGGCACAGTGGCTGTTACATTTCAGATGTGTTACGACCCGGGGCTCTACCCTTCATTCGATCCCTGCGAAACCCTACATTTCAGCAGGGTAATGCACGACCGCATGTTGCAACTCCTGTCCGGGCCTTTCTGGATAAGGAAAATGTTAGACTGCTGCCCTTGCCAGCACATTCTCCAGATCTCTCACCAATTGAAACGTCTGGTCACTGGTGGCCGAGCAACTGGTTCGTCACAATACGCCAGTCACTACTCTTGATGAACTGTGATATCATTTTGAAGCTGCATGGGCATCTCTACTTGTACAAGCAATCCAAGCTCTGTTTGATTCAATGCCCAGGCGTATTAAGGCCGTTCAAAAAATGTTTGTATAGTCTATGGGACTTAACTACGAGGTCATCAGTCCCTAAACTTACAAACTACTTATGAACTACTTACGAACTAGGACGGCACAAATATCCATGCCCGAGGGGGGATTCGAACCCCCGACCGTAGTGGCCGCGCAGAATTAAGGCCGTTATTACGGTCACAGGTGGTTGTTCAGGGTACTGATATCTCAGAATCTATTCGCCCAAATTGCGTGGAAAGGTAATCACAAGTCAGTTTAGTATAAATATATTTGCCCAATGAATATCCGTTTAGCATCTACATTTCTTCTTGGCACAGCAATTTTAAAGGTCAGTAGTGTATTATATCGGTCACCACATAATCTTCTAAGACCGAAACATTTTGTGTATTTAAAATAAATAATCTGTTGACAACAAGTTATTCCAGCAATCTACAAGCAAGTTTAGAATCATTAAAAAAAATGATCATGTCGGTTCCATATCTCTATCAAGACTTCCCGTGGAAAATAACCCTTTTACTTTACCGAGGTCAAGCACTTTTATTGTTGACAAAAAATGTTGAAATTTTTTTTTTTTTTTTTTGGGACTTAATTACGAGGTCATCACTCCCTAAACTTACAAAGTACTTATGAAGTAGCTAATCCTAAGGACGGCACAAATATCCATGCCCGACGGGGGATTCGAACCCCCGACTGTAGTGACCGTGCAGACCATGACTGGAGCGTCTCATCCCCTCGGCCACCGCGGCCGGCTTTGTAAATCTATGGTACTAAACTACTCTGGTTATCAGTCCCTAGGCTTAGGAACCAACTAAACTAACCTAAGAACAAACAAACACACACACACATATGCCCGAGGGAGGACACGAACCTCTGATGGCGAGCAATAGCGCGTTCTGCTGCGAGGGACCTTAGACCGCTCGGCCACTCCACCGCGGCTATTGTTGACATCAAATCAAAAGCGTATATAGCAGTTTTTTCTATATAAATTGTTTCGGGGGTGGGGGGGGCGTATATACGCCCCTACGATTGACGTATGGAACACACACCCATCTCAGTCTTCGATGCCAATTTACTGCGAGAAATATTCGCGGGAAGAAATTTTGTGAAAGACTATTTGTTATTGCTGGCATGTGAGGAATTGCGCTGCGAGCACAAGTGCGTGACTTTCGCTTTACCCTGTATATTCTTTGACGTCATCGTATACGTGAAAATATTTCTATTGTTTCATCATACGATGCTTACGCGGCCTTGACATTCAGACTGTAATATCGATCAAGACGTACCGTCGTGAAATATTGTCGCAAATGAGGCGCTGAAATACAGCTACAGCGTGGTGTAGTAAGTGTTGGATGCTGAAGCAAAGGGTCCTGGGTTCGTGACCCAGGCTGTTGTACCTTCCAGCACCTTCTACTAGTATTGAGAAATAATGTTCCAGAACTTTCTGTTGGTGTATGTATACTGTATAATCTCCGGCCGGGGTCAGCTCATTTTGTGCTCTTGCAAACGTGTCATAACTGCTAAAATAATCGTCGCTTACATTGTTAGTTTCTCTTTTGCTCTCTCTCTCTCTCTCTCACTATCTGTTCCTCTCTCGCTCTCTCTCTCTCTCTCTCTCTGCCTTCACAATCAGGAGTCATTAAATGATAAATCAATGAATAAATAACTGGTGCAGTTCCTTATACGCGCGCGCGCGCACACACACCAACATACACACACACACACACACACACACACACACACACACACACAAACACAAACCCACACTGTCATAAAGTAAAGCTAGGACAAACAATCAACAGTTGGCAACTCCAACACAAAAACACAACGCAGACCAAATGGCATGTGCGTAGTGGTGCTAGCCGTGAAGTGCTAAAAAAACAAAAACGCCAAAGGAACATAATTGAAAAAATAACCTGCACTCGCCAATTAACACTACATGTAAAGCATGATCCACATGATATTGTAACTAACAACATCCGGATATCAGTAACTATACGTGGATAACGCACCAGAAATGTGTTTATAACCCTAAATACTAGAAAAAAAAACGAAATTTTGTAACACTATAATCATGTACATATCACAGGCCACTAGTGATGCCTTCCAGATAAAGGCGAAATGCACGTGGCAAAAAAACTCATATTAGTCAGTTGCAGCGACGGATGACATAAAAACTTAAACTATAACCTAAGTCGCTTAGTTTAAACCAGTATTCGTTAAAGCTCTAGCTACCTCCTAGACCTACTACTCCGCCTGTGACAATATTCACATCAAATTCATTGGTTTTCAACATGCTAAAAGACATTCTTTGAGTCGAAGTAACAAAATTGACGAAGTGATGTCAGTAGGGTTACCAGACGTCCTCTTTTTTGGGCCCTAAAAATGGTCCGGCCGGGTTTTTAACAAAATGGGGAAATGTCCTCTTTTTTGCGTTGCGCAACTGATTCAAGCCGAAAGTGCTTAAATACAACTCTCTGAACTGTCACAATGTCTAACTCTATAGAATTTAACTTTTCTTGAAACAATATGATTTTTTTAAAAATTGACACGTTTCTGTGCCGCCGCTGCTCTGAGGTCAAGCTACTTCGGAACAATTGAAATAAATGGCGTGGCAATTGTCGCGGAATACGAGCTTTGAGGCGTCCAATTAAAAACATACGTCTGCAACAATGCAAGACAGTGCAATACACACAGTGTAATATGAAACTCCCCCCCCCCCTTTGTCTCTGGTCGGAGTGTTGTGTGACCCAAAAATAAGACGTTCAGTATGTCGTGCTGGGACTCGGCAGTTCTGCGTGTTGTCTATCAACCACACTTATGACATTAAGATCAAAAGCTAGTGCAGTGTTAGTTACACATAAGTTAGAACCTTGTTCAAAACTTCATACAAATAAGGTCACATGCCACAGTAACCATTGCCGTTTCACCATTCGTCTATTTAGGGCCAAAGAGACGTAACTACATAAACAGTGTATAGAAACATCTACATCTACATACATACTCCGCAATTCACCGTAAGGTGCGTGGCGGAGGGTACACTGTACCACTACTAGGCATTTCCTTTCCTATTCCACTCCCAAATTGAACGAGGAAAAAAAGAATGCCTATATGCCTCCGTACGAGCCCTAATTTCTCTTATCTTGTCTTTGTGATCTTTACGCGAAATGTAAGTAGGCGGCAGCAAGATCGTACTACACTCAGCTTCAAATTCCGGCCCTCTAAATTTACTTAACAGAAATTCACGAAAAGAACGTCGTCTTTCTTCCAGCGATCCCCAATTGAGTTGCCGGAGCATTTCCGTGACACTCGCGCATTGGTCGAACCTACCGGTAACAAATCTAGCTGCTCGCCTCTGAACCGCCTCTATGTCTTCCTTCAAACCGATCTGCTGCGGGTCCCAAATACTTGAGCAATACTCAAGACGTGGTCGTACAAGCGTTTTATACGCGGTCTCCTTTACAGGTGAAGTACATCTTCCCAAAATTCTCCCAATAAACCGAAGTCTGCTGTCCGCCTTACTCACAACTGTCCTTACATGCTCGTTCCATTTCATATCACTCTGCAATGTTACGCCTAGATATTTGAACGACGCGACCGCATCAAGAAGCTCACTACTGATGCTGTATTCGAACATTATAGGATTGTTTTTTCTACTCATGCGCATCATCTTACATTTTTCTACATTGAGAGCTAGCTGCCATTCTTCGCAACAACTAGAAATTTTGTCTAAGTCAACCTGTATGCTATTACAGTCAGTTACAGACGACACCCTCCCATACACCACAGCAGCATCAGCAAACAGCCGCAAATTACAACTTACTCTGTCCATCAGATCATTTATATAGATAGAAAATAATAGCGGTCCTATCACACTCCCCTGGGGCACGCCTGACGATACACTCGTCTCTGATGAACACTCGCCGTCGAGAACAACGTACTGCGTTCTATTACTTAGGAAGTCTTCCAGCCAGTCACAAATCTGTGAACCTATTCCATAAGCTCGTATCTTCGTTAGCAGTCTGCAGTGTGGCACCGTGTCGAACGCCTTTTTGAAGTCGAGAAAAACACAATCCGCCTGTTGCCCTTCGTCCATGACTCGCAAGATGTCATGTGAGAAAAGAGCAAGCTGAGTTTCACATGAACGATGTTTCCTAAACCCGTGCTGATTCATGGAAAGAAGCTTTTCCGTTTCAAGGAAATTTACTATGTTCGAACTGAGAATATGCTCCAAAATTCTACATGAAACCGATGTCAACGATATGACCTGCAATTGTGTGGGTCAGTTCTCTTTCCTTTCTTATACACGGTAGTCACCTGCGCTTTTTTCCAATCACTAGGAACTTTGCGCTGAATTAATGACTCGCTATAAATGCAAGCTAAGTAGGGGGCCAATGCCGCAGAATAGTCTTTGTAAAACCGAACTGGTATTCCATCCGGTCCAGAAAAATCGATTTAAAGCCTTAGTCCTAATAACTGAGTAGTTTTTTAATAATTAATTGCGGTAAATAAATCTAGATGCTAATTATGTATATAGTCACGTCAGCCTGATCCGAAATGGGAGCATAGCTATAACAAGGAACGCTTAGATAATTTTTACTGTTACTTTATTCGTGACAATTTTACAGTAAACAGTACTATTCCGTAAATGTTCCATCGCCAAAAATTTCAGGTGAAAACTGGAGTGATCGGCAAGGTATCTTGAAGTATGGAAAAAAATGTTCAGCACGTAAGACGATAATTACACGTGGTGAAGTGATGAAATATTAAGGTTTCACTGCTATGTAGTCCTATAATTCGTTCTACGGATCTCAACATTTCATGCTTCTTAATTTGTAAGAAGATGAACAAATTGCGTAGGATGTATTACAACAAGACGCTGATAATACAGTAGAGACATCACTAGTACTAGAGTTGTCAATACGAGTGAGAGAGAGAAAGAGAGAGAGAAGGTTCTTTTATTAATATAGAAATGTCTTCTTTCCTGAAGACGGACATCTGGTAACCCTAGATGTCAGTCCATTTATTGTTGGACCGTGAATGTGTATGCTTCACAAAGATTGAGAGTCGTCTGTGTAAGGTGTCGTATATGCTCTGCCGTGAGAAGTCGGACTGGTTGTTACTATAAGATAAATAAAGAATTGAAACTATAAACGACTACCGTATATTATATTTATTGCTATGACACTTGACGATCGACAGTGAGGAACGTGGACATCGTGGATCACTCAAAAGATCGCTGTCAATATAATAATTATTATCACTCACTAATAGCTCTCTTATCTATATCTAAAATTATTATGCCATCTAATGGTAAATTAATAGAACAATGAAGAAAGCAAATGCACCCTTGAAGCAGGTTTCCTATTTTTATTGCCAGGCTGTATGTTTTTATCGATAAATTAATAATTTTGTTTCATGTACTATAATTTCTGATACATACGATAATTTTATGGCTCTGAACACGTAGTTACACCCCTTCAAGTTGCCATTACTGACAATAAATGTTAATTTGAAGAAAAAGGTAGTTTCAATCTATTTGAGGAAAAGGTGCCAAAATAGTGTCATTTTGGGGAATTTTTTTGTCTGGTATGAGTAAAATTCGAAAACTCAGTTTGGAGATACTGCGTTAATGCGTAACGGAATTCCGCTACGGTTGGCTATATCGCTCATGCATAAGGTTACCAATGTTCTCTTTCACCCGGCATGTCCTCTTTATTGGGCCATAAAAATAGTTCGGGCGGGTTTTCAGCAAAATGGAAAAAATGTCCCTTTTTTGTACTCACACAATTGTTTCTAATTGAAAGTGCGTAAACACAAGACGTTAAAACTCTCACAAAGTCTTAACAATGCAATGTTTCTTCCAACAACGCGATACTTTTTCCCTACGTTGCTGTATTCTATGTCGCCGCCTAGCCGCGCCGAAGTTACGATGTCACATAAATAAATAACTGGCGCGCCAATTAACGTGGAATACGTCCCACGAGTGGCGGCCAGTCAAAAGCAGTACGTGTGCAACATAGCAAGTAACTCGGCTTTTTGCAAATTTTTGTATGAATCTAGCAGAGGCGTCGATAACGGCTGAGAATACGGTCCCACATCGCCCCTCCCCCCCAAAGAGCCAGATAGAATAAGCTGTTTTTTTAATTTTTATTTTATTTTTCCCACAATGGAACATGCGTTCCAAGTTTAAAAACTGAAACGGCTGGACAGTGCAGTTGGAGATATTTTGGATACTGGTTGGAATGAGCTTTTTGATCTCCCGCGAAACCTAAGACGGCCAACTTTTTCAAAACTCAATGCGGGATATTTCGAGGATGGGAAGGAAAACTAAGATCACATGACTCATTGTGCCAGTTATTCTGAAACTTCCCGAGAAATTTAGACGAGCAGAGTAGGCCTACTCATTTACTTGTAAAGTAACATATCTAACACGAGCGACATTTTATTGTTAATTTTCAATCTTTATTTACATTTGATAAACATTTTCTCATGCTCCTAATTTGAATTTTAGAGTCTGGCAATTTTTACATATTCTTTCTCCGCTACGTTTTTCCGATCACCTTCGTAGTGCGTATTATTTTTATTTGTTCCAGTTCTTTAATTTACGAGGATAGTTTACTGTAAGGACAAGGGTACATACAAGTACCTGTCAGTCAGTCAAATTTGTCGCTAATTCCGAGGGCAGTGTTCCACGAAGACGGCTGAATTATTGACTGGACAAGGGTACATCGAGAACCTCTCAGCCAGAGAAAAGAAAACAGTATTAATTATGCTGCGAGTGAAAAGATTTGTTTCGATTGTACAAATTGTTACTCCTAACGAATATTTACGTCGAAACCGTAATCCTTAATTTAAGAGGATAATCATAGTTCATTTATTATGTACAATAAATATTACGATATTTTGTGTTTATAATCTGTGGCCCTCTTGATAGTGTTGTCTTTTGCTAGTTGATATATCTATGTAACGCCATTGACCAACCGCGGCGGAATAGCCGTGTGCACTTCCGGCCGTTAGACGTCCCTCAGGCACGAGTGTGAGTTTGTTGTTCTTAGGATAAGTTAATTCACGTAATTTATAAGTTTAGGGACCGATGACCACTGCAGTTAAGTCCCATAGCTTTAGAAACATTTGAATATTTGATTTGTCATTGACCATTGGTGCCAACATTATCTCCCGGGACCGACGAATCAAGTGGTAAAATTTTACCCATCGCAGCCAAAGCTACATGTAGCTCCCTTAGCACTGTAATTGTTTCCTTATTGTTACGGCTTTACTCATTCACCTTTTAGATTTTCTGTATCGCTTATAATTAGCACATACTGGAGTCAAATTGGAGTTCATGCGTATGCGACTACTGCTTGGCGTGTAGATGCTAGAGTTGTGGCGATTCGTCAATGAGTCGTTCATTTCAACGAATACAAATAAAGAATCGTAAGACTCGAATCGTGATCCGGACGAATCGTCGTTCAAAAGAATCGTCTGCCGCGTGACGATTCTAAGTTTCAACGATTCACGATTCGAAGGCGATGGCCGAATCTTGCCGAATCGTACCGAATGCCGGAGAGAAGAGGAGGACGAATCGTCGTTCAAAAGAATCGCCTGTCTCGTGACGATTCCAAGATCCAACGATTCATGATTCGAAAGCAAGTGGCGAATCGTGCCGAATAATTACGAAAGCCAGAAAGTGTGGGAACAAGGGAAGCACAGAACGAAGATGGTGAGCTGTTAATTATTAGCCTATTCACGAATTACAGATGACAGAAACAAAACGTAGTGAAATACATACGAATATACGTCGTTTATACAGTTTACATATCATTTATTTAAATGAGCAATCCTTACACTTTTGTGTGTTTAGAGAGGTTTACACTTTTCGAGTTCATCTAGGTAGTTGTAGTTGTAGTTTTTGTAAAAATTCAATTTCACAGAAATATTATTTTTACATAAAAACGCGATTTTAAATGTTTTTAAAGCCACCTCAAAAATCTTTTTTACCTTGGTTTTTACGTTATCAGCTTTCCTGAAAGAAACCGATTTTACAAAAAAGAAACATTTTAATAAACGTGAATTTCTTGCATCTCGAAAGAAATTTAATATTTAGAGACGGATTTTTATTTTTAATGTTTATTTCGTGTTTCCTTAAACTAATTGATTTTACATAAGTATTTTATAATGATTAGATATCTGTTAATTACCATAGATTTAATTAAATGTATATTTAAATGGCTGAAGTATTCAAACAGAACGAAAAAATAATTTATAAGGTTACAGCAGGATTCGAAATAAGTGACCTACGTTTACTAAACCTACAACGCTACTAAATGAGCTATGATGACATCAGAAATAGTTGGTAGTGTAATATGTATTTATAACCGTTCGCAAAACTTCAGACTATTTACTCGAAAATTTTTTAGAGCTGAATCGAATGGCTTTGCCTCATTATTATTTTAAGCCTGAACTTTACGCACCATAAATATTTAAAAAATCCGGCATAATTCGGGATGGGGATACCACCCGTCAGCTTTGATCAATGACGTCATTATTCAGAGGCGTTATATGCGTGGCTATCGCGGGTGATTCTATTTACACTTCGTTAAAATCAGACCTGACGTCATTATGACGTATCCACACTCGAAGACGACTGGAGCCATGATCGACTTGTGTGGTCGTTCTAGACGCAAAACTGCTGTTGCAATTGTAGCAGACGAATTAAAGGAGTAGCTGATAATATCTTCAGTTGGTAGTGGTATATTCATTACAGTTTCGGAAGCTATAACTTTGCTTTCTTTTTTTGAAAGTAAGAAGCTATAAACTTTTCCGAAAAAGGGCCTCACCGTGAGCTCTGAAATGTTATTCAGCATATCTGATGTTGTCATCGTGGCCCATTTGTGAAGGTTGTGTTTAAAACTAATGGAAACTTTTTCTCTATGCGAAAAATGCTACCGAATTGCATTGTAGTACGGAGTCTACGTTAAACTAAGAGGACAAAATACGGTTATCAGGCTATGAGGCGACAATGTGTACTTTGACATGTCAAAATATGCGACATACAAAAACAACATATAGTCGGCGTAGATATATGTATGTTTTCGACGAAACTATAAATCAAATGAGCTGGATATTAATACAGTCATTTGTTACAGAGGCTCTGCGAACATCAGGTAAAACATTTCGTAAAACTGGGTACTCATCTACCGCCAAGTTGCTGCAACGTGCTAGTTCTTTTCTTTGAAAATGTGTGAAGATGTCGTTCTCTAAGGCTCGGTCGGCGTTATGTCTGACATAATTTTCAATTTACATTTACTGAAATTTCCGTCAGTGCTTTCCAAAACATGATACCAATATTAAGTAAGGCCTAGTTTTGTCACTAAACTACGAAGGAAAAAAAGTATGCAGTTCAGAAAGAATGTCGAATTAAGCATGTTGTCCAACCCAAAACCAGCGTCTCGACCGATCGCAAAAGTCGATGCGCCGCTCTTCTGGACGTCGATAGTGTGGATACGTCATAATGACGTCACGTCTGATTTTACGGAAGTGTAAATAGAATCACCCGGCTATCGCACGTATCCCAAAGAAGTTGATATATGCTCTTAGGAACAAACACATCATGGAGGTAAATGAAAGACATGTATGTGGTTCGAAAAATTTGAGTATTGATGAAACCAAAGATATATAATTAATATATATAATTAATTTTATAATCTAACATTACATACGCAATATATACTATGAATTTATTGTAGATATTCATATGATGAAATTGCGGAAAATAAATATCACACGGAAAAAAATTAAATCACTGTATCGAATATATCACAATAAAATCGGTATTTTGGATGTGGAGATAAATAATAAAAAACACGAAAAACAAAATCACGCACACATTTAAACACACTACACATTGTGGATGACAAAGAAAATGACACTAACGGGACTAGCGCGGGAATATGGGGGTTTTGGGGGGGGGGGGGGACATTCTAATAGGTAAACTGACGATTAAGTGTTTAAGATAAAAATAACGCTGTAATAGCGTAAAAATCGATTAAAAGGGTATCGGATAGTCAAAAAGATCTATATACCTGAATTACAGACAGGGGTACCACTACCGAAAATAAAAAAAATAAAAAAATAAAAAAATCGTATCGAAAACACGAATTGACCTATATAGCTCACTTACAGGCAGGGATACCACTGCGAAAAAGTAAAGGAAAATGCCAAGTAAAATGGTATCGTGAACTCGAATTGACCTATATAGCTCAATTGGAGAAGAGGATACCAGTAGTAGGTTATTTAGTTATTTAAATTGTTTCATAGAAATCGATGTTTTTTTAAATCAAATAATAATAATTGACGGGATAGTTAATATGTGATCGGAATCATACATTCGAATTGACCTATATAGCTCATGGCAAAAAGTACCCTAAGTGCACTCTTAAAGGTTAGTATCACAATTAATAACAGCATTCTATTCTGCATACCACTGCATTGTCTCTTTTTACGAAATTATCTCTTTCTGTGTGAAGGCTGGCTGTCAACTACAGCCGAAAAATATGGAACATCGATGTGACCCTGAATCTGGTTTTGGACAAATGCGTCTACTTCTCGATGAACTAAACTGGTTTGCTGTACACTCTTCAGTAAAATTTTACGACACTTCTCGCCAGGCTCCAGTGCTTATGTTGGCGACAGATGAACAATGAAGTGTAGAATTTCGTTAATATTTTTCACGAGCAACATAGTAATTGTTATTGCTGCTCGTTTCACTCGCAGCAAATTCAATACTGTACCTCTCTATGGTCGACAATTTCTTGTATGTACCCTTGTCCGTTCAGAAAATAATAGTGTTCGTTTTAATTGCAGTTGTCACGAAAAACATTTATTGATCATCTGAGTTGCCGTCAATACCTTTGCTGCCAACATAACCACTGCAGCTCGGCGAAAAGCGTTGTACAATTTAACCCTCGTGTAACACTGCCCTCGGAAAACCATAAATTTGATAGAATTTCAACTGCTTCCAAAAACGCGTGCGTTTAAATACGATATGAATCTTTATTTTTTAGTTCATTAAAAAAAAAGAAACTCTCTCACAGGATGCATACATATCTATATTTTACAGTCACAGGATTGCCCAGATTAATGTCCGGGCAGTCGTATTTGCATGTTACCGCGGCGGGAAAATGGACTACTATTCGCTGATTATTGCTATTACAGTGTGCTGTAGTTGGCTGACTACACCACGTGGCCTGTGCTCAGTTAGCGTAACAAATGAACATAGCGTAGCGTAACCTTTTATTTGAGGTACTGTACCGTATTTGACGGATTTCGTATTTAATATTACTTAGTACGAAAATTTAGAGGGAAAATGAAACATCGCATTAAAGATATTTCCAAAACACGCATTTTAAGACAAAGTATGCTGAGCAAAAGTACTTAGAAGTGACATTTACATACAGTAACATTTATCCGAAGAAATTAAATTAATAATAAATATGTTATTTACTTATATTCGAAACATCAGGATACAATGACGTCATACAGCACAACACGGCTACGTCACGGGTCAAAGCCGACGAGTGGTATCCCCTGCTCGAATTGACCCAAAAATCCGATAGTCATATTGTCACCTTTTCGGCATTTTGTAAGAATCGTGCCGTCGCAGACGAGAAAGAATCGTGAACGAATCGTAGGAACAGATGCAAAAGGTTAAGATTCCAACATCCATGACACAGACATGTATTGCCATCTATGAGCAAGATGTAGCAGTAAGAATCGCGCCAATGCAGACTAAAGAATCGTGAACGAATCGCAGGAATCGATTCACAATGTGGGATTGAATCGCAAGAATCGATTCCTAAAAAAGAATCGTGTTGCCCAACTCTAGTAGATGTTGGCAACGCGAGACAAATGACCGGAGGTGAACGCAGCCAATTAGGAATGACTTCCAAGCGGCCAATAAGATTGCGTCTTTCACGCCATATGTGAAATTGGTGTCCGCTTTCATTTAAATCAACAACATTTATTCAGTAATACCTTTTATTTCTTGTCGATTAAGAGAGAATTTTCAGTCAGAACTACGTAATAAACAGGAAATGTTACATGCAATAATGGTTCTCGGTAATTCCCAAGAACGCTTACACTCGTAGTTGTATGGTCGGAATCGACGTATATCGAATGTCGATTACGTCAGTATTGGCACGCTACTTGGTAATTGTGAAGAACGTATTTCGTTAGCGTGTTCTCATTAAGAAAGTGCATATACAACTGATACGGTAGTGAAAGACGAATACTTCGCTCATTAATAAAGTAAGTGAAGTAAGTTCTTTGGTATCGGTAGATTTGTAGTAATTAAATGTATTTGCAAGTTATGATACATTAGTACTGTAAATATCCGGATTTACTCATCTAGCAATTGAAGTAACTCCTTTGCTATCGGTAGATTTCTAGTGTTAAAGTATTTGTAGGTTATAATAATATGTTACAACTCACTGTAAAGAGGAATGTTGAGCCGCCTACAGACACAAATATTATTATTAAAATTTCTTACTGGCCCTTCCACAATTGTTATTTGTATGTTATACATATCATTTCAGGCCGAGCTACTTCGAATGTAAGCTTTCTTGTAAATTACCGCTTTCTAAGCTGGAGATTTGTCCGCTACGCGTACTCACTTACTAAAACGAAAACGTCAGAAAAAAGTATTAATTACATATGTACTTGACATACCTTTCTTAATCGGTAGTTTATTCTGTGTCTTGCTCCAGTCCTTGTGTTGTTGTGTATGCTACTGGTTACAGTCCATGTTGGCCGTATACTGGGTAACCACGAAAAATGTCTCTGAGGAACACGGGCAGTGGCAAGAAAATATTTAAAAATTCGGCAAAACTCTATACATTTCTCTGTAGTGGACACTTTCGGAATCGGTTCCTTCCATGTCAGTGACGAAATCACACTTTCCTCTGCACTTCCACTAGCCATTACGTTGAACGCGAAACAACAGAATGTCACTACTCCAATGGCCCGCAAATTAAATCCATTATTGCACTACGACATTCACCTGTTCGATACTTAACAGCTACGATATTATATATCATTTGGAGATCGAAGCCTCGCTATAGCCGCGCTATACCGGACATCTGCGAAATTACCGATTTTTAATAAGAAAATGTATTTGTACGTTGTGATACATTAGTAAATACCCATATTTACACATCCCGTGAGTGAATAGCCGCGTAATCGACATTCGATATACATCGATTCCGGCCATAGAACTTCAAGTGTAAGCTTTTTTGGAAATTACCTGGTTCTCGATGTACTTCTCTTTAACTTTTTCTCCAGCGATTTTTTCTCCGACGAAAGTGCACTCAATAATTTTTTCTACGAATATGATATGATATCGCAATATTATGCCCTTAAAACATGTACGCCCACAACCCCGATTTCTTTATAAACCCTAAAACGTAAAGCAGTTTCTTATTGGCTGTCTGAACTTCACTCCTGATTGGCTGTCTTCACCTCTCGTCATTCATCGTGCCGCGACCAACATCTACAAGTCAAGCAGCAGTTACATACGCACGAACTGCAATTTAACCCATATTGGAGTATATATACAATGCAATTCTTTTATCTGTTTGAGATGCCGAGATCTTTTTGCCTCGAAAGCGTAATCGAGAGAACTGTGTTCAGGTGGTAGCTTCGGGGCAGCGTTTTTGGCTGAGAAATTTCGTTGTAGAAATTAAGGTTCGCGTCCCTAGCCATAAAATTTTTACGTTTTGTTTGTTTGTTGATGTGTTGCAAGCGTAATACGCACCCAGCAGAGGTATACGGAACGTGATGACACACTGCGTCACAAACGGGTATATGACAAGACAGAGCCTTTTACAGCCAAGACGGATTAGGCCACGAGATACATTTGCTTCTATCTCCTTTGATTGCGCCATAGTTTTTTTCTCTTTGAGTAGTTTCAAAAGTTGCGTGTATGCAAATGATGTAACCTACCTGTGAATAGTTTTATGTATACAGCCAAACTTTCGCTTTGGCGACTTCATTTGGATCTAATTGTTTAGTAAATTGCGAGATAGTGGATTTCAGTGTTCACGAATATTAGTGTTCACGCATTCCTCGACTAATAATACTCTCTCACTCCTATAAAACGAATGTTGTTAAAATAACTTGGAGAAGTTTTATTTAAAATGTTGTTAACATTTTTGTCGTAGTTTTGTTGAGTCCGGCCTAAAGTAGTACTCTTAAAGATGCAAACAACATAATCACCGTTGTATTAACCAGGCAAAAGCCACAACAATAAGGCTATGGGGACCTAATACGAAGGAAGAATAATTCTCATATCGTGGAGTGACGATACAGCTCTTTGGCCGAGACTTACTTTAGACTGCTTCTAGAACTGCCGATCAAATCACTATATACAGTATTTCGCGATAGCTACTGATATCCTGAATTTACGCGTATAATGTTTAATTGATATCAGTTTCCAGCGATGTGTGTAGTTAGTCTCGCTGATACGATAATATGTAGCTGACTACAACGCAAAATATGCCGCCGAGAATGCTCGATGCGAGATTTCTTCATTTTCCATGCGAACAGTTTTGTTTGCCGACTGTGCGTAACCTATTGATTGTTCTTCGCGCCTGCCTCGTGTACAGTTTGGGAACCCTGGTATTTGGGCTTTCGTCTTATTTTAACCCTTTAATGTATAGTGTAGCTGATCACCTACATACCTAATTTTTTCCCATTATCCCTCAAACTGATTAACGTTTTAACACAAATTCATTTGTAGTTTCCTGTATATATAGTGTTACATGTGCTAGTAGCTCCTCCCAGAAAATATAAATTGTATATTGTTACTGAATCATTTCGACAATTAGCTGCATTGATTTACTCCTAACATGTGTGTTAGTTTACATTAGTATTCCTCCTTTGGCATGTAAAAGTAGTCAATCACATACTACTGTTGCATTATGAGTTACTTTCTGGAAATATGAGAGGCATAATAGTGACATTTACTGCATCGGGTACATCATAGAAGCACTATATAGCTGACCAGCTATGAACATTTTGTTGCTAGTATTGCATTATAATTTAAGGATTTTTTTTTTCAATATTTTTGTGAGTATATACACACTATACATTAATCGTGATAGTTTTTATAGCGTAAAATAAGGTTAAAGTTCGGTAATCCTAGAGCTAATACTGTTGCTCAAAGCGACAAGCTCATCATTGTCTTTCAATCGATTTCTGAATTTGTTTTAGAGCAGGAAGATAGCTGTTGATGATTTCCGGTACGTTCTTATACCATGCCTTTTTATAACACAACTGCTCAAGAGAATGGATTCAAAACCGTAATTGGAGTTTCTCTCAGTTTGAAGTTCTACATCTACATAAATACTGTACAAATCAAATAGAAGTGCATGACAGAGGGTTCATCAAAATATTCAAATGTTTGTAAATCTAAGGGATTTAACTACTCCGGCCATCAGTCCCTACACTTACAAACTACTTCAAGTAACTTATGCTAAGGACAACACACACACCGAGCCCGAGAGATGACGTGAACCTCCGATGGGAAGCTGACGCGCACTCCGCAGCAAGGCACCTAGAGCGCTCGGGCACTCCCCGTTTTCGATCTGATTTCTCTCATTTTATTATGATGGTCATGTCTCCATATGTTGCTGGGTGTTAACAAAATATTTTCGCATTCGGAAGATAAAGTTGGTGAAAGAAATTTCGCAGCTAACCTATTCAGCCATCGTTTTAGGTGACAAGGTATTCAGTTACTTTACATACACATAAAAACTGGCAACACGTAACAAGTGGAATCAGGTTTTATTCAACTGAATTCGGAAAAAAAAGACGTCACTGCAGGACTCGAACCAATGGTTGTGATGCCAGAACCCTATCACCCGAGCTAAGCCTACACATGCTCCTATTTGTTTTGTTTGTTGGTACTTTGTACTTTGCAAAACTTCAAAGTCGATTTTCTCGAGAATTTTTGAGACTTGCGTCTAATGGCTTTAGCTGATTATTATATATGTACCATAAATATAAATAAATTCTAAAATCCGACATGCATGTGGTCTCCTTGTAAGACAAAAATAAGAAAAATGTGCGCTGCAGAGGAATTATCCAGGTGGAACGGACATTTTTTGTTTGCCTTAGGAGAAATTTGGAGAGGGCATTAAAGTGCAGGGAGAAGAAATAAAAACTTTGCGGTTTGCCGATGACATAGTAATTCTGTGAGTGACCGCAAAAGATCTGGAGGAGCAATTGAATGGATGGATAGTGTCTTGAAAGGTAGAAACAAGATGAACATTAACAAGAGTAAAACGAAGGTAATGGAATGTAATGTCAGAAAACCAGGCGATGCTGAAGGAATTAGATTAGGTAATGAGAGAATAAAAGTAGTGGATGAATTTTGTGATTTGGTTAGCAAAATAAGTTCTCATGGCCGAAGTAAAGAAGATATAAAAGGCAGAATGGCTATGGGAAGAAAAGCTTTTCTAAAGAAGCGCAACTTGTTAACATCCAAGATTAATTTAAATTTTATGAAGTCCATTCTGAAAGAATTTGTCTGGAGTGTAGCATTGTATGGGAGTGAAACGTGGACGATAAGGAGTTCAGATAAAAAGATGATAGAAGCTTTTGAAATGTGGTGCTACAGACGAATGATGAAAACTAGATTGGTAGATCACGTAACTAATGAGGAGGCGCTTAACCGAATTGGGGAGAAAAGGAGTTTCTGGCATATCCTGACTAAAAGAAGGGATAGATTGGTTGGACACATTTTGAGACATCAAGGAATTGTCAACTTAGCATTAGAAGGAAGCGAATGGGGTAAAATCGTAGAGGGAGACCGAGGGACTAATATAGTAAGCAGATTCAAAAGGATGTAGGTTGCCGAACGTATTCTCAAATGAAAAGACTTGCACAGGACAGGGTAGCACGGAGAGCAGCATCAAACCAATCTCCGGACTGATGACAACAACAACAACAACAGAGTATATGTTATAACTGCAGAGTAGGTTTCGTAGAATCCGCTGAAAAGCGTTTGTTACCAAAGCAAGCAGGAGTAAAATATAGGGAACGTAAGGTTATTTACAACTTGTACAAAAACCAGACAGCGGTTGTCAGAGTTGAAGGGCATGAAAGGGGTGCAGTGGTTGGAAAGGGAGTAAGACAGGGTTGTAGCCTTTCTCCAATGTTATTCAATTTGTATATTGAGCAAGCTATAAAGGAAAGCAAGGAGAAATTTGTTGAAGGAATTAAAGTTGAGGGGGAAGAATTAAAAACATTGCGTTTTGCCGACGACATAGTAATTCTGTCAGATACAGCAAAGGACCTGGAAGAGCAATTGAACGGAAGCGACAGTGTGCTGAAAGGTGCATATAAGATGAACATTAACAAGAGCAAAACTAGGGTAATGGAGTGCAGTCTAAGAAAATCAGGTGATGCTGAAGGAATTAATTTAGGTAACGAAACAATAAAGGAGGTAGATTTGTTACTTGGGCAGTAAAATAACAAATGATGGTCGCAGTACAGAGGATATAAAATGCAGAATGGCAATGGGTAGTAAAGCGTTCTTGAAAAAGAGAAATTTGTTAACATCGAATATTGATTTAAGCCTAAGGAAGTCCATTTTGAAGGCATTTGTATGGAGTGTTGCCTTGTATGGGCGTGAAACATGGACGATAAACTGTGCGGACAGGAAGAGGATAGAGGCTTTTGAAATGTGTTGCTACCGAAGAATGCTGAAGATTAGGTGGGTGGATCGCGTAACTAATGAGGAGGTACTGATCAGAATTGGGGAGAAAATAAATTTCTGGAATACCTTGACTAAAAGAATGGATAGATTGGTAGGACACGTTCTTAGACATCAAGGAATTGTGAATTTAGCATTGGAGGGAAGTGTGTGGGGAAAAAACCGCAGCGGAAGACCAAGAGATGGATACAGTAAGCAGATTCAGACAGATGTAGTTTGTCGTTCTTATGTGGAGATGAAGAGGCTTGCTCAGGATAGGGTATTGTGGAGAGCTGCATCAAACCAGTCTCCGGACAAGCAGCAAGCAGTGCAGAGAGCGGCAGGAAACCCCTCGGCCGGTCGCTGAGCAGCTCTCGCCTTGAGGAGTCGGGAATGAGGTCGCCCCGCGTCAGAGGCCGCCGCCGCCGCAACTCTACACCGTGACGTCACGGCCTCGAGCCGCCTATAGCCGGCCGCTGTTGATTCAGCTCGCTGACACCTTGCGTGACGTCACCGTGACGCGCAGCTCACCAGTTGGGGATGTCTGGCAACTTTAGTCACAGCCACCACTGACACGGCGCCCACACCTCGTATACTCACTGCGGTGACGTCACGATTATTAGGAGGCGTATCCACTTTCGGCGGCAGCCCCATCGAACAGTTCGTGCGCGGCACATCTGTGCAAGTTTGGACGCGGCAGGCGCGCTCAGTCCATACGCTGCTCTGGCTCCGCGGCATGCAGTGTTGCCAACTATCAGTCAGAGAAATTGGCAATACAGTCCAACAAAAATGGCCAGAAATAGCTAAATTATAATTTTCGATTAATGATGAAAATTCTCCTCAGAGATGATAAATATTGTTAAAAACGAGATAGAATGGCTGGCCAGTACTTACCATTGTGCTGTACCGCCGATAGTAACGCAAATGTAGAATCAGAAAAAAAGGGGACAAAAAGGACAAGCTTTCGGAACACAGTTCCTTCGTCAGGTGGGAGAGAAGGGAAGAATAAAGGATGGGAACAGAAGGGAAAGGTAGTTCACGACCTAGGTCATGAAGGTGGTGTTTCAGGAGTGTGGACGTCAGAGATCCGAAGGAACTGTGTTCCGAAAGCTTGTCCTTTTTGCCCCCTTTTTTCTTACTCTACATTTGTGTTACTATCGGCGGTACAGCACAAAGGTAAGTACTGGCCAGCCATTCTATCTCGTTTTTAACTAAATTATAATTTATTTGTTTTATGCATAAAAATTAAAATGTGAAAAACTCACCTAGCAAAAATAAATATAATCGTCCTCATCCTCATTTTCTTTTTTAGGATCGAGTTTCAGATTCAGCAAAAGTTGTTTTATTCCTTAAACTATACTTGCAGCATCACATTTTTCTAGTTCAACAATGCGCAAAAATGTGGACACGATTTCGTTCATTTGCTTGCTGTAATATCGCACCGCAATTGCTAATAATTTGGACACTGAAATATCTGTCGATTCCTCTATAATAAGACTGAATTTGTGTTCGCCTGTATCTCTCACTAACAGATCAGTGAAGTGGGGTGCAAGTATATTCATAATTATTCCATTACATTTTGTCCGATGCAGACGAAGATCAGTTGGTTTATTATCACTCAAAGAAAATGTGTTATTGCATAACTGTGACAAATGATCAATATTCATTATCGCGGAATGTGTTGCAATGTACAAAGCTAATCTTGCTTCGGCCTTTTTACTACTAGTGATTTCCTCAACTCGTTTAAAAGTGATTTTTGTTTGACGCCTGCTGCTAAATGGAGCACATGCTGAAATGTGTTTTTTAGAATTTAAATGATGCTTTAAATCAAACAATTTTGCCCTTATTTCTGTTTTGCAAAACCTGCAAAATGCATTAGTTTTGTCTGTTGAAACTGGCTGTACCCATTCCTTGAAGTCAGACATATTTTCCCATTCCTTCCTGTAAGTTTCTGTATATTGCGGTTTCGGCATGGCTAGATAATTAACTATCACAGTCACAAAACACTGGTACAGCACACAGTATTCTTCCAACACTCAATGTTAACACACGTTAAAAAAGAGACACTTCACACCACACTGTTGTAACTTGTACAGTGTTTCCAAGCAATTGCAACTACATAGTCTTGACCATTGTTTGTATGTTTCAAAACAATGAATCGATATGCGGACTGTTTCATTGTCTCGAAACTTCTAGGTATCACTGTTTCGATACAGTGGTGTTTCATTTGTCGTACTTTGGAGGAACGTTAAAATAATACTTCAATAAATACATTTCTATTCATAACAAAAACTTCAGAGTTTTGCATTTTTCTTGTGAAAATTATCGAATAATAAAAATGGCTAGAAGTGGCTATATAATATCACCAAAATGGCTAGGAATGCCAGAAGTAGCTTTTTTTCAAAAACAGTGGCTAGACGCCACTTCAAAATGGCCAGATCTAGCCATAAAATGGCTAAGTTGGCATCTCTGGGCAGGTGTTCGCAGGTGATCGCTGGCAGTGGGTCATTTCACAACACGTGTCGCTTGTGGTTGGTGTTTGTTATGGCAAGTCTACACGACGACACTAGGTTGCGAAACTCGTTGCATGAAATGAATTGCACGCAACTGGTTTCGTCTATGTTTGTAGACACGGCGCCAATACTACACGCTTCAGTTTCGTTGTTTTGTAAGTGCCGTAGTCGCCGTAAAATGAAAGTGTTGGTAGCTGTAAGAGTTGTGGTGCATCTATTGCTTGTATGTGTGAAGTCGCTGCATAAGAATAAACATAAAAAGAATAAGAAACGTGTTTGGGTTCGTGAATGAACTAAAAAAAGACGTCAGCTCGGTTGGTCAGCGACCTTGCTGAAAGAAATTCTGATTGAAGACCCTAAAATTTATTTTAATCAACTTAGAATGTCACCAGAGCAGTTAACATTCATTTTAAACAAGAGTTACTAATACAATAAAGAGACAAGTTACTGTTGGACGTGAAGCATTGTTACCAGAACTGAAATTACAAACTGCATTATGTTTTTTGTCAAGTAGATATTCCTCTCTGCAGTACTTGTACCGTGTTCCGAAATCCACAATTGCCCTACTTCGTTTGTATAGGTATTTCAAATTGGATGTATTTGAGTCTGCAATTCACTAATCGTCAATCCATCAATATTTAATTTCACGAATAATTGCTTGAAGAGTACTAACACGCCGTTAAAATCGCACAAACACCTACGCATCGCACATGTGTTCAAATACCGAATTATTTCTTCCGTTTCCCCTTTATGTTGTATTTTGTTCTGTATTGGTTATCACCTAACCTAAAAACACGCGCAATCAGTTTCGCCAAAGTTGGAAGGTGCCGAAACAGCAAGCGCACTGGCCAGTAGCGCAGTTTCATGAAACCTAGTGTCGTCGTGCAAACTATCCTTTTAGGCTAGTTTACACGACATGTTCCATGAAACTGCGCTACTGGCCAGTGCGCTTGCGCGGCATGCCTTCGCGCAACTCGTTGGCGAAACATACGGTATATAGTTCACGAGATATGACGTCATAAACAATGAGATGCGCGGAAAACTGCTGCATTAGCGACAATGATGCTCATTTTCACCTAAACCAGTGGACCGATTTGAACCAAATTTGGTACACACATTCCTTATCGTGAGGTAAAAAAATGCTACAGGGATAAGAATCACATATGACATACGGTTCAGAAGATATGACGTCATAAACAATAGAAATCGCAAGAAACTGCCACATAATCCGGCGAGACTTTAAAAATACGCTGTATGAGAATGAGAGTACTTAGCGACTTGGAACAAACTTTAATCATAACTCCAAACCTTTATTAAACTTTTTCTCGCCGACAACCATACCAAAATGATGAAAGGAAAAAGGTTTCTCGCTTACTACTCTTCCGATGTTCATGGATTAAAACTACGGCATTCGGTATGACGTTAAAATTTATTATTTGTACACCACAAATTTTAGCCGCAGGAAATTTTACATGCAGTGTACACACATATACATGAATGTACCTTCTAAATTATTTCACATTCTGACACGTAGTTCATGAGATATGAGCACATAAACAGTAATATTGCGCTGTTCATGGACTGAAACTACGGCTTTCGGTATGACGTTACAATTTATAATATACATGTGGCGTCTGTTCCGAAAGAACAGACGCCACTTCTGATCCTGCAGCTGTTATTATTTCATATTCATAGAATATATGACATCAACTGCGATTGGGCAAAGCTGAAAATGTGTACCCAGCCGGGATTCGAACCCGGGTCTCCTGCTTTCTAGGCAGTTGCGCTGACCCCTACACCACTGGGGACACAGTGATCACCGCACCTGCAAGGACTACCCATGCACGCCTCCCGTCAGATACAAATTCCCAGCTTCGCCCTGCCCATAGTACTCAAACTCGTAGTTTAACTACTATGGGCAGGGCGAAGCTGGGAATTTGTATCTGACGGGAGGCGTGCATGGGTAGTCCTTGCAGGTGCGGTGATCACTGTGTCCCCAGTGGTGTAGGGGTCAGCGCAACTGCCTAGAAAGCAGGAGACCCGGGTTCGAATCCCGGCTGGGTACACATTTTCAGCTTTGCCCAATCGCAGTTGATGTCATATATTCTATGAATATGAAACAATTTATAATTTCTACACTACAAATGGTAACCGCAGTAAATTTTACAGACAGTACACTCTTATATAGTTGCCGGCCGCGGTGGCCGAGGGGACTGAGGCGCTTCAGTCACGGTCTGCACGGCCACTACGGTCGGGGGTTTGAATCCCCCCTCGGGCATGGATATTTGTGCCGTCCTTAGTATTAGCTAGAGTATAAGTAGTTTGTAGGTTTAGGGACTGATGACCCCGTAGTTAAGTCCCATAAGCTATACAAACATTTAAACTTATATAGTTGAGTGTACCTTCTAAATTGTGTCATACTACGACACGTAGTTATTGAGATATGAGCACATAAACAATAACGTTCATGGAAAAACGCCCCTTCCCGCACCAAGTTATAATCTATTACTACTAACTGAATTCCCAAGAGATTTTACAGACATACAGCCCTTATACAAATGAATATATGCCTGAATAAATGGCAGGAATAAATAAATAATTACCCGGGCAACGCCGGGTTTTTAGCTAGTAACCAATACAAAACAAAACACAACATAAAGGGGGGGAAGGAAGAAATAATTCGGTTTTTAAACATATATGCTATGCATAGGTGTTTGTGCCATTTTAACGATGAAATTTTCAGGAATAAGCAGTGCCGTGTTAGTGCTCTTGAAGCAATTATTCGTGTTTTAAATATTGATGAGTTTACGATTAGTGAATTGCAGACTACAATACATTCAATTTCAAATACCTATACAAATGAACTATGGCAATTGTGGATTTGGGAACACGTTACAGGTGCTGTAGAGACGAATATCTATTGGACAAGAAAAGTAATGCAATTTGTAATTTCAGTTCTGGTAACGATGCTTCACGCATAACAGTATCTTGCTTCTGTATTGCATTACTAACTCTATAAAATAATAAAATTCAGCAACCAGTTGCTTGTGATTATTTGTTTTAGACGACCGGTTTCGGACGCTTGAGTGCCCTTCTTCTGGTCTATTTTAGTATTGTTGATTAATGAATGTAGCTACATGCTATTAGGAGAATCAACACTGAGTGCAGAGATTGCATAATCAGTGTTGATTCTCCTAATAGCATGTAGCTGCATTCATTAAGCAACAATACTAAAATAGACGAGAAGAAGGGCACTCAAGCGTCCGAAAGCTGTCTTCTAAAATAAATAATCACAAGCAACTGGTTGATGAATATTATTAATTTATAACCTGAACACTTGCTGAAATTGATAAAGTACTTATTACTAACCCTGTTTAAAAGGAACGTAAACTGCTCTGGTGACATTCTGAGTTGATTAAAATAACTTCGCCGGCCGCGGTGGCCGAGGAGACTGAGGCGCTCCAGTCATGGTCTGCACGGTCACTACGGTCGGGGGTTCGAATCCCCCCTCGGGCATGGATATTTGTGCCGTCCTAGTTTGTAAGTAGTTCATAAGTAGTTTGTAAGTTTAGGGACTGATGACACCGTAGTTAAGTCCCATAGACTATACAAACATTTGAACATTTTAAAATAACTTCTAGGATCTTCGATCACAATTTCTTTCAGCAAGGTCGCTGAGCAACCGAGCTGACGTCTTTTTTTAATCCAGTCCCGAACCCAAACACGTTCCTTATTCTTTTTATGTTTAATCTTATGCAGCGACTTCACACAGAGAAGCAATAGCTCCGCCACAAATCTTACAGCTACCAAAACTTTCATTCTACGGCACTCACAAAATAACGAAACTGATAGTATTGGCGCCGTGTCTACAGACAAACATGAAACCAGTTGCGCGCAATTCATTTCATGAAACGAGTGTCGCAACCTGGTGTCGTGTAGACTAGCCTTTACCTACAGTGCAATGAATACGGCTCGTGCAGCGGTTGCCTTCATCTGATGTATAACATGGAAAACAATAGAGAGCAGAAACGAAAAGTGCGTTGGTGGATGAGACAATTGTATCGCCAAAGAATGCAGTATGGAAACTGACTATTGCAAGATATGGCTTGAAGTCCTGGAAGATACAATAAAACATTTTATTCAATTGTCGTTAGACGAATTCGAACTTATAAATGCGATGATCGAACCAAAAATAAGAAAACTCAACACCCACTTTCGAAATGGTATTACTGCAAGAGAACGTCTTGCAATTACTTTGAGATTCTTAGCCACAGGAGATTCATATGCAATCTTGCAATACGTTTTCCGTGTATCCAAACAAAGTTTTCAAGAATAGTGCCGGAAGTTTGTGACACCATCGTCGAGGCACTCGAAGAAAGACTTCTTACTTCTGTAGCTTGTCAATAAAGATCACCTTCTTCTTCAGTTGCTGACTTAGAATCTTGCCCCACGGGAGTAGCCCAGCGGTCTGGAGCGCCATGTTACGGATCGCGCGGCCTCCCGCGTCGGGGGTTCGAATCCCCCTCGGGCATGGATGTGTGTGTTGTCCTTAGATTAGTTTAACTTATTTGTAAGTATAGGGACTTATGACCAATGTACGAGGGTAAGTCAATTATTATCCGCAAAGTAGTTATAAAATTTTATTGTAATAAAATACGAAACTTACAAGAACATCATTTTTCGACATAGTCTCCTTGCTTTTCAATGCACTTCGTCCATCGCTGTACAAGCTTCCTTATGCTTTGATAAAAGGTTTTCGGTTGAGCTACGAGCCAGGAATGCACCACTTGCTTCACTGCTTCGTCCGAGTCAAATCGACGGCACCTTAATGCCTGTTTGAGTGGACCAAACAAGTGATAGTCAGAAGGGGCAAGATCGGGACTATATGGAGGATGATCCAGTACTTCGAATTTGAGTTTCTGGAGCGTTTCAGCAGTGTGGACAGCAGTATGCGGACGGGCATTGTCGTGCAACAACACACCTTCTGACAGCAATCCTCGGCGTTTGCTTCGAATTGCAGGCTTTAGCCTGTCAGTAAGCATCCTACTGTAACGTACACTGTTTATTGTTGTGCCCCCTTTCACCATAATCTTCCAGTACAGGACCTCGTGCATCCCAAAAAATCGTAAGCATGAGTTTTACTGCGGACGGTTGGGTCTTGAACTTTTTCTTGCACGGCGAATTTGGATGTTTCCATTCCATATTTTGCCGTTTACTCTCCGGCTCGTAATGATGGATCCATGTTTCGTCACCAGTAATGATTCTGTCTAAGAAGTTGTCCCCTTCGTTACCAAAGCGATCCATTTTTTTTTTTGCAGATGTCGAGGCGCGTTTGCTTATGCAACTGTGTGAGTTTTTTTGGGACACATCTTGCACAAACTTTACGAAACCCAAGTCTGTTGTGAATAATTTCGTAGGCAGAACCATAACTAATTTGAAGACGATGAGCCACTTCATCAATAATTAATCGTCTGTCTAAGAGAATCATTTCACGTGATCGCTCAATGGTTTCTTCATTTGTGGCGGTAAACGGTCGTCCGGCTCCTTCATCGTGCTTAACACTCGTGCGATCATTTCGGAATTTTTCAATCCACTCGTCCACACTTCGTGTGGCAAAACACTGCTCCCGTACTGTACTGAAAGTCTTCTATGAATTTCGGCCCCTGATACACCTTCCGCCCACAAAAAACGTATCACCGAACGTTGCTCTTCTTTGGTGCAAATAGACAGCGGAGCAGCCATGATTAACAGCACGGCAGCGACAACGAAACTAACGTAGCCGCTTGAAAATTGCAAAGATATAACAAGAAATAAAGAAAGAATGGGTAAGGAAGGTAAACCGACAGTACTACATAAACAAAAATATAACTAAATTGCGGATAATAATTGACTTACCGTCCTAGTTAGGTGCCATAATAATTACAAAAATGTTTTTGACTTGGAATCTTCATTATACCGCTTATATGTTTCCGTGCGTCCTCGCGTGTATTTTTCTTGTAGTAGTCCTTGTTTACTGGATTCGAGAAGACCTCTTTCGCTTTGTACAGTTCTACCAGGGCAGGACATGTCTCGCTGTCTCTCTGCGCGCGCGCGAACAGCAGGATCGGTGTCTCGACTGCGCGAGCAGAGCACGCTGCAGTCCCTTCGCCGCGGGTCGACGCAGCTGACCGCTCTCAGCTTGGGTTCGCTGCGCAGCACGCTGGACCGCGGCAGCCGCGGGCCGAACGTGGTCTCCACTGCCCGCGGCCACAGACAAATATATGTTACACAGCTGAGAACGCTGCCGCGGGCTGCTGCTGATGGTACAAAAGACTACCTGCTCACATACTCCACTGACTGCTTGCCGCTATCGTGTCAACCTCTGTGCGACGCTGTGCTTACTGCAGCGGCCGAGGCGCGGCAGTCGCGGGGACGTCACGGCCGTCCATTAGAGCTCCTAAAAACACAGGCTGGCGCATCCGCCATTTTCATTCCGTGCGTATGCTCAACACAACACGTAGCTTATACGAACAGTGCTGTTTCGTTCAAGTTTAGTGAAATATTTTGGAAGTGCCGGCATAGAGCCTTAGATCGTGCTACTTTGAGCTTGCATTCCGCTCTTGTTTACTCCGATATGTGGATTAGACACAAAAATCTGTGGGGAGGGGGGACTAAGGCGCTCCAGTCACGGTCTGCACGGCCACTACGGTCGGGGGTTCGAATCCCCCCTCGGGCATGGATATTTGTGCCGTCATTAGTTGTAGGTAGTTGATAAGTAGTTTGTAAGTTTAGGGACTGATGACCCCGTAGTTAAGTCCCATAAGCTTAACAAACATTTGAAACATTTTGTAGCCACCTCTAGAATGTGTTGAGCAGCTTATGCCAACACAACCACCCGTAATGTCGTGCTGAAGTGCCGTGACGCAAATCCTATAGCACCGCATTATGTTTCAGTTAAGAGCTACCGGAATGAAAATGGCGGATGCGTCACCTCGTACTTATAGGAGCCGTAGCCGTCCACTGCCGAGCCGCTACAGCGCCTGCTGTACTGTGTGCTCCACTGTTATACAGTAAGAGCCTGGCTGTGAGAGCAGCGGCCGACTGCCGACCGCTGCGGCCGGCTGTCGCAGCCAGAGTACCTTAACAGGTTCAATTTCCAAAATCTTTCAAATGCGTATTTTTTACTGACTGACTGAGAAACCATAGACCTATTTTCTTAATTCTAGATGCAAACTTGGGTTAGTAGTTATACTTTTCAACCTATTTTTTATATGAACATTAATAAAAAAAAGGTTTTTCTTTAATTAAAGCTTTATGTTGTTTACAGAATGAAACTTTTCACTCTGCAGCGGAGTGTGCGCTGATATGAAACTTCCTGGCGGATTAAAGTTTTGAGGCATCATCGTGAGTCGTATCGGGATAGCACAGTCGGTACTGCGATTGCCCGCGAAAGGCAAAGGTCACAGGTTCTAGTCCCGGTTCCGGCACACAATTTTAATCTGCCAGGAAGTTTTAAGTTGTTTACCTCACAAACGACTTTTAACCAAATTGTGTGGTTATGAGATATGGCCCCAGATTTGTAACTGGATAGGGGATTTCCTGTCAAAAGGTACACAGTTTGTACTAAGTGATGGTAAGGCATCTAAAACTGAGGTGATATCCGATGTTCCACTAGGTACTCTTATGGGTTGGGGAGAAAATCCAAGTAGCTCTCTTTAGGTTGTTTACAGATGACGACGTCATTTACCGCTTAGTAAAATCATATGAAGATCAAAAGCAACTGTAGAACGATCTGAATAAAATATCACTATGGTGTAAAAATTGGCAATTAAATAATGAGAAGTGTGAAGTCCACACGAGTACGAAAAGAAATCGGTTAAACTTTGTTTACAAGATAAATCGATCAAAAGTGATGGCCGTAAACTCCACAAAATACCTAGGAATTACTATTACTCCAGACTTAAATTGGAAAGAACGCATAATGTCGTGGGAAAGGCGAACCAGAGACTGCGTTTTACTGGCAGAACCCTTAAAAGATGCAACAGAACTACTAAGGAAACTGCATACACTACGCTTGTCCATCCATTTTTGGAGTATTGCAGCCTGGTGTGGGATCTTTATCAGGTGGGCCTGACGGTGGACATCGAAAGAGTCCAAAGAAGAGCAGCTCTTTTCGTATTGTCACGATACAGGGGAGACAGCGTTACGGAAATGATACACGATCTGGGATGGGAATCATTACAACAACGGCGCTTATCGCTGCGGCGTGGACTACTTACGAAACTCCAAACGACAACATTCTCCTCGGAATGCGAAAATATATTGCTGACGCCCGCTTACATATGTAAAAATGATCATCAGAATAAAATACGAGTAAACAGAGCCCTAACGGAGAGACTCGAGTGTTCTTTCTTCCCGCGCGCTATTAGAGAATGGAATGGGAGATAAAAATAGTATAAACGTGGTTCGATGAACCCTCTGCCAGGCACTTAAATGTGATTTGCAGTGTATCCGATGCAGATGTACATGTAGAGTAGCAGTTTTTAAAGAGATGAAAATTGCATTATGTCGGGTTAGTAACTACAAAGCGGTCAGATAGATCAACATATCTGTGCTGGATGCCGAATGTATTTACTGTATGCGAAGGTGTCTTGATATCGTTTAAGAGTATGCCTGAAGTAAGTCAAAAATTGTAGGAGAGAAATAAACAGCTCAACAACATTCCGAAATTATTACTATGAAAATACTTTTTTTCAGGAGAACACTCAACGAATTAATCTGTAGTTAGATCAAGTTATTACACTGCTCTTCAGCGTTCATAGGGTTGTGCAGTTTCACTGATTTTCATGTTTCGTTGACAATGTGGAAACTTGTCTAATGTTAGAACTTACATACGTACAGCGTGAAGATTGAGTGAACAGTTTCATAGCATAGTCTCCGAGACTCTTGTTTCCTCGGTGTAAATTTGCAGCTACGGTTGTATCGATGGTAGACTGGCATATTCAAACTGCACCCACAGTAGCTCACGGGCAAATTTCAACTTACGAAAGTCTCCCTTCTAATTTTATTACTGGAAAAGTGGTATCAGACATTGATCCTTTAGTGAAAAGGAAAATAACGACGGTAATATTTATTGACATTCTTAGTTTGTATGTTTAGTGGTTAATTAAACAGTTAAGGAATTTTAATTGGTTAATTTAATTTCTCCCTAAAACGACAACTATCATAAGACTGTGACAGCCATAAGAAATACCATGTTTTTTATTTGGCTGGCCCCAGTATTTACACCACAAGAATACTAGAAGGATTATGAATTTCCTTGTCTGTTACTATTACCAAAACAGTCTGTCGTTAGTTCACCTGCACCTGCGAAAAGCCGGTTAGCTCGCCAAGAGCACCGGTCTCAGCGCAAAAGCCACTCTGTCCAAATGTTCCAAATCCTCTCCCGCCGGAGGTTGGAGTCCTCCTCGAGGCATGTGTGTGTGTGTGTGTGTGTGTGTGTGTGTGTGTGTGTGTGTGTGTGTTTTGTCCGTAAGTTAAAGTAGTTTGTAAGCCTGCGAACTGATGGCAGTAGTATGCTCCCATAGATTTAGAAACATTTGTCGGCAGAAAACCATTTGAGGCGGCTTGGAACCCGAGAAGGTTTGATTAACATTTGAACATTTTTATTTGACGTTAAATCCTAATTTTCCTTCCTCTCCGGAGTAGCGTCCCCTAGAGAAATGGCATGTTATTATACTGTGACGCCACATTCAATTCTAATCAAACAAGATAAGCGCAGTGATGCCAAAGATAACGTTATAACCAAGGACTTGAATGAACATTTTTACAAGAAAGAAATTTTAATATCGTCATGAATGTAATCTTAGCTCGATTACTCTAGGTACCACTGTATAATGTGTAATCCTTCTGTCTTGTTCTCATTCTTGTCTTGTCGTGTGATAGAGCTACGGAGTAAGCAGTCAATGTATTGTGAGGGCGACATCATAATTTTTCGAGAGTCGCTATTAGATAATTTTTTCTCGATACCACAATTCAAGGTGTGTAAAATTATTGTAAAATGTCAGATTTGATTATAAATAAAAATGATAAACAGGATTTCGTATTCTTATGGTTTTAAATCTCCCAAACAGAATATTAGCTGCAGCTGCAGAATTCTCCAAAAACGTTGCGGATCGCCATTTCGTGGCTAATTCAAGTTAATAATTATTAAATAGTTCAGGGACGGGAGTTGGCCGGCCGCGGTGGCCGAGGGGACTGAGGCGCTCCAGTCACGGTCTGCACGGCCACTACGGCCGGGGGTTCGAATCCCCCCTAGGGGCATGGATATTTGTGCCGCCCTAGTTCGTAAGTAGTTTGTAAGTAGTTTGTAAGTTTAGGGACTGATGACCCCGTAGTTAAGTCCCATAGACTATACAAACATTTGAACATTTTTTGACGGGAATTGGAATAAAATAGGACTTAACAATGATTTTTCCACTTGGACTACATCCTGGACGGAGTTGTAATAAAGTTTCATGACTCATATTAAAGACATTTACGTAAGTAGGTGTACGGATCAAACAGAGTGCAGAAGTATTTTTCAAAAATGTTCAAATGTCTGTAAATCTATCGGACCAAACTGCGTGGTCATCAGTCCGTAGCTTACAAACTACTTAAACCTAGGTAAACTAACCTAAGGACACACACCCATGCTCCAGGGAGGACTCGAACCTCCACGGCGAGCAACCGCGCGATCCGCGCTCGGCTACTCCACCGCGGCGAAGTATTTTTGTACTGTGGTTTCGTATATTTCTTGGATCAGCAACAGTCAAATAACTGATAGACAACTCTCATGCGTAAGATGATTTACAGAGAGACTAGCCATTTTTTCAGTTTTAAGTTTCGTCAGCATATTACGTATTACTTTACGGTAAAGGTCAGCTTTAAGTCTTTTTTTTTTTTTTTTTTTTTTTTTTTTTTTTTTTTTTTTTTAAATGATCAGTTCTTTGATTTATGCAATCTATGTCGCAGCAAAAAGAATGTCAGAATTTAGTACAATTAATCAGTATTTCAGTACAATTTCAGTTTTGTTTTTTTTGTACTTGCAAGGACCCCACATCGCGTTATCGAGTTGGACGAACTGACAAGGAAACATCGTGGGTACCGGATTTTACATTTTATATATATATATATATATATATATATATATATATATATATATATATATATATATATATATTTATGGTACGTGAAGTTCAGAACGCAAATAGCACTCAGCCAAAGTCATTCGAGGCAACTCTCGAAAATGCTCGAGAAAATCAACTTTGAAGTTTGGCAAAGTACACGTAAGTACCAATAATTGAAACAGTTAAAGCGTCTGTCGGAGAAGCTCAGATTACAGCGTTCTGGCCTTACACGCACTCCCAGATGTCGCCGCCAACGCCCTCCTCCCAAGGTCCAGGAAACTGATGTGCGACCAAGAAAGTGTTGGTGCTCTGTGCAGCATCTGAGTGTCTAGATTTCTCGTGAAGGTGGGCGAATGGAATGCAGTGAGAAGCAGTGTCCTCTGCCACTACGTGCTTTTAGAAAACGTGCAACCAATGACGTGCTAAATGAAAAACGTATCTTTCTGTATCTGCCTCTATAATGTTTAATAATGTTGTAAAAGTGTCTAGGAAATAAGTGTGCTCTCCCCACCCTCTCTCTCCATCCATCTTTGCTCTCTCTCTCTCTCTCTCCCTCTCTCTCTCTCTCTCTCTGCTGTTTTCTCCCATTCACACTCATTCTCCTTTCTGTCTCTTCTGTTGTCTGTATGGTAATTCTCAACAGATTCTGCTTAACCCTTCTGTTGTGGCATATATTGCAATTACACAGAACATATTTTACTACTTCTTATCAATTTGTAATTCGTTTACCTATGAAATTTAAATCTTATGTGGGTTTTTTTCTCCTCTGTGATTTGACCATGTTTTGTCCCATATATTACCTTCTTTAGACGAATGCCCAAAGACTTTGAGACTCTGATTTTGAATAGTTTGCCTGTATACTCGAAATTTGCCCAAAAATGTCTATTGCCGTAAACCTCAGCATTGTACAGGGTCCTACTGTCCATGATATTTCATTAACTACTGGCGATTCCTCGCCCTAAGCATTACTTTCAAAAATAATATATTCCTAGAGTAATATAGGGTAAGGTGGTACAATTTCGATATAGGTACAATTCTGATCAACGTAAGTTTTCGCGCTATTTTTCTGTCTGGTAGTGTCTCGTTGTGTCGCATTGTAGAGTAGCGGGTTTTTACAGCTCTTCCTGTCTTTTCCAAGAATACACCGCTTTGCGGTAAGGAGATATAATTTTTTTCTTTTAAAGAGGTAAGTGAAGCTACTTAGTCTAACGCGCTCTTATAAATCATCTAGTGAAGGGTGACTGGATTCGCTGCCAAAAATGCAATGTTTGGTACCACGAAGTATGCGTTGGTGCGTGACGGAAAAATTGCTTTTCATGTGGAAGATGCTCGTAATCAAAATTGTACGAGGAAGTGATCACAATTGTACCTAGTGTGGTACATTTTCGATCGATTTTTTTTCAATTCCGTAACCTTTTTTTGTGTTTATACCAACATTTGTAACTGTATAATATTTGTGTTACATATTCATTAAACATCCAAAAACAAGTGCCATAATTAAAATTATTCCTTTTCTCAATTTATTTCCAGTTATAACAACATTTGTCCGAAATGATCGAAATTGTACCACCTTAACCTACACATGTTTTGCAACGATGTGTAACACATAAAACAAGACACACTCATGTAAAACCAATGTTAATGTTGTTTTCTGTACATAAAAAGTTAATAAACGTTATTAAAAAAATCCCACGGTCCGTGGGTCGAATCCGATCGTGCCATTTTCTTTTCGAATACTATCACAATTTTAAATATGTAATGGTAATTTTTACGAAAATTGCACGTATTTTTGTTTATTCACAATTTTCTACATTTTATAGAAGGTTGTTAATAATGATGGTTTCAATGAAGAAAACATTCGACACATTTTGTACAGTATTGGCTTCACTATTAGTTGACGACGGTAATCTCTTTGACTGTTCAATTTGTAAAGAGCTGCGACACCGTTTTTGGAAGCTCATCTCCATAGCTGCTAATTGCTTTCTAAGCAGCTAACCTACTCAACCGTCGTTTTAGGTGACGACAAGGTGTTCAGCTCGTCTACATAAACATAAACAAAAACTGACACAACACTTGGAATTAGAGATCCCAAATTGTTTTACACAGCTGAATAAGAAAACGAAATAAATATGTCACATTCGGATTTGAACAACCAACCCTATGGTTAGAACGCCAGAATGCTACCACTTTTTTTCCTTTCCTTTCCTTTCCTTTCCATGGATAGTTCTGTTCTGTGCGGTCGTTGATCGTGTTTATTAGTTGTGTTTTTGACTCATCTTTTTTATTAGAATGAGCGTTCAGTTCTTTGTGCGGGCGCGCCGAGCCACAGAGCCCGGCTGCCTATAGCGACAGATACTGCCACTGTTTTAATTATTGGTTCTTACAGGCACTTTGCAAAACATTCAAGTCCATTTCCTCGAGAATGTTTGAGAGTTGCGTCGAATGGCTTTGACTGATTAAGTTCTGTACTTCACGTACAGAAGATATAAGATGAAGCTTAACAAGAGCAAATAAAAGGGAATGGAATGTAGCATCAGAAAATCAGGCGATGGTGAAGGAATTAGATTAGGCAATGAGACACTAAAAGTAGTAGATGAATTTTGTTATTTGGGTTGCAAGATAACTTCTGATGACCGAAGTAAAGAAGATATAAAATGCAGAAGATGCACCAGCTCCACCAAAGAGACTGCCTACATAACGCAAGTGCGTCCTCTCCTGGAGTACTGTTGCCCACTGTGGGACCCTCGCCAGGTGGGACTGTCGCAAGATATTGAGAAGGTTCAGATGAAGGGCAGATCATTTTGTTTTATCACGTTACGGTGGGGAAAGCGTCACGGAAATGTTGCAGGATTTGAGGTGGAAATCATTAAAAGAACGACGTTATTCATTGCGGCGTGATCTATTTACGAAATTTCAATCACCGACTTTTACTTCTGAATGTGAAAATATTATCCTAGCACCATACATAGGGAGACATAACCATTTCAATAAAAAAAAGAGATATCTGATCGAAAACGGAACGATTTAGGTGTTCTTTCTTCCCGCGCGCTATTAGAGGATGGAAGAGAAAGGTTATGAAAGTGGTTAATGAACCCTCTGCCAGGCACTTAAATGTGATTTGCAGAGTATGTATGTAGATGTAGAGTATCTATGTCAGTGCTTTCCAAACTTTCCCTCGTGGCGACACCCTTTTATAGCTTACAGATTTGCGCGACACCCTTTCACTAATATAAATACATATGCTAGAATTTAGATGGTTCTAGCGGGGGAGGGGGATACGGAAATAAAGTATTGCTTAAATGTAGTTTCTAAACGAAACTGAAATCCTCGTATGCATTGACATGTTTAATGTTGTTCCTGACTGCAGGAAAAGGAAACATTAGGAACTACGGAGATGTACAACAGAGTAACACTACAAACAACAATGCCTAACTCACACAGTCATAGTTGCTTCTTCTAAATGCGACGCAACTACCGAAACACGAAAACTGAATTTCGGAAACCGTTTCTCGCTGTCGTGTGTACGTGTCAGGGCCAGATACGGTTTTGGCTGTTCCCTTTCAGTTCAATATTATGACATTATTTTCAGAAATAAAGAGGATGTATTTATGACAAGTGATGAATTATTATTTTTAGTTCTGTTGTTAGTTTCTTGCTTCACCATGACCTCGGAAGTCCGGACATATTCGGAAAAAATGGATAAATATTTGTGACAAGTAAGAATATGAATGTCATTTCTGGTCCCAGAATCTGTTACATACAGGAAACTGAAGGAAAAAAATTTAATGCATACCAGGGTTCGAACCAACGATGACTGCATTTAAGATACTACTCTCCGTTAATCACCCGGCCATACAGTAAACATCGCTACTGAATGGCTTTAGTCAGTGGACAATTGTGACTGCTTTTACAATCTGTGACAGCTTTTACAGCCACTGCGTCATTGATTGACATTTAATTGTAACAAACGGTACCGAGGGTGACGTGGCTTTGATAAATCCATTGAAAAACGCCAGGTGCAGCTTTTTGAGAAGGAAAGGAGATTACAGTGAAGTTCGTTCAAGCAGCTGTCAGTTCCAAAAAACTGAGCATGGGAAGAGCTGTTATCGAGTCTCAGCAGTAACTCTGCGCATGCGCAGTTTGCTGGAATCTGGCTACTGGCAGCTGCTTGAAGGAACCCTCAGTCTACTGCTGCTGAAGCAGAGCTGCCGCCTAGCGGCTGCGCACACAATTAATGTGCACCGATCATTACTTTAATACGTGATCTGTGGTGCACTGAAGGAAGAGAAGGATAATTAGATGGAGGCGAGTCTTCAGGGTAGTATGAAGAGAAGGATATTTTGTGTTATTTTATGACAATTGTTTTTGTTTAGAGTCTACATTTGTTAGTCTCGCGGCACCCTTGATACTACTACGCGACACCCCAGGGTGTCGCGACACCTAGTTTGGAAAGCTATGTCGTAGAGGGAGACCGAGGGACGAATACAGTAAGCTGATTCAAAAGGATGTAGGTTGCCGAACGTATTCTCAGCTGAAGAGGCTTGCACAGGACAGGGTAGCGTGGAGAGCTGCATCAAACCAGTCTGCGGACTGAGGATCACAACAAGACAGCTTCAGGTACTATCATTATAAAGGAATTCTACAATGTGATACCCATGTGGTCTCCTTGTGAGACCCACCGCGGTCAGAGTCGGTTCGACCACGAAACCCGATAGACCTGCCGATGGTGGAAACTGGTCGTGTAGTGGTCGTGGTGACGTCACGGGGAGGTGACCTCTGCAGAGCCGGCCAGGAGGTGGCGTGACAAGCTACACCGCCCGCTGGGTATACTGGCGACCGCAAGCGGCAGGGCGCACCCAACCTGTCTGTGGGCATAGGGACAGGAGGACGGGTTTTTCCGGCAGTTGGCTGCACAGGCGAGCGGAGACAACCCCACGGCTCCTGCGTGATCCAGCTCTGAGCCAGAACAAGGCTGTAACGGCCAGCTGGCTGCCACACCAGACTGCCTCACCGAGTTCGGCTGCGGCGCACACGTTCCAAACTGGCTGTCGCGACACCCTGGCGTGTCGCGTAGTAGTATCAGGGGTGTCGCCAGACTATAAACAAAAAACTTGTCATAAAATAACACAAAATATCCTTCTCTTCATTCCACAGACGTACATTACTAGACTGGCAATGCCGTATACAGTATCACTGGTGTCAGTCAAGTCTGGCCGCCATATTTCTATACTGTAACGTGCGAGCAGTCGCGTGAGTTATTACAGAAAACAGCCGTAAGAATACGGATGAACTGACGTAACTATGGCTGTCCTTAGAGTTTTGACATGTAGGAAATTCGTGTTTTGTATATGGCTGAAAATTTTTTAAGCTTGAGTAAGCTTCAACATATACAGTAATGAGTTGCATTGATTTGCTGTCTTTATTAATCTGTTACGAATTTCATTCAACTTCGTATTTTCTTTCAGTAGTATGGTCATTATAATAGTGCACCCTTATTCTTTTGAGAGTTCTTACTAAATCTATAGTCTGCTTTGACGCACACACTGAGTCGCGTTTCCTGTTTCTATTAATCTGTTTCCAGTTTCGATCAACTTCGGTTTTTCTTTTAATAGCATGGCCGTTATAGATGTGTTATTTGTCGTGGATAACACATAGCTTTATTCTTGTTATGGTGTTTCAGATAACTACTTCTGCTTTAACTGTACGTAACGGTAAAATTTTACCTATCATCCCGCCGACCTCTCATGATTATGTTGGCAACACAACAAAATGGTAGAAAGTCTTTGCCTAGACGTTAATGTTACTGTTTAAGCGTACGTAATATGTTCTTCCAATAACACGATTCGAAAATGCGGAAGTGTTAGATCAAATGCAAATCATGTTCAAACCAATTAGTAAAGCTTACAACGTCATATCGTCTCAGAAGTTCATACTAGTATCGTACGGAAACTTTTTGACGTGAGGTGAGGCAAGATGGCGGCATCAGGCTTCAGTCACAGAGGGAAGTTTGCCAGTCTAGTAATGTATGTCTGTGCTTTATTCAGTGCGCCACAGATCACGTATTAAAGTAATGATCGGTGCACATTAATTGCGTGCTCAGCCGCTAGGCGGCAGCTCATCTTCAGCAGCAGCAGACACTCAGGGTTCGTTCAAACAGCTGCCAGTAGCCGGATTCCAGCAAAATGCGCATGCGCAGAGCTCCTGCTGGTATTCGATAACAGCTCTTCCCATGCGCAGTTTGCTGGAAGTGGCAGCTGCTTCAACGAACCTTCACTGTAGTCTGCTTTCCTTCTCAAAAAGCTGCACCTGAGCGTTTTTTAATGGATTTATCAAGGCCACGTCACCCTCGGTACCGTTTCTTACCATTAAATGTCAATCAATGACGCAGTGGCTGTAAAAGCTGTCACATATTGTAAAAATAGTCAGAATTACCCACTTACTATTTGGCCAAGATAACTTGACGATTCGTGCGGTGGCTGCTGGGAGCTTGTCTTGCACGAACGGAAAGCCAGCATCGGCTGCTTGCTGCAGTGCTGGAACCGTGACCCTAACAATGCCTACATTAATTCTTTGCGTCAAGAAGCATTGTAAGGTTGGCAGAGCATGTAAATGAAAGAATAACTTTCAATTGGTGTCGATTTTCTCCGCTTGTGGCAGCAGCAACAAAATCGTCAAGTTATCGTGGACAAATAGTACTAAAACTATTCAGTAGCGATGTTTAGTATGGAGTTATGGCCGGGTGATTAACGGAGAGTAGTATTTTAAATGGAGTGATAATTGGTTCGAACCCTCGTATGCGTTAAAATTTTTTTCTCTCATTATGTAACAGATTCTGGGACCAGAAATGACATTCATATTCTTACTTGTCACAAATATTTATCCATTTTTTTCCGAATACGTCAGGACTTCCGAGGTCGTTGCTGAAGCAAGAACCTAACAGTAGAACTTAAATAATAATTTTTCACTTGACTTAAACACATCCTCTTCATTTCTGAAAATAGTGTGATAATATTGAACTGAAAGAGAACAGCCACTGTGCTGTCTAAATCAGAAATCCGAGCAGCTAATTTTCAGATGCCGTTTTCAATCGATCCAGCAAAACCGTATCTGGCCCTGACATGTACACACGACAGCGAGAACGGTTTCCGAAATTCAGTTTTCGTGTTTCGGTAGTTAGATCGCATGTAGAAGAAGCAAGTATTACTGTGTGAGTTAGGCATTGTTGTTTGCGGTGTTACCCTGTTGTACATCTCCGTAGTTCGTAATGTTTCCTTTTCTTCCGATGAGTGTACGTAATTGCTGCAGTCAGGATCAACATTAAACATGTCATTGCGTACGAGGTTTTCACTTTCGTTTAGAAACTACATTTAAGCAATACTTTATTTCCGTCTGTCTCCCCCCTCCCCTCCCGCTAGATCTATCTAAATTCTAGCATATGTATTTATATTAATGAAAGCGTGTCGCGCAAAACTGTAAGCTATAAAAGGGTGTCGCCATGAGGGAAAGTTTGGAAAGCAATGACATAGATACTCTACATCTACATACATACTCTGCAAATCACATTTATAGAGGGTCCATTAACCATTTTCGTAGATTTTCTCTACCGTTCCATTCTCTAATAGCGCGCTGGAAGAAAGAACCCCTATATCGTTCAGTTTTCGATCTGATTCCTCTTATTTTATTAGGACGGTCATGTCTCCCTATGTACGTAGGTGCTAGCAAAATATTTTGACATTCTGAAGTAAAAGTCGGTGGTTGAAACTTCGCAAACAGATCACCCCGCAACGAATAACGTTGTTCTTTTAATGATATCCACCCCAATTCGTGCAACATTTCCATGACGCTTTTCCCCCTGTAACGAGCTGCCCTTCTTTGAACCTTCTAAATGTCTTCCGTTAGTCCCACCTGGTGAGGGTCCCACAAGGGGCAACAGTACTCCAGGAGAGAACGCACAAGTGTGATGTAGGCAGTCTCTTTGGTGGAGCTGGTGCATCTTCGAAGCGTTCTGCCGATGAAACGTAACCTTTGGTTCGCCTTCCCCACAATATTTTGTATGTGTTCTCTCCAGTCAAAGTTGTTCGTAATTGTAACTCCTAGGTATTTAATAGAATTTACGACCTTAACGTTTGACTGATTTATCGCGTAATTGAAGTTCAGCGGATTTCTTTTAGTGGTCATGAGTATTACTTCACACTTTTCTTTATTTAGTGTCAATTGCCAATTTTCGCATCATGCAGAAATTTTGTCTAAATCGCTTTGCATTTGCTTTTGATCCTCTGTTGACTTCACTAACCGATAAACGACAGCATCATCCGCGAAAAACCTAAGGGAGCTATTCAGATTGTCTCCTAAATCATTTATAAACACAGGGAAGAGTAGAGGACCTATAACGCTTCCGTGGGGAACGTCACATATCACTTCTGTTTTACTCGATGACTTATCGTCAATTACAACGAACTGTGTCCTTTCTGATAGGAAATCGTGAATCCAATCGCACCACAGCGGGACACAACCAGGGTTTAAACTACAGTCGCATTCGTCGCATTTCGCTATCCGTGGTCGAAGATTGCGATGAACTGTAAATCAGCATTCGCAAAATGCGGCCCGATAAAGCGTATTTTAAAGGAACTGGGTACCGATTTAGGATGTCTTTCTTTACCTAAATTAGCTATCGGTGGTAATGCAAATTATGACAGTTACGGTAGCATTCATGATAAAGAGGATGCAATGTGCAGAATCAATCCTGACAATGTTTTATCCAAAATAAAATGTGCCAGGTGGTATTCAATCATGATAGACGAGTCTACTGACATCACCCGAACAGAACTCTTAATAATCTATGTGAAAATAGTACACAACGAGAAAATGTACACCCATTACTACACATTGTTTACGCTACCAGAATGTACTGAGAAATAGATATATACATGTGTTGTAGGGATTTTGGATACGAATGGTACTGTTAAGAGCAAATGCTCCTCAACTGCTACTGATGCAACATCTGCTCTGAGAGGAGTGCGGTCAGGGTTGGCACCAGAGCCCTGCAGCGCGCCGCATTCACCCGCCCGAGCTCGCCTGCGTCCGGCCGCTGCGCCCTGCTGCCCGCACCAAGGGTACTCTAGTGGAGCCCCACTGTACCGCCTACAGTACACAGCGAGCCGCGGTGCGCCGTCGAGTCACAGAACAAGGAGTATACAGAAAGGAAACTCCCGCTGCAGTCTGTCGTCCAAAATTTAGTGCGCATGCGCGGAACGGCCATCTTGAAAAGCAGTAAACGTGTGATCACTCCGTACTCTCTGGCGTGGTAATGCGCCGTCTGTGATTGTTAATTCTGTATTTTAACTGCCCGAATCGCATAAAAGTAAACAAGTATTTGGTAGAGTGCAGTGCAGTGAAAAGAAAGATCTGTGTGTCAGTATTTGGAGCTATTCCGTTTTTATTATGAGCAGCAATAAAAGAAAAGGCGGCCGATGGTGTTCAGCACCTAATTGCCGCAATAATTCCAATACAAATAAGGATTTTAGTTTCTTCACCTTCCAAAAGATTCTGAGCAGTAAGTGAACGTCGCTATATGTGTAGTTAAAGTTAAATGTTAACAGTTTCAAATGAAAGCAATGTGTGCATAATTATTAAAAGTAGACTTGCTTTTCTCTTGACGATAACTCTCGCTGTTGCTGTTGCTGCAGCAGTTCAACAGCATCGAAATGTTGAAGTACATTTATATTTTATAAGTTTAACGTTGCAGGGAATAATATAAAATGAATGACAAAGAATACAGTAGTGCGTAAGTAGGCAGGTAAAATTTTACTTACGGCATTGGAGGCGTAGTGTGCTAATGATGGCAACGAATGCTCTTCGGATACTCAAACAAATAGATTAAGGGGAATAATGATTTTATGCTGTTCCTGCTCTGTGGTTGACAGATTCCTCTATATGCCCTTCTCCGATCAGTAAATTAATGATACTCCTAAAGCAAATACAACTTTTATATATGCCCAGACGTCATTAGTTCTATGTAATCACGTTCTACTGCTAAGTCTGACTCAATATTTTGTGCGAATTTATTCGTGTCAAATAAAACCTGGCAGTTGTAAAGTCACTTTCTTGTTTATAAGTAATTCCCCAAACATAACTCCGCGTTATTTGGGATTTTTCTAGAGGTAAGCACCAAATAAAACGATCATAGATTCCACCGTACATTTTCGTAGTTGTATTAAAATTTAGGCCTACTTTTTTCGTTGGATTACAATTAGGTGCAAGAAAAGGGCGCAAAATAGATGAGAGCATAATGAAAAGGCGTTTCCTTTCGTAAAGGTCGGTGAGATTAGCTGCAGTTGCTAAAAAGTCCATTTCCAGCCAAAGTACTAAGTGGCTATAGTTCGGCGTTTACTGCTTTTCAGTATGGCGTCGAGCGCAACGCTTGGTAACATACAGATCAAAGGCGCCGCCCCCAGCTTTCCCTTCTGTATGCTTCCTATTCTGTGGTCGAGTCCCGACACTCGCCGGGCGAGCGGGGACCCGCCGGGCCCGTGCCCTTTGGTCTCGGCGCAACAGTGCTACAGACGGCGCTGCGAGCGCTGCGCAACACGTTGTATTAATCAGAGCGTAAGCATCGCGCACATTTTTCATTATCTACGTAGCATTTTATATGTTCAAATGTTTGTAGAACTTATGGGACTTAACTACGGGGTTATCAGTCCCTAAGCTTACAAACTACTTATGAACTAGCTAACACTAAGGACGGCACAAATATCCATGCCCGAGGGGGGATTCGAACCGCCGACCGTAGTGGCCGTGCAGACTGTGACTGGAGCAACTCAGTCCCCTCGGCCACCGCGGCCGGCGTAGCATTTTATATGTTATTGCTATGTCTGAAATAAATAACGAACAGGGCAGATCATACCAATGTGCAAGTTTCTACGTGCTTGAGCGTAAGCTGAACCTTCCAACATTCTACCAGTTAATTGTTTCTAATGACCTCGATTGCAACTGAACGTAACAACCCGATCTTCCTTTCTTCTTTCAGCAAGGATACATCAAGCAATTTATCGAAATGTCGACAGAAACGCTGTTGTAACACGCACTGAATACATAAACTTGCTATCGCGGCCCTGATGCTCCTTAACTCGCAATTACCCGTGAAATGCGACAGCTCTACTTCACTCGCGGTAATGTATGGTCTAAATTGCATAGGTCACTTAAGCTGCCTGCTATCTTTTTCAATACACGATTTGTAAATGACGTGCACATACTTCACTAGTAGCGTCGTTTTAAAACGACATTTATGAATTATGGAAAGTTGAATGTTTTGTTAGAAAGATAAGATTCTGTACCATCAAATGTTCAAAAATCAAATTTTTTAACCCAATAGTTTCTTCAGAATCGAGTGATAAGCATTATGAATCTAAAAACTCGCGCGGAATGGAAAGTAGACTTTTTTTTCCACCTGGAAAGTAAGGCTTGTAAGGAAAAACTAATTTCACAAACCCATGTGGGATGGTCGTATGTACCGTGAACAGTCTTTAGAGCGTGAAAATCGTAGTAGTGTATTTACCGCTAAGAGTGTAGCGTCTGGCGGGCGCGTGCCCCGGCTACTGGCTAGCAGCAGAGCGGCACGGGCGGCCGGGCGGACTGTACCGGCACTCGGCGGGTAGGCGGGTAGGCGGGTAGTCGGGTAGTCGGGTACCCGCGCTACCCGGCGCCGTCCGCTGTGGCTGGTGCCGGCAGGCCGGGCAGCGCGTGGCCAAGCCCGCCCGGGAGGCGCGGCTACGGGCCCGGGCGGGCAGCGCAGGCCCGCTGCACGCCTCTGTTGGCAACTCTTTTAAAAACAACTATCTACCTATCAGTACAAGCAGCTGCATACTGTTCCGAGCTTGTTCAATTTCAAGACATTCTAAACAGAAATTACAACTACTTTGAACAACATAAAAACAGAAATCAGAAACCGCCTTTCTGTAGACAGAGTTAACCAACTTTGGACAATGTATATTGAAGAACCATCTCGCAATAACTTTCATTTTGAAAAGGCATGCTGTGAGTGCAATATGCATAAAAACAGACGTCTTCTAATGTAACATTATCTATCACGACATCTGCAAATTAATACTTACAGTTCATGATAGATATAATTTGGAATATGTGAGTCTGTAATCGCTCTGTATATGTAAAAGTTAATGTAATAAAGAAAATAATAAAATTTCATTTAGCAGATTACTGTTAACTTCATCGAATATACACGTTTCCTTTTAAAGGCTCTTATTAATAGCTTAATTTACAAACTTTTCTACTTGAAGAATTTTGCACAAATTTATCAGATTTTGCATAGAAGTAAATTTTTATTTGTGCATTTCTGTGGTATAGTTTTATTTTTTGGCTCAAACACTGAGCACAACTCCGCCTATCCTTTAACACAATTCCAAAATATTTCTTCAATAAAAAAAAAATGTCTTGGTTGCACGGTGTTTCATAATTCTTTAATGATGCGTTTCGCACTTTAACAGGCCATCCTCGGATTATTACACAAGAATTACAAAACGGGGGGTAGTACAACATGGGCTTATTTTGTGCCAAGTAGATAGTACAAATGGAAAACTAAGCTTAGAACGCACACTCCGTGTTGTGGCGGTTTTTTATTGAAGAAATTTTTAATTTCTCTGGTTGCTGTATACCAAGAATTTGGAAATTATTTCAATTCCTACATTTTGATTCAAAAACCTTAACCATTTAATTAGGAGCTCTCTTTCAAATGTTCAAATGTTTGTAAAGCTTATGGGACTTAACTACGGGGTCATCAGTCCCTAAACCTACAAACTACTTATGAACTACTTACGAACTAGGACGGCACAAATATCCATGCCCGAGGGGGGATTCGAATCCCCGACCGTAGTGGCCGTGCAGACCGTGACTGACGCGCCTCAGTCCCCTCGGCCACCGCGGGCGGCAGCTCTCTTTCGAAGGCATTTGTGTGTAGTGTAATATTGCGGGAGTGAAACGTGGATTATTAGGAGCTCAAACAGAAAGATGATACAAGTTTTGAAATGCGGTGCTACAGAAGAATTCTGAAGATTAGGGGGGAAGATAACGTAACTAATGAGGAAGTACTGAACAGAATTGGGGAGAAAGGAATTTGCGGTGTACCTTGACTAAAAGAAGGGCTCAAGCGGTAGGCGTAGGACACATTCTTAGACACGAAGAAATCGTAAGTTTAGCATTGGAGAGAAGTGTGTGGGGTAAAAATCGCAGAGGAAGACCAAGAGACGGATACAGCGAGCAGATTCAGATGGACGTAGGTTGCCGTTCTTATGCAGAAAAGAAGTGGCTTGCTTAGGCTAGAGCATGGTGGAGAGTTGCATCGAACCAGTCTTTGGACTGAGGTTGCAACATGAACGCATTGGCCCCTTACTATGCTTGCATTTATCGCGAATCTTTGATGCAGGGCAAAGTTGCAAGCGACTACAAGAAGGTCCACGTGACTCCCGTGCATAAGATAGAAAAAGGACTGGCATAATTACGAACCGGTTTCATTAATATCAGTTTGCTGCAATTCTTGAACATTTTCTCATTTCTGATATAGTAAATTTCCTTCTGTCCATGCATCAGCATGGCATCGATCGTGCGAAACCCATCTTGCCCTTTTCTCTCATGAGATCTTGCGTGCTATGGATGAAGGGCAACAGGCAGACTGCATATTTCTCGAATTTGGAAAGGCGTTCGACGCAGTGCCCCACCGAAGAGTGCCAACGAAGGTACGAGCATATAGAATTGGTTGGGAAGGGAGTAAGACAGGGTTGTAGCCTTTCTCCAATGTTATTCAATTTGTACATTGAGCAAGTTATAAAGAAAAGCAAGGAGAAATTTGGAGAAGGAATTAAAGTTTTGCGTGAAGAATTAAAAACATTGCGTTTTGCCGTCGACATAGTAATCCTGTCAGAGACAGCAAAGGACCTGGAAGAGCAGTTGAACGGAATGGACAGTTTGCTGAAAGGTGCATATAAAATGAACATTAACAAGAGCAAAACTAGGCTAATGGAGTGCAGCGTAAGAAAATCAGGTGATGCTGAAGGAATTAGATTGGATAACGGAGCAATAAAGGAGGTAGGTGAGTTTTGTTACTTGGGCAGTAAAATAACAAATGATGGTCGCAGTACAGAGGATATAAAATGCAGAATGGCAATGGGTAGAAAAGCATTCTTGAAAAAGAGAAATTTATTAACATCGAATATTGATTTAAGCGTAAGGAAGTCCTTTCTCAAGGCATTTGTCTGGAGTGATGCCTTTTATGGGAGTGGGACGATAAACAGTGCGGACAGGAAGAGGATAGAGGCTTTTGAAATGCGGTGCTATAGAAGAATGCTGAAGATTAGGTGGGTGGATCGCGTAACTAATGAGGAGGTACTGATCAGAATTGGGGAGAAAAGGAATTTCTGGCATACCTTGACTAAAAGAAGGGATCGATTAGCAGGACACATTCTTAGACATCAAGGAATTGTGAATTTAACGTTGGAGGGAAGTGTGTGGGGTAAAAACCGCAGAGGAAGACCAAGAGACGGATACAGTAAGGAGATTCAGACAGATGTAGGTTGCCGTTCTTATGTGGAGTTGAAGAGGCTTGCTCAGGGTAGGGTTTGTGGAGAGCTGCATCAAACCAGTCTCCGGACTGAAGACCACAACAACAACACCGAAATATGTGAATGGCTAGAAGATTGCTTAATTAGTAGAACCCAGTACGTTGTCGTCGATGGTGAGTGTTCATCAGACACTACGGTACCGTCAGGGGTGCGCCAGGGAAGTGTGATAGGAGCGCTATTATTTTCTGTCTATGTAAATGATCTGACGGACAGATTGAGTTGCAGTCTCCGGGTGTTTGCCGGTTATGCTGTGGTGTACAGGAGGGTGTCATCATTGAAGGACTGTAATAGGATGCAGGATGACTTGGAGGAAATTTCTAGATGGCGTGAGGAGTGGTTCTAACTGTAGAGAAATGTGATGGAGATGAGTAGGAGAAACAGTCCCGTGATGTTTCATTACAGCATTAGTAGCGTGCTGCTTGACAGAGTCGCGTCAGTTAAATAGCTAGGCGTGACGCTGCACAGCGATGTGAAACGGAACGAGTGTATAAGGACAGTCATGGGGAAGGTGGGTGGTCGACTTCGGTTTATTGGGAGAAAATCTGGAAAGGTGTGATTCGTCTTTCAAGAAGACCGCATAAAAAGCGCTTGCGCGACTCCGTCTCGAGTATTGCGTAAGTGTTTGGAGCCTCCAAACCTCGAAGCTATTTTTTTTTTTTTTTTTTAGACTGTTCCGCGCGACTCGTCCTGGGGGGGGGGGGAGGCTCCAAATCTCAAGAGTTACTTTTTTACAGTAGTACATGTATTCCAAGTGGACGGGGGGGGGGGGGGGCTCATTTTGTTCTGCCGCCGCCCCGAGCCGCCGACAGCCTTAGTCCGACACTGCGTTGATGAAACGTTTATGATTTAAATAATGAAACACTACAACTTTTTTAATGCTTAGCACTATGACTATTCAGACTGTACTAGATGGTAAAGTGCAAATATTCATGTGACGTTTACATACGTGGCATTCTGCTTATTTTGATCCGTGCTGTGTCGTGTTTTAGAAACCACTGAAACTTGCACATGGAAAACAGTGGTGGTGACTGTTGAAATGGAGGAGGCCTTGCCTTATAGCCTTAAGCCAATTGCAGTGCGAGAGAGGCAGTTAAATCACTAAAATAGTTAACATTACGTACGTAAATGTTTGGTCTTGATCTCGAGAAATACTCAATGCGCGTCACGTAAAGCATAACAACATAACTCTTGCAGGCTTTCATTAATCAAATAATGGATTATCTAAAGACATCAATTACTTTGAATGAAATTATGTCAAAGTGTTATAAAAAAAAAAACTCTTAATAACTCCAGACAGCAGTTTGCCCACGGACATCCTGCTTTACTTTACATTTTTGATTAGAGGTATTGGACTAATTTAGATAAATTGTGGAATTTATTTTGTCATAAATTTCGCCGTTGATTGATTTTTAATGTCAATAATGATGAACTAAAATGTTGTTCGTGATCAAACAAAACCAATGATGTAAATTGTCTTAATTCCAAGAAAGATAAAGCATTAGAAGTTATTAATGTGATAGGAAGAGGTTGCAATCTGTCCACTGTGCAAACGTACGGATGGTGCTAGAGGTATCAGGTATATAAACGAAGTTTACACTGTAGAAACAATGAATATGAAATCTATTCCTATTAAAAAAAAAAAAAAAAAAAAAAAAAAAAAAAAAAAAAAAAAAAAAAAAGCTGTCCATACCATACGTCAGTACGCTTTTCAGACATGCGTTATTGCTTTCAAAATTGCACAGGGCAAGGTTTTTATAGTACGTCAATCAATAATAGTGTGATTTAAATTTACCGGTAGAGCAAAACATTGAGCACTTCAGTTTCTTCGCAATTGGTAATTATAAGTGCACTGGTGTGTATTTTTGTATACCAAGATTTTTGATAAAATGGTTTCGTGTGATCACTAGAACATTGGTTTGAATGTGTATTGATCTTAACTCCATAAATTTGAACATAATGTATGCAGTTTGCTACCTATGCCAACTTTCGTCTATAATATGGATGTTGGTGTGCAGACGACATATATAGTTACGACTGTAGTACCGTATGTGTCCCACAGTTGTTGGATTTCGTGATACGATCCTTGTATGGAGTATGGAAGAGGCAAAATTTAAGTTTTAGTGAGGTCCTACTTTCGATATAGCTGGATCTATGTAAACGTCAGATATCTGCAGAAAAAATAATACTATAATTTATTACATTTTCACGCGACTGGTATGTACCGCCCGGTTAAAAGAATAACCGGAATTTCGCACTTCCTTTCTTCGAGGAAAAGGAACGAGCTGTATTACAAAACACTTTACAGTGTGCTGGTTTATCTATTTGGTGCAAGGTTGTTAAACGCAGTGGAGTCGGTCAGAAGAATTTCCTCTTGCCGTCACAAACGATTGCAACTGTTTTCGCACCGCAACTGGAACGCCTCACTGGCAGTGCTATTCAGTTTGAGACGGTAGGCGACCGCAGGCGGCGGACGACGCCGACCCGCCACTGGCGTCCCCTCTGGTCCGTTGTCTGCCAGGTATTATATACCTGCTGCGTCCCCAACCAGTGGCGTCTGCTGTCAACAGCACAGTAAAATGAGTTTTTTCAGACACCAAAGAAGAAAAATTAATAAACACTGTAGCAACATATCTGGTAATATATGCGCAGGACATGAGGAGTACAGAAATGATTCAGTAAAAGATAACGTCAGGAAAGCTATAGCAAAGCAGTTAAAACAGAACAAGTAGTGCACCAAAGTTGTTATTTATCAACGACTGGATTGGCATGTGTATTTTTATAACAATTGAATCTCTTGTTACGAAATGGGGTAGAGCCTCAAGAAACTGAATATTTCGATTTTGTTGGTTTTCATGTATTGAGACACTGTCCTGAATACAACTTAATTCCAGAACCATTGAAGGATGCAACAGAACTACTAAACAACACTGCCAGTCGAACGCCACTTTCTCACTACATCCAGAACTACTGATTTTGCAGGAATATTACTTTCAGGGAACTTTCCACGAAAAGTGAAGTTTAATGGTTTCAGACCCCACTATTGTTCAACAATGAAGACACGTTCTTCAATGGAGTAAGGCATGACAATGAAGTACACGGCCTATTACGACTACTTTCCGTATGAACTACTGACACGCTACTGCCGCTGGAAGGTGGCAGACAAACTGACCAGCGAGTAACGCTGCTCACGAGCGTTCGAACTCCGGTGTTATGTGCGCCATTTGTTGCTGGCAAATTTGTTGTGGAGAGTCGTCCTGTCTGCGAGTGCTGAGAGACCTGGGGCCTCCCGCGACACATGCGTCTAGTCCAAATGTTCAAATGTTTTTAAAGCTTATGGGACTTAACTACGGGGTCATCAGTCCCTAAACTTACAAACTACTTATCAACTACTTACGAACTAGGACGGCACAAATATCCATGCCCGAGGGGGGATTCGAACCCCCGACCGTAGTGGCCGTGCTGACCGTGACTGCGTCTAGTCCCCCGAATATACCGCCGGAAAGGTCCAGAGATAAAGATGAGAAGTACCTGGCTGGTGATGCCGAGAGATGTGACTCAGGAGATACATCATAACACGTGATCTGCAGTACAGCTGTTAAGCGAAAAACAAACGGATCTGCGGAATTGTATAGCTCGCCTGTAAAATAACCTCATTTTATACGTACGTTCCTTCAGTGTCACAATAGTTGTTGCTATGCTTACAACAATTTAATCACAGGTTGTGTACGAATTAGGCAAACGTGGAATAGACGAGTTTTGCATTTCATTTTTCGCGTTTCAGTCTCGGTTCGAACATATTATTTGAGAAGATGGTGCAGTTTAATACCCTAATGCTGGATGTTAGGTGTCATTTTTCTTTTTTTCCATCTGATTTGCGGATAAGAAATATCTATGTTTCTTCTTAGCCCAAGCAAGAAGTTAGAGAAATGCTCGTATATCCAAGGCAAACTGAAAAACATGGAAATGGAATTTCTAAAAATCGAACCATCGTAGGTCACGTCAAATTAGTACATTCTCTCTTTAACCCGTATGCTCGAAATGAGTTTGCCTGTTTGGTATTAGTAGGTACAGTACTGGTACTTATGATTTGATTTTTATTTTTTTTTATTTTTTTTTTAACAATTCTCTTTCACATGATAATGTACTCTGAAAGGAAAGTGATACATTGTTTTCTGTGTGTCATTTCCTAAATGTGAATACGTTGAGAATTTTACTATAATTCCTGGTTTGTCATTTGTGTGTTTGCAAAATTTGAGATGTGTTCGAAACTTTTCAGTTTTCTAGTGGTTTCGGAAACGAGGAGAAAATCTTTACCTTTCAAGTTGTAACATGTTGAATTACTCACATCTTGAATAAATAAAGGTAAGGTAAAGCAGTCAACAATCCGAAGATTGGTTTGAACACCACAGTGCTTTACTAGGCACGGTCCTGTTTGGAGGTGGTATGCCGTTGCCTTCCTCCGACCTTCAAACTGATTGACCCAGACAGTTATAGGGGGACCTACAGTTTAACGTGGGTTCCGAACCACGGTGCTACTCGGTATTTTTCACATGAGCCAGAGGTGAAAGAAGTGGGAAGTGACAGATAAAAATCCCAGGACCTGGCGAACCCGCGACCTTTGGATTTGTAGTCTGGCACTCTACCACTGTGCAATCGAGGCGCACCTTGAAGAAATACTAAACGACAAAAATGTTCGATACACCTGAAAACAAGAAGAGAACCTTTCTTGACTGAACCACGCACAAAACAAGAGTGAAATGAATAACGTTCTGCTCCAAGGATCTTAAGCTGCAGAGACTCCTCTGGCTTTGGCTGCGGCGGAGTATTCGGGGAGGCTAGCGTCAACATCCAGCGACACCTGACGTAGGGAGCCAGCAGACTCTCGCTATTGTACGGCAGCCAGTGGGGGAGCGGGGCATTCCTAGCCGGCTTAGCCGCCACAACAAACGGTTGTGGGTCAGCTGGCTGTGTGTGTGTGTGTGTCAAGGCTCAGGCACACGGGACTTTGCTGACGGGCGCGCCGGCGGGAAACCCAGCCTCATCCCAGCTCTCCAGCCGCAACTGACAAAGAAAACCAATCCCTCACTTTGACTTCAAATGATACTAGCTTCGTTCGAGTGGCGCTGCTGACGGTCTGGAACGGTTTGACGCGTTCGAGTGGCACTTTTGACTCTTTCTGACATCTGACTGACCAATCAGGTGTTCAAGTGGCGGAGCTGATATTTTGCGACCGTTTGTTTAAGTCAGCAGATTTTCGTCAAACTGTTTTCGGACTGACTCCAAAGCGTTTAACAAGCCTCCTCCGAAAGACAAGCCTGCACATTTACTCAGAGGTTTGTGTTCCAAGTCTTCGATTTTCTCTTGATTGAGGCAAAACGCTCAAATGTTTGTATAGCTTATGGGACTTAACTACAGGATCATCAGTCCCTAAACTTACAAACTACTTACGAACTAGCTAATACTAAGGACGGCACAAATATCCATCCCCGAGGGAGGATTCGAACCACCGACCGTAGTGGCCGTGCAGACCGTGACTGGAGCGCCTCAGTACCCTCGGCCACTGTGGCCGTCTCGATTGAGGCTGAGGTTTGTATATTAAACAGGCATTATTCTTTCAACTTATGTGGCCTTCTAATATAGTATGTCCCCTTTTTATTACACCCAAACATACTATAAATGAAAGGTGTGGAAATTTTCATAACATACGAATTTAAAGATGAATGCGTATGTTTTTACAGTTTGGATTGTGATATATTCGCCTGAAAATGAAGTCAAAATAGTCCTACTGAGATTTTCTGTGCCATCTGTAAATGAAGTGATTGACACATAAGAATAATATAGTTCACAACAGGCATTAGCAGTGATAGATCTTTATAAGCGACATCTAGCTTTATATGTGCCACTATAGCGTCTCACAATTACTGTTCCGTGTTTCGCCTTGTGGTTATATATTATAGAAATCTATTTGTGCCAATGTGGGCTTTTCTACACTACATGTGTAACTTCTGAGAAAATCATGTACGATGATAATTCTTGCACAACACCTGCAAATTTTTGTATATTAATTTGTATGTTTCATTTTTTGAATTTTATTGTAACTCATAATAATACATATGAAGTTCTATGTTACCAAATATTCCTTTCACACACAAATATCCTAATTTACCTCATTTTTGTACGAGGTTTTGTCAGGTTGAATTGGCTACATTATTTATAAATGGGGGCACATGTTTACGTATATTTTGCGTTTTGTCGAAGTTTATGATCAGAATGTATTCCACAATGTACTTCTAATGGCGGAATTCACACTGTCCGTCGCCGGTCCGTCACCTCACGTCAACGTGAGCTTTCTCGAGAAGAATGTTTTGATGGAAAGGTCGTCTGGTAACATCGCGACTCGCAAGTTAACCTAGTTTCGTCACGCGATTTTCATATTATACTCGACAGATACATGGTTTGCACGCAAATGTGTCTTGTTACTCTTTACTTTGTTATTATACTTTGGTTTAACGGCAAATTGCAAATGTTTCATGACGACTTAGTTTTCTCAATTGAGCGTCCTCCTACATAACATATCGCCAGTCGTAACATCACTCTCAACATCGGTAGAGAGCAAAGATGCCAACTAGCGCTGTAGGTGGCCAAACTGCGAAACAGGTGAAATAAGCGTTCGAGTTGGCTTCGGAGTTGGAAACTGTCAAAAAGCGCGCATGCGCAGTGGATGCCTTCCAAATCGTCAGTAACTATCATAAACTATCAGCGTTTGGGCCACTCGAACGAACCTACTGTTTTATTCCACTGACCGGTTTTAGATCTTTTTCAGGTTCATCTTCAGACGGTGCAAGTGTTACAGGGTCATTTTAAGCGTCATGCTGGGTGCAGGCTCTGTGCTGCTTTAATACAGGGGTCGGCAACACGTCGATCGCGATCTACCAGTAGATCGCGAGTGCTTATTTGGTATCAAATGTTCAAATGTTTGTTAAGCTTATGGGACTTAACTACGGGGTCATCAGTCCCTAAACTTACAAACTACTTCTGAACTACTTACGAACTAGGACGGCACAAATATCCATGCCCGATGGGGGATTCGAACCCCCGACCGTAGTGGCCGTGTAGACCGTGACTGAAGCGCCTCAGTCCCCTCGGCCACCGCGGCCGGCTATTTTAATGAATAATAGTTGATTCCTCCTAAGCATTATGGATTTTCTGATGCTTTAGTAATAGTTTAATGAATTTATTCTGTGAGATAAAAATCCTTGGACCTGGCAGGGATCGAACACGCGACCTTTGGATTTGTACTCTGGCACTCTAACACTGTGCAACCGAGGCTAGGTAACAGATATCCTTATTTTCTAAATAATTTACGAGTACATTGAGACTTTGTCAAACCGCTTTATAAGCTTAAATAAACCGTCCAGGACGTTGCATGCGGAAGAAGCGTTGAACGGGTATGGGAGAAAGACGACACAGTAGGTGAACGCGGACATGTGAGACACCACTACACCATCGGGTAGAGGTCGACCATGAATATGGCAGTGACTTTCGGATTGTGACATGCCCGAATTAAATGCCGCATCCATGGAGTGGAAACATCCGTCATCACCTGTCCGGAAGAGGTTGAAAAGCACTCCGTCTGCAGGTAAAGTGCTGCCCACCGTTTTCTGGGACGCCCGTGCAGTTTTGTTGCTGGACTTTTTGGAGGATACAACTATCAATGCGGCGCGGCACTGCGCCACTCTGTCGATATTGAAAGAGGAGATTCGGAAAAAGTGGCCTGGCCTTCTCAGATCTGGCGTTCTGCTGTTGGAAGACAATGCGAGACCACACTCGGCGACGGCAGCGCAAAACCACATTGCGACTCTCGGTTGGGAGCGCCTACACCATCCGCCATACAGTCCTGATCTCGTACAAAGTGACTTCCGTCTGTTTCCAGGTCTGAAGAAGACTCTCGGCGGAAGGCGCTTTGGAAGCAATGCTGGCGTCAAACAATCAGTTCAACGCTTCTTCCGTATGCGTTGACCTGATGTTTTCCTGGACGGCTTTTTGAAGCTGATAAAGCGGCATGACAAATGTCTCAATGTACTTGTAGAAAAATAAAGATATGTCTTACCTTTAATGTCTCATTCTTTTTTTTTTTTTCCTTTCAAACGCAACTCTGACGACTGTCGACAGGGAAAACTTATTTTCCAACTCCCTGTCGTAGTTTGTAAGTCTGGGGACATTATATAGAGGTTACGTCCAATAGATTTACAAACATTCGAACCTTTTTGATATCTGTAAGGCAGAATGTTTGTTTGTTGTATAGCTTATGGGACTTAACTACGGGGTCATCAGTCCCTAAACTTACAAACTACTTATGAACTAGTTAAATACTAAGGACGGCACAAATATCCATGGCCGAGGGGGGATTCGAACCCCCGACCGTAGTGGCCGTGCAGACCGTGACTAAAGCGCCTCAGTCCCCTCGGCCACCGCGGTCGGCAAGGCACAATGTTTCCTACTAATCGTCCCATTCTTTTAGTCAAGATATGCCACTAATTACTTTTCTCCCCAATTCTGTTCAGTACCTCTTCATTAGAGCGATATTACTCTTATTAAATTTTCTTTGATAAAAAACATTATTCAAAATTGTGTTACCGCGGCGTGATGAGGTAGTCCTTGCTGCTGTGGTGATCACTGTGTCCGGATGGCAAAGCGGACAGCGCATCTGCCCAGTGGACAGGAGACCCGGGTTCGAATCCCAGTGCGGCACAAACTTTCGCTGTTGTTGCAATTCAGTGACCACTGGCAGCTACGTCGGATGCAGGGTACAAATGGCGTCTGTTGTTTCGGACTTGTCATCCTGCGAATCAAATTATCCCCATCCCGCGGTCCAAGAGCACTTGAAGTAGAACTTGTTACAGTTGCTGTTTTGCGGTGATTTTGTCACCACTAGTGTAATCGCGCTGCAGTGGAAATCTCCGCCCAATTATGCGCAATACGTCGCACTTATTTACGTTCAAGGTCAGCCGCAAGTCGCTACACCAGTGGTCGGTCGTTCCTGCATTTGGCTGCTTGTAGCCTAGCGCTGGAACCTGTCAGCATCGTCTGCGATGATCCTCATGGGTGGATATGCCCCGAACAAATTTAATAAACGACAAGTGCCAGCAAAGTAATATGAAATCTGTCAGAAATAAAAGAAGACAAATGAGCCAAACATTGTGGTGACCCTGGTGGGGCCTCCTTAATCATCCACCAAGTCATTTATTTACACATGGCGTTTCATAAAGACTAATGAAAGTTAGCGTTTTGATAAGGAACCCATGTCCTGATATTGTGGCGGTACTGTCTTGTAAGCCAGCAGCCATTGCTTTATTTTATTTACTTATAATGAACTAGACATGGGGTAGTAGGAAGTGGCTGTGCCAGATAATAGCCAGATGGTACTGTAAGTACGGTCCCACTTGCCATAACCAGTCTTGTATTAATCGGTCGATAATGGGGTTTAAAAAATTTGTAAAGTGCGTGTGATGTATGTCAAAATGTGTTATGACTGTAACAAAGTTAATTTTGTGACTAATATTGAGGTCAACATGCAGTTTGTGGCTTCTGTATTCGTGTGATTGGTAAAAATAAGAGCCCTGGCATCTCTGAAGGAATTCATCGCCTTCGTTAATGGTAGTTAGACAGCCACAGTATCCAGCACTTTCAATTTCAGCCTCACCTCAGAAAACGTCGATACTACGACCTGTGTGCTGCTTCAGCGCTGGGGACATCTACGAGAGAGAAGACACCAGGTTAGTCAAATATTAAGCGACAACCGCCTACGGGCCTCGCGTGCAACGTTCGGTCTATCACAACTAGACGAGTTAGCACGCTGCTCGCGGTAACGTTGAGTGAGGTAAAAGGAAGATAGGAAACTATCAAGGAAACTATCACAAGTGGACTTTATAACATAAATTTTAACCATAACATTGAATTGGTTTATAGATTTAATTTTTCCTATCTCCACCCCCGCCGTAATATGTAAAATGCTGGATGTAAAATGAGTGTGCATAGTGGATCACAAATATTACCGAGGTGGAGTGACTCAACTTGCGTGCAACCACAGCGGAGGGGTGTCTTTGGAGAGGCCAGACAAACGGGTGGTTGCTGAAGAGGAAGATGTTACGTGTTTCGAAGATCAAAGAGGAAAGATCTACCAGCAAGCGGTGAGTCAGGAGCGATGCGTGGATTTCCCTGAACATTTGAACAAAGATTGTGTAGATTGTTTGGACAGTTGGGAATTAAATAATGCTCGTGTCAGAAGTGATTTTGGAAATACTAATTTAATTATGCTATGTTTATCTGTTTTTCCTTCATTTTAAGCTGCAGATCTGAAGATGAACTGACTGAACCCAGAGATAACAGGCTTGATGACTGAGCTGGCCTTGTAACATCAGCTAACCTGACTTTACCATGCAGCTACTAGGTACAGCTAAAAGCAAGGGGAAAGTACGATAGTTACTTTTCCCGAGGGCATGCTGTGTTCTCTGGAATACACTATTTATAGCGGCGGTGGAATGGCCGACCGCTCAAGGCACCTTGCTCCAGGGCGCGCTAATTGTCGGAGGTTCGAGTCCTCCCTCGAGTAAAAAACGGGGCGTGTTGTCACTACGTCAGTTTAAGTTAATGTATGTTGTTTGTAAATCTTGGGATAATCACAGTCGTTAAGTCCTATAGATTTACAAACATTTGAACACTACTTCCAATTCAAATGGTAGCAGTGCTAAAATATAAGGAACAAATTGAACAGAAATCGGACGGCAATTATAAGAGTAGACGGGCATCAAACGGAAACAGTGATCTACACACCACATACATATACTGGAATTCACATTGAAGTGCATGGCAGAGTGTTCATCAAACCGCTTTTATGGTATTTCTCTACAATTCCATTCTCTAATAGCTCTCGGGAAAAAGAAACACGTAAACTTTTCTGTTTTCAATCTGATTTCTCTTATTTTATTCTGATGATGATTTCTTCTTATGTAGGTGCGTTCTAAACAAATATGTTCGCATTCTGAAGAGAAAGTTGGTGAAAGACATTTGCAAATAGGTCTCGCCGCAACGAGTAACGCCTTTCTTTCAATGATTTCCACCCCAGCTCGAGTACATTTCCGTACCACTCTCTTCCCTATATCGCGACAATACAAAACGAACTGCCCTTCTCTGAACTTTCTCAAAATTGTCAGTCAGTCCCACCTGGTGTGGATCCCACACTGTTGCTTCACCTAAGTGTTCTGCCAATGAAACGTAACCTTTGGTTCCTCTTCCCTACAATGTTATCTATGTGTTCTTTCCAATTTAATTGTTATTCCTAGATATTTTGCTGAATTGGCGCCATGTAGGTTTCACTGATTTATCGTGTAACTGAAATTTCACGCATTTCTTTTAGTGATCATATGGATAACGTCACGCTTATCATTGTTAAGGGTCAATTGCCAAGTTTTGCAGCATGCAGATATCTTATCTGCTAGGGAACGGACTAAGTATTGTCCCCTTTTCGCAATGCTATTCACTCTAAATTTGATTTTGTAAACAGCCACCAGTCGCTATAATTGTTTATTAGATTAACCGTTTCACTGTGTACAGAGTCACTATCAGCTGTTGAAAACATCCAATTATCCAGCTGTCATACTACAACCATTTTAAATTAATAAACTGACTCATGATCTACATCTACATCCATACTCTGCAAACCACCCGATGGTGTGTGGCGGAGGGTACCTTGAGTACCACTATCGATTTTCCCTCCTATTCTAGTCACGTATTGTTCGCGGAAAGAAAGATTGTCGGTATGCCTCTGTGTGGGCTCTAATCTCTCTGATTTTATCTTCATGATCTCTTCGCGAGATATATGGAGATATATGTAGGAGGGAGCAATATACTGCTAGACTCCTCGGTAAAGGTTTGTTCTCGAAACTTCGACAAAAGCCTGTACCGAGCGACAGAAAGTGTCTCCTGCATAGTCTTCCACTGGAGTTTATCGATCATCTCCGTAACGCTTTCACGATTACCAAATGATTCTGTAACGAAGCGCGCTGCTGTCCGTTGGATATTCTCCACTTCCTCTATCAACCCCACTTGGTACGGATCCCACACCGGTGAGCAGTATTCAAGTTGTGGGCGAACAACTGTACTGTAACCTATTTCCTTTGTTTTCGGACTGCATTTCCTTAGGATTCTTCCAATGAATCTAAGTCTGGCATCTACTTTACCGACGACTGATTTTATATGGCGGTTCAATTTTAAATCACTCATAATGCGTACTCCCAGATAATTAATCGAATTAACTGCTTCCAGTCGCTGACCTGTTGTAGTGTAGCTAAATGACACAGGATCTTTCTTTCTATGTATCGCAGCACATTACACTTGTCTACATTGAGATTCAATTGCCATTCCCTGCACCATGCGTCAATTCGATGCAGATCCTCCTGCATTTCAATACAATTTTCCATTGTTACAACCTCTCTATATACTATATCATCATCCGCAAAAAGCCTCAGTGAACTTCCGATGTTATTCGCAAGGTCGCTATCAATTATTATCAAACTATTTGACGATGCTCTTGTGTACAGAGTGAAACCTGTTAAACTAATAAATAATTATAGTGACTTGTAGCTGTTTATAAAATCAAATTTATTTTCAACAGTTCGCTTTCAACTACATGTAATGCATACTATTCAGTGTGTTCATTAAGCAAGCTGTGAAGGGAGAAGAAATTTAATTTCATGGGCTACAAAGAAAAACTTTGCTAGTTTGTGATGACATAGTAATTTTGTCAGAGACAACAAAGAAACTCGAAGATCTACTGAACGGAATGGACAGTGTCTTCAAACGAGAGTATAAGATGAACAGTGTTTTGTTATTGGGCTGTAAAAAAATAAAAATAAAATTAATAGACATATGATGACCGAAGTAGAGAAGATATAAGATGCAGAATGACAACAGGGGGAAGATCATTTATGATGAAGAGAAATTTGTTACCATCGAATATTAACTGATGAGTTGGACGTCTTTTTGAAGTCGTTTGTCTGTAGCGTAGCTCTATACCGGAGTGAAACGTGGGGTGATAGGGAGTTCAGACAAAAAACAGATGTGAAGTTTGGTTCTACATGAGAATGCAGAAGATTACTTGGGTAGATCACTTAACTAATGACGCGGTACTGAACAGAATTGGGGAAAAAAAGAATTCTCTGGCAAATGCTGGCTAAGAGAAGGTATCGATTGGTGGGACACATTCTGAGACGTGAAAGAATCGTCAGTTTATCACTGGGGGGACGTGTGTGAGGTAAACACCGAGAGACGAATGCAGAAAGGAAATATAATTGAATGTGGTTGTCGTTCTTATGAGGAGGTGAAGAGGCTTGCTCAGGATAGAGTAGGGTGGAGAGCTGCATCAAACCAGTCTCCGGACTGAAGGCCACAACACGACAACATACAGGAGCACGTATGTAAAAATATTTCTGAATCACAAACAAAAATTAGTAAAACGTCTGGCTTTACAATAGATAATCATTTCCTGAGAGAACACATTTTCTTTCTACCTCACCTTACATTCCACATAGCCACAAGAACGCAAAGCAGGGTGTTGGATTGATTGGCGTATTTTCTCGATGCGTCTACGCTTTCTTCCCCATTAATTTAAACTCATAGAGCGCCTCAAACATGACGCTCTTATAGCCACTCTCTTGAAATTTAAATTCAGAGTTTCTATACGTACGCCGTGTCTGAGGAAAACTGAACCCATGTTTTTTGGGATGAAAGGTATAGAGTGAAGAACGACACGTGAAGAAAGGCAATAATAAATAAAATCGAAAATATAATATACAAATTCGCAACTGCTAGCTGCCTTAAAACTAGGATAATGGAGTGCAGTTTATGAAAATCAAGTGATGCTGAAGGAATTAGATTAGGTAACAAAACAATAAAGGAGGTAGATGAGTTTTGTTACTTGGGCAGTAAAATAACAACTGATGGTTGCAGTACAGAGGATATAAAATGTAGAATGGCAATGGGAAGAAAAGCGTTTTTGAAAAAGAGAAATTTATTAACATTGAATATTAAGCCTAAGAAGTCCTTTCTGAAGGCATCTAGACATCTATGTGGAGTGTTGCCTTGTATGGGAGTGAAACATGGACGATAAACAGTGCGGACAGGAAGAGGATAGAGGCTTTTGAAATGTGGTGCTACAGAAGAGTGCTGAAGATTAGGTGGGTGGATCGCGTAACTAATGAGGAGGTACTGAACAGAATTGGGGAGAAAAGAAATTTCTGGCATACCTTGATTAAAAGAAGGGATCGATTGGTAGGACACATACTTAGACATCAAAGAATTGTGAATGTAGCGTTGGAGGGAAGTGTGTGGGGTAAAAAACGCAGAGGAAGACCAAGAGATGGATACAGTAAGCAGATTCAGGCAGATGTAGGTTGCCGTTCTTATGTGGAGTTGAAGAGGCTTGCTCAGGATAGGGTATTGTGGAGAGCTGCATCAAACCAGTCTCCAGACTGAAGACCACAACAACAACAGCTGCCTTACTCAATCTAATAGTAAAATTTACTGCAGTTTACCCTCTGTCAGTCACCATACAGTCAAGTGTACAAAATTTCAAAATTGTTGAAATAACAATGTATGTTTTGACGAAATCCACAAGTGCTCTCCGCCATGCGGTATACGACAGTGACCTCACCTTTGGTTTAAAGGCCATGTCTGCAAAATGTCATCGAACACGGCGACTAAACTGTACATTTGAATGCAATACAAACAGACAAACTCGCGAAATGTCTGCTTTATGAACTGCATAAAGATTTCGTATTCTTTGCACTTTGCAAAAAGTACTGCGACAGTAACCACGGACCAAAAATATTTAGAGTTCAGTTCATAGGTTAAAGGCCCCAAAGTAGTCGAAGATAAACGTACACAATGAGAAACGTTTATCAAACCTAGGCCCACGCTGTAGCTTTTATCATATATCTCGATAAAAGATCTCTTTGATAAATGATATGCTTCCCAGTACCCTGTCAATGATTTGGCCCAAGAACTTTGATAAAAGACCTTCGTGAAAGGTCTTTCACAAAACGTCTTTTACAGTGTAATGCCGACTTAATAGTTTAGCAGTTGAACGGATGACAAATTTAGCCCAGTGATTTCAATTTTGTTACATTGTCGTCCACAGACGTGACTTTGTAATAGCTTTATGATTCTTGTTTGATGATAGAAAAACGTCAAAATAAATGGTAACTACATTTCGCTTTGCTTCCTAAAATGAAAAAAAAAAAAAAAAAAAAAAAAAAAAAAAAAAAAAAAAAAAAAAAACATGAATTTTCGCCTTTCAAACGGATAAGATGTTGTTTCGTATTGTGCCAAGAATAATAATGTAGCAATACGACGTTATCGGCTATTAGACAAGGTAACCAAACCAAAGCCTGATTCGACAATATGAAGTAAGTGCCTTGAGCTTAGTTGTCCCAAAGATAATATGGCTTGAAATAGAATGCATGGTAGTGTTTGCACACACTACCAAATTGGCTGAAATAAATGCAGTTCTCATTTATAAATTCAATAGAAATGAAACCAATATTGCAAGGGACTTATTTTCCCCTAAACACAAAGACGTTAAGCATTGCCGGCCGCGGTGGCCGAGGGCACTGAGGCGCTCCAGTCACGGTCTGCACGACCACTACGGTCGGGGGTTCGAATCCCCCCTCGGGCATGGATATTTGTGCCGTCCTTAGTATTAGTTAGTTGATAAGTAGTTTGTAAGCTTAGGGACTGATGACCCCGTAGTTAAGTCCCATAAGCTATACAAACATTTTAAACGTTAAGCATCGGAGTTTACTAAGGAGATTATTAGACGTGGAAAGTATTGTTCAACAGGATTATGGAATAGGAGGGAAAATTCTGCAGGCAATTAAAGGTCTTTATGTAGACTACGAGGCAGCAGTTACGGTTGATGGTAAATTCATTGTATGGTTCAGCGTAATTTAAGGGCTAATACAAGGCTCTAACCTGTCACCAATGTTTTCGTACTATTCATGGAACATATGTTGAAAACAGTAGTCTGGCAGCGTGAGATTAAAAGACGTGAAAACAAAATAAGCAGTCTCGCATATGCAGACGACTTAGTTCTATTGGCAGATTCGATTGCAGAGTTAGATCAGAGGTTTTGGTATGAAAATCAATATCTCCAAAACGAAAGTAATGCCTGTGGGAAAGAGATTTAAACTGATTGAATGTCAAACAGGAACAAAGAACAGGTGAACAGTTTCAAGTACCTGGGATGTATTTTCTCACAGGATGGCAACATAGTGAAAGAACTTAAATCAAGCTGTAGCAAAGCTAATGCAGCGAGTGCTCAGCTAAGATTCTGCAAGAAGGAAGTCAGTACCAGACTAAGTTAGCAGTGCACCGCTCTATCTTTGGACCAACTTTGTTGTATGGGAGGGAAAAGTGGATGGATACAGGGTGAGTTATTAAGGATACGAAAGTAGGAAGGATGATTACAGGTACTAACAGATGGGAACAATGGCAGGAGGGTGTCCATAATGAGGAAATCAAAGAAAAGCTGAGAATGAACACCATAGATGAAGCAGTTAGAGCGAACAGACTGAAATGGTGGGGTCATGTTACACGCATGGGAGAAGCAAGGTTACCTAAGAGACTCATGAGCTCGGCAGCGGAGGGTAAGAGGAGTCGAGGTAGACCAAGAAGAAAGTACTTAGATTCGGCGAAGAATGATTTTGAAGTAAAAGGCTTAATACGAGATGTATCAATGTTAGTGTTGATTAGCGTATCATGGAGGAATTTTCAAAAGTTCAAATGTTTGTAGAGCTTATGGGACTTAACTACGGGGTCATCAGACCGTAAACTTAAAAACTACTTATGAACTAGCTAACACTAAGGACGGCACAAATATCAATGCCCGAGGGGGGATTCGAAGCTCCGACCGTAGTGGCCGTGCAGACCGCTTGGCCACCGCGGCCGGCGAATTTTATTAGAGGAAGTATGATCCAGACTGAACGCTGAAACACATAATCAGTCTCTAATGATGGTGGTGGTGGTGATGATGATGAAACAGATAATAAACAGGCCGCAAGAGGATGACTATGGAAAAAGAGGAAGTTGTTATGAGTGTGGAAAATCAAGGAAGAAGATTAGCTAGTAAGTGGTGTGTTAGGGAAGAAGGAAGTTTAGGGTTTAACGTCCCATCGACAGCGTGGTCATTAGAGAAGGAGCTCACACTCGGATTTTCGGGTAAGGATGGGCAAGGAAATCGGCCGTGCTCTTTGAAAGGAACCATCCCGGCATTTCCCTGAATTATTTAGGAAAATCGCGGAAAACCTAAATCTGGATGGTCGAAAGTGGATTTGAACCACCATCCTTCCGAATACGAGTCCAGTGTGTTACCACTGCGCCATCTTGCTGGGTCAAGTGGTGTGTTAGGAGCGATATGTGGATTTCCATGACCATTTGAAGAAATATAGTGTAGATTGTTTGTACAGTTGTGAATTAAATATTGCTCGTGTCAAAAGTAATTTTAGAAATACTGATTTAATTATGCTATGTTCATCTGTTCTCCCATGAACCACAGACATTGCCGAGGTGGGGTGGCTTGCATGACTCAACGATGCAGATAGCCGTACCGTAGGTGCAACCACAGCAGAGGGGTATCTGTGGAGAGGCCAGACAAACGTGTGGTTCCTGAAGAGGGGCAGCAGCCTTTTCAGTAGTTACAGGGGCAACAGTCTGGATGATTGACTGAGCTGGCATTCTAACTTCAGCTAATGTGGCTTTGCCCCACAGCTACTGCGAACGGCTGAAAGCAAGGGGAAACTACAGACGTTACTTTTCCCGAAGACATGCAGCTCTACTGTATGAAAATATGATGATGGCATCCTCTCGGGTAAAATATTCCGGAGGTAAAGTAGTCCCCCATTCGGATCTCCGGGCGGGTACTACTCAGGAGGATGTGATCATCAGGAAATACAACACTGGCATTCTATGAATCGGAGCGTGGAATGTCAGATCCCTTAATCGGGTAGGGCAGTTAGATAATTTAAAAAGGGAAAATGGACAAGTTGAACCTATATGTAGTGGGGAGTAGTGAAGTTCGGTGGAGAGAGGAACAGGATTTCTGGTAAGGTGATTACAGGATTATAAATACAAAATCAGTTGGGGGTATCACAGGAGTAGGTCTGAAAATTAATAATATTATAGGAATGCGGGTAAACTACTATGAGCAACACAGTGATCGCATTATCGTAGTCAAGATAGATACGAAGCCAGCACCGACCACAGTAGTACGGGTTTATATGCCAACTAGCTCTGCCGAGAATCACAAAGGATGTTGTATACGTGAAAGAGACCAGGAGACACCGGGAGATAACAGATAGATTTTATAATGGTAAGACATAGATTTCGGAACCAGGTTTTAAACTGTAAGACATACCCAGGGGCAGATGTAAACTCTGACCATAACTTATTGGTCATGAATTGTAGGCTGAATCTGAAAGAAACTGTAGAAAGGTAGGAAAATAAGGAAATTGGGACTGGATAAACTCAAGGAACCTGAAGTTCTTGAGAATTTCAGAGGGAGCTTTAGGCAATAATTGACTGAAACCGGGGAAAATAAAACAGTAGAGGAGGAATGGGTAGCACTGAGAGATGAAATAGTGAAGGCAGCAGAGGATAAAATAGGTAGGAAGGCAAGACCTACAAAAAATCCTTGGATATCACAGGACATACTAAATTTAATCGATGAAAGGAGAAAATATAAATTAGAAGGGGAAAATAGATACAGCCTACAGGAAAATAAAAGAGATATTTGGAGATAAGAAAACAGCTCTATGAATATCAAGAACACAGATGAAAAACCAGTTCTTAGAAAAGAAGGGAATGCTGAAAGGTGGAAAGAGTATACAGAGAGGATCTACGAAGGAAATGAACTTAGAGACTATATTGTAGGAAGGGAATAGGATGTAGATGAAGATGGAATAGGAGATACTATACTGAGAGAAGAATTTGACAGAGCACTAAAAGACCTAAGTCGGAACAAGGCCCCTGGAGTGGACGACATTCCCTCAGAACTTATGAAATCTCTGGGTGAACCAGCCATGACAAAACTATTTCACCTGGTGTGTAAGATGTTTGAGACAGGGGAAATACTCTCAGACTTTAAGAAAACTGTAATAATCCCCATTCTAAAGAAAGCAGACAGGTGTGAACGTTACAGAACCATCAGTTTAATAAGTCATGGTTGCAAAATTTTAACACGATTTATTTACAGAAGGATGGAAAAGCTGGTAGAAGCTGACCTCGAGGAAGATAGGGTTTAGATTCAGAAGAAATGTAGGAACACGGGAGGTAATACTCACGTTACAGCTTATGCTATAAGATAGATTAAGGAAAGGCAAACCAACATATCTATGTAGATTTGGAGAAGGATTCAGACAATGTTGATTGGAATAATCTCTTTCAGGTTCTGAAGCAAGCAGGAGTAAAATATAATGAGCGTAAGGTTATTTACAACTTGTACAAAAACCAGACAGCGGTTATCAGAGCTGAAGGGCATGAAAGGGATGCAGAGGTTGGGAAGGGAGTAAGACAGAGTTGTAGCCTTTCTCCAATGTTATTCAATTTGTACATTGAGCAAGCTATAAAGGAAAGCAAGGAGAAATTTGGAGAGGGAATTAAAGTTCAGGGTGAAGGATTAAAAACATTGCGTTTTGCCGACGACATAGTAATTCTGTCAGATACAGCAAAGGACCTGGAAGAGCAGTTGAACAGAATGGACAGTGTGCTGAAAGGTGCATATAAGACGAACATTAACAAGAGCAAAACTAGGGTAATGGAGTGCTGTCTAAGAAAATCAGGTGATGCTGCAGGATTTAGATTAGGTAAAGAAGCAATAAAGGAGGTAGATGAGTTTTGTCACTTGGGCAGTAAAATAACAAATAATGGTCGCAGTACAGAGGATATAAAATGCAGAATGGTAATGGTTAGAAAAGCGTTCCTGAAAAAGAGGAATTTGTTAACATCGAATATTGATTTAAGCCTAAGGAAGTCCTTTCTGAAGGCATTTGTTTGGAGATTTGCCTTGTATGGGAGTGAAACATGGACGATGAACAGTACGGACAGGAAGAGGTTTTTGAAATATGGTGCTACCGAAGAATGCTGAAGATTAGGTGGGTGGATTGCATAACTAATGAGGACGTACTGAACAGAATTTCTGGCATATCTTGACTAAAAGAAGGGATCGATTGGTTGGACACATTCTTAGACATCAAGGAATCGTGAATTTAGCATTGGAGGGAAGTGTGTGGGGTAAAAATCGCAGAGAAAGACCAAGAGATTGATATAGTAAGCAGATTCAGACGGATTTAGGTTGCCGTTCTTATGTGGAGTTGAAGAGGCTTGCTCAGGATAGGGTATTGTGGAGAGCTACATGAAACCAGTCTCCGGACTGAAGACCACAACAGCAACGACTGTTCTTTCTTTATTTTACGCTGCAGATCTGAAGATGAACTGACTGATTCCAGATGTCTAAAAATTATGATCATTGTCGTAAAGAAGGAAAATCAAGTCGTGCTCAGCTACTATTCCTTTCTGTTTCTCATCTTGTCATTTGGTGCTCAGCGCTTGAGCAACCTATGTCTCTTTTGTCTGCAACGAGGTAGCTTAGTTACCGCAGCAATGTCTTAATCGTTCAACATTTCCAACCAGACCAAATACTGTACAGTGCTATTGCAAATTGCTGTTGCGACGCCAAACGTGAAGACAATACCAATAATGTTGCGCAATATTGCTGTGCCGTGGCGTTGGCTGACAAATCACGCGAAAGACAAGGGAGGAAGAATACTGTCTTCAGTTCCCGTCGATATGGAGGTCAGTGGAGGCGGAGAGCAAACCACAGTTGTCTCTAGGATGGAAAAAATATTCGCTCCTACACGTTCATAGTGACCATTCCGAATTTACCTGCAGCAAATGTGGGAAATCACGGAAGACCTAATTTTGGATTCCCCTAAGGAGATTCGAACCGACGCTTTCTAGAATGCGAGTCCAATAACCCGTTGCAACATCGAGTAAATTTTCAGCTCGCCATAAAAGTAAAGTCTTATGGCATGAATGGTTGGGAGACCTCGAAGGGCAGGTTCAGCTGCCTAAAAAAGTTTTCAGAACATATTTCGCAGAGCTCAGCGGTGAATAGTTATGGGAGGAGACCATATCGAAGAACAGTGGCCATTAAAATTGCTACAACACGAAGATGACGTGCTACAGACGCGAAATTTAACCGAAAAGAAGAAGATGCTGTGATATGCAAATGATTAGCTTTTCAGAGCATTCACACAAGGTTGGTGCCGGCGGCGACACCTACAACGTCCTGACACGAGGAAAGTTTCCAACCGATTTCTCATACACAAACAGCAGTTGATCGGCGTTGCCTGGTGAAACGTTATTGTGATGCCTCGTGTGAGGAGGAGAAATGCGTACCATCATGTTTCCGACTTTGATAAAGGTCGGATTGTAGCCTATCGCGATTGCGGTTTATCGTATCGCGACATTGCTCCTCGCGTAGGTCGCGATCCAATGACTGTTAGCAGAATATGGAATCGGTGGGTTCAGGACGGCAATACGGAACGCAGTGCTGGATCCCAACGGCCTCGTGTCAGTAGCTGTCGGGATTACAGACATCTTATCCGAATGGCTGTAACGGATCGTGCAGCCACGTCTCGATCCCTGAGTCAACATATGGGGACGTCTGCAGGACAACAATCATTAACACGAACAGTTGGACGACGTTTGCAGCAGCATGGACTATCAGCTCGGAGAACATGGCTGTAGTTACCCTTGACGCTGCATCACAGACAGGAGCGCCTGCGATGGTGTACGCAACGACGTACCTGGGTGCACGAATGGCAAAACGTCATTTTTTCGGATGAATCCAGTTTCTGTTTACAGCATGATGGTCCATTCGTGTTTGGCGACATCGCGGTGAACACACATTGGAAGCTGGCGTATCACCCGGCGTGATGGTATGGGGTGACATTGGTTACACGTCTCGGTCACCTCTTGTTCGCATCGACGGCACTTTGAACAGTGGCCGTTACATTTCAGATGGCTCTACACTTCATTCGATCCCTGCGAAACCCTACATTTCAGCAGGACAATGGACGACCGCATTTTGCAGGTCCTGTATGGGACTTTCAGAATAAGGAAAATGTTCGCCTGCTGCCCTGGCCAGCACATTCTTCAGATCTCTCACCAATTGAAAACGTCTGGTCAATGGTGGCCGAGCAACTGGCTCGTCACAATACGACAGTCACTACTCTTGATGAACTGTGGTATCGTGTTGAAGCTGCATGGACATCTGTACCTGTACACGCCATCCAAGCTCTGTTTGACTCAATGCCCAGGCGTATCAAGGCCGTTATTACGGCCAGAGGTGGTCGTTCTGGGTACTGATTTCTCAGGATCTCAAATGTTCAAATGTTTGTGTAGTCTATGGGACTTATCTACGGTGTCATCAGTCCCTAAACTTACAAACTACTTATGAACTACGTACGAACTATGACGGCACAAGTATCCATGCCCGAGGGGGGCATTCGAAGCCCCGACCGTAGCGGCCGTGCAGACCGTGACTGAAGCGCCTCAGTCCCCGCGGCCACCGCGGCCGGCTATCAGGATCTATGAACCCAAATTGCGTGAAAATGTAATCACATGTCAGTTCTAGTATAATATATTTTTCCAATGAATACCCGTTTATCATCTGCATTTTTTCTTGGTGTAGCATTTTTAATGGCCATTGTAGTTCATCTACGTTAATGTTACAGGACTATTCAACGAACTTTATTGTCAGAAGTTGTAAATTAAGATGTTGGTAAATATATGTTTATCGCACCGTAGTATTTATTCTTCTATGATAATAGAACATGGGACAATGCAGGACTCATCCGAAGATGGTATAAATTTGTTTCATGGTGTAACCATAGCTGCTGGTAGTGTGAATATACTGACGTTTAGTGAAATAAGTAATCCACAGCGCTTATAATCACGACCCATTGTAATCACCTTGCTTATAATTGCAACACATGGCCTGTTTTGAATGTTCAAGGTTCGTAACCTTTTGCAATTTCACTGAAAACATTGTCATCACTTAAAGCTATCGGTCTAAGTCGCCGTGGTCGGTACATTAAACTATCCCCTGAAGTTTCGTCTTCGACTGCAGAAGACATCCGCGGACGTGATGCGCCCAACTGCGGAGTACGTCCTCAGCAGTCGAAGACGAAATGTCAGGAGAACGTTTAATGTATCGACCACGACGTCTTATACCGGCAGTTTAAAATGATTACAATGCCCCCTTGAAGTTCTTCATTGTATGGCGTAATGTTACTGACGGTAACAGCGGAAGGTTTGACGAAGTACTATTGCGCAATCCGCCTTAGGCCGGTATTAAACTGTAAAAGATCTTTGACAGTCTACAAGGACATGTTATATAAAGGATTTATTTTATAAACGATATTTGATAAAAGAGCGACGCCCTAGCTATTTCTTAATACGAAGCAGGTGACTAAAATATATGGTTACAATCGAGTATATAAGGTAAAGCAGTCAACAATCCGAAGATTGCTTTGAACACCACAGTGCTTTACTAGGCATGGTCCTGTTTGGAGGTGGTATGCCGTTGCCTTCCTCCGACCTTAGAACTGACTTACCCAACCAGTTATAGGGGGACCTACAGTTTAACATGGATTCCGAACCACGGTGCTACTCGGTATTTTTCACATGACCAGTACTGCCAGAGGTGAAACAAGTAGAGAGTGACAGGTAAAAATTACATACATATATAAGCTACTACCTTCAGATGTATTCAAAGTGGCTCACTGTGAGCGATGATAAGGAAGAAATTAAATGGACCAAAGGATATAATATGGAGAACACAAGTGGAATAAATGTTTTTATTTGTCCCCTAACCTTGTGGTGTCGCACAAGTACAAAGTGCGCGCCACCTACTTTCGCCGCGCGCCGCCATGCACGCACGGCGCGGCGTTCTCACGACGACAGCCACGAGCGCCCTCTGCTGCAACCCCGCTCGTGGCCACCACGGAAAGACATCGGTCACTTCGGACTGAGATAGCAACGAGTTAGGACCTTCGTAATCAGATAGGCACCATTGAAGACTTTGCTATCGTACAGGCACTAGGCAGGCCTCTAACAACTATGTATCAACATTCTGCAGTACTATGTAAAAGTTAAGTATTGTTACATTCTGTGCAATATATATCTCTTTATAATTTACTCGAGTGTTTATAGTTTCTGGCTGCTCCCCTCCGTACCTGCACCAGCGTGTCGGTCTCATTCCACTCGGCCACCGACACCTACGACGAGGCTGGGACACAAAAGCGGCGACGAAGTTGGGACACAAAAGTGGCGATGAGGATGGGATACAAAAGTGGCGACGAGGAGTGATAGAACCTTGGACCAGCCCGCTTGCAGCAGCCAGACAGCAGCAGTCGGAGCACGCAAAAATTGCTCCCGCCCACCCACCCTTATTATAAGATTTTTGGGGGAACATATTCTGTTACGTATTTTGTGGACTTTTTTTGTTGCAGAGCGTCCCCTTTCATATTGCATTTGTGTTTTGTTATAAGTTACTTGTATACGCGGCGCCTAATCGGTCAGCATGGCCACTACCCCGAACCCAAACTTAATGGAAATTATTCAGTTACAGACGGCGCAAATAACACAACTTCTCCAGGCCGTGTCGCAGTTGACGACATAGGCTGCTCACCAACAACAACAGCCGCCGCTTCAGCAGCCCACACCTGCCGCCGCACCGCTTCCGACGTTCCGCCAGTACAACGAACGTGAGGAAGAATGGAGCGACTATTTCGCACAGTTTCAAGAACTCGTCGCGGCTCATCAAATTACAGGTCAGAGAGTGAAGAACCTTTTCTTATCGATTGTGGGCCCCCAGACCTTCGTACTATTGCAGAAACTATTCCCTCACGCATCTCCTCGTGATGTAGACTTTGAACAAATTGTAGATGCACTGAATGCTCATTATGAGAGAAAAGTTCTTGTAGCCGCTGCACGATACCGATTTTTCAGACTTAAAAAATTACCGCAGCAGTCACACCAAGAATGGATCACGGAATTGAAGGGCTTAACCCGCCAATGTAAATTTACTTGCTCTTGTGGACTTTCGTATAGTGACGTGATGTTGAGGGATGCGATTACGCAGAATATTCAGGACCCCAGAATTAGAGCAGCAATTCTGAAACAGTCTGACCCCTCATTAGACAGTGTACTGCAGCTTATAGAAGCGCATGATACTTTTGACTTAGCTGATGTAGAAATGCAAAGCCATAGTGTAAATTCAGTGCGCCGCAACGGACGCTTTCCTAGCCGTAGTTCTCAGTATAGCACTAGTGATTCTTATTTTTCTACCGGCCGTGCTGAACAAACAGTGAACAGTAGCCAGTGTAAAAGTGCGACGCAAAGGTCGCCCCGTCGTGTTAGAAACAGTAATTTGAATAACGGGCGCCAACGCTCATTTCAGAAAAATGTACGTAAATCTTGCCCCCAGTGTGTGTCTCGCCACAAGCGTGCTCATTGCCCTAGTCGCAACGCAACCTGTTATCAATGTGGCAAGTCAGGACATGTGCAGTCTGTGTGTATGCAAATTAAAAACTCAAAGAACAGTAACGTTAGAAACAGTGCTTCGCAGAGTGCGAGAACAGTTCATTCTGTAAATGTTATACGGGCTGTGGAATTGAACACTGCTTTCCTTGGATCTCAATTGCAAGAAAGTAGTTCTGCGCCTATGGCAAATCTATATAGTGCACCACGTAGCAAGCGCCGACGAGCGCGTAAAACAGTGCAACGGAAAAGGGTTCGGGACAAGCAAAATGACTATGAACAGTGCATTCCTGTAGTGAAAATAGTGCCTTCTGCAACTGCTCCTTGTAATAGTGCCCAGTACTGTGTAGATAGTGACAGTAGACTTGGTGTAGCTACTCAAAAGTTTAGTGCAGCAGTTGGTGAATCTGCAGTAGCCTCGCATTGCTCGGACGCCGATCCGGCGGTAGTGCCATCTAATGACAGTGTTGTTAATCCCCTGTGTGCCGAGTCTGCGCCGCTTACTTCACTACGCGGCCCGCGCGGACGCAGCAAACAAACCGTAGCAGACGTTGCCCACATTCGCGCACCTGTCGAGCGCCGCAAGCAAAAACTGTTTGTGACTCTCTTCATAGAAAATAAGACGGTGCAATTTCAGCTTGATACTGGTTCCGCTGTCACATTAATAAATAAAGATACTTATGAACTTCTGGGTTCGCCAAAATTGTCGCCGTCACAGCAAGTGTTAACAGCTTATACAGGTGAAAATATTCCCGTGCTAGGAACATGTAGCCTGCCCGCCTCTTTTCAAGGTGTTACAAAAACAGTTGCTTTTGTTGTTCTTCAGGCCAAATCTACGCAGAACATTTTTGGACTAGATGCTTTTGACTTGTTTGGTTTATCAATTCAAAGAGATGTGCTTCAAATTTCGTCAATAGTGCCTCAGGATAAAATCAATGCATTGTGTGACAAATATAGTGACTTGTTTTCGCCGGAACTAGGTTGTGCAAAAGACTTCGTGGCACATGTAACTTTAAAAGAATCTGCAGTTCCAAAATTTCGTAAAGCTAGACCAGTGCCTATCGCAATGCGTGATACAGTTGCCGCAGAACTTAAACGTTGGCAAGATAGTGGGGTGATTTCTCCTGTTTCTGCGAGTCAGTGGGCCTCGCCTATAGTAATTATACCCAAGCCGTCAGGAAAACTTCGTATCTGTGCGGACTTCAAATCAACAGTGAACAGTCAAACAATTGTAGACACTTATCCCCTGCCCAGACCTGACGAACTAATGGACAAATTAGGACATTCTCGTTTCTTTTCTAAGATTGATTTAGCGGAGGCATACTTACAGATTCCACTTGATGACGAGTCAAAAAAGTTTTTCGTCATTAATACTCACATGGGCCTTTTTCAATTTCAACGCCTACCCTTTGGCAGTTCTTCCGCCCCCGCTATTTTTCAGCGCTTTTTGGAACAGCTGACAGTTTCTGTACCGTGTTGCTCGAACTATTTAGATGACATTGTGGTATCCGGACGTACAGTTGAAGAACATTTAGCAAACCTGGAGTGCCTTTTCAAAGTTTTGACTGCAGCAGGTCTACGTTGCAATAAAGCAAAGTGTTCGTTTTTTCAAACTGAAATAGAGTACCTAGGCCATGTGATTAATGCCCAAGGAATTCATCCCCTACAGTCACATCTTCGAGCAATCAAAGACTTGCCTCCTCCTAAGAATGTGCATGAATTGCAAGCAGTGATGGGAAAGCTTAACTATTATTCCAGATTTATTCCCAATGCCTCTCAGATTGCAGCTCCACTGCATCACTTACGTAGGAAGAATGTTCCTTTTGTATGGTCTAAAGATTGTCAGGTTGCCTTTGACAAACTAAAGTCTGCACTACTCAGTGATGCATGTTTGATTCCCTTTGACCCACAGAAGCCTGTAGTGTTAGCAGTTGACGCCTCGTCGTATGGTCTGGGCGCGGTAATCTCACATCGCATTGGATCTCACGATCGTCCTATTGCCTTTGCCTCCAAGCTACTGACGCCAACGCAACAGAATTACAGTCAGATAGAAAAGGAGGCCTTAGCAATCATTTACGGCGTCACAAAGTTTCATCATTATCTCTATGGCAGAAAATTCTATTTGTTGACAGACCACAAGCCTCTCACGTCGTTGTTCTCACCCACAAAGCCAATTCCGCCACGTACGGCACAAAAGCTTCAGAGATGGTCCTTGATATTGTCAAATTATCAGTATGAGATTTTGTACCGACCTACCACTAAACATGCTAACGCGGACACCCTTTCCCGACTTCCGGTTGGCCAGGATGTATCATTTGATTCTTCAGATATGGCATGTTGTCCGATAGACTCCAGAGATGCTTCCGCTGTCGCAGACTTTCCTTTGAACTCTCGTCGGGTTGCACAGGAAACAGCTGCGGATGCAGACCTAAGTGTGGTAGCACGTTTTGTTCGCTCAGGGTGGCCTGCCAGAGCCAAAGACATTGATCGGCCTCTGGTTCGACGTTATTTTGCACAACGTCATGCATTATCTTTAAGTCAGGGTGTACTGTTGTTGCATACCGACAACGACCAAGCAAGAGTGATTGTTCCTCGTTCCCTGCAACTAGAAGTGTTACGCCTCCTGCATCAAGGACATTGGGGTATTGTTAGGACAAAGCAACTGGCCAGACGTCATTGTACCTGGGTTGGTATGGACGCTCAGATAGAGAGCATGACATCACAGTGTACAGTTTGTGCGGAGCATCAGGCGGCTCCTCCACAGCGTTTCTCAGACTGGCCACGCCCCAAGGGACCATGGCAACGTTTACATATTGACTTTGCCGGACCTTTCTGGAATACGCGCTGGTTAATTGTTGTAGACGCTTTCAGCAAGTTTCCTTTTGTGATTGCCATGAACTCAACGACGGCGTCTAGTACAATCAGTGCCTTAACATCAGTGTTTTGCATCGAAGGCTTGCCTGAAACTATCGTCAGTGACAATGGACCTCAGTTTGTTAGTGCGGAATTTCAACAGTTTTGTCGTGTGAATGGCATTCAGCATATTACCACTGCACCTTTTCACCCTCAGTCCAATGGTGAAGCAGAACGTTTCGTTCGAACATTCAAGTCTCACATGGAGAAGATGAAAGGTCAGCACTCCAGGCAGCAAGCTCTTCAAATTTTCCTGTCTACGTATCGATGCATGCCACGTGACGGCCCGTCTCCTGCCGAGCTGCTACACGGCCGCCGTCACCGCACTCTCCTTCACCTGCTGCAGCCTCCCACGCACCGAGTCGGTTCGTATGGCGCTACGCGTTTTCAGGTTTCTACGCCGGTGCTGTACAGGGTGTTTGCTGGAAACAAGAAGACATGGCTGCCGGGCACCATTCAGCGCGTGCTCGGTAGCAATATGTATGTTGTACGTTCTTCCACAGGGTCGGAGCTGCGGCGCCACGCAAACCAATTGCGCCTGCACAGGCCACGCGATCCTGTCTCGGGTTTCTTGATTCCAGACCCAGTTCACCGCCAGGGAGCACAACCACATCGTTCGTCCCCGGACTACGAGATCGTCCCGATGGAGATCGACGCGACGCCGCCGCTGTCGCCGCCGCAGATGACAGCGTCACCGAGAGGGACTCCGGGACCGTGCGTGCCGCCACCGCCTGGGCCACGCACCTCAGAAGATGACCTGCTCCCTCTGGGCGGGGGCGGGCGCCCTTCCCCAGGTTTCGGCGGGTTCCCTGGAGGATCTCAAGGCAGATGCCGGGGCGCGGACGGCGTCTCGATCCCGGCCTCAGCTACGACGCCCGTCCCACCAGTAACGCCCCCGCCCAGGCCCTCCTCCCAGTGCCGTCGCCGTGGCCCTCAGCCCTACGCCACGACGGCGCGGCGGTTTGGGGGGGAGGGGTGTGGTGTCGCACAAGTACAAAGTGCGCGCCACCTACTTTCGCCGCGCGCCGCCATGCACGCACGGCGCGGCGTTCTCACGACGACAGCCACGAGCGCCCTCTGCTGCAACCCCGCTCGTGGCCACCACGGAAAGACATCGGTCACTTCGGACTGAGATAGCAACGAGTTAGGACCTTCGTAATCAGATAGGCACCATTGAAGACTTTGCTATCGTACAGGCACTAGGCAGGCCTCTAACAACTATGTATCAACATTCTGCAGTACTATGTAAAAGTTAAGTATTGTTACATTCTGTGCAATATATATCTCTTTCTAATTTACTCGAGTGTTTATAGTTTCTGGCTGCTCCCCTCCGTACCTGCACCAGCGTGCTGTCTTTGTTCCTGTGTCGGTCTCGTTCCACTCGGCCACCGACACCTACGACGAGGCTGGGACACAAAAGCGGCGACGAAGTCGGGACACAAAAAACCTAACCCAGTAATTCCTCCTTAAGTGATCTACATTTTGGTTCACTTTTGTCTGGAATCATATATATAAATGAATTGTTGTTCGATAGTCTAGGTAAAACTCGAGAACGAGTGGACTGATTTGACTAATTTTAATCTTGAAATATTCGTGAAAGTCCAGGGAGGGTTTAAACGGTGATAAAATATGGAGAAGTTGTCCGGAAAAAGAGGAAAAGTCGGGAAACACTGAAACAGCTTTGTCCAGTGGGCAGTCAATACCGTTCGTCCAATTGCGATAACATTTTGTGCATTTCATGTTGAAAGCCAGATGAAGGTATGCATTAAATAAAAATTTGGAAAAGTCTTCCGGAGAAGTAGGAGAATTTATTAAAAACCGAAAGCGATTGTTTTTCTACGAATAAAAATAAATTGCCACATGGTTGTAAGAGCTCACTTGAGTACGGCTTGACAGAACGAGGTTTGTATGATTTTTTTCCGATAATCTACCGGAAAATTGGAAAAGTTGAGAAAAATTGAAAGTGCGTTTTCCAATGTGTTTTTGATTGAATTCAGCACTATAACTGACTATTCGCATGACGGGAGACGGGTAATTCTTTTGTTGTTTTTTTTCATTATGGTTTTGGAAAAGTTTTCACTAAAAGAAATAGAGACAGTTAAAAGGAAAGTCGCCAAATTCGAACCAAGTTTCTTTTTCAAAGTGTTTCTAAATGTACTCAATACTATAAGTTGAGAACCGTTCATTCGCTTGCGATAAAATTTTGATCATTTGACGTTCAACGAAAGATGAACATTCTTATGAACTAAAAATTCGGGAAAGTTACCTGGAAAATTTGGAAGTTCGCGAGAAACTGAAAGAGCTTTTTTCAATGGGATATCAATATCATTCGTCTGGTTGCGATAAAATTTTGCATATTTGACGTTTGAAGCAATAGTAACATTCTTATGAAATAAAAATTTAGAAAAGTTTCCCGGAAAATTGGAAAATACAGAAAAAAATAGAAAGAGATTTTCGTATGAAATATCAATACCAACCATATGATTGCGATAAAATTTTGTATATTTGACATTCAAAGCGAGAGGAAGGTTTAAGTGAAGTAAACGTTTGGAATAGTTGATCAGAAAAAAAAGGAAAATTTGTGGAAAACTGAAAGAGCTCTTTTCTTTGGGATATCAATATCATTAGTACGATTGCAATAAAATTTTGTACATTTGACGTTCAAAGCAAATGCCTTTATAAAGCTACTGGGTCTAAAATACATATGATTTAAATTAGTATGGTTTATATTAAGAGGTAAGTGATACGAAGTTCACCAGGTCACCTAGTAATACACAAAATGGTAGGCCTACACTGTATTTTACTGCCTGCTGAAATACATTTTGTTTTTCAACCCATCAGATTATAAATCTAATGTCTATATGGCAATTTTTATTTATTACGATTACTAGTTTCGTTTCGTCTCTGAGACATTCTCATATGTTGAGCAATTTTCTGTAGTCTCCCTTGTCTGGGAGGCGATCTGTAAGTATTTTTCAACTGATCAGATTTTTTTTGTTGCTATGAATGCGACGATCTTCAGCAGAAACGGCATTAATGGTTTGCATAATGAATCACTGCACTAGTTAGCTCCGTATTTTTTGTAGCTTTGCAGTATGAATTTCGACATTTAACCGCTAGTGCAGGTATTGATACGGGTATTCAATGTTTCGGAAAATCAGGCTGCAGTAAACTGTAAAACGTCTTTAGCAGCGCATAAGGCGCAACGATGCACATGCAAGCATAACATGAAAGAGCTGCGAAAATATTCTCATTTTGATAAATTCTCTGAGGTTATGTTCAGCTCATAGTGATACATCGACATGCCATCACCGATCGACTGCGGAGTCAGAGATTCAACTCGTGCATGACGTTGTCATACAAACATACCGTGACCAGTGTCAATACAGTGCTCTCCCACTGCCGACTTGTTAGGTTGTAAAAGTCGTCTGTACCTTCGGTGTTCTGTACATACGAGTTGCTTGTCCTACATCTACATGGGATAGTCTGCAAATCACATTTAAGTGCCTGGCAGAGGGTTCATCGAACCACAATTATACTATTTATCTCCCATTCCATTCTCGAATAGCGCGCGGGAAGAAAGAACACCTGAATCTCTCTGTTCGAGCTCTGATTTCTCGTATTTTATTCTGATGATCATGGGAGTCAACAATATATTTTCGCATTCGGAGGAGAATGTTGGTGATTGCAGTTTCGCAAGTAGCCCACGCCGCAGCGATAAGCGCCGTTGTTGTAGTGATTCCCGTCGCAAGATCCTGTATCATTTCCATAACGCTGTATCGTGACAATACGAAACGAGCTGCCCTTCTTTGGACTCTTTCGATGTCCTCCGTCAAACCCAACTGATAAGGATTCCACACTGGGCTGCAATACTCCAAAAATGGACTACAAGCGCAGTGTATGCAGTTTCTTTAGTAGTTCTGTTGCATCTTTTAAGGGTTCTGCCAATAAAACGAAGTCTCTTGTTCGCCTTTCCCACGATATTATCTACGTGTTCTTTCCAGTTTAGGTCTGAAGTAATAATAATTCCTAGGTATTTTGTGGAGTTTACGGCCTTCACATTTGATTGATTTATGTTGTAAACAAAGTTTAACGGATTTCTTTTCGTACTCATGTGGACGACTTCACACTTCTCATTATTTAGAGCCAAAGAGGTAAGAAAGGCCACATTCACATGCAATTTTGTAAACTCCAGATTTTCGGAGCAGCAAATCATCTTTGACGGAGCCCACGAGTGCAGCTGTCTTGGATGGGGGACGAAAAATCACTTTCACTTTTTGTTTACTCAGAATCCGTCCTGTTTTTGACGAGAGGCTACCCACATATAGCAGGAAAGCCGTGGATTTAAAGGTTTCTTCGTCTTCTTCTGTATTCTTAGAGGCCTCTTTCGGTTTCATTTGCAGTGCCTTCTATATCTGCTGTGGAGCATACCCATTGTCTTCAAACACTCTCTGTAAATGGGAAAGTTCATCTTGCATACTGCTTTCGTCAGAAATAATATGTGCTCTGTGCACCAAAGTTCTGTGAACACTCATCGTCTGGAAATGATGGTGACAGCTATTTGCATGTAAATACGAATCTGTGTGCGTCGGCTTCCGATAAACTTCATGTCCCAAAAATGCCATCCTCTCTGCGCCGAACCAGAACGTCCAAGAATGGAAGGCATCCATCCTTTTCAATTTCCATCGTGAACTTTATTTGATCATGGATGGAAAAAAATGGAAAAAACTTTCAAATGTTTGTGAAGCTTTAGGGACTTAACTGCGGGGTCATCAGTCCCAAACGTACAAACCACTTATGAACTAACTTATACTAAAGACAACACAAACATCCATGCCAGAGAGGCATATTGCTGCTTACTTGTTTGTAGCGTGTTATTATGTTACTTGATGTTTAGTACATCACTTTCACCGCAGGGTATCGGGCTAAGTGAATTGACGTCACCGTCAGTGACAATTGGCCTTGTGGCGTGTTATACAACGCCCAACGTGATTTATACATTCCTGTTAATTTTGTTGCTTCTGGAAAACTCTACACAAACTTGCCACTAGTAGCCATGTTTACGAATACGAACGCTATGTCAGACGTTTAACCTCCAAATAAAACGGCTGTAGTGACAAGGAGGCTGTGCTGCTACAAGCGCTCCGAGCGGCCACATTTCTCACTGCGGGAAACACAAGACGAGCGATTTCTTCGATCAGATCTAAGCCGAGGCCTTAGATTTGGTGAAATATTTGACGACATTTCCGTTATACTACGTCCAATATTTCTTTGTGCAGTTCTTTCAGCAATAAGTTGATAGTGTAATGCTGGCGTTAGGATTGGGTAGTCGCGTGTTGTGAAGGACTGGGCTGGGTGGTGGTATGGAGGGGAGATGAGTCAGGGGTGAGCGGTGATTCATCAGGGCTGGGGTGTTTGCCTGCCGTGACGTCAGCAGTCAATAGCGGAGGGCCACGCCCACAGCGGGAGGGGCGCCTGTCCTTGAACCAGCCGGCTCAGCTGGCGCTGGGGGGTTGTAAGGGGAGGAGGCCGGGAGACGTACCACTGCACTCACCCTCCGTGTGCACCGCAACCTGAAGCACCAGATGTACCCAGCTGAACGATCCGCCAGTACGGGGACAGTGTTGTATGCTTTGTGTTGTGCAGCGAAGTGAATCCGCGAGTATTTTGCGATTTTATTGTTTCACAGTGTGAAATGCGTGGTTGTGATGCTCCAAACTGCTCAAATACACTACTGGCCATTAAAATTGCTACACCAAGAAGAAATGCAGATGATAAGGGGGTATTCATTGGACAAATATATTGTACTAGAACTGACATGCGATTACATATTTACACATTATGGGTGCACAGATCGTGAGAAATCAGTACCCAGAACAACCACCTCTGGCCGTAATAACGGCCTTCATACGCCTGAGCATTGAGTCAAACAGAGCTCGGATGGCGTGTAAAGGAACAAATGCCCATGCAGCTTCATCACGATACCACAGTTCATCAAGAGTAGTGACTGGCATATTGTGACGAGCCAGTTGCTTGCCACCATTGACCAGACGTTTTCAATTGGCCAGAGATCTGGACAATGTGCTGGCCAAGGCAGCAGTCCAACATTTTCCGTATCCAGAAAGGCCCGTACAGGACCTGCAACATGCGGTCGTGCATTATCCTGCTGAAATGTAGGGTTTCGCAGGGATCGAATGACGGGTAGACCCACGGGTCATAACACATCTGAAATGTAACAGCCACTGTTCAAAGTTCCGCATATGCGAACAAGAGGTGACCGAGACGTGTAACCAATGGCACCCCATACCATCACGCCAGTATGGCGATGACGAATACACGTTTCAAATGTGCGTTCACTGCGATGTCGCCAAACACGGATGCGACCATCATGATGCTATAAACAGAACCTGGACTCATCCGAAAAAAAATGACGTTTTGCCATTCGTGCACCCAGGTTCGTCGTTGCGTGCACCATCGCAGGCGCTCCTGTCTGTGATGCAGCGTCAAGGGTAACCGCAGCCATGGTTTCCAAGCTGATCATGCTGCTGCAAATGTCGTCGAACTGTTCGTGCAGATGGTTGTTGTCTTGCAAACGTCCCCATCTGTTGACTCGGGGATCGAGACGTGCCTGCGCGATCCGTTACAGTCATGCGGATAAGATGCCTGTCATCTCGACAACTAGTGGTACGAGGCCGTTGGCATCCAGCAAGGCGTTCCGTATTGCCCTCCTGAACCCACAGATTCCATATTCTGCTAACAGTCATTGGATCGCGACCAACGCGAGCAGCAATGTCGCGATACTATAAACAGCAATCGCGACAGGCTACAATCCGACCTTTATCAAAGTCGGAAACGTGATGATACGCATTTCTCCTTCTCGCACGAGGCATCAGAACAACGTTTCACCAGGCAACACTTGCCAATTGCTGTTTGTGTATGAGAAATCGGTTGGAAACTTTTCTCGTGTCAGCACGTTGTACGTGTCGCCACCGGCGCTAACCTTGTGTGAATGCTCTGAAAAGCTAATCATTTGCATATCACAGCATCTTCTTCCTGCCGGTTAAATTTCGCGTCTGTAGCACGTTGTCTTCGTGGTGTAGCAATTTTAATGGCCAGGAAAGTACTACCAGGCATGGTCGCTATTAGATTAATCGCTTTCCTTCAAGCATAGATAGGCGTAAAAGGTGGCTTGTAAATTCCAGATGCCAAAATCGAGCAACTATCTGTGAAACGTTAAGAACTAAACCTTTGTTTTATGCTCACAGAGAGGTAGTAATCAAAATACAGGCCTATACATGTAAGCAATGGTTTATTTAAATTTACTACGGATTGCTAACATAACATTACATACAGTGTGTTTAAAGTAGGTTACTTTCATGATTTTATTTAGAACAACTAAGGAGTTATTCTAAGGGCTGTTAATTTCATTTTAAGTGATGCATTACTGCATCTGGCTCACTCAGCTAGTGCTTTATAAATTATATTATTTCGCATTACTTAAATGTTTAATTTCAGTGTATCAACACGTGAATAAGTAGGACTAAGCCACGTTGAGAACAGGATGTCTTAAAGAAAAGAATAAATAAATAAATAAATTAAAATAATAATAATAAAAAATTGAACTTCGCAAACTTGCGTACAGGAAAGACGTCGTACATGAAAGGCATTAAATTCAAAACTTAACTTGCAACACTCGTTTTATTTGGAAGTGCATACCATCACAGATACGTTATTTAAGCGTTATCTGACGAAATCAGACGTTCATAATGATTAAACACATTTTTATCGTAAAAGCTACTCAGAAATATGGTGTGTGTAAAATGTGCGAAATGTTAGAGGGGGGAGTAATGGAAGTACAATATGGCAATTTAACATTATTTCTTCGTTTTTTGGCCTCGTTTTCGGCAGTTGCAGTCTGCCAGGCCACAGAAATGGCTATTTTTCAAAAAATTTCGTAAGAAATGTTACTGTAAATAAGTGTAAATAGTGTAAATATAAGCAGTGACGGCAAGTGACAATGTGCTACAAACCAGACATGAAGACGAAAACATAAAAAATTCCTGACCACTGAAGATGGTTTAGAATAAAGCGAAACGCGTCTGGTCTAAAGTAGACTAATTTACAGTTGCAAAAGACGGTCCCATAACCTATAGAAATTGTTGATATTATTCTGTAACTGTTTTCGAAAGCAACTCTTAGTTAACGTAAACTTATGTGGACGTACCATTTATAAACCAGAAAATACGATAATTGTAACGTATTTTAACCGTATGTGGTAAATATTTACAACGGCAACATTTGCCTTAATTTGGAATGTATGTGAATGTATCATATCTCTAAATATCGATCTCATCAATTTCTTTAAGTTGCTTGCGTCTTACAGTGAAAAGTTAGCCAATAAATTTACAATGCTTTAATATTTTCTGCATTAGACACGTATATTTAATGGCCGTAAGAGCATATTAAAAAGCGTGAATGTCACGTAGTCTTTAAATGCGTGCCTTCAACGTGGCATTCAAAATGGCGAATTATGCTGCTTGTATCATACAGTGCTCTATCACAACCAAGCGCGCTGCCCACTACAGCACAGTGAACAGTTACAAAATTTTTCCTTAATTCTTGTACTATTGATGACAGTTGTTAACAGCTGATATCGCGTTTTTAGAGACTACATTGTAATTTATTGTACTAAGAAGGACATGTTCTTGTTAATTCTTCAGTGCGCCACTGCTTTGAAATGACAACGCGAAAGTTATAATAATAAAATCATCAAATACAGAAAGCAAGATGGCGTATGCCAGAGAGATTTCTGGTCGTGGAATGCCAGTTGATATTTCCGAAGGCCTGGTTTACGTAAAATCAAGTGACGATGTCAAATAGTCGTCATTTTTGCAAATACCATTGTATCGGTGTAGGTTATGAAGAGAACATAGGAGAACAAAGTGCCTCTTCAGAGATATCGGCCGGTGTAGATTATAATGAGACACTCTGTATAAAAGCCTTCTTGTATTATAATACAACGTTGCATCAAAATTTCAAAGAAATCGGTAAAGAACTTTTGCAGTAACGGAAATTAACCATTTTATAACGTTCCCCATTTATTATCTTAATGTATATAAAAATTGAGGCGGTATGCTCCGATGCGCGAGGCCGTTCCCCATCGGAGGTTCTAATTCCCTCTCGGGCATGGAAGTTTGTGTTGTCTTTAGCATAAGGGAGTTTCTAAGTTTAGGCACTGATGACCCCGCAGTTAAGTCCCACAGGCTTAACAAACATTTGTAACAAACATTTGTGTTTCTGTCTATATTTCACTTTGCAGCAAAACTACACATGTGGTAATAGGTATCGGTCTCCCATTGTGCACTATGGTGGTAGAGGCTTGATAACGATGATAGGGTGGAAGATATGGGAGTTGAAAGTTACCGACTTATATAAAATTCTACGTGTGGGTGTCAATATTTTGCTCTTCAGTAAAAACTAAACAGTGGAGACGAACAATCTATCTGTATTGTTGCAGTACAAAGTCTCCCGTGTCGATAGCTATAAGAGGGTGGAAGGTATAGTGGTTGAAAGTTATCAGCTTATATGAAATTCGGAGATTGCAGACTAGCGAAGACTTGACACTGTTAATAGCAAAGAGATTATATACAGCGAAACGTGATGCACATTCTTCATCTACATGTACATAGATACTCTGCAAATCACATTTAAGTGCCTGGCAGAGGGTTCATTAACCACTTTCATAACTTATCTCTACCGTTCCATTCTCTAATAGCGCGCGGGAAGAAAGAACACCTAAATCGTTCCGTTTTCGATCTGATTTCTCTTATTTTATTGGGATGGTCATATCTCCCTAAGTAGGTGGGTGCAAGCAAAATATTTTCACATTCAGAAGTAAAAGTCGGTGATTGAAACTTCGCAAACAGATCACGCCGCAATGAATAACGTCTTTCTTTTAATGATTTCCACCCCAATTCGTGCAACATTTCCATGACGCTTTCCCCCCGTAACGTGATAGAACAAAACGAGTTGCCCTTCTCTGAACCTTCTCAATGTCTTCCGTCAGTCCCACCTGGTGAGGGTCCCACAAGGGGCAACAGTACTCCAGGAGAGGACGCATAAGTGTGATGTAGGCAGTCTCTTTGGTGGAGCTGGTGCATCTTCGAAGCGTTCTGCAGATGAAACGTAACCTTTGGTTCGCCTTCCCCACAATATTTTCTACGTGTTCTCTCCAGTCAAAGTTGTTCGTAATTGTAACTCCTAGGTATTTGGTAGAATTTACGACCTTAAGGTTTGACTGATTTATCGCTTAATTGAAGTTCAGCTGATTTCTTTTAGTGGTCAAGTGTATTACTTCACACTTTTCTTATTTAGTGTCAATTGGCAATTTTCGCACGAAGTAGAAATTTTGTCTAAATCGCTTTGCAGTTGCTTTTGATCCTCAGTTGACTTCACTAACCGATAAACGACAGCATCATCCGCGAACAGTCTAAGGGAGCTATTCAGATTGTCTCCTAAATCGTTTATAAACACGAGGAAGAGTAGGGGACCTATAACGCTTCCCTGTGGAACGCCAGATATCACTTCTGTTCTACTCGATGACTTACCGTCAATTTCTTCGGTTGTTTTTCTGCAACAAGTGAACGAATAAAGAAAAATAAGTGCATACTGCAGTTCCGTTTGTAAAAGGTAGAAAACTGCGCTGAGAAGTGAATCTACAGACGATAAAAACTTGAAATTTGTAGACTTTTTTGTCTTACACTGTAGGCATCAGAGATTTCTCGATATTCCCGTCCCAAAGGGGGTGAAATAGGGGATGAAATTGAAAATACATTGCTATTAAGGCAATTTTGAAGCAAGAAATGAAAAACTTCGGATTTAGATATTTGATTGGAATTTTAAAAACATGTGTTTCGATATTTTTGGAAATTCTACCATTAAGCTGATGAAATAAGGGAAAATCTTTTAATGCTACAAATGCGAAAATATTGATTTGGAACCATGGTTACAATTTAGAAAAAAATGTGTTTCGTGATGTTTTAAATTCTGCCACCAATGGTGCAACAGGGGTGGCAAGTTGTATCAAAATACTTGATTAGGAAAATCATTTTTAAAGCTAAATCTATGAAAATTTATATTTAGTAGTAGAAACAAGCAATGTAGACCATCCAGTCTACGCGTGCGAAGCAGCGGGAATTAAGCTAGTATATATGTAAACTTATAATTTACACAGATGTAGTTCCAGAAGGTAATAAAAGACATAGATGAAATCGAATGTAACATTGTGTCGGAATTTCAATAGAATTTGTGAAGAAATTTCGGATTTTTTTATTTTATTTTATCATTGACATTTGTACGTACATACAGAATGGCGATGTTCATAACTGCAAATCTCGGAATGCTTTCAAATGTTGTCGCACCGTTACACTGTTTTTTGTGTACCTAATTATTACTATTTGTCATGTATGCGTTTATATAACATCTGCATTATTCCTTGATTTATTAAGTTTTCAAATTTATACTGACTTTTTGATCACCCGGTATGTAGATCTAATAGCGTCCGGTTAAATAGTCTGTCGCCACAGTTAGTATATTCTGTACAACTAAAGATGTCGTAAATTGGATGTGTTTAGACATGAACTCGGATGCGAGATAACGCCGACTCAGGAGCAATGGAGTGTCTGACGCCATTGCGCCGACGCAGTATTTCGTGCAGTTGAGATAGGCTTGTATCGGGTCCCCTGGCTTTTACACGAGATTTGCACGCCGACCCCAGTGCTTGGCGGGTTGCCTGCGCTACAGACATCAGGCGCTTCCCGAAGGCAGCTACGTCCCGCTCAAACCACTCTCCGTTGAGAAAAAAAGCAGAAGACATTGAGGAAATTGTAATACAGTATTTGAGTCACCTTGGATCCGTGTGTGTGTGTATGTGCTGAAAGCACAGGGTCAGCCATGGGTCGGCCATCGACGTGTACGAGGCGCAATTGGCATAATGTGCAAAAGCCTGTTTCTGAAGCTCATATGTGTCTGGTGAGAGCACAGCCTCGAAGTTTTTACACGCAGACCAAACAGTACATTCATGTCCCTAGATCAGCGGTCCGGACCGCGGAAGGCCAAAAACTGGACCAGAAAAAGTATTTCGAGAGTTACATACTCTAATTATTAAAACAACAATTTCTTCTGTAGATAACAACATCGAGCTACAAGGTAATGGTAAATTAAAGTGTGATTTGCTTCAAAGTGTATCATCATTCCGTCGCAAGCTGGTTCTTTGAAACAGACGTTTGAAGAATTTGTTCTACATCTACATAGATACTCTGCAAATCACATTCAAGTGCCTGGCAGAGGGTTCATTAACCACTTTCATAACTTCTCTCTACTGTTCCATTCTCTAATAGCGCGCGGGAAGGAAGAACACCTAAATCGTTCCGTTTTCTATCTGATTTCTCTTATTTTATTGGGATGGTCATGTCTCCCTAACTAGGTGGGTCCTAGCAAAATATTTTCACATTCAGAACTAAAAGTCGATGGTTGAAACTTCGCAAACAGATCACGCCGCAATGAATAACGTGTTTCTTTTAACGATTTCCACTCCAATTCGTGCAATTTTTGATTACTTTTATAGACTTTCCCATATTATAAATTTTCTTGTCAGATCTTAAGAAGGAATTTGCAAGAATCAAAGACTTTTCAGAAACAGACAAGTTCTCATGATTTTTAGACTCACTAAAAGGGTCAAATGTTTTTAGAGCTTATAGGACTTAACTAAACTTTCAAACTAATTATGAACACGCTAATACTAAGGACGGCACAAATATTCATGCCCGAGAGGGGGATTCGAACCCCCAACCGCAGTGGCCGTGCTGAACGTGACTGGTGCGCCGCAGACCGCTTGGCCACCGCGGCCGGCGTAGAATCACCTTTCAAGGTTCTCCTATTGCAGAATGGACGGATGTGGCTACAAAGTGGTTCAACCTTTCAAAGGATTTACTCCAAAATGAAAGTAATACAAATTGAGGAAGACATTTCCTAGCAAATGTGTGAAATTCTATCCACTGAAGAATTTACGAGTCAACATGTCCCGAAAAAATATGACAATTGCAAAAAAAAAAAAAAATGCGATCTACCTGGCTGCTATGTATAGCTCCAGATACATTTATGAAATTCATTTTCAAAAATTTTCTTGGAGAATGATTTTCGCTGAAGACTAACGGCCACCCACTTTGAAGACATTATTCGCATAAGCTGCTCCGCACGTGAACTTAACTTTAAGAACCTTCTAAAGACCGCAAATGCTATTTTTACCGTGGATTTTTTAAACCGAAATACGCACATTTCGTTGTATTTCATACTTTCTTAGTGAAAATTAAAAAAAAAAAAATGTATAATGCATGACCTTTTTCTGGACGTTTCATTAAAAGTTTCACTATGCATTTTATTTCAAACTGTTTCTGGATTGTGTATACATTATTATTTTACATCTATTGTATTTCATATTATATTGCAAGTGGAAAATTAAAATAAAAAATTAATAAGGAAGATGCGGTTTTACGTCTGGAGCTCGATAAAAATTTCAAAAGTATCCGGACCACATCTAAGATTACTTGCCGACCTCTGGCCTAGATGTTGCACTACGTTTTCGCAAAACCGGCTTCTTCAAACTTCAACCTGTTTGGTTTTTAAAACATGTCGTACCTTCTCAACTGAACACCCGTCATGTTCCAACCTGAAGCTCAAGGATGAAGGATAAAATGCTGGATACAGACTGTAACATGAGATGTGGAGGAGAACGGACACGAATAAGATGTCCTGGGACACGTAAAAATACAGGAAAGTGCGACTTTTTCTACACCACGCCTGGGAAACGGGAGTTTGAAAAAGTCGAACCGTAAATGAAATATGCCCTGCACGGCCAGACTTTCGGGTGCATGGTGATTGTCTTCGAAAGCTCGATGTTTGTCTGGTTTGGCGCTATTTGAAAGCTGATATCATCAAACTTCAAGAAGACTATAGTGATTCCAACACCGAAGAAAGTAAGTGCAAACAAATGTGGAAATTACATAACTATCAGTTTAATAAGTCATGGTTGCAAAATACTAACATGAATTATTTACAGACGAATGGAGAAAATGGTGGAATCCGACCTTGGGAAAGGGCCTTGTGATGGAGTAGGGGATTCAGATAAGAGACTGGCAGCTCTTGTAAGATTGGAAAAGGTCATACGAAAATCAGATCTAAACCCCACTAGATCTATTTGAGTGGGTAGTAGATAATACCACAAATGTTGATTTTGCATATTCCAATCAAGAAGACTATGCTCCTTCACAGATATTATTAAAAAGCCGGCTTGAAGAGGTATTGACAATCAAAGGAACACATTAATTTCCCACTCTCATTCCCAACACTATGTACATCAAAATTAATATCCAAATACTTTTCAAGTGATATGCAAAGTTAGGTGAGGGAGGTAACTACATCGCCAGACAAAGTGAAGTTACAAGCTGTATCAGGCACTGTATATGGCTGAAAAAGGTGGCTTGGGTACATTTTATGGAAAAAATCAATTTACTCTGGCAGGGAGAACATAAATTCTTAATGAAAGTGATGTAAACGAAACCCAGTCGGCTTGATTAAAATGTAGTCTATGAAGTTCCCAGACAATTTAATGGGAAACTGCTTTCAACTAAATACTTAATTTTTGTCTCAGGTTAGTGTTAATATATATTTTATAGAAAGTTGTTTCAAAATTACGTTAGTACCTATTGTGTTAAATTCAGCTACTGTTACTGAAAAACAAGCATTATGTATTTAATTTTTTTAATAGTTTCATTCCAAACATCATGGACCAGAACTGTTATGTAGGCCTAAATACTTGTAATTTTTCATACTTTGTTTCAGTTTGAAGTTAAATGCTATTTTTTTTTGTTTTATCAGTTAATATACTGTTAGTTAAGTTGTATGAAATTAAAATAAACAATGAACTTAATTAGAAAATATGGTGATTAGTTTTGTTTTAAAAAGCTAATGTTTTAATATTTCTAATACTTTTATTTTAATGAAATTCCTGTTTTCGTCAAACTAGAGCTGTTAGTGAAAAACAAGAGTCGGGAATAAAGTTTTTAACAATGAACCAATCATCATCCCACAGTTATATTTTGCTATGTGATTTACAACAGTATGAAGTAGTTATGGAAATATTTTGATAATTTCCAAGAATGTACTTTTTGTAAAAAAATTAAATCAAAATATTAATTAGTACTTTGACAAGGGTTATTAATTAGAAGCAATGTTTTGTTGTATATCCCTGGAAAGAGCATGCAAAATGCTGCAAAACGACACCTTTCCCAGCACTCTAGCTCCATTAGAGCAGCTCTTAGGACAATTTAAAAAAAGTCCGTTCACACATTTTTGGTTCGTTTTTGAAAAGTTTACATAGCCATATTTCAGGAATGGTTTGAGATAAAAACTTGAAATTTTTTATTTTTCTTAGTCTCACACCCACTAGAAGTATAAAATGGTGAGATAAAATAGGTGTGTTGATTTGACATTGAATGACTCAAATTTGGAAATTAAATACCCAGTTTAATAAGTCATGGTTGCAAAATACTAACACGAATTATTTACAGACGAATAGAGAAAAATGGTGGAATCACACCTTGGGGAAGATCAGTTTCGATTTAGGAGAAATGTAGGAATACGCGAGGCAATACTCACATTAAGTCTTATCTTACAAGATAGGCTAAGGCAGAGGTCGGCCACTTGTCGATCGCGATCTACTGGTAGATCAGTAAAAATTGATGGATAAAATTATTTTCGTAGCATCGAAAATTCGCGCTCGTTCGACACACGTTTGTTTTATTTACTAACAATCGCGACTAATTACAAACTTCTGCGTTTATGTAGTGTATTTTGTGATTTAGATATTCAACTCTGAACTTTTGTCAAGAAAATAGTAGCCTACCTAGTGCAACGACTTCACGCATAATCACTAACGTATCAAGAAACCACAAAGTTTTTCTTTTTCATTTCAAGTGTGAACATGAGTTTTCCGTAGCAGAAAGAAGTGGCAGATGCATTTTTTTGTTGTATCAAGCCACGAATAATTTTGTGAAAAAGACAAACATCGAGAGATATTTTAAAACTGTGTACCCTACGTCTGAAGCCGAGTTTTCTTCATACAGCGAAAAAAAAAAAAAAAAAAAAAATCAAGAAACTTAAGAATTACTGGGTATGAGGTCCGCCTGATATGCAAAACACTGTGTTTATTAAGCACCCAAACTAGTTTCAGCACCTCTGTGCCACCATCAATGGGCTTTCAATTTATTTCCTGCTGTGAAAACAAATTACATTTATTTTACTATTGTGCTAGTTGTAAATTTAGGTCTAAAAGAGCCGTCAATTTTTTTTTTTTTTTTTTTTTTTTTTTTTTTTTTTTTTTTTACATTCTGTGATCATGTGGGACCCTTTTTACATAATTATGAATTGGTAGCGTTGTCATCTGCAACCAAAATTATCTCTTTCAACAATTTGTGAGGTTTTTAATCCGTTACTTATGGTGCGAAAACGTAATTTTGGCATGTGGGGATATTTCCATCGTCTGTGTACTATCTATTACTTAAAATTAGAAAATTTAAAAAGGGAAATGGATAGGTTGAAGTTAGATATAGTGGGGATTAGTGAAGTTCGGTGGCAGGATGAACAGGATTTCTGGTACAGGATTATAAATACAAAATCAGTTGGGGTTATCACAGGAGTAGGACTGATAATGAATAAGAAAATAGGAATGCGGGTAAACTACTATGAGCAGCACAGTGATCGCATTATCATTGTCAAGATAGATACGAAGCCAACACCGACAACAGTAGTACAGGTTTATATGCCAACTAGCTCTGCCGATGATGAGGAAATCGAAGAAATATATGAGGAGCTAATGGAAATTATCCACACAGTTAAGGGAGAGGAAAACTTAATTGTGATGGGAGACAGGAATTCGGTAGTAGGAAAAGGAAGAGAAGGAAAAATAGTAGGTGAATATGGACTGGGCAGGAGGAATGAAAGAGGAAGTCGCCTGGCAGAATTTTGCACGGAACATGATTTAAACGTAACAAACACCTGGTTTAAAAATCACAAAAGAAGGTTGTATACGTGGAAGAGACTAGGAGACACTGGAAGGTATCAGATAGATTTTATAATGGTAAGACATAGATTCCGGAACCAGGTTATAAACTGCAAGACATACCCAGGGGCAGATATAGACTCTGACCATAACTTGTTGGTCATGAACTGTAGGCTGAAGCTGAAAAAACTGCAGAAAGGTAGGAAAATAAGGAGATGGGACTTAGATAAATTGAAGGAAAGTGAAGTTCTGGAGAATTTCAGAGGGAGATTTAGGCAACAATTGACAGAAACAGGGGGAAATAAAACAGTAGAAGAGGAATGGGTAGCATTGAGAGATGAAATAGTGAAGGCAGCAGAGGACAAAATAGGTAGAAAGGCAAGACCTTCAAAAAATCCTTGTATATCACAGGAAATACTAAATTTAATTGACAAAAGGAGAAAATAAAAAATGTAGTAAATGAAATAGTCAAAATGAAGTACAGACGACTGGAAAATGAGATTGACAAGAAGTGCAAAATGGCTAAGCAGGAGTGGCTAGAAGCCAAATGTAAATCTGTAGAAGAATGTATAACAAGGGGAAAAGTAGATTTCGCCTACATGACAATAAAAGAGACATTTGGGGACAAGAAAAGCAACTCTACGAATATCAAGAACTCAGATGGGAAACCAGTTCTCAGCATAGAAGGGAAAGCTGAAAGGTGGAGAGAGTACATAGAGCAGCTCTACAAAGGAAATGAACTTAGAGACGATGTTGTAGGAAGGGAAGAGGAAGTAGATCAAGATGAAACAGGAGATACTATACTGAGAGATGAATTTGACAGAGCCTTGAAAGACCTAGGTCGGAACAAGGCCCCAGGAGTAGATGACATACCCTCACAGCTACTAAAGTCTCTGGGAGAGCCAGCCATGACAAGACTATTTGAACTGGTGTGTAGGATGTATGAGACAGGCGAAATGCCCTCAGACTTTAAAAAAATGTAATAATCCCCATTCCAAAGAAATCAGGTGCAGACAGGTGTGAAAATTACAGAACCATCAGTTTGATAAGTCATGGTTGCAAAATTTTAACACGAATTATCTACAGGAGAATGGAAAAGCTGGTAGAATCTGAGCTCGGGGAAGATCAGTTTGGATTCAGGAGGAACATAGGAACCCGGGAGGCAATACTCACTTTACGTCTTATCTTAGAAAATAGATTAAGGAAAGGCAAACCTACATTTTTAGCTTTTGTAGATTTGAAGAAAGCATTTGATAATGTTGACTGGAATACACTCTTTCAAATTCTGAAGTCAGCAGGGGTAAAATACAGGGAAAGGAAAGTTAATTACAACTTGTACAAAAGCCAGACCGCAGTTATTAGACTCGAAGGGCATGAAAGGGAAGCATCGGTTGGGAAGGGAGTAAGACAGGGCTGTAGCCTTTCTCCGATGTTATTCAATTTGTACATCGAGCAGGCGGTAAAGGAAAGCAAGGAAAAATTTGGAATAGGGATTAAAGTTCAGGGGGAAGAAATAAAAACATTGCGTTTTGCTGATGACATTGTAATTCTATCAGAGACAGCACAGGACCTGGAAGAGCAGTTAAATGGAATGAACAGTGTGTTGAAGAGAGCGTATGAAATGAACATTAACAAGAGCAAAACAAATTTAATGGAATGCGGTCTTAGAAAATCAGGCGATGCTGAAGGAATTAGATTAGGTAATGAAACAATGAAGGTGGTAGATGAGTTTTGTTACTTGGGCAGTAAAATAACATGCGATGGTCGCAGTACAGAGGATATAAAATGCAGAATGGCAATGGGAAGAAAAGCATTTTTGAAAAAGAGAAATTTGCTAACATCAAATATTAATTTAAGTGTAAGGAAGTCTTTTCGGAAGGCATTTGTGTGGAGTGTCGCCTTGCACGGGAGTGAAACATGGACGATAAGCAGTGCGGACAGGAAGAGAATAGAGGCTTTTGAAATGTGGTGCTACAGAAGAATGCTGAAGATTAGGTGGGTAGATCGCATAACTAATGAAGAAGTACTGAACAGGTGAGAAAAGGAATTTTTGGCGCACCTTGACTAAAATAAGGGATCGCTTGGTGGGACATCGGGGAATCGTAAATTTAGTATTGGGGGGAAGTGTGTGGGGTAAAAATCGCAGAGGGAGACCAAGAGATGCGTATAGTAAGCAGATTCAAGTGGATGTGGGTTGCCGTTCCTATGAGGAGATGAAAAGGCTTGCTCAGGATAGAGTAGGGTAGAGAGCTGCATCAAACCAGTCTCCGGACTGAAGACCTTAACAACAACAACGATATAGTTAGCGGCTCACGCAGCAAGCGCATGAAGCAGCTAGGTGCGGAACTTCTCCCTCCACCTGCATGCGGAGACCACGCCGCTGAGCCGTCACTGGGAGCGGACGAACTAAAAGAACGATCTAGTTCGCGGTAGAGCTGCGAACTAAAGTGAGCGCTCCCAATCGGGAACTACTATGCGCAAGTCTACTGCACAGGACAGAGGATGGCGTGAGACGGCCTGAACGCAACACGCCTAGGACCACAGCTGCGTGCCCAGAAACGTCCAGTAGTTGTCATCTTCTGTGAATGCCGTGTCACCCAATCAGCAGAGATGGACAGGCAGCAACACACAGCTGGCGTATCTGGAGAGCCGGTCCGATACCGGCCGACAATAGAGCGTTATCTGCCGTCTTGAACAGCGGCTGTCAGAGAAATTTGGTTGTGCTCTGTTGCCGGCCACTTATCGCAGAGAACCGCCCGTATCGACAAGGTGGCATCAAGCACATTTCCCATTATCACACAAGGGAAGAGTGTCAGTTTCCTTATCGCTACATCTCTGTAGTGTTTACCCGATGATGGCGTGACAGCTGAAAACCGGTTAGTGAAACAATAAATTTGTAGAATAATACACTTATACACTACCCTCCATACGTCTGCCAACACCGAGTAATAATAGACAATGGAAAGAAAATACAGTATAAAAATTTTGGTATTTTCTAAATGTTTATTAAGCTCAAATAATACACAGGAAGATGCAACAGTTACATTTTCTGTTCCTCAAAACAGCCACCCTTTGCTTTCACCAATGCCTTGCACACTCTCGCCATGCGCTGCATCAGTTTAGCGACAGTTTCACTTGGAATTAAGCTCCATTCTCGCTGCAGGAACTCCCAGAATTATGTGCCATTCGTGATTTCCCGTTTCGGATCCTCCTGTCCAATTCATTCCATAGCAACTCGATTGGGTTACAATCAGGGGATTGGAGCGGCCATTCCATCATGATCATCATCATCATAATTAGATACTGATTCTGCCTTTCAGCGTTCAGTCTGGAGCATAGTACCTCTAATAAAATTCCTCCATGATCCACTATTCAGTGCTAACATTAATGCCTCGTCTGATGTTACGCCTTTCACTTGAAAATCATTCTGCACCGAATCTAAGTACTTTCTTCTAGGTCTACCTCGACTCCTCTTACCCTCCGCTGCCGAGCTCATGAGTCTCTTAGGTAACCTTGCTTCTCCCATGCTTGTAACATTACCCCCACCATCTCAGTCTGTTCGCTCTAACTGCTTCATCTGTGGTGTTCATTCCCAGTTTTTCCTTGATTTCCTCATTATCGACACCCTCCTGCCATTGCTCCCATCTACTAGTACCTGCAATCATTCTTGCTACTTTCATATCTGTAAACTCTACCTTGTGAATAAGGTAACCTGTATCCATCCAACTTTCACTCCCATACAACAAAGTTGGTCGAAAGATAGAGCGGTGCACTGCTGACTTAGTCTTGGTACTTACTTCCTTCCATTCCATGTTTACAATATTTTAGGAACCTCTAGAGACTTCACATAGTTCTGACACAAGCGAGACAGACCCTTTCCCATTCAGACGCAAAACAGATGTCTTAGGATATTGCTGGAGAATGGCATGGTGATCCTTTTGGTTCATTTTTCAATCCATTTTAACCAGATCTCCGACTTCATGCCCTGCAAAGGATCCCCATACCATCACAGGACCCTCTCCATGCTTTACAGTTGGAATTATGCACTGAGGATACTAGCGTTAATGGGGTAAACGACGTACAAATTGACGGCGTTCACTTCTCAATATTTCGAACTTCGATTTATCAGTGAATAAGACTCTTTCCCAATCCCCCGCTATCCAATGTCGGGGTATCGTACCCTACTGAAGCCTTTTCTTCTTGTTAACAGGGGCCGCTCTCTGTTACATAACCTCGGAGGTGGTTGTCTGCCAGGCGTCGTCTCGCTCACCGGTGTATCCCTCGTTGCGTTTAGTTCAGCAGTCAATTCACTGGCAGTTTTTAATCTGTTACGTTTAATGGTCACTACCAAACAATTTTCCTGGCGTTGTGATATTTTCCTGGGTGCTCCTGAGCGAGGACGATCTTCATAGGAGCTAGTTTATCGATAGTTTTGACAACTGCGCTGATGAGAATCTTCAGTTTCTTCGCTATTTGCCGGACACTATTGCCTTCTGGTGCAAAGTTATTATCATTACCCGTGATTCATTAGGAATCTGGCATTTTGGGGTCATTTTCAATTACTTTCGTGGCGTGTTATACCTTTATGCAAATGCAGCTACAAGTGAACAGAACTGTAAACGACGTACCTCTACATAGCCATGCGGTCTACTCGCGCCACCTGGCGTGTTCAGTAGAACTGCTTGGACAGGTAACGTCGGTGTTCATAAAACGGAACAATACTAGTATCTTCCAGTGTGTATGTTCAAATGTTTGTAGAGTCTATGGGACTTAACTACGGGGTCATCAGTCCCTAAACTTACAAACTACTACTAATAAATAACTACTAGGATGGCACAAATATCCATGCCCGAGGGGGGATTCGAACCCCCGACCGTAGTGGCCGTGCAGACCGTGACTGGAGCGCCTCAGTCCCCTCGGCCACCGCGGCCGGCACAATACGTATGGATATGAGTAATATTTAAGAGTACAATACTGTGTCATTATTAGTCGTTATTTGAGCTTGCTATTGCGTATTCTAACTAATAACTCACATAGATATTTCTATCTTGCTCCGTTGTAATACGCAGCAAGGTGTTTTCAAACTTATGGAGGGCAACTTCGTGGCAGATTAAAATTGTATGCCGGAACCGGGACTCGAAACTGGGACCTTTGCCTTTCGCGGGAAAGCGCTCTACCGACTGAGCTATCCCGACACGAATCGCTTGCCCGGGAAAGGCAAAGGTCCCAGGTTCGAGTCCCGATTCCGGCAAACAATTTTAATCTGCCAGGAAGTTTCATATCAGCGCACACCCCGCTGCAGAGTGAAAATTTCATTACTGAGGGCAGTGTATCTCGTGTGTTTCATTCAAAATGAAAAAGATTTTGCCCATTCATGGTTTTAGGGAGTATTGCTTCTGTGAAACTCAGGTTGCCCTTTGTCTCATAATATCTTGCGAACTACGGATGACGGGCAAAAGGGACAGTGTATATTTCTCTAGTTCCTACTTGACGCGGTGCCACAGCGCAGAGAAGTAAGAACTATGTAATCTAGCAGGCAGACGCTAACCTCGAAATGGCTCTTATTAGCAGAAGGCAAACACGTGATTTTAATTCTGTTCGTGACCTATCGCGTATCTTTTAGTTCGCGACCTATCACGCATATTTTAGTTCGCGACCTATCGCACATATTTTAGTGCGCGACCGGTAGCTCTCCTTTTAGTTCGCGGCTTGGCCGCGAAGTAGGTCGCTGTTTTTAGTTCGTCCGCTCGTTTTGGATTTTGCTACTGCTACTAAAACTACAGCTGAGCTACATCTCAACTCGAAATGACGGCAACTGGCAGAAGGGAATCACGCGATTCTGCGGGCTCTCACGTTCTCTCGCTGTTCCCCGTCAGTCTTCGGAAAAGGAGCGGACGAACTAAGAGTCGAGGGATCTGCTAACTAGTTCGCGTAGTTCGCCTATGGGAGCGCTCTTCCGAACTAGTTCGTTCGCGAACTACACAAGACTACTGTGCAAGTCTCTTAATCTGACAATACGTTCGGCAACCTACATCCCTTTGAATCTGCTCGCTGTATTCGTCCCTCGGCCTCCCTGTACGATTTTTACCCCAAACACTTCCTTGTAATGCTAAGTTGGCGATTCCTTGGTGTCTCAGAATGTGTCCCACAAACCTATCCCTTCTCCTGGTCAGGATGTACGAGCTTATGGAATAGGTAGCCAGATATGTGAGTGGCTCCAAGACTTTGTAAGTGACAGAACCCAGTTCGTGTTGTCTTCCACGCTGACTGTTCATCAGAGACATGGGTGTCGACAGGAGTGCCCCAGGAAAGTGATAGAAGACTTATTGTTTCCCGTCTATATACAGGATGAAGCAACCTTAAACGGTCGAAAGTAAACGATAATAGAAGCAAAAAATGTCGCAGTAAACGTGGGTCTGCAAACGAACCGTTTGGGAGATAATTACGTATGTATGGTTCCAAGCAATCGTAAACATCGTCCTAAATAGTTCATATTAATTTGAAATTTAGACTTTACTATTAGGGTTTCACCCCATTTACTTCACATTTCACGTACGGGTTACCTGTTACAGGAGGTGTCCGAAGTGTCTTCCTAGCATCTGGATGCAATACTGTGCTCGTCTCTGCAATGAATTTCGTGTTCTTCCCAAAACCCCTGGATCATTTTGGAATTTATGGAATTCTCTACACAATCACCACAAAAAATGAAGACCAACAAGGACAATGAAGGCTGGGCACCGCGTACAGAATATATACTACAGTTATAATAAAATGATAAAATCCTTATAAAAAATAAAAATTAAAAATAAAATATAAAGTGGCCTAGTAAAATAGTATACTCCTCCCTCAAAATGTGGAACATATGAAAGACATAACTTGTGAGCTTCCTGCGCAACGCTATCCTGAATACAAATAATCAAAATTTGATGTCTCAGTTCTACTTGGTTGTTAAGGGATGAACCCGGAGCCTGCTTAAGCGCCTTCATAATGTGTATCTCCTCCATGACATTTAAAACATTTCCTTTTTCTCCCCTAAATAAAAGCTTCATGTTACTCTCTATATTGGAAACTGAATGACCATTGTCTTTTAAATGCACTGAAAGAGCTGATTTGGAGCCCTTCACATTGACATGTTCCCTAAAACGAAGAGCAAAGCTACGCCCCGTCTGACCAGTATATTTATGTGGGCAATCATTGCTAGAAATCTCGTAAACACCCGAGCCTTTATACTTATCGCTTTCTGCTTTCTCCTTACTTATGTATCTGTTACTTACACTCTTGGGAATAAAGAACGCTGGACTGATACCTTTATTAACTAGCTTTCTATCAAAACATTCCGAAACCTGACCAACATATGGTATCTTGTGGTATCTAGATCCACCCTTATTAGTTTCATCTGGAAGCAAGGATATACTAGCGCCAGTCTTCTCCACCGTTCGATCTGAATTGTACAACTCTCCGCTCCAGTTCTTCAACCGTGTTGACGGGTGTGCTGTACACTTCGATTTTGAGGTGACCCCAGGTCGTCTCACAACAGCAGCAAAGTGTGCCACAGCTCCATCATGCACGTACCATACACTCTGACGTTGCTAAAGGGAAACATCCTGGAAGATGACGCCGCAGATGCCTAAGGCACCTCCGTCCATTAAGTTTCGGTGGAAGAATATGTTGATAACTTGGTACCCTTAACCATACAATCAGTGAGAAATTCTGCTGATGAAAAGCATGCGGGTTTATTTCAACCCAGAAATGTTTACTATGGTAATTATAAACAACATCGCGTGTGAGTTCTACTTTGTCTGTAAATAAAGTATTATATGCGAAACGAGGGTTGGAACTATACATTCGTAATTATGTCGCGAGCGATTCGTTTGAGAAGCCATGTTTACTGGGTCCTTTTGCTTCTACTGTCGTGTACTTTCAGCCGTCGAAGTTTGCTCTATACTTTTTGATAGATCCTGTGTATACACATGTGACGGACAGAGTGAGCTGCAATCTGTGGCTGTCTGCTGTGTTGTAGAGGAAGGAGTCGTCATTGAATTACTGTAGTAGGAAGCAAGTTGCTGTCAGAAATGGCAGCTAAATCTAAACACAGAAAAATGTAACGTGATGCAGATGGGTAGCAGAAACAATTCCGTTATGTAAAGGTGAATGTCCAATTATAACCTACCTAAGGTTTTCGCACAGTAGCACATTTTTGTTAAAGTATTGAAGAAACCCTGGGATGGTACACTAACCTGTGCCCTTCAAAATGTTCAAATGTTTGTTAAGCTTAAGGGACTTCACTGCGGTGTCATCAGTTCCTACACTTACAAACTACTTATGAACTACCTTATACATACATGCCCGAGGGGGGATTCGAACCCCCGACCGAAGCGGCCGTGCAGACTGTGATTGGCGCGCCGCAGACCGCTCGGCTACTGCGGCCGTCTCCTCGATTTCTAGGGAAGGTTCATCTTTATTAGATAATTCATTAAGACGAAGACATGTCTATTTTCTTTTTTTTTTTCAATAGCTTTTTTTCGCTTGCCTTTATTTGAGTAATGAATCTGCTTCACTTTTAGATCGGGAAAAATTATCTGCCTCTTGCTCTTTACTCGTCTGTCCTGGAAACGTGTGAGCTCTTCCTTGTACGATTCTGTAATCAATCAAACTTTTGCAGATTTTCGACCTCTTTTGCTTGTATTTGGCTTACTACGGGGCATCCTGAAAACATGTCTTGAGTAGATTTCAACTTAGGCTATAGGAATATAAATTATAGGAAATATAAATTGATCCTAATATAGGTTAGCCGATAATTAGACCCATAAGGCTAGTCAACAATTAGACGAAACTATGGTTCCAGAAAAATTGTCCTAACGGTTATGAAGAAAAACAGAGAGAACGATGAAAACTGGGAAATCTTAATCAGTAATACAGTTCTTCGAACGAATAGTATATGAAGCTAAGTAAAACTCTACGGGGAAAGATTACTTACGTAACTGTCGATAGAGTGGAATCCGCATAATCGTGGACTTCTCATCCAGAATCTCACTGCACCGTTTACAGTCGACCTAGGAGGTGGCGGGCAACAGATTTACATGCAGAACTGACAGGTGGCAGCACCTTGTAGATACAAGTCCGTGTTACGTCAGACCGATAGGCTGAGTGGCTGGCCGCTGGGGCACGGCCCACTGCCTCGTAGCGCCAGCCAGTCAGCTTGTGATGGCTGTGTGAGCTTGCGACCTTCCTGTCAGCACTCACCAATAAGAAATGTTCAGATGTCTGTAAATCGGACCAAACTGCGTGGTCATCAGTCCGTAGCTTACAAACTACTTAAACCTAGGTAAACTAACTTAAGGACGACACACACACCCATGCCCCAGGGAGGACTCGAACCTCCACGGCGAACAACCGCGCGCTCCGCAGCGAGACGCTTTAGACCGCTCGGCTACTCCACCGCTGCACCAATAAGAATTGGCCAATACATAACTCAAGGTAGTAAAAGTTTATGGCTCGTTGTCTCTGTACATAGGGGTGAGTTATGTATGTCAGCTTCTATACCCTGAAGAGCTATCCAATCTGTTTAAACAAGTTCAGTAATTAATCTGTAGTTTAGCCAGTCTATCGATCTGCTGATGATGACGTGAAAACATATTTAACAAACATTAAATTAAACCTCTGAATGATCAACAAAATGGATTGCAAGGTAAAGAAGTGATTCACTCACCAAGTAATCTATATCTACAAATGTGAATGTCTGTTCGGTGTACGTTTATCACGTCTGAACCACAAGACAGAAAGAGCTAAAAATTTAAACAGTTACTAATGTCTACTCGGGGAAGGCTTTAGGCACGGTTTTATGGCGATCCGGTAACTATTTATCTATATATATTAATATGAATGTCTGTTCGGTGCACGCTTATCACGTCCGAACGACAAGACGCAGAAACTTAAATATTTGTACAGTTACTAATTCATACCTGAGGAAGGTTTTAGGCACGGTTTTATAGCGATGTGATAGATATTTAGTAATTTGAAGAATATAACGCGAAATGCAGAACAATAATTACTCTTTGAAAATTACATTTACTCTTTGAAAATGGTTTTATTGGTTGCATTTTTACTTGATGGTTGATAATGATAAAAGGGTGGAGTATATTGGGATGCAAAGTTATCGGTGTATATAAAATTCTACGAGTGTGTGTGTTAATATTTCGCTCTGCAGCGAAAATTACAGAACGCAAACGAATGGTCTGTGTGTAATTGTTGTCCGAAGTGTCCTGTTGTACAACATTGCAGTTCCATGCCGATAGGTATAAGGGGTAGAAGATATGGTGGTTGAACGTCGTCAAATTATAAGAAAATTCGGACTGAAGGCCAGCGATGACGTTTGCGACTCTATAGCGAGGAGGTTACATACAGCGAAACGTGATGCCACAGACCATATCTTTGATCTATGCGTGGTACAATGTCTTCAGCTCTTTCTCTGTAAGGAATCGCATAGGAATAACAAAATATAAGAATATATAAATACCACACTACTGAAAGATAGCTTATCTATCACAATCAACCAACACGCGAGCGGAGCCGCGGATTTAGGCTAGTTCTTTATAAATGGAGTTTATTACTCTTATTAGACATGAAACGCGGAGGTGATCCTACTTTATGCATCGGTAAATAATTAAATGTTTTCCAACTATTGTTCATGAGAGGCATAATAAGTATCACACGCACTCGAGAGTAGAAGTTCCAAATTATCACTCGTAAGTTAGAATAGTCCATCGAACTTTGCAGTTCCAAGTTAATCCACGATAAAAGTATTTGTCATCACGCGAGTACACGATAGCTGAATTATCGCAGTTCCACAGCCCTACTACCGTGCATAGTTTATCACTTTTCTAGCAGAGACAAAGTTCTGCAGTCTAAGTGCACACATGCCTCTCTCTTCTAATCGCAAGTTGGTAACGCGGCTTCAGACCGCCCAGCGTCACAACCTTTCACCACCGCGTCCAAGTTACGAGTCCCGTCCCAAGCGTTCGAAAGCGTGCTCTCCCTGCTCCCAAAATTGTATCCTTCCGCGCAAACTAACGCCGCATCTTTAAAATATAATTTCCCTTCCAAAATATGATACATTTGCATATCACAGAATTAAAAGCTTTGACCACCTTGTGGTGTCGCACACGTACAAAGTGCGCGCCACGTACTTTCGCCGCCCGCCGCCATGCACGCACGGCGCGGCGTTCTTACGACGACAGCCACGAGCGCCCTCTGCTGCAACTCCGCTCGTGGCCACCACTGAACGATATCGTTCACTTGGGACTGAGATAGCAACCAGTAAAGACTTCGGAATCAGATAGGCACCAGTGAAGACTTGGCTATCGGACAGGCACTAGGCAGGCCTCTAGCTCAACTATGTATCCGCATTCTGCAGTACTGAGCTATGTAAAAGTTAAGTATTGTATAAATTCTGTGCAATATATATCTCGTTCTAATTTACTCTAGTGTTTCTAGTTTCTGCTGTCCCACTGGCTGGTCACCTTCGTACCTGCACAAGCGTACATCCTTTATTCCTGTGTCGGACTCTTTTTACTCGGCCACCGACACCTACGATGGAAACGAGACACAAAAGCGGCGACGAGGCTGGGACACAAAAGCGGCGACGAGGCTGGGACACAAAACACCTCCCTACAAATATTGTTTACATTTAACAAACAAATACATATTTAACAATACTAAAAAACGGTTGAGACTGAAGCTCTTTGCTGAGATAGCCATCAAGCGTGGCGTCTCACTGTTCAAATATACTGCCGCCGCCGAAATATAGTTACACAGTTAATATTTAATTTATCATGGCTTTTTATACAAATATATTCAGTTATTGTCGACAAATAGTTGTAATTGTTTATATATAAATTATATGCTGCATATCTACTACTTTTAGTCGGCGAGACAAAATTTACAGAAAATTACAAGGCGGAATTACAAAATGGAGATTCTCTTATAAACACATGTCCCATTATCCTCGTTTTGTAATTACGCCTTGTAATTTTCTGTAAATTTTGTCTCGCATATAATCTAAAGATGCCCTACTGAAGGGCGAAATGCGTCATTAAATAAGGAATAAAACAATTTGTAATCAAGCCTTTTTTTTTTACTGAAGGAATGTTTGAGGAGCCTAATATCAAACCTGGACATCTGACCTAATGGTCGAAATTTAGTTAGCAGTCGATCCTAAAGGAAGTTTTTCCGCTCTTTTTATTGGTAAAATCTGATTTTTTTTTTTAATTTTATTTTTATTTTTTTATTTTTCCAAATATTTACGTAAATGTGTTAAATCTCACGTTACAGTTGACTGTTCACATCAAAAGCGGACACCTGCATAAGAGCTTGAGATCAAATTCGGACACTTGTGGAATGAAGCAGTGTGCACCAATGGGAACACAGTATATGATCACACGACCTCGAAAATTAGACATGGCGACAGTATGTGTCAGGTACTAAGACGTATTAGCCCGTACTTAAGTTTTTATAGTATTATTACTAATAACCATCTTAAAGCGAGTAAAATGGAACATACTGTAATATATCATCAGCGTCCGGAGGAGAAGCTAGGAAGCGGTTGAGACAACCTGAAAAGTGGAAAATAAACATTAAAAAGAAACAAAAGCAAGACCGGCTTGTAAACTACACTGTTCTATTGTAAGGTTTGTTGTACGAAATTACCACTTGTTGGAAAGACGTTCGATGTCAGAAATAACGTAAGGATGTTTACGGAAAAATCAGGTAACAATTTCAACAGACCTTATGCTAATAATTATAGAGATTCGGTGCCGTAACAGTTCTTTCTGTATATAAAATCAAAATGGTTATTATGATAATTGTAGTTTTCATTTTTCCAATATGTAATCGAGTTGAGAATTCAATATTTTCCACTTTATGTCGATAATCCTATAATTTCCCAGATTATTCAACTGTAAAAGACTCTCGTCAGCAGTAAGCGAATCTCAGTGTATGAAAAACGGACATCTGAAAGCTGTTCACATGAAAAGCGGACACCTACACGTTTTGGTTTCAAAGACGGACATCTGTATTTTCAAACACAATTTGAAGGAGTTTGAGTAATCAAACTGATAGTAGCCACTTCCAGATATAAATCCTCGACTATTAAAGTTCATAATGCTCAAATCAGCTTATAAATATATTAGCTCTACGTTTCGCAATAAAAATTGACGTTTATCTCAGTTTTTGGCAAATGACAGATGTCCATGTTTGATAATAGGCTACTCATTTATTCTCAGTGATTGCTGTACACCACGGACTGGAAATCATTTTACAACAGCAAACGTTTTACGTATAAGCTCTCTACACAAGTCACACGTCACTGTTGAAAAAACGTGAAGAAAAAACGTGTTGCCGAAACCCGGGATCGAACCAGGGACCTTTAGATCTTCAGTCTAACGCTCTCCCAACTGAGCTATTTCGGCCGCTGTGTGTAGGAGTCGCAGCTAGCGATGACACAGCGGTCGAGTCGTGACGGCTGGAAGGAGCCATAGGTCAGCTGCGGGGCTCTGTGACGTCACATGACATTCCCACGAGGCCGGCCAGAAAGGCAGTCCTGAGCCGGCGCGATCCCTAGCTGTCTGCTACGAGGAAGGTAGGTGAGGGTAGTAACGTACCACAACCGCCGAAAGTGACCTGCAGAAGTAGGTTTTATTTACCACTGAGATCACTGCTTTTGGCGCGTAATTGTTCTCTGACTTAAATAAATAAACCGTAATAGTCAAGAATGGATTCAACGCAAACATTAGAAGATTTAAAGAAATTCTGTAAACACATGAGATTAACACATTTTCGAAGTTCCGTATGCATCACAATCCAAAAGGATTTTTTAGATGTAAAGCGTAAGTATTGGACCATATCAAGACTTCATACTGCAGTAATGCATTGTCTCGCGGCGATAACTTTGGATAAAAAGTAGTCGGGTTTCCGTCCGCGTCAGGTGGTTAAAGCTCCACGAGCTTTCGGCCAAGCACTCCTCGGCCACTGTCAAGTGGTACTGACTGCCTGGTGGCTGCAAGTACTGGCTGCAGACTGTGACGTCACTGGTGCTCCGCGACATCGCCATATATGGGCCTGCTTTGGGTCGGTGTTGGCTGCGCCCGTGTTAACTGCGCGACCGCTGGACCCCACGCCACGCTGAGCTGCAGGCCGCCGTCTCTGCTAAGGTTTTTATCAGACGTCTTAATTTCAAAAAAATGTTCAAATGTTTGTATAGTCTATGGGACTTTTAACTACGGAGTCATCAGACCCTAAACTTACAAACTACTTATCAACTACTTACGAACTAAGACGGCACAAATATCCATGCCCGAGGGGGGATTCGAAACCCCGACCGTAGTGGCCGTGCAGACCGTGACTAGAGCGCCTCAGTCTCCTCGGCCACCGAGGCCGGCGCCTGAATTCTCTGGATTCTCTGGATTCTTTAATAATACTGGCCCAGAAGCCGTTCGTGCGAGCCACGGCGGCAGTTTCATCGAATTTGACGCGATGACCGTTTTATTTGGAAGGGGGTTGCATATTCGAAAAGGTTGAAAAACACTGCTTTATATGTATCAGGGATAGATGAAATACCAAGAAGACTTGTTGAACAAACGCTCAAGGATACAACATCAACGATTAGGTTTCAAAACAGGTGTTGGACTTGGTTCTAGCTAAAATAGTTTAAACATACTAGAAACGAGGGGCATAAAAGGTATAAACATGGGACAAGGAAAGAATTTAAAGTAAAATGTTTAGCCTTTGCGGATGATATGGCATTAAAAATTGAAAATCCGACAGTTGCAACCGTTATGCTTGAGCTATTACACGGGGCTGTTGAAAAGAGCCGCGGTGGAGTGGCCGAGCGGTCTAAGGCGTCTCGCTGCGGAGCGCGCGGTTGCTCGCCGTGGAAGTTCTAGTCCTCCCTGGGGCATGGGTGTGTGTGTTTGTCCTTAGGTTAGTTTACCTTGGTTTATGTAGTTTGTAAGCTACGGACTGATGACCACGCAGTTTGGTCCGATAGATTTACAAACATTTGAACATTTTGTTGAAAAGACTATGCTAAAAATGTCTTTTGAAAAAACCGAGTGTATAGCACACAAACGTAATGGATGAAAAATTATGAAAATAAGAGTATGGAAAAATTAGAAGAGTTGATATTTAAATACCTCGGGGAATGGATCCAAGCGAACGGAGTAGGTAACACAATAACTAAAGGAACAGAATTTGCATGCAAATTAACATAAAACTACTACAATAAGAAATCACTATTTATTCAAGCGAAGCTTAGACATTAAAATTCATATATTACGATACAAACAATGTATGGATGAAAGTGCCTCACATTGAATAAGAAAGACGAGCTATGAGAACTAGAAAAAAGAGAGGAAAATAATAAGAAAAATTCTGGGCCCTGAGAAAAACAATAAAAATATATGGATGAAAAGCAGAAACGAAGATTTATTCAGAAAAAAGTCCCAGTTACAATAAGGAAAAGACGGCTAAAATTTTATGATCTGAGTGAAGGCTTTCACGATCGAATGTCACAGTTGCTGGTAAATCTGCTTTGGAAGGCCATGGCCCAGAAAACTGCAGTTTTCTCTGCCGTTTCGTCCAGAGCTACGCCGGACATCTTCGGAGGTCTTCGTACTTCCGATGACTCTTGCCGTCTCAGCTATAAAGTTTTATGAACATATAGAAAGAGCGGGAAACACACGGATTACAAATAAAATTTTTAATTACGTTAACAAAGTGAAGGAAACTGTAGGATGGATAGAAGCAGTGAGGAAAGATGCAAAAAATGTTCAAATGTTTGTTAAGCTTATGGGACTTAACTACGTGGTCATCAGTCCCTAAACTTACAAACTACTTACGAACTACCTAATACTAAGGACGGCACAAATATCCATGCCCGAGGGGGGATTCGAACCCCCGACCGTAGTGGCCGTGCAGACAGTGACTGGAGCGCCTCAGTCCCCGCGGCCGGCAAAGATGCAAACAAAATATATTTTTCAGGAGAAATAATACGTGACAGGAATCGCTTCAGGGTACTGATAGTAAACGCAACCTGTGATGAAGAGAAGCCAAAACGTCGACCAAAGAGAGAGTAGACAGATGAGCAGAGACGAGCGGTTGGAGAGAAAACAGAGGAGTAGTAGGAAGAAGGGAAGAGAAAGAAACGCCGTTAGTCTTAAGTTGTATGCGGTCCGTAGCTGGCCACATTCATATATACACACACTCGAAAATGTTCACACTGGACTGTAAGAGTGATGTCAGGGGTGCCACAGGGGAGTGTCGTAGGTCTGTTGCTGTTCACGATATATATAAATGACCTTGCGGATAGCATCGGAAGTTCACTGAGGCTTTTAGCGGATGATGCTGTAGTATATAGAGAGGTTGTAACAATGGAAAATTGTATTGAATTGTAGGAGGATATGTATCGAATTGACGCATGGTGCAGAGAAAGGCAAATGAATGTCAATGCAGACAAGTGTAATGTGCTACGAGTACATAGAAAGAAAGATACTGTATTATTTAGCTACACTGTAGCAGGTCAGCAACTGGAAGCAGTTAATTCCATAAATTATTTGGGAGTAGTCATTAGGAGAGATTTAAAATGGAACGACCATATAAAATCAATCGTCGGTAAAGCAGATGTCAGACTTAGATTCATTGGAAGAATACTAAGGAAATGCAGTCCGAAAACAAAGGAAGTAGATTACAGTACACTTGTTCGCCCACAGTTTGAATACTGCTCACCGGTGTGGGATCCGTACCAGGTGGGGTTTATAGAGGAAGTGGAGAAGATCCAACGGAGAGCAGCGCGCTTCGTTACAGGATCATTTGGTAATCGTAAAAGCGTTACGGAGATGATCGATGAACTCCAGTGGAAGACTCTGCAGGAGAGACGCTCTGTCGCTCGGTACGGGATTTTGTCGAAGTTTAGAGATCATAACTTTACCGAGGAGTCTAACAGTATATTGCTCCCTCCTAAGTATATCTCGCGAAGAGATCATGAAGATAAAATCAGAGAGATTAGAAACCATACAGAGGCATACCGACAATCTTTCTTTCCGCGAACAATACGTGACTGGAATAGAAAGGACAACCGATAGTAGTACACAAGGTACCCTCCGCCACACACCGTCGGGTGGCTTGCGGAGTATGGTTGTAGATGTAGACTGACATTCAAGAGAACAGCGGTTCAAATCCGCACGTGCGCTTGTCTCTAACGATCACGATGTGGACTGGACGTTAAGCTGTAATCTTCCTTCTTCAAAAGTGTTCTCAGTTTGTCTCAGCTGCTCGCTTATACTACGAAAATTATGCATTCAGGACAAACAAAATTTCCTACTAAGTTAACGAGTTCCGTTTGAACCTTTGATGTCCCACATACGCCTATACTCTAGAGCAGTGTTTCTAACCTTTTTGAATACGTGGTCCCCTTCGAAGTAAAAATATTCTGGCCACCCCAATACCCTACGCCTCCTTCCGTGAACCGTAACAAAACAGTTTGTGTCATGTAACAGACAACGATTTTAATTTTCTTTTGCTGATACCACTTTCGTTATGAATAGGATTATTCATTGTGGTATGAATCTTTCAGCATATTTTTGGCAAATGCAACACGTCCTATTATTACGTGATTTCCGATAGAGAAATACAGGGCGCGAGCCGCGCGGGAGTAGCCGAGCGATCTGGAGCGCCATGTTGCGGAATGCGCGGCCTCTCGCGTCGGAGGTTCGAATCCTCCCTCAGGCATGGATGTTTGTACTGTCTTTAGTATAAGTTAGTTCATAAGTAGTTTGTAAGTTTAGGGACTGATGATCCCGCAGTTAAGTCCCATAAGCTTTACAAACATTTGAAAAGGGTGCGTAAAAAAATGTATACACACCTTGAACTGACATAGAAAATTTATTTCCCGTTCTAAAAGGTTAATTATCTGTGAGAAAGTAATGTTATGTTTATTCAACAGGTGGCAGCAGTGGCAAGGAAGTAACTTCAACATGGCGGACGTGCTTTTGAGCTTTGAAGCGCGGAAGCAGATAAGTGATACTGGAAGTTTGAGAATGTAGCTGCGGTTCGAAGACAGTGCAGAAGTGAGTATGGTACAGAACCATCTTCAAGGTTAACAAATACACGTCTACGAGACGAATTCGAAATTCAGGGAACAGTGTGTGATGTTCATGAAGATCGATCAGAGCTACCTCGTACAGCTACTAGTGATGATTACACAACTCCGGTCTTGGAACTGCTTCAGCGTTCGCCTCAAAAATCTTCAAGGCAAGCGGCACGTGAGAGTAACGTAAGTGCTAGTAGTGTGCTACGCATTCTGAAGGAAGGCAAGTTTCGTGTGTACATTCCAAGGCTGGTGGAACAGCTAAGTGACGACGATCCAGATCGAAGGTTAGAATCTTGTGAATGGGTTCAGGAGATGGTGAGACGTGAACTGGGATTTATAGGTAGCATAATTTGGTCGGATGAAGCCCGATTCAAACTCAATGGAACTGTCAATAGGCACAGTTGTGTACACTGGCCTGAAGATAATCCTCACATTACAGTTGAAAAGGCTGTGAATTTGCCTGGTGTAAATATATGGTGTGATTTATCTGCAAGGGGACTCATTGTGCCTTTCCGCTTTGAAGTTACTGTTACTAGAGATCATACGTAACAATGCTTGCTGACTCCATATTCCCTGCCATTCGTGCATTATACACTATATTGCAAATCGGACTTAAACTCCTCGTAGAAGTAGGCAGCCATTGTTAATATGAAAACACAAAGGATTCCAAAAAAAGCTAATTGGCTGCGGTAATAAAGGAGTTGTAGACGTTGTAAAATGCTTTATTTTTGTCTTTACGGTGACGCGTTTCGGGCCCAGACCATCATCAGAGGCGAGCAGCTAGGTTTGTTACTGGTAGGTTCGACCAATGCGCGAGTGTCACGGAAATGCTCCGGCAACTCAATTGCGGATCGCTGGAAGATAGATGACGTTCTTTTCGTGAATTTCTGTTAAGTAAATTTAGAGGGCCGGAATTTGAAGCTGCCTCTTACTTACATTTCGCGTAAAGATCACAAAGACAAGATAAGAGAAATTAGGGCTCATACGGAGGCATATAGGCATTCTTTTTTTTTCCTCGTTCCATTTGGGAGTGGAATAGGAAAGGAAATGCCTAGTAGTGGTACAGTGTACCCTCCGCCACGCACCTTACGGTGGATTGCGGAGTATGTATGTAGATGTAGATCGGAGAGCCTGGTGACAAAGTACAGGATACCGTATATATAGGTACAAATAGTTACACCGACCATTTTTTTTAAACAAACAATTTCTGGCATTTACAATTATAAGATACATACCTCTCCTGAATGGAGAACGGAAAAACATGCATGTAAAAACTCATAATACATTAACGGTAAACATCAACTGTACTTGTAACATAAGTTGCTAGCTCGATGGATCACATGCAAATACCACTGAATGGAAAGTGTACTACTGAGCAACTTAGGCGTAGCATAGGCGCCCTCTATGTATGGCTGCAGAAGTTACCGTAATTTACAAGGATAAAAACAACTCAACGGCGAGTTAAAACATTTTCAATAATGGAAAATAATTGTCAAACAATAAAACAACATATTTATGCTACGCCTAAGTTGCTCAGTAGTATACTTTCCATTCAGTGTTTTTGCATGTAATCCATCGAGCTAGCAACTTATGTTACAAGTACAGTTGATGTTTACCGTTAATGTGTTATGAGTTTTTACATGCATCTTTTTTCCGTTCTCCATGCAGGAGAGATATGTATCTTATAATTGTAAATGCCAGAGATTTTTTTAAAAATAATTTTGGTCTTTGTAACTATTTTCACCTATATATACTGTATCCTGCACTTTGTCACCAGGCGCTCCGATGATGGGCTGGGTCCGAGACGCGTCAGCGTAAAGAGAAAAATAAAGGGTTTTACAGCATCTACAACTCCTTCATTACCGCAGCCAATCAGCTTTTTTACAATCCTTTGAGTTGTCATTATACAGTAATGATGAGTTTCATTTCCAAAAAGATGGCTTCCCGCCTCACTATCATAGGGACGTACGAGCTTACCTGGATGTGTCAGGCCAGTGGATAGGGGCATGGAAATTTGTGCCGTGTATCAGCTAGTTCATAGGTAGTTTATAAGTCTAGGGACTGATGGCACCGTAGTTAAGTCCCATAACCTCTAGAAACATTTGATTTTGCCAGTGGATAGGACGCAGGGGACCAATCGAGTTTCCTGTAGGTTCTCCAGACCTCACGCCGCTGGATTTCTTCTTATGGGGCACAGTAAAAGATGAGGTGTACAAACGTAAACCACCTAACATGGACACACTTTGGAATGAGATTCAAGCGGTGTGTGCAGAAAGCTCATTGGACACTTCAGTACGATGTACGGAATCAGTGGTGACTCGTACTCAGAAGTGTATTGATACTGAAGGCCACCAGTCTGAACATTAATCACATTTTCAAAGTACATTTATATTTCAAATTGGACTTAAAGCTTCCCATTTCCAGAAATTTAACATTGTAGAACGGGAAGTAAATTTTCTATGACGCTTCAAAGTGTGTAGGGGAAGGTCGGGTAGTATCGGACGGCGGCTTATATCGGACAAGTGGTGTTTCTCATACTTGCCACGTGAGGCAGCACCAGTAATGGTCACAGAAGTGTTGGCTGTGACGACAAAGGGGTTGTACCGCTGCGAGTTTGTGTATGAAAGTGACGGCGCATTGTCTGTTTTGTGAGTGTGTTTTAGTGTACCAAGATAACTTTGGAGTGCTGTACCCAGCTTTAAAGTAAATGTAATTCTGTTATAAGGTGGTTAGTAGCAATAAGGGGTATTGCACTATATGTTTATAGGCAGTTAAACTGTTTACACTTATTACTAAGCACTAGACAGTCGAATTATCTTCCCATATCGGTCGGGTTGTATCGGACATAAGCATTGAGGGTTGTATCGGACAACAATCACAGCCAACAAAAAGGAGGTTTTGATGGATTTGTTTCATTTTACAGGCGAAATGGGCAAAGTGAGGCATATGTGGAAGGAAGAAAATATGAAGATAGCTGTGGAGAAAGTACGTTTAATAAAAATGACGATTCGAGAAGCTGGGATGTTATAAAAGGAAGGATGCTTCTGCGCTGGCTGCGGTGGCCGAGGGGATTGAGGCACTCCAGTCACGGTCTGCACGGCCACTACGGTCAGGGATTCGAATCCCCCCTCGGGCATGGATATTTGTGCCGTCCTTTGTCTTAGCTAGTTCATAAGTAGTTTGTAAGCTTAGGGACTGATGACTCCGTAGTTAAGTCTCATAAGTTCTACAAACATTTGAACATTTTTGATGCTTCTGCAACAGGAAGGGAATTATCCAGCGGATATGCAAGGAAAAACCTAACACTTGCCGATAAAGACACTGGAAGTGATGGCGTGACTCACTGCATTATTTGTGACGAAACTTTTGAAGAGGACTGGATCCAGTGTCGACTGTGTAACGGATGCGCCCACGAAAATTGCGCAGACTTTGAAAGCAGCACCCTGTATTAAGAATGCGACAGCTGTTTCTTGAATAAAAAACAAAACTTGTGTTAAAGATGCAGTAAAATAGATTGCTGGGAGTGTAAAATGGAAAAATTATTATTACTTGTATTATTTAGTGAATTTTTTGCACCGAAAATTATTAAAATCACTCAATTGAATAAACATTTACCATTTGATATGTATTAATAGAAATAAACAAGAGTTTTGATAGAAATATTTGCTTATTTTCTGTAATTTACATCTTGTCCAATACAAACCTCCGACATTTCTCCGTAGTAAAAATCAGATAAATTTTAGAAGCCAACAGATAGATAATAGTAATTATCTACCCTAAGACTAGTTGCTAAGATGATTGATTTATGACTTATGAAAGTACATTATTTTCATATCAAGACATTACTTTATTCAAAACTTGTAAAAAAGCTTAACCATCCGATACTATCCGACCTTCACCTATACATTTTTTTTGACGCATATGAATGTCCCGCATATAAAGAGCATTTTCTGTTTTGGCAAAATTTGCGGTATAAGTTTCTGAGAAACGGAGAGTGGGTGTTGGAAGTGTTGTTTGAGAGAGTGAATCTTTTGGTGCAGCAGAGCTGCCGTGGCAGGTATCAGATGAGAGCCGTCACCAGAGACACGACACTATCCGTGCACAGCTACTGTCCAGTAGCAGCCGCTGCACGGGCGTCACCTGCCCTGTGCTGCTCCACACGATAAGGCGGCGATCACAACAACTCAGCTACACCTGTACAACTGTCAACAAGGCCAGACTCTGTAATTAGTAATCACCGGATTTTATCTGTACGCGAAAAATTTCCACTACACAATGTTTCAGCATAATCACCACCGACTACCTGTATATCTTGCGATGATCTAATTAGATAGGCCACACACACACACACACTCTCTCTCTCTCTCTGTAATTACACATTACTGGAAAGTAAAAAACAAGGTTAACATTGGTGTCAGGACATGAGATACACTGTGTGATCACAAGTATCTGGACACCTGGCTGAAAATGACTTACAACTTCTTGCGCCCTCCATCGATAATGTCGGCCCACCCTTAGCATTGATGACTCATGCCACAGAGTAACATATAGAGAGGAGCAGCCACCCCTAAACCACTGTCCTACGCTCCCCTCGTAGTTCCGTGAGATGCTAGCAGGTGTCAGGCGGATCGCTGGCTTAGGGTGCCTCTCGCATGTCAGAGGGTAGCGTGGAGGGGAGGCTGAGGGGAGAGCTCGTGCCACCTGCCACGAGGCCACGAGGCCACGGCTGTGTCTGGTGTGCTGGCGTTTGAGGGGAAGCGGTGGTGGTGGTTCTGGCCAGTTTAAAGGGCTGCTTCTGACCGCAGCGCCATCATGGGACATCTTACGGAACTGCTTCAGAGCCCCCCGCCCCGCACCCCTGAGCCACAGACAAATATATACAGACGGGAAACCTCCATAAGGGCCCAGTCCTACGCTCAGGGGTGTGGGGAGGAAGGGTTTCCAGCAGTTGCATAAGATACCCCGTGATGGCGCTGCGGTCAGAAGCAGCCCTTTAAACTGGCCAGAGCAGGCGGCAGGTAGCGGCTGTCCCCACCACCACCTCCCCTCAAACGCCAGCAAGCCGGACACAGCCGTGGCCTCGTGGCAGGCGGCACGAGCTCTCCCCTCAGCCTCCCCTCCACGCTACCCTCTGACGTGCGAGAGGCACCCTAAGCCAGCGATCCGCCTGACACCTGCTAGCATCTTACGGAACTACGAGGGGAGCGTAGGACAGCGGTTTAGGGTGGGCTGCTTCTCTGTATATGTTACTCTGTGGTATAAGGTAGCTGATAAGTAGTTTGTAAGTTTAGGGACTGATGACCCCGTAGTTAAGTCCCATAAGCTTAATAACAACATTCATGCCAGAGGGGGGATTCGAACCCCCGACCGTAGCGGCCGTGCAGACTGTGACTGGCGCGCCGCAAACAGCTCGGCCACCGCGGCCGGACAGGGAACAGATCTGATGTGAAGATTTACAGTCAGGTCTACGATGTGCTAATTTAAAAACATAGTGTTTTAATTAACCTTCCGACAGGCGCGCGTATTGTGTCAGATACGAGGCGACAAGTTTCGTATTCTTTTCTCGGAAAGTGGAAAGTCCGAAATCCCCCCTCTTTGTATTAGCCTTCTCTTTTTGATACAAGTTTGTTATTTGTGTCTTTTTAAGGTTTATTATGAAGAGATGTCTGCAAATTACTCGTAAACTCGTTGGCTGACTAGAAGAAGCGCCTGTCGGAAGTTTAACTGGCACAGATTACAGACACTTACTTGTATATCGTCTCTATACCATGCGAACATTATAATGTAGGTGTAGTCTCACGTATGGATAGCACTGTTATAAAGTAAAGAGAATGGAATATAATGCAATTTTCGCTACAATTTAGAGCAAAGCTGTACAGTACAATCAAGTAGACATTATCCGAAATTTTCCATTTAGTTTTTCTTCGGTTAATTTTTCAATGTTAGGATGCAATGTTTGAGATACTTTTAATCGAAGAATGCATGTTAGGTCGTGATCTGACAAGGTGTTTTTGAATTGGGATTTTGCTAATTTGATAATAGAATTGTTCACACACACAAGTCGAACCGAACATGCACAATATCCGAGAAGCAAGGGCATGGAGCCTCGGAAATCTGTTTTGAGAAACATTCTTATAAAAATCTGCCGGGCCTTCATCGTGTTTATATTTGTCCTTCAATAAATGGTCACACTGTAAATTTAACCGTTCCATTTCAAACCTGGTAGAAACAACATCCACTGAAAACGGTGTTGCAAAGAGCTGAACACAATATACAGTATTTCCACATTTTCAAACCTTGACTCACACTACTTACAAAGATTTTCCCTCACAGGAAGAAAAACTGATTGCTCCGCTTAGCTCGTACTGAGGATGTTATTGTCGTCGAGACCGCTATTTCTGATTTCAAATGTTCAAATGTTTGTAATTCTATCGGAGCAAACTGCGTGGTCATCACTCCGTAGCGTACAAACTACTTAAACCTAGTAAACTAACCTACGGACAAACACACACACACCCATGTCCCAGGGATGTCTTTCCTTTTTTTGCTCTATGGGTAGGTCTTGTCCTTGCGGACGCTGATCCTGTTTGTTCGTTTTGGTTCTACGTGTTATTTGGCTCAGCTTTTTTATTGCAGAGAGCGTTCAGCCCTCTGACCGGGCGCGCTGAGCCACGGCGCCCAGGAGGACTCGAACCACAGACAGCTAGCAACAGCGCGCTCCGCAGAGAGGCGCCTTAGACCGCTCCGCTATTTCTGACTCAGTACTCCAGCTTCGTACTCACAGCCGTGGCCTGACGTCACACGAACTCACAGGCTTGCTCTTCCTGCTCACATGCCGCGGTGGAGTCGCCGAGCGGTCTAAAGCGTCTCGCTGCGGAGCGCGCGGTTGCTCGCCGTGGAGGTTCGAGTCCTCCCCGGGGCATGGGTATGTGTGTTTGTCCGTAGGTTAGTTTACCTAGGTTTAAGTAGTTTGTAAGCTACGGACTGATGGCCACGAAGGAAATGACAAAACTATCGCAGCTGCTATTTTTTGGAAATGCTGACCCAGCGGACACGGAAATGAATGAAAAGACATTTGAACATTTGAATCAGACAGTGTAGTGAGCAGGCAGTGTAATGCAAAAACGACGTGACTTACCGAAGCTGTGGCATGGAGAGCCATGGGGAGGCTGGAAGCGGGACAGACACTGAGGGAGGTGGCTGCTGCTACTGGAGTGTCCCAAAGGTTAATTTCCAGGAGCTGGACGAGATTTCAGACAACAGGAACCGTTAGAAGAAGGCAAGGTCGGCGACGGGTAACATCAGCAAGAGCCCGTCGAGATGGGAGGCTGAATGCGACCCAGCTGCAACGCACCCTCCAGCACAGTATATAGAGAGGTTGTGACAAAGGAAAACTGTACTGAAGAGGGTAGGATCAGCATCAAACTGACGCATGGTGCAGGGAATGGCAAATGAGTCTCAATGTAGACAACTGTAATGTGCTGCGAATACACAGAAAGAAAGATCCTGTATCATTTAGCTACACTATAGCGGGTCAGCAACTGGAAGTATCTGGGAGTAGGCATTAGGAGTGATTTAAAATGGAACAACCATATAAAATCAATCTTCGGTAGAGCAGATGCCAGACTTAGATTCATTGGAAGAATCCTAAGGAAATGCAGTCCGAAATCAAAGGAAGTAGGTTACAGTACTCTTGTTCACCCACTGCTTGAATACTGCTCACCGGTGTGGGATCTGTACCAGGTGGGATTGATTGAGGAAGTAGAGAAGATCCAACGGAGAGCAGCGCGCTTCGTTACAGAATCATTTGGTAATCGAGAAAGCGTTACGGAGATGATCGAAGACTCAGGAAGACTCCACTGGAAGACTGCAGGAGAGACGCTCTGTCGCTCATTACAAGCTTTTGACGTAGTTTTGAGAACATACCTTTACTGAGGAGTCTAGCAGTATATTGCTCCCTCCTACGTATATCTCGCGAAGAGATCAGAGAGATTAGAGTCCACACAGAGGCATAACGACAATCTTTCTTTCCGCGAACAATACGTGACTGGAATGGGAGGGAGAACCGATAGTGGTAGGGGAGGCACATTTTCCATAGGGGCAAGTTTTCCAAATCCGTTTATTTTCGAAACAAACCGCTAGATATTATTACTGGCAATACTGTAGGAAGTAGCAACAAAGCACGCTTCATTTACGAAATTTCCAGTGTTTTTGCACCAGTCACAACGTCGGCAGGGCTGTTTTCGTCATTTTTGCATATGTGAGTAAACTTTCACGTTTTTATTGAAAATTGAAATAAACATTCTAGCGTAGAAGTGATTAGTTTGCCATTGCAAGCACTAAAAATGGGTTTCTTTCTTCACGTAACTGTGCATTTGTTTTGTAAATAGCTTACACTGCTACTCATGGGCGTAGTGTTATAGTTACGAATATGGTGACGGGGAACGTTTTCCGAGTTCATATGGGGCACATATTCCTTAATGCTTTGAGTCTTACGCCAAGTCTAAAGCAAATGAAAAGTGAGTACATTGCATGAAATGGGCGCATGGAGACTGTACGAAAGGGAATGTTCCATTTTTTGTTTGCTGATATTGTGATTCAGACAATCAGTATAAGTATTGTTAAAAATGTCTGTATTTGTAAAATATTTAAGTCGCATATTTTGTAAAACCAGTAGATAGCATTTAGTGTGGCTATTTTTACTATCCTCTTTTGTAATGTATTGTGAATTCATGATAAAAATACGTATTCAGTGAAATCAAGGTAATTATCTCTGTTTTAACAGTGATAGTATAATTGGAACATTTGCCCCTGTACATTTTAAGTAAGCTGGAAAACTAGCCCCGCATACGGGGCAAATTTTCCAACGCAACATGGTCAGACAAAACCATTTGCTACTAAGAATGATATTTACTATTTTCAAAAATATCTGTACAAGACTGTAAATAAAGGTGTAGGAAATATAATAGTCCGTTGTGTACAAAAATAAAAATGTAAAATGGTGGAAAACGTGCCCCGGTCTCCCCTACTCAAGATACCCTCCGCCATACACGGTCAGGTGGCTTGCGAAGTACGGAAGTAGACAGGCATTTTGTGTCTCCGGTAGCAACAGGGCGCGCAATAAAACCACAGCACCGTGTAGCCCGCATAAACTGCGCGGAGGAACATCAGGACTGCCGCGGTGAAATGGCCGAACGCTGCAAGACGTCTTGCTGCGGAGCGCGCGGCTGTTCCCCGTCGGAGGTTCGAGTCTTCGCTCGGACATGGGTGTGTATGATGTCCACAGGTTAGGTTAAGCTCGTTAATGTAGTTTTTAAGTCTAGGGACTGCTGAAACCAGAGCCATACATTTACAAACATTTGAACATTACGATGGACTCGTTGCGAATGGCGAGGGGTTCTGTTCACAGATGAATCAAGATTTTGTGTTCAGCCAGACGATCGTCGTATCATGTCATGGTAGTGGGCAGCAGTCGGTATTGGCAGACATATGGATATCTATAACATTCAGAATGGCGCTTTGACTACTCAGAGGTATGGAGATGAGATACTATGCCCTACGCAGATGCCACAGGAGATGGGTTCCATCTGGTGGAGGATAACGCCCGTCCCCACAGAGCTGCACTGCTGGACAACAGGCTTGAAGCTGAGGGAACGGAATGGACAAAGTGGCCAGCTTTTTTACCAGAGTCATATCTGGTTGAGCATGTCTGGGATGCACTTTGCAGAAGCATTGCAGGCAGACCAGCACCTCCCACAGCGGTTGCAGCGCTGGATACTGCAGTCATGGAAGAATGGCCAGATATCCCTCTAGAGCTGATTGTCTGTCAATAAATATATATATTTATTTTTTATTTTTTAACTCGATAACAGTTTCACTTAAAATGTTATTATATTTATCCAGAACCCAATTTTATCTTATTTCTACGTCCTTTTATAGTTTGACAGCTGTGTATCTCATTTGTAACTGTCATTTTATACCTTGACTACTATCTTACACCTTGACCTCAGAATTGCTTTTATATGTAAGTCAATAATTACTTATTGAGAATAATTTTAACAAAAAGGATCCCAACCAATCAGATGATTTCAAGTACTTTATATAAAGCCCCAGGAAGCTACTATGTTTTAGTAACGACTGTCAACATTCGTTCATCGCAGGACAGGTTACTCTGTAACTTCAAAATTTTGGTATGTTTTTAATGTTTTTCCTTTAATTTTCGATATCATACTTTGTAAATAGTAGCTTATATTCAGTTGTAACATTTATTTAACAGATCTGAAGATGGGCAGTTGTCCCGAAACCGGTCATGTTTTAGAAAATATAAGCGATCTGGAGACGGATATTGCAGAATTTTATTCATATAACGATTTTCATAAAAAATTACTTTCGTCAAGTCTCGTAAAACTAGTATAATACTTTGACTACTGTTAGCCTGGTTACTTTCTATATAAATGAAACCAACTGTACTTTACGTGCAAACTCTCTTGCAAGTTAAAAGTTTTGGCATAATAATTGATTGCAAAACTTAGAACAGCACTGCACTTTAATTACTAGTCTCTGTTTAGCAATTCTTTAACTCGTCTAGCAATTTCTTTAAAACTGATCGTAATTACTTTCAAAAATGATTGAAAGTCAATGTACAGGCTTGCATAATCAACATAATATAATAATGGTGATAATGGGGTGACTACAACTACTTACAAAATTAAGACTGGTTTCAAAATAAGTCATATGTAATTGAACCAAAATTCTGATTGGATTGACACTACAATTACTTGCATACAAAATAAAATGTTACAAAAGTACTCATCTGTTTTCGTCGTCTTCGTCATGAAGTCCATACAAGACAGATATGATTACAATAGGTACTCTTACTGCTGGTTCAAAAATATTTTTATCGACAACTCGTTGTTCAGCTCATATGGCTGAATCTCCATGCATTGATATCACCTCGATACACCTTCTAATCTCCGTAATTACAGAAACGATCACTCTCGGTGACAATAGACTAGATAACCAAACAATTACTTTTCTTGCACACATGAAAAAACATTAGACTGATCACTTTCGAGTATAAATAAACTTGTTTCGCACTTCCTTCAATACATTAAACAGTACGCCTCTCAGGCTTATTGCAACTTTGCTACTTCATTAAACTCGCGCCACACTGCGCCTACCGTGCCTCTGCACCATCAACAAAATACTTGTGTGTTTACTTTGGCGAGTCCGCTCCGCGACTGCTTCAGCAGCGCGACACTCACAGCTACTACTTCTGTGCCAAAGACAGTCTTTACAACAGGTTCAACATTTTCTCTGGCGCATTACCAACTTAAAGCATAACAATATTCGTGCATTCATGCGGGTTTACATATAAAGTACACGTTTACACTAAATGATTCAATACAGGAAATGACGTTACATAAGAAATATACCTTGCATACAAGAAATGAAAATACGTGAAATGAACAAATTTAAGACAATATATACATTACGTTAAATCAGACTGTAGGATACAGTGACAGGTGTACTCTTACAAGTCCATCAGCAGATTACTCAAGTGTACGGTAGTAACGTAATGAGTGACAGTAATGTGCGCAAGTGGGTGCATTTCTCGAATGTGACTAGAACAACCTTGTACAGAATTGTGTCTGAACGTTAGAATTTTAGAAAATTATGCGCCCGTTAGGTTATAGTCTCGTGTAGTTCGCGAACGAACTAGTTCGGAAGAGCGCTCCCACAGGCGAAGTAGTTCGCAGAACCCTCGCTCTTAGTTCGTCCGCTTCCTTTCCGAAGACTGACGGGGAACAGCGAGAGGACGCGAGAGCGCGCAGAATCGCGTCATTCCCTTCTGCCAGTTGCCGTCATTTAGAGCTGAGATGCAGCTCAGCTGTAGTTTTAGTAGCGGTAGCAAAAGCGGACGAACTAAAAAGATCGAGCTACTTCGCGGCCGAGCAGCGAACTAGAAGGAGAGCTACCGGCCGCGAACTAAAATATGCGCGATAGGTCGCGAACAGAATTAAAAATCACGTGTTTGCCTTCTGCTGATGAGAGCCATTTCGAGGTTAGCGTCTGCCTGCTAGATTACATAGTTCAGTGCTACAAATTTTCTGCTTTGAAGTATTTTGCACTCTGCAATATCTGACTAATAAATTCCATAATATAGAGATAACTCTAAACTTAAATGCGAGAAATTATCCACATACTGTTTCTTTTTGTTTGCGTGATATCGTTAGCGGCTCAAGCAGCAAGCGCATGAAGCAGCTAGGTGGGGGAACTTCTCCCTCCACCTGCATGCGCAGACCACGCCGCTCAGCCGTCACTGGGAGCGGACGAACTAAAAGAACGAACGAGTTCGCGACAGAGCCGCGAACTAAAGGAAGCGCTCCCGATCGCGAACTATTATGCGCAAGTCTATTAGGTTCCCAGGCTGCTTACCGAGACCCATAAAATGACAAGAATGGCTTCTGTTTTTGCATTTTTGGAGCGATATCATGAGCAAGGTGACTGTCTTTTATACCATAATGTCACAGGGGACGAGACATGGGTTTCTCACATCACCCCCGAGTCTAAACGTTAGTCAATGGAATGGCGTCACACGTCATCGCCAGGCAAGGTCTCGGCAAAGCAGACAATCTCCACACGCAAGATTATGGCGACCATGTTTTGGTATAGACGAGTATTGGTGGTCGACTTTATGGAAAGAGGGACAACGGCCAATAGAGTCCCCCTGACTAAACTTCGACGTGCAATCCAGAATAAGCGGCGTGGTCTTTTGTCGTCTGGAGGGTTGTTGTTGCACGACAATGCTAGACCCCATACTGCGAAGGACACGCAAACTCTAATCAAGAACTCTGGATGGGAACAGATGTACCACCCACCGCACAGTCCGGACTTGGCGCCGGGTGATTTCCACCTGTTCCGCTACCTAAAGGAGTCTCTTGGCGGCAAGCGCTTCGACACAGATGATGAAGTGAAAGAAGCTGTTAAAGACTGGTTATCGTCGCAGGCGGCCGATATTACGACTTAGGCATTCAAAAGCTTTTTGAACGATTTGACAATTGTCTAAATAGTTATGGAGATTATGTAGAGAAAGACAGAAAGACGGAAGGGATGTCAATAAAACAATTGCGTTGGAAACTGTTTTTGGATGTTTCTGTTTTAACCGGACCTTACTTTTGGAATATCCCTCGTATCTTCGTCTTCTTTGAGTAGGTGAGTCCTCAGTCAGGTTTCAACCGGACGTCCTGCCCTTCGCTCTGTTCTGGGCATCCTCGTCCATCTGCCTGTAGTTCCTTCCTTTCTTCAGGTCAGCCAGCATTCCAAATCATTTCCTTCCTGTTCCTCTTCTTCCTTCTACTTTTCCTTCCATTATTCTTAGCGGCAGACAATTCCTAGTAATATGTGCTCCAACCAAGACGTTTTCTTCTGTATTGTCCTAATGAAGGTCCTCTCCTCTCCTGCCCTGCGCTACACCTCCTCATTTTTCATTTTATCGGTCCACTTCACTTTTACCATTCTTCTCCATAGCCACATTTCAAAACTTTCTAAATATTTTTGTTTTTCTGTCTGATTGTCCGCGTTTCAGATCCATATGATACCACGCTCCACACAAAACATTTGGCGAACCTCTTCCTTAGAGTAATGGGAATACGTTTGGTTGTTAACAAATCTTTTACTTTCCTGAAAGCTTTCTTTCCAATAGATATACTTCGCCTTACTTCCTCTGTGCAACTTCCACTGGATGTTATCATGCTTTCCAAATATTGAAACGATTGCACCTGTTCCAATACTCTTCCCTTTAATGATATTTTGATTGTGTCGCCTTCTTTTCCAATTTTCATGACTTTGGTCTTATCAATGTTTAATCGCATTCCAAAATCTTTACCCACGCTTACAATATTTTCCATCATTTCCTGGAGAGATTCTTTTGTTTCTGCTAATACTATCATATCATCTGTATATGTTATAGTTTTAATTTTTCTCCTCCCACTACAAGTCCTTTTGCTTCTTCCAAGGCCTCATTAATTAGCTTTTCAGCGTGTATATTGAAAAGTGCTGGTGATATACAACAACCCTGTCTCACACATTTTCCGATACTGACTTCTTCAGTTTCATCTTCTTCTACTCGAACTACCATTTTCTGTCCAACATGAAGTTGTTTTATTAATCTTCTATCTTTCCAATCTATACCAGCATATCTCAAAATCTTCAACAGCATACTCTAGTTAACTCTGTCAAACGCCTTTTCCCAGTCAACAAAACAGACATATATACTTCTATTCACTTTTATAAATCTCTCTGTCAACATCCTAAGGCACCCAATTGCATCTCTGGTTCCCTCGTATACTGCATCAAGAACACAGTTGCTTAGATTGTCCATCGTATCACTCAAACTGCACTAAGATGTAAACGACCCCGCTAAGACGGCCGATCAGTTCCAGTCACGACACTGGAAAAAGTACGTTTCTTGCGATGACTGTAGTTTTGCCATGCCTAGAAGCCGGCATTAAAATGCACATGTCAGTATAAGTGACAGTAAGATAAGGAGTATCTTACTGTCACTTATACTGACATGTTCATTTTAACTACAGTGACATAGTGCATCTATGCACTTTAAATTATTTTAAACAACAACTGTTGACATCGCAAGATGACGGCTTTGTAGACATTTACAGACCACAAGATGACAGAAAACACTGAAACCGGTCGTCGGAATAAAATTATATATTAGCGATCTTGGCATTCTTCTTTTTGGAACCTTTTTAAATAGCTTATCCTCAAAAGCTGTCAGATATCTTAATGTTAAAACTCTTTATATGTCATTAACAGATGCAATAATAAAACGAAATGACAATGATGATGGAAAAACTTCTCGGAAACATGTTTGGCTAAATTAAAAGCATATTGTGTTTCCACAAGGGTGAAACAATCGTCCTTAGGATAATTCTGTCCATAATTAATGGGCTGGGACTACAGATGATAAACATGAAGCATGTACCATCGGCTGTGCTTAGATTTTTTTAAGTGTCAGTTTCGGTGCTAAATTCGCACCATCTTCAGGCCTCCGTTGCGTAACTGTCACAAGTAATAGCTCATTTAAAAGGGGGTGGCCGTTGACACCGGTAACCGTCAATTCCTTATTCCTTTAATGAATCCTAACATGCAGCTTTTGTACGCTGTCATGTTTTTAACTTATGTATTTTTTTATGTAGTGGCTAAGTCCAATGTTGCACTTGTTATTTTATACACAATCTTTTGATGATGGTGACACATTGCAACGAAACCGGTCGTCATTGAATAAATTATTAATGTGCAATCTTGGCATTTCATTTTGAAAACTATAAAACGATCAGATCGTCTCCAAACCCAACTATGTCAGATAATCTTAAGAAATTTACGGTTACCGGTATCAACGGGCACCCCTTTTAAATGCGCCATTACTTGTGAACACACGACGGAGGCCTGAAGATGGTGCGAATACGAAGACGGTTTGATAAGTATGGTAAAAATAGAATAAAATATTGTTTTAAAGGCGAAAACCCACTTTATTTCTGGACATAGTCTCCTCGTAAGACTATACAATTGGTCCAGCCAGTTTCCAATTTTTTCAACCCATCGGCAAAACAGGCTTTGTCAAACTCTGAAAAATGAAAATTTCAGGCCAAATTTTCAAGTTTCGGAATAAGAAGAAGTCACTCGGAACCAAGTCTGGTGAATAGAGTGGGTGAGGAACTAATTCGAATTCCGAGTCGTGCAGTATTGCCATTGCGATAGCTGCTGTTGGGGCAGGTGCGTTGTCCTGATGAAACAGCACTTGCTTCCGTACGAATCTTGAGCGTTTTTCAATACGTTCCCGTTTTCAACGATCCAGCAGAGCAACATAATAGGGCCAGTTATGGATCTACCTTTTTCTAAATAAGCTATCAGGATTATATCCTGGGAATACTGGCCGTCACCTTTCCAGCTGACAGTCTCTCCTTTGGTACACTCTCCCCACTCTTGGTCCATTGTTTGGACCGTTCTTTGGTCTCTGGAGTGTAATGGTGGATCCAGGTTTCATCCGCAGTTATGAATCTGCGCAAAACGTTGTGTGGGTTGCGCCTGAACAGTGTGAGATTCTGAGCAGAAATGTTGTTTCGTTTCGGTTTTTGGTGCAAAGTGAGCATGCGCGACACCCACCGCGCACAGAACTTCTTCACGGCCAGTTCTTCATGGAGAATTTAACGCACTCCTTCAGTTGAGATGCCTACAATGTTAGCTATCTCGCGACCGTTTGGTCTTCGATTTTCCATTACCGTATCGTGCACCTTATCGATGGTTTCCTGTGTAGTGACTTCAAGGGCCGACCGTAGCGTGCGTCATCTTCCGTGCTTCTACGACCAAGTTTAAACTCACTGATCCAAAAGTAAATGGTCTTCATTGTTGGTGCAGAACCCACATGCACCTCATCCATCTCGGATTTGATCTGTGCAGCTGTCCAACCCTTCAAATGAAAGTGTTTAATGACCGCACAAAATTCGTTCTCCTCCATCCTAAGGAACTAACTAAGTACGCAGTTACCACTTCAGCTGGCAGCCAACAATCAACTAATAACAGCTACCGTTACAAACTTGCAATAATATCCGTAGAAATATCAGGCTTTCCAACAACAGTGCAGGTTCCAAAAATTTCCCGCTCTTTCATGAAAATTTACGACACTTATCAGTAATATAGCACGGAAATCGGTCGGTTAATTAATTAAAAGAAATCTTAATACAGCTAGTAGTACTTTCTTTTATTCTTTAGGATATATCAGTGATATGGTTGCATATTTTGCGGAACCTTGTAACAGGCTTGTTCTGTATGATATTGACTTTATACTGGTTTTTGTTGTTCGTGACTAATTTTGGAATTGGATCTCTTCTTTGGTTTAAATTGGTAAAGTTTTATAATGGCTTGATTTTTTCTTGCATTTACTTATGGAAATGCATCATCTCTGAATTGGCTCTAGCCGGCCGCAGTGGCCGAGTGGTCTGCGGCGCGCCAGTCAAAGTCTGCACGGCCGCGACGTCGGGAGTTCGAATCTCCCCCCTCGGGCATGAATGTTTGTGTCGTGTTTAGTATAAGGTAGTTCATAAGTAGTTTGTAAGTTTAGGGACTCATGACCCCGCAGTTAAGTCCCTTAAGCTTAACAAACATTTGAACATTTTTGAATTGGCTCTAAATTTTACTTGGCTTTCCTGTATGAAATGTAGTTTCGTGGGACTGATGCTCCTTTCGCAATAAAATACTGTTTTATTTAGCTTGAAGTTCTGCGTCGTAATTACTGTTTGTGAGCCTATGTGTTAACTAAAACAAGAAAGTTTTTTGCAATGATCGATCTGAAATTCTGTCTCTCAGGGGCAACTAATTTGATAAAATACTAGTATCTGAAATATTTTTTTAAATCCCTGTAGTTTATTTATGTCGAAGTCTTTTACAAAAAGATATTGTCTATGCCAGCTTTTTATCATTAATTGTCCTTTTATACGTTTTTTTTTTTAAATTTCATTTCAAATGTAAGTGTAGCAATCTATTGGTGGTCAGAGATATTGGCATATGAGCACTTTTCACAGTAATCATAGTTTAGATGAGAGATCTAAATACTTGAATAATCGTCTAAGACACTTCTTAAGATTTCACTGATTCTGTATTCTCAAATTGACCCAGTTACAAGAAAAACATTTAAACATATAGGAAACTAGACAGAGAGGAGCGAGTAACCCAACTGTGGGTACTATTTATAATAGCAATCTAACAAATGATCTCTGAAATATCAGATTTTTGACCATCTTACTCTATGGACATTACTGTTCTAAAGTAGATGACCCGGCGAACTTCGTGTCACTTACCTCTTAATATAAACCATAGTAAATTAGGTCATATGTATTTTATATCCAGTAGCTTTATAAAGGCATCCTCAGGTAGTCTAAGTATCGGTGAACGTCAAATGTGCAAACTTTTATCGCAATGAGATGAATGGTATTGATATTTCATAGAACAATCTTTTTGTGTATTTTCTGAACTTTCCAATTTTCCGGGAAACTTTTCCAAATTTTTATTTCATAACAACATTACTCTTGCTTTGAACGTCAAATATGCAAAATTTTATCGCAATAAGACGAATGATATTGATATCAAAATAAAAAAAGCTCTTTCACTTTCTCGCTAATTTTCAAATGTTTCGTGTAACTTTCGCAAATTTTTAGTTCATAAGAACGTTCATCTTTCTTTGAAAGTCAATTGATCAAAATTTTATTGCAATCGGATGAAAGGTTCTCTACTTTAGTGTTCAGGTTATTTAGAAACACATTGAAAAAGGAACTTGGTTCGACTTTTGTGGCTTTCCTTCTTAACGTCACTATTTTTTTTTTAATTTTTTTTTTTACTGAAAACTTTTCCAAGACCATAATGAACAAAACAAAACGAAATTTCTGCTCTCCGTCGTGCTAGTAGTCAGTTATAGTGTTGAATTCAATCAAAAACACATTGAAAAACGCAGTTTCAGTTTTTATCAACTTTTCCAAATAATTTATTTGATGCAAAACTTGTCCTGTTTAGCCGTAATCAAGTGATGCTCTTACATCCAATTGATTTTCATTCACAGAAAAAAAACCGCTTTCGGTTTTTCTTAATTTTCCTACAATCCGTGCGACTTTTCCAATTTTTTATTTGATGCGAACCTTCCTCTTGCTTTCAGTATGAAATGTACAAAATTTTATCGCAATTGGACGAACGGTATTGATAGCTCACTGGAAAAAGCTGTTTCAGTTTTGCATGATCTTCCGGACAAGTTTTCCATATTTTATCATCGTTGAAACCTTCCCTGCACTTACACGAATATTTCAAGACTAAACTTAGCCAAATCAGTTCAACCGTTCTCGAGTTTTAGCGAGACTAACTAACAGCAATTCATAATTTTTACGAGGCAGAAAGTCAGTATTCATCAGAATTTTAATGAAATCAAGTATCCTATATATATATAGAATTATAGAATTTTAATGAATTCAAGTACCCTATATATATAGGGTACTTGATTTCATTAAAATTCTATATAGGGCAGAAATCAGTATTCTTTAGAATTTATATATATATTTTTTTACGAGGCAGAAAGTCAGTATATAGGGCAGAAATCAGTATTCTTCATTAAAATTCTGAAGAATACTGACTTTCTGCCCTCTATATATATATATATATATATATATGACTTTCTGCCTCGTAAAAAAATGTTAAAATATAAAATTATGAAAAATTGGCGACTCTAATGCTATGGCCTCCTGGTTTCCTGTCTCCGTCTCTATGGTGTGCAGTGGGCAGGGCTGCCCTTTGTGTGCTTTTTCTCTGTGGCTCTCCTCGGCTCTCTCCTGTGACGCCAGCGATAAGCCGCCAAACGGGGCCGCGGTGTAGGCTAGGTGGGTGTCGCTATCTGCCGCGCATCGGGCCAGATAACAGCGTCCAGGCGGCGCCGGCACAGATACCGCACGCCACGCCCACAAACTTTTCCACCGCCGCCTGTGAGCGCAGGTAACAAAGGTGCAGCCGGCGACAAGTAGGCTAGCTCACCAAGTCACACCAGCGGCCGTACAGCGTCGCATTTCCTCTTTTGCACGTTACTGATATTCCTTTCAAGTTCCGCCAACCAACAATTTCCAGTTCGTACACCACGTACAGTGGTGCCTAATTATTACGCTCAAAGATCAGACACAGTTGTTTCCTTACGCAACTTTATTTTGCCACTTTATTATAAACTTAACCCTTTGAGGCCCATTAATAAACACAGAAAGAAGACTATAATAATTTCTTTCAAAGTATACTTGTCTCTAAAAGTAATAATGTAGTATAATAACAATACAGTGTGTATTTAACAATAAAATATTCTTGGTGATTTCACAGAGAAACCACTGGGCTGTTACGACAGTTTTCGGTGGGGCTTGATTTGATAGAAGGGATATTTGAACCATGTTCCTATGAAAACTTTGTTGTTTCTTTTGACAGTATCTGTTGCACCCATTGAATATGTTCTTTTACTTATGTATTGTCGTCACACAAATCATCGTCTTTGTTGCCTCTACTAACGTGAACAATCACTTTCATTCACATTCTCTTCGAATTCAACTAAGGTCTATTCAGGTGAAAGAAGTCGAATTTCTTCATCAATTTCATCTGATTCAGTTACAATATCCGAAATAGTATCACTTGCATTTTCAGCAAGTACGTACTGTACGTCCATTTGACAATTTTAAATATGTCTTGTCAAAAAATTACAGCAACCGTACTAAATTTACAATAATTGTGGAAACAGCCCATCGACTTGCGCTATTTAGATACTTGATCTAGACTTCGGCACCAACTAAGGGTGCCTTCATCAGAAGATTAAAATTATTACTCACATGAGACGTAAACTAATGACGTCTCATTTGAGTAATAATTTTAATCTTCTGATGAAGGCACCCTTAGTTGCTGCTGAAATCTAGATCAAGTATCTAAAAAGTGCACCTTTTTAGACCGTTTCTACAATTATTGTATTCATCCATTTGCATATTTGTGATTAGGTCAGATGCTCTAAATTTATGCTTTATTCTTGATGGCGTTCTGCTATCCATACTGACACGCTACCAAGAATAAAAGAAAAAGCAACCTGTAGATTTACCGTTTGAAGCTTGTTACATCCGCGTGGTTTCATTCTGTAACCACCTACATTTTTGTAAAGAAGTGAACTTTACATTGTAATTATCAATATAGACATTTTCCAAATATGAAGTATAAGAATAATGAATTACCTGAAACTACAATTATGTGCTGTATAGATGTCATAAACTAATTCCATTATTAAGTCTAGGTCTAATGCACTTGTACTCGGCGCAGCGCTAAACAAATTTTGTCTTTTAGCCGACAACAATCACTTCTCCACTGCAACAAGAAGCTGGCTCTGACGCTAGATGCCCCCAGCAGTCATTGTGGGGTGGTCGTTTCGAGAAGGAACCACTGGCCCGGAAAAGCAGGCAAAGTAAAAATGTGGTTTCTGGCTGAAACCACTTGGCCCAAAAGGGATAAATGTGATGTGTTACTAGTATCGTATTTCAGTGAACTTCATCAACTTGTAAATGCTGAAGGTTTTTTTAAGGAAGATGACGCAAGACGGGTTGCTGCCTATCGCCTTTCCTCTCAGACAGGAAGTTCCACTCACCTGCTGATTTGCTGTCTGTGGACCGTAAAGGCATCGGACTTCATATCTTGGTAGTATTTTAGTTTTATTAAATGAAAAAGGGTGAATGGGAAAGTTACAGATCAAATAGAAAGAGAATGTGAGGTAGTCCTATTGTATGTTTAATACTATTTAAAAAATATGATTAGTTTGGCACGAAACCACCTTGATGTAGGACTAGGAATCAATAACCAATAAAAGAACACACTTTAAAACATACATTTGCATTCCCTAGTGAGAGCGATACAGAGGATATAAAATGCAGAATGGCAATGGGTAGAAAAGCGTTCTTGAAAAAGAGAAATTTATTAACATCGAATATTGATTTAAGCGTAAGGAAGTCCTTTCTGAAGGCATTTGTGTAGGGTGTTGCCTTGTATGGGAGTGAAACATGGACGATAAACAGTGCGGACAGGAAGAGGATAGAGGCTTTTGAAATGTGGTACTACAGAAGAATGCTCAAGATTAGGAGGGTGAATCGCATAACTAATGAGGAGGTACTGAACATAATTGGGGAGAAAAGAAATTTCTGGCATACCTTGGCTAAAAGAAGGGATCGATTGGTAGGACACATTCTTAGACAAGGAATTTGGAATTTAGCGTTGGAGAGAAGTGTGTGGGGGGAAAACCGCTCAGGAAGACAAAGAGCCGGCCGCGGTGATCGAGCGGTCTGCGGCGCGCCAATCACGATCTGCACGGCCACTGTGGTCGGCTCGGGCATGGATATTTGTGCCGTCGTTAGTATTAGCTAGTTGATAAGTAGTTTGTAAGTTTAGGGACTGATGACCCCGTAGTTAAGTCCCATAAGCTATACAAACATTTGAACATTTTGAACACCAAGAGATGGTTACAGTAAGCAGATTCAGACAGATGTAGGTTGCCGTTCTTATGTGGAGTTGAAGAGGCTAGCTTACGATAGGGTATTGTGGAGAGCTGCATCAAACCAATCTCCGGACTGAAGACCAGAACAATAACAACAACAACAACAGTGAGAGCGGAGAGTTGTTGAACCAGAGAGAATGTTGGTAGCCATGCATTTCGTAATACTATGAGCAGGGGCCAAATGGCCAGGGTTACCTCATTATAAACAGAACGGTAAGTGAACCGGATATTCGTGGTAAAATTGCTCGTTAACAATTTCCTTCCGCAGTCAATCATTGTAACTGATGCAGAAGGTCCTCAAAGTCACCTTCTACACCATAGGGCGGTAATTTTCGCCCTAGCCTGTCCGCGAGGTGAATCCCTCTCAGTTCTGCAAACGAAGGGTGGTGTGTAGCTGTCCACCCGGCATGGCACTGGAGTGTGCTTCCGCTGTTCAAAAGTAGTCCCTGTAGCCAACCTTACAGGTAGGGGAGGGAAAACGTTGGCGAAGCTTAGCCCTTGCGGGCGGCACTGTGTCTCGGACACTCGGGTTGGGACACCTGTTTGGAGCGTGGGACAAAGCTGCTATGCCTCCGCCACGGCGTCGCTTTCGCTTGCTTGTAAATTTAACGGCTACGAACTGGTAGAGAGAATTCTCCATTTTTCGAAATTTCTACATTAACCGTACGGGTAATATAGAAATTACTCTGTCCCCTCCATTTGTATATGTATATTGTGTATGACGTGTTGCCGCGGTGGAGTAGCCGAGCGGTCTAAAGCGTCTCCCTGCGCAGCGCGCGGTTGCTCGCCGTGGAGGTTCGAGTCCTCCCTGGGGCATGGGTGTGTGTGTTTGTCCTTAGGCTAGTTTACCTAGGTTTAAGTAGTTTGTAAGCTACGGACTGATGACCACGCAGTTTGGTCAGATAGATCTACAAACATTTGAACATATGACGTGTCACCTGATCCTCTATTTTGCTTTGAGGTATGTATATTAAGGTATATTTTCTGTTTATAAATACGGTTACAAATTGATATTTTTTACTTCTATCTCCAGTACTTTTAACTGGAAATTTTTCCTAAATTATTTAAAATCTGTTCATAACTGTATTAGAACCATTTGTTCATTATATAATTTGTGTAGCAACATAGTTATATATATATATATATTGATGCATCATGCTATTGTCATAACGTCTTTGGTATAGAAAACTAATTAAGTATGCGGTACGTTGGTACTAAGTGCCAAAGATACACAACAGAGCATTAACCCATAACTGGTGATGTTGAGTGTCAGTTACCCAGGTAAATCTTTGTTCGTTCCTAAACCTTTGAAGACAGTTCGTCGGCCTGAAGTGCGGTACTCAATACAGCAGCGAGTTGTTTGATGTAACACGCATTTTTTTTTTTAAATGCTGGGTATTTTTAACCCGACATCATCAGCTGCGGAACTTTTATTTGGAATATACTCTTATTGTATTTTATACGTAGTACGGTATCTGGCAGGTTTCCTATGATAACTAATAACTCTTGGTGCACTTCTCATCCAAGTAGTGATTTTATTTGATTCATTTTACTAGAATCCTTGCTTATTGATAAACAAGTCAGTTATCTACCCATATTTTTCAACCTGATGTACATTAGCCTAATGAATGTTTGTTATCTACCGTGGATTCCAGTGGAATCCAGAGATAACCAGATTGGAATACATAAAAATACATAAAAATCTTGCCAAAGAACTTGTAAAGCCTCATCTCAATCTTCGACTTCAAAACAACCATTTGCCTCGTAAATTGCGGCTCAATTTCAATAGAAAGTTCCAGATATCAGTTCGATATGAAAGACTAGACTAGGGCAAACAAGTGAAGTGTAATAAGTGACAATCAGGCTCTTACATAAAAAGAAAAACAAAAAGGATCTGAAAGAGCTGCAAAGTCCCGACTCTGCAGAGCCTGCACAATTCCTGAATGCCGAGTAATGGCTTGCAAATTCTTGTGTGTGTAATAATTTATCAAAGAATAATGTGTTTTAATAAAGGTTTGTTTCTTTATACTGTAATACTAAGATTTGGTTTATTTGTTTAGAAAAAATTAGTAGATATTTCGATTATGTAGCACGTTGCAAAATTTTTATGGACTTACATGTATTTGAAAATTTGTCAATTCTGTTAACTATAAATAATTTTCTGCTATCAAAAGTTTTTCAATGGTGTCAATAAAAGTTACTTTTGAAATGTATGTATCAACGTTTCGTTTCTCCTTCACCACAGAATTATGAGGGCCATGAAAATTATTGGATATCTATAACGCGATCTTATCAGTTGCGTTACAAAAATATCACTTCACCAGTTATGGGTTAATATCATTGTCTCGAGGATGTCATTGTTCGGCTGGAAACGGGACACTCCAGATTAGACTGTTGAAGTGGGAGGTCGACCGATCCACATCTCCGGCAGACAGAGCATACAGTCAGAATTGTGAATTTTATTATAATGTAAACCTCTCAGATAAACTGTTCCAGGAATAAATACGGTAAAACAAGATAATTTTGTAATTTTGTAGCAATTTTAATTGTACAAAGATCACTTACCAAGCAAGTATTATTGTTAATGTACAGGAAGGTATCAAATAGTATAGCAGAAAATATTTTCAGAAATCTGTTTTGAATTAACAGTCTCGAGAAGTAGTTTTTAAAAGGATTGTCATTTCTGTAAAACTTTGTATAACAGTGTTATGATCATTGAGTGTCTAATGAAGTAGTTAAATAATCTTCTGTCTTATTATTATACTTATAATTTTATTAACAAGTCTTGACGTATTTCTGCCTGTGTAACGAATTACGACAAAGGGGAAAGGGTTGTACCATGGGAAATTTTTTACATTTTAATTTTTTTGAATTATAATTTTTTTTACAAGAAATTTGAAAAATTACCCAATTACAAGCACTAATATTGGGTAATGTTGAACGAACAGCAGTTTATGCTAGCTCCAATAGTTTCACAATTACTCACCAATAAAGACTTTTGTCCCAAGGTACAACCTATGGTTTTACCTTGGGAGAGTGGTGGACTTACCTTGGGACACGGTGATGTATTTCAATTTCATAGTTTTATAAAAGAAAAAGTCGTATTTGAATTAGGTACTACATGTACATTTGTTAGTCCAAATACAAAAGTTATTTTACCTTAAAACAAGAGGTGGTGGGAATAAAATATTAAATGAATGAAACCCACAACATACCACTGGAGCTGGTAGTTCTTTCACTGTATTACTGCGATTAACAGTGCTGATTTTCTCAACATTAGGTTGTAGACCATACCTGGAATAAACTTCTTGAAGTTTCTTAAAAAAAAAAAAAAAAAAAAAAAAAAAAAAAAAAAAAAAAAAAAAAAAGGTTCAACATTGGGTTTGTTGAAAGATGCCATTTGACCTGGTTTTCTAAGGGATATTCTGTTCTTTTAAGACATCCGAAAGGTTCTGTACCATTGTCTTCCAGCCAATTCCTCTTCCTCCCATGTCACTGGATATTTAATGTTGTCAGCTTTACCATATTGGTAGGCTAACTTTTTCAGATCATCCACAGTCACACCAAAGTTCAATTGCGCAGCCCTTACTATATAAGTAAGCAGTTCTTCCTCTTACTCTGTGGTGAAGACTTTTTGTGTAGCATTGCTGGCTTCATACTTGAAATGAATTTGACCAGAAAATTTGTGTTTTTGGATGTGCCTAGGAAAAGTACTTTCCGACACTCCATATACTTCAGCCGCTTCTTGTATTGATAGTTTCTGTGTAATAACCTCATTGGCAGCTGCCTCCAAGCATTCCGCATCTGGTTTTTCTATTTTCCTTCCCATCTTACTTCTACCCATCTAAAAATATAAACAAACTTAAGTAAAACTGTAGACGAAATGTTCGGTTGTACTTTGGGACATGTCCCAAGGTGCAACCAGAGAAGTGTCCCAAGGTAAAACCAAATACAAAATAACTGAAAACAGTATCCTAACCTATGTACACATTAATATCTTTGTAACTTATGGTATCAATAGCTTACTTAAACAATGCCCTACAACACTGTATTTAAGAAATATCAATAATAATGCTTAGTTTTGTTTATATCTTCTAAGGATAGTGGATAATTTTACTTTCAAACACGAAAACATGTAAAACTCCTCCTCAGACCTCAAACATCATTCAAATACAACATGGCCTCCCATTCCCTCTGAAAATATGCCTGACAACTTTACTTCATAGTTCTTAGACTTGCCACTAGAGTGCACTGCCTTCATTTAAAAGTGTCCCAAGGTAAACCGTCCCAAGGTACAACCCTTCCCCTACTACAATGCCATTGTCACTAACTGCTAAGTGTTGCTCTTATATTAAGTGTTGCGTAACCAAAAGCAAAATCGTAAAATTTGATTTATGTCAAACAGGAATTCATATTATTGTTAACAGCAACAGTGTTGAGAAAATTATAATGTAATTTATGCAGTGAATTTAATTTTCAAGTATGTTGGATGCATCAATTAAGAGTAAACTGGTAAATTTTAATTTCAGATAACGGATGGTTTTTTTGTCACACTCATGCTTATTAATTTAGCAACATAAAAGAGTAGTGACGATACTCACATAATCAGAGTGATTTTACGAAACATCTCAGTAACGCCTAGAGAGTAAGAGAGTACTTTCTCTATTTCTTGAAACAAAACTGCTTTTCGTCGTGCCACTAAGATGTGCCGGCTGGAGGCAGAATTCACAACGCAGCTTTGACCTAATTTAATCTTAAGCAGGGAACAGGACTAATGTGTACGGATGAGGTAGCCTTTAAAAAGCTTAAAAGCTATGACGTCATTATTACGTTAAAATGTAGAGTTCTCTCCAAACTACTGTCAAAGTAAATTCTTGTCATATGTATTGACATGAAAATTCATTGTTTAGCAGCATACATTAAAATTTGTTAAAGAACACAAGATTAAAAACAGTAAATTTTCAGGATTAATTAAACATTTTTGTGAGGGCTCAAAATTACGTAGTTCTTCAGTTACGAACAGTACACCACATACACGTTATTGGAAAATAATCCACACAATAGTCGGCATAATTAACCACCTAATTCTTCAGAATAGATTGCAGGCATGACGCAACTGTAAATTCAAAAGGTAAGTTGCAAATGTTTGTAAAGTTTAATGGGACTTAACTGCGGGGTCATCAGTCTCTAAACTTACAAACTGCTTATGAACTAACTTATAGTAAAGACGACACAAACATGCATGCCCGAGGGAGGATTCGAACCTCCGACGCGGGAGGCCGTGCGATCCGCAACGTGGCGCTCCAGACCGCTCGGATACCCCCGCGCGGCAGGTAAGTTCCGTCGAACTGTGAGAATCGTCTGTGAAGCAGCCAGCAGAAAGTTAAGTAGAGCTCAGACAGGAAAGTTCAAGGTTCTCACTTTAATACTGAGCTACAGCTGTTTAGTTCCACCAAATAGTTCTTATAAGTTGGTTACAATTTAACTCATTCAGTAGTGTACGTAATGGTTGTGATATTGTTATGCTTTAAGTTTTATTAATGTGTTTCCTTGAAGGCGAGAAGTTTTTTAATACCAAATATGGGTTTAGGAAACATTGATCATGTGATACACAGGTTTTCCTGTTCAGTTTGCGTAAATTTATGCTGACAACAAACGCAATGTTAGTCGGAACTGTCACCTTACTTTTTTCGAAATACTTTCTGCAGCACTGATTGAAGCTGATTTACCAGTTGTAACTCATATGCATTATGTATTTAGGAGTGCCAAAAAGGAGATATGTAAAGTTGTTTGTCGATTACGAGAACAGAAATGAAGATGGCAATAGAAAGCTAGCTCTCCCAAGAAAAATATTGTAAAGAGACTGCACATGAAGCAAATAAGTTATTACTCCCTGCGTATTTTGTACTGTGGCAGTCATGTCCTGGTTCTGGGATTTCCTAGTATCTGCTTGGCATGTCTGTTGTGTACGCAAAGCGTATCTTCCTACGACAAGATATGCAAGCCTGTGGAACTTTCGTGGTGCTAGTCTATACAGTACAGTCTCGTACGTTAGAGGTGTACGGGACCGGCACCACCTCAATTATCGAAATTTATGTGCGGAAAACAAGTAAATCACCCTTGTAAAGAATACACGTTTCAACAAATATAAACTTTTTTTAAACAAAGAGTTTAAGTAGGCATTTACATTGGCAGGCTGAAGGTTATAAAGTCTTTTCACTATTTACTTCACGATATAATGGTGCAGCTCTTTAAAGCAGGGTATTTTCCCGGATAGACTGAAATATGCTATCGCTAAATCTTTGCATAAAAAGGGGGATACGTCCGATGTCAACAACTACCGCCCCATCTCACTTCAGTTGGCTTTATCCAAAATTTTTGAAAAAGTTATGTATTCTCGAGTTGCTTCGCATATTAGTAAAAATAAAGTTCTAACAAAACGTCAGTTTTGTTTTCAAAAAAGCTTTTCTACTGAAAATGCTACACATACCTTCACTGATGAAATATTAAATGCTTTGAATAACCGGACATCACCACTCGGGATTTTTTTTATCTCTGAAAGGCTTTTGATTGTGTAAATCATGGGATTCTTATAGATCAGCTTAATATTGTGGTATGAGTGCGACAGTGCACAAATGGTTTAAATCACACTTAACTGGAAGAGTACAGAAAGTTGAAATAAGCAGTTCACATGATATAGAAGAAATAATTAATTCCTCTAACTGGAGAGTTATCAAAAATGGGGTCCAACAAGGTTCGGACTTGGGTCCTTTGCTGTTCTTATTATATATTAATGATTTGTCATTCTACATTAATGAAGGTGCTAAGCTAGTACTTTTTGCTGATGATGCAAGTATAGCTATCACACCTGACAAACAGGAATTAACTGATGAAATTGTAAATGATATCTTTCAGAAAGTTATTAAGTGGTTCTCTACAAATGTATTCTCATTGACCTTTGATAAAACCCAGTATATACAGTTTCATACAGTAAATGGCATGACACCATTAATAAATTTAGACTGAACATAAATCTGTAGCTAAGGTAGAATATTCAAAATTTTTTAGGTGTTTGCGTTGACGAGGGACTGAATTGGAAGAAACATATTGAACATCTCCTGAAATGTTTGTGTTCAGCTACTTATGCTATCAGAATCATCTCAGTAAATTAGCTTACTACGCCTATTTTCATTCACTGCTTGCTTATGGAATCATATTCTGGGGTAATTCAACATTGAATAAAAAAGTATTCATTGCACAAAAGCGTGTAATCAGAATAATTGCTGGAGCCCACCCAAGAGCATCCTGCAGACATTTATTTAGGGATCTAGGGATACTCACTGTAGCTTCACAATATATATATTCACTCATGAAATTTGTTATTAACAGCCCCACCCCATTCAAAAGTAATAGCAGTGTGTATAGCTACAACACTAGGAGAAAGGATAATATTCACTATTCAAGGTTAAATCTAACTTTGGCTCAAAAAGGGTGAATTATGCTGCCACAAAAGTCTTTGGTCACTTACCAAGTAGCATCAACAGTCTGACAGATAGCCAACTAGTATTTAAAAAGAAATTAAAGGAATTTCTGAATGGCAGCTCCTAGTACAGTGTAGATGAATTTTTAGATAAAACTTTTAAAAAAATAAATAAATAAACAAGAAAAATGTACTAAAATCCTTAAAATATTCATTGTGAAGTGTAGACAACATTTACTAAACTGACACGTTCCACATCATTACGAAATGTCGTATATATGGTGTATGGAACAAGTATTTATCTAATCTAATCTAATCAGTGCCTTTTTCGGCGAAGACAGAATGTACCCGCAGTATTTGTTTTATGACGCTCTGATTTATGCGAAACTCGTAATTCACAAACTCGAAATATCGAGTCTCCACTGTATCGAGTTCAGTTTACTTCCTCTATAAAAGAAAATAAGGAGAACAGAATCCAGTTTGGAAGTACTTTAATAAAAGAATCGTCGGTTTGTCTAAACCATTTCTTAGCTACATCTACATGGGATACTCTGGAAATCACATCTCGCGATGTCGTGATAATGAAGGATTGCATTAACAAGGCGCGCACGACGAGCGCCAGAATTATCGTCCACTAATACGAATACTTCACCGAATGCTGCCGAAATGTTTGCGCTACACGCTGAAGGATGTCACTGCTGTACCGTACAGCCATTTGGTTGCCTCCCACGACCACCAGTGTTGTATGGCGGCCCCACTCAATCCCTCCCCAAAACATCAGGGAGCCACCAACTTGCTGCAATCGTCTTTCAGGTTGCCTTCGAAAACATCTCCAACGATTGTCTGGTTGAAGGTGGATGCGAATGTCATCTGTGGATGGCTCTTGATGCCAGTTTGAACGAGTCGATTCAGCACGCTGTTGGGCCCACCTGCACCGCGCTGCATGGTGTCAAAGCTGGGCTCCTCCGTGGACGTCGGGAGTGAAGTTGCATGTCAAACAGCCTGTTACGTGTATGTAGTTTGTGTCGTCGGGTCTAAACACTCCGTCGGGGGGCTGCACGAAAATCCAGCATTCCCCCTCACAGTTCCTCCGAGCTGAAATCCTAAGCGGCGGTCATCAGCTGCTGTCGTAATCTTTTGGCGACCAGAACGGGGCAAGGCAACGACAGATCCTGCATCTCTGCCCCTCTTCCACTTTGGAACAACATAGCTTGCCCACGAAAGGCAAAGTTCCCAGGTTCGAATCCCGGTTCCGGCACACAATTTTAATCTGCCAGGAAGTTTCATATCAGCGAACACTCCGCTGCAGAGTGAAAGTTTCATTCTGGAAACATCCCTTAGGCTGTGGCTAAGCCATGTCTCCACCATATCCTTTCTTTCAGGAGTGCTAGAGCGCACGCCTCGTAACTTGGCGGGTGAGGTCTGGATGCGCAGAAGCACGGGTAGGCCTACGTCACGCCACGTGACCTGCTGGCCAGTAGCCGCCAGTCAGCCGTTGCGCGCGCTCCAGTTCGTGTCGTACTGTGCGCAGCGACAACTGGTTTTGGCATTCTGCGTTGTGTTGCTTTTGCGAGTTATTTCGGATCATTCAGTTGACTATGAGTTGCAACAGCAAATCTCAGTCTGTATTGCACAAGCAGGCAAGATAAATAGTATTTCGCGTGTATCAATTCTTTAAACGGGAGTCGGAAGCAGCTGATCACAAAGCCCCTCCCGGTGCAATAATGAGGAATCCCTTTACAATTATTCTATCATTCTATATGATATGTCAGTTATGTCATTGATAAAGTATTTTAATAACTGCTTCGAAAAATCCAGATTTTAAGATACAATTAAGGGAAAAATCTAAAATTTGTCAATTTCTAATTTATCACTTTTTTATCTTCACAAATTTACTTTGAATTCGTAATCTGTCGTGAACGTCTAATGTGGTTCTTCAGTAATAATGGATAGAGTGATCTCCCTAGAAGAGCTGTGTATATAATTTACAGATATTTCGTGTTAATCGACTGAGCTACGAAATGAATTTCTGTGCCGCTCAGAAAATTATGCCCTGCCATGTAAACATGATAGGTACAAGAGAAAGAGACTCATAAATAATCGTGAATGCGCCATAGTTTTCCCAACAATCAAACAAGCATTGTTTTTCTGCATTACACTTTTTATGCAGCCGTGTGTGTTCAAGATTCGCAGCTTGACATTTCGTTGCGCTTGTATGCGGCCGTAACTTTAGAGCTAAGCGGCAGTCAGCAGCTGACTGCGGAATGGAACGGAGCGCAGCTAACGCACAGTCCGGCTACGCTGCAACAGCAGCTTCCCCCACCACTACACAGCTACCTACCCAACAGAGCCAGTCCACCCGCCAAGTTACGTGGCGCGCGCTCTAGTCTTGCGTGTTTGCAGGAGAGCTTCTGTGAAGTTTGGAAAGTAGGAGGCGAGGTACTGGCGGAAGTAAAGTTGTGAGGCGGCATCGTGAGTCGTGTCGGGATAGCGCAGTCGGTAGTGCACTTGCCCGCGAAAGGCAAAGGTCCCACGTTCGAGTCCCGGTTACGGCTCACAATTTTAATCTGCCAGGAAGTTTCATATCAGCGCACACTCCGCTGCAGAGTGAAAGTTTCATTCTGGAAACATCCCTTAGGCTGTGGCTAAGCCCTGTCTCCACCATATCCTTTATTCCAGGAGTGCTAGTCTTGCAAGTTTCGCAGGAGAGCTTCTGTGAAGTTTGCAAAGTAGGAGGCGAGGTACTGGCGGAAGTAAAGTTGTGAGGCGGCATCGAGAGTCGTGTCGGGATAGCTCAGTGGTAGACAGCTTGCCCGCGAAAGGCAAAGGTCCCAGTTTCGAGTCCCAGTTCCGACACACAATTTTAATCTGAAGTTTCATATCAGCGCACACTCTGGTACAGAGTGAAAGTTTCATTCTGGAAACATAGATTTCGTCTACTTCGTCTACGAAAAAGTTTTTAAATGTAAGGCATGTAACTGCTGAGGTAATTAGTCTCTAGGCTTACAAACAACTACGAAGGCAACTTGGAAAATACGATTCCTTCTCGACTGTGGACAGAGTTGTGTATGAAATGAAAGAAAGAGAATGAGTCATTACAGATAAGATATATCTTTATTTTTTTATACAATTTCCAAGTACATTGACATTTGTCATGCCGCTTTATAAGCTTCAAAAAGCCGTCCAGGAAAAAATCAGCGCATTGCATACAGAAGAAGCGTTGAACGACGGTGGGCGAAAAACGACACAGCAGGTGAACGCGCACGTGCAGCACACCGGTACACCATTGGGTAAAGGTCGGCCATGAATATGGCAATGACTTTCTGTTTCTGATTGGAGCGGGGGATAAAACGTGGGTCCACCATTACACGCCTGAATCGAAGGCCGCATCCATGGAGTGGAAGCATCCGTCGTCACCTATCCTAGAGAAGTTCACAAGCACTCCATCTGCAGGTAAAGTGCTACCCATCGTTTTCTGGACGCACAACGTGAGCAGAATTTCGAAATTTCAGTTTTTTAGTAACAATTTCACGAATTAGTGATCGTGAGATCTGCGGGACTTCCCACAGCAAGGGCACTAAGTGTAAACTTGCCCGTTGTGCTTAATCTCCTGTGAAATTGTGAGAACCAGTTCAATCACAGACGGGCGTCCACTTGGTTCTTCATCGTGCACTTGTTCACGTCCTTCACTGAACAGTCATCTTCTAACCATTGAATCAGTCGTAGCATTTTGTCCGCAAAATCTCGCAGATTTGCTGATCAGTTTCCTTTTGTTCAACGTTCTTTGCATTTAGAAAACGAATCCCTGATCTGATTTCACAAGCAGCGGCATTTTCAATTACGGCTGACTATATAAAGAGGCAGTACAAAGCACACGCCGGCAGCAGCGATCTGAAAATGGCGTCCATGTCTTCTCCTTGAATCAGAGTAACTGCCGCGCATGCTCGGAACTGCGATCGTAGCGCTGCCGCGGATAGAAATGGAAACGGAACTTACCCTGTGGACAACTCTGTCGTGTGATATGTGTAGGAAGTCAGAGGAAACGGGAATAATTTTTCGTGTGTGTCTGGGTGAGTACATGTGGAGGAATATTTCGCTGTCTATCAGTTGCCGCCAAGTATGTAGACGGATACGTGTACATACGCAAGAGGACCGCACAAATATACCGTCATTTGATCAACGTACTAATTCCGAAATGGAGGACATAGTAATAGGTATTCCCGGTGTAGAGAAGTAGCTGAGAGAGCTAAATACGAAAAAGTCTGCTGGTCCGGATGGAATACCATTTCGGTTTTACAAACAGTATTCTGCGGCATTGGACCCTTACTTTGCTTGCATTTATTGCGAATCTTTAATTCAGCGCAAAGTCCCTAGAGATTGGAAAAAAGCGCAGGTGACTCCAGTTTATAAGAAAGGAAAGAGAACTAACCCACACAATTACAGGCCAATATCGTTATCATCAGTTTCCTGTAGAATTTTGGAGCATATTCTCAGTTTGAATATAGTACATTTCCTTGAGATAGAAAATCTTCGTTCTACGAACCAGCACGCGTTCAGGAAACATCGTTCATGTGAAACTCAGCTTGCCCTTTTTTCACGTGACATTTCGCGAGCTATGGGTGAAGGCCAACAGGCGGATTGTGTTTTTGTCGACTTCAAAAAGGCATTTGATGCGGTGCCACACTACAGACTGCTAACGAAGAAAAGAGCATATGGCTTAGGTTCACAGATTTGTGACTGGCTGGAAGACTTCCTAAGTAATAGAACGCAGTACGTTGTTCTCGACGGCGAGTGTTCATCAGAAACGAGTGTATCGTCAGGCGTGCCCCAGGGGAGTGTGATAGGACTGCTATTATTTTATATCTATATAAATGACCTGATGGACAGAGTAAGTTGTAATTTGCGGCTGTTTGCTGATGATTCAGTGGTGTATGGTCTTTAATTGATTGTAATAGCATACAGGATAACTTAGACAAAATTTGTAGTAGGTGCGAAGAATGTCAGCTAGCTCTCAATGTAGAAAAATGTAAGGTGATGCGCATGACTAGGAAAAACAATCCCATAATGTTCGAATACAGCAATAGCAGTGGGCTTCTTGATGCAGTCGCGTCGTTCAAATATCTAAGCGTAGCAATGCAGAGCGATATGAAATGGAACGAACATGTAAGGTCAGTTGTGAGTAAGGCGGACAGCCGACTTCGGTTTATTGGGAGCATTTTGGGAAGATGTACTTCATCTGTAAAGGAGACCGCGTATAAAACGCTTATACGACCACGTCTTGAGTATTGCTCAAGTATTTGGGACCCGCAGCAGATCAGTTTAAAGGCAGACATAGAAGCAGTTCAGAGGCGAGCAGCTAGGTTTGTTACTGGTAGGTTCGACCAATGCGTGAGTGTCACGAAAATGCTCCCGCAACTTAGTTGGGGATCGCTGGAAGAAAGACGACGTTCTTTTCGTGAATTTCTGTTAAGTAAATTTAGAGGACCGGAATTTGAAGCTGAGTGTAGTACGATCTTGCTGCCGCCTACTCACATTTCGCGTAGTGATCACAATGAGAAGATAAGAGAAATTAGCGCTCGTACGGAGGCATATAGGCATTCCTTTTGTCCTCGTTCTATTTGGGAGTGGACTAGGAAAGGAAATGCCTAGTCGTGGTACAGTGTACCCTCCGCCGGTGGACTGCGGAGTATTTATGCAGATGGATACGTGTACATTTCCAGTGCACCCTCCCACTGCGGGTTGAAGCGCGAAGTTCCCTGCAGTGGAACAGGCGGCGGTGGTCCAGTTGGCACCAGGTCCTCTGGCTCTGGTTAGCAGCGGAGTGTAGCGGCGATGAGGCGCCGGCAAAACAGCCACACTTCGTATCAGATAGGTCGCGGAGCGCCCACCGCGTGCCTGCTCGTCGTCACGTGTCTGCTAACGAGGCGTGGGCGACTGCTTGGCAACGGACAACGTCAGCACGTGGGTGATACCTGCTCTGCTCCTGCTACTCACTGCCCGCACCTGCGAGAGAGCGACAGATAAGACCTGCTGTTGGGAATGAGGCAGCACAGTGGTTTGTGCGGAATGTGGGAGCCAGTCTAGGGTGATCACATTTCCAAAATCTAAATACGGGACTCAAACTGAAGCACTACTAAAGCAGAGTTACTAAACATAGCTTTTAGAAACTCATTCACCAAAGAAGACGAAACCAATATTCCAGATTTCGAATTACGAACAAATGCCGTAATGAGTAACGTAGAAGTTGAAATCATCGGAGTAGTGCAGAAACTAAAATCACTTAACAAGTCTTCTGGTCCGGACTGTATACCCCTTACATTTCTATCTGATTATGCTGAAGCGATAGCTCCTTACGTAACAGACGTATACAACCGCTCGCTCAAAGATGGATCTGTATCAAAAGATTGAAAAGTTTCACAGATCACACCTGTATTCAAAAAACGCAGTAGGGGTAACCCACTAAACTGCAGGTCTATTTCATTGACGTCAATTTGCAGCAGGGTTTCGGAACATGTCCTGTATTCAAATATTATGAATTATATCGCACAGAATTATCTAACATGGATTTAGAAAATATCGTTCATGCGAAACACAACTAGTTCTTTACTCACGCGGAGTGATGGGTCCTATCGACAAAGGTTCTCAAATTGATTCTGTTTCTCTTGATTTCCAGAAAGCTTTTGACACCGTACCTCACAAACGACTTTTAATCAAATTGCGTGGTTATGGTATATCACCACACATTTGCGATTGGATAGGGGATTTCCTGTCAGAGAAGATACAGTTTGTACTAATCGATGGTAAGGCGTCGACTAAAACAGAGGTGATATCGGGCGTTCCACAGGGTAGTGTTATTGGTCCTCTGCTGTTCCTTATTTACATAAACCATGTAGGGGAAAATCTAAGTAGCTCTCTTAGATTGTTTGCAGATGACGCCGTCATTTACCGTCTAGTGAAATCATCTGAAGATCAAAACCAATTGCAGAACGATCTGAATAAGATATCACTGTGGTGGAAAAATTATCAATTGACTTTAAATAATAAGAAGTATGCAGTCATCCACATGAGTACGAAAAGAAATCCGTTAAACTTTGTTTACAAGATTAATCAACCAAAAGTGAAGGCCGTAAACGCCACAAAATACCTAAGAATTACTATTACTTCAGACTTAAACTGGAAAGAACACGTAGATAATGTCATGGGAAAGGCGAACCAGAGACTCCGTTTTATTGGCAGAACCCTTGAAAGATGCAACAGAACTACTAAAGACACTGCATACACTTACATAGAAACAATCATCAAAATACGAGAAATCAGAGCTCGAACGGACAGATCCAGGTGTTCTTTCTTCCCGCGCGTTATTCGAGAATGGAATAGGAGACAAATAGTATAATGGTAGTTCGATGAATCCTCTGCCAGGCACTTAAATGTTATTTGCTGAGTATCCTATGTCAAACGTTTCGAATATGCTTACCATGCAAGGTATCCAGAATAAAATAAATAAAGTATTTTTATAGAAATTTGCAAGGTATCTGGAATAGATTAATGTTTAATGAAAATTTATTAGCACTACGTACCTGAACTTAAAAAAAAAAATTGTGGTGACTACGACCACGGAGGTAAGTTTTAGAAAAGATTAATATGCGCAACGGACACGCCCGGAAATGGGAAAACTCAAACACTACAATTTATGGCCCTGTTTAAAGTACTTCCAGAGGATACAACTAAACTGATGAATAATGAAAAGGGAGAAACAATCTTACTGCGACACAGATAAAAAAAAAAATAAAAAAAATTGACTTACCTCGTATTTTCTAATTATAAAACTGGAAACAGGAAACAGCAAGCAGCTCGTGTCATGCAGTATTTCAGAATTAAAAATGTCAAAAATGATAGGTGAGTAGTAATTAAATTCAACAATAATCGTAAATGAAGAAAATGAAAGGAAGCGGACACAGAACGCAAATTGAATATTAGAAATTATGTATTCTTAAAAAAATATGAAGTACATCTACATCTACATCTACATCGGATACTCTGCTAATCACAGTTAAGTGCCTGGCTGAGGGTTCATCGAACCACCTTTATACTATTCATCTCCCATTCCATCATTCCATTCTCGAATAGCGCTGGGAAGAAAGAACACCTGAATCTTTCCGTTCGAGCTCTGATTTCTCGTATTTTATTCTGATGATCATTTCTACCTATGTAGGTGGGAGTCAACAATATATTTTCGCATTTGGAGGAGAATGTTGGCGATTGGAGTTTCGTAAGTAGAACATGCCGCAGCGATAAGCGCCGTTGTTGTAATGATTCCCATCCCAGGTCCTGTATAATTTCCGTAACACTTAAAAGCTGTACGCGTGTTTTGGAATGTAGAACCTTTCGTTAAATCAGACAATAAATTGTTCATTAACTCAGCTATTTGGTTTAATTATGGCCCTGATATTAATGTATAAGAAACAGTGCATTAAACTGATTATGTGCGAAACGGATATTTTTAACAAAACAACTGTGACATGTAACCTTTTGAAACAGACACTGACTATACTCAAAAATTTTGACTGCGAGAAAGATATAAGAAAAACCACAAATCACTTTCTTAATGCTTGACTGTGAGAATTTATGTCGATCAGTTATTATTGAAATCCAAATCAACTATTATCTTACTATCGCACCAATAATGAAATATGTTCAATAATGTTATTCAAATCAACACTCCACTAAATCAAGTAATTATCAAATGAAGGAAGTAGGTTAATTTTCTAACTACGTAAATGAAATATGAAACAGGGTTAAGTTACTTATTATTGATAAACAGCATTACATTACCTACATAATACAACTTCTGACTTGCTGGCAAAGCAGCCTCTGCTCTACATCGGAGCCATACACACAACCCAACCGCTCTCTAAGCGAGCTGAACCACTAGTGCTCCTCTCTCTCAGTGCGAGCTACAATGCTATGCAATACATGATCTTTGTCAGAGATGAAACTTTACACATATCGATACATACAGTAGAAGCGATATTATACATTTTCTTGCAAGCAAGTTACTCGATACAAAACAGGAGGCACAATATTAGACATTTTCTTATAAAAATAATTTTTTATGGACACGTTTCATCACCCCCCTCCTACCTATTAAAATTTTGTAGGGTGGGTGATGCCAATGGCATTGCCTAGCCAGCAAAATTACTGAATTTCAAGTCCAAAAATCCATTAATGACATCCAAAATATAACAAGATCAAAACAACAGATGGAGTACATAGAAAATTAAAAAAAAAAAAATGTGACAGTCATAAATACATGCCATTTTACAGAACAGTACCATCAAAAGTCACGCATGGAGAGGTACAGGGTGTGACAGGCATAAGCAAATGTCAAAATTTACAGAACATCAGCAATAAGTGGAATATATGACAATTATACATAATGGTAAACATAAGTATATAGAATTTCAGAAAACATAGTTTGACAAATGATATAGTGGAGAAAATGAGATAGCTAGAAGTAATACACAAATGGAAAAAAATATACAATAATAAACATGAACATATACAAAGTTTTACAAAAGATAGTTTAACTAATGTCATCATTCTTTAAAGAAAATGTGGTAATTACAAGTAATACACGCAGTAGTGTAAGTTCCATGGGTTTACATTTTGTACAAGAGATCAGTATTTTTGGGAACATAAAATGAACATTTGTATCTTGTGCACAATGTAGTCTATGTAAATTTTTAGTGCACTTAGTATAAGATAAAGTGTCAGTTTTGTATTCTGTGATGCATTTAAAATGCTATACTTTCATGGATGCTAGAACATACATGTAAAATTTTTGACTACATAGGCTTCTGATCATGTACAAAATAATGTTACTGCTTCAGCACAATAGGATTTCAATATAACGTTTGTCAATCGAATAGGCACAATGACATTTCAGACTAAGTATATGTATCTATCAAGAGCACAATTTTATTTTGGTCACTGACTGTGAAAGAACCATGAAATATACCTAAACACTGGTAATGAACCTGTGGACAACGTTTGCAATGGGAGGCACTGAATGGTATATGCACACGAATAGCACATTAGCTCCTAACATTCATTTTAGGTCTGCACACGAACACAAAACACTGTAAGATTACACTACACTGTAGGCGGGCTGGCTGGTTGCATTGAAGTGGAAGTCATGGGGAAAAGGTTCTGATGTATTCCTCCATGCAATTCGACAACCAAGTGTGCTCCAACCAACAGAGCTATTAGCAGACTGCATCAGCATAGCCAAAATTAGAGCAAACTGGTGGTGGGTGGCCAAGGCTGCAATGGACAGTACTGTGTGGTCAAACATCATCCAACAAACATCTTCATTAAAAGGCCCAAAATCAGTGGTGTATAGTAACTCGTCCATTGTTCTGTGTGCATTCTGGAATCTCGTGTGCGAAATCGCCACTTCCCATGCGTGTCCAAAGTACATGAAATAAAGCATTTTACACACAAATTAGTAACATAGTCATGATATTTCAGTTTAGACTGAAAGAAAAGTCATTGATTAGAACATATCTACAGAAATATTTTCCCACAAATTCAAGTGGTACAAATGGGGTCATGGTATTAAACCATATTTTTACATTACAAGTAGTGTCTTGAAGACGGATACATTTGAATACTAATGAGTAATTTAATTCTTATTTTAGAGTATCTACAACATTAGTGTCATTTCATATAAGCACAAGGCTGTACATACTATGTACATATTGCTTTACAAACACATAATCGTATGAAACACATTGAGGGTGCTTGTCATCAATTTGGCATGATATAACTTAAATTGACATTCCAATTACCATTAGTTCATATCTCTTTAAATTAATATATATCACTATGGTGGTGATTACATTACCACAAATTATAACACTTAAATTACATAAGTTGCCATGGTCAGGCTTTTGTCTCAATTGAGCTACATATTTCATTGCCTTAAGGTATAACACATCAGGGTAGTTTCGTGAGAATATCAAAAGAGGTTCAAGTCATCAGGTCATGTCTGTGTCTGTCTGAGTCAACAGTAGGGTCAAACAAAACAATTAGTGCAAATTTTGGCACAGTACTAGATGTACATCACAGTAAATCATCCAATAACATAAACACAGACGTAATATTTGTTAGGCATAGCTGCAGATTTTCATCAACAAGATCATCAATAAAATTTGGAAGATAGTAGTAAGCAAAAGCAAAATATTTCTGTGCATTATCTTTCTAGACTTAACTAGGCGCAATTTATGGCATAGCTGCAAGTTTGCAAGATAGATGGCTGTGTGCAACGTATAAGCATAACCAAACATTGTCATTGAGCTTCATTATAAAATTAATTAGCATAGTGGTAGGGCTTAGGTATATAATTAGTGAGTATAGCGGTAAGCTTTGATTACAAGAGCAATACGCATAGCTGCAAGCATAATTAGAAATATTCATTACACATAATTACAAATAATTACAGATCATCAGAAGGATATGAATCTCACCAATCACGCATGCCATTGAAGGCACAATGCATCAACATACAAAATGGTGCACATAAGCACAAAGAGAAAACACAAAAGGGCAGTGCGAGTAAGCACATAAGAAAAGAACAGAACATAGCATCATTAGCAACATAGCGATTCTCCTCATAATTGCTTCATAATCATTGTATAATCTCGTCATCATTAGCAACATAGCGATTCTCCTCATAATTGCTTCATAATCATTGTATAATCTCGTCCACATAATTACATTTATCAAACATCTTTGACTGTTACCAATACCTTCCTTACCATCATTTATCCATAAACAATAATGCATTTTAAAGACCACCATGACATATTGTGTATTGCCTTACTCATCATCCTCCATAATGTTCTTGGCTTACCAAATGCTCATGTCAACTCAAAATCTTCTTCACTCGCTCAGAACTTCGTAAGTTATGCAATTAGTAACACAGAAGAGAAATCTGATATTTTCTGAAACATAGGAACTTGATTAGATTACACAATCAAAAATTTCCATTAATTTTATTTGTCCTGCACAGCCACAGAGTTCGTTACATGCAAATTGCAAGATAATCATAGTTCGTATGACAATATCCCAGCGTAGCACAGAGCATAAATATTCAGAGTTAGAGAAAAGTAACAGTGAGAAAAAGAGGTAGATAGAGCGCACTAAGGAAAAGCGGAAGAATAGTGACACTCAGCTCGAGAACGGGGCACCAATCGCCACTTGGTGTGTCCAAAACAGATTAATGGACTCTCTACCCCAAATTTATGCCTTGAAAATTTTAATATTGGAAATGTGGTGTATGCCTTTCGACTTGTGCGTCTTTAAAGTTTCTACCTCAACGACGTTGTCGTGGATGATACGTTTGATTCGATACGGACCATTGTACAGTAAGAAGAATTTGTGAATCATAGATCTTCCCTTGTGGGATAAGTGGTGGGATCTAATTAATACCTTTTGTCCTACATAGAGTTGTTTAGCATAACAATTACGTTGAGAGCGTTTCCTTTTTTCAGCGGCTTTCTTAATGTTTTTAAGCGCCAATTCAATGACCTCATGATGACGTAGTCTTCTGTGTTTAGGAAAAGGTATCAATTCCTTGATACGGTCGGGAGGTTGCTTGTTTTTCAGAATCAGAATTGGTGAAAGACCTGTAGAATCATTAGGAAGTTCATTTATAATATTTTGAAATGAAAGAAGATATCTATCCCATATGTTATGTCGTCGGTAGCAATATAGCCTACAAAGTTTTCCAAGTTCTTTCATCACTCGTTCACAAGGGTTAGAGGCGGCATGATAAAGTGATATGAACACAGGTTTGATGTTTCTGCGCCGCAACATCCGTGCCCAATCATGAGAACGGAATTGAGGTCCATTATCGGAGATGACTTTATCTATATGGCCAACATCTTTTAGGAAGTTTTTGACAAAGGCGTTAGTTACTGTCTTCGCCGTGGCACGGCGGAGCGGAGTAAAAGATACAAATTTTGATGTGAGCTCAATAGCAACGAAAACAAAAGAGAAACCATTGTTAGTTCTCGGAAGAGGTCCAAACAGATCAACGGCTGCTAACTGCTTTAATTTTGAAGGTATAATCGGAAAAAGTGGAGCAGAATGCGATATGGTCGGCGGCTTTGCTTTCTGACACAATTTGCATCGAGATAACACATTGCGTATACGTTTCTCCATGTTGATGAAGTAACAAGAGTCGCGTAATTTCGCGAAGCACTTCTTGGCACCATAGTGTCCGTAACTGAGATGAATATACCAAATCAATTTGTTCACGGACTCCTCCGGAACACACACTAACCAAAATTGACTGTCAGGGGCTTTACGTTTGAAGAGAATGTTATTATGGATAATGTAAAATTGTCTGATGGAAACATTATATTTATCATGCCATTTTATTTTAATATCTCGCCAGATTGGATCTTTGTCTTGTTCTTTAGCAATGTCAGAAAATGTGGCAGATATGTAATTTTCGAAAGCAACTTGCTGCATATAGAGGATAGTAAAGTTATTTTCTAAGTATGCCTCTTCCGTCGCCTTGATGAGCCCAACAGGCGAACGACAGTTTCCGAAGCAGAGAAACGCGGTATACTTCCTACAGTTGGGGTGCAGTTTCACTTGCCAAAAACTAGACCTAAGATCTAATGAGGATAAAACTTTGACACCATAGAATTTTTGTAACAATTCTTCAAGGGTTTGGGGTCGGTCGGTTTCAGGTAAAATGATAGTGTTAATTTGTCTGGAATCGAGCACTAATCGAATTGACTTATCTCTTTTTTCAACAATATGTAGGGGACTGTTATACGAGCTAACTGCAGGTTCAATTATACCTTGACTGAGCATGGACTGAATTTCAGCCTTAACTCTTTCCCTGTATACTATCGGAATGGGATATGGAGGTACAAAAAATTTATTATGTTCTTTGATCTTAAATTCATAGAGAAAATTTTTTATGGTACCAGGACTGTTAGCGAATACACGGGAATAACGCCGCAAGATAAGGAACAATTCTTCCTTATCACGTTCTGAGGCACCTTCAACTTCTACTAATTTTTTCTTAATGATGTCAGAAATCAAGTCAATTCGCTCAGTCTCGAAATGTTTATCTGTTATATCATCATCAGGTTTGACATCCTGCGTCGCATTAGAAATAGATAAAAATTTTAAACAACTGGCACCTTCTTCATATCTGGTAATCCAGTCTTCGAATTTAATTTGAATGGCATTTTCCTGAACAAAAGCAGTGGCACAAGCCGTATTGAAATCTAAAATAACCTTGTACTTGGATAGGAAGTCCACACCTAATATTATCTGTGTAGTTAAACGGGGGACAATCAATAGGTTGGCAGAAAAGAGATGACCTTGACATAAAAATTCTGCGTATGTTTGCTGTCGAATTTCGACAGGTTTGCTAGAAATGACGCCACGAATTTTAGTACAATGCAAAGGCAGAATGGGACCATTAAGCAAGTTCTGATATTTCTTGAAAGTCACTTCACTGATTACTGATACTGGGCTACCAGAATCTAAGACAGCAGAAAGATTGATTTTGCCAATTTTCACAGATACAATAGGGTGAATTGGAATATCGAGACATTCTACCTTCTCTTCTAATAGTGCCTCTTTTATGTCATCTAACTGTACAAATTTTACGTCTTGTTCGGTAGAAGGTTCATAAGAAATTTCTTTGTTGAGACAAGTGTTACCAAGATTAATGAGGCTTTCACAAGATAAATGCTTTTCAAATCTTGGCTGTTCATCAACTTCGCATTCGCTATCATCGTCATTAGAAAACATGTAATTGTCTATCCAATCAGCAACAGAGGTGTGCTGCAAATCTAATTGTTCGACATCATTTTTTGCTGTTCCAAGGTTACTGTTAGTTGCATTATTGTGTCGCAGTACTGTGTCGTGCCTTTCAAAGTACATGACCGGTCTGTCATATGCAATTGTTGGTTGATACTGTAAGAATTTTATTTCGTATATAGTGTCTTCCTCAGAGTCTGAAGACGAAGCTTCTGTCTCCCAATCTGAATTGTCGTCATTATATTGCTGATCGACAATTATCTCGTTTAACCGTTGGGCAGTATAACGTTTGTTCGATACCTTTTCATTTGTTTCGTTAAATTTGATAGTACAATTTTTGTTACTGTCATTACTTTCAGGAGTAACGGCTTTAGGTTTTGACACAAGTTGTGTCGGTTTTGCCTTATCACTTACTGAGGTGCTACCAGCATCAGTATTGTGCACTTCCGCACAAACTACTATTCTGTTTTGTTCGGGAGGTTGTTCATCGTAATCTTCCTCTCTGTGAGGTAGTTCACAATGAACAAGTTTCAGCGTATAGTTAGGATCACACAAATTCTGTACGGCCGAATTATTTGCCGTCGAGTCCGCTAGTCATACCTGACGCGGCCCCTTTTTTGACGAATTGTAGCGTGGATTAACAGGTCTGATTTCAATGTTTTGCTCTTGTCTTTCCGGGGTATGCGTACTGCTTTGGCCCTGATTTGTGTTTTCGTATCGTGGAAGGCGATCACGAGAATTATCGCGTGTGCCCTCCCGACTACGCTTCTCAGCGTTATTGTTGTGATTTTCAGTCTCGCGATCACTATCAGTATTGCGTCTATCACGCCAATTAGTATCATTCGAAGTATTGCTGTTATGATAGTAATTATTGTAGCGTCCTCCGCGACCAAAACCACCACCTCGGTTGCGGCCACGAAAATTTCCACTGTTAATGTCACGATCATGAAACTCACCGTTCTCATTGTCGCGTCTTTGTTTGTAAGTTTCATTAGCAAAAGAATTACTTTTTGTTTGATCCTCGTGCTCTGGATAACGTTTAGAACGCGGCGGGCTTTGTTGCGACCGGCGATCATATCTGTTTGTTTCAAAATATCGACTGCGCGAGGAATTTTCCTCGTCTTCTTCTTCTAAGTCTTGTAAGAGATTTCTAAAGGCTTCAATATCATTCTTGCATCGTGCCGCAATGGCAATTTGACGCAAGTGTAGAGGCAATTTGTTCAAACAAATTCTGATTAATTCCGCAGGGCAGTAAGGTGCCGATAAAAATTGATTTTTGTATACTAAGTTTTGGAAATATTCCACAGGGCTCGAGAAATTTGATCGCTCAAAAGTTTTGAATGTCGCAATACTGTTTTTAACGCGGTCTTGTGCCGCTTCCGACCAGTATGCGGATAGAAATGAGCGTCGGAACTGATTCTCGCTATAGCACTCTTGTGCAATAGCTCTCATTCTGGTGGCTGGCTCGCCTTCCAGATAACCACATATAAATTCTAATCTGTGCTCAAGTGGCCAATTCGGGGGAAGACAATAATCGAATTGCTGCAACCACTCTTTAGGGTGCAAGTCATTCGGAGAGTTTTTAAATGTCTTGAATTTACGTACAGTCAGGAAATGCTTGTAGTCAAACGCTTCCTTTCGCCCGTGCGGCGTAAGTGAGCGTAAACTACGCACTGCGTCTTCATTGTTGTTACTATGAGGTACACTTCGTTCACGTACCAAGCGACCTACTTGGCTCGAATCATCATTGTCATTTTTGTTCAAATTTTCTTCCACATCTTCGTATGGATTTCCACAAGTGTGGTCAAATTTCCTCTCTATTCGCGCCACGCGATCATCTAATTTTCTGACCTCAGCCTTGTATTGCTGATTAATGGTCATTTGATCTTGTTTGAAACGGTCAAGGGCGAGATATTCATTAGTTTCATTAAACGGGGTAGGATGCGTTACATCCGAACTTTTGTCAGTGTTATCACTAATTTGGGTAATCTTAACAGTAATATCCTCAAACTGTTTATTAATTTTATTGATCTGTTCCGTCGTGACTGACTGGAAGTTCTGCAACTTTTCAACAACTAGATTACTCTGTTGCTTCAATTGAGCGAGTTCAGTAGTTTCCATATTTTCGACTCGTGACGCAAGGCTTTCCATATTTTCCACTCGTGACGCTAGGCTTTCCACTACCGGGTTAATCTCGTCGCGAATATCTTGTCTTATTTGCTGAGATTCACGTTTGAAAGTATTGAGCAGTTGTTCCCTGAACCGATTGTTGTCCTCGTTTATCTTATTAAAACTACTTTGAATACTCACAAACCTCGAATCGCACGTTTGTTCAATTTTCTCAAGTTTTTCATTTAATTTCTGAGATTGTTCCTCAAGTTTTTCATTTAATTTCTGAGATTGTAATTGACTATTCTCAAGTTTTTCATTTAATTTCTGAGATTCCTGAGATTGTAATTGACTATTCTCATTTAATTTAGAGAGCTGTGACAATAAAATTTGTATGAAATCATTTGGTAATACGTTTTCCATAGCCGTCGCACAAGTATTTTTTGTAGCAGAGCTAGGCGGAATCGATGCATTATTTTCCGCAACCACGTTACAAGAATCGGAATTCTGTATTGTCGAATCCTGTACTTTGTCATTATTCATATTGTCTGTTCCTGAACTAATCTGTTCCGCGTTTTCGGACACGGTATTTAGTGTCGTATTTGTATCAGTGCAGTGAGAAGGCTCTTGTGAAAATTCTTCTTCTCTCCTTGTATCATTCAAGGTCTCATTTTCGGAAGCAGTTTTAGCATCAGCGCGAACTCTCCTATTCTTCGACATTGTTAACAGAATTTTGCAGTAAAGTGACCAATAATATTTATTTTCACCTACTGCTAATTTTTTGAAAATTACACACGGTAATTATGAGAGAACAATAGGCTGAATCGGGCAAGTGCAACATACAATCACAATCGAGATTACGCAAACCGTTAATTATCACACGAGTTCCGCGGTACTAGAACTTTCATCACAACAAACATCAGACAATATAAAAGAGAGACTTGTTCAGTAGTAATGCAATTATTTGTATACTCAATTCATCTACTATAAACAATACTACACAATCTCAAGAATGGTAAGTAACAGACTACAGAAACAATTACTATGCTACTGTTGCTACAACAGAGGATGGTGCTACAAAAATTAAATTAAGAGCCAAAAGGTAAGTTGGTTAGTGGAAAAGACAAACTAACTGAAATAAGACTACGTATCTAACTACGTCACGATCCTGTTTGTGAACTATCCTGGCAGAAAGGGCGCCAGATAAAAGCTGTACGCGTGTTTTGGAATGTAGAACCTTTCGTTAAATCAGACAATAAATTGTTCATTAACTCAGCTATTTGGTTTAATTATGGCCCTGATATTAATGTATAAGAAACAGTGCATTAAACTGATTATGTGCGCAACGGATATTTTTAACAAAACAACTGTGACATGTAACCTTTTGAAACAGACACTGACTATACTCAAAAATTTTGACTGCGAGAAAGATATAAGAAAAACCACAAATCACTTTCTTAATGCTTGACTGTGAGAATTTATGTCGATCAGTTATTATTGAAATCCAAATCAACTATTATCTTACTATCGCACCAATAATGAAATATGTTCAATAATGTTATTCAAATCAACACTCCACTAAATCAAGTAATTATCAAATGAACTACGTAAATGAAATATGAAACAGGGTTAAGTTACTTATTATTGATAAACAGCATTACATTACCTACATAATACAACTTCTGACTTGCTGGCAAAGCAGCCTCTGCGCTACATCGGAGCCATACACACAACCCAACCGCTCTCTAAGCGAGCTGAACCACTAGTGCTCCTCTCTCTCAGTGCGAGCTACAATGCTATGCAATACATGATCTTTGTCAGAGATGAAACTTTACACATATCGATACATACAGTAGAAGCGATATTATACATTTTCTTGCAAGCAAGTTACTCGATACAAAACAGGAGGCACAATATTAGACATTTTCTAATAAAAATAATTTTTTATGGACACGTTTCACACTGTCTCCCTGTATCATGGCAATACGAAACGAGCTGCTCTTCTTTGTACTCTTTCGATGTCCTCCGTCAAACCCACCTGATAAGGATCCCACACTGGGCTGCAATACTCCAAAAATGGACGGACAAGCATACTGTATGCTATTTCTTTTGTAGTTGCATTGTTTAAGGGTTCTGCCAATAAAACGCAGTCTCTGGTTCGCCTTTAGCGCGACATTATACAAGTGTTCTTTCCAGTTTAAATCTGAAGTAATAGTAATTCCTAGATATTCTGTGGAGTTTACGGCCTTCACGTTTCTTTGAGTTATCTTATAAACAAAATTTAACGGATTTCTTTTCGTACTCATGTGGATGACTTTACACTTCGCATTATTTGCAGTCAGTTGGCAATTTTCACACCATACTGAAATCTTATTCAGATCGTTCTGCAGTTGGTTGCGATCTTCAGATGATTTTACTAGACGGTAAATGACGGCGTCAACTGCAAACAATCTAAGAGAGCTGCTTAGGTTTTCCCCTAAATCGTTTATGTAAATAAGGAATAGCAGAGGACCAATAACACTACCCTGTGGAACGCCCGATATCACCTCTGCGTTACTCGATGCCTTACCATCGATTACTAGAAACTGTGTCCTCTCTGACAGGAAATGACCTATCGAGTTGCAAATTTGGGGCGATATACCATAACCACGCAATTTGATTAAAAGCCGTGTGTGAGGTACGGTGTCAAAAGCCTTCTTGAAATCAAGAAATACGGAATCAATTTGAGAACCCTTGTCGATAGCACTCATCACTTCGTGTGAGTAAAGAGCTAGTTGTGTTTCGCATGAACGATATTTTCTAAATCCGTGTTGATCTTGGGTCTGTTCGAGATAATTCATAGTATTTGAATACAGGATACGTTCCAAAATCCTGCTGCAAATTGAAGTAGGAAAATATTACAGAAAATGAACCTAACATCATGCATTACAATAATAGCGTGCTGCAACAGATACTTAACGACTGCCTCCTCCAACAGCGTCATCGCGCTACCTCACCCAACAGGCAACTCTCCGCAACTGACTCCCAACAGCTCGCAACAGACTGGCTACTGACAGCCAGAGCGCTTACTCTACAATCGAACTCTCAAAGATTACTGTGCCACTTACAATATACATCTGTGGCTAGTTTACATATGTACAAAATATTACAGAAAACCGACTTATGACTACGGTCAGGGGTTCGAATGGATATTTGTGCCGTCCTAGTTCGTAAGTAGTTCATAAGTAGTTTGTAAGTTTAGGGACTGATGACCACGTAGTTAAGTCCCATAGACTATACAAGCATTTTTGAATCGACATATGTCGGGACCATAGGGACCTTACAACTAGGACAATAGATTTGAGTGCAAATATTTGGCGCATATTACAGCTACATACATCACCATAACTTGTTCAAAAAATGTTCAAATGTTTGTATAGTCTATGGGACTTAACTACGGGGTTATCAGTCCCTAAACTTACAAACTACTTATGAACTAACTAAGACTAAGGACGTCACAAATATCCATGCCCGAGGGGGGATTCGAACCCCCGACCGTAGTGGCCGCGCAGACCGTCACTGGAGCGCCTCAGTCTCCTCGGCCACCGCGGCCGGCTCATAACTTGTTAAGATTCGCATTAAAAAAAAAATGCGCCAAATTGCGTTGTGTTACTGATGGCGTAAATATTTTTTGTCGTCAGTTGCAATCGCAAAAGTGTCGATTTTATATAACGACATCTTTCATTAGGGATGACAGCTATATTATTATATATACATGGGTTAATTATTACTCGCTCTCTCTACCATATTTTTCAGAAGAATGCTTGTCATTCAAGAGTGTGATAATTTGAAAAGCAGTTTTGTGAAAATTAAGAGGTTAAGAATGGAAAATCTTAAGGATATAATTTAATTAAGACTCGTACTTAGAATACGTCCTGTGTTGCTTTCATCAGTCCGTAAAGCAATGGCGTCAGATAGATACTGCGCGAAACTAATTATGAGCCTGCAGTTTTTTTTCAGCAGATATCTTGGCATGAAATAATGTGAAAGAAATATTTTTCACGGAGACACGGTTTATAAATTCGTTCCTTACCGCTTCACACACTTTTCTAACATTGTTTACTTTGTGCTCTCCAGCGACTTGCATGGACAGCAAGGAAGCCTTCCTCAGCAGCAAGATGCTTACTCCATCATTTTTTATGACACTATTCTCACGTTTTGCAAGGAAGTACTTCATACTTTATTACTAAATTTGGCTCTAAACTGCTAGGCCGTGCTGAGTTGCAAACGTCGAACCAACCTCAACTATCGACCGAAAAAGTACTTCTGTTCAATGTGCAAACATTTTCTCACCTTGCTGTTGTCATTTCGGAAATAAATACGCGCATTAATTCCCTTTCGTATTAGTGTGAAAAAGCAACGCAACCGGTGACACTGAATGGTTTAAACGACATCCCGAATTACATGTGCTGAAGCAATAACCAATGCACAACTTCTCGCAGTGTGAAAGCATTACATAGTACCAATCAAAGAACTTTATAAATCGGCCCTTGTACACTTTTCTTTGATCAGAAGTGTACTTTTCTTTATCCTTACAAATATTTATCCTTCAACCTCATATCGAGGCCCCCATTTTATTGTCGCATATGACACTTAAAGACACAACGTTTCAAAAATACGTGACTGTTAACGAAAAATGGGACAAAATACGTCCCGTAGGTGTTTTTGTCGGGACAATGGGACACAGCCCACCTAAGGGACGAATCCGTTTACTCTGTGGTACGGGACGTCTGGTCATCCTAGGCTGGTCTCGCCAGCCAGAAGAGCCCTCAGCGCAGTCGATGACGCTACCCTCACCATCTACATTCCAATCTTCTGTCTATACACAAATTTCTGTTTGTTCCTGTACGATTTGAGCTCCAAGTTTGACGGAACGTGGCACTCAGGAAGGCCTTTAGAGATCTATTTCTTTATTATTATTTATTTATTTATTCGTAATAACGTTCTGTATCATAATATTCATGTTTTTGTTGTTGTAGTCCTCAATCCGGAAACTGGTTACATGCAGCCGTCAACAATACCCTATCATGAGCAAGCCTGTTCATTTCGAATTCTCCATTCTCTTCTTTGTGGATCTATCACAGAACCATAGATTTTTCGGAGGATTTTTCGTTCGAAAATCAGTAGTTTCTGTTCATCTGTTCTCCTGACGTTGAGGCTTTCACTAACCACTGGCATAATTATACTTTGATACAACCTGGTCTTGAAACCTCTTGTCAGGGACCTATTCTTTAGCACTTCCTGAAGTCTAAAGTATTCTCTATTGCCTGCAACAATTCTTGCATTTATTTCAGTTTCACAGAGGTTCTGATCACTAAAGAGGCTACCAAGATATTTCAAAGTACTCGCCCTTTTGATTGGGAGATTGTCCCCATCACTAGCAGACTTGCTCAGCAGAATGTACTGCGTCTCGTCTTCACTGACTTGCCAGCCTGCTTCACTGGCAGTCTGGCAGTATTAGCTCGCCATTCTTCTCAGCTCTTCCCTACTGACGCTGATTAGGATTGCATCATCCGCATAAGCCAATCGAGTCACTGACGTGTTGTCTAAGGGTATTCCAATTGGGCCAGTTTTCGTAAATTCCCGGTCTACTTTTTCTAGCACATTCGTATTTAGGTTTCCTCAATTTTTATGTGGTGGTGATGATGTGTGTTAACAGAGGATATATACATGTGTGTGTGCGTGTGTGTATATGTGTGTGTGTGTGTGTGTGTGTGTGTGTGTGTGTGAGAGAGAGAGAGAGAGAGAGAGAGAGAGAGAGAGAGTTAAGAATAAGAATGACTGATTACTGTACTAGGATGGCGGTTATTTACATTTCCTGTATTGTGGCAAATAGTGTTCTGTTGCGAAATGAAGTGTATTCATCGAGTACAGCTTTTCTTTGCGCTATTGCGTTTTGTATGCGATAATTCTCCCCTATCGTTGATTTATGGTATAGGCTATTGCTGGTCTAAAGAATTTTTAAGTCATTCTCTACGTTGGTGGTGATATTACAAGGTCGCGTGGGAACTGCTACTTTTTAATGCACTTAAATGATCGGTGTATTTGGTCCTAAGTACCTGCATGTTTGACCCTACTATACAGATTGACAGCATTTATAGGTTAATTCGTAGATGCCAGATTGATGAAATTCGTCAATATTGGTAGGTTTTTGGATAATTTTGTTTCGTATTGTTATTTGTTCTGTGTGCTATATTGAGCCCTTATCTAAAATGTTTCCTATTCTATTTCTGGTTTTGTTATTGTATGTCACTATGTGTCATTTGTTGTTTACTGTTTGTCGATTTGGTGTCTTCGGGTGTTAGGGTTTTGTGTTGTCTGCTTTGTATCTGCACTCTGCTCTTGAGATTTAAGACGTTTCAGAAAAGAAGGAAAATTCCATATAACTTGAACTGTTTGTTCTTCAGTTTTTGATTAAATCAATTTAACTGTGGGTTGCAATATTTGAAATGTAAATCAGTTTACAAATTAATGCTACTTAAATTTAGCTGCCGTTAAAAATGACAATACCAGTTCAATTTGAAAGCACTTACTCAGTTATTAGGCACCAGTTGGCGAAGCTTCCGCCTCACTGTTTGAAGGCAAGACTTACATAAGGCGCTGGCACACGCTGCAGTATTACGTAGTCAGCTGCCTGCATTCTTGGTTACGTATCACATCGTACCGGCATGCGGCAACAGTACAGTTGAAGGCAATCAACCGTGAAGAGAGTTCTGCAAGGAATACGCAGTTCAAACATTCATTTGATGTAATAAAGCAGAGCGGAGCAAATCAATGTTTCTTATTGCGCAGGTGAGAATTTATCGCAGGGTCATGATAAACATTCGTGCGGCATATTTCGATAATAGTCAAATTTAGCAGAGCTACATTTTCTAATAGAATACAAATTAAATCCTAACGAGTATGTAGATGTAAATGTTTCTTTGTTACATTTTTACGACTGCAGAACCGATTTCGATGAATCTTGGTATGGAGATACATTAATCCCTGAAGAAGGACGTAAGTTATTTGAAAAATGTTGTAGTACAAGAAATGTATTATTTTCAAGACTATCAAGCTAAATATGTGAAAATATTTATTCGCAAAAGCTTTTGAAACTGTACGTAGCCGAGGAGACAGGCGCTTCAGTCACGGACTGCACGGCCACTACGGTCGGGGGTTCGAATCCCCCCTCGGGCATGGATATTTGTGCCGTCTTTAGTATAAGGTAGTTGATAAGTAGTTTGTAAGTTTAGGGACTGATGACCCCGTAGTTAAGTCCCATAAGCTTAACAAACATTTGAACATTTGATACGTAGCACATAATAGCAATCAACATAATGAATAAAATGCTTACGCAAGACTTCGACGTATTCAATCCGTCTGTCCAAAGTTATGTCTGCAGAAGAACGTCGGCGATGCTCACTGCTGGGACCGTCGCTTCGAGCGCCTATAGTGGAGGGAAAGTCAGCCGAAGGATTAATTTTTGTTTTTAATGATAATTCAAAAAATGTCTGTTAAGCTTAAGGAACTTAACTGCGGGGTCGTCAGTCCCTAAATTTACAAACTACTTATCAGCTACCTTATACTAAAGACGACACAAATATCCATACCCGACGGGGGATTCGAACCCCCGACCGTAGCGGCCGTGCAGACTGTGACTGACGCGCCACAGTCTGCTCGACCACTGCGGCCGGCTTTAACGATAATTATAGATCAGCAGTGAAAGTTGACAACACATTGAGTTCATGGTTCACGGTAGCTTCAGGTGAAAGACAAGGCTGTAACCTGTCACCACTGTTGTTCATACTATTTATGGATCATTTCTTGAAAACAGTAGAGCGGTAGGGTGAGATTAAAACAGCTGAAAACACAACAGTCGCATATTTGGACGACTGAGTTGTAATGGCAGATTCGACTGAAATGTTGCATCAAATATTTCATAGCTAGATGAGAGGTGTGTTATGCTATGAAGATCAGCAGTTTCTTAAAAGAAGTTGTGTCTGTGGGAAAGAGATTTAAGCAAAGTGCAAAATGGCAGGTACAATATTCGAACAGATGGACAATTTCAAGTGTTTAGCTTGTATTTTCTTACAGGATGGCAGCATAGTGAAACCCTGATTCCCCGCTTCGGGAAAGAACAGACACCATATCAAAAATTACAATTCTGTGCTTTAAGGAAGACTGCCTTGTTTCTTATATATTTTCGCATAAATATAACACGTTTCTAGAAAAAGAGAGGCGGACGGAATAAGAAGAGGTAAGAGAAGTACTAAACGAAGGCTCGAATAAATAAATAAATGTCCGGGGAACTTCGGGTTTTCAGGTAGTCCTTAATAGAGTTGAGGTTATGGACAGGAAAGTGACTACCTCGATAGTCACTTTATATCTCGATAGAAGTCAGAATTGGTTGATCTCTTTGACATTTTTTCGTTTTGTTTTGTTCATTTTAGTACAATGGTGATTTAAGATTATAAGAAATTGGGAGAACGCAAAAGGAAAATTTGAAATTGGTAATTTTATATGGGGATCGTATTTTATGTACTGTAAAACAGTCGATCCTGTTGTGATACAATTTTATACACTTTTTGACCTTCTAAACAAGAGAATCATGACTGTCTATGGATGCTTGGTCCAAACTTCTTAATAATCTTTGTGTTTGTTTGGCTCTGAGAACAACCTTTGTTGAAGTTCATTTTCTTGTGGTAATGTCTTGGATAGCGATGAGAGACCTTTGACCAGTCATTTAGTCAAAAATGGGCTCCCCCAATCTGTACACAAGCGATATGCCAAACACTGCCAGTGAGACGTATTGCTATGCCGATGACCTTGCCATAGCCATACAAACCAGCACACTTGAGGAAGTAAAAACTATATTATCCAGAGACTAAAAATGTTCAAATGTTTGTAGAGCTTATGGGACTTAACCAAGGGGTCATCAGTCCCTAAACCTACGAACTACTTATGAACTAGAACGAAACATTCACTCTGCAGCGGAGTGTGCGCTGCTATGAAACTTCTTGACAGATAAATCTGCAGAGTGAAAGTTTCATTCTGGCAACATCCCTTAGGTTGAGGCTAAGCTATGTCTGCACCATATCCTTTCTTCCAGGAGTGCTAGTCTTGCAAGGTTCTCAGGAGAGCTTCTGTGAAGTTTGGAAAGTAGGAGGCGAGGTACTGGCGAAAGTAAAGTTGTGGGGCGGCATCGTGACTCGTATTGGGATAGCTCAGTCGGTAGAGCGCTTGCCCGCGAAAGGCAAAGGTCCCAGGTTCGAGTCCCGGTTCCGACACACAATTTTAATCTGCTAGGAAGTTACTTATGAACTAGCTTATACGGCTCAAACATCCATGCCCGAGGGGGATTCGAACACCCGCCGCGGCATCCAGAGACTTAGAAACTCTCAACAAATGATACAAAGGATGGAGACTCCAGTCAAATGCAGCATGGAGAGATGTTTGTGCATTCCATCTGAATAACAGAACCGCAAAACATCAGACAATGTTAACTTCTGCCAACACAGGGTCACTTGGGAAACACAAGCCAAAAGCTAAAGACCCAAAATAACATCAGGAAACTGGCTGGTACAACCATCACTAAGCACTACAGCACTGACATTAGTGTGCCCTGCAGCTGAATACTATGCTGCAGTGTGGCGACATAGCACCCATACGAGGAAGTTAGATGTACAGCTGAACGAGTTAGTGAGTGTCACTACACGTACGCTAAAATCCACCTCGATCCCCTGGCTGCACACCATCAGCAACATCGCACCACCTGAACTGCGACGCCAGGAAGCAGCGAGCAGAGAATGGAGGGAACTTCACCACTCCAACTGCCCACGAGATCTTCCGATGCACAAGACCTTAAACGACCCTTCTCCAGGTCGCCTGAAGTCCCGCACCGCTGTGGCACAAAGGAAGAAACAACTTCGACATTGAAGAAGAGTGGCGCAAGAGGTGGAACGCGGTTGTAATAGCACACCATGGCGTCGAAGACCCAACTGCTGGCCTACCAGGGCTCCATCTGCAGAGACGTGTGTGGACTAAATTAAACAGAATTAGAACTGGTCAACCCAGGTGCAATGCTATGATGCAGAAGTGCGGGCTCCTAGATTCTCCAGCCTGTAACTTTGGTGCCCAAGAACAAACGGTCCACATATCGTCACACACTGAGGAAATATCCTGGACCATTCAGTGACTTTATAAATGTTACCTCGTCTGCAACTAGTTGAATTCACTCACTCGATATTGAAATATGATTATTTGTATAAAAAAGATAAAGCAGTCAACAATTCGAATATTGGTTTGAACACCACAGTGCTTTACTAGGCATGGTCCTGTTTGGAGGTGGTATGCCGTTGCCTTCCTCCGACCTTCGAACTGACTTACCCAGCCAATTGTAGGGGAACCACAGTTTAACGTGGGTTCAGAACCACGTGTAGTCGCATCTCTTAAAGTGTACCAAATTAGTAAGCTCCAGAATTCAAACATGTATTAAATCAGTGTATTTAAAATTAATTCAAATTTCCGGGATATTATGTCGAGGTCTTACGGATTTATTATGGAAACCCAACGTTTCGGCCCGACTGCGGAGGACATTTTCAAGGGGGATCGTGGCACTTGTGAATGTCCGATGCACACCCTGGCTCGCTACTGACTGAAGCCAAACTCCGTTTACAAGGGCTCGCGCGCAGTGGTGTGACGTCAGATGTTTTTTGACATGCGCGTGCAATTCGTCGTTGCCGATTGTCTCCGTCCGGTAATGTCGTCCCATGGTGGAAGACTGTTACATTTCTTCTTCACCACCGGAATCCAGATTTCATTTAGTTTCACGCCCTCCTCCATCCTATTGAAATGATTGGGGTGTTTTACAATTTCTATAGCCTCTCTGTACAGTCTTTCGTTGTATCCATTAGTGGCTTCTAAAACCTTAGTCTTATCAAATTGAATAAGGTGGTCCCCTAGTTGAAGAAAACACGTTCAGCAACAGCTGATCTGTCAATCTCTCCCCTTCTACAGTTCCCCTTGTGCTCATATAGTCGTTTTTTGACTGTTCTTTTTATGGTACCCACGTATACGTCTCCACAGCTACACGGAATCCTATAAATTCCTGCTTTTTCAAGCGGTTTACGAGCATCCTTTGCCGATTTCAGGTGATCCCGTATCTTCCGAGTAGGTTTGTAAATAACGGCAACATTCCGTTTCGTCAAAATTTTACCTATGCGGTCGGTGACGACCTTAATAAAAGGTAGGAAGACTTTGGATTTCACAGGAACCCTTTCATCGTTTTCAGCTCTACGTGTCGGTCTCAAAGCTCTCCTTATCTCTGTAGACGAATAGCCATTCTTAAGTAAAGCATTACTCAAGTGTCTTAATTCTACGTCGAGTAATTCCTGTTCACAGATGTTCCTTGCTCTGTCCGCCAACGTCTTTATAATGCCCCGCTTTTGCTGTGGGTGGTGGTTTGAATCCCGGTGCAGATAACGGCCTGTGTGTGTGGGCTTCCGAAAAACTGTATGGCCCAAACGTTGGGTGTCCATAATAAAGCATAATAGCCCTGAAATTTTTAGTAATTTTGACCATTCCGGCCGTGAAAGTTTACACTTTACAATTAGTGTATTTATCACATCAGTAATTTAATCTTGGTGGAGATATTAATTTTGGAGTTATGGCTTGAAATGTAAATGTAACGCTGACGCTGGTTTGATCTTAAAGACATATTGACGACAAAGAGACGCATGAATAAGACGTCATATATATGAATAAAATGTGACGAAGTGGAAAAATATGAGTTTTAGGAGGGGGGAGGAGACGGCGCTTGAAATTTTGGCAGGGGACGGCAAAATCCCTGGTGCCATAGGAGATGGGTTCCTTTTGGTGAACGATAACGCTCATCCCCACAGACCTGCACTGGTGGACAACATGCCACAATCTCTTTCTTTCTTTCAGTAAACGTATCATTTTCTTACAGTTAATAATAATAATATGGTCTTCGGTTCCATACGACCCAATTGAGGAGTGAGACTCCATGGTCATGGAACAACTCAATACATGAATTTTTGCTCAAGAATGGTAACAGAAAATTTTTAAGTAGTCCTATGCAAACGACAATCTTAAGACAAAGTGAAAAGAACCAATAAAGAAAAATTGAATTAGCTTGAGTGTTTAACGTTTCTAGGAGTTCCTCGACAGAATAAAAGGAGTGAGCCATGAGGTAACTCCTCAATTTAGATTTGGGTTAGTGCTCTGATTCTTCTGTTCTTGTGGCAGCTTATTGAAAATGGATGCTGCAGAATACTGCACACCTTTCTGCACAAGTGTCAAGGTGGTGCAAATTTAGATTCGACTGCTGTCTACATCTACATCTACAACCATACTCCGCAAGCCACCTGACGGTGTGTGGGGGAGGATATCTTGAGTACCAGTCACGTATTGTTCGCGGAAAGAAGGATTGTCGGTATGCCTCTGTGTGGGCTCTAATCTCTCTGATTTTATTCTCACGGTATCTTCGCGAGATATACGTAGGAAGGAGCAATATACTGCTAGACTCCTCGGTAAAGGTATCTTCTCGAAACTTCGACAAAAGCCCGTACCGAGCGACAGAGCGTCTCTCCTGCAGAGTCTTCCACTGGAGTTTATCGATCATCTCCGTAACGCTTTCTCGATTACCAAATGATCCTGTAACGAAGCGCGCTGCTCTCCGTTGGATCTTCTCCACTTCCTCTATCAATCCCACCTGACACGGATCCCACACCGGTGAGCAGTATTCAAACTGTGGGCGAACAAGTGTACTGTAACATACTTCCTTTGTTTTCGGACTGCATTTCCTTAGCATTCTTCCAATGAATCTGCCGGCCGCGGTGGCCGAGGAGACTGAGGCGCTCCAGTCACGGTCTGCACGGCCACTACGGTCGGGGGTTCGAATCCCCCCTCGGGCATGGATGTTTGTGCCGTCCTAGTTCGTAAGTAGTTCATAAGTAGTTTGTAAGTTTAGGGACTGATGACCCCGTAGTTAAGTCCCATAGACTTTACAAACATTTTATCCAATGAATCTAAGTCTGGCATCTGCTTTACCGACGACTGATTTTATATGGTCGTTCCATTTTAAATCCCTCCTAATGCCTACTCCCAGATAATTTATGGAATTAACTACTTCCAGTTGCTGACCTGCTATAGTGTAGCTAAATGATAAAGGATCTTTCTTTCTGTGTATTCGCAGCACATTACACTTGTCTATATTGAGATTTAATTGCTATTCCCTGCACCATGCGTCAATTCTATGCAGATCCTCCTGCATCTCAATACAATTTTCCATTGTTACAACCTCTCTATATAGTACAGCATCGCCGGCCGCGGTGGCCGAGAGGACTAAGGCGCTCCAGTCACGGTCTGCACGGCCACTACCGTCGGGGGTTCGAATCCCCCCTCGGGCATGGATATTTGTGCCATCCTAGTTCGTAAGTAGTTCATAAGTAGTTTGTAAGTTTAGGGACTGATGACCCCGCAGTTAAGTCCCATAGGCTATACAAACATTTGAACATTTTACTACAGCATCATCCGCGAAAAGCCTCAGTGAACTTCCGATGTTATCCGCAAGGTCATTTATATATATCGTGAACAGCAACGAACCCACGACACTCCCCTGTGGCAAACCTAACATAACTCCTACTTCGGAAGACTTCTCTCCATTGGGAATGACCTGCTGCTTTCTGTTATCTAGGAATTCCTCAATCCAATCACACAATTGGTCTGCTCTTACTTTGTTCATTAAACCTTTGTGGGGAACTGTATCAAACGCCTTGCGGAAGTCGAGAAACACACCATCTACCTGAGAACCCGAGTCTATGGCCCTCTGAGTCTTGTGGACGAATAGCGCGAGCTGGGTTTCACACGAACGCCTTTTTCGAAACCCATGCTGATTGCTACAGAGCAGATTCCTAGTCTCGAGAAATGTCATTATATTCGAACATAATACATGTTCCAAAATTCTACAACTGACCGACGGTAGAGATATAGGTCTATATATAGTTCTGCACATCTGTTCGAGGACCCTTCTTGAAAATGGGGATGACCTGAGCCATTTTCCAATTTTTCAGAACGATATGCTGTTCTAGAGACCTACGATACACCACTGCGAGAAACTTCGACAAAAGCCCGTCTAGTATTCACCGAAAGAAAGGCTACTAACTCGTGGGAATAAGCTGATATTATTAACAACAAACGATATTAAAGAAAAAACGTATTGTGACGTCAGAGTCAAAATTTCCAGACTACTGAAAAGGGGGTCGACATGACGGTCGTGAACTTACACTTCATATTGCTCGAACCGCCCGTTTTTGACCTATAAATATCCTTTTTGCATCAGGCGAGTTACTCCAAAAATTTATGCCGTACGTCATAAGTGAGTGAAAGTAAGCGTAATAGACTACTTTCCGTGTTGAAAATTTAATTATTTCAAATATTGTTCTAATGGTAAATATAGCAGAATCTAGTTTGGAACAAGATTCTGAACATGGTCTTTCCACGACAGCTTACTGTCTATCTGAATACCTAGAAATTTGAACTGTTCAGTCTCACTTATCATATGCCCATCATGTGTAATCAAAATGTCGGCTTTCGTCAAATTATTTGTTATGAGTTTTACTCTGATTTAATATGAACTTGTTTTCTACAAGCCATGAACTTATCTCTTGAACTGCATTATTTGATACTGTGTCAATATTACGAGCAACATCATTCACTACCAAGCTGGTATCATCAGCAAACAAAAGTACTTTACAGACACCTGTTATACTCGAAGGCATATCATAACTACTGTGCGAGAACATCGGTTGATTTGACCGAAGAAAGCAAACCGATTTGAGTTTTACCGACTGTCGTCCTAAATTTGTACGTTCGGGCAATGAGATCGCCTACACAGTACTCCATAGTGGAGTACTGATTTGAAGCGATCGTCCGTCGGTCATCGGTAAAACTCACCGATACCGGAGCCACTGTCGACACAGCCTAATAGGTGACGTCACAAGGCAGCAGTTGCAAATGTTCAAAAGTTTGTAGAGTCTATGGGACTTAACTACGGGGTAATCAGTCCCTAAACTTACAAACTACTTACGAACTAGCTAATACTAAAGACGGCACAAATATCCATGCCCGAGGGGGGATTGGAACCCCCGACCGTAGTGGCCGTGCAGACCGTGACTGCAGCGCCCCGGTCCCCTCGGCCACCGCGGCCGGCGCAGCAGATGCGCCGATGGGCCAACAACAGCTGCACAGCCACGCGTCTGTTGTTCTTTTCACACTCAGCATTTTTCTTAATTTATCAGTGATCGCATTTCCTAGTTTCTGCGATAACTTCATATTTCTCTGCAGGGGAAATTTTAGGAGTAAATATTACTATCTTCATTTTTTCGATTTGCGTCGTCCTTAGTTTCATATCAAATTGGTGGAGGTGTATTACCGTCTTTAGCAACTAAATGAAAGGCGTTTTGTGTGTGCCATACGCGTTTCGCTTCTTTATTTATGAAGCATCATCAGTGGCCTGTAATACATGTTATTTTTGTATACTATTGTAGTACAGTCATAATATTATAGGTATTTTTCTCAGTATGACAGTTAACAGTCTTGTTACAATTTCTAAAGTTCGGATCTACTAGGTTAGAAACAACTTCTGTAGCACTAGCTTTTGGAAAGTTAATTTAATTATATAGTTTTTGGTCCTACTCACAAAAAACTAACACAAATAACAACACACACACACACAGTCTACACAGACACCAACACAAACAAAAAACAGCTGATACACTCAGAGATACAAGGAACACAAACAAGAGACAGACGAAAAGCGACAGTTGGCAACACTAAACATTGTAAACAAACGTTCAAACACGAGTACACAGTGAAGTGGTGATGCAAGGGTTTTCATCAAGACCGAAAATACACATCCAACTGAAGACCTCACAAACATCTCCATGAAGACACACATGGAATAAAACAGAAAACCGTAAGTAGGCCCAAAACTATAATTAAATTAACTTTGCAAAAGCTAGTGCTACAGAAGTTGTTTCTAACCTAGTAGATCCGAACTTTAGAAATTGTAACAAGACTGTTAACTGTCATACTGTGAAAAATACCTATAATATTATGACTGTACTACAATATTATACAAAAATAACATGTATTACAGGCCACTGATGATGCTTCATAAATAAAGAAGCAAAACGCGTATGGCACACACAAAACGCCTTTCATTTAGTTGCTAAAGACGGTAATACACCTCCAACAATTACTATCTTCTTTAATTAATTAGAAATAAAAAGCATTTAGAAGCACTACTACAGAAAGTAGTTATACCAGTGTTTTTACCCGGTTGTTGCTGTTGTGGTCTTTAGTCTGGTTTAATGCAGCTCTCCACCCTATTCTATCCTGAGCAAGCCTATTCATCTCCTCATAAGAACGGCAACCCACACCCATCTAAAGCTGTTTACTATATCCATCTCTTGGTCTACCTCTGCGATTTTTATCCCACACAGTTCCCTCCAATGCTAAATTTACGATTCCTTCAGGCCTAAGTATGTGTCCTAGCAATCAGGCCCTTCTTTTAGTCAAAGTATACCAGAAATTCCTATTCTACCCAATTCTGTACAGTACCTCTTCATTACTTATGCGTTCTATATTGTCATGTACTACCACATTTCAAAAGCCTCTATCCTCGTCCTGTCTATTTATTGTCCACGTTTCACTTCACACAAATGCCTTTAGAAAGGCCTTCCTTACACTTAATATTCGATGTTAGGGTGCTTTGGGTCTTTATGTTAGTTTCAATAATTCGCTCTCATGATAATGGTTTTTAAAATTCTTTTTTGTGTTTATGTTAAGGTATTTATTTATAATTTTTTTGATCCCTATCTGTTTATTAATTACTGATGATTAATTCATTATTAATATTTTTATTAAGTTTTGTTTTTATGGTTTCGATATATTCTTATTCTGATTTAAGAATGATCACTTATTTTGGTGTTGATTTTTATTCTTTTATATTAATATTATTAAGTTTTTTGTTTTTGTTGTTTAATAATTACTGCGAGAAGATCAAATTAATTTTTTCTTATCATTCTAATTTTTTATTTTTATTGTTTTATTGTTATTAATTATTTTATATTGTTATTTTTCTAGTTTAAATTTATTTTCTTTGAATCTAGATTGATTCCTACTTTGTTTATGATTTTAGGTTGAGGTTATCAACCTGAGTTTGCAGGCTGGTATTTATTTAGTTTTTATACTTTAGTTTTTTTTAGCTCTTTTCTTCCCAGCGCCATTCTGTACTGCGACCATCATATGTTATTTTACTGCCGTAGTAACGAAACTCATCTACTACGTTTATTGCTTCGTTAAGCTGAAGCAGTCAACAATCCGAAGATTGGTTTGAACACGACAGTGCTTTACTAGGCATGGTCCTGTTTGGAGGTGGTATGCCGTTGCCTTCCTCCCGAACTAACTGACTTACCCAGCCGGTTATAGGGGGACCTACAGTTTAACGTGGGTTCCGAACCACGGTGCTACTCGATATTTTTCACATCAGCAACATTGCCAGAGGTGAAAGAAGTGGAAAGTGACAGATAAAAATCCTAGGACCTGGCGTTACCTAATCTAATTGCTTCAGGATCGCCTGATTTTCTAAGAATGGATTGCATTACCCTTGTCTTGCACTTGTTAATATTCATCTTATACACTCCTTTCAACACACTTCAAAGTTCTTTGCTGTCTCTGACAGAAATACAATGTCATCAGCAAAGCGCAATGTTTTTATTTCTTGACACTGAACTCTGATTCCTTGCCGCGGTGGAGTAGGCGAGCGGTCTAAGGCCCCTTCTGCGGAGGGCGCGGTTGCTCGCCGTCGGAGTTTCGAGTCCTCTCTGGGGCATAGGTGTGTGTGTGTGTGTGTGTGTGTGTGTGTGTGTGTGTGAGTGAGTGTGTGCGTGTGTTGTCCTTAGTTTAAGTAGGTTGTAAGCTACGGACTAATGACTACGCTGTTTGGTCCGATAGATTTACAATTTTAACTTTTTTTTCTAATTCCTTCTCCAAATTATTCTTTACTATTCTTCACAGCTCGCTCAATGTACAAATTGAATAACATGAGAGAAAGACTACAATGCTATCATACCCCCCTCGCAACCAAAGCTCTCTCGAGACCTACAAAAGCTAGCAATGTAGTTAGTTTGTCTATTCGTAATCTAACAGTCTTAAGGTTATTGCCTCACGTGTTCATACACATCTCCCGAACCCTAACTGATCTTCCCCAAGGTCAGCATCTATCAGCCTTTCCATTATTCAGTAAATAATTCGTGTTAAAATTTTGCAACCATGACTTATTAAACTAATGGTTCTGTAATTTTCACACTTGTCTGCGCTTGCTTTCTTTCGAATGGGGATTTTTAGATTTTTCTTAAAGTGTGAGGAATCCAGGCTATAGGGCGGTCCGTACGGGACACCTACAGAAATAAACGAGCGGATGTTATGCGACGCCTTCTGGAAACAGTATAACAGCTCAGAAATTTGAGTAATTGTGGAATTTCTAATGTTGAAAGTCTACATTTTATTTCAGTCTTAACATGGCCTTGTAAACCGAAAACCTGTTAAATGAATAAAAATAAACGTTTATCAATATATATAAAAATGAATGTTTGTCTGTATGTCCTTTATGTGTTCATAAACCATTCTTTCGATTGGAATGAATTATTCACCCAACGCCTGTGAAGATTCCTGACCCAAAAACAGCACGATACATAGGTCAGGAATATGACGTCATAAATAATGAGAGGCCACTGCGTGAGAATGCCCATAATTATGTGTCAATTACTGGAAAATGGGAGTAGTTAGGGACCTGGAACAAGGTTTGCATGACATTTCGGGCGTTTACGAAGCGTTTTGTAACTGACCCCCTCCCCCCACAAACACACAAAATGATGAAACGAAAAGAAGTCTAGCGCTCACAACAGTTTCGCTCTAGGTGCCGTAAAACTGTCGCATCACACATGAACTTGTATCAAATAAAGTTAGCATGTTAGTATTTATTTTTATCTGCAAGTCTTGCTTAAGTCTCTTGCGTCGAAAATTAAGCAATATGTTTTCATAATCTCAATCTATATAAAAGCAAAGGGAGACTCCCTCATTCACTGACTAAACACGAAATCTCAAAAACTACTTCGCCTATGAAGCTGAAATTATGCAAAAAATGTAGTTTATTGGCAGAAAACGTCAGCTAAGAAAGTATTTTGTGAGAGGTGCACGGCGGAGCATACTTCTACAGACTCACGAAATCTACAGTTTCATTCCGATCTTCACGAAATTTCGAACGCTTGACCTTCAAAACAGGAGGAAAGTCACCATGTACCTTAAGTATCATACGGTGCATGGGGGAGGGTACTTTGCAACATAAAAAAGCATCCCTAAATAAATCGGTCCTGCCATAACTTGCGAACCGCTCGACCGATTTCACAGATCCTTTTCTGTTGTTTTTATTATTTTTAGAACAAGGGTTGTAGGAAGTGAAACTGGAATATTTGAGAACAACAAAGTGCGTTTTTCAATTTGACCCTGTGTTTCTATTCCACATAAATCTTTATTTTTCTTCCGATATTGATGAAATTTTGGACACTCTACCTTAAAAATAAGAGCAATGTCACTGCCTGTATAAAATTTAGTTCGGTGCATGATGGAGGGTAATGAACTTCCGGAATTTTACGAAATGCATAGTTTCTGCAGACATGGTGTTTAAACCCAAACCGGTCGCAGTGTCCTTGCGGTCTGCGGCGTGCCAGTCACGGTCTGCACTGCCGCTGCGGTCGGGGGTTCGAATCCCCCTCGGGCATGGATGTTTGTGCCGTCTCTAGTATAAGTTAGTTCATAAGTAGTTTGAAAGTTAAGGGACTGATGACCCCATAGTTAAGTCCCATAAGCTCTACAAACATAGGAACATTTTTTTTTTCTTTAAACCTAGAGGAAGATCAGTGGGTACATAAATGTTTGAATGGTACATGACAGAGAGTACCTTGCAGAAAACTTTGCCGAGAGAGGGAAAGGTGGAAACGAACAGAGAGATGGGAGAGAAAGAGGTGGATGCAGAGAGAGGGGGGAAAGGGGATGTGGACTACGAGAGTGTAGGATAAATAAACACCCGGGCAATGCCGGGTGTACAGCTAGTAATATATACAAAAGTGTGAGTTAATTTTATATCAGTTTGTTCTGCGGAAAATGAATAGCAATGTCCACATTTGCCTTTGCATTGTTTGGGGTATACACTAACAGCTGCATCTCTGCACGTAATAAAAACAGGACCCTTTTTATTGGCATTTTTATTGGGTCTATACTACCTCGACTCCAAATAGAAAAAAAAAAAAAAAAAAAAAAAAAAAAACGGTGATGAGAAGTAAAATAGCCGTATGTGGTTTAACCGGTCGGCTTTTCCCAGCCACACCACAAACAGCTGTAAGAGGACACGTGATCACCAGCTGGCACTGGAGCGTCAGCCCGGCAGCGAGCAGCGAGCAGCGGCCAGGAAAACACGCGACCGGCCCGTCGAGTGTCGGAAGCCGGCCGGCTGTGTTTCGGTGGCCCGCGGTCTGAGGCGCACAGCGCGGCGTGTCAAGGACCGAGCGCGCTCCGACTTTCCGCCAGCGGCGACCAATGGGAAGGCGGCGACGGCGAGGCTAGCCGAGCCGCGGCTGCAGGTGCTGAGCAGGGCAGGGCAGGGCAGGCCCAGGTGTTGCCCAACAGCGCAGGCGGCAGTGGCAGCGCGGTCACGAGACTCACTGGCCGGTGGACGGCGCGAGGACAACGGACACCTGCCGATCTGGGCCACACGGCGGAGGACGCCAGCCCCAGCAGCGGGAAGCGGAAGGCCTCCGGCGCCAGCAGGGGCACGCCTCCTCACCTCACGGAAATTCTCCACGGCCAGCCTGTCGGCACCTACCGACCTGGCAGGGCGAGCACTGACCGGCCCGAATGGCGCAGTCTACATCTACATGGGATACTCCGCAAATCACATTTAAGTGTCTGGCAGACGGTTCATCGAACCTTCTTTATATACTATTTATCTCCCATTCCAATCTCGAATAGCGCGCGGAAAGACACAACACCCGAACCTCTCCGTTCGGGCTCTGATTTCTCGTATTTTACTCTGATGATCATTTCTACGTATGTAAGTGGGAGTCAACAATATATTTTCGCATTCGGAGTAGAATGTTGGTGATTGTAGTTTCGTAAGCAGCCCACGCCGCAGCGATAAGCGTTATTGTTGTAATGATTCCCTTTATCATTACCGTAACGCTGTCTCCCCTGTATCGCGACAATACGAAACGAGCTGCCCTTCTTTGGACTCTTTCGGTGTCCTCCGTCAAACCCACCTGATAAGGATCCCACACTGGGCAGCAATATTCCATAAAAGGACGGACAAGCATAGTGTACACAGTTTCTTTAGTAGTTCTGTTGCATGTTTTAAGGGTTCTGCCAATAAAACGCAGTCTCTGGTTCGCCTTTCCCACGACATTATCTACGTGTTCTTTCCAGTTTAAGTCTGAAGTAATAGTAATTCCTAGGTATTTTGTGCAGTTTACGGCCTTTACATTTGATTCATTTATCAAGTAAACAAAGTTTAACGGATTTCTTTTCTTACTCATGTGGACGACTTCACACTTCTCATTATTTAGAGTCAATTCCTAATTCTTACACCATACAGATATCTTATTCAAATCGTTCTGCAGTTGGTTTTGATCTTCAGATGATTTTACTAGACGGTAAACGACGGCGTCATCTGCAAACAACCTAAGAGAGCTACTTAGATTTTGCCCTAAATCGTTTATGTAAATAAGGAACAGCAGAGGACCAATAACACTACCCTGTGGAACGCCCGATATCACCTCTGTTTTAGTCGATGCCTTACCATCGATTACTACGAACTGTGTCCTCTCTGAGAGGAAATCCCCTATCCAGTCGCAAATTTGGGGCGATATTCCGTAACCACGCTATTTGATTAAAAGCCGTTTCTGAGGTACGGTGTCAAAAGCCTTCTGGAAATCAAGGAATACGGAATCAATCTGCGAACCCTTGTCGATAGCACACATCTCTTCGTGTGAATAAAGAGCTAGTTGTGTTTCGCATGAACGATATTTTCTAAATCCATGTTGACCTTGGGCCAGTAGATCATTCTGTTCGAGATAATTCATAATAGTTGAATACAGGATATGTTCCAAAACCCTGCTGCAAATTGAAGTCAATGAAATAGTCATTGAAATATACATGAAATACTTATCACTTGGTTCATAAAACCATCCATTTTTGTGGACAGCGACCATACGTTGGCAAGCATATATATACATATTGAAATGTCTTGGTTCATAAAACCATCCATTTTTGTGGACAGCGACCATACGTTGGCAAGCATATATATACATATTGAAATGTCTTGGTCTCACCGTTTTTTTTTTTTAATTATTATCACGCGTTTCGATACATCATCATCAGATCTGTGGCAAAAATAAATTACATTTCGGATGTGTGGTGTCGCACAAGTACAAAGTGCGCGCCACCTACTTTCGCCGCGCGCCGCCATGCATGCACGGCGCGGCGTTCTTCCGACGACAGCCACGAGCGCCCTCTGGTACAACGCCGCTCGTGGCCACCACTGAAGGACATCGGGCACTTCGCACTTCGGACTGAGATAGCAACGAGTTAGGACCTTCGTAATCCGATAGGCACGAGTGAAGACTTTGCTATTGTACAGGCACTGGGCAGGCCTCTAACAACTATGTATAAACATTCTGCAGTACGATGTAAAAGTTAAGTATTGTTACATTCTGTGCAATATATCTCTTTCTAATTTACTCGAGTGTTTATAGTTTCTGGCTGCTCCCCTCCGTACCTGCACCAGCGTGTCGGTCTTATTCCACTCGGCTACCGACACCTACGACGAGGCTGGGACGCAAAAGCGGCGACGAAGTCGGGACACAAAAGTGGCGACGAGGAGTGATAGACGAACCTTGGACCAGCCCGCTAGCAGCAGCCAGACAGCAGCAGTCGGAGCACGCAAAAATTGCTCCCGCCCACCCACCCTTATTATAAGATTTTTGGGGGAAGATATTTTGTTACATGTTTGTGGACTTTTTTTGTTGCAGAGCGTCCTCATTTATCTTGCATTTGTGTTTTGTTATAATTTACTTGTATGCGCGGCGCCTAATCGGTCAGCATGGCCACTACCCCGAACCCAAACTTAATGGAAATTATTCAGTTACAGACGGCGCAAATCTCGCAACTTCTCAACGCAGTGGCGCAGTTGACGGCAACTCAACAACAGCCGTCGCATCAGCAGCCCACACCTGCCGCCGCAACACTTCCTACGTTTCGCCAATACAACGAACGTGAGGAAGACTGGAGTGATTATCTGGCGCAGTTTCAAGAACTCGTCGCGGCTCATCAACTTACAGGTCAGACTGTTAAGCATCTTTTATTGTCTGTGGTGGGCCCCAAAACTTTCGTGTTACTGCAAAAACTATTCCCTCACGCATCTCCTCGTGATGTAGACTTTGAACAAATTGTAGATGCACTGAATGCTCATTATGAGAGAAAAGTTCTTGTAGCCGCTGCACGATACCGATTTTTCAGACTTAAAAAATTACCGCAGCAGTCACACCAAGAATGGATCACGGAATTGAAGGGCTTAACCCGCCAATGTAAATTTACTTGCTCTTGTGGACTTTCGTATAGTGACGTGATGTTGAGGGATGCGATTACGCAGAATATTCAGGACCCCAGAATTAGAGCAGCAATTCTGAAACAGTCTGACCCCTCATTAGACAGTGTACTGCAGCTTATTGAAGCGCATGATACTTTTGACTTAGCAGATGTAGAAATGCAAAGCCACAGTGTAAATTCAGTGCACCGCAACGGACGTTTTCCTAGCCGTAGTTCTCAGTATAGCACTAGTGATTCTTATTTTTCTACCGGCCGTGCTGAACAGACAGTGGACAGTAGCCAGTGTAAAAGTGCGACGCAAAGGTCGCCCCGTCGTGTTAGAAACAGTAATTTGAATAACGGGCGCCAACGCTCATTTCAGAAAAATGTACGTAAATCTTGCCCCCAGTGTGTGTCTCGCCACAAGCGTGCTCATTGCCCTAGTCGCAACGCAACCTGTTACCAATGTGGCAAATCAGGACATGTACAGTCTGTGTGTATGCAAATTAAAAACTCAAAGAACGGTACCGTTAGAAACAGTGCTTCGCAGAGTGCGAGAACAGTTCATTCTGTGAATGTTATACGGGCTGTGAAACTGAACAGTGCTTTCCTTGGATCTCAATTGCAAGAAAGTAGTTCTGCGCCTATGGCAAAACTATATAGTGCACCACGTAGCAAGCGCCAACGAGCGCGTAAAACAGTGCAACGGACAAGGGTTCGGGACAAGCAAAATGACTATGAACAGTGCATTCCTGTAGTGAAAATAGTGCCTTCTGCAACTGCTCCTTGTAATAGTGCCCAGTACTGTGTAGCTAGTGACAGTAGAATTGGTGTAGCTACTCAAAGTAATTTTAGTGCAGTAGCCTCGCATTACGCGGACGCCGATCCGGCGGTAGTGTCATCTAGTGACAGTGTGGTTAATCCGCTGTGTGCCGAGTATGCGCCGCTTCCTACCGCACGCAACCCGCGCAAGCGCAGAAAACAATATGTATTAGACGTTGCCCACATTCGCGCACCGGTCGTGCGCCAGAAGCACAAGCTGTTTGTTACTCTCTCTATAGAAAATGAGACTGTGCAATTTCAGCTTGATACTGGTTCCGCTGTTACATTAATCAATAAAGATACTTATGGACTTCTGGGTTCGCCAAAATTGTCGCCGTCACAGCAAGTGTTAACAGCGTACACAGGTGAAAATATTCCCGTGCTAGGAACATGTAGCTTGCCTGCCTCTTTCCAAGGTGTAACAAAAACGGTTGCTTTTGTTGTTCTTCAGGCCAAATCTACGCAGAACATTTTTGGACTAGATGCTTTTGACTTGTTTGGTTTATCAATTCAAAGAGATGTGCTTCAGATTTCGTCAGTAGTGCCTCAGGACAAAATCAATGCATTGTGTGACAAATATAGTGACTTGTTTTCGCCGGAACTAGGTTGTGCAAAAGACTTCGTGGCACATGTAACTTTAAAAGACTCTGCAGTTCCAAAATTTCGTAAAGCTAGACCAGTGCCTATCGCATTGCGTGATACAGTTGCGGAAGAACTTAAACGTTGGCAAGATAGTGGGGTGATTTCTCCTGTTTCTGCGAGTCAGTGGGCCTCGCCTATAGTAATTATACCCAAGCCGTCAGGAAAACTTCGTATCTGTGCGGACTTCAAATCAACTGTCAACAGTCAAACAATTGTAGACACTTACCCCCTGCCCAGACCTGACGAACTGATGGACAAATTAGGACAGTCTCGCTTCTTTTCCAAGATTGATTTAGCAGAGGCATACTTACAGATTCCACTTGATGACGAGTCAAAAAAGTTTTTCGTCATTAATACTCACATGGGCCTTTTTCAATTTCAACGCCTACCCTTTGGCAGTTCTTCCGCTCCCGCTATTTTTCAGCGTTTTTTGGAACAGCTGACAGTTTCTGTACCGTGTTGCTCGAACTATTTAGATGACATTGTGGTATCCGGACGTACAGTTGAAGAACATTTAGCAAACCTGGAGTGCCTTTTCAAAGTGTTGACTGCAGCAGGTCTACGTTGTAATAAAGCAAAGTGTTCGTTTTTTCAAACTGAAATAGAGTACCTAGGCCATGTGATTAATGCCCAAGGAATTCATCCCTTACAGTCACATCTTCGAGCAATCAAAGACTTGCCTCCTCCTAAGAATGTGCACGAATTGCAAGCAGTAATGGGGAAGCTGAACTATTATTTCAGATTTATTCCCAATGCCTCTCAGATTGCAGCTCCACTGCATCACTTACGTAGGAAGAATGTTCCTTTTGTATGGTCTAAAGATTGTCAGGTTGCCTTTGACAAATTAAAGTCTGCACTACTCAGTGATGCATGTCTGATTCCCTTTGACCCCCAGAAGCCTGTAGTGTTAGCAGTTGACGCCTCATCGTACGGTCTAGGCGCGGTAATCTCACATCGCATTGGTTCTTACGATCGTCCTATTGCCTTTGCATCCAAGCTACTGACGCCAACGCAACAGAATTACAGTCAGATAGAAAAGGAGGCCTTAGCAATCATTTACGGCGTCACAAAGTTTCATCATTATCTCTATGGCAGAAAATTCTATTTGTTGACAGACCACAAGCCTCTCACGTCGTTGTTCTCACCCACAAAGCCAATTCCGCCACGTACGGCACAAAAGCTTCAGAGATGGTCCTTGATATTGTCTAATTATCAATATGAGATTTTGTACCGACCTACCACTAAACATGCTAACGCGGACACACTTTCCCGACTTCCGGTTGGCCCGGATGTATCATTTGATTCTTCAGAAATGGCATGTTGTCAGATAGACTCCAGAGATGCTTCCGCTGTCGCAGACTTTCCTTTGAACTCTCGTCGGGTTGCACAGGAAACAGCTGCGGATGCAGACCTAAGTGTGGTAGCACGTTTTGTTCGCTCAGGGTGGCCTGCCAGAGCCAAAGACATTGATCGGCCTCTGGTTCGACGTTATTTTGCACAACGTCATGCATTATCTTTAAGTCAGGGTGTACTGTTGTTGCATACCGACAACGACCAAGCAAGAGTGATTGTTCCTCGTTCCCTGCAACCTGAAGTGTTACGCCTCCTGCATCAAGGACATTGGGGTATTGTTAGGACAAAGCAATTGGCCAGACGTCATTGTACCTGGGTTGGTATGGACGCTCAGATAGAGAGCATGACGTCACAGTGTACTGTTTGTGCGGAGCATCAGGCGGCTCCACCGCAACGTTTCTCAGACTGGCCACGCCCCAAGGGACCATGGCAACGTTTACATATTGACTTTGCCGGACCTTTCTGGAATACGCGCTGGTTAATTGTTGTAGACGCTTTCAGCAAGTTTCCTTTTGTGATTGCCATGAACTCAACGACAGCTTCTAGTACAATCAGTGCCTTAACATCCGTGTTTTGCATCGAAGGCTTGCCTGAAACTATCGTCAGTGACAATGGACCTCAGTTTGTTAGTGCGGAATTTCAACAGTTTTGTCGTGTGAATGGTATTCAGCATATTACCACTGCACCTTTTCACCCTCAGTCCAATGGTGAAGCAGAACGTTTCGTTCGAACATTCAAGTCTCACATGGAGAAGATGAAAGGTCAGCACTCCAGGCAGCAAGCTCTTCAAATTTTCCTGTCTACGGATCGGTGCATGCCACGTGACGGCCCGTCTCCTGCCGAGCTGCTACACGGCCGCCGTCACCGCACTCTCCTTCACCTGCTGCAGCCTCCCACGCACCGAGTCGGTTCGTATGGCGCTACGCGTTTTCAGGTTTCCACGCCGGTGCTGTACAGGGTGTTTGCTGGAAACAAGAAGACATGGTTGCCGGGCACCATTCAGCGCGTGCTTGGTCGCAATATGTTTATTGTACGTTCTTCCACAGGGTCGGAGCTGCGGCGCCACGCAAACCAATTGCGCCTGCACAGACCGCGCGATCCTGTCTCCGGTTTCTTGATTCCAGACCCAGTTCTGCGCCACGGAGCACAACCACATCGTTCGTCCCCGGACTACGAGATCCCTATGGACGTCGACGTACATCCGACGCAGTCGTCGCCGCCGCTGTCGCCGCCGCAGATGACAGCGTCACCGAGAGGGACTCCGGGACCGTGCGGGCCCCCCCAGCTTGGGCCACGCACCTCAGAAGAAGATGACCTGCTCCCTCTGGGCGGGGGTGGGCGCCCTTCCCCAGGTTTCGGCGGGTTCCCTGGAGGATCGCAAGGCGGATGCCGGGGCGCGGACGGCGTCTCGATCCCGGCCTCAGCTACGACGCCCGTCCCACCAGTAACGCCCCCGCCCAGGCCCTCCTCCCAGTGCCGTCGCCGTGGCCCTCAGCCCTACGCCACGACGGCGCGGCGGTTTGGGGGGGAGGGGTGTGGTGTCGCACAAGTACAAAGTGCGCGCCACCTACTTTCGCCGCGCGCCGCCATGCATGCACGGCGCGGCGTTCTTCCGACGACAGCCACGAGCGCCCTCTGGTACAACGCCGCTCGTGGCCACCACTGAAGGACATCGGGCACTTCGCACTTCGGACTGAGATAGCAACGAGTTAGGACCTTCGTAATCCGATAGGCACGAGTGAAGACTTTGCTATTGTACAGGCACTGGGCAGGCCTCTAACAACTATGTATAAACATTCTGCAGTACGATGTAAAAGTTAAGTATTGTTACATTCTGTGCAATATATCTCTTTCTAATTTACTCGAGTGTTTATAGTTTCTGGCTGCTCCCCTCCGTACCTGCACCAGCGTGTCGGTCTTATTCCACTCGGCTACCGACACCTACGACGAGGCTGGGACGCAAAAGCGGCGACGAAGTCGGGACACAAAAGGATGTTTACAGTACTTAATCATAAATTTCATATGGAGCACAAACACATTACATCAAAATATACTTACAACTTAAAAAAGTTGGTAATTAAATTACATCTTATTGGAGATGACTAACTAAAACATGAACCACCATCGTGGCTGTCTAGTCAAGGTGCGTCGACAAGAATCTCATGCCAAAGTATTACGGTGTTCCCCCCCCCCCCCCCTTCTCACCACAGTTTGGCATGAGATTCTAGACAGCCACGATGGTGGTTTATATTTCAGTCAGTCATCTCCAATAACATGTATTTTAATTACCAACCTTTTTTTAAAGTTGTAAGTATAATTTCATATAATGCGTTTGTTCTCCATATGAATTTTATGAATAAGAACTGTAATCATCCGAAATGTAATTTATTTTTGCCACATATCTGATGATGATGTATCCAAACGCGTAATAATAAAATAAAACATTGAGACCAATACATAAAAAAAAAAATATTCTTGAAATACTAGTATATGAGCTCCCCCAGCAGATCGGTTTAAAGGAGAACTTACACGCAGTTCAGAGGTAATAGTAATGGCTATCCTGCCGATGATAGAGCAAAAAAAAGCAGAGTTACTAAACATAACTTTTAGAAACTCATTCACCAAAGAAGACGAAACCAATATTTCAGATTTCGAATTACAAACTGACGCAAGAATGAATACCGTAGAAGTAGATATCATCGGAGTAGTGAAGCAACTAAAATCACTTAACAAGAACAAGTCTTCTGGTCCGGATTGTATACCCATTAGATTTCTATCTGATTATGCTGAAGAGATAGCTCCTTACTTAACAGCCATATACAACCGCTCTCTCAACAAAGGATCTGTACCAAAAGATTGGAAAGTTGCACAGGTCACACCTATATTCAAGAACGGCACTAAAAGTAACCCATTAAACTACTGGCCTATTTAATTGACGTCAATTGGCAGCAGGATTTTGGAACATATCCTGTATTCAAATCTTATGAATTATCTCTAACATAATGATCTATTGGCGCAACGTCAATACGCATTTAGAAAGTTTCGTTCATGCGAAACACAACTAGCCCTTTACTCACACGGAGTGAAGAGTGCAATGGACAAGGGTTCGCAAATCGATTCCGTATTTTTTTTATTTCCACAAGGCTTTTGATACCGTACCTCACAAACGGAAGCAATAGGCGACGGCTAACCCTCATTCCCTCCACCTCAGCACCCTATCGTAATAAAGTTTCCATTCTTCCGCCAAAAATCCACCAATAACATCGCTGATTTAAAAACAAAATGACGTAATGTCTAAATTGAAAGTAAATATAAAGTATAGTAACATCATTATACCCAGATGAAGGGGACTGTAACGTTGGCGGAAACGTCGGTTATTAAAGTAATGGCCTTATTACACCATGATGCGGTACAATACGCAGAAAACTTTAATGTCATCTGACTCTGGCCGCGGGAGCCTACGTAATTATACTTATGAACTACCTTATACTAAAGACAGCACACATATCCATGCCCGAGGGAGGATTCAGACCTCCGACGCGGGAGGCCGCGCGATCCGCAACGTGACGCTCCAGATCGTTGGGCTACTGCCGCGCGGCCAAAGTACTTGTTGGATGGAGGGCCCAAGCGAGGCGTGAAGCCTTGTGCCGTGCAGTCAGCACAGGTATAAGGGAGGGCCTTTCGCTCTGAAAGCGACGTTTCGTTGAATGGTTAGTACGTAGACACGTGTTGATGGTGCAGCTCTGAAATCCGCAAGGGCTGCACCCTTGTCACACTGAACGACTCTCTTCAGTCGTCGACGGTCCTGTTCCTCCACGATCTCTTCCGGCCAGCGATGTCGGAGATTCCATGTTTCACCGAATTCGCGATATTCACAGGGCACTCATGCAATGGTCGCTACGTGAAACTATCTACCTCACTGATACCTCGGAGACGAAACACAAAAACTTCCCATCTTGAAGCACATTATAATCATACTAGCTTATATGCCCGTGCTTCGCAACGGTTGTTAAAGAAGGTCCTGTCTATATCATGGTTCTATGGGTTCCGGACCTAGGTCAGCAAAAAAACAATCCCATTTGGATCTCTCTGTCAATAAACTCAGTTCTCCTAGCCAAGATGTCAAATTTAAGTAGAAGTCATTGTCGAAGCGCGCGGTTGCTCGCCGTGGAGGTTCGAGTCCTTCCTGGGGCATGGGTGTGTGTGTTGTCCTAGGTTAGTTTACCTAGGTTTAAGTAGTTTGTAAGCTACGGACTGATGACCACGCAGTTTGGTCCGATAGATTTACAAACATTTGAACTTTTTTTTTTTTTTTTTTCATTGTCGAAAACGATGAATGTTCATAAAGTTCTTCATACTAAGAGTGAAATTAATTTTTAAGTCCGTGCTTCGGAACAATGTAAATTCAATGTTAGGTTGTGTTGACAAAGTTACACATTGCAACAGCAGCGCCGAAAGCGGCTGGCAAATTACATTTCTGAAAGCGATATTGGATAAGTGCGAATATTGATTTGTAACAATTTTCACAAATATCTTCTTGAATAGGAATTTGGAATGAATTGTAAGACTATGTGAATCATGAGACTCTATACAAAAGAGTTTCGTGTGAAAGTGCTGGTCATAATGAGACGTGACAACAACGGATGTATCTGATTCGGTAAACTTTTACTTTCTATCCTGGCGGCCTCGTGTTTTTATGTTCGCAACATCAATAACACGATATAAAATCGTTGAAAAGATGACGGAACCACATAGAGTGTAGATAAATACTGCTGTTCCTGCTGTATGCTTGATTTCACGACAAAATATTTGCGTGTCACGCGATTGGCTTACGACGATGTCAAATGATTCTCGTTATTCGACATCTGTTGCCAACATTATCACAGGAGGCCGCCGGGATATGAGTAGGACTACGTCGCATAGTTTCACAGCAGAGAGTGTCGCGGCTATATCATTAATGTATGTCTGTGTTTCCACCAAGCTTCCACGACAGTGATCAATGTTCCACGAGTATTTTTTATCTTTGAGTCTATCTGGATTTTTATTTTTGTTTTGTGTCTCTGTTCATAGTCGGTAATGTGCGGTTGACGGAAACATGTGATCTATTAAAAAAATGCGTATTTGATATTCCTCGTCGTTATTAAAGTCTGAAAGGACCGCATTGTCTGACGATTGAAAGAATAAACAAATTTTGAATCGTACCGTAAAGTTCGTAAGTCACAGAGTATATAGCTTTTCCTAAGAGTATTTATTGCATATTTTGCGAATTTGTGCTCGTCACATTCACCCACTACCACGCACCGCGACCAAACTCCCTTACTAACATCATTAGACCAAGGGCTATCTACCACCACAACCACGAGTGGGTGGCAGTATGTGGTCATGGAGAAAAGTCTGTCAGCACGTACACACACAAGCCTTTTATATATTATAATCATATGTTGATGCTGCTGTTCTTCTTTCTTCCGTGCTTGCTTGGATAAATGGTTTGGATTTTCCGCCGTATGCAAGACACCTGATTTTTAATTGTTCCCAAACAGGTTTCAGCACATTTTGTGCTATCATCAGTGGGATGGTTTAGTTTTTGTTCTGAAAAATTATAGTTACTGTACAATAGTCTGCTAAAATGTTTTTGTAGGTTCATCCGTTTTTAATTTTACTTAGGTTATCTTACTATATAACTATTTCAGTTCAGTGAATATTAGGCCTAGATATACGAGTATCACTTTTTCTTACACACCTTTTTACATTAGGCTACATAAAACTCGTTAAGTAGCCTACTTATTTGTTGTTTTGGTACAAACTTGTCATCTGCAAACATAACAAACAGCTTAAAATTTTTCTTACTTTCTAATTTTCGGTTCGAGAAAAACACGTCATTTCTGTTCAGTACTTGCGATTCTTTTCTTTCTCTTTAGAATCTGGTTGTTGCTGTTAATTTTTAATGTGGATGTCACTCGTTTTACACGTTTTTTCGTGCTATGCATTACGCCAGTGGTAATATTCGGCGTATGAATACAGCTGAAAGCTGTGTTCATTTGTTCTCATTGTTTGAATAACAACAACTCAAAAGACTTTGCAGCTATGAAGTTGAGTTGTTGTTATTCAAACAATGTGCTTCAAGATGGAAAGTGTTTGTTTTGAAGATTATTTTTACCCAGTGGCGTAACTAGGACTTGGCTTTGAGCGGGGGCGGGGGGGGGGGGGGGGTGATAGATCCTCCACTGGAGGAGCAAAATTTTAGTCAGTTTCCAGACAGTCTACTATCTACCACTCCCGTTGAAGAAACTAATTCACTCCCATCCAATGAAAGCTTATGGTTAAACACCCCATGTTTCCAATCTTTACCAGATTTCTCTTACACGATTTCTTTTCTCTCTCCCTCTCTCTGTCTTTTTTTTTCGGGTTCTTGGCGGGGTTTTATCCCCCTCATCCCCCCCCTCCCCCATAGTTACGCCACTGTTCGTACCTACAAATGTGCTCCAGGACACACAATTACCTTACTGCACCACACTTATTTGTACACCACGTTTTAACAAGTAAGTCAGTTGTTACATTAACCTGTTTTTAAAAGTTTCCCATATTGTTACAACCAATGTTTTGATCTTAACAGGCCCAGGCCTTTAATGTGTGTAAAAATCATAGAGGCACCTGATGATGAGCCCTCAGGGCTCGAAATGAATTGTGTACAATAGAACACAATTTTGTGACTGAAGGCGAGTTTATTTTATTTTACTGAGGTTACAATTATTGATATGGTGTCTGTTCTTTTAGGACATTAAAGGCCGTAATTTTACGAACATTACGATCATTTCAGGGTGATCCACTTTAACTTTGCCATTGAATATACTCTGATGCCGTGAAACGGTCCAAATGTTGAAATGTTTCGATTTCGTAAAATTACGGCCGTTAGTGTCAACAAATGGTGTCTGTTCTTTCGTACATGTCAGAAAAAGAACAGACACCATATAAGTAATTGTATATCTGCCCCAACAGGCGGTTGACAATTTCAATGCGTACGCATTTAAACGCTCGATCCTGTGCGGGAGTGCAGTATAGGCCGCGAGCGAGTGCAATCAAATGGACAGGAGGCTACAAGGTGAGGAAAGCGTGCCTGGATAGCCTAACTGATTAAGGTGACCGCTGGCCCAAAGAGAGAAATACGGGTTCGAATCCCGGTCCCACATAGGATAGTATAGCGTGCGGAACTCAAGAGCACAGCAACAACAACAACAAAGTGACATCATTTGCTGTCAGTTTCACGTGCAGTGCGAGGCGGACTACTCGAAGACGTTGGAGGTAATGGACAGCAGCTGGAGGTGTGAGTCAGACGCGATACTGCCAGGAAACAGAGCAAATGCTATTCAGGAATGTCGTCTTGAAAAACTGCATTCCAGGAGTCCAGTTTCTAATACACGTTTCGTGATACCGCTGTAGTAGTTTTCGCCTTGAAACTACGTTCCGACCTAAAAGTTTAAATGTAGGAGTACCTTCCTTTATTCACTTGAGTTTTTTACGTCACCTAGGATGTCTACTTCTGATACTCGTGTTAAAAGAGGTTCCTGTTTCAGATTCTGGAGTATTCTTGGGTGAGGACTGTGCTGTCCACACTCCCGTACTTTTGGAACACTGCGTACTTCTCATTTACGCGGCAGTATCGATTTGGGTAGCTTGAGAAGCGCTGACATGTCCCTGATTGACATGTTACTCCTCCCGCATTCCACATCACTGAGACTTCCACATTCACCCATTCTTCCTTTACTGATTGTCTGCAGACAACACAATAAACCACGCCTCCTTTGGCACTGTCTCCGCAACAATTGCGCTCCGTGATGCAATCTGCGTTGTTTACCATCATGTATCGCACTACACCGGCGAGCTGTGATGATGTGCTGATGTGCTACACTGTCCACGTCGCACTAAAATATGCGATTTTTGTTCTAACCCGAGCCGAAAACAGACATATACTGACGGGGGACACTCCCTAGAGGGCTCATGGTTATTTCGTGAGCACGAGGTCCCGAGATAATGCAGTTTTTTCCCTTCCTTTACTTCCTGGAATGCATTTTATTTCTCTCTCCCCTCCTTTCCTCTCCTCACTCACCGGGAGAGCGATAACTTTAGCAGTTTGTATATACATGTGGCGTCTGTTCAGAAAGACCAGACGTTACTTCTGATCCTGCAGTTGATATTGTTTTCATATTCACAGAATATATGACATCAACTGCGAATGGGCAAAGCTGGATATGTGTACCTAGCCGGGATTCGAACCCAGGTCTCCTGCGTTGTTGAACTGTTTGTAAATCTATCGGACCAAATTGCGTGGTCATCAGTCCGTAGATTACAAACTACTTAAACTAAGGGAAACTAATCTAAGGACAAACACACACATCCATGCCCCAGAGAGGACTCGAACCTCCGACGGCAGGCAACCGCGCGTTCCGCAGCGAGGCGCCTTAAACCGCTCGGCTACTCCACCGCGGCTCTTGCTTTCTAGGCACTTGTGGTGACCACTACAGTACTGGGGAGGTGTTTGACTGAGGAGTAGCGGCTCCGGCCACGAAATCTGCTGACCATGTCCGCTCCATAAAGCATTAGTTGACACCTTTGGGTGGAGGAAGACACGGTGATCGGACCTTCCAAGACCTAGGCGACGGATTGTAGAATAGTAACATGACCTATAGCAACCTTACTGTACTTCGAAATAGTCACCTCCCATAACTGTGCTCCGTTGAGCACTGCGGTACATGTATCCTTTGGGATCGCCTTCAAAAGTCCCATTTGTCGTCGAATCTCTTTCTTTTCAAAGCGAGTTTGTCGGGGGAATAGCAAAAATCCTCGAGGATTGATATCCAGCGAGTATGGTGGATGTTGAAGTTGCTCCACAATGCTGGCCCAATATCGTCAAACAGTTCCCGGCAAAAATGGCGGTGGTGCAACTTTAACATCCACTGTACTCGCTGGATATCCATCCTCGAGGCTTTTTCCTATTCCCCCGACTCAAACTCTCTTTGAAAAGAAAGACATTCCTGACATGGAACGAAACGTGACTCGGCTTTTGAGAACCATCCCAAAGCAAGACTTCCTGTAAAGTTTGGGAGATGCATCGCAGGGGTCAGCGTTGCTTAGAAAGGAAGGAAGCTTAGGGTGTAACGTCCCGTCGACAGGTTGTCACTGGAGCTGACGCTCGGGTTTTTGGGAAGCAAAGGGGAAAGGAAATCGACCGTGCCCTTTGAAAGGAACCATCCTGGCATTTGCCTGGAGTGATTTAGGAAAATCACCTTGGATTGAACAAAAGAATGGCTTGAAGCAGGGAGGTGCACTTCCACCATTACTCTTTACTGTAGTGATGGATGATATAACGAGTGCAGTAGCACAAGTAATTGGCGAAGGAAAGATGAAAGCTATGGTGTTCGCGCATGATCTGATGATTTGGGGATAAGAAGGAGGAAGTGCAAGAGCAATTGAATGTATGGAGACAACAAGTACAAGAATATGGCATGAAATTTAGTATAAGCAAGAGTGAGATGATTATTACATCAAGAGCAAAAGAGAGAGGAACAACTGGATTAACAATCCGTGGGGAACGATTGAGGAGAGTGGAGAGTGCCAAGTACCTACAAAGCCTGATACCGGAAGATGGGAAAAACGACAGAGAAATAACGAGCGAGGGAGAAAAGCAGAAGCATTTCGGAAGAGGGATGTACCCCAAAGAAGTAGAAAAGTTATATACTGGTCATACTATGCCCCGATCCTGACATATGCATCTGTAACCTGGGTTGTGAAAGGAAGAGAGAAAAATAAATTACAAGCTAGTGAGATGAAATTCTTGAGGAACAGTACTGGAGTGACAAAGACAGACAGGTTGAGAAATGAGAGGATCAGAGAGTTAATGAAGGTGGAACCATTACAAGAGGAGATAGAGAAACCAAGGCTGAAATGGTATGGGCATATTAAGCGAATGGAGGAGAGGAGGATACCCAGGAGGGTGCACGAGATGAAACTGGAAGGAGAGAGACCAAGACGAAGACCGAGATACAGATGGCTGAAAGGAGTGGAGGAAGGCGTAGAGAAGAAAGGAGAAGACTGGACCATGGTGAAGACGGAGAGATGGTGGAAAGACAGAAGACGATGGAGGGGCTTATGTTCGAAGCAGACACGGCCTGCGGCTGGAAACTGTCCAGGATGATGATGATGGTGATGCTGATGACTTAGGGAAATCACGGAAAACCTAAATCTGGATGGCCGGAGGTGGATTTGAACCACCGTCGTCAAGTACATTACCACTGCGCCACTTCGCTCGGTGACGTTGCATGTTACGGAAGGGGACTATTTCAAAGGGCACTAAGGTAAATGCAGTTCATAGTTCATCTACGTTAATATTACAGGACTATTCACCGAACTTTGCCTTGCTGTGATGCACAATGCCTGGACATGTTGGACAGGAAAGCACAGGGTATTGAACATCATGACGTTGAGGCATACTTGACTGATGATATGCGTAACACTTATATCTTGCCCCTATGGTGACAGCTCATCTGAAACGTATACTTTACTATGCTTGGACAATTAAGATTTGATAATGACTCTTTAACATGTCGAAAGTGGTCATCAATGTCAAATTAATGTATATAAAGCGATCTATGGCGAAGTGATTCAGAAGTATCATATTAAGATCGCATCATGTATAAAAACTGAATACGATGTCAGCTAATTATATTATTGTCAGAGGTTGTACATCTTCGTTCATATACTACAATGGGGGCGGTTCCGTCATGATTTGGGAACTGTTTATTTCATTTCTCTCAATGGTCGGATAACAGTGAATGAATACCTCACTATCCTCGACAACAAACTGCTTACTATAAGTAACGTATTACTAGAAATCATGGCCATATTCCAAAATGATAATGTGGCCACACGTACCACCAAAAAGGTTCACGTGTGCTTCGCACTGCATCACAAAATTATCCAACAGCAGGAAAAGCGCCATGCCTGAGATAACTGAACCGTTATGTGTAGGACCCACTTTACAACTCGCTCGTTTAGGCAATTTCAGGGCGATTTGATAAAGGATAACATTCAGTTGGTACTTACCGGGGATCAAAAAGTCAGTATAAATTTGAAAACTTAATAAATCACGGAATAATGTAGGTAGAGAGGGAAAAATTGACACACATAATTGGAATAACATGGGGTTTTATTATAACAATAATAATAATAATAATAATAATAATAATAATAAAAAGGTTCAAAAATGTCTGAGAGATGGCGCTTCATCTGATCAGAAAAGCAGTATTAGCATAACAAATTCAGAGAAAGCAAAGACGATGTCCTTTACAGGAAATGCTCAATATGTTCACCCTCATTCCTCAACAATAGGTGTAGTCGAGGAATAATGTTATGAACAGCACTGCAAAGCATGTCCGGAGTAATGGTGAGGCATTGGCGTCGGATGTTGTCTTTCAGCATCCCTAGAGATGTCGGTCGATCACGATACACTTGAGACTTGAGGTAAACCCAAAGACAATAATCGCACGGACTGAGGTCTGGGGACCTGGGAGGCCAAACTGGCAGCTGAGCACACGATCATCACCAAACGACGCGCGCAAGAGATCTCTCACGCGTCTAGCAATGTGGGGTGGAGCGCCATCCTGCATAAAAATCGTAGGTTCCAGCAGGTGTTTATCAGCCAGGCTGTAACATATCGGCGTACCTCTCAGCCGTCACGGTAGCAGTCACTGGTGTTTTGCTGTCCAGCGCCATCTGTCGGACAATTTTTGATTATTTATTTATTTATTTATTTATTTATTTATTATTATTTTAATAAAAACCCATGTCATTCCAAGCATGAGTGGCAATGTTTACCTCTCTATCTACATTATTCCGTGATTTATTAAGTTTTCAAAATTTTACTGACGTTTTGATCACCCGATATGTAGACACTTTAAGAATCTGTTTCTGGAAGAGCTGCAGATGTTGCCAAAGCCATCTCATTACTAGAAAATATTGGCTCTATGTTATGTTTTCATATAAGGTGCGTCTGAAAAGTTTGGTGAACTGTCCTATGTTTTACAAACCGCGCTGGCGAGGATGAGGTTGAAAGTAGGCAGCCATAGGCTGAAGTTCATTATTTATCGATTTTTAGCTTTATGTTTGTGAATCTGAACGTGTATCCGCCTTATAGCTTTATTTTGTATGTGAAAGTCATCCATGATCGATAATCTCAGTCGATGTTCGTAACTACTGCACATTATAATGTCTTTGCAACTGCGATGTAGCATCTGCGCTACAGCGGCTTCTCTGACTGCTGAGTCGAGTAGCAGAGAGTGAGCTGTTGAGCAGAGGAGTCGATCGTGGGCTAGGCTGCTGACAGACGTATGCCAACAGCGTTGTGTACTAAGGCTGAATTGGTCAGCAATGATTGTACTGAGTTTGATTTATTTCACTCTATATTTGTGAATACAAACGTATTATATTGGACAGTGGATTCTGTATTAACAGAAAGAGAATATTTCTATGGAACGGAATTGTATAAACCCATTGTATTATATTGAAGAATCAACGAAGGTATGTTTCTTTAATTCAATAAATAACTTAATGATTACTAATTTTTCTTATTTCAGCTCAACCTAGTCCCTCATTTTCCTGATCGTGGCATTTTTGATTTTGTTGTTAGGTACGTGTTGAGTTTTTTTTTTTTTTTTTTTTTTTGAGTAAAAATATTTCCCTTTTAAATGTAAATGTTCACGTACCAGTAAAGTAATCAGTCCTTGAAACTTCCTGGCAGATTAAAATTGTGTGCCGGGACCGGATCCTTGGAACCTTTGCCTTTCGCGGGCAAGCGCACTACCGACTGTGCTATCCCGACACGACTCACGATGCCGCCTCACAACTTTACTTCCGCCAGTACCTCGCCTCCTACTTTCCAAACTTCACAGAAGCTCTCCTGCGTACCAAGTTTGGAAAGTAGGAGGCGAGGTACTGGCGGAAGTAAAGTTGTGAGGCGGCATCGTGAGTCGTGTCGGGATAGCACAGTCGGTAGTGCGCTTGCCCGCGAAAGGTAAAGGCCCCAGGTTCGAGTCCCGGTTCCGACACACAATTTTAATCTGCCAGGAAGTTTCATTTCAGCGTACACTCCGCTGCAGAGTGAAGGTTTCATTCTGTAATCAGTCTTTACATGCTACTGAATCTGTCAGAAATAGTGATCACAGAAGTACGGATTGTTTTACTTACACGGCCTAATTTTGTTTGTTATATCCGTTGCGCACATATGATTAGAGAAACTCCTTGATTTAAACAGAAAGGCTTAATAAAGAATAGGAAACTTTCATCGGGCTTTCACTTTCACTTAATAAACACAACAATAAGCTTTCAAGGTGCCCGCTGATATACGTCAACAAGCCCCCCCCCCCCCACTCCCAATCGTGCAAAGCACTGCAGTAAAGCGGTGGTACAGGGACAGTGTGAGAACTCTTGTCATTCCTACACGGAGCGCAAAGTGAAGCAACGAGTTTAACAAGTTTTGTTTCACATAGGCAAAATGGCGATGTAGACCCATGGCATGTTAGTGCAAGCGCGTGGTGTTGAAGCAGTGAGTAATAAGTGTGTGAGCGGTTTAAACGCTTTAGAGACGAAAAGGAAGGCGTCGAGGATGAGAAACTTTCGGGTCGACTGTCCACACTCACAGTCCCAGACAACATGGACGAGTGCGACGGGTGCTCGCGGATGATCGGCGGCTGTTTTTGAGAATGACAGCAGATGAGTTGAAGATGAGCAACGGTTGTGGAGATTCATCAGTGCTTCGAGCGATTCCACAACAAGGTACAACCGATGTCAGAAGTGTATTGTAGTCAGTGGCAGTGGCGGCTGGTGATAATGTGTTAATGTGCTACAGCACATTGTAAATATATTACTAAAATTATGACATTTCTCTTCGAATGCAAGCGAGAAATCGCTATAAAATTACATCCTTTCTCTTGGAATGCGATCCAGATACCACAATAAAATTGTGGCAATTCCCTTCCAATACGTATTAGAATGCTAGTAATAAGGATGAAAACGCATTGTGGAGCGCTCTCGCCGCGATAGCTGGAAACCAGCTCCGTGTGCTGAAGTGGGATTCAGTCGCGCTGGTGCGTGCGCAGAGAGGCAGCGCAGTCGTCTGTTCGCTACTGCGCATGCGCAGACGTGACGTCAGGCGGAAGAATAGTACAGCGGCATACAAATAGCGCGCTGGCTCAAGCATCTTGCGCGTTGTCTCTAAACCCTACTTGTGTGAGGCCCGTATTCAAATACCTCTGAGTCCAAATTTTTAATTTCTGTACATAAAACTTCAATCACAAACAACATTAGTAATATATAGACAACGTGCGAGTGAAACTGCACTTTTCAGCCAAGCAGTTTCATTGGTCACTTGTGTAGAACGCAGATGACGTGGCGGGGATATTGCTAAGCTCCGTTATTTCCAATGTAAGTCACGCTTTTTATTTCAGTATATCTTGTTTCCTGTTTATTTTGGTCAAATTTTGTACGAGCCGCCACTGGGCAATGGCGATTACTTTGAACGCCAGTAAAGGTATTATGTTTGTAATTCTGGCTCACCTATACATGGGAATACCGCCCATCAGCTTTGACCCGTGACGTCATCGCAGCGCGGTAGTTTTGAGGTGCGTGCGTGTTTGTAGAAGGCGTGAGTGATTGTGTGGTGGTTAAGGGCGATAGTTTGTTTACAAGCAAAACAGATTAATATTTTGTGTTTAAAAAGTGATCTGTAGCTTCTCTCTGATGGTTAGATTTTTTCGTCGTATGTGAGCGCCGAAGACGCGAATTTTTGGGCTAAGACCTGTGATCGATGGCACATTCTGTTATCTACAATAACTACAGATTATTTGTAGCTACAATACAGAAGTTTTAAGATATCCCCTATACTGGTTTTCCGACATCTTGATGACGTCATGAGACAAAGCAAATTGGTGGTATCCCAGTCTACAGTTATGCCGTAATTCTTGCTTCCTGTTGTTCGTGAGACTATTCACCGAAATTTTGACACACACCTTGTATAATTTTTTTTCCACTCTCTAGATTGTGGAATGCATATTCGTTTGCGTAAAAAAATGGAATAAAACCTGTTTTGCAGTGCCGTTTCTGCGGTAAATACGAACTGCACTGTAGAGTGCTTTCGCCTCCGTTACGTTGCACTTGAGGTGTGGCACCTGACATGGCTCCTATGCCGTGTAGACAGCAGACTCAAAAGACAGGTGGCTTCAGTACAGACAGTTACTACAGTCCCCGTCAGATGTCACCAGCGCACAGACATTGAAAATGCAGTAAATCGAATCATTTACGAGGTTTAAGTTTAATTAGACACCATATTTGTAAACGTTATGTATTTTATTAACTATTACTGATTTAATGTTTGTTAATTATTAGAGTGAATGAGGTGTGATTGTGAAGTTTAGAAGTAAAAGTATGTAAATTGGTCAGGAAATACCGATTTGTTTTGATTGGCTTTTGGTGAAGCGCGGGTTTCCTATGTAAGCTGATTGGTGACGATTTGCTCTCAGCCAATGACAAGTAAGCTAATTCGCGCGTGCAAATTTTTTTTTTTTTTTTTTTTTTTTTTTTTTTTTTTTTTTTTTTTTTTTTTTTTTTTTTACAAGAGTGAGGCTTTGCCTTTGTCACTACTTCACTAGAGTTGGAGCTCAGCTACGAACACGGAAGGACGAGTAGCCTATTTATAATTTCACGGTAAACTAAAAAATGTCGAGATCGGGGCGCATCCGAAAGTGTCGTGTTTTGGTAATGGAGTGCGAAGGTTCAAAATCGACTTTTATATATGAACTGTGCCTATATGAACATCTTTAAATCCGCGTGACATATTGCAGACCCTATTACCGAGAACAGAATATTGAGTAATCGTATTGCGTGATATTTGAGCGAGCAATTTTGTAATACAGACCATTTGAGTGTTCATTTTGTGACATTCTGTTTGTTATAAGCAGGGCACGTGAGCGACAGTGCGTATGTGTGTGTGTTGCACAGTGTTTAGTGCGGGATTGACCGTTATTCACGTAGTCTGCCTATTTAATCAGTAGTCACTGATTTATTTTATTTTTTAAAATTCTTTGACATTTCGTAAATTTCGAAAGACCTGTCGTAAAATTAATTATCCACCCCAACCTGTGGATGTGTTCATTGCGATTAATTATCCATACACCTTTTCTCTGGCCGAACAACTTCTTGCGTTTTCCTACAGTGCAGATGTGGACTGTTTAGCCGAATGAAGAAGAACACCACGAGGTGAGTAGATTATCAGGTAAGACAGTCGCGGACAGCTTTGCATGCTCAGGTGTGGCATCATCCCTGATAACGTTAAGTGTGCTGTACTTCTGCCAGAGCCACGTTAGTCGAATAATTCTACTGGTTCGATTTATTTATCTTTTTTTTTTTTTTTTTTTTTTTTTTTTTTTTTTTTTTTTTTTTTTTTCACTGAAAGTATTCATAAACGATTTATGAATTCCGTAGTTAACTGATTAAAGAGGCTTACTTGAGACAAAGTCTTGGTAGAGGTATGCAACCTTCATTGTAAAATTTTAACAATGATTCTAAAAGTGCTAGAGATTGCTTGAATAATCAAAAGATGTTATCAGTAGATTATTTATTGTCAATTCACAACATGTTTCGAGCGTAGCCCATCATCTTGTGATCGATATTAGGCTATATAAATTTAGATTTGATGTATTCAAATTTGTCATATAAAATACTGTTGTTATGTATTGACAAATAAGAGTAACAACTGATGTTTATTCTTATTTGTCAATATATAAATGTATTTTATATAATAAATTTGAATACATCAAATCTAAATTTATATAGCCTAATATCGATCACAAGATGATGGACTACGCTCGAAACATGTTGCGAATTGACAATAAATAATCTACTGATAACATCTTTTGATTATTCAAGCAATCTCTAGCAATTTTAGAATCATTATTAAAATGATTAAAGAGGCATTTTTGCAGTAGATCTTTTGCGGATAAACTGAAACTTTGATGGACATGAATCTAGTTCAAGTTTGCGTGTTAACAAGGGGAGGCGTGGACAGGGCACATTGATCTGGGCCAAATTATATGAGTAGAAGCAGTTACCTCGTGTGAGGTGGCTGATACGAAATGGTAAAACGCTGAGTGTGTCTGATTATCACGGCACTGTGTGATTTTGTGGCTATAAGCGGTGAAAATACTATTCTCTTAGCATTAGTTCGATTCCTACTTGTGCCAATTTCTTTGAATTTTATTCCTTACAACGTTAAGGACACAGGGCACTTTTCCGGCTCAATATTGTGTAAGAATCAACATCTGTTTCTTTCAGGCAATGTTTATAATGGATGCAGCACACTTTTTAAACAAATTAGAAGTATTTTTAATATTTTTGAACCTGCTCAATGTTATTAAAAATTACAGTTGAATTGATGAATTTTTTCTTTTTTCTTTTTTTATAAATTCTTTCTGAAACTGAGGTACCATTTAATACTGTATTATATATTTGAAGGAGACCAAATTTTTACCAGATATGTATGACATGATGGCTCATTTACTAGGTCCATTTAATTCCACCTATTATGTGTCTCAAAAGGGTGAAAAAATTTCAAATCTTATAGTTTAATTTTTATATTGTTTTTTTCCTAATAAAAATGTTATTTTTTCTATAATTTAGTTGATCTGCAATAAAGCTTAGGTGTACTACCGAAGTAGGGACTATTGCAAGTGTCAGAAAAAAATTAGAGCAACGCTTGATAAACATTAGGAAATATTTGTTACCTGTCTGCTGAAAAAAACAACTTGCGGGAAATTGCGACATGAAGTCTTCATCTTGCAGCATTTCGTCATCTTCAAGCTTCCTCTTACAATCCTATTAGCACTTCTTGCTTCTTTGGCAACTTAAAGAGCTAATCTTTCAACTTCATTCACCCGTTGTCAGTCACACGCAAGCCATTGTTCTTCCATACTGGAGCCACATTTTATGCCTTAATTTCTCAGGACTTTCATCCTTCGTATCAATCCATCATTGAAACATATCTCTGCATCTAGTACACTAAATTTCAACGTATTTTGTCCTATAAAAACATTCCTGGATAATATTTCCCATATGCAATAGTTGAAACTTTCCCTTGTATTCTGAGTGCCACCATGAAGACATTTACTATGCACAACAGGGTTTCTCAGGTCTCTGGACATTGGTTTTATTTCATTCAGAACAGGCTCAGGAAGAGAAGTTCACAGTTTCTTTACCGGTTCGCCAGTCCACATTTCTTTTGGCGTGCTTCAGATTTTCTGTCATATGTGGCTACGACTTTTTACAGATTCGAAAATTGACCGAAGTACTTATCATTATAAAACTCTTCCATGTAAGTCCATCTAGAAGATAAAGCCTCTTAAAACAAGAATATTCATTAAATTGCTGCATCCATATTTACAGATACTCAGACCGAAACATCGACTGTGATCAATACAGATCGATAGTCTCCAATTTACATGTCACAAGCATAACAGATGGATTTCAGGCTTGATTGCATGGTGGCACTTGTGCTCAACGACTGTTTATTTGATTTGTAGAAAATTCAGCAATCATTCGTAAATATTAATTTATTTATAGATCTAAATTGTGACCATTGAGTGCTCATTATCGACCTCCAGGTCGAAATGTTTTACATGTTTTAATCGTTTTGTTTTAAGCATTGATAATGACCACACATTGGTCGCAATCTAGAGCTATGAATAAATTAATATTTACGACCGATTGCTGAAAAATTTTCTAGAAATAACAGCTGGTTTTAAGCAAATAAATTATGTAAAACCGTAGCCGAAATAAAAACAAATGCACTGTTGTCGATACGAGATTAATACAAAAATCAAAGGTTCATTTCTCAAAACAAAAAAATGCGAATACTAGCAGATGTAGAAGTATATGCGGACGTCAGATTAAAAGTCGAAAATGCGGACATGTGTACGTAAATAGTGACGACTGGTAACCCTACAAAACAACGGTATATTCGTTCTGAATGTATGTATGAAATAAATAAGAAAGTAACTGTAGTCGTACTATCGAATAACTGAATTGAACGCGTAATATATTTGCTACTAATACATTCTTTTGCTGAAAATCTTGCGTAATTAAAATAAAACTTTTGTTTTGCGATCTGATAAATTGAGTTTGGCTTGTAGCTGACGAACATGGGCTACATTTGAAGATAATACATTGTTGTAAACTAACAAGGACACGACATGGGTATCGGATTTTAGAATTTTTTCAATATTTATCGAATGTGAAGTTTAGAACTCAAATAACAATAAGCCAAAGTCATTCGACACAACTGTTAGATATTCTTGAGAAAATCGACTTTGAAGTTTTGCAAAAGTCGATATAATAACTAAGAGGAAGAGGTCAGCAGCGAATATTGCATGATTTTGAGAGTATAGTTTGCGCTTAAGTCCCTTTTCCTTTCCTGACATCAATCTTTTCTACTGTTGACATTAAAACATAATAATATAGCTATAATTTTCTTTATATTCATTATTCCCCTCTTATATACACCCCCAAGAGGATCCCATTGCGAGGATCGACGTTTTGAAACCACAGATTATGCGCCGGTGCATGATGGTAATTCACTCTTTGAGCCCCAATTTATGAGCAGTTGGCGAAACCTGAACATTATTTACTTTAGCATTTCATTGCTGCGTTGAGTATTGTCGGACTCCTTCGGCCCAATCTAACTGTAAACGAAATTAAGTTTTGTCCAGTGTTGCCAACCTGTGGGATTTATCCGATATTGGAAGACATTTTGACAATTTTTTTGCAATAAGTGAGATTATGAGACATTTAATTGCTGCCTCTAGTATTGTGTAGTTCATGTTACATACAACAGCAAAGATAAACATTTCACAGAAGTGACGTACCTGTACACGATAACTATAGAGCACATGACAAAGAGCACGAACAGCATTAATTATTTATTTCATGATCAACACAGGAGATTATCATCCTCAATCTATGTGACGAGGCTTTCAAAGAGTATTCCACAGTCGTTGCCAACGTCAGAACACTACGGTGCGGCTCTCGTAAGTAAAAATTATATTTTCTTTTTTTCTTTTGTTTTGCGTCATATGTGCTTGTTTGCCATTGGACACAATGCTGAAAAGGGTCCTCTTGGGTTGGCGGTTGGGACTTTTGAGCTTCTGACGTTAGCTTCACTGCTTCCGTATTGTGCCGTCGGCAATTGTGAATTGAACGTTGTAATGTTTATTTGATTCTTAAGTAATTACATTTCATTCTACCACTTCCAAGCGATATTTATCTTTTCAACATTACGATGTATAGGTTCAATTTTTCACTTCTTCTTTATTTTCCACTCATACTGCTTCTCCACCTAAACATTACAAGTTCATAACAATGCAAGAGAACTTAGCTGATAGTACTTCCATTTTAAGACGCAGACTAACATAGATTCCAGTGCATTTTGTAAAAGCCAAAACTCGAACTCCCCCCACGCAAGGCGGTGAGGCAAATATATAACATTGACAATAATGACATTACATTATGCATTGTTCATAACAATTGAATACACTCATTTACAATTACCGAACATAACAGCAAAACATTTCTGTATACGAAAATAATCACAATAAAAAATGAAAACTGTATAACTTTACATGGCGCATATCTTTTTAAGTCGAAATCTCGAAGCTTCCTGTTTGACAACAAAGTACGATGTTAAATTTCAATTAATTAGTTAATGAGTACATCATACTTGTTCCTAACATATATTGATCAAATACATTTGCAATTCTCAAAATATACTCAAAATCTCACGTCAGTCAATATATACAAAGAATTCAATATTGCAAATATCGACTATTACATTAATTACACAATTAGCTGGTCTACACAACTTGTTTATGAGCCTAACATATATACAATGCTATTTATTTTCATGTTTTTATGTTTTACAAAAGTTTTTTATAATTCATCTGTTTAAGTTATTGAAAAAATGTACAATGACGAAATTATTGTTTATAGAACTGTCTGGAAACGTCATATATGAATCTCTTAATTTCTATCACTTGTTAACTAATCACAGTATCACTGAGACACTGTCCTACTCTGATTCATAGGCGGGCTATTTCGTTTTTAACTAACTTCACACGCAACATTTATTACTATTGTACCTCACGATTCCGGGTCCAACGCAGACGGTATCGTACGGTAACATTGAGATGAGAGGGCCAGCAGTATCATTACAACGTGTAATATTTCGTCTTAGGCATCTAGTACAGTGAAGATAGTATCACAACAATATGACGACAGGGTGAGACGCAATCTGTTTACCTTGGTAACGTGGCAGCGGTTGTCGCGAGCCGCCGCTGGTGGGACAGGCCATTAGCAGGCGGCGTGACGTCACAGCCAGGCGGCGGGCATCCCGCCACCTGTGACGTCACGCTGACATAAGCCGCTGGGACTCCCAGCAGCCTGTCTGGACCGCAAGGTCGAGCTGGCTGGGCGTCAGATGCGAGTCTGGGAAACCTACCTCTACATCTCACTAAGCTTTCCAAACTGGGTGTCGCGATATCCAGGGTTGTCGCGTAGTAATATCAAGGGTGTCTCGAGACTAACAAATTTCGACTCTAAAGAAAAAAAAATCGCACTGACGTGTTTTACGGCCCACTTTAGATTTGTAGTTTTATAAGTTTTAGCAAACATTTTGGACCAATATGATAATGTAAACAACAAAAAATTAATTAATAAGAATGTCTGAAACCGTTTTAGGAAAACAAAAAATTTTTAGGTAGTGGCGGGTTTTGAACCACTGACCTTCAGCGTCACAGTCCAACGCATTTTTTTTAAATAAATTTTATTTACTGTATTCCTTGTACATTCTACTGTATACAGTGAACATCAACTATAACGTCTTGGGATACATATGCACAAGTAAAATACTTTACAGAGGTTCGATAAAAACTTATATTCAATTAGTCCATGTATATATATGAACCTATCCCCATTCGTTCACATACGATAATAAGCATTTTCCATATTTGGATTTTTGGTACATATACTTGCTAAGTTTTTTATATTCATCCTGCATGTACAGTTTGAAGTCAATGGTGGTGTCCGGTCCAAGATTGTTAACCACGTAGCTCACGTACTTTTCCAATAACCAGTATACTGCGTTATTTTTTTTCTCTGGAAAATATCTTGCATCTGGTCTACATAGTATGGATGGAGATACGTATTCAGGTGAAGTTCTTGTGAGGAGTGCTATTTGCGCTCTCACCCATTTCCAGTTATTTAAGTTTCCACCACAGATAAATCTGTGTATAACTGTATCAACAAGATTACATCGTTGGCATAGATCTGTTTGACTTATACCGATTCCACAGAGTCGTTCGTTGGTGGGAATTATATTATTGACGACTTTGTACCAAGCTGTTATTACGTCCGAAGAGTGTCCTTTTAGATTAATATTTCGCCATCCCAGTCCACATTTCTTGATCTATCTTCTATTTTATTCCTTCTTTCACATTTCTTTCTTTCATTCATAATAGCCCTTGCTGTTAGGTGACTTGACCACAAAAGTGTATGGTTGACATAACTCATTTCGATATAAAAGGTCCTCACGTGTTGTAAGCAAACATTGATGTTTCTTACATCGATTGGAGGTTGAAGACTTGACGGTTTAAGAACGTCGAAAAGTTTCCTTGTAATGCTTCCAGGTTGCTGCTGTATAATATTTATCGTCCGTTTAACGAAGAGTACTGATGCTTTGGTAGTTATGTCTACAAGGCCTAGTAGTCCACCGAGACTGGGATCTAGAGTGGCTACTTCAGCAGTGACTCTAAATACTTCTCCTCTCTTGACATAATTTTTTTTAGCTATCATTTTCGGAAGCGGAAATACTCGTATAATAAGCTTCTGATAGTATCCACAAATTTATATATTTTACTCCCTGAACTTGATTTATGTGACAGGTTATCCATTATGGCGCCTTGTACTTTATTCGCTGCGTCCTTCCAGTTTCTAGCTGCCATTTTCATCACATTGGCCATGAGCACTATTCCTAATGTTTTTTGTTGGCTGACCGAGGTTGCCCAATCGACATTTACATGGTCAAAGCCTCTCAGTTTCAGAATTTTACTTTTGTTAGCATTTATATTTGCTTCAGAAGCCTGACAGTATGTTCTAGTCACGTTTTCTAATGTACTTATTTCATTGCGACTTCGGACGACAACTCCTACATCATCAGCGTAAGCTCTGATTACTGTCTTATGGCCAGCCATTGTTATGCCTGTGAATTTTGCATGCACATTGCGAAGCAAGGGATCAAGTGAAATAGCGAATAAAAGCATGGAAAGAGGACTTCCCTGTGGAACACCTCTTTTTATTTCTATTTGTTTAGTTGTTTGTCCATTTACCGCTATTCTTGCATGTATCCCTGTTGCAATGTTTTTGATCACGTGGAGAGACAGTTTGTGCATATTTTTAAGCAGGTATGTGTGATTGACAAGGTCAAATGCTTTATGGAAATCTAAAAAGATCAATGCACATTTGATTCTAGTCACATCAGTTATTGAAATGATATCTCGATATTCAGCTATGTTTTGAAATATAGTCCTACCAACTACACAGTTTTGGTGCACACTTATGTTTTTGTTTACAAACGAAGAAATTCTCCTATTCAGAAGTCTGGCGATTATTTTATAATCTGTATAAGCAAAGAAATAGGTCGAAAATTAACATTTTCTTTTCTTTAGTTTTTGGGACAAGAACAATTTTATCTTCTTTAAATTCTGTCGGTATTGTATGGCCCTGAAGAATCTCGTTTGCAATGGCTGTTATTTTCTCTCCTATAAGTGACCAATAACGTGCATAAAACTCGATAGGCAGCCCATCAGGTCCAGGAGATTTTCTTGGAGGTGAGGTTTTCACAACGTCATGGACTTCGTCTTCACTGACTTCTGAAAGAATTTCCTCATTGTCATTTTCGGTAAGCTGTGACGTCATAATTCCCAAGCAGTCAACAAGAGAGTCTTCATTTACAGGGTTGTCAGCATAGAGTTCTTCATAACAGTGATGAATCTCATTAATTATGTCCTTTTGTGATCTAAGGATCATTCCATTTGTAGTTCGGATTTCTTCAATAAGGGTACTCCTTCTATTTCTGGCGTGCTTTAGCAAATGATGTAAGGAGGTCATTTCGTCTTCTGAAGCGGTTTTAGCGTTAGATTTTATTTTCAGCCCTTCCATCTGTTTGCGTTTTATGGTTAATAATTTAGCTTTAACTTTTTTTATATCCACCAAACGAAAGGAGGACTGATGCTTGATCATAAAGGTTCCTCAACAGGCTGTAGTAATATTCTATACTTCGTTTTATATCCTTGGCCCTTTGTGCTCTGTATTGCACAAGCACTCTTCTCAACTTTGGCTTCTGTTCCACCACTCTAATATTGTGGAATATCTACCTATAGCACGCAGACATATCACCCATGCACGCGTTAACATTTCTTCTAATTCATTTTCTTGTAACAATGAGACATTTAGATGCCACTGATTTCTACAACAATGAATCGGTTGTACCATTAGATTTAAGCAGACCTTTACACTGGAGTGATTTGAAAAATATACAGGAACAGTTTCAACAGTTAACAAAGATGATTCAAGATTCTTCGAAATGTAAAATCTGTCAAGTCTACTGCAGGAATTATGAGCAATATATGTATACTGTACAAATGCGGGATCTTTGATCTCCCACACATCCTGTAAATTCATGTGTTTGACTAGTTCAACACTTACAAGCCACGTCTAATCTAATACTATTGATGCCTGTTATTACTTGATGCAAATATGGCATTTGTAGACACTAGATTATCATTTATCGTACGAAGAACGACGTGTTTTTGTTAATTCTTCAATGCACCATTGCTTTGGAATGAAAACGTGAAAGTTAAAATAAGAAAATAATCAAATACGCAAAGCAAGATGGCTTATGCGAGAGGGAGTTCTGGGCGAGGAATGTCACGTGACATCTGCGAACGGCTGGTTTTCGTTAATTCTGTGGAGGGCGTCAAAACTCTGTTATTTTCGCAAATATCTCTCAAACGATACGAGATATGAAAAAATGTAAGGGAGCAAAGTTGCAGAGAATTTTTTTCCCTACAAATTCCGTTATTCAATTTTTGTGTCAGATGAATGGTTAAGCCGATATTTTCATTTAAATTTCGAGCTGTCTAACAACGATCGCAAAGGCCCACTTTTAGTGTTACTACCGTAACCTAAAGTGGGCCAAAACTTGTCATACAGTAACACAAAATATCCTTCTCTTCATACTTCCCTGACGACTCGCCTGCAGCTCATCATCCATTTTCTCTCAGTTTCCTGTACGTAACAGATTCTGGGACCAGAAATGACATTCATATTCTTACTTGTCACAAATATTTATTCATTTTTTCCGAATATGTCGGGACTTCCGAGGTCGCGGTGGAGCAAGAACCTAACAGTAGAACTGAAATAATAATTCATCACTTGACATAAATACATCCTCTTTATTTCTGAAAATAATGTCATAATATTGAACTGAAAGAGAACAGCCACTGTGCTGTCTAAATCAGAAATCCGAGCAGCTAATTTCCAGATGCCGTTTTCAATCGATCCAGCAAAACCGTATCTGGCCCTGACATGTACACACGACAGCGAGAACGGTTTCCGAAATTCAGTTTTCGTGTTTCGGTAGTTAGATCGCATGTAGAAGAAGCAAGTATTACTGTGTGAGTTAGGCATTGTTGTTTGCGGTGTTACCCTGTTGTACATCTCCGTAGTTCGTAATGTTTCCTTTTCTTCCGATGAGTGTACGTAATTGCTGCAGTCAGGATCAACATTAAACATCTCAATGCGTATGAGGATTTCAGTTTTGTTTACAAACTACATTTAAGCGATACTTTATTTCCGCCCCCCGCCCCCCCGCTAGAACCATCTAAATTCTACCATATGTATTTATATTAGTGAAAGGGTGTCGCGCAAAACTGTAAGCTATAAAAGGGTGTCGCCATGAGGGAAAGTTTGGAAAGCACTGCTTTACACCTTTAAATTTCTCGTAGCAAGATTACTGCAAGACATTAAATCAGTTCGTGAGCAGCAGGATATAATTGTGCCACATACAATCTCCATCAGTTCCAGGGGCCTAGAAAACGTGGCCCCCACGGAGTCTCATCGGATAGCTCAGGGGTCTCCAAAATCTTTGTAAAATCTATACGATTTTTGTGCCGAATAAGTGATCACTATGTAGTATGACTGTTGAAACGGAAAAGAGAAAACTTGGGACGTGAAAAACTTCGTCATAGAGAAAAGCAACAAAGCCACATGTATAATCTACAATAAACGTATAGCTGTGCTCAAGGACTTTAATACCCATCGTCATTATGAAACAAAGCACGGTGCACAGTTTGATGCGTTCAAAGACAATGTACGTGAGCACAAATTCGAAATGTTTAAACGTACACTGCGTTTGGACCAAATCATTTTTAGGAAACGTGCTCATGAAAGTGAAGCCGCTACGAAAGCAAGCTTAAGAATTGCCCATGAAATCGCCAAACGAGGAAAGCGAAATCACGGATTGTGATTACGTAAATAACTGCGGGCTGAAATGTTCAAATGTTTGTAGAGCTTATGGGACTTAACTGCCGGCCGCGGTGGCCGCGGGGACTGAGGCGCTTCAGTCACGGTCTGCACGGCCACTACGGTCGGGGGTTCGAATCCCCCCTCGGGCATGGATATTTGTGCCGTCCTAGTTCGTAAGTAGTTCATAAGTAGTTTGTAAGTTTAGGGACTGATGACCCCGCAGTTAAGTCCCATAGACTATACAAACATTTGAACATTTTTTTTGGGACTTAACTACGGGGTCATCAGTCCCTAAACTTACAAACTACTTATGAACTAGCTTATACTAAAGGCGACGCAAACATCCATGCCCGAGGGGGGATTCGAACCACCGACCGTAGCGGCCGTGCAGACTAGCTGGCGCGCCGCAGACCGCTCGGCCACTGCGGCCGGCGCGTGCTGACTACAGCTGAAGAATTGTTCCCTGGCCAAACGGAACAATGTTATGTTGTTTCACTATCAGCAAATACTGTGGCGCGTCGAGTTAAAGAATTGTTTCCAGTTTAACAAATCATTTGCAAGAAAGGGCATCCAACTTTGCTTGGTATTCTATAGCCCTGGGCGAATCTACTGACAGAAATAATGCCCAAGTTGTGTCGTTCTTTAGAGATGTTAGCTCAAACTTTGAAGTAACCGAAGAACTGGCAGAGCTGATTTTTCGTGTATGGCACAACAACAAGTGATGACGTGTTTAAAGAGGTACAGTTAATTTCGACCACAAAGTGCAACCTTCCTATATCTCGGCTGAAATGTATCTCAACCGACGAAATGTGGCAAATTTGCAGATTTTGTTGGCAGAATAAATGCGGACTACGAAGCCAAAGGTACTCCCATGCCATTGACAGGCAATGTGTTCTTCATCAGGGAGAACTTTGTGCAAAATCCGTGGATATGTCTTGTGTAAGGAGACTTGTAATTTCTGTTGTGAACTTTATTTGAAGCCATTGAATCAAACACCATAAATTAAAGTGTTTTCTAGAAAAGGTTGAATCTTTGTCCAGTGACAAAGACAGACATCGTCAAATCGTCGTTATTTTTGCAAATATCTCTGCGACGATGCAAGACATGGACATTATAGAGCGAAGATGTAGAGAATTTTCCCCTCTACCAATTACGTTATTCAATTTTCGTGTCAGATGAACGGTTCGTTTGCAATTACAATTATATTACAAACGGCTTTTTTGGCGTTACTACCGTATTTTTTGTCCGAAAAATTTGAAAAAGGGAGATTCTGGTCTCTGGCGGCCTACAATAATGTGTGCAAAATTTGGTGCTGATCGGTTGAACGGTTCGTCTTAAAAACAGGGAGCACGTTACGGACAGACAGACGAAAGGACAGACAGACATTATCCCAAATCGCCGTTATTTTTGCAAATATCTGTGAAACGATACGAGATATAATAAAAACGTAAGAGAGCAAAGTTGTAGAGAATCTTCTCCTCCAGAAATTCCTGTTTATTCAATTTTCGTGTCAGATGCATGGTTAAGCCGTTATTTTCATTTAAATTTCGAGCTGTCAAAAGACGATCGCAAAGGCCCACTTTTAGTGTTACTACCGTAACCTAAAGTGTCTGAACGTCACTCCTGATTGGCTACCTTCACTTCCCATCATTCATCGGGCCAGTGACAACAATGTGTTCAGAGCGCGGGACAAGGGCGGATTCGGGGGGAGGGGGGGCACAGTGGCACAGTGAAGGAAAGAATTTCAGAATTAGGATAATTAACTTTTACTTAGGGACAGCATGTAATTGTGAGTTTAAAAGTGCAAAATCCGTGTGGTAAACATAACGTAATTTAACTTTTTGTGTTATGCTTCCATTTAATTGCTCTTTTGTGTCAGTAATTTACGAAAAAAATATATAATTTTTTTTTTTTTTTTTTTTTTTTTGCGACACAGGTGGACAGATATCTGGTATTATCTTGTTTGCTGCAGCTATGCTCAGCATACTGTTCATTGTAGGGTTCAGAAGCAATGACCTTTCCTTGTTTATTCTCTTCATTTCAGAGAAAATGTGCTTCCAACAGTACATTGTACTTCGTGGGCTGGCTTTAAGTAGCAGGCACTGGACTTTCGCAACTAGTCATTTTTGTTGTAGTCACAGCTACACATTGGTGAGAACTGAACAAAGACGTCTATTTGCTTGTGGCCGCCGATTACTAGCGTATAAGGCTCCTATAAGTACGAGCTGACGCATCCGCCATTTTCATTCCCGTGGCTCGTAAGTTAAACACACTGCGTTGCTATAGGATTTGCGTCACAGCACTTTAGCACGACATTACGGGTGTTTGTGTTGACATAAACTGCTCAAGTCATTTCAGAAGTGGCTATAGAACGTTTATTTTCCCGAGAGATTCTGAGAGAAGAAAAAATGGATCATTAAATGTCGGCGCAAAACTAGGAAACCGGACCGAACCCACAGTTATGTATTGTAAGTAAATAGTTATTACTATGACTTGAAGCAATATCTAATAGTAAAAATAATTTGTGATATTTCAAGTTACGGTTTTGTTTAGCTCTTCTGAAAGTACTACCTCTTAACAGACAAGCTGCCTGTAGGGAATTAGCAGCCGCAAAATATTATATTACAGCAAAGCATCCCAGAACATACTGCTTTTAGAGCATAATATGTCTGTCTTATATAGTACATTGAGAAATACACCTCATCAAAAAGTTTTGTACTGGCATTGTACAAATTTTGAAGATTCTTCTGTTACGTTATTGCGAGAAAGTATTACAAACACTAAAACGGAAATATAAATATATTGGGCCAAAAGTTTAGTTACGTCTGTGGCAGCGTACTATGCTGATACAGGCGACTACCGTTGAATGCTATTTGTGGTATATCAAAAAATGTTCAAATGTTTGTAGAGCTTATGGGACTTAACTACGGGGTCATCAGTCCCTAAACTTACAAATCCCCCGAGGGGGGGATTCGAACCCCCGACGTAGTAGCTGTGCAGACCGTGACTGGCGCACCGCAGACCGCTTGGCCACCGAGGCCATAACTTGTAGTATGCAATTTGACAATAGTACGGTACCTGATGTTTTATCACAAAATACGCCCTCAATTAAATTTCTTATTAGTAAATGCCAATACTGATGCTTATCTATAAGAGGCTGTAACATAACTGGCAAAGAATACTGGGTAAATTTTACTTACGGCTGCGGCGGCGTAGTGTGTTAATGTTGGCAACGAAACGTTTGCTTTATAAGGATTATTAATTACTGAAAGGGTACTGTTACATACGAAAACATAATAGAAGAAGTTTCAGCAATTTGAGTAAAAAAATCCGATGTGGTGAATTTGTCACAGCAGACAACAAACAAGACGAAAAAAAAACCCTCGCATATTGACAGTAATTATTCAAATAGAAGCCAAGACCGCTGAAATATTTTATCTAGATGGCCAGTTTCGGCAGCATTAAACGTGGTACGCGATTTTTATCACAGAAATACATGTTTCTTGCTCTTTTTTCTGTATTTGGACAGAAGCAGCAATAAGTAAAGAAAACGCGAGATTTTTTTGTGTCTAATCCACATATCGATGTAAACAAGAGCGGAAAGCAAGCTCAAACAAAGTAGCACGATCTCAGGCTCTATGCCGGGCACTTGAAAAAATATTTCACTAAACTTAAATAAAACAACATTGTTTGTATAAGCTGCGTGCAGTGTTTAGCATCGGCAGGAATGAAAATGGCGGATGCGCCAGCCTGTGCTTTTAGGAGCTCTACTAGCGTGACGTCAGCTTCCCCCAGCACCGCAGCTCCTGGCTGAGGCAGTGAGCGCTCGTCTGCGCTTCGGCTCTTGGAACAGCCTGCCTTACACACAACTCACATGCTCGAGGGAGGACTCGAACCTCCGACGGCGAGCAGCGGCGCGTTAGATCGCTCGGCCTTTTCACTGTAGCTAGATTGTCAAAGATGGAAAGAGTATATGGAGAGGCTGTACGAAGGAAATGAACTTAGAGGCAATATTGTAGGAAGGGGAGAAGAAGTAGATGAGGATGAAATAGGAGATACTATACTCAGAGATGAATTTGACAGAGCCCTGAAAGACCTAAGTCGAAACAAGGCCCCTGTAGTAGATGATATTCCTTCAGAGCTACTGAAGTCTCTGGGAGAACCAGACATGACAAAATTGTTTCACCTGGTGTGTAAGAAGTATGAGACAGGCGAAGTACCCTCAGACTTTAAGAAAAATGTTATAATCCCCATTCCAAAGAAAACAGGCGCAGACAGGTGTGAAAACTACAGAACCATCAGTTTAATAAGTCATGGTTGCAAAATATTAACACGAATTATATACAGAAGGATGGAAAAGCTGGTAGAAGCCGACCTCGGGGAAAATCAGTTTGGGTTCAGGAGAAATGTAGGAACTCGGGTGGCAATACTCTCCTTACGGCTTATCCTAGAAGATAGATTAAGAAAAGGCAAACCTACATTTCTAGCTTTTGTAGATTTGGAGAAGGCTTTTGACAATGTTGATTGGAATAAACTCTTTCAAGTTCTGAAGCAAGCAGGAGTAAAATATAGGGAGCGTGAGGTTATTTACAACTTGTACAAAAAACAGACAGCGGTTGTCAGAGTTGAAGGGCATGAAAGGGATGCAGTGGTTGGCAAGGGAGTAAGACAAGGTTGTAGCCTTTCTCCAATGTTATTCAATTTGTACATTGAGCAAGCTATGAAGGAAAACAAGGAGAAATTTGGTGAAGGAATTAAAGTTCAGGGTGAAGACTGAAAAACATTACATTTTGCTGACGACATAGTAATTCTGTCAGAGACGGCAAAGGACCTGTTTGACGTAACGAAACAATGAAGGAAGTAGATGAAGGAAGGAAGGAAGTTTGGAGTTTAACGTCCCGTCGACAGTGAAGTCGACAGAGACGGAGACGGAGCTTACGCTCGGAGTGTTTGGGTAAGGATGTGGAAGGAAATCGGCCGTGCCCTTTGAAAGAAGCCATACCGGCATTTGCCTAGAGTGATTTAGGGAAATCACGGAAAACCTAAATCTGGATGGCCGTAGGTGGATTTGAAGCACAATCCTTCCGAATGCGAGTCCAGTGCGTTACCACTGCGCCACCTCGCTCGGTGAAGTAGATGAGTTTTGTTACTTGGGCAGTAAAATAACAAATAATGATCGCAGTACAGAGGATATAAAATGCAGAATGGCAATGAGTAGAAAAGCGTCCATGAAAAAGAGAAATTTGTTAACATCGAATATTGATTTAAGCCTAAGGGAGTTCTTTCTGAAGGCATTTTTATGGAGTGTTGCCTCGTATGGGAGTGAAACATGGACGATAAACAGTGCGGACAGGAAGAGGTTAGAGGCCTTTGAAATGTGGTGCTACAGAAGAATGCTAAAGATTAGGTGGATGGATCGCGTAACTAATGAGGACGTACTGAACAGAATTGGGGAGAAAAGGAATTTCTGGCATACCTTGACTAAAAGAAGGGATCGGTTGGTAGGACACATTCTTAGACATCAAGGAATTGTGAATTTAACGTTGTAGGGAAGTGTGTGGGGGTAAAATCCGCATAGGAAGACCAAGAGATGGGTACAGTAAGCGGATTCAGACAGATGTAGGTTGCCGTTCTTATGTGCAGTTGAAGAGACTTGCTCAGGATAGGGTATTGTGGAGAGCTACATGAAACCAGTCTCCGGACTGAAGACCACAACACAGATTGTGGAACAATATTCACGCTACAGAACGGACCGGTAATTGCTTCTCGTAGGCCTGAAATGTTCGAAAAGAACTTCACATTTTCAAGAGCAATGAGGGTGGTGGAATACTTTGGTGATGTACTATGGAAGCTAAGCCGGCCCCCGCGGCTGCAGTGGTGACGTGTCAGCGGCTACCACAAGCTGACCTCGCCTCAGTCTCACGGCTGCGAGAACAATGAGGCACCTGGGGAGTGCGCATGCGCGGGCCCTAAGAGCACGAGTGTGTGTGACGTAGCGGGGGGGGGGGGGGAGACGGAATTAGATAGAGCAGGAGGGGGACGCACGTATTCGCGAACAATGGCTCCGCTGAGACGTCTGGGAATGTTGATGGAGACCAGGTTTACGTCGCGGCGGCTCATTAACGTCACATCTCAGATGGGGGGGGGGGGAGACACACAAAGGCTGTGTGCCATCTCCCCTCCCATCCCCTCCGCTCCTCTAGGTTGCCCCATCACACGTCCTGCCAGACTCCAGTGAGCGTGCAGCCAGCTGTCTCGACTGCGTTCTCATACGGAATCTTGTTCTGCTCAAGAGATATTTCGTACCTTGTACAATAAGAATCATCATCAAAAAACAAAAAAAAGTTCAAATGTTTGTATAGCTTATGGTACTTAACTACGGGGTCATCAGTCCCTAAACTTACAAACTACTTATCAACTAGCTACTACTAAGGACGGCACAAATATCCATGCCCGAGGGGGGATTCGAACCCCCGACCGTAGTGGCCGTGCAGACCGTGATTGAAGCGCCTCAGTCCCCTCGGCCATCGCGGCCGGCAGAATCATCATCATTAGAGACTCATTATGCCTTTCATACGGTCAGTCTGTAGCATAGCGCCCCCCCCCCCCCAATAAAATTCCCCCATGATTCAGTACTGATGCTTAAAAGTCGACCACTGTACAAGAGCCTTGATGTATCACTAAAATTAGCAAATGAGGTCCGTGTGAACTACTGGTTACTCCCTGCTACAAAGCCTTGTTCCCTGGTCTAAACTGAGAACTGGCTCGCTTCAAATTATTTCAATAACTACAGTGGTCAATATACATAGCAGCTCACACGTTATTACACACATACATTAATAAGCAAGCCACCACAATTAATCTTAGAAAGGTGGATAAGAAAACATTTATGGCGCAACGGAATTTAGACATAAAAAATTGCATCTGAACTTATTCTCAGCACTTGTGAAGAACAATATTAAAAGAGGGAAGATGCTCTAAAACTAAAATTTATAGGCACCTTACGGATTATGCTGAACTGAAACTTCTTTATTCAGATAGAAAACAAGCAAAATGGGTAACCAGTTTTGTTAATACAATAAAATGCATCTCTTACATGGATTAATGCGGACGGTGCCCAGCCTAAATTATACATGATTTAACGCTACTGGGGGGAAGGGTTCACAAACAACACTCATTCTCTCACACCCACGCAATGCCACAGCGAAACTCACCAAAACAAGCGTGCTGAGAAGAGGCGGAAGCAGGCGCCGCTATCGTAGGTGAAATTCAGCAAGACGGAGGTAGCACAAAACACAATATACAAAACACTTTGAAGCTGGCTCTGGTCTGACGTGCCTGATTTGAGATGGTGTGTGTGTATAGTCAAGTTAAATTACATCTGAATTGGACCGCGAGCAAACACGCTAACGGTGACACACGGCTACGTTACATGAATGCACTCCACTGAAGGTGAAGTGGTCGAAAATCGGGTTCATTATACAAAATCACGGTGGATTCCTAAATTACAGTCTGTTAGAAATCGAGCTAGGTACTGGTCTTATAAGAGAAGTGGCGTGAACTCTAGCGACTAACTGCAAATCCCGGAAGTCGGAACTCGGACCCACGTGGTTCCGAAAACCGATAAAATTGAATAAATTCAGTTTCCAAAAAATAAAGAAAATTAACTACAGCATGCAACCCATAGAAATGCTTAGAATTATATAAGGAAGCGAATGAAATGTAGCTACACGCGATAGGGAGCGATTACAGAGACGGATGAAGTAACATTTTAATATATTTTAAGTAATTACAGTTTTATTCTACCGATACTCAGCATTTTTAAGATTACGATGTATGGGGGTTCTGCTCACTGCAACATTATTCTCCTGGGGCGTCGTGGTAGAAATAAATACTCCTACCTACGATTTTTCACTTCTTCTTTAATTTAAATCAAACTTCTTCTCCACCAAAACATTACAATAACGTAAACAAATTACCACAACACAGACTTACATAGATTCTAAATTACTCGACAAAAGACTAAACTCGAACTCCCCCCACGCAAGGCAGTGAGGCAAATATATAACATTCACAATAATGGCATTACATTACGCATTTTTCATAACAATTAAAAGCTGTATGTGTGTTGTGGATGTTGAACCTATCGTTAAATCAGACAGCAAAATGTTCATTAACACAGCAAGTTGGTTTAATTATGGCCCTGATATTGATGTATATACTATTAAATAAGAAACAGTGCATTAAACTGATTATGTGCGCAACGGATATTTTAAACAAAGCAAGAACTGTGACAAGTCACCTTTTGAAACAGACACTGACTATACTCAAAAATTTTGACTGCGAGAAAGATATTAAAAAACCACAAATCACTTTCTTAATGCTTGACTGTGAGAATTTTTATGCAGATCAGTTTCTGATTATTGAAATTTAAATTAACTATCATTTACTATGGCAGCAATAACGAAATCTGTTCAACAATATTATTCAAATCAATACTGCACTTTAATTCCACTAATAATTAATTATTAAATGAAGGAAGTAGGTTAATTTTCTAATTACGTAAATGAAACAGGAAAGAAAGGTCAAGTTACTTATTATTAATAATCAGCATTACATTACCTACATAATACAACTTCTGACTTGCTGGCACAGCAGCCTCTGCTCTACATCGGAGCCATACACACAACTCAACCGCTCTCTAAGCGAGCTGAACCACAAGTGCTACTCTCTCTCAGCGAGAGCTACAATGCTATACAATACATGATCTTTGCCAAAGATGAAACTTCACACATATCAATACATACAGTAGAAGCGATATTATACATTTTCTTGCAAGCAAGTTACTCGATACAAAACAGTAGCCACAATATTAGACATTTTCTTACAAAAATAATTTTTTATGGACACGTTTCATCACCCCCCTCCTACCTATTAAAATTTTGTAGGGTGGGTGATGCCAATGGCATTGCCTAGCCAGCAAAATTACTGAATTTCAAGTCCAAAAATCCATTAATGACATCCAAAATATTACATGGAAAATATGAAAACCTGATAAACATTTTTATACAAGATATTCAAGATCAAAACAACAGATGGAGTTCATAGAAAATTTTAAAAAAAATGTGACAGTCATAAATACATGCAATTTTACAGACGAGTACCAACAAGAATAATGCTTGGAGTGGTACAGGATATGACAGGCATAAGCAAATGTCAAAATTTACAGAACATCAGCAATAAATGGAATATATGAGAAATATACATAATGGTAAACATAAGTATATATAGAGTTTCAGAGAACATAGTTTGACAAATAGTGGAGCAAATGAGATAGCTAGAAGTAATACACAAATGGAAAAAATATACAATAATAAACATGAACATATACAAAGTTTTACAAAAGATAGTTTAACTAATGTCATCATTGTTTTGTTTTTTCGAGATAATAAGGTAATTACAAGTAATACAAAGTATTTTTTTTAACAGAAAATGAACATTTGTATCTTGTGCACAATGTAGTCTATGTAAATTTTTTTTAGTGCACTTAGTATAAGATAAAGTGTCAGTTTTGTATTCTGTGATGCATTTAAGATGCTATACTTTCATGGATGCTAGAACGTACATGTAAAATTTTTTGACTACATAGGTTTCTGAACATGTACAAAATAATGTCACTGCTTCGGCACAATAGGATTTCAATATAACGTTTGTCAATCGAATAGGCACAATGACATTTCAGACTAAAGGTTATTGACTCATTATAGTTCTGAAAGCATATGTATCTATCAAGAGCACAATTTTATTTTGGTCACTGAAAGTAAAAGAACCATGAAATATACCTAAACACTGGTAATGAACCTATGGACAACATTTGCAATGGGAGGCACTGAATAGTATAAGCACACGAATAGCACATTAGCTCCTAACATTCATTTTAGGTCTGCACACGAATAGCCAATTATCCCCTAACATTCATTTTAGGTCTGCACACGAACACAAAACACTGTAAGATTACACCACACTGTAGGCGAGCTGGCTGGTTGCATTGAAGTGGAAGTCATGGGGAAAAGGTTCTGGTGTATTCCTCCATGCAATTCGACAACCAAGTGTGCTCCAACCAACGGGGCTATTAGCAGACTGCATCAGCATAGCCAAAATTAGAGCAAAATGGTGGTGGTTGGCCAAGGCTGCAATGGACAGTACTATGTGGCCAAACATCATCCAACAAACATCTTCATTAAACGGCCCAAAACCAGTGGTGTATAATAACACGTCCATTGTTCTGTGTTCAGTCTGGAATCTCGTGTGCGAAATCGCCAGTTCCCATGCGTGTCCAAAGTACATGAAATAAAGCATTTTACACACAAATTAGTGACATAGTCATATTTCAGTTTACACTGAAAGAAGTTCCCATGCGTGTCCAAAGTACATGAAATAAAGCATTTTACACACAAATTAGTAACATAGTCATATTTCAGTTTACACTGAAAGAAAAGTCGTTGATTAGTAAATGTCTATACTTTGCCCCAAATTCAAGTGGTACAGATGGGGTCATGGTATTAAACCATATTTTTTACATTACAAGTAGTGTCTTGAAGACGGATACATTTGAATACTAATGAGTAATTTAATTCTTATACTAGAGTATCTACAAAATTAGTGTCATTTCATATAGGCATAAGGCTTTACATACTATGTACATATTACTTTACAAACACATAATTGTATGAAATACATTCAGGGTGCTTGTCATCAATTTGGCATTAGGTCATGTAAAGTAAATTTGTTGTCATAATTAGAGCGATTAACGTGAAGCCACTTCAAATAACTTAACATTCCAATTACCACTAGTTTACATGTCTTACATACATCACTATGGTGGGGATTGCATTACCACCAGATTATAACAATTAAATTACATATGTTGCCATGGCCAGGCTTTTAATTTACACATTTCATTGCCTTAAGGTATAACACATCAGGGAAAATTCATGAGAATATCAAAAGAGGTTCAAGTCATCAGGTCATGTCTGTGTCTGTCTGAGTCAACGGTAGGGTCAAACAAAACAATTAAGGCAAATTTTGGCACAGTAATAGATGTACATCACAGTAAATCATCCGATAACATAAACACAGACGTAACTATTTGTTAGGCATAGCTGCAGATTTTCGTCAACAAGATTATCAATAAAGTTTTGAAGATAGCAATAAGCAAAAGCAAAGTATCTCTGTGCATTAACTAGACTTAACTAGGCGTAATTTATGGCAAAACTGCAAGTTTGCAAGAGAGATGGCTGTGTGCAACGTATAAGCATAACCATACATTGTCACTGAGCTTCATTATAAAATTAATTAGCACAGTAGTAGGGCTTAGGTATATAATTAGTGAGCATAGCGGTAAGCTTTGATTACAAGAGCAATAAGCATAGCTGCAAGCATAATTAGAGATATTCATTACACATAATTACAAATAATTACAGAGCATCAGAAGGATATGATTCTCACCAATCACACATGCCATTGAAGGCACAATGCATCAACATACAAAATGGTGCACATAAGCACTAAGAGAAAACACAAAAGGGCAGTGCGAGTAAGCACATAAGAAAAGAACAGAGCATAGCATCATTAGCAACAGAGCGATTCTCCTCATAATTGCTTCATAATCATTGTATACTCTCGTCCACATAATTACATTTATCAAACATCTTTGACTGTTACCAATACCTTCCTTACCATCATTTATCCATAAACAATAATGCATTTTAAAGACCACCATGACATATTGTGTATTGCCTTACTCATCATCCTCCAGAATGTCCTTTTTCTTTTTTACTGCTTAATTGGCTTACAAAATGCTTATGTCAACTCAAAATCTTCTTCACTCGCTCAGAAGTTCGTAAGTTATGCAATTAGTAATACAGAAGAGAAATCTGATATTTTCTGAAACATAGGAACTTAATTAGATTACTCAATCAAAAATTTCCATTAATTTTATTTGTCTTGCACAGCCACAGAGTTCGTTAATGCAAATTCAAGATAATCATAGTTTCGTATGGCAATATCCCAGCGTAGCACAGAGCATAAGTATTCAGAGATAGAGAAAAGTAACAGTGAGAAAAAGAGGTAGATAGAGCGCACTAAGGAAAAGCGGAAGAATAGTGACACTCAGCTCGAGAACGGGGCACCAATCGCCACTTGGTGTGTCCAAAACAGATTAATGGACTCTCTACCCCATTTTTATTCCTTGAAAATTTTAATATTGGAAATGTGGTGTATGCCTTTCGACTTGTGCGTCTTTAAAGTTTCTACCTCAACGACGTTGTCGTGGATGATACGTTTGATTCGATACAGACCATTGTACAGTAAGAAGAATTTGTGAATCATAGATCTTCCCTTGTGGGATAAGTGGTGGGATCTAATTAATACCTTTTGTCCTACATAGAGTTGTTTAGCATAACAATTACGTTGAGAGCGTTTCCTTTTTTCAGCTGCTTTCTTAACGTTTTTAAGCGCCAATTCAATGATCTCATGATGACGTAGTCTTCTGTGTTTAGGAAAAGGTATCAATTCCTTGATACGGTCGGGAGGTTGCTTGTTTTTCAGAACCAGAATTGGTGAAAGACCTGTAGAATCATTAGGAAGTTCATTGATAATATTTTGAAATGACAGAAGATATCTATCCCATGTGTTATGTCGTCGGTAGCAATACAGCCGACAAAGTTTTCCAAGCTCTTTCATCACTCGTTCACAAGGGTTAGAGGCAGCATTATAAAGTGATATGAACACAGGTTTGATGTTTCTGCGCCGCAACATCCGTGCCCAATCATGAGAACGGAATTGAGGTCCGTCATCGGAGATGACTTTATCTATATGGCCAACATCTTTTAGGAAATTTTTGACAAAGGCGTTAGTTACTGTCTTCGCCGTGGCACGGCGGAGCGGAGTAAAAGATACAAATTTTGATGTGAGCTCAATAGCAACGAAGACAAAAGAGAAACCATTGTTAGTTCTCGGAAGAGGTCCAAACAGATCAACGGCTGCTAACTGCTTTAATTTTGAAGGTATAATCGGAAAAAGTGGAGCAGAATGCGATACGGTCGGCGGCTTTGCTTTCTGACACAATTTGCATCGAGATAACACATTGCGTATACGCTTCTCCATGTTGATGAAATAACAAGAGTCGCGTAATTTGGCGAAGCACTTCTTGGCACCATAGTGTCCGTAACTAAGATGACTATACCAAATCAATTTGTTCACGGATTCCTCCGGAACACACACTAACCAAACTTGACTGTCAGGGGCTTTACGTTTGAAGAGAATGTTATTATGGATAATGTAAAATTGTCTGATGGAAACATTATATTTATCGTGCCATTTTATTTTAATATCTCGCCAGATTGGATCTTTATCTTGTTCTTTAGCAATGTCGGAAAATGTGGCAGATATGTAATTTTCGAAAGCAACTTGCTGCATATAGAGGATAGTAAAGTTATTTTCTAAGTAGGCCTCTTCCGTCACCTTGATGAGCCCAACAGGCGAACGAGATAGCGAGTCTGCAACGACGTTTTGTTTACCAGGAATGTAAATTACAGAGAAATCGAATTCTTGAAGGAACAAAGCCCATCGTCTATCATGGTTAAGTTTTGCCGACATGAGGAATTGAAGTGCACGGTGATCCGTGTAAACTTTAGTGTGTCTGCCAAACAAGGAATAACGGAATTTTTCGAATGCCCAAACTACTGCCAAAGCTTCAAGTTCAGTGACGGAATAGTTCCGCTCTGACTTGGAGAGTATGCGACTAGCAAACGCAATGGTTCTCTGAGTGGCAATGCCATTTTCTTCATCCTCTTGAAATACGTGAACGCCAAGTCCGAATTTTGAACTATCGGTAGAAATGCAAAAGTTCTTAGACAAATCTGGGTGGTGTAGAATAGGTGCGTGAAGGAGTGCATCTTTTAAGCAAAGAAATTCTCTTTGGGCAGCTTCATCCCAGAACCAAACAGTATTCTTTCCAATTAATTCATATAATCTGGGAGTAGTTAGGTCTTTCAAATTTATAAAACGCCGATAGAAATTAATTAAACCCAAGAAAGCTCTTAATTGGCGTTTAGTGGTGGGAACAGGCATTTTCACTATCGCCTCTAACTTTTCGGGGTCGGGCTGGATCCCATCTTTAGAAATAATGTGCCCTAAAAATTTAATCTGAGAACGACCAAACTGTGACTTCTCTAGGTTGACAGTAATCCCGGATTGAGCAAACACTTCAAGTAAAGATGCCAACGTACTGTTATGTTTTTCCCAGGAAGATTCTGCAATTAAAATATCATCAACGTAAATTGTGATTTGTTGTTTTAAGTGCTCAGGAAGTGTGGCATTCATTGCACGGATGAAAGCAGATGAGGAGATGTTCAGTCCGAAAGGCAGTTTACGGAACTGATAACAGTTTCCGAAGCAGAGAAACGCGGTATACTTCCTACAGTTGGGGTGCAGTTTCACTTGCCAAAAACTAGACCTAAGATCTAATGAGGATAAAACTTTGACACCATAGAATTTTTGTAACAATTCTTCCAGGGTTTGTGGTCGGTCGGTTTCAGGTAAAATGATAGTGTTAATTTGTCTGGAATCAAGCACTAATCGAATTGACTTATCTCTTTTTTCAACAATATGTAGTGGACTGTTATACGAGCTAACTGCAGGTTCAATTACACCTTGATTGAGCATGGACTGAATTTCAGCCTTAACTCTTTCCCTGTATACTATGGGAATGGGATATGGAGGTACAAAAAATTTATTATGTTCTTTGATCTTAAATTCATAGAGAAAATTTTTTATGGTACCAGGACTGTTCGCGAATACACGGGAATAACGCCGCAAGATAAGGAACAATTCTTCCTTATCACGTTCTGATGCACCTTCAACTTCTACTAATTTGTTCTTAATGATGTCAGAAATCAAGGCAATTTGTTCAGTCTCGAAATGTTTATCTGTTATATCATCATCAGGTTTGACATCCTGCGTCACATTAGAAGTAGATAAAAATTTTAAACAACTGGCACCTTCTTCATATCTGGTAATCCAGTCTTCGAATTTAATTTGAATGGCATTTTCCTAAACAAAAGCAGTGGCACGAGCCGTATTGAAATCTAAAATAACCTTGTACTTGGATAGGAAGTCCACACCTAATATTATCTGTGTAGTTAAGCGGGGGACAATCAATAGGTTGGCGGAAAAGATATGACCTTGACATAAAAATTCTACGTGTGTTTGCTGTCGAATTTCGACAGGTTTGCTAGAAATGACGCCACGAATTTTAGTGCAATGCAAAGGCAGAATGGGACCATTAAGCAAGTTCTGATATTTCTTGAAAGTTACTTCACTAATTAATGACACTGGGCTACCAGAATCTAAGACAGCAGAAAGATTGATTTTGCCAATTTTGACAGATACAATAGGGTGAATTGGAATATCGAGACATTCTACCTTCTCTTCTAATAGTGCCTCTTTTATGTCATCTAACTGTACAAATTTTACGTCTTGTTCGGTGGAAGGTTCATAAGAAATTTCTTTGTTGAGACAAGTGTTACCAAGATTAATAAGGCTTTCACAAGATAAATGCTTTTCGAATCTTGATTGTTCATCAACTTCGCATTCGCTATCATCGTCATTAGAAGACATGTAATTGTCTATCCAATCAGCGACAGAGGTGTGCTGCAAATCTAATTGTTCGAAATCATTTTTTGCTGTTCCAAGGTTACTGTTAGTTGCATTATTGTGTGGCAGTACCGTATCCTGCATTTCAAAGTACATGATTGGTCTGTCATATGCAATTGTTGGTTGATACTGTAAGAATTTTATTTCGTATATAGTGTCTTCCTCAGAGTCTGAAGATGAAGCTTCTGTCTCCCACTCTGAATTGTCGTCATTATATTGCTGATCGACAATTATCTCGTTTAACCGTTGGGCAGTATAATGTTTGTTCGATGCTTCTTTATTTGTTTCTTTAAATCTGATAGTACAATTTTTGTTACTATCATTGCTTTCAGGAGTAACGGCTTTAGGTTTTGACACAAGTTGTGTCGGTTTTGCCTTATCACTTAGTGAGGTGCTACCGGAGTCAGTATTGTGCACTTCCGCACGAACTACTATTCTGTTCTGTTCGGGAGGTTGTTCATCGTAACCTTCCTCTCTGTGAGGACGTTCACATTGAATATGTTTCAGCGTATAGTTAGGATCACATAAATCATGTACGGCCGAATTATTTGCCGTCGAGTGCGCTAGTCATCCCTGACGCGGCCCCTTGTTTGACGAATTGTAGCGTGGATTGGCAGGTCGGATTTCAATGTTTTGCTCTTGTCTTTCTGGGGTACGCGATCTGCTTTGGCCCCGATTTGTGTTTTCGTATCGTGGAAGGCGATCACGAGAATTATCGCGTGTGCCCTCCCGACTACGCTTCTCAGCGTTATTGTTGTTATTTTCAGTCTCGCGATCACTATCAGTATTGCGTCTTTCACGCCAATTAGTATCATTTGAGGTATTGCTGTTATGATAGTAATTATTGTAGCGTCCTCCGCGAGCAAAGCCACCACCTCGGTAACGGCCACGAAAACTTCGACGGTTATTTTCACGATCTTGAAAATCACCGTTCTCATTGTCGCGACTTTGTTTGTAAGTTTCACTAGCAAAAGAATTTCCTTTTGTTTGATTCTCGTGCTCTGGATGACGTTTAGAACGCGGCGGGCTTTGATGCGACCGGCGATTATATCTGTTTGTTTCAAAATATCGACTGCGCGAGGAATTTTCCTCGTCTTCTTCCTCTAAGTCTTGTAAGAGGTTTCTAAAGGCTTCAATATCATTCTTGCATCGTGCCGCAATGGCAATTTGACGCAAGTGTAGAGGCAGTTTGTTCAAACAAATTCTAATTAATTCGGCAGGGCAGTAAGGTGCCGATAAAAATTGATTTTTGTATACTAAATGTTGGAAATATTCCACCGGGCTCGAGAAATTTGATCGTTCAAAAGTTTTGAACGTCGCAATACTGTTTTTAACGCGATCTTGTGCCGCTTCCGACCAGTATGCGGTTAGAAATGAGCGTCGGAACTGATTCTCGCTATGGCACTCTTGTGCAATAGCTCTCATTCTGGTGGCTGGCTCGCCTTCCAGATAACCACATATAAATTCTAGTCTGTGCTCAAGTGGCCAATTCGGGGGAAGACAATATACGAATTGTTGCAACCACTCTTTAGGGTGCAAGTCATTCGGAGAGTTTTTGAATGTCTTGAATTTACGTACAGTCAGGAAATGCTTGTAGTCAAACGCTTCCCTTCGCCCGTGCGGCGTAAGTGGGCGTAAACTACGCACTGCGTCTTCATTGTTGTTACTACAAGGTACACTTCGTTCACGTACCAAGGGACCTACTTGAGACGAATCATCATTGTTATTTTCGTTCAAATTTTCTTCTACGTCTTCGTATGGATTTCCACAAGTGTGGTCAAATTTCCTCTCTATTCGCGCCACGCGATCATCTAATTTTCTGACCTCAGCCTTGTATTGCTGATTAATGGTCATTTGACCTTGTTTGAAACGGTCAAGGGCGAGATATTCATTAGTTTCATTAAACGGGGTAGGATGCGTTACATCAGAACTTTCGTCACTGTTATCACTGATTTGGGTAATTTTAACAGTAATATCCTCAAACTGTTTATTAATTTTATTGATCTGTTCCGTCGTGACTGACTGGAAGTTCTGCAACTTTTCATCAAATAGATTACTCTGTTGCTTCAATTGAGCGAGTTCAGTAGTTTCCATATTTTCGACTCGTGACGCAAAGCTTTCCACATTTTCCACTCGTGACGCTAGGCTTTCCATATTTTCCACTCGTGACGCAAGGCTTTCCACTACCGGGTTAATCTCGTCGCGAATATCTTGTCTTATTTGCTGAGATTCACGTTTGAAAGTATTGAGCAGTTGTTCCCTGAACCGATTGTTGTCCTCATTTATTTTATTAAAACTACTTTGAATGCTCACAAACCTCGAATTGCACGTCTGTTCTATTTTCTCAAGTTTTTCACCTTGTTTCTCAAGTTTTTCATTTAATTTCTGAGATTGTTCCTCCAGTTTTTCATTTAATTTCTGAGATTGTTTCTCAAGTTTTTCACCTTGTTTCTCAAGTTTTTCATCTAATTTCTGAGATTCCTGAGATTGTAATTGACTATTCTCATTTAATTTAGAGAGCTGTGACAATAAAATTTGCATGAAATCATTTGGTAATACGTTTTCCATAGCCGTCGCACAAGTATTTTTTGTAGCAGAGCTAGGCGGAACCGATGCATTATTTTCCGCAACCACGTTACAAGAATTGGAATTCTGTATTGTCGAATCCTGTACTGTATCATTATCCATATTGTCTATTCCTGAACTAATCTGTTCCGCGTTTTCGGACACGGTATTTACTGTCGTATTTGTATCAGTGCAGTGAGAAGACTCTTGTAAAAATTCAGCTTCTCTCCTTGCATCATTCAAGGTCTCATTTTCGGAAGCAGATTTAGCATCAGCGCGGACTCTCCTATTCTTCGACATTGTTAACAGAATTTTGCAGTAAAGTGACCAATAATATTTATTTTCACCTACTGCATATTTTTTGAAAATTACACACAGTAATTATGAGAGAACAATAGGCTGAATCGGGCTAGTGCAACATACAATCACAATCGAGATTACGCGAACCGTTAATTATCACACGAGTTCCGCGATACTAAAACTTTCATCACAACAAACATCAGACAATATAAAAGAGAGACTTGTTTAGTAGTAATGCAATTATTTGTATATTCAATTAATCTACTATAAACAATGCTACACACTATCAAGAATGGTAACTAACAAACTACAGAAACAATTACTATGCTACTGTTGCTATAACAAAGGATGGTGCTACAAAAATTAAATTAAGAGCCAAAAGATAAGTTGGTTAGTGGAAAAGACAAACTAACTTAAATAAGGCTACGTATCTAACTACGTCACGATCCTGTTTGTGAACTATCCTGGCAGAAAGGGCGCCAGATAAAAGCTGTATGTGTGTTGTGGATGTTGAACCTATCGTTAAATCAGACAGCAAAATGTTCATTAACACAGCAAGTTGGTTTAATTATGGCCCTGATATTGATGTATATACTATTAAATAAGAAACAGTGCATTAAACTGATTATGTGCGCAACGGATATTTTAAACAAAGCAAGAACTGTGACAAGTCACCTTTTGAAACAGACACTGACTATACTCAAAAATTTTGACTGCGAGAAAGATATTAAAAAACCACAAATCACTTTCTTAATGCTTGACTGTGAGAATTTTTATGCAGATCAGTTTCTGATTATTGAAATTTAAATTAACTATCATTTACTATGGCAGCAATAACGAAATCTGTTCAACAATATTATTCAAATCAATACTGCACTTTAATTCCACTAATAATTAATTATTAAATGAAGGAAGTAGGTTAATTTTCTAATTACGTAAATGAAACAGGAAAGAAAGGTCAAGTTACTTATTATTAATAATCAGCATTACATTACCTACATAATACAACTTCAGACTTGCTGGCAAAGCAGCCTCTGCTCTACATCGGAGCCATACACACAACTCAACCGCTCTCTAAGCGAGCTGAACCACAAGTGCTACTCTCTCTCAGCGAGAGCTACAATGCTATACAATACATGATCTTTGCCAAAGATGAAACTTCACACATATCGATACATACAGTAGAAGCGATATTATACATTTTCTTGCAAGCAAGTTACTCGATACAAAACAGTAGGCACAATATTAGACATTTTCTTACAAAAATAATTTTTTATGGACACGTTTCACAATTGAATATACTAATTTACAATTACCAAACACACAAAGAAAACATTTCATGTACACAAAAATAATCACAATATAAAATGAAAACTATACATACAATAATTTTAGATCGCACCTATCTTTTTTGACAACAAACCAAAATCTTAAATGTCAATTAATTAGTTAACGAGTACATCATACATGTTTCTAACATATATTGAACTATCAATTATCTTGGCAATTCTCAAAATAAGTTCAAAATCTCAATATATACAAAGAATTACGATATTCAAATTTTGACAATTTCGTTAATTATCACAATTAGCTAGTCAATACAACTTGTTTATCAGCCTAACATATATACAATGCTATTTATTTTAATGTCTTTATGTTTTACAAACGTTTGTACCCTGCGTCTATTTATCGAAATAATGTACGATAACAAAAGTATTGTTTATAGAACTGTCTGGAAAGAAAATATGTGAATCTCTTAATTAATGAAATCTATCACTTGTATTAATCACAGTATCACCGAGACACTGTCCTACACTGATTCCTAGGCTGGCTATTTCGTTTGTAACTTCACACGCAACTTTTATCACTATTGAACCACACGATTCCGGATCCGACGCAGATGGTATCGTACGGTAACATTGAGATGAGGGGGGTCAGCAGTATCGTTACAAAGTCCATTCTCAAAAAACTCGTAAAAGTGAAATAATTACAAAGTCGAAAAAATAAAATTAAGAATTACAGCATGCAACTCATAGAAATGTTTAGAATTACATAAGGAAGCTATTGAAGGAGGTTGTACAAGACTCAGAGAGAATTCTGACAAATCAGAGTGCGAACTACAAGTCGGAGAAGGAACAGCGAAATTAAAATAGGCGGGGAGAGAAGGTCGCGAAATATTAGTGGAAATCAGAAGGATACCCGCATAGTTACTTGCCTGATGGGCATGGAACAAATAAGAGTGGAAGCTGACGGCTTTGTTCTATGATCCAACCACGCGGAACACATATCATTCACGGAAGGAAACGATGAGAAGAATTTTACATGCACTGTATAAAATGAACATATCACCTATTAGAAATCGGGCTCCACAAAGCTGGAAAGTATTTACTCAGAGTTCATACACCGCCACATGATCACAAAAGGTTTTAACATACCAGGCCGTTATCAAACTGCAACTAGAATCACACACACCACGTTTATCTATTGGAAATCACTGAATTGAAAAACCACAGTGCAGAACAGAATGGGTTGCAGTTCCGCAAGAAAGCTTGCAGCACCCGACTGAACGTATGACTGCGAGAATGGAAGCTGTCATCAAGGCTAAGGGTGTGTCAACACTGTACTGGATTCTAGCATTACCGATGGAGGTCGCCATGAATTTGTTCTGTTCAGTCAGGTATCCACATAATTTTTATAACAGTGTACCGCATGCCAATGAAAGTCCCTTCCACAACAACTACGGAGCAGGGGTCCGTTCCATGCCAGTAAAATGCCATCCAGACCGTACAGCGACACTAGTGTCTTGGATCATAGCTACTTGGCAGGCGGGATCCGTCGGCTGGTGTGGTTTGGGGAAACATACGGTGCCTCACATCGGCATGGTGCTCTTCAAATCCTGATACGCCCCACCATATTAGTCTTGTGTAGTTCGCGAACGAACAAGTTCGGGAGAGCGCTGCCACAGGCGAACTACCTCGCAGATCCCTCGCCATGTAGTTCGTCCGCTCATTTTCCGAAGACTGACGGGGAACAGCAAGAGGAGGCGAGAGCGCGCAGAATCGCGTGATTTCCTTCTGCCAGTTACCTTCATTTCGAGCTGAGATGCAGCTCAGCTGTAGTCTCATAGAAATTGTCCAAAAATACGGGTAACAGCACACGCTTGGGCAACACTGATCATAATATAAAAAACTGTCATAACAAAAGAAAGAGCTCTTTTAGTAGCGGTAGCAAAAGCCAAAAAGAGCGGATGAACTAAAAGGAGCGACCTACTTTGCGGCCGAGCTGCGAACTAAAAGGAGAGCTACGGATCGCGAACTAAAACATGCGCGATCGGTCGCGAACTAAAACATGCGCGATCGGTCGCGAACTAAAACACGCGTTTCCGATCGCGAACTATTATGCCAAACGTATCTCGCTTCTTAGTTAGTTGGATTCTTTTCCGAAGACAGACGGCCAATAGCGATAGGGCGCGCAGCAGAATAAAAAATCACGTGTTTGCCTTCTGCTGATGAGAGCCATTTCGAGATGAGCGTGTGCCTGCTAGATTACATAGTACAGTGCTACAAAATTTCTGTTTTGAAGTATTCTGCACTCTACAATATCTGACTAATAAATTCCATAATGCCAAGATATAGAGATAACTCTAAAATTAAACGCGAGAAATTATCCACAGACTGTTTCTTTTGGTCTGCGTGATATCGTTAGCGGCTCAAGCAGCAAGCGCATGAAGCAGCTAGGTGGGGGAACTTCTCCCTCCAGCTGCATGCGCAGACCACGCCGCTCAGCCGTCACTGGGAGCGGACGATTTAAAAGAATGAACTACTTCGCGGCTCTGACGCGAACTAAAGTGAGCGCTCCCGATCGCGAACTGTTATGCTCAAGTCTTCTGCCTCGCTCGGGGCCCATGGGTATTTCCCGTGGGTTTCGTGCCTCGCTTACGTGATGTCACGTGACGTGCCCACCGCGGCCTGCCTTTCTCGTCGGTCACGTGGGAATGTCATGTGACGTCACAGAACACGCAGCTGACCTATGGCTCCCTACGAGCGTCACGACTCGACCGCTGTGTCATCGCTATCTGCGACGCCTACACACAGCGGCCGAAATAGCTCAGTTGGGAGAGCGTTAGACTGAAGATCTAAAGGTCCCTGGTTCGATCCCGGGTTTCGGCAACACGTTTTTTCTTCCCGTATTTTCAACAGTGATGTAGACTTGTGTGGAGTGCCGATACGTAAAACGTTTGCTGTTGCAAAATGATTTCCAGTCCATGGTGTACACCAAACAGTGACAATAAATGAGTAGCCTATTATCAAACATGGACATCTGTCATTTGCCAAAAACTGAGATAAACGTCAATTTTTATTGCGAAACGTAGAGCTAATATACTTATAACCTGATTTGAGCATTATCAACTTTAATACTCGAGGATTTATACCTGGAAGTGGCTAATATCAATTTGATTACTCAAGCACCTTCAAATTGTGTTTGAAAATACAGATGTCCGTCTTTGAAACAAAAATGTGTAGGTGTCCGCTTTTGATGTGAACACGCTTTCAGATGTCCATTTTTGATACACAGAGATTCGGTTACTGCCGACGAAAATCTTTTACAATTGAATAATCTGAGAAATTATACGAATGTCAACATAGAATGAAAAATATTAAATTCTCAACTCGATTACATATTGGAAAAATGAAAACTACAATTTTCATAATAACCTTTTTAATTTTATATACAGACAGAAATGTTACGACACTGAATCTCTAAAATTATTAGCATAAGGTCTGTTTAAACTGTCGCCAGATTTTTCCGTAAATATCCTTACATTATTTCTAACATCGAACTTCTTTCCAACAAGTGATAATTTCGGTGGGGGGACTTCTCCCTCGGCCGCACTGAAGCAATACTTCGATGTTAATATGATGGCAGAAATATTAAAACTGCGACTCCCCCCATTCCTCCGGTCACGATGCACTGTAGACATGGTGAACGAAGTCTAAAATCCTGCGCCACTGCTGACACTGAAATTCCTTTATTTTTCCAACCTGCTTACTCCGTTCGAATGGCGACTGCTGACGGTAACGTTGCACTTCAAACAAACCACTAGCACAACCACGCCTCAGAAGGCCTCATGTCCCATTATCCAGGGGCATCGGCTGAGCAGTGTGTTATCATGTAGTATTCTGGCTAGTGGCAGATCCTTGTCATCGCTCGGAGAATAGTGCTGAAAAATATTGCACATAGAACGTTTTTCATGTTTGTGGGTCCATTTCCGCAGCAAGTAAAGAAATACAGTACTTGTTTTTGGAGATACCTCTCTCTCCTCAGGTATTGTTGAAAGAAGAGCGCGAGTATTACTCGAAGACAAGTTGGATTAAAATCACTGTGGGTGTAGACCTCAGGCACTGTCAGGACCAGATTTTTAGCTTAGGGCAGATAATGAAGTGCTATAAGTGGTACAGCGAATTGTATCGATCTATGTTGTATAGGACTAGAAAAGGCTTATGATCGTGTTCCTAGGAGGAAACTATTGTGACTTCTACATGATTATAGAATAGGAGGCAACTTCTGCAGGAAATTAAAGGTCTGTGCGTAGATTGTCAGCTAGCAATTAGAGTTGACGGTAAGTTTAGTTCATGACAGGGTAGTTTCAGGGGTAAGACAAGTCTGTAATATGTCACCACTATTCTTCATACTATTTATGGATCGTTTGTTGAAATATGACTAACACGGTGAATTTAAAGTAGGTGAAAACAAAATAAGCAGTCTCGCATATGCAGACGATTTAGTTGTCATGGCAGATTCGAATGAAAGGTTGCAGTCTAATATGCCAGTGCTACATCAGAGGTGTAAGGGTTCTTGTATGAAGATCAGCATCATCAAACCGAAAGTAATGTCTTTGGGAAAGAGATTTTAACAGATTGAACGCCAAAAAGGAGGACGAAAGTTAGAACAGGTGCTCCCAAGTACTTAGGCTGTATTTTCTCACGGGGTGGGAACATAGTGAAATAACATGAATCACTGTGTACCAAAGCTAATGGTACACTACCAACTATTCTATTCTGTAAGAATGAAGTCAATGCCAAGACTAAGTTAGCAGTGCAGTAATCCTTTGTTCGGCCACCTTTGTTGTATGTGACTGAAAGCTCGGCGGATACAGGCTATGATATTAATAACGATGATGTTACATATATGAAAGTAACAAGGATGATTGTAGATACTAATAGAAGGGAATAATGCCAAGATTGTGTCAATAATGAGGAAATCAAAGAAAAACTGGGAATGGACACCACAGATGAAGCTGTTAGAACAAACAGGCTGAGATGATGGGGGTCATGTTACACGCATGGGAGAAGCAAGAGATTCGTGGGTTCGGCAGCGGAGGGTAAGAGGAGTCGAAGTAGACCAAGAGAAAGTACTTGGACTCGATGAAGACTGATTTTGAAGTAACAGGCTTAACATCAGGTGAGGTATCAATGTTAGCATTGGAGGTATTTTATTAGGGGGATTAGGCTCCAGACTAAACGCTGATGGAAAGCAAAACTTCGCAGCAAGAACAGGCTATTTTAATTCCAGCCGGTCGCGGTGGCCGAGGAGACTGAGGCGCTTCAGTCACGGTCTGCACGGCCACTACGGTCGGAGGTTCGGATCCCCCCTCGGGCATGGATATTTGTGCCGTCCTTAGTTGTAGCTAGTTCATAAGTAGTTTGTAAGTTTAGGGACTGATGACCCCGTAGTTAAGTCCCATAGACTTTACAAACATTTGAACATTTTTTAATTCCAAAAAGAAATTGAACGTTTTCCATTTGAGGTCCTGAAATGCCATGCTATACTACGTTACTTAAGCACACCAGCTGAAATTGTGGCGTTACTCTTGCACGGAAGTCTGAGGTAACGTTGAGTTCCCTAGCTGTTGAGTTACGTCAATATGAAAGGACAACTTTTCCGCGTAAAGTGGTGGGGAATACGGCACGGCCAGGCTGACACTTGAAGTATTCAGAGGAGATGTTCTCCATAATTCAGACGCGGTCGATAGTTAGAACAGAGCGGCAAGCGGTAACTGGACGAGAAGCATTACAAAACAGCGAGCAGTTGTCTGAAGCTGTGACTACCTGTGTACTGTCTCTAAAACGTCAGCTGAGATGCAAGAGGTCATCGATGTTGTCGTCTTTCACACCACTGTTGTACACACTTTGACGTACCAGGGTCTGCCCTAGTGGGATTTTGAAAGATGGAGTAATACGAGACTGTTAAGTAGCATCCCAGAACGCCAATCATCAAGCAGAGGTGTTTGCGCAACTGACCAGTTTGCCGACAGTTGTAGAGCACTGTATAGTACCTAGTGCTTTAGGCTGGGCTAGAGCACTGTACAGTACAAGCAGAACAATCCGCCACTTTGAATCCCACGCTGAAGGCGCGCATTTGAAGACTACGGAGCTCTTACACTTTTTAATATGCTTTTAAGGCGATTGAATATACTTAGCTAACGCAGAAATATTACAGCATAGTAAATTTGTTTGCTTACATCTGACTGTAAGAGGCAAGCAACTTAAAGTTAGTGGTTACATGGATATTTAGAGATTACATTGCAAATTAAGGCATATTTTGCCGTTCTAAATATTTACCACGTACAGTTAAAATACGTTACAATTATCATATTTTCTGGTTCATAAATCGTACGTCCACATACACACGCCATATTTCAGAGTAGATTTTAAGTCAAATATGTGTTAACAAAGAACGTCTGGTTTCGTTAGATAACGACTAAATAAAGTCTCTCCGGTAGCATGCTCATCGAAAATAAAGTGAATGTCACAGGCTAAGTTTTTCATGTAGGTCTTCTTTCCTGTTCGCATTCTTTACGAAGTTCAATTTATTATTATTGTTTTTTCAGATATCCTGTTCAGTCTGGGTTAGGCCTACATATTTCCTGTGTTGAGAGTCACATTTAAACACTGAACTAATGCCAAATAATATAAAACCACTAGCTGGGTAAAGCCAACTGCACTCAGGCATGACTTAAAATACAATTAACGGCCTTAGGATAACTCCTTAGTTGGTCTAAATAAAATCAAGAAAACTAGTTTGTTTTAAACACACTGTATGTCGTCTTACGTTAACACTCTGATGCAAAATTAAAATAAACCAGTGCTTACATGTATAGGCCTGTATTTCCATTACTACCTCTCTGTCAGCGTAACTATTTCTAATACAAATATAACAAAGGTTTTGTTCTTAACGTTACGCAGATAGCTGCTCGATTTCGTCGTCCATACTTGGCGCCTGGAATATACAATCCGCCTTTTACGCCGATCTGTGTTTGAAGGAATGCGATAAAACTTATAGGGACCATGTCTGATGTTATTTGAGCAGTTCGGAGCAGCACAACCAACCATTTCACACTGCGAAACAATAAAATCGAAAAATAATCGCCGATTCACTTCGCTACCATAGAACAAAGCATACAACACTGCCGTCAGATTGGGATTCAAAATGGCAAATTGTTCAGCTCGATGTATCTAGTGCTTTAGACAGTTGTATGACGTCGCGTCAAACATGGAGGAATAAACTCACCGTATGGTATATTTTTACTAGTCAGAGACGGTCCACTGTATGCAAATGTGCAAAATCACATATCAAGGGTCGCCAGCATATTTTTTTATTAAAAACATGGAAAAAGATCCAACACCCTAAATCTACAAACACGGTGGCGATATAATTGATCAGAGTGAACCAAATAATAAACACAGTCCTCTACCTATCTATCTAATAACCCCCCAAAATAGTGAGTTAGGAATTTGTAAAGGAAAGTAAATTTATGATTTAAACCAATACATTTATTCATTAAATCACACGGAAATTCGGGGGATAGTTAACAATTGATATAAAGGATTTTGTAAATGAAATCACAGTTAAAAGTATAGTCAAGCAATTGGGTTACAAATGAAAACAAATATTTATAAAAAATTTCTTGTTTTGTTCATGCCACACTCATGGAGAGTGTAAGTTTTTAAACATATTTTTAAGCAGTCTCTGAAATAATTTATTCATTGGGATGGTTAATTGTTTAAAATGTTTTACACGTAGATTTTCGAGATTAAAAATTAAGTTTAATTTTGGTTCCCCCTCCTGTATATTTATTAATGATTGTTTTATTGGTTCATTTTAAATGTACTACCAGAGTAGAGCCAACGATGATAATTGTAAAGTGCTCGAATAAAAGTGTAACGAGTCTGTAACAAAACATTGCTACTCAAAACTGTGATGTTCTCCAAGAATCGACAGAAGAATCAGTCAAAAAGTATTATTTATTTTAGAAACTATCGATCGCTGCTACTCAGCTCTGCTGTTGTAGAAACAAATATGAAAGTCTCGTTTCTATTAATAGCCGCTAGATGTCTGTTTTCTGATTTGCTTCGTAACCGTCATATCTTTAAAATGACTACTGCGCACCAGAAATCATTTTGTGTTCTCAACTACGGAGGTTAGAACCTCCTTGTTCTCGAGTTTGCGAAGTGTCATTCCTTGATGACAGTGCAAAGACGTTTCAGGTTGAGGTACAAAATTTATCTTCTGAATTGATGGAACGGTCACAGATAGTATTGGCACAGGATGTGTTTTTGAAGAAACTATTGAACGAATTCAAACTGCTTTCCAACGTACAGCTAACGCATTTCTTCGTGGCCCCTCTGGGATCGGCGGAAGTCGGCTGAGTTCGTGTGTCTACGGGATATTTATGCTCTCTACCAACCTTACCTCGTAACAGCATTGTACACCGTAGACATCTTCAATGTATTGTTGATTTGTGCTTCCTATTGATTATTGTCTTCCACTTTGTTATTTGCTAAAATAAGTCCACATACCCCAACGACTTCTTTTAGAAAAAAGGAGGCTGTCCTTGAAAGTTGTATGAAGAATGTTAATTCCCATTGTTCTTCAGTTACAACAATAAAAGATGGCAGAAATCGTTGTAATACCCGCTTAACCCTCCGTCAGGCGCAGTCGGCCTCAGAAGCCAGCGAAACACATTGTTGAGATTCTTGCTTAACAATGGTGGCCCAGAGGCTCGCCTCTCTGTTTACTCGCGTCACTTTGGGAGCCTTACACAGGCCGATCCTCTGCCGTCGACTGCCTCACGGCTCACAGGGGACCCCCTCGGCTTCACAGGCCGCCTGCGCCCGATTGTGTCATAATTTGGAAGGTGAGATTTTTCGAGATATTTTTATATCAACTGTTGGTTTTACTCAAAGGAAGTCTGTTCTCTTTGATTTTCGTCGTTACATTGGGAAATAAGTGCTCTGCCAAACCTGGCCTCTCAGGCTGAGTGCGCCCGATCACGTTTTAGTTTCAGTTTTCCTATCTTTTCAGACGTATCACATCAACATATCCTGCTGAAATGTCGAGAAAAGTATATGATCTCTCTAACCCCAAGGACGTTGAGGAAATAATGCACCTCCTCGAGGATGATGCTGAAGATCCAGCCTTACTTGAAGAATTAGGCGATGAGAGTGACATCGACTCTCAGGATGAGGTAGGAGAGGACAAAGAGGACTCAGCAACTGAGCAGGAAGATGAGGGAACAGCTGGGGAAGATGAAGAAGAAGATGACGTATGTGACGAATTTTATCTTGGAAAAGATAAGATGACGAAGTGGGCTAGGAAGCCACCTGCGTCGTTTCGTAGGGCAAAGTGTCACAACATCATTACACACCTTCCAGGTGTAAGAGGTGCTGCTAGAAATGCTGCCACAATATTGCAGTGTTGGGAATCATTGTTCGATTCAGAAATTTTGGAACTGATTGTCAAATTCACCAACCAGTACATTCGTATAATCAAAGACAAATTTGTCAGAGAAAGAGATGCCAAGGAAACAGATATAACTGAAATCAAAGCTTTTATTGGTTTGTTATACCTCGCTGGAGCATACAGAGGGAATCGTCAGAGCCTGGAGGAACTCTGGGGGAGTGAAGGAGATGGTGTCGAGAAATTTGGTCTAGTGATGAGCATCAAGCGTTTCAAGTTCCTCATACGCTGTATTCGCTTCGATGATCAAACAACCCGAGCTCAACGAAAAGAATTTGATCGACTTGCTCCAGTCCGTGAACTATTTGATCGCTTTGTTCAGAACTGTCAAAATAACTACATCCCTGGAGAAAATGTCACCGTTGATGAAATGCTGCCGGGATTCCGTGGAAGATGTGCGTTTAGGCAGTACGTACCATCGAAAACCAGTACATATGGCATTAAAATATTTGCCCTAACGGATTCCCGTATGATATATGTCTACAATATGGAAATTTATGCAGGAAAGCAGCCTGAAGGACCATTCTTTGTCAGCAACAAGGCCAGTGACGTGATGAAAAGAATGGCCGAGCCACTTTATGGTACAGGGCGGAACATCACTGCTGACAACTGGTTCACGGATATAGATCTCATTAACTATCTGAAAACAAGAAAGCTGTCGTATGTTGGTACGATTAAAAAAAATAAGCGACAGTTACCGCCCTGCTTCGTTCACGTTCAAGGGAGGAGTCTATACAGCAGCTTGTTTGGCTTCAATAATGGCAACACTTTGGTTTCTTATGTGCCAAAAAAGGGGAAAAATGTGGTCCTGGTTTCTTCTCTCCACGAAGGTGATGTCATTGATCAGAATACAGGAGAGCAGCAGAAGCCAGAGGTAATTACTTACTACAATAACACCAAAGCTGGAGTAGACACTGCTGATCAGATGTGTGCCACTTTCAGTGTTAGTAGGAACACAAGGCGCTGGCCTAAGGTCATATTTTTTGCTTGCCTGAACATCGCTGGCATCAATTCATAAGTGATTTCGATTGGGAATAAGCTGGAACCACTGAAAAGAAGAGTATTTCTCAAAACCTTGCCTCATCAGCTTGTAATTGGACAACTAGCCCGTCGAAGTGTGAATACAAGTGGAATGTCGATTCAGCTACAAAACCGACTGAAAAGGTTTTTACCACGCGAGGAAGCTGAAAAATCCCCCACAATACCACCAAAAAAGGCGAAAGTGTGGTACCTTCATGGCTGAATCAGTGTTTAGGAGACTGACAAATTATGAATGTTCAGCCTGTCATGAACCAATTTGCTTAAGCCATGTAAAAGCACTGTGCCAAACGTGTTTTTCAGCTGCTAATTTGGGAGCGTCAGCATCAACTTCTGGCTACGAATTTGGCGAGGAAATATAAGTTTACGTCTAAAGAGACTGCCTGATATCTTAAAAAAGCTTTATAACCTTTATTTGTAAATCCGTTCGACCAATTTTAAGAATCTATGTGTGGCAAATGGGTAATTTGGAATGTTTTAGTTTAAGAAGTATTATTTTTAATAAATACATTCTTTTGCTTTAAATTTAGTGTATATCCTTTCTTTAGATCCTCCTGAAGACTAGCCAACACGTGTTTTGAATTTCAATTAATTTCATGGAAATAGTTCAGAAAAATATAAGGGTGGCCTCTCAGGCCGGGTGCGCCTCATTTTGTCCCACCTGGAGGCGCGCCCGATGGAGGGTTAATAAGTCCCTTAAAAATATTAATATTTCGTAGATATACGTTCTAGTTTTCTGTTACTCAAACATTAAAGGGTTACTTAATTTCGTGTTCCACCTGTGACGCTTTAACCGCGTATATGTTGTTTCTTTTAAATCCTGTAAGCTATACGCCGTAAGCTGGCGGTACTAGGAGAAAGAGGCGGGCTTGTTCTAACAGCCAGTGCGCTATGAGCTGAATGCAAGCTTCAGCTCCCAACATTCTGCGCACAGCGGCCGCATTTAAGTGCGTGATCTGTAGTCCTTAACAATCAACTCGTCGTGCCAGTGGGGAATTTCAGCTGCCTACAACAACAATTTGGCGTATTTTGAGACGTCGGTTGGTTGTGAAGCCGTAGAAGTGAGAGCTGTTACAAGCTCTGCGTCCTGATGACAAACGCAAACGTGTGGCGTTTTGTAACGAGATTCATTTTATTGACAGTGATAACACTTTCGCACAACGAATCGTGTTCAGTGATGATGCAAGTTTCCATGTTAGTGGTCAAGTAAACAAACAATGATCGAATTTAGGGCCTACAGAACCCACACGCAGTCATGGAACATGTACGAAATTCGCCCAAAGTCAATTTATTTTCCGCGTTAACCCTGTCATCTGTTTACGGCCCATTCTTCATTGATGGAAACACGGTCAACTGTCAGCAGGATTTCGCTACAAAACTGTTTGTTTCCGAGGCTGCATGAAGGCAAATTCACTTTTCAACAACTCTTAACTGGAGTCGCCAGTGCGTGAATATCTGAATGAAACTCTGCCGAACCGTTGGATTCTTCGTCAAGGAAGTGGCGACTTAGCATGCCTCAGCTGGGCTCCACGGTCACCGGGTTTGACATCCTGTGACTTCTCCCCGTGGGGATTCGTTAAAGACAACGTTGATGTACCACCACTCCCACAGAACCTGGAGCAGGTGGAAAAATCGGATCTGTTCTGCCATAACATTAGTGACGAATTACATGCTTACCCGGCTATGGGAGGTATTTCAATATAGTGTCGGTGATGGAGGATATATTAATAGAACACCTGTGATATGAACCTGAGAGGTTAGTGAATTTGTGTGTGAAGCTCCATACTCGTATGTCAAAGTTCAATACGTATATGCATTCCAAATACGTATATTCTTTTTGGAACACCTGATATTTAATTGCTTTATCTCTATTAGCTACTACTTCCCTCGTTGTAGGGAAATATAGAATTCAAGTAAGAACTAAGAATCTGCCCATAAATAAATTCAATTACAGTAAAAAATGGACTGTCTTTACTTTGTTAACATAACTGGCCGAATTTCGACCGAGCGAAGTGGCGTAGTGTGGACTCGCATTCGGAAGGACGATGATTCAAATCTACCTCCGACCATTCAGATTTAGGTTTCCTATGATTTCCCTAAATCACTCCAGACAAATCCCGGGTTGGTTCCTTTCAAACGGCACGGCCGATTTCCTCCCCCAATCCTTACCCAAAGTATCCGAGCGTAAGCTGCGTCTCTAATGATCACGTGTCTACGGGACGTTAAACTTCAAACTTCCTACCTTACCGGATTTCGACCTCAAACAATACTAGTAATTATAACTGAGTAATTATAACGAGAAATTCTTTACACATTGTGTAACAATATTTCTTTCATCGATTAAATGTATACTCCCACAGTCGTAACGTGGCCAGTGATTGCAAAAATAAAAACTCACTGCGCTATTTTGAAAAGTTCTGAAAATTCATCTGCAGTCGAGCGCCTTGAATATTACCTGCCTAATTTTAGCTCCACCAGTTTATGCCGACCGGCAGATGACCATAAAGAGTAACAACTCGACAAGGGACTTTTAAAAATTGGGTTTTTGACTCTTTTATGCATTTGCAACCGGGGGTTGACACAGAGCGGGCGAAACGCGGATAAACGGGGTGATTTGGTAACCCTAGACACTACAGGAAGAATTTCATGTACAAAGCCCTGGAATAAACAAGATAGTTCTTCACGACTAGATCAATAAACTTCTTCCTCTCTATTCCTCCATCCATCACTTATACACGAAATAAATAAAAACAACAACACACGTTACAAACCTTAACAGCACATACACGAATCTACGCAGAGACTCAGTGACACAAACTAAAGACAGTCCTAAACCACACAGTAATAGTTGTCAACACTACACACTCAAAACGAACTCTTTCAAAACCGGGAGCACAGTTTAGGTGAAGTGTTGAAACAAAGGTGGTAGTCAACCCGCACCGAAATTCAATCATCTGGAACGGGCGAATACAACACCAGGAAGACATGGATTAACATCACCAGATAAACGAAAGTAATACGAAATGATAAAAAGTAACTTTGCACAAACATGTTATACAGAAACTATTTCTCACCTAATAGGCCAAATACAAGAATAACTAAAATACTTACAACTGTTATACAATGGAAAAGTTATCCACAAACAAACGTATTACTTACCACTAATAGTGGTCTCCAAAAAATGAAACGAAACGGCAATGGCATAAAGGTCTTTTACATAGTTGCAAAGGCGAAAACAGCTCCACGAAATTTCTAAGCAACTAAGGAACAACAAAAAACGAATGAAACAATTTCTGTGTAAGCCTACTCCTTGAGAAAGTAAGAGCTCTTTTGTGTTTACAATTGTAGTTTCTAGAGAAATATATTATTGTAGGAAAATTTATTTTATCTAGTCTAACATTAAAACCATGTTAATGAACAAAGTAAAAAAAAAATTCTCCCCGGCCGGGAATCGAACCCGGGTCTCCCGCGTGACAGGCGGGGATACTAACCACTATACTACCGAGGACTTCGGTTTCGTAATTCCTTAAAAAGACATATCAACACAGCGCGATACTTTCATCCTAGATATTGATGCAATTATTGCAATTACCAATTAATTACTTCAAATCGGAATAAACTTTTATTACGATTAAAATTTTAGCGAGTAAAGAGCTGCTACGATTGCTCAAGAACTTATAAAAATCGATTCTCTAAGGATTTGTGATTTTTATAACAATTGAGTCACAAGTGGTGTTTTACGGCTTTGCACTTTTCGATTGATGAAAAATACATTTTACGAATGTTGTTACAAATAAATAGCACATGAAAAGTTCACATCAAAGTTACTGTGAAAATTGAATGACAACCTTCTAGTATTCGTTGAAAACACTATGACTTCGAATGTTAACGATGGGCCTAAATCAGTGGCGAACATGGCATACATTTTCGTGGGAGGTGGGGGAGGGGGTGGCAAGACTAATATAAATACAAATTAAGTAATTTTAAGTAGACATCCCATGATATTTTGTATCAGTCTTGCTGCTCATATTCAGAGGATAGTTTCCACTGAAGCTCCTTGTATTTAACCGAGATCAAGTTTTTTATTGTTGACGTTAAATCATAACAAATTATTTTAGCGGGGGGGGGGGGGGGGGAGGGGATTCCAGGCCCCCTCGTTCCCCCTCCCTTACATGACCCAGTGATCTAAACAGAGACAAAATTGGTGAGTTTTGCCTCATTAATTTGTATTGCATACGACAGTAACTCACGATAATTTGCATGTGGCCTTGGCAAATGACATTCATATCGTGCATTGTTTCGTAATGAACGCAACGTAAAGGTGAAGAAATAAGTCTTATATTTATGTTAGGAATTAATCTTTATATAACACCAATTTGGAGTAACAACAGATACATACGCCAATATTTTGACAATAGGGTTTACAGCTCACAACACATTGTTTTTTGCTGGCATGAGGTAAATTTTGTAGAGTTAGTTTTATCTTGGCAGAATATGTTTTCACTATTTATTCACTTTCGTGCAAGCTCATATTTTCGTGAAGGCGAATGGAAAAACCTTCTGAATGCCTGTTGAGGAGTAAATGCACCCACTGTTCTCCTAGTAAATATTAGGAAATTTCTTTTCGACCGGATTTGTGAAGTTGGCCTTTCATCACGTATCTAACCCTCACTTTATTGAAACGAAATCCCGAAAGTGCAGACGACAAGGTAACTTACTTTGTAAGGTTGACTTTGGCGTACCATACACGCTTTTCTGCATGTTAATTTGCCGCACTGAACATCAGTAATTGCTTCGTTTAAAATTTCTTGGTCATAATTACACCGAACGAGAATTTGCATCTGTATGTTCTCGGCTTTGTCTGAAATCGTCGCACATAGTACACTATCTTGTGGAAACAGTTGACAATCCTGTACAGACGTTTTCACAGTGCTGCAACCTACCGGTCTCGTTAACAACTCAGTACTTCCAGATGGAGATTTCGAAATTTCCCCATAGCAGACAAAACAAAATTTCCCAAAATGACTATTTCATCAACTTTTCCCCAAATATCTGACACCTAACTATTCCTTCAAATTACTATTTATTATTAGTGTAGGCGGCTTGAAGAGATAGAATTACGTGTTCAGACACACATGAAACAATATAAATAGTACATAACTAAAATTTTATTTTGTAAGTAAGACGCAGAACACGACAAGAAAAATTGAAAATAAAAATGCGCTAGCAACACCGTATTTGCTTTCTTCGTGCTTTTTCGATTTTTCTTATTGATTCACCACTTCACGTTACAGTAAATTCCGAACTAGAAGAGGGAGCCGTGAGCCAAATAAACGATTACTGCGGCATAATGTAAATATCTTTTCAGTATCTCACACCAATACGAAATATAAATTTTCTGTCATAAAAATTATAGTTGAATGATCTGCTGGATACATATTTTCTTACGTGGCACAATAAATGAAATTGCTCGACATTAATCATCGTACTAATGCCAATAGGCTATTATTTATCATTGTTTATACCGAATTAAAACAATAAAATCGTAATAACCATATGTATTACTACAGAAGTGAGCTGAGAGCGCTATAGTTATTATATAAATTCTCCGGCTTAAACTTGGTAAGCAGCCATGGATGGATATGGAGAAGACAAAATGGACGCTGTATCGATTCATTTGAAGAGAGAGAGACAGAGAGAGAGAGACAGAGAGAGAGAGAGAGAGAAACATAGCTTGCCCTTTACTCACATGAAGTGTTAAGTGCCATCGACAAGGGATCTCAAAACGATTCCATATTTCTGGATTTCCGGAAGGCTTTTGACACTGTACCCCACAAGCGGCTTCTACTGAAATTGCGTGCTTATTGAATATCTCCCCAATTGTGCGGTTGGATTCACGATTTCCTATCAGAAAGAACACAGCTCTTAGTAATTGACGGTAAGTCATCGAGTAAAACAGAAGTGATGTCTGACGTTCCCCAGGGAAGCGTTATAGGTCCCTTACTCTTCCTTGTCTTTATTAACGATTTAGGAGACAATCTGAATTGCTCCCTTAGACTGTTCGCGAATGATGCTGTTGTTTATCGGTTAGTGAAGTCAACAGAGGAACAAAAGCAACTCCAAAGCGATTTAGACAAAATTTCTACGTGTTGCGAAAATTGGCAATTGACACTAAATAATGAAAAGTGTGAAGTAATACACATGACCACTAAAAGAAATCCGCTGAACTTCAATTACGCGATAAATCAGTCAAACTTTAATGTCGTACATTCTATTAAATACCTAGGAGTTACAATTACGAACAACTTAGACTGGAGAGAATACATAGAAAATATTGTGGGGAAGGCGAACCAAAGGTTACGTTTAATTGGCAAAACGCTTCGAAGATGCACCAGCTCCAGCTCCAGCAAAGAGACTGCCTACATCACACTTGTGCGTCCTCTCCTGGAGTACTGTTGCCCATTGTGGGACCCTCACCAGGTGGGACTGACGGAAGACATTGAGAAGGTTCAGAGAAGGGCAGCTCGTTTTGTTTTATCTCGTTACGGGGGGAGGGGGAGGAAAGCGTCACGGAAATGTTGCGCGAATTGGGGTGGAAATCATTAAAAAGAAAGACGTTATTCATTGCGGCGTGATCTGTTTGCGAACTTTCAATCACCGACTTTTACTTCTGAATGTGAAAATATTTTGCTAGCACCCACCTACTTAGAGAGACATGACCACCCCAATAAAATAAGAGAAATCAGATCAAAAAAGGAACGATTTAGGTGTTCTTTCGTCCCGCGCGGTATTGGAGAATGGAACGGCAGAGAAAAGTTATGGAAGTGGTTAATGAACCCTCTGCCAGGCAGTTAAATGTGATTTGCAGAGTATCTATGTAGATGTAGATGCAGAGAGAGAAAATGACCATAAAATTACGTTTATGTTTGAACTGAAGTATCAGATGGCATTAATAGCAAACCGGGATAGATTATTACCCAATTTCCCCAGTACTGAAAATGTCCAGAAATTTCCTCAAGGCTTCCAGAACCACATATACCGTTATCTGGCTTCTTTTCTTCGTGGAACTGCGTGATCCTGGTTTAGTAACTGCTACCGTGACGGGTGAGAGGTACGCCGCTATGTTACAGAATCGGATCATCCCCAGCCTGGCTGATAAACACCTGCTGGAACGTACGATTTTTATGCAGGATGGCGCTCCACCCCATATTGCTAGACGCGTCGTTTGGTGATGATCGTGTGCTCAGCCGCCACTTTCGTCATGCTTGGCCTCCCAGGTCCCCAGACCTCAGTCCGTGCGATTATTGGCTTCGGAGGTACCTGAAGTCGCAAGTGTATCGTGATCGACCGACATCTCTAGGGATGCTCAAAGACAACATCCGATGCCAATGCCTCACCAAAACTCCTGACATGCTTTACAGTGCTGTTCACAACATTATTCCTCGACTACAGCGATTTTTGAGGAATGATGGTGAACATATTGAGCATTTCCTGTAAAGAACATCATCTTTGCTTTGTCTTAATTTGTTAAGCAATTTTTTTTTTTTTTTAAATAAAACTCCATGTCAAGCATGTGTGTCAATTTTTACCTATCTACATTATTCCTTGATTTATTAAGTTTTCAAATTTATACTGACTTTTTGATGACCCAGTACAAAAGGAAAACTGTCCTCCCTAAAGAACGACGATTGATCACATTACTATTGGCCTTGTAGGGGCCTCTTCAGTTTACGTGATTCGCCGTTACTAGAAAACCTGCTTCTTGATAACCAGGTTAGTTACGTAACAGTCCGGAGACATTCCAGTTTTCTGATTTTCAGCCGACGTGACATCTAGAGGAATATGAAACCTACTGGCCCTGGGTGTTTTCAACACAAACTTATTTTTTTATGTATTGCCCATCTTATTTCTTATGTAATGAATAGCATGAAAAAGCGGATAACTAATAGTGTTGGATACATTGCATCTCAAAATCTGAGGATGGAATTGACTTACTGCAATGCAACCGACGCTGTTCGTTTGGCGATTTTTCATACTATTAACTGCATAAGAAACAATATGAAGTATACATTAAAAAAAAGTTTTGTTGGAAATATTTGTTTACGTTTGCCAATATTTATTTTTGGCCAGGGATATTCGGGATGAAATTTTTCAGTGGGACACCATATGCATGATTGAAAGCTACTAGGCACGGTAAATAAACATAACGCTTAATATTGTAGTGGAAAAGCTGGGAAGAAGCACGAAACATCTTTGTTATTTTGATAATTAAATGATTCCAGTTTATTGCTAAAAAGCAAATGCCATCCGATTAAGATTACTTTAATTAAAGTAACCTCATTAACAAACAGATATTTAAATTATCCAGTTACTTCATGAATAGGACCAATTTTCTTAAAATTCACTAGATTACAATCCCTTGTTATTCAAATTTATTTATTTCATTAAAGCAGAGTTATAACAATTCCAGGCCTGGCGCATCATGCCCCCAGTACCAACGCAGTGAACCATGTACACTTAATTAACAACCCGGATTCAATCATTTTTAAAACTTGAGGTAGATTTTTACAGGATAACATATTTTTGCCGATAGATGGATCATTACATAAGCTGTTTACAGGAATCACCTACTCTTTGCAATGAGCAAAGCTAACATATTACAATCAGATTTTTTGCACAAGTTGTGTGATCACATAACAGTTACTACCAAACCATTCATCTACATCTACATGCATACTCCGCAAGCCACCGGATAGGTGTGTGGCGGAGGGTCCCCTGACTACCACTATTGGTTCTCCCTCCTATTCCAGTCACGTATTGTTCGCGGAAAGAAAGATTGTCGGTATGCCTCTGCGTGGGCTCTAATCTCTCTGATTTTATCCTCACGGTCTCTTCGCGAGGTATACGCAGGAGGGAGCAATATACTGCTAGACTCCTCGGTAAAGGTATGCTCTCGAAACTTCGATAAAAGCCCGTACCGAGCGACAGAGCATCTCTCCTGCAGAGTCTTCCACTGGAGTTCATCGATCATCTCCGTAACGCTTTCACGATTACCAAATGATCCTGTAATGAAGCGCGCTGCTCTCCGTTCGATCTTCTCTACCTCCTCTATCAACCTCACCTGGTTCGGATCCCACACCGGTGAGCAGTATTCAAGCTGTGGGCGAACAAGTGTACTGTAACCTACTTCCCTTGTTTTTGGACTGCATTTCCTTAGAATTCTCCCAATGAATCTAAGTCTGACATCTGCTTTACCGACGATTGATTTTATATAGTCGTTCCATTTTAAATCACTCCTAATGCCTACTCCCAGATAATTTATGGAATTAACTGCTTCCAGTTGCTGACCTGCTATAGTGTAGCTAAAAGATAAAAGCTCTTTCTTTCTATGTATTCGCAGCACATTACACTTGTCTACATTGACATTTAATTGCCATTCCCTGCACCATGCGTCAATTCTATGCAGATCCTCCTGCATCTCAATACAATTTTCCATTGTTACAACCTATCTATATACTACAGCATCATCCGCAAAAAGCCTCAGTGAACTTCCGATGTTATCGACAAGGTCATTTATATATATCGTGAACAGCAACGGACCCACGACACTCCCCTGTGGCACACCTGACATCATTCTTACATCGGAAGACTTCTCTCCATTGAGAATGGCATGCTGCATCCTGTTATCTAGGAACTCCTCCATCCAGTTACACAATTGGTCTGATAGACCGTATGCTCTTACTTTGTTCATTAAACGTCTATGGGGTACTGTATCAAACGGCTTGCGGAAGTCAAGAAAGAGAGCATCTACCTAAGAACCCGTGTCTATGGCCCTCTGAGTCTCGTGGACGAATAGCGCGAGCTGGGTTTTACACGAACGCCTTTTTCGAAACAGAGCAATTTGTAGTCTCCAGAAATGTCATGAAACTCGAATATAATACATGTTCTAAAATTCTACAACTGACCGACGTTAGATATATAGGCCTATAGTTCTTCACGTCTGTTCGACGTCCCTTCCTAAAAACGGGGATGACCTGCACTATTTTCCAATCTTTCGGAACGCTACGCTCTTCTAGAGACCTACGATACACCACTGCGAGGAGGGGGGCCAGTTCCTTCGCGTACTCTGTGTAAAAACGAACTGGTATCCCATCAGGTCCTGCGGCCTTTCCTCTTTTGAGCGATTTTAAATTTTTTCTATCCCTCTGTCAATTATTTCGATATCTTCCATTTTGTAATATGTGCGGCAATCTAGAGAAGGAACTACTGTGAAGTCTTACTCTGTGAAACAGCTTTGGAAAAAGACATTTAGTAATTCAGCCTTTAGAGTGTCAACCTCTGTTTCAATGCCATTTTCGTCACAGAGTGTCTGGAGATTTTGTTCTCATCCATCTACCGCTTTGACATAAGACCAAAATTTCTTAGGATTTTAAGTCATTACCGATGTGACAGTCCAGCAGCACTGCCAAGTTCAATGAGACTGACAGAATGGCAGATTATAAATGTTTTTAGTCAGTCGCAATACATTTAAAAATATCACAACCTACCGCTCAAGAACATTGAGTGTAACTTGGAGGTACATAGCTAGGACAGTCACTCAGAAACGTGAAATCCCAACTCTGAGGCTCGTAACGCCTCTCAGACAAACGGGCCCTCTTCAGAAGGATAAAATAATGACAATACAATAAAAAAACATCAGCTGTACGGAAACAAGGGTGAATTTGGAAGGGAGAGGGGTGTCTCGGTAGGAATCTTACGTGACGTGGTGTACATGCAGCCCCAGTGTGTGAAACCTCATAGCCTTCTGCCGCCTGTGAACGTACAAGCAATAAATCCACGACTTCAACATATAAGAATTTTCTACGTGGAAGCGAGTTACCATAACGATATTATCACCACCACTAGGGATGTGACCACAAAAGAGATAATACGCCAAAGGAAGAAAAACGAAGAAATAAACAAAATAGCAAAGAAGTTTCCACATGACAACTGGACAACTGTATGGACAAACATTCATCTCAAGTGTTTGTCATCTCATGTCGTCTCTGCATGGCACAAGGTAGTCAACAACATCTGCAGCACAAATGAGAGGTTACATGCAGTGGGTATAAGCGACACCAATCCTTGCTCCAAATGCCAGCTTGTGGACACGGTTCAACACAGATTCACGTGTGCGGGTCACTTGGACAGTAGGAAATGGATCAGGCAAAGTATCGCACTTCTTTCGAGATCGTCTCCTAATTACATTTCTCCTGAGATAATTTACAGACCACAAAACATATACTATCCGGCAGCAAAAAATAACGCAATACACTGGCTGATAGGCAAGTACGTCAGCTATGTGATAATCAAGTTACGTACGGAAAACATTACAGAATTCCGCGCATACATGATGTGTGAATTTCATAAAAGCAAAAACTACAGAGTGTAATGTGGACGATAAGGATACGTGCTGCTACAGACGAATGCTGGAGATAAGATGGGTAGACCATGTAACTAATGAGGAGGTGCTCAACAGATTTTTTTTTTTTTTTTTTGGGGGGGGGAGGAGTTTCTGTCATATCCTAAGCGGAGGGATAGGTTGGTGGGACACATTCTGAGACGTCAACGAATAGCGTTGGAAGGAAGTGTGTGGGGGTAAAAATCATAGAGGGAGACCAAGGGAGGAATACAGTAAGCAGATTCAAAAGGATGTAGGTTCCCGTATGTATTCTCAGATGAAGGGACTTGCACAGATCAGGGTAGCGTGAAGAGCTGCATCAAACCAGTCTGCGGACTGAGGACAAGAACAACAACCTAGTCGTGCGCTTATACACTACGTTTACGTGCAAGACATCTTCCGAAAGACGAAAACCGATTTTCGTAAACCGTTTTTCGCTGTCGTGTTTACATGGCATAGCACAGCCTGAATCGGTTTTCCTCGCCCACTTAGTATGACGGCTGAAAAACAGCTGATTCAGTTCCTGATTTAGTCAGCACAATCGCTATTTTTCTTTATTTGAACACACCGATTTATGTTCACACTAATATTTACACTCTTATTTCACATTACAAAATATCACTCTTTACATATGTGCCGGTAATTGTTAAGAAGAAAACACAATCTGACAAGCCAAGAACGCTTCAAAAACGGTTGCGTTTACATGGGCACGAAAATCGATTATGGAACTGGAAAACCCACCCCGTTTACATGGGCTCCCAAAACCGGATTTCGTAAACCGAGTTTCCAGTTCCGCTTTTGGTTGGTCATGTAAACACTCCAAAATAGATTCTGTAAATCCGCTTCTCTAAAGCGGTTTTCCAGTTCCACAATCGATTTTCGTGCCCATGTAAACGCAACGTTTTTGAAGCGTTCTTGGCTTGTCAGATTGTGTTTTCTTGTTAAGAATTTTCTGCGCATATGGACAGAGTGATATTTTCTAATGTGAAATATAAGTATAAATATTAGAGTGAACATAAATCTGTGTATTTAAATAAAGAAAAATAGCGATTGTCCTGCCTAAATCAGGAACTGAATCAGCTGTTTTCAGCCGCCATATTAAGTGGGCTAGGAAATCCGATTCAGGCTGTGACATGTAAACACGACAGCGGAAAACGGTTTGCGAAAATCGGTTTTCGTCTTCCGGAAGATGTATTGCATGTAAACGTAGTGACCGCTTCTGAGAAGAGGATTTCCAGAATCGATTTTGGAGTGTTTACATGACCAACTAAAAGCGGAATTGGGAAATCGGTCTACGAAATCCGGTTTTGGGAGCCCATGTAAACGGGGTGATATAGATAGTCGGGCAACATTATGAAACCACAGCAAGGCTTGGAGCGGGGGGGGGGGGGGGGGGGGTACAGCCAGTAAGTAAACAAACATCGTGACGAGACTAGTAGAGAGATGGCAGCAGTGGTCGGTGACGTCAGAGGCGGCGTGTTGTGGGTGGCTGGGTTTCCCCGGGTGACTTCAGCTCCCGAGCGCCCACGTGGTCCGCCCACGTGGTCCGCCACGTCACGTCCAGCACAGTAGGGTCGGTCTCGAATTTCGTCAACGCTAAAATTACCCCGCTGGGTCTCGCTGCTACATTCAGTACCAAAGTGTACAACTCCCGGATTCTGCAACCTGATGCCACTACGAAGCTACAAACACCGACAAAAGTATTCGAACAATATTGTATGAAACATTGTGTGTACTGTAAAAAAAACGTAATATTTATTTGGCAGCATCGAAATATTAAACGCCGGCCGTGGTGGCCGAGGGGACTGAGGCGCTCCAGTCACGGCCACTACGAAACTCCCTAAACAAACTACTTTTGAATTAGCTTATCCTAAGCACGGCACAAATATCCATGCCCGAGGGGGGATTCGAACCCCCGACCTTAGTGGCCGTGCAGACCGCGACTGGAGCGCCTCAGTCCCCTCGGCCACCGCGGCACAGCCACTACGATCGGGGGTTCGAATCTCCCCTCGGCCATGGATATTTGTGCCGTCTTAGTTCGTAAGTAGTTTGTAAGTTTAGGGACTGATGACCCCGTAATTAAGTCCCATAAGCTTAACAAACATTTTCGAAATATTAAACATATGAACATTAACATCTTGCGTCTCTAAAACTACTTTGAGGCAACCATATCTGTATCTATAAATGTGAATGTCTGTTCGGTGTACGTTTATCACGTCTGAACCACAAGACATAAAGAACTAAAAATTTGTAAAGTTACTAATGTCTACCCGGGGAAGGTTTCAGGCACGGTAGTATGGCGATCGGACAGCTATTTATCTATATATATATTAATGTGTATGTCTGTTCGGTGTACGCTTATCACGTCCGAACGACAAGACGCAGACACTAATTTATACCTGAGGGAGGTTTTAGGTACGGTTTTATAGCGATCTGATAGATATTTAGTAATTTGAAGAATATAACGCGAAATGCGGAACAATAATTACTCTTTGAAAATTATATTTACTCTTCGAAAATGGTTTTATTCAAATGTTCAAATGTTTGTAAATCTATCGGACCAAACTGCGTGGTCATCAGTCTGTAGCTTACAAACTACTTAAACCTAGGTAAACCTACGGACAAACACACACACCCATGCCCCAGGGAGGACTCGAACCTCCACGGCGAACAACCGCGCGCTCAGCAGCGAGACGCTGTAGACCGCTCGGCTACTCCACCGCGGCATGGTTTTATTGATTGCATTGTTGCTTGAGGGTTGATAATGATAAAAGGGTGGAGTATATTGCGATGGAAAGTTGTCGGTGTATATAAAATTCTACGTGTGTGTGTGTGTGTGTTAATATTTCGCTCTGCAACGAAAACTACAGAACGCAAACGAATGGTCTGTGTGTAATTGTTGTCCGAAGTCTCCCGTTATACACCATAAGCAGTTCCATGCCGATAACTATAAGGAGGTGGAAGATATTGTGGTTGAAAGTTGTCAGATTATAACAGAATTCGGACTGAAGGCCAGTGATGACGTTTGCGACTCTATAGTAAGGAGGTTACATACAGCGAGACGTGTATATCTTTGGTCTATGCGTGCTACAATGTCTTCGGCTCTTTCTCTGTAAGGATAAGCATACGAATAAGGAAATATAAGAATAAAAAGAAATGAAATTAAAATGAATTTGAACATTACTCTCATCATACGTGTTGAGATATTGCAATAAACAGTAAAATAACAACAATGTGAAAAATTTTACTGTTTATTTACATAATATCGTATTCTGTACATCCTTCTTAATATTCGTAACGTTACTGTATTGCAGTCGCCCTGCAGATGGTCTCACAAGCAGACAGAAACCGGCTGCCTAACAACAATAAGTATTCTCTTGCGATCGAGACTGTGTTTTTTTAAGATATCATTTCATTAACGATCGCTGTTACTCCAGAAATGTATTCTAAAATTACAAATCGACAAAATAACTTAAACTGGAAATAAAATGTAGATAATGTCGTCGGAAAGGCGAACCAGAGACTGCGTTTTCTTGGCAGAATACTCAAAAGATGCAACAGAACTACCAAAGCATCTGCATACACTACGCTTGTCCGTCCTTTTTTGGAGTATTGCTGCACAGTGTGGGATCCTTATCAGGTGGGTTTGACATAGGACATCGAAAGAGTTCAAAGAAGGGCAGCTCGTTTCGTATTGTGACGATACGGGGGAGACAGCGTTACGGAAATGATACAGGATCTGGGACGGGAATCATTACAACAACGGCGCTTATCGCTGTGGGTGGGCTACTTACGAAACTCCAATCGCCATCATTCTCCTCCGAATGCGAAGGTAGAAAAGTTCATCAGAATAAATTTCATCGAGAAATCAAAGCTCGAACGAAGAGATTCAGGTGTTCTATTTTCCCGCGCGCTATTCGAGAATGGAATGGTAGATAAATAGGGTGAAGGTGGTACGATGAACCCTCCACCAGGCACTTAAATGTGATTTGCAGAGTATCCCATGTACATGAAAGTTCATTCGATGTATTTTATCTCAAGTGCACTAATGACGATTATTGATTGTTTGCCGGCCGCGGTGGCCGAGGGGACTAAGGCGCTCCAGTCCACTACGGTCGGGGGTTCGAATCCCCCCTCGGGCATGGATATTTGTGCCGTCCTAGTTCGTAAGTAGTTCATAAGTAGTTTGTAAGTTTAGGGACTGATGACCCCGTAGTTAAGTCTCATAGACTTTACAAACATTTGAACATTTTATTGATTGTTTGTGGTATTACAAACACGCAATTAACCACGTCAAGCTGATCTTTTTTGATCCAGGAATTCATGTTTTGTCTTCTCTTGCCTTTGTAACTGATTTGTGACTTCAACAACTTTCAAACTTGGCATCTACACCCGATGCTCTGGTGACATTAAATTCCATTAAAAATAATTGCCGAAACCCGGGATCGAACCAGGGACCTTTAGATCTTCAGTCTAACGCTCTCCCAACTGAGCTATTTCGGCTGATGAAGCGCTCTGTGGTCTCCATGCCGTAGATAAGCACTTCGTCTGCGACGGACTATGGCAGTCTGCCCAGTAATGTATCATTCTGGTCATGAATTTATGTTCGTTTGTTGGTAGAAGTCGTATGTGGTCTGTGCTCCGTAACGTATCTTTCCGCCACTGTGGATGACTGGGCATCGTGTGTGGCAGCTATGAGGCCGATGTTCCACCGTAGCGCATACATATGACACCATTGGTTGAGGGTAATCTGGCTATCGGTTAGACCCGGCCTGCTTGTAAAGGTTTTGCTTTATTTTAATGCATTCTGTTGCATCTGCCTCTGCAGTTGCAAAAAAGCCATACCTACATGTAGGGAGTTTGATGTGCTCTCATTTTATCTGAGTATTTTAAACTTCACTAACAAGACAAAAAGTGTGTGGAAATATTGTTTACATCTGTGTCACTTGTGTGAACGCTTCATGTAACCAGGGACATTCAATGAAACACATCAATCAATTTAATTACACAGTCTAACATATACAGTCGCGACACTCACCGTTGTGAAAGTTGTTACCAACTGACAGCTGCAACGACACTAGCGCTCCTAGCGGTGGACAAGCCGCCAAAAGCGTGAAGTTTGTTTATAATTGTCTACGTTATTAAAGAAATAGTTACTATAATTTTTGTATTACAAGCATTAGACGTACATATACGGGAAATTAATGAAAATTTTATTGGTTCAGTGGTATAAAGAACAACGTCGTCATGAACAAATACTTACGAATATTTGCAGTTTAATCCGCTGAAAGTAAATAGAATATAAACATAAGAGAAATATAAATGTTGTTACTATGACAGGCAGTGTTTTGGTGCCTATCAGTTCGATATGATTCGCACATTTTTAAGGACGTAGCCAAAGGTGGGGGTGGGGCTCTTGGGGGTCCAGATCCCTCCCATCACCTATCATGCTAAGGACAACACACACACACACATACCCATGCTCGATGGTGGACTCGAACCTCCGAAGGGACTAAATGAAATAAGACACGACCTAGCTACCGTGTAATGAAACTGAAAGATATTGTTATCAGTCATACGCCGAAAAAGGGATACGCACTATCGACAGTCAAAAAAGCCATCTATAGATTTTTACTATCGATACATCGATAACAGCATCGGGTGTTGCCCACTCCTCCGTCCTTTAGCCGTTGACCTTTGTTGGCCTTACTCCATTATTGCTATGTTAAGCACTACAGTGAAATGTTGCCGCTGCCGTATAATTTCTTTTGTGCTGTTAAGATGAGTTTCCAATTATGGATAAGTTAATAACAAGGGAAAAAAAAAAGAAAAACCGACTTTCATTTGTCCTCTAGCGTTACGGTAAGTTAAAATACGTGTACTACCATAAAACAGATGCTGACCTCGGGGAAGATCAGTTTGGATTCAAGAGGAACGTAGGAACCCGGGAGGCAATACTCACTTTACGTCTTATCTTAGAAGATAGATTAAGGAAAGGCAAACCTACATTTTTAGCTTTTGTAGATTTGGAGAAAGCATTTGACAATGTTGACTGGAATACACTCTTTCAAATTCTGAAGTCAGCAGGGGTAAAATACAGGGAAAGGAGAGTTATTTACAACTTGTACAAAAGCCAGACCGCAGTTATTAGACTCGAAGGGCATGAAAGGGAAGCATCAGTTGGGAAGGGAGTAAGACAGGGTTGTAGCCTTTCTCCGATGTTATTCAATCTGTACATCGAGCAAGCGGTGAAGGAAAGCAAGGAAAAATTTGGAATAGGGATTAAAGTTCAGGGGGAAGAAATAAAAACATTGCGTTTTGCTGATGACATTGTAATTCTATCAGAGACAGCAAAGGACCTGGAAGAGCAGTTGAATGGAAAGGACAGTGTGTTGAAGAGAGCGTATAAAATGAACATTAACAAGAGCAAAACAAAAATAATGGAATGCGGTCTTAGAAAATCAGGCGATGCTGAAGGAATTAGATTAGGTACCGAAACAATGAAGGTGGTAGATGAGTTTTGTTACTTGGGTAGTAAAATAACATGCGATGGTCGTAGTACAGAGGATACAAAATGCAGAATGGCAATGGGAAGAAAAGCATTTTTGAAAAAGAGAAATTTGCTAACCTCGAATATTAATTTAAGTGTAAGGAAATCTTTTCTGAAGGCATTTGTGTGGAGTGTTGCCTTGTATGGGAGTGAAACATGGACGATAAGCAGTGCGGACAGGAAGAGAATAGAGGCTTTTGAAATGTGGTGCTACAGAAGAATGCTGAAGATTAGGTGGGTAGATCGCATAACTAATGAAGAGGTACTGAACAGAATTGGTGAGAAAAGGAACTTTTGGCATACCCTGACTAAAAGAAGGGATCGCTTGGTAGGACACATTCTTAGACATCGGGGAATGGTAAATTTAGCATTGGAGGGAAGTGTGTGGGGTAAAAATCGCAGAGGGAGACCAAGATATGCGTATAGTAAGCAGATTCAAATAGATGTGGGTTGTCGTTCTTATGAGGACATGAAAAGGCTTGCTCAGGATAGAGTAGGGTGGAGAGCTGCATCAAACCAGTCTCCGGACTGAAGACCATAACAACAACAACCATAACAGCAGTGGAGTCGTTATTTGGCGTGACAATATTTCAGTATATCATAAGGCACTTCACTCAGTATGTGTAATACTTCTTAAAGTTAGGTTCAAGAGTAATATTTTATCTACTGGATGGATACGCTGCAATGCCAACAAGAGTAAAAGAACCAATAATCTTAGAAATACAATTATAGACTTACGCTTCCTAAATCAGTATGAAAGGTATTTATACTAATGCAAAAATTAATGCAAATGTTGTTAAACACCTAGCTACAGTCGTGGCTGACAGGCAGCGAGCTTGGGACATGCAACCGTGTCGTTGCCAGTGTTCAGATACAAAGAAACACTTCCCATTCTGATAATCTGACTTCGTTTGGAATAACAACTGAAGGTTCTGCTGGCGTGTATTGAAACAATTTTTAAGAAATGTTTTCCTCAATTCCGTACATAAAATATTGCAGTATTTGTAAGAAGGTCTTACAAATGCAAACTATGTGCATTAAATATAAAAAGTATGGTAGCCTAAGTTTGTTTTTAGAATAAATGAAAACATGAGCCTCTGTAAATTCCTCGGAACCCCCCCCCCCCCCCCCCCCTTTGACAATATCCTGGCTACGTGACTGGTCATTCCTATACGCACATATGTTTCGAGTGTAGTTACTTTAACTTAAAAAGCCACTGTCTTTAAGATTTTTACCGTTTGAAGTTGAGCTGTTACAATTGGGAAACCGTTTGATTGCTTTTGCTGTTATATTTGGTACGTTAAATACTGTCGTTACTGCATTCTGTATGCGTCCCACCCTTGCCGATTTTACTGGGATTGTAGTGAAAAAACGTTAACGTTCCTGACACGAAATGTGATGTCTTACTGTCAAAGGGAAGGTCCTCTGGCGTTACCTAGCCACTTTATATTTGTAATAGACAATGAAATTTTTCGTTAAAAACTTGGAAGTTACAAGATGATCGTAAATAAACCGTTCTGTAATGTACTGTTTCATACCTTGTCAAGGATCTTAGGAAACCTCAAAAAGATAAATGTAAATTTATTTTCTAGTTATTACCTACTATTATGACACTACATACGTTCCCTAACGTAAAAAGTGTGTTAAAATCATTATAAACGATACTATTTGCTGTTATCCAATATCATATTCAGTAATGTTGCTTGCCGGCCGCTTGGAGCGCTGCTATCGCAGTGTAGAACAAAAATATGGAGAGTATCGCGACTGTATGTGTTACTGTGATAATTATGAATTGTTCAACTAATTATTGTCTACTTAAATGTTCGTGTTAAAATAGTGTGATTGAACGCATGCTATTATTCTTGTTAGTTGGTTCATGGCGGAGGAAAGACACGTTGTAATAGGTCACACAATTTATAACAGGCGTTTGTTAGATTGCTTTTTATCGAATTCGATCTGAGAGTTGGAAAGGTGTGTCTCTCACGTACAGAGTTTTTTATCATCATCATCATCAGAGAATGATTATGCCTTTCAGCGTTCAGTCTGGAGCATAGTACCTCTAATAAATTACTCCATGATCCCCTATTCAATGCTAACATTGATGCCTCGTATAACATTGATGCCTCGTCTGATGTTATGCCTTTTACTTCAAAATCATTCCTTACCGAATCTAAGTACTTTCTTCTTGGTCTACCTCGACTCCTCTTACCCTCCGCTGCCGAGCTCATGAGTCTCTTAGGTAACCTTGCTTCTCCCATACGTGTAACATGACCCCACTATGTCAGCCTGTTCGCTCTTACTGATTCATCTATGGTCTTCATTCACAGTTTTTCTTTGGTTTCCTCATTATGGACCCCCTCCTGCCATTGTTCCTATCTATTAGTACCTGCAATCATTCTTGCTACTTTCATATCTGTAACCTGTACCTTATGAATAAGGTAACCTGTATCCACACAACTTTCAGTATCATAAAACTAAGTTGGTCGAAAGATAGAGCGGTGCACTGCTAACTTAGTCTTGGTACTGACTTCCTTCTTGCAGAAGAGAGTAGATCTTAGCTGAGCACTCACTACATTAAATTTGCTGCAACTCGATTCCAGTTCTTTCGCTATGTTGCCATCCTGTGAGAAAATACATCCCAGGTACTTGAAACTGTCTACCTGTTCTAACTTTGTTCCTCCTATTTGGCAATCAATCTGTTTAAATCTCCTTCCAACAGACATTACTTTCGTTTTGGAGATGCTGATCTTCATATCATAATCCTTGCAGCTCTGATCAAGCTTTGAAATACTGGTTTGCAACCTATCAATCGAATCGGCCATTACAACTGAGTCATCCGTATATGCGAGAATGCTTATTTTGTTTTCACCTATTTTAATCCCGCCCTGCCAGTCTACTGTTTTCAACATATGATCCATGAATAGTATGAACAACAGTGGTGACAGGTTACAGCCTTGTCTTACCCCTGAAACTACCCTGAACCATGAGCTTAATTTGCCATCTACTCTAACTGCTGCCTGACAGTCTACGTAAAGCCCTTTAATTGCTTGCATAAGTTTGATTCCTACACCATAATCTTGTAGAACTGATAGTAGCTTCCTCCTAGGAACACGGTCATAAGCCTTTTCTAGAACTATGAAACATGTTTTTTATGTTAAAATAAATTTATGAAATCTGCATTACTAAAAATGTCGACTGCAAAATCCCTGAATTTGAGAGATGTCGGCCGAACTTTGCAGAAGACGCAGCGAGCAAACGCCGTCGAAACTGTAAACTTCCGGCGCCATTTCGTGGCGAATTTAAAATTATAAATATTTCACTTCAGTCAGGATCGGGTGGTATCACTTTGGAAGCTTTATCAGTTTTAATACGTTCTTTGTAGTGGCCATTTTAGCAGCAGCTGAAAATTATGTATTTTCACAGCAGTATTTTAAATAAAACGTCTTCTGCTACTGTAAATGAAGTTTTTTTTTTTTTTTTTTTTTTTTTTTTTTTTTTTTTTTTTTTTTTTTTTTTTTCTGCAATTCACCCATACGAATTTCGCCTTTTTCACAAGTAGGTGTTCTGAAATATTTACATTTTTTTTATTTACAAATATAGGTTAGGATTTAGGTTTCAAAAATTACTGCAACCAGTCTCCTTTTTTTCTTCTTAAAGAAGATTTATTAAACAATGACCGGTTTCAAGCTGCCTAGCAGCTCATCATCAGACGGTATGCATTTAGTGCAAATTACATTTGTATCTGTGGCAGGGCAGAAAACGAGAAAAAAGTAAACACTAATTTTGGTATGCTACACTGAATAATTACAATATAAGTTCGTTTTCACGATGTTACTTACACTTATGCATTTCACATTTAATTTTTCACAACGCGTGCGACATAACGATGATAGAAGCTTTTGAAATGTGGTGCTACAGACGAATGATGAAAATTAGATGGGTAGATCACGTAACATATGAGGAGGTGCTTAACCGAGCTGGGGAGAAAAGGAGTTTCTGGCAAAGTAGAAAATGAGTTTTGTTATCTGGGTAGCAAGATATCTTCTGATGGCCGAAGTAAAGAAGGTATAAAATGCAGAATGGCAATGGGAAGATAGGCGTTTCTGAAGAACCGAAATTCGTTGACATCCAATATTAAATTAAATGTTGGGAAGTCCTTTCTGAAAGCATTTGTCATTGGAGTGAATCGTGGACGATAAGGTGTTCAGGCAAAAAGATGATGGAAGCTTTTGAAAGATGATAGAATCTTATGAAATGTGGTGCTACAGATGAATGATGAAAATTAGATGGGTAGATGACGTAACTAATGAGGAGGTACTTAACCGAATTGGGGAGAAAAAAGATTTTCCGGCCTATCCTGACTAAGAGAAGGGATAGATTGGTAGGACACATTCTGAGACATCAAGGAATCGTCAACTTAGCATTAGAAGGACGTGCGTGGGGTAAAAAATCTAGAGGTAGGCCGAGGGACGAATACAATCAGCAGATCCAATGGATGTAGGTTGCCGTATGCATTCTCATATGAAAATGCTTACACAGGTCTGGGTAGCATGAAGAGCTGCATCAAAGCAGTCTACGGACTGAAGACCACAACAACGACAACAACATGGTCAGGCGAAAATCTTTACGAAGTCATTACCGTCCATAAAGTATTTTAAAATTATTAAAGCACTATTTATTTTAGTAAAAGCTGCCACTCGCACATTAAAATTAATGAAGTGCTATAACTTGACAAGTAAATAATCCTGTGAATGGGACAAATAGTTTCAATATCGGGTGTCATATCTTGCAACCCATATTTTTTTACAGATACTGAAGCAGCTGATATCTTACTTATTTTCGACGGTGACTTTATTGAACTGGAAGAAATAAACAATGCATACGCATCATGGCGAGAATATCATGTCGACTGGTTTCGCAAAGCCTTCAAAAACGCTTATACAGCTCTGATGTGATGTTTAATACTTCCACAAATGCTGATCACATGGATCAAGTAAATGGGTGTAATGCGTTATTTTCATTTCTTGTATTCTTCGATTCAGACCGGCGTAATTATTCAACAAAATGTGAAATATCACAAAATCTGTATCTACGGTTTAATAAAATCATGATGTCTTGAGAATTCTCGGATCACTTATTAGTCAACAACTACAACATACCGATTTCAGAAGCCTGCACAATTACTGTATGCCGAGATAACGTTGAGTAATGGCTTGCAGATTCTTGTGTGTGTAACAATTTGTCAAAGTAAAATGTGTTTTAAGTAGGGATGGGTCGAACCCCAATTTTACCGGATCGAATCCGAATACCGAATCTTAAATAAAATTTTTGCCGAATACCGAACCCGAATCGAATCTTCCGAATCTCGAACCCAAATAATCTGTCAACTGAAGTACATCTATTTAAAAAGAATTACAATTCCATCACAGCCAGTGATGAAGATAAATCCTTCTGGGGTGAATCCCAAATGACAATATTAACAGTAAAATTTAAGAAATTAAAATTTCACTTACATTTTTATTTTCAAACTTAAGGATTTTTTAATACCCCCTACACTTAAAAGAAATTTGAATGAAACATTTTGATATAAATATTATGATCTAAAATATAATAAGAAACTTTCTTCACTCTGTTAAAAAATATTTCATATTGTGAAATAAAAAAACAATGAAAGGAAAGGAATTCGTTTTTTTTTTCTTCTTTTTTCAAAGGCGAAGACTCAAAAATAAAATCTGAGAAGATAAGTAGATATTTTGTAAGTTAAAAATAGGATGTGTAAATGTTAAATAATTTTATAGTGACATATCAGGCATTCCATAAGTGACGGACAGGACATTCAGACAGAGAGAAATCCGCGTGGATTCGACGTGTGTGGACTTGTTATAGCCACGAAGACATTACAGAACTGTGAAAAGTAATGCGCAGATTGAGCATTCCGGAAGGTTAAGCAACGGTATTTTTTAGATTAATTTATTCTTTCAAACATTTAAGATCACGTAACTAGTCTGCATAGAATTTTTATTCGTAGAAGATTTAAAAATCAGTACTAGAAGTCAGTCGCCGTGCATCATTTCTAACTATTTCCGGTCAGCATAAGAATAATACAAATGAAAACATTGACGTGAAACGTACTCTTCCGCATTCGCCGTTGTCTTTCGGGTTTGTTAGGCGGACGGAATTTAAATGTGGTAACAGCTAACACGGAAGATTACATGGCGTAATGTTTACAGTTGTACTATTCTTATGGTAAAAAGAGTGTGGAATTCACGAATCACGATTCATAGGAACAATCCCTTGCCCCTAATAGAAAAACACGTAAGTTGCAGCACGAAGGCAGAGGTTGTAGAGTCAGGCATATTGACGCAACACAGGCTGGCCAGTCGGCTTTTAGATAAGACTTCAAATGTACAGTCAGCTATTGTATGAACCTAAATGCGGAAATATAAAACAATTTTATTAGTCTTATAATACAAATTCTACGAAATGTTTATACAATTAGATACCGGTACGGTAATTCTAAATCGCTATCATTTGATTCCTTGTTACACAGTTCCTTCGTACTACAGAGCATCATCCCTTGTACAGTCTAGAGCATTCGATCTCGAACATTTTTAAATGCCTGTTACGCAATCTGATTTGGAACCCACTTCCACGTGTCATCATTCCATTGGCACACTTGCGCGTTTTACACAACCCGTTGGTGTCAGTTGTCTGCCACTTTTCGAAAGGCAGTCGGTGTACATGTGTTTAAGCTCGACCTTAAACGATTTATTGGAACAAACGTGAAGTGGTTGCTGAATTGACGTCGTCCCGACTCGAGGGTGTACCATTAGAACTTTTTTTTTCCACATAATAAATAGTTTTCTTCTTGAAATCCTAGTGCTTCATTACAGTTCACATATCCCAGCACTTCACGAAATTCGACGAAACAATACGTGAAATCAGAATGAGGCAAGAATCCTAAAGCCTTATGTATTGTTGCCATTTACGCGAAGAAATTTATTTTTGTTGCTACTTATAACTGAAAGGCTTTTTATTATTATTTTTTTAAAGTTTTAGGCAGTATTTATATTTTCACCTGCTAAGCAAGCCTGTGTCGCCTGTGTAGACGGGAAACGTTACTTGTGGCAGCTCCTGGCGCCATTTATCAGAACTATTGAAAGTGAGATCATTTCATTTTGTGACATCGCGTCTTTCAGCGGATCTATGGAAAATAAAGTAAATAACACAGACAAAAGTGCGCTGTTTAGCAAAGTGAACTCCAACATTCGTAAGTGAAGGTTACCATATAACACTTCGGATTCGGGATTCGGTAGTATTCGGCCATTATGCGCCGAATCTCGAATCCGAGGATTCGGCGAATAATGGATTCGGCCGAACCATTCGGACACAACCCTAGTTTTAAGGTCCTTTATACTATAATAATAAAAATTTGAATTACTACAAACAAACAATCTCAGAGACGGATTTACGTCTCAAATATGTCAAAGACATTATTGATAAATCTGAAGCATTGAATTAAAATTTGTGGCGCGGCCGGGAATCGAACTCGGACCTTCATGCTTTGGAACACAGAAGCTGAATTAAAGTTTGTGATGTGGAGGGAAATCGTACATCGACTATTCCAAGGCGACTTAATCGTTAGTGGTGTGGTAGTCTAACGGTTAAGACCTCTGCCTAGTAAGCATGCAGGTCCGGGTTCGATTCCCGGCCGCTCCACAAATTTTAATTCAATGCTTCAGATTTATCAATAATGTCTTTGAAATAAAAATTTGGTTTATTTGTTAGTATAAAAGTATGTATTATGTTACATGTTGCGAAATTTGTATGGGCTTGTTTGTTTAAAAATGTGTTAGTTCCGATTAATTAATTTTCTGCAGCCTATATTTTTTCAGTGACATAAATAATACTTTTGAAATGTTAAGACAAATATTTCATTTCTCCTTTACCATGGACGTACAACGGTCATGGAAATTACTGGATATCCAGAACCCACCCAGTTTCGGTAGAAAAATATCTCCTCACCGGTTACGGGTTAGAAAACGGCGAGAAACCGATAGTTAACAGTGTTTTTGAGAATTAACTGTAGAAGTATCCGTCGTTAACGATACGTCACTTTGCAGAAATGACATGTAAGGTAACCCTGTTTATGTGGCAAGCGTATTCGAGGTGTAGAAAGACAAACAGGGAAACTATCCACTCCAGGAAAGAATAGAAGGCGTGGCTCACGTGTGCTAGGAAGATGTGACGCTTAGTAAGACAATGGTGTTCGTTTGAAAATGTACGCGCTTTTCTTTCGTAACCAAGCGCCTAAAATAAACAAGGTACTACATGTTATAAATGACGATGTAGACTAACCTACTTTTACTAGAACTACTTTCTACAGGGTTTACAGTTCTAGAGCTGAGAACGTAATAGTCTCATAACAGACAGAAACGATATTTCGTTGTGGAGGTGACGTTACATATCTCAGATTCGAGAGTACAGACACGAAAAACGAAACATTCATTAAATTGTCGAGATTTGGGGTAATAGAGGACACGTTACGCAAAAATTGTGGATTGATGAAACCATTACTGATAAGCGAGAAGCTTTTCTCGCAATTCCTTCAGACGGGTTTAAAATTTCGACGGGAAAGCTAAAGATTAATTACTTGTTTCTGGAAATGAAATTGCCGTTTTATGACTGCTGTTCTGTTAATATTTCCTCCAAATGCGTTTTGCCTTTTATTTTAGGGCAGCCTCAGTCGATTCCATATCTGGAAATTACGTTTCTGCTTGCAGCCGTAGCCACATCAGATTAAAAGAGTTCACATTCTTTTAATCGGAATAAAATAGCCTACTCACGTTTTATGTCTCGCGATTTCCACTTGGCTACTGTTTGAATTCGCACAGCTTCGAAACAATTTTTGTATTTCCTTCTTCATTTCATCACTTTTTCAATGTTTAGTGCACACTCTTACATACACTGGCGTGAAAGCTGTTACTAGCTGACAGGTGCAACGAGACTAGCGTTCCTAGTGGTGGACAAGGCGTCGTAAGATATTTGTTTATTATTACCACGGAGATAAGAATCAACGAGGTTAGAATACAGAGACGCCCTTATGCCGAAAATGTGAAGCCTGCCTCCGCCATATTGCTAAGTTTTGAAGAAGTGTTCCTATTGTACAGCTAATGTTTTATGTTACTTAAAAGAAGAATAAAATGTCTGACGGTTCTTTCAAATTCTGAAGTAAACAGGGGTAAAATACAGCGAAAGAAGAGTTATTTACAACTTGTACAAAAACCAGACCGCAGTTATTAGACTCGAAGGGCATGAAAAGTAAGCATTAGTTGGGAAGGGAGTAAGACAGGGTTGTATCCTTTTGCTGATATTGTTCAATTTGTACATCGAGCAGGGGGTGAAGGAAAGCAAGGAAAAATTTGGAATAGGGATTAAAGTTCAGTGTGAAGAAATAACTACACTGCGTTTTGCTGATGATATTGTTTTTCTGTCAGAGACAGCAAAGGACCTGGAAGAGCAGTTGAATGGAATGGACAGTGTGTTGAAGAGAGCGCATAAAATGAACATTAACAAGAGTAAAAGGTAGATAATGGAATGCAGTCTTAGAAAATCAGGCCATGCTGAAGGAATTAGATTAGGCAACGAAACAATGAAGGTGGTAGATGAGTTTTGTTACTTGGGTAGTAAAATAACATGCGATGGTCGCAGTACGGAGGATATAAAATGCAGAGTGGCAATGGGAAGAAAAGCATTTTTGAAAAAGAGAAATTTGCTAACATCGAATATTAATTTAAGTGTAAGGAAGTCTTTTCTGAAGGCATTTGTGTGGAGTGTTGCCTTGTACGGGAGTGAAACATGGACGATAAGCAGTGCAGACAGGAAGAGAATAGAGGCTTTTGAAATGTGGTGCTACAGAAGAATGCTGCAGATTAGGTGGGTAGATCGCATAACTAATGAAGAGGTACTGAACAGAATTGGTGAGAAAAGAAATTTTTGGCGTACCTTAACTAAAAAAAAGGATCGCTTGGTCGGACACATTCTTAGACATCGAGGAATCGTAAATTTAGCATTGGAGGGAAGTGTGTGGGGTAAAAATCGCAGAGGGAGACCAAGAGACGCATATGGTAAGCAGATTCAAATGGATGTGGGTTGCCGTTCTTATGAGGAGTTGAAAAGGCGTGCTCAGGATAGAGTAGGGTGGAGAGCTGCATCAAACTATTCTCCGGACTGAAGACCATAACAACAACAACAATACATATATAATTTTATTACCCTCAACTTTGCTACAAAGGAGGATAACTTGGAAATCCGAACCCCGGGCAAAGAGCTAAGAAAGAGATGTCCGAATTTACATTTGCAAACGCGACCACTGCAAGTGCTGCACGAAGGTTTTTGGCTGAATCCAGAACACGTCATAAAGGAAGAATGTAAAATGTTTTTTACTTGGACGGCTTTGTGGGTAGTGTTGTGGATGGGATCGTCGTCAATGTAGAAGACAATTCCAGTGGGGAACTGATCCATCCGATTCAGGTGTAGGAGGAGATGAAAGATCAGCGGAGGATTAACTTGGGGTAAGTAACGCCTTAAGTGACTTCACTATCTTTCAGTGATATCTTTGCAACTGTCTTATATAACACACATAGATAAGTTATCTAGTTTCAGGTTTTGCAGACCTTTCTCTTAGCTAACATTGGCTAAGATCCACACTATCGTTATTTTACCCTTTTACTATATTTTAATTTGTAAACTTAAAAACTAATTTGTATTAGAAATCTTATTGTTTCTCTGCAAGTCGTCACTTCTGAAATTTATCTGTAACTCCTTGGATTATTGTCAATTAGTTCCCCGCTAGCACAAATGCGCCGATGAGTATTTACTTTTTTAATTTTTTTGAGTGTTAAACTATTCTCCGATCATATGAGTCACTCGGCAGAACAACACTCATTTTATTCTGCTTAGCTCAAGCCCCCACAATGGCGTAAGCGTCCGACTGCGAACAGCGGACAAATTGAAGAGCGCCTCGGCGGCCATTGTGGTGGCAAACTTCCGCAACAACTTTAAATGTGCGTTACACTCTTTTGATTTAAAAAGAGTGTTCATTTGAGTTAAATCGCGAAAACTGTCTCATTTAAATATACAGGGTGTTTCACTAAGTGTATTTACCTCTGTAACTTATAAAATAATAGGTGACGGGAAATTTTAATGCGGTAGGTCAACACAAGAAATGTTACAATTTCTGCGGAGCTATTAACATTGTTTATTGTATCATTTTCCAAAGAGTTACAGCACAAAGTTATAATTTTTTAACTGGAACATTAGTTTTTTCTATCGTGCATTGGATTCGTTGAAACCAGCTGCGTCCAAATCAATTTAAACTACATTCCTATCACTGTTAGTTTGGGAGCTACAACCCTTCAAAGTTTAGTGGGCGGAGGCTGCGATAGCGTAGCTGACTGGCTAGTGGTCATGAGACAGTGGGCCGTGCCCCAGGGGATAGCCACTCGGCCAGTCAGCTACGCTATCGCAGCCTCCGCCCCCGGAACTTTGAAGGGTTGTAGCTCCCAAACTAACAGTGATAGGTGTGTAGTTTAAATTGATTTGGACGCAGCTGATTTCAACGAATCCAATACAGGATAGAAAAAACTATTGTTCCATTTAAGAAATTATATTTTTGTGGTGTAACTCTTTGAAAAATGATACCATGAACTATGTTCATAGCTCCGCAGAAAGTATAACATTTCTTGTGTTGACCTACCGCATTAAACATTCCCGCCACCTATTATTTTATAAGTTACAGAGGCAAACACACTAAGTGAAACACCCTGTATAACTACAAAACAGCTTCAGACTCTCAGCAACTATCGGCTGTGTGTAAATTTATCACACATACGGTGTAGAAATTGGCCAACAGCATTTCCTCTTCCTAACGAAACCGTACTAAAACATGTAGTTTTTTTAGCGTTCTAAGTGCAGTATATGAACGGAATTTATCGTCATTCACGATTTTTTGGCACTTTCTCAGTATATTCTACGATTGTGAAACTTTTGTACAAATATTAATTTCGGAAAAGTTTCACACTTAACGTCTTTGCTTCAGTGCTGTGTTCTCTAATATTCAGATATTTCACAGCTTCAAAAATTAAACAGGGCTGCCTGAAACTGCTAATGTTAAATATCGAGTGTGAAAGTGAAGTATGCCATCAGATACATAACTAAAAAAATAGCGTCTTTACCTTGTTAATACAGTAACCAGCCACTACCAAATTCTTTTAAGAACACGAAGTATGCCGTAACATTTTTTTTAACTAATACACTTAACATTAGCATTAGGGTATATAGCAAAAATAATAGCATTTTTAATGCAGTAAGCCAAAAACCTTACAGTAGCGTGAACTGCTCAAAAGTCAACAACTATCACCTTAGGGTTCAACTTCACAAAGTGCATGCAGTGTGGCTTTGTGTCATTCATATCTGGAACTGCACACAGTTTTGCAAACCCCTTTCAGTTGATATACCTATATATAAAGCAGATTACCTTTAAATTCTGCGTTACAAGTTGCTAATATTAATTTCATCAACAAAAATACGAACTGAAGTGAAGCAACTAATCCCGTGACCACAATAGTTATTTTAAACAATCATAAAATGAAACTTTTTGAACTTCCTGTCCACCAGTACTGCCTAAAGTAGCTCCGTTTTAAGAGCTACCAGTATTGTAAAAGCCTGTTATTTATTTCATACAATCCTATATTGTCTTGATAACTACCTGTTAAGTAATAGTAACTATCTCTGAACACAAGTAGTAGGGCTATTTGTATTTCTGAGAAATATAAGTGGGAAGACAGTATTCGATCTCTTTATTCCTTTCTTAAATTGATTTAAGCATGTAAACGCTGAAGAGCTCTTCACCGTTGTGCTTCATGTAAACTGCAATAGTCAAACAGTACACAAGTGACTATCATTTGTGTATATAGTATATATATATATACCACAGTAGCCATTTTATACACGATTTACTTGCATACTACAGCCGGCCGCGGTGGCCGAGGGTATGCAGTTGGCCCCCAGCGGCCGTGCACTGAGGACCTGTTGCGCTGCGCTGCGGGAAGGCTTGTTTACGCGAGGGCACAGAATAGGGAGCATACAGAAAGGAAAGCTAGGGGCGGCGCCTTTGATCTCTATGTTACCAAGAGTTGCGCTCGACGCCATATTGAAAACCAGTAAACGCCGAACTATAGCCACTTAGTACTTTGGCTGGAAATGGACTTTTTACGAACCGTAGCTTATCTCACCCACTTTTACGAAAGGAAACGTCTTTTCATTATGCGCTCATCTATTTTGCGCCCTGTTCCTGCACCTAATTGTAATCCAAAAAAAAGTAGGCCTAAATTTTAATACGTACAACTACGAAAATGTACGATGGAATCAATGATCGTTTTATTTGGTGCTTATCTCTAGAAAAATCCCAAATAACGCGAAGCTTCGGAAATTAGTTATAAACAAGAAAGTGACTTTGCAACTGCTTTACTTATGGCAGTGATGTAAGAGGATTTAGGAGGATAATTAATTTACTGATCGGAGAAGGGCATATAGAAGAATCTGTCAACCATAGAGCAGGAACAGCATAAAATAATTATTCCCCTTAATCTTTTTTTTGAGTATCCGAAGAGCATTCGTTGCCAACATTAGCACACTACGCCTCCAATGCCATAAGTAAAATTTTACCTGCCTACTTACGCACTATTCTTTGTTTTTCATTTTATATTATTCCCTGCAACATTAAACTTATAATTATAAAATATAAATGTACTTCAACATTTCGATACTGTTGAACTGCTGCAGCAACAGCGAGAGTTATCGTAAAGAGAAGAAGCAAGGCTACTTTTAATAATTATGCACACTTTGCTCTCATTCGTAACTGATAACATTTAACTTTTACTACTGATAGCGACCTTCAATTACCGCTCAGAATCTTTTGGGAAGGTGAAGAAGCTTAAATCCTTATTTGTATTCGAATTATTGCGGTAATCAGGTGCTAAACACCATTGACCGCCTTTTCTTTTATTGCTGCTCATAATAAAAACGGAACAGTTGCAACTACTGACACACAATTCTTTCTTTTCACTGTACCAAATACTTGTTTACTTTTATGCGATTCAGGCAGTTAAAATACACAATTAACAAACAAAGACGGCGCATTACCACGCCACAGAGTAGGGACGAATCACGCGTTTACTGCTTTTCAACATGGCCGATTCCGCGCATGCGCACTAAATTTTGGACGACAGACTGCAGCGGGAGTTTCCTTTCTGTATACTCCTTATTCTGTGGCGAGGGGTAAGTCGCTCGCTCACAGCGGTGTTTACCTGCTATTTAGCGTGTGCAGAATGATTACCGAGAATCCATAATGGCTTATTCCATGGCTCAATTTCGATTTACTGTCAAACAAACCAGTTGACGAGAACGCTTTCGCGGATTTTACAGCACATTCGTCACGACGCCTCAGTACAGCGGAAGCAACTCAACTGACAGCTGAGCTGACGGAAGACGAGTTAGAGGATGTCATGCAGAGCCCGAGGAACAAATCGCCTGGGAGCGACGGATTACCGGCAGAGGTCTATCAAATGTTTTGGCCGCAAATGAAGACCAAACTACTAGCTACATGTAACGAATTATTGGATCCCAACACCGTCATTCCACCAGAATTTCGTGATGGGATTGTTGTGTTACTGCCAAAGAAACCGTGCAGCAATACGCTTACGGCCTTGAGACCGACTACATTACTGAATGGGGATTACAAAATTTTCGCCCGCGTCCTCAGCCATCGCCTAAAATCGATCATGAGTACGATCACGGGACCCTACCAAACAAGTGTCGGGAGAGACGGGTCGATTTACGAAACGCTCACAGACTATCGAGATACCATAGCAATCGCCGATACCTGTAAATTAAAATGTGGCATAGTAACGTTAGATTTTGAAAAAGCCTTCGAGAGAGTGAGCCATCGTTTCTTCATCCACATTATGCAGGAAATGGGCTTTCCGCGCCGGTTCTTCAGTATTTTGCAACATTTGTTCCACAATAGTACTTCACGAATTTTAATTAATGGTCAGCTCGGTGAGGCCAGTCATATTGCCAGTTCAGTGATGTTCAGGGATGTCCGATGTCGGCAGCTTTATTCGCCATCGCCATCGAACCACTGCGCGCCAAGCTAACGCAGCAGCTGCAAGGCCTGGTTATAAACGGACAGAAGATCGTTTGTCGAGCATACGCAGATGACGTGGGATTTCTAGTTGTCAATACGCAAGAAGTAGACTCCTCGCTCCTCACTATTGAGAGATATGAGGCTGCATCTGGAGCCAAACTTAACTGGGACAAATCTGGCATTATGAATATTGGACGCGGATTAAATATGCAACACCAAGCGCGACTGAGAGAAGTAACTGTCATGACATGTTTAGGAATACAGCCCCGGAAGAAGATGCAGAACACGATCGCTGCCAACTACAGAGAGTTACTTAATAAACTCAGAGCATGTGTTCAACTTCACAACATGAGACAGTTAAATACATTACAAAAAGTACAACTACTTAACACCTACATCACATCGAAAATCAACAATGTTGCAAAAGTGTTGCCCATTCCAAGCGGCATCGCACAAAGGATGTTGTCAGCACTAGGTCATTTCGTGAGCAGAGGAAGCATCTTTAAAGTAAAAGATGAGACCTTAACGCTTCCAATACGAAACGGTGGGCTAAATCTCACAAACGTCCACACAAAGGCACAAGCGTTGACATAAGTAGTACATACAAGCTGTGGAAAACATCCCCGAACAGTTTAATTGCCCATCTGCTCAACGAAATCTCACCACCGGACCTAAACCCCCCAGTTGATGTTCACCACATACCGCCTGCACTGTACCATGTACGGAATTTCTTATTGGACTATAGTTACGTTCGAAGAAGGATAGCCGCAAAGGAAATAACAATTGCAAAGAAAATCCATAATACATTGTTAGAAACAAAGCCTAAGAATAACATAGAAGATAAATACAGGGATCACAACTGGCGCGTGATTTGGGATAATATCCACACCTGCAATTTGCCGTCTGTCGTGCGATCGGCTTGGTACACCGCTGTGAATAGAAAAATTGCGACCAATTCGAAGCAATACTCCATACATTTAGCCGACTCCCCTCTGTGTAACACGTGCATTCTGGAAGATACTGAGAAACATAGATTTGTGTGCGAGGAAGTGAGAGAGGTTTGGAAGGTAGTTAGGCAGCTGTTGGCAAGCATCACAAGAACATCTGCCGCTACGATAACACCAGCAGACTTCCTTACACCCGACACGGTCCCCTATCCAGGAATTCTATAAACTGGATAAAAGGACACACAGTTTACTATATATTCAACAGCCAAAGTCCAAGTAAACAGGACTTTGTCATGTACCTACGGATACAACATCAAAAACTACAGGCAATCACGAATTATGGTAAAACTTATGCAAACTTTTTAAACAAAACTATCCGTGAACAACTAATGTACTAACGTACGATTAACGGTTCACTTTGGAGAATCGGAAATTACATTTATTTGAAATAGATTTGATTTTATGAAGAATGACCAGAAGATAATCAGACGAAGACAAGAAGTAATAAATAAGAAACAGTGTAAATTTTGTTTAATTAATTCCACAGCCGGGGAAACTTTGGCCCTGACACTCTTCGGAGCTACGAGAAGACAATATGTGGTACTACTACCCTCAAACTGAGAAGACACAGGATACGAAATTAAAATAGAATCAGATACGGAAACGAGCCACAAATTTCGAGAAGACGAACTCCGAAGGGCAACCACTGAGCTGAAGTTAAACGTGCTAAAATGCCAGTCATCGTTCATTTATATGTTTATTTTCAGAAATCCAATTATTTTCAAGACGGAAATACGTCGATTTCTGCATTTTCTTTTTTCTCTGCTGTCAAGAAGCACACATGGAAAGAGTTTTATTTTTTAAGTATCAGACAGCAACCACTTTTCTTTATTAAAGGCAGATAAAGCCGACGCCGATGAAGGCGATGTTGGCGAGCGGAAGGACGGGCTGAAGGGGAGGAAGAAGACCCGACAATAAAAAAAATAAATAAATAAATAAAGGGGGGACTGAAGCGCTCCAGTCACGGCCTGCACGGCCACTACGGTCGAGGGTTCGAATGCCCCCTCGGGCATGGATATCAGTCACGGTCTGCACGGCCACTACGGTCGAGGGTTCGAATCCCCCCTCGGGCATGTGCCGTCCTTAGTGTTAGCTAGTTCATAAGTAGTTTGTAAGTTTAGGGACTGATGACCCCGTAGTTAAGTCCCAAAAGTTCTACAAACATTTGAACATTTTTTTTTTTTTTTTTTTTTTTTTTTTTTGCAAACAACACTGGTATTTATGTGACGCTTGCCACTACCATGGCGGCCGGCCGGAGGTTCAAATTATCCCGCGACAGCAGCGCCGTTAGGAAGTCTAGTTATTTTTACGAGGTCTTTGGGTTGGCTGTACGCTTAATCATCGCATGAGCGACAAGCCTATCCACTCCAGCAACAGTAGTTGCATATATAGGGTAATGTTTACATCAGCTATACTCTTAACCATCAAGAACGTGTATGTTTGCGTTAGTCATTGGAGGCAAGTGACGTCAGAGAGCGACCCCTCCGACGTACGGCCGGCTGGCGATAATCAGCGAACCGCTGTGTCATCACTGGCAGAGGCTCCCACGCACAGCGGCCGAAATAGCTCAGTTGGGAGAGCGTTAGACTGAAGATCTAAAGGTCCCTGGTTCGATCCCGGGTTTCGGCATTGAATTTTTTAGCTCTAAGTGCCTCCTGTTTCAAGAGAGTGAACAAGAGACGCGAGCAAATACGTGAAATGTTTATGATTGCACACTACCTACCCTGTGAGCTACACTGCGTAGCTAAAAGACGTGATATACACTCCCGGAAATTGAAGAAGCGATATTGTGATGTATTCTTCAAAGGAGGTAGATTGGCTGACCAGTACTTACCTTAATTCCGTACCGACAACAGTCACACAGACAAAAAAAAAAAAAAAAAGGACGAAAATAGGACAAGCTTTCGGAACTGTGTTCCTTAATCAGGTAACAGAGGAGGCAAGAGAAAGGGAACAGAAAGGGAAGGTTCTTGGCGATTTTTTTCTTCCTTCTTTTCCTCCATCCTCTCCTACCTAACGAAGGAACCCAGTTCCGAAAGCTTGTCCTATTTGTGTGTGTGTGTGTGTGTGTGTGTGTGACTGTTGTCGGTATAGAATTAAGGTAAGTACTGGCCAGAATATCATCTGTGTAGAGAATTTCCACCAATAATCCAAAGAACACTATCAATTCGTTCACCCAGCAGAGTTTATTGATACCTCTTGAGGAGTTTTTGGTAGATAAACGGTCTTGGTTGCACAAAAGCGATGTTTCATTATCTATTATCTATATAAAAATGAATGTGTTCAGAAACCATTCATACGATTGCAATGAAGCTTTGGTGTCTGTCCACTGCACGCCCACGAAGGTGCCTGACCCAAAAAATAAAGACCACGACACATATCTCAGGAGATATGACGTCATAAATATGAGAGGCCACCGCGTGAGAATACCCAGCTTCGTGTGTCAATTATTAGAAAACCTGCAACAAAGTTTTCATGTAATTTCGGACATTTATGAAGCGTTTTGTAATTGACCCTCCGCCACACAAAATGACGAAACGAAAAGAAGTCCGTCACTCACAACAGTTTCGCTGTAGATGCCGTAAAACTGTCGCATTAGGATGACCTTGTGTCAAATACAGTTAGCATTACAGATTTGCATATTACTATTTATTTTTGTCTGCAAGTCTCCCTCAATTCTCTTGCATCTAAAATTAAGCAGTCTGTTTTCTTAATCCACATAAAAGCGAAAGGACACTCACCCACTCACTCACTAAACACGAAATCTCGAAAACAGCTTCACCTATGAAGCTGACATTTGGCAGGTATGTAGTTTATAGGAAGAAAACGTCACCTAAGAAAGTATTTTGTGATAATATCTTAACGAAATTTCGCACTCTTCACATACAAAACACCTTAAGTTTCATACGGTGCATGGGGGAGGGTACTTTGCAACATAAAAATGGATCCCTGAATACCTTGGTGGCGCCATAACTTGAGAACGGCTCGAACGATTAAACACATCCTCTTTTTTTTTTTTTTTTTTTTTTTTTTTTTTTTTTTTTTTTTTTTTTTTTGTCTCAGAACAAGGGTTGTATGAAAAAAACTTGAATATTTGAGAATAACAAAGTGTGCTTTTCAGTGTGTGCGTTTCTATTGCTTAAAAATCTATAGGTTTGTTCCGATGTTGATGAAATTTTGGACACTCTACCTTAAAAACAAGAGGAAACTTACTATATGTATAAAATTTCGTTCGGTGCTTGGTGGAGGATAATGAACTTCCGGAATTTTACAAAATGCATAGTTTTGCTGTACTCTTTATGAATTTTTGCACACATGACCTTTAAAGATCGAGGAACTCACTGGGTACATAATTGTTTGTACGGTACATGAGAGAGGGTACCTTCCAGAAAACGTTGCCAAGAGAGGGAAAGATGGAAATGAACAGATGTTCAAATGTTTGTAGAGCTTATGGCACTTAACTAAGGGGTTCATCAGTCCCAAAATTTACAAACTACTTCTAAACTAGCTAATACAAAAGCAACACAAATATCCATGCCCGGGGGGGGGGGATTCGAACCCCCGACCGTACTGGCCGTGCAGACCGTGATTGGCGCGTTGCAGACCACTTTTTTTTTTTTTTTCAGTCCCATTTATTTTTTTTTTTTATTTTTTTTTTTTTTTAGGATGTTTTTGTCCCCCCCTTTTTTTTCCTTTTTTTTTTCCTAAGCTTTTCCTCTTCAGGCGTTGGCGCCTACCAGCTATTACCCATAAACTAAACAACATCTCGCCTGCTAAAAAAAGGTCTAGTGCCACCGCCACTTTTACCCTATACTAATGAAAGATTAAGCTAAGGGAAAGGATAAGGGCTAGAAAAAGAGAAAAAAAAATGTGTGTATTTTATTGCTTCTTTTTATTTTTTTATTTTTTTTTTTTTTTATGAAAGTGCGACACTCACGCGCCATTTTGCCCAGACGGCCGGTGCTGCACAAAAGATCAGTTGATCGACAGTTTATATGATTTTTTTTTAAACGTATATTACTGTAGAACTAAAGGAACTCTTTCATGGCAGTTACGTAAGGAATATAAAATAGTAAAGAAGTAAACACAAGAGAGTGAAACTGAAGGTACCCTTCTGGTATTAAAATGATGACGATTCAAAGTATCTGAAAGCAAAGTTTTTTTTTTTTTTTTCTTGTCCCAACTCTTCATAGCGAGGATCCGAGTACGTCTTCTCGTATTATCATCAAGATCCGTGTTCTGTTCTAAGTGCGAATCAGTGATCATTGCCTCATCTTCTCTTACCCGGGACCCTCCAGCTATGAGGGGGATCATTGAATATACTACCTAAATAATTAGCAAAATTCTGTCGATATCTAGAAAAGTACTGCAATTTATCGTGTCTTTCCTGTAAGAAGATCCAAAAATCAAGGACATCTTTCAGACCGTCACGAAAGAGATAATACACGGACAGTCCTTTTATCCAGTTTATTGTCTGTGTCTTTGATTGAGGAAAGTACGTTTGGTCCGGTTGTAGGAGCATTTTAGGCTCGATCACGTGTGGTGGCACTCTGAGATAAAAGGCAAGTATCTTCCGGATTAGAAGCCACACGTCCGCTGAAGATCCGCATTCCAGACGATGGTTATCTGTGTCAGGCACACGACATCGCACGCACATAGGAGACTCGGCCAGTGCAATGTCGTGCAACCTGCTCCTTGTCGGATATTTTTCGTTGACGACGAGGTACCAGGTGGCACGTGTCTCCGTCGTTAAGTGTTTTTGGTGAAGCGCTCGCCACACCTTTGGCCACGTCACCTCTGGGTGTCGTCTCTCTATGCTATTCTGATGATGATTCCTCATTAGCAGGTTGTATACATCACGTGCTGTCGGTGTCCTGTTTCTGGGAAGTTCCGTGCGTATATAGCTGTATTCCAAAAAGAATGTTTGGATGTGGGAAAGCGTAGGCGCGATGTGCCCGAGTGCCGGCGGCGGCATGCAGGACGTAGGGGCGAGTTCGTCAATGAGGTGACCAGTGAAACTGTGCTGACGATGGGTCCACATCTTGAGCATGGTCTTGACATAGAGGGCCGTTGCTCGCGCGCGGACGTTGATAAGACCCAATCCTCCACTACAAGGGGGGAGGGGGAGGGTTGCATACCGTACCTTGAAGAGGAGTCCATGACTCACAAAATATCCAAAGGCCGCCTGTATCCGCTGTGCCACCACTGGAGCCATCGGTAGGATTTGCGCCATGTGAGGTATTCGCGATGCAATGAAGGTATTAATGAAAGAGACCTTTTGGACCATATCCAATGATCTGAGAAGGTGTTCACGGACGGTGACGCGGAGAACTTGTAGTAGACGTTTGTAATTAAGCGCCGAAGTGCGACGAACGTTTTTCGTAAAGGTGACGCCCAAACACCGCAATTTATCCGTCATCTGCAAAGGACTTTCAGTTCCCTCCGGTAGCCCCCTGCCTATTTCCATGGCACGTGATTTTACTAAGTTCATTTTGCTGCCAGCTGCGTCCCCATATCGTTCGATCCAACGCAGTGCTGACCGGATCTCTTCTTCTGAGCGACCGATAAAAACGAGATCATCCGCGTAAGCTCGGCATTGAAAGGTAGTTCCTCGTAACGTGATCCCTGTTAGTCGTTGTTTCAGCCCACAGATGAGTGGCTCCGTCGCTATTGCATAGAGGATCATTGAGAGTGGGCATCCTTGTCGAACCGAACGTAAGATAGGAATCTGCCCTTCAACTCGTCCGTTCACAATCACCTTAGAAGTGGCATCATGTAGAAGATGCATGATCATTTCGGTGAATGCAGCCGGGAAAGCCATTCTATCCATTACAGCTTTCAAGAAAGAATGGCTCACATTGTCAAAAGCACGGTTGAAGTCTATGGAGACTAGTGCACTACGCAGCCGACACGCCGAAGCAATGGCAATGACATCGCGATAGTCACTAAGGGTCGTCTGGATATTGCTATCTCCTCCCAAAGACGTTTGTTCATGTGAAATAACCTGGCGTAGTATGCGCTTAATCCGTAGCGCAAAGATTCTGGTGAATATCTTGAAGTCACTGTTCAGGAGTGTGATTGGGCGATAATGCTCAGTTCGGGTACGTCCAGATGGTTTGGGTACAGGAATGATGATGCCCTCCATGAAAGTCGGTGGTATGGGAACTGCTGATGATAGTAATTCGTTGTACATGTCTTTCCATCGTGAGGCCATCACATCCCTGAATGTCCTGTAGAATTCTAGTGGAAAACCATCAGGCCCTGGTGATTTATTAATTTTCCCTTTGGCGAGGGCGTCTGCAACATCATCATTCGTGATATCTTCTAAAAGTGATTCTGACGCCGCAGCATCAAGTGTGTTGGTGATGGTGTGGGTGACGTCAGCGAAAGCGTCTTCATCATGTTGCTCGTCCCGATATAGTTGATGATAATGGTCGACAAAGGCACGTGCTATGCCCGCTTGTGTCGTCACTCTAGAGCCATCTGGTAGGTCTAGTGCATGTATCAGTGTTCGTCGTTTTTGACGTCGTTCAGAAATGATGTGATGCATAGAGGGTGGTTCGCCGACAATCCTATCTTGGCATCTCGTTCGCACCACGACACCTTCAAGTTTGTGGCGGACGAGGGTGAGAATCTGCGCTTTGGCGCGACAAATCTCTGCTTGGCGATCTGGGGATGGTGGGAGTGCAGTAAGTTCTCGAAGGAGTGTGTAGTAGAAGTCCGTTGTTTGTCGATGCCAGAGCGATCTTTCCCTACCATAACGTATAAGCGCACGTCTCAAGGCCGGTTTGACGCAGTCAAGCCACCACTGAATCGTTGACGGAAACCTCCGTAACCGACGCTCACATTCTGTCCAGGTACTCTCTATTAATTGTCGACACTCTTGATCTTGTAGGAGTGCCACATTTAGTTTCCATGTTCCCCGACTTCTCCACACGGTTTGTCTCCGTAAATGAACCGCACAAATGTATGCACTGTGGTCCGAGAAGGCCGTGGGCCAGGTCTCCGCTTGTACAGTCGCTGTCACGAGGTCGGAGGAGACGTAGATGCGGTCGAGTCTGCTGGCTGAGTGGCTGGTCATGTAAGTGAAACCAGGGCGGTCACCATGTATCACCTCCCAAGTATCCGCAAGACGGAGGTGTTGTACCAAAAGGCGCAATTCGGGGCATGGAGTGTAGTTGGGTTGTTGGTCTTTCGGAGAGAGTACGCTGTTGAAGTCTCCGCCTAGGATGAGGTTATTGTAACGTCCCAAAAAGAGAGGCGTAATTTCTTCTGCATAAAAATGTGACCGTTCCCGTCTTTTATCTGTCCCAGAAGGGGCGTAGACGTTAATAACTCGTGTTCCCTGCATGTCGAAGGCAAGTCCTCGCGCCGACGGTAAATACATTACATTGGTGACCTCTATACCTTCTCGAACGAGCGCAGCCGTTCCGCTTCCTCTCGTATCAGCAGGGGTAACATAAGCATTGTATCCGTAAAAGACTGGTATAGCGTCCACTCGAACTTCTTGCATTAACGCAACATCCACGTCAGCCGCCCGGAGCATGTCACGTAGTAGTTGAATTTTGACACGTGAACGGATCATGTTAAGATTGATGGAAGCCATTCTGTAAGTTTGCGGTTGGTCTGCAATTAGTGGGACACTCATTACTACACGGGGAAGCGGCGTAGTCGCAGCAGAAGAACGACCACGTCAAGTCGCCCCATCACTGCGCTAAACGTTTTGGATGTCGTGTGTGGCCGAGGCGGCAGTGGACGCTGCATCCTCGGCAGAAGACCCAGGGTCAAGATCGTCTGCCCATGCCATCGGATGAGTGCTTGCGTCTTCCGAGGCCTTTTCTGGCCCTTCGCTGTACTCGAGGCGTCTTTCGTCGTGTTGATCGTCAGGCGTCCCCTGCACACTTTGTGTGTGCTGAGCTGTGTCGGGTCCTGTCGTAGAGGACATGGCACAATTCGTCGTTGAATCATTGGTCACCAGGTCAGTGTGGTAGGGAGAGGCCTCGTTGTCTTGTGATTGTGTCGATGCCTCATCGGATGAAGACTTCTTTCGCTTCTTATGCCTCTTTGGAGACCGCTGTTTCCGAGAATGTGTTTCCGTGTCAGACGACGGAATTGAGTTTCGCCGATCAGGTACAAAGGCGCCCGTAGGCACTACCAACTGATCCACTTCCATTTTGTCATAGTTCTTCTCTTCGACTGTTTCCTGCACCGGTGGAGCGGGAGGGGGGACCATGTTGGTTGTCAGTCGTTCCTCCTCTTCTCGTCCTGACACCGTCATTTGTGAAAGATCCTGCGGTAGTTCAGGCTCGTGGCTCTGTCCGGTGTCTCCTCGTACTGCCGCCACATATGTAAGAGGCAGGATTGTCGATGTGGTAGCAGGCAGTGGATCCGTAGACGGAAGTTGGGCAATCCTTCGTTGTAGACACTCTGATCGGATATGGCCTTCTTTGCCACAACCCGAACAGGTCTTCGGTTGTCCGTCATATATTACGATGGCTCGGCATCCTGCAATGTTAAGGTAGGATGGCACATGTTTAGTGAGTTCTATGCGTACCTGCCGGACTCCGTTTAGCACCGGGTAGGTGGTAAATTGTGTCCACTTCTCTGCAACGTGGCTGAGGACTTTTCCATAAGGCCTGAGAGCAATCTCTACTTCTTCTGCCGGCAGTTCGAAAGGGAGTTCGAATATGCGAATCGTTCGGAGACCGAGACCCGCATGATCCACATTCACTGGGCCAATGTTACCGTCACTATGTCGAAATTTAAGTCTGTCTTTTGCTCGGTCTAATATCGTGTTACATGCGGCTTCATTTACTAGTTTAACGTAAACCACGCTGCTCACAATGGAGAGGTGGATTCCAATAAGGTCGGTACAAGGGATCTTTACATCTTCTCTAAGAAATCGTTCCACTTCTAGCGCTTTCGGTCGAGCATATTCGGCCGCGAAGGTGAATTTCAGTGTCGATTTCCTGTATGAGTTGGCCATGATAATCGAAAATCACTTACTCGCGCGAAAGCCGCTGAAGCACGTAAACACCGCGAAGCGCACGCTGCGGCGGGACGTAAACAGGTCCCTCCTCACCGCGTCGCTGCCCGACGCAGACTGACCACTCGGCCACTGCGGCCGGCCGGGAATGAACAGAGAGATGGGAGAGAAAGAGGTGGACGCAGAGAGAGGGGGGGAGGGGATGTGGACTACGAGAGTGTAGGATGAATAAACACCCGGGCAACGCCGGTTTTACAGCTAGTGAATGAATAAATGAAACATCGCTTTTTTGCAACCAAGACTGTTTTTTTCTTTTTACCAAAATCTACTATGGTTGCTGTCGCAGCGCCACAAAAATATGGAGTGCAGTGATTTTAGCATTATTAAGGATGTATACACCATGCGCAGACAGATGTGAAAATTACAGAACCATCAGTGTGATAAGTCATGGTTGCAAAATTTTAACACGAATTATCTACAGGAGAATGGAAAAGTTGGTAGAAGCTGACCTTGGGGAAGATCAGTTTGGATTCAGGAGGAACATAGGAACCCGGGAGGCAATACTCACTTTACGTCTTGTCTTAGAAGATAGATTAAGGAAAGGCAAACCTACATTTTTAGCTTTTGTGGATTTGGAGAAAGCATTTGACAATGTTGACTGGAATACACTCTTTCAAATTCTGAAGTCAGCAGGGGTAAAATACAGGGAAAGGAGAGTTATTTACAACTTGTACAAAAGTCAGACCGCAGTTATTAGACTCGAAGGGCATGAAAGGGAAGCATCAGTTGGGAAGGGAGTAAGACAGGGTTGTAGCCTTTCTCCGATGTTATTCAATTTGTACATCGAGCAGGCGGTGAAGGAAAGCAAGGAAAAATTTGGAATAGGGATAAAAGTTCAGGGGGAAGAAATAAAAACATTGCGTTTTGCTGATGACATTGTAATTCTGTCAGAGACAGCAAAGGACCTGGAAGAGCAGTTGAATGGAATGGACAGCGTGTTGAAGGGAGCATATAAAATGAACATTAACAAGAGCAAAACAAAATTAATGGAATGCGGTCTTAGAAAATCAGGCGATGCTGAAGGAATTAGATTAGGTAACGAAACAATGAAGGTGGTAGATGAGTTTTGTTACTTGGGTAGTAAAATAACATGCGATGGTCGCAGTACAGAGGATATAAAATGCAGAATGGCAATGGGAAGAAAAGCATTTTTGTAAAAGAGAAATTTGCTAACATCGAATATTAATTTAAGGGTAAGGAAGTCTCTTCTGAAGGCATTTGTGTGGAGTGTTGCCTTGTACGGGAGTGAAACATGGACAATAAGCAGTGTGGACAGGAAGAGAATAGAGGCTTTTGAAATGTGGTGCTACAGAAGAATGTTGAAGATTAGGTGGGTAGATCGCATAACTAATGAAGAGGTACTGAACAGAATTGGTGAGAAAAGGAATTTTTGGCATACCCTGACTAAAAGAAGGGATCGCTTGGTAGGACACATTCTTAGACATCAGGGAATCGTAAATTTAGCATTGGAGGGAAGTGTGTGGGGTAAAAATCGCAGAGGGAGACCAAGAGACACGTATAGTAAGCAGATTCAAGTGGATGTGGGTTGCCGTTCTTATGAGGAGATGAAGAGGCTTGCTCAGGATAGAGTAGGGTGGAGAGCTGCATCAAACCAGTCTCCGGACTGAAGACCATAACAACAACACACCATGCGCACGTGTCACGAGAGCCAGTACCGTGTATACCCTCCTGTTGCAGCAATGTAAGCCTCAGTTCTCCCATAGAGGCTATTGTAAACATTCCGAATGTAGTCTTGCGCAATGGTCTTCCATTCAGTTTTCACCTGGTGCCACATTTTGCGCTGGTCGTGCAGACTCCCCGACGTCTCATTCGGTCCCAGACATGCCGATAGTGCTGGCCAGGGTGGTTGACTTACATCTTGAAGAACATGTTGGGCGGTACAGGATACATGTGGAAGTGCATTGCCCTGTTGGAGAAGCTTATCGCCTTGTTGATGCATGAAAAGTAGGAAGACGGTCGAATGTTGGTTTCACTATATCTTGCACTGTTCCCTCGATGGTCGCAAGAGGAGAATGACCATGCCATGAGGCATGATCATGCGTCCTGCCTACGCCCAACATCGTTCAGCCAGCTTGCAGTTGTGTAGCGATAGGCGCTTACGGAAGGACGAATGGAGACGTGTCGCCTTCAGTGACGAGAGGCGCTTCTGCCTCGGTGCCAATGATGGTCGTATGCGATGGGGCGTCGTGCAGGGTAGGACGAAAATCTGCAGTGTGTACAATACAGGCACACCAGGTCGACACCCGGAGTCATGATGTGGGCAGCCATACGCCACACGGCCGTTCTCCTTTGGTGATCGTCGAGGGAACATCGTACAGTGCACGGTACACCGAAACCATCAGTCAACTCGTTCATGCACCAACAAGGTGATATGCTGTTCCAAAAGGACATTGGAAGTCCACATGTATCCCGTGCCCTTCAAGGTGTACGTGAACTACCCTGGCCAGCAAAATCCCCAGGTCTGTCCGCCGTGTGCACGAGCGGCGCAAAATTGGGCCTAACTGAGGCGCCAGGTGGAAACTGCAAGACTAGTTTCGGCATCTATACCATCGCCTGTATGGGAGAATTGTTGCTTGCGTTGTTGCAAAAGGAGGGTATAACCGGTATTAACGCCGACAGTGCGCATGCTCTGGTGGCACGTGCGTATGGCTCTAGCTCGGTCATCGTGTGTCGTATACATCCTCAATAATCTTACATCTCATAAAATAGGCTGTATGTGTGTATGTATGTGTGATGTTCCACATCTCCTCCTAAACTACTGGACCGATTTCAACCAAACTTGGTACTCATGTTCCTTAATATCAGGCAACAATCGCAGTCGGGGTAAGAATCACCTACGACACATACGTAAGGAGATATGACGTCACAAACAATGAGATGCGCGAAAAACAGCTGCGTCAAGCGACAATGCTGCACATTTCCTCCTAAAACACTGGACCGATTTCAACCACATTTGGTACACATATTCCTTACGTGAGATAACAACTGATGTAGGAATACGAAACACGTACATGGTTCAGGAGATATAACTTCATGAAGAATAGGAATCGCAAAAAACTGCTACATAATGCGACGACCGAAGACCACATAAAAATAATGAAAGGAAAAAAGTTTCTCGCTTACTACTTTTCCGCTGTTTATGGAGCAAAACTACGGCATTCGGTATAACGATACAATTTATAATTTCTAAACTACAAATTGTACTCGCAGCAAATTTTACAGATTGTATACAAACATACAGATGAATATACTTTCGAAATTGTATCACAGTACGACACGTAGTTCATGAGATACGAGGACGTAAAGTGTGACGTTCACGGAAAAGCGCTCCATCAAGCGTCACGTGTTAATCTATTACTTCTTTACCACTAACCATATTGGCAACAGATTTTACCGGCATACGCTTTTACAAATCAATATATTTCTGCAAAATTTTACAGTTGTACAACATATCTATACTAATAATAAACCTGTAAATGTAGGCCTGTCGCTGTTCGCTTCAATCTGGACGAATTTTCATGCGGTTTTCACAGGAAACATGAGCGAAGATTGGTTCAGGATCTAGGCATGATTTCATCAGAATAGAAATTTACTTTCATTTGACATCTTGGGTATGAAAACTGAGTTTATTGACAGAGGGATCCAACAAGGATTCTATTTTTACTGACGGAGGTCCGGAACCCTAAAAAGCCATAATGCACACAGGCCCTCCTTCAACAACCGTTGTAAAGGACGGGCATATAAGCTAGTGTGCGAATAAAATTTCCCTTCGAAATTTTTTTTCCAGGAGTGCATGAAAAGCGAAAATTCAAACCTCTGAAGTCTTTATTTCCGTTATTAAGTTTGCTTCGTGCCCTTGCTTTCGCGTATACACAGACTTTCAGCTACCTAGACACTTCGCATTTATCTACGTCTCCATTTATTTGTTCACTCACTTCTGTAATTTGTGCTATTTGGCAAGACTTAGGCCATTTACATTAATGATGATAAAAAGTTTAACATAAAGGTGTGCACAGCCTTAGCAAGTTCATAGATCCAAAATAATCACTCGACATTACAATGGCAGCTTATACATTTTGTATTCTTTTTATTTCCTTACTAGCACTATGGCTCCTTAGAGATTAAAAGGGGGAGACAGAAAAGAGAATGCACACATTTCTGATTTCGTACCGCTTCCCCAATCATCGTCCCTCCTCTCTCTCTCTCTCTGTGCTCCTCCTTCTCCCCCCCCTCCCAGTCTTCTTGTTCCCCTTTCCATCAGATTCTCCTTCCCCTTTTTTTGTGCATCCCCACGCCCTCTCCCTGTTAATCTCCTTATCCCTCATCCCTACGTCAATTTTCACCGCCTGCTCCAATCTCCTACGCCGCTATCTACAATAGAGCTTTTTGTACTGGTCAGTTTAAAGGAAGACATAGAAGCAGTTCAGAGGTAAGCAGCTAGGTTCGTTACTGGTAGGTTCGACCAATGCGCGAGTGTCACTGAAATGCTCCGGCAACTCAATTTGGGGACCGCTGGAGGAAAGACGACGTTCTTTTCGAGAAATTCTGCCGAGGAAATTTAGAGGGCCGGAATTTGAAGCTGAGTGTTGTACGATCTTTTCGAAATAATTAATGCTGCAGCAGTCACTTTTTACTAATATTTTTATTAGCACGACGCGTTTCGGCAGCTAGCTGCCATCATCGGGTGTATTATACAGTTATACGTTTATTATTGTTTTGTGTTGTGGGTGCCAGTGAGGTTATGGTTGGACGTTTTATCCTGTTCAGGAAGATATAGCTATTTTAGTATTATGTTTCGTGATTATAGCGTCTGAATTATTGTAGTGTTGTATTTACTTACAGTTTTGTTGATAATCTTGTTGTCTGGCACATACAACACAAGAACACAGTTATGTATAAACCACATGTAGACTTATGTATTATGTTTACACTGTACAAAGATCCTTAAAAGCTAACATAACCTACTTCATCAATATTTACTCTGAATATGCCATAAAATGTGCATATGTAGATAGCATGTGTTGAAACAGATGTTGCTACATTTTAAAGAATTATTCAATCAAAGTTACATTATTAACGTTACGTATTGTTGCTTTCCAGTTTGTCATTTAGCAGAAGGTCACCATGTATTTTCTCATGGATGAAGATTTCTAGTTCTTCATAGAGGTCCATTATATGCCCCATGTCCATTTTATGCAGTATATGAAGATCACTCTTAATATTCTGGAATGGATGTCCTGTGTCCTTGATATAGGTAGCTACTGCTGATTTATTAACTTTAATAAATCAGCAGTAGCTACCTATATCAAGGACACAGGACATCCATAGCTGTATCTTCCAGAACAGGTTAAAACGTCCAACCATAACCTCACTGGCACCCACAACACAGAACATAATAAAACAATAATGAACCTGTGACTGTAAAATGCACCCGATGATGGCAGCGTGCTGCCGAAATGCGTAGTGCTAATAAAAATATTAGTAAAAATTGACTGCTGCAGCATTAATTATATCAAAAAGTTTATAATACAGTCGCAGACCTCCAAACTATCCACATAACAAGGATAAACCTACTTACATTTCGCGTAAAGATCACAAAGACGAGACAAGAGAAATTAGGTATCGTTCAGAGGCATATAGAAAATTTTTTCCCTTGTTGTATTTGGCAGTGGAATAGGAAAGCAAATGCCTAGTAGTGGTTCAGTGTACCCTCCGCCACGCACCCTACTGTGTATTGCGGAGTATATATGTAGATGTAGAACATTTCCTAGTTATATGGCCATGTTCAATCGTGTCTATTTATTTATTTATTTTAATTTACGTCATATACGGGGTGACTTTGCCATGCACAAACTGAGGACTGATCAAGAAGATACGGAACAAAAAATATACAACGAACTTACTTCAGAAAATGCATGGCTTGCATGCTAGAGCCCATTTATTCAATCAGAGACTTTGATCTTATACGCGCTGTAGCTTTAACGCACAACTACAGTACGTGCTGAAAATAGTTTCCATGTGCCTCAAAACATCAAAACAAGCGAGTGAGCACATTAACGTGTTCAGCCTCAGACGTTCGCATAATGCAGCCTGCATTCGATCAGTGTCAAAGGCAGCTGCTGCAGAGTCTCCTCATCTGGAATGGGCTCTGGATACACGATGCTTTCATATGGCCCCGTAACCAGGGTGTCCAGACGTCCGGATTAATCCGGATATTTATTTTTTAGCTTTTTGTCCGGGTTCGAAGCGGATTTTCACATTTTTCTCGTTTTCCGGAAAGTTGAGCATAATAAAATTATAATAATTATAATTGGATTCCGTCGATTCTTGAAGGAATATTTTATTCATTTTGAATGAAACACATGAGATAACTGTGTAATATTCTGCAAGTTTATTGTTTTCACTAACCGGTTTGCGGCTGTTACGCCATTTTTCAGATAAACACTACAGAGATATAGCGATGCAGCTGGGAGTTTACATTCAAAGATCTGTGTGGATAATACATGTAGATTAATTTTCAAAGAAGACTAGTATGACAATAAACATTGGTAAAATATGACGAGATTAACTCTGATAAAATATGACAAGATATAAAGTACAACATTTGTCATAAAAAATAAACTAAACAAATGATTTTAAGTTTAACAGGTCAAACCTTTCGTGTATTGGTGAGAATAAAGTGAATGAAACATCTGTGAACATATAGGTTAAAATTTTAAATGGTTAAATTATAGTTACTGGCTTAAATGTCCAATGTTACTACCAAAATAATTAATTACAATTGGCATCTGGCCAGTAACTGAACTTCTGCGATTCTTTAAAGTAATTAGGTATGGATCTGTAGTCAGGACTTGAGGTAGCTGAATAGGCGTGGGTAGTTTATGTGGCCTGGTTAGGTTCTGCAAACAGAAGTGACGAGAATGGAAACTGTTTTCGCTTACTGGGAGTTGGAAACTTTGGAAAGAAAGCTCAACATGTGCAGACCACCCGCTAAAAGAAGGCCACACCATATCCAGAGAGGAAGGAAAACGTACTGCTTTGAGGCATTGGAAATTAATGAACATACGTCAACTTCCACAGACCTTGTACTAAATGACCAGACACAATTTCCATTCTCGCTACTCTAACCAGGCCACATAAACTACCCACTCCTATTCAGCTACCTCAAGTCCCTATTACAGAAGTATTTCACAATAGGAAAGCGCCATATTATAACATTTCCTGCCGCAATCACATTGTTGAGTCCCATCTATGAAGGTAGAAATGATCATCGCAAGAAAGCAACGCAGATGTTGAGATGTTTCTTCCTGCGAAATATTCGACATTCGAATTGTAGATAAATATCAAATACTTAGATCCACCCCTCCCAGGAACTTACATGTGATTTTCAGAGAAAACATGAAGGCTGAAGTTTTAGATTTACCGTTTAAGAAAATCATTCACGCAGGAGGACCACGCAAACATACTTTCATTTGGTGGTCGCACTAACTCCCAAATGGAGGCGCAAAGTATAAAGAGACTGGAAAACAATGCTCAGGTAACTCCCGTGTATCAGAAACGCAAAAGACCGGACCCACGAAATTACGTACCCATACCATTAACATCAGTTCGCTGTAGAATTTCGAACATATTCCCAATTCTAATGTAGTAAATTTCCTTGAGTCGGAAAAGATTCTGTCCGTGCCACAGCACGGCTTTAGGAAGCGTCGATCCTGCTAAACCCAGGTTTTCCTTCTCTCTCACGACATCTTGCGTGCTACGGATGAAGGGCAACAGGCACACTGCGCATTTCTCGACTTTCGAAAGGAGTTTGACACGGTGCCACAACGCAGGTAACGATGGTACGAGGTAATGGAACCCACACAGATATCTGAGTGGGTCGAATACTACTTAAGTAATAGAACCCAGTACGTCGTCCTCGATAGCGAATGTTCATCAGAGACTAGGCTATCGTCAGGAGTGTGATAGGACCGCTATTATTTTCTATCTATATAAATGATCTGATGGACAGAGTGAGTTGCAATCTGCGGCTGTTTGCTGATGATGCTGTGGTGTACAGGAGGGTATCGTCACTGAATGACTGTTGATGATGCAGGATGACTTGGACCAGATTTCTAGGTGATGTGAGGACTGGCAACTGATGTTAAATGTAGGTAAATGTAAGGTGAAGCAGATGAGAAGAGAAACTACCGTAATGTTGGAATACAACATTGCTGCTTGATAGGGTAGTGACAATTAAACATCTAGGCATAATGATGCACATTGTAAGAAATGGAATAAGCATGTAAAAACAATCGCGGGTAATGCGGATGATCGATTTATTGGGTGTATTTTCGGAAGATGTGATTCGTCTGTAAACGAGGCCCCGTCTTAAATATTACACAAGTGTTCTGAGTCCCCACCATATCGGTCGGGACGTAGTGGCGCTCAGTGTGTAATGAGCGCCGGAAAGGCCAACGCTATGAGGAAACTGAGATACCAACAGCCGTGTGTATAATAAAATATTTATTGTATCACAACCAGTTTCGGCATTTCACTATGCCATCTTCAGGTCCCTACATCGGGGCATAATATCCATAAGTAGGGCTGGCCACACTCTGGCTGGAGAGCCTTGTCGTGTGACGTCAGCAGAGCCCCCCACCCCCTCCCCCTTGCTAGTGCGACCGCAGCGCCCGCCACAGCTGTGGGCCCAGGTAGCGGGGACACGTGCGCGCCCCGTGGCCAGCAAGCCTCTGCGTCACGCAGCCGCGGCCGCCGCCCCCGCAAACACCTGCCGGTCGACTCCAACCCCACCTCAGTGCCGGTTACATCGCCATGTTGTTGTTGTGGTCTTCAGTCCGGAGACTGGTTTGATGCAGCTCTCCACCCTACTCTATCCTGAGCAAACCTCTTCATCTCCTCATAAGAACGGCAACCCACATCCACTTGAATCTTCTTACTAAGCGCGTCTCTTGGTCTCCGTCTGCGGTTTTTACCCCACACACTTCCCTCCAATACTACATTTACGATTCCTCGATGTCTAAGAATGTGTCCTACCAAGCGATCCTTTCTTTTAGTCAGGGTATGCCAAAAATTCCTTTTCTCACCAATTCTATTCAGTACCTCTTCATTAGTTAAGCGATCTACCAACCTAATCTTCAGCATTCTTCTGTAGCACCACCTTTCAAAAGCCTCTATTCTCTTCCTGTCCGCACTGTTTATTGTCCATGTTTCACTCCCGTACAAGGCAACACTCCACACAAATGCCGCCAGAAAAGACTTCCTTACACTTAAATTAATATTTGATGTTAGCAAATTTCTCGTTTTCAAAAATGCTTTTCTTCCCTTTGCCATTCTGCATTTTATATCATCTGAACTGCGACCGTGATATGTGTAATAAAACTCTTTACCACCTTCATTGTTTCGTTACCTAACCTAATTCCTTCAGCATCACCTGCTTTTCTAAGCCCGCATTCCATTAATTTTGTTTTGCTCTTGTTAATGTTCATTTTATGCGCTCTCTTCAACACACTGTCCATTCCGCTCAATTGCTCTTCCAGGTCGTTCGCTGTCTCTGACAGAATTACAATGTCATCAGCAAAACGCAATGTTTTTATTTCTTCCCCCTGAACTTTAATCCCTATTCCAAATTTTTCCTTGCTTTCCTTCACCGCCTGATCGATGTACAAATTGAATAACATCGGAGAAAGGCTACAACTCTGTCGTACTCCCTTCCCAACTGATGCTTCCCTTTCATGCCCTTCGAGTCTAATAACTGCGGTCTGGCTTTTGTACAAGTTGTAGATAACTCACCTTTCCCTGTATTTTACCCCTGCTGACTTCAGAATTTGAAATAGTGTATTCCAGTCAACATTGTCAAATGCTTTCTCCAAATCTAGAAAAGCTAAAAATATAGGTTTGCCTTTCCTTAATCTATCATCTAAGATAAGACGTAAAGTGAGTATTGCGTCCCTGGTTGCTATGTTCCTCCTGAATCCAAACTGATCTTCCCCGACGTCAGCTTCTACCAGCTTTTCCATTCTCCTATAGATAATTCGTGTTATACAACATTTAAATGAAGTGTACCCCAACCGGTGGATTGGTAAAGGTAGCCTCATTCGTTTGCCAGCACGATCCACAGACCTAACACCGTTAGATTTTTGTTTGTGGGGGTGGCTGAAGAATGAGGCTTATGAGACGAAAAAAAAAAATAAATAAATAAATAAAAAGAATATTCAAATGTTTGTAGAACTTATGGGACTTAACTACGGGGTCATCAGTCCCTAAGCTTACAAACTACTTATGAACTAGCTAAGGACGGCACAAATATCCATGCCCGAGGGGGGATTTGAACCCCCGATCGTAGTGGCCGTGCAGACCGTGACTGGAGCGCCTCAGTCCCCTCGGCCAACGCGGTCGGCTTACTTTTTCAGTAGAATGTTAAACTACCATTGTTTGGTTGCTACATGTAAATACACTTTTCAGTACTAAAAATACTTACACAGATTTCAATAATAATAATTTCTTTCCAATTATAGTGGTTTTTATGTTTTTCTCTGTTTTCATTGAAAACACATTTTTCTCAGTAACCATTGGAAATCGTATATATGTTCATATAACGTTTTTGGTTCAGAACTACCCAACAATATTACCTCCTACAGTATTGCAGATTCCTTCTGAATCACCATGTATAAAGCGTAGAATAATATAATTTGAAAATACAGCTAGTTATAGTAGATACTCTTGTCAACCGAAAATTGAGGCTTCTACCTTTATCCGCAAAAGAGTTACAAGGGGATTGAAAGTACAGTCTACTGCTTCGAGAAAAGGATGGTACGGCAGTGCGCTCGACTTGGCGGGGGATAACTTGCCGTAAATATATAAAAAAAAGTTCAAATGTTTGTAAATCTATCGGACCAAACTGCGTGGTCATCAGTCCGTAGCTTACAGAATACTGAAACCTAGGTAAACTAACCTAAGGACAAACACACACCCATACTCCAGGGAGGACTCGAACCTCCACGGCGAGCAACCGCGCGCCCCGCAGCGAGGTGCCTTAGACCGCTCGGCTACTCCTCCGCGGCCCATAAATATTCAGTGAATAACTTTAATATTCGGACACTAAGATACTTTTAGTTTGCTTCGTTATAATTGTATTCTAAACGAACAAAAATATAATATAACCAAATATTATATGAAGGGACATATCTTGTAAATAACAGTATGAACGTTTTTTATATAACGTCAAACAGTTGTTAAAGAATGCGATTGAAATAAATTACTCTTCGATGGTCACGTTTCTTTAATATCCGGACAGATGGCAGGGTCGCACTTGTCACCGTTCACGCCGGGGTGAGTAGGCCTGCTTCTAGTCAGAAGGCAGGTGTGTGTTTACAAGCGCGGTTGACTGTCCAGACGGTACGATGCCACGCAAAGCTAATACCAGCTTTGAGATACAACTTGTGATTTTTCACAATGCGAAAGGAAAATCGCCTGCCCCGGTGGCCGAGGAGACTGAGGCGCTTCAGTCACGGTCTGCACGGCCACTACGGTCGGGGGTTCGAATCCCCCCCTCGGGCATGGATATTTGTGCCGTCCTACTTCGTAAGTAGTTCATAAGTAGTTTGTAAGTATAGGGACTGATGACCCCGTAGTTAAGACCCATAGACTATACAAACATTTGAACATTTTGAATTTGAAAGGAAAATCTGCCATTCTCAACGTGAGTAACAGTACTGTGGCAGATATTGTCAGGCGTTTCAAAAACGAGGACCGTGTATACTCCATACCACAAATGGGCCAGCCCCAGAAGTTGGATGCTCGTGACAAGAGGATGCTAATACGAAAAATAAAGAAGGATCCTACACTCAGTGCACTGAGATTAGCACGTGAACTTCTAAACGAGACTGCCAAGAAGGTACATCCTCAAACGATTCGCAGAGCACTGAAAGAAAGTGGAAACAATGGAAGAGTGGCTAGGAAGGTACCGTATGTGAATCAACAGAATCGACAGAAAAGATTGGACTATGCTAGGGAGTTTATTACGAAGGATGCAATTTGGTGGAATGACGTCATTTTTTCCGACGAAAGTAAATTTAACGTTTGTGGGTCGGATTGACGAAGCATGGTGTGGCAGAAGAAGAAAGAGGAATTTACAGCCACAAATATTAAACCCACTGTAAAGCATGGAGGTGGCAGCGTCCTTGTCTGGGGGTGTATATCGACATTTGGACCGGGCGAATTGGCGTTCATCGGCAATACCATGGAGAAATATGTCTATTTGAACATATAAAAGAACAATTTACGAAAAAGTGATGAAACCACGGGGATATCAAGCACCTTCAAATTTTACCAGGACAATGACCCGAAACATAAGGCTCGCATTGTGCAGGAATATTTGTTGTACAACTGCCCCAAAGTCCTACTACCACCACTTCAGTCACCAGATCTCAACCCGATTGAGAATGTGTGGAGAGAACTAAAACGACGTATTAGAAGTACACCAATATCTTCCAAAGAAAGTCTGAAGAGTCGACTAAAAGAAGAATGGGACGGTCTACGTGCGGACTATTAAAAAAAATATCATCATCAGTATGCCGCAGCGTTTGAAAGAAGTAATAAAACAGAATGGCTACCCAATAAGATATTGAAACATTTATTTTCCATAAAATTTTGTCTTGAAATACTTAATTCTGGAAAATGTCCGAATATTAAAGTAACGTGAATATAGGACCTAGTTGTATTTAAATTGTATTATTAAGGAAGTTATGTAAGTTATCTTAATGAAATTTATATTATTACATACAAGATAGATCACGTAATGCAATAATTGGTTATATGTTTTGTTTGTTTTGTTATAAATAAAGTTATGATGTTCCAAGTTTGAAATATCACAGTGTCCGAATATGAAAGTTATTCACTGTACATCATGAAGATCGGAAAAGTAGTAAGTGATAAACTTTTTTCCTTTTTTCATTTTTGTCAACGATAAAAAGTTTCGTAAAGATTTGAAATTATGTTTACAGTTTATTTTAAGTTGCTCTCATTCTCAGTTGACGAATAAAATCACGCGCCGCAAGATGGGACAGTTTTCAATGTTTATGATGCAATATCGTATGAACTGTGTATCGTAGGTGGTTTTTTGCAACCATAGCAAATGATTCCTGACCTTAAAGACTATTTGTACCAAATTTGGTCGATTAGTTTAGAAACAGATGTAGAATATTATCGCATGATGCGGCCGTTTTTCACTTTGTACTTGCATCTAGGGGAGATGAAGTCGAGATTTCCTTCTTGCTTGAGAAAGACATCCAGGGAAATGGCCGATATGTTTTCTACTGTGGCGACATTAAGTGATAAAAAACAGATAATCTGGAGATTAAAAAATCACCTGACTGTTCACGCGGTTCTCGCGCCACATTTTAGATAAAGGTTATCATCTGGGAGGATGACATCACATTTTACAACAGCGGAGCACATCTGATATAAATTTACGAGCCATATCTATAAGCGTATCGTCAGATAAGTCTCTAAGTGCTGATCGATATCGGCGGGAGATAATGAGTAACTGGAACTCTTTCTCTGATACGGTCGCGGCCATAAGAAAGGTTTCTACTATTTCAGGATCACGGTTGTAGAGACTTCTATGATCTGAGATGTGAATCACTGATTTTGATCAATTGTCGTATGGACGTTCACTACTGAAAATAAACACACACTGTTTCGGCTACTTGCTAGACACCCCCTAGATTTTGAATAAATCAAATTTAATCACGAACACTCGTATTTTCAATACTATAGGCCTTACATAGAGCGTCTAAAGACTAATTTGTTAATATGAATTAGTTAACAATGTTCGACTGATTTCCATTTGCTGAGTAATGTAGGCAGCAACTTTATTGTTTGACCAATTTTCTATAATTATCAGGCGGAATTATCACATAGCGCTTCGCCCATTATCAGACAAAATTCTGAGCTAGTTAGCAAGAGGAAATTGGTTGGAATCCAGCTGGAGACAATTTTTGAAATGTACCCATTGATTTAAATTTAATGCCCACTGGCAGCTAACGTGAATCTCTTTGTATCTTGACTGATAAGATGTTAAGGATGAAAAATTACTTGTTACATCAAACTGCAGCTGTAATATCAACCGCTTGTCAATGAACCACAATTTTCAATACGTTGCTTGCAGTGGCCATTTTGAGCAGTAGCTGAATTGTATTTCACTGTAAGGATTTAAAGTAAACGCCTTTTGCTACTGCGAATGAAGGGTTTTATTTTTATATTTTTAAGTCACCCATACGCGTTTCGCCTTTCTCTTAAGGCATCATCAGTGGCTGTCAGCACTTGATACTCCACTTTGCAAGATAGAGACTGAAGCGAAACGCTTATGGGTGACTTAAGAATATAAAAATAAAACCCTTCATTCGCAGTAGCAAAAGGCGTTTACTTTAAAAACCTCACAGTGAAACACAATTTTCAAGTTGAATATTGTCTTCGTGGCTGTCAGAGAAGTACATAGTAGACGTGTTTGTTCTCTTAACTTGTTTATTAGCATATACATCTTCAATAATTTCCGTAGTAGAATGCAGTGGTCGTAGCAAAATGAACCTACATCAGTTTGGCAACACTGGAGGCCTAAATAGGACAACGATCAGCAGGTTTGGCATCAGTTTACAGAGTGAACCCAGTAGCCACGTCGTTCTCCTGAGGATGGAGAACAGATGGCACGCCGAAACATTGAATCACTTCAAATTCAAAGGTTTGTAAATCTTTGAAGCTTAACCACTCTGGTCATCAGTCCCTAGGCAGACAAACTACTTAAACTGATGCTGCGGACAACAAATACGGCCATGCCCGAGGGAGGGCTAGTACCTCCGACGGCGAGCAGCGGCGCGTTCTGCAGCAAAGCGTATTGGAACGCTCGACCACACCACCGCGGCAAACAATGAATCCTTTTGATCTTACTACCCAGCATCAAACCCGAAGGGATCAAAAAAGAAATACACTGTCGAAAATCCGAGGACGAGACAAGAAATAAGACGCAAAATTGAATTGAGGCAAAAATTATCAAAGTAACTTTCTGACATTTATTTCACTTCTCCACATATTCACCCTGTACATACAGGCATTTATCCCATCTCTTTACAAGGCTTTGAAAGCCAGCAGCAAAGAAATCCTTTGGTTGCTGCCACAGCCAACGTGTAACCTCATAGATTATGCAGTGCTCTAGTTGAAAAAAAAAAAATACTAGGCGGTACTCTGCTAATTCCACATGAAATGAGTCAAATGGACATTTTTAGAAAATCAAGAAAGTAAAGATTTAGGCATGTGAATATATTAACAAAATATAGCTATAATTTACAAATTTGAAACTCATTTTTATTGTATTCAAGGATTTAGTGTAAACGAGGATACCACTCATCGGCTTTGGACAACATCTTACCGTAACTAATCATGAGTGGCGTTCCAGAAGACAATTAGAGTTTGTGTTGCTGCCGGGAATTAAAACCAGTTAATTCTTACTGGTGGTAAGGTAACCAACAGTTGAACATGTACACATCCAGCCGGTTGAAGAAGCATCGGTCAAGGAGATTAAAATTAGCTTCTATTTTAGTTCCTACGAGTGCTACGACACACTATTTTATATATTAAATTAACTACAGTGCGAAAAAGACGGTTAAGCAAACATAATATTTACGGTAAATATTTTATCTTGATAGTGGTTCGTTCTCAAAACGTGTCGTGCTAAGCATGAAAACATACGTAACTCTTACAGTGTATCATGATTAAATCAATGGAAGTTAAGTCAAAATGTCGGGATGTACTGTCCCTTAAATTCTTTAAAAGAATTGTCGCAATTTCGTACTTCCTTTCTTCAACGAATAGGCAACGATATTGCATTCAAAAGTCTTTGCGTATGAACTGGCTTATCTCTTTGGAGCAAGGTTCGTAAACACTTTGGAGTCGGTAAGAATCGTTTCCTCTGTCTCGATGCAGACTAGTCGGAACTCTCCATTGGCTAATTTGAACATTTGACAGCCGGTCAGATTCCACTGGAATAGTGCGAAGTGCAATTTGAAGCCGGCCGCGGTGGCCGAGGAGACTGCGGCGCTTCAGTCACGGTCTACACGGCCACTACGGTCGGGGGTTCGAATCCCCCCCTCGGGCATGGATATTTGTGCCGTCCTTAGTTGTAGCTAGTTCATAAGTAGTTTGTAAGTTTAGGAACTAATGACCCCGTAGTTAAGTCCCATAAGCTCTACAAACATTTGAACATTTGCAATTTGAAAGCTTCGACGGTTATGATCGCAACTCGAACCTAAAACTTTCCAATTTTTCTTTCCGAAATCCATTCTACAATTTACAGTTGTGCTATTTTTTTTTTACAGATTTAAGGAAGAATTTTAGCCGGCACGCTAATATCCATCCCAACTAAAGCACTGAGATTACGGCATCATCTGTGTCAAAAAGAGCCAAATGATTTTTAGGAGCCGAAACAGATGATCGACACGCTGCAATGTGGTTGCAGTGGACACTTTCCACGGTTAAACTTCTGATCATGTTGAACACAGCTTTCCGTGAGAAACATTTGTCACCGTGGGACGCATTTCAAGATGCACAGTCCTTCGGTCCACAAAAAACGCACACCTGCACGCTGTTCTCGTGTACACGCATGCAACACATAACCAATAGTCAATACGGATTCAGAAAGTACCGCTCTTGCGAAACACAGCTTGCCCTTTATTCATATGAAGTAATATGTGTCATCGACAAGTAGTCCAGTCAATGAATGCATTGTAGAGTACATGGAATATGCGAGAATTTTTGACTTCTGGACTTTGTTAGGGAAGTAAATTTTTGACAAAATTAGTGAGGTAAAGATGATTTTTTTCCGAAATTGTCGATTTTCAATAACTTATATCTCGAAAACCATTGGGAATTCGACGTATATGTATAGAAACAATTTTATAGCAAATTCAATTATCCTTCATTTTTATTTGGAACAATTTTTTCCTAAAGCCGGGCGTTTTCGAGATATAAGCGGAAAACCAAAAAATGGTACCTTTCCACCCCCCTCCCCGCTTCAGCTCACCCCCCCCCCCAGGGGCGGGGACTTTTAGTATGTTCACCTCCTAACTATACCTAACAAAGTCCTGAAGTCAAAAATTCTCGCATATTCCATGCACTCTACACACCTATTTTGAGCACTCATTGACTGGACTAAAGGGATCTCAAATCGATTCCACATTTCTGTATTTCCAGAAGGCTTTTGACACTGTACCCCACACACGGCCTCTAATGAAATTGCGTCCTTATGGAATATCGCCTCAATTTTGCGATTGGATTCGTGATTTCCTATCAGGAAGGACACAGTTCGTAGTAATTGACGGTAAGTTATCGAGTAAAACAGAAGTGATATCTGGCGTTCCACAGGGAAGCGTTATAGGTCCCCTACTCTTCCTTGTGATTCTAAACGACTAGATGACCCGCTGAACTTCGTATCACTTATCTCTTAATATAAACCATATGTATTTTAGACTCAGCAGTTTTATAAAGACATCATCGGATAGTGTAAGTATCGGCTCGATAGTGGGCGGAAAGAGTGGACAAATCATGCACACATGTCCAGAATAATTTACAGGTCATATTAGTGGAAATTCACGGAAGGTTTAAACGATGATGAAAAATGGAGAAATTGCGAGGAAAGTTTAGATTTAAAACATGTAGAATAATGACTTGGTTGTTGTGTTGGGTGCGTTCAGAAATATACTATAAAGAGAAAAGTTCGCTTTACATCATTTGAACCGGTCTATTTTTTCTGATTTTTTTTTTTACTGAAAACGTTTTTAAGGTCTTAATGAAGAAACAAAAAAGGAATTACCCCTCTCCGTCGTGCGAATAGACAGTTATAGTGCTGAATTCAATCAAAAACATATTGAAAACGGCACATTCAGTTTTTCTCAAATTTTCCAAGTTTCCGGTGGATTTTCCACAAATTTCTTTCATACAAATCTTGTCCTGTCAAGCCGTCCGTACTCAAGTGATGCTGATTTTTATTCCTAGAAATAAACCGCTTTCGGTTTTTCCCAAATTTTCCTGCTTTCGGGGCGACTTTTCCAAATTTTTATTTGTTATGAACTTTCCTCTTGCTTTCAACATGAAAAGTTCAAAATTTTATCGCAATTGGACGAACGATATTGATAGCTCACTGGAAAAAGCTGTTTCAGTTATCCCGATTTTCATCTTTTCCGGACAACTTTTCCGTATTTTATCGCCGTTTAAACCTTCCCTGGACTTATACGAATATTTCAAGACTAAAATTAGCCAAGTAGGTTCAGCCGTTCTCAAGTTTTAGCGAGACTAACGAACAGCAATTGATTTATATATATATATATATATATATATATATATATATATATATATATATATATGAGACAATGTGAATAGCTCTCTTAGACTGTTCGCGGATGATGCTGTCGTTTATCGGTTAGTGTTATTACCACTATATCGGATGCCGTAATGTTGTTGTCTGCTCTATATAGAAGCGACAGTAAGAAGTCGAACCATTGTACTTTATTCTGCAGATGACAATGCTTCAGAACCTAGATATCTCAGCTGATCTAATTGTCTTGAGCAGTCTAGGAGAAGGAATGAAGATTAGGCTTTCATAATCCGTCGACAGTGTGGTCATTAGACACTGACTACACACTCGGATTGTTTGTGCTAATAAATAAATAAATAAATCTCCTTTGAGAAGATTGAATTTATTTGCTCCAAATTAGATATTCCTAAACTCAGAACAAATTATGGTGAAATCAAACACTTTAAGTATCTCGGCGAAGTTATTGAACCAACAGGTCTCGAGAAAATAGCACAAAACAATCGATCACAGAAAATCAAGAAAGCATTCGGACTTGTTCAAAACATATATAACAAAAAATGCCTGTCAAAAGGAACTAAAATCAGACACTACAACACAGTTATCAAACCTACAGTCACATATGCAAGTGAAACGCTCTCACTGAACAGAAAACTAGATTTACAAGAAAATAAGAAAGTAGACAGAAAAATTATTAGGAAAATTCTGGGACCACGATACACACAAGTTGGATACAGACTGCAGACCATCGAGACAACCGAAAAACTATCAAATATCGAAACTGACATCAGAAAGAGACGAATGAAATTTTATGGACACTTATACAGATTACCTGGAAACAGGTTAACTAAACTTCTACTGGACTATGTGATATCACTGAAAGCAACAATACCCTGGATAACTGAAGAAGGATTTGACAAAAGCAAAAATTGACATAACAAACACATCAGACAGTGATACATTCAGAAGGAAAATTGACAAGTGTAAGTTTACTTCAGAGACGGCACAAAAACCATATCGACCAAAGTGGACCGAAGAAAGAAAGAAGGCCTTTCGGAGAAAATGATGAATATTCTGAAAATAAGAAGAACCTTAAGAAATATTAATAAATCACCTGCTTATCGTTCTCCCATGGAGAGAGCATTCATATTCTCGTTTGAAGGACACTGAAGATGATCACTATGTGATTGAAATCTATCTGTGGTTTTTTAAATAAAACATTAACGGCCAATGCTGCGAAATACATCTGCTGTGTTCATAATAATAATAAATAAATTAATAAATTTGGCTAGAAGCCAAATGCAAATCTGTAGAACAATGTATAGCAACGGGAAAAGTAGATACCGCCTACAGGAAAATAAAAGAGACATTTGGGGACAAGAAAAGCAACTCTACGAATATCAAGAACTCAGATGGGAAACCAGTTCTCAGCAAAGAAGGGAAAGCTGAAAGGTGGAAAGAGTACATAGAGCAGCTCTACAAAGGAAATGAACTCAGAAACGATGTTGTAGGAAGGGAAGAGGAAGTAGATCAAGATGAAATAGGAGATAGTATACTGAGAGATGAATTTGACAGAGCCCTGAAAGACCTAGGTAGGAACAAGGCCCCAGGAATAGATGACATAACCTCAGACCTACTAAAGTCTCTGGGAGAGCCAGCCATGACAAGATTATTTGAACTAGTGTGTAGGATGTATGAGACAGGCGAAATGCCCTCAGACTTTAAGAAAAATGTAATAATCCCCATTCCAAAGAAATCAGGCGCAGACAGGTGTGAAAATTACAGAACCATCAGTTTGATAAGTCATGGTTGCAAAATTTTAACACGAATTATCTACAGGAGAATGGAAAAGCTGGTAGAAGCTGACCTCGGGGAAGATCAGTTTGGATTCAGGAGGAAAGTAGGAACCCGGGAGGCAATACTCACTTTACGTCTTATCTTAGAAGATAGATTAAGGAAAGGCAAACCTACATTTTTAGCTTTTGTAGATTTGGAGAAAGCGTTTGACAATGTTGACTGGAATACACTCTTTCAAATTCTGAAGTCAGCAGGGGTAAAATACAGGGAAAGGAGAGTTATTTACAACTTATACAAAAGCCAGACCGCAGTTATTAGACTCGAAGGGCATGAAAGGGAAGCATCAGTTGGGAAGGGAGTAAGACAGGGTTGTAGCCTTTCTCCGGTGTTATTCAATTTGTACATCGATCAGGCGGTGAAGGAAAGCAAGGAAAAATTTGGAATAGGGATTAAAGTTCAGGGGGAAGAAATAAAAACATTGCGTTTTGCCGATGACATTGTAATTCTGTCAGAGGCAGCAAAGGACCTGGAAGAGCAGTTGAATGGAATGGACAGCGTGTTGAAGAGTGCATATGAAATGAACATTAACAAGTGCAAAACAAAAATAATGGAATGCGGTCTTAGAAAATCAGGCGATGCTGAAGGAATTAGATTAGGTGACGAAACATTGAAGGTGGTAGATGAGTTTTGTTACTTGGGTAGTAAAATAACATGCGATGGTCGCAGTACAGAGAATATAAAATGCAGAATGGCAATGGGCAGAATAGCATTTTTGAAAAAGAGAAATTTGCTAACATCGAATATTAACTTAAGGGTAAGGAAGTATTTCCTGAAGGCATTTGTGTGGAGTGTTGCCTTGTACGGGGGGGAAGGGAGTGAAACGTGGACGATAAGCAGTGCGGACAGGAAGAGAATAGAGGCTTTTGAAATGTGGTGTTACAGAAGAATGCTGAAGATTAGGTGGGTAGATCGCATAACTAATGAAGAGGTACTGAACAGAATTGGTGAGAAAAGGAATTTTTGGCATACCTTGACTAAAAGAAGGGATCGCTTGGTAGGACACATTCTTAGACATCGGGGAATCGTAAATTTAGGATTGGAGGGAAGTGTGTGGGGTAAAAATCGCAGAGGGAGACCAAGAGATGCGTATAGTAAGCAGATTCAAGTGGATGTGGGTTGCCGTTCTTATAAGGAGATGAAAAGGCTTGCTCAGGATAGAGTAGGGTGGAGAGCTGCATCAAACCAGTCTCCGGACTGAAGACCATAACAACAACAAATAAATAAAATACGAGTACCAGGAGAAGTACAACTTCTGACAATAAAATTCAATGAAAGAACAGTCGACGGGCAACGCGGGCAAATCAGAACGCTGCACCTACGTCGCGGCTGTTGTTAACAACCAACAATCTGTCCCGACCGTTGTTCAGTTGAGAACATGGCATGTGTTCCGTGTTTGACCTGTAGGACGAAGTGTTTGTTTACTGCGTTGGTTGTGAACTGACAAAGGAACGGTCCAATAAGACATGTCGAAACCTACCCTCAAATTTTTTTCAGACAGGAAAGAGTTCCTGGCAGAAAAAGAGGCGGTGCCAATTTGAACATCCGGCATACTCACCGGATCTCGATCCTCTTATTCCGTCGACGCAAACTCGCTTTGAGAGGAACGAGATTTGACGATACTTCTGATATTCAATGGAACGTGACGAGACATTTGAACACAACGCTAAAGGAAGACTTGGGTAGAGTTTAGAACATGTATCGCTCGCCTGACCGGTGCATTCTTGTTGGAGGTGACTACTTCCAAGGACAGTAAGGTAACTGTAATTCATGGTTTATATTCTTTAACATTACAGGACTATTTAGCGAACTTTATAGTCAGAGGTTGTATTTCAACTGACAGACCAAAGAAGGAACTCGAAAAACGCGAGTTATATCTAACTCAATAATCTTTTTGGTGTTGATGCTGCTCTTGCTTCCGTGCTCGCTTAAATAATGCTGAGCGTATTCCGCCGTATGCAACACGTCAATTTTTTGTTACTTTTCCCATACATATTTCAGCACTTTTAGTGCTATCTTCAGTGAGATAAGTTTATTGTTCCTCTGAAAATTATATTGTTACTGTACAAATGGCTTTGATATACAACAGATCTTTTTTTTTTTTTTTTTTTTTTTTTTTTTACGAAATCTTTAAATGTGTTGTAGGTTGACTTTGCAGACGAAATTATCTATTTTAGTTTTTGTTTTCGGAAATTAGCCCTTCAATTCATTCATTTTTGTAATAATTTTGTCCAACTTGTCATCTGAAAGGCAAAACTGTAATCAGTGAATACACTTCAGTCTGCAACAAAACACTGTTTGCCACAAGTGAGATGTAGTATAAGCAACTTTATTCCCACCACCCTCATCGCTAATTCTCTCTCTCTCTCTCTCTCTCTCTCACTCAGTCACTAACACACACACACACACACACACACACACACACACACACACACACACAAACACATACAGACACACACACGAACGCGCGCGCGCCTACCGCAGTGATCGAGCGGTCTGCACGGCCACTACGGTCGGGGGTTTGAAGGTAGTTCATAAGTAGACTGCAGTCTAAGAAAATCAGGTGATGCTGAAGGAATTAGATTAGGTAACGAAGCAATATAGGAGGTAGATGAATTTTGTTACTTGGGCAGTAAAATAACAAATGATGGTCGCAGTACAGAGGATATAAAATGCAGAATGGTAATGGGTAGAAAAGCGTTCTTGAAAAAGAGAGATTTGTTAACATCGAATATTTATTTAAGCCTAAGGAAGTCCTTTCTGAAGGCATTTGTATGGAGTGTTGTCTTGTGGCTCTTGAAATGTGGTACTACAGAAGAATGCTGAAGATTAGGTGGGTGGATCGTGTAACTAATGAGGAGGTACTGAACAGAATTGGGGAGAAAAGAAATTTCTGGCATACCTTGACTAAAAGAATGGTTAGATTGTTAGGGCACACTCTTAGACATCATGAAATTGTGAATTTAGCGTTGGAGGGATGTGTGTGGGGTAAAAACCGCAGAGGAAGACCAAGAGATGGATACAGTAAGCAGATTCAGACAGATGTAGGTTGCCGTTCTTATGTGCAGATGAAGAGGCTTGCTCAGGATAGGGTATTGTGGAGAGCTGCATCAAACCAGTCTCCGGACTGAAGACCACAACAACAAGTAGTTTGTAAGTTTAGGGACTGATGACCCCGCAGTTAAGCCCCTTAAGCTTAACAAACATTTGATTTGAACACACACACTTATCCTCTGTTAACATACATCATAATCATCACCACCACCACCACAGGAATGAATGTGGCGTGTTCGCATGAAGGCTACGGCGTGTGCCTCATTAAAAGCATGACACCGTTTAGCCCACAGAAACTGGTTGTAAGGGCATCAGCATTGGAATGGTAAACGAAAGGCGCCTGGTTGTTCAGAGATGAGTCAGGATGTTTTGTGTTCAGCCAGATAATAGTCGCTCCTTCATCTGCAGAGAACGACAAGTTCGGATCAATCCCCTCAAACATCACCATATCAGGGTGGTGGACGAATAGTGTGGACTGGAGTCAGTGTTGACACTCTGCAATTTTCCCGTCTGAAAAAAGTACGCAAAATGTTAATTTTCTTCTTCACGACGTCCTCTGTAACCTCTACGTGGTTCAGAATGGCGATTTGACTGCTTAGAGGTATAGAGATGAGATCCTTAAGGCGGCCGTAGACCATCAAGCCTGTTTGGCAAAAATGCTATCGGCGGAGCGCGTGCTTGACAAGCACATGTGCAGACGTTCAAGCAAGCCGTCAAGCGGTTTTCGTGTACACGTTGCTGCGCTTGTGTGCCGACTATTTCTTTAACTTCCATTGTAATCACAGTTTGTTGTTAACAGTACCTTGAAAATGCTTACTGTTGCAGATAAAGGTTGTATTGAATTGACTTTAACTCTGTGTATGAAAAGAATAAGAAGAAGACGTCGATTAACCAAGGAATGGTTGAAATTACGAGAGAAGTACGCCCACGAAAATCTCCTGTCCGAAATGTTGCCTACAGAACCAGGCGATTACAGGAATTTCAAATGTTTGTAAAGTCTATGGGACTTAACTACGGGGTCATCAGTCCCTAAACTTTCAAACTACTTATGAACTAGCTATTCCTAAGGACGGCACAAATATCCTTGCTCGAGGGGGGATTCGAACCCCCGACCGTAGTGGCCGTGCAGACCGTGACTGGAGAGCCTCACTCTCCTCGGCCACCGCGGCCGGCACAGGAATTTCCTACGAATGGACAATTACATATTAAATATGGAATTAAATCGGCTTCGTATTGAGAAGAAGGATACAGTTATGCGACCTTGATATTCCAAAAAATTCAGTTCGTTATAGTACCACAGAGCTGGTACATAAACACTGTCTGTCGAAGAGCCTGAAACCTTTCTCTTCCACACTCTGCAATTTTCCCGTCTGAAAAAAGTACGCAAAATGTTAATTTTCTTCTTCACGACGTCCTCTGTAACCGCCGGCCGCTGTGGCCGAGGGGACTGAGGCGCTCCAGTCACGGTCAGCACGGCCACTACGGTCGGGGGTTCGAATCCCCCCTCGGTCATGGACATTTGTGCCGTCCTAGTTCGTAAGTAGTTCATAAGTAGTCTGTAAGTTTAGGGACTGATGACCCCGTAGTTAAATCCCATAAGCTTAACAAACATTTGGACATTTTCCTCTGTAACCCTTGGGTTGAACAGGCAGACGACCTTTTATTTTTATCCGTGTATTCGCTGCTGCGTACCTTCCACAGCTCCCTAAATTCTCTGTAAATTGTAATGTTTATTCTCTTAATTCTGAAATATAAAATTCGCACGATCACACATTTATTCAGTTATATGTGGTACAATTGTATAATTTTTCAAGTATTTATTCATTTGTATAAGTACTGCATGTTTGTAAAATTTCTTGGAATACAATTGGTGTTAAAGAAGTAATAGATTACTACTTGGTGAAATCTCTACTGTCCGCTACTTATTTACACAAAGGAAACACGCGCGCATACAAAACAAACCCATGCACTGGTGACTGATTGGTTAGTAAAAAGGCGAGGGACCAATCACAGCTATCAAGCAAGCCAGTCAATCCACTGGTCTGCCAAGCACAACAAGCACCCGGTGAGAGAGAAATCTCGTCATTCACGTGAGGTGAGGTTCGCCAAGTATGTTTGGACGTTTACGGGCCACTTTAGACCTTTTGTTGCCCCATTCGCTGGTGCCATAGGAGACGGCTTTCTTCCAGTAGACGATAATGTTCGTCTCCACATAACTGCACTGGTGGACAACATGCTTGAAGCTGAGCGACCTGAACGCATGGAGTGGCCAGTTTGTTCACCGGACTTAAACCCGACTGAGCGTGTCTGGGATGCACTTGGCAGACGCACTGCAGCCAGACCGGCACCTAACACAGTGGTTGCAGAGCCGCATATCGCACTCGTGGAATAATGGCCAAATATCCCTCAACAGGTGATTGATAACCTCATACTGCCATGCAACGCAGCTGTGCTACTGTACTGACCGTCCGAGGTGATCACACCATATTAGAGAAATCATCCTATTTCTCAAACAGGAGGTCTATCAATAATGGGGGTCCCACAGGGTTCAGTCTTCGGTCCTCTGCTGTTCCTGATATATCGGGTGATCAAAAAGTCAGTATAAATTTGAAAACTTAATAAATCACAATAATGTAGATAGAGTGGTAAACATTGACACTCATGCTTGAAATGACATGGGATTTTATCGACAGATGGCGCTGGACAGCAAGACGCCAGTTACTGCTACCGTGACGGCTGAGAGGTACGCAGATATGATACAAAATCGCATCCTCCCCAGCCTGGCTGATAAACACCTGCTGCAACGTACGACTTTTATGCAGGATGGTGCTCCACTCCATATTGCTAGACGCGTGAAAGACCTCTTGCGCGCGTCGTTTGGTGATGATCGTGTGCTCAGCCGCCACTTTCGTCATGCTTGGCCTCCCAGGTCCTCAGACCTCAGTCAGTGCGATTATTGGCTTTGGGGTTACCTGAAGTCGCAAGTGTATCGTGATCGACCGACATCTCTAGGGATGCTGAAAGACAACATCCGACGCCAGTGCCTCACCATAACTCCGGACATGCTTTACAGTGCTGTTCACAGCATTATTCCTCGACTACAGCTATTGTTGAGGTATGATGGTAAACATATTGAGCATTTCCCGTAAAGAACACATCTTTGCTTTGTCTTAATTCGTTATGCTAATTATTGCTTTTCCGATCAGATGAAGTGCCATCTGTCGGAAATTTTTTGAACTTTTTTGTTTGTACTTCCTGATAAAAGCCCGTGTCGTTCCAAGAATGTGTGTCAATTTTCACCTCTCTATCTACATTACTCCGTGATTTATTAAGTTTTCCAATTTATATTGACTTTTTGATCACCCGGTATATTAATGATTTGCCATTGTATATTCATGAAGAAGCAAAGCCGCGCCGGAATAGCCGAGCGCACCAATGTGCCTTGCTACGGAGCACGCGGCCGTTCCCTGTCGAATGTTAGAGTCCTCCCTCGAACAAGGGTGTATTTGTCGTCCTTAGTTTAAGTACTTTGTAAATATAGGGACTGTTAACCTAAGTCCTTGAGTCCTATAGGATTACAAACATTTGAATGACGCAAAGCTATACTGTGTATCTCTGTGATCTCTGTAAGATATCTCACTGGATCCCCTAATGTTTTGAGCAGTGTACCTAGAACAGTGATGAAAGAAAAACGGCTTCCACAATTCTTCTTTGTGTTTTTGGCATGCTTTCCTCGCAGTTGCACTTACACAATTTCTATAGGTTATGGGACCGTCTTATGCAACTGTAAATTAGTCTAGACCAGACGCGTTTCGCTTTAATCCACAGCATCTTCAGTGGTCGAAATGGTTTGTATTACATTATTTGTTTTATTTTTAGTAAATTCGATCGGTAACAGTTCTCATGGAATAGGACTGTTTTGATTCTGAATAAAATGTATTAGTAATTTTTTTACTCACGAATTTTTATGTTTTCCTCTTCATGTGTGATTTGTAGCACATTGCCACTTGCTGTCACTGCTTATATATTTACACTTTTTACAGTTACACTTCTTACAACAGTTTTTGAAAAATAGCCATTTCTGTGGCCTGGCAGGCTATGTATGTCGTTTGTTTTGTTACTGTTTATCGTTTGTGTGTGTTATTTGCTTACAAATTATCTGGTTCGTTCGTGCTGTGAGATGTGTTTTTGTTCGTTTCTGTCACAACAGGCGTCTGCTAGCAACTTCATGTGTGATGTTCTGACTGTATTGTGTGTGTGTTTATAAATGTGAGTTTTATTTCAACTAGAAGGAAGTAAGTACCAAGACTAAGTTAGCAGTGCACCGCTCTATCTTTCGACCAACTTTGTAGTATGGAAGTGAAAGTTGGGTGGATACAGGTTACCTTATTCATAAGATAGAGGTTACAGATATGAAAGTAGCAAGAATGATTGAAGGTACCAATAGATGGGAACAATGGCAGGAGGGTGTCGATAATGAGGAAATCAAAGAAAAGCTGGGAATGAACACCATAGATCAAGCAGTTAGAGCGAACAGACTGAGATGGTGGGGTCATGTTACACGCATGGGAGAAGCAAGGTTACTGAAGAGACTCATGAGCTCGGCAGCGGAGGGTAAGAGGAGTCGATGTAGACCAAGAAGAAAGTACGTAGATTCGGTGCAGAATGATTTTTAAGTAAAAGGCATAACATCAGACGAGGTATCAATGTTAGCATTGAATAGGGGATCATGGAGGAATTTTATTAGAGGTACTATGCTCCACACTGAACGCTGAGAGGCATAATCAGTCTTTAATGATGATGATGATGATGATGATGATGATGATGACTAGCAACTTTGTGTGTGTGTGTGTGTGTGTGTGTGTGTGTGTGTGTTTGTTTGAGTATATGTGTGTGTGAGATAGATTCTGATTTTCTGTAGGTGTGTGTGTGTGTGGGGGGGGGGGGGCTTCTTTTCTATTAATGCTTTTTCAATTTGGAAATTCTCTTGGGGGGGAGGGGTCAGGAGGTATTTCTTATTGCTAAATATGACTATTTTCATGTTCCTTTCTATGGTGGTGGGATAGTGGTTTTCTTGTCTAAGGTGTTCTGCAAATGTTGAATGGCTGTTGCCATATTTCCACGATCGTTTGTGTTCTTAATATCCTGTTTCAAATGTCCTGCTAGTCTGTCCTAAGTATAGAGCATCACAACTGTTACCTTTGAGCTGGTAAATACCATATATTTGGTAGATATCCATGTTTTCTGATTTTTATAGGCATACACACATAGAAAGTCGCTAGTTGAAATAAAAATCACATTTATAAACACACACACACACACACAATACAGTCAGAACATCACACACAAAGTTGTTAGCAGACACACGTTTTGACAGAAACGTAACAAAAACACATCTCACAGCACGAACCAACCAAAGAACTTGTAAGCAAATAATACACACACAGACAATAAACAATAACAAAACAAACGACATACATAGCCTGCCAGGCCACAGAAATGGCTATTTTTCAAAAAAACAAAGTGCAACTGTAAAAAGTGTAAATATAAGCAGTGACAGCGAGTGGCAATGTGCTACAAATCACACATGAAGAGGAAAACATAAAAATTCGTGAGTAAAAAAATTACTAATACATTTTATTCAGAATCAAAACAGTCCTATTCCAAGAGAACTGTTACCGATCGAATTTACTAAAAATCAAACAAATAATGTAATACAAACCATTTCGACCATTGAAGATGCTGTGGATTAAAGCGAAACGCGTCTGGTCTAAAGTAGACTAATTTACAGCTGTATAAGACGGTCCCACAACCTATACAAATGTCTTTTGTAAATAATGAAATGCCAAGATGGCGGTATTTCGTCTTTATTTATGAGAGACGACCGGTTTCGATGTACACAGACATCATCTTCTGGTCTCTGCACTAAACAGTAACATTATTACATAAATACATATTGGGCCGTATGAATAAAATGGAGTATCTACATTATACTCTGGATTCCAGAGAACATAATCAGGTTCGCATGAATAAAGGGAGTCGGAGAATATACTTCAGCCGAGTATGTTCTCGACGTGAGTAACGGGTGGAAGAAGTTGCTCACAGCCGAGAACATTCTCCAATTTCATATGAATAAAACTACAGAAGTTTCTCACGACGGGAGAACATTCTCAGATTTCTGGAGTGAGCTCTATGGCATAATCCGTGCTGAGTAACTTCTATTAAGGTTACGTTTTACTGAGGTTTATAATAAAAATGACAACAATTTTGTCACTTAGAAGGCAAAAACAAGTTCCTTTAGACGTAGTCTTCAAGAAATACGAGGGGATCTATAAAGTTAATACAAATAAAAACATTTTGCTGACGAGTATCTTCCTTCGGAAAAATCGTGTGACACTTCCAGCATTTTATACAGTGACGAGTGTGATGTAGGAGGTGTTTTCATTACCGACATAAAAATGAAACACAAATGGATTCAGCTGCGTGTTTACTCATTTGTTTGGCGTGTATATTTATAGTTGTAAACAGCCACATAGCAAAATAATATTGTTTTTAAATAGGGTGTATTAGTAAGACCTTATGCTGTTGGCCCCATATAAAGTGTATACCAGGACTTCACAATCACAAAATAAATATTGCTGCAATACTAGGGAGGCCTACTGAAGTACTGTTTCTATCCAAACCGGTTGGCCTATTTGTGATGCGTTTTCTGACTTCGTAATCGTAACTTCTGTCATGCTATAAGTAAGTAAACTCGGCAGGAAAATTAATAACTGATTAATTACATACCTAGCACCCTGTTTCTTGTTCAAAACCGCATGGCCTAACGCTTATGAGCAAACCATTGGGTGTCATATTTAACAAGGCCTATCTCATGTTAGAACACTCAGACAGCATTCCACGTTGTAACAGATGAATATGTGATGCATTCTTAAAATTTCGTTCGCAAATTGTGCTATAACCCTACTTCATTAACTAACGAGTTTCACGCGTGACGAATATTTCGTATCGCCAGGAGAATACATTTTCGTAAAAAGTGCATATTTAGTCTTAATAATTTGCTCCTTCACAATAAACTAATATCTAAACATAGTACAGTTCTTCCTATGCCTATTCCATATTTGTACACTTAATAATTTGCCTGATTGGGCTAGTTTAAAGAAATACACGATTGGACAGCTGATATGTGGCGGACATGACACGCGGAGAACTTACTCAAGAAGGAGGGGAGGTAGCGAGAATGAACTTCCTGCTCAGAGCATATGCTTCGAAGTTTGTATTCATACGAAATTGAGGATTTACTCAGAGAACGTTATTTTGCTGTGAGAATCTTCTCTGGAGCTTCTGCTCTTTTTTATTCATACGACCCATTGTAGCCAGTTGGATAGTACTGATGGGTTGTCACAATCCAACTGGCTACAATATGTACGAGTATTTATGTAATAATGTTACTATTTAGTGCAGAGAAAGAAGATGATGTCTGTGTACATCGAAACCGGTCGTCTGTCATAAATAAAGACGAAATACCATGATCTTGGCATTTCATTATTTACAAAATACATTTACAAAATAAGGGCGTTCGAGCTATTCGTCCACGAGACTCAGAGGGCTATGGACATGGGTTCTCAGGTAGATGCTGTGTTTCTCGACTTCTGCAAGGCGTTTGATACAGTTCCCCACAAACGTTTAATGAACAAAGTAAGACCATATGGTCTATCAGACCAATTGTGTGATTGGATTGAGGAATTCCTAGATAACAGAAAACAGCAGGTCATTCTCAATGGAGAGAAGTCTTCCGAAGTAGGAGTTATGTCGGGTGTGCCACAGGGGAGTGTCGTGGGTCCGTTGCTATTCACGATATATATAAATGACCTTGCGGATAACATCGGAAGTTCACTGAGGCTTTTTGCAGATGATGGGGTAGTACATAGAGAGGTTGTAACAATGGAAAATTATATTGAGATGCAGCAGGATCTGCATAGAACTGACGCATGGTGCAGGGAATGGCAATTAAAGCTCCGTGTAGACAAGTGTAATGTGCTGCGAATACACAGAAAGAAAGATCCTTTATCATTTTAGCTACACTATAGCAGGTCAGCAATTGGAAGCAGTTAATTCCATAAATTATCTGGGAGTAGTCATTAGGAGGGATTTAAAATGGAACGACCATATAAAATCAATCGTCGGTAAAGCAAATGCCAGACTTAGATTTATTGGAAGAATCCTAAGGAAGTAGGTTACAGTACACTTGTTCGCCCACAGCTTGAATACTGCTCACCGGTGTGGGATCCGTAACAGGTGGGATTGTTAGAGGAAGTGGAGAAGATCCAACGGAGAGCAGCGCGCTTCGTTACAGAATCATTTGGTAATAGTTGAAAGCGTTACGGAGATGATCGCTAAACTCCAGTGGAAGACTCTGCAGGAGAGACGCTCTGTCACTCGGTACGGGCTTTTATCGAAGTTTCGAGAACTTACCTTTACTGAGGAGTCTAGAAGTATATTGCTCCCTCCTACGTATATCTCGAGAAGAGATCATGAAGATAAAATCAGAGAGATTAGAGCCCACACAGAGGCATATCGACAATCCTTCTTTTCGCGAACAATACGTGACTGGAATAGGAGGGAGAACCGATAGTGGTACTCAAGATACCTCCGTCACACACCGTCGGGTGGCTTGCGGAGTATGGTTGTAGATGTAGATGTAGATATAAGATCGCTCCCTGTCACGAGCAAATTGTACTATACACATGGCTCTTTATTCACACGAAGTGATGGGTGTTATCGACAAAGGTTTGCAACTCGATTCCGTATTTCTTGATTTCCAGAAAGCTTTTGACACCGAACCTCACAAACGGCTTTTAATCAAATTGCGTGGTTATGGTATATCGCCCCAAATTTGCGATTGGATAGGGGATTTCTTGTCAGAGAGGACACAGTTCGTAGTAATCGATGGTAAGTCATCGACTAATACGAGGTGATATCGGGCGTTCCACAGGGTAGTGTTATTGGTCCTCTGCTGTTCCTTATTTACATTAACGATTTAGGGGAAAATCTAAGTAGCTCCCTTAGGTTGTTTGCAGATGACGCCGTCATTTACCGTGTAGTAAAATCATCTGAAGATCAAAACCAACTGCAGAACGATCTGAATAAGATATCAGTATGGTGTAAAAATTGGCAATTGACTCTAAATAATGAGAAGTGTGAAGTCGTCCACATGAGTACGAAAAGAAATCCGTTAAACTTTGTTTACAACATAAATCAATCAAATGTGAAGGCCGTAAACTCCACAAAATACCTAGGAATTACTATAACATCAGACTTAAACTGGAAAGAACACGTAGATAATGTCGTGGGAAAGGCGAAGCAGAGACTGCGTTTTATTGGCAGAACCCTTAATACATGCAACAGAACTACAAAAGAAACTGGATAGACTATGCTTGTCCGGCCATTTTTGGAGTATTGCAGCCCAGTGTGGGATCCTTATGAGGTGGGTTTGACGGAGGACATCGAAAGAGTCCAAAGAAGGGCAGCTCGTTTCGTATTGTCACGATACACGGGAGACAGCGTTACGGAAACGATACAGGATCTGGGATGGGAATCATTACAACAACGGCGCTTATCGCTGCGGCGTGGGCTACTTGCGAAACTCCAATCGCCATCATTCTCCTCCGAATGCGAAAATATATTGTTCAATCCGACTTACATAGGTAGAAATGATCATCAGAATAAAATACGAGAAATCAGAGCTCGAACAGAGAGATTCAGGTGTTCATTCTTCCCACGCGCTATTCGAGAATGGAATGGGAGATAAATAGTATAATTGTGTCTCGATGAACCCTCTGCCAGGCACTTAAATGTGATTTGCAGAGTATCCCATGTAGATGTAGGTGTAAATGGCTTCCTTCGATTGTCTAGAAATGGCCATCCTTTCGTCGTCTTGCGGCAGTGCTGAGCGCCGCATGACGCGGTGTTTGCGACAGTAGAAACACTGGTGCTGGCGAATGTGCCCTGTCAAGGGAAAGCGAGAGTGCCTGCTCGACGCTGTCAGCAGCTGACTGTCTGGCGTCAGCAGGCGCTGTTTTGGCCAGAGCTGCAGTTCCGACGCCACAGCGGCAGCGAACGGCCCGTCAGCGGGTCGCCGGTGACGTCAGCAGTTGCCCAGTGTGCAACGTCCTGACCTGTCGTGGAACGTGCCGACGACATCTGCCTCCGCAGGCTGGTCCACACCTCAGCGCCAAAGCTGACAGCCGTGGAACAGGAGGCGAAAACAAACGCATTGTAGCTTCTGCGGGACATCCACAAGTTGCTGCAATTCTCCATGTTCAATAAATGCATATTCACTTGGTGGAAAGAAGTGGAAAGAAGGGACAGGATTTCTGGTCAGGTGAGTGCAAGATTATAAATACAAAATCAGTCGGGGGGTTTGCAGGAGTTGGTGTGATAATCTATATCTTCTAATATATAAAGCAGAGTGTCCGTATATTTGTACGTGTTGCATACAAATCTACACGTAAGCTTCAATCCGTGAGGACGGTCGCCGTAACTGTAAGAATCACATACGATATGTAGTTCACGAGATATGACGTCATAAACAATGAGATGCTGCCATAAGCGCCAATGCTGCTCAATTTCTCCTAAACCACTGGACCGATTTCAACCAAATTTGGTACACATATTCCTTATGTGAGATAACACCTTCTATAGCAGTACGAACCATATACGACACATAGTTCAAGAGAGATAACTGCATAAACGATAGGATTTGCAAGAAACTGCCATAATGCGATGAGACTTTACAAATACACTATATGAGAATGAGAGTACTTAGCGACTTGCAACAATCTTTAAACATAATTTCAAACCTTTATTAAACATTTTCTCGCTGGCAACCATAGTAAAATGATGAAAGGAAAAAAGTTTCTCGCTTACTACTTTTCCGCTGTTTATGGACTAAAACTATGGCATTAAGTATGACGTTACAATTGATAATTTCTACACTACAAGTAGCCGCAGGAAATTTTATAGGCAATGTACTTACATATCGTTGAATGTGCCTCCGAAATTGTAGCACATTGCGACCTGTAGTTCATGAGGTATGAGCACATAAAACAGTAACGTTCATAGAAAACCGCCCTATCACCAAGTAGTAATCTATTACTTCTTTAACACCAATTGTATTCCAAGAAATTTTACAGACATGCAGTACTTATACAAATGAATAAATACTTGAAAAATTATACAATTGTACCACATATAAGTGAATAAATGTGTGATCGTGCGAATTTTATATGTCATTTGTGTTTTGACTTATATCTTTCTTTGCTTGAATAATGCGCTTATAATTTTGTACATTATCGAAGACAGCGTTATTTCTTATATGTTCTCTGATAAAGATAACATATTTTTAGAAAGAAAGATGGACAGAGAGAGAAGGGTAGGAGAGGTACTAACTCCAGGTAGGAATAAATAAATACTCGGGCAACGCCGGGTTTTCAGCTAGTCTATATATAAAAGGCTTTTGTGTGTACGTGCTGACAGACTTTTCGCCATGACCACATACTACCCACTCGTGCTTGTGGTGGTAGATAGCCCTTGGTCTAATGATGTTAGTAAGGGAGTTTGGTCGCGGTGCGTCGCAAGATATGCAATAAATACTCTTAGGAAAAGCTATATACTCTGTGACTTACGAACTTTACGGTACGAATCATAATCTGTTTATTCTTTCAGTCGTCAGACAATGCGGGCCTTTCAGACTTTAATAACGACGAGGAATATCAAATACGCGATTTAAAAAAAAAAATAGATCACATGTTTCCGTCAACCACACATTACCGACTATGAACAGAGACACAAAACAAAGATAAAAATCCAGATAGAATTAAAGATAAAAATACTCGTGGAACATTGATCACTGTCGTGGAAGTGTGGTGGAAACACAGACATATATTAATGAATGTCTCTTAGGCCATAGATATTGATATGCCTGTGCCAGTAAGCTCACTGGTCTGTGCTAATCAGTGATCTCTGATACATATAGCCGCCACACTCTCTGCTGTGAAAGGTGTTATATAGTCCTATTCATATCCCGGCGGCCTTCTGTGATAATGTTGGCAACAGATGTTGAAAGACGAGAATCATGTGCCATCGTCATAAGCCAATCGCGTGACTCGCAAATATTATTTCGTGAAATCAAGCATACAGCAGGAACAGCAGTATTTATCTACACACCATGTGGTTCGGTCATCTTTGCAACGATTTTATATCGTGTTATTGACGTTGCCAACATAAAAACACGAGACCGCCAGGATAGAAAGTAAAATTTTACCGAATCAGATACATCCGTTGTTGTCACATCTCATTATGGCCAGCACTTTCACGCGAAACTCTTTTGTATAGAGTCTCATGATTCACACAGTCTTACAGTTCATTCCAAATTCCTATTCAAGAAGATATTTGTGAAAACTGTTACAAATCAACATTCGCACTTATCCAATATCGTTTTCAGAAATGTAATTTGCCAGCCGCTTTCGGCGCTGCTGTTGCAATGTGTAACAAAATTGAGAATAACGACGCATAATATCAAATATATAAGTTTTTAACTTCTCGGCGCGTTTTCACCAGTCACACTTTACCGACGATCAACAGAGACAGAGATGAAAATGCAGATAGGCTAACAAATGAATATTTAGAATAATACTCAAGCTGTCTCTCATGCCATATATTCTAACCCAAGCAGCGCTGGGTTTCTCAGCTAGTGAATAAGAAAATATGAATGCGGGTAAACTACCATGAGTATCGCAGAGACCGCATTATGGTAGTCAAGATACGAGGCGCGTCCAGAAAGGAAGTTCCGTTTGGTAATAAAATGAAATTGTACACAGATACAGAAGAAATTTTTATTGTACAAAATTCTACAACTCTTAACACTCCGAGTGCCAATCACGTCAATTGACGGGATACGGAAATTTCTGTAGAATGCCAATCACGTCATTTGACGTGATCTTTGTTTTCGTGCTTTCAAAAACAGAATCAAGTTTATTGACGGGCTAGATCTACCTTAAACTTGGTAAACCTGGTAAACCTAGTGTCTAAACCAGCCTATAGATCTTTTATTTAGTTTCTAAATCTTCCCACTGGTCGCATTCATTGTATGAAACGGGGCAGGCAGAAAGTGGTGTCCGCTCACGCAGTAGGTAAATCAACGGACACGGCTTCACGCAAAATATTCTCCCCGAAAGTACTGAGAGGTGACTATGACAGAGGGGGGACACAGCAACGTATCGTAGTGTCTCTACAGACTGTTTGTGAAGTAGAATGTTCAAATGTTTGTAGCACTTACGGGACTTAACTACGGGGTCATCAGTCCCTAAGCTTACAAACTACTTATGAACTAGCTAAGACTAAGGATGGCACAAATATCCATGCCCGAGGGGGGATTCGAACCCCCGACCGTAGTGGCCGTGCAGACCGTGACTGGAGCGCCTCAGTCCCCTCGGCCACCGCGGCCGGCTTGTGAAGTAGAGAAGTTTTTAGTGGGGCCCTTGTCGTCGGAGTTGTATGTGATTTAGATGCTCTGTGTTCAGTTCTCGATTTATTTCAAAGATCAGACAATTCTTTACGCCAGACTGAAGATAAAGAAACTAAGTGCAGCTGGGGTTACTCCTGCAAGAAGAATGTCTGGCACTCTAAGGGGTGGAATGGCTTACATGGCCGGCAGTCAAAGTGTTAAACTAATTTTCCACATAACTGCCGAAATTTTGCAGGCATTTATCATAGCGTGGCACCAAGTTTTGTATACCTTATTCATAGAAATCTGCCGCCTGTGTCTTCAACCAGTTGGAAACAGTTTCTTTCAGCTCGTCGTCATTGGTCCATAGCGCGAGCACTAATTGTAAACCTATGGTTTTCCTCGATCTTGTCATCAATCGCGTGAACCAGTTCTTCTGTAATCAAAGGTGGACGCCCACTTCGTTCTTCATCGTGCTCATCACTACGCCCGCCATTGAACTGTCGGACCCATCTCCTCACCATCGAATCACTCATCGCATTTGGTCCGTAAACATCGCAAATTTGCCGATAAATTTCACTTGGTTTCACTTTCCTCGCATTCAGAAACCGAATCACCGACCTGATTTCACAGGCGGCGGGATTTTCAATCAACGCCGAAAGTTCAAACAAGCACAACAAAGCGTACGTAACTGACAGCGATCTCCAAATGGCGCACGTTCTTCTACTTGATACACATCGTCTACAGCGCATGTGCGGAACTGCAATCGCAGCGCTGCAGCGGAAATAAATTGAAACGGAACTTACTTTCTGGACGCGTCTCGTAGATACAAAGCCAACACCGACAACAGTAGTACAGGTTTATATGCCAACTAGCTCTGCCTATGATGAGGAGATCGAAGAAATGTATGAGGAGTCAAAGGAAATTATTCAGACAATTAATGGAGAAGAAAAGTTAATTGTGATGGGACACTTGAATTCGGTAGCAGGAAAAGAAAAGGATGAAAAATAGTAGATGAGTATGGACTGGGCAAAAGGAATGAAAGAGGAAGCCGCCTGGTAGAATTTTGCACGGAACATAATTTAATCATAACAAACACCTCGTTTAAGAATCACGAACGAAGGTTGTGTACGTGGGAGAGACCACGAGACACTGGAAGGTATCACAGATTTTATAATCGTAAAACATAGATTTCGCAACCAGGTTTTAACCTGTAAGGTGTACCCAGAGGCAGATATAGACTCTGACCATAACTTGTTGGTCATGAACTGTAGGCTGAAACTGGAAAAAAAAAAAAAAAAAAAAAACTGAAAAAAGGAAAATATCACTAAATTTAATTGATGAAAGGAGAAAATATTAAAATGTACTAAATGAAACAGGCAAAATGGAGTACATACGACTAAGAAATGAGACTGACAGGAAGTAAAAAACAGCTAAATAGGAGTGGCTAGAAGGCAAATGCAAGTCATTAGAAGCATGTTGAAACAGGGGAAAAATAGATATCGCCTACAGGAAAAGAAAAGAGACATTTAGAGACAATAATAGGAGATGTATGAATATAAAGAAGTCAGAAGAAAACCAATTCTCAGCACAGAATTGAAAGGTGGAAAGAATGTATAGAGGGGCTCTACAAAGGAAATGAACTTAGAGACAATATTGTAGGAAGGGAAAAGGAAGTAGATAATGATGGAATAGGACATACAATGCTGAGAGAAGAATTTGACAGAGCACTGAAAGACCTAAGTCAAAACAAGGCCACTGGAGTGGACGGCATTCCCGCAGAACTACTGAAGTCTCTGGGAGAACCAGCCATGACAAAACTATTTCACCTAGTGCGTAAGATGTATGAGACGGGCAACATACTTTCAGACTTTAAGAAAAATATAATAATCCCCATGAGCAGGCGCAGACAGATGTGAAAACTACAGAACCATCAGTTTAATAAGTCATGGTTGCAAAATTTTAACACGAATTTTTTACAGAAGGATGGAAAAGCTGGTAGAAGCCGGCCTTGGGGAAGGCGAGAAATGTAGGAACACGGGAGGCAATACTCACTTTACGGCTTATCCTAGAAGATAGAGTAAGAAAAGGCAAACCTACATTTCTAGCTGTTGTAGATTTGGAAAAAAAAATTCACAATGTCAATTCGAATAGACTCTTTCAGATTCTAAAATCAGCAGGAGTAAGGTATAGAGAACGGAGGGTTATTTAAAAGTTGTACAAATAACAGAAAGCAGTTATCAGAGTTGAAGGGCATGAAAGGGTTGCAATGGTTGGGGTTGTAGCCTTTCTTCAATGTTATTCAATTTGTACATTGATCAAGCTATAAAGAAAAGCAAGGAGAAATTTGGAAAAGGAATTAAAGTTCAGGGTGAAGAAATAAAAACATTGCGTTTTGCCGATGACATTGCAATTTTGACAGAGACATCAAAGGACCTGGAAGAGCAGTTGAATGGAATGGACAGTGTGTTGAAAGGTGCATATATGATGAACATTAACAAGAGCAAAACGAGGGTAATGGAGTGCAGTCTAAGAAAATCAAGCTATGCTGAACGAATTAGATTAAGTAACGAAACAATAAAGGTAGAAGAGTTTTGTTACTTGGGCAGTAAAATAACACACGACGTACAGAGGATATAAAATGCCGAAGTCAATGGGAAGAAAAGCGTTTTTTAAAAAGGTAAATTTGTTAACATCGAATATTAATTTAAGGATAAGGAAGTCGTTTCTGATGACATTTGTGTGGAGTTTTGCCTTGTATGGGAGTGAAACATGGACGATAAACAGTGAGTAGAGGAAGAGGATAGAGGTTTTTGAAATGTGATGTTACAGAAGAATGCTGAAGATTAGGTGGGAGGATCGCGAAACTAATGAGGAAGTATTGAACAGAATTGGAGAGGAAAGTAGTTTCTGGCTACCTTGACTAAAAGAAGGGATCGAGTGGTAGGACACATTCTTAGACATCAAAGAATCGTGAAGTTAGAGTTGGAGAGTAAAAACCGCAGAGGGAGACCAATAGCTGAATGTAGTAAACCGATTCAAATGGATGTAGGTTGCCGTTCTTATGAGGAGATGAAGAGGCTTGCTTAGGATAGAGTAAGGTGGAGAGCTGCATCAAACCAGTCTCTAGACTGAAAACCATAACAACAATAAATGCGCCCTAGTTGTATATTGCTCTTGAATCTATTACGTCCGGTTTCTGCATATACATAGATACTCCACAGTCCATCCCCCGAAGGAGCGTTCTTGTTTTTTTGTTGCATTCCCATACAGAACGACGGAAAAACGAATGCTTGTATGCATCCGTACGGGCTCCAATCTCTCTAATCTTATCTTTGCGGTCTTACCGCTAAAGTTACTTAAACATCAATTGTTGATACATTGTATATTATCAATAGCGTTTTATAAACTATCGATATGTCGATTAACTATCGATTGTTTCGAGCTGATATTTTAAATGAAAATAACATTTTAAGATTTTTTTTTAATTCTTTAGAATACTGTTCAACAATACAAGAAAAAGAACTGTCTTAGAAAAAGTATGGTATTTAAATTCTTGTCCTTCAGTGTCTTGTAAACTCAGAAAAATAATGATGATGGTGAGTTCACTCGCCGCAGTAGTTTCAAGGAAAAGTTTCAGCATTAACGGGCAAGAGCTTAAGAATTGCCTATAGGAATAGCAGTTCTTGAAAAACCATTTCAGAACATTCACCTTTAACTGTTGGCAAGACGTGATTAGTTTCATATCACATCCGGCGAAAGATTCACACTTCGCTCGAATTAATTCTAGATATCAATTACAAAAATGTGAAAGCAGATTGCGTAAAACAGAGTTGTATATTTAAACGATTATGTCCAGCTATAATGTAAATAAATAACTTGGCGCTCTACAGGTTGTGCTTTTCCAGTGATTAGTTTTGAGGGAAGTCTTGCATCCTTGAAGGAACAAGCTCCGCTGATCGGACACAATGCAGGCAACCAAAATATGAACGACATTTGTGCTTCTATACAATCACACGCGAAGCGGAGGCGTTTAGATCGCGTCATTGTTTTGTATTTTCGAATCACCTGTACGTTAGAATGTGAGACTGGACACTCTTTTAAGTACAATTTAGAACTCTCAAACAGAAGAGGACAATAGTGGGGATGCGTAATTAAAAAACAGATAATAATAAATTTGCAGTATTCAGTATTGTTTCCGCTACTAACTGCATTGTATTAGAATAGATTTTTTCTTGCTGCAAGTAAGTCTAGTCGCACATTTGAAAATAACAATCTGTTTAATGCGTGTTAATGAATGAATGTTTTTTTACCATCAGCACTCGCTCGGTACGAGATGTGCACAGCCGAAAGTTGCAAGCCGAACAAGAGAATTCCCTCTGTCACGTCCCCTTCCCCTAGCGTTCCATCTGTTACTAACATAGTATATACACAGTAGTGACCACCTTAAATGCTGATTAAATACCTGTATACAATTCACTTTCCATCTGTACTCCAAACACTACGGAAGTAGGCTAATAGGATCCGACCATTTTTCACCGTTGTTGTAATGGTCTTCAGTCCGGAGACTGGTTTGATGCAGCTCTCCACAATACCCTATCCTGAGCAAGCCTTTTCATCTCCTCATAAGAACGACAACCCACATCCATTTGAATCTGCTTACTATATGCGTCTCTTGGTCTCCCTCTGCGATTTTTACCCCACACACTTCCCTCGAATGCTAAATTTACGAGTCCTCGATGTCTAAGAATGTGTCGTACCAAGCGATCTCTTCTTTTAGTGAAGGTATGTCAAAAATTCCATTTCTCATCAATTCTGTTCAGTACCTCCCCATTAGTTACGCGATCCATCCACCTAATCTTGAGCATTCTTCTGTAGCACCACATTTCAAAAGCCACAATCCTCTTCCGGTCCGCACTGTTTATCGTCCATGTTTCACTCCCATACAAGGTAACACTCCACACATATGACTTCAGAAAGGACTTCCTTCGGCTTAAACCAATATTCGGTGTTAACAAATTTCTCTTTTTCAAGAACGCTTTTCTTCCTATTGCCATTCTGTATTTTATATCCTTTGTACTGCGACCGTCGTATGTTATTTTACTACCCAAGTAACAAAACTCATCCACCGACTTCATTATTTCGTTACCTAATCTAATGCCTTCAGCATCGCCTGATTTCTGATTTTCTAAGACTGCATTCCATTATCTTTGTTTTGCTCTTGTTAATGTTCATGTTATACGCTCTACATCTACATCTACATGGGATACTCTGCGAATCACATTTAAGTGCCTGGCAGAGGGTTCATCGAACAATCATTATACTATTTATCTCCCATTCCATTCTCGAATAGCGCGCGGGAAGAAAGAACACCTGAATCTCGAAACACTGTCCATTCCATTCAACTGCTCTTTGCTGTCTCTGACAGAATTCTTCCTCGCTTTCCTTCGGCGCCTACTCGATGTACAAATTGAATAACATCGGAGAAAGGCTACAACCCTGTCTTACTCCCTTCCCAACTGATGCTTCCCTTTCATGCCCTTTGAGTCTAATAGCTGCGGTCTGGCTTTTGTACAAGTTGTAAATAACTCTCCTTTCCCTGTATTTTACCCCTGCTTACTTCAGAATTTGAAAGAGTGTATTCCAGTCAACATTGTCAAATGCTTTCTCCAAATCTACAAAAGCTGAAAATGTTAACATTTACCTTTCCTTAATCTATATTCTAAGATAAGTCGTAAAGTGAGTATTGCCTTCCGTGTTCCTATGTTCCTCCTGAATCCAAACTGATCTTCCCCGAGGTCAGCTTCTACCAGCTTTTCCATTCAGTTTTTCATCTGCCAATTAAAATAGAATTGCATTAAAAACGATAGGACTATCGATAGTTAAAACAGATTCCCAATAGTGACGATAGTGCAAATACTATTTATTGATTAATCGATATTTAAGTAACACTAGGGTCTATTTACCGCCAAATGTAGATTGGCGGCAGTATTCTAGAATCGTTCTGCAGTCCGCTTCAGATTCTGGCTCTATAAATTGAGTTCTCGAACTATTTCAGTAACACTCGCACACTCATCGAATCAACCAGTAACAAACCTCGGCGCCCGCCACTGAACTGCCTCTATGTCCTCCTCTAAACCGATCTGGTGGAATCCCAAACACTTGAGTAGTACTCAAGACGGGGTCGTACAAGTTTACAGACAAATCACATCTTCCCAGATTTTCTCCCAATAAACGGAAGTCGGCCATTCGCCGTACCCACGACTGTCCTTATATGCTCGTTCCATTTCATATCGCTGTGCAGTGTTACGCCCAGGTATTTAACGGATGCGACTCCGTCAAGCAGCACGCTACTAACGCTGTATTCCAACATCACGGGATTGTTCTCCTACTCAGATGCTTCATCTTACATTATTCTACATTTAGCGCTAGTTGGCTTTCTTCACAGCACGTAGAAAATTGGTCCAAGTCATCTTGCATCCTACTACAGTCATTCAATGACGGCTACAACGTGTACACTACAGCATCATCAGCAAACAGCAGCAGATTGCAACTTACTCTGTAGGTCAGATCAATGACATCGATAGAAAATAACAGCGGTCCTAATACACTTCCGTGAGGCACTCCTGACGATACCCCAGTCTCCGATGAACACTCGCCATACAAGACAACGTACTGGGTTCCATCACTTAAGTCAACTTCGAGCCACTCACATGTTGGGTACCTGTTCCATAAGCTCGTACCTTCGTTAGGTCTGTAGTGCGGTACCGTGTCAAACGTCTTTCAAAAATCGAGAAATATGCAGTCTGCCTGTTACCCTTCATCTACAACAAGCAGGATGTCATGAGAGAAAAGGACAAGCTGGGTTTCACACGATTGATGCTTCCTAAAGCCGTGCTGATGCACGGACAGAAGTTTTCCCCTCTCAACGAAATGCACCATATTAGAACGGAGAATATATTCAAGAATTCTACAGCAATATGATGTTAATGATAATTTCTTGGGTCCGTTCTTTTGCGTTTCTCATATACGGGTGTTATCTGCGCCTTTTTTCCAGTCGTTTGGATCAAAGATTCGCGAGAAGTGCAAGAAAAGAAAGGGGCCAGTGGCGCCGAGTACTCCTTCTACAACCGGACTGGTACCCCATCTGGACCTGCCGACTGGTTCGTTTTCAACTCTCTGAGCTGTTTCTCTATTGCTATGTCGTCCATTTGGGAGTTAGTGAGAGCATCAAATGAAGATATTGTTGCATCGTCCTCCTGCGTGAATGATTTAAAACTTCGCCCTTTATTTTGCTGTCTTCTGATCACCACCCCAAAATGATCAGCGAGTGACTGGATAGAGGCCTTTGATCCGCTTACCGATTTTACATGGGACCAGATTTCTTTCGGGTTCTCGGCAAGATCTTTTGCTTCGCGCTTTGCTCTTCTTGTAGATGCGCGAGATCTCTACTAACTTTTGTCTGGTTTGATTTGCTTGACCTTTTCTCAACCGAGAGTGCAACTGCCTTTGCTTTCTCAGTATTTTCCGAATGTTGCTATTATACCACGGGGGTCATATTTTTTCCACATTTTGGTACTGTCAAAACTTTCTGAATCACTCTTCATAAAAGGTGGTTAAGACAGGAACATAATCTGTGAAAACCTCTCTTTAATTGTGCCCTTGAATACACAATGAGGCAATGCTATAATACCAATCTAAAGACCATTAAAGGTGGAACCCAAAAACATGACATGTAGTTTTAACATATTTATCTTCGTCTGAAGAAGGTGCCCATAGCGGCATTGAAACCTGGTTACAATTATTTTCGTACTTTGCGACTAAGGGCTGCCCCTTATAAATTTAATAAGTTGTACTGTTTAGGATTTGTTGATGGCCTCGCTCTTGTTGCCAACAACATTCAAGAAACCAAACGACAAATACGATAATTACAGGAAACAGCTTAGTGTATTGGCCATAAGATATCTTTTGAAAAAAAACTGAAATAATAACTGAACCTCCACTGGCAAATCAAATAAAAATTGGTTAATACGACATAAAATTTTAATGCAATGTATTTTGAAAAAAAAAAGAAGTATGAAAAAATAACGCACATCCTAAATGAGAAACCATCGTGGGAGAGCAGAATAAACAAATTGATTGAAACACATCATGTTACCAAGAACAAATATAACAAAAAATGCCTCTCAATAACCACAAAACTGAAGCACTATAAAACGGCCACACAGTCGCAAATAACATGTGCTAGCGAAACTATATTTCAAACAAACTACACTGTAGCAATGGACAGCCTACACAAAATAAAAAGGAGGATAGTCATAAAAAATGCCAACAAGGCGGAGTTTGTAGAACAGTTATAAATGAAACACAATGAAAAAGAAACGGATGTCTTTCCTAGGACATTTGATGAAAACAAAAGAAAATAGAATTACCCGGAGGATAATTGAGAAGTTATGGAACAGTAAGAGCAGCCTAAGATGGTTCACAGAGATCAAGGAGAACATTATGAAATTACAGATAACTTCGGAAGATTGGAAAGGCAAGACAGAAGCACTCTAGCACTTCGGGCCAAGACGTCACACTACCAATAATAATTGACAGAGACTGGAAAGAGTGATTTCGGATAAGTAGTGAAAGTCATGATCTGAAAGAATTAAAAAAAAAAAAAAAATATACGCCAACATAGAAGAACCTAATTCATAAATTGACTAAAGTGGTCCATGTAGGCCATAAAAGTAAACTGCTTAAATCAGTTAAAACTTAAGGCCATGTGGTCTGGTGGAATCTCACGCTCTTGAAAATACCAGACTGCAAACCAAGTTTCTGGTAATCTTGCCTGCTTCTTCATTATCATTTGATGTTGTAAGGCAGCTTTCTGAATACGTATTGCGATGACTCAACTATAGAAAGGAAAAGCGGTTCAACATCACTTACATCATTTGCTTCTCACACAGCGATCGTGATTTGATCTGATAATTAAATAAGCATTATTTGCCTAAAAACAAGTCACTCTTTAACTTCGTCTATTTTAAGTTCTCTAAATAGTGAATAGGAAACAATTTGTGAAGACAAAAATTTTAGCAGAGCGTGGTTTCGATCCACGGACCTCTGGGTTATGGGCCCAGCACGCTTCCACTGCGCCACTCTGCTTCTTGCAACCCGCTTGCTCTGTAGCGCTACTTATATCTAACATGGCGCTCTCTGGAGCAGTTAATTGATTTGCAATTTTTTGTACTTTAGCAATTCTCTATATATTGGGGTAGTCATAGTTTTACCGTTAATAATTACTGATAATTCTGTCACGGCCGCCTGATCACAAATTTGAATACGGTATTTCCGTTACAGCTACTGTATTATAAAACCACGATGCCATTATCATCTACCTAGGTATTTTAACTTTTACATATAATTAAGAGGCATGAAACTGTAAATACTCTTTCGGCAACTGTCGGAAGTACTGTAGGACTAGAACAGAATTTACCTCGGCAAAGTCGCTTTTAAAGAAACATAAAATATGATTTTAAATACAGTACTAAATTACCAGTAACCATAATTCAAACGAGCAATTGCAAGACTTTCGAGTATTTTGGTTGTCCGACGTTTTCTTCGTGCAGTGGGAGGATATTTAGCCTATACAGTTTATCTACACCGTATTTGTTAATAAATTTACAGTAACCAAACTCGAAAGAAAATTTTGTGACTGTACAGAAATAAACCGTTAACCAGAGTGCAACAGAACTTGTAAATAAAACGAGTGTTCCAATTTGTACTACATAGCATCTGAATTGATACTGTAGAATTACCACAAATATTTCATTTTAATATTCTAAAATTCATACTGTTTTGTATTGAAGAAGTATCGTTTACCGCGCATTAAGAACATAGTAATTATAAGAAACGTAATTGTAAACATGAGACTGCTTTTATTTAGTAAATGTTTGGAGTACGAGATAACTTTTAAATATTATTTGCTTGTGTAGGAGCAGAAATGCAATAATTCTTAAAAAAGAAAACCAGGAATGTTCGTTTCAAAGAACCTGAGAAAACCGGGTTTAACGTCTGAACTGAAATTAAGTCAATATATAATTCCATATATAGTTTCTACTTGATTGATAATGTAGAACTTCATCCGAATATTCGAAAATTCACACCGTCTTGTCAATAATCCATTGTTTCCAGCACATGACTAAACATTTTTCTGTGTACTAAAACAGAAACGCACAAAATCTAGTAGTGCCGGTATATGATACATATCAAGGGTCAGGAAAAAAAATAATAAAATAAAACAAAAAATAAAAACTAGGTAAGTCAATGTTCATGAATTTGAGGAAAAGCTTTTTAATGTTTCATCTGAGATTATACTATCACAACAATACATAGTTCCATACAATAATTTTACTTGATAAATTAAACACACTGTGAAAGCTCTGAAAGTGGAAATAGGTTTATTGGCGTCCAGTATGTTCGCAAAATGTCGGAATGTTAAATAATTCTGCGAAACATCACTCTCTGAGGGGAAATACACATGCAAGTCAAGCAAAACATACGCAATAACTCCATAATAATCACGACTGAACATATTTCTGCAAGTGGTAATACTCATGCATTCAGCTGAGTGAAGAACTTCACGGTGTCAGAAAGGCAAAACTTCATCAAGCTTTGCAAATCTTTAAAATTTCAATCTTGGAAATTGGTAGGAGATTTAGAATAAAAAACGGAATTGTTCGAGTTAGATTACATTGGACAAGAGATTGTTGCAAAGCTATTGTATTTTAGGCAAATAGATGCAGGTGGACAGTTAACTGACATTGCCGTGGTGTCTGCAGTCCTCCGTGATAAGTTGTCCGATATATCGGCATTCAGTAGCGGCTCCAATCAGATAATATTAAGAGGCTGCGTTCTGAAACGGCACTTTGCAGCCTACTTTTGAGTTCAACAGCGTTTTCAGTCTAACGCACAGTGAAAGGTGACGTGCTGCAACTGGATTCTTTGATCTTTTCTTTGAAATATTCAGCTGTTTCCTTCCGAGCACTTGTTATATAATCCTAATGTTTTTATCACACGAAGTTCGGATGGCCACTGAAATATAGTTTTGATCTTCCTCGGGCCATTAATTTGGTTGAGAGTTATATAATGAGTGCAGCGGGAGACAGTAAAGTTTTTTAAAATGACCACCAAGAATCACAAAATATATAGAGCTCTTAAGTGTCGTCATGAAAAGGAATGATGATGATGCCACTTCATTTGCGCCTCTTTCCGTAATTCATTCATCATCATCGTCATCATCATCATGATTATGCCTTTCAGCGTTCAGTCTGGAGCATAGTACCTCTAATAAAATTCCTTCATGATCCCCTATTCAATGCTAACATTGATACCTCGTTTGATGTAAAGCCTTTTACTTCAAAACCATTCTTCACCTAATCTAAGTACTGTCTCCCTGGTCTACCTCGACTCCTCTTACCCTCCACTTCTGAGCTCTGTCTCTTAGGTAACCTTGCTTCTCCCATGCGTGTAACATGAAGCATGTTGCATGTTTGTTAAGCTTATGGGACTTAACTACGGGGTCATCAGTCCCTAAACTTACAATCTACTTATGAACTACTTACGAACTAGGACGGCACAAATATCCATGCCCGAGGGGGGATTCGAACCCCCGACCGTAGTGGCCGTGCAGACCGTGACTGGAGCCCCTCAGTCTCCTCGGCCACCGCGGCCGGCACATAATTATGATCCATGAATAGTATGAACAACACTGGTGACAGGTTACAGCCTTGTCTTACCCCTGAAACTACCCTGAATCAACAACTTAATTTGCCATCTACTCTAACTGCTGCCTGACAGACTACGTAAAGACCTTTAATTGCCTCATTGCCTCATTCAGCATACACACACACACACACACATTATATATATCGCCTGTTGCATATTTAATGAGTACATCGAAAGTTGCCGATTACAGTAAACGTCATTGGTTGCTATAACAGGAATATATTTTTTGCAAAATCTATTCAGATAGCCACCTCCTTTTTGGTTTTTCTTGCGTGCTGTTTGGTACACCTCATTAAATCATAAAAATTTTCTACATTTTTAAGTAGAATGCTCATTGTCATTAACTGATCAACCTGCATCTTACCTTTCTCCACTAGTAAATTTTTCATTTGTGCTGTGAATGCATCGCTCTTATTACAAGAATCTTCACTAGCATATCCACAATAAATATTGAATTTCGTGTTGGAAATCATTTAGTATTTGCCATAGGAAACGGAAGTGCCTGGATGAATTTCATTGAAAAGCTCGTACATTTCCTTTGTATTCATATTTTCAAGGCAACTAGGTTTCCTTACAGTCTCCGACGTTGTAGTGGCTCTGAAGGGTCCTGAAACTTCTTACGTCAGTTTCAGTCATAGTCTTAGTGATCCTATCGAGTTGCCTCTGTTTTGTAGAAAAGTTAGGCATTTAATCCAAAAGTGAACATCCAGAACGTGAACGTCTTGCACTAATAGTGGTACTCGCCCAATACGAACTCTGTAAGCGAAACTTTGCGTCATACTGTCCCTACCGTAGTCTTCTATTTGCCATGGGCATAACTGTAATGTATTAACCTTGCCTAACACGAATCACAGCCTAACATACTCAGTAGCGACACTTCCGCTGATTTTTGTTTTACGCCACGACAGCAGCGCTGCAAGCGGCTAGCAAGGTACATTTCTGAATACGATATCGGGTGAGTGCGATAGTATCGTTCAAATTGATTTTAACATAGTTTTTTTTACAAAGGGGAACGCATGTAGTGACATAAAAATAACTCCACAGTTGCCTTTATCATGTTTCGTAAGAAACATTCGAAGGTACGAAACGGCACACTGCAGGACAGTTTAAGATCCTCTTGAAATCTACAGCTTTTTAATGAAGATTTTCATTTTCTATTAAGAACCAAAAAAATGGATAATAAACAACAGAAGACCCGATCTTTGGGTGAGATATGTCGGATTACTACTCACAAGGAAAGTAGGCCTACTTGGGATCAAACAAACACATATACACCTAAATCGTATGAGAGAGAATGTAAAGATCCCTTATTGCACCAGTGATACTCCCGCATCTGCAAAACTCTGCAGTCGTCCGTTAGAGGCCTCTGCGTGTGCCATGCCGCATTGCACTTTGACCTGTCGGTTCGCCAGTAGGGACGGTGCAGTGTGCCTCCGAAGTTGCGTTTTGTGATGTTATTTGTGTGGTGAAGCGTCAGATGGGGCGGCGATTGCTAATCAATCCTGCTAATGTATTGCGATTAGTTGAGATGAAGTTACGAAGAAGCCTTCTTCGTGAAGTTGGTATTAGTGTAGAAGGTGAATCATTCGCATGCTTTCTCGTATCTGTTATGGTACAGAAATATGAGCATAAGTTAGATACTGTTGTTACAAACTCATAATAATGATAATAGGGATGATAATGACGAACAACTCATTGCAAGCGGTAGTGCTACGGTAAGTGCGGGAAGAGGCGATGGAAGCAGTGGCAGTGAATACCAACAGTCTTTCGGGAAGAAGGTTAAAGTTGCAACTATCATCACGGCTTTTGATGACCGCTAGAGAACATGTACGATAATTATTACATAAGTTATAGTTCAGATATCTGCATTACGTATGGCGTCTACAATTACATCTACAGTGCTATCTAGAGCATGGTTGCAGAGCTTTGCAGAAAAACGACACCCATCAGCACATTGAGGTGTACGTAGAGATCCTGTAACCAAACGTTCATACAGATATGTTTGTTCGAGCCAATTTACTTTCCTTGTCAGATAAGTCAAGGTTTCGTCACTATAATTTCAGTCAAACCAGTATGTTGAAAACAATTTATTTTTCCGTCACAGTTGCACTATTTAGGAGTTGGTGACTAGTTTCCAACTTGATCGTCTGTGGACAACGTACAGTTTATATCAGTCATTTGCTTCATGCAGTGTATTACTACGGTTGGAAATGAACGATTAAGTCCGAAACTAGTTACCAACTCATAAATAGTGCAACCGAGGCGGAAAAATAAATTGTTTTCAATTTATTACCAGTTGCTGATCCTGCACCAGCTTTACGATGAATTTTCACAAACCATTATGTGTTGAACGTAAGAAACTTATATGGAATGCAATACCTGCATTACTTAATGTACCAGACGAGCTACCTCAGCTGTAGCTGAAGAAAAATCCCCACAAATGCGACAATAATAGATCGAAAGCAGATCAATGCAGAAACCTACTCACAATTGTTGCTACATCTGATCTGCAAACGGCAAGAACCTTCAAGACATTTGTAAACAAAAGTAATTACACTCAAAAGTATTATGCGTTTAAACGAAAGACGAATGAAGTGTAAATATGTCATTACACTCCATACCGAATTGTTACATGTCAAAGAAAGTGCCTTTCATGTAAGAACAGACCGTAACAGGAATTAATGTGTCTCTTACGTTTACCTTCTACTTACTTTCAGCGGAACAAGCTGCAAATATGCACACATTTTTAAGTATTTCGTCATGAATGAGTTGGTGCTTATATCACTGAAACAGTGAAATTCGGTTGGTTTTTACATTTATTTCACCATTATGTCTCTGGATATTTTACTAACACTTGGAACTCAAAACTTACATAATATTCACAGAATATATGACATCAACTGCGATTGGGCAAAGCTGAAAATGTGTACCCAGCTGGGATTCGGACCCGGGTCTCCTGCTTTCTAGGCAGTTGCGCTGACCCCTACACCACTGGGGACACAGTGATCACCGCACCTGCAAGGACTACCTAAGCACGCCTCCCGTCAGACACAAATTCCCAGCTTCGCCCTGCCCACAGTACTCAAACTCGTAGTTATGAAACAAATTCCCGTAAGAGTAAGGGCTTCAAACTTGCCCACCCCTCGGCACTAACAAAAGGATCATTGCCCGTCGCCGGGTTCGAATCCCGGCTGGGTACACATTTTCAGCTTTGCCCAATCGCAGTTGATGTCATATATTCTGTGAACATTAAATAATAACAACTGCAGATTCAGAAGTGACGTCTGTTCTTTCGGAACAGACGCCACACACACACACACACACACACACACACACACACACACACACACACACACACACACACACACACATATATATATATATATATATATATATATATATATATATATATGGCGGTGACGAGCAATGATCCTATCGTTAGTGGGGAGGGGTGGGCAAGTTTGAAGCCCTTACTCTTACGGGAATTAGTTTCATGACTATGAGTTTGAGTACTGTGGGCAGGGCGAAGCTGGGAATTTGTATCTGACGGGAGGCGTGCTTAGGTAGTCCTTGCAGGTGAGGTGATCACTGTGTCCCCAGTGGTGTAGGGGTCAGCGCAACGGTCTAGAAAGCAGGAGACCCGGGTTCGAATCCCGGCTGGGTACACATTTTCAGCTTTGCCCAATCGCAGTTGATGTCATATATTCTGTGAATATTAAATAATAACAACTGCAGGATCTGAAGTGACGTCTGTTCTTTCGGAACAGACGCCACATGTATATATATCAAAAATTACAGTTACTATTTGGTTACATATGTAGAAATCTAATTATAAACAAACATGACTCCTTCGATGGCTTGCCCACCGCTAGGAGCGCTAGTGTCGTTGCAACTGTCAGTTGGTAACAACTTTCACGTCACTGAGTGTCGCGACTGTATATGTCAGAATGTGTATGAAATCTGTTCATTTAAGTAATGTAATACATCTTTGCTATCACGTTCACTCGTGATAATCGATCAGGCAACCGCTTACAACTGCAACAGGGCCGAGGTTGGTACGTTACAAGGTTTGGTGTTGGTTTCATATTTAGTGTACCTCTGTTATGCTTCCAATCTTCATCCGTTTCCCCGCATCATCTCGAACACTATCGGACGCATCTGCTCTGCTAATGCCACGTGCACACAACTCACGCAGTACGTCAGACGCGCGGGAACAGGCACAACATGGCGTTAATTACTGGCGCCAGTGTTTGCGTCACAAGTGTTTGCCGTGCCCTGCGTGACTCACCACTCACTCACCTGCTTGTTTCCCCTTTGAATGCAAATGTCTACGGACTCGCTTGGCTTTTTCCCAGTTAGCTTCTCAGCTGATGCATGTGGTATGTATGTAATGTATCGAGCTGCAGTTTATTGCTATAGCACAATTTCAAAAAAGAAGTGACTTACCTGGTTTGTTCTACTGACCCTTCATATAAAAACTGTAAAGTGGACACCTTAGCTGTTAGGAGCTCTTAGTACAGAAATGGGTTTTACTGCCGTAAAACACATTTCTAAGATCTGCGCATAGCGTCAAGGTAAGTATTTTTGTTCTCTTGTTCTGGCCCTTAGAGGACTCCTCCTATTTCTCCGAAAAATGAAAAGCAAAGATAATTCTCAACATGAAACTTCCTGGCATATTAAAATTGTGTGCCGGAACCGGGACTCGAACCTGGAACCTTTGCCTTTCGCGGACAAGCGCTCTACGGACTGAGCTATCTCGACACGACTCATGATCCCGCCTCACAACTTTACTTCCGCCAGTACCTCGCCTCCTACTTCCCGCGAAAGGCAAAGGTCCCTGGTTCGAGTCCCGGAACCGGCACATAATTTTAATCTGCCAGGAAGTTTCATATCAGCGTACACTCCGATGCAGAGTGAAAGTTTCATTCTGGAAACATCCCTTAGGCTGTGGCTAAGCCATGTCTCCACCATATCCTTTCTTCCAGGAGTGCTAGTCTGCAAGGTTCACAGGAGAGCTTCTGTAAAGTTTGGAAAGTAGCAGGCGAGGTACTGACGGAAGTAAAGTTGTGAGGCGGCATCGTGAGTCGTGTCGGGATAGCAGAGTCGGTAGTGCGCTTGCCCGCGAAAGACAAAGGTCCCTGGTTGGAGTCCCGGTGATTCTAACCTTGTCTATACATCTCACTGCAAAATATTATATATGTACACATGTCACACCAAATTCACAAACGTCACCAAAACAGGTGACAGTAATTTATAACAATTTTATTTTACAATTATTTACCTTCTTGTGTTTTTTGTTCCGCCATCAATATCGAAAAGGATGCCAAAAAAATCAAGCAAAATTACCGCATAAGACAGAATAAAGTGAAACTAAATCAGTGAAAAAGACAAAGTAATGCATTTATGTCATTTATGTCATTTTCTTCTCTTTCAGGCACTCTATAAAATTATAAAGTGTAATACATAAAACGAAACTCACTCATGTAAAATCAGTGTAAATGTTGTTATTTGTACATCAAATTTTAATAAACGTTATTTAAAAAAAAGTTCCGGCACACAATTTTAATCTGCCAGGAAGTTTCATATCAGCGCACTCTCCGCTGCAGAGTGAAAGTTTCATTCTGGAATTTTCAACATGGCTGATTAACAGCAACCGTAATCCAATTTTTACTGTTTCACCTTTGTAAAACTTTGTTGCTTATGTAAGACTAGCTGAACCCCGCTGCTTCGCATGCGTAGGCAGGTTGGTCTACACCAGTTGTTTCTTTTTAATCCTGATGACGAAGCCATATCTTAAGTTTCGTAGTTATAGCTTGAAATTTGAGTTAACAGCATCATATTTTTGAAAACCAGTTTTGCATCTCGCATTTCACCACCTTATTGGACGAATTTCCAAAAATACCGAAACACGTGTCTTTTAAATTTGAACCCCGAATCCAAATCCGAAAATTTGTAGTTCTAACTACAAAATTGCCTAAATAACAACAGATTTTCGAAAAACATCCCTTCCCAATTTAACCCCCTTGATGGTTGAATATCCAAAAATACCGAAACACGTATTTTTAAAATCATAACGAACAATACAAATACCAATTTTTGCAGCTAAAGCTTCAAAATTGTCTTGCCAACAAAGTGTTTTCGAAAAGAATTTTCGATCCCCTCTTTTACCAAATTCAAATGTTCAAATGTTTGTAAAGTCTATGGGACTTAACTACGGGGCTATCAGTCCCTAAACTTACAAACTACTTATGAACTACTTACGAACTAGGACGGCACAAATATCCATGCCCGAGGGGGGATTCGAACCCCCGACCGTAGTGGCCGTGCGGACCGTGACTGGAGCGCCTTAGTCCCCTCGGCCACCGCGGCCGGCCCTCTTTTACCCCCTTAGTTTCTGAATTTCCAAAAATTCAGAAACTCGTGTCTTTTTAATTCTGATCAAGAGTCCATATCCTAAGTTTCGTAGTTCTAGCTTGAAATTTGAGTCAACAGCAAATATTTCTGAAAATCAATTTCTTGCGTCCTCTATTTTACCCTCTTATTGGTTGAATTTCAAATGTTCAAATGTTTGTAGGGTCTATGGGACTTAACTACGGGGTCATCAGTCCCTACACTTACAAACTACTTATGAACTAGCTACAACTAAGGACGGCACAAATATCCATGCCCCAGGGGGGATTCGAACCCCCGACCGTAGTGGCCGTGCAGACCGTGACTGAAGCGCCTCAGTCCCCTCGGCCACCGCGGCCGGCGGTTGAATTTCAAAAAAATTCTGAAACACGTGTCTTTTAAATTCGAACCCCGAATACAAAGCCGAAATTTGTAGTTCTAACTTCAAAATTGCCTAAATAGCAACATATTTTCGAAAAACAACCCCTCTCCAATTTAACCCCGTTCATGGCTGAATTTCCAAAAATACCGAAACACGTATTTTTTAATGTCTAACCAACTATACAAATAGCAATTTTTGCAGCTCTAGCTTCAAAAATGTATCAATAGCAACGTGTTTCCAAAAATAATTTTTGATCCTATATTTGACCCTCTTACTTGTTGAATTTCCAAAAATACTAAAAATCATGGATTTTTAATCCTGACCAAGATTCCATATCCGAAGTTTCGTAGTTGTAGCTTAAAATTTGAGTTAACAGCAACATATTTTTGAAAATCAATTTTTTGCGTCATCTATTTTACCGCCTTATTTGTCGAATTTCGAAAATGCCGAAACACGTGTCTTTTAAATTCGAACCCTGAATTAAAATCCGAAGTTTTGTAGTTCTAGCTTCAAAATTGCCTAAATAGCTACGTATTTTCAAAAAAAAAAAAAAAAAAAAAAAAAAAACGTTTCATCCCCTATTTTACCCCCTTTCGGACGGAATATCGAAAAATAGCTTCTTAAATGACGCCTACAGAGTAAGATCAACACCCTCCACAAATTTCAAGTTTCTATCTTCAGTGGTTTGGGCTGGGCGATGATGAGTCAGTCAGTCAGTCAGTCAATCGGGACACTTCCGATATTTATTTTCTTGTTATTATTAGATAACTATTTCATTCTTCCTATGAAGTTGTCCTTAGTTACAACGAAACCTAGGTCAAGAACCTAAAAATTACGCAACCGGTTGACTGATATACAAAATTGTTAGAAAAGCAAAGAGCTAGCTAGCTGTAGAAGAGATTTGTTTCACCTCTCGAAGGTGAATATGTGTTCATAGTTTAGTTGGATGACACTTCCGGACATGGCTTTCTGTGTAAAACTACTAAATTCCGTCTAAAACGAGAACTGTGAAATACGACCAATTTTATTTTTTTCTATTATTCACGTTTTGGCCTTTCTGGATCATGCGATGTTGAGGATGAGGAATTGCGTCATTTTATCTTACCTTTTCCGTGTGCCCATAGTACTTTCAATCCCTCGAAGTTTTTTTACTCGTCAGTCCAAGCTATGCACGCGTTCTTGGCTTTAAAAAAATTACCCTCACTAGAAACATTTTTCAATTTGGTTCATAGAGTTACATCATTCCTATGTCCTTCAGATCTTAAGTCCGTGACTTCCGTAGAATTACACAACATGCATAATTAATCTTGATATAGCCACATAATTTGTCTACGGTTTTTCATAATGATTTGATTACACAGGGCGTAATTTTCAAATTCTTTATTCCCTCTGAGCGTATTTACTTTCCGTCCCTGTTATTCCGGCTCATTTTTTCCCTTATTACTTTCGTTACGGAATCAAAATTTACTCTTGGCAGGATGTGTTTGGTGGTGAGATCGCCTTCATACTTGGCAGCATTTCATTTAGTCGATTGTTGTGATCGTCCCCGGATACAATGGGATAGAATTTCGTATTGGGAGTGGATGAAAAGTTCTCCCTGTAATTCTGTAAAAGGCATTCTGTGATACAGGAGTGCGACTGGATAATAAAGTTTAGAAAAAAGGGACTGCATGCAATTGAAGGCAAAGCCAGTTTAAATAGGCTGTGCTGTCATTTTCTAATGTCAAAATTTATCCTACAGTGAAAAAAGAAAAATTCGTTGATTTAGAATGGGCCGCGGTGGAATAGCCGAGCGGTCTAAGACGCCTCGCTGCGGAGCGCGCAGTTGCTCGCCATCGGAGGTTCGAGTCCTCCCTCGGACATGGGGCGAGGCGGCGCAGTGGTAACGCACTGGACTCGCAATCGGGAGGATGGTGGTTCAAATCCACCTCCGGCCATCCAGATTTAGGTTTTCCGTGATTTTCCTAAATCACTCCAGGCATATGCCGGGATGGTTCCTTTCAAAGGGCACGGCCGATTTCCTTCCTCATCCTTGCCCAAAAACTCCGAGCGTTAGCTCCGTCTCTTATACCCAAGTTGTCGACGGGACGTTAAACCCTAAGCATCCATCCTTCGGACATGGGGGAGTGTGTGTTGTCCTTATGTTAGTTTACCTTATTTTAAGAAGTTTGTACTGTTTGGCCACGATAACTTGACGATTTGCGCGGGGGCTGCTGGGAGCTCCATTCTGGCTGCTGCGGGGAGTGAAGGGCGAGGGGAAGGCATCTTGCTGCAGTGCAGGAACCGTTACTCTAACAATGTGTACAGTAATCTTTCGCGTCAAGGACCATTGTAACGTTGGCAGCACTTGTAAATAAAAGAATAACTTTCATCTAGTGCCGATATTCGCTGCTTGTGGCAGCACCAGCAAAATCGTCAAGTTATCGCGGCCAAATAGTAAGCTACGGACTGATGACCATGCAGTTTGGTGCGATAGATTAATAAATAAATAAAATAAATAAAATAAATTAGAATGAAAACGTAAATATGTTTTTTGACAATGGTTACTATCACAATTATGTCTACAGACTTTTACATGAGATATGTAACTTTTATTAATAGTTTACCATGGGACATTTAATGCCCGGTATTCAGCTACCACATTATATAGTCAAAAGCCTTTTAACCTGAAAATTGCGTAATTTGAATGAATAAGACACGGAAAATCAACGAATGTTCTACAAAAAAAAGCTTAACTTTGACGATAAAATCATAGTAAATGTACACTTTCGTGTGATATTTCTTAGTGCAACAAAACTTTTTTGAAGCGTTTTCGGTTTTATCTCTTATTGTCAACTGACCATCTAAAATATATAATGGAGTCTGAACGAAACATGATTTCTGACCGACAGCGAAATCGTAACCGAAACTTGTGTAATTACCTTAAAATTTCTGTACATTTACGTTAAACCACAAATCACTGGTTTTTCAACATTTTTTTTCAAGATCCCCTCCCTGTACTAAGCCTGTTTGAGTGTGTCCCTAGAAGATGACATGGGAGGCGAACAGACTTAGACAAATTGACGGTAGTTTCATTAAAGTACTTCCAAATTCGATTCTTTTCTCCTCGTTGTGACGTTTTCTATCTAAAAAACAAAAATTAAAGGAAGTTAGACAGTAAGTAAACTAAACTCGATTAATTGGATTCTCAATATTTTGAATCTCTGAATTATAAGTTTCCCATAAATACGAGCGTCATAAGACAAAACAACAGCTGCGCGTACATTCTATCTACACAGAGAAAGACACTCCATTATAACATGAAGTGAACAGTGAAAAGACTTTAAAACCTTTAGGTTGCGAAAGTAAATGACTATCTAAAAACTTTGTTTTAAAAAAGCTTTTCTTTACACTTGTATTCTTTTCAAGGTCGATTTTCTTCTTTTTCACACGTAAATTTCAATCGTTCGATGTCATCTCGGTCCCGTCCGTCTCGACTTACGAGACTATAACTACCACAAACTCTACAGCCTGCATACGTTCTTGTACGAAGATAGTATTTAGTCTTTAGGTACACAACAAACATGCCAAATAGATACTACGAAATGCCAGGGAGCTCAACATGACTACCTGAATACAAAATACGCAGGAAGTAATCATTTGTTTGCTTGCGTAAGCAGCCATTACGATTTTGTTCTTTACGTTGCCACCTTCATTTCCGTTTCTTGCAATCGATAAACAACTTTACACATCTCCAGTTTGGCATTCCTGAATACATAGCAGCTTCAATCAGTGCTGTAGAAAGTGTTTCGAAAAATAAGGTCATAGTTCCAACTAACAGTATGATTGTTGTCAGTGTAAATTTACGCAAACTGAACAGGAAAAGCTGTGTACCACATGATTAATGTTTACTAAACCCGTATTAGTTATTAAAGAAAGGTCCTCGCTTCCAAGGAAACTCATTAATAAAGTTTTAAAGACAGCAGCTACTGTCAGCAACCGTTACAACGTCAATGCCGGCCGCGGTGGCCGAGGGGTCAGAGGCTCTTCAGTCACGGTCTGCACGGCCACTACGGTCGGCGGTTCGAATCCCCCCTCGGGCATGGATATTTGTGCCGTCCTTGGTATTAGCCAGTGCGTAAGTAGTTTGTAAGCTTAGGGACTGATGACCTCGTAGTTAAGTCCCGTAAGTTCTACAAACATTTCAACATTTTTGAACAACGTCAATGGAGAAACAAGCAGGTCTCGGTTGCAAATTAAAAATTATTTGACCAGTTGACGTTGTAGTAGAGAATTTGTGGAAGAATTTTTCTTCCAGAGAATTGATGAAAATGTCGGCAAGGATGCCAGCTAACGGATTTCCTATAGCAAGACCATCGTCTTAATGGTATAATTTTCCGTTAAATTGAAAATAGTTGTATTTGACTACCACGTTTATTAAATTCATGAAATCAGTTATTTGTTCAGAAGTTTGAATTGACATAAATTCTTTTTACGATCTTAAGCGTTTCAATTATGAGAACGTTGGTATAAAGATTTATTGATATCCAGTGAAAAGAGCTTAGTATTTGGACCGCAATCTCAGTCTTTTATTTCATGCACTAGTACTGGACCGTCGGGAACAGAATAATTGTTCTGAAAAAAACTAAGGACTTTTTCAAGGTTTCGTGCAGAAATCTGGCTAAATCGTGGTAAGCACTGTTCAAACTGTTTGAAATAGGCCTGATCGGATGGTTAATGATGCCTCCGTGCAGGCGTGTAGCTCATAGTGGCTAGCTTTTTTTAAAAAAATTCTTTTTAAACTTTGTGACATCTAATATATAAAGCAGTGTGTCCGTATGTTTGTACGTGTTGCATACAAATCTACAGTTTTGTTCCAATCTTTATGAAATTTTGTACACGTAAGATTCAATCCATGAGGACGGTCGCCGTAAGTGTAATCACATACGATATATAGTTCACGACATATGACGTCATAAACAATGAGATGCGGGAAATACTGCTGCATTTAGCGACAATGATACTCATTTTCACCTAAACCACTGGACAGATTTAAACCAAATTTGGTACACACATTCCTTATCGTGAGGTAACAATTGCTGCATGGTTAAGAATCACATACGACACATGGTTCAATAGATATTACGTCATAAACAATAGAAATCGCAAGAAACTGCCACATAATACGGCGAGACTTTAAAAATACGCTGTATGAGAATGAGAGTACTTAGCGACTTGGAACAAACTTTAAACATAACTTTAAACCTTCATTAAACTTTTTCCCGCTGACAACCATACCAAAATGATGAATGGAAAAAAGTTTCTCGCTTACTACTTTTCCGCTGTTCATGAAGTAAAACTACGGCATTCTATATGACTTTACAATTAATAGTTCCAACACTACAAACTGTAGCCGCAAGTAATTTTACAGACAGTATACACATATATAGTTGAGTGTACCTTCTAAATTGTATCACAATACGACATCTAGTTCATGAGATACGAGCATAGAAACAGTAACGTTCCGCTGTTCATGGACTAAAACTACAGCTTTCGGTATGACGTTACAATTTATAATTTGTACACTTACAAACTGCAGCCACAGGAAATTTACAAACAGTATACACAAGTATAGTTGACTGTACCTTCTAAATTGTACCACAGTACGACATATAGTTCATGAGATATGAGCACATAAACAGTAACATTCATGGAAAACTGCCCCATCATGCACCAAGTTTTAATTTATAATTTGTTTACCAGTAATTGTATTCCCAAGAAATTATACAGACATACAACCCTTATACAAATGAATATATACCTGAAAAATGGCAGGAATAAATAAATGAATACCCGGGCAACGCCGGGTTTACAGCTAGTAGGTTATACAGCTGAATAGTATATTTTATGTGACTTAATTTGTTTTATATTTTCTGATGAAGGCAATGTTAGTCATTGCCGAAACCTGGTCAAATAATTTTTAATTTGTGACCGAGGGCTGCTTGTTTATCCATTGTCATTAACGAATCTTTCAACATGATTAAATGTTTGAAAATTTAAACGACTCAACTGCTGCGTTATTAGTCCGTAGCTTACATACTAGCCTATTTAAACTAACCTAAGGATAACACAAACATCCATGCCCGAGGGGGGGGGGGGAGGGCTCGAACCCCCGACGGCAAATGGCCGCGTGCACCGCAGCAAGGCGCCCCAATGCGCACGGTTAATCCGCCGCGGCAATAAAACTTTACAGCGTAACAATGTGATAACCCGTCCCATTACACACAGTACGGAGTAAGTTAAATTATTACTAATCTCTTCTTCTATATATAAAAGGAAGTGTCCCGATTGACTGACTGACTGACTGATTGACTGACTGACTGACTCATCATCGCCCAGCCCAAACTACTGAAGATAGAAACTTGAAATTTGTGGAGGGTGTTGATCTTACTCTGTAGGCGTCGTTTAACAAGCGATTTTTCGATATTCCATCCGTAAGGGGGTGAAATAGGGGATGAAACGTTTTTTGAAAATACGTTGCTATTTAGGCAATTTTGAAACTAGAACTACAAAATTTCGGATTTTAATTCAGGGTTCGAGTTTAAAAGACACGTGTTTCGGCATGTTTTGAAATTCGACAAATAAGGGGGTAAAATAGGTGACGCAAAAAATTGATTTTCAAAAATATGTTGCTGTTAACTCAAATTATAAGCTACAACTACGAAACTTCGGATATGGAATCTTGGTCAGGATTAAAAATCCATGATTTTTAGTATTTTTGGAAATTCAACAAGTAAGAGGGTTAAATAGAGGATCAAAAATTCTTTTCGAAAACACATTGTTGTCATGACAATTTTGAAGCTATAGCTACAAAAATTGGTATTTGTATTGTTCGTTATGATTTAAAAAATACGTGTTTCGGTATTTTTGGAAATTCAACCTTCAAGGGGGTTAAATTGTAGAGTGGGTGTTTTTCGAAAACCTGTTGCTATTTAGGCAATTATGAAGTTAGAATTACAAATTTTCGGATTTGGATTCGGGGTTTCGAATTTAAAAGACATGTGTTTCGGTATTTTTGGAAATTAGACTAATAAGGGGGTGAAATACGGGATGCAAAAATTGATTTTCAAAAATATGGCGCTGTTAACTGCAATTTCAAGCTATAACTACGAAACTTAAGATATGGATTCTACATCAGGATTAAAAAGAAACTACTGGTGCAGACCAACCAGCCTACGCATGCGAAGCAGTGGGGATTCAGCTAGTACAGTATAAGAATATCACTGTTAAATACGATTGCGTAATGTTGTGCTTAACAACAAAATACCCACATTTTTTACGCGGGAGCAGGGACAGGTAAAGTGTTACTGTCGACTGAATCCATCCAGAACGCTACCGTACTTCATCAGTTAAGTTCAATAAAGTTAATTTCGGCCAAGCGGAAGATTCTCCTGATTTCTGAGAAACTGCGGCCGATACCAATATTTTGGCCGTGAACGAGATCGAGTATTCAGCCGGTCCTTAATATACAGGGTGTTTCACTAAGTGTGTTTGCCTCTGTAACTTATAAAATAATAGGTGATGGGAAATTTTAATGCGGTAGGTCAACACAAGAAATGTTACACTTTCTGCGGAGCTATGAACATTATTGTATCATTTTCCAAAGAGTTACACCAAAAGATATAATTTTTTAAGTGGAGCAATAGTTTTTTTCTATCGTGTATTGGATTCGTTTAAACCAGCTGCGTCCAAATCAATTTAAACTACATTCCTATCACTGTTAGTTTGGGAGCTACAACCCTTTAAAGTTCCGGGGGCGGAGGCTGCGATAGCGTAGCTGACTGGCCGAGTTGCTATCCCCTGGGGCACGGCCCACTGTCTCATGACACAGACAAATATGTTACTCTGTGCTCATGACCACCAGCCAGTCAGCTACGCTGTCAAAGCCTCCGCCCCCTAAACTTTGAAGGGTTGTAGCTCCCAAACTAATAGTGATAGGAATGTAGTTTAAATTGATTTGGACGCAGCTGGTTTCAACGAATCCAATGCACGATAGAGAAAACTATTGTTCCATTTAAAAAATTATATCTTTGTGCTGTAACTCTTTGGGAAATGATACAACAAACTATGTTCATAGCTCCGCAGAAAGTGTTACATTTCTTGTGTTGACCTACCGCATTCAAATTTCTCGTCACCTATTATACTATAAGTTACAGAGGCAAACACACTTAGTGAAACACCCTGAATATGAAGATTAACCCTTAACTACTATGGACATTGACAGGAACACAATTACTATGGAGGGGTCTCTCTCAGACGTCATATTTATTTCTTCAAACCAGTGGTTTGCGGATTTTTTTTTTTTTTTTTTTTTTTTTTTTTCATTATACTTCTTGGAGGTACACTACACTGAAACTTGACTTTTTTTTAAACAAAGTAGTATTTATAAAATGGCGACAAGTAAACACTGAGAAATATGATGTATATATTTATTTTATCTGTTACGAAAATAACAACTAGTTAGCGAACTACTCACCTACAGGTTATCATCAGAAAGATTATATTACGGATTCGAAACTTAATTAGATGGAAAAATCCCATTTCACTTCCAATAAATTGCACACAAATTCAGAGCGACTACTACATTCCGTTAGTCGGTGAAGTGATAAACTTTGTCAAATTTTACTTCTGCAGTATCAAGTAAAAAGTAATTGTCTCCTCTATGATTGCAGAATCGTATTTTAGTCTGTTTGAACCGAGCGGTCTGCGGCGCGCCAGTCACGGTCTGCTGCATACACCTCACGCTCTGAATTTCAGTATCAAGATCGCTAAACATCTCAGAATCAGGGCCGTTATCGCTGTCATCAAACTCTTTTATCTGATTATTCACCAAAGCGTTCTTAGACATTCACATCTGTCTCGCATAAAACACGTTGCACTCAAGGTTCAGCTTCCGCTGAGATAAAGAAACAGCGCTGTTACAGGCCTCTTCTCCTGTCCGCCTTTCAGCTTATTATAAATCATCATAATAGCTGTACTAACACCATCGCTGCCGCCATAATAGACGTCGCGTTCAGTATGACACGGGCCTCTGGTATGGATGAAACGTCACTCAGGTATAGCAGGAAATGATATGCTCCCCATTCTCAGAAGGCGTTTGATATCGGATTGGCAAGAAGACTTGTCGAGAACATCTACTACCAAAGGCAGTCACTACGCTCTCATCCCCTGTTATAACTAGAGTACAACATCGAGGAGCTTCACGACAGCTATAGCAAGACTGCAGTTTAACCACTGGAAGTACAATAAACACCTCTATGGGCTGAATTTAAGTCCCACTCCACTATTCGCCTGCGGAGAGGAAGAAGACCCAAATCACAATTTCCTCCAGTGTCCTTTGAACCTCGCTCACACAACTGTACCTGCCAATCAACTTCGAAATCTTGGACATCAGTTTCCAACCTCCCTCCTAACCTCGTTAGCGTCCGACGACATAGCAACGTTTACATATTGAAAACGTTTTACATGCTATATAAGCAATTACAGTTCATTCTACCGATACTCAGCTTTTCAACATCCCGATGAACGGCGGTTCTGCTCGCTGCAACATTATTCTCCTGGGGCGTCGTTGTAGAAATAAATACTCGTAGGTACAATTTTTCATTCCTTCTTTAATTTGCAATCAAACTACGTCTCCGCCAAAACATTACAAATTCAGAACATATACAAAGCATTAGAACGATAGTACTTCCATTTCAAAACAACAGACTGACATTGCTTTCAGTACACTTTAGAAAAGCCAAAACTCGAACTCCCCCCACGCAAGGCGGTGAGGCAAATATATAACATCGGCAATAATGACCTTACATTATGCATTGTTCATAACAATTGAATATACTAATTTACAATTAACAAACACACAAAGAAAACATTTCATGTACACAAAAATAATCACAATATAAAACGTAAACTATACATACAATAATTTTAGATCGCACCTATATTTTTAAGTTTTAATCACGCTACTTTTTGTTTGACAACAAACCAAAATGTTAAATGTCAATTAATTAGTTAAAGAGTACATCATACATGTTCCTAACATATATTGAACTAGTAAATATCTTCGCAAATCTCAAACTAGATTCTAAATCTCACGTAAGTCAATATATACAAAGAATTATAATATTTAAATCTCGACTATTAAATTAATTAACACATTAGCAGGTCTACACAACTTGTTTATGAGCCTAAAATACATACAATGCTATTAATGTTCATTTCTTTTTGTTTTTTTTACAAAAGGTCTTACAATTCGTCTGTTTAAGTCTTGAAATAACATACAATGACGCAACTATTGTTTATAGAAATCTATCACTTGTTTTATCACAGTATCACCGAGACACTGTCCTACACTGATTCCTAGGCTGGCTATTTCGTTTTTAACTAACTTCACACGCAACATGTATCACTATTGAACCACACGATTCCGGATCCGACGCAGACGGTATCGTACGGTAACATTGAGATGGGAAGACCAGGCAGACGTCACAATATACACTGCTGTACGAGTTCGTCACGAGTGCCAACATCGAGATGTAGTCTCCTGTGATACTCCCCTACTGCTTGTGGTAGTTGCCAGGGGAAGACCAACACAGAATTCAACTGCCGATGTACCATGTGCTCCACAGCAGCACTAAGATCGTTTAGTCTAAAATCCGTGTCGTTATGTACCACTTCTTTGTACATGAGTGTGTATATATTAGTGTATCTTCACGTCAGACTGTACTACATTAATCTGTTGTTTTCTACTCCCATGCACTGTTGTATTGGCAGTAAGAATCTTGCCATACTACCTCTATTCATCTTGTGTCACAACATTTTATTCTTCTGTAATGGCCTCAGTATTCTCTATGTTTAAAAATATTGTCTAATGTTGGTACCTCCCTGGGGCATGGGTGTGTGTGTTGTCCTTCGGTTAGTTTAGTTTAAGTAGTTCGTAAGCTACGGACTGATGACCACGCAGTTTGGTCCGATAGAATTACAAACATTTGAACATTTTTAATGTTGGTATCTCTCTCATAATGCTAATGAATGTCCGAATTGTCAAAAGCGCCTGTAATGTACCCTTTCCAGTTTTGTGATGGCTGTATGTTCAGAAAGCCAATAAAAAATAAAAATAAAATAAAAAACAGTGCCGTTCAGTAAAATTGTGAGACGCTAACACTATGGTAGGTCTACATCTACATGAGATACTCTGCAAATCACATTTAAGTGCCTATCAGAGGGTTCATCGAACCACCTTTATACTATTTATTTCCCGTTCCATTCTCGAATAGCGCGCGGGAAGAAAGAACACCTGAATCTCTCCGTTTTAGCTCTGATTTCTCGTATTTTATTCTGATGATCATTTCTGCTTATGTAAGTAACAGTCAACATTACATTTTCGCATTCGGAGGAGAATGTTGGCGATTGGCGTGTCGTAAGTAGCCCACGCCGCAGCGATAAGCGCCGTTGTAATGATTCCCATCCCAGATCCTGTATCATTTCCGTAGCGCTGTCTCCCCTGTATCGTGACAATACGAAACGAGCTGCCCTTCTTTGAATTCTTCCGATGTCCTCCGTCAAACCCACTTGATAAGGCTCTCGCATTGGACAGCAATACTCCAAAAATGGATGGACAAGCGTAGTGTATGCAGTTTCCTTAGTAGTAATGTTGCATCTTTTAAGGGTTCTACCAATGAAACGCAATCAGTGGTTCGCCTTTCCCACGACATTATTTACATATTCTTTCCAGTTTAAGTACTAGGTATTTTGTGGAGTTTACGGCCTTCACTTTTGATTGATTTATCTTGTAAACAAAGTTTAATGGATTTCTTTTCGTACTCATGTGGACGATTTGTCACTTCTCATTATTTAGAGTCAATTGTCAATTTTTACACCATAGTGATATCTTATTTAGATCGTTCTGCAGTTGGTTTTGATCTTCAAATGATTTGACTAGACGATAAATGACGGCGTCATCTGCAAACAACCAAGAGAGCTAGTCAGATTTTCTCCCAAATCATTCAAAAAAAAAAAAAAAAAAAAAAAAAAAAAAAAAAAAAAAAAATTGGGCAAAGTTGGATATGTGTACCTAGCCGCCGGGATTCGGACCCAGTTCTCTTGCCTTGTTCAAATGTTTGTAAATCTATCGGGCTAAGCTGCGTGGTCATCAGTCCGTAGCTTACAAACTACTTAAACCTAGGTAATCTAACCTAAGGACAACACACAGACACCCATGCCCCAGGGAGGACTCGAACCTCCACGGCGAGCAACCGCGCGCTCCGCAGCGAGACGCTTTAGACCGCTCGGCTACACCACCGCGGATCCCAAATCATTTATGTAAATAAAGAACAGAAGAGAACCAATAACACTATCCTGGGGAACGCCCGATTTCACATGTTTTAGTCGATGCTTTACCATCGATCACTACGAACTGCGTCCTGTGACTGTGAGGCCTTTCAGGGCTAATAAATACTAAACAAAGAGCAGCAACAATGTAAGAATGTGTAGCTTGTCAGGCCGTTGGAAGGTGCACGGGAGAGTCCATTTCTCTTTGCATTGGCATCTGATATATTTTGGCACAAAAATTCTTTGCGGTCTGAGAGAGGGTCGATAGCAGATGAGACTTAATACCCTTATGTGCCATTAAATTAGATGACGTTTTAGCAGGGAAGGTTCAAGAACATTTTCCCCACAGAAATATCTCCCTTCCCCTCCCTGCACCCCATGAACCTGTGAGTGTGTGCTATGTCTGTGGGTTGTTTACACGAGGTGAGGAAAGTTACCACGGCCGTTTGTTTTCGCGGGAGCGAGACCAGCTACAAGAGTGTAAACAGGCCCCAGCTGCGTACTGCACGCAGGTAGCGGCCACGTGGAAGGCGCGTTCCATTCATGTGGACCAGCACTTGCGTCAGTACAGCCTTAACAATAACAAGGCCGGCCGAGCGTCGGCCCAGGGTAAACAGATCCGCGGGGCGTCTCATTCATACCGACACCTGCTCACGACTCGAGTTTCTGACACTTGCGGGGAAAGGGAATGTGTAGACACTTGCGGGGAGACCCGGACGCTGCAGGTAGTGAACAGGGTGTTCCAGAAGTAGGGATACACCACCCCTACTCCTCGCCCTCCAGCCGCTACCTGTGCCGTATTCAGGGAAAGACCCACCAGACCGGCCGCGCAATTTGTGACACAAATTACATGTTTGATAATATCAATTTAATGCATAAAAGTATGAAATCACGACTATTTCCTGCAAACATTTCGACATAAAAAAGTTGGCACTGAGTTTAGAAAAATAAAATTCTGGTATATTGGATTTTAACATTTTATCAAAAAATGAATTTTACTACAGGAGATACAGCCATTCAAATTTACAGGCACCATAGCGTTTTCCCTTCCTGAGTAAATGAGCTGCTTCTTGTAGTTTCAACATCACAGTAGCCTTTTTCTTGAATGTTCTAAATATAAATCTTCAAACAGACTTCTTGAGGAGGAACGGATATCTGATTGTAAACCACTGCCTATTACCTTAGATCTTTTTGACTGTACTGAACAGAAGTTCCGCGTATTCCGTAATTTATATTTATACAATTAACAGGCAATGCAATTTATAACCAACTATTGGCTGCCAATTTCGTTTCATTTTTCCTGGAAGTCTTGTGACTTGTTTCTCCCTGTTGGTTTATGCCAAGTTCGGAGTAAAAAATGTTCAAATGTTTGTAGAACTTATGGGACTTAACTACGGGGTCATCAGTCCCTAAGCTTACAAACTACTTATCAACTAGCTTATACTAAGGACGGCACAAATATCCATGCTCGAGGGGCCATTCGAAACCCCGACCGTAGTGGCCGTGCTGACCGTGACTGGAGCGCCTCAGTCCCCTCGACCACCGCGGCCGGCTCGGAGTAAAAATGGTTCTATATGACGGTGATAGAAAATAGAATTTATCTTTAGCATTTTTCGGTGTGTGACATTCCCTTACACATTCCGTATTTCATACATTTATTAGATGTATTTGTAATTCGAATACAGCGAAATCGTTTTGGGGTCTCGAATAAACGCATCAAGTATGTAAAATACTCATTAACTTATTATTAACGTTTTTTAATGGAAGGTTTAAGGTTGCGTCTCCTATTAAAAAGCATAGTAGCTATTTTTAAAGAGATGGAAGTTGCGTGATAGTGGGTTAACTACGTAGCGGTCAATTACATCAACGTATCTGTGCAGGATGCCTAATATATTTATTGCTTGCGCAGGTGTCTTGATATGCTTAGTGTTTTGAATAATATGCTTTTAGAAGGTATGACTGCTGAAAGTCATCGTCTCGTAGTAGCAGAGAATGTCTTAATAACTCTCCAAACATTATCACTGTTAAAATACCGTTTTGTTTTCAGGAGGAACACTCAACAAATTAATGTGTAGTTAGAACAAGTTGGGTGTTATGTTGACAGTGCTAGACTTGTTGGTGTGCCTGTACCCAGGAAAAGCTATTAGCCGCCCCAAGGGCCCCGGGTTCCCCGCAAGTGTCACTCCCCGCAAGTGTTCCAACCCCTCACGACTCTGCCAGCCATTCGCATCAGCGAGCACAGAATAACATAGTGAGGCTCTGCCGCCTACATCAGCGTACAGGCAGTTAAGCCCGGTAGCCATCTTGGATGGGTGTAGGAACCGAGTTTGGCCGATAAATGCGTAGTTCCTCAATTGGCGCTCGCCTCAGTTACATTGTCATTTGAACCCCTTAGGAGAGGAAAAAATTTACCAAATTTTTCACGCAGACAGGTGAATACTGAATGAATGCAGTAGTGTTTGTTCTTAGCAAGTACGCCGGCCGCGTTGGCCAAGGGGACTGCGGCGCGCCACTACGGTCGAGGGCTCGAATCCCCCATCGGGCATGGATATTTGTGCCGTCCTTAGTGTTAGCTATTCATAAGTAGTTTGTAAGCTTAGGGTCTGATGACCCCGTAGTTAAGTCCCATAAGCTATACAAACATTTGAACATTTTTTTAGCAAGTACGTCTTGTGTTTGTATAAAAATAATAAGTGAAACTGTAACTTTTATATGAAACTAGCTAAAAACCCGAAGTTGCCCGGGTATTTATTTATTTATTCCTGCCATTTTCAGGTATATATTCATTTGTATTAGGGCTGTATGTCTGTAAAGTCTCTTGGGAATACAGTTAGTAGTAAAGAAGTGATAGATTAAAACTTGGTGCGTGATGGGCCGGTTTTCCATGAACGTTACTGTTTACGTGCTCATATCTCATCAACTAGGTGTCGTACTGTGATACAATAGGGTATTTTCCTGTGTTGAAAATATGGTTCGAATTGTTATTCTGAATGATTATAACATTCAAACAGAATTTTTGCTCATAATTCATACAGCACATCTGTTATTTTTACGTAATCAAAGCTTAAAAATCATCAAATTTCACGATTAGATCACGTGATCGAAAACGCTCCGTTATTGGCTGAAGTACGGGTGACGTCATAGAACACCTACAGCGCGGCAAGTTTCCTCCATTTCGCAGCTTTAAGTTCAGTTTTTTCGTGATCTAAACGCGTTTACAGTTTTTATGCCACAATGGAAGATGGTTATGTGATTTCTGACAGCGGAAACCTCGCTAAAGTTGATGCAAGTATGGTGTCTTCATTCTTTAAAAACAATCCAAATTTTTGCGTGCCAGAAATAAGAAACGTGAAAACTGCATTGTAAGTAACGCATACCTACATTTGAAAGCTAATTATTTCGAGACATATTTTATGTCATTGGAAAAAAGTACTCTATTTGTTGATGTCAGCAGACTTAATCTGAAGTCACCATATTATGCAATAAAGGGTGAAATTTTATCTTCTATCCAAGCGGCCTTGAGTGATTATGTTGGCAACATCAACAACAAGATAGAAAATCTTTGTCCAGATTTTCAGACTACACAGAATGACTAGATTAGTGTATCGTACAGACCATGAAGTAAATAAATAATTCTGTTCCTGCTCTATGATTCTTGTATGTACCCTTGTCCGGTCAGTAAAAGTAACTGCCCTCGTAAATCAAAGGTTTAACGACAAAATATTTGCGCTGTCACGCGATTGGCTAATGGCGACGTCTCATGATTCTCGCTATTCAGCATCTGTTGCCAACATAGTCACTGGAAGCCGCCGGGATAGTAAGTAAAATTTAACCCAGTAATCCAAATATATTAGGAAACGGCTTTAATTACACACAAATCGTAGGCGTGAACATTATGAAGTTTTATTTCGCAAATGTAAACATCAGGTCGTTAACCTACACATAATACTACTTTACACCTTTGCAGAAAAAGAGAATTATACTAAACAGTTTAGTTTACCAATGGAGTATTATTGTTTACTTAGATCAAAATGATCCTCACAGAAGAACACACATGAAGTAGCCGCTATTTTATTTGGATCTCTTCGCACCAGTGTCAAATACTTTTTGCGCATCTTCTCATTTTTTCGTAGTTGCAAGAACAATTTTTCTGGAGTCTTGACAGATGTCTTGGTACAGTGAGGAACTAAACAATACTTGTAGGTCATTATGCAAACGTTAACGCCCAAACACGAGGCCTCGACCCAAACAATATACAGGTATTTGTTTATCTTACGAGAACAGCAGCAGCGTGTTGTATGACGTCACAGGCATCACGTGACTCAAATGTAGCGTTTTAGCGGGCTTTCAAATTATTTGAATTTCATTTCTGTTTCTAAAAATAAGTGCTGAAATCCACAAGGTAAAAAAGCATGTTCGGACCATAATATGGCAATTAACAATTTAAAACGATTTCCAGAAAACAATCAAATACCCTATTTAGGAGGTGCATTAAACTATATGTGTGTATAGAGTCTGTAAAATTTCCTGCGGCTACAATTTGTTGTGTAATAAATTGTAAAATCATACCGAATGCCGTAGTTTTACTCATTAAACAGCCTAAAAGAAGTAGGCGGGAAGCTTGTTTCCTTTCATCATTTTGCTATGGTTGTCAGCGAAAAAAATTTAGTAAAGGTTTCAATTTATGTTTAAAGTATTTTGCAAGTCGCTAAGAAATTTCGTTCTCATTACAGGGAATTTATAAAACTCTCCGCATTATGTGGCACTTTTTTGCTTGTCGTATTGTTATGACGTCATATCTTCTGAAAATTGTGTCGTATTGTGATTGTTATCCCTGCAGCAATTGTTAGCTCGCGTTAAGGAATGTGTGTACCAAATTTGGTTGAAATTAGTTCAGTGGTTTAGGAGACAATGAGCAGCATTGTCGCTTAATGTTTTCCGCGCATCTCATTGTTTATGACTTCATATCTCTTGTACCGTGTGTTGTATTTTATGCTTACACTTACGGCGACCGTCCTGATGGATGGAAGCTTACGTGTGCAAAATTTTGTAAAGACTGGAACAATACTGTAGATGTGTATGCAACACGTACACACAGACACTCTGCTTTATATGTTGGATAAAAATTATGACATGAAAAAGTTAGTCGCCTACCACTTTTTTTGTTTTGTGGTGAGGAAATTTTCGTCAACTAGAAAGTTGTAGATAATGAAATGAACTTTTCCTTTTATTTAAACTACTTTCTTATAGCTCCCCTGGTTTTCTCCCAAATTTGCATACAATAGAGCGGCGGAACCTTTCAAATTCTACTCGTTACTTTCAGCGAGCTTTTCCACCATCGAGCACAGATTTTATTTCCCACTCACCTTCTACTTTTAAATTCCTGAAGGCGGTTTGTATTTTCTTCTACAGACCTACATTTGCCTTCTGCTTAGCTATTTTGCACTTCCTGTCAATCTCATTTCTTAGTCGTCTGTACTCCATTTTGCCTGTTTCATTGACCCCCTTTTTATACTTTCTCCTTTCATCAATTAAATTTAGTAATTCCTGTGATAACCTAGGACTTTTTGTAGGTCTTGCCTTTCTATTTTGTCATCTGCTGCCTTCACTATTTCATCTCTCAGTGCTGCTACCCATTCCTCTTCTACTGTTTTATTTCCCCCGCTTCTGTCAATTGTTGCCTAAAGCTCTCTCTGTAATTCTCAGGGATTTTAGGTTTCTTCGATTCATCTAGGTCCCATCTCATTTTCCTGTCAGCAGTATTTCCAGTGTCAGCCTACAGTTCCTGGCCAATAAGATATGGTCATAGTATATATCTGCACCTGGGTATGTCTTACAGTTTGAAACCTTACTCCGAAATCTCTGTCTAACCATTGTAAAATCTATCTTGTATCTTCCGGTGTCTCCTGGTGTCTTTCACGTATACAAACGTCGTTCGTGATTCTATCCCAGAGAGCGCTAACGTTCTTCCAGAACGACGAGAATGGCAGCTTACTTTTTCATTCTTGTATTTAATAATTGATTCACAGTGTCATATTTTATTTCTTTGATTATCCTGCTCCCACTGTAGATCAATTTTAGCCTATATTTCCGTTAGTGGTCCGTGGAACGACTGCGAATGAGAGGTTCGTACAGAAGATATTTAAAACTTCCTCCTAGTTGGGTAAGTATTTCTTGAACATTCTTTAATTCTCGAGACATTTATATTTATATATTTCATCTTCAATGTTGTTTTAATAAAAATGATTTTCTCAGCTTAAAATTCTAAAACATTTATTTTGACTTCCTTCAAGAAAGAAGGGCAGTATTGGACAATTAATGACGTGATTGTGAAAAAATCACGTATGACGGTCTTATGCAGTCATATAAAGGTAATTAATTAATAGCTTCTGAAAAAATTAGACCATAAATAATTGTGGGTTAAACCAAGTGTTTGTTATGATTCTTTCATTACCTAATCTACTTCCTTTAGTACCGCCTGATTTTCTTGGACTGCGTTCCATTACCCTCGTTTTGCTCTTGTTAATGTTCACCTTATACGCTCCCTTCAACACACTGTCCATTACGTTCAATAGCTCTTCCAGGTCCTTTGCTGTCTCTAACAGAATTACAATGTCATCAGCAAAACGCAATGTTTTTATTTCTTCACCCTGAACTCTACTTCAAATTTATGTTTGCTTTCCTTCACAGCTTGTTCAATGTACAAATTGTAGATCATTGGAGAAAGGCAACAAATCTGTCTTACTGTCTTTCCAACCAATGCTTCCTCTTCATGCCCTTCGACTCTAGTAACTACGTTCTCGCTGTTGTAAATAAACCTCCGTTCCCGATATTTAACCACTGCTGACTTCACAATTTGTATTCCAATCAATATTGTCAAAAGCTTCCTCCAAATCTTCAAAAGCTAGAAATGTTTGTCTTTCCTTAATCGATCTCCTACGATAAGTGGTAAAGTAATTTTTATATTTGTTCACTAGCTGTAGCCGGCCACGCGATGCTGCTACAGCTATTCTCGTATTACCCCCCCCCCCCCCTCTCACTGTGTTCCCCTCCTCCCCCTCCCTGTCCTGTCTTCCCTTCTCTCTGTCCATCAGATCTTCCTCGCTCTCTTTGTCTGCCTCTCCCTCTCGATCTCCCTGTTCATTTCCGTTTCCATCGCCTCTACTTCAGTTTCGTCCCTCTTATCTATCTCCCCTTACATATGTGAGTATACTAGACCGTTGTTTAATGTTCAAAATCTTTTATTACAAAAGTTCTCGACCGAATGCTTTGAAACTTTCAGACAACGTTGTATTGCAATACGCGCGTTATTTCATGAACGTATACGCTAGCCATACACTGATTTTACATACAAAAACCGATCTTAAGAACATCTTCACACAGGAAAGAAAAATCATTACAAAAATTATTGGGCTAAAACTTACAGACGAAGGCTGTAGACTTCAGGGATACCACAGAGACGTTCATCGCAGCGGAGAGAGACTTCTAAAATTTTATGGACTCATCTCCAGACTTTCACAGACCAGACTTAGCAACAGAATCGTTAGCTACATCCAGGGTCTTACGTCCACTACACCGTGGATGATACTAGTGAAAACTGGTACGTATACAGGGTGTTACAAAAAGGTACGGCCAAACTTTCAGGAAACATTCCTCACACACGAAGAAAGAAGCCGCGGTGGAGTAGCCGAGCGGTCTAAAGCGTCTCGCTGCGGAGCGCGCGGTTGCTCGCCGTGCAGGTTAGAGTCCTCCCTGGGGTATGGCTGTGTGTGTTGTCCTTAGGTTAGTTTACCTAGGTTTAACTAGTTTGTAAGCTACGGACTGATGACCACGCAGTTTGGTCCGATAGATGTACAAACATTTGAACAAAGAAAGAAAATATGTTATTTGGACATGTGTCCAGAAACGCTTAATTTCTATGTTAGAGCTCATTTTAGTATTTCTCTTTAAATGGAAATTGAAATAATTCGTGCAGACAATTGTCAATATACCCAATTGTTTTGTTAGTATGTACTGTACTTCCCCGATTCACATCATCAACACAGATTTTCTGTGAACGTTTGGGCAGGAATTGTTGGTGATGTCTTGATTGGGCCTCATGTTCTTCCACCTACGCTCACTGGAGCACGTTATCATGATTTCATACGGGATACTCTACCTGTGATGCTAGAACATGTGCCTTTACAAGTACGACACAACATGTGGTCATGCACGATGGAACTCCTGCACATTTCAGTCGACGTGTTCGTACGCTTCTCAACAACAGATTCGGTGACCGATGGATTGGTAGAGGCGGACCAATTCCGTGGCCTCCACGCTCTCCTGACCTCAACCCTCTTGACTTTCATTTATGGGGGCATTTGAAAGCTCTTGTCTACGCAACCCCGGTACCAAATGTAGAGACTCTTCGTGCTCGTATTGTGGACGGCTGTGATACAATACGCCATTCTCCAGGGCTGCATCAGCGCATCAGGGATTCCATGCGACGGAGGGTGGATGCATGTATCCTCGCTAACGGAGGACATTTTGAACATTTCATGTAACAAAGTGTTTGAAGTCTCGCTGGTATGTTCTGTTGTTTGTTTCCATTCCATGATTAATGTGAGTTGAAGAGAAGTAATAAAATGAGCTCTAACATGGAAATTAAGCGTTTCCGGACATAACATTTTCTTTCTTTGTGTGTGAGGAATGTTTCCTGAAAGTTTGGCCGTACCTTTTCGTAACACCCTGTAGATTAAGCAGACAACATCGACAAAGTCGTCTTCAGACACACGGTGTACGAGTGGGGAGGATGTCAGAGAAAAAAGCACCTAAAGCCCAAAGACCAAAATGGACTGAAGAAAGCCGGCCGCGGTGGCCGAGGTGACTGAGGCGCTCCAGTCACGGTCAGCACGGTCACTACGGTCGGGGGTTCGAATCCCCCCTCGGGCATGGATATTTGTGCCGTCCTAGTTCGTAAGTAGTTCATAAGTAGTTTGTAAGTTTAGGGACTGATGACCCCGTAGTTAAGTCCCATAAGCTTAACAAACATTTGAACATTTGAATGGACTGAAGAAAGGAAGAGAGCCTGTAGGGAAAGAATGAAGGAATACTGGAACAACAGGAAGAACAAGCAGAATGTTTCGCGTGATTTGATAAAAGGCGTGTAACGTGAGTAATAGTGATAATTAAAGCAGGAAATAACCTCGAGGGATATGGACTGGGTGGGGTGGTAGGTTGAACCGTGGCGTTTTCTACGCTCCTGACTTGGTCGTCAGGGAATGATGTGGTTGGCTTGTTATGTCACGAGTGGATGGCGGTTGTGCAGCCCCCATGGCAGGAAGCGGCACCGGGCCCTGTGAGGATAGTACATTTGTGTGCGTGCTATCAGGCAAGGCCGGCCTTGCGCGTTATCCTCACACCGCTTCCTCTCTGCAGAGCCGCTGCGACACACTTCTGTCCCCATGCCTCGCTTCCATCGCTGGCAGCTTGCTTCTAGTCTTATCAAACGTGTCCATTTCACTACTCATATAGTTAGTAAACCTATTGGACCAAACTGCTATGGTCTTCAGAGACTTAAACCGAGCGAGGTGGCGCAGTGGTAATACATTGGACTCGCATTCAGAAGGACGGTGGTTCAAATCCACCTCCGGCCTTCCAGATTTAGGTTTTCCGTGATTTCCCTAAATTACTCCAGGCAAATGCCGGGATGGTTCCTTTGAAAGGGCTCGGTCGATTTGCTACACCATTCTTGCCCAAACAATCCGAGCGTAAGCTCCGCCTCTAATGACCATGCTGTCGACGGGGCATTAAACACTGACCTCCCTTCCTTCCTAAACAAACTACTGAAACTGACTTACACTTAAGGACAACACATACACAAACCCATGCCCGAGGGAAGACTCGAACCTCCGGCAAAAACGGCCGCCCAGTCCATAGCATTAAGCCTTAGACCACGCGGCTGTTTGTAAAAATACTCGTATCTTATTTTATTAATTTTTTTATTAATATTATTTATTGTCTTAGTGATTTATTAATTATTTGTTCACCGGCTAGCTCTGCCAGGTCTAAATTTGACACTAGGGTTTTGACTGTACGAGTATTTTTAGAACACAGTTCCACATTATTTAGTGCGAAAATAAATTGAATATTGCTATTTTGTCAAAAACTGACATTTTGAGCCCGTGGTTGTGTATGAAATACAGGACGATTCTTACAGTGAAGAAAACAGCAACCAAGCACTTTTCCTTATGCTATTTATTAACTAAATAGATTCTGAAACACAGCAAAAGCCCCTCACAAATATTAACAATCGAAGAGAACTACCATATACAGAAAGCCATAATACAAAGAAAAGAAATAATAAATGAATACACAGGCAACGGAACCATATTCTCTGCCCTCAAAGAACTTACAGAAAACCCATAAAAACACACACACACACACACTAAAACGAAAGCAACATGATTCAAAACTCCCGCCCCCACCACAGTCAGCTGTTCCTAACACTACTCCCAGAATTCAACTGCCCACCATCTTGTTTTCATAACATAAACTTTGAGTGGAAAGAAAGTGACACAGTGGCTGTCCACAACACAAAAAACAGCGCATATCCACCAAAGTAAGTGACAAAAACTTGCTATAAACACTTAGACGTTTTGTTGTAGAAGCAGTAGCTACAATAAAATCAAACCAAAACACAAAAACTACGTCCTGTATTTTCGTAAAAATCCCGATATTTACAAGCTAATCATTCACCACATTAAATACACACGTTTTGGTTTGCAGATGACAAACTGTCAAAAAATATCAGTGACGTTTTGCGAGTTGAAGAACCACAAACATAACTACATGTGGTATTAAGGTAGGCCTAGCATACCTATAAAAATAAGAAACGATGTGTAATAGTCTCACAATTATCTGTAGTTTTTACTGTTAATGTACAAAAGTAACAATCATTTGATTGTTAAGTTGACAGACAAAACGAATTAAACATCCTACTGATGATGCTGCAACGCCAGCGAAACATGTATGGGAGAAATCAAAAAAATTTGTGTTTGCTCAAGGCGGACCTTACCTATAAAGCAAATTTATTTTTAAGCAAACACGGAGATTGAAGAGCTTTTCAAATCTCAAGATGTTTCCATAATAAATTGCAATCGACACACGCATTTTTAATACAAATATCTTAACCTATTTAGGTAATATTTTTTATTTACACATCTTTTTTACTGATCGAATCCACTTAATATCGAAAAACTATCTAGCGGCGCCTGAACTAAAATTACAACTCTCTCTCATTAGTCTTACCACAACGAAATACTAACGAACGAGAAGAACAATATTTTTGTGTTACAAATAGTAATTACATTAGTAATGACGTAGATAATAATATTTTTACTATAATTACAATATAGTCGCTGCGTAGTAAAAATATGAAAGTCTTTGGTGGCACGTTCGATTTACACAAGTGGCACATTGTAAGTAGTCTTTTCTTGTACAATTTACGTTTTCTGTCACAAACATTAATTAAAACGGAAGGACATTACATGTTTCGGTAATTTGGAAGAATCCGTGTACATCGAAGGAAACGGCATTGCGATCAATATGTATCCAACGTTAGATTCTTGTTCCACATTCGATATGACAAACGCAAAGCGGTTGATTTAAATTGTACTTTTGACTGCGTTGATTCTGTGATATTTTCTTGTACTTTTTCGACTCAATATGTTGGTGCCATTTGAAATACTCAATCGATTTACAATAATTGAAAGTCCAGGTTGGAATAAATAATATAGTGAGGACAGTTACAACTCACCGCAAAGACGTGGCGACGAGATGCGACAGGCACATACAAAAGACACACACATACAACACATTCAGCTATCGGCCATGGCCTTCTACAGAGCGTGATTCGAAGTGTGGCAGTCGGAGGTGATGGTTGTATGACTGTGTTGTGTGCCTGTGTGATTGCGTGAGTGCTCTATTTCTGTAGAAGGCCATGGCCGATAGCTGAATGTGTTGTATGTGTGTGTCTTTTGTATGTGCCTGTCGCATCTCGTCGCCACGTCTTTGCGGTGAGTTGTAACTGTCCTCACTATATTATTTCAATCGATTTACAGTTATACGTGCTGTTCCGCCATGTTGGTTTTCCATCATGGTAGCGAAGCGAGAGTCGAACGTTCGATATATATCGATCGCAATGCCGTTTCTTTCGATGAACACGGATTCTTCCAAATTACCCATGTTTCAGTACTCCACAGTTCGCTGTGAGCCTCGAGCACACGAATAGACTTCCTAAGTGTATCAGTTTGTCGGTTCCTTCGGACATGTGTGAAAGACTGGACAGAATTAATCGACACCAACAAAGCCCCAAGCCCCACTCATGCTGCACAGCGACGAGACATGTAGGGTAACCAGCGTTTGTTGCTAGCAAACTGGGACCCTTCTCCAAAGCTGATTAAAAACGTCCAGATTTGTGAATGATAAACTGGGGCATGTCGGGACAATTACCTTAATATTGAGAAAGTGAGATATTTATGTTGCCTAACATGAACTCGAAAACCTTTTAAGTTTATTATGGATCTGACCATTAATTGTTTTATGGGGAATACATGAGTCGTCATAACTTTCAATCTACTCTGATGACGTTCCATCATGGGAACAAAATCGATATGTAAATTTTTTGAAATAAATATTTCATATCGCACCACCAAGCGGGATTTTTTTTTATCAGTACTGTGGTGGGCTGCCATAATCTCCATTATGGAGATTCCAACTCATTCAAGAGCTAAAGGTGAATCGCCATATGCTGCCAATTGAACTGAAATTCATACACATAGGATCGATCTTCGTACCATCGATTTGGGTCCGTGAGGTGAATTTCAATGGTCGCTTATCGTAGCAAAGATCGATAAAGCTATATTGGGAGCCGATTTTTTTAACACATTCAAATTATTACTAGATGCGCATAATAAGATATTAATAGATGATGTAACCAAGCTCAGTTCTGAGGGCAAAGATCAGTCTCAGAGAAAATGTCATAAGTACCATGAGTCGAAACACAAAATTTAACGACTTACTGGTGCAGCATAACGACATCGCTAAGCCCAATTTGGTACCTGTCGAAATCAAACATGATGTCAAACATTAGATTACCTCTGAAGCTCCATCTGTCGTTTTAAGGGCAAGATAGAACCAAAGCGCATGACGGCGGCCAAACAAGAATTTAAATTCATGTTAGAAAATGGCGTCATTAGACCATCCAAATTTGCATGGCCTAGTTCTCTTTACATAGCACCCAAGAGGGCTCAGTACGTCCATGTAGAGATTACAGACGGTTAAATGACATAACACTTCCTGACCGTTATCCAGTACCAAAAATAGAACATTTGCAATATATTCTGAAAGAGAAGAATAGACTTTCTAAAACTGATCTGTTTTAAGCTTCTCATCTGATACCCATTTCTGAAGAATATAAGCACAAGACAGCAGTAATAACACCTTTTCACCTGCAGTTTGCACCATCAAAATTCCAGAGACTTTATTAATGAAGTTATGTTTGGATTAGATTTTCTGTTTCCTTACCTTGAACACATTTTGATTGCCTGATTGAAGAACACCGCTCACACCTCAGACTAGTCCTAGAGTGTTTGTCTAAATATGGAATGCGGATAAATATTTCGAAATCAGTTTTGGGAGTAAATGGGGTAGAATTACCGGGGCACTGGATAACATCTGAGGGATCCCGTTCACTACCTGCCAAAGTTCAAGCAATTTTGGAATACAGGTTACGTGAAAAACTCCACAAACTCCGTAAATTTAATGGTATAGTCAACCAATATCGTCGCTACCCTAAAGATGCGTCACAGACACTGTATTGTATGACTATTTCAAGAGACCTAAAAATGGGGATAAATGTCGTGCGCTCATTGGCCTGGTGCAAGTCTTTCAATTGGACGCCACTTCAGCGACTTGCGTGTCCCTAGCCTACCCCAGTTATCCAACCGGAGAAAGGAAAGGGGACCTACAGCTGAACGTCGAATCCCAACCACGTGTCTTTTTTGGCGACTGCTCATATCCTTGAGAGGTGAAGGATGGGTTAAAGCGCAGACTGAAAAAAAAGGATATTGCAAATTCTGCATTATTGACTTTTCCTAAGTCAGGACTACCTTTAGCATAATGCACACATGCTAAAGATGTTGGTTCTGTACTCCAGCAACTAGAAAATGGAACTCGGAGGCTAGTTCCATTCTTTTCACAAAAAACTGAGTTATAGTAAAATGTAAACTTTCACGGCCGGAAAGGTTAAAATTACTGACGTCACACCTCTGCGCGCCAGCCCTCATAAACGGAGTTTGGCTTCAGTCAGTAGCGAGCCAGGGTGTGCATCGGACATTCACAAGTGCCACGATCCCCCTTGAGAATGTCCACAATCGGGGACGAAACGTAGGGTTTCCATAATAAATTCATAAGATCACGGCATAATAGCCCGGAAATTTTTAGTAAGAAGCTTCATAGTACTCACGACCGAGAACTGCTGGGAATTTACCTCTCTGTAAAACAGTTCAACCATTTACTAGAAGGAATAAATTCTGTTATATACTCTGATCATTTGCTTTTGAGCGAAACAATGAAATGGCATCCCAGCAACAAATGCAACAGCTGCAATATATTTCACCACATCAGTGGTCATGACAATATTATCGACGATGCCCTGTCCAGAATTGATCAGATATCACTAATAGACTGATGAAATCGCCAACAGCCAACTGCACGATCAAGAACTGCAACTCGGGAACAACTCCTTAAACTTAAAGTCGTATCAACGTACATCAAGAGAAACACTGGTGTGACACTTCAACTGCCAATATCAGACCTTACATTCCTCAAGCTTTTAGTTATCAAATATTTCTCCATTTTCATGGCTTATCTCATCCTGGAATAAAGACTACTGTGAAACTGTTAACTAGTGAAGTTATCTGGTCTGACATAAAAAGTGATTTGCGACAATGGACTACATCCTGTGTTACCTTGCAGTAAACCACATTTACTCCCCAAACGAAAATCACCGCTAGAGAAATTTGAAGAACCTGATCAACATTTCAGTGTTGTACAAATTGACGTCATGGAATCCCTGGCTCCATCAATTGGCATGACTTACTGCTTGACTTGTATTGATCGTTTCAAATCCCGGATGGAAGTCATACCATTCCATCACAGCTGAAAAGTAACAAAGGCCTTCTACCAGCACTGGATTGCTAGATTCGGCGTTCCACCACACGTAATCGCGCAGCAAGGAACACAGTTAAATCACAATTGTTTAACAATTTAGGCGTAATATGTGGAATGAAAATTCAACACACAACACAGTATCATCCTCGATGTAATGGCAAGGTCTAGAGGTTACACAGAACTCTGAAATCTGCAGTGAAGGATCACAACACTTCTAACTGGACAGATACTCTATCCACTGTTCTAGTGGGATTGCGAACTGCAGTACGAGAGACATCAAACCACTCTAATGCACACATGGTATATGGGAAAACTATTTGACTTCCTGGTGAATTTTTGGACGAGCCAACTACAAAGATTGGCCCTGATTCATTTGCATCCGATTTGCAAAACCAAATGTTACAGATGAAAACTAATAACCTTACATATATCATGATCAGTATTTGTACCAGGAGACCTGAAGACTTGGTCATATGTGTTCTTGAGATGTGAGAGAGCTAAAAAACCATTAGAACCTACATATGATGGTCCTTTTCCTGTCATAACAAGGCATGAAAAATATTTCACCATGCAAAAACATACATGTGTCAGTGGACACACTTAAATCAGTCTACCTTTCGCAAGAATAGTGGAAATTAGAAAAGCACCTTCCAAATTTAGTAAAGGACAGTCAACCACAAAAGTCCACAGAGGAACCATCTCCAGATGTCAGAGTATCAAAGGAAGAACCATAAGATTTCCAGCTCGATTCTTAGACTGGGTTATCTCTGTGAGAACTAAATAATGTTACATGAGACATTGTAAACAGAGACTTTTAACTGCATCTTTATCACGTTTATATCTTGTGAACTTGTCTTTTTGCATCATGTCTCAGCCCAATATGATCTTGTTTCTTTTGTGTTAATGTTACGTCAGACTTCAACATTTCATAACTTTATTACTGGTGTACATAACTTTATTACTGGTGGGGGAGTAGTGTAAAGAACACAGCGATAGAACTTTGTAAATAATTAATGCAATGATCAACATGTCATGTCTGAGTTCTGTATATTCAGTTCTTTTGTCAATATCTGAAGTGTGTACGTAAATAAATTCTAAAAACTTGTATAATAAATATTCTCTAGCGGCTGTTTCGCAATTCAAGTAAATCTATACGTCACAGCAGTAATACTAACAGTTTTCTTACCGTAATTTTGTTGCCAATGGTCAATGACAAAAAGAAATACTATCACGAATTGAAGCAGTATCCCGACTTCTGTAATGCAATACACCGGAAATCTCTACCCAGCAACACTAGTCCAGCAAGATATGACGTTTTGAAATGTCATGATGTCAGCTAACAGATTTAATGATTTTGTCGCCCACTGCTGCAATAACAAATTATTCTAATTTATCAATTTATTTTCTCAACAAAAGAAACATTTAGTTTTGTAACAGTTTGTACATCAGGTATTAGGCCTAAACGTAAACTTAGAATTTATTTTTTAGAGTATACTTTTTTTTAGATTGTTTCATAGAATCACATCGTAACTTTAAATCCAGATAAAACCGGAAGTAGCTTCAGAAAGTACTGATTTCAATATTCGGTGGCAGCGGGCTCACAATACATTTGTGAAATCAGCCACGCAGCCCACTGCTGCAATAACAAATTATTCTAATTTATCAATTTATTTTCTCAACAAAAGAAACATTTAGTTTTGTAACAGTTTGTACATCAGGTATTAGGCTTAAACGTAAGCTTAGAATTTATTTTTAGAGTATACTTTTTTTTAGATTGTTTCATAGAATCACATCGTAACTTTAAATCCAGATAAGACCGGAAGTAGCTTCAGAAAGTACTGATTTCAATATTCGGTGGCAGCGGGCTCACAATACATTTGTGAAATCAGCCACGCAGTATGGGCACCCAAGAAAACAGCGAAAAATAATCCCATAGCACTGTTTACAAGTGTAGTTAGTTTTTTTTCTGTTAATTCAAGAACGCGGAGACATGTTAATTGCCTTAAAATTCAAGGACAATTGGTTGAGGAAGTATTATACCTAAATGAACTTGTATTGTAGCATGTCACAATCAATAAATAACTACCACAAACCCTAAGGTACTTGTTTCGAATTATAAAAATTTTCTCCCCGGCCGGGAATCGAACCCGGGTCTCCCGCGTGACAGGCGGGGATACTAACCACTATACTACCGAGGACTGCGAAGTTACGTTTCCGGATAACTGTACATATTTCGAGAGGAATGAAATACGTGTTATTTTTGAATATTCTACCATTGTCCTTATAAAATAACTTTTCTGTTGCGTCTCCTTTACGTACTACATATATTACAGTACAAGAAATAAAGTTATGTAGGGCACACATAATGTATACGAAGCAATAATATACAAGTACACAAAAGCACATCGGTTATTATTTATCGAAAGACACCGTGCAAGAAATAAATGAAAGGAAATTATTTTAAAAAGGAATGCGTTTTTCCCCTTGAATTTGCAGGATTTATTAAAATAAAAATCAGATTGGCTTCTAAAAAGAAAGTTTTTTTTTTTTTTTTTGCGCCCACGACTATTTATGATATCCAAATGGGTGTTTTTCTGCAGCAATCAGTCATTTTGTAAGAAAGTGCTTTATTCTGCAGATCTAGATTTCGGCAAGTGACTTGCCATTTTCAATGCTAAATTAACAATAAGTTATCGTCTGTATACATACATTATATGAAATATAACATTGACAAATAACAAAAGATTCAATAAGATGTACTTTACATACCATACATGTTAGGATGTTATTCATGTGCATTGTATCATCCTCATAGATGGTCCGTAATACATTGTTTTCCACAGTTAGATGTAATGCTATTGCCAGTAAAGCGGGTTACAACTTGTGAAATGGAACTGTATGCCACAATGAACCATATGCAACAATGTAAAGATTTAAATTAAATGTTTGTTTGTTTATGATTGGTCTTGTATAATATGTCGTAAAAAAGTTAATACACTGCCAAAGTATTTATGAAAATCTGTTAACTATATACATAAGTTTCTATTTATAGTTATGGTATTCATACAGAAATATGGCAGTGGCTGCTTGCTACATATTGGTACGGAAAGATGATCTATTGTGTTCCTCCTGGGTTGAATTCTTGTTACACAAACAATTCTCAAAGAATTACCAAAAGGTTGTATTTTTCATAGAAACTTGGTCGTTAAGTAAGTTACGTCCCACGAATCTTCGGTGGCAAAAGATCTCAAGCTCTTGATTGCTGCAAAAACACCCATTTGGATAAAATGAAAATACTCTACCACATGTGGAAAATATTTTTTTTCTTTTTTCTGAAAATTGTAGTTACAAATAAATCCCACACGTGAAATTTTGGTGCTGTGTACAAGAATTTTGATAGTGAAAAACTGAAAAAAAAATACATTTTTTAAGTTCCACGGACTCATTGGGAACATTTGCAATAATTACCTTAGTCTGAAGAAGGATTTGCGTAATGTGACCATATTTGTGGAAGCCGAGGCCGTGACAAATTTTATGGGCCTACTCATTGGTTATTATTCATTCTGCAACAATGCCTGTTACACAGTATCAGTGTTTTCAATTGAACGAACAATGGACACCAAATTATACGGTAATATAACAAATACAACACACTGACACATTCACAATTCTTATTTAATTATAATATAATCAAATATTAAAAGTTAATAAAAATCTTGCTCAGGTTACTACATATAGCTTTTAAAGTTGATCATGCCTTCATACTTCTGTGATTAATGAATTTGATTCAGATACATAAATTACCGTTGTTGGTGAAACGTAGAATTTTACTTACATATTTTTGTGCTCAACAAACTGGTATTATGTAATCTCATATAGCTTTTACGTATTACGTAGTATATATGACGAGAGCACCCACACGAAAATTATTGCAGCTGATGAACTACTTTAATTGAACTTAACTAAAAACCATTCTGTTCAAACAATATCAAAAAAAGAAGAAAGAACCATTGAAATCGGACCTTTGCTTTGAGAAATAAGACGCCGTTGATCACAGACACACATGCTAAGTTTGCATCGGTGGTTAATAAGGAAAACAAAAAGTGCAGTAAACACTCCCAGAATTCCGAAATCTATGCATCAGATCCAATAGGAAGAGTACACTTCGATTGCAGGGTGTGTCGAACTCAGAGAGACGGCCATAGGAGTTGAGGAATGATTAAAAGGAAAGTTAGTTATGTCACACTGTTTATGACATTGAATTATAAATACCTTACTTACCTCTCCTGAAGTTCTATATTGGAAATGCATTGCCGTTCGGAAATTGTGTAGTTGGCAACAGTTTCAGTTCCTATATGTGTTACAATTCTCAAGCCAACAAAACACTCACAGAAGCAATTAGGCTGCCGCTGGGAAAAATCCAACTCAATAATTCCACAACTGGCGCAAGTATTACTGTTTATCTCTAACCTGGCAGGTCGTGTGGATGTATTCTATAATATGGTCTTAGGTTAGAGATACGATACTGAAGTATAGACACTTTTACAATACTAAAATATAAGGAGTTATATATTGAAACGTCTAAGACTTTGATATCTAAACTTGCTACGTTAAGCATCCCGTAAGAACCCGGTGGGAACAAGGAGACTGGACAAAATTAATAACAAAAAGAATAATAAACAATACAAACTGGAGCTGTCCAGGCCAGATCGGCACGTCTGATTAATTTGCACCATATTCTATAAACGGCCGTGCAACAAGGAAACGATATTAAGTCGAATATTCGTTTGTTAATTATTGCTAGGGTTACCATACGTCCTCTTTTTTCCGGACACGTCCTCTTTTTTAGGCAAGAATCACTACGTTTAAATGCAGCACATCTTCCGGAAGACGAAAACCGATTTTCGTAAACCGTTTTTCGCTGTCGTGTTTACATGGCATAACCTGAATCGGATTTCCTAGCCCACTTAATATGGCTGCTGAAAAACAGCTGATTCAGTTGCTGATTTAATCAGCACAATCGCTATTTTTATTTATTTAAATACGTATATTTATGTTCACTCTAATATTTACTCTTTTATTTCACATTAGAAAATATCACTCTTTCCATATGTGCCGAAAATTCTTAACAAGAAAAGGCAATCAAGCCAAGAACGCTTCAAAAACTGTTGCGTTTACATGGGCACGAAAATCGATTGTGGAACTGGAAAACCGCTTTAGAGAAGCGGATTTCCAGAACCGATATTGGAGTGTTTACATGAGCATCCAAAAGCGGAATTGGGAAATCGGTTTACGAAATCCGGTTTTGGGAGCCCATGTAAACGGGGTGAATATGTGTCCGGCCGGAATTTATAAAATTCTACAAAATTTTCTCTTTTTTGGGTTCCGAGAAAGAAAAGTTATTTTTGTGTCTTTGACGACAACTAGTTCGTTCGCACTTGAGTTCCAAACTGTTCGCAACTATCACGCAACTATCACACGGCGAAATTGCCGTTCACAATATTACGCTCTCCGCATGGGTCTGCCAGTTGCAAACGATTCGGAACTTCTCTGCGAAGGAACCCGGTTGTCTGTCCTGTTTTCAACCAGTGTATTCTGTCCTCTTCATTGTATTCTTTGATGTTTCTTTTGACATACTTTGTGGTGTAGTTTTAAGCTGTATTGTGTGTTCGAGATCATAGGTAGCATTTTGCATCAATATAAATTACTAACTTAAATACAAATACAAAATGTAGAAAAGAAAGTCATTGTCAAATGATGTGCTCTTGGAGAAATACAAATCATTCAAGAAAGGAAGAAACGAATATGAAGCAGAATGTTTGATTTGCCCTGCAAGAACGTACATATCTTTTGCTAAGAAACGTAAGTCATATATGTATCGTAAGGGTTAGTACCGGATCGTATTAATGCAGAGAATTATGTTACATTGATTAAAGTTTCATCAGGTTGTTGCAAACAATATTTCGCGTATTATTAAGAATACAGAAGCACGTTTCTGTGACAAATATTAAGAAAATCAATTTCTTCATACTAACGCAAACGCTTAGTTATGAAATGTTTGCTTTATGCAGCAAATACCTGCAATAATCGAGTTTAATGCATTCACCTTATGCACAGCTGCTCTTGGGAGAGTTTTTGTCGTCCTCCAAATATAGTTGGTTCAGAATTGAAAAAGACAACTGAGGGCAGTGATGATGAATAATCTGTCAAGGTTCATAATATTTTGTTTTACAATAACTACGCAAGGATACTACTTCAGTTTGCAGTCGTTTTACATGGTTCATTAATAAAGTCATAAATTACACTATGTTAACAAGTGTGTTTTTACATGAACTATCCTCTTTTCTGATAATGAACATATGGTAACCCTAATTATTGCAAGAATAACTTTTTCCCGCATTTGAATAAAACGTGGCCCACTGACGATGGAGCAAATGTGCTGAATTACGTTATGAAACTTTTCTCGTTTTTATTTCTTCTCGCTGAACGTTAACCCTTGCAATACCAATGGGGAGGGGGGCGGGGGTACTCTATGCCCACCTTTTGAAAATATTGAAATCTACTCACGTACTTTATTTTTGAAAATTGTGTAAAAATATTTATTGTCTATAATGAAGTCTTCTCCAGATTCTATGAGTGTTTTACATTTTTCGTTTAAGTTTAATCGGAAAATTCAAGTTTAAGGGAGGTCATTAAGTAACCTCGCCCTCCCCTCCCCCCCCCCTTGTTGGTAGTAGATGCGACTAACCACAACTGTCGTCTTACTGCACAGATAATAGCATTACGTGACCTGAGAACACACAAACATTATATTTCTCTGGGTTGACAGCAACAATGGTCTCAATTTTGATTCTTTTTTATTTCCTGTTCAGACGCACTTCGGCCAATCTTAGATACAACCAGTGTTGCCAGATCCGAAAATATTTTTTCGGGAGATGAAGCTTAAAAATTTCAGAAGATGAAGTAAAAAATCGGAAGGTATGCAAACTATATAACAATAATAATAAAAGATAGAGAGAACACAGCTATTTCAGAACTAGGAGTGTGAAATTAAGACAGTTTGTTTTAATCAATTTATCCTTTATTCTTACTACATTTCAGGTGAAAAAATTTATAAACGGAACTTACAATTAATTTTCAATGTATATACTACACTCTGTAGATAAGGGACTAAAAATGGACCTCCTCACCTCTTTCTTCCAGAATTTTGAAGACTCTTTACAATGGAAGAATGAACAATTTTCACAAATACCCCCCCCCCCTCCACACACACACACACACACACACACAAACAGAAAATATTTCTCCTTGCACTTGAACTCTTAATTTCGTCCTCTTCCACTTCAACCCAATCTACCCCACCCCTCTCACCACAGCCTACACCACTCCCTACCAAAGCCCAAAATTATTTTTATAATATTTTAATCAACGACCAACATACAAAATTCAAATATCTTATATGCCACCTCAAACAACAGATATGACGCATGGAAACAGCTGTTAAAGTAATCATAAAATCAATACTGCTAGTATTAATGTAAATATCATTGTGAAATCATATTTTATATGTATATTAACTTGTTCTTATTTAATCTAATGTTATTTTACTGCCCAAGAACAAAACTCATCTACTACCTTCATTAGTTGGTTACATAATCTAATTCCATCACCATCGCCTGATTTTATTAGACTGCATTCGATTACCCTTGTTTTGCTCTTGTTAGTGTTAATTTTATAACCTACTTTCAAGACACTATACAATTCCTCTTCCATCACCCACAGAACTCAAAGCTTTCATTTACTTACTTTGAACTTTAATTCCTTCTTCCTTCTGCAAATTCCACATTGCTTTCCTTCACATCTTGCTCGGTGTACAGATGTAATAACATTGGGTGAAGACTACAGCTCTGTATTACTCACTTCCATTCTTCGCACGAACTATAAATTTTGTCTAAGACATGATTTGGGCGCTTATTCGTGTCTGTGTAAATTTCCAGTTGTTTCAGATTGTTTAGAATAGGGCCTTTAGTGAAGAATTTTTAAAACATTTTCGATCTATTCTGGTTTCTATCACAGTTCTTTGTATATTATTTAAATCGAATTTAAAGGTTTCTTTGTGTTTACTCAATATTAGTCATTAGGGCAGTAATTACTAGAATCTTTGTAAACACCGGGGTAGGAATAAATACTGGTTTTCGCCTTTCCTTATCTTAGAGTATTGCTCGTGCGAAATGCTAGCTGTATGTTAATGTCGTTAGATATGTTGCCTATATATGTTCAGTCTCAACATATGACAATGTTGTGTAATCAAAATGTCAGTTGAACTGCGAGTTAGAAACTACAAAAGGTGACTTTTACTGAAATTTAGCATCAATTTACTTTCTACTTACCTATTTAACTGCTTGATTTGCTACTGAATCAATACTGCGAACAATATCCTTTACTGCTAAGCTGGTCTCATTAACAGAGAGATATAGCTCAGAATTACTTGTTATACCAGCACATATATCAGTTATGTAGATAAATAAGAAACAACCGTGGCCCGAGAATAGAACCCTGGGGAACCTTCCACTTAACTGAGAGTGCGTATAGGCATTTTTAACAATGCAGAGATCACCTTCAGCTACCTGGCTAACAGAGGAGGCACAATACTTGATTATTCTACTAGATACACCATCACATCCATACGAGTCAGTCTTTAGCGATTTAATTATTTATTCAATCACTTGCTTTTATCTGTTTCTCAAAGTTGCTGCAATTTATAGCGTCACAGTACGCTGCGAAATAGTTTTTTTAATCACTCGTCAGTACGTGTACACAACCTGCCGCTTTGCAGCGCTGCAGTAACAAAGTTGCAGGAAATCTCCGGGAGTTGGGTGACTCTTACGTCAGCCTCTGCTACCGTGCAGTTGGCTCCCGTCGAGGAGAAATGCGCCTCAGCGACTAAACCTCGACGGCACTGGCGTGGTGGAGTGCAGCAGTCGACGATTGCATTTATTCGTCCCTTCCTCACACCCACTACAAGTTACATCTCGCCTCCTACAGCTTTCAGACAAACTGAGGGAATCCCGCTTTCCAAGACAAGGCAGCATGTATCCGGTATGGTCTATTGGCTAGGATACCTGGCTCTCACCCAGGAGGCTCGGGTTCGATTCCCGGTACCGGAAAAAATTTTAAACCTCCACAACTTTTGTACGAAACGATTCGTTGTAAACGAAAGAAAGTAGAATGTGTTTTCGAACGTTTCGAAAGACAGTTAATACGTTCCACCAAACACGAGCTCTATTTAATGAGCAAGTGTATCATTATGTGTCTACCATGTGTCAAGTTTTAATAATGTTAAAAGTGTCATAGGATATGTTCTCTCTCTCTCTTTCGTTTTTGCTTTCGCTCTCTCTTTTGTTCTTTTGCCAAAGGGTAGGAAAGGGAAGCATTGGTTGGAAAGGGAGTGGGACAGGGTTGTGGCCTTTCTCCAATGTTATTCAATTTGTACTTCGAGCAAGCTGTGAAGGAAAGCAAGGAAAAATTAGGAAAAGGGATTAAAGTTCAGGATGAAGAAATAAAAACATTTAATTTTGCTGATGACATTGTAATTCTGTCAGAGACAGCAAAGGACCTGGATGAGCAGTTGAATGGAATGGACAGTATGCTGAAAGGTGCATATAAGATGAACATTAACAAGAGAAAAACGAAGATATGGATTGCACTCTTAGAAAATCAGGCGCTGCTAAAGGAATTAGATTAAGTAACGAACAATGGAGATGGTAGATGAGTTTTGTTACTTGGGCAGTAAAATAGAATGCGATGGTCGCAGTACAGAGAATATAAAATGCAGAATGGCAATGGAAAGAGAAGTGTTTTTGAAAAAGAGATATTTGTTATCAAATATTAATTTAAGATTAAGGAACTCGTTTCTGAAGGGATTTGTGTGGAATGTTGCCTTGTATGAGAGTGAAACATGGACGATAAACAGTGCGGAATAGGATTGAGGCTTTTGAAATGTGGTGCTAAAGAAGAATGCTGAAAATTAGGTGGGTGGATCGTGTAAGTAATGAAGAGGTACTGAACAAGATTGGTGAAAAAGCCTTGACTAAAAGAAGGGTATCGCTTGGTAGGATATATTCGTAGACATCGAGGAATTGTGAATTTAGCATTGGAGGGAAGTGTGTGGGTTAAAAGTCGCAGAGGGAGACCAAGAGATGAATACAGTAAGCAGATTCAAATGGATGTGGGTTGCCGTTCTTATGAGGAGATGAAGAGGCTTGCTCAGGATAGAGTAGGGTGGAGAGCTGCATCAAACCAGTCTCCAGACTGAAGACCACAACAACAACACAGTTTCACTGTTCGGACATAAGATCATATAAGCTCTTCATCAATATTCGATACCTAAGAAATTGTTTTACCTCATTTGGTGCAGTTGCTGCAGAACAGAAAAAAGAAATTACACGTGCAGAATGAATTACACAGTTCACTTGTTTATTATCGATTGAAGAAGACCGAGCAACGTGACTACAGCTTTAGGTTTTCCGTGATTTCCCTACATAGGAGTGAATGCTTCGTCTCTAACCTAAACTTACTTCCTGTTTAATTTTTTACGGAAAAAGTAAAAGTGTTTCACAGACATTACATACAGAGGAGGGTGTAGCTCTTACTTGTCTACATAAAATAACTTTTTGTTTTTCGAAGCATATCGGATTTTTTTAAATGCGTTCCGCGGGATGAAAGCGTGACTATTTCTTTTTCTCTCCTCCCCCCCCCCCTTTTTCCCGTTTTTTCCTTGTGATCTTGTGGCAAGTTTTGTTTTTATAACGAAATGTGCTATCCTTATGTCAAAATAAATATGTTGACTTCACCAACTCTACATAGTTGCCACTGTTCAACCCAAACTAAACTTCAGGACACTCAACACATCCGAAAGATTCAGGTGTAAGCTGCCCAATGTCACATTAGGCGAAAGCAGGCAATATCCATAAATGATTAACAAGTTATCCGTTAAATATTGTTGATTTTCAGTTGCGCCTAAGGAAATTGTGAGAATAACTATAATTCTCTCTTCAAACTTCTGATTCCATTCCTTCACAGCTTGCTAAATGTACAGCCTGGTCAACGTTAGTGTAAGGCTACAATTCTGTCTTACTCCCTCCCCAACCACTGCGACCGTTTCATGACCTTCGACTTTAATAATCGTCGTCTGTCTTTTGTAGAAATTGAATACAGCTGCTCGCTCCATATATTGTACCCCTGCTACCTTCATAATTTGAAAGAATGTATTCCAGTCCACATTATCAAAAGCTTTCTCTAGATCTACAAATGCTAAAAATGTAGTTTTTCCTTTGCTTAACCTACCTTCGAAGATAAGTCGTAATGTGAGTGTCGCCACAAGTGATCCTACATTTCTTCGATAGCTAAACTGATCTTCCCCAAGGTCGGATTCTTCCAGTTTTTGCATTCGTCTTCATATAATTCGTGTTAGTATTTGGCACCCTTGACTTGTGAGAATTACAGAACTATCAGTTTCATATTTGTCTGCACTTGCTTTCTTTGGAATTGGAATTACTATATTCATCTTGAAGTGATGACCATAGCAGTTTTGGTTCAATAAGTTTACAAATATTTGAATTTGAACAAAAGGATCAGGGCTATAACAGTGCAAATCCAGCTCAGTAACGCTTAACACTAGGTGATCAAAAGTATTCGGTATTCGAACACACCCAAAAACAAACGTTTTTCGTATTCGGTGCGTTGTGTTGCCATCTACCGACAGGTACTGCATATCGGCGACCTCAGTGGTCATCAGACATCGTGAAGTAGCTGATCGGGGCGCCGTGGAACTCAGACTTCGAACACGGTCAGATGTCACTTGTGTCAAACGTCTGTGCGCGAGATTTACACACTTCTAAACGTCCGTAGGTCCACTGTTTGTCATGTGAAAACGTGAAGGGATGCGTTCAGTACAGAAGTGCAAGGACGGTCGTCTGTTGACTGACAGAGACCGCCCAATTCCAAGCTGCACCAGGATCCACTATGATAGCCGCGAGGTGAGAAAACTTGGATTTCATAGTCGAGTGGCTGCTCGTGTACATACATCACGCAGGTCGACGCTAAACGACGCCTCACTTTGTGCAAGTAGTGTAAACTCTGGACGACTGAACAGTGGAAAAACGTTGTGTGGAGAGACGAATCACGGTACACAATGTTGCGATCCGATGGCAGGGTGTGGGTATGGCGAATGCCCGGTATACGTCATCTGCCAGCGTGTGCAGTGCCAACAGTAAAATTTGGAGGCGGTGTTGTTTTGGTGTGGTCGTGATGTTTTAAGCACGTTTTTGCTTCCCACTGCCGAAGAGCGATTGCCGCAGGGCAGTGGCCGAGAGTATTAAGGCGCTATACGCCTCCCACGCGATGCTGTTCCCCGTCGGGGGTTCGAATCCACCCCCCTTGCACATGGATGTTTGTGTTGTCTTTAGTATAAGTCAGTTTATAAGTAGTTTGTAAGTTTAGGGCCTGATGACCCCGCAGTTAAGTTCCATAAGCTTAACAAACATTTGAACATTTGAAAAGCTATTCAGGGATGGCAGTTGTATCTTTCAGCATGATCAAGCACCTGTTCATAATGCACGGCCTGTGTCAGAGTCGTTACACAATAACATCCCTGTAATGGACAGGCCTGCAGAGTTCTGACTTTAATCCTACAGAACAGCTTTGGGATGTTTTGGATTGCCGTGCCAGGCCTCAGCGACACCTCTCCTCAATGCAATACTTCGTGAAGAATGGGCTGCCATTCCCCAAGAAAGCTTGCAGCACCTGACTAAACGTATGCCTGCGAGAGTGGAAGCTGTCATCAAGGCTAAGGGTGGGTTAACACCGTACTGGATTCCAGCTTTAACGACACAGAACGCCACAAACTTCTAAGTTCATTACAACCAGGTGTCTCGATACTTTTGATCACTTTAGTGCAAGTACTATTGAAGACCTCGAACATGAACTTGTCATCAGTCAGGTCGTGTAAAATCATTCTGTAATATGGTATGTTTATGTATATGGTATATTTAAATAAATTATGTGCCTCTTATAGTCTATAAGGAGTTATATGTTGAAAGTTTACATGATGTAGACTTTCATTTGATGTCTAAAAATCGGAACATTCAGGCGTCCCAGGAGAACCCAGTGAATCAAGGGTTATGGAAAGCAAACCCCGGAAGTGTCCCCTCTAAATAGGAACGTCTGGTCACTTTCAACTTTGTGGTTGCTTTCACAAATGAATCTCTTTCTGATACAGCTCTAATATTTAAAAAGGCATTTTAAATTTAAAAATAAACACAGCTTCGAGAGGCACTTTGGCACCAATATGTGGACGGCGTACCGATATGGCCCAATGTCGTCTGATGTTCGGTCAAAATACCGACAAGTAATGGAGCCGTACCAATATAACAGCCAATGTGGACACCTCACATTACAGACTGTGGTCCACGTCTCCTCTGCCTACACTGTGTCTAATGTGCACTGGGCCTAGAGGTTGGCAACCCGCTCAGGAGCCGGTTCGCTTGAGGGGCTCTTTGCGGTGAGCGAGTGAGCCGACGCCTCAGTACAAGCGAGCCACGACTCTTTGGGATCGACCTTGGCTCTTTCGTGAGCCAGATCACTAGTGAACCGCTGAGCCAGTCTACGGCTCTTTTGAGCTGTGGCTATTTCGTGAACTGGATCACCTGTGAACCGCTGATACAATATGCGGCTCTTTTGAGCTGTTTGGGATCCGAGTTGGCTCACTCGTAAACTGTATTTTGTGAGCCGTCTTGTTCTACTGAGGAAACGACTTATTAAGAGATTGTTTACGAGATTTCTAGACTGTAGGTGTAGGTTGTCTATGGATCCAGAGTGATAATTATTTTGCTCTTACACATGTGTGGTCAACTCTGATTACGATGTAATTACATAACTGATATGCTGTCCAGACTAAAGTTGTGCACATTTAAGATACTTTCCCTTACTGTAACTCACTTTCAGACATCTGTGTAAAGCATTATTTTCAGTTTCTCATCTGTGAACTACAGTGAAGTGTGTGCCAGATGGTACTTCAGGGTACTACTTATTAGGGTTTCTTTTTGTTACATTTTCTAAAGGAGAATGAGAAGAACAACTGCTTAAATTCACCTGTGTGTGCTACAGTTAATTAAATTATGTCTCCATGGCAACTAGTGTACTATTAACTCTCTTGACATCCCTTCTGCATCCCAGAGATAAAGGGTGGGATAAGTAATTTAATCAATTTCTCATAACAATAAAGCTTGAAAACCTAGTAATGTGAGTATGCTAATAGTTGATATTTGCTACAGGTATTGTTAGATATGAAATTCCCACATTAGTTGACAGAAGATTCACTAGCAAATGTAAATGAAGTGCTAGAATTCTGTGAGAGCTTTCATTTCATTAATCAGACTGCAGAGTACAATGTGTATTCAATTGCCTCACTTCCTTTTTCTTTCTTTTTTGCCATATACATTTTCAATTCTTACATGCACTTATTCTGGAGTAAGTGTACTAATACCGCATTTCATTCTTCAGGTGCGGAAAACGTGTAAAATGTTATTGCTATAACAGTAAAGTACAGTGAAACTTCCCTTAACGGACACTTCCCAATAGCGGACTCCTCTCAATTACGGACATTTTAAAATTCCTCTGCAAAACAACACAAGCCCTTATTCTAAAATTATTCCTAATAGCGGACATTCGCAATAATGGACATGGACATTGTAATATGTTCCCCAACAACAATCAAAACTTCCAAATAACGGACAGCGTGAAAGAAAGAGACGGTTGTAAACTAAACGACAACAATCATTTGAACGTTTTGTAAGTTGCATACAGAACTGTTTCTGTCTTCGAGTAAGTGAGTTTATGTACGTATTGTAGTGCTAAAATGTCGCGGAAACGGTTAACGTTGAAAGAAAAGGTCGAGTTCGTCAATGTCAACGAAACGGAAAAGCCGAGTCTTAGAGATATGGCTACGAGGTTTGCTGTCGGAAAAAACACAGGTCAGTGACATTTTAAGGAACAAAAAGGACATTCTAAACTCGTAGTCTGGAAGTGATAACCTTGCAATAAACTCGCTTTTTCCAACACGCCAGGCATAAAACTGGACAGTTTGAATTTTGAATGGTTCTGCCGTGCTCGCAGCAACAACTTGATAGTTTCAGGTCGTCTACTTCGTCAGAAAGCAACGAATTTTTATTAACTGAAGCAAGAATTCCTCGAAAATGATGGCTGGCTGGATCGGTTCAAAAAGCGGCGTGGCATTCGCACGTTTTACTCTCACACTTTGCGGTTTTAACGCAGTTCGGTGTGTTTCAGGCGTAAAAACAGGAGACTTCGGTTTATCCGAGATTTTCGTTATCCGAACCGACCGCCGTTCCGATCTTTTCAGATGAACGGTAGTTGATTGTTTTTTATTTTATCCTTTTCTTAACAGCGGACACTTCTTAAGATCGGACAGTTTTACTTTCCCCATTGGTGTCCGTTATTCAGAAGTGTTATACAGGGTATTACAAAAAGGTACGGCTAAACTTTCAGGAAACATTTCTCACACACAAAGAAAGAAAATATGTTTGTGGAAATGTGTACAGAAACTCTTAATTTCCATGTTAGAGCTCATTTTGTTACTTCTCTTCAAATCATATTAATCGTGGAATGGAAACACACAGCAACAGAACGTGCCAACGTGACTTCAAACAATTTGTTACAGGAAATGTTCAATATGTCCTCCGTTAGCGAGGATACATGCATCCACCCTCCGTCGCATGGAATCCCTGATGCGCTGATGCAGCCCTGGAGAATGGCGTATTGTATCACAGCCGTCCACAATACGAGCACGAAGAGTCTCTACATTTGGTACCGGGGCTGTGTAGACAAGAGCTTTCAAATGCCCCCATAAATGAAAGTCGAGAGGGTTGAGGTCAGGAGAGCGTAGAGGCCATGGAATTGGTCCGCCTCTACCAATCCATCGGTCACCGAATCTGTTGTTGAGAAGCGTACGAAAACGTCGACTGAAATGTGCAGGAGCTCCATCGTGCATGAACCACATGTTGTGTCGTACTTGTAAAGGCACATGTTCTAGCAGCACAGGTAGAGTATCCCGTATGAAATCATGATAACGTGTTCCAGTGAGCGTAGGTGGAAGAACATGAGGCCCAATCAAGACATCACCAACAATTCCTGCCCAAACGTTCACAGAAAATCTGTGTTGATGACGTGATTGCAGCATTGCGTGCGGATTCTCGTCAGCCCACACATGTTGATTGTGAAAATTTACAATTTGATCACGTTGGAATGAAGCCTCGTCCGTAAATACTAAAATGAGCTCTAAATTAAGCGTTTCCGGACACATGTCCACATAAGATAGTTTCTTTCTGCTTGTGTGAGGAATGTTTCCTGAAAGTTTGGACATACCTTTTTGTAACACCCTGTATAATATGGGCATTGTAACGTACACAACATATTTAATTTGAATACAACGACAGCTGACGAGTTTATGTTTATTGTTGTAATTGTAATATCAGAAAAAATAAAACGGAAGAAATAAAAATCTTGGCAGTACGCAGGACTCGAACCCAGCAGCAATGAGCCCATGCATCATACAGCGTAAAACTCTGATCACCATACCACATCTCCCACTGTGAGGAACGAGCTATGTTTATAGAATAATAAAGGCGTGAACTAAATATGATAGTTATCTGTGGCATTCAACAATCACAAACTGCACCAGAAAAACCGCGTTTGTTGCAAAAACTTTAATCCACCAGTGCCTTCAAATGACATACCTATGTCGCACGCAAATTATTGACCAACACCCACCAAATACGTGCGCCATGTTTTCGAAGGTGTCACGTGACCAAATTTTGCCGAGAGGAGCCGCTGAACCGTAGGAAAGAACCGGTTCTTTTAGGTGAGCACTCAGTCGATGGCCGCTCACTTAGGTGAACCGTGTAGCCCATCTGTGGCTGGGCCTGTATGGCGTATGCAGCGTTGCCAACCCTTCAGCGTTACTGGCTCGCATAATGGCATCGAAATTATCGTACATTTCGTGAGAGGATCGTACATTCGTGGAAACATAGTAAGTTTTTTGTTCTAAAGGGAGGAGGAGATGGGAAACGATTAGAATAGTCTACTTTCGATTATCACATGAACATCACATTGAAATTCTTCTGTTTTATAAAATTTAAATGTGATTAATAAAATATTCGTCATTTCACTGCCTTTGAAGAAAGCTAAAAGGTGGAATCCATTAGATATCATCAAATATTTTTTGAGGTTTTTATTTTATTTTAGAAAGTTTTTTTCTTTCTCTTTTACTTTAATACAGCCCAAATCACACACAAAATGTACAGTAAACATAACGAAAGATAAAAATCCAATGAAAATAATTCATAAGAGTAAATAAAATCAGAAATAATATAACCAAAATATGAACCTAAAATAATAGTTAATAAAGTTAAAATCTTTAAATATCAAGGTAAAACAATTAAATAAAGAACAGGAAAAATTAATCAAGATAGAAGTCTTCCACCAAAGACAGCAACAATTAATAAACCAATTATACCAAAAGAAATAAAGTAACCGCTTACTGATTCAGTGTTTGATTCATCTGTGCACAACCGACTCTTATATTCAGGGTTAGGTTCCCAGAATTTTCTACATTTTTGTTTTGCACTCTTTCACACTTGTTTTAGATTTCATAGCATCAACAGGACCACAATCGTTGTCTTCTGTTTACTTTCTTCGCCACGTAACACCTTCTTGACAACTCACTGTCACTCACTGCCATCAGCAGTCAACACATTGACAAGACGAGTGGATACTACTGACGGTGCAGTGAAACCAATACTGTCAGTTGGGGAATCCCACAGCTCGATGGACTGTGGATTCCTCAAAAATAATGGACTGACAAAAAATTCAATAATCACAAGAATAAAAACAATAAAAACGGTGAGATCGTACAACAGACGTACGATCGTAAGGGCGGATCATACGCTCGTACACACTCTTAAATTATCGTACATGTTCAAAAAAATGTTCAAATGTTTGCAGAGCTTATGGGACTAAACTACGGGGTCATCAGTCCCTAAACTTACAAACTACTTATGAACTAGCTACTACTAAGGACGGCACGAATACCCATGCCCGAGGGGGGCTTCGAACCCCCGACCGTAGTGGCCGTGCAAACCGTGACGGGCGCGCCGCAGTCCCCTCGCCCACCACGGCCGGCTGTCGTACATGTACGATCCAGATCGTACGGTTGGCAACTTTGGGCTAGCTGAGTCTCTGCCACCCCCTTTTCAGGCATGAGTTCGCTCATTCGTCATCACCTAGACTGCCCCCTCCGCTGCAGGTGGGTGTGCAGCGCCCTCGCCCTCCCGTGGGAACGCCACCTGCAGGTGCAGCGGTGTTGTCGGTGTTGTCGCCCCACCTAACCAACCACCAACCGACCACACAGAGAAGGCCCCGCCTCCACTGCAGCGTCAAGGCCGGCAGGTGAGGCGCCGTGTGCCGTGTAGCGGTCCAGATCCCCCAAACCTGTGCTTCCTCGTCCCCTTCACCGCATCTGATCTCAGCAGAGTTGCTCCCTGCTGCGGGCAGAGAGCACCTGGTGCTTGCCAGTGCAAAACACACCTCCCCGTACACTCCACAACCTCACGCTGTGTATCACGGAGGCTACTTTGCCTGTTACAGACCATAATGAAATATATGTTTCTCTTAAGTTTATATTCTACTTACTTTCAACGGAACAAGCTGAAAATACACTTCTGGCCATTAAAATTGCTGCACCAGGAAGAAATGCAAATGATAAACAGGTATTCATTGGACAAATATATTATACTACAACTGACGCCATTACATTTTCACGCAATTTGGGTGTTAGAGCCTGAGAAATCAATATCCAGAACAACCACCTTGGCCATAATAACGGCCTTGGTACACCTGGGCATTGAGTCAAACAGAGCTTGGATGGCGTGTACAGGTACAGATACCCATGCAGCTTCAACACGATAACACAGTTCGCCGGCCGCGGTGGCCGAGGGGACTGCGGCGCGCCAGTCACGGTCTACACGGCCACTACGGTCAGGGGTTCGAATCCCCCTTCGGGCATGGATATTTGTGCCGTCCTTAGTGTTAGTTAGTTCATAAGTAGTTTGTAAGTTTAGGGACTGATGATCCTGTAGTTTAAGTCCCATAAGCTATACAAACAATACCACAGTTCATCAAGAGTAGTGACTGGCGTATTGTGACGCCAGTTGCTCGGCCACCATTGACCAGACGTTTTCAGTTGGTGAGAGATCTGGAGAATGTGCAGGGAGGACAGCAGTCGAACAATTTCCGTACCTAGTATGGCCTGTACAGGACCTGCAACATGCAGTCGTGCATTATCCTGCTGAAATGTAGGGTTTCACAGGAATCGAATGAAGGGTAGAGCCACGTGTCGTACGTAACACATCTGAAATGCAATAGCCACTGTTCAAAGTGCAGTCGATGCGAACAAGAGGTGACCGAGACGTGTAACCAATAGCACCCCATACCATCACGCCAGGTGATAGGCCAGTATGGCGATGACGAATACACGCTTGCAATATGCGTTCACTGCGATGTCGCCAAACACAGATGCGACCATCATGATGCCGTAAACAGAACCTGGATTCATCCCAGGTTATTGCGTACACCATCGCAGGCGCTCCTGTCTGTGATGCAGCGTCAAGGGTAACCGCAGCCATGGTCTCCGACCTGATAGTCCATGATGCTGCAAACGTCGTCGAACTGTTCGTGCAGATGGTTGTTGTCTTGCAAACGTCCCCATCTGTTGACTCAGGGATCGAAACGTGGCTGAACGATCCGTTACAGCCATGCGGATAAGATGCCTGTCATCTCGACTGCTAGTGATACGAAGCAGTTGGGATCCAGCACGGCGTTCCGTATTGCCCTCCTGAACCCACCGATTCCATATTCTGCTAACAGTCATTGGATCACGACCAATGAGAGCAGCAATGTCGCGGTAGGCTACAATCCGACCTTTATCAAAGTCGGAAACTTGGTCGTAAGCATTTCTCCTCCTTACAAGAGGCATCACAACAACTTTTCATCAGGCAACGCCGGTCAACTGCTGTTTGTGCATGAGAAATCGATTGGAAACTTTACTCGTGTCAGCACGTTGTAGCTGTCGCCATCGGCGCCAACCTTGTGTGAATGCTCTGAAAAGCCAATCATTTGCATATCACAGCATCTTCTTCCTGCCGGTTAAAATTCGCGTCTGTAGCACGTCATCTTCGTGGTGTAGCAATTTTAATGGCCAGGAGTGTATACACACACAGATTCATGAGTATTCGTTCATGACGAATTTGTACTTTGTACCACTGAATCAGTGACATTGGGCTATTTTAAAATTAATTTACGTATTATTGTATGTCTCTTGATATTGCTTGTAACGCTAAAATTATACTAACTGTTTCGTTAACTAAGTGCAAAAATAATTATGAACAACCTTCACTCCTTTAGTGGCTTGCCCACCGCCAGGAGCGCTAGTGTCGTTGCAACTGCCAGCTGTCAACAACTTCTAACGTTGTCACCCCTTTTGGGAATGACTATGGTTGATCCCTAATTTTTTCCTAAACCACAGAAAGTTTTATTAGTTCACAGCCTCTGTGACAAAATCATTCCACTGTAGGCGCAGATGAAATAAAATAAAAAAAAAAAAAATTAAAAAAAAATCTTCTATGCTCGCTGAAGTCCACTGCGTTGTGAGCTGTCTTCGGCGTTCACTAAAAGATTGATGTTTCAGGATAGTTTCGTAAATCATAAACATGATGTCAGTTGATATGGAAACGATTTTATTTCCATTTAAATGAAAATTAAACCAGACACATAGTTGCACAATGAACAAAAACTCTTGCAGTGATACCAGAGATGTTCAAATGTTTGTAAATCTATCGGACCAAACTGCGTGGTCATCAGTCCGTAGCTTACAAACTACTTAAACCTAGGTAAACAAACCTACGGACAAACACACACACCCATGGCCCAGGGAGGACTCGAACCTCCACGGCATAATGTATTTCAATTTGTGGTCTAGTTTTTTTTATAAATACGGATTTGTATAAAGTTGTTGTAGTTTTGTCTATTTCGAAGCTAGTTCCTTAGAACCAAGAGGATTATTAATTTTAGTATGTGAAAAATGATCAGTATTTAATTTAGGATCCAGTGATATATAAAACATGTCTGCCCTAATTTATTTAAACAAATGGGCGCAATAGTTATAACATGTAATATTGTTGTTTTTAAACAAATTAGTATCTTTATAGGGTCAGTATATTCTGTGACTAAGTGTAATGCATTTTTAGTGTTTGCAGCTATTATTTACGAAAGTATCAAAAATTGAAAATTACGTAGGGCAGCCAAAGTTATGTTTAAATCAACATACTATTTCTTAAACGTGTTCTACTAATAGTGTTAATAGTATGTTAAACTGAACGCGAAAATTTGATATTTTACATGTATGCTATCGAAGTTTCATTTGAGGTTTTTGTCTGTAATGTTGGCAATGAAACAGTAGGGAGCGCGCAACATAGCAGAAATCTACAATACGGAGGAAGTTGCTATTTTGTACCAACACCGAATAACATCAACTCACGCTATAATACGCAAGCTATTGAAATATGTGATATAGTTTTAGAATCGCAATATTTTGCCTAACAGATGTTTGTATATTACACGTTCGCATTCTGGAACCATAATCTGGTGCATCGACAATCTAATAGCATTTAGACTGTGGCAGACTGCTGTCATCATTCGTAGGAACACATTATGCCACCTGTTTTGTAATTTGGAGTATATCTGAGGAAACAGAAGAACCTTTATTGCAGTTCAATACAATTTTGTCTAAATGTTACCGTTAAAATTATATACAGAGCGACAAATATAGATCATCTCTGCAATGTGTTATGCATAACACAAAGATATTTCCCGTTCTTCAGTTGAGAGAAATCTGGTGAACATAGCTAAAACCATTAGGAAGATGTATAAACTTAATGTTCTCAAAATGTAGATTCGAGAAAATAAGAAAAGAATGTTTACAGTGTTTTAGACTCACCGTATGCCTCTTCAAGAACATTCCGGAGGCATAATCTTGCTGGTCAGATGCTTCTTCATCCTCTGCAGACTTTTTCAAGAGGTTTTTTTTTTTTTTTTTTTTTTTTTTTTTTTTTTTTTTTTTTTTTTTTTTTTTTTGTAAAACTTATGGGACTCAACTACGGGGTCATCAATCCCTAAACTTACAAACTACTTATGAACTACTTACGAACTAGGACGGCACAAATATCCATGCCCGAGGGGGGATTCGAACCCCCGACCGTAGTGGCCGTGCAGACCGTGAATGAAGCGCCTCAGTCCCCTCGGCCACCGCGGCCGGCAGTCTTTTCCTTACTCTGGACTTTTTAGTAGTGGCTTCAGCAGACCTTTCAGCTTCAACTATTCGCTGACGATCTATAGTAGTGAGAACAGCTATCATATTATTTCCTAGTTGGATGAATAATTTGTCCGTTACTTATGTCCTGCTAATTACCCCATCATTTAAGCAGATAACAGCATCCGTGTAGTTGTTGTTATGGTCTTCAATCCGGAGACTGGTTTGATGCAGCTCTCCACCCTACTCTATCCTGAGCAAGCCTTTTCATCTCCTCATAAGAATGACAACCCACATCCACTTGAATCTGCTTACTATATGCGTCTCTTGGTCTACCTCTGCGATTTTTAACCCACACACTTCCCTCGATGTCTAAGAATGTGTCCTACCAAGCGACCCCTTCTTTTAGTCAGGGTATGCCAAAAATTTCTTTTCTCACCAATTCTGTTCAGTACCTCTTCATTAGTTATGCGATCTACCCACCTAATCCTCAGCATTCTTCTGTAGCACCACATTTCAAAATTCTCTATTTTCTTCCTCTCCGCACTGCTTACCGTCTATGTTTCACTCCCGTACAAGGCAACACTCCACACAAATGCCTTCAGAAAAGACTTCCTTACCATTAAATTAATATTCGATGTTAGCAAATTTCTCTTTTTCAAAAATGCTTTTCTTCCCATTGCCATTCTGCATTTTATATCATCTGTACTGCGGCTATTGCACGTTATTTTACTACCCAAGTAACAAAACTCATCTACCACCTTCATTGTTTCGTTACCTAATCTAATTCCTTCAGCATCGCCTGATTTTCTAAGACCGCATTCCATTATTTTTGTTTTGCTCTTGTTAATGTTCATTTTATACGCTCTCTTCAACACACTGTCCATTCCATTCAAATGCTCTTCCAGGTCCTTTGCTGTCTCTGACAGAATTACAATATCATCAGCAAAACGCAATGTTTTTATTTCTTCCTCCCTATTCCAAATTTTTCCTTGCTTTCCTTCACCGCCTGATAGATGTACAAATTGAATAACATCGGAGAAAGGCTACAACCCTGTCTTACTCCCTTCCCAACTGATGCTCCCCTTTCATGCCCTTCGAGTCTAATAACTGCGGTCTGGCTTTTGTACAAGTTGTAAATAACTCTCCTTTCCCTGTATTTTACCCCTGCTGACTTCAGAATTTGAAACAGTGTATTCCAGTCAACATTGTCAAACGCTCACTCCAAATCTACAAAAGCTAAAAATGTAGGTTTGCCTTTCCTTAATCTATCTTCTAAGATAAGACGTAAAGTGAGTATTGCCTCCCGGGTTCCTACGTTCCTCCTGAATCCAAACTGATCTTCCCCGCCGGCCGCGGTGGCCGAGGGGACTGAGGCGCTCCAGTCACGGTCTGCACGGCCACTACGGTCGGGGGTTCGAATCCCCACTCGGGCATGGATATTTGTGCCGTCCTTAGTCTTAGCTAGTTCATAAGTAGTTTGTAAGCTTAGAGACTGATGACCCCGTAGTTAAATCCCATAAGTTCTACAAACATTTGAACATTTTGATCTTCCCCGAGGTCAGCTTCTACCAGCTTTTCCATTCTCCTGTAGATAATTCGTGTTAAAATTTTGCAACCATGACTGATGGTTCTGTAATTTTCACACCTGTCAGCGCCTGATTTCTTTGGAATGGGGATTATTACATTTTTCTTAAAGTCAGAGGGTATTCAGCCTGTCTCATACGTTTTACTCACCAGTTCAAATAGTTTTGTCATGGCTGGCTCTCCCAGAGACTTTAGTAGCTCTGAGGGTATGTCATCTACTCCTGGGGCCTTGTTCCGACCTAGGTCTTTCAGGACTCTGTCAAATTCATCTCTCAGTATAGTATCTCCTATTTCATCTTGATCTACTTCCTCTTCCCTTCCTACAACATCGTCTCTAAGTTCATTTCCTTTGTAGAGCTGCTCTATGTACTCTTCCTACCTTTCAGCTTTCCCTCAATTGTTGCCTAAATCTCCCTCTGAAATTCTCCAGAACTTCACGTTCCTTCAATTTATCTAGGTCCCATCTCCTTATTTTCCTAACTTACTGCAGTTTTTTCAGTTTCAACCTACAGTTCACGACTAACAAGTTATGGTCAGAGTCTATATCTGCCATGGGTATGTCTTACAGTTTATCACCTGGTTCCGGAATGTATGTTTTACCATTATAAAATCTACCTGATACCTTCCGGTTTCTCCTGGTCTCTTCCAAGTATACAACCTTCTTTTGTGATTCTTAAACCTTGTGTTTGTTACGATTAAATCATGTTCCGTGCAAAATTCTACCAGGCGACTTCCTTTTTCATTTCTTCTGACCAGTCCATATTCACCTACTATTTTTCCTTCTCTTCCTTTTCTTACTACCGAATTTCAGTCTCCCATCAGTCATCCATCACACCTATTTTGAGTAGGTACTACCCAACCAATAACACTGTGAGACTGAACAGTTCAAATTTCTGCTATATTTACCATTAGAACAATATCTGACATAAGTGATTTTTCAACACGAAAAGTAATCTATTACGCTTACTTTCACTCATTTATGACGTACGGCATTATTTTTTGGGGTGATCGCGTGATGCAAAAGGATATTTGTGGCTTAAAAACGGGCGGTTCGAGCAATATGTGGTGTAAGTTCACGAACGTCATGTCGACCCCTTTTCAGTAGCCTGGGAATTTCGACACTGGCGTCACAATAAGATTTTTCTTTAATGTCGTTTGTTGTTAATAATGTTAGCTTATTCCGGCGAGTTACTAGCTTTCACTCGGTGAATGCTAGACAGAAGTCTAATCTACATTTGCATCACACCACCTTGACACTTGTGCAGAAAGGTGTACAGTATTCTGCTGCATCCATTTACAATCAGCTGCCACAAGAACTAAAGAATCTCAGTAGTAACCCACACGCTTTCAAATCTAAATTGAAGAGTTACCTCGTGGCTCACTCCTTTTATTCTGTCGAGGAACTCCTAGAAAAGTTAAAAATTAAGCTAATCCATTTTTTCTCTTTATTGATTTCTTTTCACTTTGTCTTAAGATTGTCGTGTGTATAGGACTACTTAAAAATGTTGTTACCATTCTTGTGTTAAACTTCATGTATTGACTTGTTCCATGACCATGAAGCCTCACTCGTCAATTAGGTCCTATGGAACAGAAAACCATATTATTATTATTATTACTGTTTTCGGTACTCGTTGCCATACGCAGCTGTTGAAACTCTCATTAGGATTTTGTGTACGGCCATGTAGACATGTGGTAAGTAATTGTTTATCTGCAAGGTCCCGGTATATTGGGTTTATTGTTTCCATCATGACTGTGGGTAGCATGGGATGTTTGTGGGGACATTCCTTGCCTGAAGCATTAGCGTGGTCAGTATGCAGAGATTTGTTCAAAGACTGTTTAAGACTATAATAACCACTTAAAAGTTAATAAACCATACTTTTTTGAAGCAAGGACGTAGCCAAAGGGGTGGGGGGGTCTTGGGGGTCCGCCCCCCCCCATCACCTAAACGATAAAATACTACTCAAACTTATGCTAAGGACAACACACACCCCCATGCTCGATGGTGGACTCGAACCTCCGAAGGGACTAAATGATATAAGTCACGACCTAGCTACCGTGTAGTGGAACTGAATGACATTGTTACCAGTCATACGCCGAAACAGGGAGACGCACTATCGACAGTCAACAAAGCCGTCTATAGTTTTTATTATCGATACATCGATAACAGCATCGGCTATTGCCCAGTCCTCCTTTCGCCGTTGTCAATTGTTGGCCTTACTCCATTACTGCTATTTTAAGCATTACAGTGGAATGCTCCCACTGCCGTTTATTTCTTTTGTGTTGTTAAGATAGTTTCCAATTATGAGTAAGTTCATAACAAGAAAAAAGACAAATATCGACTTTCATTCGTCCACTAGCAGTATGGTAAGTTAAAATACATACTACTATAATAGCTTATTTATCTATTTACAGCAGTGCAGTCGTTATTTGGAGTGGCAATATTTCAGTATGTTATTAGGCACCTCACTCAGTACGTGTAATACTTTTTAAAGTTAGGTTTGAGAGTAATATTTTATCTAGAGGATGGATACGTTACATTGCCAACAACAGTAAAAGAACCAATAATCTTGGAAATAAAATTATAGACTTACGCTCCCTAAATTAATATGCAAGGTATTTATACTGATGCTAAAACTAATGCAGATTTTGCGAAACATGGAGCTACAGTCGTGGCTGACAGGCAGCGAGCTTGGTGACATGCAACCGTGTCGTTGCCAGTGTTCAGACACAAAGGAACACTTCCCATTCTGATAATCTGACTTCGTTTGAAATAACAACTGAAGGTTCTGCTGGCGTATATTGAAACAATTTTTTAAGAAATGTTTTCCTCAGTTTTGTATAGAAAATATTGCAGTATTTATAAGAAGGTCTTACAAACGCAAACTATGTGCATAAAATATAAAAAAAATATGTTAGCCCAAGTTTGTTTCTAGAGTAAATGGAAAACATGAGCCCTTGTAAATTCCTCTTTAACCATTCGGACCCCCCCTTTGACAATATCCTGGCTACGTCACTGTTTGAAGGAGGGAGGAATTGTCTTTCAGATGGAGGCAAATTTTTCTACCCGATATTTGAGTCATTTTCACGTCCATACTTATCATGGGTCATGACTTTGGGATGACGGCCTCGTGTCATGGTGTTGGTGCTCGGCTGTTATGGGCCCGGGCAGACAGGCGTTGCCATGGCGACGGCCCAGGCGTCGGCCGCCGGTCGATACAGCCAGTGGACTCCGCCACGCACCGTACGCAATGCTGCGTGCCGGGCGTACAGCACACCAGGCCCTCATCTGATGTCCTGCAAGGCCCACTCGCCGCCGGGAGTTCCGAAACCCGCATATTAAATTACAGTTTGCGACTGAAGAAGGTCCGACTTGCCGAGTTACGTGCTCGGAATATCGTATTAAAGCGCTTCATCGCATTCCGCAGAAGTAAATGCGTATAAACCCCGTCAGCTGGTTCCCTTCTCGCTCTCTGCTCACCCAGGACCGGCTTTCTCTTCGGCGCTGTGAGCATTCGTCATTTCTAGATTCAGGATATAACATTTATGGACTCTTCCGTCGGTTCTTGATGTAACATAGACGTATACACTGTGTATTTGTTCCACAATCACATTTATTTTGTTGTGAACTATGTTTCGGCTTCTTAGGCCATCTTCAGACAACTTAATACTGCAGATTATCCACATCACACCAGCTGCTGTGTTTCGACTACAAAGTTTTTACAAAGATAACTGTCAGTCGTAGACTATGTAGCCTGTACATTAATTTTCAACAATTAGGTTGAAACAAACAATGGTTCAGTGAATAATAGTAAATACATGTAACGTCTCTCACCCACATTCTAATGTTTTCCTTTCACGTGTTACTCACACCACTCTCTTGAAAACCAGCGAATTTTAATATAGGCTATATACTTCAATATGCTCCTTTATTCCATATTTACATAATCCAAACTTATGTCATTGTTCCCCACCAACATTTCTTTATGTTTTCCTCGCTCACCTGTTCCCCTCCTACTTTTGTTGGTTTATATAAGTTTATTTAATATACAATTGTATTTACTATTATTCACTGAACCATTGTTTGTTTCAACCTAATTGTTGAAAATTAATGTACAGTTATGTCTTAGTTACAGTTTTGCTTTAATTGGTTGTACGTCTCTGTTTATAAGATACCTAAAGGCTACATAGTCTACGACTGACAGTTAGCTTTGTAAAATCTTTGTACTCGAAACACAGCAGCTGGTGTGATGTGGATAATCTGCAGTATTAAGCTGTCTGAAGATGGCCTAAAAAGCTGAAAGCTAGTTCACAACAAAAATAAATATTATTGTGGAACAAATACACAGTGTATACAGTTATTAAAAATTCAGGATATAATAAATCCTTACATTTTACGGGCAAAATCGTTTAACTATTCTCAATTTTCTTGGTTTTTCTTTTGCATTAATTTCTGCGATATTTTTTTGTCAATATCACTGCTATTTTTCATTTCTATATTACTTTTTGCCAATATAGTTCCTATTTTTTTCGATTTCTATATTATATTTTGCCAAATTCCGTGTAACTTTTGCAGTTTCGATGTTGGGTTTTTTCTAATTTCGGTGTGTTTTTTGGGCAAATTCAGTGACATATTTCTAAAAATTTTGTTGTTCCCTTTCGGCATTTTCAGCACAGTTTTTTTTCTCCTGTTTGGTGCTATTTTTAACCAAATTCGACGTTTCTCACTAATATTACAGTAACTTATTTAGTAAGTATTGATAATTTTTTTCTCCTATTTGGTGCTATTTTTAACCAAATTCGACGTTTCTCACTAATATTACAGTAACTTATTTAGTAAGTATTGATAATTTTCTTTTTTATGTATTATACTTTTTATCATCATCATCGTTAGAGACTGATTATGCCTTTCAGCGTTCAGTCTGGAGCTTAGTCCTCAGAATAAAATTCCTCCATGATCCCCTATTCAGTGCTAACATTGATGCTTCATCTGATGGTAAGCCTGTTATTTCTAAATCATTCTTGTCCGAATCTAAGTGCTTTCTCCCTGGTCTACCTCGACTCCTCTTACCCTCCGCTGCCGAGCTCATGAGTCTCTTAGGCAACCTTGCTTCTTCCATGCGTGTAACATGACTCCCAACATCTCAGCCAGTTCGCTATAAACTGCTTCATCTGTGGTGTTCATTCCCAGCTTTTCATTGATTTCCTCATTATGGACACCGTCCTGCCATTATTCCTATCTTTATTAGTACCTATAATCGTCATTGGTCAACCTTACGAATAAAGTAACTTGTATCCACTCAGCTTTCACTCCCATACAACAAAGTTTGTCGAAAGATAGAGCGGTGCACTGCTAACTTACTATTGGTACTAACTTCCTTCTTACAGAAGAGAGTAGATCTTAGCTGAGCACTGAATGCATTAATTTTGTACACGATTTTAATTACCTACTTTTTTTATGAAATTCGCTCTTATTTTTTTCCCGAATCTCCATTCTTTTCAGTCAATTTTTAAAATTTTTATATCTTGCAGAATTCAGTGTAGTGTTTTTATCCAGATTTAGATTTTCCGTTTTCAATTTTATTTATTTATTTTTTTGGTTGGATACGAACTTTCCTTTTTTGCCTGATTTGGTGTATCGTGTGATTCCCAATTCAATATTTAGTGTCTTTTTTAGGATTTTTTTGGCAATTTCCATTTGTTTGTTGCCAGTGGTATATATATAGAAATTTGGTGGTTTTTTTCAGTTTCTCTGCTCTATTGACTTGTTTTAAGTACTTTTCAACCTCGAGTGGGGGGGGGGACAATTCACAACGTAATTTCGACAATCAGAAACTATTAGTTACGAATATTGGTAAACATACAGTTTCATAATTCATTTGTTATACAAGGAGGAATCAAATTTGAACAAATTTCGTAAAAATCGCCTATGTCTCGTAATTTCACTACAGCCCACTAATTTAGCTACCGGGAAATTGTAGAATCCGTGGTCATTTCTCCTCCGCTAACTCTCTTCGCTGCACCAGAAACGGGTATGTATACACTTGGCAGCACTGTTTGATCTTTAGAGTTTTAGGTTACGAAAATAACCTACCATACAACACCCCCTTCCTTTCTCCGTGCCTCGCCCCCCCCCCCCCCCCCCCCCGCCCCAATTGCCATAGAAATCCCAAGTTTCGATTTTTCAAAATTTTCGACAGTGAGAAATCAAATTTTGAAGAATACAGTTGAATAATTCATGTTTTTATAACGAAATGTTATAATAAAGAGACAAAGGCACAAAATCTAATGTAAAGTAAGGGTGCTACCACGTGTTCGCAGCGAATAGCTTAACACGAAACACTGGAGAAGGTGAAGTTCGGAAACAGTTCACTGAACTAGCTGGTGAACTGCAGGGTTACTCTTTACTGATAGTTCTCGTTGCAGAAGCAGTCTCTTCCGAAAGAAGAATAATGGGCGCTTTTGGTTGGTGTGAACGAATCAATGGAGGGTAGAGTCGCCACATGAGAAGACTAAAACATCTCGAAAAAAATTTGAAATTTCAAAATGTCGGGACTTTGAAGTTATCTTCTGGCCTTTTTTGAATCACCAGTCCTCACAAATGATAATGAACATTAACATCTCCTTGTAAATTAAAATCATCCTCAAAAGGTGCCACTACTTTAATGCAAACATGCACTTCATCATCAGCAAAGACATTTATTCTATTCCTCGTACTCAAACAATGGTCTGTCTTTGTAAATATATGAATTTATCTAGGACAACAGCCGAGATAGTTTTAATTTTTTTTTAATTTAGCTGCCAATACAAATCATGTAATCTTTAAATTTTTGAGTTGGTTTAGTTCACATTTTTAAAGAAATATGCCCAAATTTTGTCATTTGATACTTCTCTCGGAAGATGTTCAAATACGTCTCGAAGACTACAAAAAATTAGTTCAGATGTTTGTAAATCTATCGGACTGAACTGCGTGGTTATCAGTTCATAGTTTACAAACTACTTACACTAAGGGAAACTAATCTAAGGACAACACAAACACCCATGCCCGAGGGGGTCTCGAACCCCCGACGGAGAACGAAGACAACAGTAACTGGTATACAAGGCATCACTGCCAAAATCATTTGAAGTATTAAGCACTTCAGGCAATGTGGAGAGAGCTCTTCACACATAATCAAATCTGATTCTTTTAGAGGCAACGCGGAAAGTTTTCTATATAAAGAGTTTCAGAAAAATCATTGCGATCTAACATGTACAGAATCGCTTGCTTTAAAAACTGTTCGGCTTCGAGGCAAAAAGGATTTTCTCACTCGAGGAAACATTTATTAATATGGTTAGTTTTGCTTCCGAAGAATTTATCATGCAACCTGTTCTAAAGATGACTTGCAGTTTTCCCATTACACTATTTGTATGATAGACCATGCACCATTTTCCAATGATAACATTTTTCTGGACACTCTACGTTGTGTATAAAGTACAAATAAGCTTCTAAAATTCCTTACTCCATACATTCGTTAACCACGTCAGTCTTCTCAAAATGACTTAGGCTTTTGGATACATATTCCCAAGTCTCCTTTCGGCATTCATCTTTCCCTTTCAATAAAAAATACTGCCTTACAGAATGCCATAAATGCAGTAACCGATCTAAAGCGGAAAGAAAAGAGAGAGAGCCATCTTGTTTGGGACATGAAGGTTTTTGTACTCGACATTTGTAAATAAAGGCATTTTTTCAGTTTCTAGGCGTTTGTGGATGATGAACTGAATTCGTTCACTGGTTTATAACGATGGTGTTGATATGTGCCAAAAAAGGTTTAAGAGCGTATACGATGCAATAGTTCATTATGATTACACGGCAGTTGCAATTTGCGTTAATGAGATGATCATCTCTCTTGAAAAATGGTTGCAAATCTAAGGGACTTAGCTTCATTGGTTATTAGTCACTATGCTTACAAACTACGTAAACTAAGTTAACCCTTAACTATTATGGATATTGATAGGAACGCAATTACTATGGAGTTCTCAGACCTCTTTTTCATTTCGAACTAGTGGTTTGCGGAACGTATATTTTCATGACTTCCTGTTGTTCATTACAGTTCTTGGAAGTAGACTTATGTTGAAACTTGACTTTCTTTAACAACACATTATTTATAACATGGCGACAAATAAAACAAAGCAAAATTTTCTGTATATTTTTATTTTAAGTGTTACAAAAATAGCATAAAATAGTTAGCTCTCTACTCACCCACAGATTATGTTACAGATTCGAAACATAATTAGATGAAAAAATGCCATTTCACTTACAATAAACTGTACGCGAAGTCGTCTTTCAGTTTACGACCTCTTTTATTTATTTATTTATTTATTTATTTATTTTTTTTTCAAATATAGAGGAACTACTTTCCGTAAGTCATTGAATGGATAAAATTTGCCAAATTTTACTTCTGCAATACCAAGTAAAAACTAATTGTCCTCTACAAGCCGCAGAATCACATTTGTCAGTCAGTTTGAACCAGCTTACACTGCATGCTGTCAATTAGTATCATGTTCACTAAAACTCTCAAAATCAGAGCCATTATCGCTGTCAATTTCTTCATCTGAGGATTCACCAAATTGTTCTTGGACATCCACATGCATCGCTTAAAACACGTTACATAGAAGGTTCAGCTTTCGCTGCCTTGAAGAAACAGTGACGGTTAGTACAAGCATGAGCCACTAACACCAGGGTACGTCCGTCAGACTCTCAACGCTAATAAATACGAAGCAAAGAGCAGCAACAATGCTGGCACTTGTAGCTTGTCAAGTGTTGCCAACCCGTGGGATTTGGGCCATATCGTGGGACATTTTGACAATTATTTTCCAGAAGGCTTTTGACACCGTACGTCACAAACAGCTTTTAATCAAATTGCGTGGTCATGGTATATCGCCCCAAATTTGCTACTGGATAGGGGATTTCCTGTCAGAGAGGACACAGTTCGTAGTAATCGATGGTAAGGCATCGACTAAAACAGAGATGATATCGGGCGTTTCACAGGGTAGTGTTATTGGTCCTCTGCTGTTCTTTATTTACATAGCCGATTTGGGAGAAAATCTAAGTAGCTCTCTTAGGTTTTTTGCAGATGACAACGTCTAGTACAATCATCTGAAGATCAAAACCAACTGCAGAACGATCTAAATAAGATATCACTATGGTGTAAAAATTGGCAATTGACTCTAAATAATGCGAAGTGTGAAGTCGTCCACATGAGTACGAAAAGAAATCCGTTAAACTTTGTTTACAAGATAAATCAATGAAAAGTGAAGACCGTAAACTCCACAAAATATTAAGGAATTACTATTACTTCAGACTTGAATTGGAAAGAACACGTAGGCAATGTCGTGGGAAAGGCGAACCAGAGACTGCGTTTTTATTGGCAGAACCTTTAAAATATCTAACAGAACTACTAAAGAGACAGCTTGTCCGTCCTTTTTTGGAATGTTGATGCCCAGTGTGGGATCTTTATCAGGTGGGTTTGACGGAGGACATCGAAAGAGTCCAAAGAAGGGCAGCTCATTTTCACGATACAGGGGAGACAGCGTTACGGATATGATACAGGATCTGGGATGGGAATCACTACAACAGCGGCGCTTATCGCTGCGGCGTGGTCTACTGACGAAACTCCAATCGCCAACATTCTCCTCCGAATGCGAAAATATATTGTTGACTCCCACTTACATAGGTAGAAATGATCATCATAATAAAATATGAGAAATCAGACCTCGAACGGAGAGATTCAGGCGTTCTTTCTTCCCGCGCGCTATGCGACAATAGAATTAGAGATAAATAATATAATGGTGGTTCGATGAACCCTCTGCCAGGTACTTGAATGTGATTTGCAGAGTATCCCATGTAGATGTAGAAACGGACAAGGGGATTTTTCTGCGAAAAGTGAAATGTATATGGGACATTTAGTTGGTGCCTCTTTTTGCTCGTCGGCCTTGGTTTGCTTACACAACAGGTTTACTATTGTAGGTATGATTGTCACATGCCGCGATAATAAGGTAAAACAGCTCAAGGAAGTAACAAGCTTTTTTTTTCCCTCGTCAGCCGCGGCCTAGTATGCAGCATGGGACACTTTACGCTGAAAAAGGACATTTTCAATTCCGGGATGGGAGTTTTGAGCTTCAGAGGTTGGCACCAATGAGCTTTTCAGCCAGTAGGAATGTGCGGGGAAGAGAGCATTTCTCTTTGCAGGGACGTTTGAAATATTTCGACAGGGAGACAGTCGACACTAGTTGAGGGCTAAACTAACTTACGAACAACTCACACACCCATTCCGAGGGAGGACTCGAACTTCCGACAGCGAGCAACCGCGCGCTCCGCAGAAAGGCGCCTTAGAGCGCTCTGCTACTCCACCGCGACGATCGTCTGTCTTTTGTAACGTTTGCAAAACACTGGAATTCAATTTATTATTTTCTAAGGAACCTTACGACAAGCTGTTTGTCGGGAGGTCTTTTATTTTGTCGGGAGTCTGGAGGTCGTTTGAAAAGTAGAGGGAATCAAGACGAATCCTGACCCTCTGCCAACGTGAAACGAAAACCAATGAAATCTCAACAATCGAGGAGGAATACATAGGTTGTTAATTTTACATTGGGCTTGTTCTTAAGATGAATGGAGTTTGGGTCAAAGGGTTCTTTACAAACCTTTCATTATTCGCAACTCACGAAAACTATGTGTATTACCACAGTGTAATAAATACAGCCGCGACTCTCCCAATGAATTTTGTTACATACTGCAACAGCAGCGCTTCAAGCGGCCAGCAAGCTACATTTCTGAATACGATGTTGGATGACTGCGAATACTATCGTTTGTAATGATTGTAACATATTTTTTACGTTAGGGACCTATGTAGTTCTATAAAAGTAGGTAATAACTAGAACATAAATCCACATTTATCGTTATGAGAGTTCTTAAGATCCCTGACAAGGAATGAAACAGTACATTACAGGATATTTTATTTACAATTATCTTGTAACTTCCAATTTTTTAAATGAAAGATTTCATTTTCTATTAAAAGAATGTCTAGTAAACACCAGAAGGCTCCCCTTCTGACAGTAAGAAGCCACTATTCTACTCAGGTTTCTTTACTACAATTCCAATAAAATCGGTGAGGGTGGAACGTAGGAAACGTACACAGAATGCAAGAACTACAGTATTTAACGTACCAAATCAGCCACCACAGCTGTAGCTGAGAGAAAAACACCACAGACGTGGCAATAAAACAGCAAAAGCAATCAAAATGTTTTCCAACAAAGGAGATACCAATTCCACAATTGTTGTAACAGCTCAACCTCAAACGGTAAAAATCTTCAAAACACTGGCTTTTCAAGTTAAATAGGGTTACCATATCTGCATCATCAAAAAAGAGGACAGTTCATATGAAAACGAGGACATTTAATTGTTAACATAAGTAATTTACAACTTAATTAATGAACCACGTAAAACTACTACAAAGTGAAACAGTAACCTTGTGTGTTATTGTAAAACAAAATATTACGAAACTTGGCATTTTACTTAATATCACTACACTGAGTTGTCTCATTCTTTTCTTTTTCACTTTTGAACCAACTATATTTCGAGGACGACGGAACTCTCTCGAGCTTTTTGTTTTTCAGCAAGTACTGATAAAAGCTTAGGCATTTCAAATGTTTGAAATTATACTGTACATATACAATAGCATTTATATTTTCTACTTTACATCTATTGCTGTCTGTTGTCCCCTGTGTGTTCACAAGAGAAATTCGTTTGTGCGATTTTAACGATGAAAATTATTAGTAAAGTAAATATTGATCGGTTGACGATTAGTGAATTGCCGACCAAAATACATTCAATTTCAAATACTTATACGAACGAACTGTGGCAATTGTGGATTTGGAAACACGGTAAAGGTACTGTAGAGACAAATATCTACTTGACAAGAAACGTAATGCAATTTGTAATTTCAATTCTGGTAACAACGCTTCAAGCATAACAGTATCTTGTTTCTTTATTGCATTACTAACTCTATTTAAAAGGAACGTAAACTGCTCTGGTGACATTCTAAGTTGATTAAAATAGCATGTAGAGTTTTCAATAACAATTTCTTTCAACAAGGTCGCTAAGCAACCGTGCTGACGTCTTTTTTAAATCCATTCACGAACCCAAACACGTTTCTTATTCTTTTTATGTTTAGTCTTATGCAGCGACTTCACACAGAAAAGCAATAGCTCCGCCACAGCTCTTACAGCTACCAAAACTTTCATTCTATGGCGACTACGGCACACACAAAACAACGAAACTTAAGTGTATAGTATTGGCACAGTCTAACATATACAGTAACGACACTCCCACAGATTTTTGTTATACGCTGCGATAGCAGCGCTCCAAGCGGCCGGCAAGCCACGTTTCTGAATACGATATTGGATAGGTGCGAATAGTATCGTTTAGATTGACTTCAGCGTACCTTTTAAATTAGGGAACGTATGTAGTGCCTTATAAATAGGTGATTTAAAAGTAGCTCCCCATTTCTCTTTCTTAGGTTTCGTAAGATCCCTGACAAGGTACGAAACAGTACATTACAGGACAGTTAATTTACAATTATCCTGTAACATACAGGCTTTAAATGAATAATTTCAATGCCTGGTAAACACCAGGAGACAGGCCCTTTAGCAGAGAGAGGTCAATTTCTACGCAGGAACGTTAAGTATTCTTCATTACAAATCCAGTAAAATCGGCGAGTGTGGAATACAATAAATACGGTATTTAACGAACCAAATCAACCATCACAGCTGTAGCTGAAGGAAGAACGTCACAGACGTGGCAAGAAGACGGAAAAAGCAACCAAACTGTTTTCAAACAAAGAAGAAACCCAATTCCACAATTGCTGCCAGATCTGAACCACAAACAGCAAGAATCATCAAAACATTGGTTTTTTAAAGCTAAAGTAATTACACTTAAAAGAATATGCACATATAAGAAAGACGAGTGACGTGTAAAAATGTGAGAATCATTAGACTCCATACCGAATTGATACACGTCAAAAACTGGCTGTCGTAGTAAGAACAGACCATAATAGAAATTTATTATACCATTATGTTTATATGCAAATTACTTTCAGCAGAATAAGCTGCAAATATACACATATTCGTAAGTATTTGTTCATGACAGTGTTGTTCTTAATACCACTGAATCATTTAAATTAGGCTGTTTTTATATTAATTTCAGTATTATGTTTGTCTCTCGATATTTTACTAATGCTTGTAACGCAAAAATTATAGTAATTATTTCGTTAATTACGAACAAAAGCGATTATAAACAAACATCACTAATTGGGCGGCTTGCCCACCGCTAGGAGCGCTAGTGTCGCAGCAACTGCCAGTTGGTAACAACTTTTACAGTAATGAGTGTTGTTAGACTGTGGTATTGGCGCCGTGTCTACAGAAACAAACGAAACCAGTTGCGCGCAATTCATTTCATGTAACAATGTAACAAGTGTCGCCGTGTAGACTATCCTTTACGGTTAACGTCCAGGCTTCCATTCACGCAATGCTTTCGCCCGTGAATGGAACCCAATACCCGGTGGAGGCAGAGCAGAGTGTAATATCCTCCGCCAGGAATGCACGAGTGTAGCGGCGACGCGGGATGTTCCAGAGCGGCAGCTGTCACGCCACATGGATAATTGAAAGGCGACCGCGACCGCGGGCGCCATGACGGGCCGCATCCGTTATTTAATATGGCGCCGCGCTGCCAGCGCTTCCGCCGGCCGCCGCCAGGGTCGCTACGGGCGCGGCGTGACGTCACGCGAGTAGTGACGTGTCGGCGTCGGCGGGTGACTTTGAGAAGGTCAAACGGGAGAGGCGGCAGGGCAGGAGTGTTGTGTTTACACTGGCTGCCCGTGTGCTGCGCTGGCTCACGTGGCCTGGCGCGCCACACGTGGGAAGCGGGCGAGGAGCTGCACGCTACTCAGACAGCTTCCTGCTGCCTGCCGTCTCTGTACGCTGTACTGAAACTGATTATTTTTACATGGTGCGAAAATTGGCAATTGACACTAAATAAAGAAAAGTGTGAGGTAATACACATGACCACAAAAATAAATCCGCTGAACTTCAATTACGCGATAAATCAGTCAAACCTTAAGGTCGTAAATTCTACCAAATACCTAGGAGTTACAATTACGAACAACTTTGACTGGAGAGAACACATAGCAAATATTATGGAGAAGGCGAACCAAAGGTTACGTTTCATCGGCAGAACGCTTCGAAGATGCACCAGCTCCACCAAAGAGACTGCCTACATCACACTTGTGCGTCCTCTCCTGGAGTACTGTTGCCCCTTGTGGGACCCTCACCAGGTGGGACTGACGGAAGATATTGAGAAGGCTCAGAGAAGGGCAGCTCGTTTTGTTTTATCACGTTACGAGGGGGAAAGTGTCACGGAAATGTTGCACGAAGTGGGGTGGAAATCATGAAAAGAAAGACGTTATTCATTGCGGCGTGATCTGCAATGTGAAAATGTTTTGCTAGCACCCACCTACTTAGGAAGACATGACCATCCCAAAAAAGAGAAATCAGATCTAAAACAGAACGATTTAGGTATTCTTTCTTCCCGCGCGATATTAGAGAATGGAACGATAAAGAAAAGTTATGAAAGTGGTTAATGGACCCTCTGCCAGGCACTTAAATGTAGCAGAGTATCTTTGTAGATGTAGATTTCATTTTCCCCTTAAATTACCTGTGCGATTCGTCCAGTATGTTACCAGCTTCGATCTTTGACATGTCCTATTCTACATTATAAACCATATTATGTGATTCTTGACAAACGTCTCCCGCACCTACTTAACATTTTGCGATCTTTGTTGTTCATTTTTATTTCGACAGTTGTACTGTCTTTGTAAATAATAAAAGTTTGAGAAGATGCTGATATATTTTCATAATTTTATTATATCCGTAATGGATGTGAGGTCGTGGTTGTGTTACTTAATTATTTTGTCAAGTAGGCTCAACCACAGATATCGTGTAAAAACACTAAAATATGACGCGTTTCAAGGGTCAAGCCCTCATCATAAGATAATCTATACAAGAATCTTAAAATATGAGTCACTAAAATATGACGCGTTTCAAGGGTCAAGCCCTCATTATCAGATAATCTGTACAAGAATCTTAAAACATGAGACATTGATTTTAGCAATGGTGAGTACGTATATTACGTCGAAACTAGTTGTGGATCAAATGTGAGGTCATCAAAAGAATTTTTTTTTTAACAAGCAACTTTGGCTTGGAATACATTTTGTGATTTTGCTACTAATTAAGAACTAACATCTGTTACGTATATAAAAAGATCTTTAAATAATAACAATAACTTTATAATAAGTTTAACAAATGGTAAATAAGAACAGAATTATATAATGAAATAGAATATTGGGCACACCACAAGGAAAAAAAAAAAAAAAAAAAAAAAACACATACACGCTACAGTTAAATTTTAAATGGTAAAAAGAATCACAAAATAAGCAATATGTTGGGCACACAAGATTTTTATGTATAAGAATTTTTCGGGGGGGGGGGCTAATCTTAAATAACAACAAAAGGGGGACACAGAGAGAGAAAGAAATAGCGAGAGAGAGTGATAAATAGGAGAGGTGGAAGAAAAGAAAGAGGGGATGGAAAAAATGGAGAGATAGATAGGTCATTCATGAGAATTGAATTTAAATTTTGTACAACCACTGTTCATCTACTTCCTGTGTTAATAACAGTCTAACCTCCCACTTTATCACCCAAGCTTTGCATCTCTCTTTGTTAGGATTAATATTCCAAATTATTCTGTACTCTGTCCTTACAGTAATTCTTTATTTAATTGTGAACACTATAATTTAATATGTTTATCTACTCCTTTTTTCAGTTCACGTGCATATCTCCGATTAGTTAAGCTTCTCAACTCTGCAATGCACACCACCTATATCCTCCTATGCAACCCCTATATTTTTGTATATTTGTTTATTTATTTATAATAGTGTGTCAGGTTTCTAATATTTGTATCACTTTGTATTTTGAACAACCCTTAAAACATAAGATTCTTGTTCAATTTTATTCTTATTCACTGTATTTATGTTGTAAGAATTTATGTTTGCTCTGTTCTCTATGTATGGTATTTATGTTTCCTTTTTTCAGTACTATTAATTTACAGCTTTCAGTCAAATATTTATATACACTGCCACTGCTCCATCAAAGAAGTTAATTTACTTTTCTGTATGTGACATGTCTTCTGTTTTACTGACAAATTCTTTAACTGAACTTCAGTAAATGTCTGGTGAAGGCCTAATAAGCCGAAAATCGATTCACTAAATAAACAAAACCGTAGAACTAACACAAAATAATGTATTTTAATCTGCAGAATTGACGTAGTCAATGGAACGTTAGTTATATGTATCTGTGCTTCAAGCTGTTCGAATACTTTCTGTTTGAATTCCTAACTATCACAGTATGTTACCCATCTAGTAAAAATGTTCTCCCCGGCCGGGAATCGAACCCGGGTCTCCCGCGTGACAGGCGGGGATACTAACCACTATACTACCGAGGACTGCGAAGTTGCTCCCCCTATTTCTATTATGACTGACAGTCGGCGAGTCAGTTATGTACCCTGGCTGGTGACGTAACTCGAGTGTTTGCGGATAGCGGCTAGTGTACAGCGGATAGTCTGAGTCGTGGACGAGTTTCGCCTCCTAGTAGCAGATGTATTCATCAGCCATATTAATACTGCAAGATAACATTATAAATAAAATAAATTTCCACAAGACATAATTATAATAAAATAGTACTCAACGCAGTAGAAGCAACAGTTGCCAGCCGTTTGGGAGAATAACAGAGTGGATTTAGAAAGGGCAAATCTTGCTCAAAACTGATTTTCAACCCAAAATCAACACACTTACTAACTCCAAAGACATAGTAGTAACTCTTATAGTTTTTGAAAAGGCATTTGATTCAGTTTGTCTGAGAAACACTATTGATTCGAGGATTTGCAATTAAAACTAAACTTGCAAACCTAATTTGTGAAACGCACACAGACACTAAATCTAAAGTCAAGTTTCGGGGTGAAACATCAAAGGCATTCGACATAAAAACAATAATAGAGCAAGGTGACGGCCTGTCTCAATTCACAACTGCCTTCCAGATAAAATAGTAAGAGAATGGAAAGAAAAACTGAAAGAACGTAAGTTATCACCAATAAGACTTGAGACTAAGAACAACGGTATTGAACCATTTGCTGATGATTGGGCGGATAAAGACGTAAATATATTTAAATACGCGGGAGAAATTATTAAAGAAAATGGCTTAGAAAATTTTTATTAATTATTATGGTATACCAGAACGCTGCTGTTTACGATCTTTATTAAGATACATTTATTAGGCTGTAAGTTTATTTCGACACCAAGGCCATTTTCAAGCTATCTGCAATAAATCAAGTGTGGTGTAGGCAGTTTCTTTAGTAGGAACACTCTTCCTTGTATTTATAAACGATTTAGGAGACAATGTGAATAGCTCCCTTAGACTGTTAGCAGATGATGCTGTCGTTATCGGTTAGTGAAGCCAACAGAGGATCAAAAGCAACTGCAAAGCGATTTAGACAAAATATCTACATGGTGCGAAAATTGACAATTGACACTAAATAAAGAAAAGTATGAAGTAATACACATGACCACGAAAAGAAATCCGCTGAACTTAAATTACGCGATAAATCAGTCAAATCTTAAGGTCGTAAATTCTTGCAAATTCCTAGGAGTTAAATTTACGAACAACTTAGATTGGAGAGAACTCATAGAAAATATTGTGGGGAAGGCGAACCAAAGATTACGTTTCTTTGGCAGAACACTTCCAAGATGCAACAGCTCCACCAAAGAGACTGCCTACATCACACTTGTGCGTCCTCTCCTGGAGTGCTGTTGCCCATTGTGGGACCCTCACAAGGTGGGACTGACAGAAGACATTGAGAAGGTCCAGAGAAGGGCAGCTCGTTTTGTTTTATCACGTTAAGGGGGGAAAGCGTCACGTTGCACCAATTGGGGTGGAAATCATTAAAAGAAAGAAGTTATTCATTGCGGCGTGATCTGTTTTGCGAAGTTTCAATCACCGACTTTTACTTCTGAATGTGAAAATAGTTTGCTAGCACCCACCTACTTAGGGAGACACGACCATCCCAATAAAATAAGAGAAATCAGATCGGAAACGGAACGATTTAGGTGTTCTTTCTTCCCGCGCGGTATTAGAGAATGGAACGGTAGAGAAAAGTTATGAAAGTGGTTAATGAACCCTCTGCTAGGCACTTAAATGTGATTTGCAAAGTATCCATGTAGATGAACTGTTGCATCTTCTAGGTGTTCTGCCAATGAAACGTAGCCTGTCGTTCGCCTTCTCTCAAATATTTTCCGTGCCTCCTTTCCAATTTATATTTGTAAGAATTGGAATTCCTAGGTATTTAATTGAATTTATGCCCTTAAAGTTTGACTGATTTATATGGATGACTTCACACTTTCCATTGTTTGGATTGAATTGCCATTTTCGCACCATGCAGATTTCTTCAATTTGCAGCTGTTTTTGATCTTCTGGTGAATTACTAACCGACAAACAGAATCATCCGCGAACAGTCTAAGAGAGCTACTCAGATTGTCTCCTAAATCGTTTATAAAAATAAGGAACAGTAGGGGCCCTATAACACTTTCCTGGGGAACGCCAGACATGACTTTCGTTTAATCTATTATTTTCCGTCAATTGCAGCGCAATGGCTTTGTCTGACAGGAAATCGCGAATCCAATTGCACAGCTGTGGCGATACTTCATAAGCACGCAATTTGATTAGAAGACGCTACTGTGGTACAGTTTCAAAATCCTTCCAGAAATCGAGGAATATGGAATCGTTTTTAGATTCGTTGTCGATAGCACTCATCACGTCATGTGAGTAAACAGCTAGCTAGTAGCTCTGTTTGACAAGAACGATACTTCCTGATTCCGTGTTGACTATGACTCAATTGGTCGTTCTCTAGACAAGGGAGTCGTGACACCTCAAGTTATCTTTAACTAGCGCGCTACTGTGTATTTACATTGTGTGTGATTACTACATGATAGCAACGGCAGAGGAAATTTTGACAATACGGACTTACATTCAGTTAAAGACGAGTAGCAGCTATGCAGGTATTTGTTGACTGCAGTGGTATAATATTGCTGTGTATGTCTTCCGTTCTCTAACTTCAGTAGGTAAGAAATATTCGTACGTGAGTCGAAAGACCATTGTAGCGCAGATGATGAAATAATCTACATGAAAAGATCGTATTCACAACAATATTTCTTTTATTTCATAAAAATACTCATCTCAAAGTTAATTTCTGTGTTTACAGAAAACCCACTTCCCCAGACACCACCATGTCAAACTCCTCCACATATCCGACCTCAAAGAAAAAAAATGGAGCAGCAATAGATCAATACTATACAAAGCCCACAAATTTCCACCACAGCACTCAGAACTCCAAAAACCGGTAAACCATATTGCAATAAACAATGGATTTGATCCTTCACTCATTAATACAATGTCACAACTGATTAAAAAAAAACTGAACAAGAAACACCCAGCAGTTAAATATAAAAAGTGCTAAATAGATAGGCTATTTAGAAACAGAAGTAAAAGTTAGTTTCAGCACTAAGAACAATGTAAGTAGAAGGCTTATTCACAATATAAAACGAACTGATGCTCAATTTGATGCATCTTGAATATACACAAAATAACCTGTAACCAATATGACAAATATTGCACAGGCCAAACAGAAAGAAATTTCAGAATCAGATTTAAAGAACATATGGGCTGCTACAGACTAAATAAATGTAGCTAATTAGCAATAGCAACAGACATAAAAGAAACATGACATCCTATGAAAATTGAAGAGAACCTCGCAATTTTACACGAATTCGGCGAAAGAAAAATAATGAATATTATGGAGGAAATGGAGATCATCCATAATACAAACTATGGTAACAATATCCTTAAACTCAAAATTATTCGTCTTAAACCACAACTAATACAATAGTTTCAAGATATAACAACACCAAAATAAAAACTACCATTAAAATATCTCTGCAAATACAAGTACAGAGCAGTCAAAACACTTTAGTAATCTTAACTATAAAACAATCGTTTTAAAACGTGCTAGTACAAAGAGGGAAACTACCAGACCATCAACATCAAAAACATTGCTACATATGCGATAATCAATACCTATACAAACATTAAGAGGACCATCTTCTTTTGCAGATACAATGTTTACATGTTTGCGAACAGTTTTCGTGCGTATGTGTGTGTGTGTTACAAGAGAAACGTGTGTACTATAGTGCACCAGTGTAATGCAACAGCTTCATAAGTGCGTCAGAGACACCGATAATATCATGGAACGGGAAAATCATAAGTGAACAACAGAATGTAATTAAAGTGAATATCACGATAAATACATCACAGCATCTGATGTAAAACTGTCTGCATTTGACTCAGGTGGCGATATTATTCACAATGAACATAAAGACCAGAAGAAGACATCACTGTACGTCAATTTACCACGCCATGAACAAAGAATGAAAAAAATGTAACATTAGAATAGTTCAAGATAGAGTAATATAAGCAATTTTTCTGTATGTAAAAAGCGCCTGAGAATCGGCTCGAAACAGTTTGCACTGCTTTAAATTAAACAGAAGCAAATAAAGTGACTGGTAGCAGAAATAACAAATGTTAAGTATTTTACTCTGTCACGGTTACCACACTTAGCCACCATGGCTACAATTAACTGTTCTTTTTTGCTACTCCCTTCAAACCTAGTACTTTCCATTCCTTCGTGGTTCTTTTAAAACTGTCGGTTCACTTGGCTGACACGTATGTATGGCCACCATCTTTTTCTGGACCTGGAAACTCCGGTATTGTTTGATCAGATTTCTGCGCCTTTCCTTAAGTATTTATTACTGGGAAAAATTCGTAGATGCTGAATTCATACTGCAGCGGTCTCTCGGGAGAGTGTAATTGTACGTAAAACAAAATATTTCCGATACCTTTTTTTATACAACGTTTATAAGATTTTCATATACAGAAAATAACATTTACATCAATTTTACATGAGTGTATCTTGTTTTATGTATGAATTCTTGTCATTACATAAGAGAATAAACTCTTTCAAGTTCTGAAGCAAGCAGGAGTAAAATATAGGGAGCGTAAGGTTATTTACAACTTGTACAAAAACCAGACAGCGGTTGTCAGAGTTGAAGGGCATGAAAGGGATGCAGTGGTTGGAAAGGGAGTAAGACAGGGTTGTAGTCCTTCTCCATTGTTATTCAATTTGTACATTGAGCAAGCTATAAAGGAAAGCAAGGAGAAATTTGGAGAAGGAATTAAAGTTCAGGGTGAAGAATTAAAAACATTGCGTTTTGCCGACGACATAGTAATTCTGTCAGATACAGCAAAGGACCTGGAAGAGCAATTGAACGGAATGGACAGTGTGCTGAAAGGTGCATTGAAGATGAACATTAACAAGAGCAAAACTAGGGTAATGGAGTGCAGTGTAAGAAAATCAGGTGATGCTGAAGGAATTAGATTGGGAAACGAAGCAATAAAGGAGGTAGATGAGTTTTGTTACTTGGGCAGTAAAATAACAAATGATGGTCGCAGTACAGAGGATATAAAATGCAGAATGGCAATAGGTAGAAAAGCGTTCTTGAAAAAGAAAAATTTGTTAACATCGAATATTGAATTAAGCCTAAGGAAGTCCTTTCTGAAGGCATTTGTATGGAGTGTTGCCTTGTATGGGAGTGAAACATGGACGATAAACAGTGCGGACAGGAAGAGGATTGAGGCTTTTGAAATTTGGTGCTACAGAAGAATGCTGAAGAGGTACTGAACAGAATTGGGGAGAAAAGAAATTTCTGTCATACCTTGACTAAAAGAAGGGATCGATTGGTAGGACACAGACATCAAGGAATTGTGAATTTACCGTTGGAGGGAAGTGTGTGGGGTAAAAACAGCAGAGGAAGACCAAGAGATGGATACAGTAAGCAGATTCAGACAGATGTAGGTTGCCTTTATTATGTGGAGTTGAAGAGGCTTGCTCAGGATAGAGTATTGTGGAGAGCTGCATCAAACCAGTCTTCGGACTGAAGACCACAACAACAACAAGATAAACATTTACTTATCTTCTTTTTTTATATTTTACTTTTTTTATGAGTGTCCCTGAGAGAGAAGATAATTTCTGCACAATTTTTCAAATGGCATTAATGAGTTTTCTTACACTTTTTTGTCTATTTCCATGATTAGTTTAATTGATTTAATATTCTTAATTTAATTTTTGCATCCTAGTAGATATTATTGGGAGCACAAAAAGGTAAGTACATTATTGTAAAATAAATGTACGATAGTTTTTCTCCACACGTTTAAGTGACGTTTATGATTTTGGTGTGACATGTGTCCACCTATTAGGTTTTGCAATTAGATGTATGGACAAGGTGCAAACCACAGTAGTGAATCGTGACATTAGATATAAAATACATTAGGCTCTCGTATATGCAAAATGACATATAATGTAAAACATGGGCAATTCACACTAAGAAACAGGTAATTTTAGTAAGAAATTTTTGCAATGTGTAATGCTGAAGTTTGAAACAATAAACATTATTGGTCAAATCTCGAGTAAACTAATATACAGGCAAACTATTAGATTCTAAAAATCGTTGAGTATTCATCTAAACAAGGTCACATATGGGACAAAACATGGGCAAATCATTGAGGAAAATAAATAAATAAATAAATAAAAACCACAAAGAATCAAATTTCATAGGCAAAAGGTATTACAAATTGATAATATGTAACAAAACAAGCATTGAAACCTTTGTAATACTAATGTATGTTACAAATCGAATAGATTAAGCAGAATTTCATGAGAATTAGCGTATAGATAACAGAAGAGAAAGAAAGGACGAAGAGTTTCAGTAGGAGAAAACAAGGAGAGAGAGAGAGAAAGAGAGAGAGAGAGAGAAAGAGAACAAGTAAGAGAGAGACCGAAATCAAAAGTGAATAGAGAAAGAGAGAGAGAGAGAGATGGAGAGAACATACTCATATCCTAAGACACTTTTACAACATTATTAAAACATTATACATGGTAGACACATGATAAACTTGCTCATTAAATAGAGCTGGTTTTAACTGTCTTTCGAAAGTTCGAAAACACATTCCACTTTTCTTTCGTATATAACGAGTCGTTTCGTACAAAAGTTGTACAGGTTAAAAAAAATTCCGGTACCGGGAATCGAACCCGAGCCTCCTGGGTGAGAGCCAGGTATCCTAGCCACTAGACCATACCGGATACATGCCGTCTTAAACTGTCTAGCTGGATTCCTTCAGTTTGCCTAAAAGATGTAGGAGGCGAGATGTAACTTGTAGTGGGTGTGAGGAAGGGACGAATAAATGCAATCGTCGACTGCTGCACTCCACCACGCCAGTGCCGTCGAGAGTTAGTCGCTGAGGCGCATTTCTCCTGGACGGGAGCCAACTGCACGGTAGCAGAGGCTGACGTAAGAGTAACCGAACTCCCGGAGACTTCCTGCAACTTCGTTACTGCAGCGCTGCAAAGCGGCAGGTTGTGTACACGTACTGACGAGTGATTAAAAAACTGTTTCGCAGCGTACTGTGACGCTATAAATTGCAGCAACCATGAGAAACAGATAAAAACAAGTGATTGGATAAATAATTAAATCGCTAAAGACTAACTCGTATGGATATGATGGTGTATCTAGTATAATAATCAAATATTGTGCCAGCCAGCTGAAGGTGATTCTCTGCATTGTTAAAAATGGCGATATGCACTCTCAGTTAAGTGGGAGGTTCCCCAGGGTTCTGTTCTCGGGCCACGGTTGTTCCTTATTTACGTACATAACCAGTGGCGGCGCTAGGCGTCGGCGACGTCGGCCACCGCCGACGGCCTCGCGCCTGTGCTGGCCTCGCAAGACATTGTTAACATTTTAGTTTTTTTTTCTTTCTCTTTTTTTTTATTTGATGTTTAACGGCGCTTTCTAACTGCTAAGTCATGTAGCGACGACCTACATCTAACTTACAGTAGCTTAACGAATGGACGAACACAACATCCGTACTCAAGGGTGGGTTTCGACCCCCGACGAGAGCGACCTCGCGCACCATGGTATGACGCCTTAGACCGCTCGGCCATTCCCGGCCGGCAGCTATATAATTGTCCGTATTTATTTCCGTATGAGTGCAGCAGTGATGCAATTTCTAGTTAAATACCTGCAAAACAATTTCTTCAGTACATTTTAGAAAACGATTTGGAAGAAGTATATCCAAATGTTTACATAACAATCAGAATCATGCTCAGTTCCAGTCAGTACAGCTTAGGCCGAGAGAAGCTTCACAAAGTTAAAATTCATTAAGACTAACTTGAAAAGCACAGTGAGCCAAGAAAGTCTGTGTTGTCAGTACTATCAACCGGATCCGAAATAGCGGCTAGTATTAATTAGCCGGTCGCGGTGGCCGAGGGGACTGAGGCGCTCCAGTCACGGTCTGCACGGCCACTACGGTCGGGGGTTCGAATCCCCCCCTCGGGCATGGATATTTGTGCCGTCCTAGTTCGTAAGTAGTTAGTAAGTTTAGGGACTGATGACCCCGTAGTTAAGTCGCATAAGATTTACAAACATTTGAACATTTTTAGTATTAATTATGATGTAATATTAAAAAAATTCTTTGAGACTAAAAGCTGAAAAGTTTCTCTAATTTGTGTTTGTTTATTATATTTTTGGCATTGCAATAATACTTGTATATTACACTAATAGAATTTTAGTATAATGATTATTGATGTATAATTTAGCTCATTTAATGCTCATATAATTAATGAGAAAATAAAAGGGGGCCTCACAAAGACGAGTTCGCCGACGCCCAGTTTTCGTCTAGTGCCGCTACTGTACATAACTGATATACCCGCTAGTAATTCTAAGCTATATCTGTCTGTTAATGAGACCAGCTTAGCAGTAAAGGATATTGTTCACAGTATTGATTCAGTAGCAAATCAAGCAGTTAAATAAGTAAGTTTATGGCTTGTAGAAAGTAAATTGATGATAAATCACAGTAAAAGTCGCTTTCTGTAGTTTCTAACTCGCAATTCAACAAAAACTGACATTTTGATTACACAACATTGGCATATCTTAAGTGAGACTGCACATTTATAGGCAATATATCTAACAACATGAACGAACATACATTTCGCACGAACAATACTCCAAGATCAGAAAAAGACGAAAACCAGTATTCCTACCCTGGTGTTTACATAAATTCAAGTAATGACTGCACTAATGACTAATATTTAGTGAACAGGAAGAAACTTTAAAATTCGATTTAAGTAATATAGAAAGAACTGTGAAAGCAACAAGGTCAAGAGATCAAAAATGTTTTAAAAATTCTACCCAGGATACTTAAACCCCTATTCTAAACAATCTGAAACAACTGGAAATTTATAAAAACGTGAACAAGCGTCCAAATCATGTCTTTTAGACAAAATTTATAGCTTGTGTGAAAAATAGAAGCGAGTAAGAGTTATAGTCTTTACCCAATGTTATTACATGTGTACATTGAGCAAGATGTGAAGGAAAGCAATGAGGAATTTGCAGAAGGAAGAAGGAATTAAAGTTCAGGGTAAATAAATAAAAGCTTTGCGTTCTATTAATGATGGAAGAGCAGTTGGGTATTGTCTTGAAAGTAGGTTATAAAATTAACACTAACGAGAGCAAAAAACGGGTAATCGAATGTAGTCTAAGAAAATTAGGCGATGGTGATGGAATTAGACTAGGTAACGAAACGATAAAGGTAGTAGATTACTTTTGTTCTTGGGCAGTAAAATAGCATATGATGGTCGCAGTACACAGGATATAAAAAGCAGAATGGAAGTGGAAAGAATAGCGTACTGAAAAAGAGAAATTTGTTAACCTCGAATATTAATTTGTGAAGGCACTTGTGAGTAGAGTTGACGTGTACGGGAGTGAAACATGAGCGATAAATAGTTCAGATAGGAAATAAGTTAGAGGCTTATGAAATACTGTGCTACAGAAGAATGCTGAATATTAGGTGGGTAGTAACTAATGAGGAGGTACTGAACAAAAAATGGCGAGAAAAGAAAGTTTTGGCAAACCCTGACTGAGATAGGGGGATGAATTGCTAGGAGAAGTTATCAGACATCAAGGAAGTCATTTGTGAAAGCATTTGTGTGGAGTATTGTCTTGTATGGGAGTGAAACTTGGACGATAAACAGTGCGGACAGGAAGAGGATAGAGCCTTTTGAAATGTGGTGGTACAGAAGAATGCTTAAGATTAGGTGGGTGGATCGCGTAACTAATGAGGTGGTACTGAACAGAATTGGGGAGTAAGGAATTTCTGACGTACCTTGAATAAACGATGGGATCGATTCGTAGTACACATTCTTAGGCATCGAGGTATCGTGATTTTAGCAGTGGAGGGAAGTGTGAGGAGTAAAAATCGCAGAGGAAGACCACGAGATGAATACAGTTAAGCAGGTTAAAATAGACGTGGGTTGCCGTTCTGATGAGGAAGAGGCTCAGGATTGGGTAGGATGGAGTGCTGTATCAAGCTGAAGACCACAACAACGTTCATTGTCAAATGTAACACATTTGGCTGTAATTCGTTTCTGCACTAAAAGCGATTACTACTCTACTAATGTGAACCATACGTATGATATTGCACTGACACCTGACAGTGTTATTATAGAAAGTCAAAGAGCTGCTATTAGTTTAAAATGTATTTTTATTTTTCTGTTGGAAAATTCACACCACGCGTGGTGACTCGGAAATAGGAAAGTAACAGCATTAAAAAAGTTCTCCGTTCGTGTCATGCCTTGCTTTTGTTACTACACATACTGGCCGTCTGGAGCGCTAGTATCGATTCAGCTGTACATTCAGCTGTACATTCAGCTATACCTGTAATATTTTTAGAGATTGACCAAATGGTGACAATACTACGCCTGGTCAAGTTGGCAGATAACTCGATGACAAACAGAAGGTATACAACTATCAAACTGATTAGTGAATTGAAGGAAGCGTCATCTGTGAGATGTATTTCACGAATTGTCACGGAGATAACAAAAGAAGAAATGATTTTCTCCTTAGTTGTTAAAGTATGGGAAATACATTTTAGATCAAAACCAACAGTGTACGAAGTAGGAGATACGTCTGAAGAACATTGATCTGTTACGGATGCACCAAGACCTCACCGCAGGGAAGTCACAACAGAGGAAAATTGTGGGTGTGTTTAGCGGTGAGCGGAAGTCCACGGCAATCAACCAGACGATTACGGGCTGAGCTGGATTTATCACGAAGGTTTGTGCCACGAATGTACACAAACAGAAGTCTAAACTTCACATTCCACGCTTACGACATGGGTCACTTCAAGATAATCCGGTCCGACGGCATCGGTTTTGTGGACTGATGCTTGACCGTGTAACATTTCTATATATGCATACCCTATATTTCTACCCAATAGTTCCGTCCCAAATCTTAATACATTTCTGTCCCTAAAAGCTATACCATTGGTAGAAAGTGATATTAGTACCCATATAAAACGTTCTAATCAACTATTTTTCATTATAATACCTTCCCTAAAACTCGATTACAAACGATTTATATTATTCAACTAAGAAAAAAGTTTTAGTAACCACAAACAACATAATAAATAAAATAGTATTCTGAAACCCATTTATCTACTAGACACATGCATCACAAACCTGTTTATTAATGTTTAGTTGGTTTTAATAATTCAATCGTCATTGGCATGTCATGCAAATAAACAAATTTTATAAATAAAAATAGGCCAACAAAACCAAATACTTCACTAGAATCTTTATCCGACAACAAATATTGCTCTCACAGACGCAATTAATGCTAATAACACGAGTAATTACCAAATAAATTAATGTAACGGTACTTCTCAAATCCAGGTAAATGTTGATCACAAACAAACGAAATAGCTACACGAAAATACATTCAATAAACTAACAAACAATTTGATAACACATCCAAACTCACACAAAATGTCAAAACATAATATTTCTGTTGATAAACAAAACGCCGCCATTTTTCCACGTCAAAATAAAACTCATGTTAACAACACGTTTCAAAATGCATTTACGAACACACAAGAGAACACACACCGATTTAAAATAAGAAAACAAAATACTTAAATTATGAACTTTATTTACCTAAGTACTTTCTATGTTCAACAGTCTCAAAAATGGTTTATTTTAGTGATACTAATTTGTATTGAGAGGTCAAAGAGGAGTGGAAGACAAAGTTTGCCATTAGGGACACTGTCTGCTTGGATGTGGTAGGGGACAGACTCTTTTGTAACAAGTTGTAGAAATCAATTGCTTGTGAAAAGCAAACTTCCTATATAAAATAAAACGTTGATGAGCTTAGCCTGAAGTACGTTATTTCAATAATTTCCTGCAAGATTTTACAAGTTTTAATTCTTGCCGAAAAAAAATCGCAATGTCAAGAAAAGAAGAAGATGAAGCAGATCAGCAACAAAGAAGAAACCTTCAAAACCAAGATCAGTACATGTTAATGTATCTTTATAGTTTCACGTATTTTTAATTTTTATGGGCCCTTATTCCACAGGCCAACAACATAAGGTTTTCAACTTGTCCGAAACTACGTGTGTTTAGCGGAAAAGTGGGAAACAGCTTGGTAAACAAAGAAGAGGTAACATTTTTAGTTCCTTTTGTCCTGTTTTTTTAGCACAGTTGCTAAATTACAATATTATATTGAAGGTATTTCACTTTACTGTCTATGCAACTGATTTAATAAAATATGCTATTGCCATATGCATTTCGCCTTTATTTGGAAGGCATCATTAGTGGAAAACACAACACAAACAAAAATGGCATGTGCCTAGCGGTGCTAACTGTGAAGTGCTGGAACAACAAAAACGGCAAAATGCACGGAATTGAAGCACAACAGCTGGAAGCAACCAAGAGCACCAGATGTAAAGCTATATCCATGAAATATTGTAAGTACAATATCCAGATATCAATACTATACCAAAATAACGCATCAGAACTGTTGATAACCTAAAAAATACTGAGAAATGTAAATATAAAATTTTGTAAAAAATAATCATGTATATATTACAGGCCACTGATGATGCCTTCCAAATAAAGGCGAAATGCATATGGCAATAGCATATTTTATTAAATCAGTTGCATAGACAGATGAGTGAAATACCTTCAATATAATATTATATTAAAGAAGAGGTAACGTCAGAACCGACATCCTCTTCACGCGGACAATTTTAAGTGAATCGGACAAGCCAAGAGAAGAAACTGCGCCTCCTGGGTAGTGTCCAGTGACGGTGTGAGGCGGAGGGTAATTCGTACACCAGTATCACCTCCTACTCTCCCCAGTATACGGTTCGAATCAGGACAGCCTCGGTATGGGTTCTAGGGTCTGTAACTGTGAGTGATACCTCTATCAAAGAGAAAGGACACTCACTCACTGACTAAACTAGAAATCTCAGAAACCACCTCACCTATGAAGCCGAAATGTGGCACGAGTGTCGTTTATAGGTAGAAGACGTCAGCTAAAAAGGATTTTGCGATAGGGCCGATAGTTCAAGGAGATATGACGTCACAATCAACGCAAACTTCCCCGTCTTGCGGCACGTGATAGTGTGTCTTTATCAGTCCACTATTTGGGAAGGAGAGCACTTAGCGAGTTGCAACAAGCTTTATACGTAATTTTAGACCTTTAGGAAACTTTTTCTCACTAACAACCGCAACAAAATGATAGAAAGAGAAAAATTTGTCGCTTACTACTATTTCGGCGTTCGTGCAGTCAAGTTACGTCATTTGGCATGACGTTACAATTTATTACACGTACACTATCTATATCTATAAATGTGAATGTCTGTTCGGTGTACGTTTATCACGTCTGAACCACAAGACATAAAGAGCTAAAAATTTGTACAGTTACTAATGTCTACCCGGGGAAGGCTTTAGGCACGGTTTTATGGCGATCGGATATATATATTAATGTGAATGTCTGTTCAATGTACGCATATCACGTCAGAACGACGACACAGAGACTTAAATATTTGTACAGTTACTAATTTATACCTGAGTAATGTTTTAGGCACGGTTTTATAGTAATTTGATAGATGTTTCGTAATATGAAGAATATAACGTGAAATGCGGAACAATTATATTTACTCTTTGAACATGGTTTTACTGGTTGCATTGTTGCTTGAGTGTTGATAATGATAAAAGGGTGGAGTATATTGTGATGGAAAGTTATCGGTGTATATAAAATTCTACGTGTGTGTGTGTGTGTGTGTGTGAGTGTTAATATTTCTCTCTGCAGCGAAATCTACAGAACGCAAACGAATGGTCTGTGTGTAATTGTTGTCCGAAGTCTCCCGTTGTACACCATAGCAGTTCCATGCCAATAGCTATAAGGGGGTGGAAGATACGGTGCTTGAAAGTCGTTAAATTATATATAATTTAACGACTTTCAAGCACCGTATCTTCCACCCCCTTATAGCTATTGGCATGGAACTGCTATGGTGTACAACGGGAGACTTCGGACAACAATTACACACAGACCATTCGTTTGCGTTCTGTAGATTTCGCTGCAGAGAGAAATATTAACACTCACACACACACACACACACACACGTAGAATTTTATATACACCGATAACTTTCCATCACAATATACTCCACCCTTTTATCATTATCAACACTCAAGCAACAATGCAACCAGTAAAACCATGTTCAAAGAGTAAATATAATTGTTCCGCATTTCACGTTATATTCTTCATATTACGAAACATCTATCAAATTATATATATATATATATATATATATATATATATATATATATATATATATATATATATATATATAAAATTGGAAAGTCCAGGTTGGAAAAAATAATATAGTGAGGACAGTTTACTACTCACCGCAAAGACGTGGCGACGAGCTGCGACAGGCACATACAAAAGACACACACATACAACACATTCAGCTATCGGCCATGGCCTTCTTCAGAAATAGAGCACTCACGCAATCACACAGGCACACAACACAGTCATACAACCATCACCTCCGACTGCCACACTTCGAATCGAAGTGTGGCAGTCGGAGGTGATGGTTGTATGACTGTGTTGTGTGCCTGTGTGATTGCGTGAGTGCTCTATTTCTGAAGAAGGCCATGGCCGATAGCTGAATGTGTTGTATGTGTGTGTGTCTTTTGTATGTGCCTGTCGCAGCTCGTCGCCACGTCTTTGCGGTGAGTAGTAAACTGTCCTCACTATATTATATATATATATATATATATATATATATATATATATATATATATATATATATATATATCGGAGTGAAGGCCAGCGATGACGTTTGCGACTCTATAGCAAGGAGGTTACATACAGCGATACGTGCTGCCACCTTCGACCATAGATGCTACCAGACAGGACAAACAGCAGAGCGGCTATTCACATGGTGTGCTTCAAACATATGACCACGTTATACACTAGCACGTGACTGTTGGTAGAACAATGGTTTAGCTGCAGAGGTGTTGGTGCCATGAAAACGACGCCATGTCCAGTCTACCAGTAACTATTGTCGTCTGTAAGTCTGTAATAATGTTTGTTAACCTTATGGGACTTAACTACGGGGTCATCAGTCCCTAAACTTACAAACTACTTATGAAGTAACTAACACTAAGGACGGCACAAATATCCATGCCCGAGGGGGGATTCGAACTCCCGATTGTAGTGGCCATGCAGATCGTGACTGGCGCGCCGTAGTCCGCTCGGCCACCGTGGCCGGCTTCTCTGTAAGGATAAGCATACTGTACTGAAAGATAGCTTACCTATCATAATCAACCAACACGCGAGCGGAGCCGCGGGTTTAAGCTAGTTAATTATATTTGCGAGAAATATTACATACAGCTGTAACGATACTGCTGGCCCCCTCATCTCAATGTCATCGTACGATACCGTCTGCCTGGTCCTCTCATCTCAATGTCATCCTACGATACCGTCTGCGCCGGATCCGGAATCGTGTGGTTGCGTGTGAAGTTATTTAAAAACGAAATAGCCAGTCTAGGAATCAGTGGAGGACAGTGTCTCGGTGATACTGCGATTAAGACATGTGATAGATTTCATTAATTAAGAGATTCATATAGTTTCGTACCAGACAGTTCTATAAACAATACTTTTGTCATTGTTCATTATTTCAAATAAATAGACAGACGAAGGTTAAAAACTTTTGTAAAACATAAAGAAATGAAAATAAATAGCATTGTATATATGTTAGACTCATAAACAAGTTGTGTTGACTAGCTAATTGTTTTAATTACTGTAAAGTCGAAATTTGTATATGGTGTTTGTTTATATATATTGACTAACGTGAGATTTTAAACGTAGTTTCAGAATTGACAATAAAATTGATAGTTCAATATATGTTAGGATCATATATGATGTGTTCATTAACAAATTAATTGATACTTAACATCACACTTTGTTGTTAACAGAAAGATCGGAAATTTCGTCTTAAAAATACATGTGCCATCTAAAATTATTGTATGCATCGTTTTCATTTTATATTGTGATTATTTTTGTATACATGAAATGTTTTACTGTTGTGTTTGTTAATTGTAAATTACTATATTCAATTGTTACGAACAATGGATAATGTAACGTCATTATTGCCGATGTTATATATTTGCCTCACAGCCTTGCGTGGGGGAGTTCGAGTTTTGTCTTTTCTCGAGTACTTTGGAATCTGACAGTCTGTGTTGTTGTAATTTGTGTACGTTATTGTAATGTTTTGGTGGAGAATAAGCTTGATTCAAATTAAAGAAGAACTGAAAATTGTGCATACGAGTGTTTATTTCTACCACGACGCCCCAGGAGAATAATGTTGCAGCGAGCAGAACCCCCGTACATCGTAATCTTAAAAAGCTGAGTATCGGTAGAAAGAAACAGTAATCACTTAAAACACTACTAAAATGTTACACAGTACACACACATAACACCTAACTTCCGTTCGAAATTTCTGTCAATTGTTGCCTAAAGCTCCCTCTGAAATTCTTAAGCACTTCAGGTTCCTTCAGTTTATCCAGGTCCCACCTCCTTAGTTTCCTACCTTTCTGCAGTTTTTTTTTTCAGTTTCAGCCTACAATTTATAACCAATAGGTTATGGTCAGAGTTTTCCCCTGGGTATGTCTTACAGTTTAAAACCTAGTTCCGAATTCTATGTCTTACCATTATAAACTCTATCTGGTATCTTCCGGTGTCTCCTGGTCTCTTCCACGTATACAACTTCACTATCACATCAGAAACAGGGGACCTAGCGATGTTTAGGAGTGTGTAAATCTCGCGTACAGACTCAAATGACACCCAATCACCTGACCACGTTCGAAGTCTGTGGGTTCCACAGAGATCCCCGTGTCTGATGGCTACTGACGTCGCTGATATGAAGTACCTAGCATTGGGTGACAGCACAATGAACCTAATATGAAAATACCTATTTCCTGGGGTGTCCGGATATTTCTGATCAGATATTGTACGTATAGAACGCAGGTTGAAAAATATCCAGAAGAGTGGTTTGTTTCCTCGGCGGAATGGCCACGCACATTGAGACGCTATGCTCCGATGCGCGACGCCCTTCCCTGTCGGGGATTCGAATCCCTCCCTCGGGCATGGAGGTTTATATTATCTTTAGTATAAGGTAGTTCATAAGTAGTTTCTAAGTTTAGGGACTGATGTTGTTGTCGTGGTCTTCAGTCCGGAGACTGGTTTGATGCAGCTCTCCACAATACCCTATCCTGAGCCAGCCTCTTCAACTCCACATAAGAACGGCAACCTACATCTGTCTGAATCTGCTTACTGTATCCCTCTCTTGGTCTTCCTCTGCGGGTTTTACGCCATGTACTTCCCTCCAACGCTAAATTCACAATTCCTTGATGTCTAAGAATGTGTCCTACCAATCGATCCCTTCTTTTAGTCAAGGTATGCCAGAAATTTCTTTTCTTCCCAATTCTGTTCAGTACCTCCTCATTAGTTATGCGATCCACCCACCTAATCTTCAGCATCTACTGTAGCACCACATTTCAAAAGCCTCTATCCTCTTCCTGTTCGCACTGTTTGTCGTCCATGTTTCACTCCCAAACAAGTCAACACTCCACACAAATGCCTCCAGAAAGGACTTCCTTAGGCTTAAATCAATATTCTATGTTAACAAATTTCTCTTTTTCAAGAACGCTTTTCTATCCATTGCCATTCTGCATTTTTTATCCTCTGTACTACGACCATCATTTGTTATTTTACTGCCCAAGTAACAAAACTCATCTACCTCCTTTATTGCTTCGTTACTTAATCTAATTCCTTCAGCATCAACTGATTTTCTTACACTCCACTCCATTACCCTACTTTTACTCTTGTTAATGTTCATCTTATATGCACCTTTCAGCACACTGTCCCTTCCGTTCAACTGCTCTTCCAGGTCCTTTTCTGCCTTTGTCGTCGGCAAAACGCAATGTTTTTAATTCTTCACCCTGAACTTTAATTCCTTCTCCAAATTTCTCCTTGCTTTCCTTTATAGCTTCCTCAATTTACAAGTTGAATAACATTGGAGAAAGGCTACAACCCTGTCTCACTCCCTTCCCATCCACTGCATCCCTTTCATGCCCTTCAACTCTGACAACCGCTGTCTGGTTTTTGTACAAATTGTAAATAACCTTAAGCTCCCTATATTTTACTCCTGCTTGCTTCAGAACTTGTAAAAGTTTATTCCAATCAACAAATTTCATAAGTTTTCTCCAAACCTACAAAAGCTAGATATGTAGGTTTGCCTTTTCTTAATCTATCTTCTAGGATAAGCCGTAAAGTGAGTATTGCCTCCCGTATTCCTACATTTCTCATGAACCCAAACTAAACTTCCCCGAGGTCGGCTTCTACCAGCTTTTCCATCCTTCTGTAAATAATTCGTGTTAATATTTTGCAACTATGGCTTATTAAACAGATGGTTCTGTAGTTTTCACACCTTTTTGCACCTGCTTTCTTTGGAATGGGGATTATAACATTTTTCTTAAAGTCTGAGGGTACTTCGCCTGTCTCATACATCTTACACACCAGGTGAAACAGAGGTGAAACAGTTTTGTCATGGCTGGTTCTCCCAGAGACTTCAGTAGATCTGAGGGAATGACATCTACTCCAGGGGCCTTGTTTCGTCTTAGGTCTTCCAGTGCTCTACCAAATTCATCTCTCAGTATAGTATCTCCTATATCATTCTCATCTACTTCTTCTCCCCTTCCTACAAAGGGACTGATGACCCAGCAGTTAAGTCTCTTAAGCTTGACAAACATTTGTACATTTTGATCATAGAGTGGTTTCTTCCCTGTAATATCATGAAAATGGTGATAATAAGGCATTTTGCGAAAGAAAGATCGGAATCTATTTTCCGATTCGTTTTGTAGTCTTATTAGTAGTAATTTTTTCGATTCGAAATTTAAAAATAACTGATTGGGCTGTTGCTATGATATCTTGCGTTTTCTGGAAGACTTTTAGCTAACGTGCAAATATAGTGGTCAACATCCGATGTTCTTTACTTGCATCGTTCATAAGCGTTGTTAGTATGACTATGCCTTCTACTGCCGTCACGCATACTTTTTCAGAATTTCTCGTTATCGAGAATAAGCTTCACAAAACAGTGAGGAGGAAGGTGAAGCTGTTGGATTTCGGACGTGCCCTCCTAAATACACATCCCAGCGCCTCCCACAGTTTCCAGGTAAAGGTGTGCTGCAGTCGAAAACATCCTTATGAAACAGCTCATTTTATCGTTTTCCTCATAGCCAGGAACAAGACCGCAACACTGAACTTTTTTCTGCCAACATTGATTAGATACCTTTAAAGAAATGGTCATACATTCCACGGTGTTTGTGCAGTAGCAAAGCGAAACATCTGAAACAGTCACATGATCGAGGTAAAGTATACTCAACTGCCCAGACGTCTTTCTCAAATGAATATTCAGTGTGGTCTCTTTCGGACCCTTCTTCACGTCTGCCAGTAATTAGACAATTAGGGCAGAGGCCGGTAAGTAATCTTAGATGGGGTCCGGATACTTTTGAAAATTTTTATCGAGGTCCAGATGTAAGACCGCATCTTTCTTATTAATTTTTTATTTTAATTTTCACTCAAAAATAATATGAAATACACTAGATGTAAAATAATAACGTATAAATAATTTTTAAAAAACTTATATAATTTGCTATTTATTTCTATTTTTACTCACAAAAAACACGAAATAAAATGGATAAACAAACTTATATTACACGTACTTTTTTATTTTAATTTTCACTAAGAAAGTTTGAAATACAAACTAATGTATGAGTATTTTAATTTTTTAATCCATGGAAAAAATTATATTTGCGGTCTTAAAGTTGTGTTCACGTGCGGAGCAGCTTATGCGCATAGTGTCTTCAAAGTGATCGGTCGTTAGACTTGAGCGAAAATTAATCCCGAAGAAATTCATTTTTGAAAATGAAAATTCATAAATATATGTGGAGCCAAACATAGCAGCCAGGAAGATCGCGAATTTTTTGCCATTTTCATATTTTTCCGGGACATGTTGACTCCTAAATTCTTCAGCGGATACAGTTTGATACGGTTGCAAGGAAATGTCATCCTGAAATTGTATTCTGTCCATTTGGAGTGAAGGCTTTGAGAGGTGGAACAACTTCGCAGCCACGACCGTGCATTCTGCTGCAGGGGAAACCTCAAAAGGTGATTTTAAGAGTCTTGACAAGTCGTATATTGCTTTGAATGTTACTGCAAATTTCTTCTTAAGATTTTCCAAGAAATTCTTGACTTAAAACATATCTTTTAACGAATCAGTTTGCGACGGAATGATGATACACTTTGAACCAATTCACATATTAATTTGTTGTGTTGTTGGACACAAAACAGTTCTTTTTGTAATAATTAGATTACGTAACTTACACTTTGAAAATATTTTTGGCGGTCCAGTTTTTCGCCTTCCCCGGTCCGGACGTGGACCGCGGTCCTTCAGTTGCCGACCGCTGCATTAGGGCATCAGTTCAGATAAATAGGATCTGAAGTATTGCCATCGGCAGAACGAACTAAAGTAGTTCGACGTCTTCCGTCGTGGACAACACAACATTACTGCAACCGATGTAGTGGTAATAACAGAAAGTTGCTGGAGAGGGAGTCGGTGTTTGTGTTTGCTCTTCCAAACGAATTACACGAGCCGTTGGGTTCAGACAGTGTAGCGAACAGGTAGTGTGGCCTATGGCATGGAAAGCCACAGGAAGGTTGGGAGTGGGACAGACACAGAGGGAGGTGTCTGCAGCTACTGCAGAGTCACCAAGTGTAACTTCCAGGAGCTGGACGCGATTTCAGACAACAGGAACAGTTAAGAGATGGCAAGGCCACGGTCGTTCACGGGTAACATCAGTAAGAGATGACCGTTATGAGTAGGAATAGGAACATGAATTATATCGTGGCAAAATAAAAGCATAGAATAATACGTACTTTGTATGCAGCTAATATCGCTGAAATTCCACGACTTCTGTATGTAAAATGATTGTCAACATATATATTGGATCGATGAAGAGAGATAAGTGCTCAAGGATCACCAAGGATCGAAAAAGAAATTGAGAACTAAATCTTGCATTATTTACAGTAGAGCTTTTCATGGAAACAGAAACGGAATATTTGAAAAGAAAAGACTGCCATCTGAACAGCGACCAAGACTCGAAACTAGTAATGGTATATACCCTCTCACGTCGGAGGTTTGAGTCATCCATAGAGCATAGTTGTTATTCTCTCCTTAGCGTTTGATCCCTTAGGTTTTCAAACATGTGAAGTAATTATCCAGAATGAAACTTTCACTCTGCAGCGGAGTGTGCGCTGATATGAAACTTCCTGGCAGATTAAAATTGTGTACCGGAACCGGGACTCGAACCTGGGACCTTAGCCTATCGCGGGCAATCTGCCAAGAAGTTTCAGATCAGCGTACACTCCGCTGCAGAGTGAAAGTTTCATTCTGGAAACATCCCTTAGGCTGTGGCTAAGCCATCTCTGCACTATATCCTTTCTTCCAGGAGTGCTAGTCTTGCATGGTTCGCAGGAGAGCTTCTGTGAAGTTTGGAAAGTAGGAGGCGAGGTACTGGCGGAAGTACAGTTGTGAGGCGGCATCGTGAGTCGTGTCGGGATAGCACAGTCAGTAAAGCGCTTGCCCGCGAAAGGTAAAGGTCCCAGGTTCGAGTCCCGGTTCCAGAACACAATTTTAATCTGCCAGGAATTCTCATGTGAAGTAATTGCTTAAAACAACATTTTGAAACTTACTTTACAGTATTATGTAAAGTGCAATTTACGACAGCTGCGGTGTTCTCAAGCCACGGTGGTTAAAATAATACACTTATACAATCATAGAATGAAGGCTTTCACGGCAGGTATCGTCATTACTTAAAGCTTCCGGGCTGAGATGCAGTGGTCTATACATAAAACTTTCCCCTAACGTTTCGCCCTCGTTTGCAGAAGGCATCCTCGGCATCTCAGCCCGGAAGCTTTAAGTAATGACAGTTATACAAGTTTACTTGTTTTGACATAAGACGTCTCGAAAACTACACGAAGAAAGTATTTTGAGCACCTGCCATACAACTAGCTAGCAATTCCTCTTGCATCCAACTAGAGCCAGTCAATGACGACAACACCCTCCTGTACACCACAGCATCATCAGCAAACAGCCGCAGATTGTAACTCACTCTGTCCGTCAGGTCATTTATATAGATACAGAATAACAGCGGTCCTATCACACTTCCTTGGGACACCCCTGACGATATCCTAGTCTCTGATGAACACTCAGCAGTGTATACTGGGGTACCGTGTCAAACGCCTTTGGAAAACCGGGAATTATGCAGTCTGCCTGTTGCCCTTCATCTACAACAAGCAGGATGTCATGAGAGAAAAGGGCAAGCTGGGTTTCGCACGATCGATGCTTCCTAAAGCCGTGCTGATGCACGGAGAGGAGCTTCTCTGTCTCAAGGAAATGTTCTGTATTAGAACGGAGAATATGTTCAAGAATTCTACAGCAAACTGATGTCACTGATGTAGGTCTCTAATTTCGTGAGTACGTTCTTTTGCATTTCTTATACACCGCAATTAACTGTGCTTTTTTCCAGTGCTTTGACGCTTCAGAAAGGAAGTCGACATCACGTGACTAGCTGCCATACTTCGCCTACCTATCTGGCTGCAACGACACAGGAACAGGTGAGGGCCGGCCGCGGTGGCCGAGGAGACCGAGGCGCTCCAGTCACGGTCTGCACGGCCACTACGGTCGGGGGTCCGAATCCCCCCTCGGGCATGGATATTTGTCCCGTCCTAGTCCGTAAGTAGTTCATAAGTAGTTTGTAAGTTTAGGGACTGATGTCCCCGTCGTTAAGTCCCATAGACTATACAAACATTTGAACATTTCGAACATTTGAACAGGTGACGCGGAAATCCAGCTTAAAATCGGATATGGTTTTATATTCGTACTATAGTCTCTGGGAGAGCTAGCCACGAGAAAACTATTCCATCTGGTGTTAAATATGTGTGAGACAGGCGTAATACCCTCACACTTCAAGAAAAAATATCATTCCAATTCCAAATAACGCTGACTCAGACCGTTATGAAAATAACAGAACTATCAGTTTGAAAAGCTATGGTTGCAAAATTCTAACTCGAATTATTTACACACAGAAGAATGGAAAAGCTGGTAGAAGTCGAGCTTGGGGATGGTCAGTTTTGATTCAGGAGCAGCATAGGAACACGAGTGGCAATACTCATCTTACGACTTAGAAAATACATTTTAAAAAGGCAAACCCCCTAGCTTTTGTAGATTTGAAAAAGCTTTTTACAATTGTGACTGGAATACACTCTTTCAAATTCTGAAACAATCAGGAATAAAATATAGGGAATGAAAAGTTATTTGCAACTTGTACAAAAGCCAGACAGCATTTGTCACAGTTGAAGGGTTGAAGGGCATGGAAGGGTTTCAGTGGTTAGGAACGGAGTAAGTCAAGTTCTAGCCTTTCTCCAATGTTATCCAATTTGTACATTGAGTAAGCTATAAAGGAAAGGAAGGAGAAATTTGCAGGTGTAGAAATAAAAACATTGCGGATTCTCGATGACATTGTAATTCTGTCAGACGGCAAAGACCTGGAAGAACATTTGAACGGAATGGACAGTGTGTTCAAAGGAACATATAGGATGTACATTAACAGGTGTAATGGACTGTAGTCTAAGAAAATCAGGAGACGCTGAAAGAATTACATTAGGTAATGAAACAATATAGGTTATAGATGAGTTTCTTACTTGGGTGGTAAAATAACATATAATGGTCCCAGTACAGAGGATATAAAATGCAGAATGGCAATGGGAAGAAAAGCGGTATTGAAAGAGAGAAATTTGCTAACATCGAATATTAACTTAAGTGTAAGGTAGTCTTTTCAAAAATGTTCAAATGTTTGTAAACCTTATGGGACTTAACTACGGGGTCATCAGTCTCTAAACTTACAAACTACTTATGAACTAGCTAATACTAAGGACGGCACAAATATCCATGCCCGAGAGGGGATTCGAACCCCCGACCGTAGTGGCCGTGCAGAACGTGTCTGACGCGCCGCAGACCGCTCGGCCAATGCGGCCGGCGGTAGTCTTTTCTTAAGGCATTTGTATGGAGTGTTTTCGTGTGGGAGTGAAACTTGGACGATAAATACTTTAGACAGGAAGAGGCTCTTCAAATGTGGTGCTACAGAGGAATGCTGAAGATTAGGTGGGTAGATCTCGTAACTAATAAAAAGGAAATGAACAGAACTGGTGAGAAAAGAAATTTCTGGCATACCTCGACTAAAACAAGGTATCGATTGGTAGAATACATTCTTAGACATCGAGTAATCGTAAATTTAGCATTGGTGGTGGGGATTGTGTGAGGTAAAAATCGCAGAGGGAGACAGAGAGATTAATAAGATAGTTGTTGTTGTTGTTGTTGTCTTCAGTCCGGAGACTGGTTTGATGCAGCTCTCCACAATACTCTATCCTGAGCAAGCCTCTTCAACTCCACATAAGAAAGGCAACCTACAACTGTCTGAATCTGTTTACTGTATCCATCTCTTGGTCTTCCTCTGCGGTTTTTACCCCACACACTTCCCTCCAACGCTAAATTCACAATTCCTTGATGTCTAAGAATGTGTCCTACCAATCGATCCCTTCTTTTAGTCAAGGTATGCCAGAAATTTCTTTTCTCCCCAATTCTGTTCAGTACCTCCTCATTAGTTACGCGATCCACCCACCTAATCTTCAGCATTCTTCTGTAGCACCATATTTCAAAAGCCTCTATCCTCTTCCTGTCCGCACTGTTTATCGTCCATGTCTCACTCCCATACAAGGCAACACTCCATACAGATGCCTTCAGAAAGGACTTTCTTAGGCTTAAATCAATATTCGATGTTAACAAATTTCTCTTTTTCAAGAACGCTTTTCTACCCATTGCCATTCTGCATTTTATATCCTCTGTACTGCGGCCATCATTTGTTATTTTACTGCCCAAGTAACAAAACTCATCTACCTCCTTTATTGCTTCGTTTCCCAATCTAATTCCTTCAGCATCACCTGATTTTCTTACACTGCACTCCATTACCCTAGTTTTGCTCTTGTTAATGTTCATCTTATATGCAGCTTTCAGCACACTGTCCATTCCGTTCAATTGCTCTTCCAGGTCCTTTGCTGTATCTGACAGAATTACTATGTCGTCGGCAAAACACAATGTTTTTTATTCTTCACCCTGAACTTTAATACCCGCACCAAATTTCTCCTTGCTTTCCTTTATAGCTTGCTCAATATACAAATTGAATAACATTGGAGAAAGGTTACAACTCTGTCTTACTCCCTTTCCAACCACTGCACCCCTTTCATGCCCTTCAACTCTGACAACCGCTGTCTGGTTTTTGTACAAGTTGTAAATAACCTTACGCTCCCTATATTTTACTCCTGCTTGCTTCAGAACTTGAAAGACTTTATTCCAATCAACATAGTCAAAAGCCTTCTCGAAAATCTACAAAAGCTAGAAATGTAGGTTTGCCTTTTCTTAATCTACGATAAGCAGATTAAAATGGATGTGGGTTGCCGTTGTTATGATGAGATGAAGAGGCTTGCCCAGGATGGAGTATGGTGGACAGTTGTTGACCAGTCGCAGGACTGAAAAACGAAACAACAACATTCGTACGTAAAGAAAAAATTCCTCTCATTTTGATCCTTCATATGTCAACAAGCCTCAAACATATTAGCGAGTGAACACAAATACATGACTGCTATTACAGGGAAAATACTGTGGGATACATTTCAGTAGTGCTTAAGACCTTTTGTACCACAGAGACAGACTTTACCGCCACTGTTGTTGTGCCGGCTGCGGTGGCCGAGGGGACTGCGGCGTTCCAGTCACGGTCTGCACGGCCACTACGGTCGGGGGTTCGAATCACCACTCGGTCATGGATATTTGTGCCGTCATTATTAGTAGCTAGTTCATAAGTAGTTTGTAAGTTTAGGGACTGATGACCCCGTAGTTAAGTCCCATAAGCTATACATACATTTGAAAATTTTTTGGACTGTTGTTGATACCAAATCAAACAACAATTTTAGTGTTAGCGGTCACTGTTTGTTTTCGTCCATAAGCGAGAGATTACTATTTTTGTAACACATGTATAGTACTTCATTGTCCCAAGACTAAACGCTGGTCAACGTTTAATTACACTCCATTCAATAAAGACCTGCCTTACTATTATTTCTTCTCAGGATAATGGACTTTTAAGGTATAATGGCGATGCAGTAATGTTTCAAATCACAGCACAGAACGATGTACATCATTCAACTACAAAATTCCTTTTATTTCTCCGGTTCTTCGCACAGGCTAATTTCCACAGGCAGTAACACGAAGAAAGCAAGAGAAGCTCACAGCTCAACAGCCTCTTCCATAGTGGAACCTTGAAAGACGACCGTCTGTTGTCTTCCATGTATTTTTTTTATGAAATTGTAATTTATTTGATATCACTAGATTAGCATTTTGTTAAAACTAGAACCCCACTCTTTTCGAGTCATGAGGATTAGCAATTTCATTTTATGTTTTAAAATATTAGTTTCTGAAATGTTAGTTACTTTTGCTAGGATTTTGTTATTTTAATAATTTATTACTGTCCCTGTGAGAATGTGTACTTGTTTTACTTTTAAGTGGATGTGCGAGAATCTAATGGCTGTCTGAATGTGGGTAGTAATAGCTCGCTTTGCATGGTTCTCTCTGGCTCAGAGTCGATGGTTACTCATTGCCAGTCCCTACTGCTGATGCGACCAAAGAGGTTTCTACACCCTTTGGTTACCAGCCAGTCGACGAGCCCTCTCCAGGGCGAGTCTTGCGATCTTCTCTCCCCACCATAGATTTTTTTCGAGGGTTTTGCCCAGTTTCAGGTAGTTTTCGCACCTCCTGGCTGCTCGGCCTTCACTTTGTGCTGGGATTGTGGTGAGGTAAGGTTGGTTCTGTTCTTGTGTCTGCGGAGATGGTAGCGATTCGTTGTCTAGCATGTTTAACTTAGACTCTTGAACTTAGATTCATTTTTCGGAATATTATTTCCGATTGTGCGCAGAAATGTGTCCTAGTTTTTCAATCCAGTGATTTCCAGCAGATAAATGCGGTATACGTGTTACTAGTTGCAGTTTGATAACAGCCTGGTATATTCAAACCTTTTGTGATTATGTGGCAGTGTACGAACTCTGTGTGAATTCTCTCTAGCTTTGTGGGGCCCGATTTCTAACAGACGATATGTTCATTTTTGTACAGTAAATGTAAAAATCTTTCTGATTGTTTCCTTCCATGAGTGATATGTATGTTCCACATGGTTGGTTCTTAGAACAAAGCCTTCAGCTTCCACTATTGTTTGTTCCATGCCCATCAGGCTAGTAACTATCCGTGTATCCTTCTGATTTCCACATCTTCTCTCCCCACCTATTTTTAATTTTGCTGTTTCTTCTCCGAACTTGTAGTATGCACTCAGTCTTTGTCAGTAATTCTCTCTGATCCTTGTACAACCTCCTTCAATAACTTACTTATGAAATTCTATGTATTTCTAAGGGTTGCATGCTGTAGTTTTTATTCTCACTTTTTCGACTTTGTAATTATTTACTTTCTCCCGGTTTTGAGATTGGACTGCTTCCGTCCCTGTGATGGCTCCCAGTCGCATGTTGCTGCATTTCAGTAGCTTCCTTATGAAATTCCACGCAGTTCTAGGGGTTGCATGTCGTAGTTAATTTTCTTTATTTTTCGGAAATTGAATTTATCGGTTTTCGGAACTACACGGGTCCGAACTCCGACTTCAGGGGTTTGCAGCTAGTCACGTGAATTCATGCCACTTCTCATAAAACCAGTGCCTAGATAGTTTACTCTCAAATTGCAACTTAAGAGTCCGCCGTGGTTTTGTGTAATGAACTCGATTTTCGACCACTTCACCTTCAGTGGAGTGCGATCATGTAACGTAGCCGTGTGTCGCCGTCAGCGTGTTTGCTCGCGGTCTAATCTAGATGCAACTTAACTTTGCTACACTCACGCACCATCTCAAATCAGGCTCGACACACCACAGCAATCTTCGCAGCTATATTGCATATTGTGTGTGGTACCTCCGGGTTTGCTGAATTTCGCCTACGGTAGCGGCGCCTGCTTCCGCCTCGCTTCAGCACGCTGATTTTGGTGAGTTTCGCTGTTGCATTGCGTGTGTGTGAGCGAGTGAGTGTTGTTTGTAAATCCTCCTCCCAGCAGCGTTAAGTTCTGTGTAATTTATGTTAAATTCAATGCTGGGCCTCGCCAGTATTAGACTATGTAAATGAGATGCATCTTCATTGTATTAACAGAATTGGTTCCCCATTTTGCTTGCGTTCGACCTGAATAAACAAGTTAAATTCAGTATAATTCTGACTTGCCTATAAATGGTAGTTTTCGAGCACATTCCCCCCATTTTTAACATTGTTTTTCACCAGCGCTGAGAACAAGCTCAGATGCAATTTTTTTTTTTTTTTTTTTTTTTTTTTTTTTCAGTTCCGTAGCGCCATAAATGTTTTTCTTAGCCACCTTTATGAAATCACTTTTGGTGGCTTGTTTATTAATGCCTGTGTGTAATTTCGTGTGAACTGCTACGTATATTGACCACTGTATCGTTCACTTGCTGTTATTAGAGTAATTTGAACCAAGGCAGTTCTCAATTTGGGCCAGGGAACAAGGTTTTGCAGCAGGGAGTAGCCGGTAGTTCACACGGACCTTTTGCTAATTTTACTGCTAAAATTAAGCTTTTTATAACAGTAAACACTTCTCTGGATACCTCCTACCGGAATTAAGCTTTTGTTTCGTACAGTGGCCTACTTTTATCGTGTCGCATAGACAACCACATGTTTTGATTCCCGAGCAGTCGGGTGTGCGTGGCAACGTGGCAACGATTTCCGATCTGGAACGTCACTACAGCCGTGTGGGTTACTGTCGCAAATCAGCAAACCACATTCAAGTGCATGGCAGAGGGCACAGGGAACCGCTTTTATGATATTTCTCTACTGTTTCATCCTCCAACAGCGCTCGCGAAAAAGGAACATCTAAATTAGTTTTCGATCTGATTGCTCTTATTTCATGATGATGATGATGTCTGCCTATATAGGTGGGTGCTAGACAGACGCGGCGGGGTGGCCGAGCGCACTGAAGCCCGCTCCCCGTAGGGCAGAGGTCGGCAAGTCATCTTGCATGGGGTCCGGATACTTTTGGAAATTTTTATCGAGGTCCAGAAGTAAAACCACACATTCCTTATCAATTTTTTACTTTAATGTTCAGTCTCAAACTAATACGAAATACAAAAGATGTAAAATAAAAATGTATAATAATCCAGTAAATCTTTATTTCCTATTTATTTTTATTTTCAGTTACAGAATGTATGAAATAAAATGTGTAGTCAAACTTCTATTGAAAAATCCAGTACCAGGTCATACATTAAAAAACCATTATTCGTCTAATTTTCGCTAAAGAAAAGTATGAAATACAGTGAAGTATGCGTATTTGTGGACAATTTTTTTTCTTTTTTAAGGAAACAAGACACAATTGAAAAAAATACATTTGTGGCCTTCAGCCAGTTTCTTAAAGTTAGGTTCACATGCGGGGCAGCTCATGCGAATAGTAATCTTGAGCGACACTTGTTTAATTTGACGAATATATGTGGAGCCAAACATAGTAGCCAGGCAGATGGCTAATGATTTGTAATTTTCATATTTCTCTGGGACATGTTCACTCCACAATTCGTCAGTGGATATATTTTTATATGTTTGCAAGCAAATGTCGTCCTTCAAGTCTGTTATCTCCATTTGGAGTAACAGCTTTGAAAGGTGGAACAACTACGCTGTCACATCCGTCCGTTCTGCTGCTGCAGAAACCTCGAAAGGTAGTGTTTTTTTTTTTTTTTTTTTTTTTTTTTTTTTTTTTTTTTTTTTTTTTTTTTTTTTTTTTTTAGTGCGTAACTTATACTATTAAAATACTTTCGGCGGTCCAGTTTTTGGCCTTCTGCGGTACGGACGTGGATTGAAGTCCGCCAGTTTCCGACCGCTGCCGTAGGGGGTTCGAAACCTCCCTCGGGCATGGATGTTTGTGTTGTCTTCAGTATACGTTACTTTATAAGTACTTTGTAAGTTGAGGTACGGATGAACCCCCACTTAAGTCCCATAGGCTTAAAAAACATTTTAATTTTCGAAGACAAAGCTGGTGAACTAAACTTGGAAAATAAGTCTAGCCGGCCGCGGTGGCCGAGAGGACTAAGGCGCTCCAGTCACGGTCTGCACGGCCACTAAGGTCGGGGGTTCGAATCCCCCCTCGGGCATGGATATTTGTGCCGCCCTAGTTCGTAAGTAGTTGATAAGTAGTTTGTAAGTTTAGGGACTGATGACCCCGTAGTTAAGTCCCAAGAGCTTTATAAACATTTGAACATTTGAAATAAGTCTAGCCGCAGCGAATAACGCCTTTCATTTAATGATTTCCACCATAACTCGTGTATTATTTTGGTAACACACTCTCCCCCGTATCGCGATAATACAAAACGAGCTGCCCTTCTCTGAATTTCTCCAGCTGCTCCGCCAGTTCCACTTGTTAGGGATCCCGCAATGCGCAACAGTACTCCAAAATAAGACGAACGACTCTGGCGTAGGCAGCTTCTTTAGTAGAAGATTTACGTCTTCTAAACGTTCTGCAGCGAAACCTAGTCTAAATGTACCGCTAATGAAATGTAGTCTTTCGTTCTCTTTCCCTGCGATATTTTCTCTGTATCTTTCCAGTTTAAGTTGTTCGTAATTGCTATTCATAGGTAATTATTTTGTCAATCGTATAAAACACTAAAATATGACGCGTTTCAAGGGTCAAGCTCTCATCATCAGATAATCTGTACAAGAATCTTAAAACCTGAGACAATAAAAATCTAAAACGTAATAAAAGAAAACGTGTTTACTTTTCTTGTAACCATGTCTACGCAGAAAGCTCCTTCGTCAAGATTCAAACCGGACCCCAGCACTGGCGGCGCATAACACTAGCGAATTGCACCGAGTCAACAACACGTCAACAACGTATAGACACGAAAACAAAGACCTCTAAATTCCAAAGATCATCCACAAGCTAGTGGGCACATTCAGGTGTCGCGAAAGCATTTGAAATTTAAAATAAACTACTTTTGTTATAATAGGTCCACAAAGTTTTTATAAAAGCTGTATGTATGACCTTGAACTTGTTTATTTAATGAAATGTCGCTTTTTGCGTTATTTATTATAATCTTCAGCTGTTCTAGCAGATCTAACTTTCTTCCCTTATCCTGTCTATGCGAAATCTTAAGGTCATCTTCAGTCCGCTATAATGGGTGCCCAGTTTCGTGGATATGCGTAGCTATAGCCAACTTGTCAAAATTATTAAGTCGGAAGGCGTCCATATTTTAGTGTTTTTACACGATTTCTGTGGTTTAGCCTACTTGACAAAATAACTAAGTAATACAACAGTGACCTCACACCCATTATGGATATAATTATCCGTAGGTATTTAGTTGAATTTACGACTGTAGATGTGAGTCATTTGTTTGGATTTTAATGGATTTCTTAGTACCAGTACTCAAATGAATGACTTCATACTGTTAATTATTTAGGGTTAATTCCTAATTTTTGCACTATGCAGATATCTAAGTCATTTTGCAGTTGCTTCTGATCTTCTGTTGACTTCACTAACCGATAAATACCAGCATCATTCGCGAACAGTCTAAGAGAGCTATTCAGATGGTCTCCTAAATCGTTTATAAACACAAGGAAGAGTAGGGGCCCTATAACGCTTTCCTGGCGAACGTCAGATATCACTTCTGTTTTACTCGATGACTTACCGTCAGTTACAACGTACTGTGTCTTATCTAATAGAAAACCGCGAATCCAATCGCACAACAGTGGCGATTGTTCCATAAGCACGATTAGAAGCATTTATCAGAAGACGCTTGTAAGGTACAGTGTTAAAAGCCTTCCTGAAATCTACAAATTTGGGATCTATTTGAGATCCCTTTCCGATAACAATCATCACATCAAAATGTTCAAATGTTTGTAATGCCTATGTGACTCAATACTAAGGACGGCACAAATATCCATGCTCGAGGGAGGATTCGAACCCCTGACGGTAATGGCCGTGCAGAACGTGACTGGCGCGCCGCAGACCGCTCGGCATCTGCGGATGGCATCATCACATCATGTGGATGACGAGGTGGCTATGTTTCTCAAGAACGATACTTTCTAATCCGTGATCGCTTTACGTTCTTAGGCCGTTGTTTTCGAGATACTTCATGATGTTTGAAGAAATGTGTTCCAAAATCCTGCTGCAGACCGACGTGAATCATATAGCCTTGGTAATTTTGCGGACCACTCCTATTGCCTTTCTTGAATATTTGGGTGGCCTTTACTAGTTTCCCGTCTTTGGGTTCGGATCTTTCGGTTAGCGGAGCGGTTGTATATGATACCTAGGTATGGAGGTATTGGTTTAACCCTGAGCTGCGGGTTTCGCCTGAACACTGCTCAACTAGGCAGCAAGCGTCGCTCTAGAGTTGTGCGGGTCGCGCTAAATTTCAGGCGGAGCCAGATGAATCAGTCTGCGCATCAGATACTTCACAGTAGACTAGCGCATAATAGTTCGCGATCGGGAGCGCTCACTTTAGTTCGCGGGAGCGCTCACTTTAGTTCGTTCTTTTAGTTCGTCCGCTCCCAGTGACGGCTGAGTGGCATGGTCTGCGCATGCAGGTGGAGGGAGAAGTTCCCCCACCTAGCTGTTTCATGCGCTTGTTGCTTGAGCCGCTAACAACATCACGCAAATCAAAAGAAACAGTTTGTGGATAAGTTTAGAGTTATCTCTATATCTTGGCATTATGGAATTTATTAGTAAGATATTGCAGAGTGCAGAATACTTGAAAACAGAACTTTTGTAGCTCTGAACTATGTAATCTAGCAGGCAGACGCTCACCTCGAAATGGCGCTCATCAGCAGAAGGCAAACACGCGATTTTTAATTCTGCTGCGCGCCCTCTCGCTATTGCCCGTCGGTATTCGGAAAAGAATCCAACGAACTAAGGAGCGAGATACCGTTAGCATGTTTTAGCTCGCGACCGATTGCACATATTTTAGTTCGCGGCTGGTCGCGCATATTTTAGTTCGCGACCGATCGCGCATATTTTAGTTCGCGACCGGTAGCTCTCCTTTTAGTTCGCAGCTCGGCCGCGAAGTAGGTCGCTCTTTTAAGTTCGTCCGCTCTTTTTGGCTTTTGCTACCGTTACTAAAAGAGGTCTTTCTTTCGTTATGACAGCTTTTTTATATAATGATCAGTGTTGCCCAAGCGTGTGCTATTACCCGTATTTTTGGGCAATTAGATATCAAATACTTAAGCAAATAAACCAGTTATTTACACGAATGGGTGATACAATGGTATTCAACTACTTTGCATATAGAGTACTTAGTATTTTATTTTTAAAATCGATTTATTTATTTATTTAATACGTTCCCCGTCAGTCTTCGGAAAAGGAGCGGACGAACTAAGAGGCGAGGGATCTGCGAACTATTCGCGTAGTTCGCCCGTGGGAACGCTATCTTGAAGTAGTTCGTTCGCTAACTACACAAGATTACTTCACATGGATTAGTTCTGTCGGGCCCGGTGGTCTTGGGGTAAAACGCTCGACTGAAAACCAGACGGTGGCGGGTTCAAAACCCGGTTTGTTTTCAGTATTCGTTTTACTCCATCCTTCACCTCTCAACGATGTGAGGAGTCGCCAGAAACGACACGTGGTTCGGATTCCACGTTAAGCTGTAGGTCCCCTTTCCTCGGTTTGATAACTGCGTTAGGCTAGGGCAGAGGTCGGCAAGTAATCTTAGATGGGATCTGGATAGTTTTCAAAAGTTTTATCGAGGTCCGGAAGTAAAAGCTCATATTCGTTATTAATTTTTTAGTTGTATTTTCACTCTCGAAATTATATGATAAACAACAGATGTAAAATAATAATGAATAAAAAAATCAAGAAAAGCTTATATTATTTGCTATTAATTTATTTTTATTTTCAATCACCAAAGTATGAAATAAAATGGATAGTCAATCTTTTATTGAAAAGTCCAGAAACAGGTCACTAAGAAAGTATGAAATACAATTAAAAATCCACGGGAAATATTACATTTGCGGTCTTGAGGTGGTTCTTAAAGTTAGGTTCACATGCGGAATAGTCTCTTCAAAGTGGATGGCCGTTAGTCTAAAGCGATAACTATTCTCCAACAAAATCAATTTTGAAAATGAAATTTCACAGATATACGTGGACCCAAACATATCAGCCGATGGATCGCAAATTCTTTGCAACTTCCATATTTTTCCGGGACATGTTAGCTACAAAATTCTTCAATCGATACAGTTTTATACGTTTGCAAGGAAATGTCTTCCTGCAAGTCTTTTATCTGCATTTGGAGTAAAGGCTCTGAAAGGTGGAACAAATTCGCAGCCATATCCGTCAATTCTGCTACAGGAGAAACTTCAAAAACTTACAAACTACTTATGAACTAGCTAATCCTAAGGACGGCACAAATATCCATGCCCGAGGGGGGATTCGATCCCCCGACGGTAGTGGCCGTGCAGACCGTGACTGGAGCGCCTGAGTCTCCTCGGCCACCGCAGCCGGCTATTTTTTTCCGGGAACATAAGTATCTCCATTTTGTTTTAGAAAAGTTGCTCACCCTATTTTCCGAATCCGAACGGCTTTCGATAATACTGCGAGAATGAGGCGAGCCAAGTTGACTGTGAGGCCTTGTTTACGAGTAACTTTTCTTTAACAGTGTTATCACAGAGAGTCAGTACGCTTGGCACGGTGCAGCAGACCGCCGTCCTCTTTGTGAACATTGGATCCTAGTGTAAAGTGGGCATCACGCCCTTCGCGTGCAGACCGCGGCGTGCATTTCGCCGGCCCCGCTTCGCAGCCTCTGGTGTCGTAATCTGTGGGCCTCGGCGCACGCCAAACATTTGCGCGGGCAGATAGACGCCGCGCCGTGTCAGCTGGCATACGCGCTGCCCCTGCCTGACGATCCCCACAGGCGTGCCTGCTCTGGACACTAAGTGACCCTGACCAGCGCTACTGATGTGCCAGGTGCACCCACAGCTGATCACGAGGAAACATTGTTGTTTGTTGTTGTGGTCTTCAGTCCGGAGACTGGTTTGATGCAGCTCTCCACCCTACTCTATCCTGAGCATGCCTTTTCATCTCCTCATAAGAACGGCAACCCACATCCACTTGAATCTGTTTACTGTATCCATCTCTGGGTCTTCCTCTGCGGTTTTTATCCCACACATTTCCCTCCAACGCTAAATTCACAATTCCTTCATGTCTAAGAATGTGTCCTACCAAGCTATCCCTTCTTTTAGTCAAGGTATGCCAGAAATTCCTTTTCTCACCAATTCTGTTCAGTACCTCCTCATTAGTTACGCGATCTACCCACCTAATCTTCAGCATTCTTCTGTAGCACCACATTTCAAAAGCCTCTATCCTCTTCCTGTCCGCACTGTTTATCGTCCATGTCTCACTCCCATACAAGGCAACACTCCATACAGATGCCTTCAGAAAGGACTTTCTTAGGCTTAAATCAATATTCGATGTTAACAAATTTCTCTTTTTCAAGAACGCTTTTCTACCCATTGCCATTCTGCATTTTATACCCTCTGTACTGCGGCCATCATTTGTTATTTTACTGCCCAAGTAACAAAACTCATCTACCTCCTTTATTGCTTCGTTTCCCAATCTAATTCCTTCAGCATCACCTGCTTTTCTTAGACTGCACTCCATTACCCTAGTTTTGCTCTTGTTAATGTTTATCTTATATGCAGCTTTCAGCACACTGTCCATTCCGTTCAATTGCTCTTCCAGGTCCTTTGCTGTATCTGACAGAATTACTATGTCGTCGGCAAAACGCTATGTTTTTACTTCTTCACCCTGAACTTTAATTTTCTCCAAATTTCTCCTTGCTTTCCTTTATAGCCTGCTCAATGTATAAATTGAATAACATTGGAGAAAGGCTACAACCTTGTCTTACTCCCTTTCCAACCACTGCATCCCTTTCATGCCCTTCAACTTTGACAACCGCTGTCTGGTTTTTGTACAAGTTGTAAATAACCTTACGCTCCATATATTTTACTCCTGCTTGCTTCAGAACTTGAAAGAGTTTATTCCAATCAACATTGTCAAAAGCTTTTTCCAAATCTACAAAAGCTAGAAATGTAGGTTTGCCTTTTCTTAATCTATCTTCTAGGATAAGCCGTAAAGTGAGTATTGCCTCCCGTTATTATCAACTCGAAATCATGTATTCTTGAAAAAAAAAAAAAATCGGACTGACGTGTTTTACGACCCACATTAGATTTGTATTTTTATTAGTTTTTGGAAACATTTTCGACCAAAATAATAATCTAAATAACAAAAAAAAACTAATTAATAAGAGTGTCTGAAACCCTTTTAGGAGAAAAAAATTAGGTAGTGGGGGGGTTCTGAACCACTTACCTTTAGCGTCACAGTCCAACGCATTACCCACCACGCTACAGCTAACCGTTATGAGTTGCATTGTTTAATCTCATTCTATTGATGACCGTTGTTAACTGATGCTAATATGGCATTTGTAGACACTAGATTATCATTTATCGTACGAAGAACGACGTGTTTTTGTTAATTCTTCAGTGCGCCATTGCTTTGAAATGACAACGTGTAAGAAGAAAATCATCAAATACGCAACGCAAGATGGCGTATGCCAGAGAGTTCTGGGCGAGGAATGTCACGTGACATCTGCGAACGGCTGGTTTTCGTTAATTCAATGGAGGATGTCAAAACTCCGTTATTCTTGCAAATATCTCTCAGACGATACCAGATATGAAAAAAACACAACAGAGCAAAGTTGTAGAGAATTTTTTCCTCTACAAATTCGTTTATTTAATTTTCGCATCACATGAACGGCTTATTTACAATTAAAATTACATTACAAACTGCTTTTTTTGGTATTACTACCGTATTTTTTGGTCCGAAAAATTTGAAAAAGGGCTGTTCTGGTCTCTGTCGGCCTACAATTACGTCTGTAAAATTTGGTTCTGATCCGTTGAGCGGTTCGTCTTAAAAACAGGGAACACGTTACGGACAAACAGACAGACATCCAAAAATCGCCGTTATTTTTGGAAATATCTCTAAAACGATAGGAGATATAAAAAACATAACAGAGCAATGTTGTAGAGCATTTTCTCCACTACAAATACGGTTATTCAATTTTCGTGTCAGATGCATGGTTAAGCCGTTATTTTCATTTAAATTTCAAGCTGTCAAAAGACGATCGCAAAGGCCCACTTTTAGTGTTACTGTAGCCGAGCGGTCTAAAGCGTCTCGCTGCGGAGCGCGCGGTTGCTCGCCGTGGAGGTTCGAGTCCTCCCTGGGGCATGGGTGTGTGTGTTTGTCCGTAGGTTAGTTTACCTAGGTTTAAGTAGTTTGTAAACTACGGACTGATGACCACGCAGTTTGGTCCGATAGATTTACAAACATTTGATTTGAACTACCGTAAGCTAAATTGGGCCAAAATACATGAGCTACATATCAACTCCAGAAAGCGATATCACATGAAAATTTGGGCCCTTATTCAGATAGTACGCAGTTACGGCCTCCTCAGAGTACAGCTTTCTAACATTCGCGCTCGGGTTGTTCGTCACTCGACCCGCTTCACTGCGGCCGCTTAATGTAATGCCCGAACGTCTAGTATTGTGCATTGAAGGCACAATAGCGAGTCCCCCGAAATGTGAAATTTGAAGAGCTAGGCAAGTAGAGAAGGAAATAATATTACAAGATGAAAAATATGTATTGTAACTCTATCAAGTTCACTCCAATTCAATAGTTTTGTCACTGCAGTTGTGACGCGCTGTATCGTTGCATATATTATATTCTTCTGTTACGGAAACGGGCAAAGTGGTATTCGACGATTTAAAATTATCAAAGCAGCTATCACCATCAATGACGAGCTCAATTCCACGACCAAACTCCGGTGAAGCAATGAAAGTGCTGGACTAATCCGACGGTGGTGAAATGGCAGAGTCGTTATCGTCGACGTCATCCTCTTGTAAATCTGCACCGAACGTCAACCCGTTATTTTCTTCTGTATCCAGCATATCAGGGCAATTGTCTATGATATGTGCAACGCAGTTGGAAGATATAAGGAAAAGCATAAAGAAAGCGCAGGTCTAAGAACTGCAAATGATTATGTTTACCGGTGGCGACTCTAAAGAGCTCTAATTCTTTAACATTTAATCGTTGCAGATTAGTCGTCATTCCATACCGCTCCTGCAGATGTCGCACGACAGCCTGTGGGTTAATTCACATCGCGAACACAAGCCTCTTACCAGACTCTGCTCACAGTACCAGACGTTCGGACATTACATTAAGCGGCCGCAGTGGAGCGGGCCGAGTGAGGAACAACTCGAGCGCGCGAATGTTTGAAAGCTGTACTCTGAGGAGGCCGTAACTGCGTACTATCTGAATAATGGCCCAAATTTTCAAGTGATATCAATTTCTGGGGTTCATATGTAGCTCATGTATTTTTTTTTTCTCTAGAAAATGTGAGGTCGAGTTGATGATGTTCCCTGTGTACATCAGAATTGGACGTGCATCCTATAGCGCGTTCCTCAATGTGCCCATCACTTCCACCATCTCTATGCCTATTCCGTACCTTCCTCTTTCTTCTCCCAAGTTTGTCTCTGCATCATCTGGCTGAAAACCCGGAGTTGCTCTGATATTTATTCCAACATTCACTTTGTCCATGTACTCCTTATCTCTCTCTCTCTCTCTCTCTCTCTCTCTCTCTCTCTCCTCCTCCTCCTCCTCCACCACCTCTATCCACCCATCCATCATCCTGCCTTTCTTCTCCCCCACTCTCTTCCAGTCTGCTCCTGTCTTTTTTCATCTCCTCCTTCCCCTTCAACAAAACCGATACAAACATTAAATGCCGGACGCGGTGGCCGAGGGGACTGAGGCGCTCCTGTCACGGTCTGCATGGCCACTACGGTCGGGGGTTCGAATCCCCCCTCGGGCATGGATATTTGTGCCGTCCTTAGGATAAGCTAGTTGATAAGTAGTTTGTAAGTGTAGGGACTGATGACCCCGTAATTAAGTCCCATAAGCTATACAAACATTTGAAACATTAACTGTAGCAGTCGATTACCGAGTCATTACATGATCCAAATACATCTACATACATACTCTGCAATCCACCGTAAGGTGCGTGGCGGAGGGTACACTGCACCACTAGGCATTTCCTTTCCTATTCCACTCCCAAATAGAACGAGGGAAAAAAAGAATGCCTATATGCCTCCGTACGAGCCCTAATTTCTCTTATCTTGTCTTTGTGATCACTACGCGAAATGTATGTAGGCGGCAGCAATTGCAAGGTTGCAGATTTATTCACTACCGGATTCGGGTAATTACTACCCTTCTTCAGGCATCTGTGCAGAAAACAGTTGAGAATAACAAACAAATATAAAAATTACATAAAATTCGCAGCAGAATCACAGAATTATAGGGGCAAGAAGTACACTGTATATAAAGCTTTCTCGAAAAGTGACAAAATGTGAAACATTAACACGCTATTCTGTTGCATATTGATGAAATGAGGAACTGAACGAACTATTACGATCATATAAACGAAAAAAAAAAGTTAGTGACTTACCTTATTTTCGTTTTGGAGATGCTGATCTTTATATCATGACCCTTACACCTCTAATATAGCTCTAAAGTTTTAGATTGCAACTTTTCAATAGACTCTTCCATCACAACTAAGTCGTTCGTATTTGCGAGACTGCTTACTTTTGTTTTCGCTTATTTTAATATCACCGTGACGATCGTTTTCAACAAACTATAGATCAATAACGTGAAGAATATTGCTGCAGCTTTGTCGTATCTTTGAAACTACCATGATCTTGTAAAACTGACAATACCTTCGTCCTAGAAACACGGCCATAATTTTAATCTAGATGTAAAAATACGTAGATGCAGTTCTCCATTCTCTTCCATAAGCTAAAGATCTGGTCCTGACCGTCTCTAAAAGGCCAAAACCCATACTGATATTCATCCAACTTGTCTTCAACTAACATTCACACTATCCTTTCAACAATATCTGGGAATATTTTAGCTCAATGCTAATTAAAGAGTTACCTTCCTAGTTAATACATTGTGTTACTGCCTTGGTGTTTCGCAGTACAGTCAGTAGCGAATTATGCTCATTAATGAAAATCCATCTGTATAGATATTTTGTGGGGAAGTAGATTCTTTTCACAATTTCTTAGATTTAATTATTGCATCTTGTTCATTTACCTATCGATTAGTTACTGAAAAGTTTTCAGCACTCGAGCTTATATATCATTAACACGCTGTATTTACTACAAAGCAAAGTACATTATATTCAATTCAGAATTAATGTGAAACAATGAATTACATACTTTTAACATAAAATAAATTTCACATAGGCTTATGTTTCTGTATGACGGAACCCCCCCCCCCCCCAGGGTCGCAACTCACAGATTGAAAAACACTGCTGAAGAGTAACGCAACAGACGTACCTTACGATTTTTTATTTTTTTTATTTTTTATTTATTTATTTATTTATTTATTTTTTGCTGCGATATTCTCTTATACATTTCCATAGAATATTTGTTGTTAGACAGAAGACCATCCAGCACATTGAACCATGTTTTCATATTACGTAATACCTTAATTTTCCAGAGGGTTTTTTTAATTAAAAAAGAAACGTAGTAGCACTTAGAAAGTAAACTTCATATTTAAAAATTGGAACATTAAAAGTATATTTAACTTCTGTTGCAGGACCTCCTCGAAGGAAAAATGAAGGAAGGTAATGAAGATAACGTCCTGACGACATCATAGATATTGGAGAACGGAACTATTCCAAGGGAGAAGTCTGAACAGTGTTGTTGTTGTTGTTGTTGTGGTCTTCAGTCCGCAGACTGGTTTGATGCAGCTGTCCACGCTACCCTGTCCTGTGCAAGTCTCTTCATCTGAGAATACGTCCAGCAACCTACATCCTTTTGAATCTGCTTACTATATTCGTCCCTCGGTCTCCCTCTACGATTTTTATCCCACGCACTTCCTTCTAATGCTAAGTTGACAGTTCCTTGGTGTCTCAGAATATGTCCTACCAATCTATCCCTTAGGACATGCCAGAAACTCCTTTTTCCCCAATTCTGTTGAGCACCTCCTTATTAGTCACGTGATCTACCCATCTAATCTTCATCATTCGTCTGTAGCATCACATTTTCAAAAGCTTCTATGATCTTTTCGTCTGAACTCCTTATTGTCCACGTTTCACTGCCATACAATGCTACACTCCAGACAAATGCTTTCAGAAAGGACTTCCTAACATTTAAATTAATATTGGATATTAACAAGTTCCTACTCTTCAGAAACGCATTACTTCCCGTAGCCATTCTGCATTTTATATCATTTTTACTTCGGCCATCAGAAGATATCTTGCTACCCAAATAATAAAATTCATGTACTCCTTTATTGTTTCATTACCTAATCTAATTCCTTCAGCATCTCCTAATTTTCTGACATTACATTGCATTACCTTCGTTTTACTTTTGTTAATGTCCATCCTATATCTTCCTTTCAAGGCACTGTCCATTCATTCAACTGCTCTTCCAGATCTTTTGCAGTCTCTGACAAAATTACTATGTCATCGGCAAACCGCAAACTTTTTATTTCTTGTCCCTGAACTGTAATTACCTCTCCAAATACATTCTCCCCTGCTTAGATGAGTATCTTGAACTCATGACGTGCGCGTGTAAAGTAATGGCTGACAGCATTGCGAGTGCCAATAAAGTAAGATAAAAAATGAAAAAAAGTGTGCCCGACACAGTTGGGAAATTTTGGTTTATGTTGAAGACAAGTTAATAGAGGGAGGCTACGTTGGCCGTCTGTTCGGGCACAAGCAGCTGTGAAAAGTGTATTAAACTTGCAAATAGACAGTGTCTGGTCAGTTTTGATGAGCTCACATTTTAATAAGTACAGTCGCAGCCGGTTTCCAAATTAAACTTGTTTTTAAAGTGTTGCATTTGCATACAAATCAACATTACGCTAATCGCATCGTGCATAAAATTGGTTGGTCTTATTATCTGCATCTTGTGATGCAGAAGGCAATGAATCGCCGAAGAGGAATTCAATGGGGATATATTTTAACACAAATAAACAATCCCTGAGACGGATTTTCGTCTCGAATATGTCAGACAATAACAATAAATCTGAAGCATAATCGTTCGTGTTGCGGTGGTCTAGGTGGTCTAACGGTAGCCGGGCGCTGTGGCCAACAAAAAAAGAAAAAAGACGGTAAGACGTCTGCCTAATAAGCATGGAGGTCCGGGTTCGATTCCCGGAGGCATCACAAGTTTTAATTCAATGCTTCAGATTTATCATTAATGTCTTTGACATATTCGAGACGAAAATCCGTCTCAGGGATTGTTTATTTGTGTTAAATTGATATTTATATCACCTTAACAGGAATATTCCACTATGTCCATTGCCGAGGTACTATTCCGCTGCTTGGAGAGTCTTGGCAGTAGTGGAGGGAAGTCGTACTTAGACTATTCCGAGGCGCCTTAATCGTTAGTGGTGGGGTGGTCTAACGGTACCTACCTTCATACGTTAGAGCCATGTGAAATACACTAGTTAACAGGAAAATTTCAACAAAATCCAGGCTCTACACAATACATTTGACGGACTCGCCATTGTGCCTCACGTGCAACCTCGTTGACAGTGACGAACACACATTCGTCTGTAGTATCGTACAAGATATATGGGACCACGTCCGGCAGAAATTAGGCAGACTTCGCCCAACGCAATAATACTGGCTGACTTTCTCAATCCTGATGGAATTCCCTTCCCGAAGACCAAACGGAACGCAGTGAAATGGTTGATGGGCCACACTGTGTACTGCTTACTCAGCACAGAAGAAAAGACGGAAGAGGCATTCGTGATGTATCTGCACATAGAGCACCACAAGACTGAGAAGACAATGAACTATAAGAAGGATTTTGCTAACTTTTTGAGCAAGACCATTATGTAGAACAAGATAATATAATACCGAAAAAAAGGAGTACAGTGTAGAAGTATAGTGTTGATGAATAGACTCACAATAAAGTGATACTCAAAATCACGGTTGCTTAAGGTAACTGCGGAGTTGATTCATTTGAAAAGTTCACTATGAATATTTTAGTCTATTATTGTTCAAATTCGATGTAATTTTCAGTACTTCTGTGTAAATAAAGTCTGAATTAAAAAAAAAAAAAAAAAAACAAAAAAAAAACAAAAAAAAAAAAAAAAAAAAAAAAACATAGAGGTTCGGGTTCGATTCCCGGCCGCATGACAAATTTTAGTTCTATGCTTCAGATTTATCATTATTGTCAATGGAGATTGACAGGCAGGTTGGAGGACTTGGACTTTGCAGATGACCTGTGTTTGCTAGCCAGCAGTTACGAGGATTTGGAAGCAATGCTGCATGATTTAAAAACCGAAGCATCGGACGCGGGGTTGAAGATAAACGGAATGAAAACTAAGGAAGATCTATAATAACCGAAATGAAGCACTATTTTTTTTAGAAAACCAAGACATCGAGCAAGTCAAGCAGTTTTGCTACCTGGGACGTTTAGTCACCCCTGAGGGAAACTATCGAAGATATAGAAAACAGAATAAGTAGGGCTAAAGAGGCATTTGCAATGCTGAGACCAATCTGGAAATCAAGGGAACTTAAGAGCTGTACAAAACTACGCATGGTCTAAGTTCAAACCCATCGTACAATATGCATTAGATGAGTATATACCTAGCAAGGTTGTAAGAGATGGAAAGGAGCCACCGTGGTAAGAAAGCTGCTACGGAAGCCCCCTTCTCGCAGTGGTGTATCGTAGGTCTCTAGAACAGCATATCGTTCCGAAAGATTGGAAAATGGCTCAGATCATCCCCGTTTGCAAGAAGGGTCCTCGAACAGATGTGCAGAACTATAGGCCTATATCTCTAACGTCGGTCAGTTGTAGAATTTTGGAACATGTATTATGTTCGAATATAATGACATTTCTCGAGACTAGGAATCTGCTCTGTAGGAATCAGCATGGGTTTCGAAAAGGCGTTCGTGTGAAACCCAGCTAGCGCTATTCGTCCACGAGACTCAGAGGGCCATGGACACGGGTTCTCAGGTAGATGCTGTATTTCTCGACTTCCGCAAGGCGTTTGATACAGTTCCCCACAAACGTTTAATGAACAAAGTAAGAGCATATGGTCTATCAGACCAATTGTGCGATTGGATTGAGGAATTCCTAGATAACAGAAAGCAGCAGGTCATTCTCAATGGAGAGAAGTCTTCCGAAGTAGGAGTTATGTTAGGTGTGCCACAGGGGAGTGTCGTGGGTCGGTTGCTGTTTATGATATGTATAAATGTCCTTGCGGATAACATCGGAAGTTCACTGAGGCTTTTTGCGGATGATGCTGTAGTATATAGAGAGGTTGTAACGATGGAAAATTGTATTGAGATGCAGAAGGATCTGCATAGAATTGACGCATGGTGCAGGGAATGGCAATTAAAGCTCAATGTAGACAAGTGTAATGTGTTGCGAATACACAGAAAGAAAGATCCTTTATCATTTAGCTACACTATAGCAGGTCAGCAACTGGAAGCAGTTAATTCCATAAATTATCTGGGAGTAGTCATTAGGAGAGATTTAAAATGGAACGACCATATAAAATCAATCGTCGGTAAAGCAGATGTCAGACTTAGATTCATTGGGAGAATCCTAAGGAAATGCAGTCCGAAAACAAAGGAAGTAGGTTACAGTACACTTGTTCGCCCACAGCTTGAATACTGCTCACTGGTGTGGGATTCGTACCAGGTGGGGTTGATAGAGGAAGTAGAGAATATCCAACGGAGAGCAGCGCGCTTCGTTACAGGATCATTTGGTAATCGTGAGAGCGTTACGGAGATGATCGCTAAACTCCAGTGGAAGACTCTGCAGGAGAGACGCTCTGTCGCTCGGTACGGGCTTTTGTCGAAGTTTCGAGAACTTACCTTTACTGAGGAGTCTAGCAGTATATTGCTCCGTCCTACGTATATCTCGCGAAGAGATCGTGAGGATAGAATCAGAGAGATTAGAGCCCACACAGTGGCATACCGACAATCTTTCTTTCCGCAAACAATACGAGACTGGAATAAGAGGGAAAATTGATAGTGGCACTCAAGGTACCCTCCGCCACACACCGTCGGGTGGCTTGCGGAGTATGGTTGTAGACGTAGATGTATTCAATACAAATGTCTAGTCGGTACTGCTCTAAGGGTGTGAATCATGGAAAACCAACAAACAGCTGATTAGCAGACTTCAAATATTTGTGAATAGAAGCTTGAGGAATATCTTGAGGATATGGTGGCCCCATATAATCTCCATTGATATTGAGATACGAAGTAGGAAATGGAAGTGGATTGGTCATACATTAAGGCGTGGTAAAGACAACGTGGCAAGACAAGCCCACAAGGCAGCAGGAGGAGAGGCAGACCAAGGAATACGTGGAGAAGGAGTGTGATAGCAGAAGGGACCGAGAAAGGAGGGAAGGCCTGGACTGAAATCAAGAGAGTGGCGCAGAACAGAGTCCGGTGGCGAAAGTTCGTTGATGCCCTATCCTCCACTTAGGAGATACAAAAAATAACTCATTATCTGGAGTAATCAAGTTTTCAGGTGATTGTAAATCTAAGGGACTATTGCGGTTATGAGTCTCTTGTCTTACACACTAGCTTCATGGAGGACTTAAGGCGCTGCAATCTGCTTGAAACCCACTGTGTTTTGGAGGTATGTTGATGACACCTCTGTAGTATGGCTCCTTGGTGAAGAAAACTTGCAAAACTTCTTAAGACATCTGAACTCCATCCAAGACCAAATAAAGTTCAGGACAGAAATTGAATATGAGGGATGCCTTCCATTCTTGGATGTTCTGGTTCGGCGCAGAGAGGATGGCACTTTGGGACATGAAGTTTATCGGAAGCCGACGCACACAGATTTGTATTTAAATGCAAATAGCTGTCACCATCCTTTCCAGACGATGAGTGTTCTCAGAACTTTGGTGGAGAGAGCACATATTATTTCTGACGAAATCAGTCTGCAAGATGAACTTTCCCACTTACATAGAGTGTTTGAAGACAATGGGTACTCTCCACAGCAGATAAAGAAGGCACTGAAAATGAACCCCAAAGAGGACACTCAGAATTCCGAGGAAGCCGAAGAAACCTTTCAATCCACGGCTTTCCTGCTATATGTGGGTAGCCTCTCGTCATAAACAGGACGGATTCTGAGTAAACAAAAAGTGAAAGTGATTTTTCGTCCCCCATCCAAGACGGCTGCACTCGTGGGCTCCGTCAAAGATAATAATTTACAAAATTCCATGTGAATGTGGCCTTTCTTACATCGTACAAACAACTCGTACTGTCCATGAAATACGTAGAGAACACTGAAGGTAAACAAGGCTTTCACAACCTAACAGGTCGGCAGTGGCAGAGCACTGCATCGACGCTGGTCACAGTATGTTTGTATGACAACATCGACATATCATCCTTTTGGGACTCTGTAGTGAAGGTGGCAATTGAAATTCGCTTGACGATGAATTTAATTAATAGAGACAATGGTTTTAATCTAGATGAATCATGGAATCGTGGACTTTCTGTAATAAACTCACAAAGATATCCTCACAGTGCAGCTCATAGGGATATATCGATATGCCACCACAGATCGACTGCGGAGCCACAGATTTAACTCGTGCATTATGCACCTCTTTGCCGCTGACCACCGTCTCTGGCACATATGTGTCTGTGGCTCCATGCTCGGTCGCGCGGCACGCGAGTATAAAGGGCCGAAGCGAGCTCTGCAGCGTAAGCGACCGAAAACACTTCTCCTCAGAGACTAACCACCTACGGTCATAGGGACCACCAACACACAAACACGATGAATATGGCGAACCCCTGCAGAACAGCAAACTGACTGGCAATGCCAGCTGCGCTCACAGCCGACCAACAGGCAAGGCAGGGAAACCATATTCAGCGCACTGAACACAAACAAACCTACACAGTCCTACATATTTAGCCAGTTCTATGACCGAACTGTCTACCTATCATGACAAACTTGGCTATGTTCGCAGTTATTCTGCCGCAGCCGACTCAGGAAAATTCACAGGAACTTAGCTGCAGCAGAACCTCGCATCAACCGGACTGATTCTTTATGACAAAACGAGCAAAGTTTACGGTACTGAGATATACCCTTTACTAACATTACCAAACCTTGCATGATCTGTCGCAGATAGCATACCGCTACTGCCTTGCAACCTACCCCGCATTCGCAGAGGTTTTTTCCCTTGGCTCTTGCCTTGGCACATTTTTCCTCTGCCCTTACATACCTTTTCGACCACTACTATCTCCAGATGCACCGTATTAATGGGTGATCGTGCCCTCACGTACGGATAACATCGCGGCTCCCACGTCCTGTGATCCACCTCAGCAAACTAACCTAAATACGGAGGTGACAGTAGAAGTATTGAGCTGGTCACCACGTTGGTGCGGGCGTGGATGGGCCCCATCCATTGCAAACTGCTCACTCTGAAGATGACTGGACGTTACACAGCCGAAATATTAAGAGAAGAAGGAGAATTCTCGCGGCTGCACACCCGAAACTTAATGGAACTGCTGAAACTGACTTATGCTTATGACAACACACCCATGCCAGAGGGAAGACTCAAACCTCTGACGGCGAGCAACCGCTCGATGCACAGCAAGGCACCTTAGAACGCTCGGCCACTCCATCGCGCCTTATCTGAAGTAATCCGTAATCCATACTACTGGATGCAGTTCCGGCGGTTTTCGTCTCCAAAGTGTGACATCTACGACACGGTATCCTAGTTTCCCGTAATTTTATGTCTTCGCGTCGTCGTTCAGATTTTTGTAAACTTAAGGGAGAAAACTGCTGAGGTCACGGGTTCCTAGACTTACAAATAGCTTAAACTGTCTTACGATAAGGACAACATCCCCCCCCCCCCCTTTACACGAAAGAGGACTCGAACATCAGACGGGAGCAACCGCGCAATCCACGTTAGCTCACGTGATTCCCGCGGTGTGAGAAATGAAAACAGAGAACCGAGCTGTATACATCATCATCATCATCATTAGAGACTGATTATGCCTTTCTGCGTTCAGTCTGGAGCATAATCCCCCTAATAAAATTCCTCCACGATCCCTTATTGAATCCTAACACTGATGCCTCGTCTGATATTAAAGCTGTTATTTCAAAATAATTCTTGATGAATCCACCTACGTTCTCCTTGGTCTTCCTCGACTGTTCCCATGAGTCTCTTAAATAACCTTGTTGCTGCTATGCGTGTAACACGACCCCACCATCTTAGCCAGTTCGCTCTAATTGCTTCATCTACGGTTTTCATTGCCGGTTTTTCTTTCATTTCCTCGTTATTGACCCCTCCTCTACCATTTTTCCATCTATTAGTACCTGCTATCATACTTGCAACTTTCATATCTCTAATCTGAACTCAATTGATAGCGGAACCTGTATGCACCTGGCTTTCACTCCCATACAACAAAGTTGGTCGAATAATGAGAGCGGTGCACTGCTTAGTCTTAGTACTGACTTCTTTCTTGCATAATGGACTAGATCGTAGTTGACCATTCCCTAAATTAGCTTTGCTTAATAATATAATAATACGGTTTTCTGTTCCGTAGGATTTAATTGAGGAGCAAGACTCCATGGGCATGGAACAAGTCTGTACATGAAGTTTAACACAAGAACGGTAATAGAAAAGCTTAAAGTAGTCCTATGCACATGACAATCTTAAGCCTAAGTAAAAAGAATCAATAACGAATAAAAGGAATTAGATTAATTTTTTTAATTCTTCCATGAGTTCCTCGACAGAATAAACAGAGTGAGGTATGAGGTAACTCTCCAATTTAGATTTGCGCGTGCGTTAGTGCTAATATTCTTGAGTTCTTGTGGCAGCTTATTGAAAATGGATGCTGCAGAATACCACACACCTTTCTGCACAAGTGTCAAGGTGGTGTCATGCAAATTCAGATTCGACTTCTCTCTAGTATTCCCCGAGTGAAAGGTACTAACTCGTGGAAATAAGCTGATATTGTTAACAGAGACGACATTAAAAAAATACGTGTTGTGACGCCAATGTTAGAATTGCATTTCTTTCTGTAAGTTCCCATCTGGTGACTGGAACTGTCCACCTCATCTTTGTTCCTCCTATATGACATTCAATCTGTTTAAATGTCTTTCGCACAGACATTATTTTCGTTTTGGAGATGCTGATCTTCAAAATGTTCAAATGTTTGTATAGTCTATGGGACTTAACTGCGGGGTCATCAGTCCCTAAACTTACAAACTACTTATGAACTACTTACAAACTAGGACGGCACAAATATCCATGCCCGAGGCGGGATTCGAACCCCCGACCGTAGTGGCCGTGCAGACCGTGACTGGAGCGCCTTAGTCCCCTCGGCCACCGCGGCCGGCTGCTGATCTTCAGATTGAAACTTTTCAATAGACTCTTCCATCACAACTGAGTTGTTCGAATTTGCGAGACTGCGTATTTTGTTTGCCTATTTTAATCTTACCGTCACATTCGTTTTCAACGAACTATCGATGAATAATGTGAACAACATTACGGCCGCCTTGTCTTATCCTTGAAACTACCATCAACCATGAACTAAATTTACCATCAACTCTAAATGCTGCCACTTTGTATGTAACAACCCTTGATTGCCTGCAAAAGTTTGACTCCTGTTCCATGATCTTGTAAAACTGACAATAGCTTCATCCTAAAAAAAACGGTCATAATTCTTTCCTAGATGTATAAAACTTAGATACAGTTAACTGTTCTACTTATAACACTTCTCCATTTTCTTCCATAAGCTAAATCTCTGGTTCTGACAGCCTCTGAGAAGCCGAAACCCATACTGATTTTCATCCAACTTATCTTCAACTAATATTCACACTATCCTTTCAACAATGCTAATTAAAGCGATGCCTCCCAAGTTGATAATTTTTTTTCTATTTTTTGCTTGTCAGTTGGTGTGATTACTGCTTTCGTCCAATCAGGCGAATTTATCCCTTCTCACATGCCCTTTTAAATTATCCTTTGTAACCATTTGAAATCTGACGTTTTAGTGTATTTGATGAGTTCCGAATTAATTTCATCGCCGTTTTATTACCCTGCTGTCTGTTGAACATAATCTCCACTTACTCAAATGTGATCATATTTCCATCATCGTTTCTAACCCACTGTACACTGCTCAAAACAATTAGGGCATCAGGTGAGGTATCATTAAAACTGTAATTTGTGTGTGATACGGAAGGTTATTCTGGTGTCTCATTTCTTTTATGTGATTTTTAGATGGCGTTTACTTAGAGCTAGGCTACCATAATAATGAAAAAGTCATTGTCGTTGTCCTCTAATATAGCGTGTTATCAGTTTGGATGGTCAACACAGTTGCATAACTGCTTAGGATGGTCAGTATTCGGTTATCAATCAGCTGTTGACGGATATTTGGCCATTATTTCATGAGTGCAATATCCATCTCTACTACCGTTATGGAAGGTTCTGGTCTGGCTGCAGTGCGTCTGCCAAGGATATCCCAGATGTATCCGGTGAATTTTTTCTAAAGAAGATTAGGTAGAAAGGGTTGCTGCCTATCGCCTTTCCTCTCAGACAGGAAGTTACACTCACTTGCTGATCTGCTGTCCCTGCACCGTAAAGGCGTCGGCCTTCTTCTGTTGGCAGGAGTTTCGTCGCCTCATTGAAGATTCATTAATTGAAAAGGGGACAGTACGAAAGTTATAGAACAAATAGGCAGAGTTGTGGTGAAATCTGTATTCATGAAGATATGACGAAATTGAGGTAGCCCTGTTGCATGTTTAATATTATTTCACAAATAATACTGTTTTGCCACGAAACCACTTCGCTGTAGGTCAAGGAATTACTACCAATAGTCAAGAAATAAGCACATTTTATGCAGATACATTTGCAGCCCCCAAAAAGAGCGGAGAATGGTTGAATCAGAGAGAATGTTGCTAGCCATGAAGTCGTAATACTAAAATCAGAGCAGGGGCCAAACGGCCAAGCTTTCCGCACCATAAACTGAACGGTAAGTGAACCAGATGCTTCCACTGTAACAGACGCGGACGGTCCTCAAAGTCACACTTTCCTAATACGGCGGTAACTTCGCCCTAGACTGTCCGCGAGGTGGATACTTGGAAGCTCTGCAACCGAATGGCGGTGCGTGGCTGTTCGCCGGGCACGCCACCGCAGTGTGCTTCCGCTGTTCTAAAGTAGTCCCTGTAGCACAGACAAATATATATGTTACTCTGTGCCTGTAGCCAACCTTACAGGTAGGGGAGAGGAACCGTTGGCGGAGCTTAGCCCTTGCGGGCGGCACTGTGTCTCGGACACTCAGGTTGGGACACCTGTTTGGAGCGCGGGACAAAGCTGCTATGCCTCCGCCACGGCGCTTCTTATGATTGCTTTTTAATGTAAGGGCTAGAGGAAATGCTCAATTTGAGCAATTTCTAGATTACCCAAACGGGTAATGTAGAAATTACTTTGTCCCTTCCCTTCGATTGTCCTCTAAGTAAGCAATCATTCTGTGGTGCTCCTTGGTTGGTGAAAATAAATAAACCGTCCTAAATTACTTGATTTCATTTCGCTAGTTTTTAATTAAGGTCCCGTCCGGTCTGTTATTGGTATCCGGAAGTTTGTAATTTTACTGGCAACTCGAATCCGTGGTCGGAATAACATATTTAATTTTATTTTGCTTTGATTTCTTTCATACGGCACAGCCGTTGCGGCCGTGCATTGCGTGCCCTCAGAAAGTCTGTGCGTTACACAGACTTGCTCAATCGTGTTTAACTCAGGTGAACAAGGTGACCACTCCATTCGTTGAATTCCCTCAGCTTCAAGTATATTGTCCGCTAGTGCAGCTCGGTGGGAGCAAGTGTTACGGTCTAACAGAAGAAGATATCCATCTCCTAGGGCAACAGTGCAGGGCACAGCCAAAGGTCGAAGGACCTCGTCTCTAAATCTCTGAGCAGTCAAAGCGTCATTCTGAATGACTTAGAGGTACGTACTGACTCCTACCCACACCGTTCATGCACCACCAAGATATTGTGATGTTTCGCGCACATGAACAGGATTGTTCCGATTTCCACGTTCTCTCCAGATGAGGGAACGACGATTATGATCCGGACACATCACCATGCGTTACGACTCCAGTGCTGGTGATACTCCACCCATTTTCTGTGGGCTCAATGTATAGAGGCCACATTCAAAAAGGCGCTTGCGGACTGATTGTGTTGACACTGCGTGTAGGTGGGTGGAGCTGCATTCAGCCTCCTGTCTCGACGGGCTATTAACTGGAGATAACGGTGTTATCTATGGACGATCTTGGCGTTCGCTTCTTCTAACGGTTCCTGTCGTCTGAAATCTCGTCCAGGTCCTGGAAATCATACTTTGTGACTCTCCAACAGCTGCAGCCACCTCCCTCTGTGTCTGTCCCGCTTCCAACCTTCTCCTTGCCGTACCTTTGGGTAAGTCACGTTGTTGTTGCATTGCACTACCTGCCCACTACACTGTCTGAACCCAACTGCTGGTGTAATTCGTTTGGTAGAGTGAACACAAGTCAATACCAACCTCACTGCAGCAACTTTATGTTAATACCACTAGCTCGGTTGCCATAATGTTGTTTGCACTCAGTAGAACCCACTTCAGAACCGAGATATAACTGGTTCCCGTGTACATCGAAATCTGAAACATTACTGGGGCAACTCTTAGAAATATTCCCTCCATCTGCACCTTGAAACAAACATGTACTCCTTCGTCGCCAGAAACACGGCGTCTATTCCTCGTCCTCAAACAGAAAGGTTTATCACCTACAAAATACGAAGTACCAGATTTACTAGGCACCTCGGAATGCTCCATGTCCTAAAAACAACAATTTTCCTCTGGGAAAAATATTCAAGGCCAACTTTTTTACGATCACTTGTGCGAACAATCTCAACTGTAAGCCATCCAAAGCCACTCAATATTCAAGGCTCTTTATAGAAATTTCGAATCTGGCCCCAACGAAAGTAATAGGACCGTGCAATATCTCCTCTTGTGCAGTAGTACCAAGTCCCAAATCACCAGCATTAAAGTCAATTGTAGTAACTTATACACTAGTAGACGGGAGCGCCGAAATCTGCTCCTATAACTAGGCATTTTTGTAGCCGTTCAAAGCTGTTGCCAGTCCAGCAGCCACACGGCAACCGACGTGTCTTACCGGAAAAACGACTTATACAGGGTGTCCCAGCTATCTTGTCCACCCAAAATATCTCTGGAACAATAACAGCTGTTGGAAAACGACTTTCACCGGTATCAATGTACGGCTGGGGCCCATGAATGTACATATTTGGAAACATTCTAAAACGAAAACAAATGTCTTTTTTAACACAAACTTATGTTTTTTTTAAATGGACACCCTATATTTTTTCTTCAGTAATCCATAGCATGACAAATCACATAAACAATGACGTTGATTGCATCGCAATATTCCAATTACATCCCGAGATACTGCGACGCGAAGTTGACGCTTGAAATACGCGAAACGCGCGGCTAGCGCTCGTCCTGAGACTCAGGCGAGAACCCCATGCTGCTCAGGACGTGCACTCCTGGAAAATGTAAAAAGAACACCATGAATTCGTCGACCCGACAGAGGTACATTTTATTGACACATTCTTGAGGATGAATATAAGCTTAACGTCTCCCACTGAGACGAACGTCAACAATCCGAAGATTGGTTTGAACACCACAGTGCTTTACTAGACATGGTCCTGTTTGGAGGTGGTATGCCGTTGCCTTCCTCCGACCTTCGAACTGACTTACCCAGCCAGTTATAGAGGGGACCTACAGTTTAACGAGGGTTCCGAACCAAGGTGCTACTCGGTATTTTTCACATGAGCAATACTGCCAGAGGTGAAAGAAGTGGAGACAGATAAAAATCCTAGGACCTGACGGGGATCGAACCCGCGACCTTTGGAATTGTAGTTTGGCACTATAGCACGGTGCAGAGATGCCGAACGATGTCTTGCGGAATGGCCTGCCATGTAGCTTCCACCTGGTGCCTCAGTTGGGCCACATTTCGTGCCAACGTGCAGACCGCCCAACATGAGGTTTCATCGGGTCCCAGATATGTGGAATGGGGGGAGATCTCAGGATCGTGTTGCCATACACCTTGAAGAGCAAGTTGGGTGGTACGGGATTCGGGTGCATGTGCATTTTCGTGTTGGAAAAGCGTATTTCCTTGTTGATGCATGAAAAGTAGAAAGACGAGTTGAATAAATTGTTTCAGTGTACTGTGCTGTTCAGTTTTCCCTCGACGATTAGCAGAGTAGAACTGCCAATGTGTACCCTACTCTAGCCGTTCTTACTATGGTGATCGTTGATGGAACACGAACAGTGTACGCTACACCGAAAGAACAGACGTCACTTCTGATTCTGCAATTGTTATTCTTTAATATTCGAAGAATATATGACATCAACTGCACATGGGCAAAGCTGAAAATGTGTACCCAGACGGGATTCGAACCCGGGTCTCCCGTTTTCTAGACAGTTCCGCTGACCCCTACACCACTGGGGACACAGTGATCACCGCACCTGCAAGGACTACCTAAGCACGCCTCCCGTCAGATAGAAATTCCCAGCTTTACCCCGCTTACAGTATTCAAACAAATTGCCGCAAGAATAAGGGCCCCAAACTTGCCCGCGTCTTCCCACTAGCGGAGACCCGGGTTTGAATCCCGGCTGGGCACACATTGTCAGCTATTCTGTGAATATGAAACCACTATTCTACCTGTCTTGCATTCGTCCATGCCCCAACAAGGCGATATGCTTTTCCAGCAGGACAATGCACGTTCACATGAATCCTGAACCACGCAACGTGCTCTTCGAGTTGTACGTCAACTACGCTGGCCAGCACAATCCCAAGATCTGTCCCCCATGGCGCATGTTTGGCACCGGATGAAATGTCATCTGCACGACCGGTAATAAATCTTGCCCAAGTGAGTCAGCAGGTGGAAACTGATGGCAGGCCATTTCGCAAGACTACCTACTGCACCTCTACGATCGTCTCCTTCGGATAATTGCAGCTAGCATTGCTGCAAAATGGGAGTACACACGATACTTACGTCTACATCTATATACATACTCCGCTATCCACCGTAAGGTGCGTGGCGGAGGGTACACTGTACCACTACTAGGCATTTCCTTTCCTATTCCACTCACAAATAGAACGAGGAAAAAAAGAATGCCTATATGCCTCCGTACGAGCCCTAATTTCTCTTATCTTGTCTTTGTGATCACTGCGCGAAATATAAGTAGGCGGCAGCAAGATCGTACTACACTCAGCTTCAGATTCCGGCCCCCTAAATTTCCTCAACAGAATTTCTCGAAATCATCATCTTCTTTCCTCCAGCGATCCCCAATTGAGTTGCCGGAGCATTTCCGCGACACTCGTGCATTCATTGGTCTATCCTACCAGTAAAAAACCTAGCTGCTCCCCTCTGAACTGCTTCTATGTCTTCCTTTAAACTGATCTCCTGCGGGTCCCAAACACTTGAGCAATACCCAAGACGTGGTTCCTACAAGCGTTTTATACGCAGTCTCCTTTACAGGTGAAGTACATCTTCCCAAAATTCTCCCAATAAACCGAAGTCGGCTGTCCGCCTTACTCAGAACTGTCCTTACATGTTCGTTCCAGTTCATATCTCTCTGCAATGTGACTTCTAGATATTTGAAAGACGCGACAGCATCAAGAAGCTCACTACTAATGTTGTATTCGAACATTATGGGATTGTTTTTCCTACTCATGCGCATCACCTCACATTTTTCTACATTGAGAGCTAGCTGACATGCTTCGCACCAACTAGAAATTTTGTCTAAGTCATCCTGTATGCTATTACAGTCAGTTAAAGACGACACCCTCCCATACACCACAGCATCATCAGCAAACAGCCGAAAATTACAAGTTACTCTGTCCATCAGATCGTTTATATAGATAGAAAATAATGGCGGTCCTATCACACTCCCCTGGGGGCACACCTGACGATACACTCGTGTCTGATGAACAACGTACTGCATTCTATTACTTAGGAAGTCTTCCAGCCAGTCAGAAATCTGTGAACCTATTCCATAAGCTCGTATCTTCGTTAGCAGTCTGCAGGCGTCGAACGCCTTTTTGGTCGAGAAAAACAAAATCGTCCTGTTGCCCCTCATCAATGGCTCGCAAGATGTCGACATTGCGTACGGTCTGGTGACTGTACTCGCGTGAGTATGGCTCTTTATATGTGGTGGTGTGTTGTATACATCCTCAAGAATGTGGCAGTAAACTTTCCCTCTGCTGAGTTGATGAATACATGGTGTTCTAAATATCAACAAATAATACAATTACTTGAGTTAACATTGTCTCGTTATACCGAAGATATTAAACATAAGGAGAGGCATAGAATTAAAATTTATGCTGTGACCGGGATTCGAACCAGGGACCTCCTACTTACTAGGTAGGCGCTTTAGACCACTCAGCTAAAATAGCGTGCTTGAAGACAGCCTGTGTAGTCATGCAGTGAAGGCTTCCACGACCGGCTGAAATAATCTCTGTTGAATCTTCCGGGTTATGTGGTCGTGGTCGAAGAAACATATCTGCTCCTGACGTTTCGTCCAGAGCTGCGCTGGACATCCTCAGAGGTGCTACTGGTAGCTGTGAGTGAACACTTGACCACGCCCCCTTTTGGACAGTATTTATACCGCTCTCCGACGCCCGACTCGTCAGTCGGCAAGACTCACCGCTACCAGTAGCACCTCTGAGGATGTCCAGCGCAGCTATGGACGAAACGTCAGGAGCAGATATGTTTCTTCGACCACGACCACATGGAAGATTCAACAGAGATTATTAGTCTGTGTAGTCGCTTTGGCTTCAAGCCTTCAACACTGTGTAGCTCAGTGGTCTGAAGCGCCTACCTAGTAAGCAGGAGGTCTCGGGTTCGAATCCCAGCATAAATTTTAATTCAATGCCTCTCCTTATGTTTAATATCATGGTGTTCTTATTTATTTATTTTATCTTTTTCCAGGAGTGTAGACGATGTGAAATAGTGGACCTTACACTGAACCCAGTGGGGCGGCTTGATGGTTTCTCCTCTGGATGAGACGTACCCTGGCCAGTGGCAGCGGCGCGTGGTGAGGGGTCTTTGGCCGCGGTGTCTGCGTGTGCAGAGGGGGGCGGCCGTGCGATAGCCGCGGAAGCCAGGAAGCCGCGGGATAAGATAGCGTGGCTGCCGTCTAGCTGCTGCTGTCTGGCGGGGACGCCGGCCGATGCCCCAAGGCTCAGGCGCTGAGGGGGCGTGGGCGGCGGTGTCAGGCTGGCTGAAGACTGAAACACCGCCGTCAATTGTAAAATTAATTCTAGCTGAAAGCAGCCAGTTAAGAGCTTAATTTAAACGTATAACTCTGGCCGTAAAACCAGCTAAAGGATTCGCCTGAACTACTGACTACTTCCTGCAATACAGTCTTGTTCCCTGGCCCAGAATTTAGAACTGATTCAAACTTTAGCAGCAGGAAGACAAAGAGACGGTGCCCAGCATACGTCGTAGATCACGAGAATTACACACAAACATTAATATACAAGCCACCGCGAACTAAACAGTTTCATGAAGGTGGCTGTGAGAACATTTTTTGGCGCAACGGAATTAAAACATCATAATTTGCATCTGAGTTTGTTCTCAGCACTGGTGAAAAACAACATTAAATAAAAAAGGGAGGGTATTCATAAACTATATTCATAAGGAGGATAGAATTTCACTGACAATATATTATTTACTCAGTTCAAACATGACCAAATGGGGGCACCACTTTTGTTAAACAATAAAAATGGATCTCACATTAAAAATTAAGCTAAAGTAATCTGAACTGAACGTCGTCGGGGGATGGATTTACAATCAACAAGCATTCAACCACTCACACGCGCGAAACAAAGCGAAACTCACCCAACTCGGCGTGCTGATACCAAGCAGAAGCAGGCGCCGCTATGGTAGTCGAAATTCAGCCAACCAGGATGTGTCACACAACACAAGGAAAATAAACATCATAGGTTGCTGGTCTGTCTTTCTTTAATTGAGTTGGTATGCGATAAGAGCGAGATTAATTTCCATTTAAATCAAACAGGGAGCATGCAGACTTACTGAGACACACGGCACGTGTCTGCTACATTACATATTCGCACCCCACTGAAGGCGAAGTGCTTAAAGGTCGTATTCATTTCAACAAAAATCAACGGAATCGTATATTACGAAGCAAGAATACACAATAGTAAGGCACTGGCATGTGAGCAGTGGCGAGAACTCAAGTGACTAGCTATAAACCCTTGAAATTGGAGTTCGGAACCACGTGGTTCCGAAAACCAGTAAAAAATACATAATTCAATTTCCGTAAAATAAAGAAAAATAGCTACGGCATGCAACACTTTGAAATGCGGAGGATATCATAAGGAAGCTAAGGAAATACACTTAGACGCAATTGGGAAGGTTTTACACGGATGGAAGAAGTCCAGTCTTCAAAAATCAGAAAAGTGGAATAAATTCAAAGTCGGAGTAAATCAACTAAGAAATACGGCATGCAGCCCCTAGAAATACGTAGCTTTTCATAAGCAAGCTTATAAAGAGGGTCGTACAAGGCTAGAAAAGTTTGAGTAACGATCGGCGGCAGAAGGCGAGAGCCCGGGCCAGCCGCACGTGCTACAGCTGGGGTGCGAGGCGCGCCTCAGGGGGCCGTGCCGGGGCCGCCACTACCGCTGCAGCGGGGCTCTGACGTCACCGCGGTACAAGTGGGCGCAGTAATACCACCACCTAACTTACTAGCAACGAGCTGGACCACCACTGACTCTGTCAACAGGTGCACTCTTTGGATAACAGATTGCTCAAGACCCTTTATATTTTCCAACAAAATGTTTGCTGTAGTTGTACTCAGAAGCTCGATATTTAGAGAGGATTTCAATGCGAGATGCCTACAATACTTATCACAACGAAACTCTTTCTCGATACGAATCCCACACTGCGCAGCAATACTCGAAAAATGGACGGACCAGCGTAGTGTATGCAGTTTCTTTAGTAGTTCTGTTGATCTTTTAAGGGTTGTGCCAATAAAACGCAGTCTCTGGTTCGCCTTTCCCACGACATTATCTACGTGTTCTTTCCAATTTGTCTGAAGTAGTAGTAATTCCTAGGTATTTTGTGGAGTTTACGGCCTTTACATTTGATTGATTTATCATGTAAACAAAGTTTAACGGATTTCTTTTCGTACTCATGTGAACGACTTCACACTTCTCATTATTTAGAGTCAATTGCCAATTTTTACACCATACTGACATCTTATTCAGATCGTTCTGCAGTTGGTTTTGAACTTCAGATGATTTTACTAGATGGTAAATGACGGCGTCATCTGCAAACAACCTAAGAGACCTACTTAGATTTTCTTCCAAATCGTTTATGCAAATAAGGAACAGCAGAGGTCCAATAACACTACCCTGTGGAACGCCCGATATCACCTCAGTTTTAGTTGATGCTTTACCATCAATTACTACGAACTGTGCCCTCTCTGATAGGAAATCCCCTATCCAATCCCAAATTTGGGGCGATATACCATAACCATGCGATTTGATTAAAAGCCGTTTCTGAGGTACAGTGTCAAAAGCCTTCTGGAAATCAAGAAATACGGAATCGATTTGCGAATCCTTGTCGATAGCACCCATCACTTTGTGTGAATAAAGAGCTAGTTGTGTTTCGCATGAACAATATTTTCTAAATCTGTGTTGACCTTGGGTCAAGACAGGCCACGAGGACTTCAAAAAACATCTACATAAAATGGGATAAACAGAAGAGGACCCTAAATGTAAAATGACGGTAATGAAACCACATCACACCTAATATTCGAACGCATTGCATTGGAGAGCAAGGAGACCCGAAGCCATTGTGTCTAATAAGGAACTGGTAAAGGTCACTGGTCGGCTTTACTAGACATACAGGGAGCGATGCTGCACATAAATTTAGTTTCGGTGCAGTGGCGGGTTGGACCAAAACTGTTTTGGCATAGCTGTTAAAATCAAATCAAAATCGTCGCTGTCTTACAGCATGTTTCCCTCCACAACACAACAATAACTCAATTCCCAGAGACGTACTTTGCTCATTATATATCATATGGTATAATGTCAGCTACATATAATACTTTAGTAAGATATACTAGTATCTAATTAATAAGATAAAACATATCTCTGTCACAGAGCCAAGTCCAACTCCTTTAACCACTGGACAGCTTCCTGACTGACTATATGGAGTTCGGTCATCCCTCCTGAGAATGATCGTAATGGGCAGTTAGTAATTATGTGGGTCATCGTTTGTATGTCTGCTCCACAGTCACATGACTGGTCGTCTGCCTGTCCCCATTTGAATTTCCAATAGTTACAGCGACCAACACCAGTTCGGAAGCGGTTGGTCAAAGACCATTCTTTCCTGGGAAATCCATTCCTTGGAGCTCCTTTGAGGCATCGTGTATCCAGATGCTGTTTTGTCCATTAAACGAATCCCAAGTTCTTGCCCAGTTCGATTGAGGCGAGAAGCTACACGCATGTAGTTGCACAGCTTTTTTAAGAGGTGGTTTACGCGATTTCAACCGGCTTACCTGTGGTCTTGCAGGATAGGAAGCTCAGGAGTGAGCAAGATCTTATAATACTCTCTCTTTGAGGCTTACTTCCGCCTTAGATCAGGAGGAACGATGTTGCATAATATTGGAAGCCATTGAAGTGGTGTAGCCATCAGAGTGCCACTGATCAATCTCATTGCTCTATTTAATTGTACATCAATGTGTCTCACATGAGCACTGTTGAGCCAGACAGGAGAACAGTATTCAGTTACAGAGTAAACTATGGACAAAGCTGTTGTACGCAAAACCTTAGCACTGGCTCCAAGATGGTCCTGCTAAATGCTGCGATAAGTTATTCCTAGTTTTAACTTTGTCTGCTGGTTTTTGAAGTTAGAGATCTATCCAAGTTGAACACCATGAAACGAGATGTTAAGTTTATAGTCAGCCATCGTATTTTTGAGATGGAAACCAGCTACTTCCGTTTTATTTGGGTTTGGCTTTAGTTTCCACATTGCGAAGTGATTTATGAGGAGAGTGAGGTCGGATGTTAAGGTAGTTACCGTCACATGGATGTCTCTGTGTCTTGTGACGCTATGGCAATATCATCGAGATAACTGAATTTTCTAGATTGCGTAGCTGGAATATCAGCAGTGTAAACATTAAACAGAATGAGAGCAAGAACCGAACCCTGGGGCAGGCCATCGTGAAGCTGTCTAAACCTACTTTCCGTGTTGCCGAGATAGATCTTGATCAGACGGCCACTTAGCATTGAGTTCAGAAGTCTCATTATATCAAAGGTATTGGATATAAGGAGAGGTTTTGAATTAAAATTTGTACCACGACTGGGCTTCGAACACGGGATCTGCTGCTTTCCGGGCAGGATCTTTAATTGCTCAGCTAATGTGAGCATAGGAATAATGGAGCTGCAGATGAACGGACACAATTTCATTCTGCCTCGATGTTCCCCTATGCCAGTGTTTTTCAACCCACAAAGGGGTTGCAAAGTCTTGTTCTGGGGGTCGTCACCACAAGAGGGGGTACTTGAATCATAAAGTAAACAGGGTTTCAGTAATTCAAAAACGAATACCTGAGTGAAAATTAGGTTAGTTTAATTTTAAATTACGGAGTTTTCTTGTGTAACATTTCTTATGAATTTATCATAGACTGTTTCATAATACAGCGTGTTAGTGATGAATAAGTGCAATATTGGAAAACTGTTTTCAGGAACCAATCCACAGGTAAAAGGACTTGATACAATAAGTCATCATCGTCCGTTTTCTGCCAACAGGCAGGTTTTCACACGGCAGTTCTCCACACTGTCCGGTCTTCTGCCGTCCTACATCTACATCCATACTCCGCAAGCCACCCGACGGTGTGTGGCGGAGGGTACCTTGAGTACCACTATCGATTTTCCCTCCCATTCCAGTCAGGTATTGTTCGCGGAAAGAAGGATTGTCGGTATGCCTCTGTGTGGGCTCTAATCTCTCTGATTTTATCCTCACGGTCTCTTCGCGAGATATACGTAGGACGGAGCAATATACTGCTAGACTCCCCGGTAAAGGTATGTTCTCGGAACTTCGACAAAAGCCCGTACCGAGCGACAGAGCGTCTCTCCTGCAGAGTCTTCCACTGGAGTTCATCGATCATCTCCGTAACGCTTTCTCGATTACCAAATGATCCTGTAACGAAGCGCGCTGCTCTCCGTTGGACCTTCTCCACTTCCTCTGTCAATCCCACCTGGTACGGATCCCACACCGGTGAGCAGTATTCAAGCTGTGGGCGAACAAGTCTACTGTAACGTACTTCCTTTGTGTTCGGACTACATTTCCTTATTATTCTTCCAATGAATCTAAGTCTGGCATCTGCTTTACCGACGATTGATTTTATATGGTCGTTCCATTTTAAATCCCTCCTAATGACTATTCCCAGATACTCTATAGAATTAACCGCTTCCAGTTGCTGCCCTGCTATAGTGTAGCTAAATGATAAAGGATCTTTCTTTCTGTGTATTCGCAGCACATTACACTTGTTTATATTGAGATTTAATTGCCATTCCCTGCACCATGCGTCAATTCTATGCAGATCCTCCTGCACCTCAATACAATTTTCCATCGTTACAACCTCTCTATATACTACAGCATCATCCGCAAAAAGCCTCAGTGAACTTCCGATGTTGTCCGCAAGGTCATTTATATATATCGTGAACAGCAACGGACCCACGACACTCCCCTGTGGCACCCTGACATAACTCCTACTTCAGAATTCTCTCCATTGAGAATGACCTGCTGCTTTCTGTTCTCTAGGAATTCCTCAATCCAGTCACACAATTGGTCTGATAGACTATATGATCTTACTTCGTTCATTAAACGTTTGTGGGGAACTGTATCAAACGCCTTGCGGAAGTCGAGAAACACAGCATCTACTTGAGAACCCGTGTCCATGGCCTTCTGAGTCTCGTGGACGAATAGCGCTAGCTGGGTTTCACACGAACGCCTTTTTCGAAACCCATGCTGATTCCTACAGAGCAGATTCCTAGTCTCGAGAAATGTCATTATATTCGAACATAATACATGTTCCAAAATTCTACAACTGACCGACGTTAGAGATATAGGCCTATAGTTCTGCACATCTGCTCGAGGACCCTTCTTGCAAACGGGGATGACCTGAGTCATTTTCCAATCTTTCGAAACGATATGCTGTTCTAGAGACCTGCGGGGTCCTCTTTAGACCCACTCATTTTCCTCTTTCCTTTATGTCATCTGTCATCGCCTATCGCCTTCTTCCTCTGAGTCTTCTCCCACAAACCAGTCCTTCCAAGGCATCTGCTAGCACGCACTCCCTTCCCATCGAATGTCCCAACCAGTTCTTTTTTCATTCTCTTATACCGTTTGTGCCCCCTCCCCCCTCTTAAAGTTCTTGAAACGTAAACAGGTTTGAAACTTTTATCCATTATGGATGAGGAACACTGCGACTGTGGTGAAATAACGTATCTTGAATGACAGCAACCAGTCGCCTTTTATGTAAAATGTTTTATTGCATTTCTCCCATTCACGGTTTCTAAATGCCTAGCATATCATCAGATAACGGTTTTTTATAGTACAGATGGTGAAAAAAAACATGTGAACTATGTGGTGAGCATAACTGACATAATAATATTGACTTTGGCGTAAATGTTGCTACTATTGATACGCGCTATGTAAATGTAAACAAACCGAAGATCTTCGCCAAAGATGTTGCACAGGTACATCACCCTTTGGTTGACACTCACATTATTTGTTAATTTAATAGTCTCTCCCTACAGATACTAACTCCTCTTCTTGTGCCCTGCCCCATACTATATTCCTAAAAGTTCAATACGTAAGTTAATCCATCTTTAAACTACTATTAAATTATTGACAAATTTTCGCCCTGCTTCATTATGTTAACAAAAATAACAATAAGAATTGTAACAATTTAAAACTATTGTACCTGTGCAACATCTTTGTCGAAGATCTTTGGTTTGTTTACATTTGTATAGCGCGTGCAAACTGTACAGTACAACATGCATAAAGAGTTTAGCAGCACAATAAAAATGTGCATGCTACCAGTTATGCTTTGTAATACGTGTGGAGTGCATAGCAGCACAATTAATGTGTGCATGCAGTCATTTGTGAGAATGGATTTATGGATAACACAAATTCTAAGTGGCAACATTTAGGCCTAAGTCAATATTATTATCTCAGTTATGCTCGCCACATAGTTCACTTGTTTTGTTTTTGTAATTATAACAGATGCACAAATTCCACTACACACCAACTGTAATATAAAAAACCGTTCACTATCTGATGATGATATGCTAGGCATATCGAAACTGGTAATGAGAGAAATGTAATAAAAACATTTTGTATAAAAGGCGACTGGTTGCTGTCTTTCAAGATACCGTAAATAGGTTTGTTTGTAACATAATTAAGTGGACGTCTATAGGGTTGAAGTTACTGTTGATTAAACCTAGTAGGTATGTAAATCACCGCGTGCTTGAATTTTGGGGGCGAAATCATTAAAGAAGAGTGTATTAAGAGGAGCGCTACTCATCAAGTTGACTTCCTAAAATACTTCATTAGATTGGACGTTGGACGCGAGTTCTATCTCCCATGAATCTGTAATGAAAATGGGTTGCCCCATTAGGTTCACGTCAGAACTGGTTAGAACTCTTAATAAAAACATAAGCAACATCCCCAGGATTGGCGATCGTAGTCAGAAGCTTGAAATTTAGAGAGGATTTCAATGCGAGATGCCTACAATACTTATCACAACGAAACTCTTTCTCGAAATTTGACTGAAAACCCAAAGAGATTTTGGTCATATGTTAAATATAGTCGGTGCAAATCACAAACAATACCTTCACTACATGATAGTAATGGCGATCCTGCCGATGACAGCGCTACTAAAGCAGAGTTACTAAACATAGCTTTTAGAAACTCATTCACCAAAGAAGACGAAACCAATATTCCAGATTTCGAATTACGAACAGATGCCGTAATGAGTATTGTAGAAGTAGATATCATCGGAGTAGTGCAGCAACTAAAATCACTTAACAAAAACAAGTCTTCTGGTCCGGATTGTATACCCATTAGATTTCTGTCTGATTATGCTGAAGCGATAGCTCCTTACTTAACAGTCATATACAACCGCTCTCTCATAGAAGGATCTGTACCAAAAGACTGGAAAGTTGCACAGATCACACTTATATTCAAGAAAGGCAGTAGGAGTAACCCACTAAACTACAGGCCTATTTCATTGACGTCATTTCGCAGCAGGGTTTTGGAACATATCCTGTATTAAAATATTATGAATTATCACGAACAGAACGATCTATTGACCCAAGGTCAACACGGATTTACAAAATATCGTCCATGCGAAACACAACTAGCTCTTTATACACACGAGGTGATGGGTGCTATCGACGAGGGTTCGCAAATCGATTCAGTAAATCTTGATTTCCAGAAAGCTTTTGACACCGTACCTCACAAACGGCTTTTAATAAAAATGCGTGGTTATGGTATATCGCCCCAAATTTGCGATTGGAGAGGGGATTTCTTGTCAGAGAGGACACAGTTCGTAGTAATCGATGGTAAGGTGAAATCGGGCGTTCCACAGGGTAGTGTTATTGGTCCTCTGCTGTTATTTATTTACATGAACGATTTAGGGGAAAACCTAAGTAGCTCTCTTAGGTTGTTTGCAGATGACGCCGTCATTTACCGTCTAGTAAATTCATCTGAAGATCAAAACCAACTGCAGAACGATCTGAATAAGATATCACTAAAAAAAAGGTAAAGCAGTCAACTATCCGAAGATTGGTTTGAACACCACAGTGCTTTACTAGGCATGGTCCTGTGTGGAGGTGGTATGCCATTGCCTTCCTCCGACTTTCAAACGGACTTACCCAGCCAGTTATAGGGAGACCTACAGTTTAACGTGGGTTCCGAACCACGGTGCTACTCGGTATTTTTCACATGAGCAATACTACCAGAGGTGAAAGAAGTGGAAAGTGACAGATAAAAATCCTAGGACCTGGCGGGTATCAAACCCTCCACCTTTGGATTTGTAGTCTGGCACTCTACCACTGTGCAACCGAGGCGCACTTTTGAAGATATCACTATGGTGTAAAAATTGGCAATTGACTCTAAATAATGAGAAGTGTGAAGTCGTCCGCATGAGTACGAAAAGAAATCCGTTAAACTTTGTTTACGAGATAAATCAATCAAAAGTGAAGGCCGTAAACTCCACAAAATACCTAGGAAATACTATTACTTCAGACTTAAACTGGAAAGAACACGTAGATAATATCGTGAGAAAGGTGAACCAGAGACTGCGTTTTATTGGCAGAACCCTTAAAAGATACAACAGAACTACTGAAGAAACTGCATACACTACGCTTGTCCATCCATTTTTGGAGTATTGCAGCCCAGTGTGGGATCCTTATCAGGTGGGTTTGACGGAGGACATCGAAAGATCCCAAACGAGGGCAGCTCGTTTCGTATAGTCACGATACAGCGTAGACAGCGTTACGGAAATGATACAGGATCTGGAATGGGAATCATTACAACAACGGCGCCTATCGCTGCGGCGTGGGCTACTTGCGAAACTCCAATCGCCAACATTCTCCTCCGAATGCGAAAATATATTGTTGACTCCCACTTACATAGGTAGAAATGATGATCAGAATAAAATACGAGAAATCAGAGCTCGAACAGTGAGATTCAGGTGTTCTTTCGTCCCGCGCGCTATTCGAGAATGGAATGGGAGATAAATAATATAACTGTGGTTCGATGAACCCTCTGCCAGGCACTTAAATGTGATTTGCAGAGTATCCCATGTAGATGTAGATACCAACATTAAAAACAGTTGTTGTTGTTATGGTCTTCAGTCCGGAGACTGGTTTGATGCAGCTCTCCACCCTACTCTATCCTGAGCAAGCCTTTTCATCTCCTCATAGGAACGGCAACCCACATCCACTTGAATCTGCGTACTATACGCGTCTCTTGGTCTCCCTCTGCAAGTTTTACCCCACACACTTCCCTCCAATGCTAAGTTTACGATTCCCGATGTCTAAGAATGTGTCCTACCAAGCGATCCCTTCTTTTAGTCAGGGTATGCCAAAAATTCCTTTTCTCACCAATTCTGTTCAGTACCTCTTCATTAGTTATGCGATCTACCCACCTAATCTTCAGCATTCTTCTGTAGCACCACATTTCAAAGGCCTCTATTCTCTTCCTGTCCACACTGCTTATCGTCCATGTTTCACTCCCGTACAAGGCAACACTCCATACAAATGCCTTCAGAAAAGACTTCCTTACACTTAAATTAATATTTGCTGTCAGCAAATTTCTCTTTTTCAAAAATGCTTTTCTTCCCATTGCCATTCTGCACTTTATATCCTCTGTACTGCGACCATCGCATGTTATTTTACTACCCAAGTAACAAAACTCATCTACCACCTTCATTGTTTCGTTACCTAATCTAATTCCTTCACCATCGCCTGATTTTCTAAGACCGCATTCCATTATTTTTGTTTTGCTCTTGTTAATGTTCATTTTGTACGCTCTCTTCAACACACTGTCCATTCCATTTAACTGCTCTTCCAGGTCGTTCGCTGTCTCTGACAGAATTACAATGTCATCAGCAAAACGCAATGTTTTTATTTCTTCCCCTTGAACTTTAATTCCTATTCCAAATTTTTCCTTGCTTTCCTTCACCGCCTGTTCGATGTACAAATTGAATAACATCGGAGAAAGGCTACAACCCTGTCTTACTCCCTTCCCAACTGATGCTTCCCTTTCATGCCCTTCGAGTCTAATAACTGCGGTCTGGCTTTTGTACAAGTTGTAAATAATTCTCCTTTCCCTGTATTTTACCCCTGCCGACTTCGGAATTTGAAATAGTGTATTCCAGTCAACATTGTCAAACGCTTTCTCCAAATCTACAAAAGCTAAAAATGTAGGTTTGCCTTTCCTTAATCTATCTTCTAAGATAAGACGTAAAGTGAGTATTGCCTCCCGGGTTCCTACGTTCCTCCTGAATCCAAACTGATCTTCCCCGAGGTCAGCTTCTACCAGCTTTTCCATTCTCCTGTAGATAATTCGTGTTAGAATTTTGCAACCATGACTTATCAAACTGATGGTTCTGTAATTTTCACACCTGTCTGCGCCTGATTTCTTTGGAATGGGAATTATTACATTTTTCTTAAAGTCTGAAGGCATTTCGCCTGTCTCACACATCCTACTCACCAGTTCAAATAGTCTTGTCATGGCTGGCTCTCTCAGAGACTTTAGTAGCTCTGAGGGTATGTCATCTACTCCTGGGGCCTTGTTCCGACCTAGGCTCTGTCAAATTCATCTCTCAGTATAGTATCTCCTATTTCATCTTGAACTACTTCCTCTTCCCTTCCTACAACATCGTCTTTCACTTCATTTTCTTCGTAGAGCTGCTCTATGTACTCTTTCCACCTTTCAGCTTTCCCTTCTTTGCTGAGAACTGGTTTCCCATCCATACATTCTTCTACAGATTTGCATTTGGCTTCTAGCCACTCCTGCTTAGCCATTTTGCACTTCCTGTCAATCTCATTTTTTAGTCGTCTGTACTCCCTCTGAAATTCTCCCGAACTTCACTTTCCTTCAATTTATCTAAGTCCCATCTCCTTATTTTCCTACCTTTCTGCAGTTTTTTCAGTTTCAGCCTACAGTTCATGACTAACAAGTTATGGTCAGAGTCTATATCTGCCCCTGGGTATGTCCTGCAGTTTATAACCTGGTTCCGGTACCTATGTCTTACCATTATAAAATCTATCTGATACCTTCCGGTGTCTCCTGGTCTCTTCCACGTATACAACCTTCTTTTGTGATTCTTAAACCATGTGTTGGTTACGATTAAATCATGTTCCGTGCAAAATTCTACCAGGCGACTTCCTCTTTCATTCCTCCTACCCAGTCCATATTCACCTATTATTTTTTTCTTCTCTTCCTTTTCCTACTATCGAATTCCAGTCTCCCATCACAATTAAGTTTTCCTCTCCCTTAACTGTCTGAATAATTTCCTTTAGCTCCTCATATATTTCTTCGATCTCCTCATCATCGGCAGAGCTAGTTGGCATATAAACCTGTACTACTGTTGTCGGTGTTGGCTTCGTATCTATCTTGACAATGATAATGCGATCACTGTGCTGTTCATAGTAGTTTACCCGCATTCCTATTTTCTTATTCATTATCAGACCTACTCCTGTTATACCCCCAACTGATTTTGTATTTATAATCCTGTACTCACCTGACCAGAAATCCTTTTCATCCTGCCACCGAACTTCACTAATCTCCACTATATCTAACTTCAACCTATCCATTTCCCGTTTTAAATTTTCTAATTTTCCTACCCGATTAAGGGATCTAACATTCCACGCTCCGATCCGTAGAATGCCAGTATTGTCTTTCCTGATGACAACATCCTCCTGAGTAGTCCCCGCCCGGAGATCCGAATGGGGGACTATTTTACCTCCGGAATATTTTACCCGAGAGGATGCCATCATCATATTTCCATACAGTAGAGCTGCATGTCCTCGGGGAAAGCAACGGCTGTAGTTTCCCCTTGCTTTCAGCCGTTCGCAGTAACTGTGTGGCAAAGCCACATTAGCTGATGTTACAAGGCCAGCTCAGTCAATCATCCAGACTGTTGCCCCTGTAACTACTGAAAAGGCTGCTGCCCCTCTTCAGGAACCACACGTTTGTCTGGCCTCTCCACAGATACCCCTCCGCTGTGGTTGCACCTACGGTACGGCTATCTGTATCGTTGAGGCACGCAAGCCACCCCACCTTGGCAATGTCTGTGGTTCGTGGGGGTGGAAAAAAAGCAGTAAGGACGGAAATAGTAATAAACCCATCTTTAGTAGAAAGAATTTTTTTACTCACCAGTAGCGGTTTGTAGACGAAAGTCTATATTTCGACTTATCAAAAGTACCAAAATTTTAAGGACCATTAAGTGCGCATTGGGCATCAAAATTTTAGTGTCGTTAAAAACCTAAGAGAGTGGGACAACCATGTTAAATTAGTACACCTTACCGGAAATAATGGTAATAGTAAGGTGCGTGGCGACATTACTACAAAAGGTGTCCTAATGAACAAATGGTTGTTGTGGTCCTCAGTCCGCAGACTGGTTTGATGCAGCTCTCCACGCTATCCTGTCCTGTGCAAGTCTCTTCATCTGAGAATACTTTCGGCAACCTACATCCCTTTGAATCTGCTTACTGTATTCGTCCCTCGGTCTCCCTCTACGATTTTTACCCCACACAGTTCCCTCCAACGCTACATTCACAATTCCTTGATGTCTCAGAATGTGTCCTACCAATACAACAAATAGTATCATTCAATAAATTCTAAGAAGTGTAATAGTCTTTAATACGTATTGGCGTCCTTTAAGATCGTTTCAACATGGAAAGTCTCCCATACTGGTCAGCTACGGGCAAACACGGACTGGACGTTATGGACGAAAATCTGTAAACAAGACGGCACAGGAACACTGGCTAACCGATATGACCTAATGATGGAAATGTGGCGGCCGTTGTGGATAATTTACCATGTGACTGTGCTGCGGCAATGCAGGGAAACTGATGGACTTCAAGTATGCGGTCTCGCTGATTGTAGTTAAACTATGTTAGGAGTTGTCGCATACTCGCTTGCTGTCAAAGGGCCGATGGAGGACGCCATGAATTTTTCACTCATTTTCAGCCAGGCGTCCGGATAATGTGATCATGTAGTGAAGTGTTTTCGAACCTTGTTGAATATGCGATCCCCCGCCCCCCAAGTAAAAATATTCTGATGATCCCTCATGAATTGTAACAACAGGTTTGAGAATAAAATCAGCTACCAGTCACAATTAAAGATCTCAAATGTTCAAATGTTTGTTAAGCTTATGGGACTTAACTACGGGGTCATCAGTCCCTAAACTTACAAACTACTTATGAACTACTTACGAACTAGGACGGCACAAATATCCATGCCCGAGGGGGGATTCGAACCCCCGACCGAAGTGGCCGTGCAGACCGTAGCTGAAGTGCCTCAGTCCCCTCGGCCACCGCGGCCGGCATTAAAGATCTCATTATTTATTTATACACGACCGGTTTCGGGTTTGTGCCCATCTTCAGGTGCTTGAAACATCCAGAATTTTACATGTGTAAAAAAAATTTGGTATTAATAATAGAGAAACCAATCCTGTATTGCCGAAGTTTACTGAATTTAGATAGTGATTATTAATAGCAAATAATTTATTCTCAAACAGTGAACTGCACCAACATGCTACACATATAAAATTCTGAATGTTTTAAGCACCTAAAGATGGGCACAAGTCCGAAGCCGGTCAAATTATACGATCTTATATCTTGAGGTTTGAAAATATCTTCATTCTCCGTGTTTGCTTACAGATAAATTTGATTTTTAGGTATGGTCCGCCTTGAGCAAACACAATTGTTTTTAGTTTCTCCCAGACACAAAAATGACGTCCTATATTTTCGTAAAAATTCCCGATATTTACAAGCTAACCATTCACCCCATTATATACACACGTTTTTAGTTTGCAGATGACAAACTGTCAAAGATAGACAGTCATGTTTTGTGAGTTAAAGAATCACAAACACAACTACATGTGGTTTTAAGGTAGGCCCAGTATACCTATAAAAATAAGAAATTATTTATAGTAGTTTCAAAATTATCTGCAGTTTCTACACTTCATGTACAAAAAAAAACCACCATTTCATTGTTCATCTGACAGACAGTATAAAATAAATTATCCCAGTGATGATGCTACAACGCCAGCGAAACAAGTCTGGGAGGAACTAATAACAATTGTGTTTGCTCAAGACGGACCATACCTAAAAAGTAAATACAATTTTTAATGTAACTGTTAGCGATTTTTATTCTGAACACTGTATTAGAAATAGTCAAGGAGTTCAAACACATCCATCATGGATGAAATACAAGTATTAGATGAAAGGAAGCAAATTGTATTTTTTTTTCCTTCATCTTTCATACTGTTGAATGGCCTTTTTATTGTGTATTTTGAGAATGGAACTATTTTTGCATGATTTCGAAAGAAAAATATGTTTTGTTTATCGAGTGTTTCGCATATCAGATAATAATGAGAAGCGGATCTTGCTCATTTGTTAAGAATTGAATCTTTTTTTTTTTTCGAAATTTTCTGAATGATTTTTTGTAACGTATTTTGTTTCCTGTCGTATGGTTCCTGAAAACAGTTTGAAGACTTTATGCTTATTCATCATTAATGTATTGGATTATGAAACAATCTATGAACTTCGTAATTGTAACATTTTAGAAATTTCACCTCGCCATATGTCTTTGTGCTACTGAAGCTCTAGTTATTTTATGGCAGAAGTAGCTGCTTCTGTGACGGCGACCCCCAAGCGAGACTTTGCGAGGGTCTTGGGGTCGCGACAGACCGTTTCAAAAACAATGATATAGTACTGAAAACAATTTACTTTTCGTCACAGTTGGACTGTTTAGGAGTTGGTGACTAGTTTCGGACTTAATCGTCCATTTTCCAAACCGTTGGCCTCATTCGAACCGTAATAATACACTGTATGAAGCAAATGACTGATAAAATCTGTACATTATCCGCTGTTTACATTTACATTTCAAATGTTTGTGAAGCTTATGGGACTTAACTACGGGGTCATCAGTCGCTAAACTTACAAACTACTTATGAAGTACTTATGAACTAGGACGGCACAAATATCCATGCCCGAGATGGGGATTCGAACCCCCGACCATAGTGCCCGTGCAGACCATAACTGGAGCGCCTCAGTTCCCTCGGCCACCGCGGCCGGCTCATGTACATTTAAAATCGGTTAAAACAAAAGATGCATCCACCATCATCTGTTTTTACCGATTTTAAATTTAAATGTAATTATGTATTAACAGTGGATAATGTACAGATTTTGTTTGTCACTTGCTTCATGCAGTGTATTATTACGGTTGGAATAAGGCCAATGGTTTGGAAAATGGACGATTAAGTCCGAAACTAGTCAGTAACTCCTAAACAGTGGAACTGTGACGGAAAAATAAATTGTATAAGGAACACATTGTTCGGGCGATCTAGAATAGTTTAATAAGGGGTTTTCAGGCAAGATCGCTTTCTTCGTTTAATTATATGACCGGTTTCGGCGTGCTAGACGCCGTCTTCAGACCTGTCGTAATTTTTTACATCACTGCTGTAACAACAATTTCTTATATAGCACATTTCTAATATAGTATACATGGATGTATACCAATTTGCTATATAAGAAATTGTTGTTACAGCAGTGACGTAAAAAATTACGACAGGTCTGAAGATGGCGTCTAGCACACCGAAACTGGTGATATAATTAAAAGAAAAGAAGAAAGCGATATTGGCTGAAAACCTCTTATTGAAAAATAAATTGTTTTCAGTGTACTACCAGTTGCTGGTCGTGCACCATCTTCACGATGAATTTTCGCTGATATGGTGTGTTTTTTGCATCGTTAAATTGTAAATGGTCAGTTCCTGCAGATGCTCGGCATTTGGAGCTGGGCACTAGGATATGCCGGTAGCAGTCCCCCTGTCCCAGACAAATGCCGTTACGGCCACTGAGTGGGACTTCCCGGCCCTCCTTTGTGGCGCGCCTCAGAATGGACCTGGAGCTGGAATCTGCCGCGCTCCCGCCTGGAGCCGCGTGCCTGTCGTGAGTGGCTGGAGCCTCCAGCGCTGGCCCTGACCCAGGTGCCCGGCAGCTGGAGGGGGTCGGCCGTGAGAACAGCCACCACAGCCGCCACAGCCGCCGCCGGCGGCGCGTCGCTTTTTTGTTGTGTGCGCATGCGCGGCGCGGCCGTGCGTGACGTCACGCTGGCTGGCGCTGGTACGGTGACCCCGTGGCCCGCTCAAGGCCAGCGCTGGCGGCGGCTGAGGCGCCCAGCGCTGCCGAGGGGAACCGTCCGTCTAATTAAAGGCCAGCGCCGATTTACCGTGCCACCAGCCAACTGACCGACCACCCAACCGTATCCGCACCAGCCTATACTAGGGCACCTCGATGTAGACGGGCATGCGCATCCGCCATTTTTGTTCCTTGGCGTCGACGCGACAGGGCAGGAGTTGTAGACACTTGTGAGAAGCGACACTTCTGAGGAACTCTTAAGCCCTTTGTACTCGGGAACTGAGACCTTCCGAGATTACCCATGACGCACCGGTCACGCCGTCCGCGTACAGTGTAGGATGCGAAAAACCGACCGGTACTTTAGTTTTGAATAACCGGTTTTTTCGGTATTTATTTGGTGTCGGTTGTAAGCGTCTTTTTTTTTTTTTTTTTTTTTTTTTTGCCAAGAACCAGGTAAAATAACCGGTACGACTACTTCCTGTAGTAGTGGTTCAAAATGTGTTTTCTGTAAATAATTTAAAAAAATTAAAACTAGTAGACCCTAATATTTAGGGCTATTCCTAAAATTTTCCACTGCTGTGAAACACTACGTCATCGCTGAATCTAAGAAAAGCGATCAGTGACAATTTAGGAACAATCCCGGCAGTCAGAAACGAGCAACAATCGCGTGGCATAAGAATTTAAGGACTGGTACAGCTATTGAGACATCGAAACTTCCTGGCAGATTAAAATTGTGTGCCGGAACCGGAACGCGAACCTGGGACCTTTGCCTTTCGCGGGCAAGCGCTTTACCACTGAGCTACCCCGACACGACTCACGATGCCGCCTCACAACTTTACTTCCGCCAGTACCTCGCCTCCTACTTTCCAAAGTAAAGTTGTGAGGCGGCATCGTGAGTCGTGTCGGGGTAGCTCAGTGGTAGAGCGCTTGCCCGCGAAAGGCAAGGGTCCCAGGTTTGAGTCCCGGTATCGGCACACAATTTTAATCTGCCAGGAAGTTTCATATCAGCGCACACTCCGCTGCAGAGTGAAAGTTTCATTCTATTGAGACATCGATGCACCTATTGCCCTGTGGGGTGGCCTATTAGACGACGCGCGTGCACCGGCAGTGTACGAGACTTGCCTCCGTCTGGTCATGCGGCAGTTCCTTGCTGTCGTCGCCAGACATCGGTTGTGTCTTAAATGACATCATCCCGAATGTGGAAGTACTTCACGAAGTACGGGAGCAGTGAGGTACGATGCTCCAAATGTTCAAATGTTTGTAAATCTATCGGACCAAACTGCGTGGTCATCAGTCCGTAGCTTACAAACTGCTTAAACCTAGGTAAACTAACCTAAGGACAAACACACACACACCCATGCCCCAGAGAGGACTCGAACCTCCACGGCGAGCAACCGCGCGCTCCGCAGCGAGACGCTTTAGAACGCTCGGCTACTCCACCGCGGCCGTCGATTGGACAGGGCAGCAGTTGTAGACACCTTTGAGAAGCGACACTTGTGAGGAACTCTTAAGCCCTTTCTATACGCACAACGCCCCTTGCGATAAACCATCAAACTACAAAGAAGCGTTCAAACGGTACGCATTTCCAAATGTTAAAGGAAGGGAATGAAGAAGGATAGGAAATAAAGGATTGACAGTGGCCGCATTTGGGCATTGATATTAAGCAATGGCGACAAGTGGAAACGTGAGTCGGACCGGGAATCTAACCCGGGTCTCCCGCTTCGGGCCAGCGGTCGCTTTAACCACTTGGCCACCCGTCCGTCTCAAATTCTCACACGTCGCACGCTATGTTTGTAGCGCCCCTATCGTCCATGCCCTCTTACACTCGCCATTACGGATTCCCGCGCGAGGTCGGACGTATGACCGCATCTGCAGTGTAATAACTGAAGCTAACGCCGTCGTCGTATTTAAATATTTATTGTATTCGTGTGTTGTCTGTTCTTTCTGACGTGCGAAAGAACAGACACCACACCAATACAATAGGTACGCATTTGTTGAGTCGCCTGATTCACGCGTCTACTTCAGTTGTTTCCAAATTACAGCAAATGAATCGCCGCGTTAACATCACTTTTCGAAACTGTATGATATATTGTGATGATTGAAACATTTGTGTTTTAGACTGCCACTGTGAAACCGTATTTAATTGTTTTCGTGCAGATCATGTGTAACTACGTCGCTCACATGTGTTAACGTCCTCATTGTAAAATGCGATTACATACTTCCAGCCCCTGCGGTTTGAGGTGCCTATGTATATGATGAACAAGCTGAGGTGTCTATACATAGACCTTTCACTTTGATTAAGCTTCGAATAATGCTCACCAAAAACAAATATTTCATCTGTTGACTACAGCATGTTTCAGGGAAAATAGCAAATATTTTAGAAGATGGCAATAAAGACGATTTGCAGTTAAAATTTCATATAACGTGTGTCCAATTTTATTGGGTACAGAGATACAGCTCTTGGTATGTACAACAAACTGATTTGGATATTTTGACTGATTCTTTCGTCGGTTCTTGCTGGATCACCATATTGACTTTTATTTAAATGGCCGGTTTTAGGCGTAGTTTAGAGTCTGAATATCTCCTAGTAAGCCGAAAACCGGGTAACTAATTGCAAATGAACGTGTAGAACATACACAAAATTCTGCTTTTAAGTAAGCGTGATGTTGTACTACCAAGAAGCGACGGATAAATCAATGAAAATTTCTTGATTGACATTTGCTCTACGTTTGTTCGGATTTCATATTAACAGCTATATCTCTGTATTCAATAAAATTGTACACAGATTACATTAAATTTTTAATGCAATTCCTCTATAGTATCACCTCCTAAAATACTTGCGACTAAGTCGAAAAAACTAGGTTCCTCTGAGCAGGAGACAAGTACACATTCTCAAACAAATTCGCGACTTGGCTTCGTTTTTCAGCTGGGTTCTCCCATTCGGTCGTCTGCGCATGCGTGTAGCCTTCCATACGCGTGAGAATAGGATCCACCTATTCCGCCTACTAGCGATCGTATGCGAGCACCTTGTGCAAGTGGACGCGTCTACACTGTACGCGGCCAGCGTGACCGGTGCATCATGGGTAACTCGTAATCTCTCACTTCCCGTGTAGAAAGGGCTTTAAAAATTAGCTGTCGACACTTGTGAGAAACCCGGGATGCCTGGGGACCGGCACAGGGTGTTTGCCTCTGCCCGCTCGTCCACACCTGCTGCCTCCACTCTGTGCGACTGAGCGCTCTGTCAGAGTTGCCAACTCTGCCACATAGATTCCCTCTAAATTTACTAGAAAATCACCCTAAATCGGGAAAAAATCTCCCTAAAAGCGACCGGGAGGAAGGGAGGTGGGTATTACAATCTTACCTTTCAGCAAAGGGTCCGTTTCCCAGATCTTCGCATACTTTTGTACGTAGTTTCTCTTATTTTTGCTAGCCATTTTGATCAATAAAACAATGCATTTACATCACAACTTGAACTGGTCATTAAATTAAAAAAATAATGATGGATCACCAGTACAACACAATGACCGCTAACGCACTAAACTGCCGATCATAGCACGTGACTTAGCGACAATTCAGTGCAGTGTCCTCAGGAAATACCTGTCCATTACTACTAGAGAGAGGGAAAAAACCTGGTATTGTTGAGCGATGGGATAGGGGTGGAGAGAGGGAAAATATGCGTAAACAGTGCAGCCAACATGAACTGTAGGAACAATGAAAACAGCGCGACAGTAGTGACAGAAGAGCGACAGTGTAGTCAACACAGGCTGACAGTATGCTGCACGGTTGGCAATGAACATCTGCAGTCTGTACGCTAACAAGTCTTTCGATTGCTATACACACATTTGATGAAAAAAAAAAAACTCTTCTTCCCCCCCTAAAAATCCCCCAGACGCTTCTTTTCCCCCCTAAAAATCCCCCTAACATTTCTTTCCCCCTAAATTTCCCCCTGAAAAATTTTTTTCCACTAAATCTGGGGGAAAACCCTCAAGCTGGCAACCCTGCGCTCTGCGTAAGTACGGCGGGCCGGGCAGCTGCCTTCACACTCCTCCAGTGCAGCCAGCTTTTGGACAAGGAAGAGTCGCCTTAGTGAAATTACAAATCGGAGCTGACTAATATTTTTCTGTACCATTTACATGTATTATAAAAACTATTAATATTACTATTATTATATCATTTCCATGCCCTTCGTTTTCTACACACATTTGACAATTCTTAGAAAAAAAAACATCATGAGCAATACTCAGACATTCGAAAATAAAAGTTTACGGAAAAACAACTAAACCTTCGCCCTGCCAAAATAAAGTTCCAATATACAGCGTGTCCCACTCAACTGTTTCACCCCAGATATCTCTAATGTTTGTAGAACTTATGGAACTTAACTACGGGGTCATCAATCCCTAAACTTACAAACTACTTGTGAACTAGCTACTACTAAGGACGGTACAAATATCCATGCCCGAGGGGGGATTCGAACCCCCGACCGTAGTGGCCGTGCAGACCGTGACTGGAGCGCCTCAGTCCCCTCGGCCACCGCGGCCGGCCCAGATATCTCTGAAACTGCAAGAGGTATTCGAAAACGACTATCATGGTTATGAAAGTAGGCACTATGAGACACTCTAAAACGTGAAAAAATATTATTTTCAACACAATTCTTTTTTAATTGATACCCCATATTATTTCTTAAGTAATCGATAGGGTGAAAAATCACAAAAAGAATGGGGTCGGTTGCATCGCGATGCGTCAATTACACCCGGAGAAACTGCGAAGCGAAGTTGACGTTTGGAATACATGAGGCGCGCTGCTAGCGCGTGTCAGAGACTCAAGCGAGACTCATGGTTGAGTCTCGACCAGCGCTATCAAAGTCGGAAACGGGATGGTACGCATTTCTCCTGCTTACACGAGGCATCACAACAACGTTTCACCAGGCAACACCGGTCACCTGCTGTTTGTGTATGAGAAATCGGTTGGGAACTTTCCTCATGTCAGCACGTTGTAGGTGTCGCCACCGGCGCCAACCTTGTGTGAATGTTCTGAAAAGCTAATCATTTGCATATCTCAGCAGCTTCTTCCTGCCGGTTAAATTTCGCGTCCGTAGCACGTCATCTTCGTGGTGTAGCAATTTTAATGGCCAGGAGTGTACAATAGCAGAGAAAGAACTACACCTGGTTCAGATGAGAAGAGCATTAATAGAAGAGGTAATGAGAAGAGGTCTGAAGTTGAATATGGTTAAGAGCAAGTACCTCGTAATTAGCAGAGAAAATGACAACAGACCACTAAATATGTATGACAAAGTCTTTGAAGGGTAAAAGACTTCAAATACCTTGGGGCAATACGCAATGAAAGGAACGAGATAGATCAGGCAATTACCACATGAATAAAAGCTACAAAAAAGTCAAGGTTTGCCCGGGGAAAGCTACTAAAGTTCCGGCTACTATTGAGATCCTCAAAGAGTAAACATCTACAAGATAATAATAATAGAGCGGAGACCTGGTCTATTACCCGAAAGATGGAAAGAAACCTCCTGATATCTGAAAATGCCATCCTCAGACAGATTTTTGGGCAAGGATGGAGATGAATGGAGGAAAAGAAAGAACCGTGAATTGCAGGAGTTATTCAAGTCCAAGGACATCGTGGCAGTGATCAAAGAAAGAAGACTGAGGTGGTACGGACCGTAATGCGTCGAGAAAGCCAGATCATCAGGTAGTTGGTGGAAGAAGACACCGGAGGCAAAAGGCCAAGGGGAAGACCACGACTACGATGGACTGACCAGATCAGAGAGGATATTAGCACGCTGGGACTGTCTGAAGAAGATTACATCGAACGAGGACGCTGGAGGAGGCTGAATGGAGACGTCAAAGACCGAGTGCGGTTTGCATGGCCAACGCAGAAAGTATACTAAGAACAAGACACACACCAATGCTCTGCGCATGCGCAGTATGCAGCACGATTGGAAATTTACGTCACAATCGTTGACGTCATAGACGCACTTATGGCACCTGGATACAGGCGGGCACGCGCATCAACGTCTTCTGCAGCAGCAGCTTCCGCCGCCATTTTTGTTCCAAGCGGCGACAGCGAGAGCTTCTCAAAGGGGGAGCTCTTTTCTGCTATTGCTTTGAAATATCGCTCGCTTCGCTTCTAATATATACATCAAGAGGCAGATAGAGATTTGGATTAAAAATTAATCTAGTCATAATAAATTGTTTTAAATCAGTTTGAAAAAAAAAGGAACAAATACACTTTTCGAATTTGCCCATTTGGGTGTTTGTTAGCAGCAATACTTTCCCATTGGACAACTCAGTTTTATTGGATGCCAGATGTACTACCGTAGCTTCGTGATAACTCTACGTTTCAAAATGAGAATACAACCCCAAGTATGTGATTTGTTTACGTAAAATTTTTGAAAATTAGTATAAAAATCTTCTTCAATGCTCAATGTGTGAATACATTACCATGATAACCTAGGCTACAATAAAAGATTATGAATAAGAGAGGTATGGATAACTTAAAATGGTTGGTATTGCTCACAAAATCAATCTTTTCGAACCATTCGCTCTATTTTATTTTATTTTATTTTATTTTTTTTTTTTTTCAAATGGCTGTCTTCAAAATGAAACTAAAAATTAGTTTTTAAATAAGGTGATACGAAAGAATGTAGATGTTTAAAAAGATTTTCAGTTGTGACTTATGGCAAAAAGCACCTAATTATGTCATTACAAAGTGATTGTCTCCAATAGACGAATAATAAGGATCCAATGTGGAGGTAAGACACTTTGTCAGTAAATTACAACGTAGCTATGACGTAGGCCCACAGAAGTTAGTGCATTTTAACATCAGTAGTTTCAAACATGGTTTACAAGTACGAGCCGTATGATGCATTGTAATTAATAAAAACAGTATGCAACTTTAAAAGGTACCGTAACCAAATATTCGATTCCTCTTCTAGTTTTGGCCTAAAGTGAAACCATAACTGAAACTTACGTAATTGAGTTAACATTCTTGTATATTTACGTTACAACACAAATCACTAGTTTTTCCACTATTTTCAAGATCGCCTCCCTGAACTAAGCCGTCTTGAGTGTGTGTAAGCCTAACAAGAAGTCCGTAGACGATCTCATGGAAGGTGAATAGGTTTAGACAAATCAAAATGTTCAAATGTTTGTACAGCTTATGGGACTTAACTACGGGGTCATCAGTCCCTAAACTTACAAACTACTTATGAACTACTTACGAACTAGGACGGCACAAATATCCATGCCCAAGGGGGGGGATTGGAACCCCCGACCGTAGTGGCCGTGCAGACCGTAACTGGAGCGCCTCAGTCCCCTCGGCCACCGCGGCCGGTTTAGAGAAATGGACGGTGCTCTTATTAAAGTACTTCCAAACTAGATTATTTTCCCCTCGTTGTGAGTTTTCTACCTAAAAAAGTAAAACTAAAGAAATTCAGACAATAAGTAAACTGAACCCGATACAGTAAAGTCTCGATATTTCGAGTCTCTGAATTACGAGTTTACCATAAATAAGAGCGTCATGAAACAAAACAACAACTGTGGATTCATTCTATCTCAACAGAAAAACCACCTTACCACTATAACGCGAAGTAAATAATGAAAAGACTTTAAAACCTTTAGGCTGCTAATGTATTTAAAAGCTTTGTTTTAAAAAAAGGTCGTACTTTTTTTACACGTGTATTCTTTTCAGGGTCGATTTTCTTCATTTTCACGCGTAAATTTAGATAGTTCGACGCGATCCCGGTCCCACTCACCTCGAATTAACGAGACTTCTGTACAGCTACCACAAATTCCACAGTCCTGCATTCCTTCTTGTAGGAAGATAGTCTATAGGTACACAACAGACATGATAATAGAAAATGTCAGAGCCTCAACAAGACTACCACAATACAAAAGACGTAGAAAGTAATCTTTTGTTTGCTTCCATAAGTAGCCTTTACTATTTTGTTCTTGAGAGCGATAGCTAGCTTTATATTTCCAGCTTCATTACGTTTTTTGCAATCGAGAAAGAACTTTACACATCTCCTTTTTGACATACATAGCAGATTCAATCAGTGCTGCAGAAAGTATTTCGAAATATAAAGTCACAGTTCCGACTAACAGTATGTTTGTTTTCAGTATAAATTTACGCAAAGTGAAGAAGAAAATGTGTTTCCTAAGCCCGTATTAGTTATTAAAAATAGCTACTAGCTTTCAAGGAAACTCATGAATAAAACATTACAGCATAACAATATGATAACCCGTGCCATGACTGATAAATTGTTATATAGTATAGCAGTATAAGATACGATTGCGTTCTATTGTGCTTAACAATAAAACACCCACAATATTTACGCGGGAGGAGAGACCGCTATCAGTTAAACGGCGCGCCGTCAACTGAGATAAAGCGTTGTTGTTGACTGAATACATCGAGAAAACGAAAGGACTTCATCAGTAAGTTCAAGAAAGCTAATTTCGGCGAAGACGAAGATTCGGCTGACTTTTAGCCGAAACCAAAGCTGCAGCCGAAATCAATATTTTGGTCGAAACTGTCCGTGATCGAAACCGAATATTTTAGTCTATATGTTGATACGGTTTGTAATCGCCAATATATGTATAAATAAAAGTCGGTAACAGTTTTTTGTCGGACCTTTCGCTAAAAAACAAGTGTTGAAACCGTGCGTAATCACAAATTATTTAATTCACTTCGCATGGTTTTGAAGACGTTATTGGCGTCTATTTCTCAGGATGACAGTTTATCAATATACGGCTTTCAGGGTCCACGTAGAAACAAAACTATTTTCTGAACAATTAGAATCATTCCAAGCTGCACAGCCACCATGCCGAAAGCATTCTGATTGCTGTATGTTGCCGTCTCGCGTCGGGTGAAGGAACAAAAATGGCGGATGTGCATGCTCGTCTATATCCAGGTGCCCCAGACGCACTCGCGGTGGGGCTGGGTGCTGGTATACTCGCAAGCACGGAAAATGTTCAAATGTTTGTGAAGCTTATGGGACTAACTGCGAGGTTATCAATCCCTAATCTTACAAACCACTTATGAACTACCGTATACTAAAGACAACACAATCATCCATGCCCGAGGGAGGATTCGAACCTCCGACGCGGGAGGCCGCGCGATCCGCAACCTGGCGCTCCAGACCGCTCGGCTATTCCCGCGCGGCTGCAGGCACGAAGAAGCAGCTACTTTGAGCGGTCAAAGCAGGTTCATTCGAATCGCGCTCACAACGACCTGAAACGGTTTTAGGCGTTGGAGTGGCTCTTTCGACTCTTTCTGACGATATTGGACTGATCAATCAGCTGTACGAGTGGCGGAAATGATAGCTTGAAATTGTGTTTTTAAGTAAACATGTTTGCGATATACTGTTTTCTGAGAGACTTCAAAGTGTCTAACAAAGCTGCTCCAAAAGACAAGCCTGCACATTTGCGTAGAGTTTTGTGTTCCAAGTCTTCCATATTCTCGAGAGCGAGGCGCCAAAGAATAGTGAATAGTGTTGTATTAAATTTAGTGGATTTGCCGTCTTTGCACTATGTCATTTGCAAGGTAATTACTCATTTTGTTGATGTGATATCACTTTAGTAGTATTTTAGTGCGAAGTATCATGAATTTTATATAGAGCTGTGAGTATGGCTAATTCTAGATGGAAAACGCATTTTTGCTGGGCGAAAGTGACAATTATTCGTCTGCTGAGGAGGAAATGGAGGGGAGGACAAGAAGACAGAAGAATGGAGATCATTTGGGAAGAGTGATTCCCTGGTACACGGATGCAGTATTTTTAGGACATTTCCATGTACGCCGTCACGTGGCAGAGGATCTAGCGGAGAAATTCGGGAGTTCACCATTTTATAATTACAGGAATGGTGGATACAGAAAGCTCTTGCCACTAAATCAAATCCTGATATTTTTGTGGTTCGCTCGCCACCAGACCAGAGTTGTAGCAGATAGATTTTGGATAAGTTAATTGACAGAGTGACTCGCTTCGTTAGCAGTCTCGCTGTTGAAGTCACAAAGTGGCCGACTGCAGCAGGAGCAGTAGATCACAGGTGGGACACAAACACGTTGCGCGACTGCCGAGCCGGCCGCGGTGTCCGAGGGGACTGAGGCGCTCCAGTCACGGTCTGCACGGCCACTGCGGTCGGGGGTTCGAATCCCCCCTCGGGCATGGATATTTGTAAAATATAAATTTATCCATGTTATTTGGATTTTTTTGAGGTCTGCGACTGTATTATAAGCTTTTTTGGAATGATTAATGCTGCAGCAGTCACTATTTATAAATATTTTTATTGGCACGACGCGTTTCGGCAGCATGCTGCCATCATCGGGTGCATTTTTACAGTTACTGGTTACATTCTTGATGTATTATGTTTTGTGTTGTGGATGCCAGTGAGGTTATGTTTGTACAGTTTTAACCTGTTAGGAAGATATAACTATTTTTACAATTATGATGATGAAACATAATTGTAAAAATAGTTATATCTTCCTAACAGGTTAAAACTGTACAAACATAACCTCACTGGCATCCACAACACAAAACATAATACATCAAGAATGTAACCATTAACTGTAAAAATGCACCCGATGATGGCAGCATGCTGCCGAAACGCGTCGTGACAATAAAAATATTTATAAATAGTGACTGCTGCAGCATTAATCATTCCAAAAAAAAAAAAAAAAAATAAAATAAAAAAATAAAAAAAAAATAAATAAATAAATAAATAAAAAAAAATGGATATTTGTGCCGTCCGTAGTCTTAGCTAGTGGTGTTAGAAGGCGCGCTGGAGGCGGCGTGGCGGCGGCGCGCGTGGCGGCCTTGCGGGCGATCGTTCCTCCGGCTCCAGCGCTGGACGCCGCCAAGGCCGCTGGAGAAGTCTGGAGAGCAGCGGAGAGCGCGGCCAGGAAGGCGCAGCGCGCGCCGAAAGCTGAGCGCCAAGCCACGGGCCGTAGCGTGCCAAGGACGCCGTGCACAGCAAGGGTCGTCTGTTCAAAAAATGTTCAAATGTTTGTACAGTCGATGGGACTTAACTGTGGGGTCATCAGTCCCTAAACTTAAAAACTACTTATGAACTAGCTAACACTAAGGACGGCACAAATATACATGCCCGAGGGGGGATTCGAACCCCCGACCGTAGTGGCCGTGCAGACCAGAACTGGAGCGCCTCAGTCCCCTCGGCCACCGCGGCCGGCAAGGGTCGTCTGTTGAGGTACGTTCCCCAAGTACAGAATGATAACCTTAAATATTTAGGGCCGCGGTGGAGTAGCCGAGCGGTCTAAAGCCTCTCGCTGCGAAGTTCGCGGTTGCTCGCCGTGGAGGTTCGAGTCCTCCCTGGGGCATGGCTGTGTGTGTTTGTCCTTACGTTAGTTTACCTAGGTTTAAGTAGTTTGTAAGCTACGGACTGATGACCACGCAGTTTGGTCCGATCGATTTTCAAACATTAAATATTTAGGAATTACAGAGTGAGTCACGTAACATTACCACATCAAATACTGACGAACCGATTCCACACACCGAACGTGAGGAGAGGGGCTAGTGTAACTGGTTAATACAAACCATAAAAAAATGTATTAACACAAACCTACGTTTTTTTTAATGGAACCCCGGCCGCTACCGGGCTAGAACCCAGTTCCCTTCGAGCAGCCGTAGCGTGCGGATCTCCGTGCCGGCGCGTTTCCAGGAGCTCAGTCCGTCAGTTCACCTGATGATGGCGACATGTATGATCGCCGAAATATTGTGCCAGTTGGACACTATAGACCGGCAGTACACCCATGGATATTTTGATCCCGTTAGTTTTGTTAGCACATCTGAACATGGAAACAAATACGTAATCAGTGCCGTTTGTTGCATTGTATAACGTTAATTACATCCGGAGACTGTGACTAAAGTTAACGCTTGAGTACCACTCCTCCGCTGTTCGATCGTGTGTACCGGAGAGCACCGAATTAAGTACGGATCCAAAGGGAACGGTTGATGTACCTTAGGTCCACAGAGACTAGAACAGCACGTTACGTCCACATGCTAACACCTTTATTGGTCTTTTTCACTGACGCACATGTACATTACCACGAGGGGTGAGGTACACGTACACATGTAGTTTCCGTTTTCAATTACGGAGTGGAATAGTGTGTGTCCCAACATGTCAGGTCAATAGATGCATCATTTGCTGCACACAATTGCAATCTATGGCGTAATGAATGTCGTACACGCCGCAGTACATCTGGTGTAATATCGTCGCAGGCTGCCACAATACGTTGTTTCAGATCCTCTGGGGTTGTAGGCACATCACGGTACACATTCTCCTTTAAAATACCCCCCAGAAAGAAGTCCAGAGGTGTAGGATCAGGAGATATTGTAACCTAAAGTTGACGCTTGAAACCTCCGACGTTCAGTTGCGTGTTGTAACAAACACGGGCCACGGTCGGCGAGCAGCATCTGCAGGGACATGTTTACGATGACGACCGTGTTTACGAGTGTGGCTGTAGTGCACTGTTGTGGTTCGGTCTAGCTGTTGCAGTGTCCGCATGTAGCGCTTGCTGCTATTGTTATTCTGCATTCGTCTTTGCACGCAGACTAAATGTAGTACACTGTGTTACCAGACGTTTGTGATAGTGTAGTGTTGTAGGAACTGTGACCAGGGTGTATTCCAACTCTGAAAAGGCGGAGATGATATCTGTGGCGAGTATCGACAAAATGCAGCTGAAGCCTGCAGGGTGTATGCAGAACGCTACCCGGACAGAGAGCATCCAACGTGCCGCACATTTCAAAACATCTACCGCCAACTGTAGGCAACAGGTATGGGCGTAGCACGCAAACGGGTCCGTAACAGGCCCGTCACAGGAGAAGCGTGTGCAGTTGGTGTGTTAGCTGCTGTTGCCGTGAACCCACACAGGAGTACACGAGACATTGCGAGAGCCGGTGGACTGAGTCAAAGTAGTGTCATGCGCATACTGCATCGTCACCGCTTTCACCCGTTTCATGTGTCGCTACATCAGTAATTAAATGGTGATGACTTTAATCATCGAGTGCAATTCTGTCAATGGGCATTAACAGAGAATGCGTTGCAGTTCTACCTGTTTACCGATGAAGCGGATTTCACAAACCACGGGGCAGTGAATCTACGGAACATGCATTACTGATCAGTGGACAATCCTCGCTGGCTCCGACAGGTAGAGCGACAGCGGCCGTGGACTGTAAATGTATGGTGCGGAATCATTGGCGACCACCTCATTCGTCCTCACTTCATTGCAGGGGTCCAAACAGCTGCAACATACATCACGTTTCTACAGAATGATCTGCCAACGTTGCTCGAAAATGTCCCACTGGAAACGCGTCGACGTATGTGGTATCAGCATTATGGTGCACCTGCACATTCCGCAATTAACACTAGGCTCACCTTTGATGTGCGACTGGCGTTTCATAGGACGTGGAGGACGCATAAATTGGCCAGCCCGTTCTCCTGGTCTTACACCTCTGGACTTCTTTCTGTGGGGTACGTTAAAGGAGAATGTGTACCGTGATGTGCCCACAACTCCAGAGGATATGAAACAACGTATTGTGGCAGCCTGCGGCGACATTACACCAGATGTACTGCGGCGTGTACGACATTCATTACGCCATAGATTGCAATTAGTGTACAGCAAATGATGGCGACCAGTTTGATTATCTATTGGCCTGACATGTCGGGACACACTCTATTCCACTTCGTAATTGAAAACGGAGACCACGTGTGTACGTGTACCTCACCCCTCATGGTAAGGTACGTGTGTGTCAGTGAAAAAGACCAATAAAGGTGTTAGCATGTGGACGTAATGTGCTTAGTCTCTTCTGTACCTAAGGTACATCACCGTTCCCTTTGGATCCCTACTTAATTCGGTGATCTCCGATACTCAGGATCGAACAGCGGAGCAGTGGTACTCAAGAGTCAAGTTTAGGTTACAATATCTCAGGATGTAATAAACATTTTACAGTGCAACAAACGGCAATGATTGCGTATTTGTTTATATGTTCGGATGTGCTGACAAAACTAACGGGGTTCCATTAAAAAAACGTAGGTTTGTGTTAAAAAAACATACTTCCGTGCATTTTTTTATGGTTTGTATTAACCAATTACACTAGCCCCTCTCCTCACGTTCGGTCTGTGGAATCGGTTCGTCGGTATTTGATGTGGTTTACGAAATATATCCAGCGGTAATGTTAGGTGAATCATCGATCTTGTGTTAAGGTATGTTTCTGTTGTGGCAAAAATTTAAACGTTAGTTTAATAGAAAGATAACAGGCGTAACACTACAATGTTCCGCTGGCGTCAAAGCGACGGTAAGTCATAGAGTAGAAGTTCACCAGGGAAGTGTTAATGGTTCCGTACTGTTCCTTATTTCTATAAACGACTAGATGACCCGGTGAACTTCGTATCACTTACCTCTTAATATAAATCACACTAATTTAAATCATATGCATTTTAGACCCAGTAGCTTTATAAAGGCATTTGCTTTGAAAGTCAAATGTGCAATATTTTATCGCAATTCTACGAATGTTAAAATGTTTGTATGTTATGGGACTTAACTACGGGGCCATCAGTCCCTAAACTTACAAACTACTTATGAACTAGCTAATAATAAGGACGGCACAAATATCCATGCCCGAGGGGGGATTCGAACCCCCCGACCGTAATGGCCGTGCAGACCGTGACTGGAGCGCCTCAGTCCCCTCGGCCACCGCGGCATGCTCTACGAATGATATTGATATCCCAAAGAAAAGAGCTCTTTCAGTTTTCCACAAATTTTCCTATTTTCTGACCAACTATTCCAAACGTTTACTTCACCCAAACCTTCCTCTCGCTTTGAACGTCGAATGTGGAAAATTTTATCGCAATCAAATGAATGGTATTGATATTTCATAGAAAAATCTCTGTCTGTATTTTCCATTTTTCCGGGAAACTTTTTCAAATTTTTATTTCATAAGAACGTTACTCTTGCTTTGATCGTCAAATATGCAAAATTTTGTCAAAACCAGACGAATGATATTGATATCCCAATGAAAAAAGCCCAGTTTCTCGCGAATTTCCAAATTTTCCGAGTAACTTTCCCGAATTTTTGTTCATAAGAACGTTCATCTTTCGTTGAACGTCAAATGATCAAAACTTTATCGCAAGCGGATGAACGGTTTTCAACTTATAGTATTGAGTACATTTAGAAACACTCTGAAAAAGAAACTTCGTCTGAATTTTGCGACTTTCCTTTTTAACTGTCTCTATTCTTTTTAGTGAAAACTTTTCCAAGACATAATGAACAAAACAACAAAAGAATTACCCCTCTCCGGCATGCTGAATTCAATCAAAAACACATTGAAAAACGTACTTTCAGTTTTTCTTAAATTTTCCAATTTTTCGGTAATTTTCAAAAATAAATAAATAAAATAAAATAATTCACACAAATCTCGTTCTGTCAAGGCGTATTCAAGTGAAGCTCTTACAACCATGTGGCAATTTATTTTTATTCGTAGAAAAAAAAGTCGCTTTCGGTTTTTCCTAAATTTTCCTACTTTCCGGAGGACTTTTCAAAATTTGTATTTGATGCAAACCTTCATCTTGCTTTCAACATTAAATGTAGAAAATTTAATCGCAATTGGACAAACGGTATTGATAACTGACTGGAAAAAGCTGTTTCAGTTTTTCCCAATTTTCCTCTTTTCCGGACAACTTTTCCATATCTTATCATCGTTTAAACTCTCCCTGGACATACACGAATATTTCAAGACAAATCGGTTCACCCGATCTCGAGTTTTACCGAGACTAAAGAACAGAAATTCATTTATATATATATATATATATATATATATATATATATATATATATATATATATATATATATATATATATATATATATTTAGGAGAAAATCTGAGTAGCTCTCTTAGACTGTTCGCGGATGATGCTGTCGTTTATCGGTTAGTAAAGTCACCAGAAGATCAAAAGCAACTGCAAAATGAAACTTCCTGCCAGATTAAAATTGGGTGCCGGAACCGGACTCGAAAATGGGACCTTTACCTTTCGCGGGCGAGAGCTCCATCAACTGATCTATCGCGACATGACTCACGATGCCGCCACACAACTTTACTTCCGCCAGTACCTCGCCTCCTACTTTCAAAACTTCACAGAAGCTCTCCTAGGAAACATGCAAGACTAGCACTCCTGGAAGAAAGGATATGGTAGAGACATGGTTAGTCACAGCCTGAGGGATGTTTCCTGAATGAAACTTCCACCCTGCAGCGAAGTGTGCGCTGATATGAAACTTCATGGCAGATTAAAATCACCTCGGTTGTAGTCGATGCCTTACCATCGATTACTACAAACTGTGTCCTCTCTGACAGGAAATTTGGGGCGATATACCAAAACCACACAATTTGATTAAAAGCCGTTTGTGAGATACGGTGTCAAAAGCCTTCTGTAAATCAAGAAATACGGGATCAATTTGAGATCCCTTGGCGATAGCATTCATTACTTCGTGTGAGTAAAGACCTAGTTGTGTTTCACATGAACGATATTTTCTAAATCCGTATTGAACTTGGGTTAATAGATCATTCTGTTCGGGATCATTCATAAACTTTTTTGGAATAATTAATGCTGCAGCAGTCACTTTTTACTAATATTTTTATTGGCACGACGCGTTTCGGCAGCAAGCTGCCATCATCGGGTGCATTTCACAGTTACTGGTTAATTACTGTTTTATTATGTTTTGTGTTGTGGGTGCCAGTGAGGTTATGGTTGACATTTTAACCTGTTCAGGAAGATATAGCTATTTTTAGTATTACGTTTTATCATTATAGTTTTTGGATTATTGTAGTGTTGTATTTACTTACAGTTTTGATAATCTTGTTGTCTGGCACATACAACACAAGAACACAGTTACATATACAGCACAAGTAGACATTTTGTATTTGATGGTTACTGTTCAAAATGTTCAAATGTTTGTAAATTAACCTAAGGACAAACACACACACACACACACCCATGCCCCAGGGAGGACTCGAACCTCCGCAGCGAGACGCTTTAGACCGCTCGGCTACTCCACCGCGGCGATGGTTACTGTACAAAGATCCTTAAAAGCTAAGATAAACTACTTACATCAGTATTTACAGTGTATATTAGGGATGGGAAAAACCGACCCGTTAAAACCGATACCGGTATTTTAGTTTTGAATAACCGGTTTATTCGGTGTTTATTTGGTGTCGGTTGTAACCGGGTTTTTTTAGTTACTGCCAAGAACCGGAAAAAACTGGTACGGCTACTTCCTGTAGCAGTGGTCCAAATGTGTTTTTTTGTAAATAATTTAAAAAAATTAAAACTAGTAGGCGCTAATATTTAGGGCTATTCCTAAAATATCCACTGCTGTGAAATATTAGGTCATCGCAGTAACTAAAAAAGCAATCATTGATAATTTAAGAACAATCCCGGCAGTCAGAAACACGCAACAAACGCGTGGCATAACAACGTAAGAACTGGTGCAGTTACTGAGGCATCGATGCACCTGTTGCCGTGTGGAGTGGCCTATTAGACGACGCGCGTGCACCGGCAGTGTACGAGACTTGCCTCCGTCTGGTCATGCGGCAGTTCCTTGCTGTCGTCGCCAGACATCGGTTGTGTCTTAAATGGCACCATCCCGACTGTGGAAGTACTTCACGAAGTACGGGACCAGTGAGGTAGAATGCTCCATTTGCTTTAAAAAGCTGGAAACTGGTGGAGGTACTACAAAGATGCTGTGTCATTTAAGGAGAAAGCATCCAAAATGTTTCTTGGAAGAGAAGGTAAATTCGATTCATATACCTATTATATAAGTGATGTACTATAAGCTTTGAAGAATAACTGTTAATGTATTATCATATTGTTATGCTAACAATTTTTGTTAATGTGATTCCTTGAAAGCGAGTGGCTTTTTTAATAACCAATATGGGTTTAGATAACATTGATCATGTGCCTCGCGAGGTAGCCGTGCGGTCTGAGGCTCCATGTTACCGACTGCACGGCTGCTCCAGTCGGAGGTTCGAGTCCTCCCTCAGTCCTGGGTGTGTATATTGTCCTTAGCGTAAGTTACTTTAAGTTAGATTAAGTAGTTTTTAAGTCTAGGGACCGATGACCAAAGCAGTTAGGTCTCATAAGAAATCACTCCCATTTGAACATTCTTTGATCATGTGGTACACAGCTTTCCTAGTTCAATTTGAGTAAATTTACACTGACAACAATCATATTGTAAGTCGGAACTGTGACTTTATTTTTCGAAATACTTCTGCAGCACTGACTGAAGTTCATTTACTGACTGTAACTTATATATATTATTGTGTATATAACGAGATCTCGTATGAGCTGGCTCACAAGTCCAACTTACGGAGAGGTTGGCTCAATATTCGCAACTGCCGGATGGAAATACTAGGCCAGTAAATCTGTATGCTTCGTATAGCGTCTTCTACGGACTCCTGGCTAGGCTTACACACACTCAAGAAGGCGTAGTATTGGGAGGGGATCTTGCGAAATATGGAAAGACTAGTGAATTGTCGTATAATGTAAATTTACCTACAGTTTAACTAAATTTTGTAAGTTTCGGTTTCGGCCGAAACTAGAAGAATCGAAAATTCAATTACGGTTTCTGTTTCGGCCGCAAAATATATTTCGGTCGAACTCTACTGGAAATAATAGCAATAAATACCGAAAACCGGTTATTTAAAAACCCGGTTATCTTGAGCAATTTTTACAGTGCGGTTAAACTGGAAATGAAAAGAACCGGTATAATCGAAAACCGGTTGTTTCAGCAATAACCGCCATTCCTCGTGTATACGCCATAAAATGTGCATATGTAGCGGCATGTGTTGAAACAGGAGTTGCTACATTGTAAAGAATTAATCAATTAGTGTTGCATTATTAATTTTACTTTTATTTTGTATTTTAATGAAAAATACATTCAACACTGGAGAAATTTTTGAAGAAATTAGTATGATAAACTGTAAAGCAACAATACTAATTTCTTCAAACATTTCTCCAGTGTTGAATGTATTTTTCATTAAAATATAAAATAAAAGTAAAATTAATAATGTAACACTAATTGATTAATTCTTTACAATGTAGCAACTTCTGTTTCAACACATGCTGCTACATATCCACATTTTATGGCATATACACTGTATATACTGATGTAAGTAGTTTATCTTAGCTTTTAAGGATTTTTGTACAGTAACCATCAAATACAAAATGTCTACTTGTGCTGTATATGTAACTGTGTTCTTGTGTTGTGTGTGCCAGACAACAAGATTATCAAAACTATAAGTAAATACAACACTACAATAATCCAAAAACTATAATGATAAAACATAATACTAAAAATAGCTATATCTTCCTGAACAGGTTAAAATGTCAACCATAACCTCACTGGCACCCACAACACAAAACATAATAAAACAGTAATTAACCAGTAACTGTGAAATGCACCCGATAATGGCAGCTTGCTGCCGAAACGCGTCGTGCCAATAAAAATATTAGTAAAAAGTGACTGCTGCAGCATTAATTATTCCAAAAAAGTTTATAATACAGTCGCAGACCTCAGAACAATCGAAATAATATGGATAAATTTATATTTCATAATATTTTAATACAGGATATGTTCCAAAACCCTGCTGCAAACTGACGTCAATGAAATAGGCCTGTAGTTTAGTGGTTTACTCCTACTGCCTTTCTTGAATATAGGTATGTCCTGTGCAACTTTTCAATCTTTTGGTACAGATCCTTGAGAGAGGTTGTATATGGCTGTTAAGTAAGGAGCTATCGGTTCGGCATAATGAAACAGAAATGTAATGGGTATACAATCCGGACCAGAAGACTTGTTAAGTGATTTCAGCTGCTTCACTTCTCCGAGGATATCTATTTCTACGTTACTCATTCTGGTTTGTGTTCGTAATTACAAATCTGGAATATTGGTTTCGTCGTTCGTGTTCACTCAGATCCCGCGTTTCTGGACATAACGAGCAGGTTATAAAATACAAGTAGGATAAATATAGCGGAGTGTTGTTGTGGAGTGTGCAAGGTGTGTGGTTCGTAGCGCTGTTGACGGGACGTTTAAATGACAAGCTTCCTTCCTTCCGTACTGTGGTTCGTAGTCGTTTTCAATGGGGTATATTAAAGAAAGTAAAAGGAAGTGCCGAAACCCGGGATCGAACCAGGGACCTTTAGATCTTCAGTCTAACGCTCTCCCAACTGAGCTATTTCGGCGCACGCGCAAGATCCCGCTTATCAGCCTTCACGCTGGTCCGAGTTCCTGGCGCTGGTCTCGATGACGTCACCAGTGAGCACGGCGCCCTCAACACGCAGACTCTGCGGTCCGCCATGTTTTCCTCAGCTCCTAATGGATCTGCGCTGAGCTGACAGCATCCAGTCGCAATCGCACACCTTACAATCTCTTCCATAAGATTTCACAGAAACTATTCGGTAGAAAATTGGATTTTTTACGTTATTTACAGGTACATCGCGGAGTTTTAGGCTTAATCCTACTCTTCTCCTCATTTCCTATTTGCAAATAAACTTCTACTTATGGGTAATCATCTTCAAAACTAATCTTTAAACACGCATACCCACCTTTACACACAAAATCCAAATTCCAACCTCCCACCCCGAACACAGTGACCCGTCAACTCCACCCACCACATTGGCAAGATCCAAACTTCCCACTCATAGATTAAATATAGCTTAGACTGCGCGTGTCCCTATCTCTGCTGTGTTGTGGTTTGAAACCAACATCTAACATTGCCCCTAGTCACGTGACTAAGTTTTCGTCATTAGGTTCGTTTAAGCAGCTACCAGATTCCAGTAAACTGAGCATGTCCAGAGCTGCTATCAAGGTACTGCAAAAAGCTCTGCACATGCTCAGTTTACTGGAATGTGGTAGCTGCTAGCCGCTTAAACGAACCTCTTATGAGCAACAATTCTTCTAGTTTTCAGCTGAAGTCAAGAATTGATTTTAACAATAAAAGTACTTTTGTACACTTATTACACATGTAGTACTAAAGGTAATATAGTTTTTTTCACAATTATAATAATATTAATGCTATAATCGTTTTTATATGTGACGAGTTGACACTTATTCAGTTCTTTTTACAAGAAATACAATTACAGATAGTGTTCGTGCTGCAATTTTTTTATAATTTTTTTAAAACCGAAGAATGTAATTATCGACGGGAGGACAATTCCAACTGGTCTGACTAAATTTATATTTTATCAAGTAAGTCATTTCTAGTGCAGAGATGTTTTTAATAGCGGTGTATACAGCTATATTTGAATACAGAGCATTCAGTATAGATATAAAACTAGTTTTTGTTGTGTTTGCAGATCACTTATTCAAATGTAAATAGCGAGTACTTTGCAAGATTTACGTATTGGCATATGCAGAAGTCGTAAAATTTAATCACTTGTAATGTGTAAAAAAAATCTGTTATTATGAATATAGACCGTTTTTAGTTGGTTTCAGTGTAATGACGTCACGCGCAGTCTATATTATCTGTGGCTATGTTTATGTCTATGGTCCCACAGAAAACACTGTCAGCTCTCTACTCCATCCGCCGCCATCTTGTTTTCTGTTTCTCTACTCCACCGATGAACACACCAACAAATGTTAAGTTGAACATATTTCATTAGCAAACAATAAACACAAACACACACACACACACACACACACACAGTGAGAGAGAGAGAGAGAGAGATGTCATTCACATAAAATTAAGTAGTAGACCTAACCATGAAAGTAAAACAAGAATGCAGATCAAATATTTCAAGACCAAACATTTTTGAATGTAAGTCCCATACGGTTGCAGATGACAAAAATGTTAACAAATACCTACAGGGATGATGTAGGAAAACCAACGAATCCAACTGTCATATATTGATTTTACTGTTGGAATTGTCGAGAGGCTGTGTGAGCCACAAAGACGCACTCCAGGCCTCAGAAATAGAGACCATTGCAGATAACAGGCTAAAACAGACACGTATATCTTACGGGATGTAGGCACTAAAGAAATCTCCTAACGAACCGCTGATGCCCTCAGCCACCGTCCCAGGGTGGCGGTTACCTTTCGGAGAATATGGGCGTAACTTCATATAGCGTCTAGACGCTGTTTTAAGACGTTACATTAGTACTTGGTGGCCAACAGGCACATTTTAATGTACGTAGCGAAGTTGATACCAGTCACTTGGGAACAGCAATGTCAGTGGTTTCACAAGGCTAGAGTGAGAGGGTAAAGAAGAAAAACTGCAAGTTAGCAGCTCCCCTAAGGCGTGGCCTAAGGCGTGGCCAACTGACGTAAAACATTGTTGCTGTTGCCCATATTGGGGAGTGTCGTGACGTTTTACTTTCAGCTGAACAATGTTGCTACCAAGTATGGATTTTGTTAGTGCACAAACAAGCCACTTCCCCACCGGGGAATGGCAGAAGGGACAGGGCTGAAACGTGGTTCGCTAGAAGACTCAGAGAGAGGGCAAGCCACAATTTAGATTGGTTGAACCAAGCAGCGGCCAATAGGAAATTGTTAACTGTCGGACAGTGAAGAAAAGAGGTGCGCCCACACCGGCCGTTAAAACCCCCGGTTTTTGGATCAAGAGGGGAGTTCTCAGTCAGACGAGTCGGGCGCCAGCCCGTGACTATCGCCGTCGGCCTCGGGGTGCTCCACGACAGTCTGTTTCTCGCGGGGAGTGCGTCTGTCTAGGGGATGCTGCTAGGGAACGTAATTACTGGCTTCTGTTGTGGCAAACGATTTATACTTCTTGTGTTTTTTTTTAAGTAACTAACCCCAGTGTAGCAGACTTAGTATGGGATGCAATAAATTCAATGCAAGGTACCTAGGAGTTCCATAAAGTTTCCTAAACAAGTATCCTCTCGAGTCCCGAAATCCGCATCTCTAGTAGATGCCTGTACTGTCTCTCTGCAATCACTCCTTTCCGCTCGGGATATGCAGACTGACCTTGCTACCTCTTCCCTCTTTCCTATGTAGGACACGACACAACGTGTAAAACAAGGCATCCATTCAAGTATGAAATTCTGGTACGTAACCTCCTGAGACCTGATATCCATTATAATGCCCACATATCGTATATTGTGTATATACAGTGGTAATACCTACGGTCCATTTTAATGGACAGTACGTTGAAACTATTTCGAAGGAGAAACGGATACCACGATCACTTGGTAATAATAAGCTGCTTTGTATATGACGGGTTAGCATGCTAGTGAGTATTCATTATTTAAAGTTTTCGAATTTAATTTAATGAAAAATGGTACAAGCGATATCTGCCTTATAATACTGTTACGTAAGTATCAACAAAATGCGTTTTTCTTACATTTTCTCATTTCCTTCATTGCTTCATTTTACGTCACCAAAACCAACATGGCACTGTGATGGACACATTTGAAAATCACTGCATTTCATGAAAAATCCTTTTTCTGTCTTCTCTTTAACAAGTACATAATACCTATTTCAAAAAATGTGCTAGTGGCCAACAGGTCTCAGGAGGATAATTATAATAAACAGGATGAACTTGTAGTAACTGTAAAAACTAAAAATATTTTCTGTTGTTCACTTTTAAAACAATAAAAAGGACCCACTGAAGATGCTACAACTGTAGTGAAACATGTAAGGGCAAACAAAAACAAAAAAACAGTGTTTTGTTCAAGGCAGATTCTTATCCAAAAGCAACTAACTGAAATATTTTTATTTATGGGTTTCATTACTAATTAAGACCAATACAACTAATTAAAATCTAAAATTACTTATTTCGACGTTAATGACTGGTTTTGCCTATATCAGATTTAAAATCCTAAAAGGCACCTTTTTCTATTTTCAAAATATTTTACTTGCTTCTAACAATGCCTCAGAATTCGAATGACAAAAAGTCAAACTTAACGAAGCTCGCATATGGATGCATAGGGTAAGTGTTCAACGGAAATCAAACTTAAGCAAACGCTACTAAGGAAGACAGGTAGCTGAGTGGTGTACGTGGAGTTGTAACAGGGTGCAGTGATGGCTGGTCGAGTGAGCAGTCTCGCGTTGAGCGCTGTTGTAACAGCATTCCATTTGGATGTGTAGTTCGGAAGAAAAGAAAGATTCGTGACTTTCAAATGACTTGGAACTATTGTTGATGAAAATTAATGAACTGTTTCGCTCATATTCGAAAAAGGTGAGTCTTGCTGATTTCTTTACTGTGTTATGCATTCTTAGGAAATCTTAGTCAGTTCCTGTAATTACGCAACATTCCATGTTAGCTGAAACTTTAAGGTGGCCCTTTTTTTCCTTTATATATATATATATATATATATATATATATATATATATATATATATATATATATATAAAAGTGATGAATCTTCAATGTTGTTGTTGTTGTGATCTTCAGTCCGCAGACTGGTTTGAAGCAACTCTCCAAGCTACCCTGTCCAGTGCAAGCCTATTCATCTGAGAATACGTACGGCAAACAACATCATTTTGAATTTGTTTACTATATTCATCCCTTGGTCTCCCTGTACGATTTTCGCCTCACACACAGTTCCTTCTAAAGCTAATTTGACGATTCCTTGATATCACAGAATGTGTCCCACCAATCTATCCCTTCTCTTAGTCAGGATACGCCAGAAACTGCTTTGCTCCCCAATTCTGTTGAGTACCTCCTCATTAGTTATGTGATCTACCCATCTCATCTTCATCGTATGTCTATAGCACCACATTTCGAAAGCTTCTATCATCTTTTTGTCTGAACTCCTTATCGTCCATGTTACACTCCTACACAATGCTACACTTCTTAAAATTAATTAAATGTTTGTAAATCTATCGGACCAAACTGTGTGGTCATCAGTCCGTAACTTACAAACTACTTAAACCTAGGTAAACTAACCTAAGGACAATCACATACACCCATGCCCCAGGGAGGACTCGAACCTCCACGGCGAGCAACCGCGCGCTCCGCAGCGAGATGTTTTAGACCGCTCGGCTACTCCACCGCGGCGATACACTTCTGACAAATGCTTTCAGAAAGGACTTCCTAGCATTTAAATTAATATTGGATGTCAACAAATTTCGCTTCTTCAGAAACGCTTTTGTTTCCATAGCCATTCTGCAAATATCTTTAACAATTACATAACTGATTGCATTCTGAAATCTGTCCATCTCACCTTGATTTGTCCATTCAAAGGGCGAATACACTGACATAATCATAATTTTCTTAATGACCAAATCTTTCGACAACAGTCGTTGATTAAGATTCCTTATTGTATTTATGCTGGGTTCGATTGCTTTCGTGATGTAAATCCCTGCATCCCACTGTGCTCTTCCAGCTTTCACTCCTCTTGCTCTCCCCATACCCTAACGTCACTAACAGGTAAAACATCTAACCCCATCTTACTTGAAGCCTCTGCCAGCTCAAACTTCCTCCCAGCGTAATCCCCATTGAAGTTAATAGCTCCCCTACTCAATTCAGATCGTTTGCAAAGTCGTATGTGACGTGCCCTGGTCTGTCAAATGGATATAGGACTGCGTCATCTCCCATCGTCCAATGCATTTTGCTCTGATTGTTGCCAGCATCAGATCAAAGTACCTGGGAAGGTCACTAGCTTTACTTGCCTGGGGTCCCATTGGGTTTCACCCCTAACGTCCATAGGACATGCACCATTTTGCTTCCATATGTTCCTGTCTAAGCACGGGCGCTGATAACACAGTTGTTTAGCGCCTTAAAACACCATTCATCAGCATCTTTTAAGGCACTGATTTGATCGTCATATGTGAGACATAAAGCCTTGTAAGAGCTGTGCGCCCATTATGATAAATTTCAACAGTTTTATCATCGCAAATAAGGACTCTGTGGTCAGAAATATTGTTGACACAGGTGGTTCGTTATGTGACCAAATCTTTTATTAACTCGTTTCGATAATCTCACATTGCAGACACGGGGTAGAACTTCATACATACATGTATAGAGTTATGCACTGTTGTATTACCCTAGGTAATTCAGGATGACCATAATGTATAACGCAATACATTTATGAATGAAGTTCTGTTCAAGGTCTGGATTCTGATGACGAGATTCTCGAAATGCGTTAATAAAACATTTACTCACGTAAACTCACGTAACCAGTGGCTGCTCTGTTCTAACCGCAGAATCCTTATATTTATAATTATGTGATACAGTACTAGCTAAAGCCAGCCTCGCTTCGCTGTGGTTCACTGTCATATGGAATAAATGGAAAAGGGAATAATGTAATTCATGTGAACATAGAATCACCGAGAGAACGCTGCAATCAAATAAATATCGTTCGTTAGGCTACTGTGGCTATGTGAAACGAAATTTATAAATAAATATAGTTTGCCACCCAAAACCTAGACACTGTGTGTAACAATCACCCAAAACCTTTACAGTTATATCTAATATCTGAACATTATACCACACTTCATCCTCAACCTTGAATATCATTACTTCATTGTATATCACATCCTCAGCCCAACGTGCAGCTTTATATCCAAAACCTAGACATTATGTCAGATCTCTAACCTAAACCTTGAACATCATATTTAAAACCTAGACATTGTGCGGTCTCCTGCCTAAACCTTCAGCTGTACCCCTTTAAAAGCACTACGTCTGATCCGTAACCAAGACCTTGTGCTCGTTTTGGTTGACTTATTAAGGTATTGCAACCGTATCCATGTTTCATGACCGCTGCATTGTAACTACTGTTATATATTCTTTTATATTTGACTGTCGTTTTATACAGATATTTTTATGGTATCCATAAACCAGTGTTGCAAATACGACATGAACGTAGATATGGGTTATCCTTTTTCAAATGACTTCTAACTATTTTTATAATCTGTACAAAACAATAAATATTCTTCTCTGACCTTGCTCCCCAATGTCCTTACCACGAAAATACGACGTTTTTTTTTATCCCCCTTATGGTTTTAATATTACATTAGTTTGTGCTGCCATCTGTGGCAGTGATAAGTACATTTTACTATAATGGCATAGTGCACCTATTCACTCTAAATTATGTTATGTAGCAACTGATTGACTTTACAGGGTATGTCTTTTCTCTAAATAGGGGCGATTTTGCTCTTATGAGCCGGCCGCGGTGGCCGAGGGGACTGAGGCGCTCCAGTCACGGTCTGCACGGCCACTACGGTCGGGGGTTCGAATCCCCCCTCGCGCATGGATTTTTGTGCCGTCCTTAGGTAAGTTTAGGGACTGATGACTGATGACCACGTAGTTAAGTTCCATAAGCTGTACAAACATTTGAACATTGCTCTTATGAATGTAATTGATATATCTTCTTGTTTTATTGTAATGATATGTATGTTTTAAATTTCCGTCATCCCCTTTGTAACAGATGAAGGCCTTGAAAAGGAGTTTCAGACCAGACGATGCTGGCAGAGACCAGCGGAACCGGTCGTCCAAAATAAAATCAGCGATATTGGCTTTAATATACTCATTATTTTAAACCCATAAGATAGATTACGTTTTTGGTCATTCGTTTTCTCCGCAAACATACAGGTCTGTGTACCGACTATGGACCATGTGACGTGTAACTGACCTTAGTAAAAAGCTATTGTCTTCTACATTCTTTCCATCTATTTCCCATCCGCTCTATCTCCTGTTTCCCCACTATCTACCTCTTCATCCTCCCTGTAAATAACCCCCGGCCTCTGTTCATCACTGCCTTTCCTTCCATTCATCTTCCATCTCCTCCTCCAGCTATCTCTATTCCCATATCGTCTTTCGCTCGTCGTACCTATATAAAATGAAGAAACTAAATATTAGGGACTTGCTTCAAATTATGTGTTATCTGCTGAAAACTACCACGAAGTTACTGTTACATAAAATTAAATTAAATAACGACGCCCGTCAACAGCGTTTTGTTCAGAATTCGTTTTTATGGTGTTTTAATTTCCACTGCTAATATCATAATCGATCTTACTGAAAATTAACCATTAAACATGAACGTACCTAAAATGCGTTCCACGAAAAGTAGTTACTTCAGTGTCGCATTTTTACCATAGCACCTGATTGGTACGCAAGGCAGAAGTTGGTACCACTTCAATTTTCGATGCTCACTTATTTGGCAGTTGGAGAATTTAAAGCGTGATCAGAGCTGTAGATATGAAAACATCTGCTTATGTTTGCCTCTCTTAATGGCTACGAATAAAAATGATTTTCGTTTTGCACCCATCTATGGCTAAGCGCCTTTTGAATTATGTAAGTTTTTTTTAAGTTTCATTGGCCTCCTTGTACAATTATAATAGAAAATTGATACGTCATTTTTCTTGTTGTTGTATCTGAGTAATGATTTCGGTAAAATTTCACTTGCAGCAGCGGCTGATGCCAAAATGTCTTGACTGCTCTTTGAAAAAGTTACATGCAATGGAGCTAATAATCTTCCGTGTTTACCATGAAATATTACATTAGCACCGAATGCCGCAGCTGCCGTAAGTGAAATTAAACCTTCATTTGCAAGTAATTCTACGATGGTAAACGTGCATCTTTTGTCGTCATGGCCGCTCCCCGTCGGGGGTTCGAATCCCCTCTCGGGCATGGATGTTTGTGCTGTCTTTAGTATTAGCTGGTTCATAAGTAGTTTGTAAGTTTAGGGACTGATGGCCTCACAGTTGAGTCTCATTAAAATAAATAAATAAATAAACATTATTAGAAAGCATCAAAGCATCTGGTTCCCGAGCGTTACTCGGGAATATTGTTTTCTGTAACACAGTGTTAATTCGAAGGAGATTCTTATCAGATTGAATATTTCGAATGAATCATTTTGTTGACCATAAAATAACCATTTAATTCAGTTCCTGCTCTGTCGTTAATACGTTCTTGTACGAACCACTGTCCGGTCAACAAATCAATTGTCGTTGTAAACTGAACATTTCGTTGCCAACATTACTACTCTACTCTGCTGACACCGTAAGTGAAATTTAACCGAGCAGACAATAACATAGGCTGAAGGGAACATCTTATGGTGTTTACAATTTAACAGATAATTAAGTCTGTACTTGCTCCCTGGTTGACAGGTTCTTGTATGTACTTTTGTCCTGAGAGTAAATTAATTATCATCGTAAAACGAACATTCCGTTGAAACATTAGCAAACTACGCCTCCACCTTAGCTAAAATTTAATCATTGCCTCAAAACTCTAAAGGTGACGAAATTATATATGCATATCCCTGACGTTTGTTTTATTATTAAGCCAGTTTTGGAGCTTGAACTACAAAAGTTGGTATTTGTAGTCTTGGTTACAATTAAAAAAGTACGTCTGTATTCCCCCGCCCCCTCTTCGTCATTGGCAACCCTTCCTGTATCTTGTCTTAGAACACTAACTGAGAACCATGTTCAGTGTTATGTTCAAAATCTTATAACTCCGAGAGTTCTTAACCGAAACGCTTTGAAAAATGGATACAACGTACTACTGGAATATCCGCATGCTTTTACATACCTATTTTTCGAAAATATATATAAATTTATATAAATTTTGCAATGTGGAGCATTTCTTACTAAAAATCGCAAAAGTGTCAGCATAAGTGTGTAATATATTAAATAAGTAGGTATCTAAAAAAATAAAAAAATAAAAATAGAAAAAAAAATTTCACCTTCCTCTGTTACGGTACAACGTTGTGACAAATTTGGAGCTTAATCGGTGAAGAACTTTTTCAGATTTTGGAACATACACAAACCAACACAACATTTTTATATATAGAGGTTGTACACCGTACCTACGAAAAACCAATTGTCTGTGATATTTCTCGTGCTTTTTGGAGTTACGCTTTGGACTTCCTGCAGTGGATTACTCTACGATGATACATTTAGGTGTAGCAAGAGTTTTACCGTACAGTAGGGACTTAACAATTGGTTGCTCTTTTGCTTCAATCGTTTAAATGTCCGAGTTTTTCTTTCTCTTACAGATTCCTGGGTTTAGTTATTTTCCATCCTTGCCTCTGAACATTAAGGCTTATATACTTCTTGTGGAGTAAAAACCTTACTCGTAATTCTTAGTTACACAGTTTTTACTCTGCCTAATTCACTACGTTTACTTACAACACATCTTCCGGAAAACGAAATCCGAATTTCGTAAAAGCCATGTTTACATGCTACAGTCTGAATCGCATTTCCTTGGCCACTGAATATGGCGGCTGAAAAACAGCTGATTCAGTTCCTGATTTAGTCAGCACAACCGCTATGTTTCTTTACTTTAATACACAGATTCATGCTCACTCTAACATTTCTACTTTTATTTAACGGTAGAAAATGTCACTCTGTCCATATGTGCCAAAAATTCTTAACAAGAAAACACAATTTGTAAAGCCAAGAACGCTTCAGAAACGGTTGCCTTTACAAGGGCCGGCCGCGGTGGCCGGGGGGACTGAGGCGCTTCACTCACGATCTGCACGGCCACTACGGTCGGGGGTTCGAATCCCCCCTTGGGCATGGATATTTGTGCCGTCCTTAGTTGTAGCTAGTTCATAAGTAGTTTGTAAGTAAAGGGACTGATGACCCCGTAGTTAAGTCCCATAAGCTCTACAAACATTTGAACATTTTTTGAGCCTTTACAAGGGCGAGAAAATCGATTGAGTAATTGGAAAACAGCTTTAGAGAAGCGGATTTCCAGAATCGATTTTGGAGTGTTTACATGACCAACAAAAAGCGGAATTGGGAAATCGGTTTACGAAATCCGGTTTTGGGAGTCCATGTAAACGGGGTGAATCTGTAAAGCCAAGAACGCTTCAGAAACGGTTGCGTTTACGAGGAACTGGAAAATCGCTTTACGGAAGCGGATTTCCAGAATCGATTCCAGAGCGTTTACACGACCAACCAAAACTATTGCAGACCATTTGACAGTGCCAAATACGGCGAAACAGCTGTAGTGTATAAACAAATAAAGCTAATAAGCAGCAGTAAAGGACATCATACTTATTATACGATAAAAAATCTGGATTTGGTTTGCGACATCCGGTTTTGGGAGTCCATGTAAACGTGGTTATTATATAGTTCTAGGAATTCATAGGCGTGGTGTAGGTGTATTCTGTCATTTCATGATGAATTGTAAGAAGTAATATGCCGGCATAACAAAATGCTCCATACATTTCTATTATTCTAATATTTTCATCCATTTCTGAGGTTATAATGAAACTGGACGCCAGGAGAAAGGTCCTGGGAATACTGGTTGCACACTGAGCAATAGGTGTGACCGAGTTTGTGACACTTGCGAGGAGTGACACTTGCGCGGAAAGGGAATGTGTAGACACTTGCGCGGAGACCCGGACGCTGCAGGCAGTGAACAGGGTGTTCCAGAAGTAGCGATACACCACCCCTACTCCACGCCCTCCAGCCGCTACCTGTGCCGTATTCAGGGAAAGGCCCACCGAGCGAGGTGGAGCAGTAGTAACGGGACGTTCGCTAAAAATAGTGTATATTACAAGATTCACGTCTCTCGCATTCCGGCCCAAAATTAGCATGGGCCTATATTTCGCATTCATTGAAAATGCGAATTTTTCCGGTACCTACTGTTTACTTTGTACATATTTAAGGGCAGAAAATAAAGTTATCTCCCAATATTTCTGATTAAATAGTGTTTCACTCCAAAATACCATTTATGACAATTTCGGATTTACTGCATTTTGAGTCAGAATTCGCATCTATATTCGAATTTATCGCAAATACGAATTTTTCCTGTCCCTAGAATTACCTCTAAAAATAAACAACTGATCAAGGCACTAAAAGCAAGGGCAGATCTTTAGGTGTATTTCTACAAATAACTAAAACACAATTTGATCGTGGAATTATATACAATCTCATTATAAAGGTTTTTTGTAGGTGGTTTTGAGCAGCTTTTAAATATGTTAGAAATTGCATTATGAAATATAGACAGCTACACGTTATGTTTATTCTGAGATATCGATTTCGGCTAATTTGAGGTCATCTTCAAGTCTCAAACAACAGGTGTTACTTCTGCATTTTTCCAGTGGCACTCATAACCTTTAACTGTTTACACACAAGGTCTAACGTTGTTAATCGCGTTAGCGATGAAAAGAGAACCCAGAATCTTTGCGTCTAAATGATACATATATTGGTGTGACGTCTTATTTCGAAAGAACAGACATCACACCAATTCATATATAGCTCTCGGTGAAATGGAACGGTATGATGTCGTTACGTACCACAACACGGCCGACTAGAAACGCAGGAGAAGTGCAAACAACATTCTCTCCTCAGAGGTATGATTATAATTGGGTTCGGCGTAGACTTCTACAACATACAGTCTACACGGCGAAGATTACACCAAAAAATTTAACTTTTCGTCTACTTTGGCGATAGCAACCAAATTTTAGAATCGTGTCTACTATGTTAAGATATAGCAACACAAAACGCTTCAAGTCCATAACTTCACTGGTTTTCGAGTTCTGAATTTTTAATATGTTTTTAATGTTATTATAGAAAAAACAAATTTGGGACTCACACTACAATTTTCATATGGCAGATTTTGTAGGTACATTCACAAGACATAATTCAACGGTTGTGTGCATTCATCTTATGAGAAATATCAATCATTTGTTTTCAGTGTTTGTTTCAAATTTCTACCTTCCGCAATACATTCACCAATAACATCGCTTATTTTAAAAAATTATGACGTAATGTCTAAATGAAAGTAATATAAAGTGTAGTAACAACCAGCTCACACCAGTTACCCAGATGAAGGCCACTGTAACGTTGGCCGAAACGTTGGTTATTTAAGCAATAGCCTTACATCATGACGCGGTACCATACCCAGAAAACTTTTATGTCGTCTTCTACATTTAAGTTTCTTTAATTATTAGTACTTAAATGTGGTTATGAAATAAATAAATTACGTGTATATGTGTAGTCTTATGCGGCCAAACTACTTAGGTCATTGGTCGCTAGAGTTACACACTACTTAATCTTACTTAAAATGACTTAGGCAAAGTACAAACAAACATACCCATGTCCGAGGAAGGACTCGAACCTCCGACCGGCCGCGCAATTTGTGACACAAATTACATGTTTGATAATATTAATGCATAGAAATATGAAATCACGTCAAGACTACTTCCTGCAAAAATTTTGACAAAAAAAGTTGGCACTGAGTTTAGAAAAACAAAATTCTGGTATATTGGATTTCAACATTTTATCAAAAAATGAATGTTACTTTTTTTTACTACTACAAGAGATATAGCCATTCAAATTTACGGCCACCAGAACGTTTTCCCTTTCTGAGTAAATGAGCTGCTTCTTGTAGTTTCAACACCTTTTTCTTGAATGTTCTGAATATAAATCTTCACACAGACTTCTTGAGGAGGAGAGTGATACGGATATATGATTGTAAACCACTGCCTATTACCTTAGACCTTTTTGACTTTACTGAACAGTAATTCCGCGTATTCCGTAATTTATATTTATACAGTTAACAGGCAATGTAATTTATAAGCAACTATTGGCTGCCAATTTCGCTTCATTTTTCCTGGCAGTCTTGCAACTTGTTTCTCCCTGTTGGTTTATGCCGAGTTCGGAGTAAAAATGGTTCTATATGACGGTGATGGAAAATAGAATTTATCTTCAGCATTTTTGGGATCTACGAATAAATGCTTCAAGTATGTAAAATACTCATTGACTTATTGTTAACGTTTTTTAATTGAAAGTTTAAGGTTGCATCTCCTATTAAAAAGCATAGTAGCTATTTTTAAAGAGATGGAAGTTGCGTGATAGTGGGGTTAACTACATAGCGGTCAATTACATCAACGTATCTGTGCAGGATGCCTTATATATTTATTGCTTGCACAGGTGTTTTGATATGCTTAGTGTTCTGAATAATATGCTTTTAGGAGGTATGACTGTGGAAAGTCATAGTCTTGTAGTAGCAGAGACTAACTCTCCAAACATTATCACTATTAAAATACCTTTTTGTTTACAGGAGGAACACTCAACGGATTAATATGTAGTTAGAAAAAGTTACTATATTGCTCTTCAGCTTTGAAAGGGTTGTGCAATTTTACTGATTTTCGTGTTATGTTGACAGTGTGGAAACTTGACCACAGCGGTGCTAGACTTCTTGGTGTGCCTGTACCCAGGAAAAGCCATCAGCCGCCCCAAGGGCCCCGGGTTCCGCGCAAGTGTCACTCCGCGCAAGTGTTCCAACCCCGGTGTGACCACAGTACATTTCAGAAACGAATGTGCTGTATTCCGCGAGTCAAAAAAGTTTGATTCCAGTTATTGTGGGCGCAGATATGCCGATTACATTTAGGTGCCGATGAGCTAATAATACACGTATATGCAGAGAGCCGAATAAAAAGCATTTCAAAGATTAATTAACAACTTGATGGACCTTGGAGAGAGAGCGCTAATAATATTTTCCAAGTCGTGTTCTGGAAATGTGTCGTGGATGACTCTTAGAGATAAACATGTAATAAAACAGAGCTGTAATCATCTAATGCGGAAACTGTTCCGACAGAACGTCGCATTCCTCCGCAGGAAGTCAGAGGGCCGGCTTATACTGAACACTGCACCCAAATGTTATGCTTTAACTATACTTCAGCTGACGGTAGCAACATTCACAAACGTTGATTGTCATACGTGGTTCTCTAGCAAACTGGTGTTGGTTGTGTGTGTAAGTACGAGGCGCAGAGCCTGCGTGCCGAAATAGCTCAGTTGGGAGAGCGTTAGACTGAAGATCTAAAGGTCCCTGGTTCGATCCCGGGTTTCGGCATACATTTTAATTAATACTTTATTACGAAAGTGTAGCAGTTAATTCTAAAACTTTCGTTATAACTAACAAACAAATTCACAGTAACGTATTATTTTATTTGCAGAAATTTTTATCCTGCGGAGCCGTTTTTTTCAGGAATTAGGAAAACGGAAAGCGATAACAACTCAAAAACGTGTAGGAGTGCAGCACGAACAAAGCTCAAGATGAAATAGAATCAGTAAGACATGTGGAGCTGATGGTAGTGGTACGGGAGCCTCAAGAAATTCAGGTACTTCCTAAACAGATGCAGGACAAGAATATACACTTATCACAGGGCAGCCGATTTCTTGTAGGCTTCCAAATTGAGCAAGGAAACGCATAATGCAATGCTTGGGAGACGTTTCTGTAAGTGCACGCATCCCAAAGCTGCAAATGCATTCAGTTCTGTTACTGTTGAGTGTCATACCTCAATCGAGCGTACACATCTGACGCCATGAATCTTTTAATGTACAGTTTGTTTTCACAACCCAATGTGTTCGCTATTGGGGAAGACGTGTACTCAATAGGTTAGGTATACATATTATTTAAATCAAATGTGTTAACGGAGGGTATGTGTCCCAAATGCATACTCCTGTGTTCTCAAATGATGTGCCTAAGATATTGGAGATAAACAAGTAAAATTTAGTGTGGTGATTGGCAACAGGATAAGCTATTTTAAATTTATTTTACAGAATTTTTACTCAAAATTTGAAATTATTACAAAATTATAAATTTTAATACATCTACATTTTTTTAATTTTATTTTGTTTTAGTTTTTACAATTAATTATCTTCATTTTCCTTGTAACCTATTAAACCAATCACTGCCAACATTTAGCTGTGTTATGCTTACATTCGTACAAACAATTATACATAAGCAATTTAGAATATCTATTATAGAAATTTATTTAGAACATTTCACATATTTTTCGTGGAAATCGATGTAATATTTTCAATAAATTATCTGTATATCTCAAGCGAAATATTTGAATATTTAGCTCTTTGTGTTTGTTTGAGGCATTATGTCACATATTCACTGAGAAAAAGGTACATAAGTATCAGAATATGTAGTTTCCTGAGTACAGTTTCGGAACTGTACTCAGGATCTTCTTTCTTCTCAAGACGTGTCCTGTAACTACTTTCCTTTTGCCTGGTTTATTTGCAAGGTCCTGCATACACATTCACTTCTTGCCACACGATGGCAGGCAATTCCCTTAAAACTGGTAGAGTGAATGCATCATCCCTGGAGGCCGAACACAAAAACACGTTCACTCTCCCTATGTTTCCAATTCAAATGTTCAAATGTTTGTAGAGCTTAAGGGACTTACAAACTACTTATGAACTAGCCCGAGGGGGGGGATTCGAACCCCCCGACCGCAGCGACCGTGCAAACCGTGACTGGCACGCCGCAGACCGCTCGGTCACTGCGGCCAGCCCTATGTTTTCATCACTATAAACAACTGTAGATGATGAAAACACTGTATTGGGCCAACGCTTCCAGATAAGAGCATTCAGAGACGCATTCAGATTTTGTATCTTGCCATGAACACACTTCCTAAGCAGGCCAATAGTTGCCTGGAATCTACGTGGGTTTGGCAGTTTTCGTGATACATTGTTATCCTTCTGGGCTTCCCGTCAGTGCTTCATTATTCGTCTCTGTGAATCGATGACATGTGGGTGGCATATTCAGTATCCCACACAGCAAATGTCTTTTTCCCTTCCCACACCAACACAGACAGTATGACAGTCAAAAATTTGATTTATTGGACGATGTTTTTAGAAGAGAAACAATTCCCTAATACACAGCTATCGGTAATGGTCGCAAACAAGACCATAATTATATATCACAGCCCTCTTGTCTTATTGTTCGAAATGTTGCTTGTCAGACACACACAAAAATTATGAAGATCCAACTAAGGCAACTGAAAAGTTGTGACAGGGGCCTACGTGGAAATCTTGTATGCCGCAGAAACAACAGTAATCAGAGCAAGAACGAAAATCAAGGAAATGGAAAAGCAAGAGAGGAAAATTGTAAGAAAGATCTATGGGCCAGCTCAGAAACAGGGGATCTGAATAAAGAGACCGACAAAAAACTGTACAAACAGACAGAGACAATTACAGACAAACTAAATATCTCTACAGAAGAAACAATAAACAGAGAAAAAATTAGGAAACAGAAATTCGAAGAAACACCAAAAGAGAAGAAACCAGGAAAGAAGTGGACAGAGGAGAGGAAGAAGAAAGCCATGAAAGTTGATTGTGTTTAAACGCTCTCCTAAATGGGGAATTAATTGAATGTGAAACTTTGGGAAATAGTTGTAAACAGATTTCACTACAAAATGCGTCCAAAATCAACAAAAAGAAAGATAAAAATCTTACTTTTGCACACATCCCCCCAGGTATGAAAGAAACTGATAGAAAATTGTATTACGCTACTACTGATTGAAACAATTCCTCCTTTTCTGTACAGGGTTTGCAAGTTTAACACTCGATATTGACAGCAAACCTGTCGAAACAGGTCATGTGAGAATAGTAATTATTTAAAAGAGATGTAGCAGCGATATTGGCTCTGTAAACCTCCTTTCAGAAACCGATCGCTCCCAAACACACGACTGTGAATGTAGAAAAGAAACTGACTGCGGATACGCTGTCACGATCGGCGTTAGACTAGTGCGTGAAGAGCAGCGAGACATAAAGTAGGTCATTAAGCCTATATTACTTGCGCTATGTGGCGGTTGAGAGCAAGGTTACAATTTCCACGAATGAGATTGTTGAAGGATCCGCACTGCTCGAACTATCAAATACAGAGATATTAGGAGCCAATCAAACGGTTTAATATTTCTTGCTCATCTTTTTTTCGAAGGAACATTTCCTATAGGTCCTTTGCCTTCCTGAGGAATTCATCAAACTTAGTGATGTGCAAAACGCATTTCTTTTTAACGAAGGAATTGTTACTTACACTGAAGACACTTTTTTACTATCCCCGTGTCAGAAACATAAGAATTTACACAGTTATTGACAACGTTATTAACACAGTTATACACGTTATATTACACTAGCTTATATGCCCGTGCTTCGCAACGGTTCTCAAAGAGGGACCTGTGTATATCATGATTTTCAGTGTTCCGGACCTAGGTCAGCAAAAACAGAATTCTTGTTGGATCGCTCTGTCAATAAACTCAGTTCTCCTAGCCAAGATGTCAAACTTAAGTAGAAGTCGTTGTCGAAAACGATGAATGTTCATAAAGTTTTTCATACAAAAATTGAAATTAATATAAGTTCGTACTCCGGAACGATATAAATTCATTGTTAGTTTGTGATCATAAAGTTAAGACTGAGGTGTGTAATTGTCTGTCTGGCATAAACTTCTGGAAACACTTCTATCGTTGAGAAATAATAATAACAATAACAGCGCCATATATTGGTTCTAAGGCGTGGTACTAAACTGTTTATCTCTCACAGTAAGTGTATGATGAAGCATTAGAACGTTGCAGTGTTGCACTGGGGACAATGTAGTTATTCTGTATGCAATGCTCCATTTTATCGAAAAGTCGACGAATACTGAAAGTCTGGTAATTCAATCAACAAAGCTGTTCATGTCTGTTTAAATAAGACGTCATGGTGGTATCGATGTGTGATAAAGTAAGTCTGGGTAATCGTTGAAGGAATGGCGTCAGCATATCGTCTGTATAGAACTTTCCAATAAATGTAGTAGTATTTCCTGTAAATTGTCTGTGTTAGCAGCATCGGCCACTCTTTCAGCTAACACATACCTTCACGTCCTGCATTGATTACTTCGCGTGAAGAGTAGCGATATCGATCTTGTGTAATAGAACTGTATATTCAGAAGTCGGATTATAACTCTAAGTACAATTGTGTCTGCAAAAGAAGACGTCTTTCTCTATCTTAATGTAGTCAACACCAAAAGAAAGTAATTACAAATTTTAATCACAATATTGTACCGAACAGTTATGAAAGCAGGGAGATTTTTGATGAGTTTGTCGCTCGCGTATATATATTATCTCTAGTGGCAGGCACAGAGCAGAAATATCTCTGGAGTGAGCTTCCAGATGCGCAGAACAGATTTTCTGTCCTCGGCATTAAGGTGGAAATCTCACCTGATATTGGGAAAAATCTACTAATCGATGACTTCATATGGGCCCTTTTTGAGACACTTCCTCAACTTTCTTGTTGCTTCTGTGACACATTTATTTAGATATTATTTCGTTACCTGGTTGCTCTGCGAAAAGGAGGTGGGGCTTCTTTGCATACGGTAAAAACCAATCCTAAGAGCAAATAAATGTGTGGAAAGAGTGGCTTTGTCTCAGCATCTCTCGGTAATTCCAGCTTAATATTGAGAAGATGCACAGAAGCCAATGCTCACTCCATCGATATTTCTACTCTACGTACAATGCGATGCCTGATAAAGGTCGTCTTCCGTGCAGTTGGTTGGACACAACCGTCACTGAAGCACACGTTTCATGGCCTGGTCCTCTCCACACCTGATGCTACCTTCCTCAGCGCAACCCCATCTTTCTAGACGAACTCTGGATCTGCCCACTCCGGATCTCAAACTCTTCAAGGACTTCCGTGTCAGCCATCCCTTGTCAAGACAGGTGGTAAAGTTACGGATACTCTTTTCCACCCAGATGGTTATGTCGCCTTACCTTTCCACAATTGCAATCTGGTTGGAAGTTCTGTTGATGTTCTCAAGAAACTGTTCTGGGACTCAAGTCTTTGTACATGAAATTCATGTTGATATAAGGGATGGGTTATTTCCTTCTTCACTTTCTTCCTTTCCTTGTTCGCTTGCAGAACGTGGTGCTATTCCTGGAAGGTGGTAAAGGCACTCGGTTAGAGTGGATTTGCCGCGGCGGAATAGCCGTGCGTATTGGGGCGCCGTGCAGCGGTGCGCGCGGCCGTTCACCGTCGGGGGTTCGAGTCCCCCATCGGGTATGGGTGTTTGTGTTGTCCTTAGGTTAGTTTACCTTAGTTTAAGTAGTTTGTAAGCCTCGGGACTAATAACCACGCAGCTGAGTCCGTTAGATTTACAAACATTTGAACATTTGGAGTGGAATTTAAACATCCCGTTATAATTCTGCATGTGTCATTAAGAGCTGAATCTACCTGTTTGGCATGACTTGAGTTATACCAAACTGGGCAGGCGTATTCTGCAGTACAATAACACAGTGCCATTGCAGAAGTTCAGATGGTTTCAGGTTGGCTACCCCATTCTGAAACGGCCAGTTTTCTACGTCTACTTAATAAGCAGCTCGCTGTCAGCGCTCGTGCCCGCTCGCCACCTGTGCCGCCGACCTCCCGCTATCAGGTAGGTGGACAGCGGCCGCAGGCACCAGATACCCCGCGCAAACACACGGCCCCTGCTGACTGAGGCGGCGCTGTGTGCTCCACTCACGATAAACCTCACTTTCCCTGCCCGCGGCTTATCTAGCGGGCCTATTTCACAACCGCAGTGTTCTGCGGCACGGGAAGGAAACCTACCAGACGACCAAAGTTGCAGGTGATGTGACATTAATATGGAGAGGTTGTATATTCAAGATTAATTGATTATTTCAGTTCATATAATTTATTGTCAAACGTACAGTTTGGTTTTAGAAGTGGTTTAACGACTGAAAATGCTATATTTTCGTTTCTCTGTGAGGCACTTGATGGGTTAAATAAGAGGCTACGGACATTAGGCGTCTTCTTTGATTTAACAAAAGCGTTTGATTGTGTTGATCACAAAATATTGTTGCAGAAATTGGAACATTATGGAATACGGGGAGTAGCCCACAACTGGTTCACCTCTTACTTTAATAATAGACAACAGAAGGTAATTCTCTGCATTGTAGAAAATGGGTATGACGTGGAATCCCAATGGGGCACAATTAAGTATGGGGTGCCTCAGGGGTCTGTTTTGGGACCATTGCTGTTTCTTATTTATATAAATGATATGCCTTCGAGTATAACAGGTGACAGTAAAATATTTTTGTTTGCTGATGATACCAGCTTGGTAGTGAAAGATGTTGCTCGTAATATTGACACAGTATCAAATGGCTTGTAGAAAACAAGTTGATGTTAAATCACAGTAAAACTAAGTTTTTACATTTTCTAACACATAATTTGACGAAAGCTGACACTCTGATTACACATCATGGGCATGTGATAAGTGAGACTGAACAGTTCAAATTTCTAGGTATTCATATGGACAGTAAGCTGTCATGGAAAGCCCATCTTCAGGATCTTGTTCCAAAACTAAATTCTGCTATATTTACCATTAGAACAATATCTGAGATAAGTGATTTTTCAACACGGAAAGTAGTCTATTACGCTTACTTTCACTCACTTATGACGTACGGCATTGTATTTTGGGGTAACTCGCCTGATGCAAAAAGGATATTTCTAGCTCAAAAACGTGCGGTTCGATCAATATGTAGTGTAAGTTCACGAACGTCATGTCGACCCCTTTTCAGTAGTCTGGGAATTTTGACTCTGGCGCCACAATGTCGTTTGTTGTTAATAATATCAGCTTATTCCCACGAGTTAGTAGCTGTCACTCGGTGAATACTAGACAGAAGTCGAATCTGCATTTGCATCACACCACCTTAACACTTGTGCAGAAAGGGGTACAGTATTATGCGGCATCCATTTTCAATAAACTGCCATAAGAACTAAAGAATCTTAGCACTAATCCACACGCATTTAAATCTAAATTGAAGAGTTACCTCATGGCTCACTCCTTTTATTCTGTCGAGGAACTCCTAGAAAAGTTAAACAATTAAGCTAATTCATTTTTTCTTTGTTGATTCTTTTCACTTTGTCTTAAGATTGTACTGTGTAAAGGACTACTTAAAAAATTTTCTATTAACATTCTTGTGTAACAATTAATGTATTGACTTGTTCCATGACCATGGAGTCTCGCTCCTCAATTGGGTCCTATGGAACAGAAAAAAACAATTAAAAAAATAGACGTTTAGGATACAAAACAGTAAATCATTACAAAAAAAAAAAAAAAAAAAATCGCACTGACGTGTTTTACGACCCACTTTAGATTTGTAGTTTTATAAGTTTGTGCAAACATTTTGGACCAAAATAATAATCTAAATAATAAAAAATTAATTAATAAGGGTGTCTGAAACCCTTTTAGGAAAAAAAATAAGATAGTGGCGTGTTTCGAACCACCGACCTTTAGCGTCATATTCCAGCGCCTTACCCACTACGGTACGGCTATCAAGCAGAAGATGAGTCCTTTAATCTCATACTATTGACGGCCGTTGTTAACTGACGCTAATATCACATTTGTAGGCAATAGACTATCGTACGAAGAACTATGTGTTTTTGTTAATTCTTCAGTGCGCCATTGCTTTGAAATGACAACGTGTAAGTTACAATAAAAAAAATCATCAAATACGCAACGCCAGATGCCAGAGAGAGTTCTGGACGAGGAATGTCACGTGACATCTCAGAACGGTTGATTTTCGTTAATTCAATGGAGCGTGTCAAATCTCCGTTATTTTTGCAAATATGTTTCAAACGATACGAGATATGAAAAAAACGTAGGGGAGCTGAGTCGTAGAGAATTTTCTCGTCTACCAATTAGGTTATTCAATTTTTGTGTCAGATGAACGGTTCGTTTGCAATTACAATTATATTACAAATGGCTTTTTTTGGTATTACTACCGTATTTTTGTCCCAAAAATTTGAAAAAGGGAGGTTCTGATCTCTGAAGGCCTACAATCATGTCTGTAAAATTTGGTGCTGATCGATTGAACGGTTCCTCCTAAAATAGGGAACACGTTATGGACAGACAGACAGACACCCCAAAATCGCCGTTATTTTTGCGAATATCTTTGAAACGCTACGAAATATGGAAAAAAAACACAAGAGAGCACAGTTGTAAAGAATTTTCTCCTCTACAAACTCGGTTATTCAATTTTCGTTTCAGATGAATAGTTAAGCCGTTATTTTCATTTAAATTTCGAGCTGTCAAAAGACGATCGCAAAGGCCCACTTTTAGTGTTACTACCATAACCTAAAGTGGGCCAAAAGAAAATAAATTTATTTTCAAAAATTTCCAGAAATTTTGTACCCACACAATCGTGTGGTTTGGGCCTCCACTACAACTTTTTATGGTCTGCACAATCTTACAGTAACGCGCGTTCGTGCTCATTTCTTCACATGATACATGCCAAAACAGTTTTCATCATCCACATCATGTTTTTCAAATCTTATTCTTATGCGCCAGTTGCAACTGCTTCTGCGTTATCATCTCGCAGATTCAATAACAGGCCAGTAATAAATCGTCCAGTCGCTTGTCTGTGCAAGGTGAACCTTTTCTTTCGAGCTGTATTTACGTCTTCTTCATCTTCATCATGCTCTTCGTCAACGAATGGCATTCTATTTGGTGGTGAGCCATCCCATAGCCATCCGGAGTTCCAGAAGATCGTGTATGTCTTTTCATCGGACTTCATTAGCTTTACTGTCTGCCTGTACTGAAGCCATGGTTTCACACACGCCATGTGCAGCTTTTTCATTGCAATTTGAAGCCGATATTTTTCCAAAATCTTCACCTGAGGAGGACGATCCAGACAAACTTTCCCACGAGTTTTCAGCATTCTTCTTTGCAGCTGGGAGCCAAGTGAAATCGATGGTATCATCATCACTGCTTTAATCCTCTACATCTGTCGAGTTGAGTAAAGCAGCGATTGCAGAATCACTCAGAGGTGCTGAAATTGCACCAGTTACTTTTATATTTCGGCTCGTGATAATTACCAGATTTTGTGATATTTTGAAAGACATAATAACATCACACGATCATACAAAATCAAGTGATTGTCAGATATGATAGCTTCACATGTCAAAACAAATGAATGAGGAGAATGAGACATGGGAGAGGAGGAGAATGGCAGAGGAGAGAGTAGGAGAAAGAGGCGAGAAGAAGAGAATAAGGGAGGGGAGAAAAAGATAATGAGGGAGGGGAGAGGAAGAGAATCAGGGAGGGCAGAGAAAGAGAATGAGGGAGGGGAGTGAGGGAGGGGAGAGAAGGAGAATGAGGGAGGAAGAGAATGAAGAGAATGAGGGAGGGGAGAGGAAGAGAATGAGGGAGGGTAGAGGAAGAGAATGACGGAGGGAAGAGAATGAGGGAGGGGAGAGGAACAGAATGAGGGAGGGTAGAGGAAGAGAATGAGGGAGGGTAGAGGAAGAGAATGAGGGAGGGGAGAGGAAGAGAATGAGGGAGGGGAGAGGAAGACAATGAGGGAGGGGAGAGGAAGAGAATGAGGGAGGGAAGAGAATGAGGGAGGGGAGAGGAAGAGAATGAGACATGGGAGAGGAGGAGAGATAGAGGAGAGAGGAAGAGAATGAGGGAGGGGAGAGGAAGAGAATTAGACATGGTAGAGGAGGAGAGATAGAGGAGAGAGGAGGAGAATGATAGAGGGGAGAGGAAGAGAATGAGGGAGGGGAGAGGAAGAGAATGAGGGAGGGGAGAGGAAGAGAATGACGGAGGGTAGAGAAAGAGAATGAGGGAGGGGAGGAAGAGAATGAGGGAGGGGAGAGGAAGAGAATGAGAGAGGGTAGAGGAAGAGAATGACGGAGGGTAGAGGAAGAGAATGAGGGAGGGGAGGAAGAGAATGAGGGAGGGGAGAGGAAGAGAATGAGAGAGGGTAGAAGAAGAGAATGAGGGAGGGTAGAGGAAGAGAATAAGGGAGGAGAGATGAAGGGAATGAGGGAGGGGAGAAAAAGAGAATGAGGGAGGGGAGAGGAAAAGAATCAGGGAGGGGAGAGAAAGAGAATGAGGGAGGGGAGTGAGGGAGGGAAGAGGAAGAGAATGAGGGAGGGGAGAGGAGAGAATGAGGGAGGGGAGAGGAGGGAATGAGGGAGGGGAGATGAAGAGAATGAGCGAGGCGAGGGGAAGAGAATAAGGGAGGGGAGAGGAAGAGGGAGGGGAGATAAGGTGAATGAGGGAGGGGAGAGGAAAAGCATGAGGGAGGGAAGAGGAAGAAAATGAGGGAGGGGAGAGGAAGAGAATGAGGGAGGGGAGGAAGAGAATGAGGGAGGGGAGAGGAAGAGAATGAGTGAGGGGAGAGAAGGATAATCATAGAGGGGAGAGGAGGAGAATTGGGAGAATAGGAGAATGGTAGAGGAGGAGAATGAGAAAGGGACAGGAGGAGTATCAGAAGGGAGGAGGAGAATGAGAGGTGAGAGAAGGAGAATGATGATAGAGGAGGAGAATGAGTGATGGGAGAGGTGAGGAATGAGAGAGGAGGTGAAAGAGAGGAGAATGAGAGAGGGAAGTGTTGGAGAGTGAGAGAGGAGAGAGAGAGAGGTAAGAGGAGGTGAATGAGAGGAGAATGAAGGGAGAGGAGAATGAAGGGAAGTGAGAGAGGGGAGAAGAGCAGAATTACAGAGGGAAGAGGAGGAGAATGAGAGAGGGCAGATGGTGTCAGACAGGTGAAAGGATATGAACAGTGGGAGAGAGAGAACGAGAAGAGGAGGAGATGGACAGAGAGAGAAGGAAAGGGACAGAAAGATAAAAGGGAAGGAGAGATGGACTAACTTTGGAAAAAATAAGTACATGGGCGCCGCGAGGTATTCATCTAGTACCATAATAAAATATCAACACCTGGTGGTACAAAGATGATGTTTTCAAAATACGTAGTGACTGTGGCCCACTTTCTGAAGACAACTTTACACTGTAGAACAGGCAGCTGGTACAAGTTGCCGAATCATGTGATCCCCTTCGGTGGTTGAATCAGGAGTGTTTCTGAATTGAACTCTGTGCTTTTCCGCCAGCAGGTAGAAGTCGCCGAATCCGCCTACCCCATTCAGGGACTAATTCGGGTCGGTTGCCGAGTGGAATGCTGGATTTCACTGCGGACGGTGCGCTTGACCCGCGTGCATTATCTAGAGGCTCTCATTGACCCCGGCGTGCAACGCGCCCAGCGGCGACGAGGTCGCGCCGCCACCGCCTCTGCCACTGCCGCTGGCTGCGGTCAGCGGTGACGTCACGCGGCCGCCGCCCACGCTCCGCCAATCGGCGCGGCCGCAGGTGACTACTGTGGGCGCCATTACGCATGCGCGCCGCGCCCCGGGGACCGCGGTTAATTCAGCCCGCCGTATGGCCGAGCCGTGTCCCTCAGCAATCATTCACCTGCACCGCTCCGCTTCTGGAACTCGACCGGTAGCACTGTGCCACCGCGCAAAACCAGATGTTCTTTATGTATTTTTGGCGCCTGAATTATAAAATCGTATACGAAGCAACATATCACCCACAGTTATGACATAAATCATATACAATTATTCATATTGTCCATGACCGGCCGCAGTGGCCGAGAGGTCTGCGGCGCGCCAGTCATAGTTGCACGGCCGCTATGGCCGCTCGGTTCGAATCCCCCCTCGGGCATGGACGTTTGTGTCATCTTTAGCATAAGGTAGTTCATGTTTTAAGTTTAGGGACTGAGGACCCTGCAGTTAAGTCCCTTAAGCTTAACAAACATTTGAGGGATGAAAACAATAGAGGGGAACAGGAAGCAGAAAGCATCGCCCTATTACCTTACGTGCAGGGCGTCACTGAACGTGTGGGCAAGGTTCTTCGTCGGGCAGGCATCAAGCCAGTCTTCCGCAGCAACAATAAATCTAAGGATTTCCTAGGTTCAACTAAGGACGCGGTTGACAAACTGAGTAATGCCGGCGTTTATGAAATAAGCTGCGAGTGTGGGCTGGTCTACATAGGAGAGACCGGACGAGCAATCTGCACGAGGCTTTCGGAACATGAAAGGTACATACGGCTTGGACAGCACACAAAGTCAGCGGTTTCTGAGCACCACAATCAGTGCGGAAAACAGTTATCCTTCGGTGAGGCCCGTGTGCTGGCAAAACAATCATTCTCAGGAGGAAGATTAGAGAGGCTATAGAAATAGCGAAGCGTCCCGCCAATATGAACAGGGAGGATGGCTACAGGCTGCCGGCGTCTTGGCTGCCAGCAGTTGCAACGCTACGTGACTCGCGCAGACTGATGCGAAAGCCAATAGGAAACGTCCATTTTGACCAATAAGGGAGAAGAATGCAACATCCAATCATATGAAAAACCAGCCATTAAAACACCAATTAGCAACGCCCCTTTCCACCAATGGCGTGCAATAATATAACCACCAATAAAGGATAACCTACGTCTCTCTTCCTCTCCCTCATCCGCTGATATATAAACACCAAGCGATCGAACATTCAGCAGTCAGACACAGACCCTGATGAAGGCCGCCTGCAACAGTGGCCGAAACGTCGGTACAGTTTATAAAATGACGACGCGGTGTCATACCCAGAAGAATTTTATTGATAGTGACAACTGCCGCGGAAGCCTACGTTTGCAATTAAACATTTGAACATTTTTATTGTTCAAGTATTGATGTAGTAGTGGAGAAAAGTGTACGTTCCCGTGTACCAGGTTATAGATGATATTGAAATTACTACATCGGGTGGTCTTGGAGGTCAAGTGATCCTTCAGGGTCCATCCATGTTTTGTGGAGCTGTTTTGAACTTTACTATAGCTAATAACAGTCAAGCAAGTCATGGGAACGGATGGATAACAGTTGCTATAGTACGGTACAATGGTAGTACTGTTAAACCAATTTCTGGATTGGAAAGCTTTAATAGTAGAGATGTTATTGCTTTCCGTACATTTCAAGAAGTTGTACAATCGTGACATTGGGACTTCTTATTTTACGGGCAATATGCCTTTTTCATTGACAACCAGGAACCATCGCAAAATTAATGAACAAGAGGGCTGTTGTGTATCTACATCTACATACATACTCCGCAATTCACCGTAAGGTGCGTGGCGGAGGGTACACTGTACCACTACTAGACATTTCCTTTCCTATTCGACTCCCAAATTGAACGAGGAAAAAAGAATGCTTATATGCCTCCGTACGAGCCCTAATTTCTCTTATCTTGCTTTTGTGATCTTTACGCGAAATGTAAGTAGGCGGCAGCAAGATCGTACTACACTCGGCTTCAAATTCCGGCCCTCTAAATTTACTTAACAGAAATTCACGAAAACAACGTCGTCTTTCCTCCAGCGATCCCTAATTGGGTTGCCGGAGCATTTCCGTGACACTAGCGCATTGGTCGAACCTACCGGTAACAAATCTAGCTGCTCGCCTCTGAACCGTATCTATGTCTTCGTTTAAACTGACCTGCTGCGGGTCCCAAACACTTGAGCAATACTCAAGACGTGATCGTACAACCGTTTTATACGCGGTCTCCTTTGCAGATGAAGTACACATTCCAAAAATCTCCCAATAAAGTCGGCTGTCCGCCTTACTCACAACTGTCCTTACATGTTCGTTCCATTTCATATCACTCTGCAATGTTACGCCTAGATATTTGAACGACGCGACAGCATCAAGAAGCTCATTACTAATGCTGTATTCGAACATTATGGGATTGCTTTTTCTACTCATGCACATCACCTTACATTTTTCTACATTGAGAGCTAGCTGCCATTCTTCGCACCAACTAGAAATTTTGTCTTAGCCAACCTGTATGCTATTACAGTTAGTTACAGACGACACCCTCCCATACACCACAGCATCATCAGCAAACAGCCGCAAATTACAACTTACTCTGTCCATCAGATCATTTATATAGATAGAAAATAATAGCGGTTCTATCACACTCCCCTGGGGCACGCCTGACGATACACTCGTCTCTGATGAACAGTCGCCGTCGAGAACAACGTACTGCGTTCTATTACTTAGGAAGTCTACCAGCCAGTCACAAATTTGTGAACCTATTCCATAAGCTCGTATCTTCGTTAGCAGTCTGTAGTATGGCACCGCGTCGAACGGCTTTTTGAAGTCGAGAAAAACAATCCGCCTGTTGCCCTTCATCCATGGCTCGCAAGATGTCATGTGAGAAAAGGGCAAGCTGAGTTTCACATGAATGTGTTAAAGGATGCGGCCATTGTTATGAAATAAAATTTGTTGTTGATGTATATTATTATAAAAGTTAAATAATGTACGCTTACCTTTTTTTCTTATCTATAAAAAAATAAAAACACTGATCTTGCAAAAGCCGATAAGCGATTCTTCTTCGTGTTGTAGCTCTCAGGGGCACTCTGTGTGAGGCATCTCAATTGTAAACATATTGGACCTAAGTGCTGTGATCATGCCACAATAATTACAAACAACTGACAGTAAGCCGGCCGCGGTGGCCGAGCGGTCTGCGACGCGCCAGTCACGGTCTGCACGGCCACTACGGTCGGAGTTTCGAATCCCCCCTCGGGCATGGATGTTTGTGCCGTCCTTAGTATTAGCTAGTTCGTAAGTAGTTCGTAAATTTAGGGTCTGATGACACCGTAGTTAAGTCCCATAAGCTCAACAAACATTTTAACTTAAAGTAACATTAAGGACAACGACAACTCGCATGCCTGAGGGAGGACTCGAACTTCCAGAGGGAACGGCACCCCAGTCTGTAGCGTGACGCCATTCCCCACTGCTGTAGTCCGGACTACTTATTACACATGGCAAGTTGTTACTTGACTATGAAACTTTAAATGGTTTGGAATATATTGTTTCCTTTTGGAATTCAGTGAACTGATATAATGTTTTAATGTGAAAATATCAGTCTAGTTTGCGAATCAAACTGATATTTGTTTATAAAACACTAAGTGTAGCAGCAGCCTCCTCGATTCTCCACCAGATCGTAGCAGTCAAGAGTTTCCCTCCTCTCATCCGTTCCATCACTATTGCCACCTTGTGGGTTTTCCCTCCAAATTTATACAGAATTTAATAATAGTGGGTGTGAAACTTGCACAATAAACAGTTCGTACAGGAGGAGGATAGAGGCTTTGGACATGTGGCGTTACAGAAGAATGCTGAAGATCGGATCGCGTAACTAATGAGGAGGTACTGAACAGAATGGGCGAGAAAAGGAATTTTTCGTATACGTTGACTGAAAGAACCGATCGCTTCGTAGGACACATTCTTAGACACCAAGGACTCGTGAATTTAGCATAGGAAAGAAGTGTGTGGGGGAAAAATCTCGAAGGGAGACCAAGAGACGAATATGGTGAGCAGATTCAGATGGAGCTGGGTTGCGTTCTTATGAGGAGAGGAAGAGGCTTGCTCAGAACGGAGTAGGGTTAATAGCTGCATCAAACCAGAGCCCGGACTGAACACCACCACAACAACAACTATATTTCATGATGTTTTAGAGAACGGGCACGGTATGACGCGTATCAGACATGACTTACTTCACTTAGTTCTGTCGTTCCCTCTGGAACATAGGGCCGAAACGAAATTTCTCCACCTGATACGATTTCTGGCAAGTCTCATCACTTCCCTCCAGGTTTTCCCATCCTGCAGCTTCTCTCTGGATCGTTCTTTTCCAGGTGTGTTTGGGTCGACTGCGTTTTCTAACTCCTTGAGGGTTCCAGTCCAACGCCACCTTTTCAACAGCTCCAACAAGCATCCTCAATGTGTGCCCAGTCAATTTCCAATTTCTTTCCTTGATTTGCTGATTTGTCTCTCTCCAAGGATCTTCATTAATCATTATTTTTGGGCATCTCACGTTTAAATACGCCAGATACAACGGTTAATAATTACTTGGAGCTGGTTTTTGATGTGGTTAGTCACTTTCCGAGTTTCGCAACCATACATCAGAACTGCCTTCACATTGCTATTGAAAAACCGGGGTTTGGTCGTCTTTGAGATGTTCCTATTTCTCCGAACAGGGTTCAGCTGTATAAATACACCATTTGCTTTGCGAATTCTACTACGGGCGTCCTCCTCAACACCTCCCGTTGTCGTGACCGTATTTCTGAGATAAAGACTGGACCTGCTCTGGCCAGTTTCTCTTCGATGTCTCGATGTCGCTGTGCCATTAAGGAGATGTCGTCTGCGAAATCCATATATTTGAGCATATCCCGCATTGCACACCTCTCTGCCATCCCCTCAACACTCTCTTCATCACATGATCCAAAACCAAAAGAAATAATGTTGGCCAAAGAATACAACCTTGTATTTCCGAATAAACTTCGAAAGGCTCTGTCAGTCATCCATTATGTAGTACTTGGCATACATAGTCCTGATACATTTCCTTGATGATGTTAATGATCTTCGTTGGAATGTCATATTTTGCAAGTGTATCCCATATGACCCTTCGAGAGACATCAGACATAATAATTATGACTTTGTAATTTATGCTATCACATTGTCTTTAGGTCACACATGTATTTCTGAAGAAGAGACCTTTATAGAATTACTATTCTCACAACTAGATGCCTTATTATTAACTTAATGTCTGTTGTGGTTGTTGTGGTCTTCAGTCCGCAGACTGGTTGGATGCAGCTCTCCAAGCTCCCCTGTCCTGTGCAAGTCTCTTCATCCGAGAATACGTTCGGCAACCTACATCCTTTTGAATCTGCTTACTGTATTCGTCCCTCGGTCTCCCTCTACGAATTTTACTCCACGCACTTCCTTCTAATGCTAAGTTGACAATTCCTTGATGTCTTAGAATGTGTCCCACCAATCTATCCCTTCTCTTAGTCAGGATATGCCAGAAACTCTTTATCTCCCCAATTCAGTTAAGCACCTCCTCATTTGTTACGTGATCTACTCATCTAATTTTCATCATTCGTCCGTAGCAACACATTTCGAAAGCTTCTATCACCTTTTTGTCCGAACTCCTTATCGTCCACGTTTCACTTGCATGCAATACTACACTCCAGACAAATGTTTTCAGAAAGGACTTCCTAACATTTAAACTAATATTGGATGTCAAGACATTTCGCTTCTTCAGAAAAGTTTTTCTTTCCCATAGCCATTCTGCATTTTTTATGTTCTTCACTTCGGCCATCAGAAGTTATCTTACTACCCAAATAACAAAACTCATCTACTACTTTTATTGTTTCATTACCTAATCTAATTCCTTCAGCATCGGCTGATTTTCTGACATTGCATTCCATTACCTTCGTTTTACTCTTGTTAATGTTCATCTTATATCTTCTTTTCAAGACACTGTCCATTCCATTCAGTTGCTCTTCCAGATCCTTTGCAGTGTCTGACAAAATTACCATGTCATCGGCAAACCACAAACTTTTTATTTCTTCTCCCTGAACTTTAATTCCCTCTCCAAATTTCTCCTTGCAATCCTTCCCAACCTTTGCGTCTCTTTCATGCCCTTCGACTCTAATAACCGCTGTCTCGTTTTTGTAAAGGTTGAATACAACTATTCGCTCTTTGTATTTCACCCCTGCTACCTTCAGACTGGAAGAGTGTATTCCAGTCGACACTGTCAAAAGCTTTCTCCAAATCTACAAATGCTAAAAAAGGAGATTTGCCTTTCCTTGGCCTATGTTCTGAGATATGTCTAATGTATGGCCTCCCGTGTCCCTACATTTCTCCTAAATCCAAACTGATCGTCCCCGAGGTCGGATTCCACAAGTTCTTCCATTCGTCTGTAAATAATTCGTGTTAGTATTTTGCAACAATGACTGATTAAAGTAATAGTTCTGTAATTTTCACAATTGTCTACACCTGCTTTCTTTGAAATGAGGACTAATACTTGTAACTTAGAAATGATAATAAATGTCACGTAATTTGTTCAAACAACTTACGGGTATGCTGCCGGGTGACGTCATCGACAACCGCCGATATTTCGGCAGGAGGACACCCTCAAGGCACAACTGCACTTAAGGAAGCAATGTGAAAGCGTATTTAATACCTCGGTTTGCAAAGGGTTATCAAGGAAGATAACACACATAGTACAAGTCACTGCGAGTCAACACAGCCAAAGATGACCAAACATAAAAAATATCGATAGTGACTTAATCAACAGGTGAGGCAGCTATAATTTTGTCCCTCTGTTTTTTGACGAGAGACAGTGCCGGATTCCAAGCAGAATTTAAACAAAAACCACCATCTCTGTTTATAAGGTTGCTTGCTAGTTTAATTTCAACAGCTTCCTTAATAACACTATTCCAATAGGTGGAAGTGCATGCCAGAATCTCCGTGTTGTTGTATTCCATAGGATGACCGGTGCCAAGTCAGTGTTCTGCAACAGCGGGTTTGTTTGGCTGTTGTAAGCGCGTGTAACGTTTATGCTCAATACACCGGTCTTCCACAGTCCTGATTGTCTGGCCAATATACGACATGCCACAGCTGCAAGGAATACGATATACACCTGCTTTACGCAAACCGAGATCATCCTTTACGGACCCCAACAGGGCCTTTATCTTAGAAGGTGGTCGAAAAACACATATCACATCATATTTCCGTAAAATACGACCAATCTTGTTGGAAATACTTCCTGCGTAAGGCAAAAATGCCATAGATTTAGGTGCCTCTTCATTACTATTGTCACTCACCCGTTGCACAGAAGGCTGATAGCGCAATGCACATTTTATCTGTCTCTCACTATAACCATTCTGACGAAAGGTCTCCTCGATATGGGGCAACTCAGCTGACAAACTGTCATGGTCTGAAATGGCTTGCCCTGTGAACCAACGTACGAAGTACTCCTTCACGCTGAGCTGGATGGTGACAACTATCAGCTCTCAGATACAAATCTGTGTGAGTAGGCTTCCTATAAACAGAATGTCCCTATGTACCATCAACCTTCCTCCTGACCAACACATCAAGGAATGAAAGACAGCATTCTTTTCCACCTCATCTACATCTACATAGATACTCTGCAAATCACAAAAAAATGTTCAAATGTTTGTTAAGCTTATGGGACTTAACTACGGGGTTATCAGTCCCTAAACTTACAAATTACTTACGAACTACCTTATACTAAGGACGGCACAAATATCCATGCCCGAGGGGATTCGAACCACCGACCGTAGTGGCCGTGCAGACCGTGACTGGAGCGCCTCAGTCCCCGCGGCCTGCAAATCACATTCAAGTGCCTGGCAGAGGGTTCATTAACCACTTTCATAATTTTTATCTACCGTTCCATTCTCTAATAGTACGCGGGAAGAAAGAACACCTAAATCGTTCCGTTTTCGGTCTGATTTCTTTTATTCTATTGGGATGGTCATGTCTCCCTAAGTAGGACGGTCCTAGACAAATATTTTCACATTCAGAAGTAAAAGTCGGTGATTGAAACTTCGCAAACAGATCACGCCGCAATGAATAACGCCTTTCTTTTAATGATTTCCATCTCAAATCGTGCAACATTTCGGTGACGCTTTCCCTTCTATAACGTGATAGAACAAAACGAGCTGCCCTTCTCTGAACCTTCTCAATGTCTTCCGTCAGTCCCACCTGGTGAGGGTCCCACAAGGGGCAACAGTACTCCAGGAGAGGACGCACAATTGTGATGTAGGCAGTCTCTTTGGTGGAGCTGATGCATCTTCGAAGCGTTCTGCCAATGACACGTAACCTTTGGTTCGCCTTCCACACAATATTTTCTGTGTTCTCTCCAGTCCATACTGAATATTCGAGTGGATTGAATTCAGATGTTCCCAAAAACCGTTTAAATTCTAACTACCATGAGTCCAAACGACAACAGTGTCGTCTACATATCTAAAAAAAATTAAAAAAAAAAAAAAAAACCGTGTAGGTTGTCGGCGGTTGTCGACGAGGTCACCCGGCAGCATACCCGTATGTTGTTTGAACATTCATTACGCCGGGAAAAGATGAGGTTTCACATCACGTAATTTGCCATGTTTATGTGTGTACTGAGTGCTGTCGCTACGGGTCGCGCAGTTTTTCGGCCAGACTCGACAGCCCCGGCCGCTGTGCTGGTGGTAGCACCCCCGCCCAACTACCCCCGCCATCCATCAGCCACCCCGCGTTTACACAGCCATTAGCCCAGACACCAGGGCACAGGTCTGTTTGCCCCCCCCCCCCCCCTCCTCCCCTATCCGTGCAGTCAGGACTTCGCCAACCTAATTGCGTTTCCCTTCCTACAGACTTCACTCCACCATAAAGCACGCCGGTCGCTGAAAACAACGCAGACGACTCTGCTCCACGATATGGGATTAAGAAAAACCACGTTATGTCGGCAAAAAAACAAATAAAAGGCGAAAATACAGAAAGTAAATCATGGCTGCTAAACACCTCCAAAAGTGTACAAATGTGCGAAAAAGGGTGTTAGTAACACAATGTGAAACATGTGGCCTTCACCAGCTTCTCTTATGAAAGCAAACGCGTGAACTGTTTATAATCTCGAAACAATACAATTCACACAGACAAGCAAAAACAAAATCAAAAAACAAAGAAAAATTAGTTGTAGATCCCACTGAAAATGCCTTTAAAATACAAGGCGAAACGCGTCTGGAAGAAATAAAATCAATTGCAGCAAACAAGAGGCTTTTTTTTTTTTTCAGCTTCAAATACGAAGAGCCGGCCGCGTTGGCCAAGCGGTCTGCGGCGCGCCAGTTACGGTCAGCACGGCGACTACAGTCGGGGGTTCGAATCCCCCCTCGGGCATGGATATTTGTGCCGTCCCTAGTGTTAGCTAGTTCATAAGTAGTTTGTAAGTTTAGGGACTGATGACCTCGTAGTTAAGTTCAAAAGCAAATGTCTGTAAATCTATCGCACCAAACTGCGTGGTCATCAGTCCGTAGCTTACAAACTACTTAAACCTAGGTAAACTTACCTACAGGACAACACACACACCCATGCCCCAGGGAGGACTCGAACCTCCACGGCGAGCAACCGCGCGCTGCGCAGTGAGGCGCTTTAGACCGCTCGGCTACTCCACCGCGGCCCGTAGTTAAGTCCCATAAGCTCTACAAACTTTTGAACGTTTTCAAAAACGAAGAACCACAAGGAGGCTTCACCCTGTCTTTTAATATACCACACGTTCCACTCTTCTCTGAATAATATGGGAGGCCACCTATTCGCAATGTCTACAGCTATATATATACAACGGAATCCACCGTAATGTGCGTGGCGGAGGATACACTGTAACTACTAATTGGCATTTCCTTTCCTGTTCCACTCCTAAAACGAGGAAGAAAAAGAATGCCTATATGCCTCTGTACGAGCCCTAATTTCTATTATCTTTGTCATCTTTACGCGAAATTTAAGTACGCGGCAGGAACATCGTTCTGCATTCAGCTTTAAATTCCGGCCCTCTAAATTTCCTCGACAGAATTTCTCAGAAAGAACGTCGTCTTTCCTCTAGCTATTCCCATTTGAGTTCCTGGAGCATTTCCGTGACACTCGCGCATTGATCGAAATACCAGTAACAAACCTAGCTGCTCGCCTCTGAACCGCCTCTATCTCATCCTTTAAACTGATCTGCTGCCGGTCCCAAACACTTGAGCAATACTCAAGACGTGGTCGTACAAGCGTTTTATACGCGGTCTCCTTTACAGGTGAAGTACTTCTTCCCAAAATTCTCCCAATAAACCGAAGTCGGTTGCCTGCCTTATTCGTAACTGTCCTTACATGTTCGTTCCATTTCATATCGCTCTGCAGTGTAACGCGTAGATATTTGAACGACGCGACTGCATCAAGAAGCTCACTACTAATACTGTATTCCAACATTATGGAGTTGTTTTTTCTACTCATGCGCATCACATTACATTTTTCTACATTGAGAGCTAGCTGCCATTCTTCAAACCAACTAGAAATTTTGTTTAAGTCATCCTGTATGCTATTACAGTCAGTTAAAGACGACACCCTCCCATACACCACAGCATCATCAGCAAACAGCCGCAAATTACAACTTACTCTGTCCATCAGATCCATGTTCTAATAAATGAAGCAGTGTCCGTATGTTTGTGTGTACGTGTTGTATATAAATCTACAGTTTCGTTCCAATATTTATGAAATTTTGTACACGTAATCTTCAATCTATGAGGACAGTCGCCGTAAGTGTAAGAATCACGTACGATTCATAGTTCACGAAATATGACGTCATAAACAATGAGATGCGCGAAAAACTGCTGCATTTTGCGGCAATGCTGCTCATTTTCTCCTAAACCACTAGACCGATTTCAACCAAATTTGGTACACACATTCCTTACCGTGAGGTAACAATTGCTGCATGGTTAAGAATCACATACGGCACATTGTTCAAAAGATATTACGTCATAACCAATAGAAATCGCAAAAAACTGCCACATAATTTGGCGAGACTTCTTTAAATACGCTATATGAGAATGAGAGTACTTAGCGACTTGCAACAAATTTTAATCATAATTTCAATCCTTTATTTAACTTTTCCTCGCTGAAAACCACAGCAAAATCATGAAAGGGAAAAAGTTTCTCGCTTACTGCTGTTCCGCTGTTTATGGAGTAAAACCACTGCATTCGGTATGACGTTACAGTTTATAATTTGTACACTATAAATTGTAGCCGCAGGAAATTTTACAGACATTATACATACATGTATTTGAATGTACCTTTTAAATTGTATCACAATGCGGCATGTAGTTCATGAGAAATGAGCACATAAACAATAACGTTCATGGAAAACCGCCCCATCACGCACCAAGTTTTAATCTATTACTTCTTTACTACTAATTGTATTCCCAAAATGTTTTACAGACTTATAGCCCTTATACAAATGTGTATATACCTGATAATGGCAGGAATAAATAAAAAATAAATACCCGGGCAACGCCGGATTTTCAGCTAGTCATTTATATAGAAAACGGTCCTATCACACTCCCCTTGGGAACGTCTGACGATACACTCGTCTGATGAACACGCGCCGTCGAAACATTCTGCATTTTATTACTTAGGAAGTCTTCCAGCCAGTCACAAATCTACATTCTCTGTTCCTGTGAGGGACGTGCTGCGGTATTTTAGTGTTTTTTAGGGATTGCTGTTTTGAGTACTCTCTTTCCTGTTAACTTTGCGTTTCACCGCATTCATTGTCTCTGTCTGAACCCGGTTCGTTACAAAAAGAAGAAAACAGAAAAAAATCTTGAATAGGTAGAGTGTTCCACCACACCCTTCACCATTGTAGGTTCGGCCTTAAGTCCGCAGACTGGTTTGATGCAGCTCTCCACACTATCCTGACCTGTGCAAGCGTCTCTGAGGGACCTATGTGGCTTAACTACTGTGTTGGCTTGCAAACTACTGTAACTTAAACTAATCTATGGACAACATACACACACACCCATGCCCCAGGGAGGACTCGAAGCTCCGACAGGAGGCAGCCACGCACTCCGCAGGAAGGCGCCTTAGAGCGCTAGGTTGGTCGACCTATGATTTAACACGAATATAGTAATGAGACATACACGTAATTAACTATTCTTACATTTGTCAGAAACAAAATTTAACGATAGTTACATCTTAAGTAATGTGTTCATTGTATTTGTGAATTTACATCTATGTGCAGTTCACCGAGTTATATTTAAAATCTATTAGTTACCTTAATTCTTATATCTTTAAAATTAATAACACTGATTCCGCAGACGCGCAATACGGAAAATAAGTAAACAACGGACGGTTCTATTGACTCCTTTTCAGAAGGATGACAGACAGATGTAAAGCAGGAGTAAAATATAGGGAGCGTAAGTTTATTTACAACTTGTACAAAAACCAGGCAGCTGTTATCAGAGTTGAACGGCATGAAAGAGATGCAGTGATTGGGAAGGGAGTAAGACAGGGTTGTAGCCTTTCTCCAATGTTATTCAACTTGTACATTGAGCAAGCTATAAAGGAAAGCAAGGAGAAATTTGGAGAAGGAATTAAACTTCATGGTGAAGAATTAAAAACATTGCGTTTCGCCGACGACATAGTAATTCTGTCAGAGACAGCAAAGGACTTGGAAGAGCAGTTGAACGGAATGGACAGTGTGCTGAAAGGTGCATATAAGATGAACATTAACAAGAGCAAAACTAGAGTAATGGAGTGCAGTCTAAGAAAATCAGGTGATGCTGAAAGTATTAGTTTAGGTAACGAAACAATAAAGGAGGTAGATGAGTTTTGTTACTGGGGCAGTGAAATAACAAATGATGGTCGCAGTAAATACAGAGGATATAAAATGCAGAATGGCAATGAGCGTTCTTGAAAAAGAGAAATTTGTTAACATCGAATATTGATTTAAGCCTAAGGAAGTGCTTTCTGAAGGCATTTGTGTGGAGTGTTACCTAGTATGGGAGTGAAACATGGACGATAAACAGTGCGGACAGGAAGAGGATAGAGGCTTTTGAAATGTGTTATAGAAGAATGCTAAAGATTAGATGGGTGTATCGTGTAACTAATGAGGAGGTACTGAACAGAATTGGAGAGAAAAGGGATTTCTGGCAAAACGTGACTACAAGATGGAATCGATTGGTAGGACACATTCTTAGACATCAAGGAATTGTAAATTTATCGTTGGAGGGAAGTGTGTGAGGTAAACACTGCAGATGAAGACCAAGAGATGGATACAGTAAGCAGATTCAGGCAGATGTAGGTTGCCGTTCTTATGTGGAGATGAAGAGGCTTGCTCAGGATAGGGTATTGTGGAGAGCTGCATCAAACCAGTCTTCCGATTGAATATCACAACAACAACAAAGAAATACACGATAAATTGATTAAAGTAATGGTAAAAAACAACTAAACAAACCAGTAAATGAATTTCAACAAGCCGGCCGCGGTGGCCGAGGGGACTGAGGCGCTTCAGTCACGGTCTGCACGGCCGCTACGGTCGGGGGTTCGAATCCCCCCTCGGGCATGGATATTTGTGCCGTTCTTAGTCTTAGTTCATAAGTAGTTTGTAAGTTTAGGGACTGATGACCCCGTAGTTAAGTCCCATAGACTATACAAACAATTTCAACAAACAGCATCAGTGGAAAATAAAGTAATGTGGAATGTTACGAAAATAGTAGACAAAACAAGTAGGCCCTAACATAGGAGACCTAAATAAACACATAGCGAAAATGGTGGGAAAAGAATCCATTGTGTGGGGTCTAAGTTCTTCAACAAGTACCGATGATAAATACGTGGAACCGAGACTTAAATGGATACCTAATCTTATACTGTACGTAACACAAGGCAAGTTCCACATTCATAATCTGAGTGCGTCGTTACGATTACATTAACTAATTTCCCCCATGGTAGAGTGGCGGAGCGTTCCAAGGCGCCTTGCGAAGCGCGCCGCTACTCGCCGCCGGAGGTTCGCGTCCTCCCTCGGTCATGGGTGTATTTGTTGTCCTTAGCGTAAGGTAGTTTAAGTACTCTGTAAGACTATTTAATGATGACGAGAGTAGTCAAGTACCATAGCTTTACGTACATCTGAATTAATCTCCACTCGTAATTTAGTTTGTGAAGAAAAAATTAGGGAAGAATAAAGGTGTAAAGACTACAAAAAGATTTGGATTTTTACTTTCTGATAGTGTATGAACGACATATAGACATAAAAAATTTCTCCCCGGCCGGGAATCGAACCCGGGTCTCCCGCGTGACAGGCGGGGATACTAACCACTATACTACCGAGGACTTATGTAAGCAGAGGCCTTCATAGAGAGTTAAAACCAATATCGCCACATCTTGGTTTTTTAATATGTTTCTATTTGTTCTTGGAATTTTAACCTATTTACCTAGGAGCATATTTACTTTATCATGTAACTGAATCTTACATCGAAAAATTCACAGCGTTCTCCCCGCCATCTGTCTTATGGTACAGCTGTGTGTTCCGTTGCAACGGAATCTTGTACAAAATAGTATATGAGGTCATCGTTCTTTATTAGTTCTCCATCAGCAATTTATTTTATTTCTATTCCTAAGTTATTTTATTGTTTTCTAATTAATGTCTGCAAAAGAGTAGAAACTTTCACGAAAAATTACACTATAAGTGCACGTAAAATTTAGCATACGCTACCAAATAACAATGTCTAGCTATTACTATAATTCAGATAGAAATATTGAAAACGCGTACAATTACTAAATACGATTTAAATATGTCGCTATAAAGGCAATTCTGCAGCTAGAAGTACGAAAATTGGTTTCTAGAGCGTGACTTAAAAAAGAACGAGTTCCATAATTTTTTGAAATTACCTTCTTGTAAAGGAGTGAGGTAGTTTATGAGGTAGTTTTATGTTTGTTATTAAAGAAGTACTGAAGAAGAATAGAAAATTGAAATATGGATAGGTTGTTGATCTTGCAATCACTTTTCGATATTCACCCTCCAATGAGGAAATTTTAGAGCTAGAGCTACGGAAATTGTATTCGGTTTCTCGATCAGAAATGAAATTTAAAGAAAAGGGTTTCAGTGTTTCTGTAAATCTACGACCGAGGAGGGTGCTTTTCATTATAATTACTTTCTTGATTTGAAAAATATTATTCAAAGAGTAAGACATAACTTGTGAAGCTACAATTAAGAACATTGACATTTATCTTTACTCTATTTGGCTTTTTGCCAGACACTTCAGAATTTCGGAAAAAGTCGAACGTGGACTATGCAGTTCATTTGAAATAGTTCGACTGTTGTTTGTATTCACGTCGGCTAGAGAGAGAGAGACAGAGAACTCTCGGCAATGCAGCCTAATCCCAATATTAACAAGTACATTGACAAAACTGTGACGTAATGAAGGTTGTTTGCGGAAGAAGATTAAGGTTCAAGGAGGAGAACTGGAAACTTCGAAGTTTGCTGATGCTATCGGAGACAACACGGAAATCAGAAGAGCAATTAAACAGTATGGGCAGTGTGTTAAACGGAGGAATATACTCTGTAAAGCATCATAATGTTATAGCAATACTAAAATCTAATGAATGTGGCGATGTATGCCATTTGATGAACAATTAATATGTATGAAATATTATTTAAAAATAGATCATACAAGAACAGTAAAGCTTTTGGAAAGTACCTGATAGATTTGAAATTGAAGATATCTTGCACACCACTAATGCCCTCACTTCGGCCTCTACAATATGTTACTTTATTCGAATAAATTTAGACTGGAAATAAACATATCCTACTGATGGTAGGGCAGAAAGTGCGAAATCATTTGTCGGAAAATTGAACTGTGTCGTGAGTAAGGTAAATAATCGCACCAAATATTCTCCGTAAGATCGTGACGGAAAACGAGCGTTAATAACTTAAAACAATGGTTCCAAATTTTTTGTTTTTACAGGCACAGTCTCTCTGGAAAATGTTTTGCTACGCAGTAGATATGCCCAGAAATTAATACTAATAAAAAAATGTGTGTAATGTAAAACTGAAGTTTATATTAAATGTGTAAATACCTTTGAGTAAGCATTTTGAAAACCACACTGAGAACAGTATTAAGAAAATGAAGAATATTTGCTCCAGTAAGAAATTTATTTGATACAAATTGAACGGAAAGCTCAGTGAGATTAGTAAAACTGACAAGTGTTCCCATAGATTGAAACTTGTCATTTTCAGGGGTAAATCGTTTACCATGCACAAAAACATTGTGAAAATAGTTGCTCGCATAAGTAAATAGTTGTCTGTCACATAATTTCTCCAAATCCTATATTTGCAAGCACTCTCTCCGATTTATGATACAAATATGGATAACTAGCTTAAACCCGCGGCTCCGCTCGCGTGTTGGTTGATTATGATAGATAAGCTATCTTTCAGTAATGTGCTGTGAGACTGGTTTACTAGGATGAAATGAAATACAATACCTTCTTTAGAAACAAACATTTTTAATCAACATTCAAATAAAAAAATAAAATTATATGAAGTTCTTAAAGATTTACAATAAATGAAACATACATCATTCCTTACTGCCTGAGTTGCAATATCTCAACACGTATGGTGAGAGTAATGTCCAAATTCATTTTAATTTGATTTTAGGTCATTTGGGTAAACTACGTTATTTATAGTATTGTTTGGAGCGTAAATGTATTCCTGAGGCATGTTGTCTGAATGTGATCAATTAAAAGTAGTTGTACTATTGTAATATCTGTAAAATAACGCCATGCACATTTTTCTACACAGTTTAAATAACAGTTAAATTAATGTAATTAATATCACTCATTTTTGAGGAAGTGTCGATGATAAAGCGGAACTGAAAAACATTCCTATCAGATGCAGAAGTTTTTGCATTTAGCGTTTATCAGGAAAGTAAGTGGTGTAGATCAAATTACACGTAAAAATACACTTGTTTCGAAGAATCCAATCACGAAATTCAAGGATAATGATTGTAATAATATCACAGATCAATCACTTGATGTAATAGAAATAGATTTTTTTAAAGAGGTGCATTAAAAGAAATTTCTTTTTTAATGCTTTATTTATTTATTTATTTATTCTTATATTTCCTTATTCACTTGTATGTCCTGACTCCGAATAGAGTACTCTTGTTTGGAATAGAAGTAGCCATGTAAACGAAATAGATGTCCATCTAGAAGATGCGATGAGGCGCGTGATAGGAACTCTTAGACGCGCACCACCACCTTGGCTGTCAGTGTTGTTGTTGTTGTTGTTGTTGTATTCAGTCCGGAGACTGGTTTGATGAAGCTCTCCGCCCTACTCTATCCTGAACAAGCCTCCACAAAAGGATGGCAACCCACATCCACTTGAATTTGCTTACTATATTCATCTCTTGGTCTCCCTCTGCGATTTTTACCCCACACACTTCCCTCCAAAGTTAAATTCACGATTCCTTTATGTGGTGTCGCACAAGTCTAAAGTGCGCGCCACCTACTTTCGCCGTGCGCCGCCATGCACGCACGGCGCGGCGTTCTTACGACGACAGCCACGAGCACCCTCTGCTGCAACTCCGCTCGTGGCCACCACTGAACGACATCGTTCACTTGGGACTGAGATAGGAACCAGTAAAGACTTCGGAATCAGATAGGCACCAGGGAAGACTTGGCTATCAGTTAGGCACTAGGCAGGGCTCTAGCTCAACTATGTATCAGCATTCTGCAGTACTATGTAAAAGTTAAGTATTGTATAAATTCTGTGCAATATATATCTCGTTCTAATTTACTCTAGTGTTTCTAGTTTCTGGCTGCTCCCCTCCGTACCTGCACCAGCGTGCTATCTTTATTCCTGTGTCGGTCTCATTCCACTCGGCCACCGACACCTACGACGGAAACGAGACACAAAAGCGGCGACGAGGCTGGGACACAAAAGTGGCGACGAGGAGTGATAGACGATCCTTGGACCAGCACGCTGGCAGCAGCCAGACAGCAGCAGTCGGAGCACGCAGAAATTGCTCCCGCCCACCCACCCTTATTATAAGAATTTTGGGGGAACATATTCAGTTGCGTGTTTTGTGGACTTTTTTGTTGCAGCGCGTCCTCTTTCATATTGCATTTGTGTTTTGTTATAATTTACTTGTATGCGCGGCGCCTAATCGGTCAGCATGGCCACTACCCCGAACCCAATCTTAATGGAAATTATTCAGTTACAGACGGCGCAAATCACTCAACTCCTGCAGGCCGTGTCGCAGTTAACGGCACAGGCTACTCACCAACAACAACAGCCGTCACATCAGCAGCCCACACCTGCCGCTGCACCGCTTCCTACATTTCGCCAGTACAACGAACGTGAGGAAGAATGGAGCGACTACTTCGCACAGTTTCAAGAACTCGTCGCGGCTTATCAAATTACAGGTCAGAAAGTGAAGCATCTGTTATTATCTGTGGTGGGCACCAACACCTTCGTGTTACTGAAAAAACTTTTCCCCGACGCATCTCCTCGTGATGTAGACTTTGAACAAATAGTAGAGGCACTAAATGCTCATTATGAGAGAAAAGTTCTCGTAGCTGCGGCACGGTACCGATTTTTCAGACTGAAAAAATTACCGCAGCAGTCATACCAAGAGTGGATAACTGAGTTGAAGGGCTTAACCCGCAAATGTAAATTGTGCTCTTGTGGACTTTCTTATAGTGACGTGATGTTGAGGGATGCCATTACGCAGAACATTCAGGACCCCAGAATTAGGGCAGCAATTCTGAAACAATCTGACCCTTCATTAGACAGTGTACTGCAGCTTATAGAAGCGCATGATACTTTTGACTTAGCAGATGTAGAAATGCAAAGCCACAGTGTAAATTCAGTGCGCCGTAACGGACGCTTTCCTAGCCGTAGTTCTCAGTCTAGCCCTAATGATTCTTAATTCTCTACCGGCCGTGCTGAACAGACAGTTAACAGTAGCCAGTGTAAAAGTGCGACACAAAGGTCGCCCCGTCGTGTTAGAAACAGTAATTTGAATAACGGGCGCCAACGCTCATTTCAGAAAAATGTTCGTAAATCTTGCCCCCAGTGTGTATCACGCCACAAACGTGCACAGTGCCCTAGTCGCAACGCAACCTGTTATCAATGTGGCAAAACAGGCCATGTGCAGACAGTGTGTATGCAAAACAAAAATTTAAAGAACGGTACCATTAGAAACAGTGCATACAGTCAATGTCATAGACGCTGTGGAATTGAACAGTGCTTTGCTTGGTTCTCAATGGCAAGGAAATTCTTCTGCACCTATTGCAAAACTATGTATTGAGCCACGCCGCAAGCGCCGACGAGCGCGTACATCTGTGCCACGGAAAAGGGTTCGGGACAAGCAAAGTGACAATGTACAGTGCAATCCTGTAGTGAACCTAGTGCCTTCTGCAAATGCTAATTGTAATAGTGCCCAGTACTGTGTAGATAGTGACAGTAGAATTGATGTAGCTACTCAAAGTAATTTTAGTGCAGTAGTCTCGCATTGCGCGGACTCCGATCCGGCGGTAGTGCCATCTAGTGACAGTGTTGTTAATCCGCTATGTGCCGAATCTGCGCCGCTTCCTTCACTACGCAGCCCGCACAAGCGCATCAAACAAGGCGTAGCAGACGTTGCCCACATTCGCGCACCTGTCGAGCGCCACAGGCAAAAACGTTTTGACTCTTTCAATAGAAAATCAGCCTGTGCAATTTCAGCTTGATACTGGTTTCGCTGTTACATTAATTAATAAAGACACTTATGGACTACTGGGTTCGCTAAAATTGTCGCCGTGTCAACAAGTGTTAACAGCATATACAGGACAAAATATTCCCGTGCTAGGAACGTGTAGCCTGCCTGGCTCTTTTCAAGGTGTAACAAAAACAGTTGCTTTTGTTGTTCTTCAGGCCAAATCTACGCAGAACATTTTTGGACTAGATGCTTTTGACTTGTTTGGTTTATCAATTCAAAGAGATGTGCTTCAAATTTCGTCAGTAGTGCCTCAGGACAAAATTAATGCATTGTGTGACAAATATAGTGACTTGTTTTCGCCAGAACTAGGTTGTGCAAAAGACTTCGTGGCACATGTAACTTTAAAAGAATCTGCAGTTCCAAAATTTCGTAAAGCTAGACCAGTGCCTATCGCATTGCGTCATACAGTTGCCGAAGAACTTAAACGTTGGCAAGATAGTGGGGTGATTTCTCCTGTTTCTGCGAGTCAGTGGGCCTCGCCTTTAGTAATTATACCCAAGCCGTCAGGAAAACTTCGTCTCTGTGCGGACTTTAAATCAACAGTGAACGGTCAAACAATTGTAGACACTTATCCCCTGCCCAGACCTGAGGAACTGATGGACAAATTAGGACAGTCTCGCTTCTTTTCCAAGATTGATTTAGCAGAGGCATACTTACAGATTCCGCTTGACGAAGAGTCAAAAAAATTTTTCGTCATTAATACTCACATGGGTCTTTTTCAATTTCAACGCCTACCCTTTGGCAGTTCTTCCGCCCCCGCTATTTTTCAGGGCTTTTTGGAACAGCTGACAGTTTCTGTACCGTGTTGCTCGAACTCGGACGTACGGTTGAATAACATTTAACAAACCTGGAGTGCCTTTTCAAAGTTTTGACTGCAGCAGGTCTACGTTGTAATAAAGCAAAGTGTTCGTTTTTTCAAACTGAAATAGAGTACCTAGGCCATGTGATTAATGCCCAAGGAATTCATCCCTTACAGTCACATCTTAGAGCAATCAAAGACTTGCCTCCTCCTAAGAATGTGCAGGAATTGCAAGCAGTGATGGGAAAGCTTAACTATTATTTCAGGTTTATTCCCAATGCCTCTCAGATTGCAGCTCCACTGCATCACTTACGTAGGAAGAATGTTCCTTTTGTATGGTCTAAAGATTGCCAGGTTGCCTTTGACAAATTAAAGCCTGCACTACTCAGTGATGCATGTTTGATTCCCTTTGACCCACAGAACCCTGTAGTGTTAGCAGTTGATGCCTCGTCGTACAGTGTGGGTGCAGTTTTGTCGCATCGTATTGGCTGTCACGATCGTCCTATTGCCTTTGCATCCAAGCTACTGACGCCGACGCAACAGAATTACAGTCAGATAGAAAAAGAGGCCTTAGCAATCATTTACGGCGTCACAAAGTTTCATCATTATCTCTATGGCAGAAAATTCTATTTGTTGACAGACCACAAGCCTCTCACGTCGTTGTTCTCACCCACAAAGCCAATTCCGCCACGAACGGCACAAAAGCTTCAGAGATGGTCCTTAATACTGTCTAATTATCAGTATGAGATTTTGTACCGACCTACCACTAAACACGCCAACGCGGACACACTTTCCCGACTTCCGGTTGGCCAGGATGTGTCGTTTGATTCTTCGGAAATGGCATGTTGTTAGATAGACTCCAGAGATGCTACCGCTGTCGCAGATTTCCCTTTGAACTCTCGTCGGGTTGCGCAGGAAACAGCTGCGGATGCAGACCTAAGTGTGGTAGCACGTTTCGTTCGCTTTGGTTGGCCTGCCAGAGCCAAAGACATTGATCGGCCTCTGGGTCGACGTTATTTTGCACAACGTCATGCATTATCTTTAAGTCAGGGTGTACTGTTGTTGCATACCGACAACGACCAAGCAAGAGTGATTGTTCCTCGTTCCCTGCAACGAGAAGTGTTACGCCTCCTGCATCAAGGACATTGAGGCATTGTTAGGACAAAGCAATTGGCCAGACGTCATTGTACCTGGGTTGGTATGGACGCTCAGATAGAGAGCATGACGTCACAGTGTACTGTTTGTGCGGAGCATCAGGCGGCTCCTCCGCAACGTTTCTCAGACTGGCCACGCCCCAAGGGACCATGGCAACGTTTACACATTGCCTTTGCCGGACCTTTCTGGATTTCCCCCATGTTTAATTGTTGTAGACGCTTTCAGCAAGTTTCCTTTCGTGATTGCCATGAACTCAACGACGGCGTCTAGTACAATCAGTGCCTTAACATCAGTGTTTTGTATCGAAGGTTTGCCTGAAACTATCGTCAGTGACAATGGACCTCAGTTTGTTAGTGCGGAATTTCAACAGTTTTGTCGTGTGAATGGCATTCAGCATATCACCACCGCACCTTTTCACCCTCAGTCCTATGGTGAAGCAGAACGTTTCGTTCGAACATTAAAGTCACACATGGAAAAGATGAAAGGTCCGCACTCCAGGCAGCAAGCTCTTCAAATTTTCCTGTCTACGTATCGGTGCATGCCACGTGACGGCTCGTCTCCTGCCGAGCTGCTACACGGCCGCCGTCACCGCACTCTCCTTCACCTGCTGCAGCCTCCCACGCACCGAGTCGGTTCGTATGGCGCTACGCGTTTTCAGGTTTCTACGCCGGTGCTGTACAGGGTGTTTGCTGGCAACAAGAAGAGATGGTTGCCAGGCATCATTCAGCGCGTGCTCGGTCGCAATATGTATGTTGTACGTTCTTCCACAGGGTCGGAGCTGCGGCGCCACGCAAACCAATTGCGCTTGCACAGGCCGCGCGATCCTGTCTCGGGTTTCTTGATTCCAGACCCAGTTCACCGCCAAGGAGCACAGCCACATCGCTCGCCGCCGGGCCCAGCGTCCCCGGACTACGAGATCGTACCCATGGAGGTGGACGCGCCTCCTACGCAGTCCGCCTCTCCGCCTCCGTCGCCGCCGCAGCTGACAGCGTCACCAAGGAGGACTCCAGGACCGTGCGTGCCCCCGCCGCCTGGGCCACGCACCTCAGAAGAAGATGACCTGCTCCATCTGGGCGGAGGGGTGCGCCCTTCCCCTCGTTTTGGCGGGTTTTCCGGGGGATCGCAAGGCGGATGCCGGGGCGCGGACGGCGTCTCGATCCCAGCCTCAGCTACGACGCCCGTCCCACCAGTAACGCCCCCGCCCAGGCCCTCCTCCCAGTGCCGTCGCCGTGGCCCTCAGCCCTACGCCACGACGGCGCGGCGGTTTGGGGGGGAGGGGTGTGGTGTCGCACAAGTACAAAGTGCGCGCCACCTACTTTCGCCGCGCGCCGCCATGCACGCACGGCGCGGCGTTCTTACGACGACAGCCACGAGCGCCCTCTGCTGCAACTCCGCTCGTGGCCACCACTGAACGACATCGTTCAATTGGGACTGAGATAGGAACCAGTAAAGACTTCGGAATCAGATAGGCACCAGGGAAGACTTGGCTATCAGTTAGGCACTAGGCAGACCTCTATCTCAACTATGTATCAGCATTCTGCAGTACTACGTAAAAGTTAAGTATTGTATAAATTCTGTGCAATATATATCTCGTTCTAATTTACTCTAGTGTTTCTAGTTTCTGGCTGCTCCCCTCCGTACCTGCACCAGCGTGCTATCTTTATTCCTGTGTCGGTCTCATTCCACTCGGCCACCGACACCTACGACGTAAACGAGACACAAAAGCGGCGACGAGGCTGGGACACAAAACTTTGTGTCTGTGTCCTGGACTCGTTCCCTTCTTTTAGTCAAGGTATGGCAGAAATTCTTTTCTCCCCAATTCTATTCAGTACCTCCTCAGTAGTTACGCGATCCACCCACCTACATCTACATACATACTACGCAATCCACCGTAAGGTGCGTGGCGGAGGGTACACTATACCACTACTTGGCGTTTCCATTCCTATTCCACTCCCAAATAGAACGAGGAAAAAAAGAATGCCTATATGCCTCCGAACGAGCCCTAATTTCTCTTATCTTCACTAAGCGAAATATAAATAGGTGGCAGCAATATCGTACTACACTCAGCTTCAAATTCTGGCCCTCTAAATTTCCTCAACAGAAATTCACGAAAAGAACGTCGTATTTCCTCCAGCGATCCCCAGTTGAGTTGGCGGATCATTTCCGTGACACTCGCGCATTGGTCTAACCTACCAGTAACAAACCTAGCTGCTCGCCTCTGAACTGCTTCGGGTCCCCAACACTTAAGCAATACTCAAGACGTGGTCGTACAAGCGTTTTATACGCGGTCTCCTTTACTGGTGAAATACTTCTTCCCAAAATTCTCCCAATAAACCGAAGTCGGCTATCCGCCTTATTCACAACTGTCCTTACATGTTCGTTCCATTTCATATCGCTCTGCAATGTTACGCTCAGATATTTGAACGACGCGACAGCTTCAAGAAGCTCACTACTAATGCTGTATTCGAACATAATGGGATTGTTTTTCCTACTCCTACATTGAGAGCTAGCTGCCATTCTTCGCACCAACTAGAAATTTTGTCTAAGTCATCCTGTATGCTATTACAGTCAGTTAAAGACGACACCCTCCCATACACCACAGCATCATCAGCAAACAGCCGCAAATTACAACTTACTCTGTCCATCAGGTCATTTATATAGATAGAAAATAATAGCGAGCGGTCCTATCACACTCTCCTGGGGCACGCCTGACGATACACTCGTCTCCGATGAACACTCGCCGTCGAGAACAACGTACTGCGTTCTATTACTTAGAAAGTCTGCCAGCCAGTCACAAATCTTTGAACCTATTCCATTACCTCGTATTTTCGTTAGCAGTCTGCAGTGTGGCACCGCGTCGAACGCCTTTTTGAAGTCGAGAAAAACACAATCCGCCTGTTGCCCTTCATCCATGGCTCGCAAGATCTCATGTGAGAAAAGGGCAAGCTGAATTTCACATGAACGATGTTTCCTAAACCCGTGCTGATTCATAGAAAGAAGCTTTTCCGTTTCAAGGAAATTTACTATATTCGAACTGAGAATATGCTCCAAAATTCTACAGGAAACTGATGTCAACGATATTGGCCTGTAATTGTATTGGTCAGTTCTCTTTCCTTTCTTATAAACGGGAGTCACCTGCGCTTTTTTTCCAATCACTAGGAACTTTGCGCTGAATTAAAGATAAATGCAAGCTAAGTAGGGAGCCAACGCCGCAGAATACTCTTTGCAAAACCGAACTGGTATTCCACCCGGACAAGCAGACTTAGGTTTGTTTCTACCATTTCCTTTCCGAAAATATTAATTGTGTCTGACTCTCAAAGTGTCCTTCAAACCCTACAACATAGGAGATGGAACAAAAACACCGACAGCTATATTCTGGATGTGATTCGGCATATATTCGCTGTACAAATACGATGCGGACAGTTAATTCACGGTGGGTGCCTCCTCACGCTGGTATCTGCTACAGTGAGGAAGTTGATGCATTGGCCAAACAAGCGGCATCCTTAGGCATTGTGCCTGGACCTGCAACTACCGTTATCTGCGGTCAAGGAACACGCATAACAGCGGCGGCGATGCGTAAAGTTTCCCATGAAATGAAAGGCGCTTCTTACGCTGTGCTGCAACCTCGGGTTTCTACGCAGCCGTGGTTTATGAGGACTCATCTGAACCGATCCGCGATTTCTACCATCATTCGTCTTCGCTTCAATCACGCCTCTTATCCACAACTTCTACGATTCGGCGGCATGTGCGTGTGATCCTGCGACAGAAATTGACGCCAACCACAACCTGTTCAGGCGCCCCAAAGTTGACCGGGAACGTCTGTACTTCCTGGCGACATTGCTGAAGATGGGATATCCCCTTGTCAATCAGCTTCTTTCCTTTTGTTTATAAAAGGCACTCGTCTTTATAAAGTCATAATTAGGTTTATTAAGAGCACTTGGGACAATCTATAGATATTAACTGTAGCGCTAATGCATTGTAAGGTTTTGCTTGTGAAGATGCTTCAGAAATGATTTGAATTGTAATGTAATGAAGTTTCAAGTACTTTGGTATCTAATACTCTCAACCTCCAATGACGAACACCAGTGTTCGCTTACAGTTTTCACTTTCTCATTTTCTCAAAATGTACTACTGTTTTAGTGTATTTAATTGTATGTACATTGCCACTGTCGATGGCCACATTGAGTTAAGACTCAGAAGGCGAAAAGTTTTTCATCTTCACTGAAAAAAGTCTCTGCCGTTATATCACTAAGCAAATAAAAGACTTTAAAAACTTTTAGGCTGCCAACGTAAATATCTACTTAAAGTTCGTATTTTTTGACACATGTATTCTTTTCAAAGTCGATTTACTTCTTTTTCGCACATAAATTTCGATAGTTTGAGGCTTTCTCGGTCCAATTCACCTAGAATTAACAATACTCTACTGAATAGCTACCACAAAAAAAATTCCACAGTGCTGAGAATCTTGGCGGTCATTCCCGCCGGAGGTTAGAGTCCTCCCTCTAGCATGGTAGTGTGTGTTTTGTCTTTAGTGTAAGTTAGTTTAAGTCGTTTGTAAGTCTATGGACCGGAGCAATTTGGTTCAATGGGTTTACAATCACGCAGAAAGTAATAATTTGTTTGTTTCCACAAGCAACATTTACTTATATTTTTTCCTTGGTAACGCTAACTTTATATCGCCATTTGCACTTACGGATCCGATGAGATGAAGAGCACTTGTTAGCCACACCCGGGAAACTGGAGATGGAAAATGATGCTGATGACTTCCGTTTTTGCAATCGACAGACACCTTTATGTATCCCCTTTTTGGCATTGTTAAATATACGAGGCATGTCCACAAAGTAAGTTCCGTTTGCTTATATAAAACAAACGTGTACAGATACAGAAAAAATATTTATTGTACAAAAATCTAAAACTGTTAAACTACTTTTCTACATAGCTTCCGAAATTTTCTAGGCACTTGCCATAGCGTGGCACAGGTTAGTATACCTCCTTCATAGGACGTTGCCGCCTGTGTATTCAACCATGTGGTAACATTCAGCTCGTCATCATCGTTGAAGTGTTGTCCACCGAGGACAGACTTTAGGTGTAAGAAGATATGAAAGTTGCTAGGAGCGAGTTCCGAGCTGTATGGAGGATAATCAAACAGTTCCCATTGAAATTTCTGTAAGAGTTGTTTGGTCACATTCGGCGTGTGAGGTCGGGTATTATCGTGGAAAAAAGAACATCTTGTGACAGTAATCCTCTTCTTGCACCTAAAATGGTTGAATACACAAGCGGCAACGTCCTATGAAGGAGGCATACAAAAACCTGTGCCACGCTATGACAAGTGCCTAGAAAATTTCGGAAGCTATGTAGAAAAGTAGTTTAACAGTTGTAGATTTTTGTACAATAAATATTATTTCTGTACTGTACACGTTTGTTTTATAGAAGCAAACGGAATTTACTTTGTGGACATGCCTCGTATAATGGATATAAGTCACCGTCAGCAAATCAGGTTTTATCAGTGCTGCAGAAAGTATTTCGAAAAATAACGTCACAGTTCTGATTAGAAGTAGGACTGCTATAAATATACATTTACGCAAATTGAACAGGAAAAGTCGTGTACCACATGCCAACGTTTCCTAAATGCCGGCCGCGGTGGCCGAGGGGACTGAGGCGCTCCAGTCACGGTCTACACGGCCATTACGGTCGGGGGTTCGAATCCCCCCACGGGCATGGATATTTGTGCCGTCCTTAGTATTAGCTAGTTGATAAGTAGTTTAGGGACTGATGACTCCGTACTTAAGTTCCATAAGCTATACAAACATTTGAAACATTTGTTTCCTAAATCCTGGAAAACTAAGTGGAACAATAGTGAAATTAACCAACACAACACAGAGGACCCCAGCCAGCAACTCCCAGGAATACAACTTCCCCGTAGGAACTGGTTTCAGCTTAACCGTGTGAGAACTGGACATGCAAGAACTAAATCCATGCTGAACAAGTGGGGTGCCAATGATAACACAACGTGTGACTGTGAAAGTGACGAACAAACATTACAATATATAGTGCAAGATTGCCCACTGCGAAGATTCTGCGGAGACGAGAGATACTTTATGGAGGCCGACCCTGCGGCTATTGAGTGGTGTCGCGTTTGGACGTAACTTTTTTGTGAATTGTAGTTGCCATTCTATTTCTGCTTTGCCCACAGTTATTAATCACTGATGTTTGTTTTGTTCATATTATTATGTATTTGTATATGTGTATTTCTATTTATATCTGATGTTATTAATATTTATGATGTCAATACCGCACTTGCAATTGTAAAGCCATACGATAAATAAATAAATAAATAACGTTTCCTAAACCCATACTATTTATTAAAACAGCTCCTTGCTTTCAAGGAAATACATTCATAGGACTTTTCAGCATAAAAACATGAAACCTGTTCCATTACGTTACTGTTGAGTGAAACCATCCAGAATGCTAGTTTGGGCCAAGCCGAAATTCGGCTTAGTTTTGGCCGAATCCAAAACAGCGGCCGAAACGAATATTTCGCGCCGAAACTGGCCGTTACCGAAACCGAGTATTCGGCCGGTCCTTGGTAGTGCACCTGTATCTCCTTGTAATGGCACATGTCATGTTCATCAAAATGTTCAAATGTTCGTAAAGCTTATGGGACTTAACTGCGGGTCATCAGTCCTTAAACTTACAAACTAACTTATACCAAAGACAGCACAAACATCCATGCCCGACGGGGGATTCGAACCCCCGCGGGGAGCGGCCTCGCGCATCAGAGCATAGCGCCTCAATGCGCTTGGCCACTCCGCGGTGGCTGTCATACTTATATCAATTGCTAGCTGAACCCCCACTGCTTCGCATGCGTAGGCTGGTTGGTCTGCACCAGTTGTTTCTTTTTAATCCTTATGAAGAATCTATATCTTAAGTTTCGTAGTTATAGCTTGAAATTTGAGTTAAAAGTACCATATTTTTGAAAATCAATTTTTTGCGTCACCTATTATACCCCCTTATTTGTCGAATTTTAAAAAATGCCGAAACACGTGTCTTTTAAATTCGAACCCTGAATTAAAATCCGAAATTTTGTAGTTCTAGCTTCAAAATTGCCTAAATAGCTACGTATTTTCAAAAAACGTTTCATCCCCTATTTCACCCCCTTACGGACGGAATATCGAAAAATCGCTTCTTAAATGAAGCCTACAGAGTAAGATCAACACCCTCCACAAATTTCAAGTTTCTATCTTCAGTGGTTTGGGCTGGGCGATGGTGAGTCAGTCAGTCAGTCAGTCAGTCAATCGGGACACTTCCTTTTATATATAGAGATTGTACGCACTCAGTATAACCGCTCGGTTATCAGTGTGTTATACCGCACCGCTTTCCAAGACGGGGAGGCGTACCGGCCCCGGTTCGAATCCGCCCGGCGGATTAACGAAGGAGGTCGGAGTGCCGGCCAGCCTGGATGTGGTTTTTAGCCGGTTTTCCACATCCCCCTAGGTGAATACCGGGCTGGTCCCCAAGTCCCGCCTCAGTTACACGGTTCGCAAACATTTGGTAACACTTTACACTTTCACACATATAACACTGTACGGAGGCATCTGTTGTACACATTTCCTCCCGGGGGCATGGGGTGGCGACGGGAAGGGCATCCGGCCACCCCGTCAATACTAACATGACAAATCCACATTAACAAGCCGACCCTGCAATGTGTGGCAAAAAGGCCAAAGAGAAAGAACGAAAGAAAACTACGCACTCGGTATACAGGGTGTTACAAAAAGGTACGGCCAAACGTTCAGGAAACATTACTTACACACAAAGAAAGAAAATATGTTACGTCCACATGTGTCCGGAAACGCTTAATTTCCATGTTAGAGCTCATTTTAGTATTTCCCTTTAAATGTAAATTGAAATAATTCGTGCAGACAATTGTCAGAATACCCATTTGTTTCAATAGTATCTACTGTACTTCCTCGATCACGTCATCAACACAGATTTTCTGTGAGCATTTGAGCAGGAATTGTTGGTGATGTCTTGATTGGACCTCATGTTCTTCCACCTAAACTCACTGGAGCACGTTATCATTTCAAAATTCAAATGTTTGTACAGCTTATGGGACTTAACTACGGGGTCATCTGTCCCTAAACTCACAAACTACTTATGAACTACTTACGAATTAGGACGGCACAAATATCCATGCCCGAGGGGGGATTCGAACCCCCGACCGTAGTGGCCGTGCAGACCGTGACTGAAGCGCCTCAGTCTCCTCGGCCACCGCGGCCGGCTCATGATTTCATACGGGATACTCTACCTGTACTGCTAGAACATGTACCTTTACAAGTGCGACACAACATGTTGTTCATGCACGATAGAGCTCCTGCACATTTCAGTCGTCGTGTTCGTACGCTTCTCAACAACAGATTCGGTGACCGATGGATTGGTAGAGGCGGACCAATTCCATGGCCTCCACGCTCTCCTGACCTCAACCCTCTTGACTTTCATTTATGGGGGCACTTGAAAGCTCTTGTCTACGCAACCCCGGCACCAAATGTAGAGACCCTTTGTGCTCTTACTGTGGACGGCTGTGATACAATACGCCATTCTCCAGGGCTGCATCAGCGCATCAGGGATTCCATGCGACGGCGGGTGGATGCATCGATCCTCGCTAACGGAGGAATTTTGAACATTTCCTGTAACAAAGTGTTTGAAGCCATGCTGGTACGTTCTGTTTCCATTCCACGATTAATGTGATTTGAAGAGAAGTAATAAAATGAGCTCTAACATGGAAATTAAGCGTTTCCGGACACATGTCCACATAACATATTTTCTTGCTTTGTGTGTGAGGAATGTTCCTGAAAGTTTGGCCGTACCTTTTTGAAACACCCTGTATAATTCTGTAAGCCATACGGTACATAAATAATTTTACATAAACAAGCTGTATAACCTAATTGTTACCTTTCCGTATATGGTGAAATATAGTGTAATCAAAATAAATCATATAAATATATCAATGTGCAGCTACCTTATAGATTTTTATTATGATCTTATAGCCATCATCAGATAATCTGCAAAATTCACTGTTTTGTTTTTATGTATATATGTTTTTCCAATGATTTTTTTTTTTTTTTTCCTTACGTCCATATGACATCCTTGGGCAATGTCATACTTATGTAACAATAAGGTGGTGTTCACTTAGCTGATGTTATAAATCGTAATAAATTTGTCAAAATTGCAGCTTGTTGTTTTGACAGACAAAGAGGCTATACGTTTACATTTTCTCTGTATTTTCGAATGTGGTCGATGTTTCAGTGATCTGTGGCCGCGGCGGATTAGCCGTGCGCACTGAGCCGTCGTGTTGCGGTGCGCGCGGCCGTTCGCCGACGGGGGTTCGAGTCCTCGATCAGGGATAGGTGTACGTGTTGTCAAATGTTCAAATGTTTGTTAAGCTTATGGGACTTAACTACGGGGTCATCAGTCCCTAAACTTACAAACTACTTATGAACTAGCTACTACTAAGGACGGCACAAATGTCCATGCCCGAGGGGGATTCGAACCCCCGACCGTAGTGGCCGTGCAGACCGTGACTGGAGCGCCTCAGTCCCCTCGGCCACCGCGGCCGGCTACGTGTTGTCGTTAGGTTAGTTTACCTTAGTTTAAGTAGTGTGTAAGCTAGGGAAAAATAACCAAGCAGTTGAGTCCCATAAATTTACAAACATTTGAACATTAGTGATCTGTGTGTGGTTACGTATATTCGATATCTGTAGCAAGCGTAATTTATTTAAATAACCGATGCTATATGGTTATAATATCTTTTTTTCGGTAGATAAGATTCTTTATTCTTATTTTAAACTGTAGGTCCCCCTATAACTGGCTGGGTAAGTCAGTTCGAAGGTCTGTGGAAGACAAATGTTCAAATGTTTGTTAAGCTTAAGGGACTTAACTACGGGGTCATCAGTCCCTAAACTTGCAACTAAGGACGGCACAAATATCCATGCCCGGGATTCAAACCCCCGACCGTAGCGCCGCAGTCCCCTCGGCCACCGCGGCCGGCTGTGGAAGACAACTGCATACCACCCCCAAACAGGATCCTGCCTAGTAAAGCACTGTGATGTTCAAACAAATCTTCGGATTGTTGACTGCTTTACCTTTTTATTTTCAAACCGTCCGGCGAAAAATAAATAAAAAGTAAAAGAAAAAACACGCGGCCCACTGGTCCGTACTAATCTGGGATATACTACTGAAAAAGATAGTCGTGAATCTAGTACAGTAGAACGTCGATTATCCGAAGTAATTTAGAGACATGGGTGTTCGGAAAACTGGTTTGTTCGGATAATCGAACTGAACATGTTTATTTGCCAAAAAGAAGTACTGTACAATAAATATATTCATAAAAACAGGCATCTCTTTTAGTATTACAAAGTAACGTACAAATGCAACTTCAGTAGGAATATATAGTATGTGGTACAGTTTATTAAACAAAAATATATACATATTACATATGCATTTTTCATGAACAATACACACAGTATATATAAAATTAACGTTTAAAAAAATCCTTTATTTTGGTCTGTTTAAGCAAGCCTACACGCTTACAAGAAGATACGTCACGTACTTTTTTCATTACAGATTTCTGAAACTGGTCACTTTCATCTTGGGCTTCAAAGCATCGCAAAGCAGTATCTAAACAAGTGAACGCCTCAGAAGCTGTTGGTATACTTTCATCTTCACTTTCTGGAGCACTGATAGATGAGATGCTGGCGGCGTCATCTTTATCAGTGACGACGTTTACAATCTCGCTGTCCTGCATGATTTGGTGTCCTGGATCTGCATCGTCTATATTCATCCATTCATGAACAGCTTCTTCATCACATTCGTGGCAATCTATTTCTTTTAGCGTACCGAGAATTTTGGACATATCATTCTGTTCGTCATTTTCAATCAAACCTTGTGAGCCGGCCGCGGTGGCCGAGGAGACTGAGGCGCTTTAGTCACGGTCTGCACGGCCACTACGGTCGGGGGTTCCAATCCCCCCTCGGGCATGGATATTTGTGTCGTCTTTAGTATAAGGTAGTTCATAAGTAGTTTGTAAGTTTAGGGACTGATGACCCAGTAGTTAAGTCCCATAAGCTTAGCAAACATTTGTTATACAACAACAAACAACAACAATACCTTGTGTATTTTCTTCTGTGCTAAAAACTTTATTCCAGGCTTCTTTTTTTCAAATTCTCTTCCTTTACACTATTCCATGCTGCGCTAATCATGTAGGACCGGTCTTCCAAGTCAATAGTCTTATGATTTCTTAAGAGACTTTCTTCTCTTTCTAACAATAACTTACGCAACAATTCTTTCCTGTAATTTCGTTTGAAAGTCTCAATAACGCCTTAATCCATGGGCTGTAATAAGGAGGTGACGTTATGTGGAAAAAATATTACCTTTATGAACTCGTCTTTTTCGTTTACAATATCACATGACGGATGAGCTGGTGCATTGTGAAGGAGTAGTGTTTTGTCCCTCTTCCCATTCTTTAGCTGATGAGCTTTACAGAGGGTACGAAAACGTCCAGAAACCACTTCAGAAAAATCGTACTATCCATCGAGGCGCAAGGCTGATATATTAACGTTGTTCAAACAACGCGGTTTTTTTCTTTTACCAATGACGAAAATAGGCAGTCGGTGACTTCCATTAGCATCAGCACAAGCCAAAGCTGTAATACGGTCCTTGCTTGTTTTAGGACCAGGTGCTGCTAATTCATGATGTGAAACAAGAGTTTTTCTCGGTAAAGCTTTCCAGTTAAGTCTAGTTTCGTCAGCATTGTAGCCGGCCGCGGTGGCCGAGGGGACTGAGGCGCTCCAGTCACGGTCCGTCTGCCACATCGGCTCCGGACAGTGTTTACAAGTGCTTCCTCGCTGCGGCCGGCGGCGTTTCTTCGCGTCCGCTGTTCTTCTATTTGCTGTATCTACGTACTTGTAAGTAATGGCTGATTGTGAAGATCGCGAAAATAATGTGCAATTTGAATTTGACAAGTCGGTTCCGCGGCCGTCAGGTTTCGAAATCCATGGTTGGTTGAAAAACGATCTGAAAATTAATGAAAGTGTCGTTCTCGGTTTACAACTAGACGCTTTTCTGAACTCTCTCTTTGTCAAACTTAGTACTCCAGAACTGTGTGACACAATTGTAAATGTAGAAGGTGGTGTCCGTAAATTTAAACACTTTGATGGAACAGTGAGTAATGTGGCAGTGTCTAACGCCGGTTACGGACTTAGGACAGTTAGAGTGTTTAATTTACCGTTCGAAATGAAAGATACGACAATTGAAAACTGTTTGTCACCGTATGGAACTGTGTTGTCTGTTACTAGGGAAAAATGGTCATCTGCATATATCTATCAAGTGGAAAACGGAATTCGTAGTGTCCGTATGGTAGTACGAAAGCACATTCCGTCCTTCCTTGTAGTGAAAGGCCACAGGGCTTTTATTACATATAACGGACAACCGTCGACGTGTTCGCACTGTAATGCCACGGGACACTACAGACAGAACTGCCCACGCCGCAGGCGCCCCGCGCAACTACCGGCGGGGGAGGCGGCAGACGCCGTGACGTACGCCTCCGTCGCGTTAGGAGGGCCCACCTCACCGACGCGTCGCGCTGCCGCGGATGAAACTGTCATGCATGTGGATGCCGCGCTCGCAGCCCCTCAAAATGAAACGGTCAGTGACGTCACAGCCGACGCTCAGAATGTAGCCGACGGTTCCGTGGTAGTTGCGGAAAAGGTAGCAAATCAGATACCACCTGAAGGCGCGACGGGATCAGAACCCACCCCAGCTGAAGTTCCACTGGCGGCAGGTGCGGCGACTATGTGGACATCCCAGGTGACAGACGCCCATCTCGAGGTCCATCCTGACGAGTCGGCGACTACTGTGACAGATTCCGCAACCGTTGAAGATGTGCGTCCTACTGCCGTCTCCTCAAATGTAGTCCCGGAGAGTCAGACGACGGGACTCGAACCAGCGCAATATGTTAAGCCTGCCGTGTCGACTCCGGTAGATGTGACGTTGTCCACGTTGACAAGATCAGAAGCCGTGCAAGATAGCGTCCCCCCCGAAGTGTCAGCGGTTGGAGTTTCTGCCACCGCCGCTGCAGATCGTCCACGCGAACGGGCAGACAGCGCGGGTGGCCGCAAGTCACGTCGCGACAGGGCAGCAGAAAGGCGCGCGCGCGCAGAGAGAAGGGCCGCAGCACCAGCTCCTCGGGATACCCGGAGCGGCGGGACTCCTACCAGAGGGGGTGGAGCAGTGGCGGCTGGTGGGCCATTTATTAGGAGGGGCGGCATGCCTCTTCAATTGTACACGACATTTTGTCCCTTCAGAACATTTCTTGAACGGGGAGAATATAGCATTAATTTTATTAGCTAGTTACGTAAGTTAACCCTTCATCTAACACGACTTTTTCCTCCTATAGCAAAATACGAACAAATTTACGCACAAATATGTCGTTTTTAATATTTTCTGCAGGCAATGGAAACCTTGTAACTCCATTTTATTAGCTTTCACAAGAGACCCAAAACTGTACCTTAAAATAATATAAAGTAAGAAGTAAATTCGTTGTGTGTGTAACTATATAAGTGTTGAGAGAACACAAATGCTTCGTCACGACAAACATATGTTACTGAAATTAGAAGACTGTCACCAACAAATGTAGTAATACCATTGGTATGCTTATATATTGGTGTGTTTATATGAAGCAGGATTAAATTTCCTAGTGAAACTACTTTTGCTTTTGCACACATTTTGTGTCTGTACAATGTTCAAATCATGTCTCGGTGGTGCTAACCCTTTTAATTCCAACTTTTCTTCAAAAGTCAATTGTTTACTACCAAATGTTAAAATGTAGTTAACGCTATTTATATTATTCATTCTAAATAGGGAACTAGAAAAACAGGCAATAACACGCACTTTCACAACAACGATACTACTAACACACGCAGGGCACCTGTTAGAAACTGCCTGACCGGTGCCGGTGCGCCTTTGTATATTTCGCGCCCTAGGCTCGGACGCCGTCCTAAGCTGCCCGGTTCGGCACACTACCCCCACCCAACCCCCAGTACCCCCACTCACCCCAAGCGCCCGTAGCCAGCCTTTAACGGCGCGGACGGATCGCGTACAGTCCGACAGTCAGTCCATTCTGAAAACATTCGGTGAGCCTGGCTGGCAGACTACCTAGACTAAAAACATTGGTCATTCACATACACGGGTTGCTGCTACACGAAAATTATTCAAGTCGATTTGTGATTAACGATTGGTACGTATTCCGTGTTGGATATTTTTGGGAGGGCGCCGCCCCAGAGTCCTTAAGGAGTAGCCGCCACTGGGGTGGAGTCGGTCCCCCGAATCTCGTCAGTATCAGCGCTCGGCGTCGAAGTCGCTGCAGAAATCTGCGTCACTGGCTTCGTCACGGTCGGATCTGGATTCTCGGCAGGAAGCACAAGCGGGCCGTGGTTATCAGCAGCCCATGACGAGTGGACAGGAATACAGGATGGAGGAGGTGGTCCGGCAGATAAAGGAAAAGCTCAGTGCACCCGACACCGACTATCATATGGCAATGGACTTGTCACGGGACTCGAACCCGGCGCAAGCCGCGGTAAAAAGAAAGGCCGAAGACGACCCGCAGCCGCGCACGCGCGTTTCTCTGCAGGGGGCCGCGGCAGGCCACGACACTGGACAGCAAGTGTCCAAGTCGTGGGCGGAGGAGATGGAAGAGGGCGAGACCTAGTCTCGCGCCGTCGTTGAATCCCCTGACTAAATGGTGGCACACCCACCATCACTTGTTGCCACTATCAACATCAATAGATTTGTGTCAATTGTAAAGTTTGAATGTTTATTACAATTTTTGAATTTTTTGAAGGCAGGCGTTGTTTTTCTTCAGGAAGTGGTGACCGAACTTGTTCACAATATACCCGGTTACCAGGTGGTTTTAAATTTCGATCCGGAGAGTCACAGTGGAACTGCTATTTTGATACGTGATGGTCACGAATTCAGTGATGTTGCCACTATCCCAAATGGACACGGAGTAGCGTGTACCATAAATAACATTCGTTTTGTAAATGTTTATGCTCCCTCGGGATCTGACTGCAAACCGCAACGTCGAGTCTTTTACAGTTCGGACATTTGTCACCTTTTTAGAGGCCCATATTTGCCTGTCATAATGGGCGGTGATTTTAATTGTGTACTCGACGACCGCGACCAGGAACCGAACCCATACAAGTGCATAGAGTTAGCTACGCTCATGACTGAAATGAATCTAATCGACACGTGGCGCCACTTACACCCCCACGATCCGGGGTTTACTTTTTAATACCCGACAGGTAGGAGTCGCCTCGATGGGATTTATATTTCTGGAGAAAAGAAAGACTGTGTACTAGAATCTGCGGTACACCCAGTGGTGTTTTCTGACCATGCCGCATATGTCTGCCGTTTTCATTCACTGCTGGCTCAGAAGCCACGTACGAAATGTAGGTGGAAGTTCAATGTACGTCACCTTACCAACACTGGTTTCGACGTTGTGATTAATAGGGCATGGAGTAGTATTTTAACTTATCGCCATTACTACTCTTCTGCGTTATCGTGGTGGACAGAATATGCAAAACCAGCGCTACGACAAAGTATTATTGAATTTAGTCAATCTGTTTGCCACTGGGAACGTACCACCTTGCAATTTTACGACACATGTCTCAACGACGCAATCAATATGCAAACAGACAATCCGTCTTTCCGGATGGCGAACATCAGACAAATTAAAACCAGACTCTTGTCCTTGAAGAAGGCGTCGTTGCGAGGTAGCGTGGTGCGCAGCCAGGCGACCGGTCAGCTGGCAGACGAGCAGGCCTCGCTGTTCCACCTGCTGGCCAGGCGTGACGTCACAGAGCTGCAGGCGGCCGGCGGCGCGCGGCTGAGGGACAGGGCGAGCATTCTGGCAGAGGCGCGCAGGCACTTTGCGGACTTGTTTAGCGCAAAAGCAACGGACAACGCCGCCATTACAGATCTGTTGCGAGGTGTCCCGCACGTTTTAACAGTCATGGACCGCCGTCACCTCATGGAACCGTTCACCGTACAGGAAGTAAAACAGGTCTTACAACTATGTGCAAAAAACAAATCGCCCGGTACTGACGGCCTCCAGCCAGAATTTTATCTCCACTTTTGGCACTTGTTCGGTTCAGTTTTAGTTGAATGTTTTAACGAACTTTTAAATGGAGTGGCAATACCGGCGAGTTTTCCGGAAGGAATAATCACCTTGGCTCCGAAAACCCGAGTGAACAATAGAATTGACAGTCTCCGCCCGATCACGCTTGTTGTGGTGTCGCACAAGTACAAAGTGCGCGCCACCTACTTTCGCCGCGCGCCGCCATGCACGCACGGCGCGGCGTTCTCACGACGACAGCCACGAGCGCCCTCTGCGACAACTCCGCTCGTGGCCACCGCTGAACGACACCGCGACTTGGGACTGAGTTTGCAACCAGTTAGGACCTTCGTAATCAGATAGGCACCAGTGAAGACTTTGCTATCGTACAGGCACTAGGCAGGCCTCTAACAACTATGTATCAACATTCTGCAGTACTATGTAAAAGTTAAGTATTGTTACATTCTGTGCAATATATATCTCTTTCTAATTTACTCTAGTGTTTCTAGTTTCTGCCTGCTCCCCTCCGTACCTGCACCAGCGGGCTACCTTTATTCCTGTGTCGGTCTTATTCCACTCAGCCACCGACACCTACGACGAGGCTGGGACACAAAAGCGGCGACGAAGTTGGGACACAAAAGTGGCGACGAGGATGGGATACAAAACTTTTAAACGGTGATTATAAACTTTTTACAAAATGTGTTGCGTCCCGTTTAAATCCTGTTATGTCTAAGATCCTCAGTGACTGTCAGTTTTGTGCAGTGCCGCAAAGGAATATCTACGACGCGGTCACTACATACCGTGACGTCATCGCATACACCACGATGCAGAAAATTCCCTTTGGAATACTTTCCGTCGACTTTGCCACGGCGAATGATCGCGTTAGTCACCATTACCTAAGAAAAGTGCTTTCTAAACTTGGATTTGGGAATAAATTCACGGCCATGCTATTCAATATTTTTAACAGCTCGACATCGCGTGTGACGATCAATGGTTTTTTGTCCGCACCTGTTGCCGTCGATTGCTCCGTCAAGCAGGGGTGTCCTCTCGCTATGGCCCTGTTTGCAATCTCACTGGACCCCTTGTTGCGACGCCTGCACAGTGCATGCGTCGGACTCAGTGTTGGAGGGAAGAAACAGGTTTGCCGCGCGTATGCGGATGACGTCGGCCTTCTTGTGTCTACGGAAGCTGACTTGGACACCAGGCGCAAGGTCCTGACATTATATGAAAATGCATCGGGTGCATGTATCAACAATCGTAAAACTGTGTTTCTTCCTATTTATGGGGCAGCGAACAGATTCCGACGTCCCTGGTTTACCGTGAAACAAGTGCATAAGATCCTAGGTGTTCGTTTCTCGGCAAATCTTTTGAAGACAGCGGCACTCAACTGGCGCCTGACACTGCATGCAATACGCGCTATGGCGCACCTCACTGCCACCCGCACCCTGGCACTGACGCAGCGGGTTTCGATCGTCAACGTGTGTCTGCTCAGCAAAGCCTGGTTCCTCGCACAGGTCTTCCACGTGCCCAAAGAGCTAGGACGAGCCATCACACAAGCAGCCTATTGGTTTCACCGACCTTCAGTGTTGAGGATGGTTTTTTTTATTTCCAAGAAGAGAATTATCTCTTCTTCATGTCTATGATTTAATTCTCCTTTACCATTTGGACTTTTAGTTGAGACCTTTTACCATCGAACTTGAAGTGCATCACTGACGAATACAAAGCACTGTACAGCGGAACTGTTTAATTTGCTTCTTACAACGGAGTGTTTTACGTTCACCTGCTATTACTATAGCTTGGAAGCTCGCCGACGAAGGCGAAAAATGGAGAGCGCAAGGACGGAGTGTAGGGGAGAAGGGAGCCCAGTATAATCTTCTTCCCTTAATACGTTCCTTAGTTTGAAACAATCAGCTGCTGAAGAATCAGCTGACAGTTCTTCTCCCTGTATTCTAAGCCCACGAACGCCCTGTCTTGACTTGAAGCGTTTTAAGCAGCCTGTGCTCGCTTTAAAGTTCGAAGGCCCTCCAAGGTTTTCGTTGAACTGCGAAAGACTGGGACCTGAGACAGGTTCTCCTTGCGATCTCTTTTGTGTAAACCACTTGAAAACAGCATCATCTAGATCTGTGAGTGGCGAGCTGCATAGTTTTACTGCTTGTTGATCCATCAGTGGAATCAAGCATAGCTATAAAATTTGCTATATATATATATATATATATATATATATATATATATATATATATATATATATATATATATATATATATCCGTAATTGTCGACTTCCCCACCTTGTACTCATTGGATAAAGTGGTTTCAGATTCACCTTCGTCGAACCTTTTAATAATCTCGTACTTGCCCCTCATAGAACAACATGTTTACGTTTAAGCGTTTTGTATCGTCAAGTTCACTTTTTCACGCAGCAGCACACAAGTGGTCGTAACAGAGAACAGAAGGTGACTGTTTGCACCGTGAGAAGCTCTTTTTGGGGCACACCTCAACTCTGAAGGAAGGAAGGAAGCTTGGAGTTTAACGTCCCGTCGACAGCGTGGTTATTAGAGACAGAGTGTTTGGGTAAGGATGTGGAAGGAAATCGGCCGTGCCCTTTCAAAGGAACCATCCCGGCATTTGCCTGGAGTGATTTAGGGAAATCACGGAAAACATAAATTTTAATGGCCGGAGGTGGATTTGAACCACCATCCTTCCGAATGCGAGTCCAGTGTCTTAACACTGCGCCACCTCGCTCGGTCCTCAACTCTGAGCTGGCGCAGCTGTTGCTGCGAAAAGCTTTGATACTGCCGATACTTCTACTGCCAGTGCCGAGCCGACAGAAGTGTGCTGATTGTTGAAACACAGCAGCGCCATTAGAAGCAATGTTCCGACAGCGGTGATGCATTGCTGCGACTACTGTGGGAAACTTGATTTGGGAGTGAGGGAGGTAGGGTGGAGAGTAAAGGGTGCGAGCGAGTACTAGTGATGGGAAAAACCGACCGCTTAAAACCGATACCGGTATTTTAGTTTTCAATAACCGGTTTTTTTCGGTATTTATTTGGTGTCGGCTGTAACCGGTTATTGTTGTTATAGCCAAGAACCGGGTAAAAAACCGGTACGACTACTTCTTGTAGCAGTGATTCAATTTTTTTTTAATTTTTTTTTTCTTTTTAAATAATAACCTGATGAAAAGTGACTAAATGTGCCGAAAGCGGCCATTTTAATAAATGAGTTTTCTTGGCTGCTTTTACTATTGGATATTAAAGGCCAGAGTGTTGTTAGCTACTCAACACGTTGGTTAAAACTTTAAATGTATTATACTGCTATGCTAACAAGTTTTATTAATGTGATTGCTTGAAAGTGAGGGGCTTTTTTAATGACCAATCTGGGTTTAGGTAACATTAAATCATGTGGTGCCTCGCGAGGTAGCCGTGCGGTCTGAGGCTCCATGTCACGGACTGCGCGGCTCCTCCAGTCGGAGGTTCGAGTCCTTCCTCCTGCCTCGGTCATGGGTGTGTATGTTGTCATTAGCGTAAGTTATTTTAAGATACATTAAATAGTTTGTAAGTCTAGGGACCGATAACCTAAGCAGTTGGGTCTCATAAGAGCTCACACCCATTTGAACATTCTTTGATCATGTGGTACACAGCTTTCCTAGTTCAATTTGCATAAATTTACACTGACAACAATCAAAAATATATTGTGTGTATATTCGTATGCGCTGGCTCACAAGTCCTACTTACGGAGTGGTTGGCTCAATATTGGCAACTGCCGGATGGAAATACTAGGCCAGTAAATCTGTATCCTTCATATATCGTCTTCTACGGACTCCTGGCTAGGCTTACACACACTCAAGAAGGCGTAGTATTTGGAGGGGATCTTGCAAAATATACAAAGACTAGTGATTTGTCGTATAACGTAAATTTACCTAAATTTTAACTAAAATTGATGAGTTTCGTTATCGGCCGAAACTAGAAGAACCGAAAATTCGATTACGGTTTCTGTTTCGGCTGCCAATTAAGTTGCGGTCGAACTTTGGTGGAAATAAGGGCAATAAAAAACCAATTATCTTGAGCAGTTTTTACAGTGCGGTTAAACTGGTGACGAAAAGATCCGGTATAACCGAAAACCGGCTGTTTCAGCGATAACCGCCATCCCTAGCGAGTACACAGTTCGGTTAAGCGGTCGTTCGGCTGACGACGCCATACTGTAAGAAGTGTTGAGGCTAAAAATGACAGGCGTAAATCAGGTTCGCATCTATAGAGGTGGAGAGTATTGCAGAAAACAGGGTAGCGTGGAGTGCTGCATCAAAACTGGCTTCAGTCTGACGCGCACATGTGACGTGTGTGTTTGATTTATGTAAAAGGACTAGGGGACGGTTGGAAGGGGCTCGGCCCGCAGTTAACAAACAGCAGCGTGCAGCTGCAGCTGTAGGGGGCTGAGGACCAGCCCCATACCAGCTGTGTTACATCGCGTGAACAGAACAGACGGGCTCCGGTCCGGTCGCCGCAGCTGCACGCTGACGTCACCGCGTCCTTGAACCCGGCCAGGACAACCGCTATCTGCGCGCATGCGCACACGCCGCGCCGACAGAAGACGGCGCAGCTGCTGACAGCACAGGCTGCGCGCGCATCTCAAAACAGACAGGGCCAGCCGCACGAGTAGCGTTGCCAACTTGACGGATTTCCCGTCAAATTTGACGGAATTTCAAGTCGTATGACGGACCAAATTTAGCTTTGACGGTTGGCAGATTTTTCGACGGATATTATTAGAAATTTCCTTTTTTCTTCTTTTGCTGGTTTAATACAACTTTGAAAAAATATAACAGTTTCTTTGAAAAACCTATTAGAGTTGGAAATCTTTCTGTGCCTGCAAGACCGTGGCATAGTTGTTGTTGTTGTGGTCTTCAGTTCGCAGACTGGTTTGATGCAGCTCTCCACACTACCCTGTCCTGTGTAAGTCTCTTCATCTACGAATACGTTCGGCAACCTACATCCTTTTGAATCTGCTTAACTGTATTCGTCCCTCGGTCTCCCTCTACGATTTTTCCCCCACACACTTCCTTCTAATGCTAAGTTGACAATTCCTTGATGTCTCAGAATGTGTCCTATCAGTCTATCCCTTCTCTTAGTCAGGATATACCAGAAACTCCTTTTCTCCCCAATTCGGTTAAGCGCCTCCTCATTAGTCGCATGATCTACCCATCTAATTTTCATCATTCGTCTCTGGCACCACATTTCAAAAGCTTCTACTATTTGTCTGAACTCCTTATCGTCCATCGTCCACGCCAGATAAATGCTTTCAAGAAAGGAGTTCCTAACATTTAAATTAATATTGGATGTTAACAAGTTTCGCTTCTTTAGAAACGCTTTTCTCGCCATAGCCAATCTGCATTTCTTTACTTCGGCCATCAGAAGTTATCTTGCTATCCAAGTAACAAACTTCATTTGCTACTTTTATTGTTTCATTACCTAATCTAATTCCTTCAGAATCGCCTAATTTTCTGACATTACATTCCATTACCGTCGTTTTACTCTTGTTGATGTTCATCTTATATCTTTCTTTCAAGACACTGTCCACTCCATTCAATTGCTTTTCCAGATCTTTTGCGGTCTCTGACAGAATTACTATGTCATCGGCATTTTCTTCTCCATTATCATCATCATCATTTTCCAACTCCAGTTTCCCGGGTGTGGTGTACAAGCGCTCGCCATCTCCTCCTGCCTCCATACATCTTCTGTTCCAGAATGTCTTCCCATTTGTGTCCTTTCTCCTTCACGTCTGATCTTACAGTCTCTATCCAGCGTTTTCGCGGTCTTCCCAGAGGTGTTCTTCCTATGAGGTTGAGGTTGAAATACTTTTTAGCAGGTCTTTCACTATTCATTCTCATTAAGTGCCCATACCACTGTAGTCTACGTTTCTTTATGATGTTGGTGACAGGAACCTCAATACCAGCTACTTTTCTATTCACCTCATTCCTAATTTTATCCTGCCTGGTTGTTTGATTCATAATTCTAATGAATCTCATTTCCATTGCCTGGATTCTACTGAAGTCTCTGGTTAGTAGGCTACATGTTTCTAAGCCGTATGTAAGGACTGGAACGAAATAGGTATGGTACATGGTTGCTTTTGCTTTTTGTGGCATTTTTATCATCCCTGAACTTTAATTCCCTCTTCAAATTTCTCCTTCCATTCCTTCACTGCTTGCTCAATGTACAGATTGAACAACATTGGGGAAAGTCTACAACCGTGTCTTACTCCCTTCCCAACCTCCACATCCCTTTCTGACATAGTATATTAACTAAAACCCAATAACAAAAACAAACATCTCACATGACTGGAAAACTAAGTAAACAAAAAACCTTACGCTGGTGTATGGTTCTAATTTGTCTGGATACAAAGATACGATACTTCCTCAGTAGCAGCAGCATGCTAACAACAATGTGTTTTGCTTTACGAGTGAGTTCGGGGAATTCTGGATTGTGAGCTCATTTCATTGGCTGCATTTTACGGATATTTTAAATGCTTCTAGGCCTACAACTCGTAAACAATGTAACGAATATTATGTTTAGTATAAATTTTAATTTTATCTTTACTCCTGCAAGAATACGGGGAATGTTTAATTTTGACGAATTTTTAAATACTTTACTGGCGCGTAAACAAAGTAACGGGTCCCAAGTTTCTAAATATAATTTATTTTTTCTTTATCTTGCAAGAAAATACAGGCGGAATTTTTGGTATTGGTCTGACGGAAAAAAATTATCATGATGAGATGGCAACACTGCGAGAGTAACAAATCGCACTGCGGTTTCCTCTCACGTAGGCGGAGACACAACGTTGTACGTACGTGGCTCCAGAAACACTTGTTTCCATGTTACACCTCATCAGCGCGGTAACAGACAAGAAGACAACGCATGGATCTCTTTGTACCAGGATGCGTACAATATGCAATCCATGAGCACTAATATAGGCAGCAACCAGGCTTAGTAGTGAATCTCGGATCCGTTGATTTTTTTTTTTTTTTTTTTTTTTTTTTTTTTTGCAGCGAATCTACTAGGAAGGAGTAAACTGGACGTCCTCCATGTAAGGCAGATCCTGCGTAGTATGTATCCCACCCAAGGTGTTTTCGTCAAAAAGTTCCATTTCTCTCTTACTCTGGCGAACACATCATTTCTCATTCTATCGATCTATTTCACTTACTCCATTCTTCTCCAACGCCACATTTCAAAGCTTTTTGTTTTGTCTGTCTGTCCACGTTTCACAGAGCCATAAGATACAACAGAAGATATATCTTCTTTACTTCGGCAATCAGAAGTTATCTTGCTACCCAAATATCAAAACTCATATACTACTTTTATTGTCTCATTACCTAATCTAAATCCTTCAGCATCGCCTGATTTTCTGACATTCCATTCCATTACCCTTGTTTTACTCTGGTTAATGTTAATCTTATATCTTCCTTTCAAGATACTGTCCATTCCATTCCGTTGCTGTTCCGGATTTTTGCAGTCTTTGACAAAATTACTATGTCATCGGCAAATCGCCAAGTTTTTATTTCTAGTTTTGCAAAAAAAAGACAAAATAAAAGACTGCGTGTCTTCAGATATCAGGTAAATATTAATCTGACACGTTTCACATTATTATGAAATCTCGTATTCATGATCTATGGAACAATCACTAATCTAATCCCATCTAATACTGGAATGATTGAAGTGGTTGTATTATTACTCCATCTATTGATATATGAGCAGTGTGCCCTCTTTTCTTATTTTCATCACTGATTATTCCCCATGAGCTGATGTATCCATGTAGTGTTGAGTTTCGTAGTCTTCCATAATACTGGCACGGAGAAAGTAATATCTAAAGACAGTACAATAATTCGTAAACACGTAGATACCTACTCCATACACCGAATAATTTGTCTGATTAGGCTAGTTGAAAGAAATACACGACTGAAGAGCTGTTATGTGGCGGACACGAGAGAACTTTCTCAAGAAGGAGGGCAGCCAGCGAGAATGGACTTCCTGTGCAGTATGCGCTCTTTCTTATTCATATGGCCCATTGACTACTCGTTTCAACAGCTGCATGGGGATCGTCGTCATGCCACAGATGCCGGTTTGACAACCCGCCCTCCAAACTAAGCCCCAGCTGAAAACAGCGCCGTTGCCGTTGTTGTTGTTCTCTTCCGTCCTGTGACTGGTTTGCTGCAGCTGTCCACGTTACTATATCCTGCGGAAGCATCTTCATCTCTGAATGACAAACCACACCCAGCTGAACTTGCGTACTGTATACGTGGCTCGGTCTCCTTCTGTGATTTTGTACTCCACACACTTCCCTCCACTGCTAAATTGTTGCTTCCTTGATGTCACAGAATGTCCAATGGATCATTTTTATTTATTGCAAATGTTCAAATGTTTGTTAATCTTAAGGGACTTAACTACGGGGTCATTAGTCCGTAAACTTACAAAATACTTATGAACTATCTTATACTAAAAACAGCAGCCTCGCTGGAGTACCCGAGCGGTCTAAGGCGCCTTGCAGCGGAGCGCGCGGTTGCTCGCCGTCGGAGGGTCGAGTCCTCCCTGGGGCATGAATGCGTGTGTGTTGTCCTTAGGTTAGTTTACCTTAGTTTAAGTAGTTTGTAAACTACGGACTGATGACCACGCATTGTCCGTCCTTCTTTGGAGTACTGCTGGTCAGGGTGCTAATTATAATAATTTCGTGTGGCTCATTGGCCTGGTGCAAGTCTTTCAATTGGACGCCACTTCGGCGACTTGCGTGTCCCTAGCCTACCCCAGTTATCCAACCGGGGAAAGTGTGCTTATCCGGTGGGTTTGACGGAGGACATCGAAACAGTCTAACGAAGGGCAGTTCGTTTGGTATTGTATCATTACAGGATCTGGGATGGGAATCATTACAACAACGCCGCTTATCGCTGCTGCTTGGACTACTTACGAAACTCCAATCGCCAACATTCTCCTCCGAATACGAAAGTATATTGTTGACTCCCACTTACATAGGTAGAAATGACCATCAGAATAAAATACCGGGAATCAGAGCTCGAACGGAGAGATTCAGGTGTTCTTTCTTTCCGCGCGCTATTCTAGAATGCAATGGGAGATAAATAGTATAATGATGGTTCGATGAACCCTCTGCCAGGCACTTAAGTGTGATTTGCAGAGTATCCCATGTAGATGTAAAGCATAGAACAAAAACACATATTCAACAGTTGGCAACACCATCCGAAACAAAACCACAACACAAACAAAATGGCAAGTGGCTAGTGATGAAGTGCTAAAACAATATTTGATCACTGACAATAATGGATAAAATTAAGTAAAACAAAAAAGGCAGTGGAATAAATCAAATGTTCAAATGTTTGTGTAGCTTATGGGACTTAACTACGGGGTCTTCAGTCCCTAAACTTAAAAAACTACTTAATAACTAGCTACTACTAAGGACGGCACAAATATCCATACAAATATCCATGCCCGAGGGGGGATTCGAACCCCCGACCGTAGTGGCCGTGCAAACCGTGACTGGAGCGCCTCAGTCCCCTCGGCCACCACGGCCGGCTTAGTGAAATAAAAGACGGAAACAAAACAATCTAAACTCTCCAAATAACAGCACATGTAGACCAGCTTCCACCAAATATCGTAAGTAATAACATCAAAATATCATTAGCTATATTTAGATAACGCGCCAAAAAAAAGTATTGTAAAACATAATCGTGTACATATTACAGGCCACTGAAGATGCCTTACAAATAAATGCGAAATGCATGTATCAAAATAAGGTTGTACTGTTCAATTGAGTAGATGGCTTACATAAATCAGCACTATAATAATTGGTGGCAGAAATGATACATGTAATATATAGCGAGTATTGGCAACATAACTGCCGCTTCTCTCATCCTAAGCGCCATCGGTCCACGTCTGTCTTCTTCCAATCCTCGTTTCCGCATCTCCTCTTTAATACTATTTATCCACTTTTTACTGGTCTCCCTCGCTTATTTCTTTGTGTTGTAATCCAACTGCACACTTGTAATGGTATTAGTCCCTGTTCCATACTTCCCAAATTTCTATACCATTTCAAATTTTTTCATATCTGATGGTGATTGTAGTGGTCGGATAGTAGCTTCATTCCAAACGTGATCATCTACATCTACATAGATACTCTGCAAATCACATTTAAGTGCCTGGCAGAGGGTTCATTAACCACTTTCATAACTTTTCTCTACCGTTCCATTCTCTAATAGCGCGCGGGAAGAAAGTACACCTAAATCTTTCCGTTTTCGATCCGATTTCTCTTATTTTATTGGGATGGTCATGTCTCCCTAAGTAGGTGGGTGCTAGCAAAATATTTTCACATTCAGAAGTAGAAGTCGGTGATTGAAACTTCGCAAACAGATCACGCCGCAATGAATAACGTCTTTCTTTTATTGATTTCCACCCCAATTCTTGCAACATTTCCGTGACACTTTCCCCCTCGTAACGTGATAAAACAAAATGAGCTGCCCTTCTCTGAACCTTGTCAATGTCTTCCGTCAGTCCCACCTGGTGAGGGTCCCACAAGGGGAAACAGTACTCCAGGAGAGGACGCACAAGTGTGATGTAGCCAGTCTCTTTGGTGGAGCTGGTGCATCTTCGAAGCGTTCTGCCAATGAAACGTAATCTTTGGTTTGCCTTCCCCACAATATTTTCTATGTGTTCTCTCCAGTCAAAGTTGTTCGTAATTGTAACTCCTAGGTATTTAGTAGAATTTACAACCTTAAGGTTTGACTGATTTATCGCGTAATTGAAGTTCATCGGATTTCTTTTAATGGTCATGTGTATTACTTCACACTTTTCTTTGTTTAGTGTCAATTGCCAATTTTCGCACCATGTATAAAATCAAAATATTGTTAAGCTGCACCATCTTCTCCAGTACGATGTCGCTGCAGTAGTTGCTTGCCGGCCGTGGTGGCCGAGGGGACTGAGGCGCTCCAGTCACGGTCTGCACGGCCACTACGGTCGGGGGTTCGAATCCCCCCCTCGGGCATCGATATTTGTGCCGTCCTAGTTCGTAAGTAGTTAATAAGTAGTTTGTAAGTTTAGGGACTGATGACCCCGTAGTTAAGTCCCATAGACTATACCAACATTTGAACAGTAGTTGCTTCTATCAATCTTCTAAGCGATGATAATGAGTTGGACAAGGCATTTCCTCTATGGCCGCTATTTTCTCTTTGAGGGGTTGTATTCCTCCTGGTGATAACGTGTGCCCTAAAAACATTAACTTCTCTTGTCGAAAATGCACTTTGCCTCGTTTTGATTACGATGCCATACTTGTTGAGTCATTCGAAAACGCTCTTGAGATGTTCTTCATGTAATGTCTGAGGCTTTCAGAATACTAAAATATCGTCTAAGAATAAAAAACAACATTGTAGACGTCTCAGCACTTCATACACAAAACGTTGTCAAGCTTGACGCTGAATTTTTAACACCGAACGGCATCCGGACGTACTCAATAAGCCCAAAATGTTTGATAACTGCTGTCTTGGGCACGTCTTCTTCTGCAACCGGGATTTCATGATGCGCTTTTGTACAGTCAATCACACTAAAACATTGTGGCACCTGCTAACATGTCAGTAAAATCTTTTAGATTAGGTACCTAGTAACGGTCAGAGATTGTACAGGCATTTAGGGCTCCATGGGCCTCTTTCGCTAGGTGGACTGGTGACGACCGTGACTATCAGACCTACGTAATACTCCCGACTTTAATTAATTCTCGAATTCTGTGTTTGCTGCTACGAAATAGTCTGCAGCTAACCTTCAGGGCCGTTGGGAAACTGGTTGACCAGGTGTTGTCTTAACGACTGTGTTAAGTAACATCTTCGACATTGACATCTCTATACACTCCTTTGCGCTGTTTACTATCCCAGCTTGTAAACAACCTGTAGCCTGACAAATGCATCGCCGTGGCGGAATAGCCGTGCACACTGAGGCGCCGTGCTGGGGAGTGCGCGGCCGTTCACCGTCGGGGGTTCAAGTCCTCTCTCGGGCATGGTGTATGTGTTGTCCTTTAGGTTTGTTTAAGTAGTTTGTAAGCTAGGGACTGATGACCACGCAGTTGTGGCCAATAGATTTACAAACTTCTGAACTTTTTTTTCTTTTCCTTTTTTTCGACAAATGCATCGCCTCGCGTATACCTGATACCTTTCGCCATCTTCCTTAATTTGTACTGTATTGAAACACACATATATATCATTTTTGCTTACCTCCCTCTATAATGGTGTGCAATTGGAGTGTTATGCAACCCTTGATACATTTTTATTGAAACAGAGTTTTATATTGCATCGCCTTTTCCTTTGAGATTACCGAGGATACAGTCGGTTGTTGCCCTCTTTGCAGCCTGAGAGATCTGGCATTTCACCGATCACTTATGTTGATCGTCATAACTTGTAAGTAGTGTTAGACATTAACGACATCGTATTGTAAGTGCTAGTTCTCCGAAGAATTTGGCAACTTTTTTTCCGAAAACTCAGTTTGTTGGCGGAGTACATCATTATGTTTGGTTACTAGTGTCAACTAGCGTGTAGTAGCATTCCGACGTTTTAATGTGAACTATGACTATTTTTATTCAATTTTGAAACCGCGTGGAGTGTTTGCCTTATTGCGGACTTGTAAAGACGTTCAGATGTGTCGATCTTGTAAAGACGTTCAGAAGTGTCGATGTGCGTAGCATATAAGCGAGCATACAAATACTAACAATCAGATGATGAACGTTTACGGTACGGTACTAGGGTTGTGGATTATGGTCATATGGCAGTAACAGCGCGGGGTTTCGTTTCCGATTACAGACTTATTGTTAGAGGATCATACAGTTGTAGCAGCTGAACTGTAATACACTGTAAGTGTTCAATAATCATTTCACTCAGCTGAAAGCCGTCTTGAAGTTATTTCATACAGTAACATTCGTCATCCGTAAAAACATTTAAAAAAAATATTGCACCCTGATGATACTAATGATACAGCTGATTTGGATCGCAGATTTTTACAGCGGAACCATATTATTAGTTTTTATACAGGTCGGACTCCTGGATAAGATAAACAATTCCTGGTAGGACGGACTTCCTTCCTAAATTGCACAGCAAATCAATATTTGACAGTAGGGATGGACGATTCTGATTCTGCTCCGACTAATCGTGACTTTAAATCGATCCTGCAGGTGTGATTAGGCCTATCTCTCCAAGGTATTGTAATAATTAATTTAAAAAATTAATTATATTTGTATTATTCCTTTTTTTAGAAAGTAAGTAATAAATGTTCTCCTAATTTAAATTATGAATTGAAATTAGCAAACTCTTGAAAAATATCTGTCTAAGTCCCATTTCTGCTGTAAGTAATTATTTGAATTGACCGCGTTTATTGAGCCTAATGGAATCTTTGGAATAACAGATGCAGGTTCGTATAGAGAAGAAAAGAACCACAGTATTTATCGAAATAATATTGCAGTTCTTACTTGATGATTATGCTACACTTCGTGGCGCAGCCGACGATTTTTCTGTGTATCTGGAACCACATTCTTTCGTGAGAAAAGACGAAATCGATTGTGGCTGTTTATTCGATTTTTTTTTATCGATCGAAATATTGTGAATTGTAAAATATTCACTTAGAACGTCCACGAAAGTTTACTAAATGTCTTTTATGAAGTATCCTTTCCACATAAAATAATTTCAATTGTCTTATAAATCTCATGGAACACGCAAAACAGTTCCGGGAACCATACCTCGGAAATATTTCATTGGGCCACAATTAATTTCTCTGGCGACACACATACTAATATGTCAATAATGAAAAGGGCTTTTTTAATAAGTTTTTGAAACACCAGTTTTAAGATAACTTCTCAGATATATTCTCACCTACACTATTAATTTATTATTTCTGATAAAATGGCAAATGAATGAATAATGTTCTTGTTACTAATTTTTTTATATCAAGAAAAATGTTCAATCACCGAGTTCGCATAATATTTAATTTATCCAAACAAATTAGCTTTTAGATCTGTTCCAAAGTGTGTGTGTATTATAGCATTTAAATTTTTTCGACTGCTTTGATTTTCTTTTGTTGAATTTCATTGTGAGGAGGTGTATGTTGGATGTTTGTGATGAGTTCAGTTTTGTGAAATGCTATTATTATTATTATAAAAAGACAAATTTCCGCATGGTGGCTATAAAATATTTATTTAAAACGATTTCTTCATCGAATGAAAATCTTCAGTCCAGTTTCAGACTTGCAACGTAATTGATATGCAATATATTCAAATAAATTTTTATGTCAAAGAGGAAATTTTTATTATTATTAAAATATTAATTTATTACCTATTATTATTCTGATTTAGATATCGCCGAATCGACCTCTTTGGCTTCGATGTTTTCTGGAATCGATGCATAAGGGTTCGATCTACAATAACTTGAAAAATCGTTTTCATACAAGTTGCCTTTCCCTATTTGGTAGTGCGCGGTCCATTCCTACTGGCAATAGTTTAGAGCTGTAAGAGTAACGAAAAGATATGTATCCGTTACTAAAAGAAACAGTAGTCGTTAAAGACGTATCGTTACTCGTTACTCTAGTTACCAGTGCCACCCAGAAAGACGATCGATACATTGCCCTTAAAAACGTGAAAATTTTTTAGCTGTAACTGTTAATTCTACTTTAATAACTAAATTTGTCAGTTATATACTGTATGCCTGTTTCATGAGTCAGTTATACTACCCAAGAAAGATCACTCCAGTCCATTTCTTTCGCGATTAAAATACAATTTGTCATACAAATTGATCAGAATTAGCGACCTCCATTTTAAGTACTGTTCCCGCACTTTACTTGGAATGTCAGAATGACTCGGAATATTTCATACCAATGCCAGTGGTACCGACATAGAAGTCGCATTACATTACGAGCAGCGGCATTGTTGTACTGTATTACACTCAGTCGAAAAAGTATTCGGACAGTGGGAAGTTTCATAATGAGTATTCGAGAAACACTGACTATGAAACCCAAACATTATTATTAGCAATATATATGCGTAACAACATTGATTACAAAAGAATTATTATATTATTTCGTTTCCAAAACATAAATAACAGAATAACAACAAAAATGAGACAACCTGCACACCCTGCCGCTACAAAAGTATTCGGACACTGTCCAATAAATGTTCATAAGTTGTACGACGAAACTGCCAATACCTTGTGGGTCCACCTTTCATTTTCAATACTCCTCCAATCTACTAGGCATACTTTCCACGAGTTTTTTTCGTGAAATCTGGGGCTATATTTGTCCATTCTATGCGCAGTTTTTCTTTCTAGTCTCCTTCGCATAGATGTTGTCCGCGCGGAGGGTCCGTTTCAATTTATCCCACAGATGTTCGATTTGGTTAAGGTCTGGTGATTGGGGAGGGGGGTGCAATAGTTTCGGGGAATTGAAGAGCAACCTCATTTGTACAATATGCGCGGTATGCTTGGGATCATTATCCTGATAAAAATGAAAGTTGTTCGCAATACGTAGATGTCGTGCACTTTGCTTCAAATGTCCTCGCAGTACATTCAAATACGCTTCCTTGTTCATCGTATCATCAGTGAACACTAAATCACCCGCACCATTGCCGAACATGCATCCCCACACCATGATGCGCCCACCTCCAAACTTTACCGTTGCTTTGAGGTTCCTGGGATTCAGCTCTTCATTGGTCTTTCGCCACACGTTTGTCTTTCCGTCACTTTGCCATCATGTAAATTTACATTCGTCGTAAAATATCACCCAATTCCACCAAGCCTGATCGTATTCGGCATATTCCCTCGCAAACTACATCCGTTTCATCTGGTTCACTGCATTTATGAATGGCTTTCGCCGTGCCACTCGACTATGCTACAGCGATCGTCGTAGTACTCTCCGCACGGTTTCGGGATGAACTTTTATACCGAGGTCTCCCTCCACCTCACTTGCAATTCGTGTGGCAGATATTTTCGGATTTTGTTGTACCTTTCGCACAATCACACGTTCATCTCTCTGTGAAAATGTCCGTGACCGTCCTGAACTGCAACGTAATTCCAATAGGTCTTCTTTCTCGAACCGTTAAATAACGTCGTAAACTGTACTTTTCTTAATGTCGCTGCATGTTTTCCTCTTGGCGTGATGATAAACGACAGGTTTACTAATCGTCGCTATCGTCTCGCGGAAATGTCGGACACACTGCAGTCGCTTCAACCTCTGTGCGTCTCGGAATGAACTATTCTCTCCGTTGTCCGCCTTTGTCCGAATACTTTTGTTGCCTCTGCCCATGCCGTTTTCAGGAAATATTACGTAACAGACACATGTCCAACAACAATTCTTCGTATTTGACACGTGTTTCACGTCGCTACATCGTACCCGGAGTCCCAAATACATTACAAAGTGCAATTTCTGTATTTGTTCATACGGCAAAATGCAAAATTATGCGCATTTACGTGCTGTCCGAATACTTTTGCGACTGAGTGTATGTGACATTGACAATTAAGATAATACCGTCATTAATAAAATGTGCAGATGACAACTTTTGAGAACTTTCACAAAAGTTTTTCATAGTAGGCCTAGATAAGATCTAAAACAAATTATTAATCATTAAACTGGAACTTATACAGGTAAAAAGAAAACCTATGTTTGCGTTAAAAGCGAATATCGAGAATTAACCTGCAAACTTCGTATCAGCCAAAGTATTCGTTACTCAATACCGAGTACATACGGTTTGCTACAGCTCTATTTTAGAGCGACCAGGCGTACCGTTTTTGACGGGACTGTCCCCTGTTTTTTTTGTTTTGTTTTGTTTTTTTTTTTTTTTTGTTTTTTTTTTTTTCGTTCTGTGTCCCGTTGTCCCGCAAAATATTTAACGGGACACCAAATGTCCCGTTTTTTCGCAATCAGTAGAACCGTATTTTTACGTGTTTTTTTTATTATTTTTTATTTGTTCTCACGTCAATTTAGATTCATAAGATGGTTTATTTAACTTTTTCCTGAGTCTTGCTTTGACTTGAACGAAAATTTAGAAAAAAGAAGTATTATTTTGGTCAAGGAATGACGTGAAGTGTGAACAAATTTTTCATTATCGTGCTCTGTGCCAGGAAATTATGCGTGAGTTAGGCGATTCATATCGATTATTACAGACAGAACTAACAAGGTTTCGTTGAAGAACTTTGTAGGGCTATCAACGCTCCACTGTATTTGTAGTTACGAATGACTATCCACCATTAGATCACATAAATTTGCAGATTCAACTGACATTATTTTAGTAAATTGATGCAGACGTAAGTGCACAATATCTTAGTTTCGTTTAGAGTCCTATTTTGTCCCATTTTTTGTACAAAATTTTCGCAAATGTCCCGTTTTTTCACGTGGAAAATCTGGTCACCCTACAGTCTAGTTTAGTCGCGCCAGGAATAGGTCGGGACGCAATTGTTTAGTTGCAGTACCCAGAAAATTGCCCGTGTCCGTGGGACGGCCTTCAATAGCGCGTGTTTCATTTAAACTTATTCAAAGCGACTAAACAATTGCTTTGAAAAAGTTGCCAAAACGCGGTAGCCCTTATTGCGAACGGATTTAGTTGAGAATAGGGATGCAAACGATACATCGATGTTTTGAACAGCGATATATCGCCGATGCATCGACGACAGAAGTAAAAAACTATCGACATCGTTCAACGATTGATTGGCAACTCCATTACTACTTTATTAGTTGCTCAGTCAGCGTCAGCTCAAGTGTGGTGATCCTGCTGTCGTCGCTGTTTTCGTACTTTTGAAATAGTATGTAAGTGAAATATGAAACAATCTGATGATTAATCTGATGTTTGTCCAGCATGGGCTGCAGGCATTACTAAAATTTCACCCTCCATCAGTGGAATCGAATTTTTGACAGTGTTACCCAGTCAGACTGATATCGTACTGTCAAAACGTCAGTTAAAACATCAAACAAAAGTCGACGAAAAATCCGAGACAAAAGCCAACAAGCCAAGTATAACAGATTTTCATTTCAGCAAGGTACATGATCTGATAAACGTCATTGATTAATATTCGGTTTGAAAAAACATTATTAAGTAATAACTGAAAGATGCATAATGTTTAATTTTCTCTACGTTGACAGTTAAGAAAAATGCAATACGTCAACAAAACACAAGTTATTTCGCATGTATTGAACAAATCGATGTAAATCCCAAGTAAAATCAGCGCAATAGGTAGCGAAACCTTATTCCCAACTTCTTTTTCATTCTTATTTGCCATTTCGCTGTGTATTCGTAGTCTAGTGAAAGAACATAAATAAGGCAGATACTTTCTGGCAACTGAGCTTCATTTCTATGTTTTTTCTAATATTTCTTAAACGTATGGAAACATCGGAAAAACATCGATGTATCGTTTTTCATGCAGGAACATCGATGTCTGAACTACGATTTTGCATCCCTAGTTGAAAGGCGAAGCTGGCGGGAGGCGCCTGTGAGGTTGGCGGCGGAGCAGCAGTTCGGCTTTAACACGGAAAAGGCAACGTGGCAACGCCGCGGACGCTGTTGCAGCCGGCGCTGGAGCACGGACGAACGATTACTACACCGGAACATCGCCGATAGGGGGGGGGCGAGACGCCGGGGAGCGGCGAGCGGGGAGCAGCGAAATGCCGCCGAAGGGCAGCCATGTCGGCGGGGGCGGGGGGGAGGGGAGGGAAGCAGCGCGAATCGCCGCCCGCCGTGACGTCAGCGCGCGTGACGTCAGCGGCCAGTGAGTCAGTCCGCGCCGGCGGGAACGCGCATGCGCAGAGCGCTGCCGCCATGATCCGCGCCGTGTTGTAACAGCCCGTGGGCGGTTGCCACACTAACCGCAGGCGGCCGTTCTCCCAAATGTCGCCTCGTTATCTTTAATACCGACCTTTTCGTATCGCGTTATCGCTATACTGTTTAATATGCGCCGGTGGAGAAGTGACGTCAGTGCAAAGCCCACAACTAACTAGTGAACTGCGGAGAAAAAAAAAAAAAAAAAAAAAAAAAAAAATACGTACAGTATCTGAGGTCTTTGTTACGCGATCATATTTTATATCATATCTTTGACAAAGAAATATCATGAAATATTCGTGAAGTTTCTTTGACGTGGCGCTAAAAAGGGGTATTATACTGACCATATCTGCCAAGTTTTCCGATTTTCCCGGAGGATTTCTGGATTTTGGGGTAGTTTTCCGGTTATTTGGATTAACATCGGTATTTTCCGGATATTCAACTCCCGAACTTGTTCGCGACCTCTGCATTCGTATTGAATTTCTTTCAATTATAGCTGTTGTTCTAAGATTTAAGTCTCAGAAATTCTACTGAAAGTCGACAGATAGTAGTATAAATAATACCTTCTCGCTGAATATCGCTGCGCCCTTATCATTAACTCTGTGTGTTTGAAACACCGCCGGCGAAAGTCGATCGAACAGTCTGTCGGTAATCACATCTTTGTGCTTCGACTACATGTTGGCGGGAAAGCTTTGTTTATGCTTACTTTTATGCGGTGTTTGCTATCATTATGGTTGACGAATTTTTCTGCGATTTAGTGTTTTACTGAGTTCAACTGAGAAACGATAATTATTCGTCTTTCAGTGATGCAAATTGTCCTGAATTTCCGTGTATTATGCGATCGCGGAAAGGTGAAACATTTCCTTTCTTTTTCATGTGCGCGTGTGATATAAACATTGCTTACGGAGGAAGAACTGAATCAATAAATCGCATTAAATCCGTTACACACGCCTCCAATACGAAAAGGATAGCAATAGGAAAAGTGATTCCTTTTTTACCACTTCTGGAGCTGACTTTGTAATAAGAGTAGAATTTTGTTCGCTACATTTTTAACTGAACATAATATTCCGTTAACTGCTGTTAATCTTGCTGGTGCCCTTTTTAACAAAATGTTCGTTGGTTCGAAAATCGCAAATAGCTACAGTTGTTGTCGTACGAAGACGTAAAATTTTTGCGATTTGAGATTTTCTGGATTTCTCTTTTTGAAAATTGGCAGGAATGACTCTCATATTTCAAGCTGGCGGACCATAAAAACTTGTGCGCCGCAGTTGTTATCACCACATTTACATTTGCATGCATTTGGACGAAGACAAGGGGGGGGGGGGAGAAAACGTTGTTGTGGTCTTCAGTCCGGAGACTGGTTTTACGCAGCTCTCCACCCTACTCTATCCTGAGCAAGCCTTTTCATCTCCTCATAAGAACGGCAACCCACATCCACTTGAATCTGCTTACTATACGCGTCTCTTGGTCTCCCTCTGCGATTTCTACCCCACACACTTCCCTCCAATACTAAATTTACGATTCCCCGATGTCTACGAATGTGTCCCACCAAGCAATCCCTTCTTTTAGTCAGGGTATGCCAAAAATTCCTTTTCTCACCAATTCTGTTCAGTACCTCTTCATTAGTTATGCGATCTACCCACCTAATCTTCAGCATTCTTCTGTAGCACCACATTTCAAAAGCCTCTCTCCTCTTCCTGTCCGCACTGCTTATCGTCCATGTTTCACTCCCGTACAAGGCAACACTCCACACAAATGGCTTCAGAAAAGATTTCCTGACACTTAAATTAATATTCGATGTTAGCAAATTTCTCTTTTTCAAAAATTCTTTTCTTCCCATTGCCATTCTGCATTTTATATCCTCTGTACTGCGACCATCGCATGTTATTTTACTACCCAAGTAACGAAACTCATCTACCACCTTCATTGTTTCGTTACCTAATCTTTCAGCATCGCCTGATTTTCTAATTCCGTATTCCATTATTTTTGTTTTTGGCTTGTTAATGTTCATTTCATACGCTTCTCTTCAATACACTGTCCATTCCATTCAACTGCTCTTCCAGGTCCTTTGCTGTCTCTGTCAGAATTACAATCAGCAAAACGCAATGTTTTTATTTCTTCCCCCTGAACTTTAATCCCTAGTCCAAATTTTTCCTTCTTTCCTTCACCGCCTGCTCGATGTACAAATTGAATAACATCGGTGAAAGGCTACAACCTTGTCTTACTCCCTTCCCAACTGATGCTTCCCTTTCATGCCCTTCGAGTCTAATAACTGCGGTCTGGCTTTTGTACAAGTTGTAAATAACTCTCCTTTCCCTATATTTTACCCCTGCTGACTTCAGAATTTGAAAGAGTGTATTCCAGTCATCATTGTCAAACGCTTTCTCCAAATCTACAAAAGCTAAAAATGTAGGTTTGCCTTTCCTTAATCTATTTTCTAAGATAAGACGCAAAGTGAGTATTGCCTCCCGGGTTCCTACGTTCCTCCTGAATCCAAACTGATCTTCCCCGAGGTCAGCTTCGACCAGCTTTTCCATTCTCCTGTAGATAATTCGTGTCAAAATTTTGCAACCATGACTTATCAAACTGATGGTTCTGTAATTTTCACACCTGTCTGCGCCTGATTTCTTTGGAAACGTACTTGGGTGAAAGTGCGGGTTTCACGCAGTGACAACAAAAACATTCAGAAAACTTTGTTGCGGGGTTCCAAGTAGAGGACTTCCAGTCATATACGTTATAAATGTTGAGAATGGATGTCACAACGTATCAATAAATTGGCTCCTAACATCATAAAGCAGAATACGCGCTCATCGACATCTTACAAATTTTTCAGGAGAAGAATTTAAACATTTAATTCCATGTAGAACCTGTGTTTTACAAACTATTCATGTCTCTTTATGTAACATTATTTTATTGTTGCGGTGAACAATGCAATGAGCCAGTTTTTTCTCTGGAAAATGTCGATGGGTCCCTTCTTTCCCTTTATGGGATTTTTTTTTCATTTGTCATTTTCTGTGCAAGGAACTCTTTTTCTCATGATAAGAAATAGTTCTGATTGAAGTACACACTGACGGCAACTTGTGGTAGAGAGATCAGAATTTTGCTAATGCTATATCTGCAGAAGACCGGGTAACAGCGACACTGATTTTTCTTGCTACTGGAAAGATCTATTCTAGCTTCCAGTTCAGTATTCGAATACCACAGTTTTAAGCAAAATAACTCCTGAAACGTGCGAATCAATTTATAACGCAGTGAAGGACGAATACCTGAAACTAAATATATGTTTAGTGCACTACATGGGCATTAAGAACTATTTTAATCCTTGTTTTCTGGACTCCTCCATAGTTGCAGTAATACAGTTTGCAAAGGTTAGGTGACTGTCTTTTGCAACTGCAAATTTGTCTAATTCAGACCAGACGCGTTTCGTTCTATTTCAAAGCATCTTCAGTGGTCATGTTTTAATGTTGCCCTTTTCATGTGTATTTCGTAGCACTCACATCTGTAAAAAGCGTAAGTGAATATAGTGACAGCAAGTGTCAATGTGTTACAAAATACATATGAAGAGGGCAACATAAAAACTGACCACTGAAGATGCTTCGAAATCAATTGTAATTCAAAGGGCATGAATTGGTAGCACTGGATGTGGAGTAGGACAAGGTTCTAGGCTAGGGTTGGCAGATTGAACTCGAGGCAGGCCCGGAGCACAGAGTAATATTTGTCTGTGCCCGGAGACCAGACGTGCCCCCCTCCCCCTTGGACATGACTCCCCCCCCCCAACTGCGACCAACTCACCCCCCACCAAAAAGAAAAAAAAAAAAAAAAAAAAAAAAAAAAAAAAAAAAAAAAAAAAAAAACTAATCATCTCCCATCTCCTCCCTCCCAGCAAGATCGAACTTAGAGATCTAGGATTGCCAGATTGAACACGAGGCAGGCCCGGAGACCAGACGTGCCCCTCTCCCCATTGGCCAATGACTCACCCCCGCCACCCCCCCCCCCCCAACCAGGATTGTCGTCTTCTGCAGAAAATTGTTTCGGCAAGAAATTAAGAAGCGACTGATTCTTCTTTTGTGTAGTAATATTCGCTTTGTGTATTTCTGATTGTAAATGTTTATTCACAGCTTTCACTCCGTCGTACTTAACAGTAAATGAGATATTGCATATTCTGCACTTACACATACACTCATCAGTATCGACTTTTTGTAGCCACTCTTTATAATTTTCTTCCTGCAACCTTTCTTCACGGAACGAACTTAGATATCGTCTCTTCATTTCACTGTTATTACTCACTAATCTGAGTTAATATAATCTTGTCTGTTCACACACGATCCGAGTATTCCAAAAATTGCCGGTAAACTGATAAACAATGAACGAACGAACACAAATAATAGACGTCGCCAGCTGACACGTTGCGACAACAGTGTTCGCTTAATAATGCGCACGCCGATTACTACCGACGCAACAATGAAACGTTTTCAGAAGAAGAATAGAATAGTAGCGTTTTGTTGCAATAAGAAATTGACATTTATATAAAGTTATTCATAATTACTAGAGAGGAGCCCGCCGGGAATGGCCGAGCGCACTGAGGCGTCTTGCCACGGTGCGCGGGGCTGCTCCCGCTAGAGGTTCGAATCCCTCCCTAGGGCATGGATGTTGTGTTCGTCCTTAGTTTACGTTAAGTTCGATGTAGATCGTCGCTACATGAGCATAGTACTTAAAAAGCCTCGTGAAAACAAAAACACAAAAAAAAAGTTAAGATGAAGGTTACATTCACGCCCGGAGTCATTGGCCCGTAGACCCGGAGAATTCATTCCAAACCCGGGCACTCCGGGCGGCGCCCGGACATCTGGCAACCCTATTCTAGGCTGTCCTCAACATTTTTCACATTCTAAACTGTTAAGCAGCGAACGAATCCAAATAAAATTTGGGATTACAGTTCGGACAGTGTGTTCCCACACACATGATCTACATTCCATTTTAACAAATTTTTCTCTTTCATAATTGATTATCTTGTCAATGTCAGTTTACATTTAATATCCTCTTTACTACGTCTATCAGCTATTTCACAGCCCAAACAGCAAAAATGGTACGTTATTTCTTGCGTCTCATTTTCCAATCTAATTCCTTAAGCTTGGAGTGAATCAATCCGACTGCTTTCCAATACCCTTGTTTTACTTTCGTCTCGTATCCTACATTCAGAATATTGTCCTTTTCGTTCAACACCATTTCCAAGTCTTTGCTGTGACTGGTACTAAATGTCATCGATGAACCTCAAAATTTTCAAGCTTACAATTGATGTCTTGATTCGGTACAACTTGATTATAATCTTTAACTACCTTATGCACAGTCTGGACGATTCAGTTCTGGTACCATCATCATTTGGCAGAGAAAACATATCCTTTGCAGCTGAATTATGTGCAAGTATGTCCAAACAGTATCGTATCGCTTTCATCAATTCAGTGCCATCAACCTAGTCATGCATTTCTATATATATATCTGTAGATGTTTACAATGACGTCAGTGTCGGTTTGGAAACATAGAGGCCTATTCGTAATTATCTCGCATACTGCCCTTTTGCGTACCTATGTTTACTGGGATATTTTTCCTTATATTATCGTATACTTCCAACCGTGCAAGTTTGAGCCATCTTTTTTCATACATGTTACGGACCGCGCGGCCTCCCGCGTCGGAGATTCGAATCCTCCCTTGGGCATGGATGCGTGTGTCGTCCTTAGGTTAGTTTAACGTAGTGTCCATTTTGCACAAGCGGTTCCAGGAAAAATAGGGTACCACTCTGCCTCTGGGTAGTCCCTAAGCTCTCCAATTTTATCGTCTCGGTCTTTTCGCGAAACATTACGTAGGAGGAAGCCATATATTGGTTGACGCTTGTTGACAGGTACGCCCTCGCAACTTTGGCAGAAGACCGTACCGCGGTACGGAACGTCTCTCTCGAAGCGTCTCCCAACTGTAGTCTCATAATCACCTCAGCGACGCTTTCGCGGTTCAAATGTTTGTAATTCTTATGGGACCAAACTGCGTTGTTCATGGCCCTAATTTTACAAACTACTTAAACTAAGTTAAACTAACCTAAGGACGACACACACCTCCATGGTCGAGGGAGGATTCGAACCTCCGACGCAGCAGGCTGCGTGGTTCGTAACGTGTATGAAAAAGGATGGCTGAAACTTGCACGGTTGAGAGTACACGATAATATAAGGAAAAATGTCCCAGTAAACATGGGTACGCAAAAGAGTAGTATCCGAGATAATTATGAATTGGCCCATATGTTTCCAAACCGACTCTGACGTCATTGTAAACATCTACACATTAATTTGAAATTTTTATTCAAAATAAAAATAAATAAAGAGTGTATCCTAAAAACGGGGGTGGGTGGAGGTTAGCAAAACATTTTAAGACACAGTGGGGTCTGGGAAGAGTCTTAAAAACGGGTGGCCTCCGCTAAAATCTGTTATTATGGTAAACCTATCTGAACTACAACAAATGAATTCGCTGTTAGCCGGCCGCGTTGGCCGAGGGGACTGAGGCGCTCCAGTCACAGTCTGCACGGCCACTACGGTCGGGGGTTCGAATCCCCCGTCGGGCATGGATATTTGTGCCGTCCTTAGTATTAGCTAGTTCATAAGTAGTTTGTAAGTTTAGGGACTGATGACCCCGTAGTTAAGTCCCATAAGCTATACAAAAATAATAATAATAATAATAATAATAATAATAATAATAAAAATATTTCGCTGTTACATAAACAAACAGGTTTTTTTAATTTTCAGAAAAGCACTTGAAAGCGAAATGCTTTTCAATAAAGTACATACACCATCTCCTTAAAATGGAATCGAAACGAGCTGTGACTCGCACAATCTCTGTACAATAGCCCTCTAGCGTAGTTGTTAGCTGAAGCTTTTATGATATGTTCATATTCATAAAATAAATGTTCAATACTTTCGTGTTTTCTGCAGAATTAAACAGATATAAGAATCTAATATTTGCAGTTGTAATAGATTTACTTCGATTGTTTACTTCTTGACGAATGTGTAGTATTTCACATAGTTATGGGCCATAATCTTGTCGTGTAGTTCCCTAAAAAGAACCGTATACGACCCGAGTGAAACTACTGAAAATACAGAACATGAAGCAATGCAGCTGATTCCTCTGGTTCTTTTAAAGTACTCGTGTTACTTCGTTACCGTGCCTTGTTACTGATACATAAGTCTCTTTGTTTCAAAATGGCGTACGTGTGTAAGATAGACAAACGAATATACATTACGTATCTAATCCCGGCAACTTTTCAGCACGATTTTTAATCCTCTTCTTCCTCACCTCTATAAGTGGAGGTAGCATCGAAGATACTGGCACATTTAAATATTACCTTCCATTATCGCTACCAGAAAGAGATATTCAAGAAAGGACTGTAATCGCACGAAACTACTGATTGCATTGATGATCCTGCCGTTATATACATTCTTGACGAATTTAATCACAATTTTTATAACAGGATGGAGTGTTTTGTAGGAGAAACAGCTTCCGTTCTTCGTAGATAATCATAAAACTTCGTGGCAATAGAATTGGGTTCATCCGGTAAATGTTAGAAGAAACGCATAAGGCGAATGCCACCACCTATTGCAAGATTTACAGCTTGACGACGAAAAGTTTAAAACGTATTTCAGGCTTAATGAAGAACAATTCAGTGTAGTTTTATCTATCATCAGCAGAGACATTAAAAAATTGCAGGATACAAATTACAGAAAATCAATACCTCCTAAAGAACTGCTCGCTATTTGTCTAAGGTAACAATTTCTTGCCCGTACTTTCAAAATAGAGACGTATTCCATGCAGACGTTTTAAAGTTACAGGAGTGTGAGCTTTGAATTGAAGGCGCGCAGTTACGACGTTCTTTTGTCAGCCGCGCGCTGCGCAGTCTGTTGGCAGCATTTGTTAGGTTCCGCAGCTCCCCACTAGAGCGCACCGCCAGCGGGCCGCCATGTTGCCCGACTTCGCTCACAGCTGTCGTCTCGTGCTGCAAGACACGTGCGAGCGAGAGCGTTGCTATACTGCAAACAGGGCCCGTTGTCAAAGCTGAACAATTCACTGGGTGTTTCCTAATAGAGTGCTATGGAAGTAGACACTCGAGATGAAAAGAACAGCGAACAGGATGACGAGTACGAAGAGGAGGAGATGTTAGTGGAGCTGAAGTTCGAAGGCGGCAACTTGCACGAATCTCTGCTGAACCAGCCCGGCGTGCACTTCAAACTTATAGGCGCGACGACGCCAAAACCAGTTCTGCAGCTCGGCGACCAGATATTCGCCGGCCAGTACGCCGACGCCATGGGCACCACCGTCATCTTCGAGGAGGACGATTCGATGCCGTACTTCGACCCCGTGTTTTCCATGAACCCGGAGAATCCGCTCAGGTACTACGCAAGCACCCGGAAATCCCTCGTCATGTCGCGGATCTTCATCAAGGAGAAGAAGGATGGGGAAGGCGCACAGGAAGATAACAAAGAGGAAGGCGCAAGTGGTGGACAAGACAGACAGCCTAAACAGGAGTCTGCGTCGGCTGGAAACGAGAAAGCACAGGGAGAGGCGGAGCGAATGGAGCAGGGTGACGCCGCGGAAGAGGCGGAATGGGAGACAGACGAAGAGACGTGACGTCACTGTTACGTCAGCAGCATGCGGGAGCTTCGCTATAGGACTTGGCGTTCGGATATGCCAGTTTTAACAACTGATATCGTAATATACAGTAAAGATTTCAGTGTATTCTGGCGTAATTACCAAGATTATGTAATAAAAAAGTTACTGCCAGTGCTTATACCAATGACAGAATGTATGATACTGTAATAAAAAAAAATATATTTTTCTATGTACCTGAATGTATGTGAAAATAATAATGTTCCTTCGCAGTTCCACAAAATAAACATAAAATAGTAAAAAATGCATATTGTCAACCTTGAGCTGTTTATTGTATTTACAACTTTAACCAGTTTCCGTTATTAACCATCATCAGAAAAATTAAACAGACTCATTACGTTCTATGTCAAACAGAAGATACGTAAAACGTCACTTGACATTTGTGTGACATTTTACCTATCTTTTTATTGTTTAACATATGTTTGGTGATAGAAAATGTACCAACGTAATCAGTCTGTTTAATTTTACTTTCCTGCCGACAGTTAATAATCAAAACCGGTAAAGTTGTAAAGATAAAAAACAGCTGATGGTTGACATTATGCATTTTTTTTTTTAATTTTATTATGGCTGTCAACACAAATTTCAGTAAAAATTTAAAATAGTAAAAATTAATGATGGCTGCAGAATGAGTCGTAATTGCACTAGCTTAAGATATGCGTACCTAATTAGGCTTTAGATCAAAGAAATATTAAAATCGGGGTGTTTTTAAAGGATTACCTACTGTTAGTACTTTTTTTCGTCTTTCGCAGTTATAAAATTGACTATTTCAGGACAGATACGTTTTTATAAAACTCGTGAACATAAATATTCGAATCCAGTAACGTTATTTCTGCGACTAAGTAAATTGCTACCGTACCTCCTTTACATAATAATCGCAGACCTCCATGAATGTCACCATTTGATAAAATAATAAATGTTAACTATTAGCATTCTTCTCGCAGCGTACCTTTAGACATGGTTCATACTAGGTATTATATATTTGCTACCCAAAACGAGTTTACATGTAAATATGAACTGTAAAGCCACTTAGTCTAAGGCATCATGCTTATGGAATGGGCGTCCGATCCCGTCGGTTGTTCGAGTCCTTCGGGCAAAGGGGGAGGGGGTGTTGTCCTTAGCTAGAGCTGTGTGCAGGTAGGAAGGCGGCTGAGCGAAAGGTTCTGCGCAGACAGAGAGGGAGGACTCTGCGCGACGCCGCCAGATCGCCGCTCCCTCTCCTCCCCCGGCTGTCAGTTGACCACTGTCAGCCGACTGGGCTGCTGCGGCCACGCGCTCCTGGCAGTAATGTTATGTATTCGATCGAGTTCCACCATCCGAATGTACGCACTGCGCACCCAGTCAAGAACCTTCTGCACACTTCAGCTACACATTCTGATATCTTGATTTAGATATCGTCTATACGCCTTCAAAATAAATACATTTTTCGTACAATTCGTTTCTTTTGGGCGAAACAATGTTAATGGTAAGAAATGCTCTTTTTCCGCTTGCGATAGAGAGCAACTGGAAATTTTTACAATGATTCATTTACACTGCTACGAACATGTAGTTGCTGCATAGATTAACGTGCATAGACAGCAAAAATAAAGTCGTATTCACATAAATGAAGCCTGTATACTGGTTTTGTACTGAGTACAGTTGTCTGTGCTACTTTGCTGCGATCACAGACGGCTACAAGAGGAGGGCGTAATTAAATAATTTTGATTCCAAAAGTGAAAATATTGCGTTCAAGCGAACATAACAGCAATGAGAATAAAATTCAGTGACGACATAAAATTACTAGTGACATTTTATCGAAGTATAAGTGGACTATCCAAGCCAGGCTCTCAAGAAAATATGAGGGATTAAGCAACAAAACTCCCACTGATCAATGTATAACAATACTGAAATATGTCTGAGTGAAAATATAACTGTACTCACGCTGTAAGACTGACATTTCCACTCATATTTAGTAATCGCTAAGCATAGCCGAGTTTTCTAATAACAATATAAAATATGAACGATTTTGTGAAACATGACACACACACACACACACACACACACAAACTCGCAAGCAAGCGTCTGCGCGGTATAGTTAATGGCGATTACTGTTTGCCGCTACACAAATAAATAATAATAATAACAATTCGTACTCAAATTTTTGAAAGACAGATTAATAGTTACTAAGAATATGTAAGGCCACAGCTACACAAACAAGGTAATTCTGCATTCAGCACTTATCAATTCTTAGGCCAATAAATTGACGCTCTCATCTTCGCTGCCCAGTCCAACTTCTCTTTCATTTGTGAACCAACTTGTATGCAGTCGGATATTGGGCCCTCGAATAAATTTCAAATACTGTTCCACGCAAAACGTTCCTTTCAAAAATCGTCAATATAGCCCACTTCTTTCTTACGACTGCGTCGCTTTCCTGCAGTAATCTCTAGTGACCACTAGACCTTATATTCTCCTGAGTTTCTAGTTGCAAATAAAATTGTACTTACGCGTTTCGTGGCTACTTAAAAACGAAAGAGCTAATGTTATAGCACTTCAAACAGCCTATTTCGAAGTTATATTTTAGCATATTTCAGCTGAAAAATCCAAAAGGAATCTACTTTCAAAAGACTTGCTTCGAAAAATCAAAGGTAGAAAAACTAAGGTCGATATCTGAAATAAGTACTGTCATGTGTCTGTGCAGGCAGAGTTAACGTTGCGTAAAAATTTTGTTGACTTAAATTACACGAACGCACTGCAAAGAATCCGTATGGCGAAGTCTTCCATATGGATTTCTGTAGATGAAACTATCGCACATTCCAAAACAAATTGTTGGCAGATGCGCCATCCAGGGCTTATTTGATCTGTTCAAAGCCAAGCTCAAAGACTAAAGAGCAAATAATCGCACATTTTGTCAGTACTAGGTTGAAGGTGCTATATTAAAATGGCGTAGATGAAAACAAAGTGATTCTGGCTTTGACAGGTGTAACACAATTACTCAATGATCCCTCAGTTCAGTGGGACTTCGCTTTCATTACAGCCAACTACAGATTTATGGCTACAATTATTCCCGAGGTATTCGACTTATGTTAACCTATCTATGACAATAGGGCTTTTCTGGTGGAAGTGTAAAAGAAAGTTACTGAAGCGTAGGTAGCGTGGGAGAAAAAGAACGGGAAAAATTTCAGCAGGTTCCCCAGAACAACACCGGCCTGAAGCGCCTTTGCGAAAAATCCAGGTCTACTGAATGCTGCATTCCCGTCCAAAATGTATACCGAAAGTGAAGTGCGCCCATGTTACATACGTTGATATACAACGTTCATTCACGGCGTATAAATTAATTATACGAGCACCGTGGCTTTTCTCTGGTAAACGTTTAAAAGTTTTCAGTAATTCACTGTGCAACCAATTAGGTTATGAATGCTTGAAACCACTGGTTTATTCGGTATTTGTTAAATTGTATAGACCTGTTACATGTATTTCAGCACTGGCTTCTGAATTGCGTTGTATTTTTATTTTCGAAAAGTGTAAAGATTTGGTGTCGGTTTGGTCATTAATATGCGTTTTTCTTCTTATTATATGTGAGTAAAAATTTGCTCATAAGTCAACACTATGTATTTTACTTCATCTTTATTTCGTCTGATGAATTCTTTTCTGACCTACTGTAGATTTTATTTGCCTTATATGAGGTAATGAATGGCCTATTTTAGACGTCTAAAATGCTCTTATTCCAACCTAATAATCCTCGGCCTAGTGATCACCGCTTCCCTGGCGATTTAAAAGACGCTGTCCCACTGCCTGTGACGGCCGCGTTCGCTTCCCTGGATATTAGAGTTGTGGCGATTCGTCAATGAGTCGTTCATTTGAACAATACAAATAAAGAATCATAAGAATCGAATCGTGATTCGGACGAATCGTCGTTCAAAAGAATCGTCTGTCTCGAGCGATTCTTAAGTTCCAACGATTCACGATTCGAAGGCGACTGCCGAATCTTCCCGAATCGTGCCGAATGCCGGAGAGAAGAGGGGGGACGAATCGTCGTTCAAAAGAATCGCCTGTCTAACGATTCATGATGCGAAACGCAAGTAGCGAATCGCGCCGAATGATTACGAAAGCCAGAAAGCGTGTGAACAAAGGAAGCACAGAACGAAGATCGTGAGCTGTTAATTATTAGCCTAATCACGAATTACACATGACAGAAACAAAACGCAGCGAAATACACAGCTGCCAATACATACGAATATACGTCTTTTATAAAGTTTACATATTATGTATTTAAACGAACAATCTTTACACATTTATATTTCGCATATCCCGGAAATGGCTGTAACGATTTAGATTACATTTTGTTTTTAGAGAGGTTTAAGCTTTTCGAGTTCATCTATGTAGTTATAGTTTTTGTAAAAAATCAATTTTACAAAAATATTCTTTTTATATAAAAACGCGATTTTAAATGTTTTTAAAACCATCTCAAAAATCTTTTTTGCCATTTTGGTTTTTACGTTATCAGCTTTCCTGAAAGAAATCGATTTTAGAAAAAAGAAACATTTTAATAAACGTGAATTTCTTGCATCTCGAAAGAAATTTAATATTTGGAACGGATTTTTATTTTTAATGTTTATTTCGTGTTTCCTTCAACTAATTGATTTTACATAAGTATTTTATACTGATTAGATACCTATTAATTACCATATATTTAATTATATTTATACGTTAACTAAACCTGCAACGCTACTAAATGAGCTATGATGACAGCAGAAATAATTGGTAGCGCTAAACTTCAGACTATTTTCTCGAGAATTTTTGAGAGCTGAATCGAATGGCTTTGCTTCATTATTATTTTAAGTCTGAACTTTACGCACCATAAGTATTAAAAAATCCGATACCTATATTGTCACCTTTTCGGCATTTTGTTAGAATCGTGCCGTCGCAGACCAGAAACAATCGTGAACGAATCGTAGGAACAGATCCATAAGGTTAAGATTCCAACATCCATAACACAGACAGGTATTGCCATCTATGAGCAAAATGTAGAAGTAAGAATCGCGCCAATGCAGACTGAAGAATCGCGAGAGAATCGTGAACGAATCGTTGGAATCGATTCACAGTGTGGGATTGAATCGCAGGAATCGATTCATAAAAAAGAATCGTGTTGCCCAACTCTACCCGCAGTGGCACGCCTCGCGCCTCCGCCGCCCTCCCTGGCTGTGGCAACGCTGGGGCGAGCACCACGTGGCGGTCAGTCGTCTGCTCCCGCCTCCCTTCTTCAGCAGTTAAACACTCGGAAAACAACATATCTTGCTTTGTTATGTAACACTTGCCGCTTTTTTGATCCGTCAGTCATAACGAACACTTCGTAAAGGAAATAACCTTCAGTATACGAGCGCTGGAAGAAAAATCATGACTACACGTTCAAAACACACTCGGCACGGCGCGAAACGGCGAAATGACGCTATTGGCTGGGTCGTCACGTGGTCTACTGGCTCTTGCTACTGCGCATCGCCCCACCACCCGCCTTCGTAGCTGCACACAGCTTTAAGTTAGTGTAAGTAGTGTTTGTAAGTCTAGAGACTGATGACCATAGCAGTTTGGTTCAATACGTTTAAAAACTTTTAAACATAAAAAAAAGACTTGGATCATAGCGATCATTTAAATCTAATGACACAGAACTAAACTGATTCCTAACACTGTTCTTCGGGTTAAAATATGTCAGGTTATCTAGGAATATTATACTTGAGACTACTGACAACCCCGAATCTAAGGGGTAGGGAAGGGAGGGGGTGGAGGATATATCGTAGATCTGAAACTGGCACTTGTAAACAATCCTGACTGTTATGGTGACGTGTCTGCTAGTACTTCCTACGATGATTTTGAGTCCCACAGCTGCGTCAGACTTCGCCTTCTGCACACGCTAGACCACATTAAGCAAATTACTGAATGTCGACGGTAAAACAACTGGTGTAGAGACTTAACAAGTACTTCTTTTCAATAGCAGTTACTGACTGACACGTATCAAAAGTCTACCGCTTATCGAACAACTCATCCTCTTCCGAAACTCAAAAAACAATCAAACTCAAAAAACAATCAAAAATTAGGATGCAAAAACCTTTCTTTTCCTCTACAATTACATCGCATTCAAAAGTGGTCAAATGTTTGTAAATGTATCGGACTCAACAGCTGGGTTATTAGTCCGTACGTTACAAGGTAAGCTAAGGACAACACAAACAACCATGCCCTAGGGGGACTCGAACCCCCGACGGCGAACGGCCGCGCGCACCGCAGCACGGCGCCGAAATGCACACTGCTAACCCGCCGCGGCTACGTCGCATTGATTCCATATTAGTTACAAACATTTCTAGATTAAATATTCGCAGTTGATTCCGAAGTTTTACTGCAAGTTCGGTCACTCCAAAACCGTATACATCTAATACATGGTTGTATGTTTAAGGGTGTATAAAGAGTGGAAAACTGCAGATTAAAATAAAGTAAGGACAAGGATGTCTTTATCGCGCAGTTAAAATGAGAGAATACAATAAAGAAACACAGAATGCTGTTGAAATAAACATTTTTAAGCATTCAGAAGTACAGATTTACAATGTCAGACGCAAATAAGTCTACAGTACTGGAAATCACGGTTTGAACATATAATCTTATTGTTAGTACATAGTAGGGCCTCATTTTCTCTTTATAATCGCTTGTATTCCTCTTGGGATGGATTTCAGCAGAGATTCTGTTGTTTGCACTGTAGTTTTGCGCCATTCCACTTGTAGGGCGTTCTGTAGATCATTTCTACTGGATATTTGACAATTCATGAATATTTTGCGCAGTAAATGCCACAAATTCTCTGTAGGATTAATGTATGGGGATTGCGGTCGTGTCTGCATTGAGTGGGGCGAATTATATCGGGTGAGTCACCTAACTTTACAACTGGGAATACCTCGTCAACCACAACAAATATTTAAAAACTAATTCCGCAGACAGAAAGTGAGGAGAGTGTCTGTAATTGATTAATACAAACCATTAAAAAATGCACGGAAGTATGTTTTTTAACACAACCATGTGTTTTCTTAGATTATTATTATTTTTAGCAAATCTGAAAATAAGAAAACATACTTAAATTATGCCGTTTGTTTCATTGTGAAATGTTAATTACATCCAGAGTTATTGTAACCTAAAGTTTATGCTTGAATAATTCCTTAGCAGTTCAGTCGTGTGGTGTAACAAACAAGATCCATGATCAGCGATCAGTATCTGTAGGAGTATGTTTACGAAGACTACAGTGTTTACTAGTTCGGGTGTGATGCAATGTTTAGGTTTGTCCTAGTTGCCTCAGTGTCTGCTGGGAACACTTTCTGTTACAGTTATTATGAATTAGTCGTTGTACTTAGATTAAGTATTGTACGCTGTTTTACCAGATGTCTGTGATAGTGTACTGTACAGTACAAGTAAGAACAGAAGTACGCACAGTAGCAAAGTGGGAAGAACTGTGAAAATGATTTATTCTAACTCTTAAAAGGCAGAAATGATATTCATCTATGGCGAGTGTAGAAAAAATGCAGTTGAGGCCTGCAGATTGTATGCAGAACGGTACCCGACAGAAACCATCGCGCGGCCTCCCGCGTCGGAGGTTCGAATCCTCCTTCGGGCATGGATATGTGTGTGTTGTCCTTAGATTATTTAAACTTAGTTTAAGTAGTTTGTAAGTCTAGAGGCGACCAACATAGTTTGGTCCCATAAGAATTACAAACATTTGAACATTTTGAACAAAAACCACCCGACGCGCCGCACATTTGAAAACATCCACAAACAATTGTCTTCAACAGGTATGGTCGGAGCACGAAAACGTGTGCGTAACAGACCCACGACAAGAGAAGCAAGTGCAGTTGGTGCGTTAGCTGCAGTTGCCGTGAATCCACACACGAGTTCACGTGACATTTCTACAGACAGTGCAATGAGTCAAAGTTATGTAATGCGCATACTTCATCGTCATAAATTTCACCCGTATCATGGGTCGCTGCATAAGTCATTACATGGAGAAGACATTATTAATCGATTGAATTTCGGTCAATGGGTATTAAGAGAGATTGCGTTGCAGTTCTACCAGTTTACCGATGAAGCAGGTTTTACAAACCACGGGACAGTGAATTTACGAAACTTGTGTTACTGGTTCGTGAACAATCCTCGCTGGCTTCGACCGGCAGAGCAACACCGACTGCGGACGGTGACTGTATGGAGCGGAGTACTTGGCGATCACCTCATTGGTCCTCATTTCATTGAAGGCACCCAAACAGCTTCAAAATACAAAATGAGCTGCTAACTTTGCTAGAAAATTTCCCGCTGGAATCGCTTAGTCGTTTGTGGCATCAACATGATGGTGCGCCAGCACAATCTGCAATGAGCGCTGGACTCACCCTTTACAGAACGTTCGACGGGGCTGCGCGGGAGTAGCCGAGCGGTCTGGAGCGCCACGTTGCGGATCGCGCAGCCTCCCGCGTCCGAGATTCGACTCCTCCCTCGGGCATGGATGTTTGTGTTGTCTTTAGTGTAATTTAGTTCATAAGTAGTTTGTAAGTTTAGGGACTGATGATCCCGCAGTTAAGTCCCATAAGCTTTACAAACATTTGAACATTTGTCCGATGGGCGTTTCATAGGACGTGGCGGACGAATAAATTGGCCAACCCGTTCCCCTGATCTCACGCCTATAGACTTCTTTCTGTGGGGTATGATAAAGGAACACGTGTACAATGAGCCTACAACCCCAGAAGGTATTAAACGTCGTATTGAGGCAGCCTGTGGCAACATTACAGGAGATGAACTGCGTCGTGTAAGGCATGCATTGCGCGGTAGACTGCAGACATGTGCAGTAAATAATGGACTTCACTTTGAACATTTATTTAACTGAAATTTCAGGGCACACTCTATCACATTCTGTTATGGGGAAAAAAAAACTAATTTGTAAGTTTAACTAAATTTCTCATGTTAATGTACATTTTCTTGTAAAAAGGCGGTGCAGTACATAATTCTTCAGGGGAAAACAGTAATAAAAATGTTAGCATACGTACGTAATATGCTGTTCAAGTGTCTTCTGTACATACGTTTACATCCCTGTTCTTTTTGTATCCCGAATTACGTCGGTTCTATCCAATACAAGCGACAGAAATGCTGAGGAGGTATTCAACCGTCAACTTTAGGTTACAATAACTCTGGATGTAATTAATTCACAATGAAACAAACGGCATTATTTAAGTATGTTTTCTTATTTTCAGTTTTGCTAAAAATAATAATAGGTTTCCATCTAAATAAACATAAGTTTGTGTTAAAAATAAGTTAGGGTTAAAAAACAGACTTCCGTGCATTTTTTAATGGTTTGTATTAACCAATTACACCAGACCCTCTCCTCACTTTCGGTCTGCGAAATTAGTTTTTAAATATCTGTTGTGGTTTACGAGATATTTCCAGTGGTAAAGTTAGGTGACTCACCCGGTATAACAGCCAGAGTTTTGTATCTAGAGCCGTATGTTTTGGAGAATTGTGTGAATATAATCCTCATTAACATCCACATGATTCACACTTCTGGACATATGTATTTTTTAGGATATTTATGTAGATCTTACGTTCCATAATACCATCAATAAAACACAGATCCCCCACACCATTTGCACTAATACGCCCTCTCGTAAGTTCTGAACTTTCTCCTTGTGTAACAGAGCCTTTTATTATTCTCTATTGCAAGTTCCCAATTCTTTTTTCTCCACACTGTTACTTGCCTATTGGACTGAAACATAAGTAGATCCCTTAGATTGTTTGCAGATGACGCCGTCATTTACCGTCTTGTAAAATCATCTGAAGATCAAAACGAACTGAAGAACGATCTGAGTAAGATACCACTATGGTGTAAAAATTGACAACTGACTCTAAGTAATGAGAATTGTGAGGTCGTCCACATGACTACGAAAAGAAATCCGTTAAACTTTGTTTACAAGATAAATCAATCAAAAGTGAAGGCCGTAAACTCCACAAAATACCTGAGAATTCCTATTACTTCAGACTTAAACTGGAAAGAACACGTAGATAATGTCGTGGGAAAGGCGAACCAGAGACTGCGTTTTATTGGCAGAACCCTTAAAACATGCAACAGAACTACAAAAGAAACTGCATACACTACGCTTGTCCGTCCTATTTTGGAGTATTGCTGCCCAGTGTGGGATCCTTAACTAGTGGGTTTGATGGAGAACATCGAAAAAGTCCAAAGAAGGGCAGCTCGTTTCGTATTGTCACGATACGGGGGAGACAGCGGTGCGGAAATGATACAGGATCTGTGATGGGAATCATTACAACAACGCCGCTTATCGCTGCGGCATGGGCTATTTACGAAACTCCAATCGCCAACATTCTCCTCCGAATGCGAAAATATATTGTTGACTCACACTTACATAGAAATGATCATCAGAATAAAATACGAGAAATCAGAGCTCGAACGGAGACATTCAGGTGTTCTTTCTTTCCCTGCGCTATTCGAGAATGGAATGGGAGATAAATAGAATAAAGGTGGTTCGATGAAGCCTCTGCCAAGAACTTAAATGTGATTTGCAGAGTATCCCATGTAGATGTAGATGTGGCACGCTCGGTTTCGATTTATCACGACTTACCGAAGAAGAAAACGTCCATCTTGGACGACCGCTTCGTGGTTTGCTTTCGTACGTTTTACTCTGATTAAACTTGTATGTAACACTCTTAACTGTACTGGTAGGGCCGCGGTGGAGTAGCCGAGCGGTCTAAGGCGCCTCGCTGCTGAGCGCGCGGTTGCTCGCTGTCGGAGGTTCGAGTCCTCCCTAAGGCATGTGTGTGTGTGTGTGTGTGTGTGTGTGTGTGTGTGTGTGTGTGTGTGTTGTCCTTAGGTTAGTTTACCTAGGTTTAAGTAGTTTGTAAGCTACGGACATGACCACGTAGTTTGATCCGATAGATTTACAAACATTTGAACATTTGCACTGGTAGGTCTACCGACTATATCTCCGGTTTCTTGAATTCGTTTTCCTTGTCTAAACAACCAGTCGCAGATTTCTCTCTCTTCTTTTGCGGTTTCGCAACGTTCTCCACCCATATTACGTAAATATCGCTCAACGGCTTTCAAACCGGAGGGACAACTACTCACTGCGCTGGATACAACACAACTGCACAACGAACGCGAGAGGGGCGTGTGTCATTGTGGCCTAATAAAACAGATGTTGCTTACTAGGCGAATACTTGTTTTACGTCCGCTGTATTTGTTCACAAATTCAGCGACACACGAACCATAAACAGCGGTTTACTTCCAACTGTAGAAATCAACCAATGTAAGAAAATAGTTATTGTTTATTTTGCTGCTACATTTGTATGACTGTGCGTATTATAGTCTATGCACCACGCTCGGTCGAATACTTTGTGGAGTCACTGTATAAGCAGAAGTGAACTGCATGTCCGGTAGTGATGTAATTTCGCTGAGGCATTCAGTGATGTACATAGACTCAGTCTGTGCGAAAGGAGTTAGCAGTAAAAATTAATAGATAAAAAGGAGTAATAAAGGTGATACGGACAAACAAACATTTTTTTGCGTATTAGGTCACAAACGAAGTGGTTCTGGAAATAGCAGGTGAGAAGAGAAGCTTCTGGTTTCGTTGTTAAAAGAAAAGAGTGCAATTTACAGGCCATATATCAAGACATAAAAGACTCTTAAACACAATTATAGAGGGATATTTTAACATTAACATATTAAAAATCAAATGAACATTAAATAAACTTGTTATGTATCTCGTAAAATCAGAGTTCAAGTTCAGGGTTACTTCGAGAATTAATGTTTGAGAGGTAATTATATTGTGCAGCAGATAAGTAATGTCATGTCAGTGAATTGATAAATAAATCAGATTAATTAAGAAAGTGAAAAAAAAACCCAGATATTATCTGGAAACGATGTCTGTTGAGAAGTGCTGGCTCCTTTGCTCCTTTGCTGCAAACAGGCATGTTACATTCTGTGATCGTCGCCCCTAGAAATATTAACCTAATCTAAACTTTTATCCATTGTGTAGGAACCTGCGACTGTTTATTGAAATAGGTTTCAGAAATTACAGCAACCAGTCGCCTTTTGTTTCTTCTTAATGAAGATTTATTTAAACCATTACCGGTTTCGAGCTGCCTAGCAGCTCATCTTCAGATGGTATAAAATATTACAAGTTACATTTCAATCTGTGGTAGGGCAGAAAACGTTTTTCTGCCCTACCACAGATTGAAATGTAACTTGTAATATTTTATACCATCTGAAGATGAGCTGCTAGGCAGCTCGAAACCGGTAATGGTTTAAATAAATCTTCATTAAGAAGAAACAAAAGGCGACTGGTTGCTGTAATTTCTGAAACCTATTTAACCTAATCTTGTTTTTACCATGCTCGGACAACAATGTTGGGATGACTAATGCTTTTCTTGATGAAATAAGCAAAGTCTTTCCTTCAGTGGTATACGCGGCACTGGTGGATTTATCACAGAGTTCACTCTCATTAAAATCTTGGCCGTGAAGGAGCAGGTTCGCGTGAAAATCCAAGATTTTTTCTGACACACAGACTGATCCCTCAAAAATGATCGATAAGTCCAAACTACTAAAGGAAAAAGCATACCTTTCCAGCAGATGAATTTATTCCAGTTCGCGATCTCGGAACTGGTTAAATCTCAAATACCTTAACTTCGTTTACATAAATAAGCTGAATTACTTCGCAAGTTAGATATCAGCTCAAGATGTAGTATGTCATCGAATTTTAGCATAGAAGTAGTCTTTCCTTTTTATATATATAGAAAACTAAGCATAGGAAAGCTTCCAGCCGATCGCGTTGGCCGAGGAGACTGAGGCGCTCCAGTCACGGTCTGCACGGCCACTACGGTCGGGGGTTCGAATCCCCCCTCGGGCATGGATATTTGTGCCGTCTTTAGTATAAGGTAGTTGATAAGTAGTTTGTAAGTTTAGGGACTGATGACCCCGTAGTTAAGTCCCATAAGCTTAAACATTTGAACATTTTTTGAAAGCTTCCAAAGAATAAACAGAATGACAGTATTCTTTGATCAGGGCGCAGAGCTTATATTTGAATGTACAGTGATTGAGAATGAAAATAGTGATGTTACAATATGTTGAGTGAAAAAGACCAAGAGGAAGAACACGCCTGAGGTACATAGATCAAATCGTGAAAGACGTGGGATGTAAGTTGTTGTTGTTGTGGTCTTCAGTCCGGAGACTGGTTTGATGCAGCTCTCCACAATACCCTATCCTGAGCAAGCCTCTTCAACTCCACATAAGAACGGCAACCTACACTTGTCTGAATCTGCTTACTGTATCCATCTCTTGGTCTTCCTCTGCGGTTTTTACCCCACACACTTCCCTCCAATGCTAAATTCACAATTCCTTGATGTCCTAGAATGTGTCCTACCAATCGATCCCTTCTTTTAGTCAAGGTATGCCAGAAATTCCTTTTTCCCCAATTCTGTTCAGTACGTCCTCATTAGTTACGCGATCCACCCACCTAATCTTCAGCACTCTTCTGTAGCACCACATTTCAAGAGCCTCTATCCTCTTCCTGTCAGCACTGTTTATCGTCCATATTCCACTCCCATACAAGGCAACACTCCACACAAATGCCTTCAGAAAGGACTTCCTTAGGCTTAAATCAATATTCGATGTTAACAAAGTTCTCTCTTTCTAGAACGCTTTTCTACCCATTGCCATTCTGCATTTCATATCCTCTGTACTGCGACCATCATTCGTTATTTTACTGCCCAAGTAACAAAACTCATCTAACTCTTTTATTGCTTTGTTACGAAATCAATGTAATTCGTTCAGCATCGCCTGATTTTCTTAGACTGCACTCCGTTACCCTAGTTCTGCTCTTGTTAATGTTCATCTTATATGTACCTTTCAGCGCACTGTCCATTCCGTTCAACTGCTCTTCCATCTCCTTTACTGTCTCTGACAGAATTACTATGTCGTCGGAAAAGCGCAATGTTTTCAATTCTTCACCCTGAACTTTAATTCCTTCTCCAAATTTCGCCTCGCTTTCCTTCATAGCTTGCTCAATGTACAAATTGAATAACATTGGAGAAAGGCTACAACCCTGTCTTACTCGCTTCCCAACCACTGCATCCCTTTCTTTCATGCCCTTCAACTCTGACAACCGATGTCTGGCTTTTGTACAAGTTGTAAATAAAGTAACGCTCCCTATATTTTACTCCTGCTTGCTTCAGACCTGTAAAGAAATGAAGAGAAAAGCGAAGACATGTACAGAATGGAGACAAGATGCCAAGCTATCATTGCAAACCAGTCCTCGGATTGTCCACTACAGAAGATGATGATGAGGCTTGCAGAGGCTAGGCTAGAATGGAGTGCAGCTTGAAACCAGTCAGTGGACTCGAGAGAAGTGCAGGGGAGACAGTCGGCCGGTTGGTGGGTGTGTCGGTGGGCAGACAAGTGTGGTGGGCGGGTACCAGCTGGTACCGCGCTGCACACGACACCACGTAGCTGGCTGTGTTACGTAAAGGCGCGTGGTCGCGTGGTCGCTGCACCTGTCAGCAGTCAGACCAGACGCGCTGGCGCACCCATGCTCGCCCCACGTCGCGTGCGCGGGCCAGCAGCTGTGTGGGCTCGCTTACACTGCCACTGCACTGCCGTATGCCATGAAGAAATGCAGATGATAAACGGGTATTCATTGGACAAATGTATTATACTAGGACTGACATGTGATTACATTTTCACGCAGTTTGGGTGCATAGACCCTGAGATATCAGTACCGAGAACAACCACCTCTGGCCGTAATAACGGCCTTCATACGCCTGGGCATTGAGTCAAACAGACCTTGGATGGCGTGTACAGGTACAAATACCCATGCAGCTTTTACGCGATACCACAGGTCATCAAGGGTAGTGACTGGCGTATTGTGAGAAGCCAGTTGCTCGGCCGCCATTGACCAGACGTTTTCAATTGCTGAGAGATCTGGAGAATGTGCTGGGCAGGGCAGCAGCCGAACATTTTCCCTATCCAGAAAGGCCTGTACAGGACTTACAACATGCCGTCGTGCATTATCCTGCTGAAATGTAGAGTTTCACAGGGATCGAATGAACGGTACAGCCAAGTGTCCTAACAAATCTGAAATGTAACGGCCACTGTTGAAAGTGCCGTTGATGCGAACAAGAAGACGTGTAACCAATGGCAACATATAGCATCACGCCGGGTGATGCGCCAGTAAGGCGATGATGAATACACGCTTCCAATGTGCGTTCACCGCGATGTCGCCAAACACGGATGCGACCATGACGATGCTGTAAACAGAACCTGGATTAATCCGGAAAAATGACGTTTTGCCATTCGTTCGCCCAGATTCGTCGTTGCGTACACTATCGCAGGCGCTCCTGTCTGTAATGCAGCGTCAAGGGTAACCGCAGCCACGGTCTCCGAGCTGATAGTCCATGCTGCTGCAAACGTCGTCGAACTGTTAGTGCAGATGGTTGTTGTCTTGGAAACGTCCCCATCTGTTGACTCGGGGATCGATGCGTGTATGAACGATCCGTTACAGCCATGAGGATAAGATGCCTGTTATCTCGACTGCTAGTGATACGAGGTCGTTGGGATCCAACAAGGCGTTCCGTATTGTCCTCCTGAACCCACCGATTCCATGTTCTGCTAACAGTCATTGGATCGCGACCAACGCGAGCAGCAATGTCGCGATACGATAAACCGCAATCGCGATAGGGTACAATCTGACCTTCATCAAAGTCGGAAACGTGATGGTACGCATTTCTCCTCCTTACACGAGGCATCAGAACAACGTTTCACCAGACAACGCCGGTCAGCTGCTGTTTGTGTATGAGAAATCGTTTGGAACCGGCGCAAACCTTGTGCGAATGCTCCGAAAAGCTAATCGTTTGGATATCACAGCATCTTCTTCATGTCGGTTAAATGTCGCGTCTGTAGCACGTCATCTTCGTGGTGTAGCAAATTTTATGGTTAGGAGTGTAGTTCAAATGACGGCCTGTAGATTTGACTGATTTATCGTGTAAATGAAGATGAATGGATTTCTTTTAGTGGAGAAAGGTCGTGTTTTTGAACTTTTATTGTTTGATTCTGCGGCAGAATATCGTCACTTTTTTGCGAATGCTATTTTAAATTTCGTCGCATTCTTCGACCTCCAGAAGCATAATGCGACAGAAGCGACTGTGGCTTAAACCCTGATTCAGACTCGCACCAGGCCACCGAGCCATACGAAACTATCGCTATTCCGTCTCTAACGTTTATGATGTCGACGGGAAACTATCAGCAAGAAAAATCTTAATAGTCATATGAAATTAAGTGTAAAGTTTGCTGTAAGTCACGAAGTAATGTTATTTTGAAATACTGGATGGATAGAGTCTGGATATTTGCGACAACTGAACTACAAATGCCCTGATCACCCAGAACAGCGAGCGTCTACGGAATAACCGGGAGGTCCACCTTTGGCAGCGACTCGTATTGCCACTGTAGCAGTGAGGCACTGTTTCGACAATGAATGTTGAGTGGATTGCAAAACTCTAAGAGGTTGTGGTACTTTATATCTCAGGCAGTTTACACTGGCTAGAGTAGGGAAAATTTAGGTTTAGGAGGGCAAGTGAAAAATTATTACACTTTTCATTCCACCGGTTATTGACATGAAGCTATACAATGAACATCATCTTTCTACGTAATCTCCCTCCTTCTCAATACATTTGGTCCAACGCTCAACGAGCCTACGTATTCCTTCCAAATAAAAAGTTGTCGTGATGAAGATCTCTCGGGTCTCCAGCTGGGTGGCAGCGTTGATGGATCGCGACGTTCGGGAAGTGTCATACTACCCATCTTCAAGCGAAGTATGACACTAATCGAAACGTCGCGATCCATCAACGCTGCCACCCGGCTGGAGACCCGAGAGATCTTCATCAGCAGTATACGCCGGGAAAGCCTACAGTCGCAGATAGAAAAAGTTCTCGGTTGGTCGGGATGTCACTTTTGTACCGCATTTCGGGCGTCCACATTTGAGTCAAATTGGCGACCGAGCAAAGCATCCTTGAGTGGCCCAAACAAGTGAAACTCACCTGGAAGAAGGTGTGCGCTGTAGGTAGGGTGCTCCAATTCCTCAACTTTCATCGTGGTGATGGTTTCAGTAGTGCCACGGACCGTGTGTGGCCCTGCATTGTCGTGAAACAACGAAGCCTCCTTCGACAGCGTTTGGTGCCAGTTGCTGGCTTCAGCTTCTTTTCCAAGGTTTCGCTGTGCCGCGCACTGTTGACGGTCGTTCCCTTTCCCATGATCGCTGCCAGCATGGGCCTCCGCGAATACCAAAACACGGTTAACATAACGTCTCCTGTGGATATTTTCCTCGTCGGCGATCCAGGTTGTTTGCAACCCATACTCTGGCAATTTGACTCTCAGTCCCGTAGCGACGCAGCCAAGTTTCATCTTCGCTGACAATTCTGCTCAAATATGCTTCGTCTTTGTTGTTGATGCGAGTGAGTAAATGTTGACAGACAGTAAAACACATGAGTTTACAGTCTCCGGTAAGCTTCCTTGCTACCCACCGTTCTCGCACCTTATGGAGCTCGTCGTGGATGAAGTCATGGGCGCAGACATGGCTGATGTTCAAAGCGCATGCAGTCTACTCGAAGTGATTCGCCTATTCGGCCAGAACCATCTTTGGAGATTCTACATTTGCATCTACATCCGTACTTCGCAAGGAACCCGAGGGTGTGTGACGGAGGGTACCTTGAGTACCACTATCGATTCTCCCTCCTATTCCAGTCACGTATTGTTCACGGAAAGAAAGATTGTCGGTATGCCTCTGTGTGGGCTCTAATCTCTCTGATTTTATCCTTATGATCTCTTCACGAGGTATACTGAGGACGGACCAATATGCTGCTTTACTCCTTGTTAAAGGTGTGTTCTCGAAACTTCGACAAAAGCCCCTACCGAGCTACAGAGTGTCTCTCCACTGGAGTTTATCGATCATCTTCGTAACGCTTTCACGATTACCAAATGATCCTGTAACGAAGCGCGCTGCTCTCCGTTGGATCTTCTCCACTTCCTCTATCAACCCCACCTGGTACGGATCCCACACCGGTGAGCAGTATTCAAGCAGTGGGCGAACAAGTGTACTGTAACCTACTTCCTTGGTTTCGGACTGCATTTCCTTAGGATTCTTCCAATGAATCTCAGTCCGGCATCTGCTTCACCCAAGATTAATTTTATATGGTCTTCCATTTTAAATCAATCTTAATGTCTATTCTCAGATAATTTATGGAATTAACTGCTTCCAGTTGCTGACCTGCTATAGCGTAGTTAAATGACAAAGGATCTCTATTTCTGTGTATTCGTAGCACATTACACTTGTCTAGATTGAGATTCAATTCCCTGCATCATGCATCAATTCGTTTTAGATCTTCCTGCATTTCAATACAATATTCCATTGTTACAACTTCTCTATACACTACAGCATCATCTGCAAAAGCCTCAGTGAACTTCCGATTTTATCCGCAAGGTCATTTATATATATATCGTGAACAGCAACAGACCCACGACACTCCCTAGTGGCACACCTGACATCACTCCTACTTCGGAAGACCTCTCTCCATTGAGAATGACATACTGCACCCTGTTATCAAGGAACTTTTCAATCCGATCACACAATTGGTCTGATAGACCATATGCTCCTACTTTGTTCATCAAACGACTGTGGAGAACTGTATCAAACGCCTTGTGGAAGTCGAGAAACACAGCATCTACCTGAGAACCCTCGTCCATGGCCCTATGAGTCTCGTGGACGAATAGCGCGAGCTAGGTTTCACACGATCGCCTTTTTCGAAACCCATGCTGATTCCTACAGCTTTCTAGTCTCCAGAACATAATACGTGTTGCAAAAGTCTGCAGCTGACCGACGTTAGAGATATAGGCCTATTGTTCTGCACATCTATTCGCCGTCGCTTTTTGAAAACGGGGATGACCTGCGCCATTTTCCAATCTTTCGGAACGCTACGCTCTTCTAGAGACCTACGGTACACCACTGCAAGAAGGGGGGCCAGTTCCTTCGCGTGCTCTGTGCAAAAACGAACTGGTATCCCATCAGGTCCCACGGCCTTTCCTCTTTTGAGCGATTATAATTGTTTTGCTACCCTCGCTCATTTATTTCGATATGTGCCATTTTGTCATCATGCAACAAACTAGATAAGGAACTACAGTGGCCGGGCGCGGTGGCCGAGGGGACTGAGGCGCTCCAGTCATGGTCTGCACGGCCGCTACGGCCGGGGGTTCGAATTCCCCCTCGGGCATGTATATTTGTGCCGTCTTTAGTCTTAGCTAGTTCATAAGTAGTTTGTAAGCTTAGGGACTGATGACCCTGTTATTAAGTCACTTAAGTTCTACAAACATTTGATTTTGAACTACAGTGCAGTCTTCCTCTGTGTAACAGGTTTGGGAAAAGACATTTAGTATTTCAGCCGTTAGCGTGTCATCCTCTGTTTCAGTACCATTTTCGTCGCAGAGTGCGGAATAATAACAATTTCGTGTGGGTCATTGGCCTGGTGGAAGTCTTTCAATTGGACGCCACTTCGTCGACTTGCGTGTCCCTAGCCTACCCCAGTTATCCAACCGGGGAAAGGAAAGGGGACCTACAGCTTAACGTGTCGTTTATGGCGAGTCCTCACATCGTTGAGTGGTGAAGGATGGGTTAAAACGCAGACTGGGAAAAAAAAAAATTCCGAGGTCCGCCCGTGTTTCGAACCCATGACTCTTCGGTTTCCATTCGATCCCTTTAGGTAAAGACCACTGGGCCCGACAACATTTGAAAATTAACAAATGTTGTGGCAAAAGTGTGGATAATTTTTGACTTGCCCTCGTAACTAAGTGCGCAGATCGATCACGTACTCGGCTCGGATGTGGCGGTTCTTCTCAGTTTGTAAAATTAATAATTTATATCAATCAGCGACGCTTGTCGCCGTGTTTCTCTCCTTCTCGAAATATTTTATCTGTGGAAAGGTTTTTTTGCTCGTCTTTCGTTTCTTCCGGCGTGTCGAGAGAACGAAACCGCGATCATTCACTCTCTCTTGTTTGAGCTTATTGAGCGTGGACATGTACTCAGACTGCTTTGTGATGTGTCAGTGCTCTTAAATTTTACTTTAAAATATACCCTCTTTAGTTAAGAGCCATGTCTCCACCCTGTTTTCATTTAATAATGTCCCATCCTTCCTTAATTATTAATTTTCTTTGAGATTTTCAGCTCCTCCATATTCTGTCGTAACATGATGTTCAGACGCCATCACTTTCGCTTCGTGTATTGCCTTGATTGAATCTGTATCAGTTACTTTAAATCATTACCTTTCTTCCTTTTAGAACCTACATTCGTATAAACAGTTTGGCGAAGTCGTGTAGATGGTTTTTTCTGTTTGTTATTTGCGTAATCAAGCTTTAGTACATGATCTGTCCACAGTGACTTACAAGGCGAACAGTCTGAACATTATTTTACTGCGGAAAGTATCATAAAGTATATCTAAACCATACAACAGCTTAATAGTTTCAGCTGCTGTGATCAACATTTCCAGAAAGAAGCTACAAAGGGGACTTTCCGTACGTTTTTTCTGTAACGTTATTTTTGTGTGTTGCCTCAACCCCAATCTATATTCCGCCATTTCATCTATTCAATCATTTCGTGTATTAATTTCATCCACCCTTGTAAAAAGTATTTAATCAGATTTTTTTATCTGATTTTTCTATGATAAAAATTTTAACAAAAATCCTTAAGAGACATCATTTCGGCACAATTAGCCATCATCAGACAATGACCATGTGACATCCTTGGCAACGTCTGGCTGTTTATTTAATGATAATGTGAACTTTTGTGTCACACTTATGTAGCGTTATACAAATATCGTTAAATAAAATTTAAATATTTTTTTTATCGTGATGTTCTGACAGTTGGCCACAGATGTTACTGTCAGAACATCATGATGAAAAATATTAAAATTTTATTTAACGATATTTGTATAACGCTACATAAGTGTGACAAAAGTTCACATTATCTAATATATAAAGCAGTGTGTCCGTATATTTGTACGTGTTGCATACAAATGTACAGTTTTGTTCCAATCTTTATGAAATTTTGTACACGTAAGCTTCAATCCATGAGGACGGTCGCCGTAAGTGTAAGAATCACGTACGATATATAGTTCACGAGATATGACGTCATAAACAATGAGATGCGCGGAAAACTGCTGCATTTTGCGACAATGCTGCTCATTTTCTCTTAAACCACTGCACCGATTTCAACCAAATTTGGTACACAAATTCCTTACGTGAGATAACATATTCTGTAGGAGTACGAACCACATACGACACATGGGTCAAAATATATTACGTCATAACCAACAGAAATCGCAAAAAATGCCATATAATGCGGCGAGACTTTCGAAATACACTGTACGAGAATGGCAGAACTTAGCAACTTGCAACAAACTTTAAACATAATTTCAAAGCTTTATTAAACCTTTTGTCGCTGGCAACCATAGTGAAATGATGAAAGGAAAAAAGTTTCCCGCTTACTACTTTTCCGCTGTTTATGGAGTAAGCTATGGACTATGACTACGCAGTTTGGTCCGATAATTTACAAACATTTGAACATTTTATTTAAAAGAGCATATATATTTCTGAATGCTGTTACATATTTTTCTTCCGACATTCTCAAATGGTTTCGATATTCTTCCATGTCCTCTAATGATAGTTCCCTTTAACAAAGCCTCCGACGCTCCCAGTCTGTTAGTTCTTAATATCCACTGACGCACCCAAAATCGATTTCGCGCATCGCTAATTCCAACCATTTCGATCGATTTCAGTAGAAATGATTGAACGGAAACTGATTCAAGTCGCTTTCAGCTTTTGTTGATCAAGTAGACTCGTTCAACTAAACTTGACTCGTGTGGGCGCGCCTTTAGAGATACAGGGTGTTTCACTGAGTGTGTTTGCCTCTGTCACTTATAAAATAATAGGTGACGGGATATTTTAATGCGGTAGGTCAACACAAGAAATGTTATACTTTCTGCGGAGCTATGAACATAGGTTATTGTATCATTTCCCAAAGAGTTACAGCACAAAGATATAATTTTTAAAATGGAACAATAGTTTTTTCTATCGCGCATTGGATTCGTTGAAACCAGCTGCGTCCAAATCAATTTAAACTACATTCCTGTCACTGTTAGTTTGGGAGCTACAACCCTTCAAACAAAGTTCCGGGGGCGGAAGCTGCGATAGCGTAGCTGACTGGCCGAGTGGCTATCCCCTGGGGCACGGCCCACTGTCTCATGACCACCAGCCAGTCAGCTACGCTGTCGTAGCCTCCGCCCCCTAAACTTTGAAGGGTTGTAGCTCCCAAACTAACAGTGATAGGAATGTAGTTTAAATTGATTTGGACGCAGCTGGTTTCAACGAATCCAATGCGCGATAGAAAAAACTATTGTTCCATTTAAAAAATTATATCTTTGTGGTGTAACTCTTTGGAAAATGATACAATAAACTATGTTCATAGCTCCGCAGAAAGAGTAACATTTCTTGTGTTGACCTACCGCATTATTACTTCCCGTCAACTAAATCTATTGAGACAGTCAGGCAGCCCTGAGATCACTGGCAGCTCCTGCAGCAAGGTCTAAAACTGTTGCAGAATGTCACAGGGTTCTGGTGGAGCAATAGGGTAAACCTATTGTCGGTCCCTGGCCACTCGGGGATCAGTGGCAACGAACATGCTGACAGATTAGCCAGTATGGGGGCAGAGATTCCATTTATTGGACCGGAACCTGTCCTAACAATTACCAAGGCAATGATGAAATTGGAGCTATGTAACTGGCTCAGAAGACAGCACGTAGAATATTGGAGCAAAGTCTACCAGCAAAAACATGGCAAGGTAATGATGCCAAAGCCATGTTTTAAAAGAAGCTCTGCAATCCTTTGCCTGAACAGGAGAGAGATTAGACTCATGGTTGGATTGCTGACAGGCCATGGAAAATTAAAAAAAACACCTTCATACAATGGGAATAACAGAAGAGGACCCTAAATGTAGGATCTCTGATGACGGTGATGAAACTGCATCACATCTGATCTTCGAATGCATTGCATTGGAGAGTAAAAGGCACAGAAAATTTGGGACAACCAGACCCGAAGAAATTGTGTCTAATAAAGAACTGGTAAAGGGACTCCTTGCACTGTTCAAGGGCATTGGTTGGCTTTACTAGATATACAGGGAGCGATACCGCACAATAAACTTAGTTTCGGTGCGGGCAGTGGCGGGTTGGACCAAGACTTTCCTGGAAGAATCAAATCAAATCAAAGTGGGCCGTAAAACACGTCAGTGCGATTTTTTTATCCGATTTTTCTGTGATAGAAATTTTAACAAAAATCCTTAATGTTTTAATCGCGCTCCAGTCACGGTCGGGGGTTCGAATCCCCCCTCGGGCATGGATATTTGTGCCGTCCTAGTTCGTAAGTAGTTCATAAATAGTTTGTAAGTTTAGGGACTGATGACCCTGTAGGTAAGTCCCATAAGCTTAACAAACATTTGAACATTTGATTTTTTAATCGCGGAGACTAACATTAATGCGTGCAGGCGACCGCACAACAGTAATGTTACAAGTCTTACAACGCCGACTTTGGTGACAGTGTGGCTTTTTCAGAGCGTGCGGCTGTAGCCGAGGCACGCACAGAGGACACGAGGCTTCCAGGAGGCGACGTCACTGGGGTCCTTGAGGAGTGGGGCGTGCTCCCACGGCAAGCGGCCGCGCCGTCACGCCCCGCACACACGCACACACACGCACGCACGTGGGGGCGGCGACCTGCCAGCAGACGCAGACACAACACGGCGCACCGCGCTTCCGGTTGCGTCGCCGCGACGCACAGCCTGCTGCTACCTGCCTGGTGCTGGTGCCTGCCGCTCCGTACGAGGCGGCCCCTCCACTCACTCCACACTGACGTCACACCAATCACGGCCTCAGTTGGTATATCTAGCTTCTGATCTCATTGGTAGACTTAACTGTAAAAACAGACTTGTTGTCTATAAGGAGTGCAGCTCAACTACTAGAGTTTTTGTTAATCTAACAAGGAAAGCATTCGGGCTCGAACAAACACAAATATACCAAAATCGTCTGAGAGATAATGTAGGGGGTCCCTTATTCCATTAGCGATACTCTCGCATCAGCAAAACTTTGCAGTCGGCCATTAGAGGCCTCTGCGTGTACAATGTCGCATTGCAGCAACAGAGATATCTCCGGTATGGTCTAGTGGTTGCCGGGCGCCGTGGCTCAGCGCGCCCGGTCAGGGGGCTCCACGCCCTCTGTAATAAAAAAAAAGCTGAGCCAAACATTCAACGAACAACCTCGAACAAAAACGATCAGCGTCCGCAACGAAGAGAACTACCCAGAGAACAAAAAAAAAAAAAAAAAAAAAAAAAAAAAAAAAAAAAAAAAAAAGTGGTTAGGATAGCTGGCTCTCACCCAGCAGGCCCGGGTTCGATTCCCGGTACCGGAAATATTTTTTTCGCCTTATTTCCTCCAGAAATTTATCAAATAAAGGAAGTAAGAAGTTTGACAACTGCCAACACGTTGCATACCCGTCCAAGCAAACTCACTTTGTTCCTTCCGCGCGCTGGAGCGTCTATACTACGCTGCGCTCGTCTCCTTCACCTTTCTCCTATTTATCAGCACGCTCTCATTTTTTACTCCACCGTGAGTCTGGTCACACGAAACTGACTGTCGGTCTTGTAACTGGCGACCGCTTCATTTGCTTTCAGAGTTTTACCGGGCCGAGGCAGGGCTCGGACTTCGTCGGGAAGACTGTGAGCGAAGTGGTGGGGGTCATCCTGACGACCACAACGAAAGAGGTACGAATTTTGCATGATATGGAAGAAGACAACTTTTCCCGATGAATCCACTTTTCATATTTCTGGTAAAGTTAATCGCCATTACGTTAGAATTTGGGCAACTGAAAATCCTACGGCAGGTATTCAACATGAAAGACATTCACCAAAAATGAACGTCTTCTGTGCGATATCTGCAACTAAAGTTTATGGCCCTTTACAAAACTGTGACAGGAATAACCTATCTAGACATGCTTCAGAACTGATTATTGCCCCAATCATTCACATGTTTTCTACTATCTACTATAGTGCAGAAATATGAGCATAGATTAGAAACACTATAATAGATACCAGATAACATGCGAATGATTCATTTTCTACACCAATACCATCTTCACGAAGAAGGTTTCTTCGTAACTTCACCTCAACCAGTCACACTATATTACCAGGATTGATTACCAATCGCCGACCTATCCGACACTTTACCACACAAATAACGTCACGAAACGCGACTTCGGAGGCACACTGCACCGTCCCTACTGGTGAACCGACAGGTCAAAGTGCAATGCGGCATGGCACACGCAGAGGCCTCTAACGGACGACTGCAGAGTTTTGCAGATGCGGGAGTATCACTAGTGCAATAAGGGACCTTCACATTATCTCTCACACGATTTTCGTGTATTTATATTTGTTCGAGCCCAAGTACTTTCCTTGTCAGTAATACAAAAATGCTGCTTTACTTTGCAAATGTTAAATACTGTTTATTATTGTAGCAGTAGGCCTATTTCGACACTGTGGCCATCATCAGGCTATGTCCATATGCCATCGTGCATATATATATACATACAACATTTATAGTGCAATTCTATGCAGTTACAATAAATTATACCGAAATAGGCCTATTGCTATATTAATAAACAGTACTTAACATCTAAAATGTTAAACAACATTTGGTATTACTTAGATTAACAATATGTTCTTAAGAGACGTACACAATGCAGTAGGCCCAAATGTTATGAAATGCTAGATTTTTTTAATGCAGACATTTAAACAATGTACTCACATGCGACAGTCCCTATTTTAGTTTCAGCTTTTGTAAAATATTATGTACAACTACTTTCGGTGAAACTGTCACCATTCAGTATAGGAGAAAGTAGATGATGAGCAGTCTACATATACATTCAAACTCCGCAATCCAAAGTAAAGTGTATGGCGGAGGGTACACTGTACCACTACTAGGCATTTCCTTTCCTACTCCACTCCCAAATAGAACGACGAAAAAAGGATGCCTATGTGCCTTTGTTCGAGTCATAATTTCTCTTATCTTGTAAGTAGGCGGCAGGAAGATCGTTCTACTTTTTGTATGTAACTAGGGCCGGTATAGCACTAATGTAAGTTTTGGTCAGCCAATCTTTGAAGAATACAGGGCTATTCAGAAAGAAAGAACAGATTTCAAACATTTACTTCTACCAAACTACAAAAGATAGAAATATGATTCCAACGCAATGGAAAGAGGAAAGTTTACAATTTATTATTAGTAATTAGCTGGTACCCGGCGCGTAGCTGCCGCATAAGAAGCAATTGTGCAACTAAAGTCCGTAATTTGAAAGTGTTATCCTGTGTAGTTACGCATGATATATATAGAATCGTCTCCTCCTTTACGTTCCCTCTGTTCGCCTGCTCCTCCACTCCAACTATCCCTTTCTCTGTCCAGTTCCTCCGTCCCTCCCTCTGTTCGTTTCCTATCACTTGTCTGCCACCATCTTTCCTGTTTCATTCTCCTCCTCTCCCCTCTCTCATTCTCTTCCTCTCTCCTCTCTCTGTCTGCCTCCTCCCTCCCCTTTCTATCCGTCTCCTCCTCCACCTACTCTACCTCCTACACATGAAAACATACATATGCGCCAAGTTTCATAGTAACAGGTCAAGTGGTGTAAAAGTCGCAAGGCACCCTCCGCCATGCTTAAATTCACTGTCCTGCAGATTATAAAATATCCCCTCATGAAAAACATATACTTGTGTGCTGACTTTCATGATCAGACAAACAATTTGGATGTCTGTTGTAACGCACCCTCCTTCATGTACCTACGCAGGCGTACGAAAGATAGACTATGTATTAATTCGAGATGTAAGTTATATAAATTCCACATTTCATTCAATTCTGTGCAGTTTAATAATTAATAAAAAAATAATTATTACATATTATTGTGCCTCCTTTTTTTTGTAGTCAGTAATAAATGATCTCTGAATTTAAATTATGCATTGAAATTAACAAACTTTTGAAAAATATCTGTCTAAGTCCCATTTCTGCTGTAAGTAATTATTTGAATTGACCGCGTTTATTGTGCCTAATGGAATCTTTGGAATAACAGATGCAGGTTCGTATAGAGAAGAAAAGAACCACAGTGTTTATCAAAAATAATATTACAGTTCTTACTTGCTGATTATGCTACACTTCGTGGCGCAGCCGACGATTTTTCTGTATATCTTGAACCAAATTCTTTCGTGAGAAAAGACGAAATCGATTGTAGCTATTTGTTCGATTTTTTTTCATCAGTCGAAATATTGTCAATTGTAAAATATTCACTTAGAACTTCCACGAAAGTTTTAGTAAAAGTCTTTTATGAAGTATCCTTTCCACATAAAATAATTTCAATTGCCTTATAAATCTCATAGAACACGCAAAACAGTTCCGGGAACAATACCTCGGAAATATTTCATTAGGCCACAATTACTTTCTCTGGCATGTATGAAAAAATTGTTGAAATGTCTTGGTCGCAGTTAGCTTTATTTCATGACGCGTTTCGAGACATCATCATCAGACTGTGGTACAAAAGAAGAAAATTACATTTTTGGATGTATATAGAACGTAATAATGATATCTATAAGGAGTATATACCATATTAATACATGTATACTTACAAAAGATTTAAAAAAACGATGGGAATTACACCATCTTGGTATAGATTCATGAATACAAATTTAAAATACCATCATGGATGTCTGGTGAAGGTGTTCAACCAGACTTACATGCTCAACTGTGGTGAGAGGGGGGGAAACACCGTAACAGGTAACCCAGGCCCCATTCGCCACCAGATGGCGCAGGGTTGGCATTGGCATTGGCATTGGAAGTTGACATGGGGTTACCCCCATTTTGACTATGTGTGATCAGATAAGGTTAATTTCACATATGACAATAGTTTTTAAAAGATGACTGTCCACAGGTATAATTATGTAACATGAAAATAGTTTATATTTTATTATAACTACCCAACTGCTAGTCAATTTTCCTTACCCCCATTTTGACTACATGTGATCAAATTTGGTTAGTTCCACATATGACAATATTTAATCTAACAGATGACTGTACCATAGGTATAATTTTGTAACCTGAAAATATTTTTACATTTTATTATAACCACCCAACTGCTAATCAGTTTTCCTTACCCCCCTTTTTTGACACATGTCCACTTATCTATGACATATGGTTGATCTATTTTAGTCTTTAGAATTGTACCTTATTCAAATGTATGCCTCAACACAACTGTCCACTAGATATATCACATTTCCTATTGGTCATTGTATCTTACAACATATGTTTCATCTAATATGTGAGACTACTATAGTCTTTAAAATTGTACCTTATTCTAATGTATGCCTCAACACAGCTGTCCACTGGACATGTCTCATGTGTCCTATTGTTCATGTATCTTACAGCATATATTATGTTTTATGTAACATGTAATATTTTTTGTAAAAAAATCAACTAAAAAAATCACCACACCTCATCCACCTACCACTTATACGAAAATTGTTGTGATTCAATGGTACTTGTATAATGCCTATTTTGTCATTAGTTTCGATTTTAAACCTTGATTGTACTCATATTGTCGGACTTTGTTAGTTGTCTCGACATCATGGCACATAAATGTTACATGACATATTGCCCCTTCATATAATTTTCTACCTGGTAATTGTGAAAGATTATTCTGCAATCTCAGCTTGTAGCCTGTGATGAGCGGCTGTGTCGCTGTAACGTCGCAGTGGCCGGGATGCGTATGTTTTAACATTTGTCATGTGTTCTGTGCTGTATTTGGCAACGCCAAATCCTATTCTTTGGCCCTCCCACGCCTCCCTTGTCGTGCGCCCTGTCCCGTTAATGGTTTTTGATGTGCTTGAATTGGTGTTTTGTATAATTTTATATTACTTAACTCATTTTGTAGAAATGTCTTTCACTGTTGTATATATATTTTATATGACTTAACACATTTTCGTAGAAATGTCTTTCACATTTTTATGACTGCTCACAGTATATTGTTTTATGTGTAGTTTTATGTGTAGTTTTATTCACGCAACTTTCACAGTTTCTATGACTGCACACAGTATAGTATGCCCAAGATGTTTTATGTATAGCTTTATTCACGTAACTTCCAATGCCAACCCTGCGCCATCTGGTGGCGAATGGGGCCTAGGTTACCTGTTACGGTGTTTCCCCCCCTCTCACCACAGTTGAGCATGTAAGTCTGGTTGAACACCTTCACCAGACATCCATGATGCTATTTTAAATTTGTAATCAGGCATCTATACCAAGATGGTGTAATTCCCATCGTTTTTTTTTAAATCTTTTGTAAGTATGCATGTATTAATATGGTGTATACTCCTTATAGATATCATTATTACGTTCTATATACATCCAAAAATGTAATTTTCTTCTTTTGTACCACAGTCTGATGATGATGTCTCGAAACGTGTCATGAAATAAAGCTAACTGCGACCAAGACATTTCAACAATTTTTTCATACGTGCCAACGTAAGGTCGCGTGTCCAACAAAAAATGGATGGTTTTATGAACCAAGTGATAAACTTTCTCTGGCGACACACATACTAATATGTCAATAATGAAAAGGGCCTTTATAATAAGTTTTTGAAACACCAGTTTTAAGATAACTTCTCACATATATTCTCACCTTAGATTTTTGATACAACAAATAAACATCAGCAAGACACGATCACTAAAAAGCAAAAGCACAGAATAAAAACAATGACAGAACGATTTTTTTAAAATGAGAGCATAGGTTTTCTATATCCTAAGAACAGTAACACTACATACTACTTGTACAGTCTTTACTACACTATTTATTTATTATTTCTTATTAAATGGCAAATGAATGAATAATGTTCTTGTTTCTATTTTTTTTATAGCAAGAAAAATGTTCAATTACCGAGTTCGCATAATATTTAATTTATCCAAAGAAATTAGCTTTTAGATCTGTTCCAAAGTGTCTGTGTATTATAGCAGCCGTTTCAGCGTGAAGAGAAACAAATGTATAAATCCATTGTAAAGCACCTTCTGCCATGCATCATACGAATTCATTTTTAGTATTGTGATGATACTGCCGGCCCTCTCATCTCAGTGTTATCGTACGATACCGTCTGCGTCGGACCCGGAATCTTGTGGTTCAATACATGTTGCGTGTGAAGTTGATTAAGAACGAAACAGCCAGCCTAGGAATCTGTGTAGGATAGTGTCTCGGCAATACTGTGATCAAAACAAGTGATAGATATCATTAATTAAGAGATTCATATATTTTCTATCCAGACAGTTCTATAAACAATAGTTTTATCATTGTACATTATTTCAAGAACTAGATACACAAATTTTAGAAACTTTATGTAAATGAAAATAAATAGCATTGTATATATGTTAGGCTCATAAACAAGTTGTGTTGACGAGTTAATTGTGTTAACTAACGTAATAGTCGAGATTTAAATATTATGATTCGTTGTATATATGGACTGACGTGAGATTGTAAACCTAGTTTCAGAATTGCCAATATACTTGATAGTTCAATATATGTTAGTAACATGTATGATGTACTCATTAGCTAATTATTTGACATTTAACATTGCTGTTTCTTGTGAAACAGAAAGAACCGCTATTTTGTCTTATAAATAAATGTGCCATGTAAAATTATTGTATGTATAGTTTTCATTTTATATTGTGATTATTTTTGTGTACATGAAATGTTTTCTTTGTGTGTTTGTTAATTGTAAATTAGTATATTCAATTGTTATGAACAATGCATAATGTAAGGTCATTATTGCCGATGTTATATATTTGCCTCACCGCCTTGCGTGGGGGAGTTCGAGTTTTGCCGCTTCTGAAGTTCTTTGGAATCTATGTCAGTCTGTCTTGTTGTGGTAATTTGTATACGTTTTGAAGTTGTAATATTTTGGTGGAGAAGCAGTTTGATTTCAAATTAAAGAAGAAGTGAAAAATTGTACATACAGAGTATTTATTTCTACCACGACGCCCCAGGAGAATAAATTTGCAGCGAGCAGAACCCCCCACACATCGTTATGTTGAAAAGCTGAGTATCTTGTTTGGAAGTGATAGAATGAATTGTAACTTACTTAACAATCATGAAAACATTTCAGTATGCGTATAACCTTCGCGCGAGTGCAAACAATGGGTTAACAAAGTTTTATTGCAATGGGATTTACAGCATGGCCGTGCAAAAAATACGAACAAGAAAAAAATCATTAATTTTTATATATTACGTATGTCCTGAAGTATGTGAGGGATAGTGATAAGAATTTGATGGCACATGTAGTGATAGATATCGATACTGTATGCAAAATGAGTTTTGAAGACAGTCATCATTAATCACGTAAAACATGACAAGGTCACGTCTGATGCGACAGTTTTACGTCATCTACAACGAAACTGTTGTGAGCGGAAGACTTCTTTTCGCTTCATAAATGATTGGGGGGGGGGATCAGTTACAAAACGCTTCATAAACGTCCAACTACCCCCATTTTCCAATAATTGACGTATAAATCTGGGTATTCTCACGCGGTCGATTCTCATTATTTATGACGGCATATCTCCTGACTTATGTGTCGTGCTCTTTAGTATTTGGGTCATAAACCTTCGTGGGCGTTCGGTGAACAGTTCACCGAAGTTTCATTGTAAACGAAGGAATGGTTTATCAATACATTGCAGGTCATACAGACGAACATTCATTTAAATAAATATATAATGCTATGCATTCAACATGGGCACCGTGTGTTACACGACAAATGTCAAAACGATGGCTCATTTCTTGCCACACATGAATCGGCTGGTCTCTAGTTATGGAATTCGCAGCTTCAGTAATTGGATGTGGTAGACCTCCAAGAGTGTCAGGCATAGGAGCGAAAAAAACTCGTTCTTTTACGTAACCCCATAGACAAAAGTCACACGGGGTGAGGTCTGGAGACCTGGGAGGCCACCGGCGATGAAGTCGATCTTCTGCTCCTCCTCTTCCAGTTCAACGTCCTGGAATGGTGATATTCAAGGAAACGCGAACGTGTTTAGAAATAAGGGGCGGGACACCATCTGAATCATCTTGAAGTTGGGGCAATAATCAGTTCTGAAGCATGTCTAGATAGGTTATTCCTGTCACAGTTTTAGAAAGGGCCATAAACTTTAGTTGCAGATATCGCACAGAAGACGTTCATTTTCGGTGAATGTCTTTCATGTTGAATACCTGCCGTAGGATTTTCAGTTACCCAAATTCTAACGTCATTGCGATTAATTTTACCAGAAATATGAAAAGTGGATTCATCGGGAAAAGTTGTCTTCTTCCATATCATGCAAAATTCGTACCTCTTTCGTTGTGGTCGTCAGGATGACCCCCACCACTTCGCTCACAGTCTTCCCGACGAAGTCCGAGCCCTGCCTCGGCCCGGTAAAACTCTGAAAGCAAATGAAGCGGTCGCCAGTTACAAGACCGACAGTCAGTTTCGTGTGACCAGACTCACGGTGGAGTAAAAATGAGAGCGTTCTGATAAATAGGAGAAAGGTGAAGGAGATGAGCGCAGCGTAGTATAGACGCTCCAGCACGCGGAAGGTACAAAGTGAGTTTGCTTGGACGGGTATGCAACGTGTTGGCAGTTGTCAAACTTCTTACTTCCTTTATTTGATAAATTTCTGGAGGAAATAAGGCGAAAAAAATATTTCCGGTACCGGGAATCGAACCCGGGCCTGCTGGGTGAGAGCCAGCTATCCTAACCACTAGACCATACCGGAGATACATCTACCAACCTTATTTTGTAATCACTATCCACTAAGAAATTTAAGCTGTGTAAACCAGATTATTTTCTTTCTTTTCTAAATCTGAAAACCACGGCTTTAACGATATGTCTGTTCTGGCTCCACAAAATAAACTCCGTCTGTCTCGTTCGTACTGTATCTATTCTCGTGTACATCGACTGAAAATGCGTGTTCATCTCTCTGAGGTGTGATCTGGATTTGTCGTGCCTTCTCATTTAAATTATTCAATTGAGCACACATTTAAAAAAAAATTTGTTTAATACACCCATTTCCATGGAAGGTACCGCTGCGGAAAAAGGCGCTCAGTTTTGTGCAATCAGAGAGGACGGCTACATGAGTGTGAAACAGTCGAGTAGGCCTACTGTATTTGTTAATACTGAGAGAAAGGTAACAAGAGCTTCCTGGAGCTGTTATTCGGGAATACAGGCGGGTCTGTACAGTGGCTGATAGGTCCGACCATATTTTATTCGTGTGTTTTTATTGGACTTATACTCAATCTGGTGAAATGGCTGTAACGTGTTCCCGCTCTTTAGGTCGAACCGTTCAACCGATCGGCACCAAATTTTACAGACATAATTGTTGGCTACCAGAGATGAGAAACTCGCTTTTTTTAAATATTTGGGACAAGAAATACGTTAGTAATACCAAGAAAGGCTGTTTGTAATGTAATTTTAATTGCAAATAAACCGTTCATCTGATGCGAAAATTGAATAAACGAATTTGTAGAGGAGGAAATTCTCTACAACTTTGTTCCCTTATGTTTTTGTTCTTATCTCGTATCGTTTGAGAGATATTTGCAAAAATCACAGAGTTTTGACACCCCCCATTGAATTAACGAAAACCAGCCGTTCGGAGATGTCACGTGACATTCCTCGCCCAGAACTGTCTCTGGCATACGCCATCTTGCGTTGTGTATTTCATGATTTTCTTATTGTAATTTAGACGTTGTCATTTCAGAGCAATGGCGCACTGAAGAATGAACTAAAACACATCGTTCTTGGTACGATAAATGATAATCTAGTGTCTACAGATACCATATTAGAATCAGTTAACAACAGACATCAATAGTATGAGATTAAAGAACGCTACTCTTAACAGTTAGCTGTAGCGTAGTGGGCCGATGACATCCCATTTGCACGGACAAAGAGGAACGCGGTAGACTGGATAATGGGACATACAGTGTACTTTATCTTCGGTACAGAATCAAAGAGAAAGGAAGATTTCATACATTACCTGACAATACAACATGACATGATCCGAAGAAAGAAAAAGTACAAGGAACATTACGCTAATTTCTTGATTAAATCGATAATGTAATTACAATCAGAACATTAACTGAGAGAAATTTAATCAACAGTAATTTAGACAGAAGCATTTCAGTTATTATCATTACGCCTTTCTCCATTTCAGGGAAGCTTTCCGGAATTATTTGATCGCAGAAGAAGGCATTTATGTTCTTTATGTAGCTAATGCGTCCCAGAGTGGTGTGGATTGTATATGTCTCTGCAGATCTCTAATTATTTTGCGTCACAAGCAAAGAAAGCATATTCAGTTAATTACAGTTAATTTCTGTGCCTGGAAATTTTTATTTTACTACGTTTTTCTCTCTCTTTCAAGTGGGGGAAAAACACGACGTTACACTTATTTTCCACTTATTCGTTTAATTCGAACTGATTTATCTTGGCGTTAGAAGAGACGATAATAATGCAGAAATGGACATTAACAGTAGTGTGTAGCTACGCAGAAGAGACAACTTCGTTTTACCTTCAAAGAAATATTTTGTTTAAAAGCATAGAAGCCGGGCCGAGAAGGCACCAATTGGCGAGCGGAAGGACGGGTTGAAGGGGAGGAAGAAGACCCAACAAACAAACAAAAAAGTGGGCAACGTGTTGGACTGTCACGCTGAAGGTCAGTGGTTCGGAACCCACCAGTACCTAATTTTTCTATTTTTTCCTGCAAGGGTTTCAGAGACTGTCATTAATTAATTTTTTATTATTTAGATTATTATTTTGATCCAAAATGTTTGCAAAAACTTATAAAACTACAAATCTAAAGTGGGCCGTAAAACACGTCAGTGCGATTTTTTTTACTTTAGATACGACTAGAATTTCTTAGGGTTCTGTAGCAAAGGGTTTTGTTGTGGTAACCAGTGTTGCCAGACGTAGGGAATTTTCCCTACACGTAGGTTTTTATAAACATTAATATCATGTAGGGAATTTTCATCCAAAAGCCCCCAATGTGTAGGTACTTTGGTAAAATTTTGCAATCGCCGACACAGGCCTAGCGGGTTATGTTGGCAACAGAACAGTTGTCAGCACGCGGGAATGAAGCCGACCAATTGTGGCAAAGTTTGGAGTAGCCAATTATACTTTAGACGCATAGTAGTTTTGTGTTCATAGTAAACAATATGAATTTCAGACACATTAAACAGTTTCTCGCAGTTTTCCAACCCGTAATCGGCAAGGAGATATTTTTGTATCGAAACTGGGTCTTTTCTGGATATCCAGTGATTTCTCTGAGCCGTCCGCGGTGGCCAAGGGGACTGAGGCGCTCCAGTCAAGGTCTGAACGGCCACTATGGTCGGGGGTTCGAATCCCCCCTCGGGCAAGGATATTTGTGCCGTCCTTAGTAGTAGCTAGTTCATAATTAGTTTGTAAGATTAGGGACTGATGACCCCGTAGTTAACTGGCATAAGCTATACAAACATTTGAACATTTTTTTTAAAAATGTCAGCAAAAGAAAAATGCATTGTTTTTATGAAAAAAAAAGACATTTTATTACCTTGACTAGATTTTTATTTATTTACGCCAGGACGATGTAGTAGTTGGTACTTGTAAATGAGAAGATGCTGACAAGAAAACGCTAAACGATTTGTGATAACGTTAAGTTATAATGAACAAAGCGCTAGATATTTGTTCTCAACATAGTATTACTCTTTGAAAATCGAATCACGTGAGTGACGGACTTCCTTTTTTGTGCTGACTGTGAACTAAATAATGTTTGCTGTTCCTACTCTATAGTTCATAGTGTCTCGATGTATCCTTGTGCGGTCTGTAAATCAGTTATCCTCGTGTAACAGCGCACTCGGAATTAGCGGCATATTTGGGCAAACTAATCAATGATGTTCCTCTCTATGGTTGACAGGTTCTTGATGTAGCCTGGTCCGATCGATAAATCAGTAATCCTCTGGTAACAGAACACTTGGAATTCGCGGCATAATCTACACTTGACTCCATAAATCTGTAACGATCAGCATGTTGCTAAATATTTATTTTAAAGTTGTTCAAAATTGTAACATGTCACATTAATCAACTGGTTAACCTCTGGTGGCCGGACTCCTGGATTCAGCCCCTCCCAGACCCACATGCTGGCTACGACCCTGTTGTAGGGGCATTACTGAGGTAAGGTAAGGGAGAAAGTAGGGAAAACGTAGGTACATATTTGTGTGACTGTAGGTATTTTCTCTCTCTGCCATCTTGCTACACTGGTGGTAACTAGTGTACCGAGTACCCTGTGGCACGCACCTTTGGGTGGGTTGCGGAGTACGTATGTTGATGTAGAAGCGGGAAAGAGGACAGCCGTCGGTGTGGTGGACACAGCCAGGAGGAGGAGCTGATGGAAGGAAGAAAAGGACACAGTGGGTAGGGCGGGTATGGGGGCGGCCGCCAGCACGGCTGCAGAGCACTTGCGATGCCGGCGTGTCGGCGACTTGTTAGCAGGGCAGCCATTGGCATGCAGCAGTGGCCTCCCCCTCGCTCGCAGCTCGCGCTGGCTGCAGAATTTGGCGCCGCTGTCACGTGTGGCGCGCCGCGGGCGTGGCGAGCATCGCCAATGCGCCTGGCAGCCTCTGCTCTCTGCTCTGGCTGCTCTGGCTGTCGCTTCTTCTGCCGTGGGGCAGCAAGTGATGGGGGGGAGGGGAGGCGCACGCGTGACTCACGCCACGGCAGGGCAGCAGCACGCCTCACCACAACACGGCCGCCACGTCACGCCACCGACAACACACACCTGCCCACCGTACACCTCACCGACCGACTCTGTTGCATTTCACCCGTTCTCCCGTATCTTGTCTGCACTTCTCAAATGTCACATGTTTGTAAATGTAGAAAGAGGTGGCGACAAGGTCTACAACTAAAACAAGTGGTTACTCCACAACATATTGATGCCACTGTTATTGTTGTTGTGGTCTTCAGTCCGCAGACTGGTTTGATGCAGCTCTCCACTCTACCCTGTCCTGTGCAAGCCTCTTCATCTGAGAAAACGTTCGGTAACCTACACCCTTTTGAATCTGCTTACTATATTCGTCCCTCGGTCTCCCTCTACGCTGTTTACCCCGCAAGCTTCCTTCTAATGCTAAGTTGATGATTCCTTCGTGTCTCACAATGTGTCCCACCAGTCTTTCCCTTCTCTTAGGATATGCCAAAAACTCCTTTTCTCCGCAATTCGATTAAGCACCTCCTCATTAGTTACATGATAAAAAAAGGTAAAGCAGTCAACAATCCAAAGATTGGTTTCAACACCACAGTGCTTTACTAGGCATGGCCCTGTTTGGAGGTGGTATGCCGTTGCCTTCCTCCGACCTTCGAACTGACTTACCCAGCCAGTTATAGGGGGACCTACAGTTTATCGTGGGTTCCGAACCACGGTGCTACTCGGTATTTTTCACATGAGCAATACTGCCAGAGGTGAAAGAAGTAGAAAGTTACAGATAAACATCCTAGGACCTAACGGGATTGAACCCGAGACCTTTGGATTATGTAGTCTGGCACTCTCCACTGTGCAACCGAGGCGCCCATCTAATTTTCATCATTCGTCTGTAGCACCACATTTCACAAGCTTCTATCATCTTTTTGTCTGAACTCCTTATCGTCCATGTTGCACTCCCATACAATGCTACACTCCAGACAAATGCTTTCATAAAAGACGTCCTAACATTTAAACCAATATTCGATGTTAAAAAATTTCGCTTCTTCAGAAACGCGTTTCTTCTCATAGCATTTTATATCTTCTTTACTTTCACCATCAGAAGTTATTTTGCTACGCAAATGACAAAACTCATCTACTACTTTTATTGTCGCATTACCGAAACTAATTCCTTCAGCATCGCCCGATTTTCTAATAGTACATTCCATTACCTTCCTTTTACTCTTGTTAATGTTCATCTCATATCTTCCTTTGATGTCGCTGTCCATTCCATTCAATTCTTTTGCACAGTCTTTGCAGTCTCTCACAAAATTCAATTATTAAAATACCAAGATCACAAATATTGATTTATTTTTTTCCTGACGACCAGTTTCGATACACTCAGCTATCATCACCTGGTCACTTGTGTCCTATGTTATCGTTTTGTCATACTCCTTCACAGGAACGATAACATAGGACACAAGTGACCAGATGATGGTAGCTGAGTGTATCGAAACCGGTCGTCAGGAAAAAAATAAATCAATATTGGCGATCTTGGTATTTTAATAATTCAAACAAAAGAGATCGCCGTCCTACCATGACAAAATATAAATAATTAAAATAAAAAAAAAAAATATCTGACAGAACTACTATGCCATTGCCAAACCGCAAAGTTTTTATTTCTTCTCCCTGAACTTTACTTCCCTTTCCACATTTCTCCTTGCATTTCTTCACTGCTTGCTCAATGTACACATTGAACAACATTGGGGAAAGGTTACAACCCTATCTTACTCCCTTCCCAGCCTCTACACCCCTTTCTTGTCCTTCGACTCTTAAAAACTGCTGTCTGGTTTCGGTTTTTGTATAGGTTGAATATAACTTTTCGCTCCCTATAGCCGCGGCGGAGAGGCCAAGCGCGTTGAGGCACTATGCTACGATGCACGAGGCCGTCCCCGTCGGGGATCGAATCCCCCCCTCGGCATGGGTGTTTGTGCCGTCTTTAGTATAAGCAAGTTCATAAGAAGTTTGTAAGTTTATGGACTGATGACCCCGTAGTTAAGTCCCATAAGCTCTACAAACATTTGATTTGCTCCCTATATTTTACCCCTACTACCTTTAGAATTTGAAAGAGTGTCATCCAGTCAACACTGTCAAACGCTTTCTCCAAGTCTACAAATTCTAAAAACCTAGGTTTAGCCTATCTTCTAAGATAAGTCGTGATGTGAGTATTGCCTCCCGTGTTCCAACATTTCTCCTAAATCCAAACTGATCTTCCCCAAGGTCGGATTCCACAAGTTTTTCCATTTGTCTGTAAATAATTCGTGTTAGTATTTTGCAACCATGACTTATTAAACTCATAGTTCTGTAATTTTCACATTTATTAATACAATAACTACTCAACTTTGATGTTGGTACAAATTCCTATATAATAGATAGTTTTGCTATGCTTCACTTACAAGGAGACCACACGCGTAGGATTTTAGAATATATATATATATATATATATATATATATATATATATATATATATATAGTGCGTGAAATTCAGAACACAAATAACGAATGAACCAAAGCCATTCAACGCAACTCCCAAATATTCTCGGTAAGATCGAACTTTAAGTTTTGCAAATACACGTAAGTACCAATAATTAAAGCAATTGTACCATCTATCAGTGTAGCTCAGGCGATGTAGACCAGATGCAAGATACTTTCCAGACAGGAAAAACAGAAAAAAGAAACTGCAGTATACTTGTTATTTGGAAAATAAGTAAGCTACGTGATTAGTAACCTTGCACCGGACACCACCATTGACTTCAAACTATACATGTTGGACGAATATAACAAACTTTGCAAGTATGTGTATAAAAAATCGAAATATGGAAGCATGCTTATTATCGCATTTGAACGAATAGGGATAGGTTAATATACATACATGGACTCATTTGATATGAGTTTCATCGATGGCTACAAGAAACCGAAAGTGTTATGAAAAGCCTAAATGCTAAGACAGAGTTAACGTCAATTTATTTAAAAATTAAACTGTGATTTACGAGTAAATAAACATGTTTTTGTGAGTGTGTATAGCCGTGTATATCATTAAGAGTACCTGTGTAAAGTGTCTTACATGTGTCCTAAGATGTCATAATTGATGTTAACTATATACAGTAAAATGTATGCGAAATATATAAAATTTTATCAAAGAAAGGTGGAAGCGTTCTAGCCTTACAACCCCAGGGTTGGTAGTTTGAATCCTGAAGTAGCATTTTTTTTTTTTTTTTAAATTTTCGTTGTATTGGAATATTTACAACAATTTTAACATATATTGGTAATTTTAATGAAACATGCACATACTTTTGTTTATTCGTAATTTTCTATGTTTTATAAAATGTCGTTAATAATGAATGATAGTCTCAATCAAAAAGCCTAAATTACATTTTTTTACAGTATTGGCTTCACTATTAGTTGACTACGGTAGTCTTTGATTGTGTAGAAGAGCCACGACACTGTTTTTAGAAAGTCATCTCCATTGCTGCTAATTGCTTTCCTACCAGCTAACCTACTAAACCATCGTTTTACGTGACATGACGTTCAGCTCGTCTACATAAACATAAACAAAAACTGACACAACACGTGGAATTAGAGATCCCAAACTGTTTTGTCTGACTGAATTTGAAAACAACAAAAATTTTTGTCACAGCGGGATTTGAAGGTAATTTCCAAGAATGTTTGCAATGGAAGTATCTCGGCCCCAGCCGGCCGCAGTGGCCGAGCGGTCTGCGGCGCGCCAGTCACGGTCTGCCCGGCCGCTGCCCTCGGGCATGGATGTTTGTGCCGTCCTTAGGATAAGCCAGTTCATAAGTCCCATAAGCTCTACAAACATTTGAAACATTTCATCTCTGCTGAACGATACATATCGAAAGTGCAATTCTAAATCGATTACGCGGGTATTGATGCGCGAGAGGACAAAACATGAATGCTTACATACTAATTATTTTGACGAGTGGTACTGTAAAACTGCGTTGACGTGAATATTTTTACAGCAGATGCGTGACACATTCATAGGAAATAGATCACTGTTTTTGACGAATTACAGTGTAAATGTCATTGCTCCAACTGTCACTGACGATATTTGAAGCTGTGGTGGTACGTATCTACGTGACATTATCGGTATAAATTTGTTGAATGTTTCTGATGATATGTATTGTAATGTAATGTGGCATACGCGATAGGTAACCATCCAGTATATATTTCTGAGATCATCGAGGACAAAATCTCAACAATTGTATTTGTATAAATAAATGACAATTATAGATAAGACTTTCATCTCGTAATCGCTGCATAATATCTTCGGAAACGATACTTCAAAAACTACTCACTTAATGGGTGTGATAGTTTGACTTTTCCGTTGCGTAGCTTTGTCTACGAAGTCTTTTAAAACATAATAAATAAGAAAATGTCTCCACCGTCAGTCAAGACGATAGAGAAACCAATAAAATACGTTCCCATGACTACAAGCATAACATACTTCATAAGTCGCGCGTGAACAGCCACGTAATCGATTTATAGTTGCGCGTTCGATAAGTATCGTTCCAGGCCGAAATACTTCGATTGCAAGCATTCTTTCAATTTACCGATTTGAAAGACCAACTGTACGGTTTTGACGCGAGAATGCTACCACCTGAGCTACACCGACACATTTCACAACAGGTTTAATTATTAGTACTTACGGGTACTTGCAAAACTTCAAAATCGATTTTGTCGAGATTTTTTAAGAGTTGTGTCAAATGGCTTTGACTGTTTGTTATTCAAGTTTTGAACCTCACTTACTATAAATTTCAAAAATAATTCTAAGATCCGATACGCATATTGTCCCCTTGTTAGACTCTTTTCAATAGCAAATATGGCGCCTTGCAGAAAGACTGTTGGCTCTCGTGGATGGCACAGTTGTGAATCGCTGAACTGGCTGGAACTGCCGTACTATATTGCGCCGGCATATCTAGCAGATGCCGGCGCGCCAAGCAAAGGAAAGAGGTACCGAGACTGCGGACGCCCCCGGCGGTCGAAGCACTGTCGACCGACGTATCGCCTCTTCTTCAAGTTGCGAGGCGACGTGTGTAGAGCGTCACACCACCACGTAGAAGCAAATTTGACAAAATATTCGATGATTGTGTAACACCCCCTTTAGCGTTTCATCCAATATCTCTGCCAAAAAATATGACCAATATTTCAGCCAAAATTGTCATCAAATTCTTTGTGAAATAATTTGACAGTTAATAGAATGTAAGCAGCAGGTCGCCACTGGGCTGCCCCTGCGGAATATCTGGATGCCGCAGGCTGTGCTCCCGCGCTGTGCGGGTTGACGGTACAAGGCGCCTCTACCTGACACTGTTGTGGTCAACTGTTTTGCCATGGATGACGCACAACAGTTTATACCGCAATGACAGTGTACGCGAGGGTTGTAGATACTCCCCACTACACTGTGTGAAGAGTAGAAACATTATAAAAGTTCACCAACCTAACGTCTTCTATAGATGTCCTCACGCAGATGATAGCACGCAGGTCGGAGTTCTTGATTGAGGCTGAAATTGTTAAACTATTGGCAGGAACTAATTACTGAATAAAACTGAGATACACGGTATTCCATCTGATTTATTCAAAGACTGCAGAAAACCAGCAAACTGCTTAATAACATCCACTTGAAAAACATTGTCTTAACTGAAAGTAATTATAAAGTTATTTCCCTTGATCTAAGATCATTAAAAAATTGTTCAAATGTTTGTAGAACTTATGGGTCTTAACTACGGGGTCATCAGTCCCTAAGGCAGGGCCGGCGCAAGGCACGTGCGAAACGTGCGGCCGCACGGGGCGGCACTTTCCGAGGGGGAGGGGCGGCAAATCTACCCCCCCCCCCCCCTTTTTTAAATTTTTTTAGGACAAACTCAACATTCATGCCCAAGACGGGATTCGAAACCAAACCGCGGAGGAAGCGGCTTCGGGTACTGTGGCATGACGCCTCGAATAGCTGCCGGCCGCCCCTTTTGAACAAGGGGAGGACTAATTTCTTCCTCACCACGATGGCAGCACCGTCGTGTTTACGCCGGACGAACAGATAGGGGGAGCAGTGCCACCACGTAATAATAGTGAATATATCATAGAGAAAATTATCTGGTTTATCCTTCATCTCATAGAAGACGCGAAAACAATGCCACCTGGAACTTTACAGATACAGCCTATTCGCCAACTATTAACGACTCTCCTTACTTCTAACAACTATGGCGGAATTTAAGATACTGCAGTGGAATGCGCGATCTGTGATTGCCAACAAGGGTGTACTTCAACGTGAACTTCGGATGCGGAAGATAGCAGTGGCCGCCATCTCTGAGACATGGTTTCAACCAGATACCATCGTACGCTTCCAAGGATACCACGTTTACTGCCCAGACAGAGATGATGGTCGAGGAGGAGTCGCCCTATTCATCAATAATATGCTGTATCACCCCCCCCCCCCGTTCTGATTTCTCATGACGATATTAAAAGCTTTCAAGCGATAGCAGTAAACCTATCATCTCCAATTGGTCGAATAACTATTGTGGCCCTCTACAGCCAACCACGGTCATACATTACCATTGAAGAGTGGTATACTCTGGTACAACAGTTGGAACCTCCATTTCTGTTCTGCGGGAATCTTAGCACACAGCAGATTGTGGGGGTGTGCATATAACGATAGGCTGGGTGATGGCATTCTTGATATTATCGACGAGTTCAATCTTATCATCCTCAATGATGGATTCCCTACGTTACTTCCATTACCCGGACAGAGACCATGAGCCGTCGATTTGACTTTGTGTTCAGCGTCTGTTTCTTCATTCTTTACATGGTCGGTACTTTCCTACCATGGGTTCCAACCATAATGCTATTCTGCTCGCTTCACCAACCTCGTCACCGTACACGGTCTGTCGGCCGTCTCGCAAATGGAATGTCAGGAGGGCAGATTGGTCTCGGTATGGTGCCATCATGGATACACAACTTTCGTCGTTCCCCACCGAGTTGTCACCGCAAACAAGGTACGCTCATTATAGGAATTGCCTCAACGTAGCGGCATCGCAGTCAATCCCACAGACGAGGGTGGTAACTGGCAGTAGACGTCTGCCGGTTGCCTGGTGGAACCAAAAGTGCTCGCGTCGAGTGGCGCAAAGGAGACTGGCATGTAGCCGTCTTAAACGGCAAACCACATGGGAAAACTACCTCGCGTACAAACATATGGATGCGACTACCAAACGCTTTCTCAAGACTTGTAAGAAAGAACATTGGAAGAAATTTTGTGAACATTTATCCCTGCATACTCCTGTCGGAAAGATTTGGTCAAACGTTAACTCACTCAAATGAAAACCAATGCCTCCCAAGCGGTTTCAGACCTGGATAGACGAGTTTGCCAACATTGTAGCGCCTCCTACGGCCACGCCAGAACCCATTGATCCCACCACAAATGTCGCCGTTGAAGATCTTCAAGATGATCTCACCTCACCGTTCTCCCTCACTGAACTCAACAGTGCGCTGCCGCCCTCGACCGATACGTCGCCCGGGCATGACCAGATACATTACTCCATGATACGCAATTTGTCTGATGATGCAAAACTTATTCTTCTGAATATCTTTAATGACATCTTGAGAGAGGGGTCTGTTCCAACCGACTGGACCACTCAGGTATTGCTTCCTATTTTGAAATCAGGAAAAGACCCTGGTCAGGCAACGTCTTATCGCCCCATTGCATTGTCGTCATGTGTGTGCAAGACCTTTGAACTTCTCCTCAAGGTCCGGTTAGAATGGTGGTTAGAGCATCACGATCTGTTCCCACGGACACAATACGGTTTTCGCAATGGGAAGAGCACTTACGATAATATAACATCTCTTGCTATGGACATCGAAAAAACGTTCCTGACAAATGGGTATTTGACGGCTCTTTTTCTTGATTTTTCGAGTGCTTATGACAATGTTTTGATACATAAACTTATAAATTAGAACTTTTGCATCTCCTGCTAAAGGTGTTAAGAATTATGTACAGATTACTTTGTTGCCGCACTGTTTATATCCGTGACCAGGACAATGTTTTACATGGCCCACGAATCGTTTCCCGTGGCCTCCCGCAAGGTGCGATATTAAGCCCCTTGCTATACGCCTTGTATGTTGTCGACTTAGACTCTATCTTTCATCCTACTGTCAAAGTTCTACAGTACGCGGACGACGTTTGTATATACGCCCACTCGTCGTGCTTTTGGGTGACTAACATATGGCTTACTACTGCATGTGAAAAACTGGCTGAATGGGAGTTAGAAAACTGGCTCACGCTGTCGCCCGAAAAATCTACTGTGGTGATATTCACGAGGAAACGACAGAATTATTTCTCTCCAGACCTTCAGCTCGGTCCATACAAACTGCCTGTTCGGTCATATGCTAAGTTCCTTGGTGTTTACTTCGACAGCAAACTGACGTGGACGCGCCATGTTGAATACCTCTTGGACAAAGTGGACACTACTGCAAATATCCTGCGTATGCTTGCCAGAGTTTGGTGGGGAGCCGATCCGACGGTACGCCTTACTCTATATAAGGTCTCGATCCGCTCCGTTCTGGATTATGGCAGTATCGTCTACGCTACTGCAGCGCAATCGACCCTGCGCAAACTTGATGCCTCCAGTACAGAATGCTTCGTCTTGTTCTCGGAGCTATGAAGTCAACACCCACCCACGCCTTGCTCGTGGAAGCGTCTGAAATGCCGTTAACTATACGTCGACAGATGCTGTCCGATATTTTCCTCCTCAGCCGAGCGTCAATATGTGACAGTGCCTCTCTCAAAACGGTGCACCAATTTTGGAGCCTTACACAAATGCATCACAGAAGAGGCATGACCCGAGTTCCTTTACTGGTTCGCAGCTCTTCCCACTCATCATACAGGACACCAAACTTCATTGTTTCCGTTATTCGTATCATCTGTTTTTTAACCTAGTCCCGGTGACACACTTGCCATCCGACTACACAACGGGGACCAACATCACTCTCGACGTGGAACAGTTTCTTCTCCGCAACTGGCCACTGCATGCTCACATCTATACTGACGGCTCTAAAACTGAAGCAGGGGTGGGATACGCCTTCTTTTGCCCCTCCAACGGCACCTACCAAATGTTTGCGCTTCCGCCTGCGTCATCTATTTACACGGCAGAGTTACTGGCCATCAGGGAGGCCATTTATTACGGCACACGAACATTTAACTCTATATTGATCCTCACGGACTCTCAAAGCGAGCTGAAAAAATTACAACATCCGACGTTTGACAAACAAACGAATAGATATATATTGGACGTCTTGGAGGCCATAACAAATGCACAGACATTGGGCATAGACATCCACTTACTTTGGATTAAAGGACATCAAGGTATACCCCATAACGAAACAGTAGACCGCCTTGCCAAGAGAAGTATTACGGAAGGACAACACTGCCCCACGCCGATTCCATATACAGACTTCCGAACGACGATTCAAAAAGCTGCCTATCGCACTTGGCACCACGAATGGCACCTCTCTCAAGCGTTTAAAGGAGGACACCTGGCAGCTATACAACCAAATGTCTCCTCACGACCACGGTTTTCATCGATGACGCTTAGTAGACGTCATGCAACGTCTATCATTCGGATGAGACTGGAACATGGATGTTAACCTGCCCACCTACACCGTTTGAAAATCATCGCTTCTCGGCATTGCGACAAAGATGTAACGGCAGTGGCGGATCTCAACCACATCATACTGGCATGCACCAAGTACACGGCCGCGCAAAGTGTATTCTATCGAACGCTGGTTGCGAGGGGTTACCCCCTCCCCACAAGTGTCACTGTCCTCCTTCATGGATTTGACAAGTCTAAGTACAATTTACTGAAGGACTGCCTCAAAGTCACCGGCATACAGCTCTAATTTTAGAGCTAGTGTGTTTAACTTTAACATGCACAGCGTGAAACTGCATAAGTGATTTTATTTTATATTTTCATTTTTATTTGTCTTTGCACCTCTCATATGGTCCTATGCTGTTTGCACTTTTGTTGTATTTACATATGTCACTCGTACTGTCAAATATGTGTTGTTTTATGTCTTGTACATATGATTTTTCTACTTTCATTCTAAGGCTGTATGACGTAAGATACTTATTAATATTGAGCTATACATTGTAAGAATCTCAATTCTATTGTAATGTTGTCACTGTAATAACCGCTGGCTGTATGGTCACTGTAACCAAAAGCCATAATAAAGAATTAAAAAAAAAAAACAGATAGGGGGATACACACCAGTATTCCTATGAGTGGAGCGCTGCTAGCCTGTTACGCGCCGTGAGTTTACTCACAACTAATTTTGCAGAAGACGAAATCTAATTTAGAAATTCGAATGGAATATTAGATAATGCGGTTACATGTTGAGCCTGAACCAAATTTGCTCAGCCCTTCAAAGGCAGTTTTCGAGTGTTTTATTCTCCCTGCATTATGGAAAAAAAAAATCGATGAACATTACTACAGTCAAACATATCCAACAACTACAATGGCTAGAAGTGTACCAAATGGGTAAAAACGCTGCGAGTAATTAAAAGGGACAAAGACATTGGTAGTAAGCATGGCGTAAGTTGGGTTTCGACGCATGTTTTTCAAAATTTTTGCTATCCGTTTCTGAGTGATAGTCGGACGTTTTGGTTTTTTAGCCATGAAACACCTGTCTGCTTTTGCATGAACAACAATTAAACTCTGACCGGCACTTTTGTTTGACAATACTATCGCACACTATCACTTTTCCAACATTTATTTACTGTATACAGTTTAACGTTGAATACATTATCTGTTCACGACCATTGAAAAAATTTTTATTTACGTTAACTGTAAGATTAGTCGAGTGGTCTAAGGCGCTGCAGTCATGGACTGTGCGGCTGGTCCCGCGGAGGTTCGAGTCCTCCCTCGTTTGTCCTGTGTTTGCCCTTAGGATAATTTACGTTGAATAGTGTCTAAGCTTTGGGACTGATGACCTTAGCAGTGAAGTCCCGTAAGATTTCATGCATATTTGAACATTTTCGTAAATTCACAGGGCTTATTAAAATTAGCTAGATTTCTTCAGTCAGTTTTGTACAAATCTCTAGAGAATTTCACCAATCAGTAGCAAGTTTTATTTTTATTTTCCAGATCTACATAGATTTCGGGCACAGTGTGGCTATTTTCAGTGCTTTGGGTTATGTTTACATCTATATCGTCATGCTGAAAGTAACAGTGAACATGGCGGTTTAGATGTTAAAAAACAGATATTAAAAGCTTTGAGACTGGCCACTCAGTAGCCGAAATATAGGTAGATCTGAAAAGTGAAAAGAAATATTGCGATTGATTACTGACATTTCCTACAGATTTGTTTAAATAAAATTCAACAAAAAACTGGGGGCGGCAATTTAGCAGCTCGCACGGGGCGGCACTTGGGCGTGCGCCGGCCCTGCCCTAAGCTTACAAACTACTTATGAACTAGCTAAGACTAAGGACAGCACAAATATCCATGCCCGAGGGGGGATTCGAACCCCCGACCTGAGATCATTAAACAAAGTCTTATGACCGCCTACGTATGCATGTTACTCCTCCGAGTGCGCGTACTGAACTCACATGTTACTCCTCCGAGAGCGTGTACTGAACTGAAGAGTGGCGGCTCGATGCAAGGCTGCCTTCGTTCCGGAATTTGGCGTCCAAACATGGCTGCCGTGCATCGTCCGTCTTATATTATTTTGTTTATTAAATTAGCAATTGTTAATATATTTTACCGACTCAGGGCATAGCTTGGCTTTGAGGGGCTTTTCTAAATTAAATTTGCCATTGAATGATTAGTTAGCTTATTAAATATAAATAAAAAAATGCTTGCGTTTTGGTGCGTGACCGCCAGTGCTACAGCCAATCGGCGTCCAGTGCCTGCCGCTCGGGGACTTCCCTAGAATTCGGGGATATTTGCCAGTGCTCTTTCCCATGGGACCCCGACCTACTGTACCACGTGTCGTGGTTCTCACCAGCTTTTACCATCTGTCACCTACTGGTCCTAACCGACTGCACTGAAGCAATACTCCGATCTCAATATGATGGCTTTAAGCCAGAAATTACACAGCGGCCATCCACTCAGCTGTGACGTGACACGGGCTTGTTGTGAGGCCTTGTATCTACACAGTGTTGCCTGGGGACAATTTCCCGTATTCGTATATACATACATACATACTCCGCAATCCAGCGTAAGGTGCGCAGCGGAGGGTACACTGTACCACTACTAGGCATTTCCTTTCCTATTCCACTCCCAAAAATAATGCCCTAATTTCTCTTATCTTGTCTTTGTGATTACTACGCGAAATGTAAGTAGGCGGCAGCAAGATCGTACTACACTCAGCTTCAAATTCCGGCCGTCTAAATTTACTCAGCAGAATATCTCGAAAACAACATCTTTCTTGCAGCGATTCCCATTTGAGCTCTTGCATTGGTCGCATCGGTCAAACCTACCATTAAGGAACCTAGATGCACGCCTCTGAACTGCTTCCATGTCTTCCTTTAAACTGATCTGCTGCGGGTCCCAAACACTTGAGAAATACTCAAGACGTGGTCGTACAAGCGTTTTATACGTGGTCTCCTTTACAGGTGAAGTACATCTTCCCAAAATTCTCCCAATAAACCGAAGTCGGCTGTCCGCCTTACTCACAACTGTCCTTACATGCTCGTTGCATATCATATCGCTCTGCAATGTTACGCCTAGATATTTGAATGACGCGACAGCATCAAGAAGCTCACAACTCATGTTGTATTCGAACATTATGGGATTGTTTTTGTTACTCATGCGCATCACCTTACATTTTTCTACATTGAGAGCTAGCTGCCATTCTTCATACCAACTGGAAATTTCGTCTAAATATGCCATTACAGTCAATTAATGACGATACCCTCCCATACACCAGAGCATCATCAGCAATCAGCCGCAAATTACAAGTTACTTTCCATCAGATCATTTATATTGATAGAAAATATCAAAGTTTGTCGGTATATTTCCATACCTATATGTGTGTGACGTCTTGTGGTAGTACAGGTGTAGGAAAGCAACTACAACAAACAATTTCTGTTTGTCGCAAAAGACTACGATGATGATTAGAACATTTCTTTGAGAAAGAAATACTGCAAGTAAACAGCAAACATGAGATGTCAATATTGTTGAAATAAAGTAAAATAAAAATAAGTCATGTTCTTTCAATTTTTTTTAATGTAATGGCAACATGTTATAGCTCTTATAAGGGAAATGTATTTAGCACCGAAGTGGAAAGCTGACAAAGGTGCTGTGGTGGTATATGTACAACCATAGCTTTAAGACATGAGCTGTGGTCGAGAGGCCGAGCGTTCTAAGGCGCCATGCTGCGGAACGCGCAGTTGCTCACTGTCGGAGGTCCGAATCCTCCCTCACACGTGTGTATGTGTGTGTGTGTGTGTGTGTGTGTGTGTGTGTTTAAATCTTAAATGAAAACATCTTCGTTTAGGCTTTACTGTGACTGTTGTTTGAAACTGATTAAAGCAGAATTTATTACTGTTAGTAGTCACTTTGTTTGTTGTACTTACAACGCGCTCACATAAGTGAGGTTATGACAATTCAAGGGACCTGTATTTACTGCAGGTATGATATTTTAATTGTTTACATTTAACGTAAGTGAACAGTTGTACAAAGTTACATTGTAATGTAGTGTTTCGTATTTTCTCTTGTAGACAGTGGATGAAGTCAAAATACATGTACACGGCATAACATTATTCCACCTGATGATGGATGTTTAAGCCCTCGAAACGCGTTATGGGTACAATAAGACGAAGTAAAACCTTGTGTTTTAATCAATTTAGTTTAATTACGAAACGTTCCGCTGCAGAGTGAAAGTTTCGTTCTGGAAACCCTTAGGCTGTGGCTAAGCCATATCTCCACCATATCCTTTCTTCCAGGAGTGCTAGTCTTGCATGGTTCGCAGGAGAGCTTCTGTGGAGTTTGGAAAGTAGGAGGCGAGGTACTGGCGGAGGTAAAGTTGTGAGGCGGCATCGTGAGTCGTGTCGGGATAGCTCAGTCGGTAGAGCGCTTGCCCGCGAAAGGCAGAGGTCCCAGGTTCGAGTCCCTGTTCCGGCAGACAGTTTAAATCTGCCAGGAAGTTTCATATCAGCGCACACTCTGCTGCAGAGTGAAAGTTTCATTCTAGTTTAATTACTTAAAGTAGTTTGCGAGATTAGGGACTGTTAACCAAAGTACCTAAGTCCCAGAGATTTACCACCATTTGATTGTTTTTGCACTTTAAATCAGAAGAATAAAATCATCGAAATTGAAATGTAATAAACCGTTGTTTCTTGTTAATGCAATACAAAGAAAAATTAGCTTCGCTGAGATGCCATAAAAATTCGCCCGCGAAATGGTTAATTCCTTTCCTAAAGTGAAGCACAAAAGATTTTGAATTTTTCTAGGTATCAGTTCTTCACTGAAGTATAACAACCGTGTCTACAAGTTTAATTGCTGGCACACAAATGAAATATTACAGCCCCAAACAATGGGTCACAGCAGTGGTGAGAACAAGTGCAAGGCGCAGCAGTTGGCCCGCCACAGCGCTGAAGGCGGTTGAGCAGCTCGCGTGCCGTTGGCTAGCGGCCACCTGTCTCGGGACAAACAGCTGACGCTGGCAGCTGTCCTGTCCTGTCCTGTCCTGTCCTGTCCTGTCTACCCCCACCCCTCCTAGCGCCGTCAGCTGTCTGCGCGGCCGCCGCGGCTACGGGGGCTTCCTTCCGGGCGGAAGCCGGCGCCAGCTTCCGCTTCCGACGGAAGTGACGTCACGGCGCGGCGCGGCGCGGCGGCCCTGCCTGCTCGTCCTCGCCCCCTCCCCTCCCCCCGCCCCTCTAGCAGTCGGCCACAGCACATTTCCCGGGCCTTTGTCGCGGTGACAAAGCCACCAGCCGACGCCCTGCTTACACTGCACGCTTCCTCCTGACGCTGACCGCTGTGTCCAAACTGACGTGTCGATATTTTCCCATAAAACACATTTTAAAAAATTCCCCAATCGACTCTATTTGGGTAACTTTTCCCCAAATGTCTTACAGTTAACTTTTCCTTCAAATAAATATTATGCATAAAATTATTTCTTTAAAAATCATGGTCGCAGCATACTTTATCATTATGCGTTTTCTAACACCACATCGCGACCACAGCATTCGAATCGCCATATTCCAACATTATTCATCGGTACGAAATTTTAATTATTTGTTTAGAGGCAGAAATTTCTCGTTTTTCAAAATTTTTAGAAAATTCAAATTAGATCGAAGTAATTCAGAATAACAGTATCCAGGAAATACTTAGATCAAAACACTTCGTATATCAAATATCATTTGTCAGATTGCTACTATAAATAGTACTCTACGTTACTTGCTCTCTGTTACCAGATCTCGAAATGTTTAACTCACTATGTGAAAGCTCTCCTGATTTGTTTCAAAGTATCACACGCGGTTTATTTCCAAGATAGGAACGAACCCGAGAAAAAGTATTTATTTATTAATATAAACTTTCATATCGTGGTCATACGCGAATGCGTACATTATCCTTGGACTTTGATCGGGATAGGATAGGACGGAAGAATTAGAAACTTCTGCCTTCCGTAATAAACTGATTAATATTCGTGATTTTGGAATTTGAACTTATTGTCAAGTTTAATGAAATAACTATTTAAAAACGAATTTGGAAGAATTAAAGTTCGTAATCAGTGTAACAGGATCCAGAGACTTTAATATAAATGAGATTTTGACGAAAATAGTCACGCATTGTGAACTCATAAAGTGTTTCCTGTGAAAGTGATTTTGTTGTAAATATTAAATTCAAAATAGAGAATCTGTGATACTTAAACAGGTCTTAAACAATTATTCAAGTATTTAGTTCCCTAATGTTGTCCAAGAAGATTCTAAAAGTGAACATATATCTGTGAAATTCGTAATGAATCAGTTAATACGTGAAAGGAAATATCTAAGATTTTTGATTAGAAGAAACTTCTAATGAAATTTTTTCTAAAGAATAATTCATTAGAAAGGAATCAGATACAAATAATATCTATTGCGACGGGCTTCAAACTGTCTGAACTACCGGGACTCAATGAATCATTTTTTTCGTTATTAAATATCAGGCCCTGGGAAACGGAATTTCATGGTCAAGCATTATAAAAAACCTTTAATTTTAAATGATACACAGAACCAATATTTACAGTATGAAAAATTCAACAAAGATATAGATTTTATTAATTAAGAAGAAGTACCAACTTAAATTTCATACTGAGGTGACAAATAATATTTTGAACCCATCCATCCACTACAACTGTGAAAGTCAAGCCGAATCTACAGCTTACAAGTCACAAGCTAAAACCAAAATACAAGACAACCAACGCGAAGCCCCACCACGAGTCACAGTTTCCACACAGATATGTAGCACATACAGTACAAATACATTACATTCTGGATGAACTGACAATTGAAATCATAATACTCACAAGGATAATAAATACATTACGTGCAAAATGTAGTTACAATTTAAAAAAAGATGGGATGTAAAATTAAATGTTAGTGGAAATACATAACCAAAAGCATAATCGACAAACGAGGACGTCTAGTCAAGACGATCGACTAGAAATGTTCAAATGTTTGTAGAGCTTATGGGACTTAACTGTGGAGTCATCAGTTCCTAAACTTACAAACTACTTACGAACTACTTTCTTCTAAAGACGGCACAAACATCCATGCCCGTGGGGGGAGTCAAATCCCCGACGGGGAACGGCTTCACGCATCGGAGCATAGCGCCTCAATGCGCTCGTGTACTCCACCGCGGCTATTCGATTAGACTCATATGCCAAATTATGGTGAGCAGGGGGAAAAAGCACGTAGTCCGCTCGAAAATTTCAATGCAGTACAGCATGCTAGTCCAATGAGACGTGTCATATGACGGCCCACCTTACATTACACGTCAACACTGTAATCGATTATTAGAAGTCCCTAAGCAATCTCAGCTGACTATAGAGTTAAGTCAGTGATAAAATTATATACGAGCAAAATACAGGTAATGCCTGTATTGTCTGTAAAATGAAATGAGCCGGCCGCGGTGGCCGAGGAGACTGAGGCGCTTCAGTCACGGTCTGCACGGCCACTACGGTCGGGGGGTTCGAATCCCCCCTTGTGCCGTCCTTAGTATTAGTTAGTTCATAAGTAGTTTGTAAGTTTAGAGACTGATGACCCCGTAGTTAGGTCCCATAAAAAATGAAAAAAAGTGTAGTTCTGTACGGAGCAGAAACCTGGACTGTTAACCTGAAGCACACTTAGAAACTACAAGCTGTAGAGATGGATTTCTGGATAAGATCGGCCAGAATGTCCACGAAAGGAAGAGGAAGAAACGCCGAAGTAATAAAGAGGATATAAATAAAAGAAAGAATAGATGATGTGATGGATAGAAATAAATTACGGTAGGACGGGCATGTACGAAGAATGGAGGACACCAGAATAACGAAACTGGTACTGGAGTGGCAATCTGAGGGGAGAAGAAGAAGAGGACGACCTGTGACCACCTGGATACTAAATATACAGAAGAAGAGGACACACAAGACAGAGGCACCTGGAGAAATATACTGAATAGTTAGTGTAAAACCTTATCTACTAGGTGTACTCATTTCTGGACGAATTATTATGTTGGAGCTAAACCTCTGTAATGAGGAAAATATCAATAAATGAGTAAATATAATTTTATCACTGACTCAAACCTATAGATAGCTGACATTGCTTAGGGACTTCTAATAATGGATTGCAGTATTGACACGTGATGTGAGGTGGGCCACCATCCGACTGTCACGGTGGGCTGGCATGCTATGCCTGGTTGATATTTTCGAGCGGACTTTGTGGCGTATTTGGCATGAATATGTCACAAAATCTGCTTGTATTAATACCACAGCACACGTGACCTCATGATAAAACCGAAAAAAAAACTCACTAGTTAGGAAGTTGTACAGTTGCCAACATTCTTGATGGAAGGTAAACAAATTTACTTATATAATCTCTGGAATTTCTGGAAAACTACTCAGTGAGGTCAAACATATTCTGGAGTTGGTACTATGTATAATGAACAATGATCTCAATTATTAACACTTGTTACACTGCTTTAGTGGCTACGATCTGTGAAAATCGTGACGGTATATTATAGTTACCTTGGCAACTCCGTACGTGTAGTTCCTGTTGTTCTGAACCTTGTGTTCTCGGAAAAAAGTTATGAATGAGTAATTACTTTAATAAATACGTAATGACGAAGTTTGTGTCACTCGCGGTTGTAAAGAAATCAAAGGAAAAGGAAGTAGAGTTCAGATCCATATGTGAGTTACATTTTTGTTCATAATTAGTGTTTTTATCACATTTCATTTAATGAATAAATTGCACTACTCCATTTGTCTTTTCTGCACACTGATTTTCGTTTGAGCTTACGTACTGGACATGCACGCTGTGTGGAAAATCGTGGTTAGTTCTCTCTCTCTCTCTCTGTCATTATCAAAACTTTATTTATTTATCCATAACTGTTAATTTATTCCTTAAATGCAATGAAACATTAGCTCTCAGTAAAAATATACGATTTACACTTTCTGTAAAATTCGTCACCAATACAATAAGCAGAGGGAAGTAAATTGCAATGTCACGTCAAATGCGCTAGTTCTGCTGCATGAACAGAGGAAAAGTAGTGAGTCATAGCTTCCCATTGATCATTTTACTCGGATTGTCAGTGAGAATAAGTTTCGTAAAGCTTTCATAGTATGTGTGACGTTGTTTGCAAGACGCAGTGTTTCACTCTGAAACAGTGGATGAATGATTTCTCGTCATTGACGCGTCCCCAACTGGGGCAGTTTTCGTTCGTAGTTATAAGTCCTGAGCTATAAGTGGTAGGTGATTACCCCCAAAGAGATTCATAGTAAGCAACATATGTAGAAAGTTCGGTACAGTAGTTTAGGAGCAGAACTGATACATACACAGATGACTACAAATATTTTTATAATATGTACAGTTTTATTTATTTACTTATTTGGGTTGCTCAGTCCTGTCCTACTGATTTCTCGTCATTGACTGGAAGAAAAGCCTAATTGTGGTACAATGTACCTTACGGTGGACTGCGAAGTATGTGTGTACATGTAGATGTAAATATAGTTGGATATTTAGCAACATTGCCAGACGGGAAAGAAGTAGAAAAGTCATAGAAATGAGTGGGTATCGAACCCGCGAGTTTTGGATGTATAGTCTCATTTCCAGGACTTTTCTACTTCTTTCCCCTCTGGCAATGTTGCTAAATATCCAACTATATTTACATCTACATGTACACACATACTTCGCAGTCCACCGTAAGGTACATTGTACCACAATTAGGCTTTTCTTCCAGTTCCAAATAGAACGAGGGAAACAATGCCTGTATGTCTCCATACGAGCCCTTCAAAATGTTCAAATGTTTGTAGAGTCTATGGGACTTAACTACGGGGTCATCACTCCCTAAACTTACAAACTACTAATGAACTACTTACAACTAAGGACGGCACAAATATCCATGCCCGAGGGGGGATTCGAACCCCCAACCGTAGTGGCCGTGACTGGAGCGCCTCAGTCCCCTCGGCCACCGCGGCCGGCCATACGAGCTCTAATTTCTCTTATCTTGTCTTTGTGATCACTACGCGAAATATAAGTAGGCGGCAGCAAGATCGTACTACACTCAGCTTCAAATTCCGGCCCTCTAAATTTCCTCAACAGAAATTCACGAAAAGAACGTCGTCTTTCCTCCAGCGATCCCCAATTGAGTTGCCGGAGCATTTCCGTGACACTCGCGCATTGGTCGAACCTACCAGTAACAAACCTAGCTGCTCGCCTCTGAACTGCCTCTAACCGAAGTCGGCTGTCCGCCTTACTCACAACTGTCCTTACATGTTCGTTCCATTTCATATCGCTCTGCAATGTTACGCCTAGATATTTGAACGACGCGACAGCATCAAGAAGGTCACTAAAAATGCTGTATTGGCACATTACGGTATTGTTTTACCTACTCATGCGCATCACCTTACATTTTTCTACATTGAGAGCTAGCTGCCATTCTTCACAGGAACACCGCTACACCGTGGTTCGGAACCCACGTAAACCTGTAGGGCCCCCTACATCTGCCTGGGTAAGTAAAAAATGTTCAAATGTTTGTAGAACGTATGGGACTTAACTACGAGGTGATCAGTCCCTAAGCTTACAAACTACTTATGAACTAGCTAAGACTAAGGACGGCACAAATATCCATACCCGAGGGGAGATTCGAACCCCCGACCGTAGTGGCCGTGCAGACCGTGGCTGGAGCGCCTCAGTCTCCTCGGCCACCGCGACCGGCTGGGTAAGTCACTTCGAAGGTCGGAGGAAGGCAACGGCATACCACCCCCAAACAGGACCAGCGCACTTCAGCGTTCAAGCCAATTTTCGGATTGTTGAATGTATTACGTTTTTCTTAATTTATTTCACCTGGCCAGATTACGGTCATCAGGTCCTGTCTTACATTCATGCAGGCGTTATACACATTTTACATTGCATATATATTACAGTAAGTATGATGTATCAAGAACACAGATGGAAAGCCGGTTCTGAGCAAAGAAGGGAAAGCGGAAAGAGTATATAGGGACGCTCTACGAAGGAAATGAACTTAAGAGGCAATATTGTAAAAAGGGGAGAAGAAGTAGATGAGGATGAAATGGGGGATTCTATACTGAGAGATGAATTTGACAGAGCATTGAAGGACCTAAGTCGAACAAGGCCCCTGGAGTAGATGACATTCCCTCAGAGCTACTGAAGTCTCCGGTTTCTCTGTTTCACCTGGTGTGTAAGATGCCTGAGACAGGCGAAGTACCCTCAGACATTAAGAAAAATGTAATATTACTCATTTCAAAGAAAGCAGGCTCAGATAGGTGTGAAAACTACAGAACCATAAGTTAAATAAGTCATAGTTGCAAACTATTAACACGAATTATTTACAAATGGGTGGAAAAGCTGGTAGAAGCCAGTTTGGGTTCAGGGGAAATGTAGGAAGACGAGAGACAATACTCACTTTGCGGCTTATCCTAGAAGATAGATTAAGAAAAGGCAAACTTACATATCTAGCTTTTGTACATTTGGAGAAGGCTTTTGACAATGTTGATTGGAATAAACTCTTTCACGTTATGGAGTAATCAGGAGTAAAATATGGGGACCCAAAGGTTATTTACAACTTGTACAAAAACCAGACAGCGGTTGTCAGAGTTGAAGGGAATGAAAGGGATGCAGTGGTTGGAAAGAGAGTAAGACAGGGTTGTAGTCTTCCTCCATTGTTATTCAATTTGTACATTGAGCAAGCTATAAAGGAAAGCAAGGAGAAATTTGGAGAAGGAATTAAAGTTCAGGGTGAAGAATTAAAAACATTGCGTTTTGCGACGACATAGTAATTCTGTCAGATACAGCAAAGGACGTGGAAGAGCAATTGAACGGAATGGACAGTGTGCTGAAAGGTACATATAAGATGAACATTAACAAGAGCAAAACTGGGATAATGGAGTGCAGTCTAAGAAAATCAGGTGAATGAATTAGATTAGGTAACGAATCAATAAAGGAGGTAGATGAGTTTTGTTACTTGGGCAGTAAAATAACAAATGATGGTCGCAGTACAGAGGATATAAAATTCAGAATGGCAGTGGGTAGTAAAGCGTTCTTGAAAAAGAGAAATTTGGTAACATCCAATATTGATTTAAGCCAAAGGAAGTCCTTTCTGAAGGCAGTTTTGTGGAGTGTTGCCTTGTATGGGAGTGGAATATGGACGATAAACAGTGCTGACAGGAAGAGGATAGAGGCTCTTGAAATGTGGTGCTACAGAATAATGCTTAAGATTATGTGGGTGGATCGCGTAACTAATGAGGACGTACTGAACAGAATTGAGGAGAAAAGGAATTTTTGGCATACCTTGACGAAAAGAAGGGATCGATTGGTAGGACACATTCTTAGACATCGAGGAATCGTAAATTAATCCTTGGAGGGAAGTGTGTGGGGTAAAAACCGCAGAGGAAGACTAAGAGATGGATACAGTAAGCAGATTCAGACAGATGTAAGTTGCCGTTTATATGTGGAGTTGAAGAGGCTTGCTCAGGATAGGGTATTGTGGAGAGCTGCATCAAACCAGTCTACGGACTGACGACCACAACAAGAACAAAAATGTTGTATTAAATTTAGAAAATTAAAAGTTTCAATATTACTGACAAAAGACAAGCGTATGCTTTATATTCATTGATGATAGGCCGCAGAAGAGTGGCCAGGCAGTCTAAGGCGTTTGCTGCGCAGCGCACAGTTGCCTGCCGTCGAAGGTTCGAGTCTTCCCTCGGTAATGGGTGGGTGTGTGTGTGTGTGTGTGTGTGTGTGTGTGTGTGTGTGTGTGTGTGTTGTCCTCAAGTTAGTTTCAATAGTTCTTAAGTCTAGGCACTGATGACCATACAAGTTTGGTCCAACAGCCTTACAAACATTTCAACATTTCCCTTCCGTGATAAATGGCAAGAAAAATATAAAAGTCTACAATAATGTAGAATTTTATTTACGGGTGGTAGCAGCAATGGCGAAAGGGGTGGAATATGGAAGTGAAAGTTAATGTTATCATATCAAAAATGTAAAAGTCATTTTTGCGTATTTATCTATGCAACTGGTTATCCGAATATGGGAGAATTTTTTTATTTAAATTCTTCAAGACGGCAATATGTACCTACCCCGTAATGAATCAATAAAAAAGTTCTCCCCGGCCGGGAATCGAACCCGGGTCTCCCGCGTGACAGGCGGGGATACTAACCACTATACTACCGAGGACTACGGAGTTCCCTCCTCTCTTGCTTCTATGACTATCAGTGGTGAGTCAGTTGTGCCGCGTGGTTTGTGACGTAATCGGAGAGGCTGCGGATAACGGCCGCGTGGGCGGTAGGTAGCCTACAGTATCACCGCGTTTATATGTAACACGTCTTCCGGAAGACGAAAACCGTTTTTCGCTGTCGTGTTTACATGGCACAGCCTGAATCGGATTTCCTAATCCACTTAAGATGGCGGCTGAAAAACAGCTGATTCTCTCCCCGATTTAGTCAGCATAATCGCTATTTTCCTTTACTTAAATGCACAGATTCATGCTCACTCTAATATTAATACTTTTATTTCACATTAGAAAATATCACTCTGCCCATATGTGCCGAAAATTATTACCAAAAAAACACAATCTGACAAGCCAAGAACGCTTCAAAAACGGTTGCGTTTACATGGGCACGAAAATCGATTGTGGAACTGAAAAACCGCTTTAGAGAATGATTAGGTAGTACTGCTGTGAAGCTGGTTAGGTCGCAAATTCTTTGTTATTGGTCACACTTCATGTACAACGTGCTCTCAAAAATGACGCGTTTCGGAATTACCATCATCAGATTAGCATCTATTCCGTGCCATGTGCACACGTGAACAAATGGAAGATGTTCTTCAATATACATACATGGTCGCCTGCTTCCTCAGTGACTTTATGTCGCATTTACAACGCTTTAGGGAAGTGGATTTCCAGAATCGATTTTGGAGTGTTTACATGACCAACCAAAAGCGGAATTGGGAAATCGGTTTACGAAATCAAATGTGAAGGTCGTAAACTCCACAAAATACCTAGGAATCACTATTACTTCAGACTTAAACTGGAAAGAACACGTAGATAATATCGTGGGAAAGGCGAACCAGAGACTGCGTTTTATTGGCAGAATCCTTAAAAGATGCAACAGAACTACTAAAGAAACTGCATACACTGCGCTTGTCCGTCCATTTTTGGAGTATTGCAGCCCAGTGCGGGATCCTTATCAGGTGGGTTTGACGGAGGACATCGAAAGAGTCCAAAGAAGGGCAGCTCGTTTCGTATTGTCACGATACAGGGGAGACAGCGTTATGGAAATGATACAGGATCTGGGATGGGAATCATTACAACAACGGCGCTTATCGCTGAGGCGTGGTCTACTTACGAAACTCCAATCGCCAACATTCTCCTCCGAATGCGAAAGTATATTGTTGAGTCCCACTTACATAGGCAGAAATGATCATCAGAATAAAATAAGAGAAATCAGAGCTCGAACAGAGAGATTCAGGTGTTCTTTCTTCCCGTGCGCTATTCGAGAATGGAATGGGAGATAAATAGTATAATTGTGGTTCGATGAACCCTCTGCCAGGCACTTAAATGTGATTTGCAGAGTATCCCATGTAGATGTAGATGTAGAAATCCGGTTTTGGAAGCCCATGTAAACGGGGTGTGTGTGCAGGACAGGACAGGCCAGGCCGTCTGCTCTAGCAGACAGCAGCGGGCAGTGCTGGGTCGTGGACGACTTTAGCTTTACGTCTCTCGCTCAGGGATCCACTCGACTTATGAAGCACAAGTTAATTTTTAATTAGTTAAAAGAAGCAGGGTGTAGACATAATGCTTTCCTATAAACACCGTGTTAAATGTACATCTATATACAGGGTTATTCACGAAGATACGCAAATATTTTAATATAAATAAGCAAAATGTAGTATATGCAGCATTGGTCGTTGCAAGATTCTTTATTATTGTAGCAGCAGATCGATTTCGATCGCATAGTGAGCATTTTCAATGCACATTCAAGCAGGCTTTGTGAATGAAATCACAATACAAGTTGAAATGACATATACAACTGTGGTACGTTCGAAATGAATTTCCGAACATTACAGTTGTTAGGAGTTCAAATGATATGTTCGGAAATTCACAGGGGATCTTGTAAAACCCGGCATTCCGGAACTCAAAATCATCTTTGATAGAACCCAAAAGTGCTGCTGTCTTTGGTGGGGGCCGAAAAATTACTTTAACTTTGTGTTTGTTCAGAATCCGTCTGATTTTCGACGACAGGCTCCCAACATACGGCAGAAAAGCCATGGATTCAAAACTTTCTGCATCATCTTCAGTGTTCTTTAGACGTACCGTTGGCTTCATACGTAGTGCCTTATGTATCCGCTGTGGGATTACCCGTTTGCTTCAAAACTCTCTTCGGGTGTAGAAGCTCGTCCTGCAGACTGCTCTCATCAGCAATGACGTGTGCTCTATGGACCAGTGCTCTGAGAACACTCATCGTCTGGGATGGATGATGGCAGCTACTTGCATGTAAGTATAAGTCAGTATGCGTCGGTTTCCTATATACTGAATGTCCATCGTCTTTATATCGTACCATTACATCCAGAAATGGAAGGCATCCCTCTTTTTCCATTGTAAACTGGATTTGCTTATGGATGGAATTTAGGTGGTTTAAAAATTCTTCTGACTTATCTTCACCGTGAGGCCACCCAACAAAAGTGTCGTCAACATACCACCAGAACACTGTGGGCTTCAATCTGGCAGATTGGCACCTTTTCCTCCAAGTCCTCCATAAACATATTGGCCACCAAAAGCGACGAGGGACTACCCATGGCGACATCGTCAGTTTATTCGAAGAACTCGTTATTGAATAAAAAATACGTCGAGGTCATGATACGTTTGGCCGCGGTGGAGTAGCCGAGCGGTCTAAAGCGTCTCGCTGCGGAGCGCGCGGTTGCTCGCCGTGGAGGTTCGAGTCCTCCCTGGGGCATGGGTGTGTGTGTTGTCCTTAGGTTAGTTTACCTAGGTTTAAGTAGTTTGTAAGCTACGGACTGATGACCACGCGGTTTGGTCCGATAGAATTACAAACATTTGAACATGATACGTTTGAACAAAGCCGAAATCTCTTTGTCTCAGTTTTTGCCAATAAAAGATAATGAGTCTGAAAGAGGAACGTTGCTAAATAGGAACACTGCATCAAAACTGGCTAATAAGTCAGAGCCGTCCAGTTTCAGAGATTTTAGTTTGGCAATGAAGTCAGCGGACTTGCGTATGTGATGAGCACATTTACCCACCAATGGTGGTAAACGTTTGACGCAATCGTAGTTAGGAGAGGCAATGTTGCTCACTTTCGGGCGCAATGGGACATCCTTTTTGTGAATCTTTGGAAGTTCATAAAGTCTTGGAGGAACCGCACCACTTGGTTTTAATCTTCGCACAACTTCTGGAGGCAAGGTGAAGGCGTTCAGAAGTGATTTAGTCTTCATCACCACCTGAATTGTGGGGTCTTTAGTAAGCTTCCGGTATGTGCTGTCAGTCAGTAAACTATACATTTTATCATGGTAGTCTTCACGAGTGATTAAACCAGTGGCATTTCCTTTGTCAGCTGGAACAACTACTGTCTCGGTACCCTGGCGAAGTTTACGTAGTGCATCCCTGTCTGCCACAGAAGAAATATTACTTCTTTGAGGGCGAGCCTTCATTACAGCACGGCACGTTTCACGTCTTATTCCATCTGCTGAATCCGTGGAGAGTGGTCGAGCAGCTTTTTCAACGGCACTAATAAACGAAGGTACTGGTAAAGCCTTTGGCGTGGGTGCAAAGTTCAGCCCTTTACCTAAGACCAGCATCGTAGCGACGTGCAAATCTCTGACCATCATATTAACAACGGAGCGTCGAGTAACAGTGTCTTGTTGCGAAGGGAACACGTCAAACTTTGCAGTCTGCCATGATATAGCCCACGTTATACCATCTATCCAGTGCCATGAATTACAGTGTAAATCCACAGACGATAAAGTTTTCGTTGATTTGGAGCTCCGGAAGGCCGGGGTTTAAAAGATCCCCAGTGAAGTGGTCTTTCGTACATAGGACAGACGACACGTACAATCCAGGACAGATGACGGAACACCAAAGGCATACCCGTCCTTACAACCTAATAAATCGGCAGTGAGAGAACACTCCATGATGTATGAAAACGTCAAAATCTTAGCCTCCACTTCACTTTCTGGGACTCAGTGGTGAAACAAGCAACAAGCAGACATACGGTACGTACTCTTGTTTATGTTATTTACGTGTAGCTGGACCACGTTTTTTGAATGGTTATTGTGTGCGCTGCCTATGGTATTACGTATAGAGCGTACCACTAAATTTAACAGCACTCACACGAATATTATTCAAAATACATAAGAGGACGACGACTTCAGCACAGAGAAGGACGCGACGGGTAAGATTTCGCTACACATCATGTGTTATTAACTTTAAAACCTTTTATATATATATATATATATATATATATATATATATATATATATATATATATATATATATATATATATATATATAAATGTGACGATAGAGGCAAAAATGAGTAAACCGAACGGAAACTTTAGCAAATAGTGCAAAAAATATTTTGTGTCCATCCTAAAAAAAAGGTAAAGCAGTCTACAATCCGAAGATTGGTTTGAACACCACAGTGCTTTACTAGGCATGGTCCTGTTTGGAGGTGGTATGCCGTTGCCTTCCTCCGACCTTCGAACTGACTTACCCAGCCAGTTATAGGGGGACCTACAGTTTAACGTGGGTTCCGAACCACGGTGCTACTCGGTATTTTTCACATGAGCAATACTGCCAGAAGTGAAAGAAGTGGAAAGTGACAGATAAAAATCCTAGGACCTGGCTGGGATCGATTTGTAGTCTGGCATTCTACGACTGTGCAACCGAGGAGCACGTGTCCATCCTAGGGCAGCGAATGTATGACAAACATGGCCTAAAACAAGGCCCAGCTGGAAAGCATGTCACCACGTGAAGATGGATTTGTAGGAAAAAAATATTCTAAACCGGCCATGCTTCGAATAACTAAACATCCTGTAAACGACATTTCCTGTTGCCCGCTGTTTCTAACTGTAAACATTACAGTACGACAAACTGCACGCTGTTCATACACCGCGGTCCGGTTGTTATGGCGCCCTCGCCTGCTACTCGAGGTATATATACCAACTGGGAGGCACAGCCCCATCTTTGCTAAGTCATGAATTACAACAACATAACCACGTCTTTCCATTGCTTTCTATGAACGAGGGCTAATGAAGGTATCACTGATGTAACAGCCAGGCAAATTCCGAGCAGCAGAGTGGCGCAGTGGAAGCGTGCTGGGCCCATAACCCAGAGGTCCGTGGATCGAAACCACGCTCTGCTAAGTTTACATTTTAACTTTCTTATTAGAGCTGGGTAACACTTGTAGACAAGCGAACGACTGGTAGACAGGCAAAGGAAGGGGTTCCTAACGCCACAACGACGCACAAAAATAACTAACGGCACCTCAACGGCCGACGGATTAACCTAGCATACAAACATTTCCTTTTTGTTATTTTGCCATAAGTATCTAAAAAGTTGAAAAATCACGTATAAGGAATGACACTATAAAATCGTCAGAATTATAGTATTAAACAGTGAAACTGAAACACACAAGAAAATCTAAAATGATCTACTGTCACATAAAAAATATGTAAATGTTTATCTTGTATTGATGAACAAAATGTAAACAAAAAATAAAGATGCACTACTGTAAAATCGATGAAACTCTTATCTTTGTATATACAAGTTTAATAAACTAAAAAACAACGACAACTTAAAGGGAGTAGTTTTTATTGTAATGGAAGTCAGTTCCAGTAAATGTGTCCCCAGACGAATATTAACTGTACATTAGATTTAGAATAAATTAGATCAGATTAACTCTTGTTCCATAGATCATATATTCGACATTTCGCAATGATGTGGAACGTGTCAGTTTAGTAAATGGTGTCTACACACGACAGTATTTTAAGGATTATTTATTTATTTATTTATTATTATTATTATTTAAAGTTTTATTTAAAAATTCATCTAACATGTAGGAGTTTCAATTCAGAAATTCGTTTACTTTCTTTTTAAATACTAGTTGGCTATCTGTCAGACTTTTGATGCTACTTGGTAAGTGACCAAAGACTTCTGTGACAGCATAATTCACCCCTTTCTGTGCCAAAGTTAGAATTAACCTTGAATAGTGAATCCTAGTGTTATATCTATGCACACTGCTATTATTTTTGAATTGGGACGGATTGTTAAAAAATTTTCATGAGGTGAAGCTAGATGAAGATCCTTGGATCCTTAAATAAAAGTCTGCAGGATGATCTTGAGTGGGCTTTCACATATCTCTCTTTCTTTTCCCTCGGGTATCCTCTCCATTTGCTTGTAACTTCTTCCTTTCCTCACATCTGTTAACATACCAAACCTTCTTCTTCCTTCTTTTCATTTATTAGCCACTGCAGCAGACTTCCTGCGTAATGTGTGTTCCACCCATGATGTTTTCCTCTCCTGTATCATTCTCAAGAAGTTCCTTTGCTTTTTTATCATCTTTAACACCTGCTAATTTCTCATTCCGTTGGTCCATTTCACTTTCCCCTCTTCTTGTAAGTAAGAGGGTCTTTTTTCAGTGAGAAAGGATTTGTGACGGAATAAAGCAAATTTATTTATGGATGTAAAAATGCAACAGTTTCTTTCGACGTGTCATCTTTTTCAACGCGCTTTCCAGCAAGAAATTCCTTCAGTTTTGTTTCGGGAACAGATGAAAGTCTGACGGTACTAAGTCATAGTGCCGGCAGGTACAGTAAGCAATGTCACAATTTCATATGAGGCGTTAACAAGGAAGAAAATTCTTTATATCCGCGTCTGAGCCGTACGCCGTAGAGGTTCAAAACAAACGTTTGTTTCTGATTTATACATTGATATCAATTTTGTTTTCCCTGAAAAACTCTTGAAAAAATGTGCAAATGTTTGTAGAACTTATGGGACTTAACAAAGGGGTCATCAGTCCCTAAACTTACAAACTACTTATGTACTACCTTATACTAAAGACGGCACAAATATCCATGCCCGAGGGGGAATTCGAACCCCCGACCGTAGTACGTAGAGGTTCGAGTACTGCCTGGGGCATGGGTGTGTGTTGTACTTTGGTTAGTTTAACTGAGTTTAAGATGTTTGTAAGCCAAGGGACTATTAATCAAGCAATTAAGTCCCATAGATTTCGAACATGAGAACATTTTTTCAGTGTCGGACTTCTTAACAACTGTCATGATAAAAAAAATCCTAGAATTCTTGGTGTATTAAGGTCACAAAATTAAATTTTTGCAAATCTAATTTACGATCCTTTGAAAAATTAGAGATATATGATTGACAGAATATTTGTGGTAGAGTGCATGCTACAATTTATCAATAATCGCTAGGAACTACATTCCTACTGGTTATTATAAAGACTGTATATAAGAAACATATTTGACACTATTATTTACAACAGTCCCGAAAATTTTCTAAGTCCACACATGCCTCTACCTCTTCAAATCACAAGTTCGTAACGCGGCTTCAGACCGCCCAGCGTCACAACCTTTCACCATCACGTCCAAGTTACGAGTCCCTTCCCAAGCGTTCGAAAAGCGTGCTCTCTCTTCTCCCAAAATTGTATCCTTCCGCGCATCCTAACGCCTCATCTTTAAATTACAATTTCCCTACCAAAATATTATACATTTGAATATCACAGAATTGAATGCTTTGACCACCTCCCTACAAATATTGTTTATATTTAACTAACAAATATATATTTAACAATACTAAAGAGGTTGAGACTGATGCTCTTTGCTGAGATAGCCATTAAGCGTTGCATCTCACTGTTCAGATAGACTGCCGCCGTCGAAATATAGTTACACAATTAATGTTTAATTTATCATGGCTTTTTATACCAATATATTCAATTCTTGTGCACAAATACTTATAATTGTTTATATATAAATTATCTGCTGCATATCTACTACTTTTAGTCGGCCATGAAATATTTAAGTGGTAGTCCACACATAAAACGAACTTTACGAAGAATAATATTAAATATAATAAAATACATATATAAATATAATGCGCTTTGCTGGGTTCATGTTTTGTGTTTCTGTGGTGGAATCTATGTTCTGACACAACCTCAACACCACACCACCTCAACGAAAAGCTGAACAAGAGAGCAGAATAAAGTTTACTGAAAGAATACGGAAATAATGTGGTACGTCTTTTAAGGTAGGTAGCGTGGTACAATGCTACTAATTTGCTTCTTAAATTGTTACTGATAACCACTACGTATCAATAATTGTAAATATAAGTCTTATAATATTATTATTATAGTACTGAAATTTGTTGGATTTTTATCTGTAAGAGATATTTAAATGGTAATTACGGCGTTTGATTCTCTCAAGTCTCCTGAATCCATTCATATAATTATATTTGCCGAATGATCATTCCCTGGTTTTATATGGATTTTTAGAATAATGTGTGTGGCTATATTGTGTTTCAGTTGCAATCTGGAATAGCCGCCCTCGCTCAGCCTAGCGTTTCCGGCTTCAGAGCACATTAGGGAAACCCTGGCTACCTGATGTATCCCATTCAGTAGGTCCAAACTGTTAGCTGGCCGGCTGGGGAACCCAACAGCCTGACAAAACCCACCTTTCACATGGAAACAATCAGCATCCCCCTGTATCTGTAATATCACCAGCTCTCTCCTGTAGAGACAGCGTCTTCCTATTCGTACTTTCATGATTTTCTCCTTATAAGACACTTGTTGTTATTTCAAAGTAATGGCACATTGAAGAGGAACCAAAAATACGTCGTTCCTAGTACCATTAATTGTAAACTGGAGTCAACAAATGCAGTATTGGCGAGTATCTGCCGGTATTAGCGGCAAACGGAGACACACAAAAGTGAGGCAATTGCTCGTTGTAGCGCTGTGGATAAAGGCGTGATGCTGTTGCGTAGCTGTACGTACCTTGAGTACTATTATTAATAGGGACCGGCAGAATATTCTGTTTCGGCCAAAATACTGGTTTCGGCCGCAAATCATCTTCGGCTTGGCTAAAATTAGCTTTCCTGAACTTACTGCTGACGTCGGGTCGCGTTCTGGACGGATTCAGTGGACGTAACGCTTTACCTCGGCTGACGGCGCGCCGTTTAACTGCTAGCAGTTTCTCCCGCGAAAATACTGTGGGTATTCTGTTGTTAAGCACCGTATGAAGCAATTATATCTAATAGTGATCTGTATCTATGAACGTGAATGTCTGTTCGGTGTACGTTTATCACGTCTGGACCACAAGACATAAAAGACCTAGCCGGCCGCGGTGGCCGAGGGGATTGCGGCGCTCCAGTCACGGTCAGCACGGCCACTACGGTCGGGGGTTCGAATCCCCCCTCGGGCATGGATATTTGTGCCGTCCTAGTTCGTAAGTAGTTCATAAGTAGTTTGTAAGTTTAGGGACTGATGACCCCGTAGTCGAGTCCCATAAGCTTTACAAACATTTGAACATTTTTTTAAAAGACCTAAAGATTTGTACAGTTACTAATGTCTACCGGGAGAAGGCTTTAGACACGGTTTTATGGCGATCGGATAGCTATATATATATATATATATATATATATATATATATATATATATATATATATATATGAATATCTGTTCGGTGAACGCTTATCACGTCCGAACGACAGGACGCAGAGATATTTGTACAGTTACTAATTTATATATGAGGAAGGTTTTAGGCACGGTTTTATAGCGATCTGACAGATAATTAGGAATTTGAAGAATATAACGAGAAATGCGGAACAATAATTGAAAATTGTTTTATTGGTTGCATTGTTGCTTGAGATTGATAATGATAAAAGGGTGGAGTATATTGGGGCGGAAAGTTATCGGTGTAAATAAAATTCTACATGTGTGTGTGTGTGTGTGTGTGTGAGTGTTAATATTTCGCTCTGCAGCGAAAACTACAGAACGCAAACGAATGGCCTGTGTGTAATTGTTCTCTGAAGTCTCCCGTTGTACACCATAGCAGTGCCATGCCGATAGCTATAAGGGGGTGGAAGATATGGTGGTTGAAAGTCGTCAAATTATTAGAAAATCGGACTGAAGGCCAGCGATGACGTTTGCGACACTATAGCAAGGAGGTCACATACAGCGAAACGTGATGCCAAGGACCATATCTTTGGTCTATGCGTGCTGCAATGTCTTCAGCTCTTTCTCTGTAAGGATAAGCATACGAATGAGGAAATATAAGAATAAATAAATAAAGCAGTAAAAAAAGAAATTTCTTTTAACACATTTTTTTTTATTTGAATGTTGATTAAAAACGTTTGTTTCGGAAGAAGGTATTGTATTTTATTTAATCCTTCAGTGTCATAGCACACTACTGAAAGATGCATATCATCATAATCAACCAACACGCGAGCGGAGCCGCGGGTTTAAGCTAGTATAATATTTTAGTAACAATGTAACTTATTCAGTATTGTACGTAATGGAACGAATTATCATATTGTTATGCTATAAAGTTGGATTAATGAATTTCCTTGAAAGCGGAGTGCCTTTTTTAATAACTAATACGGGCTAAGGAGCATTGATCATGTGCTGTACACCTTTTCCTGTTCAGTTTGCGTAAATTTATACAACAATCATACTGTTAGTCGGAACTGTGACTTTATTTTTCCAAATACTTTGTGTGGAACTGATTGAAGCTGCGATTTATTCAGGAATGCCAAAAAGGAGATGTGTACTGTTGTTTGCCAGCGACTTCGGGTAGTGAAAGAATCACTGACGGACTATCTATTGCTGTGAGGATTGAAATGTTCAAATGTTTGTTAAGCTTAACGGACGTAACTACGGGGTCATCAGTCCCTAAACTTACAAACTACTTACGAACTAGCTAACACTAAGGACGGCACAAATATCCATGCCCGAGGGGGGATTCGAACCCCCGACTGTAGTGACCGTGCAGACCGTGACTGAAGCGCCTCAGTCCCCTCGGCCACCGCGGCCGACTGGGGATTGAAAGTGTAAAAAGGTAGGACAAGGATCGTCATTTATGTAGAATTTTGTATAACAGTATTCTAATTTCTCAATACTGGAATGAAGTAGTAAAATAAACTTCAGCCTTATTATTGTAGTTAGAAAGTATCATCCTAACCCACTTTCATTTACGAGGGTAAACTCTGTGAAATTGCATGTGTTTCAAAGTTGCATAGCAAGAAGTGCATTTTCGAGTGTGCAGAAGGCATAGTAGAATTTGATTAGTGACAAAGTAGGAAATCATTTTTCTTAAAGATTTCCAGTATTGTCAATAGTCAAAGTGTTGAAAAAGTTATTTTTATTTTCTGAATGAGTTTAATTCCAAGTTAATCAGATGCGTTATTAATAAAAATAATAAATGTCAGATGCGTTAATTAGAAAAAAATTAGTAATGTAAAAGTTTCCAAAAACAATGAATTTTATTAGTAATATTCTAGTGTAGTCAACGTCATAAATGTGCAGTGACAATATTCACATCAGCGTGGTCTTTGAGAGTAAAAGACCACCTTGCGTATTATCTTTAAAGCTTTAATGTATGACTTTTTATTTGAAGCTACAAAAACTACAGTTATTAATATATAGTGAGCATATACTGAGAAAAATATTATAAAAAATTTTCTTAAAATTATTACGCGCTACTAGCAACAAAATGTTCATAGCTGGTGAACTGTATAGTGCTTCCATGATGTACCCGATGCAGTAAATGTCAATATCTTTCCATAAAGTAACTCATAATAAAACAGTAGTAGGTGACTGACTACTTTTACATGGCAAAGGAGGTATAGTGAAGTAAACAAACGCACAAGTTACGAGTAACTCAATGCAGCTAACTGTCGAACTGATTCAGTAGCACTCTGCCATTTATAATTCCTGGGGCGTGCTTCTAGCTTACGTAACACTACGCGTACAAGCAGCATCAAATGAATTTATGGTAAAATGTTGATCAGTTTGAGAAATCATGGAAAAATTATGTATGTAGCTGAGCAGCTAGACTATTAAAGGGCTGAATTAAACAGCGGCTGCTGCCTCTTCTCCGTGGCCGGTAGCGGTAGAAAGTAGAGGCTCTGACCTCACTTAACCTTGAGACAAGTTTCATCTTAAATATTCTTGTCTTAGTCGACAGACAAGTTTCAAGGATATCGGCCGTGCCCTTTGAAAGGAACCCTCCCGGGCATTTGCCTGGAGTGATTTACGGAAGTCACGGAAAAAGTCTGCATGGACGGAGGTGGATGCGAACCACAGCCCTCCCGAATACGAGTCCAGAGCGTTATTGTTCTTTCCAGCACCATAGCAATAATCACGGAATATCGTCATTCGAGGAAGGGCGATACTTGAAAATAAGACGGCATGGATGAATGACATTAAAAAGAATGACTGTGCATGAAAGGACAAAAACTGGATAAGAGGGGCAGGGAATTCGAGAGACAGCGGCAGTTGAAATTTTCGCACGGTGTCCTGATTAGCGAGAGATGCAGAACTATTTCCATCTTCTTCATATGGGGGTTCATCAAATTAACTACATCTACACAAGGGTATTTGGTCGGAATGAAAATGCGACTTGGATGAGGTATGGAATCCTTACTGCGTGCTAGGGACGGGAAAAACCGACCGGTTAAAACCGATACCGGTATTTTAGTTTTGAATAACCGGTTTTTTTCGGTATTTATTTGGTGTCGGTTGTAACCGGTTTATTTTAGTTATTGCCAAGAACCGGGTAAAAAAACCGATACGACTACTTCCTGTAGTAGTGCTTGAAAATGTGTTTTTTTGTAAATAATTTAAAGAAATTTAAACTAGTAGACACTAATATTTAGGGCTATTCCTAAAATTTCCACTGCTGTGAAATATTACGTCATCGCAGAAACTAAGAATAGTGATCAATGTTATTTTAAGAACAATCCCGGCAGTCAGAAACGCGCAGCAAAGGCGTGGCATAAGAACTTGAGAACTGGTGCAGCTATTGAGTCATCGATGCACCTGTTGCCGTGTGGCGTGGCCTATTAGACGACGCGCGTGCACCGGCAGTGTACGAGACTTGCCTCCGTCTGGTCATGCGGCAGTTCCTTGCTGTCGTCGCCAGACATCGGTTGTGTCTTAAATGGCACCATCCCGACTGTGGAAGTACTTCACGAAGTACGGGACCAGTGAGGTAGAATGCTCCATTTGCTTTAAAAAGCTGAAAACGGGTGGAGGTACTACAAACATGCTATATCATTTAAGGAGAAAGCATCAAAAATGTTCCTTGGAAGAGAAGGTACATTCGATTCATATACCTATTATGTAAGTGATGTACTCTAAGCTTGGAATACTAACTTTTAATGTATTATCAATATTGTTATGCTAACAAGTTTTAGTAATGTGATTCCTTGAAAGCGAGGGGCTTTTTTAATAACCAATATGGGTTTAGGTAACATTGATCATTTGGTGCGTCGCGATGTAGCCGTGCAGTCTGAGGCTCCAAGTCACGGACTGTGCGGCTGCTCCAGTCGGAGGTTAGAGTCCTCCCTCGGTCATGGATGTATATGTTGTCCTTAGCATAAGTTAGTTTAAGTTATAGTTTGTAAGTCTAGGGACCGATGATCTAAGCATTTAGGTCTCATAAGAACTCACACCCATTTGAACATTCTTTGATCATGTGGTACAGAGCTTTCCTAGTTCAATTTGCATAAATTTACACTGACAACAATCATACTGTTAGTCGGAACTGTGACTTTATTTTTCGAAATACTTCTGCAGCACTGATTGTAGTTTATTTACTAACTGTAGCTTATATATGTTGTGTGTATAACGAGATATTCGTATGAGCTGGCTCACAAGTCCAACTTACGGAGTGGTTGCCTCAATATTCGCAACTGCCGGATGGTAATACTAGGCCAGTAAATCTGTATGCTTCGTATATCGTCTTCTACGGACTCGTGGTTAGGCTTACACACACTCAAGAAGGCGTAGTATTTGGAGGGGATCTTGCAAAATATGGAAAGACTAGTGATTTATCATATAACGTAAATTTAACTAAATTTTAACTAATTTTCGTAAGTTTCGGTTTCGGCCGCAACTAGAAGAACAGACGATTACGGTTTGTGTTTCGGCCGCAAAATATGTTTCGTTCGAACTCTACTGGAAATAATACCAATAAAAACCGAAAACCGGTTATTTAAAAAACCGGTTATCTTGAGCAATTTTTTCGGTGCGGTTAAACTGGAGATGAAAAGAACCGGTATAACCGGAAACCGGTTGTTTCAGCGATAACCGCCATCCCTACTGCGTGCCGGCTAGGAATGAATCACCTCCTCAGCAGGCCCTACTGCATGACACACAGATAGGAGCAGGGCCAACCGTTACGGCGCTATCATTCGAAGCGGCCGTACAGTTATCTGGCGCAAACAACTCTACAAGTCTGGGGCGACCTCCGTAGAGTGCAACATTGGGAGGAGGGGGGGGGGAGATTGTAGGGGGTATGTGTCCAGTGAAAGCACTGAACATCGGCCGAAATAGCTCAGTTGGGAGAGCGTTAGACTGAAGATCTAAAGGTCCCTGGTTCGATCCCGGGTTTCGGCATTAATTTTTTTCTTGCTCACTTTCGGTCTCCGGGGGTTCCACTTACAAGGGAAGAACACGACGTTATGATCGTGGATTAACGCTTACTAGGCCATTAAAACAAAATAATGTGCTAGCAGTAAGGTCGTTACATAGATGTTGATATACCACAGATTTACAAAGAGTTTGTATGCACTCAGAGATGTTGCTTTTCACATAGATTTCGTATATATTCAAAGATGTTACATTTTGTGACATATTACGTACATTATTTAAAATTTAGTGAGGAATTAAAGAAACTTATATTAAATTTATGTAAGACTTGAGAAACTTTTAAAGGTATTGGTAGATTCACTATCCAGTTTGTCGTTGAGGTTTTTTTTTCTTCTTCCTTTTTTGTGGCATACAAAAATTTCAGATTCTTCCATTAAATCCATTGCATGTGACTTTTTTAAATGGTGGAGTATCTTAAAATCTCCTTTTTTGTTTCCAAATCGGTGTCCAGTGTTTTTCATTTGCGTTGCTATTGCTGATTTTGTGAACTGGTTGTGTGTGTAACAGTTGATGTATTCATTATATATAATTTGAAAATTCCTGCAAGTCTGTCCTATATAGTACTTTGAGCAAGTCTTGCATGTGATTTTGTCTATTCCTGAGAATTTATCTTTTTTGTCGTTTAAGGTGTGTACTAATTTCTGTTGTAATTTGTGGAGAAAGCTACTTTTACTTTATGTGACCTAAGTATGTTTACTATTTTTTTGCGAAATGTCACCTACATAAGGTATGCTTGCCATACATTTAGATATTTTGTTGTATCCTTCTAAAGTGCTTGGGTTTATTTTTTGCTATTTGGTTCTGATTTTGTCAATCATTGAGCCAGGAAAGCCGTTATCCACTGCAATTTGCTTAATTTTCTCTATTTGTTTTTCCCTCGCGTCTGTATTTAATGGTGTTTTGTTTGCTCTGTCTACCACTATTTTGTATGCAGCTTTCTCGTGTGCATCTGGGTGGCATCATGGGGCAGCACTTGTGATACTAGAACTAACGCAGATTGAAAATGAGGTATTTTCGATTTTCACAAGCAATGGAAAACATATAAGGAAAAAAATAAGTTGATGAAACGATGTGAGGTGGTCGTGTATACCGTCAACAGTTTTTACAGCGTGAAAATCGGAAAAATGATTTCCCGCTCTTTCCCAGCACGGCCCGACGGAGAGCGGTCATGCCCACGCGGCTCAAGGCAAACAAATATTCCTACAAATCAAGAGTGCGTATTTTAGCCTGTCTCAGTTTTTTGGCCCACTTTAGGTTACGGTGGTAACACTAAAAGTTGGCCTTTGCGATCGTCTTTTGACAGCTTGAAATTTAAATGAAAATAACGGCATAACCATGCATCTGACACTACAATTGAATAACCGAATTTGTAGAGGAGAAAATTCTCTACAACTTTGTTCCCTTGTCTTTGACAGATATTTGTAAAAATAACGGAGTTTTGACACCCTCCATTAAATTAACGAAAACCAGCCATTCGCAGATGTCACGTGACATTCCTTGCCCAGAACTGTCTCTGGCATACGCCGTCTTGCGTTGCATATTTGATGATTTTCTTATTGTAACTTACACGTTGTCAAAAAAAAAAAAAAAAAAAAAAAGTTCAAATGTTTGTAGAACGTATGGGACTTAACTACGGGGTCAAGAGTCCCTAAGCTTACAAACTACTTATGAACTAGCTAAGACTAAGAATGTTTGTAGAACGTATGGGACTTAACTACGGGGTCAAGAGTCCCTAAGCTTACAAACTACTTATGAACTAGCTAAGACTAAGGACGGCACAAATATCCACGCCCGAAGGGGGATTCGAACCCCCGACCGTAGTGGCCGTGCAGACCGTGACTGGAGCGCCTCAGTCTCCTCGGCCACCGCGGCCGGCAGCGCCTCAGTCCCCTCGGCCACCGCGGCCGGCAGCGCCTCAGTCCCCTCGGCCACCGCGGCCGGCTACACGTTGTCATTTCAGAGCAATGGCGCACTGAAGCATTAACAAAAAGACGTCGTTTTTCGTACGATAAATGATAATCGAATGTCTAAAATGCCATATTAGTATCAGTTAACAACAGCCATAAATAGTATGAGATTAAAGAACGTAACTTCTATTTGTTAGCTGTAGCGTAGGGGGCAATGCGTTGGACTGTGACGCTGAAGGTTAGTGGCTCGTAACCCGCCACTTCATAATTTTTATTTTTTTATTTTCTTCCAAGGGTTTCAGACAGTTATTAATTGATTTTTTATTATTTCAATTATTATTTTGGTCCAAAATGTTTGCAAAAACTTATAAAACTACAAATCTAAACACGTCAGTGCGATTGTTTAAGTGGCTATAGCTACCGCGGTATCCACCTGAACCGCCGGGACTGACGTTGCATCAAGCACCCACAACCAGCGAACAGCGGACAAATTGAAGAGCGCCTCGGCGGCCATTATGGTGGCAAACTTCCGCGCCAACTTAAAATGTATGTAACACTCTTTTGATTAGAGTGCGTATTCATTCTAGTTAAGTCGCGAAAACTGTGTCCCATTTAAATATGTAACTACAAAACAGCTTCAGACTCTTTGAATATACAGAAACTATCCGTAGTATGTAAATTTATTACACATTCGGTGTAGAAATCGGCCAACAGCGGAATTATAACTTTTAGTTTTTTAGTGTTCTAAGTGCAGCAAATGAACGGAATTTATCGTCAGATACGATTTTTTGGCACTTCGTCAGTATATTCTACGATGGTGACACTTTTGTAAAAACATTAATTTCGGAAGATTTTCACAACACTTACGTCTTCGCTTGAGTGATTGCTGTTTTCTCCAATATTTAGATATTTTATAGCATCAAAAAATGAATACGGGCTGCCTGAAACAGCTAATGTTAAAAATCGACTGTGAACGTGAAATATCACATCAGATGGATAACGGTAAAATAGCTTCTTACTTGGTGAATACAGCAACAAGCCACTATCAAATTCTTTTAAGAACGCGAAGTATGCCATACGTTTTTCCTAACTAACTGCATAAAACACTAGAATTAGGGTATCTAGCACGAATATTAGCAATTCAATGCTGTAAGACAAGTACCTTACAGTAGCGTGAACTGCTCGAAAGTCACCAATAATCGTCATAGTAGTCATAAATTTGTACAACAAAAACAGATTGTTTGTTTTCAACCCTAAATATCGTCATAGGGTTCAACTTCACAATGTGTATTCTGTGTGGCTGTGTGTCATTCATATATGGAACTATACATAGTTCTGCAAACCCCTTTCAGGTGTTATACCTATATGTAAAGCAGACGACTTTTAATTCTTTGTTAGAAGTTACCGATATTAATTTAATGAACACAAATTCGACTGTATGAGACAATTGATTTCGTGCCCCCAAAAGTTACTTTACAAAATCTGTCCACCAGTTCTGCCTAAAGAAGCTCGTTTTTAAGAGCTGCCAGTATTGTAAAAGCCAGTTATTTATTTGATTCAATCCTATATTGTCTTGAGTAACAGCCAGTTAAGCAAGAGTAACTATCTCTGTAATTGGGTTACTTGTATTCCTGAGAAATATAAATAGGAAGACAGTATTCGATCTTTTTATTCCATTCTTAAATCGAATTGCGTAGTTAAATGTTGAGCAAGTCTTCACCATCGTGCTTCATGTATACTGCAATTGTCAAACAGTACAGATGTGACTACCAAATATATACAGGGGAGTCATCTAACATTACCGCTGGATATATTTCGTAAACCACATCAAATACTGACGAACCGATTCCACACACCGAACGTGAGGAGAGGGGCTAGAGTAATTGGTTAATACAAATCATAAAAAAGTGCACGGAAGTATGTTTTTTTAACACAAACCTACGTTTTTTAAATGGAACCCCATTAGGTTTGTTAGCACATCTGAACATATAAACAAATATGTAATCAGTACCGTTTGTTGCATTGTAAAATGTTAATTACATCCGGAGATATTGTAACCTAAAGTTGACGCTTGAAACCTCCGACGTTCAGTTGCGTGTTGTAACAAATGTTTACGATGACGACCGTGTTTACGAGTGTGGCTGTAGAGCACTGTTGTGGTTTGGTCTAGCTGTTGCAGTGTCTGCATGTAGCGCTTGCTGCTATTGTTATTCTGCGTTCGTCTTTGCACGCAGACTAAATGTAGTACACTGTGTTACCAGACGTTTGTGATAGTGTAGTGTTGTAGGAACTGTGACCAGGGTGTATTCCAACTCTGAAAAGGCGGAGATGATATCTGTGGCGAGTGTCGACAAAATGCAGCTGAAGCCTGCAGGGTGTATGCAGAACGGTACCCGGACAGAGAGCATCCAACGTGCCGCACATTTCAAAACATCTACCGCCAACTGTATGCAACAGGTATGGTCGTAGCACGCAAACGGGTCCGTAACAGACCCGTCACAGGAGAAGCGGGTGCAGTTGGTGTGTTAGCTGCTGTTGGCGTGAACCCACACAGGAGTACACGGGACATTGCGAGAGCCGGTGGACTGAGTCAAAGTAGTGTCATGCGCATACTGCATCGTCATCACTTTCACCCGTTTCATGTGTCGCTACATCAGCAATTACATGGTGATGACTTTAATCATTGAGTGCAATTCTGTCAATGGGCATTAACAGAGAATGCGTTGCAGTTCTATCTGCTTACCGATGAAGCTGGTTTCACAAATCACGGGGCAGTGAATCTACGGAACATGCATTACTGGTCCGTGGACAATCCTCGCTGGCTCCGACAGGTAGAGCGACAGCGGCCGTGGAATGTAAATGTATGGTGCGGAATCATTGGCGACCACCTCATTGGTCCTCACTTCATTGCAGGGGTCCAAACAGGTGCAACATACATCGAGTTTCTACAGAATGATCTGCCAACGTTGCTCGAACATGTTCCACTGGAAACGCGTCGACGTATGTGGTATCAGCATGATGGTGCACCTGCACATTCCGCAATTAACATTAGACTGACCTTGACAGGATGTGCGACTGGCGTTTCATAGGACGTGGAGGACGCATAAATTGGCCAGCCCGTTCTCCTGGTCTTACACCTCTGGACTTCGTTCTGTGGGGTACGTTAAAGGAGAATGTGTACCGTGACGTGCCTACAACCCCAGAGGATATGAAAGAACGTATTGTGGCAGCCTGCGGCGACATTACACCAGATGTACTGCGGCGTGTACGACATTCATTACGCCATAGATTGCAATTGTGTGCAGCAAATGATGGCCACCACTTTGAACATCTATTGGTCTGACATGTCGGGACACACTCTATTCCACTCCGTAATTGAAAACGGAAACCACGTGCGTACGTGTACCTCAACCCTCATGGTAATGTACATGTGCGTCAGTGAAAAAGACCAATAAAGGTGTTAGCATGTGGACGTAATGTGCTTAGTCTCTTTTGTACCTAAGGTACATCACCGTTCCCTTTGGATCCCTACTTAATTCGGTGATCTCCGACACTCAGGATCGAACAGCGGAGCAGTGGTACTCAAGCGTCAACTGTAGGTTACAATATCTCCGGATCTAATTAACATTTTACAATGCAACAAACGGCACTGATTACGTATTTGTTTATATGCTCAGATGTGCTAACAAAACTAACGGGGTTCCATTTTTAAAAACATAGGTTTGTGTTAAAAAGATACTTCCGTGGTTTTTTTATGGTTGTATTAACCAATTAACCAGTTATACTAGCCCCTCTCCTCACGTTCGGTCTTTGGAATCGGTTCGTCAGTATTTGATGTGGTTTACGAAATATATTAGTCAGTTCGAAGGTCGGAGGAAGGCAACGGCATACCACCTCCAAACAGGACCATGCCTAGTAAAGCACCGTGGTGTTCAAACCAATCTTCGGATTGTTGACTGCTTTACATTTATATATATCCTCTGTGTCCGTAAACTATTCATTCGATTGCAATGAAACTTTGGTGAACTGTTCACCTACGCCCATGCAGGTTCCTGACCCAAAAACAAAACAGCACGACACATAGCTCAGGAGATATGACGTCATAAATAATGCGATTCACCGCGTGAGTATACCCAGATTTATGCGTCAGTTATTGGAAAATGAGAGTAGTTGTGGACATGCAACGACGTTTGCATGTAATTTCGGACGTTTATGAAGCGTTTTCTAACTTATTTCCTCCCACCCTCCGCGCACACACACATAAAATGATGAAACGCGAAAAGAAGTCTACCACTGACAACCGTTTCGCTGTATATGTCGTAAAATGGCCTCATCAGGCATGACCTTGTATCAAATAAAGTTAGCATTACACATTGCATGTTACTATTTATGTTTGTCTGCAAGTCTCCCTTAATTCTGTTGCATCTAAAATTAAGCAATCTGTTTTCTCAATCTCTATCTGCATAAAAGCGAAAGGACACGCACTCATTGACTCAGTAAATACCAAATCTCGAAAACTACTTCACCTATGAAGCTGAAATATGGTAGAAATAGGTAGAAAAAGGCCGCTAAGAAAGTATTTTGTGATTGGTGCATGGCGGCGCATACTTCACCTACAGACTCAAGAAATCTACAGTTTCATTCCGATCTTCACGAAATTTCGCACGCTTGACATTCAAAACAAGAGGAAGATCACCTTCTACCTTATGTTTCATACAGTGCATGGGGGAGGGTACTTTGCAACATAAAAGTTGATCCGTATATACCTTGGTCGCGCCGTAACTTGAGAACGGCTCGACAGATTTCACATATCCTTTTTTTGTTGTTTTCGTTATTTTCAGAACAAGGGTTGTATGAAATAAATATGGAATATTTGAGAACAACAAAGTGCGTTTTTCAATATGACCCTGCTATTGCGTAGAAATCTATAGTTTTGTTCCAATATTCATGAAATTTTGCACACTCTACCTAAAAAGCAAGAGAAATATCACTGTATAAAATTCCGTTCAGTGCATGATGAAGGGTACTTAACTTATAGACTTTGACAAAATGCATAGTTTTGCTCCGATCTTGGTCAATTTTTGCACACATGACTTTTAAACCAAGAGGAAGATCACTGGGTACATAAAAGTTTGTATGGTACATGACAGAGGGTTGGTTTGATGCAGCACTTCACCCCACCATGCTCTATCCTGAGCAAGCCTTTTCATCTCCTCATGAGAACGGCAACCCATATCCACTTGAATCTTTTGGTCTCCCTCTGCGATTTTTACCCCACACACTTCCCTCCAATGCTAAATTTACGATTCCTCGATGTCTAAAAATGTGTCCTACAAAGCGATCCCTTCTTTTAGTCAAAGTATGCCAGAAATTCCTTTTCACCCCAATTCTGTTGAGTACCTCTTCATTAGTTAGGCTATCTACCCACCTAATCTTCAGCATTCTTCTGTAGCATCACATTTTAAAAGGCTCTGTCCTCTACCTGTTATCACTGTTTATCGTCGATGTTTAACTCCCGTACAAGGAAACACTCCACACAAATGCCTTCAGAAAAGATTTCCTTACACTTAAATTAATATTCGATGTTAGCAATTTTCTCTTTTTGAAAAATGCTTTTTTCCCAATTGCCATTCTGCATTTTATATCCTCTGTACTGCGACCGTCATATGTTATTTTACTACGCAAGTAGCAAAACTCATCTATCACCTTCATTGTTTTGTTATGTACCGTGCAGAAAACTTTGCCGAGAGAGGGAAAGTTGGAAGCGAACAGAGGGAGATGGGAGAGAAAGAGGTGGATGCAGAGAGAGGGGGGAAGGGGATGCGAACTATGAGAGTGTAGGATACACAAACACCCGGGCAACGCCGTGTATACCGCTACTAAGTATATATCCCGCAGTAGGTATACAGCGTGTTAGAAAAAGGTACGGCCAAACTTTCAGGAAACATTCCTCACACGCAAAGAAAGAAAATATGTTATGTGGACATGTATCCGGAAACGCTTAATCTCCATGTTAAAGGTCATTTTAGTATTTCTCTTTGAATGTAAATTGAAATAATCCGTGCAGACAATTGTCAAAACACCCAATTGTTTCAATAGTATGTCCTGTACTTCCTCGATTCACGTCATCAACACAGATTTTCTGTGAGCGTTTGGGCAGGAATTGTTGGTGATGTCTTGATTAGGTCTCATGTTCTTCCACCTACGCTCACTGTAGCACGTTTTCATGATTTCATACGGGATACTCTACCTGTACTGCTAGAACATGTGCCTTTACACGTACGACACAACATGTGGTTCATGCACGATGGAGCTCCTGCACATTTCAGTCGACGTGTTCGTACGCTTCTCGACAACAGATTCGGTGACCGGTGGATTGGTAGAGGCGGACCAATTCCATGGCCTCCACGCTCTTCTGACCTCAATCCTCTTGGCTTTCATTTATGGGGGCATTTGAAAGCTCTTGCCTTCGCAACCTCGGTACCAAATGTAGAGACTCTTCGTGCTCGTATTGTGGACCGCTGTGATACAATACGCCATTTTCGAGGGCTGCATCAGCACATCACGGTTTCCATGCGACGGAGGGTGGATGCATGTATCCTCGCTAACGGAGGACATTTCGAACATTTCCTGTAACAAAGTGTTTGAAGTCACGCTGGTACTTTCTGTTGCTGTGTGTTTCCATTCCACGATTAATGTGATTTGAAGGAATAAAATGAGCTCTAACATGAAAATTAAGCGTTTCCGGACACATGTCCACATAACATATTTTCTTGCTTTGTGTGTGAGGAATGTTTCCTGAAAGTTTGGCCGTACCTTTTTGTAACACCCTGTGTATCCTAACAACAGTCGTATTTAAGCGACGCTTGCCACTAACATGGCGGCCAGCCGAATGTTTAAATTATCCCGCGGCAGTAGCGCCGTTTAGTTGTTTTAGAAGGTGTTTGCGCTGCATATACTCGGCAAGAGCCTGAGCTCGGCATCTTGCGGAGCATGGGGCCGGCCTGGACCCTCTGCTGAGGCAGGCAGGCAGCAGGTGGTGCCGCGTGGTGACGTCACGGTGGGGCGGTGGCGCGTGGCCGGCGATCGCGATGGCCTCGCCGCCTCCTGCAGCGCTCGCGGCCCCCATTGTCTCACACGCCAGGCGACGGCCAAGGCCGCGCCGGGAGGCAGCCGTGTGACGTCACGGCGCCGGCTCGCGGCCGGATGCGGGCCGCTACGTCACGCCGTGCGCCACGTCACCAGCAGGCTCCATCTCGCTAGCAAAACCGAAAAATACACATGATTTAGGTAGCGGGGGGTTTGTTACTATGATTGCGAGAGCTAGCTGTCTTTCTTTTTTCTTCGTGTCAGAAGAATCGTGTCACCGTCGGGGGTTCGAATACCCCCTCGGGCATGGCTGACCAATAGCATCGAAAGATCGCGAGAGCCGATAGAATTGCATACTGGTGTAAACATTGCATCGATGCGGCAGTTTGAACGCATTCTGCCTCTTTCTTATGAATGTATGAACTCCAGAACATGTCGCTTTCGAATGCCCTGCATATGACCACCTTGTTTCTCACTTACGACAACAATTACCAAATACGGACATATACCAACTGATAAGAAATGAAACATTTGCATGTTCTGAATGAACTGACAGACAAAATTTCAAGTCACATCAGAGACGAATTTTTGATCCGATTATGAGACACTTTTTCCAGATATGACTGCTGCACCATGCCGTGCCGCCGTGCCCTGGACCAGGAGGATGCAGCCAAACCACCGATCATGACGCTAGTTATAAGCTACATTAGGTTAAGCAAAACACACAAAAGCAACACAAGGACTGCAGTACAAACGGCCAGCGCAGAGCCAGGAACACCGCGGTGGAGTAGCCGAGCGGTCTAAAGCGTCTCGCTGCGGAGCGCGCGGTTGCTCGCCGTGGAGGTTCTAGTCCTCCCTGGGGCATGGGTGTGTGTGTTGTCCTTAGGTTAGTTTACCTAGGTTTAAGTAGTTTGTAAGCTACGGACTGATGACCACGCAGTTTGGTCCGATAGGATTACAAACATTTGAACATTTTTTTTAGAGCCAGGAACACGCCCTCCGGATTTAGTTCGGGGGGGGGGGGGGGGCATCGGCCAACCTGTAAGTTTGTACATCACTGGCACACCTGTGAGCACTGCAGGGGGGGGGGGGTGGACGGGGGACACAACACAAACATTACAATTAGCAAGTAGCGACTTCCACATCACACAACAAAAAATGTTCAAGTGTTTGTAAGGCGTAAGGAACTTAACTGTGGGGTCATCAGTCCCTAAACTTACAAACTACTTATGAACTACCTTATACTAAAGACGACACAAACATCCATGCCCGAGGGGGGGATTCGAACCCCCGACGGCGGACAGCCGCGCGCATCGCAACACGGCGCTCCAGCACGCGTGGCTGATCCGCCACGGCTATCACGCAACAAAACACATACACACCCTGCACGACACAGCACATACACAACAGAAACAACAACAAAATCATGTAGATTGTAGCATACAAATACTAGCATAGTAACTAGCACAAAAATGTAGTAACATATAAGGAGACATTTTTGTAATAGGTAATGGGTTATTGTTTAAATAAAGAATGTAATGCGAGTACATTCTGCAACATTCCATGTTATTTACATTTCAGTCTGATTACATAACGGATGATGAAATAGAAACCCTCACTTGTCCCAAATATTCTGCTGTTTATTTCGCATTATGTTGCCATTCGTGAGTAGCCTATAAGCTCGGGAAAGAAAGCAAGCTTTAATAGCTTCGAGTGAAGCGCACAGTAGTAACATTCATATTCTTCCTTATCACAAACATTTTTCTCTTTCGAAATACGCGACGATTTCCGAGAGAGTAGTCAGGCAGGGAAATATGAATCTTATTGCTGCTCTCAGTGCAAAATTTAAGCTGCCCTCATAATTTCCTGATTGACCAGATTTATTTCATTTATTTATTTTTTGCAGTCCATGAAACCTTGACAGGAGTGTATCGCTAGGATGTAGAATATCTCATATTATTGCAATAACAATCATATATACATTTCATGAGGCTTACTGTCTAAATTGTTTGTAAACAGATGCATGAAAACGGTTACACTTTACTTATCGACTTCAAGGGCTTAGTGTGCTAATGTTGGCAACGAAATTTTCGCTTTACGACAATAATTAATTTGCTAACCAGACAAGGGTACATACAAGAACCTGACGATCATAGAGCAGGTACACCATTAATTAATTATCTCACGTCCAACGCAAAAGATTATTCTGCTCATTCGATGTGGTTGGGGTTTTTCAGTGAACATGTCATGGTGGTTGGCAACATTAGCACACTGCATCTGTACCATACGTAAACTTTTACCATAAAACTTACGTTATAATTCGCAGAAAAACTATACAGCCAACAAGTGATGTATCCATGAGAGTGACATAGTCAGTTCTTATAGTGACGCTTAAAATTATAAACACGAAGTAATACAGATTATTAAACAATTCCTATAAAGAATAGATACCTAGAAGACTAGGCGTTAGTTGCTTTTTGAAGTTAGCCATATCCCCAGTGAGTGATGTTACATAAACTGTAAATTTATTCTATACTTTTCTCGTTGAATAATTTACCGTGTTCCTTATTGTCTCCTGCAATAATTTTTAATAAAGGCCTGAATTTCAAGATTGTGCTTACTTCTTGTTTTGTGAACAGTATGATTATAGTTCCGCAAGCAAATAAGTAAAAAAAAACAATAATAATAATAATACTAGCATGACTTGGCGAAGATTGCCAGCTGTTTCAATAAATCTCTGCAATAGTGTTTAGGGTGCACTCTGATAGCATTTCGAAAGCAGATAGCCATATCTATGTGATGACGAAGAATATTGATGTTTTTGCTCAAATGTTCAAATGTGTGTGAGGTCTTGTGCGACAAAACTACTTGGTCATCAGTCGCTAGACTTACACACTAATTACTTAACTAACTTAAACTAACTTACGCTAAGGCCAACACAAACACCCATGCCCGAGGGAGGATTCGAACACCCGACCGCAGCGGCCGTGCAGACCGTGACTAGCGCGCCGCAGACCGCTCGGCCACTGCGGCCAGCATGTTTTTGCTGCTCATGGAACTCTCCTATTTGATTCCTACCTAAGTGCACACTGTGAAATTATCATATATTGGGAAATAAACTGCGAAATATTTGCGTTCTTCATTTTCTAATCACACGGAATTATAAATACTGTGGAACATTGCAAATCCTACTTGCCTTACATTAATAAGTATTTCCCAGAATGTGATTAAATAAAAGATTCTAAAAGTAAAAGTAAGGGTGGGGACGCGAACTTGGATCCCTTGCATTGGGAATCGGTAACACTGTCCTTTTTTTTTTTTTTTTTTTTTTTTTTTTTTTTTTTTTTTTTTTTTTTTTTTTTTTTTTTTTTAATTGATCTATTTGTTGCGGACTTACGGTTCAGTTCGTTCTTGGTTGTTCGTTGAATGGTTGGCTCAGATCTTGTATCACAGAGGACGTTTCGAGCCCTCTGACCGTGCGCGCTGAGCAACGGCGCCCGGCATCCGTTACACCACAATGACGATGGGTATTTGAAGAGTTTATCACTGAATGTATTAGAACGTCTTATTGCTGCATTACAGTTTGATATGTAATAATAAGGCACATCTCCTTGTGATGCATTGTCAGTGCACTGTAGCTTTGAAATGGCACTTTGCAACCTTAAAACGTGAAACAGTTAACACACTATGCCAGAATGAACAACGGCGTCTGCTGCATAGAGTCAAAGACATATCAGTAAGGTGTTATGCAATCCTATTGGTTCTCGCTATTTCGCACCGAGCTCTCCCTAACGATAACTGTTCCGGAGTAAAGATGAACGCTCAGACGAGGCGTTATGCATAGCAGTTTCAACTGGCACCGGGAGACCTGATTGGTTGTTGGTAGGAGCCAATGAGAAGCTGCATATTTCTCAACCGGAGATTCGGGCGCTCTGCGCCCTGGCGTACTAAAAGAAAAAGTAAATAAAAAAAGAAAAAAAAAAACATGGAGGCTCGGGGTGGCGGCGAAACGAAATGAGCTCTCCCCCACCCGTCCAATTGGAAATAGATGTATTACAAAAAAAAAAAAAAATGAAGGCTCCCAGGACGAGAGGCACAAGACAGTCTGAAAAAATAGCTTTCGAGATTGTAGGCCCCAGAAGAACGAAAAGCCAAGCGCAAAATAAATAAATAAAAGTTAAAGAAGAAGTTTTATAGTACGTGAGAGTGTGTTGCTCCCGAATGTCCGGTTAAAAAATATGTAGCATCTCATTGGCTCCCACCAACAACCAATCGGGTGTCCCGGTGCCAGTTGAAACTGCTATGCATAACGCCTCGTAACGTAACTTCCGCTTACCGTGAGCCTCCTGCTGGCACAAAGGATCGGCCTTCGGCGTCTGGACTGGACAATGCGGAGGGTCAGCCAGGCCCCACCGCAGACTCAGCCACGACGACCAGTCACGTCGCTGCTCGTACCAAAGCCAGACGTGGCCGCCTGCACTTCCCGGCAGAACAATCACCACAAGATCGCGGTATTTGGTGTCTCACCACATTTCCCACTCCTACACACACCGGTCTATTTTTGCCTCGGCACACCGGTCTTTTTTGCCTCGGCCGTCTCTACCATACAAAGTGGGATCCAACAACCTTCTAATTTTATTTACCTACCTACTTCAAGCGTTTAACTGCCAACCCCTCAGAAATTCAGATCTTATGTAACGTTTACTAGCGGCAAAACAATGTCTATACCGTATTGTAAAATGTAAACTTTCACGGCCGGAATGGTAAAAATTACTAAAAATTTCCGGACTATTATGCCGTGGTCTTGTGGATTTACTCTGGAAACCCAACGTTTCGTCCCCGACTGCGGAGGACATTCGCAAGGGGGATCGTGGCACTTTGAATGTCCAATTATTAAGGACGTCACCAACCGCATCGGTAAAATTTTGACGAAAAGGAATGTTGCAGTTATTTACAAACCTACCCGGAAGATACAGGATCACCTGAAATAGGCAAAGGATTCTCGCAAACCGCTGGAAAAAGCAGGAATTTATAGGATTCCGTGTAGCTGTGGAGACGTATACGTGGGTACCACAAGAAGAACAGTCAAAAAACGACTAGATGAGCACAAGGGGAACTGTAGAAGGGGAGAGATTGACAGATCAGCTGTTGCTGAACATTTGAATTTGTTAAGACTCAGGTTTTAGCAGCTACAAATGGATACCACGAAACACCCCAATAATTTCAGTAGGATGGAGGAGGGCGTGAAACTTAATGAAATCTGGATTCCGGTTCTGAAGAAGAAATGTAACAGTCTCCCACCATGGGACGACATTAACGGACGGCGGCAATCGGCAACGACGAATTGCACGCGCATGTCAAAAAACATCTGACGTCACACCTCTGCGCGCGAGCCCTCGTAAACGGAGTTTGGCTTCAGTCAGTAGCGAGCCAGGGTGTGCATCGGACATTCAAAAGTGCCACGATCCCCCCTGAAAATGTCCTCCGCAGTCGGGGACGAAACGTTGGGTTTCCAGAATAAATCCACAAGACCACGGCATAATAGCACGGAAACCTTTAGTAATTTTACTACCTCTACCGTCACCACGCCACAGAAATAGTGATGCTACAGATGACAAATCTGCTGAAGCAGAATTGATAAACACAGCTTTCCGTATTTCTTCCACCAAAGAAAATGAAGCTGATACTCGTGAACTGGAATCAAGAACAACCGCCAGCACGCGTAAATTAGTAGGTATCCGTGGAGTATTAAAACAAATCACTTAACAGATGTAAGTCTACCGGTCCAGATTGGAAAGAATACATAGAACATATTGTAGGGAATGCGAACCAGAAGCTACGTTTCATTGGCAAAACATCTACAAGATGCAACATTTCTACTAAAGAAACTGCCTACACTACACTTGTGCATCCCATTTTGAAGCATTGCTGCGCATTGTGGGATCCACACCAGGTGGGACTGACGGAGGAAATACAGAAAGTTCAGAGAAGGGCAGCTCGTTTTGTACTTTCGCGATATAGGGGAGAGAGTGGCACGGAAATAATGCACGAGTTGGGGTGGAAACCATTAAAAGAAAGGCATTCGTCACGGCGAGATTTATTTGCGAAATTCCTGTCACCAACTTTCTCTGCCGAATGCGAACATATTTTGTTAGCACCCGCCTGCGTAGGGAGACATGATCACCATAATAAAATAAGAGAAATCAGATCGGAAACAGAAAGATTGAGGTGTTCCTTTATCCCGCGCGCTATTTGAGCATGGAACGGTAGAGAAACCTACTCCATGCACTTAAATGTGATTAGCGGAGCATTTATGTAGAAGTAGACATTGATTTAGTGATTTAAAATACATCTTCAACGTAATTATAGTAGTGTATTATATAGGGTAAGCCATGAAAGAGGCAAAACAATTTGTTTTCTTTTGTAGTTCTGTTTGTAGGACTAAGGCAAGGGTATAGTCTCTCCCCAATATTAATCAACCCAGTGCTTGAGAAGATCATTAGAGAATTGGATAGTTTCAACCATTAGCGTATCCAGTTAGCAGAGACAGGTGATATAGTCTTGATGATACACACAAAAGAAAATTTAATTCCATGATTAATGTCATTTGAAGAGAAGTAATAAAATGAGCTCTAACATGGAAGTTAAGCGTTTCCGGACACATGTCCACATATTTTCTTTCTTTGTGTGTGAGGAATGAAAAATGTTCAAATGTTTGTTAAGCTTGTGGGACTTAACTACGGGGTCATCAGTCCCTAAACTTACAAACTACTTATCAACTACCTTATACTAAGGACGGCACAAATATCCATGTCCGAGGGGGGATTCGAACCCCCGACCGTAGTGGCCGTGCAGACCGTGACTGGAGCGCCTCAGTCCCCTCGGCCATCACGGCCGGATGTGAGGAATGTTTCCTGAAAGTTTGGCCGTACCTTTTTGTAACACCCTGTATATAGATAGGAGAAAATACAGTGAAAAAGTCGCAAAACAGAAATTTGACCAAACACCAAAGGAGAAGAAACCAGGAAAGAAAGAAGTGGACATAAGAAATAAAGAAAAGCACAGGAAATACATGAGAGGTTTTTGCGAAGAGAAATGGAAAAAGACAGTAAAAATTCTATGAAAATTGTTTGTGTTTAATCGCTCTTCTCGTAGGCGTTTCAACAACAATAATAAATAATAGAGGAGAACTGACGAAAGAAGGGGAAAAATGTTGAGAGAGAAAAAAATGTAGATCACACGGAGAGTCCAACACACTTCCTTTCTCATACAATCTTGTGAAACTGCCAGAACAGTACTTCTTTACCTTGCACATACGTTGCGGAAGTATTACAAACTCATTCCGCACGTTGGCGTTTCGTAGTATGTTCGTGTTCATCCTTTCGTCCGATTAAAAACGGGAGGAAAACGACAAGTAAGCCACTTTCCAATGCTGGAGTGGGTGAACCTGTAATAAATACTGTAGGCGTCTTCGGCTCGCCGCTCATGCCATGCCGACTGCCGCGTTGGGGACAAGATACAAGAACCACAGCGCAGATTATGAACTTCGCGAACGAGCAGTACAGGAATCACGCACCACTACTAACGGCCGGGAGAGGACTTCCGCAGTCCTCGGTAGTATAGTGGTTAGTATCCCCGCCTGTCACGCGGGAGACCCGGGTTCGATTCCCGGCCGGGGAGAAATTTTTTTATGAGTGTAACGTTCGGTGGCAGGATGAACAGGATTTCTGGTCAGGTGAGTACAGGATTATAAATACAAAATCAGTTGGGGTATCACAGGAGTAGGATTGATATTGAATAAGAAAATAGGAATGCGGGTAAACTACTATGACCAGCACAGTGATCGCATTATCATTGTCAAGATAGATACGAAGCCAACACCGACAACAGTAGTACAGGTTTATATGCCAACTAGCTCTGCCGATGATGAGGAAATCGAAGAAATACATGAGGAGCTAAAGGAAATTATTCAGACAGTTAAGGGAGAGGAAAACTTAATTGTTATGGGAGACTGGAATTCGGTAGTAGGACAAGGCAGTGAAGGGAAGATAGTAGGTGAATATGGTCTGGGCAAAAGGAATGAAAGAGGAAGCCGCCTGGTAGAATTTTGCACAGAACATAATTTAGTTATAACAAACACCTGGTTCAAGAATCACAAAAGAAGGTTGTATACATGGAAGAGACCAGGAGACACCGGAAGATATCAGATAGATTTTATAATGGTAAGACATAGATTTCGGAATCAGGTTCTACAGTGTAAGACATACCCAGGGGCAGATATAGACTCTGACCATAACTTGTTGGTTATGAACTGTAGGCTGAAACTAAAGAAACTACAAAAAGGTAGGAAAATAAGGAGATGGGACCTGGATAAATTGAAGGAACCTGAGGTTCTTAAAAATTTCAGAGGGAGCTTTAGGCAACAATTGACAGAAACGGCGGGGGGAAATAAAACAGTAGAGGAGGAATGGGTAAAATTGAGAGATGAAATAGTGAAGGCAGCAGAGGACAAAATAGGTAGGAAGGCAAGACCTACAAAAAATCCTTGGATATCACAGGAGATACTAAATTTAATCGATGAAAGGAGAAAATATAAAAATGCAGTAAATGAAACAGGCAAAATGGAGTACAGACGACTAAGAAATGAGATTGACAGGAAGAGCAAAATGGCTAAGCAGGAGTGGCTAGAAGGCAAATGCAAGGATGTAGAAGAATGTATAAATAGGGGGAAAATAGATACAGCCTACAGGAAAATAAAAGAAACATTTGGAGATAAGAAAAACAGCTCTATGAATATCAAGGACACTGATGGAAAACCAGTTCTCAGCAAAGAAGGGAAAGCTGAAAGGTGGAAAGAATATATAGAGGGGCTCTACAAAGGAAATGAACTTCGAGACAATATTGTAGGAAGGGAAGAGGATGTAGATGAAGATGAAATAGGAGATACTGTACTGAGAGAAGAATTTGACAGAGCCCTGAAAGACCTAAGTCGAAACAAGGCCCCTGGAATAGATGATATTCCCTCAGAGCTACTGAAGTCTCTGGGAGAACCAGCCATGACAAAATTGTTTCACCTGGTGTGTAAGATGTATGAGACAGGTGAAGTACCCTCAGACTTTAAGAAAAATGTTATAATCCCCATCCCTAAGAAAGCAGGTGCAGACAGGTGTGAAAACTACAGAACCATCAGTTTAATAAGTCATGGCTGCAAAATATTAACGCGAATTATATACAGAAGGATGGAAAAGCTGGTAGAAGCCGACCTCGGGGAAGATCAGTTTGGGTTCAGGAGAAATGTAGGAACACGGGAGGCAATACTCACTTTACGGCTTATCCTAGAAGATAGATTAAGAAAAGGCAAATCTACATTTCTAGCTTTTGTAGATTTGGAGAAGGCTTTTGACAATGTTGATTGGAATAAACTCTTTAAAGTTCTGAAGCAAGCAGGAGTAAATTATAGGGAGCGTAAGGTTATTTACAACTTGTACAAAAACCAGACAGCGGTTGTCAGAGTTGAAGGGCATGAAAGGGATGCAGTGGTTGGGAAGGGAGTGAGACAGGGTTGTAGCCTTTCTCCAATGTTATTCAATTTGTACATTGAACAAGCTATAAAGGAAAGCAAGGAGAAATTTGGTGAAGGTATAAAAGTTCAGGGGGAAGAATTAAAAACATTGCGTTTTGCCGATGACATAGTAATTCTGTCAGATACAGCAAAGGACCTGGAAGAGCAATTGAATGGAATGGACAGTGTACTGAAAGGTGCATATAAGATGAACATTAACAAGAGCAAAACTAGGGTAATGGAGTGCAGTGTAAGAAAATCAGGTGATGCTGAAGGAATTAGATTGGGAAACGAAGCAATAAAGGAGGTAGATGAGTTTTGTTACTTGGGCAGTAAAATAACAAATGATGGGCGCAGTACAGAGGATATAAAATGCAGAATGGCAATGGGTAGAAAAGCGTTTTTGAAAAAGAGAAATTTGTTAACATCGAATATTGATTTAGGCCTAAGGAAGTCCTTCCTGAGGGCATTTGTATGGAGTGTTGCCTTGTATGGGAGTGAGACATGGACGATAAACAGTGCGGACAGGAAGAGGATTGAGGCTTTTGAAATATGGTGCTACAGAAGAATGCTGAAGATTAGGTGGGTGGATCGCGTAACTAATGAGGAGGTACTGAACAGAATTGGGGAGAAAAGGAATTTCTGGCATACCTTGACTAAAAGAAGGGATAGATTGGTAGGACACATTCTTAGACATCAAGGAATTGTTAATTTAGCGTTGGAGGGAAGTGTGTGGGGAAAAAATCGCAGGGGAAGACCAAGAGATGGATACAGTAAGCAGATTCAGACAGATGTAGGTTGTCGTTCTTATGTGGAGATGAAGAGGCTTGCTCAGGATAGGGTATTGTGGAGAGCTGCATCAAACCAGTCTCCGGACTGAAGACCACAACAACAACAACAACGTACCAATTGTGGACTGTCTGAACGGAACGTTAAATGATTTTCAGAAAAATATTTCGCCCTGTCTCTCGTGGTAAACAATCTCAGACTGGTGAAAATTTAGTAATTGCATCAAATTGTAAATTTTATTTACTTATATTGATCGTAAGTTAATTCAGTTGTAAAAGGTTGGTCCAGAACATTGTAATGTATTATTTTATTTATTTATTCGCGCGTAAGTGCCGTTGTCAGGTGTCTTTGATATTTAGAGCAGAGTTCGTTTTGTTTGCAATAAAAAGTACGTCCAGCTTAGTTATAGAAAGGTCTGCTAATGATATTTTCATGAACATTAATAAATGGTTTAAAGCCAACTCATTGTGATTAAACTTTGAAAAACTCACTACATGCAGTTCAGAACATGTAAGAGATTTCCCACCAGCATATGCATTAAGTATGAAGAAGATCAGATAGAAGAGGTTGACAGTATTAAATTCCTGGGATTACAGCTAGATAATAAATTTAATTGGGAAAAGCACACCACAGAACTGCAGACACGACTTAACAAATCTGTATTTTCAATAAGAGTGTTATCAGACATAGGAGACATAAAAATAACAAAGCTTGCATACTTTGCTTACTTTCATTCCATAATGTCATCTGGTATAATATTTTGCGGTAACTCTTCAAGTCAGTCAAAAGACTTCAGAGTTCAAAAGCGTGTAATACGTATTATTTGTGGAGTAAATTCACCGACGTCCTGTAGAAGCCTCTTCAAATAACTGGGTATATTAACTACTACCTCTCAGAATATTTATTCCTTAATGAAATTTGTGATAAATAATATATCCCTATTCCCAACAAACAGCTCAGTTCATACATACAATACAAGGAATAAAAATGATCTACACAAGGACTTTAAAGCACTTTAGTTCAAAAAGGGATCCACTATTCAGGAACCCACATTTTCAATATTTTACCATCAAGTATAAAAAATTGAGCTAGAAATAAATAACTTTAAGAGAAGCCTAAAAGACTTTCTAGTGGCCAACTCCTACTCCATTAGTGCATTCATACTATATTAGTATTATATTATCAGCTCAAAAACCTTAACAAATGTATGTATCTGTATATTATTAGTATTATCTATTATTCAGCTTGTGAATTTGTTTTTTTTTTTATGTGTTCCACATCCACGAGGATCTCCTCAACATGGATCTACGGAACGAAAAACTAATCTAATCTAAGACTTTAACTGCTTCATCTGACTATTTATGAAGTTTTATTTTATATTTCATTCACGAATGTTAGTCAGTTACAGTATTTGTGAATGAAAAATAAAACACGACCTCATAAATTGTCAGTTGAAGCAGATGAGCTCTCTAAATACCAAAGACACCTGAGACGGCACTTATGCCGATAGATATCGCGTGAATAAATAAATAAAATAATACATTACAGTGTTTTGTACCAACCTTTCACAATTATGTCAATCTACGACATCTGTAAAACTGTGGGCCCAATATATAACAAGTTGTTTAATTGAATTGTGTATACGTATGCTGTATTACAATGATGTTAAACGGGTCAGAGAATATTAACTTACAACGTATTTTAATATGGCTGTATACTGATCATTTACAGATTAGATCACAAAACATTGCCGTATTGCCCAATGTTAGAAATAGTTCATTTTCTGTGGATCTTCATATTTTTTTCGTCGTATTTCATTATAAATAACACCTACAGGTATTCAGCCGTAACTATTTCTTATTGCTAACATTTCGGCTTTGTATCGTTCAGCCATAGATTAGATCAGTTGGTCCGTTCCATAGATCCGTGTTGAGGTGATCCGCGTGAATGTGGAACATGTCTTTTTTTTTCAAGTTGACAATATAATATTACTAATACACATTTTACAAGCTGAATATATTAATACTAATAGTATGAATACAGATACATGCATCATTTGGTTCTATTTAAGAATTCGTCAGTGCAGTAGAAGGAGTTGGCCACTAGAAAGTCTTTTAGGTTCCTCTTAAACTGATCTTTATTTGTAGCTAAATTTTTCATACTTCATGGTAAATTATTTAAAATGTGTGTTCCTGAGTAGTGGACCCCTTTTTGAACTAAAGTAAGTGCTTTTAAATCCTTGTGTAGATCATTTTTATTTCTAGTATTGTATGTATGAACTGAGCTGTTTCTTGGGAAAAGGGATATATTATTTGTGACAAATTTCATTAAGGAATAAATATACTGAGAGGCAGTAGTTAATAAACCCAGTTCTTTGAAGAGGCTTCTGCAGGATGTCCGTGAATTTACACCACAAATAATACGTATTACACGCTTTTGGACTCTGAAAACTTTTTGCTTGACATGAAGAGTTACCCCAAAATATTATACCATATGACATTATGGAATGAAAGTAAGCAAAATATGCATGCTTTTTTTTTATTTTTGTGTGTCCTATGTCTGATACCACTAGTATTGCAGATACATATTTATTAAGTCGTTTCTGCAGTTCTGTTGGTGAGCTCCTGCCAACTGAATTTATTACCAAGCTGTAATCCCAGGAATTTTATATTGTACCTCTTCTATCTGCTCTTCTTCATGATTTATGCATAGACTGGATGGGAATCTCTTACATGTTCTGAGCTGCATGTAGTGAGTCATTTCAAAGTTTAATGTAAATGAGTTGGCTTTACACCATTTATTAATGTTAATGAAAATATGATTGGCAGACCTTTCTAGAACTAAGCTCGACATGCTATTTATTGCAATACTCGTATCATCTGCAACCAAAACGAACTCTGGTTCTGGCAGTGCAACTGATGAGAGGTCATTAATGTACACAAGAAAAAGCAAGGGCCCTAAGATGGATCCTTGTGGAACAACACATGTGATTTCTTCCCAATCTGATGATGACTGTTAGCTTAAATCACTAGTCCCTTGCACTGACACCCTTTTTTTCCTGTTAGCAAGGTACGACTTGAACCATTTTGCAGAAATACCCCGTAACACCACAGAATTCTAATTTACTTAAAAGGATGTTATGGTTCACACAATCAAATGCCTTTGATAAATCACAGAAAATACCTGCTGCTTGTAATTTATTATCTAATGAATTAAGTACATTCTCACTGTACGTGTAAATAGACTTCTCGATATCGGAACCCTTCAGAATTCCAAACTGTGTTCTAGACAGTATGTCATTTGAGGGTAGGTGGTTGAGAAGCTGCGTGTACATTACTTTTTCTAGGATTTTTAAGAATGCCGGTAAAAGTGAAATCGGTCTGATGGTATCTCTTTATCCCCTTATCATCAGAGCGATACCAAGACACTTAGACCGTCGGCAGATTGATACAGTTCACCTCCTACACTGTAAAAGCGAGGCAAATCAACGGCAAATATGTGCCCTCCGGGGAGATTAAATACAATCGTCATCTGTGGTTAACTTTGACGGCAGTGTAGTTGTCCCATCGTCGCTCTGATGATAGCGGAACGATGCACAGCCGAAATATTAGCAGTAAGAAATAGACGGTTACGGCTCAATACCTATAATTTCATTTATAATTTTCTGTACCTTCTTTCTTCCATAAACAATTAACTACAGCATAAAATAATTAACAAACAATAATGAGGGTTAAATATTTCATTTAGGAATAAACAATATCAGATGAAAGACAGACTGTTTTTGCAAAGCAGAAATGACCGCAAAGCTTCGATAAAACTGAACAAAAAACACCACTTTACTAACAGTAATTACGGTAATTCAACTATCAACTGTGACAAATGATAGTTTTAAGGAATATAAATTTTTATGAGTTATTTCGAAGCGGAGTAAACAGTGCCCGAAAGGGGCTTTCTTTCACAAGTTTTTAACGCACTTTTCACACTGATGCTCGGATACTGATATAAATGGTGTCGCAAGACTAATAGATTCAGTTTGGAAAGTTGTGGGATAGAGTGACATGTTGCATAGTCAATGTCCTGCACTAGTAATTTGGGACCGGGAATATTCCCAGTGGGAAGGAACTTATGAAATCTCAATATTTCTTAGGCCCGCGAAGATTAGGAATTTATGAAAAATTTTTAGATTTTGTAAGTATTAACACTTATCAACAGTTAAAGAACATTGTACTGGGTTAACTTAGTAAATTCATACATTTTAATCCAAGATTTATCCCTCTCTGCATTAATTTCCTTGCTAATTCCATGTAGAAAATCATTTACTTTGAGCCTAGCGGAAAAAATAATTTAAAGTATTAACTAAGGCTACAATCTTTCGGCAAGTTTAAACCCCACATTTCCCTGAATGAGACAAAGTTACAAAATATTTCTCTGAAGGGGTAATTCCTAACCAGCCGTCAACTGTAGTATTTTTTAATTTTTCCAAACGAATGACTAGAGTTAGTTTTAGTTTCAGAATTCAAAGACTCCTCAATTCCTACGTTGAATTACGAGTTATAAAAATTTATTTTCTGAAATACAGCTATCAATTTCAGTTTTAGAATCTTTAATTAATGCTATAGAATGTTCTATATTAACAAAATCGCTCTTATTTTCAAGTAAATGATAAATCTCGGTCGGTTTATTTGCATAATTTTTTAAATGTTCAAATGTTCGTCAAGCTTATGGGACTTAACTACGGGGTCATGAGTCCCTAAACTTACAAACTACTTATCAACTACTTACGAACTAGGACGGCACAAATGTCCATGTCCGAGGGGGGATTCGAACCCCCCGACCGCAGTGGCCGTGCAGACCGTGATTGGAGCGCTTCAGTCCCCTCGGCCACCGCGGCCGGCGCATAATTTTTCCCCGAATGCCATTTTCATTGACTAATGTTTAGAAATTTCGCAGCAGTTAATCTTAAAACTTTAAAGCCTAAAATATCACTAGCATCGAAAGAAAACTTGACAAATTGAATAAACAAACGTCCCTGAGTATTTCAATATTTGGCATATCAATATTATAAATTCGGATTTTTTAAGGTTGATTATTTCGAGGTTGGCAGTTCTAGGAAACATAAGAATCGTAAATTTCGATTACGAGAACTGCATGCCGCTGTGGGTCGCGTGTGTGAAATCTAGTCAACTGTAATTTACATTTGCAACTTGAACGTGAGGTCTGTTGCTCAAAAATCACTGTCTGTTCATTTCATGTAACTTAAAAAAAAAAAAATCTTTTTCTTCTGATGGAGGACTATCGGGATTGGAGTCGAAACGCATGGTGCCGGGTTCTGGTCACAGATGAGTCAAGATTTCGCTTTAAGCTGGACATTCGTCGTTCCCTCATCTGGAGAGAACGTAGTTCTAGGGCTAATTCTTTGATATTTAAAATACTGAAAACCGAAAATGTGTTTATTTCAAACAAGGAGGTTAAGTCCACATTCATATAAACCTAAAACTAAGCAAATATTTTATGTTTTAAAATAGAGAGTAGGAATGCTCAAATAAAAAATTAGTAAAATAAAAAAGGCTACTTAAATTGATCATAACCGTAGTGAAGTTCTTAAGCTTTAACTGCTGGCGTGCGATCTATGACACAGCGCGTTTTCCATCACGTTATTTAAATACTTAATTTCTGCCTTAAACATATTAAGTTTTATTGAGCTGTGTGGCTAATTAATCATAAATTCCTGGGAATTTATGAATTTTGGAAATATTGCCGGCAATATTCCCTGGGAATATTTCCTCGATTTTAAATTCCCGAGAATTTCACAACAGTATCCTGCACACATGTTACAGACAGAACCACAAAATCTGCCATAGATGATTGACATCTGTTGAACATCTAAGGAACAGTGTGCTTGCTTCAATAAACACATCAACGTCTGTGTTCAGGGCACCTTGGAACTAAGAAGATGCAACACTTTCTTGACGTGTGTAGCACGGTCCTATATCATAACTCAAATCGCTGGTACTCATGTTCAGCTGGATCTATTGTTATTCAGTGAGCACGAATTAAGGCTGGACACGATGAGTGTAATGGCAGAATATGTGCGACTGAAGTACTGACAGCTACCACCACCTGAAGATGTCCAACAGTTGGGTCGACGAAATATTGTGGGAGATTCACAATGTCATCCGACGGCAAACCCGCGAAGTGTATTTGCAATAGATCCGCCGTGAAAGCTTGAAAAGTCATGTGTGTGTGTGTTCCTTACACAGGACGTGGTCTTCGAGGACGTTCGCAGTACTGATCTGCTGAGATGCGGTTTGAGCTCATCTTCTCCCAGGCTGGTCCGTCGACGAGTCTGCAGAACGCAGTCGTTCAGGAACGCCGTCTTCTGCACGCGCCAAACTGGTTTTACGGAGCGTGAGTCACGCGACACATTCCATTATTTGCGTAGCGAGAGATGGGGAGGCCGACTATAGCTGGAACAACCGGTTTTCATTATACCGCTAACGGTTTTATTTCACCTCCAGTTGGTTTTTATTGCTACTATTTCCACTAACATATGCAGAAATCCTAAGCTGAAAATTTTTAACACATCCTTAGACATTTGCATTATACTTTTCTTCAAGATAAGTAGAATACTTTTCTGCAAGATACGAAAGAAAAGTATAGAACTATCATATATATATATATATATATATATATATATATATATATATGGAACTCATTGTTCAATGTAGCGATCTATAATTGTTTAATAATGATTTTGCAGCCAAGATCACATTTTTCATTTATTATGTTACTTGTTTCGGCGTGCTCGACAATGTCTTCAGACCTGTCGTATTTTACATAACTTCACAACATTTTTTACATACTAAAACCTGGATGTACTCTTTCAGTATGTAAAAAATGTTGTGCAGTTATTTAAAATACGACAGGTCTGAAGATGGCGTCGAGCACGCCGAAACCGGTAACATAATAAATGAAAAATGCGATCTTGGCTGCAGAATGATTATTATAGAACTATCAGTTTAGCAAGTTATAACTACAAAATACACACACGAATTATTTACAGAAAATGATAAAACTGGTGAAATCCGATTTTGAGGATGATCAATTTGGATTTAGGAGAAATGTAGGAACACGCGAGGCAATATTCACATTTCGACTTATCTTTGAAGAAAATGGAAACCTACGTGATTAGCATTTGTGGATCTGGAGAAAGCTTTTGACAATGTTGATTGGAATACACTCTTACAAATTCTGAAGGTAGCAGTGGTAAAACATAGGAAGCGAAGAGGTATATTCAACCTGTACAAAACCCAGACAGGAATCATTAGAGTCGAAGGGCATGAAAGGGTCGCAGTGGTTGGGAAGGGAGTAAAACACGGTTGTAGCCTTTCCAGGGAGACGGAATAAAAACCTTGCGGTTTGCTGATGACAGCAAAGGACCAGGCACAGTAGTTAAATGAACTGAACAGAGTCTTGATAGAAAGATATAAGATGAATATTATATATTATTATTATGGTCTTCAGTCCGGAGACTGGTTTGATGCAGCTCTCCACCCTACTCTATCCTGAGCAAGCCTTTTCATCTCCTCATAAGAACGGCAACCCACATCTATTTGAATCTGCTTACTATACGCGTATCTTGGTCTCCCTCTGCGATTTTTTCCCCACACACTTCCCTCCAACGCTAAATTTACGATTCCCCGATGTCTAAGAATGTGTCCTACCAAGCGATCCCTTCTTTTAGTCAGGGTATGCCAAAAATTCCTTTTCTCACCAATTCTGTTCAGTACCTCTTCATTAGTTATGCGATCTACCCACCTAATCTTCAGCATTCTTCGGTAGCACCAGATTTCAAAAGCCTCTATTCTCTTCCTGTCCGCACTGCTTATCTTCCATGTTTCACTCCCGTACAAGGCAACACTCCACACAACTGCCTTCAGAAAAGACTTCCTTACACTTAAATTAATATTCGATGTTAGCAAATTTCTCTTTTTCAAAAATGCTTTTCTTCCCATTGCCATTCTGCATTTTGTATCCTCTCTACTACGACCATCGCATGTTATTTTACTACCCAAGTAACAAAACTCATCTACCACCTTCATTGTTTCGTTACCTAATCTAATTCCTTCAGCATCGCCTGATTTTCTAAGACCGCATTCCATTATTTTTGTTTTGCTCTTGTTAATGTTCATTTTATACGCTCTCTTCAACACACTGTCCATTCCATTCAACTGCTCTTCCAGGTCCTTTGCTGTCTCTGATAGAATTACAATGTCATCAGCAAAACGCAATGTTTTTATTTCTTCCCCCTGAACTTTAATGCCTATTCCAAATTTTTTCTTGCTTTCCTTCACCGCTTGCTCGATGTACAAATTGAATAACATCGGAGAAAGGCTACAACCCTGTCTTACTCCCTTCCCAACTGATGCTCCCCTTTCATGACCTTCGAGTCTAATAACTGCGGTCTGGCTTTTGTACAAGTTGTAAATAACTCTCCTTTCCCTATATTTTACCCCTGCTGACTTCAGAATTTGAAAGAGTGTATTCCAGTCAACATTGTCAAAAGCTTTCTCCATATCTACAAAAGCTAAAAATGTAGGTTTGCCTTTCTTTAAACTATATTCTAAGATAAGTCGTAAAGTGAGTATTGCCTCCCGGGTTCCTACGTTCCTCCTGAATCGAAACTGATCTTCCCCGAGGTCAGCTTCTACCAGCTTTTCCATTCTCCTGTAGATAATTCGTGTTAAAAGTTTGCAACCGTGACTTATCAAACTGATGGTTCTGTAATTTTCACACCTGTCTGCGCCTGATTTCTTTGGAATGGGGATTCTTACATTTTTCTTAAAGTCTGAGGGTATTTCGCCTGTCTCATACATCCTACACACCAGTTCAAATAGTCTTGTCATGGCTGGCTTTCCCAGAGACTTTAATAGCTCTGCGGGTATGTCATCTACTCCTGGGGCCTTGTTCCGACCTAGGTCTTTCAAGACTCTGTCAAATTCATCTCTCAATATAGTATCTCCTATTTCATCTTCATCTGCTTCCTCTTCCCTTCCTACAACATCGTCTCTAAGTTCATTTCCTTTGTAGAGCTGCTCTATGTACTCTTTCCACCTTTCAGCTTTCCCTTCTTTGCTGAGAACTGGTTTCCCATCTGAGTTCTTGATATTCGTAGAGTTGCTTTTCTTGTCCCCAAATATCTCTTTTATTTTCCTGTAGGCGGTATCTACTTTTCCCCTTCTTATACATTCTTCTACAGATTTGCATTTGGCTTCTAGCCACTCCTGCTTAGCCATTTTGCACTTCCTGTCAATCTCATTTTTTAATCGTCTGTACTCCATTTTGCCTGTTTCATTTACTGCATTTTTATATTTTCTCCTTTCATCTATAGCAAGAGTAAAACGAATGTAATATAGTGTCAGAAAATCAGGCGATGCTGAAGGAATTAGATTAGGTAGTGAGACGACAAAAGTAGTAGATAAGTTTTGTTATTTGGGTAGCAAGATAACTTGGCCGAAGTAAAGAAGATATTAAATGTAGAATGGCCATTGGAAGAAAAGTGTTTCTGAAAAAGCAAAATTTGTTGATATCAAATATTAGTTTATATTTCAGGAAGTCCTTTCTGAAAGCATTTGTCTGGAGTGTAACATTGTGTGGGAGTGAAACGAGGACGAAAAGGAGTTCAGACAGAAAGATGATGAGAGCTTTTGAAATGTGGTGCTACAGACCAGCGATGAAAATTATATGGGTAGATCACGTAACTAACGAGGAGGAGCTTAACCGAATCCGGGAGAAAAGGAGTTTGTGGCATATCCTAAAGGAAGGAATTGTTGGTGGGACATATTCTGACACATCAAGGTATAGTACACTTAGCATTAGAAAGAAGTGTGTGAGTTAAAAATAGTTGAGGCAGACCGAGAGACGATTTAAAAGGATGTAGGTTGCCGGACGTATTCTCAGAATGTTGTTTGTTAAGCTTATGGGACTTAACTACGGGGTTATCAGTCCCTAAACTTACAAACTACTTATCAACTAGCTTATCCTAAGGACGGCACAAATATCCATGCCCGAGGGGGGATTCGAACCCCCGACCGTAGTGGCCGTGAAGACCGTGACTGAAGCGCCTCAGTCGCCTCGGCCACCGCGGCCGGCTGTTCTCAGAAGAAGAGACTTGCTCAGGATAGGGTAGCGTGGAGAGCTGCATCAAACCAGTCTGCGGACTGAAGACCACAACAACAACAACAACATGTAGAATGAAATTATCTGGTAAAATAGAGAACTGAAACAGAATGTTTGCTTTTATCGAAAAGTAATGTGGGGTTGAATACTAAAAAAACATCGTGTGAAAAATCATGTTGTAATCTAGGATCTGGGCACTGCGAATAGTCAGTAATAATGGGTGAACACTGAGATTCGCGAATTCTGTCTTTCGTGTTAAATTTGTCGTTTCCAAGAGCTACAGACATATAATGTAGACACATGCAACAGATCAGCTTCTTTCTGTTTAAATTTTTGACCAATGTGAGATGAAAGCAGCAGCAATATGTTCTTGTCATCTACATCTACATACTCCGCCATCCACAGTAAGGTGCGTGGCGGAGGGTACACTGTACCACTACTAGGCATTTCCCTTCCTATTCCATTCCCAAATATAACGAGGAAAGAAAAGAAAGCCTATATGCCTCCGTACGAGCCCTAATTTCTCTTCTCTTGTCTTTGTGATCACTTCGGGAAATGTAAGTAGGTGGCAGCAAGATCGTACTACACTCAACTTCAAATTCCGGCCCTCTAAATTTTCTCAACAAGAATTCACGAAAAGGAGATCATCTTTCCTCCAGCGATCCCCAATTGAGTTGCCGGAGCATTTCCGTGACACTCGCGCATTGGTCGAACCTACCAGTAACAAACCTAGCTGCTCGCCTCTGAACTGCCTCTATGTCTTCCTTTAAACTAATCTACTGCGGGTCCCAAACCCTTGAGCAATACTCAAGACGTGGTCGTGCAAGCGATTTATGCGCGGTCTCCTTTACAGATGAAGTACATAGTCCCAAAATTCTCCCAAAAAACCGAAGTCGGATGTCCGCCTTACTCACAACTGTCCTTCCATGTTCGTTCCATTTGATATTGCTTTGCAATGTTACGCCTAGATATTATAACGACGCGACTGCATCAAGAAGCTGTATGCTGTATTCGAATATTATGGGATTGTTTTTCCTACTCATGCGCATCACCTTACATTTTTCTACATTAAGAGCTAGCTGCCATTCTTCGCACCAACTAGAAATTTTGATCCAGCAGTAGCCAAGATCACAAGGTGACTCACTTGGCCCCTTTCGACACATTCACTCGGCCATCCTCAGATTAAGAGCACCATACACGACCAAAACGTGATCTTGATATGACGTTGGCTGACTAGATGCGCCGAAACTGGTCATTTGAATAAATGAGAATATTTGCGATCTTGATTGTTGTTACTATTTGATTTTTCTACTTATATTATAAACTTAACACTCAAAAAATACAGCTCATCGGTTGAAAAGCTAGAGGCTGATTACTTTACGAACGTTTCGGCTTCAACTACGCAAGTCTTCATCAGAAGTAAAAGATGTTCTTGGTTACATGAAATGAACAACAGTGTTTCTTGAGCAACAGAGCTCACGTTCAAGTTACACATGTAAATTACGTGTGACAAGATTTAAAAAGCAGAACTTATATAACTAAACGCGCCGATATGGGCCGCGTGTGTGGAATCTAGTCAACTGTAATTTACATTTGTAACTTGAACATGAGGTCTGTTGCTCTAAAACCACTGTCTGTTCATTTCATGTAACTAAAAAAAAATCTTTTTTCTTCTGATGGAGGAATATCAGGATTGGAGTCGAAACGCATGGTGCCGGGTTCTGGTCACAGATGAGTCAAGATTTTGCTTTAAACCGGACAATCGCCGCTCCCTCATCTGGAACTCGGAACATCCTGGATATGTGCAGAAAACATCACCAAATCATGATGGTGGACGAATGCTTTGGGCAGGAGTCAGTGTTGACGGACGTAGGGACCTCTGTGTCGTCCAGAATGACGCTGTGACTGCTCAGATGTATATAGGTCCTGCGACGTCTTGTTGTGCCCTACGCTGGTGCCATAGGAGATGGGTTCCTTCTGGTGGACGAAAACGCTCGTTCCCACAGAGCTGCACTGCTGGACAACATGCTTGAAGCTGAGGGAACTGAACGAATGGAATGGCCAGCTTGTTCACCCTACTTAAACCCCATTGAGGATGTCTGGGATGCACTTGGCAGACGCATTGCAGCCAGACCAGCACCTCCTACAACGTTTGCAGAGCCGCATATCGCACTCGTGGAAGAATGGCCAAGCTGATGAGCTGACGATAACCTCATACTGTCCATCCCACGGAGGTGTGCAACTGTACTAGCCGACCGAGGTGATCACACACCATATTAAAGGGCAACGAGAATGACTTTTTTCACTATTATGGTAGCCCCATGGTAGCCATGTAAACCTCAAGTAAAGAGTCGATGCAGCAAAATATCGAACTGTTTTTGTTCTTATGGTCTTCAGCTCAGAGACTGGTTTGATGCAGCTATCCACCCTACTCTATCCTGAGCAAGCCTCTTCATAAGAACGGCAACCCACATCCATTTGAATCTGCTTACTATATGCGTCTCTTGGTCTCCCTCTGCGATTTTTACCCCACACACTTCCCTCCAATGCTAAATTTACGATTCTTCGATGTCTAAGAATGTGTCCTACCAAGCGATCCCTTCTTTTAGTCAAGGTATGCCAAAAATTCCTTTTCTCACCAATTCTGTTCAGTAGCTCTTAATTAGTTATGCGACCCACCCACCTAATCTTCAGCATTCTTCTGTAACACCACTTTTCAAAAGCCTCTGTTCTCTTCCTGTCCACGCTGTTTGTCGTCCATGTTTCACTCCCATACAAGGTAACACTCCACACAAATGCCATCAGAAAGTACTTCCTTACGCTTAAATTAATACTCGATGTTAGCAAATTTCCCTTTTTCAAAAACGCTTTTCTTCCCATTGCCATTCTGCATTTTGTATCCTCTCTATTACGACCGTCATGTGTTATTCTACTGCCCAAGTAACAAAACTCATCTACCTCCATTATTGTTTCATTACCTAATCTAATTCCTTCAGTATCGCCTGATTTTCTACGACTGCATTCCATTATCTTTGTTTTGCTCTTGTTAATGTTCATTTTATACGCTCTCTTCAACACACTGTCCATTCCATTCAACTGCGATGTTTTTATTTCTTCACCCTGAAATGTAATCTCTATTCCAAATTTGCCCTTGCTTTCCTACACAGCCTGCTCGATGTACAAAGTGAATAACATTGGAGAAAGGCTACAACCCTGTCTTACTCCCTTCGAATCTAATAACTGTAGTCTGACTTTTGTACAAGTTGTAAATAACTTCTAACTATCGAACTGTATCATACACAAATTACAACTGTAACCAATATCCGACTAAAATACGTTACCATATGTATATTGTGTATGATATCTCACTGATTTCCTAATTGTTTTGAGCAGCCTATTTAAAGCGATCATGAGAGCTGCAGGCATTTACCGGTAGGCAGACATGCAAAGTACTACGATTTTCCCGTAATTATCACGATTTCAAGGCTAAAATTACGGTCTTTCGGAAATCCCGGCTGAAACTACGGATTTAGCTATTTATTTTTAGTGATGATTTTGTGTGGCATTTTTGATAGTTTGGCTGCATACTATGTTACGTTGGAACATTTCGTGAACCAGTATTAGGTTAGAAATAGCGCAATAACTTCTTGTCATCTGCATAGCGCAGTCTATAATATACACACTAAAGTTGTCTACTACGGCGCTGTTTCGCTAACTGGCTGCAGTTGTAGTTACGCTACGATGTTGTTACGTTACTGTCAAGTGTAGATGAATTATTAATTAACTATTGCAGTGCAAAACCGTGGCAGAGAAACTTGTTAAAATCTTAGATTTCTCAAGCAATCGTTAGCCAAGCTAGGCGGAAGCAGGACATCGGCTCTGTCGTAATTGCGACGCCAGTCACTACGTTTACGTGCAACACATCTTCCGGAAGACGAAAACCGATTTTCGTAAACCGTTTTTCGCTGTCGTGTTTACATGGCATAGCCTGACTCGGATTTCCTAGCCCATTTAATATGGCGGCTGAAAAACAGCTGATTCAGTTCCTGATTTAGTCAGCACAATCGCTATTTTTGTTTATTTAAGTACACAGATTCATGTTCACTCTAATATTTATACTTTTATTTGACATTAGAAAATATCACTCTTTCAATATGTGCCGAAAATTTTTAACAAGGAAACACAATCTGACAAGCCAAGAACGCTTAAAGAAACGTTTGCGTTTACATGGGCACGAAAATCGGTTGTGGAACTGGAAAACCGTTTTAGAGAAGCGGATTTCCAGATTCGATTTTGGAGTGTTTACGTGACCAACCAAAAGCGGAATTGGGAAATCGGTTTACGAAATCCGGTTTTGGGAGCCCATGTAAACGGGCTGAGTCTCTCGTGGCGACAGCAGACGCTGCGTCGGTGAGTTGAGAGCCTACAATCAGCAGACTGTTGACTGCGACGAGCGACGAGCGACAAGGAGAACAAGAGGGTGTCCGGACACTTGCCACGCCGGACTTTTGCCACACTTTTACCTGCTCCGAAGGGTCGGGTGCCCCCCCCCCCGTACTCCTCCTCCCTCCGACCCCCCCCCCCCCCCTCACCCGCCCATCCGCCCGGCCCAGGAACTCCGTGGACGGTGTCCCGACATATGCACACTGGTCGCTTTCGCATTTCGTAGTACGGCCGTTAGTATGGGAGTTATTACAACGGCCAAGGGCAGGCCTTTCACCTACAATGGTTACGCGATAGTAAGGTGTGGATGTGCTTACTTCGAAAACAGGATCATTGCAAGGGAAAACTGCTTTTGGAAGAACGGAGACCTATTGAACGTAGAGAACACCTGTGAGGACTACCTAACAATGCGACCTTTATTAATTGTAAAAATAAAAAGAGTGTATCAGACCTCAGTAGCCTTAAATAACTTAATGATGAAGCTAGCTTGCCACAGTTCGGTTCCCTAGCGTTTAATCAATACGCGGTGGAATTTGACTCAACGAAGCAAATACATTAAACATCACTCAAATGATCCTCATGGAACCAGAACTTATAGTTAAATCTACCGCTTTTCAATTTGCAATTTCCTACTTAGGTAAAAGCTCCTATAGTTGACACGTTAAGAGAACTTTTTTCTACCTTCTAATATTATGGCCATACCGTCAAAGATTTTGAGTTCTAAAATTATTCCTGTAACTTCCGAGCCGCAATTAGCTCCTAAAAACATAATTTTTGTTAAACTGATAAGGTACACTTTAGGTTTTAAAAAGAAATTGAACTTTAGAATTGCACCTAAAATACACGCCCTAAAAAGATCTGCTCTTAAGATAGACAAGTTCGGCAGCTATATTGTTGAAATAATTCCCATATCTGCAAAACTAGACAGTAGACAGTAGACTTAGATCTCATTTACATTTAGCTGTAGTCCTTAAAAATTAAAGTTTCTCACCATGTTGTTGATTATCGTTAAACAGGCCAGTAAAAGCAATAGAAACAAGGCAAGGAGCTGACCATTCAAAAATAATTGTTACAAAAGAATATCATAAACAAATGTATTCGACGTATTTTTCTTATGCATTAGAAACTTTTGAAAACACAATTTATCATTTCGTCTGGAACATCATTTATTTGATAGGGTGATTTACTTTTCATCACTACGGGTATATATTTTTATGTTACGTTTGCAGCAGTCCTCATTGTGGAATTGTGGAATATTTGCTTCGTCTCATTTGATGAAAGACTTTCTGAAAACTGCATTTAATAACTCCGCTTTAGTGGCACTGTGTTCAGTAACATTACCGCCGCTATCGCGCAATAAAGGCATTCACCTAGTCTTTCCGCTGCTGTAGATAACATAGGACCAGAATCTCCTAGGATTTTGCGCCACATTTCTACATAGAGTTTCGTTGTGAAAAATATTAAACGAATGTCGCATTGAAGGCCGCGCTAAATTTCAGGCTTTAGTAAAACATCGGTGATCTTGAGGATTTTGAATTCGTATAAATTTTCTGCAAAAGCTTTCTGTTCTGTTTTATGTACCATGGGGGACCAGTTCAGTCTCTTATTAATTTATTTGGCAGGAATCCCTCCAATGCTGTTTATACTATTTCTTTGAATGTAAGCCACATATGGTCTTCACTTACAAAGTTAATTTAGAAAAAATGGAGACTGTCTGCTAGGAAGATGTCAACCGATTTTTCCCTTTTTTTTTCTTTTTTTAATAGAAGTATTTAGCGTTTAGTTTCGGTGAATATCTTTGTTACAGATTTGAGCTCGCTACAACTTTGGGTTCACTTATCCCTGTATCCGTCGTGAGGCTCAGGAGTATTTGTGACTAGGAGCTCAAGTATGTTTGCGAAACCATTTACAAATTTAATGGACTCGTGAACTAATTGTTCGAAATTTTTTTTTTTTTTTTTTTTTTTTTTTTTTTTTTTAAATTAGAACAATATCGGAAGATGTATCTGCCACCTTGTCAGAAGGTGTATTTTTGTCAACACACGAATGGTAGATTTTAGCCCAAAATGTCCAAATGTTCGTACAGCTTATGGGACTTAACTACGGGGTTATCAGTCCCGAAACTTACAAACTACTTACGAACTAGCTAACACTAAGGACGGCACAAATTTCCATGCCCGAGGGGGGATTCGAACCCCCGACCGTAGTTGCCCTGCAGACCGTGACTGGAGCGCCTCAGTCTCCTCGGCCACCGCAGCCGGCAGATTTTAGTGACCGCCAACTATAACTGTATGAGTAGTGTACCTATTTGGGTTGACACTGAAGTTTTCTTTGAACTGTTCAGCGGCTGCATCATGAGAGTGCCGGGGTCGGTAAATTAAAATGTTCACATGTTTGTTAAGCTTAAGGGACTTAACTGCGGGGTCATCAGTCAGAGTGACAAACTACTTATGAGCTACCTTATACTAATGACGACACAAACATCCATGCCTGATGGGGGATTCGAACCCCCGACGGTGTACGGCCTCGCGCATCGCAGCATAGCGCCTCAATGGGCTTGGCCGCTACGCCGCGGCAGTTATTAATTTATTCTGGTAGTCGAGTGTAACATCTGCTCACACGAACTGATAGGAACTATCGACTACAGTTTCGCTTGCGAGCTAGTCCACATATTACATTGTGCTTTTTGTTTCTTTTAAATGCATATCATAGGACTTATGGCAGTTCCATTAAAAAACTAGGATGTTTTCTTTGCGACTCAGCTAAACAACAGTGTAATTTACAAGCATAACATTCTATATTCCTTCATTTCCTTATTTCAAATTTGTATGTCGACTTTAGGTGATCTGTCAAACGTAGACGCTCTTATCTATATTTTGTAAACGTATTTTCTGCCATTGATTTGAACATTGTCCCAGTTCACTTTATTAACTAATATTTTGCCGAAAAAGAGTAAATTTATGAAGTGTATCGTTCTTATTTCCTTTTTTTTTTCAAGCATTTGTAGCAATTAATATATCTACAAATGCAGTGATCAAACTTGAAAGATCAGCGAATTATCTTTATATCGTTCCTTTCATGTTCCTTCCATGGCGGACTGTTTCTATCGCAATCAGTAAGTGTGGAAGATAGCTACCGTACAAACGGAGGGAGAATGGATCTATATTTGTGGTTGAAAGAACTAGTTACACACTGACATAGCCGACGGTATTGCTTTGGTTTCCCAAAAGTTATAAATATTTCGATTTTGCGATATTGAAAAGAAGTTGTACATTTGGGAGAGATGTCGAACAAAAATATCTCATTCGTATTGGGTGTATCGAGTAAGATCGGAGACGGAGGTTGGGAAGCAAACAACAGGAGTACGGGGAAGGGCGTCCCTTGCCTGAGGGGCCGCTAATCCGACTACCTGGCGAAGGGCCAGCTGTGGCAAAAGTCCGGCGTGGCAAGTGTCCGGCATCCAACAAGAGAGGGGGTATACTCTTCATCTTGTAAGAATTTCATACCTACACGTAACTCTGTGAGAAGAGTGAATAAGACCGAGGATACGTGAGCGGTTACAGGGCTCATTGAGTGAACCCTGCACCCACAAGTATGACACCAGGGCCGGCGCAAGGCACGTGCGAAACGTGCGGCCGCACAGGGCGGCACTTTCCGAGGGGCGGCAAATCTGCCGCTCCCCCTTTTTCCTATTTTTTTTTTTATTTTTATTATTTTATATTTTTTTAGGACAAACTCAACATTCATGCCCAAGAGGGGATTCGAAACCTAACCTTGAAGCAAACGGCTTCGGGAACTGTGGCATGGCGCCTCGACTACCTGCCGGCCGCCCCTGTATAACAAGGGGCCGTCGTGTTTACGCCGGAGGAACAGAGGGGGAAGCAGTCTGGCGTGTACGCCAGTATTCTTATGAGTGGAGCGCTGCCAGCCTGCTTCGCGCCGTGCGTTTACTCACAACTAATTTGGCAGAAGACGAAATCTAATTTGCAAATTCGAATGCAATGTTCGATACTGCGGTTACTCGTTAAGCCTGGAGCAATTTTGCTAAGCCCCTCTATGGCAGTTTCCGACGGTTTTATTCTTCCTGCATTATGGAAAAAAAGTAGTTGAACAATACTACACTGAAACATGTCCAACACAATGGCTAGAAGTATTCTGAATGGCTAAATACGCTTCGAGTAGTTACAAGGGATAAAGACATTGGCAGTAAGCCTGGCATAAGTTTGGTTTCGACGTGTTATTCAAAATTTTTGCTAACCGTTTCTGAGTGATAATCGGACGTTTTGATTTTGAGCCATGAAACACCTGTCTCCGCCTGCATGAACAGGAATTAAACTCTGACGGGCACTTTTGTTTGACAATACTACTCGCACACTACAACTTTACCATTTATTTACTGTATACGGTTTTCCGTTGAATACATTATCTGTCCACAACCATTGAAAAATGTTTATTTACGTTAACTATAAGTTCATGTCGCGCGGATTAGTTTAGCGGTCTAAAAATGCGCTGCGGTCATGGACTGTGCGGCTGGTCCCGGCGGAGATTCGAGCTCTCCCTCGGCCATGTGTGTGTGTGTGTGTGTGTGTGTGTGTGTGTGTGTGTGTGTGAGTTCGTCCTTAGGATAATTTAGGTTGAGTTGTGTAAGCTTAGGGACTGATGACCTTATCAGTAAAGTCCTATAAGATTTCACAGACATTTCAACATTTTTGTAAATTCACAAGGCTTAATAAAACTAGCTAGATTTCTTCAATCAGGTTTGACTCCTTTTTTGAGCTGGTGCCCACCGACTGTTTTGTACAAATCTGTAGAGAATGTCACCAATCAGTCGCAATTTTTGCTTTTATTTTCCAGGTCTACATAGATTTCTGGCACAGTGTGGCTATTCTCAATGCTTTGAGTTATGTTTACATCTATACCGTCATGCTGAGTGTAACTGTCAACATGGCGGTTTAGATGTAAGCACGTATTAAAAGCATTGAGACTGGCCACTCAGCGGCCGAAACCTAGGTAGATCTGAAAAGTAAAAACAAAAATTGCAATTGATTGCTGACGTTTCCTACAGATTTGTTTAAATAAAATCCCACAAACGCCTTGTAAAAAAACAACAACAAATAAAATAAAAATAAATAAAAAGGCTTGGGGTGGGGTGGGGGTCGGCAATTTAGCAGTTCGCACGGTGCCGCACTTGGCCTTGCGCCGGCTCTGTGTGACGCATTCGGCCATTACGCAGCCTGCCATATATCTTAGGTTCAGCCGATTCTGTATATAAACTCCCGATTTTATAAGTTTACTCACTTGGCCTTTGGAATAGAACATGTTCAGGAGAGTTGTCGTCGATCCAGTGACCTAAAGCTGTACAGACTAGTCGCAGCTAGGAGATGGAATCCGGAGACGACTGCTCCATCAACGGGGAGATGGTGAACCGCCACCTACCGTGTTTACGAAGCAGGAGCGCGCCTACGCCTGGGGAAAGCGGCGTGTGTGGTGTCCCTGGAGACGGCCGCGGCCTTGCGGCGCCCTTGGCCGCCGTCCTTGCCGGCAGACAGCACTCTCGCCACGTGTGCGCGTGACGTAACGGCACGTGTGGCCGCGCAGCGCAGCCAGGAAGTGGCCAAACAAAGGAGCGCCGACGGGCGTGGGAATGTGGGAATGGCCCGCCCACCGCACACCACGCAAACAGCCGCACAAGCTTTCTACCGCTTCCCTCTCTCTCTCCGTGTGGCGGTACAGCTCAGTGTACAATTTTAATCGTAACAAACATTTGCTCTATTATCAAGACACAGACCCTGATGAAGGCCGCCTGCCGAAACGTCGGTAGAGTTTATAAAATGACGACGCGGTCTCATACCCGGAAGAATTTTATTGATAGTGACAAAACCCGCGGAAGCCTAAGTTTGCATTTGCTCTGTTGTTGTGGTCTTCAGTCCACAGACTGGTTTCATGCACTTCTCCACGCTACCCTGTCCTGTGCAAGTCTCTTCATCTGAGAATACGTTCGGCAACCTACATCCTTTTGAATCTGCTTACTGTATACATTTTTTGGTCTTCCTATGCGGGTTTAACCCCAAACACTTCGCTCCAGAGCTAAATACACAATTCCTTGATATCTAACAATGTGCCCTACCAATCAATCCCTTCTTTTTGTCAAGGTATGCCAAAAACTCCTTTTCTCCCCAATTCTGTTCAGCACCTCCTCATCAGTTACGCGATCCCTCCACCTAATCTTCAGCATTCTTCGTGAAGTCGTCCACATGAGTACGAAAAGAAATCCGTTAAACTTTGTTTACAAGATAAATCAATCAAAAGTGAAGGCCGTAAACTCCATAAAATAGCTTGGAATTAATATTACTTCAGACTTAAATAGGAAACAACACGTAGATAATGTCGTGGGAAAGGCGAACCAGAGACTGCGTTTTATTGGCAGAACCCTTAAAACATGCAACAGAACTACAAAATAAACTGCATACACTACGCTTGTCCGTCCTATTTTGAAGTATTGCTGCCCAGTGTGGGATCCGTATCAAGTGGGTTTGACGGAGGACATCGAAAGAGTCCAGAGAAGGGCAGCTAGTTTCGTATTGTCACGATACAGGGGAGACATCGTTACGGAAATGATACAGGATCTGGGCTGGGAATCATTACAACAACGGCGCTTATCGCTGCGGCGTGGGCTACTCACGAAACTCAGCGCATTGACGTGACGGGCGGTTTGAATTGGCCTTGTGGCGAGTAATACAACGCCCCATCTGATTTGTACGTTCCTATCAATTTTGTTGCTGCTAGAACACAATACACAAACTTTCCGCTATTAGCCACGTTTACGAATACGAACGCTAGGACAAACCTTAGCCTCCAAATAATATTATCGGAGGTTTGGTCAAACAGCTGGAGTGGCAAGGAGACTTGGATTTGATCAAATATTAGATGACATTCCTATTAGACTACGTCCAATAATTTGATAGTGTAATACCATGCTATGGAGACACTGAAGTAAAGTTGCCCACCGCTTGGTCCCGCGTTACTGTTTTCCAGACTACTTGTAACGAACATGCGCACACGTATCGTGCTGTTTGTTTATTGCCTGCACGGAAACGGGGAGGACAAGCCTGGTTACTGGCAAGCCGTGGCGCAGGTCACGTTCACTTTACTTGTCTCTAAGGTGGCTCTCTTGTATGGCATTTACATTGTCCTATGACAGAACCTCCGTTGTAAAAGACCTGATACATAATCCGTTTACAATGCAATACATGTCATTCCATAGTGAACGGAAGGTCCTATACATAAGAACTAAATGTTCAAATGTTTGTTGAGCTTGACTTAACTACGGGGTCATCAGTCCCTAAACTTACAAACTACTTATGAACTACCTACAACTAAGGACGGCACAAATATCCATGCCCTAGGGGGGATTCGAACCCCCGACCGTAGTGGCCGTGCAGACCGTGACTGGAGCGCCTCAGTGTCCTCGGCCACCGCGGCCGGCACATAAGAACTGTACTTTTGCAATGTACAGTCACACTTTAACCCTTTGAGGCACGAATTATTTTGTTGTTTAAAACTCAGTTGAAATTGCATTTTTCTTAAAGAACTACATCAGGTAGACTGGAATATTTACCATAATTTTGACATTATTACAAACTTATAAATGTTAATACATCTACAATTATTTTTGTTCTTTTTCCTCGTAACCTATGAAACGAATCACTGTCAAACGGTGTTATGATTACAAACATACAGTTATACCTACGCAATTTTTAATATCTTTCAGAGATATTTATTTTTAACATTTTACATTTTACTGTTATCCAGACTACTTGAACGAAATCAGTGTGATTTTTTCAATAGATTATCTATTTATATCAAACGAAACATTTCAATATTTAGCTCTGTGTAGTTGCTTTTTGCACTATGATAAATGTATAGACCAAATATGTATGCATTATGTCACAGATGTACCGAAGAAAAGGTACGTGTCAGAATATGTCGTTTCCGGTAAAATAAATTTAAAGTCACATTTCTTTAATTATACCATCTCTGAAATGTTCCAGGAATGTACGCAAGATGCTCTCTGATCTGGACACTAGTCCTCTAACTACTTTTCATTTCACTTATTTCTCTTACAAAGTGCTGCATAAATATTTCACCTCTTTCCACAAAAATGGGTAGAGTGTATCCTCCATGTCTGACAGCCAAACGCAGTAACAATTTCACTGTCGTTATGTTTACATCATTAGACACAGTCAGCATCATATATAGCAAGTTTGACACCTGTATATGGTGCCAATGTTGTCTTGGGCCATCGCAATCAGAGCAGCATTCGGATCGTGTGTTTAGCCATGCACACACTTCCTTAGTAGGTCAGGGGTTGCCTAAACGTGGGTTTCACAACATTTATGACACATTCAGGAATGCATTTCTTGTAGATGGAGGAACTGTTCTTCTTCTTGGCCTGCAGTCATTAATTCATAATTACTGACGGCAGGCCCAGATGGATAACAATTGACTACTGAGATGGTGGCGGCATATTCAGTATCCCACACTGCGAATTTATTCCTTTCCTTCTCTCACCAATATACTTTAGATCATATGACAGTAACAAACTTGATTCATTGAACCCCTTATGGTTTCACAAGGCAAACGTATAAACAGGGTACGGCTATCAATAATAAACTGTTCAAACATCGCAAGACCAGAGTAATACATGATAGACTTCTTGTCTTTTGGCTCAAAGATTTGCTTGCAAGACGCACATAATAATTACGAAAATTAGTTTAAGACAATAAAAGATGGCGGCAGGGGGGTAAACATTTTTGTCACTTTCAATGCGATTTAGAAAGTGAAAATTTGGGAAATAGTTTCTATACACTATTAAATACATCGAAAACAAATTAAAAAAAAAAAAAATGAAATTTTTGGTCATTTTTGCACACATTCCCCCTTAAACAGACCTGCACAGGAAAATGTCATATTTTTACCATTTTTATGTATCACAAATGAACAGTATCATTAAACCAGTAATGTTTTGAAAAGAAATATTATTACAAAATAAATTTCAACCTCTGTAGTGGGCACGTATCCCTGGCTAAAGACGTAGCACGAAGATTGGTTTGAAATAACAGTTCATCAGTCAAATCCATTGGGAATAAAAGTAGAGAAAACTGGACAGGAATATCTGTATTATCTGGAATATTTGGTGGGCCTGAACTGACACATCAGAATAGAATCAATTGTTGACATGTTTGTAGAGCTTATGAGACTTAACTATGGGGTCATCAGTCCCTAAACTTACAAACTACTTCTGAACTAGCTTATGCTAAGGACGGCACAAATATCCATGCCCGAGGGGGGATTCGAAGCCCCGACAGTAGCGGTCGTGCAGAACGTGACTGGCGCGCCGCAGACCGCTCGGCCACTGCGGCCGGCAAATCAATTGTGATTGTCGGTCCCTTTGTAAATTGGGTCAGACTTAGCGGTTGCTCATCTTAAGATTCCCAGCCTTATATCACATCAGTAGACTCTGTCCTCCCATTCACCGCTGTCATCAATTCTTCTTCAGAATCAGAACTGATACCGTCACACTGATAGCCACTCCGAAATTCCTCCTAGAGCATAGGCACAAATAGGACCACTGCCTGCTCTCTGTATCTGGCAAAACAAGTAAGACAATTGTTACAAGTAAACAGTGTACAGTCGCACCAGTAACTGTCGCTTTTAATTTACGAATGAAAACAACCAATTACTGCGAAAACAATAGCAATGGAACACCATACTGTTTTTCTTAACTCGCATTTGTTTCAAGTAGCGATGGCTTTGCATAGTGGTTAAAGTGCAGTTTATGCGGCAGCGGCTAGCCGTCGCGCTCGCTAGGTTGGGAACGGCAGAGCAGCCAATAAGGAGTCGCGATGCCGCGGCCAATGAGATTGCGTGTTTCATGACGAGTAAATTTGGCGTCAATTTCGAAGTTTTTTTCGAGGATATCGGTGCGGCGTTTGTGTGATTGTAATTGATTTTCCATGTATAAGAGATTTATAGATAATTGTCGTATTACGGACAATTATTAAGTGACCTATTATTAATACACCACAGCACTCAAACATGTTTTATTTGTTTTATGACCAGTACGAAACAGTGATCATTTTAAGTGAAAGTTAAGTTAGGTATAGGTTAAACGAGAAGTTTTTTTTTAGTATGTGAGGGCGCGTAGCGGTTCAGAAACACTCAGTTGATTTACAGTTGTACGCGCGATATATATATCATTTCAGTCCGATATACCTCGATTGCAAGCATTCTTGGAAATTATCGCAATTACTTTTACTGACCGGACAAGGGTACATACAAGAACCTGTCAACCATAGAGCAGGTATAGCATGCTTCATTTATTTTAAGATATATTCGAAACAGTGATCAAGTGACATCCCATACTGATAGCAACTGTAACTTGTTGAACGTCAAAAACTTTTGCATACACCGCTTCGATTTGTTTATATAGTACAATTGTAACGCTGTTTCTTATTGGCCGCAGCATCGCGACTCCTGATTGGCTGCTTTGCCGTTCCCAACCTAGCGAGCGTGACGTCTAGCCGCTGCCGCATAAACTGCACTTTTACCTTGCATAGTGCGCATATTTACCGTTTTGTCGCTAAACGGCTGCACAGATTAACGACGACAAGGTGCACCCAGCGAGAAACCACGCTTCCAGTAGGCACAGAGCCAAACTATTATGGTGATTTCGCAGCTAAACCACAAAGGCTGAAAGTGTTAAGTATGAAAACAGAGCTGTAACCATCAATTTTCCTTCATTTCTCTGCATTAGGTTTGCACTGCGCTTAATACCAGAAAAATAAAATTTGTTAGCAGAGCGTGGTTTCGATCCCCGGACCTCTGGGTTATGGGCCCAGCACGCTTCCACTGCGCCACTCTGCTACGCCCTGCGCCGCGCTTCACGCAGTCGGCACATGGAATCTCGCGCAGGAGGAATGTTACCATTCGGGATATTCTTACAGGACGAGCGGCTGGTTTGAGTACGGACAGCAGCGGCACCAAGATGTCGCTTATGTCCTGCGACTGCTGGGATGTTTGCGACACATTGAGTGCGCTGCGCTACAGTAACGCCGGTAAATTAGTCAACAACACGGAAGAAGTAGCACGATTTACTCGGCCAAAAGGGCTCGGAAGAGAATAAGTTTCCACACAACCGACACAGTTCGACACATATTACGGGCTCTTTCAACAAAAATAAATATTTACAGAAAATTCCGTAACCACCGAGAGGAACTAAGACACATTAAAAACTTGAACACGGTATATTCAAGTTCTAAAAAATGTTGAAATGTTTGTTAAGCTTATGGGACTTAACTACGGGGTCATCAGTCCCTAAACTTACAAACTACTTATGAACTACTTACGAACTAGGACGGCACAAATATCCATGCCCGAGGGGGGATTCGAACCCCCGACCGTAGTGGCCGTGCTGACCGTGACTGCAGCGCCTCAGTCACCTCGGCCACCGCGGCCGGCAAAAAGTTCTACAGTATCTATTTAATTGTCTGTTATGAACCAGCTTTCATCGTTTTAGGGAAGCAACTTTTAGGTCGAAAATGCCAAAAGGCGGTTCATAACAAACTAAATATATAAATAAAAGAGCTCTCCTGCAACAATTAATTTAATCAATGGATAAACAAGCAGCCCTCGGTCGCAAATTAAAAACTATTTGACCAGGTTTTGGCAATGACTATGATTGCCTTCATCAGAAAATATAAAACAAACCAAGTGACATAATAAAATATACTATTCAGCTGTATAGTTTACGTCACAAAATTAAAAAAGAAATTTTCAGAAAAGGCTAGCCACTATGGGCTAGACGCCTACACTTCTCAGACCAGAAGATGCTACCTTCCCGTGCCGAAACAGGTCGCCTTTGAAAATAAAATAAACTTTGCGTTTTTTTTTTTTTTTACACAAAACAACACTTCATTTTAATTGAAGTGAGGTCGATTTCCCTGCAATGAACAAATTAAATAATAAGTAAACATTTTTGAACATAAATACATTGTCGTCAGGTTTTAAATATCACAATTAAATCTTAACGTTCTCACCATTCGTTCATTTTCTCCTTTTAAGGCACGGTCAATTACTACATAGCATTTTCCATGTAAATAAATAAATAAATAAATAAAAATAAAAAAATCCTTCTTATTCCACTGACAAACGTTAAAAGAAGAAACAATGCATTTGCGTATGCACTACTTAAGATCGTCAAAGGGCCGCGGCGGATTAGCCGCGCGTGCTGGAGCGCCTTGTTGCGGTACGCGCGGCCGTCTGCCGTTGGAGATTCGAATCCCCCCTCGGGCATGGATGTTTGTGTCGTCTTCAGTATAAGGTAGTTCATAAGTTTAGGAACTGATGGCCCCGTAGTTAACTCCCTTAAGCTTTACAAATTTTGAAAATCTTCAGATGCGTTACTGAAACAGAAATAACTAGATCTTTTGTCCCAGCTTCAGCATTAATGTACTGTCTCTTACAGTGCAGTAACTCTATGGAAGAAAGGACTGAATCGGAAAAAATAGGGGTCAGACGATATCTTTTGCGATAGTCTCAATTCGATGTCCTAGTTAACATACTAAAAGTCCTCAAGTTATTGGCAATAGAATCGGGGTCATGATGTCGCCGGCCGCGGTGGCCGAGGGGACTGAGGCGCTTAGTCACGGTCTGCACGGCCACTACGGTCGGGGGTTTGAATCCCCCCTCGGGCATGGATATTTGTGTCGTCCTTAGTTTTAGTTAGTTCATAAGTAGTTTGTAAGTTTAGGGACTGATGACCCCGTAGTTAAATTCCATAAGTTTTACGAACATTTGAACATTTTGTCATGATGTCATCAATATGGACGCTATAAGAATTTGTGCAGTAGTTTCTGAACGACTATAAACTAGACGGTTTAGCGTGAAATTACAATGAAGGATATATCTATGAATGCGTCCAAAAAATCGCAAAATATTTTTTCGTCCTTTCCTCGAAGTTTTTTTTTAATGAATAACTATGTACTTATGCGGTACTATGACACTTGTTTTGTTAATCATGTAACACATTCACAGAGCTATAAAAACGCAATATGATTTTCGAATCGTTAGTAATCAGCGAGTATATCAATTTACCTTACGGTGTGAGTATTCACGACACAGACTGCATGTTAAAATTTTTAGGAGAATCTTTAAAGAACGCGTCAATATTGAAAAGGATTGGAAACAAATGTTTTTAAAAATTCTATACACACATCTCAACGTTTATGTTTACGAAAGTAAATGAAGTAGTCGTATATCTACACTGCTGACCATTAGAATTGCTACACCGAGAAGAAATGCACATGATAAACGGATATTCAGTGGACGAATATATTATACTAGAAATACCATGTCGTTACATTTTCACGCAATTTGGGTGCATAGAACCTGAGAAATCAGTACCCAGAACAGCCACCTCTGACCATAATAACGACCTTGATACGCCTGGATGGCGAGTACAGGTACAGATGCCCATGCAGCTTCAACGCGAACATTTTCCGTATCCAGAAAGGCCCGTACAGGACCTGCAACATGCGGTCGTGCATTATCCTGCTAAAATGTAGGGTTTCGCATGGATCGAATGAAGGGTAGAGCCATGGGTCGAAACACATCTGAAATGTAACGGCCACTGTTCAAACTGCCGTCGATGCGAACGTGACCGAGACGTGTAACCAACGACACCCCATATAATCACGCCGGGTGATACGCCAGTATGTGCGTTCACCGCGATGTCGCCAAATACGGATGCGACGATCATGGTGCTGTAAACAGAACCTGGAATTCAAAAAAATGACGTTTTGCCATTCGTGCACCCAGGTTCGTCGTTGCGTACACCATCGCAGGTGCTCCTGTCTGGATGCAGCGGCAAGGATAACCGCAGCCATGATCTCCAAGCTGATAGACCATGCCGCTGCAAACGTCGTCATACTGTTCGTGTAGATGGTTGTCGTCTTACAAACGTCCCCATCTGTTGACTCAGGGATCGAGACGTGGCTGCACGATCCGTTACAGCCATGCAGATAAGATGCCTGTCATCTCGACTGCTAGTGATACGAGGTCGTTGGGATCCAGCACGGCGTTCCGATTGCCCTCCTGAACCCATCGATTCCATATTATGTTAACAATCACTGGATCGTGTCCAATGCGAGCAGCAATATTGCGATACGATAAACTGAAATTGCGGTAGGCTACAATCCGACCTTTATCATTTCTCCTCCTTACCCGAGGCATCACAACAACGTTTCACCAGGCAACGCTGGTCAACTGCTGTTTGTGTATGAGAAATCGGTTTTAACTTTCTTCACGTCAGCACGTTGTAGGTGTCGCCACCTGCGCCAACCTTGCGTGAAAGCTCTGAAAAGCCAAATCATTTGCATATAACAGCATCTTCTTCCTGTAGGTTAAAATTCGCGTCTGTAGCACGTCATCTTCGTGGTGTAGCAGTTTTAATGGTCAGGAGTGTAAATATACAAAGCGCCGATTTGTATGAAAGGTTAACGTGAATCGTAGGGGTGTCCTTTTATGTATACATATTTGTTGTAGCATCCAGCAGTTTTCTGCCTCGTTAAAGGTGGGACATCTTTCCCTCCTCCGAGGCCAACAAGAAAGAGAGGTCACGGAGCGCACGCCATGACGTCATGTCACGTAAGCAAGGTAGTCCTGAGCCGGCGCAACTCCTAGCTGACTGGCCGGCCGCTGGGGTGCAGCACTCTGCCTCATAGCGGCCGGCCACTCAGCTAGCAGGACTACATTGGTTAGAAGATCATAGCGTTCCAAAAGATTGGAAAATGGCGCAGGTAATCTCCGTTTTCAAGAAGGGATGGCGAAAAGATGTACAGAACTACAAGCTTATATCTCTAACGTTGGTCAGTTGTAGAATTTCGGAACACGTATTATGTTCGAGTGTAATGACATTTCTGGAGACTAGAAATCTGCTCTAGAGGAATCAGCATGGGTTTCGTAAAAGGCGATCGTGTGAAACACAGCTCGCGCTATTCGTCCACGAGACTCAGAAGGCCATAGACACGGGTTCTCAGGTAGATGCTGTGTTTCTCGACTTCCGCAAGGCATTTGATACAGTTCCCCACAAACGTTTAATGAACAAAGTAAGGTCATACGGTATATCAGACCAATTGTGTGATTGGATTGAGGAGTTCCTAGATAACAGAATGCAGCATGTCATTATCAATAGAGAGAAGTCTTCCGAAGTAAGAGTGATGTCGGGTGTGCCACAGGGGAGTGTCGTGGGTCCGCGCTGTTCACGATATATATAAATGACCTTTTGGATAAGATCGGAAGTTCACTGAGGATTTTTGCAGATGACGCCGTAGTTCATAGATGGGTTGTAACACTGGAAAATTGTATTGAAATGCAGGAGGATCTGCATCGAATTGACGCATGGTGCAGGGAATGGCAATTGAATGTCAATGTAGACAAGTGTAATGTGCTGCGAATACATAGAAAGAAAGATTCTTTATCATTTAGCTACACTATAGCAGGTCAACAACTGGAAGCAGTAAATTCCATAAATTATCTGGTAGTAGGCATTAGAAGTGATTTAAAATGGAATGACCATATAAAATTAAAGCAGATACCAGACTTACATTCATTGGAAGAATCCTAAGGAAATGCAGTCCGAAAACAAAGGAAGTAAGTTACAGTATACTTTTTCGCCCACAGTTTGAATACTGCTCACCGATGTGGGATCCGTACCAGGTGGGTTTGATAGACGAGGTAGAGAAGATCCAACGGAGAGCAGCGCGCTTCGTTACATGATCAGTTGGTAATCGAGAAAGCGTTACGGAGATGATCGCTGAACTCCAGTGGAAGACTCTGCAGGAGAGACGCTCTGTCGTTCGGTACGGGCTTTTGTCGAAGTTGCGAGAACATACTTTTACCGAGGAGTCTAGAAGTATATTGCTCCCTCCTACGTATATATCGCGAAGAGATCATGAAGATAAAATCAGAGAGATTAGAGCCCACACAGAGGCATACCGACAATCTTTCTTTCCACGAACAATACGTGACTGGAATGAGAGGGAGAACCGATAGTGGCTTGTGGAGTATGGATGTAGATAAGATACTACATCTTGTCTGCGGTGCTATGCGGTTCTGAAACATTGACGTAAATATAAGAAAAGCTAGAGCATTGAAATGCGAATGTGTCACAAAATGCGCTAAAATATAGTGGATAGAAAGTGTAACTAACACAGAAGTATTGCGGCGAATACACAAACAGCGAGAAACGGCGACAACGTTTAATTGGTGATAATTGTGTGAACAACGGTCGTTTAATGTTTATAAACCATGGTTACGCCCAGTGTGCTGCTGCTCCTGATGATGACGAATATGTCCTTACTCAGCTGTGTCTTGCAGCAGAGGGACTGGGTTTCTCACCAAATTCACAAATGGGGGAGGCGATCGTAGTGCTGACATGACGTAGTGCTGCAAATTACATATTTTTCCCGCGAAAAACATTGCGGTGGTGGCCAGTTGTGTTAGAGGAAACTTCTAAATTCATAGTTCCCAGTTCCTGGTTCTAGGAAACGTCGTAGGGGGAAGAGAAGGGTGTGGTCCTGGGTTTTCCCCAGTGGCCAAGACGCCATCTTGTCATTGCAACGTAGCCACATCAGTGCCCTGATGGCCGAAGAGGGGGATGGGGCATTCGGCAACGCTCGAAGCGGTGTTAGTCCATTACTCATACAGGCCTGATTTCATCAAAAATGGATTAGAAAAGAAGGTATCGTTATTTAAATTTTAAGCTTATAGTAATACAGAAATACTAGTTTTAGCTCACAATTAGTTGTATGAGAGGAAATATGAACGTCTTCGCCCCTATGTGAACACATACAGTATGTAACATTACAGCCAAATTACGACTGTAGTTTCGAAGTCAGCATGTCCATTCGCAACGTCGAACCTTTCAGGGTTGGAATTGGCCTTATCTGCCAGTATTTTCGTGGCACGGCGCTGCTGTTGGTTGTTAAAGAAGGCGGCTGTGCTCCACAAGTCCACGGCGTCAGAGCAACCAACTGTGATTCGTTTTGTATGGAGCAAGGAATGAACGCTCATGAAGATCTACAGGCAAACGCATCCCATATATGGGCAAAATTGAAAATTGTCTCGCTTTGTGAGGTGTGTAGTGGCAATGTTGTGAACTCGAAAAAGTCCGTTACGTCTCGCATGACAATGAGCAGTCGGGACAACATTTCCCAGTGGATGCAACGATCAAAGCAGATGACCGTGTAGACGTTTTCGGACCGCTGAGGAAGGTGCTGACAACAGGACAGCGACTCAGATGTAACGACGAGGCCGAGACAGCAGTCCGACAGTGGTTCCACAGTCAGCCGGGTGAATTCTGTCAGAGGCATCTCAAATTTAGTACCGTGATGGGAGAAATAGGGTTGGGTTGGGTTGTTTGGTTGGGATAGGGGGACTAAGCTACTGAGATTATCAGTCCCCCTGTGGGAAGGGGAAAGAGTGAGCACAGGAAAGGAGGGGAGGGGGAAAGGAAATGCAGTCCGAGAAGTAAAGAAGGAAGGAAGACTGCATTAGCTCGGGGCCCCGTGCTCGCTACGCACGTACTCACGAAACAACCGTGAGCCCCCTGGGGGGAAATAGTGTTAGGCCGATAGAATAGGATGAACATTAGTAATCTGTGTGTGTCTTATTTTGGCTAGTAAGATTACCCGATTGGCTCTCTTATTTGAGGAACAGTGCGTTGAAAGCAAAATTAAATGTTGCAAGCGTATCTGTACGAACTAATATTGAATTTACTTGCTAGAATGTATCAATTTACTGATTTGGATTTTAATTAAGAAAATTCTGCTCCTTTTGGTTAGCTCTCTTATCTTAGAAAGTGTGTGTCAGTAACAGAATTAATGGTGCATGCAAATCTCTACAAACTAATATTGAATTTACTTGTTTAGGAATGTATCGATTTACTGATTTATCTTTTAACAAAAATTTTCTGTACTTTTGATACAATTGGCGTCCATGAAAAGCGAAATTAACGACTTAGGGCCGGTTCCTCCATCTCTTGTTAATCTTCTCTTTCGTAAACGAGAAGATGCTTTTAACGTCCAGTTAAATGTGCTCGTTAAGTGCACTGCATTTGTCATTGCCAGGTACACCTCTCGTTTGCTAACCTGGAGAAAACGAGAAGGTACGATATATTTCGACTATGCTGGTAATACAAACAAATGAAAGTGCCGTCTGAATAAACAGCTGTTCGCCATATTTGACTAGCAGGAGAGAGGTTAGCAGGCAGTTGTTATTTGGCGCTACGGAAAACAAAAGTGAAAGAAGCGCGAATTTTACAAGAAGTTAGTGGGAGAGTGTTGTGCCCTTAATAGAGAAATAAAAGGACACAATGGAATGTAAGGAAAAAAAGCAAACAAAAACCGACATTGTGGCAAATGAATTCAGTGCTGTCCATGGAACACGTACAACAGCAGAAGTGCTAAGTACTATAACATGCTGCCAAGTGCGTAGTATCTTAGTGCAAGCAATAACTTGCACATAGGCGAAAGTGCACCGTTTCTGTAGATCGGAGGAAGAAATCACATTTTAGGCCTTACACTAGGCGCAACAAGCGTAAGTAAATACTTAATTAATAAGCTTGCAGACATAAATAATGTATTCTGTTTTCTATTACGACTGATAACTTACAAAATACGTAACTATCAGTAGGACTCTTCAGATGGTTGTGAAGTTTTTCATGGAGCTTTTCCAAAGTGGTTTTTCGAAGACGAAATCGAGTAACAAATTCTTCATCATCCCAGCACTCAATATGATTTGGACGAACATAAATACGTCTAGGACGCCTTATAGGGGCAATGACCTCTAGATCGTCCAAAATATTAACATCGTAATTTTCAACCAAATTTCTTATTCCCGTCATTTTCATCATACCGATTCTCACTTACCTAGTCGTTACCCTTAAGTTTGTATTTTGATATCGCAACAATAATTTTAAGATTGTGTTGCATATCTGCAATATATCAAACTCATTTAATCGTTACTGACATGGATGGGGCGAGAAATATGACGATACAATTTTCCAATAAAGCTGCTTTCCACACTAGTTTTTCATAAATGTAGTGCATCTGTTATTTCGTTCGATAAATCGGTCTTTATCACATGAATAGGCTATATTGTGTTTTTTTAGCACTTTGGAATCCTGCCATTTTCATACATATTCTAACTTAAGTGGTTGTTAGCCGTGTAACGAGCAGAATTTTACTCGTTAACTTAAAGGCCAGTTTGAGGTCTTTTAACGCCAGGTTAACTAATAACGAAACATTGACAAACGCAATTCTCCGTTAACGACAAGTTAAAATCTTAACTGGAAGTTAACGATACATTGACAAACTGGCCGTAAGTGGTCGTATCCTATGTTCAATTGTCGTATCTTCAACATCTCTTCTGCGTACTGAGAGGAAGAAAAATATTTAAGACGTGAATACTTATTATTATTAAATTTATACAAATTGAAGTGTTACGTAAGCATTTACACAGAAACTAGGTTAGAAAATTAAAGGAGCCCACATCCATGTAGCAACTGTAGCGCAACGCGTTCGTCAGCTGGCTGAATTTGCGAACACGTATCCGCAACAGACCAAACAACCCATATAAAATAATAAAAGGCTAACTTGTGTAGTAATGATTTAGCACACTTCACTACTCACGAAATGTCGTCTAGTCAGTGCACTGGTCATGTGTTTCGCGGAGATGTCGATGGAGGGCGCCCAGGGTATCTTCTTTGCGTGTTGCTGTTACTCGTATCCCGCGTAATGTACTTGCGATATTTCCGTACGTCCACAACACAATGAACTTGGCCTTTCCCTCAGGTAACGATGGTTCGGGTAAAAATTCAGTGCCGAAACCCGGGATCGAACCAGGGACCTTTAGATCTTCAGTCTAACGCTCTCCCAACTGAGCTATTTCGGCTGACAAGGTTGCCTTTGTCAGATAACCATGACCCTGCAGGAGCGTTAATTTCGTAATACGTGTGTCTCTCTTCGCTCTGCCGTCACTAACTGTACGAAGCCGATGGTTGTCTTCGATTAATTGTGTCCAGCTAATATCCGGCTTAACCGCATCTTCATCCCGTTGCATACGTTTCTCCGGCAAATTCCTTCTTCTTCCGTCATGCATTAGGCATTTCCTCAACCTGTTGCAGCCACATCTGGTCCTTCCACCGTTTCTCAACGCATCTTTTTCCATTAGTATCAGATTGGATATCCGTCTTTGACGCTATTCGACAACCTTACTGCTTATATCGAAAATATTTACTTCCTTCCTGATATCCGTATTTATTTTGTAGTCTAGCTTGGTGTATGCTGCTGTATACCTGTGGAATTTAATTTCATTGGCTGGTAATATTTCCTTACTTTTTCGTTACCCAAGATTCACTTCCCTATAGTAGTGTTGGTACTGAGATAACTTTATAAAATTTTGGATATGTTTCTGTTCTTATTTTACGTTGGACGGCTCTTCTGATAGTGCCATTTAAGTAGTTATATTTCTCTTTTTTCTCCTTTTTGATCTGGGTCTCGCCGGTACGATAACATGGTTCCAAGAAATTTGAATCTATCTACTGGCTGTATAATCTTGTTGTCTATAACTATTTTTGTTCTTATAGGATTTTTTCCACAAAAAGCTATAACTTTTGTTTTTGTAGTAATATTGACATATAATACATCTGGCATGTTTTGTATAGTTCGTAGGCAGCTCTTGCAGTCCATCTTCATTATTCGTAGTCAATATGTATGTTTTTGTTTAAAGTTGTACGTTTCTCCTACAAAGTCCATGTTTCTTTTTCATGTTGAAGTATGCAAATAGTTACCGATGTTCACAAGCGTACACTGAATTTGCTTTCTTTAAGTAGTATTCCACAGCCCGTAAAGAGCTGAGAATTTGGACAACAGGGGCGTTCCCTGACCACAAAGGTATTCCCGGCGTAATAACTGTTTGTAATCTTCTCGGGTTTGCAGCCGGATACTAAAGTCAAGTTGACACAATATTTCAGCGGCGCATCTGCCCGCCATCCTCAGGTGAGCTTGCTGATAGACAATCTCGCCGGAACTGAGTTACCAGTGCATTCGGCGTCTCCTTTATACCTCGTGGAAGACCCATAGCGCGTGAGCAAGAAGTGACAGTAACTGCCCTCTGGCGCACAAGACATACAGCGCTCCGGTGGTAGAATCCGGCGAAGTCGGTAATCGATGATAAAGAAAATTATTATTCCGATTTCTGAAGTACCAACCGTTGTTTTTTAACATCTGGTAACACAGGGTTCTAGGATTTACTAAGAAGGTAGCCTTTGTCTCTGTCCCTGTAAATCCTAGAACCCTGTGTTACCAGATGTTAAAAAACAACGGTTGGTACTTCAGAAATCGGAATAATAATTTTCTTTATCATCGATTACCGACTTCGCCGGATTCTACCACCGGAGCGCTGTATGTCTTGTGCGCCAGAGGGCAGTCACTGTCACTTCTATGGGTCTTCCTCGATGTATAAAGGAGCCGCCGATTGCCATGGGAACTCGGTTCCGGCGAGATTGTGTTCCAGCACGCTCACCTGAGGATGGCGGGCAGTTGTGCCGCTGAAATATTGTGTCACGTTGACTTTAGTATCCCGCTGATACAAAAAGGAGCGTTCCCTATAAGCGCCTGCCGCAACGATAAGTTTCTCCGACTGAAGATGATTTGTTGTTTTGACACTAGCAATGACTGCATGGGGTGCATCATGGAAGCATTATAAAGCTGAGCAGCTATCAACATTTTGTTCTTAGTAGTGCTTTTGTTGTTGTGGTCTTCAGTCCACAGACTGGTTTGATGCAGCTCTCCACGCTACCCTGTCCTGTACAAGCTAAAAAAAAAATCAAATGTTCAAATGTTTGTATAGCTTATGGGACTTAACTAAGGGGTTATCAGTCCCTTTATTTTACAAACTACTTATGAACTAACTAATCCTAAGGACGGCTCAAATATCCATGCCCGAATTGGGATTCGAACCCCCGACCGTAGTGGCCGTGCAGACCGTGACTGAAGCGCCTCAGTCCCCTCGGCCACCGCGGCCGGCCCTGGGCAAGCCTCTTCATCTAAAAATACGTTCGGCAACCTACATCCTTTTGAATCTGCTTACTGTATTCGTCCCTCGGTCTCCCTCTACGATTTTTACCCCACGCACTTCCTTCTAATGCTAAGTTGACAATTCCCAGATGTCCCAGAACGTGTCCTACCAATCTACCCCTTCTCTTAATCAACAAATGCGAGAAACTCGGTTAAGCACCTCCTCATTAGTTACGTGATCTACCCATCTAATTTTCATCATTCGTCTGTAGCACCAGTGCATAATAATTTTAAGAATTTTTCCCCAATATTTTTCTCAGTATATACGCACTGTACATTAATCATGAAGTTTTTATAGCTTCAAATAAAAAGTCATGGGGTTGAAATATAAAAACCGCCTTGTGACCCATCTGACTTGTTAACGAGTTTGGGAACCACTGGACTAGAGGATGTTGAAAATGTTTTATTCCTCACATTTGTCCACTGACTTTATTCTTTTTCTTCTTGAACTTATATTTTCTAAAGTAATGTTTCTCTGTTTCGAGTGCTGGATAGGCTGCGACGGCCAGAATTCATAAATGTAACAGTTAGCGATAACAGTTGAAAATACGCGATAGAGGAGAGTAGCGCTAGTGAGCGGCGAAAGTACCTAGGTTGAATCGAAAGGGGCAGATGCGCGAATCATAATCAGTGTTCAGATAAGCGTTTAGGGGAAAAAAACGCAAAATAAGATGTTTCCAAAATGTGCGGTTTTCTCTTGTGTCGAGTAGGCTGCGGAATATTCAGTTCTTCTGATATTTTGCTCTGGAGACGGCGGAGTCCTCCACTGCGGAATACAAAGCCGGATAATGACATGATATGGCGTAAAGCAGATGAGCATAAAGGTACGAAGTATAAAGGTTGTGGTGTATACAGCTCACCTGATAGTTGTAAAAACGATAAGAATGGAAGCATTTCGATAGCGTACATCAGATGATTGCGGAGGGAAATTCTTCTACAGCCGAGACGCAGAGGTTTCAATAAATGGGCGATAGTTTGGTGACTTCAAGGGGGCTAGTATCTGCCGATGAGGGTGGTGGAGGTTTGGATGGTCAAGGTGTTTTGCTATCTCAAAAGGATTTCTCGTAGCAGCCAATAAAATTTTCGGGTTTTGTATTACACCATTTTAGGGTAAAATACGTTGCACTTCGGCTCTGAATGATCTGAAACCAATAAGGAAGAACATGAAGTATAGTTAGACATTTCCTGGTAAACTGTTCTGTGTATCAAATGTCGGGAAGTCTTACGGGGCCATTGTCACTTTCGATAGAGTTCTTCAGGGTATTAGAGCGCATCGTCATCGTGTAAAACCAACCGACGCTTCGGTCACTATTGCAAGTCGCCTTCTTCAGACGAATACCCTGAAGAAGGCGATTTGCAATAGTGGCCAAAACGTTGGTTGGTTTCACACGGTGACGATGCGGTCTAATACCCTGAAGAACTTGATTGAAAGTATTCTATGTATCGTTTATTTTGCACCGTATTTGGTGGTGTTACGTGTGTTTATCGAGAGTAACAAATGGCGATGAACGCCTGATGTCTGGAATCGTTAGTGGTGTACTTAATTGTTGCTATGGACTTTAGAAAATGGATACAAAGACTTATGGAGCGGGAATATAGAGTACTTACAAAGTGAATGGGCGGTTATGTAGGTGAGAACCCGTCGTGTATTACCATGATTATCGCTCATAATGATGAGTGCATCATCGAACTGGATGTGTGAGATCCGTAGTCATCGGAAGATGGTATGTAAAATGTGTAGTTGGAGAGAGATAGAAATTAACTCCGGATTACCTGTTGGCGAACTTCACATGGCCTAAGTCACCGGCTTAATTATTGCCTATTTGCTGTCATGTATGTTGCTTTGTTCCATTGGGACTCTAAAGAAATAATCTCAGGAGTATGATCTAGTGGCTGTGGATATTGTATTAGGCATTGTGTAAGAAAGTTTCGACTGTATGTTAATTTTTTCTGATGAGACATATATTCGTCTGATTACTGGTTAAAAATATTCAAAGTTCAAACCGTTGGGAATAACTTAAAATCGAATGGTCTTGTCTCTTATATGCTTTGATCTTTGACATGTTCTACATATAAGTGTAATCAGAACGTTATTGCACTTGCCCTACATTCATTCAGAGTAGGTGTTGGTGAACTCCCAACCAATCATTATTATTACTATATTGTTATAATTAAAGTTATACTTTCAAAATGCAGTAAAAATAACACTACTGGTCAGAATGACATCAAATTGCAAAGGAATATTGTCGAAGAAGGGGGGGGGGGGCGGGGGCAAATGTATGGCAGATGAAAAATAGATAGCGTGAATGCCAATAAATAGATGGCACTGTAAGTGCCAGAACATGTAAATGAAAACAATTGTTATGCGCATGACCGATTGAAGTTATTATAAACACGTCGGGTACACAGCTTGTCCTCATTTTGTGTCTGAAACGTTCATCATGACTGTCTCAATACAGGATCATGATATGCTTGTGAAACATACAAAACAACGTTACGTTCTTATCACGCAGTGTATCGGCACTGTCTACCCTATAAGGATATGGTGACCACGTTTCGGTTGTCTGGGTGGTATTTCGGTGTAAACGGTGTATGGAAATTCGAGGTTCTATCCAACTGAAAGGATCGAAATATATGGGTTGCAGTATTCTTGACCCGTGTCTCCAAATCATCGCGTCGTTGTTGGATGGTATCGGAGAAAAAGACGTATTCCGCGTAGGACCTAACAACTATTTTACCACTGCCGTGAGTTTGGTTGCGATGGGGGGGTGGGGGTGGTATTTACATCTTGAAGTATCTTCGATGTTGGGTAGTTGTGTAGTGTGAGGCGCTTTGTAGGGGAAAAACAATTACTTTTGTTAGCTGTACAAAACTATCGAACATTTGTTGATATTATTACTTATTTATATATTTTGCTTAAGTTTGAGTGTTACTGTCTCAATCATACTGTTACATGATATGGCTTTGTGGTGTAACAAAATAATCGTAACTGAAGTTGAAAATTCCTAGTTCGTGGGGAGAGCACCTTGGGTCTTTAAGAATGCTTCACGTCATGTCTTGGAAGAAGTAGGAGGAGGACCTGTCGGGATATCTGAATTTATTTGTTTGTGACGATGATAGAAACTGTGTTGTAAATGGTCGCTTTGTCATGATTTTAACTTTGGCATTGAGTAATGAGTGTCAGTTTAAGAACTATAACTTTTCCCCCAGATTCTGTTACGGAATTGTAACTGACCTGCGTATATGATTCTACAGGAGCTTGGACCAGGGTCTGATGTATTTTGAGCTGACTATTATTTTGTGATGTGTGATCGCGAACAAACGTACTGTCTAAGCACAGTCACCTACAATTTAGTTCGACGGAACGCCTATCATTGTGTGTTCTTTTGACACAGGACTTCGAGGTATGTAGCTTAGGGTTTCGTGGCGAGGATGAAAAAAAAAAAAAAAAAAAAAAAAAAAAAAATAGATACAAAATTGTTCAGCCCAGTGGTAAGGAACTTCGTAGTTAACAAAAAACGACATTCAAATGAGAGTGGAGTAAAATTGATTCTTCATTTCTATGTCTGTAAAGAGCCAAATGGATTATTGGTGCAAAGAGGAAACAAGCGTTTACATTTCGCTGACTGGACGGGTAGCGTAGTACCGTTGTGTCGCCAGGGGGAGAGGTATTTGAGTTGTGAGTCATGACAAAGTGTCTGCTCGGCTTTGATTAGAGGTCGTTTGAGATCGTCTAGGCTGTGATCAAAGTGGCTCCGATGTCGGTGGGTTTTACCGACGACCGGAGTCGGTGGAAGACGACGGATCCACTGTGGGCGCGGCCACAGTGTAGCGATCCCATCGCCCGAACGTAGAGACTTCGGACGACAGCAGGGAAATTATTTTCTTCGGTCAAATCGACCGACTTTCTCACACAATAGATATGGACAGTGAGAAAATGATACGTTTATTTAAAGAAGAAGGGGATGAGTAAATCAAGTAGTTTTCACAAATATGCAGCATCCAGTTGATAAACTTATCTTATAAACTAGATACCATTTTGTGCCAGCCTACCACACAATTATAATGAAATAAAAGTTTTCCGCTTGGTAGGCGATGTGAGATGTTTCTTTTATTAAACTTCAAAACATATCGATTTCGTCCCTATGATGGGACATCATCAGTGCAGAATTGCAAGTCATGATGACTTATGTGCTCTGCTTAAATCGATATGTTTTGAAGTTTAATAAAAGAAACAGCTCACATCGCCTACCAAGCGGAAACCTTTTATTTCATTATCTTATAAACGCTACGTTGACGACTTGTTGCTATTGATATATGGAGGACAAACTGAAATAGTTAATAAATTTAACAGCCTACATGAGAATCCACTCCCATGAACCACAGACATTGCCGAGGTGGGGTGGCTTGCGTGCCTCAACGATACAGATAGCCGTACCGTAGGTGCAACCACAGCGGAGGGGTATCTGTGGAGAGGCCAGACAAACGTGTGGTTCCTGAAGAGGGGCAGCAGCCTTTTCAGTAGTTACAGGGGCAACAGTCTGGATGATTGACTGAACTGGCCTTGTAACATCGGCTAATGTGGCTTTGCCACACAGCTACTGCGAACGGCTGAAAGCAAGGGGAAACTACAGCCGTTACCTTCCCCGAGGACATCCAGCTCTACTGTATGAACATATGATGATGGCATCCTCTCGGGTAAAATATTCCGGAGGTAAAATAGTCCCCCATTAGGATTTCCGGGCGGGGACTACTCAGGAGGATGTGATCATCAGGAAAGACAATACTGGCATTCTACGGGTCGGAGCGTGGAATGTTAGATCCCTTAATCGGGTAGGGAAGCTAGAAAATTTAAAAAGGGAAATGGATAGCTTGAGTAGTGGGCATCAGTGAAGTTCGGTGGCAGGATGAACAGGATTTCTGGTCAGGTGAGTACAGGATTATAAATACAAAATCAATTGGGGGTATCACAGGAGTAGGATTGATAATGAATAAGAAAATAGGAATGCGGGTAAACTACTATGACCAGCACAGTGATCACATTATCATTGTCAAGATAGATACGAAACCAACACCGACAACAGTAGTACAGGTTTATATGCCAACTAGCTCTGCCGATGATGAGGAAATAGAAGAAATATATGAGGAGCTAGAGGAAATTATTCAGACAATTAAGGGAGAGGAAAACTTAATTGTTATGGGAGACTGGAATTCGGTAGTAGGACAAGGACGGGAAGGGAAGATAGTAGGTGAATATGGTCTGGGCAAAAGGAATGAAAGAGAAAGCCGCCTGATACAAGAATCACAAAAGAAGGTTGTATACATGGAAGAGACCAGGAGACACCGGGAGATACCAGATAGATTTTATAATGGTAAGACATAGATTTCGGAACCAGGTTTTAAAGTGTAAGACGTACCCAGGGGCAGATATAGACTCTGACCATAACTTGTTGGTTATGAACTGTAGGCTGAAACTGAAGAAACTACAAAAAGGTAGGAAAATAACGAGATGGGACTTGAAGGAAATTGAGGTTCTGGAGAATTTCAGAGGGAGATTTAGGCAACAATTGACAGAAACAAGGGAAAATAAAACAGTAGAGGAGGAATGGGTAAAATTGAGAGATGAAATAGTGAAAGTAGCAGAGGACAAAAAATCATTGGATATCACAGGAGATACTAAATTTAATCGATGAAAGGAGAAAATATAAAAATGCAGTAAATGAAACAGGTAAAACGGAGTACAGACGACTAAGAAATGAGATTGACAGGAAGTGCAAAATGGCTAAGCAGGAGTGGCTAGAAAGCAAATGCAAAGATGTAGAAGAATGTATAAATAGGGGAAAAATAGATACAGCCTACAGGAAAATAAAAGAAACATTTGGAGATAAGAAAAACTGCTCTATGAATATCAAGGACACAGACTGTAAACCAGTTCTCAGCAAAGAAGGGAAAGCTGAAAGGTGGAAAGAGTATATAGAGGGGCTCTACAAAGGAAATGAACTTCGAGACAATATTGTAGGAAGGGAAGAGGATGTAGATGAAGATGAAATAGGAGATACTGTACTGAGAAAGAATTTGACAGAGCCATGAAAGAACTAAGTCGAAACAAGGCTCCTGGAGTACATTATATTCCCTCAGAGCTACTGAAGTCTCTGGGAGAACCAGCCATGACAAACCTGATTCACCTGGTGCGTAAGATGTATGAGACAGGAGAAGTACCCTCAGACTTTAAGAAAAATGTTATAATCCCCATTACAAAGAAAGCAGGTGCAGACAGGTGTGAAAACTACAGAACCATCAGCTTAATAAGTCATGGTTGCAAAATATTAACACGAATTATATACAGAAGGATGGAAAAACTGGTAGAAGCTGACGTCGGGGAAGATCAGTTCGGGTTCAGGAGAAATGTAGGAACTCGGGAGGCAATACTCACTTTACGGCTTATCCTAGAAGATAGATTAAGAAAAGGCAAACCTACATTTCTAGCTTTTGTAGATTTGGAGAAGGCTTTTGACAATGTTGATTGGAATAAACTCTTTCAAGTTCTGAAGGAAGCAGGAGTAAAATATAGGGAGCGTAAGGTTATTTACAACTTGTACAAAAACCAGACAGCGGTTGTCAGAGTTGAAGGGCATGAAAGGGATGCAGTGGTTGGGAAGGGAGTGAGACAGGGTTGTAGCCTTTCTCCAATGTTATTCAATTTGTACATTGAACAAGCTATAAAGGAAAGCAAGGAGAAATTTGGTGAAGAAATAAAAGTTCAGGGTGAAGAATTAAAAACATTGCGTTTTGCCGACGACATAGTAATTCTGTCAGATACAGCAAAGGACGTGGAAGAGCAATTGAACGGAATGGACAGTGTGCTGAAAGGTGCATATAAGATGAACATTAACAAGAGCAAAACTAGGGTAATGGAGTGCAGTGTAAGAAAATCAGGTGATGCTGAAGGAATTAGATTGGGAAACGAAGCAATAAAGGAGGTAGATGAGTTTTGTTACTTGGGCAGTAAAATATCAAATGATGGTCGCAGTACAGAGGATATAAAATGCAGAATTGCAATGGGTAGAAAAGCGTTCTTGAAAAAGAGAAATTAGTTAACATCGAATATTGATTTAAGCCTAAGGAAGTCCTTTCTGAGGGCATTTGTATGGAGTGTTGCCTTGTATGGGAGTGAGACATGGACGATAAACAGTGCGGACAGGAAGAGGATTGAGGCTTTTGAAATATGGTGCTACAGAAGAATGCTGAAGATTAGATGGGTGGATCGCGTAACTAATGAGGAGGTACAGAACAGAATTGGGGAGAAAAAAAATTTCTGGCATACCTTGACTAAAAGAAGGGATAGATTGGTGGGACACATTCTTAGACATCAAGGAATTGTGAATTTAGCATTAGAGGGAAGTGTGTGGGGTAAAAATCGCAGAGGAAGACCAAGAGATGGATACAGTAAGCAGATTCAGACAGATGTAGGTTGTCGTTCTTATGTGGAGATGAAGAGGCTTGCTCATGATAGGGTATTGTGGAGAGCTGCATCAAACCAGTCTCCGGACTGAAGACCACAACAACAACAACATGAGAAAATCGAATTTACCGTTGAACAAGAGAAGGATGGCACACTTCAGTTCCTTGGCCATAACATTACGAAGCAGGATGGTAGACACTTATTTAAAGTATACAGGAAACCTACAACCACCGACATTCTAATATACAACAGCTCTTGTCACCGTAATGGCCAAAAACTTTTTGCCCTACGCTGTTTATCCTTCAAAGTGCGAATGAACGAAAAAGACAGAACCACTGATTTTAACATTATAAGACAGGCGAATCGTTTCCAAGAAAACGTAGTGAATAACTTAATACGAAAGAAACAACGTGCGAAATCAAATATAAATGGCACGGATAATATCAAGAGGGTAATGGTTCCGTATTTTGGTAATCTATGTCAGAAAGTGGCCAACATACTAAAACCTTTTAAAGTAGAAGCTGCTTTTAAAACTAATAATACGTTATATCATAAATTACGAAATAACTTAAACCAAAGAGATTGATAGTTATAACAAAGCAGGGGTTTATAAGATACAGTGTTTAGAGTTAGGTACAAGGAACATATGGACGCCTTCCGAATTAATAATTTTGACAAGTCCGCTGTAGTTACGCATATCCGCAAAACTGGCCACCCATTAAAGCGGATTGAAGATTTTGCTTAAACAGGATAAGGGAAGAAAGTTAGATCTGCTAGAACAGCTGGAGATTACAATACATAACTCTAAAAGCGACGCTTCATTAAATGAACAAGTTCAAGGCAATACATACAGCTTTTTTAAAAACTTTGTAGGCCTATTATAACAAAAGGGGTTTATTTTAAATTTCAACCTCTGTCTTACTGTGCGAACGATTTCGCGACACCTGAATGTACCCACTAGCTTGTGGATGATCTTTGGTATTTAGAGGTCTTTGTTTTCATGTGCATACGTGCACTCCACTCGTTTTGTTGACTCCGTGTATTTCGCTAGTGCTATGCGCCGCCAGTGCTGGGGTCTGGTTTGAATCTTGACGAAGCACAGTATGCTGAGGAGCTTTCTGCGGAGACACGGTTACAAGGGAAGTAACCACGTTTTCTTTTATTACGTTTTAGATTTTTATTGTCTCATGTTTTAAGATTCTTGTATAGTTCATCTGATGATGAGGGCTTGACCCTTGAAACGCGTCATACTTTAGTGTTTTTTACACGATGTCTGTGGTTGCGCCTACTTGACAAAATAATAAAGTATTAACTTATCAAGTGTGGTTCCGTTTATTTAACTGAAAATGTTTCACCAAGAACAGTGGAATCAGTCAAAGCAACAGGACCTGATATGTTCCAGCCGTACGAATTCACGGAGGAGGTTCACACCTGAGTCCTCCAAAACTCAGGGCGGAGCGTATTACCCTGCCTAATGGATGTTATCAGCAGTCAGCACTCCGAAAAGATGAGAAGGTAGTAGACTCCTTATTAGTCTTATGACCCATACTCTTGGAAATAGTTCTGAAAGTTATCCATCAGAGGTTATGTGGAAAACGTAAGAAGTTCATTGGTGAGAAACATTTTGGGTTTAGGAACAAGAGAAGCAATAGTTATATTAAAACTGCCATGATAGAAACGTTTTATTGATTATGAAAGGCCTTCCAAAAAGTACATCATAAACTTTGAAAATTCTAAAAGGGCAAAATAGACATAAATAATCTGTTATGTCGAGAATTTTGTATTGGAGTTACACAGAACAGGTTTTCATAAAGAGGTCACATACTTGGGCAATGTACTGACAATTAGAAGAGTCCGGCATGCATGCATACTGTCACCTCCGTTTTTCAATTTATAGTAGGGGAATATTCTCCAGGAGGCACTTGTTGATATAAAGAAAGAGGCATAAAGGTTAACAGTGTCTGTATCGACAACAACCGCTATGCTGATGGTACAACATTGATTGGTGAGGGTTTTCATTGTCTGAAACTAGTCGTCAACGTAGTAGAACATTTCATAGGTATTTTACGTCTGGGAATTAACCCCATTAGGCCAATTTTATGACTCCAATAATTGATCTATTCACCAACGTAAAGTTTATGTTGTTTTACGGCTGTTGGTGAATACATCAATTATTTTGAATTGAAACTAGACCAGCCATAACCCAATTCCAGAATAATATGGAACTACATAACAGCCGGACTGATTTAAAATTGCAAAAATACCATTCAGTGGCTACTTCATACAAAGAGTGAACAACTTTTAAGTACCTTGGAACGCACCGCTGTGAATATTGCAGATCAGACATGCAGGTAAATTATCGCATGGCGAATACCCTAGAATTTTCATAAAATTTAGGAAAATTCTCGCAACTCCAGACCTATACCTATAGATTAGACCTCGATTCATAAGGTGCTACATCATCTATACGGTTCTGAAAGATGGACTGTAAATATGAGAAAGATAGAGCTTTGACATGCGAATTTGTCACAGAATGCTCTAAAATATAGTGGAGAGAGATTGTAACTAACATAGCAGTATTGCGGCAAATACACAAACAGCAAGGAACGGCGACAACGTTTAAAATAAGGAAAACTGCATACCTAGGACAAATATAGCGGAATACCAAATATATGCCTTCTCTGTTAGAAGGGAAGATTAAGAAAAAAGGACTAAACAGAATATCCTGGTGGATGTTTGTATTATATTATTCGACTGCATTCGCTCATCACTTCCATTGTTTTATTAGTTCTTTCTTCAAAAGCTATCTGTTTTCCTCTTTAATAATATCCGTAAAAGTAGTATTTTTATGCATTCCCTTTGTTCTGAACAACTTTGGTAAAGATGTAGGGTAGTTATTGAATTACAATGGCAGACGTAACTATTTTATTTTAATTTGCAGATGCACCTCATGATGTGACATAGGTCTAGAATCTCGGGTTAAAATTAACAACTATTGCGCATCACGTTATTAAAGATCAAGATTGACAATTGTTAATGTCCCAAAGGAAGAAAATTGTATCGTTCTTCCACTTTCGTTCAAACCTAGCGCTTTTCATTTCTTTTTAACTGCTCTCTTGGTTCTTTTGAATGTGACACTTTAACTGGCTAATGCGTATGTGTGATCACTATCTTTTTCTAGACCTGGTCAACACGGCATGATTTAATCTGACTTCTGTACCTTTGCTTTAGCACTTAACACTGGGTAAAGTTTCCAGATTGTTTGTGAATCTCAGTAGTATAGTCGGTCTCTCGGGAGACTATAATTATAAATGAAAAAAATATTTCCGGTACCGGGAATCGAACCCGAGCCTCCTGGGTGAGAGCCAGGTATCCTAGCCACTTTTTTTTTTTTTTTTTTTTTTTTTTTTTTTTTTTTTTTTTTTTTTGTTCTATGGGTAGTTCTCCTTGATGCGGACGCTGATCGTTTTTGTTCGTTCTTGTTCGGTGTGTTGTTGTCTCAGCTTTTTTATTACAGAGAGCGTTGAGCCCTCTGACCGGGCGCGCTGAGCCACGGCGCCCGGCAGCCACTAGACCATACCGGATTCCTGACAGTTGCTTTCCTCAAGTCTAATTTCACGTAGTTCGACGGAACGAAACAAGTGGAGGAGCTATGTAATTTGTAGCTTATGAGGACGGACGAATGAATATCAGCACTCCATCACGCCAGTGCCGTAGACGTTTCGACGCTGAGGCGGATTCCTCCTGGACGGGGGCCAACTGCGCTGTAACAGAGTCCAACGGAAGAGTCGACAAGTGCCAGAGGCTGCTGCAACTTCTCTGCTACAGCGCCGTCAAGCGGCTGGCTTATGAACATACCGCGAGAAGGAGTGTTGTACGTGAAGATGGGGGAAGCATTGCTGTCAAAATACGGTCGTATTTCGAAGCTAATTACGGTGCTATTCACTGCACAACCACTCAAAAATATGATTCCGTCTCCTGTCTGCAGACAGTCACACTTTTTCAATAGAGCCTAGCACTGAAGACGAAGAAGTCGATTCAGTTGCATACTTGTTTTATTGTCTTACATACGACCGGTTCGGGCATGTTTATAACGAAATCTACAGCCGTGCGGCCGCTCCATGTTTCCTACGGGATGTGTAGCACTCTTTAACCTGATGATGGGGTTAACATGCCCTGAACAGGTCGTATGTAAGATAATAAAAGATGCGTTGAAGTGAAACACATAGTTCCTCTATAGTTTCAAATCTTCTTGGTTTCGTCCTTCAGTTTGTGTTAAGTAAATGCATAGTTACGAAAAGGGTGCTGATGTAGCACTTTGAAGACTGTAAAAATAGTCTAAATTTGAATATATTAAAATGTCTGTAATGCTTTTAAAAAATGAACAAATAAAAATTCTCATGTGGAACATCAAAGTACATGCCAAGCCCGCGGGTATAATCATAATCAATTCATTGAAATACATTGTAATTAAATAACCACCAGAGATGCGTGTATTATATTTTATTGATTGTGCTACCAGCTTCGAGCTCTGCTCATTTTCATGCACTAACTTAAACAAATAAGCAAGGAATTCATATTAGGCCTATAGTTCATTGCATTTTAGTAAACATCGTTATGATGAATGAAATTCATTTGAAATGTAGTGCTACAGAAGAATGCTGAAGATAGGTGTGTACATAATGAGTAGGTACTGAACAGAATTGGGGAGAAAATGAATTTATGGCATACGTTGACTAAAACAAGAGATCGATTGATAGGAGACACTCTTAGACATCAAGGAATTGTGAATTTAGTGTTGAAGGGAAGTGTGTGGGGTAAAAATCGCAGAGGGAGACCTACACACGATTACTGTAAGCTGATTCAAAGAGATGTGGGTTGCCGTTCTTATGAGGAGATGAAGAGGCTTGCTCAGGATAGAGTAGGGTGGAGAGCTGCATCAAACCAGTCTCCGGACTGAAGACCACAACATTAACAACACAAATACTCCAACATACTTACTTATGGAAAAATAAATAAATTGTTTAACCAATAATATAGGTATGATATACCAAAAGATATGCAACTAGGAATAACATGGATGTAGATGTAGATGGCGTCTTTGGAAGCAGGAGGGATGACGCATTTCATCGGTCATTTGTGATGCCCGACGCAGAACGAAGGGAACAATATGCTGCAAATGGCTTCCTAGTCTTGGTACGTCACGCTACTGCGCTCGCGCATCAGCGTTCACACGCACCCATGACGGCTTGCTGATTGTTTTTGATACCCACTGCATCTGCGGTACAGTCGAGATAAGTGTTTTTGTTGTTGTTGTTGTTGTTGTCAGTATCGCGCCTGCTAATGAGCCGTGAGCAGGACGTGCGTGGAGCGGTGGCAAAAAGGAGCGGCGAGCTGCGAGCGCTGGAGCCGTCTTCTGGGAACGATGACGTCACCAGCATGCGGCCGACGCTCAGGAAAACCGCCGCACCCACTTCCTTTCCGTCCAGCTGAATCACCGTTGTGTCGCTATTTTCCTCTCCCTCGACATCGAGGCCAACGACAGACTATGGCATTCCGGTCTCCTTTTCAAACTTCCGTGTCATTGCATCCTTCCTCTCCACCAACCACGCTATGTCACTGTTAACAACTCCCCTTTGTTGTACCCCTCCAGCAGGGTGCCCCAGGGTTCCGTCCTCTAGCCTTTCCTCTACCCCCTGATACGCAGCAACCTCAGCCTCCCGCGCACCTCCTTCAACACGCTGACGACACTGCCTTCCTCGCCCTCGCCCCCTCCATCGCTTGCTCTCAACACCTGCTCCAGTCTCACCTGTCTGATCTCTCCACTTGGTGTAACCAGTGCCTCATCTCCGCCAACCCCGGCAAATCCAAGGCAATCATCATAAGTCGTACCATCCGTTCCTTTTGTCACCAAGACCATGAGTGTCCAATCACACGAAAGTCTACCCTCAAGTACCTTTGGCTTCACCTTTGACCGCACGCTGTCCTGGAAATCTCACCTCCAAACTGTCCGCCAGAAAGACCTCAAGCTCCTATCCAGCTGGACATGGGGACTTGACCCCTCCATCTACATCCACATAGATACTCTGGAAATCACGTGTAAGTGCCTGGCAGACACTTTCACAACCTTTCTCTACCGTTCCATTCTCTAATAGTGCGCGGGAATAAAGAACACCTAAATCGTTCCGTTTTCAATCTGATTTCCTTGTCATGTCATGTCTCCCTATGTAGGTGGGTATTAGTAAAATATTTTCACATTCATAAATAGATAACGTCGTTCCTTTAATGATTTCCACCGCAAATCGTGCAACATTTCCGTAACGCTTTCCCCCCTGTAACGTGATAAAACAAAACGAGCTGCCCTTCTCTGAACCTTCTCAATGTCTTCCGTCAGTCCCACCTGGTGAGGGTCCCACAAGGGGCAACAGTACTCCAGGAGAGGACGCACAAGTGTGACGTAGGCAGTCTCTTTGGTGGAGCTGCTGCCAGTGAAACGTAACCTTTGGTTTGCTTTCTCCATTATATTTTCTATGTTCTCTCCAGTCTAAGTTATTCATAATTGTAACTCCTAGGTGTGACTGATTAATAGTGTAATTGCCGGCCGCGGTGGCAGACGAGACTGAGGCGCTCCAGTCACGGTCTGCACGGCCACTACGGTCGGGGGTTCGAATCCCCCCTCGGGCATGGATATTTGTGCCGTCCTAGTTCGTAAGTAGTTCATAAGTTTAGGGACTGATGACCCCGTAGTTAAGTCAGATAGACTATACAAACATTTGAACATTTAATCGTGTAATTAAAGTTCAGCGGACTTCTTTTAGCGGTCATGTGTATTACATCACACTTTTCATTATTTAGTGTCAACTGCCAATTTTCGCACCAAGTAGAAATTTTGTCTAAATTACTTTGCAGGTGCTTTTGATCCCCTGTTGGCCGGCCGCGGTGGCCGAGGTGACTGAGGCTCTCCAGTCACGGTCAGCACGGCCACTACGGTCGGGGGTTCGAATCCCCCCTCGGGCATGGATATTTGTGCCGTCCTAGTTCGTAAGTAGTTCATAAGTAGTTTTTAAGTTTAGGGACTGATGAACCCGCAGTTAAGTCCCATAAGCTTAACAAACATTTCAACATTTTTGATCCCCTGTTGACTTCAAAAATCGGTAAACGACAGCATCCCACGCGAACAGACTAAGAGAGCTATTCAGATTGTATCCTAAATCGTTTATAAACACCAAGAAGAGTAGGGGAGTTTTAACGCTTCCCTGTCGAACGCCAGATTTCACTTCTGTTTACATGTAGGAGATCCCATCCGGAATCTGGTGCAGAGCGACCACATTAAAATTATTAAAATTGAAAAAAAAAAAAAAAAAAAAAAAACCAGCTTTAGCCCCATTGAAATTTCGGTCAGTGTCTGACCATCCTCAGTGCTAGAATCCAAGCCATGTACTGCCTAATTGATGTTAATATGCAAAGAGCAAGTTTTTGTGGGCCCACAGGGCTTGGATTCTAGCACTGAGGATGGTCAGACACTAACCGAAATCGATCTGTATTGTATATACAAAATAAAGATTTCAATGCGGCTAAAACTGATTCTTCCAATTTTAATACTTCTGTTTTACTCGATAACTTACCATCAATTACTATGAAGTGTGTCCTTTCTGATAGGAAATCGAGAATCCAATCGCACAATTGGGGGCTATCTTCCATAAGCACGTAATTTCATTAGAAGCCGCTTGTCAGGTACAGTGTCCGCCATTCTTTACACTTACTGTTCCGTGATGCGTCCCGCCTTCAGCAGTTTCCACCTCACTTGGGTTTCTGCTCCCCTGGCCTACTACAAATCCCTCCAGTTCCTTGAACGCCACGCCCTCCCCCTCGCTTACAGAATCCATCTGGCCCCTCACACTGATCCTCTATGACGTCATACCTTTTCCCCACCTCGTAAAGTTCCTTGAACATATCCGGGTCTTTTCTGTCACCCGAAAAAGAGAGTCCCATGTCCCACTATTCCCTGGGCCTGTGCCACGCCGATAGCAAGATTCCCTCCTTCCCTGCACCTCCACACTCTCCTGATGATGCCTTGTGACAAAAGGCGAAACGCGTATGGGTGAATTATAAAAATAAGAACCCTTCATTGCCGTAGCAAAGGCGTTTTATTTAAGAACAGTACAGTGAAATACATAGTATTCAGCTGCTGTGCAAATGGCCACTACAAGCAACGTATCTCCACATCCTGTCCTCCCCTCTCCTGGCAGATACCCTCCTAACAGCCCTGATCCTTCCCACTGCCCCCTCGCTCCCCTTCCTTCTCTCCCCGTTTGCTTCCCCCTCCCTTCGCTCTCTAGAACCTCCCTCGCCCATCCCCCCTCCCTTCTCATCACCGTGCGACGTCCTTTCCTTCACGTGCCCACTATTCGCAGTTTTAATCGTGGTATCGTCTAGTGTTTTGTGTCATATTGTGCTGTAACATGTTATTTACTACCGCCGAAGAGGCAGAACAAGTGTTTTTTTCTCTCTCATGTGTTTTAAACATTGTCTCCATCAGTGCCGCCATATTCATTTTATAAAGAATTACCTCATTGTACACTACTGGCCATTAAAATTGCTACACCACAAAGATGACGTGCTACAGACGTCAAATTTAACTGAGAGGAAGAAGATGCTAGCAGAATATGGAATCTCTGGGTTCAGGAGGGCAATACGGAACGCCGTGCTGGATCCCAGCGGTCTCGTATCACTAGCAGTCGAGATGACAGGCATCTTATCCGCATGGCTGTAACGGATCGTGCTGCCATGTCTCGATCGCTGAGTCAACAGAACGTTTGCAAGACAACAACCATCTGCACGAACAGTTCGACGACGTTTGCAGCAGCATGGACTGTTTGGAAACCATAACTGCCGTTACCCTTGACGCTGCATCACAGACAGGAGCGCCTGCGAACCTGGGTGCACGAATGGCAAAACGTCATTTTTTCGTATGAATCCAGGTTCTGCTTACATCATATGATGGTCGCATCAGTGTTTGCCGGCGTAGCGGTGAACGCACATTGGAAGCATGTATTCGGCATCGCCATACAGGCGTATCACCCGGCGTGATGGCATGGGGTGCCATTGTTTATATGTATCGGCCACCTTTAGTTCGCATCGACGGCACTTTGAACAGTGGTCGTTACATTTCAGATGTTACTAGCCGTAGCTCCACCCTTAATTCGATCCAGATTGCAGCACACACCAGCACCCCTAAAACTCGGTAGGACATCCTCTTTCACTGCTCCATGCCTGTATTCGTCATGGCGTGCTGTCCTCTAGATCATCAAGGGGCTGTTGGCCCAGATAGTCCCACTCCTTATCGGAGATCTCTCAGATTGGATGGTGGATTGTCTCCTTTCAGTGTATCACAGGAATGTTCGATATGGGTCACGTGTGGAGAAGATGCTAGCCACTCTAATCTCCTGATGTCGTCATCACTGAGGGACGCATCCAGAAGATGTGCACGGTGAGCGTGATAATCGTCGTCCATTAAGACGAGTCCCTTACCGAAATTGCATCATACGTCGTAGTGTGTCGCCCCTGTACCGTATGGCCGTTTGATTGCCTTTTATGGCTACCAATGGTGCCCCCACACAATGCCACCCCAAATATCAGGGAACCACCACCTTGCTGGATGGCGTGTCTGAGAGGTTCAGGCTGAACAGGATGCGTCCAAATACGTCCCCTTCGATTGTCTGGGTGAAGGCAGATGCGAGTTTCACCTGTGAACAGCACTTGGTCCCAATTCAGAAGAGTCCATTCTGCATGCTGTTGGGCGCATCTGTACCGCGCTGCATGCACGAGGTATTGACAGGGACATATACATATGTGCAAAGGTTACTTCCCTTGGACTGATAATAAATAGATTTTTGTCTTTTTAAACATGTTGTCTGACAACGAATTATTCCTAACATCCGTCATCTTCTAATATATAAAGCAGAGCGTCCTATGTTTGTACGTGTTGCATACAAATCTACAGTTTTATTTCAATCTTTATGAAATTTTGTACACGTAAGCTTCAATCCATGAGAACGGTCACCGTAAGTGTAAGAATCACATACGATATATAGTTCACGAGATATGAGGTCATAACAATGAGATGCTCGAAAAACTGCTGCATTTTGCGACAATGCTGCTCATTTTGTCCTAAACCATTGGACTGATTTCAACCAAATTTGGTACACACATTCCTTACCGTGAGGTAACAATTGCTGCATGGTTAACAATCACATACGGCACATGGTTCAAAAGACAGGAATTGTGATTTTAGCATTAGAGGGAAGTGTGTGGGGTAAAAATCGCAGAGGAAGACCAAGCGATGGATACAGTAAGCAGATTCAGACAGAAGTAGGTTGCCGTTCTTATGTGGAGATGAAGAGGCTTGCTCAGGATAGGGTATTGTGGAGAGCTGCATCAAACCAGTCTCCGAACTGAAGACCACAAGAACAACAACCAGTAGAAATCGAAAAAAATTCCGTATAATGCGGCGAGACTTTCGAAATACACTGTATGAGAATGACAGTACTTAGCGACTTGCAACAAATTTTAATTTCAAACCTTTATTAAACTTTTTCTCGCTGGCAACCATAGTAAAATGATGAAAGGAAAAAAAGTTTCTCGCTTACTACTTTTCCGCTGTTTATGGAGTAAAACTACGGCTGTAGATATGACGTTACGATTTATAATTTGAACACTACAAATTGTAGCGACAGGAAATTTTACAGACAGTATACACATATATAGTTGAATGTAGCTTCTAAATTGTATTGCATTCCGACACGCAGTTCATGAGATATGAGCACATAAACAGTAACATTCATGGAAAATCGCCACATTACACACCAAGTTTTATTCTATTACTTCTTTACTGCTAATTGTATTCCCAAGAGATTTTAGAGACATACAGCCCTTATACAAATGAATATATATCTGAAAAATGTCAGGAAGAAATAAATAAATACCCGGGAAACGCCGGGTTTTCAGCTAGTGTTCCATAAACGGTAAATGACTTCGAAAAAACTTTCCGCAAATGTTGATGTTGTGGCCTTCAGTCCGGAGACTAGTTTGATGCAGCTTTGCACCCTATTCTATCGCGAGGAAGCCTCTTCATCTCCTCGTAAGAACGGCAACCCAAATTTATTTGAATATGTAATTTTTGAAGGCATTTTCTTGGAACAGCGATCTTAAAAATTTTAATAATTAAGAGTGTAATTCGCAATTTGTTGCGTTTATTGCTGGCAACCCGTTTCGGTTCTATAGAACCATCTTTAGGCCTTGCTCCGGCCACCGCCACCGTCCACCAACAAGGCCTGAGAAGATGGTTCTATAGAACCGAAACCAGTTGCCAGCAATAAACGCATCAAATTGCGATCTAGACAGTCTTATTTTAATTATTATTTGAATATGTTTAGGTATCACAACATGAGTTTTGACATGTGGTTAGCCTGAGAATCTTTCATACACGTCAAACAGATTTAAGTACGGTATATACTGGTCACTGGTATGCTTCTACTTACGACTATGCACAGCTGGCGAAAGCAGGAGCTGGCAGGCGAACTTGACGTTGCTGGTGATACAGCAGGGCCTGCAGATGCACCGGCTGGCGGTCGAGCAACATTCTCCGGCACCATCTACAGGGATACACAGTAAACTGAACAATTAGTGAAACGTAATTTACGATAAGAGTGCGTAATATTTTACTACAGTGGAATGTCTACTCGGATGACAGGCACCAGAAAAACCACTATGGGCGACGTACACTGATTGCGAAAAAATTATTGTGACTATACCCTTGAAGTCTTTTATAAGGTGTGATTCCCTATACCGCGTTTGACGCTTGCGTCTGCCGCATAGCTGGCGATTCCTACGGAGCGACGGCCGCACAGTGTTTAGACAGTAGGACTGATATGTCTGTGCCGAAACCATGAGTGAGCGCGATTTGTTGTTTTATCTGATGTTAGAAGGCCTTGAAGGAATTCAGCTTCAGCTATGTGAGGAAAATGCTGAAACACACGCGATTCACCTCAAAACAACTGAGGAAGGCATGTGCGGATTTTCCCCCTTCACTGACAGGCCCAGCCGCGGTGGAGTAGCCGAGCGGTCTAAAGCGCCTCGCTGCGGAGCGCGCGGTTGCTCGCCGTGGAGGTTCGAGTCCTCCCTGGGGCATGGGTGTGTATGTTTGTCCGTAGGTTAGTTTACCTAGGTTTAAGTAGTTTTTAAGCTACGGACTGATGACCACGCAGTTTGGTCCGATAGATTTACAAACATTTGAATTTTGACAGGCCCATTATATTACAACAACAAATATGTTTTTTTTTTTCTCTACCGTCCTTCTTGATGTGGTTGACTCCAACTACAAATTCGTTTTCATTAATGTCGGGTCATATGGGAAAGAAGGTGGGAATGGAATTTTTGATAAAACTAATATAGGGGAAAAAAGCTATTTTTAACTACCGTCTTGCACGAGCTCGTAGAGTTTCTGAAAATGCCTTCGCTCTGTTAAGCATTTCGCTTATTTTATTCGCCGATCAGTCTGAAGCCAGAATCGACCGATGATTTACTTAGAGATGCGTTCTTAATGAAGAATAACGAGCCTCATTTTGAATTAAACAGAAGTGAATCACTACCTACTGAAAATTTTGGACCATTAGCAAGGTGTGGCGGTTATGCACATGCTGATGGATTTTCTGTGCGAGATCCATTTACAGAATAATTAACAGCCATGCAGCTGCAAGGATAACATCGTGGCAAACTGATCACGTTAACCGAACTCAAAACGCTTCGAATTCCCCAGAGTTACTAAATAAAAATTTGTGTGCACATTGCAATAAATATAACTTTTTGCGTACACTTCATTAGTATAATAATAACTGAATATTATGTGGGACGATGCTACTTATTCTTGTTTATTACAATATGTATTATTTGCCTGACAACTAAGTAATAAACAAAGTATATAGTACTTTTCTTACTTGTTCTTTCCACGAATACCGCTATTTCATTCCAAGGTTTATCCTTCACGGTTAGGTCCTTGTATACTGGTAACGATACGTCGTAGATACAAGGAAATTTAGAAACAATTTCTAGCAGTTTGTCATCTTCCGCCACCGTTAACAGCACTTTTCCCTCGGACTTGCCGCCGTGTTCTCCTCCACGGCTGCGTCTGGACTGCTCTTCTCTCGGACCGGCTGGGCCGCAGCCGCACGCAGCCGTAGTAGCGTCAGCTGCATGCGGCCGACGCAGCATGGGACTAGACTAGCGCATAATAGTTCGCGATCGGGAGCGCTCCCTTTAGTTCGCGGCTCTGTCGCGAACTAGTTCGTTCTTTTAGTTCATCCGCTCCCGGTGACGGCTGAGCGGCGTGGTCTGCACATGCTGGTGGAGGGAGAAGTTCCCCCACCTAGCTGCTTGGGTGACCGAGCGAGGTGGCGCAGTGGTAACGCACTGGACTCGCATTCGGGAGGACGGTGGTTCAAATCCACCTCCGGCCATCCAGATTTAGGTTTTCCGTGATTTCCCTAAATCACTCCAGGCATATGCCGGGATGGTTCCTATCAAAGGGCACGGCCGATTTCCTTCCTCATCCTAACCCAAAAACTCCGAGCGTTAGCTCCGTTCTAATGACCAAGCTGTCGACGGGACGTTAAACCCTAAGCAGCCATCCATCCATCCTATCTGCTTCATGCGCTTGCTGCTTGAGCCGCTAACGATATCACGCAAACCAAAAGAAACAGTTTGTGGATAATTTCTCCCGTTTAAGTTTAGAGTTATCTCTATATCTGGGCATTATGGCATTTATTAGCCAGATATTTCAAAACAGAAATTTTGTATCACTGAACTATGTAACCTAACACGCAGACGCTCACTTCGAAATGGCTCTCATCGGCAGAAGGCAAACACGTGATTTTTAATTCTGCTGCGCACCCTGTCGCTATTGCCCGTCGGTCTTCGGAAAAGTATCCAACGAACTATGAAGCGAGATACGTTTGGCATAATAGTTCAAGACCGGTAGCGCATGTTTTAGTTCCCGACCGATTGCACAAATTTTAGTTCGCGACCGATCGCACATATTTTAGTATGCGACCGGTAGCTCTCCTTTTAGTTCGCAGCACGGTCGCGAAGTAGGTCGCTCTTTTTAGTTCGTCCGCTCTTTTTGGCTTTTGCTACCGCTACTAAAAGAGCTCTTTCTTTTGTTAGTTTTTTTATACAATGATCAATGTTGCCCAAGCGTGTGCTATAGCCCGTATTTTTGGGCAATTAGACATCAAAGTAAATAAACCAGTTATTATTTAGACACTGCTGAATACCTTATAAAAGAAAATTTGTGGCAGTGATCTATGAAACTACAGCTGAGCTGCTTCTCAGCTCGAAATGACGCATCTCTAAGTAAATCATCAGTCGATTCTTGCTTCAGACTGATCGGCGAATAAAATATGCGAAATACTTAACAGAGCGAAGGCATTTTCAGAAACTCTACGAGCTCGTGAAAGACGGTAGTTAAAAATAGCTTTTTTCCGATATTACTTTTATCAAAAATTCTATTTCCACCTTCTTCCCATATGCCCCACATGAATGAATTTGTTGTTGGAGTCAACCACATCAAGAAGGACGATAGAGAAAAAAAAAATATGTTTGTAGTTGTAATACAATGAGCCTGTCAGTGAAGGGGGGAAAATTCGCACATGCCTTCCTCAATTCTTTTGAGGTGAATCGGATGTGTTTCAGCATTTTCCTCACATAGCTCGAAATGTCAGAAGGGAATCACGCGATTCTGCGCGCTCTTGCGTCCTCTCGCTGTTCCCCGCCAGTCTTCGGAAAAGGAGCGGACGAACTAAGAAGAGAGGGATCTGCGAACTAGTTCGCGTAGTTCGCCTGTGGGAGCGCTCTTCCGAACTAGTTCGTTCGCGAACTACACAAGACTACATGCCAGTTAACACCATCTGTAGCAGTGCAATGCGACAGACACACAACGACAGCTGCATGCATCAGACGCTGCATAGGAATCCCACCTTTACTCTCACTTTGGTTGTAGACAACTTCTTCTTGCAACTAGCTAACCTCTTCAAATAAAAGTTCCTAAACCCCTCTTGACTTTGTACAGTTAGTATTACATTAGCTTTATTTATTGAACTCTTTTTCTTTCACAATGACTTGAAGCTTTATCGTCATTGTTTCTACTCAAGGACAAGGGATGGCGTATCGCGTGTGGTTATAGCAGACCACAGGTGCAGCGGTCTTTGCTACACAGGTGCTGGAGTTCATCTTTTAAGTTTCGAGGTCGCTGGATTGGACCGGACGTGGTTCAGCAACTCACCCAGCCTCATTCAAATGGGCACCGGGAAGCCCAGAACTTGATCCACGCCAGGCAACTGAAGTCTCACTTATTTCACCATACGTACAGCACTAATGAACAACTCCGCAACAATGTTCAGGCGGCTTTTCGAAATACAATTGCTGACATGTTGTGCATTATGGAAGGAAGGACGATTAGGGTTTTACGTCCCGACGACAGCGTGGTCATTAGAGACGGTGTGCATTATATCGAGGTCCTGAATCTGTAGGAAACTACACAGGGAGAATCTAAATTAGCGCACTCGGGCTTCCTCACATGCTAGCAATTAAAAAAATGTCCGTCACAAAACTTCGTCCTGCGTATATTTCCGGCAGTAAATGGACGTCGAAGACTGAGATGGGTGTATGTCACATACGTCAGTGTGTTTCAGAATTACACTACTACACCAACAAACTTCTAGGGGATATGAGGTGTCTTGAGGAACAAAGTGAGTAGAAACCCCTGCCCGGAAACGTCATCCAAACGTCCATTGCTGGAGGGGATGTCTAGCGGCAGGAGCTGGTGCCTGTAACTTGGACTCTCCGTAGCGTCGTTGAATGGCGTTTCGGGACATGGGTTTCCATGCTCACTTTGTTCTTCAACACACCTTCCACATTCCCTAGACATTTGTTGGTTGTTTTTGTTGTTGTGGTCTTCATTCCGTAGACTAGTTTGATGCTGCTCTCCACGCTACCGTGTCCTGTGCAAGTCTGAGAATACGTTCGGCAACCTACATCCTTTTCAATCTGCTTCTATATTCGTCCCTCAGTCTCCCTCTACGATTTTTACCCCACAGACTTCCTTCCAATGCAAAGATGACAATTCCTTGATGTCTCACAAGCTGTCCAACCAATCTATCCCTTCTCTTAGTCAGGATATGCCAGAAACTCACTCTCTCTCCACAGGGTGCAGCCAACTGCAGGTGGTGGCTCATGTTCGGACCTATGATGTGTGTCGCTTTGGATCGGAAGAGATCCTCTCTGGTTTTGAGCGGCTATCAGAAGTGGTTAAGACTGCCAGTCTTGCTTGCAAGATGAAAGCGGAGCTCACCATCTGCAGCATTGTCGACAGGACTGACTGCGGACCTTTGGTTCAGAGCCGAGTGGAGGGTCTGAATCAGAGGCTCAGACGGTTCTGCGACCGTGTCGGCTGCAGATTCCTCGACTTGCGCCAAAGGGTGGTGGGTTTTCGGGTTCCGCTAAATAGGTCAGGAGTCCACTACACTCAGGAAGCGGCTACACGGGTAGCGGGGGCTGTGTGGCGTGGACTGGGCGGTTTTTTAGGTTAGATGGCCTCGGGAATACACAAAATGGGTTTCAGTCTCAAAGGGGGCAGGTCAGACACGGGAAGAAAGTAGACATAAAAACCATTGGTGTAACAGTTGTAAATTGTCGTAGCTGTGTTGGGAAAATTCCAGAGCTCCAAGCGCTGATAGAAAGTACTGAGGCACAAATCGTTATAGGTTCTGAAAGCTGGCTGACGCCTGAGATAAATTCGGCCGAAATTTTTTCAAAGGGCCAAATGGTCTTCAGAAAGGATAGAATAAATAAAACAGGGGGTGGCGTGTTTATTGCTGTTACAAACGGTTTATCCTGCAACGAAATTGAGGCAGATACTTCCTGTGAATTGGTCTGGGTAGAGGTTATACCTGACCACCGAAATAAATTAATAATTGGATCTTTTTATCGGCCCCCTGACTCAGACGATGCGGTTGCAGAAATGTTCAAAGAAAGCTTGAATCATATTTCAAATAGGTATCCGAAGCATACTGTTATAATCGGTGGCGACTTTAATTTACCCTCGATATGTTGGCATAATTACGTATTCAAAACCGGGGGCAAATATAAAACATCGTCCGAACTAGTTCTGAATGCTTTTTCTGAGAACTACTTCGAACAGTTAGTTCATGAACCCACTAGAATAGTACGTGGTTGCGAAAATACTCTTGATCTCCTAGCAACAAATAATCCCGAGATAGTAAAGAGCATCAAAACAGATACAGGGATTAGCGAACATCGAGTTGTAGTAGCGAGACTGAATATCGAAATTCCCAAATGCACCAAAAATAAACGAAAAATATATCTATTCAATAAAGCAGATAAAAATTCGCTTCACGCTTTCCTGAGTGATAGTCTCCAGTCCTTCAAAACTAAAAATGCGAGTGTAGATCAGTTGTGGCTTACTTTCAAAGACATAATATCAGTAGCAATCGAGAGATTTATACCAAATAAATTAATAAAAGAGGGGGCTGACCCCCCGTGGTACACAAAAGAGGTCAGATCACTGTTGCAGAAACAAAGAAAAACGCATGCAAAATTTAAAAAGACACAGAATCCGCAAGACTGGCAATCTTTTACTGAAACTCGCAACCTAGCGCGGACTTCAATGCGAGAATCTTATAGTTGTTTCCACAACGAAATCCTGTCTCGTAATCTTGCAGAAAATCCAAAGAAATTCTGGTCATATGTGAAGTACACTAGCGGCAAAACACAAACAATACCTTCACTACGCGATAGCAATGGTAATACTACCGACGACAGTACTGCTAAAACAGAATTACTAAACACAGCTTTCCGAAATTCTTTCACCAAAGAGGACGAAGTGAACACTCCAGTATTCAATCCAAGAACAGCTGCCAGCATGCGAAACTTAGAAGTAGATGTTCCTGGAGTAGTAAAACAACTTAAGTCACTAAACAAAAATAAATCTTCCGGGCCAGATTGTATACCAACTAGATTCCTCTCAGAGTATGCTGATGCAATAGCTCCGTACTTAGCTATAATTTACAACCGATCACTCAGCGAAAGATCCGTACCCAAAGACTGGAAAGTTGCCCAAATTACTCCAATATTCAAGAAAGGTAATAGGAGTGATCCCCAATATTACAGGCCTATCTCATTGACGTCGATTTGCAGTAGGATTTTGGAACACATACTTTGTTCGAATATTATGTACTACCTCGAAGAGAACGACCTATTAACCAATAGTCAGCACGGATTCAGAAAGTATCGCTCTTGCGAAACACAGCTTGCCCTTTATTCACATGAAGTGTTAAGTGCCATCGACAAGGGATCTCAAATCGATTCCATATTTCTGGATTTCCGGAAGGCTTTTGATACTGTACCCCACAAGCGGCTTCTAATGAAATTGCGTGCTTATGGAATATCTCCCCAATTGTGCGATTGGATTCACGATTTCCTGTCAGAAAGGACACAGTTCGTTGTAATTGACGGTAAGTCATCGAGTAAAACAGAAGTGATATCTGGCATTCCACAGGGAAGCGTTATTGGTCCCCTACTCTTCCTCGTGTTTATAAACGATTTAGGAGATAATCTGAATAGCTCCCTTAGACTGTTCGCAGATGATGCTGTCGTTTATCGGTTAGTGAAGTCAACAGAGGATCAAAAGCAACTGCAAAGCGATTTAGACAAAATTTCTACTTGGTGCGAAAATTGGCAATTGACACTAAATAAAGAAAAGTGTGAAGTAATACACATGACCACTAAAAGAAATCCGCTGAACTTCAATTACGCGATAAATCAGTCAAACCTTAAGGTCGTAAATTCTACCAAATACCTAGGAGTTACAATTACGAACAACTTTGACTGGAGAGAATACATAGAAAATATTGTGGGGAAGGCGAACCAAAGGTTACGTTTCATTGGCAGAACGCTTAGACGATGCACCAGCTCCACCAAAGAGACTGCCTACATCACACTTGTGCGTCCTCTCTTGGAGTACTGTTGCCCCTTGTGGGACCCTCACACGTGGGACTGACGGAAGATATTGAGAAGGTTCAGAGAAGGGCAGCTCGTTTTGTTTTATCACGTTACGAGGGGGAAAGCGTCACGGAAATGTTGCACGAATTGGGGTGGAAATCATTAAAAGAAAGACGTTATTCATTGCGGTGTGATCTGTTTGCGAAGTTTCAATCACCGACTTTTAGTTCTGAATGTGAAAATATTTTGCTAGCACCCACCTACTTAGGGAGACATGACCATCCCAATAAAATAAGAGAAATCAGATCGAAAAAGGAACGATTTAGGTGTTCTTTCTTCTCGCGCGCTATTAGAGAATGGAACGGTAGAGAAAAGTTATGAAGGTGGTTAATGAACCCTCTGCCAGGCACTTAAATGTGATTTGCAGAGTATCTATGTAGATGTAGATGATTCCGTCACGCACCCCCTCAGTAGTCACGCGATCCACCCATCCAATTTTCATCATTCGTCTGTAGCACCACTTTTCAAAAGCTTCTATCATCATTTTGTCTGTACTCCCCATTGTCCATGTTTCACTCACATACAATGCTACACTCCAGACAAATGTTTTCAGAAAGGACTTCCTAAAATTGGATGTCAACAAGTTTCGCTTCTTTAGAAACGCTTTTCTTCCCATAGGCATTCTGCATTTTATATCTACTTTATTTCAGCCATCAGAAGTTATCTTGCTACCCAAATAACAAAATTCATCTACTACCTAACGTAATTCCTTCAGCATCACCTGATTTTCTGACATTGCATTCCATTATCTTCGTTTTAGTCTTGTTAATCTTACTTTCAAGACACTGTCCATTCCATTCAATTACTCTTCCAGATCTTTCGCGGTCTCTGACAGAATTACTATGTCATCGGCAAACCGCAATGTTTTTATATCTTCTACCAGCACATTAACGCCCTCTCCAAATTTCTCCTTCCATTCCTTCACTTCCTGCTCAATGTCCAGATTGAACAACATCGGGGAAAGGCTACAACCCTGTCTTACTCCCTTCCCAACCTCTGCGACCCTTTCTTGCCCTTCGACCCTAACAACCGCTGTCTGGTTTTTGAATAGGTTGAATATAACTCTTCGCTCTCTATATTTTACCCCTGCTGCCTCCAGAATTTGAAACAGTGCATTCCAGTTGACATTGTCAAAAGCTTTCTCCAAATCAACAAACGTAGGTTTCCCTTTCCTTAGCCTATCTTCTAAGGTAAGTCGTAATGTGAGTATTGCCTCCCATGTTCCTACATTTCTACTAAATCCAAACTGATCTTCCCCGAGGTCGGATTCCACAAGTTTTTCCATTCGTCTGTAAATAATTTCTGTTAGTATTTTGCAACCATGACTTATTAAACTGATAGTTATGTAATTTTCACATTTGTCTGCGCCTGCTTTCTTTGGAATTGGAATTAGAATATTCTTCTTAAAGTCGGAGGGTATTTCCCCTGTCTCATATATCTTGCATACCAGGTGGTACAATTTTTTCACGACTGGCTCTCCTAAGAATATCAGCAGTTCAGATGGAGTATCATCTACTCCCGGGGCCTTGTTTCGACTCAAGTCCTTCAGCGCTCTGTCAAATTCTTGTCTCAGTATCATATCTCATCTTCCTCCACTTCGTCTTCCATTTCTAGAATACTGCCTTCAAGTTTATTTCCTTTGTATAGGCCCTCTAGATATTCCCTCCACAGTTCTGCTTTCCCCTCTTTGCTTAGTACTGGTTTTACGTCTGAGTTCCTGATATAGCTGCTTTTCTTGTCTCCAAATATCTCTTTTATTTTCCTGTAGGCAGTATCTATCTTCCCCTAGTTACGCATTATTCTACGGTTCTGCATTTGTCCTCTAGCCACAATCTCAATCTTCGACGTCCATTTACTACCGGAAATATGGGCGGACGATATTTTGTGAGAGAGATTTTTCTATTGCTAGCATGTGAGGATTCGCGCTGCGAAGCCCGAGTACGCGAATTTAGATTCACCCTGTATACAGGACGCATATATGACACGACGCACCACTTAATATACAAGTAACAGCAAGTGGCTGTAGTAGGGATACAGACACTTGCTGTACATAGTGCCGATATTGGCATCGCCTTCATCGACGTTACTAAAACCATAGGGTGCAGTAGCAAGAAACGAGAACAACGAATAATTAACAAAACATTTAAAGAGGAATGTATACAAACTGCATATGTCTTTTTCTAATCACTCTTGAACGTCTTGCAAAAAGCGATTAAAAAAACTGCAGCCTCACTCGGCAACAAGAAGAGTATTGAAAAAGCGTCAGTTGATCGCTCAATTCGGCAACTCTGCACTCAGGTACCAGAAACTCTGAATGAGTAGCCAGGGATGGAATTTCTAGCTTTATGCCATCAACTGGCTAGCATGTACTTTTATGACGTTTCGTTGCGACCCGCAAGTTGAAGTTATCGAAGTGAAAATTATAGAAAATGGATCGATTTTGTGACCTGTTCGTAATAATCATAGTAACATGCTGCAAGTCATGGGTATAAATCAAATCCTATTGAAGCGTCTGAAGGTCTGAAGAACAAAGATGGCGATGCTATAGTAACAATTGGCGGTGCTGTGTAAATTATACAATATACGCCGCGTACACTTATTTTCCCGTTTGGAAACCGAAAATTATCACACTCCAGGTGCTGAATACTTAATAAACAGAAAAAAAATCTCTTAAAAGAATAGGCGAAACTTGCGATGGAGCACCATCAAAACCTATTCGTGAAGAACTACAGTAAATGAGACTGTATCAACCTTTTTTATTACAAAAAATAAACTAAAACAGGGCCATTTACCCAAGGGAAACAATAATGTTTCCAAAAATAAACAATCTATCAAACGTAAAAACTGTCACTAGAAAGGATGTAGAGTATACACGTAACAATATTACTGGTGCTAGTTTGAAGAACATACAAAAACTGCAAAAATACTGTGATGGAAATGATATATATATATATATATATATATATATATATATATATATATATATATATATATATATATATATATATATATATAAATAATACTTCTGATGCAACAAATAGAATTATTCCTCATCGTAATCCTTTTGATACTAATTTTGTGTGTAATCCTTGGAAAGTTCCTTCTCGGATTACGTCTTGTCATCATTGAATTATTGTTAAAATGATGATGGTTATTCCAATAATAAGTAAATTAATATTATCTTGGCATGGATGCAGGTAACAACTGCAATAGGCGAAACTTTGATCCTCAGTTATGACACAGAAATTGGACACTTTTTTCCCCCTAACCATAAATCCTCGGAATTCTGTCAGGAATTAATTAGAGCGATGGATAGTACTTTTAAAACTATAGCAAAGTAGTATTCACGACTGTTTAGAATACGGTTAATCTGGAATGTCTTACCTACCACTACATTCAGTATTTTGCATCAAGTGGTGAACTTAAGAAAGCAAATTTTGCAAAGTCTGTATCTTACAAAGCAGCCGCCAGCTGAGAATGACCATATACAGTAAATTCAGCTGTTTTCATGTAATATTTTAATACTGGGGCGTTAAACAAAATCTTTGTTGTTAAATAAATTTTGTTTTCATTTACATCCCACTATTAGAACGCTGTTTTTAAAGTTTATTTGAAACCTTTGAAAATAAAGGCAGCAAGGACAACTTGCCGAATCCGTGTGTTAAGGTTCTCGGACTGATTGAGAAAAGTTGTCGAATTCGAGGGTTTGGTTTTTCACCATACCTGTAAGTTGTTACTGGACAATAGTGGCGTACAAGTAGCAAACAAGAGTTCACGTCGTACCTCGGTACGAGATCCAGTATCCGCTAAACGTCAGAGTTGCTGGTGGTGGTGATTGTTGAAGTCTACTGAATGAGGACACTTTGTAATTATAGCCTTGATGACATCGAAGCCCGTTCGACAACATTTTTACACACACTCTGCCGCGCGGCAGTGGCCAAGCGCTCTAAGGCCGTCTTGCTGTGGAGTGCGTCGCTGCTCCCCGTCGGAGGATCGAGTTCTTTACTTTCGTAAACAAAAACGTTTTGTTGTTTGCAGATGAGAGGCTGTGAAAACTCGCCATTCCTCAATAAGAGGAGATACAAATCCGGCGAATGACAATGTGTCATCGATAATACAATGGCAGAGGAAAACATCGTTCGTTTTTCTTGTGTGAAATTTTTATCCTTTTTCCTTTTCCTACATTTCAATAAAGTTCTCTAAATAATTTTTATCTTTTAAAATGTAAATCAATTCTAGATAGTAATATAAACAATCAAGATGTCCTTTCTATGAATTATTGCAGTCCGCCTTAGTTGTTTTTATACGCCTTTATTTCAGCTCTGGATGCCCGAACTATAAAATAGTTTGTATCTTTTAATTATTTTTGTGCGTTGTGAATATCAAATGGGTATTTTTTCGTGTGTGTGAAAATTTCTAGTTGTTCCAGAATATTTAGGATATGGTCTTTAGGAACTGTGTGTAGAATTTTAAAAACATAATTATTTTGTCAAGTAGGCTCAACCACAGATATCGTGTAAAAACACTAAATATGAAGCGTTTCAAGGGTCAAGCCCTCATCATCAGATAATCTGTACAAGAATGTTAAAACACGAGACAATAAAAATATAAAACGTAATAAAAGAAAACTTGGTTACTTACCTTGTAAGCGTGTCTACGCAGAAAGGTCCTCAGCATACTGTGCTTCGTCAGAATTCAAACCAGACCCCAGCACTGGCGGCGCATAACACTAGTGAAGTGCACGGAGTCAACAACACGAGTGGGGCGCACCTATGCACATGAAAACAAAGACCTCTAAATACCAAAGATCATCCACATGCTAGTGGGTACATTCACGTGTCACGAAATCATTTCCACAATATCGTTTACATGCAACACATCTTCCGGAAGACGAAAACCGATTTTCGTAAACCGTTTTTCGCCGTCGTCTCTACATAGCATAGCTGAATCGGATTTCCTACTCCACTTAACTTGGCGGCTGAAAAACAGCTGATTCAGTTCCTGATTTATTCAGCACAATCGCTATTTTTCTTTATTTAAATACACAGATTTATATTCACTCTAATATTTATACTTTTATTTCACATAAGTAAATATCACTCTTTCCATCTTTCCATATGTGCCGAAAATTCTTAACAAGAAAACACTATCTGACAAGTCAAGAACGCTTCAAAAACGGTTGTTTTTACATGGGCACGAAAATCGATCGTGGAACTGGAAAACCGATTTAGGAAAGCGGATTTCCAGAATCGATTTTGGAGTGTTTACATGGCCATCCGCCGGCCGCTGTGGCCGAGGAGACTGAGGCGCTCCAGTCACGGTCTGCACGGCCACTACGGTCGGGGGTTCAAATCCCCCCTCGGGCATGGATATTTGTGCCGTCCTTAGTTGTAAGTAGTTCGTAAGTAGTTTGTAAGTTTAGGGACTGATGACCCCGTAGTTAAGTCCCATAGACTGTACAAACATTTGAACATACATGCCCATCCAAATGCGGAATTGGGAAATCGGTTTACGAAATCCGGTTTTGGGAGCCCATGTAAATGGGGTGTATGACAGAGGTTGAAATTTAAAATAAACGACTTTTGTTATAATAGGTCTACAAAGTTTTTAAAAAGCTGTATGTATTGCCTTGAACTTGTTCATTTAATGAAGCGTCGCTTTTAGCGTTATGTATTATAATCTCCAGCTGTTCTAGCAGATCTAACTTTCTTCCCTTATCCTGTTTATGCAAAATCTTAAGGTCATCTTCAGTCCGCTTTAATGGGTGGCCAGTTTCGCGGATATGCGTAGCTACATCGGACTTTTCAAAATTATAAAGTCGGAAGGCGTCCATATTTTCCTTGTACCTAACTCTTAACGATCTACCGGTCTGACCAATGTAGTTGGCATTTCAACTACTACACTGTATCTTATAAAACCCTGTTTTGTCATATTTATCATTCTGTTGGCTTAAGTTATTCCGTAATTTATGATGTAACGTATTATTAGTTTTAAAAGCAGCTTCTTGGCCACTTTCTGAAATAGATTACCAAAATACGGAACCATAACTCTCTTGATACTTTCGGTGCCATTTTTATTTGATTTCCCACGCTGTTTCTTTCGTATTAAGTTATTCACTACGTTTTCTTGGTAACCATTTGTCTTAGCAAGCTGTCTTATAATGTTAAATTCAGTAGTTCTGTCTTTTTCGTTCATTGGCACTTTGAAGGCTCTATCGACTAAACAGTGTAGGGCAGAAAATTGTTGGCTATTAGGGTGACAAGAGATGTTACGTATTAGAATGTCGGTGGTTGTAGGTTTCCTGTATACTTTAAATAAGTGTCTACCATCCTGCTTCGTAATGTTAAGGTCAAGGAACTGAAGTATGCCATTCCTCTCTTGTTCAACGGTAGATTCGATTTTCTCATGTAGGCTGTTAAGTTTATTAACTACAGTATTTCAGTAATTTCAGTTTGTCCTCCATCTATCAACAGCAACGTATCGTCAACGTAGCGTTTATAATATAAGATTTTATCAACTGGGTGCTGCATATTTGTGAAAAGCCGATTTTCTAGGTTATTATGGATATAATGAAATTTTAAAAACAGTTTCGATGTTTTCAACTGTGTGATTTTGGCTTTTTAAGGTGTAAGAAAAAGTCCGACTGGATGCTTTCACAGTCTCTTGTGTGTTCCTTAAATCTAATTTTAAAGTTTCTTCCTGTTTAGGGTAAGTATTGTAAATAAATTAGGCCTAAAATAGCTAACAAAACTGTCAAATCAAGCAACTCGTCCAAATGACTATAGCCAAAACCTGCAACATCTTATTCTAGAAAATAAAAGGCAAAAAGTGCCGAAATATGTTTGGGTATTAAAGCAAAACAAGGTGCCTTGCATAAGCCGGATTTAATCACAAATCGTACTTGAAGTAGTTTGTAAGTCTAAAAACTGATAACCCTGCAGTTTTGATCCCACAGCTTTTACAAACATTTCTAGGCCAGTCAAATCGTACAAAAAAAGGGGCTAAAAATGCAAATCGTGATGTAGTTCTAAATTTTTGATATGTTGTTAGGATCTGTTAGAGTAGTATGAAACCAAGTTTGCAGCTTCGAAAACCCTGTGCTTCCCGAGTTATAAGTGAGAAACACCGAAATTTTCGGACTTTTCAGATTTTGCCTTCTAACGCAAAAACTATGAGTTTTACGATGTTAGTAATCTTTACCATTATCAAAGTACATAGAATATGTAACAATTTAAGCCTACCCGTTGCGTTATACGTCCAATAGTTTTCTAGATATGAAGCGTCAAAAATGGGCTTATTTCTACCAAAAATGAAAATTTTAAGTTTTGCTCTGATTTCAAGCTGAATATTGGCATAACCGCTCATGCTGCGAGAATAGACATAAGAATTGAAGTTGTAGTAAATTTTATTAGCTTTAAAATAAGCACAAGGTGAACTCTCTAGAGCGAGTAGTGCTCTTCAAATTGTACAAAAACGGAAAGTCAGGAAACTGAAATTTTTGAAGAAATGAGCCTAAACACCAATGACAAATTGTGGGCATGCAAAGAAGTAATAATGTATACCACTGTCTTTAAGGAAATGCAATTGTGTAATAAAAAACATACATTTCAATAACTGAGTAACCTACAACACTGAATGGTCCCAGAGGAATTTACTGTTTTCACTAGAGGAGACTTCACGATTCGCAGATCTCATAAATGTTGGTCACGGCTGTGGACAGATTTAACTATCGAACAGTTTCTAATGAGATCAATGAAGAGCCAGGGAGGATTAACTCACGGCCGTGGTATATCCAGCAGTGTGCTTTCGTGGTGGACAGGAGGAATGATGTTCATGTTAAACCTGTGCGAAGAGCTGGAACGTTTTTGGGACATTTCTTCTGTAACATCAGAACAACACATTGCCATGAGGTCAGCACAGATGATAAGAGACATTGCTGACTCGGAAAAATTTAATAAATGATTCAGTATCCATCATCCATTTCCATCTACAGACAAATTACTATCCACTGGTATTGTTCAACGAAGAGGGGATGCGTAAGGGAGCGAAGTCAACTTTTTATGCCGCTTTCGCACCACTTTCACAAAACATTTATCTTGGAACCAGGACATTTGTAGTGGTCGATGGGAAATACCTTCTCCACAAGGCTATCTGGCACAGAAACGACTCGATGAAGGCTATAGTTGCTACCTACATTACACTTTAAACAACTTTGGTAGGAACGTCGCAGTGGTGTTTGATGGATATCCTGAAGATAGAGCCCTCGGGAGTACTAAAACTGCAGAACGATTGCTCCGCTGCGCTGTCCTTTCTTGCAATGGGATCGTATTTGACTCTTCAACTATCATCAAAATACCCCAGCAGAAAGTGTTAGCCAACGACTCATACAAAAGACGTCTCATTGACCAACTGTGCTCTGCGTTTCAACTCGAGGGCATTGAAACTAAGAGAGCAACAGAAGACGCAGACCGCGACATTATCTGCACTGCCCTCGATAAAAGCGTATCCTACGAGTACGTGATCGTGGTTGGGGAGGATGTGGACTTAGTCGTTCTCCTTTGCGACTTGAGCTCTACCGTCCGAAATGTTTATTTCCAGAAAAACAATAGAGGCGAGTAAAGTGGTACTCAGTTTTCCACTACTTCTTTATGTCGAGGTGAAATAGAATTGTACCCCGGATTTGAACTCTTCCTACATGCATTTAGCGGATGTGACACAACTTCCGCTCTTTTCTGGCAAGAAAAAAAAAATTGTGGAGTGTTCTTCAAAGGTACAAGTACCTGATTGACCTGGCCGCTGTGTTTCTAATGCCAGATACTAGTCATGAAACTATAGCTGATGTTGGAGAGAAGTGCCTTATAGCTCTGTGTGGAGGAGACACATCCTTCGACAACCTACACGGCCTTTGATTCCGCCTGTTCGTCAAGTCAGCAGCCAATGCGAAGGTCGACCTGGGGCGTTTGCCCCCGACCAAAGAAACTGCTTCCTTTTATTCCTACCGCACACATCACTAAGTGCAAACATGGTTGGCAGTGGCGAAGGATGCCACAAAGTGCGGTTAGTTGAAGAGCTCCGTTGGTCTATTACCAGTAACAACATTATGCGAACCAGCCCCATCTAAACTTCAGATCGCTCTCATGTAAGTGCAAGAAGGGATGCATGGGATCGTGCAACTGCCGGAGAGCCGGGCTTCAGTGCTCAGCTTTGCGCACTCACCGCTCTGGTACCACTTGCTACAACGTCACTACGAGTCTGATCTACGAGGACGAAGACGATTACGATGACCTCCCGCCTTCGGACGAACAGCCAGGAATGGATGCAGCACCGCAGGAGCCTCCTTGTGTCCTAGAACACGACTGTGAACAACCAGGACCTTCTGAGAAACCAAACCAGTGAGAGTTTTCAATTATTGAAATGTATTTTTTTTACTACACAATTGCATTTCTTTACAGACAGTGGTATACATTTTTATTTCTTTGCATGCCCACAATTTGTCATTAGTGTTTAGGCTCATTTCTTCAAAAATTTCAGTTTCCTGACTTTCCGTTTTTGTACAATTTGAAGAGAACTGCTCGCTCTAGAGAGTTCATCTTGTGCTTATTTTAAAGCTAATAAAATTTACTACAACTTCAATTCGTATGTCTATTCTCGCAGCATGAGCGGTTATGCCAATATTCAGCTCGAAATCAGAGCAAAACTTAAAATTTTCATTTTTGGTAGAAATAAGCCCATTTTTGACGCTTCATATCTAGAAAACTATTGGACGTACAACGCTGCGGTTAGGCTTAAATTGTTACGTATTCTATGTACTTTGGAAATTGTAAGAACTACTAACATCGTAAAACACATAGTTTTTGCGTTAGAAGGCAAAATCTAAAAAAAGTCCGAAAATTTCGGAGTTTTTCACTTATAACTTGGGAAGCACAGGGTTTTCGAAGCTGCAAACTTGGTTTCATACTACTCTAACTGGTCCTAACAACATATCAAAAAATTAGAACTACATCACGATTTGCGTTTTCAATGTCTAATTTGACTGGCCTATTCAACGCACGCACTATTATTTGGCGCCCCCTCGCTCCTTCATACATCACAGGCCTTAAAAATATAAAAGTAAAGCTGGTAATTTAATCCTAGAACTGGCCGTGGGTACCCCAGTCGCATGACCACGCCGTGATTTGTGCGAGGGGTTGCTGGTGTATCACCGCTTTAGAAGGGTGGATTCTCCGTGTAGCAGAGTGGCGCAGTGGAAGCGTGCTGGGCCCATAACCCAGAGTTCCGTGGATCGAAACCATGCTCTGCTAAATATTTTTAAAATATTTTTTATGCTGCACTTGCTATTGAAAACTCAATTGTATCAAGAGAACGTGCACAAGAAACGAAATGGGGCAACAAATGACCCAAATTTTTTCAGCATTATTGTTGCTTAATACTGTACCTGTCGGCCTTACTAATCAGTAATGTGAAGACACTCGGAAACGGTTCATACCTTAGTTTTTAGATCAATTATACTAATAGTTAAAATGGTGGAAAACAGGTTTCATTTGTTTAGAATCTCTATAGGTAGAATTTCCCTGTGTTTGCGTGTTTGAATTGCATGTAAACCTCCGGACTTGTTGAAATGTCGTATAGTAACCTTCAAAACAAGGGAAAATCGCAGTTACTTACAAATTCATACTCTGTATGGCGGAGAGTACCATGATCATAGACTTATAAATCAAAGTATTTATTCAGACAGCAACAGCCGTAAACCTCTGCTGCTTTATTTATGCAAGCGGTTTCGGTATTACAGTAATACCCTCGTATGGCATGGCCTGAAGATAGTACTATCACAGTGTAACGTACGCTCCCGCAGACTTTCGTTGTACACTGCGACAGCAGCGCTCCAAGCGGCCGGCAAGCTACATTTCTGAGTACGATACTGGATGAGTGCGAATTGTACCGTTTATATAGATTTTAACAAACTTTTTAGATTAGGGAACGTATATAGTGCCATACAAATTGCTAATAACTAAAAATTAGTTCCACATTTGTCTTCATTAGGTTTTACAAGATCCCTGACAAGGTATGAAACGGTACATTACAGTACAGTTTATGTACAATTATCTTGTAACCTACAGTTATTTCATAAAATGCATCTTTAAAACCATCGGCTGTTTATTAAAAACCTTATATATCAACCAGTTTCTGTTGTCAATAGAACATCTCCATTGATAAAAAGTTGTTGAAAGTGAATGGTAAAATGCATCAAATAAATGTTGTGTTGACTAATAGCTTTTATCTAAGATGACCACTAATTTTTTTTTTTTTTTTTTTTTTTTTTTTTAGTTATACTGATTCCTGTTTGTCTGAACTAGATGTATTTTATTTTTTGCAGTTTACCAATCAGTTTTAAAACCTTTTTATTCATGAAGATGGTCTATTGACCGAAACTGGTTGATATGTCAGGTTTTTAATAAACAGCCGATGGTTTTAAAAATGCATTTTATGAAATATATTACGGCTGTTGACACTCGCCTCGAAAAGCATTCTACAGTTTTTAACTGAAAAATGTCATTTTCTACTAAAAATATAAAAAAAATGGCTAGGAAATAGCAGAAGATCTGCTCTTTGGCAGAAAGACATCGCTTTTCTACTCAGGAACTTTGGAGTTTCTTCGACACAAATCCAAGAAAATCGATGAGGGTTTGACGTACCAAATCAGCCACGACAGCTGTAGCTGAAAAAAGCGTCACAGGGGTGGCAATAACACGATAAACGCAATGGAGGAGGAACCAGTTCTACAACTGTTGCTACAGCTCAAGCTCAAACGGCAAGAAAAGTAAAAACTTTGGTCTTTTAAGCGTAAGGCATTACACCAAAAACATATACGCATGTAAATAAAGCCGAGTGAAGTCTAAAAATGTGCGAATCGTTAGACTCCATACCGAAGAATCGGCCTGTCATGGGAAGAACAGACCGTAACAGAAATTTATGTTTTTTTTCTTACGCCTACATTCTAGTTACTTTCAGCGGAATAAGCTGCAAAAGTATACATATTCGTAGGTATTTGTTGACGACGACGTTGTTGTTAATACCAATCAATCATTGAAAGTCCTCTGTTTTTACATTAATTTCCCGTGTATTCCCGTGTATTCTCTTGCTATTTTATCCATTCTTGTAACGCAAAAAATATAATAAGTATTTCGTTAATTACGTGCATACATAATTATAAAGAAACATTTCTCCTTCGGCGGCTTGACCACCGGCCGCGGTGGAGTAGCCGAGCGGTCTAAAGCGTCTCGCTGCGGAGCGCGCGGTTGCTCGCCGTGGAGGTTCGAGTCCTCCCTGGGGCATGGGTGTGTGTGTTGTCCTTAGGTTAGTTTACCTAGGTTTAAGTAGTTTGTAAGCTACGGACTGATGACCACGCAGTTTGGTCCGATAGATTTACAAACATTTGAATTTGCGTGACCACTGCTAGAAGCACTAGTGTCGTTGCAACTGTCAGCTGGTAACAACTTCCACAGCAATAAGTGTCGCAAAGACCTCGTAAAAATAACTAGACTCCCTGATAGCGCTGCTGTCGCAGGATAATTTGAACCTTCGCCCGGCCGCCATGGTATGGCAAGCGTCACATAAATACCAGTGTTGTTAGCAGGTAAATCGCGTGTTAAATAGCTACTGTGGTATAAATACACTATTGATAGTCACGTCTGTATTGTTTGACTATTGCAGTGTACATGAAGCATGATGCTGAAGAGCTGCTCATCGTTTAACTGCGTAAATCAATTTAAGAAAGGAATAAAAAGGTCGAATACTGTATTCCCATTTATATTTCTCAGGAATACAAGTAGCCCTACTACTTGTGTTCAGAGATTGTTAGTCAACTGTTGAATGAAATAAATAACAGGCTTTTATAATACTGGTAGCTCTTAAAAAGGAGCTACTTTAGGCTGTACTGGTGGACAGGAAGTTCAAACAGTTTCATTTTATGATTGTGTAAAATAACTATTGGGGTCACGAAATTAGTTGCGTCACTGCAGTTCGAATTTTTGTTTATGAAATTAATATTAGGAACTTGAAACGCAGAATTGAAAAGTAATCTGCTTTAGATATAGCTATAACAACTGAAAGGGGTCTGCAGACCTGTGTATGGTTTCCATATATGAACGGAGCATAGCCACAGTGGATGCACTTTGTGAAGTTCAAACCTGTGACGGTAGTTGTTGACTTCTGAGCAGTTCACTCTGTTATAAGGAATTTCGCTTACAGTATCAAAAATACATACTTCGAGTTCTTAAAAGAATATGGTAGAAGCTGATTGCTGCATTCACAAGGTAAGAAGCTATTTTTCAGTTATGTATCTGATGGCATATTACACTTTCACATTCGATTTTTAACATTAGCTGTTTCAGTCAACCCTGTTTGATTTTTTATTGCTATGAAAAATCTAAATATTGGAGAAAACAGCACTAAATCAAAGACGTAAAGTGTGAAACTCTTTCGAAATTAATGTTAATACAAAAGTTTCACAATCGTAGAATATACTGAGAAAGTGCCAAAAAATCTTGTCTGACGATAAATTCCGTTCATATGCTGCTCTTAGAAAACTAAAAAACTTCATGTTATAGTTCGGTTTCGTTAGGAAGAGGAAACGCTGTTGGCCAATTTCTACACCGTATGCATAATAAATTTACAGACAACCGATAGTTGCTGTATATTCAAGGAGTCTGAAGCTGTTTCGTACTCATATATTTCAATTATACATAGTTTTCGCGACTTAACTAAAATGAATAATTTCTCTAATCAAAAGATTCTTACGCACATTTAAAGTTCGCGCGGAAGTTTGCCACCACAATGGCCGCCGAGGCGCTCTTCAATTTGTCCGCTGTTCGCAGTCGGCCGCTTACGAGATTGTAGGGGCTCGAAGTGTCAAAACTGTGTATGTTAGACTGTGGTCTTATTTTAATACCGAAACCAGTTGCATAAATAAAACAGCACAGATTTACGGCTGTCGGAGAATGAATAAACGCTAAAACCAGTGTTAAAGAAGGAATGTATAAGTAGGTGAATATGCAGCAGCGCCACCAGTGCACCAGGGATACAGGAGAAATCTTGAAACACGAGGGTCGTGGTGAAACAAATCGCATGATACAGGAAGACCAGCAGAAGACAGCACTACGTCTCATTTATGGCCATCCGCTGTCCCAACCACCAATAATAACGAATGGACTTTACATATGTAAATTATCATACATAAGCATTTCAGAATGCATAAAAGCGCCTGATGATAAGCAAAACGTGCTGGAAAAGGGTTTGTCTATGTTAAGCACTAATAAATAAAACGTAGCAGAAATATGAATATTTTATTGATTATAAGAGGTAATCCGTCTTATGCTGCCTACAATTGCATTTATTTCACCCTAGACGCGTTTCGCTTTTCATTTTAAAAGGATGTTCTGATGTCTGTAAATGATACACAAAGGATTGTACAATTTTTTAAAAAATAATTTTTTTGGGAAAACTGCGATCTTCTGGAACGTATTTGTAAATAAAAACAGTCGCAAATAATTTATACAAATGATGACCGGTTTCGGCGTGTCTAAAGGACCATCTTCAGATCCATGTGGCGTGAGCAGTTACCGCGTAGAACAAGCGCCTGTTCCGTGGACGTCAAGCCTGCGCCACATGGATCTCAAGATGGCCCTGTAAACAGCCCGAAACAGGTCACCGTTTGTATAAATGATTTTTTTCCGATTTGCGACTGTTTTTATTTATAATCTAGCTTATAAGCCCGTGCTTCGCAACGGTTGTTAAAGAAGGGCTTGTGCGTATAATGGATTTTTAGGGTTCCGGACCTCAGTCAGTTTTAAACATAAATGATGCGTGAAAAAAGAAGAAAACAAATGTCGTTAAGTTGTGTTGTTGTGGTCTTCAGTCCGGAGACTGGTTTGATGCAGCTCTCCACAATACCCTATCCTGAGCAAGCCTCTTCATCTCCACATAAGAGCGACAACCTACATCTGTCTGAATCTGCTTACTGTATCCATCTCTTGGTCTTCCTCTGCGATTTTTCCCCATACACTTCCCTCCAACGCTAAATTCACAATTCCTTGATGTCTAAGAATGTGTCCTACCAATCCATCCCTTCTTTTAGTCAAGGTATGCCAGAAATTCCTTTTCTCCCTAATTCTGTTCAGTACCTCCTCATTACTTACGCGATCCACCCACCTAATCTTCAGCATTCTTCTGTAGCACCATATTTCAAAAGCCTCAATTCTCTTCCTGTCCGCACTGTTTATCGTCCATGTTTCACTCCCATACAAGGCCACACTCCATACAAATGCCTTCAGAAAGGACTTCCTTAGGTTTAAATCAATATTCGATGTTAACAAATTTCTCTTTTTCAAGAACGCTTTTCTACCCATTGCCATTCTGCATTTTATATCCTTTGTACTGCGACCATCATTTGTTATGTTACTGCCCAAGTAACAAAACTCATCTACCTCTTTTATCGCTTCGTTTCCCAATCTAATTCCTTCAGCATCACCTGATTTTCTTAGACTGCACTCCGTTACCCTAGTTTTGCTCTTGTTAATGTTCTCATCTTATATGCACCTTTCTTATATGCACCGTCGTTAAGTATGTAGTATACAAATCGAAACCAGTAACACTATGTTCAATGTTTTATTGCGTTACTTAATTCTGTCCCAGACGTTCGCTTCCTTGTTGTACTATGCCATACTTGTTATGCAGCAGCGGCGTCTAATAGATCTTCGGTGCACTAAAGCGCCTGTCTAGCCTCAATTTAGCCGAGAAACCCCATGGAGGTTCGTGTAGTACTTTTGGAGATTAGCCTTTGCAGATAGGCACTGATTGCTTTTGGGCAAATGTTTAAATTATGATATCGGTTACTTTCTCTGATACGATTTTGATGAGATGAAGCGTGTATTCAACCGCACCATATGATCAAGTTACGGCTGAATATCCTTAGAAAATCCGACAAATAGTTTTGGACATAAATGTGTTAAAAGAGACATACAGACATGACGATCGTATATACAAAACTTTAAATTACCATATCATTTTTTTCCTGTGATCCTACTTTTATAAAACGCAGTTACGGCAAACAAACCTGGGATATTGACAGCTATTATTTAAAGCCAAGATCTCTTAAAACGTTTACTAGATAACCGCTTTCGGCAAAATTAAACGTAGGACGCGATTTTTATCACAGAAATATATATATATATATATGTTTGTTGTGCTTTTTTTTTCTTTATTTGGACAGCAAAGAAAAGCAGCAATAAGTAAAGAAAACGCGAGATTTTTGTGTCTAATCCACATATCGATGTAAACAAGAGTGGAAAGCACGCTGAAAGTAGCACGATCTAGCCGACCGCGGTGGCCGAGGGGACTGAGGCGCTTCAGTCACGGTCTGCACGGCCACTACGGTCGGGGGTTCGAATCCCCCCTCGGACATGGATATTTGTGCCGTCCTTAGTTGTAGATAGTTCATAAGTAGTTTGTAAGTTTAGGGACTGATGATCCCGTTGTTAAGTCCCTTAAGCTTAACAAACATTTGAACATATGATTTTTTTTTAAGCACGATCTATGCCAGATACTTCTAAGATATTTGACGGATCTTCAACGAAACAACTGTTCGCATAAGCTACTTGTTGTGTTTAGCGCCAGCCTGTGTTTTTAGGATAATGTTCAAATGTTTGTAGAGCTTATGGGAAGTACGGGGCCATCAGTCCCTAAACTTACATACTACTTATGAACTAGTTAAGACTAAGGACGGCACAAATATCCATGCCCGAGGGGGGATTCGAACCCCCGACCGTAGTGGCCGTGCAGACCGTGACTGGATGTTCAAATGTTTGTTAAGCTTATGGGACTTAACTACGGGGTCATCAGTCCCTAAACTTACAAACTACTTATGAACTACTTACGAACTAGGACGGCACAAATATCCATGCGCGAGGGGGGGGGGGGGATTCGAACCCCCGACCGTAGTTGTCGTGACTGGCGCGCCGCAGACCGCTCGGCTGTTTTTAGGAGCTGTGGCTGCTAGTGTGACGCCATAAGTTGGTTGCGGGGTCGCGCCTCTGTCGTGGGCTGTGGTCACAGTGCGTGTGTCGTGAATTACGAGCAGAAGCTGCTATCACACACGAGGCAATGCCACGGCAGGGTCACCGCTGCAGGGCTGTGCTGTGGGGTCGCGTGTGCGGGGACACCCAGTCTACATTAGGGGCACGCCAGGGTCGACAGGTGGCGCCTTCTCACGCTAGGTGGCGCACTCTCACGCTACACTAAGGGTGACTGAGGTCGGTATTACACTATCAAATTATTTGTCAAGGAATTGGACAAAGAAGAATTAGACGCAGTGTAATGTGAACGTCGTTTAATATTTCATCAAATCTAAGCCTCGGCCTAAATTTGATCAAAGAAATCGCTTCTCTTCTGTTTCCTGCAGTGAGAAATGTGACCGCTTGGAGCGCTAGTAGTATACAGCTTCCTTGCCACTACAGCTGTTTTATTTTGAGGTTAAATATCTGACATTAATTGGACATAACGTTCGTATTCGTAAACATGGCTAGTAGTGGAAAGTTTGTGTAGTGTTTTCTAGCAACAACAAAATTAAAAAAAAAAAAAAAAATACATAGGGCGTTGTATAACAGGCGACAAGACCAATTCACACTGTCCGTCATGTCAATTCAAATGTTCAAATGTTTGTAAAGCTTATGGGACTTAACTAAGGGGTCATCAGTCCCTAAACTTACAAACTACTTATGAACTACTTACGAACTAGGACGGCACAAATATCCATGCCCGAGGGGGGATTCCAACCCCCGACCGTAGTGGCCGTGCTGACCGCGCCTCAGTCACCTCGGCCACCGCGGCCGGCGTCACGTCAATTCGCGTAGCCCAATACCTTGCGGCAAAAGTGAGGTTGAGTTACAATCAATGATGTAAAAAAATCATTATATACTATCGGAATTGAAGAAGTAATACCCCTAAATCTTATTTACGGCCGAAGCAGATTTCAGAATATATGATTTTGGTAACTTGGTGTGCTAAGTGCTGAGAAGTGAAACAACTTTCAAAACATCGACATCTGTTTGCAAGCGAATGTATGTACACATAAATACGTCAACCAAGGAAATAAATAGAGCCTATTTATCAGCAATGTTTCCCCCCTTACATTGTTAATAACGTCATAAACAATTTAGATTATCCTCTTTGCCAGTGCTCAAATTTTCCATTTAAAAAGTTATTTAATAAAACTTACTTTATCAACTTAACAATCTTATTAGTATACACTGTTTGAGTCAGTCTTTTTGTTACTCTATTGCAAACTGTGAAGGATGAAGAGCGACAAAATAATTAGCAGTGAACGGCCTGGCTGTTCTGCCGACGGCATAAAAAAAGAAAATCCTCCCGGTCTCGTAGCAAATTATCTCGCCCTGACACCCACAGTTTCATAGAAGTGTGTTTCCTTTTTTTCCCTCCTCTTCTAAATGCAGACACAACGCAACTGTAGTATGAACAACAGCTGAGCATTACACCGCCATTTTGAAGCAAATTTGACAAAATATTGGATGATAGTGTAATACCCCCTTTTGCGTTTCATCCAATTTCTTTGTAAAAAAAAAAAACAACAAAAAAACAAAAAAAAAAAAAAAAACAAAAAAGATCAATATTTCATCTAATTTTTTCGTCCAATTCTTTGTCCAATAATTTGATAGTGTAATACCGGTCTAAGGGCAACAACGCACTGGCCACCTCCCGCGGCGGTTGGCGGGTGAGCGGCTGCAAGTTTCTGAGGTCCCTTGTGTAGGACAACGCACTGATCTCCCCTTCGCCGACAGTTGGTGCGGTTACCGCCAAGTGGAGACGACGCGTTGGCTCGTTTCAAATGTGACTTATGCCACGATAAAGCGGTGATTGATTTCGATACGGAGAAACTTATTCTCGAAGCGGAAAATCGTCCAGCAGTCAGTAGAGGGACTCTGGAGTGTTTGGTGTAGGTTGTGTAGGGACAGTAGGTTACTATAGGTTGAGGCCTAGACAATTCTTGAACTGAATAAGATACCTTATAGACAACTCCCATTAGTACAGTTCACAAAAGATTGTATGGTGGGGGATCCAGATAGCACGGGTTTTTGAAGCTTCTGTTGGCTGTTTTTTGTGGCCACGCTTTGGTGGTAGTCATTTGTTCTGATGGGTAGCTGGTTAATCATCAAACTAATATAAAAAAATGTGCAGTGATTGCAGCGCATTTTCTAAATCATATGACTGCTTTCATTGGTGACTTGGTATCTAATAGAGTAGTACAAGTCTGTGATGGGGCTGGTTGAATTCCATCCTGAACTTTGCATTGTTAGCACGCAGGACAGTTAGACAACTTGTTTGTGATTTTCAGATTAGATTAGAGCGCGGGTGGACTGGATCTGCTGCGCAGGTAGCTGTGTAGTGGTGGGGGAAGCTGCTGTTGCAGCGTAGCCGGACTGTGCGTTAGCAGTCAGCTGCTGACTGCCGCTTAGCTTTTAAGTTACTGCCGCATACAAGCGCAAGGAGATGTCAAACTGCGAGTCTTGAACACACACGGCTGTATAAAAAGTGTAATGCACAAAAACAACGCTCGTTTGATTGTTGGGAAAACTGTGGCGCATTTACGAGTATTTATGAGTCTCTCTCTCTCTTGTACCTATCATGCTTACACGGCAGGGCATAATTTTCTGAGAGGCACAGATATTCATTTCGTAGCTCACTCAATTAACACAAAATATCTGTAAATTATATACACAGTTGTTCTAGGGACATCAATCTATCCATTATTACTGAAGAACCACATTATACGTTCACGACAGATTACGAATTCAAAGTAAATTTGTGAAGATAAAAAACGAACGAATATGGTGACGAAAGTTTTAAGTTTAAAATGTGAGAAGACATAGTACACATATGTAGTAAACGAATTGACGTAAGAGAAAAAGAAAAGCTATGTTATTGTGAAAGAATATCGGAAAATCAACTGCGGATCAAGCGCTACACGGAAATCCACGTCAGTCTACGCCAACGAGCTAATGATTCTTGCAGATGTTATTGCAAGAAATAGTACGGACGATAGTTTGAGTTCAACTGAAGTAATACAGCAAGACACAGAATTCGAGCTTGCTGAAGAATGACATGAGACTTCAGAGCTAAGATCATCAAGAGTGAAAAAGACAAGGGAACTGACACAGAAAATAACATAAAAGTACAGCTTCTTGGCGTACTGAAATAAAATCTGGCAAGGAAAGATGATGACACTGGGCTTCACTTTCTGTTCTCATTGTTGAATTTTTTTTTTTTTAAAGTACCTGAACATTTCAAGGTAATAACGTGAAAGTAATTAGGGATGCCACTGAAATATGTATGAAAATACCGCAGGCAAAAGATCTGCAGGAAATTGATCTGATACATAGGATAATTCTTAAACAAGTGACTAAAATTACATGCATAATAACGTAAAAATTAGTATTAAGTTACAAACAAAATTTTTGTTATGTTGAGCTGTGTATTTCATTCTGTGAAACCTTCTGGTATTAAAATATTTAAATGGAATAATGACACTCTCAACCAATTATATTTTCATCAGGGTCTATAAATGATCAAAAGTTTGTCGTCACTCCACTTATTATTCATCTGATTTAGGAAAATAGTTCGTCGAAGGAAGATGGAGACATCCTGCTCTAGTTAAAAATGTATTCTCATAATTTCTTAACTCCCTCTAAAAATCAACTTTTTCTTGGAGGAAAGTATGCACTCGGTACATGTTTTTTTTTTTTTTTTTTTTTGCTTTCGCGACGTCTTTCGTTTCCCCAACGCCGTACAGATACTCAAATCACAATTAAACTAGATATACAAAGCGTGAGAGAACAAGATGAGGAGTGGCCACACCGGGCTTTGGACGGGCCAGTGCGGTGGAGGCCGCGGTAGTCGCAGAACCGCGCGCCGCACCTCCAGGCAGTTAGCGGCCCAGTGCGTTTTGCCCCAAAGCCCTGCACTGGCGACGTAGCAAGGCGCGTGGTTGCGGTGGACACGCCGCTGCTTACACCAGCCTGATATTCATGTGGTAGGGGGCCCGTGGTAGCTGCCGCAACGCGACTACACTTACGTCGGAAGCAGTGCTGGAGGCAGAGCTGCCCAATCCCTCCCCCAAACGGCAACCAGCTCCCCCCTCCCCCCACAACGGAGATATTACGTCCTGTTTTGCCATTTACCACTGATATTGAGTATTTTTTATTTCACGTTTTTAAACTGTTTTATGAAGCCACGCCCCCCCCCCAGGCTGACCAAAAGTACTAATTTTTCATCCCCCTCCCCTAGAAATTTCAATAACGCAGTGACTCTTTCTCCCATCGTATTTGATAATAAAACTAACCACGGGTGTCCCATGGGCACAGTATTTCGGCGATCATACATGTCGCCATCTTCATTTCAACTGACGGACTGAGCTCCTGAAAACGCGCCGGCACGGATATCCGCACGCTACGGCGGCTCGAAGGGACCTGGGTTCTAGCCCGGTGGCGGGCGATTTAAATACCCTCGGCCAAAGCTTGGGAACCAGCGATTGGGTTAATTAAGAGTAAATCTAGAAAACGTAACAAGTGACGACCACGGCGGACAGAGCCCTCACATCGACGTCATCTCAGACGCCGTCGCAATCGGTTCCACTGCGCGGCCGCGGCGCGGACCACGGAGGGGTCGCTCCGCGGGCCGAGGGTATTTAAATCGCCCGCTACCGGGCTAGAACCCAGGTCCCTTCGAACCAGCGCGTTTCCAGGAGCTCTGTCGGTCAGATCACCTGATGATGGCGACGTGTATGGTCGCCGAAATATTGTGCCCGTTGGACACTATAGACCGGCAGTAAACCCGTGGATATTTTGATTTCAATTACGCAGTTTGCGCCATGACCCCATCCCCCCCCCCCCCCCGGCACCTCCACCTGGAGGGAACTGTAAGCATGCATTCTGCAACAAGGCTGTCCACAAATCTGTCAGTGTACGAGAGGGTGCACATCTCTTCTGAACAACACGTTTGCTAGGCATCCCAGTTACTCTCAATCATGTTCACTCGCAGCGAGGTTCGTGGCCAACGGAGGTGTTTAAGCTCACACGAGTGTTCATCGAGCCACCAGTAGCAATTATTTCCTTTCTACATCTCCATCTACATCTACATGGGATACTCTGCAAATCACATTTAAGTGCCTGGCAGAGGGTTCAACGAACCACCGTTATACCATTTTATCTTCCATTCCATTCTCGAATAGCGCACGGGAAGAATGAACACCTCAATCGCTCCGTTCGGGCTCTGATTTCTCGTATTATATTCTGGTGATCATTTCTACCTATATTAGTGAGAGTCAACAATATTTTTTCGCATTCGGAGGAGAATGTTGGCGATTGTAGTTTCGTAAGCAGCCCACGCCGCAGCGATAAGCGTCGTTGTTGTAATGATTCCCATCCCAGATTCTGTATCATTTCCGTAACGCTGTCACCCGTATATCGTGACAATACGAATCGAGCTGCCCTTCTTTGGACTCTTTCGATGTCCTCCGTCAAACCCACCTGATAAGGATTCCACACTGGGCAGCAATATTCCAGAAAACGACGGACAAGCGTAGTGTACGCAGTTTCTTTAGTAGTTTTGTTGCATCTTTAAAGGGTTCTGCCAATAAAAGGCAGTCTCTGGTTCGCCTTTCCCACGACACTATCTACGTGTTCTTTCCAATTTAAGTCAGAAGTAGTTGTAATTCCTAGGTATTTTGTGGAGTTTACGGCCTTTAAAGAGAATGAGGGTGCCATCACCCCATTCATCTACATCTACATAGATACTCTGCAAATCACATTTAAGTGCCTGGCAGAGAGTTCATTAACCACCTTCATAACTTTAACCCATTGGGTCTCGTCCCGTAAAAAAAAAAATATTTTCTAAGTAATCCAAGGATGTATTTGCAAGATCATTAGCAAGGTAGCTTCCCACTGCCAACTCATCATCCTGCTAATGCATTTCTTCTTGGAAGCAGTGGCCAACTGGGACTGTCAGCCCAGAGCGGAGGCAAAACAAAATGATGCCCCCCGTCCACTTGGAAGTACATGTTCTCCTATAACAAAGTAAATTTTGAGATTTGGAGGCCCCGAAAGAAAAGGCCAAAAGCGCTAAAAAAAAAAAAAAAAAAAAAAAAAAAAAAATGCTCTCGATGTATTTGGAGGCAACCAATAAGAGCCTCCCCCCTTTTCGCCACTACTTGGCAAGCCTCTTTATTTCCTCATAAGAACAGCAACCCACATCCATCTGAATCTGTTTACTATATTCGTGTCTAGGTCTCCCTCTGCGATTTTACCCCACACACGCTAAAGTCACGATTCCTTGAAGTCTAAGAATGTGTCATATCAATCGATCTCTTGTTTTAATCAACGTTGCCATAAATTCATTTTCTCTCCAATTCTGTTCAGTACCTCCTCATTATGTACACACCTAATCTTCACCATTCTTTTGTAGCACTACATTTCAAATTAATTTCAGTCATCATAACGATGTTTATTGAAAGGCAATTAACAATAGGCCTAATACGGATTGCTTGCTTATGTGTTTTACTTAGTGCATGAAAATGTGCAGGGCTCGGAGCTGGTAGCACAATCTACAAAATATAATAGACGCATCTCTGGTGGTTATTTAATTACAATGTATTTCAATGAATTGATTATGATTATACCCGCGGGCTTGGCATTACTTTGATGTTGCATGAGATATTTTTTTGCGTATTTTTTTAAAAGCAGTATGGACATTTTAATATATTCAAATGTAGACTCCATTTTTACGGTCTTCAAAGTGCTACATCAGCACCCTTTTCGTAACTATGTATTTACTTAACACAAACTGGAAAAATATATTGACATATATATACATATACTCCTATAATTTCTGCGAGTCTGAAGGACGAAACCAAGAAGATTTGAAACCGTGGAGGAACACTGTGCTTCACGTGAACGCATCTTTTATTATCTTACATACGACCTGTTTAGGGCATGTTAATCTCTTCACCAGGTTATAAGAGTTCTACACCTCCCGTTCGAATCATGGAGCGGCCGCGTGACTGTTGATTTGGTTATAAACTTGATGGTGGGATTTACCATATCCGAAACCGGTCGTATGTAAGACAATAAAACAAGTGTTGAACTGAATCGTATTGTTCGTTGACAGTGCTAGGCTCTATTGAAAATGTGTGAATGTCCGCAGTCGGGAAACGAAAAAGAGAGAATTCCGAATCACATTTTTGGTAGCTTCTACGGTGAATAGCACCGTAATTAGCTCCGAAATACGACCGTATTTTGAGATTACTGCTTCCCTCCATCTTCACGTACAACACACCTTCTCGCGGTATGTCCTTACGGCAGCCAGTGTCAGCGCTGTAGCAAAGACGTCGCTGCAAGCCTCTGGCATTTATCGACTCTTCCGTTGGACTCTGTTACAGCACAGTTGGCCCCCGTTCTGGAGGAATCCGCCTCAGCGTCGAAACGTCTACGGCACTGGCGTGATGGAGTGCCGATATTCATTCGTCCGTCCTCACAAGCTACAAACTACATAGATCTTCCACTTGTTTCGTTCCGTCGAACTACGTGAAATTAGACTTAAGGAAAGCAAGTACAAGGAATCCGGTATGGTCTAGTGGCTAGGATACCTGGCTCTCACCCAGGAGGCTCGGGTTCGATTCCCGGTACCGGAAATATTTTTTTCATTTATAATTGTAGTCTCCCGAGAGACCGACTATACTACTGGGATTCACAAACAATCTGGAAACGTTACCCAGTGTTAAGTACTAAAGCAAAGGTACAGAAGTCAGATTAAATCATGCCGTGTTGACCAGGTCTAGAAAAAGATAGTGATCACACATACGCATTAGCCAGTTAAAGTATCACATTTATAAGAACCAAAGAGCAGTCAAAAAGGAATGAAAAGCGCTAGGTTTGAACGAAAGTGGAAGAACGATACAATTTTCTTCCTTTGGGACATTGATCTTTAATAATGGGATCCGCAATAGTTGTTAATTTTAACCCGAGTTTCTAGACCTATGTCGCATCATGAGGTGCATCTGCAAATTAAAATCAAATTGCCATTGTAATACAATGGCTACCCTACATCTTTACCAAAGTTGTTCATAACAATGGGAATGCACAAAAATAAATAAAAATATACTCCTTTTACGGATATTCTTAAAGAGGAAAACAGCTTTCGAAGAAAGTACTAATAAAACGATGGAAGTGATGAGCGAATGTAGTAGAATAATATAATTTATACATCGGCCAGGATATTCTGTTGAGACCTTTTTTCACAATCTTCCCTTCTAACAGAGAAAGCAATTATTTGGTATTCCGCTATATTTGTCCTAGGTATGCAGTTTTCCTTATTTTACACGTTGTGGCCGTTTCTCGCTGTTTGTGTATTTGCCGCAATACTGCTATGTTAGTTACATTTTCTGTCCACTATATTTTAGAGCGTTCTGTGACAAATTCACATGTCAAAGCTCTAGCTTTTCTCATATTTATGGTCCATCCTTCAGAACCGTATAGAAACGCAGACAAGATGTAGCATCTTATGAATCGAACTCTAATCTATAGGTCTAGGTCTGGAGTTGCAAGAATTTTCCTAAATTTTATGAACACTTTAGGGCATTCTCCATGCGATAATTTACCTGCCCCTCTGCTCTGCAATAATCACAGCGTCGCGTTCCAAGGTACTTAAAAGTTGTCCACTCTTTGTATGAAGTAGCCACTAAATGCTATTTTTGTAATTTTAAATCAATCCCGCTGTTATGGGACAGTCATGAAATTCGATGTAGTTCCATATTATTCTGGAATTGGGACTGCGGCTGGTCTAATTTCTATTCAAAATAACTGGTTATTCACCAACAGCCGTAAAACAACATAAACTTTACGTTGGTGAATACTCCAATTATTTGGAGTCATAAAATTGTCCTATTCCGGTTAATTCCCAGACGTAAAATACCTATGAAATGTTCTACTACGTTGACGACTAGTTTCAGACAATGAAAACCCTCACCAATCAATGTTGTACCATCAGCATAGCGGTTGTTGTCGATAGAGACACTGTTAACCTTTATGCCTCTTTCTCTATATCAACAAGTGCCTCCTGGAGAATATTCTCCTACTATAGATTGAATAACAGAGGTGACAGTATGCATGCATGCCGGACTCTTCTAATTGTAAGTACATTGCCCAAGTATGTGACCTCTTTATGAAAACCTGTTCTGTGTAACTCCAATACAAAATTCTCGACATAGCAGATATATTTCTCATTTATGTCCATTTTCCCCTTTTAGAATTTTCAAAGTTTATGATGTACTTTTTGGAAGGCCTTTCATAATAAAACGTACATATCATGGCAGTTTTAAAGTAACTATTGCTTCTCTTGTTCCTAAACTCAAAATGTATCTCACCAATGAATTTCTTACGTTTTTCAAATAACCTCTGATGGATAACTCATCATCATCATCATCATTAGAGACTGATTATGCCTTCCAGCGTTCAGTCTGGAGCATAGTACATCTAATAAAACTCATCCATGATCCCCTATTCAATGCTAACATTGGTGCCTCGTCTGATGTTATGCCTTTTACTTCAAAATCATTCTGCACCGCATCTAAGTACTTTCTTCTTGGTCTACCTCGTCTCCTATTACCCTCCGCTGCCGAGCTCATGAGTCTCTTAGGTAACCTTGCTTCTCCCATGCGTGTAACATGACCCCACCATCTCAGTCTGTTCGCTCTAACTGCTTCATCTATGGCATTCATTTCCAGTTTTTCTTTGATTTTCTCATTATGGACACCCTCCTGCAATAGTTCCCATCTATTAGTTCCTGCAATCATTCTTGCTACTTTGTAACCTCTACTTTATGGCCGGCCGCGGTGGCCGAGGGGACTAAGGCGCTTCAGTCAAGGTCTCCATGGCCACTACGGTCGGGGGTTCGAATCCCCCCTCGGGCATGGATATTTGTGCCGTCCTAGTTCGTAAGTAGTTCATAAGTAGTTTGTAAGTTTAGGGACTGATGACCCCGTAGTTAAGTCCCATAGACTCTACAAACATTTTTTTTTCTACTTTATGAATAGGGTATCCTGTATCCACCCAACAACAAAGTTGGTCGAAAGGTATAGCGGTGCACTGCTAACTTGGTCTTGGTACTTCCTTCCTTCTTGGCAAACGATCTGATGGGTAACTTTCAGAAATATTTCCAAGAGTATGGGTCATTAGGCCAATAAGGAGTCTACTATCTTGTCATGTTCTCGCAGTGCTGACTGCTGATAACATCCATTAGGCAGGGTAATACGCTCTGTTGTAACCTATCGGTAAGACTCGCGTGTGAACCTCCTTCGTGAATTCGTTTAGTGAGTACGGCTGGAATAACATCAGGTCCTGTTGCTTTGATTGATTCCACTGTTGGTTTTTGGTGAAACATTTTCTGTTAAATAAACTGAACCATACTTGATAAGTTAAAGCCTTCTTCCACAAAAATGTATTACATTTTAAGGCGCATAGTTTCTTGTTGTGAGACCATTTTCTAGTGACTTACCGATTCCAGAATACACGAGTAAAGACAAACCATAACATTATTACAGTTCTCTGGTTTTCGATTGCTGCACTGGGCGGTATTACTGTTTGATAATTAATTTAGAAACATTTACACTTGATTTTTTCATTCATTGTACGCAGTATGCTTTTGTGGTTATTGATGTTAGTAACTAAATTATTGTAAGCTCCATACTATATACTTTTTTAGTGGTGATGACTTGCTGAAATTGTCTACTGACAGTTCATTAATTATTATACTCTGAGAATTAATGTCATTGATTCTTTACCAATAAGAGCCTCATATTCTAAATAATGTTATCATGTTTTGTGTGTGTATGTTACTAGTAATCTAAAAGAGGGGAATAATTGAATTCTGTCGCATCTGTTTTCAATGTCCAATATTTATAATTCGAAAAGTTTTTCAGCTTTACCTTCTACATGTAAGACTTCTACGTCTGCTGCATATTTGTGCTGGTTTGTGCAGTGTTCAGCAAAGGCAGAATCTGGCTTTATTACTCTACAACTCCTGAGGTGTTCCCTGAGTCTAGAGCAGGTGGACTGACACAGTCCTACATAGGAGGACTGACACTCTTTACAAATTATTTTATACACCCCACTGTTCATGATGGCTGGTTGTTTGTCCTTGGAGTAGAAGACACGTTTACCTGCTGTATGTCAGACATACAAAAATACCGAAAATTCTTTGCAAATGTTCAAACGTTTGTAAATCTATCGGACTCACCTTCTAGGTTATTAGTCCGTAGGTTACAAACTACTTAAACTAAGGTAAAATAACCTAAGGATACCACAAACACCCATGCCCGAGGGGGGACTTGAACCCCCGACGGCGAACGGCCGCGCTCACCGCAGCACGGCACTCCAGTACGCACGGCTAAGCATCCGCGGCAAAATTCTTTGCGTTCAAAAAGCAATGTTATAGGCTGTGTTCACAGTGGCTTCTACCGACTAAACCATCGTCAGCCGCCATCGCCCGAGTTTGACTGGAAACGTCGGCGGACAGCGTGGTCACACTGCATCCGACAGTTTTTGTCACTTAGGTCCGGTTCATCCATTTCTCGTTAATCTTCTCGGTAGTAAACGAAAAGACGCATTTAACGCCCAGTTAAATGTGCTTCTTAAGTGCATTCCGTTTGTCATTGGCAGATTCACCTCTCGTTTGCTAACCTGGAGAAAACGAGAAGGTACGATATATTTCGACTCTGTTGGCAATAGAAACAAATGAAACTGCCGTCTAAATAAACAGCTGTTGGCCAGATTAAACTATCAGGGAAAAGGTTAGCAGACAGTTGTTATTTCGCGCTATGGAAAACAAACGTGAAAGAAGCTCGAATTTTATAACAAGTTAGTGGGAGAGTGTTGTGTTCCTAATAGAGGGAAAATAATTAACGACACTACATCTACATCTACATACATACTCCGCAATTCACCGTAAGGTGCGTGGCGGAGGGTACACTGTACCACTACCAGGCCTTTCCTTTCCTATTCCACTCCCAAATTGAACGAGGAAAAAAAGAATGCCTATATGCCTCCGTACGAGCCCTAATTTCTCTTATCTTGTCTTTGTGATCTTTACGCGAAATGTAAGTAGGCGGCAGCAAGATCGTACTATACTCAGCTTCAAATTCCGGCCCTCTAAATTTACTTAACAGAAATTCACGAAAAGAACGTCGTCTTTCTTCCAGCGATCCCCAATTGAGTTGCCGGAGCATTTCCGTGACACTCGCGCATTGGTCGAACCTACCGGTAACAAATCTAGCTGCTCGCCTCTGAACCGCCTCTATGTCTTCCTTCAAACCGATCTGCTGCGGGTCCCAAATACTTGAGCAATACTCAAGACGTGGTCGTACAAGCGTTTTATACGCGGTCTCCTTTACAGGTGAAGTACATCTTCCCAAAATTCTCCTAATAAACCGAAGTCGGCTATCTGCCTTACTCACAACTGTCCTTACATGCTCGTTCCATTTCATATCGCTCTGCAATGTTACGTCTAGATACTTGAACGACGCGACCGCATCAAGAAGCTCACTACTGATGCTGTATTCGAACATTATAGGATTGTTTTTTCTACTCATGCGCATCACCTTACATTTTTCTACATTGAGAGCTAGCGGCCATTCTTCGCACCAACTAGAAATTTTGTCTAAGTCAACCTGTATGCTATTACAGTCAGTTACAGAAGACACCCTCCCATACACCACAGCATCATCAGCAAACAGCCGCAAATTACAACTTACTCTGTCCATCAGATCATTTATATAGATAGAAAATAATAGCGGTCCTATCACACTCCCCTTGGGCACGCCTGACGATACACTCGTCTCTGATGAACACTCGCCGTCGAGAACAACGTACTGCGTTCTATTACTTAGGAAGTCTTCCAGCCAGTCACAAATCTGTGAACCTATTCCATAAGCTCGTATTTTCGTTAGCAGTCTGCAGTGTGGCACCGCGTCGAACGCCTTTTTGAAGTTGAGAAAAACACAATCCGCCTGTTGCCCTTCGTCCATGGCTCGCAAGATGTCATGTGAGAAAAGGGCAAGCTGAGTTTCACATGAACGATGTTTCCTAAACCGGTGCTGATTCATGGAAAGAAGCTTTTCCGTTTCAAGGAAATTTACTATATTCGAACTGAGAATATGCTCCAAAATGCTACATGAAACCGATGTCAACGATATTGGCCTGTAATTGTATGGGTCAGTTCTCTTTCCTTTCTTATACTCGGGAGTCACCTGCGCTTTTTTCCAATCACTAGGAACTTTGCGCTGAATTAAAGATTCGCTATAAATGCAAGCTAAGTAGGGGGCCAATGCCGAAGAATAGTCTTTGTAAAACCGAACTGGTATTCCATCCGGACCAGCAGACTTTTTCGTATTTATCTCTCTCAGCTGCTTCTCTACACCGGAAATACCTATTGCAATGTCCCCCATTTCGGAATTAGTACGTTGATCAAATGACGGTATATATGTGCGGTCTTCCTGCGTGAAAGATTTCTTAAAGGTTAAATTTAGAACTTCAGCTTTCCGTTTGCTTTCTTCTATTACTGCCCCGGAATGATCAACTAGTGACTGGACAGTGGGCTTTGACCCGCTTATCGATTTTACATAGGACCAGAATTTTTTCGGGTTCTCGGAAAGATCTTTTGCTAAGGTATGGCTGTGATAATTATTGTATGCTTCACGCATCGATCTTTTTATAGACGCACGAACCTCTACTAACTTTTGCCTGTCATCATTTGCGTGTTCTTTTTTAAACAGCTTTTGCTTTCTCAGTAGCTTTCTAACATTATTATTATACCACGGTGGATCTTTTCCATCCTTAATCGTTTTTACTGGCACATATTTCTCTAACCCTTCATTAACAATGCACTTAAATTTAGTCCACAATTCCTCTACATCCATAGTCCCAGAATTAAACGATGCCCATTCATTTTCTAAGTGCGACCGTAACATTTGCTTGTCGGCTTTTCCCAACAAAAACACGCTCCTAGCCTTTTTGACTGGTTTATGAACTTTGGTCACCATCGACGCTATGACGATATCATGATCACTAATTCCTGTCTCTACACAGACATCGTTAATAAGGTCTGGCCTGTTTGTGGCTATAAGGTCTAGAATATTTCCATTGCGCGTGGGTTGCCGGTTTAACTTCTCAAGACAGTTTTCGGAGCATGGGAGGAAAAGGAAGCGAATTGGTCGCGTGTGTAAATGAATTCAATGCTGTCCATGGAACATGTAGGACAACAAAAATGTTTAGGGCGCAGTACGATAACACACTGCCAAGTGCGTAGTACCCTGGACCTTAGTGCAAGAAATAACTTGAACATAGGCGAAAATGCATTGTTCCTGTTGATCGGAGGAATAAATCACATTTTAGGCCTTACACTAAGCGCAACAAGCATAAGTAAATACTGAATTAATAAGCTTGCAGGCATAGTGTAGTCTGTTTTCTATTACGACAGATAACTTACGAAACACATAACTATCTGTTGGACTATTCAGATGGTCGTGGACTTTTTCATGCTGCGTTTCCAAAGTGGCCTTTCGAAGACGAAATCGCGTAACAAATTATTCGTCATCCCAGCATTCAAAATGATTTGGACGAACATAAATACGTCTAAGACGCCTTATAGGGACAATGATCTCTAGATCAGCCAAAATATTGACATCGTCTTGATTGTCAACCAAATCTCTTATTCTTGCCATTTTCATCACACCGATTCTCACTTAACTAGTCGTTACCCGTGAGTTTGTATTTTGATATCGCAACTATAATTTTAAGGTTATGTTGCATACCTGCAATATATGAAACTCATCTAATCCCTTCTGACATGGATGAGGCGAGAAATGTGACTATACAATTTTCCAATAAATCTGCTTCCCACACTAAATTTTCATACAGCTAGTGCTTCTGTTATTTTGTTCGGTAAATCGGTATTATCATGTGAATATATTGCGGTATTTTAGCGCTTTGGAATCCTGCCATTTTCAAAAATGTTCAAATGTTTGTTAAGCTTATGGGACTTAACTACGGGGTCATCAGTCCCTCAACTTACAAACTACTTATGAACTACTTACGAACTAGGACGGCACAAATATCCATGCCCGAGGGGGGATTCGAACCCCCAACCGTAGTGGTCGTGCTGACCGTAACTGGAGCGCCTCAGTCACCTCGGCCACTGCGGTCGGCCATTTTCATACTCATTAACTGTTCGTTAGCCGTGTAACGAGCAGAATTCTACTCGTTAATTTAACTGCCAGTTAACTCATAACAAACGCAATTCCCCGGTAACGAAAAGTTAAAATCTTAACTGGAACTTAACGAGACAATGACAAACCGGCCTTTAGTCAGATTAAGGAAAAGGTTAGAATCTATTGTGTCTGAAGTATATTTGATTCCGATTTCCTGTGGTGCAATGGATTCCGCCGACTTTTTTATGCTTCGAAATGATTGCTACAATGCGGCTTTTGTTATCAATTAAGAGATGGAATGCATACGAATGATCTACATCTGTCTAGAAAGAAGAAAGTAGCAAGGATTGTGTACTGTCCTCAGCTACTACCACTACCAGACAAACTTTACGAATATGTGAGGTACTGGTAAAAGGAGAAATTTTTTATTACATACTCGTGATATTTCGTAGCGTCACTGACAAGCAATATTCAGTTTTGCTTAATTTATTTGAAGTTGGCAGACACACACCAGTTAACCTCCATACTTTCAATAATGATGAACTACGGCAGTTTGGTAAGTTTATTGCTTATCACAAGAATTTCGAGAATTAATTCGCACCTTCTAGTCCATTTGTTTACATAAGTACAGTACTTTTTCGACGTTTCAATGTGTGATTTTCTGCCACTTTTGCTCTGCCGTTGTCTTTTCTAGGTTACTGAAGTTCGGAAAATCGGATGCAACAAATCTTGAGTTCTGTATTTTATGTTAATGTAAGAAACCATACATTTTTTCTGTCTGTTTAAAGGTATATGCATAATAATCATGACTTAGACTTACCTTTATAGAAAGACAGTGTAAGTGACAATTTTTGTGTTGTGGTATCCAGTGTAATAGAGCAGACACAATACTTGCAAGAACAGGCAGAAGTACTATTTAGTGTGTAAGAAACTTGCCAATATTTATTATGTACGATTTCGCTCATTGTAGTAACTTCAAAAAGACTACATCTGCAAAAGAGCTGCATAAAATTACACATGGAAACGTCACGATGTATTTATGTAAACAGTGGACTAATAGCCAGAAAAATTCTCGAAATGCGTTGTGGAAGCATAAAAATTCGTAATGGGTGCAGTTTTTCATAATTTAAATCCATGAATAACACAGTTATTGGCTATCCAGAAACATCTGAGTATGATGAACGAAATGAAGTTACACTGATCTTCAATGACTGTCATTCAATATATTTGACAGACAAGCGTGAAATGAAGGTAATTTTGAACTCGGAAACCACTGAAAAGCGGAAGCACACGTACACCACATTTGCAGCTCACTTCATAGAACTGAATCACCACCTTGTTGAAGAACGCCAGAACCAGTAAGAGTAATTCGTGGACAGCTAATACCCGATTATCACAAAGCAAAACGACGTAAGAGAGCCACTACAATAACACTAAGATACGCCACAATTCCGAATTGGACACATTTTTTGAGGTTATAATTTAAGCCTAAAATTTATGATAAAGGATTCAACCAACTTGCGGGTTGAATAAACTCTAATGTCAGACCACAGATTCCGAACTATATCCCGGTTGTTTTATTTATCGTCTTCTGGGTGCCACAATCTCTTTTTTTCCCCTTTAAATAAACGTAACATTTTCTCACTGTCCATATCTACTGAGTGAGAACGTCGGCTGATTTTGTGGTGTCGCACAAGTACAAAGTGCGCGCCACCTACTTTCGCCGCGCGCCGCCATGCATGCACGGCGCGGCGTTCTCACGACGACAGCCACGAGCGCCCTCTGCGACAACGCCTCTCGTGGCCACGACTGAAGGACATCGTTCACTTCGCACTTCGGACTGAGATAGCAACGAGTTAGGACCTTCGTAATCAGATAGGCACCAGTGGAGACTTTGCTATTGTACAGGCACTAGGCAGGCCACTAACAAATGTATCAACATTCTGCAGTACTATGTAAAAGTTAAGTATTGTTACATTCTGTGCAATATATCTCTTTCTAATTTACTCGAGTGTTTATAGTTTCTGGCTGCTCCCCTCCGTACCTGCACCAGCGTGTCGGTCTCATTCCACTCGGCCACCGACACCTACGACGAGGCTGGGACACAAAAGCGGCGACGAAGTCGGGACACAAAAGTGGCGACGAGGAGTGATAGAACCTTGGACCAGCCCGCTTACAGCAGCCAGACAGCAGCAGTCGGAGCACGCAAAAATTGCTCCCGCCCACCCACCCTTATTATAAGATTTTTGGGGAACATATTCTGTTACGTATTTTGTGGACTTTTTTGTTGCAGAGCGTCCTCATTTATCTTGCATTTGTGTTTTGTACTAATTTACTTGTATAGCGGCGCCTAATCGGTCAGCATGGCCACTACCCCGAACCCAAACTTAATGGAAATTATTCAGTTACAGACGGCGCAAATTACCCAGCTTCTCCAGGCTGTGTCCCAGCTCACAGCGCAAGCAGCCAACCAACAACAACAACAGCCGCCGCTTCAGCAGCCCACACCTGCCGCCGTAACGCTTCCTACGTTCCACCAGTACAACGAACATGAGGAAGAATGGAGCGACTATTTCGCACAGTTTCAAGAACTCGTCGCGGCTCATCAAATTACAGGTCAGACTGTTAAGCATCTTTTATTGTCCGTGGTGGGCCCCAAAACCTTCGTATTACTGCAGAAACTATTCCCGCAAGCATCTCCTCGTGATGTAGACTTTGAACAAATAGTAGAGGCACTAAATGCTCATTATGAGAGAAAAGTTCTCGTAGCTGCGGCTCGGTACCGATTTTTCAGACTTAAAAAATTACCGCAGCAGTCACACCAAGAGTGGATCACCGAGTTGAAGGGCTTAACCCGCCAATGTAAATTTACTTGCTCTTGTGGACTTTCGTATAGTGACGTGATGTTGAGGGATGCGATTACGCAGAATATTCAGGACCCCAGAATTAGAGCAGCAATTCTGAAACAGTCTGACCCCTCATTAGACAGAGTACTGCAGCTTATAGAAGCGCATGATACTTTTGACTTAGCAGATGCAGAAATGCAAAGCCACAGTGTAAATTCAGTGCGCCACAACGGACGCTTTCCTAGCCGTAGTTCTCAGTGTAGCACTAGTGATTCTTACAATAGTACAGGCCGTGCTGAACAGTCAGTGAACAGTAGGCAGTGTAAAAGTGCGACACAAAGGTCGCCCCGTCGTGTTAGACACAGTAATTTGCATAACGGGCGCCAACGCTCATTTCAGAAAAATGTACGTAAGTCTTGCCCCCAGTGTGAGTCTCGCCACAAGCGTGCTCATTGCCCTAGTCGCAACGCAACCTGTTATCAATGTGGCAAATCGGGACATGTGCAGTCTGTGTGTATGCAAATTAAAAACTCAAAGAACGGTGCCTTTCGGAACATTGCTTCGCAAAGTGCGAGAACAGTGCATGCAGTAAATGTTATAGACGCTGTGAACAGTGCTTTGCTTGGTTCTCAATTGCAAGAAAATTCTTCTGCGCCTATGGCAAAACTATATAGTGCACCACGTAGCAAGCGCCGACGAGCGCGTAAAACAGTGCAACGGAAAAGGGTTCGGGACAAGCAAAATGACTATGAACAGTGCATTCCTGTAGTGAAAATAGTGCCTTCTGCAACTGCTCCTTGTAATAGTGCCCAGTACTGTGTAGCTAGTGACAGTAGAATTGGTGTAGCTACTCAAAGTAATTTTAGTGCAGTAGCCTCGCATTGCGCGGACGCCGATCCGGCGGTAGTGTCATCTAGTGACAGTGTGGTTAATCCGCTGCGTGCCGAGTCTGCGCCGCTTACTTCACTACGCGGCCCGCGCAGACGCAGCAAACAAACCGTAGCAGACGTTGCCCACATTCGCGCACCTGTCGAGCGCCGAAAGCAAAAACTTTTTGTGAATCTTTCCATTGACAATAAGACTGTGCAATTTCAGCTCGACATTGGTTCCGCTGTTACCTTAATTAATAAAGATACTTATGAACTTCTGGGTTCGCCAAAATTATGGCTGTGTCAACAAGTGTTAACAGCTTATACAGGTCAAAATATTCCCGTGCTAGGAACGTGTAGCCTGCTTGCCTCTTTTCAAGGTGTTACGAAAACAGTTGCTTTTGTTGTTCTTCAGGCCAAATCTACGCAGAACATTTTTGGACGAGATGCTTTTGACTTGTTTGGTTTATCAATTCAAAGAGATGTGCTTCAAATTTCGTCAATAGTGCCTCGGGATAAAATCAATGCATTGTGTGACAAATACAGTGACTTGTTTTCGCCGGAACTAGGTTGTGCAAAAGACTTCGTGGCACATGTAACTTTAAAAGAATCTGCAGTTCCAAAATTTCGTAAAGCTAGACCAGTGCCTATCGCAATGCGTGATACAGTTGCCGAAGAACTTACACGTTGGAAAGATAGTGGGGTGATTTCTCCTGTTTCTGCGAGTCAGTGGGCCTCGCCTATAGTAATTATACCCAAGCCGTCAGGAAAACTTCGTCTCTGTGCGGACTTCAAATCAACAGTGAACAGTCAAACAATTGTAGACACTTATCCCCTGCCCAGACCTGACGAACTAATGGACAAATTAGGGCAGTCTCGCTTCTTTTCCAAGATTGATTTAGCAGAGGCATACTTACAGATTCCACTTGATGACGAGTCAAAGTTTTTCGTCATTAATACTCACATGGGCCTTTTTCAATTTCAACGCCTACCCTTTGGCAGTTCTTCTGCTCCCGCTATTTTTCAGCGTTTTTTGGAACAGCTGACAGTTTCTGTACCGTGTTGCTCGAACTATTTAGATGATATTGTGGTATCCGGACGTACAGTTGAAGAACATTTAGCAAACCTGGAGTGCCTTTTCAAAGTTTTGACTGCAGCAGGTCTACGTTGCAATAAAGCAAAGTGTTCGTTTTTTCAAACTGAAATAGAGTACCTAGGCCATGTGATTAATGCCCAAGGAATCCATCCCTTACAGTCACATCTTCGAGCAATCAAAGACTTGCCTCCTCCTAAGAATGTGCACGAATTGCAAGCAGTGATGGGAAAGCTGAACTATTATTTCAGGTTTATTCCCAATGCCTCTCAGATTGCAGCTCCACTGCATCGCTTACGTAGGAAGAATGTTCCTTTTGTATGGTCTAAAGATTGTCAGGTTGCCTTTGACACTCTAAAGTCTTCACTACTCAGTGATGCATGTTTGATTCCCTTTGACCCACAGAAGCCTGTAGTGTTAGCAGTTGACGCCTCGTCGTACGGTGTGGGCGCGGTTCTGTCGCATCGTATTGGTTCTTACGATCGTCCTATTGCCTTTGCATCCAAGCTACTGACGCCAACGCAACAGAATTACAGTCAGATAGAAAAGGAGGCCTTAGCAATCATTTACGGCGTCACAAAGTTTCATCATTATCTCTATGGCAGAAAATTCTATTTGTTGACAGACCACAAGCCTCTCACGTCGTTGTTCTCACCCACAAAGCCGATTCCGCCTCGTACGGCACAAAAGCTTCAGAGATGGTCCTTGATATTGTCTAATTATCAGTATGAGATTTTGTACCGACCTACCTCTAAACACGCCAACGCGGACACACTTTCCCGACTTCCGGTTGGCCAGGACGTGTCATTTGATTCTTCAGAAATGGCATGTTGTCAGATAGACTCCAGAGATGCTTCCGCTGTCGCAGACTTTCCTTTAAACTCTCGTCGGGTTGCACAGGAAACAGCTGCGGATGCAGACCTAAGTGCGGTAGCACGTTTTGTTCGCTCAGGGTGGCCTGCCAGAGCCAAAGACATTGATCGGCCTCTGGTTCGACGTTATTTTGCACAACGTCATGCATTATCTTTAAGTCAGGGTGTACTGTTGTTGCATACCGACAACGACCAAGCAAGAGTGATTGTTCCTCGTTCCCTGCAACGAGAAGTGTTACGCCTCCTGCATCAAGGACATTGGGGCATTGTTAGGACAAAGCAGCTGGCCAGACGTCATTGTACCTGGGTTGGTATGGACGCTCAGATAGAGAGCATGACGTCACAGTGTACAGTTTGTGCGGAGCATCAGGCGGCTCCTCCGCAACGTTTCTCAGACTGGCCACGCCCCAAGGGACCATGGCAACGTTTACATATTGACTTTGCCCGACCTTTCTGGAACACGCGCTGGTTAATTGTTGTAGACGCTTTCAGCAAGTTTCCTTTTGTGATTGCCATGAACTCAACGACAGCTTCTAGTACAATCAGTGCCTTAACATCAGTGTTTTGCATCGAAGGCTTGCCTGAAACTATCGTCAGTGACAATGGACCTCAGTTTGTTAGTGCGGAATTTCAACAGTTTTGTCGTGTGAATGGCATTCAGCATATTACCACTGCACCTTTTCACCCTCAGTCCAATGGTGAAGCAGAACGTTTCGTTCGAACATTCAAGTCTCACATGGAGAAGATGAAAGGTCAGCACTCCAGGCAGCAAGCTCTTCAAATTTTCCTGTCTACGTATCGGTGCATGCCACGTGACGGCCCGTCTCCTGCCGAGCTGCTACACGGCCGCCGTCACCGCACTCTCCTTCACCTGCTGCAGCCTCCCACGCACCGAGTCGGTTCGTATGGCGCTACGCGTTTTCAGGTTTCTACGCCGGTGCTGTACAGGGTGTTTGCTGGAAACAAGAAGAAATGGATGCCGGGCATCATTCAGCGCGTGCTTGGTCGCAATATGTTTGTTGTCCGTTCTTCCACAGGGTCGGAGCTGCGGCGCCACGCAAACCAATTGCGCCTGCACAGACCGATCCTGTCTCCGGTTTCTTGATTCCAGACCCAGTTCACCGCCAGGGAGCACAGCCACATCGTTCGTCCCCGGACTACGAGATCGTCCCCATGGAGGTCGACGCACCTCCGATGCAGTCGTCGCCGCCGCTGTCGCCGCCGCAGATGACAGCGTCGCCGAGAGGGACTCCGGGACCGTGCGGGCCCCCCCAGCTTGGGCCACGCACCTCGGAAGAAGATGACCTGCTCCCTCTGGGCGGGGGCGGGCGCCCTTCCCCAGGTTTCGGCGGGTTCCCTGGAGGATCTCAAGGCAGATGCCGGGGCGCGGACGGCGTCTCGATCCCGGCCTCAGCTACGACGCCCGTCCCACCAGTAACGCCCCCGCCCAGGCCCTCCTCCCAGTGCCGTCGCCGTGGCCCTCAGCCCTACGCCACGACGGCGCGGCGGTTTGGGGGGGAGGGGTGTGGTGTCGCACAAGTACAAAGTGCGCGCCACCTACTTTCGCCGCGCGCCGCCATGCATGCACGGCGCGGCGTTCTCACGACGACAGCCACGAGCGCCCTCTGCGACAACGCCTCTCGTGGCCACGACTGAAGGACATCGTTCACTTCGCACTTCGGACTGAGATAGCAACGAGTTAGGACCTTCGTAATCAGATAGGCACCAGTGGAGACTTTGCTATTGTACAGGCACTAGGCAGGCCTCTAACAAATGTATCAACATTCTGCAGTACTATGTAAAAGTTAAGTATTGTTACATTCTGTGCAATATATCTCTTTCTAATTTACTCGAGTGTTTATAGTTTCTGGCTGCTCCCCTCCGTACCTGCACCAGCGTGTCGGTCTCATTCCACTCGGCCACCGACACCTACGACGAGGCTGGGACACAAAAGCAGCGACGAAGTCGGGACACAAAAGATTTGACCGAAGAAAACAAACAATTTCCTCGACTATCGTCCGAAGTCTATATGTTCGGGTTATGAGATATTTTTACCGCGCCCGTAGTGGAGTACTGATTCGAAACGATCGGTCGTCTTCCACCGATGCCGATCGTCGGTAAAACCCACCGATATCGGAGCCACTGTGACCACAGCCTAGACGATCTCAAACAACCTCTTATCAAAGCCAAGGAGACACTTTGTCATGACTCACAACTCAAATATCTCTCCCCCAGGCGATACCACATAACGGCAATACGCTACCCGCGCGGTTGTTCCTGTTTACTCTAACAATCCATTTGTCTCTTTACGCAGAACATAGAGAGACAGAGAGAGGGAGAATCCATTTTACTCCTCTCTCACTTGAATGTCATTTTGTGTTAACCACGAACTTTCATACCACTGGGCTGAACAATTTTCTGTCTACAAGTTTCTGTCTACCGCAAACGAAGCTGTCTACTCTAATCTAGGATCCGGACCTACCCGGCACTACACCCGCTCGTTAAATTTTTTTTTTTCACCCTCGCCACAAAACACATACTTCGAAGTCCTATGTCAAAAGCACACATAGTGATAGACGTTCCATCCAACTACATAAGAGGTAACTACGTCTGTTTCGAGATCATACAACGCAAAATAATAGCTAAAAAAATTAAATCTAGGTCCAACAAGTATAAACACTCGTAAAAGCTCCTGTAGAATCATATACGCAGGTCACTTATTATTCCGTAACAAAATCTGGGGGAAGAACTCAAAAGTTCTTAAACTGACACTCATTAGTCAATGCCAAAGTTAAAATCGTGACAAATCGATCATTTACAACACAGTTTCTATCACCGTCACAAACAAATCAATTCAGATATCCCTACAGGTCCTCCTCCGCCTTCTTCCAAGAGGTGACATGTAGTATTCTTAAAGACCTAAGGCGTTCTCCCCACGAACTACGAATTTTCAAATTCAGTTACGATTACTTTGTTTCACCACAAAGCCATATCATGTAACAGAATGATTAGGACTGTAACACTCAAACTTAAGCAAAATATATAAATAAGTAATAATATCAACAACTGTTCGACAGTTTGTATAGCTAACAGAGGTAATTGTTTTCTCTCTACAAAACGCCTCACACAACACAACTACCAAACATCGAAGATACTTCAAGTTGTAAATCACCCCCCCCCCTCATCGCAACCAAACTCCCGGCTGTGTTAAAATAGTTGTTAGGTCCTACGCTGAATACCTATTTTTCTCCGATACCATCCAAGAACGACGCGATGATTTGGAGACACGAGTCAAGAATACAGCAACCCTTATATTTCGATCCTTTCAGTTGGATAGAACCTCGAATTTTTTTACGCCGAAGTACCTCTCAGACAACCGAAACGTCACCATATCCTTATAGGGTAGACAGTGCAGATACACTGCGTGATGAGAACTTAGCCGGCCGTGGTGGCCGCGGGGACTGAGGCGCTCCAGTCACGGTCTGCACGGCCACTACGGTCGGGGGTTCGAATCCCCCCTCGGGCGTGGATATTTGTGCCGTCCTTAGTATAAGGTAGTTCGTAAGTAGTTTGTAAGTTTAGGGACTGATGACCCCGTAGTTAAGTCCCATAAGCTTAACAAACATTTGAACATTTTGATGAGAACGTAACGTTGTTTTGTATGTTTCATTGGTTGGGATTTCAGCAACACTTACTCTGAATGAATGTAGAGCAAGTACAATAACGTTCTGATTACATTTACCCCAACAAGTCCACTCTGAATCACCCAACGAGCGGTCTAAAGCGTCTCGCTGCGGAGCGCGCGGTTGCTCGCCGTGGAGGTTCGAGTCCTCCCTGGGGCATGGGTGTGTGTTAGTTTAGCTTAGATTGTTTGTAGGCTACGGACTGATGACCACGCAGTTTGCTCCCATAGATTTACAAACATTAAACATTAATGAACCACCCCACATATATAGGAACATTTGGATATGTAGAACATGTCAAAGATCAAAGCACGAAAGAGACGAGGCCATTCAATTTACAATTATTCCCAACGGTTTGAGCTTTGAACATTTTTTAACCAGTAATCAGACGAATATATGTATTTATCATCAGGAAATTTTAACATATAGTCGAAACTTTCTTACACAATGCCTAATCCAATATCCACAGCCACTAGATCATACTCCTGAGATTATTTCTTTAGAGTCCCAATGTAACAAAGCAACGTACATGACAGCAAATAGGCAATAATTAAGCCAGAAAAAAACTTTCACTCTGCAGCGGAATGTGCGCTGATATGAAACTTCCTGGCAGATTAAAATCGTGTGCCAGAACTGGGACTTGAACTCCCAGGTTCGAGTCGCGGTTCCGGTACACAATTTAAATCTGACAGGTAATTTCAATAATTAAGCCGATAACTTACTCCACGCAAAGTTCGCCAACAGATAATCCGGAGTCAATTTCTATCTCTCCAACACTAGTATTGCTCATATATTAAGATCCACTTGTGCATTTAAAAATCCAGTTGCTCTAACTACACATTTTACATACCATCTTCCGATGACTACAGATCTCACACAACCAGTTCGATGATGCACCCATCATTATGAGCGATAATCATGGTAATACACGACAGGTTTTCACCTGCACAACCGCCCATTCACTTTGTAAGTACTCTATATTCCCGCTCCATAAGTCTTTCTATCCATTTTCTTAAGTCCATAGCAACAGTTAAGTACACCACTATTTGTTACTCTCGATAAACACACGTAACACCACCATATACGGTGTAAAATAAACGATACATAGAACACTTTCAATAAAGTTCTTCACGGTATTAGACCGCATCGTCATCGTGTGAAACCAACCGACGTTTCGGACACTATTGCAAATCGCCTTCTTCAGGGTTTTCGTCTGAAGAAGGCGACTTGCAATAGTGGCCGAAACGTTGGTTGGTTTTACACGATAACGATGCGGTCTAATACCCTGAAGAACTTTATCGAAGGTGACAATGGCCGCATAAGACTTCCTTACATTTGATACACAGAACAGTTTCCCAGGAAATGTCTAACTATACTTCAACAGCAAGTTCTTCCTTACTTGTTTCAAGTCATTCAGAGCCGAAGTGCAACGTATTTTACCCTAAATTGGTGTAATACAACACCCGAAAATTTTATTGGCTGCTACGAGAAATCCAATTTGAGATAACAAAACACCTTGACCATCCAAACCTCCACCACCGTCATCAACAGATACTAGCCCCCTTGAAGAACTACCACCCATTTATTGAAACCTCTGCGTCTCGGCTGTACAACAATTTACCACAGCAATCATCTGATGTACGGTACAGAAATGCTTCCATTCTTATCGTCTGTACAACTACCAGGTGAGCTGTATACACCACAACCTATATACTTCGTACCTTTATGCTCATCTGCTTTACGCCATATCATATCATTATCCAGCTTTGTATTCCGCAGTGGAGGACTCCGCCGTCTCCAGAGCAAAATATCAGAAGAACTGAATATTCCACAGCCTACTCGACACAAGAGAAAACCGCACATTTTGGAAACATCTTTATCGCCCCATACATTTTGTATATTTTCTTCTGAACGCTTATCTGAACACTGATTATGATTCGCGCATCTGCCCCTTTCGATTCAACCTAGGTACTTTCGCCGCTCACTAGCGCTACTCTCCTCTATCGCGTATTTTCAACTGTTATCGCTAACTGGTACATTTATGAATTCTGGCCGTCGCAGCCTATCCAGCACTCGAAACAGAGAAACATTACTTTAGAAAATATAAGTTCAAGAAGAAAAAGAATATACTCTGTGGACAAATGTGAGGAATACAACATTTTCAACATTCTCTAGTCCAGTGGTTCCCAAACTCGTTAACAAGTCAGGTGGGTCACAAGACGGTTTTTATATTTCAACCCCATGACTTTTTATTTGAAGCTATAAAAACTACTATGATTAATGTGCAGTGCGTATATACTGAGAAAAATATTGGAAATAAATTCTTAAAATTATTATGCACTGGTGCTACACACGAATGATGAAAATTAGATGGGTAGATCACGTAACTAATGAGGAGGTGCTTAACCGAATTGGGGAGAAAAAGAGTTTCTCGCATTTGATGTTTAAGAGAAGGGATAGATTGGTGGGACACATTCAGATACATCAAGCAATCGTCAAAGAAGGATGTGTGTAGGGTAAAAATCGTACAGGGAGACCGAGGGACGAATACAGTAAGCAGATTCAAAAGGATGTAGGTGGCCGTTCGTATTCTCAGATGAAGCGTAAAGAGCTGCATCAAAGCAGACCACAACAGCAACAACAACAACAGCACTACTAACAAAAAAATGTTCATAGCTGGTCAGCTATATAATGCTTCCGTGATGCACCCGATGCAGCAAATGTCACCCTATTGTCATAGCTGGTATCAAACAACAGATCATCTTCGGTCGGAGAAAGTTACTGTTGCTGCAGGCGCTTATAGGGAAAGCTCCTGTTCTCCAAATTTTCAGCTCTTTACGGGCTGTGGAATCCTACTTAAAGAAAGTACATTCAATGTACGCTTGTACCATCGGTAATTATTTACATATTTCAACGTGGAAAAGAAACATGGACTTTGTAGGAGAAACCTATAACTTTAAACAAAAACATACATACTGACTACGAATAATGAAGACAGACTGCAAGAGCTGCCTACGAACTATACAAAACATGCCAGATGGATTATATGTCAATATTACTACAAAAACAAAAGTCATGGTTTTCTGTGAAAAAAATCCTGTAAGAACAAAAATAGTTATAGACAATAAGATTATAGAGCCAGTAGATAGATTCAAGTGTCTTGGAACCATGTTATCGTACCGGCGACATCCAAATCAAAAAGAAAAAAAATTGAAATGGCACTATCAGAAATGCCCTCCAAAGTAAAGTAAGAATAGAAACATATCTAGAATTTTATAAAGTTATCTCAGTACCAACACTACTATAGGGAAGTGAATCTTGGGTAACGAAAAAGAAAGAAAAGATTTCAAGCCAATGAAATTAAATTCCACATATACACAGCAGGCTACACCAAGCTAGACTACAAAATAAATACGGATATCAGGAAGGAAGTAAATATTTTCAATATAAGCAGTAAGGTTGACGAATACCGACAAAAATATATATCCCATCTGATACGAATCGACTTTCTTTTTTGCGATATACTCCGCAAGGGAAAAAAGATGCGTTGGAAGACTTGCAAGCCGGCCGCGGTGGCCGAGGGGACTGAGGCGCTTCAGTCACGGTCTGCACGGCCACTAGGGTCGGGGGTTCGAATCTCCCCTCGGGCATGGATATTTGTGCCGTCCTTAGTTGTAGCTAGTTCGTAAGTAGTTTGTCAGTTTACGGACTGATGACCCCGTAGTTAATTCCCCTTAAAGAAAAAAAAAAAAAAAAAAAAAAAAAAAAAAAAAAAAAAAGGCTTGCAAAATGATGGAAGGACCAGATGTGGCTGCAACTAGCTGAGGATACGCCTAATGCATGACGGAAGAAGAAGGAATTTGCCGGAGTAACTTATGCGACGGGTGAAGATGCGATTAAGCCGGGTATTAGCTGGAGATAATTAATCTAAGACAACCATCGGCTTCGTACAATTAGTGAGGGCAGAGCGAAGAGACACACACGTATTACGAAATTAACGCTCCTGCAGGGTCATGGTTATCTCAGAAAGGCAACCTTGTCAGCCGAAATAGCTCAGTTGGGAGAGCGTTAGACTGAAGATCTAAAGGTCCCTGGTTCGATCCCGGGTTTCGGCACTGAACTTTTACCCGAACCATCGTTACCTGAGGGAAAGGCGAAGTTCATTGTGTTGTGGACGTACGGAAATATCGCAAGTACATTACGCGGGATACGAGTAACAGCAACAAGCAAAGAAGATACCCTGGGCGTCCTCCATCGACATCTCCGCGAAACACATGACCAGTGCACTGACTAGACGACATTTTGTGAGTAGTGAATTGTGCTAAATCATTACTACACAAGTTAGCTTTTTATTATTTTATATGGGTTTTTTGGTCTGTTGTTCGTTGTTCATTCTTCAGTTCGTCACTCAGTTTTTTTGGTAGAGAAAACATTCAGCCCGCTGACGAACGCGTTGCGCTCCATTTGCTACAGGGATGTCGGCTTCTTTAGTTTTCTAACCTTGTTTCTGTGCTGTGTAAATGCGTACGTAACACTTCAATTTGTATAAATTTAATAATAATAAGTATTCGCGTCTTAAATATTTTTCTTCCTCTCAGTACGCAGAAGAGATGCCGAAGATACGACGAACCCTGAGGGACTTACACCGCGTGCCCCATAAACATGAGTTATTACAGTAGTAACGAGACTAGCCGAGACTAGTTGTTGCAAATCCAACAAAATATCTTCGGTTTCATACAAATATTATAAAACAGTTATACGCCAGGGCATACTCCTCGCATCCTATCTCTTCTCAGGGGACCCTTAGAGGATGCGACCACTAAGTCGGTAATTTCGCTTTTCATGGTCAACAAATGTATCCAAAGAAACAGAAAATGTTTGTTAAAAGCGAAATCACTAAATCGTTACATTCCTAAACAAGTACATTCAATATTAGTTTGTAGAGATTTGCATGCACCATTAATTCTGTTACTAACCGGTTTTATGACCACAGGGAAATAAGCGAGCCGCGGCGGAGTGGCCGAGCGCATTGAGGCGCTATCGTACGACACGCGAGGCTGTTCACCGACGGGGGTTCGAAGCCCCCCTAGGGCATGGCTGTTTGTGCCGTCTTTATTATAAGCTAGTTCATAAGTAGTTTGTAAGTCTAGGGACTGATGACCCTGTAGTTAAGTCCCATAAACTCTACAAACATTTGAACGTTTGAACTCTGACGAAAAGAAGTTAGTAAATACAGTAGCAACATATCCTGCAATATTTGACGCAGGAAATAACGAGTATAGAAATGTTTTAGTAAAAGATGTCTGGAAAGCTACAGCACAGTAGTTAAACAGGACTTGTAAGTGCACGAAACTTGTTATTTATAAACGAATGGATTCATATCTGTGTTGTTTGTAACTATGTATTTTCACTGTAGTGTTTTTAAAGAAAACGCCTTTTACTACTTGAAGTAGCAAAAGGCGTTTTGTTTAAAAACACTACAGTGAAAATACATAGTATTCAGCTGCTGCTCAAATGGCCACCACAAGCAACGTTGTTTATAACAACTGAAGCATTTGGGGATAGGTCCTCAAGAAACTGTAAATTCAGATTTTGTTCGTTTTCATTTAACGAGAAATAATTGCATTGGATGTAACTAAAAGTAGAAGACATCAGTGGCTCCCTCTTCTACAGATCTGATTGAAACTTGCATTTGTTGTTTGTAACAGGGAAGAAGAGTTGTCAAGTTCCGCGAATAAATGTATAATAGGCCTGGAATTGTGCTTAATCAGTAGCGCCGGCGTGGTTGCGGTGGACACGCCGCTGCTTACACCAGCCTGATATTCATGTGGTAGGGGGCCCGTGGTAGCTGCCGCAACGCGACTACACTTACGTCGGAAGCAGTGCTGGAGGCAGAGCTGCCCAAACCCTCCCCCAAACTGCAAACAGATTCCCCCCTCCCCTCACAACAGAGATATTACGTCCTGTTTTGCCATTTATCACTGATATTGAGTATTTTTTATTTCACGTTTTTAAACTGTATTATGAAGCCACCCCCCCCCCCAGGCTGACCAAAAGTACTAATTTTTCATCCCCCTCCCCTAGAAATTTCAATAACGCAGTGACTCTTTCTCCCATCGTATTTGATAATAAAACTAACCACGGGTGTCCCATGGGCACAATATTTCGGCGATCATACATGTCGCCATCTTCATTTCAACTGACGGACTGAGCTCCTGAAAACGCGCCGGCACGGATATCCGCAGGCTACGGCGGCTCGAAGGGACCTGGGTTCTAGCCCGGTGGCGGGCGATTTAAATACCCTCGGTCAAAGCTTGGGAAGCAGCGATTGGGTTAATTAAGAGTAAATCTAGAAAACGTAACAAGTGACGACCACGGCGGACAGAGCCCTCACATCGACGTCATCTCAGACGCCGTCGCAATCGGTTCCACTGCGCGGCCGCGGCGCGGACCACGTAGGGGTCGCTCCGCGGGCCGAGGGTATTTAAATCGCCCGCTACCGGGCTAGAACCCAGGTCCCTTCGAACCAGCGCGTTTCCAGTAGCTCTGTCGGTCAGATCACCTGATGATGGCGACGTGTAAGATCGCCGAAATATTGTGCCCGTTGGACACTATAGACCGGCAGTACACCGGTGGATATTTTGATTTCAATTACGCAGTTTGCGTCATGACCCCATCCCCCCCCCCCCCCGGCACCTCTACCTGGAGGGAACTGTAAGCATGCATTCTGCAACAAGGCTGTCCACAAATCTGTCAGTGTACGAGAGGGTGCACATCTCTTCTGAACAACACGTTTGCTAGGCATCCCAGTTACTCTCAATCATGTTCACTCGCAGCGAGGTTCGTGGCCAACGGAGGTGTTTAAGCTCACACGAGTGTTCATCGAGCCACCAGTAGCAATTATTTCCTTTCTACATCTCCAACTACATCTACATGGGATACTCTGCAAATCACATTTAAGTGCCTGGCAGAGGGTTCAACGAACCACCGTTATACTATTTTATCTCCCATTTCATTCTCGAATAGCGCGCTAGAAGAATGAACATCTCAATCGCTCCGTTCGGGCTCTGATTTCTGATATTTTACTCTGCTGATCATTTATACCTATGTAAGTGGGAGTCAATAATATTTTTTCGCATTCGGAGGAGAATGTTGGCGATTGTAGTTTCGTAAGCAGCCCACGCCGCAGCGATAAGCGTCGTTGTTGTAATGATTCCCATCCCAGATCCTGTATCATTTCCGTAACGCTGTCACCCGTGTATCGTGACAGTACGAATCGAGCTGCCCTTCTTTGGACTCTTTCGATGTCCTCCGTCAAACCCACCTGATAAGGATTCCACACTGGGCAGCAATATTCCAGAAAACGACGGACAAGCGTAGTGTACGCAATTTCTTTAGTAGTTTTGTTGCATCTTTAAAGGGTTCTGCCAATAAAACGCAGTCTCTGGTTCGCCTTTCCCATGACACTATCTACGTGTTCTTTCCAATTTAAGTCAGAAGTAGTTGTAATTCCTAGGTATTTTGTTGAGTTTACGGCTTTTAAAGAGAATGAGGGTGCCATCAACATGACGTTGTTTAGTACCCCATTGGGTCTCGTCCCGTAAAAAAAATATTTTCTAAGTAATCCAAGGATGTATTTGCAAGATTATTAGCAAGGTAGCTTCCCACTGCCAACTCATCATCCTGCTAATGCATTTCTTCTTGGAAGCAGTGGCCAACTAGGACTTTCAGCCCAGGGCGGAGGCAAAACAAAATGATGCCCCCCGTGCACTTGGAAATACATGTTCTCCTATAACAAAGTAAATTTTGAGATTTGGAGGCCCCGAAACAAAAGGCCAAAGGCGCTAAAAAAAAAGAAAAAAAAATGCTTTCGATGTATTTGGAGGCAACCAATAAGAGCCCCCCCCCCCTTTTCGCCACTACTTGGCAAGCCTCTTTATTTCCTCATAAGAACGGCAACCCACATCCATCTGAATCTGTTTACTATATTCGTGACTAGTTCTCCCTCTGCGAATTTTACCCCACACACTTACCTCCAACGCTAAAGTCACGATTCCTTGATGTCTAAGAATGTGTCATATCAATCGATCTCTTGTTTTAATCAACGTATGCCATAAATTCATTTTCTCCCCAATTCGCAAGTAACAATAGGCCTAATATGCATTCCTTGTTTATTTGTTTATGATAGTGCATGAAAATGAGCAGAGCTCGAAGCTCGTAGCACAATCAATAAAATATAATAGACGCATCTTTGGTGGCTATTTAATTATAATGTATTTCAATGAATTGATTATGATTATACCCGCGGGCTTGGCATGTACTTTGATGTTGCATCAGATATTTTTTTGCGTATTTTTTAAAAAGCAGTATGAACATTTTAATATATTCAAATTTAGACTCCATTTTTACGGTCTTCAAAGTGCTACATCAGCACTCTTTTCGTAACTATGTATTTACTTAACACAAACTGGAAAAATATATTGACATATATACTCCTATAATTTCTGCGAGTCTGAAGGACGAAACCAAGAAGATTTGAAACCGTGAAGGAACACTGTGCTTCACGTGAACGTATCTTTTATTATCTTACATACGACCTGTTCAGGGCATGTTAGTCCCCTCACTGGGTTATAGAGTTCTACACCTCCCGTTCGAATCATGGAGCGGCCGCGTGGCTGTTGATTTGGTTATAAACTTGATGGTGGGATTTACCATATCCGAAACCGGTCGTATGTAAGACAATAAAACAAGTGTTGAACTGAATCGTATTGTTCGTGGACAGTGCTAGGCTCTATTGAAAATGTGTGAATGTCCGCAGTCGAGAAACGAAAAAGAGAGAATTCCGAATCAAATTTTGGTCGCTTCTACGGTGAATAGCTCCGTAATTAGCTCCGAAATACGACCGTATTTTGAGATTACTGCTTCCCTCCATCTTCACGTACAACACACCTTCTCGCGGTTGTCCTTACGGCAGCCAGTGTCAGCGCTGTAGCAAAGACGTCGCTGCAAGCCTCTGTCATTTATCGACTCTTACGTTGGACTCTGTTACAGCGCAGTTGGCCCCCGTTCTGGAGGAATTCGCCTCAGCGTCGAAACGTCTACGGCACTGGCGTGATGGAGAGCTGATATTCATTCGTCCGTCCTTACAAGCTACAAACTACATAGCTCCTCCACTTGTTTCTTTTCGTCGAACTATGTGAAATTAGACTTGAGGAAAGCTAATGTCAGGAATCCGGTATGGTCTAGTGAGGTATATTAAAGAAGAACACAACCAATTACAGAAGCTACCAAAATATAAACAACAATTTCAAAATTTCCTCTTTCATACCCTGAAATAAGGACGTAAGGAAGTATCACAAGATGTGCAACAATGATTTCTGAAGCTACAACAAACCAACAGAAGATGAACAACATAATGAAAATATAAAATCAATTTCAGAAGCAATAGTAAATAATTTGTTTTCACATTTTATGTATAAATGCTTTGTATAATAATAATAAAGGTTAAAAAAAAAAAAAAAAAAAAAAAAAAAAAAAAAAAAAAAAAAAGAAAAAAAAAAAAAAAAAGTGGCTAGGATACCTGGCTCTCACGCAGGAGGCTCGGGTTCGATTCCCGGTACCGGAAATATTTTTTTCATTTATAATTGTAGTCTCCCGAGAGACCGACTATACTACTGGGATTCACAAACAATCTGGAAACGTTACCCAGTGTTAAGTACTAAAGCAAAGGTACAGAAGTCAGATTAAATCATGCCGTGTTGACCAGGTCTAGAAAAAGATAGTGATCACACATACGCATTAGCCAGTTAAAGTATCACATTTATAAGAACCAAAGAGCAGTCAAAAAGGAATGAAAAGCGCTAGGTTTGAACGAAAGTGGAAGAACGATACAATTTTCTTCCTTTGGGACATTGATCTTTAATAATGGGATCCGCAATAGTTGTTAATTTTAACCCGAGTTTCTAGACCTATGTCGCATCATGAGGTGCATCTGCAAATTAAAATCAAATTGCCATTGTAATTACATCTTTACCAAAGTTGTTCAGAACAATGGGAATGCACAAAAATAAATAAAAATTTACTACTTTTACGGATATTCTTAAAGAGGAAAACAGCTTTCGAAGAAAGTACTAATAAAACGATGGAAGTGATGAGCGAATGTAGTAGAATAATATAATTTATACATCGGCCAGGATATTCTGTTGAGACCTTTTTTCACAATCTTCCCTTCTAACAGAGAAAGCAATTATTTGGTATTCCGCGGTATTTGTCCTAGGTATGCAGTTTTCCTTATTTTACACGTTGTGGCCGTTTCTCGCTGTTTGTGTATTCGCCGCAATACTGCTATGTTAGTTACATTTTCTGTCCACTATATTTTAGAGCGTTCTGTGACAAATTCACATGTCAAAGCTCTAGCTTTTCTCATACTTATGGTCCATCTTTCAGAACCGTATAGAAACGCAGACAAGATGTAGCATCTTATGAATCGAACTCTAATCTATAGGTCTAGGTCTGGAGTTGCAAGAATTTTCCTAAATTTTATGAACACTTTAGGGCATTCTCCATGCGATAATTTACCTGCCCCTCTGCTCTGCAATAATCACAGCGTCGCGTTCCAAGGTACTTAAAAGTTGTCCACTCTTTGTATGAAGTAGCCACTAAATGCTATTTTTGTCATTTTAAATCAATCCCGCTGTTATGGGACAGTCATGAAATTCGATGTAGTTCCATATTATTCTGGAATTGGGACTGCGGCTGGTCTAATTTCTATTCAAAATAACTGGTTATTCACCAACAGCCGTAAAACAACATAAACTTTACGTTGGTGAATACTCCAATTATTTGGAGTCATAAAATTTGTCCTATTCCGGTTAATTCCCAGACGTAAAATACCTATAAAATGTTCTACTATGTTGACGACTTGTTTCAGACAATGAAAACCCTGACCAATCAATGTTGTACCATCAGCATAGCGGTTGTTGTCGATACAGACACTGTTAACCTTTATGCCTCCCTCTTTATATCAACAAGTGCCTCTTGGAGAATATTCCCATGCTATAAATTGAAAAACAGAGGTGACAGTATGCATGCATGCCGGACTCTTCTAATTGTAAGTACATTGCCCAAGTATGTGACCTCGTTATGAAAACCTGTTCTGTGTAACTCCAATACAAAATTCTCGACATAGCAGATATATTTCTCATTTATGTCCATTTTCCCCTTTTAGAATTTTCAAAATTTATGATGTACTTTTTGGAAGGCCTTTCATAATAAAACGTACATATCATGGCAGTTTTAAAGTAACTATTGCTTCTCTTGTTCCTAAACTCAAAATGTATCTCACCAATGAATTTCTTACGTTTTTCAAATAACCTCTGATGGATAACTCATCATCATCATTAGAGACAGATTATGCCTTTCAGAGTTCAGTCTGGAGCATAGTACCTCTAATAAACTTCCTCCATGATCCCCTATTCAATGCTAACATTGGTGCCTCGTCTGATGTTATGCCTTTTACTTCAAAATCATTCTGCACCGCATCTAAGTACTTTCTTCTTGGTCTACCTCGACTCCTATTACCCTCCGCTGCCGAGCTCATGAGTATCTTAGGTAACCTTGCTTCTCCCATGCGTGTAACGTGACCCCACCATCTCAGTCTGTTCGCTCTAACTGCTTCATCTATGGTGTTCATTCCCAGTTTTTCTTTGATTTCCTCATTATGGACACCCTCCTGCAATAGTTCCCATCTATTAGTTCCTGCAATCATTCTGCTACTTTCATATTTGTAACCTCTACTTTATGGCCGGCCGCGGTGGCCGAGGGGACTAAGGCGCTTCAGTCAAGGTCTCCATGGCCACTACGGTCGGGGGTTCGAATCCCCCCTCGGGCATGGATAATTGTGCCGTCCTAGTTCGTAAGTAGTTCATAAGTAGTTTGTAAGTTTAGGGACTGATGACCCCGTAGTTAAGTCCCATAGACTCTACAAACATTTTTTTTCTACTTTATGAATAGGGTATCCTGTATCCACCCAACAACAAAGTTGGTCGAAAGGTATAGCGGTGCACTGCTAACTTGGTCTTGGTACTTCCTTCCTTCTTGGCAAACGATCTGATGGGTAACTTTCAGAAATATTTCCAAGAGTATGGGTCATTAGGCCAATAAGGAGTCTACTACCTTCTCATCTTCTCTCAGTGCTGACTGCTGATAACATCCATTAGGCAGGGTAATACGCTCTCTTGTAACCTATCTGTAAGACTCACGTGTGAACCTCCTTCGTGAATTCGTTTAGTGAGTACGGCTGGAACAACATCAGGTCCTGTTGCTTTGATTGATTCCACTGTTGGTTTTTGGTGAAACAATTTCTGTTAAATAAACTGAACCATACTTGATAAGTTAAAGCCTTCTTCCACAAAACTGTATTACATTTAAGGCGCTTAGTTTCTTGTTGTGAGACCATTTTCTAGTGACTTACCGATTCCAGAATACACGAGTAAAGACAAACCATAACATTATTACAGTTCTCAGGTTTTCGATTGCTGCACTGGACGGTATTACTGTTTGATAATTAATTTAGAAACAGTTACACTTGATTTTTTCATTCATTGTACGCAGTATGCTTTTGTGGTTATTGATGTTAGTAACTAAATTTTTATAAGCTCCATACTATATACTTTTTTAGTGATGATGACTTGCTGAAATTGTCTACTGACAGTTCATTAATTATTATACTCTGAGAATTAATGTCATTGATTCTTTACCAATAAGAGCCTCATATTCTAAATAATGTTATCATCTTTTGTGTGTGTATGTTACTAGTAATCTAAAAGAGGGGAATAATTGAATTCTGTCGCATCTGTTTTCAATGTCCAATATTTATAATTCGAAAAGTTTTTCAGCTTTACCTTCTACATGTAAGACTTCTACATCTGCTGCATATTTGTGCTGGTTTGTGCAGTGTTCAGCAAAGGCAGAATCTGGCTTTATTACTCTACAACTCCTGAGGTGTTCCCTGAGTCTAGAGCAGGTGGACTGACACAGTCCTACATAGGAGGACTGACACTCTTTACAAATGATTTTATACACCCCACTGTTCATGATGGCTGATTGTTTGTCCTTGGAGTACAAGACACGTTTACCTGCAGTATGTCAAACATACAAAAATACCGACAATTCTTTGCAAATGTTCAAACGTTTGTAAATTTATCAGACTCAACTTCTAGGTTATTAGTCCGTAGGTTACAAACTACTTAAACTGAGGTAAAATTACCTAAGGATACCACAAACACCCATGCCCGAGGGGGGACTTGAACCCCCGACGGCGAACGGCCGCGCTCACCGCAGCACGGCGCTCCTGTACGCACGGCTAAGCATCCGCGGCAAAATTCTTTGCCTTCAAAAAGCAATGTTATAGGCTGTGTTCACAGTGGCTTCTACCGACTAAACCATCGTCAGTCACCATCGCCCGAGTTTGACTGGAAACGTCGGCGGACAGCGTGGTCACACTGCATTCGACAGTTTTTGTCACTTAGGTCCGGTTCATCCATTTCTCGTTAATCTTCTCGGTAGTAAACGAAAAGACGCATTTAACGCCCAGTTAAATGTGCTTCTTAAGTGCATTCCGTTTGTCATTGGGAGATTCACCTCTCGTTTGCTAACCTGGAGAAAACGAGAAGGTACGATATATTTCGACTCTGTTGGCAATAGAAACAAATGAAACTGCCGTCTAAATAAACAGCTGTTGGCCAGATTAAACTATCAGGGAAAAGGTTAGCAGACAGTTGTTATTTGGCGCTATGGAAAACAAACGTGAAAGAAGCACGAATTTTATAACAAGTTAGTGGGAGAGTGTTGTGTTCCTAATAGAGGGAAAATAATTAACGACACTACATCTACATCTACATACATACTCCGCAATTCACCGTAAGGTGCGTGGCGGAGGGTACACTGTACCACTACCAGGCCTTTCCTTTCCTATTCCACTCCCAAATTGAACGAGGAAAAAAAGAATGCCTATATGCCTCCGTACGAGCCCTAATTTCTCTTATCTTGTCTTTGTGATCTTTACGCGAAATGTAAGTAGGCGGCAGCAAGATCGTACTACACTCAGCTTCAAATTCCGGCCCTCTAAATTTACTTAACAGAAATTCACGAAAAGAACGTCGTCTTTCTTCCAGCGATCCCCAATTGAGTTGCCGGAGCATTTCCGTGACACTCGCGCATTGGTCGAACCTACCGGTAACAAATCTAGCTGCTCGCCTCTGAACCGCCTCTATGTCTTCCTTCAAACCGATCTGCTGCGGGTCCCAAATACTTGAGCAATACTCAAGACGTGGTCGTACAAGCGTTTTATACGCGGTCTCCTTTACAGGTGAAGTACATCTTCCCAAAATTCTCCCAATAAACCGAAGTCGGCTATCTGCCTTACTCACAACTGTCCTTACATGCTCGTTCCATTTCATATCGCTCTGCAATGTTACGTCTAGATACTTGAACGACGCGACCGCATCAAGAAGCTCACTACTGATGCTGTATTCGAACATTATAGGATTGTTTTTTCTACTCATGCGCATCACCTTACATTTTTCTACATTGAGAGCTAGCGGCCATTCTTCGCACCAACTAGAAATTTTGTCTAAGTCAACCTGTATGCTATTACAGTCAGTTACAGAAGACACCCTCCCATACACCACAGCATCATCAGCAAACAGCCGCAAATTACAACTTACTCTGTCCATCAGATCATTTATATAGATAGAAAATAATAGCGGTCCTATCACACTCCCCTTGGGCACGCCTGACGATACACTCGTCTCTGATGAACACTCGCCGTCGAGAACAACGTACTGCGTTCTATTACTTAGGAAGTCTTCCAGCCAGTCACAAATCTGTGAACCTATTCCATAAGCTCGTATTTTCGTTAGCAGTCTGCAGTGTGGCACCGTGTCGAACACCTTTTTGAAGTCGAGAAAAACACAATCCGCCTGTTGCCCTTCGTCCATGGCTCGCAAGATGTCATGTGAGAAAAGGGCAAGCTGAGTTTCACATGAACGATGTTTCCTAAACCCGTGCTGATTCATGGAAAGAAGCTTTTCCGTTTCAAGGAAATTTACTATATTCGAACTGAGAATATGCTCCAAAATGCTACATGAAACCGATGTCAACGATATTGGCCTGTAATTGTATGGGTCAGTTCTCTTTCCTTTCTTATACACTGGAGTCACCTGCGCTTTTTTCCAATCACTAGGAACTTTGCGCTGAATTAAAGATTCGCTATAAATGCAAGCTAAGTAGGGGGCCAATGCCGCAGAATAGTCTTTGTAAAACCGAACTGGTATTCCATCCGGACCAGCAGACTTTTTCGTATTTAGCTCTCTCAGCTGCTTCTCTACACCGGAAATACCTATTGCTATGTCCCCCATTTCGGAATTAGTACGTTGATCAAATGATGGTATATATGTGCGGTCCTCCTGCGTGAAAGATTTCTTAAAGGTTAAATTTAGAACTTCAGCTTTCCGTTTGCTTTCTTCTATTACTGCCCCGGAATGATCAACTAGTGACTGGACAGTGGGCTTTGACCCGCTTATCGATTTTACATAGGACCAGAATTTTTTCGGGTTCTCGGAAAGATCTTTTGCTAAGGTATGGCTGTGATAATTATTGTATGCTTCACGCATCGATCTTTTTATAGACGCACGAATCTCTACTAACTTTTGCCTGTCATCATTTGCGTGTTCTTTTTTAAACAGCTTTTGCTTTCTCAGTAGCAAAAAATGTTCAAATGTTTGTAGAGTCTATGGGACTTAGCTACGGGGTCATCAGTCCCTATATTTACAAACTACTTATGAACTAGCTAATCCTAAAGACGGCACAAATATCCATGCCCGAGGGGCGATTCGAACCCCCGACCGTAGTGGGCGTGCAGACCGTGACTGGAGCGCCTCAGTTCTCAGTAGCTTTCTAACATTATTATTATACCACGGTGGATCTTTTCCATCCTTAATCGTCTTTACTGGCACATATTTCTCTAACCCTTCATTAACAATGCACTTAAATTTAGTCCACAATTCCTCTACATCCATAGTCCCAGAATTAAACGATGCCCATTCATTTTCTAAGTGCGATCGTAACATTTGCTTGTCGGCTTTTCCCAACAAAAACACGCTCCTAGCCTTCTTGACTGGTTTATGAACTTTGGTCACCATCGACGCTATGACGATATCATGATCACTAATTCCTGTCTCTACACAGACATCGTTAATAAGGTCAGGCCTGTTTGTGGCTATAAGGTCTAGAATATTTCCATTGCGCGTGGGTTGCCGGTTTAACTTCTCAAGACAGTTTTCGGAGCATGGGAGGAAAAGGAAGCGAATTGGTCGCGTGTGTAAATGAATTCAATGCTGTCCATGGAACATGTTCAAAATGTTCAAATGTTTGTAAAGTCTATGGGACTTAACTACGGGGTTATCAGTGCCTAAACTTACAAACTACTTATGAACTAACTAAGACTAAGGACGGCACAAATATCCATGACCGAGGGGGGATTCGAACCCCCGACCGCAGTGGTCGTGCAGACCGTGACTGAAGCGCCTCAGTCCCCTCGGCCACCGCGGCCGGCATGGAACATGTAGGACAACAAAATTGTTTAGGGCGCAGTACGATAACTCACTGCCAAGTGCGTAGTACCCTGGACCTTAGTGCAAGAAATAACTTGAACATAGGCGAAAATGCATTGTTCCTGTTGATCGGAGGAAGAAATCACATTTTAGGCCTTACACTAAGCGCAACAAGCATAAGTAAATACTGAATTAATAAGCTTGCAGGCATAGTGTAGTCTGTTTTATATTACGACAGATAACTTACGAAACACATAACTATCTGTTGGACTATTCAGATGGTCGTGGACTTTTTCATGCTGCGTTTCCAAAGTGGCCTTTCGAAGACGAAATCGCGTAACAAATTATTCGTCATCCCAGCATTCAAAATGATTTGGAGGAACATAAATACGTCTAAGACGCCTTATAGGGACAATGATCTCTAGATCAGCCAAAATATTGACATCGTCTTGATTGTCAACCAAATCTCTTATTCTTGCCATTTTCATCACACCGATTCTCACTTAACTAGTCGTTACCCGTGAGTTTGTATTTTGATATCGCAACTATAATTTTAAGGTTATGTTGCATACCTGCAATATATGAAACTCATCTAATCCCTTCTAACATGGATGGGGCGAGAAATGTGACGATACAATTTTCCAATAAATCTGCTTCCCACACTAAATTTTCATACAGCTAGTGCTTCTGTTATTTTGTTCGGTAAATCGGTGTTATCATGTGAATATATTGCGGTATTTTAGCGCTTTGGAATCCTGCCATTTTCATACTCATTAACTGGTCGTTAGCCGTGTAACGAGCAGAATTCTACTCGTTAATTTAACGGCCAGTTAACTCATAACAAACGCAATTCCCCGGTAACGAAAAGTTAAAATCTTAACTGGAACTTAACGAGACAATGACAAACCGGCCTTTAGTCAGATTAAGGAAAAGGTTAGAATCTATTGTGTCTGAAGTATATTTGATTCCGATTTCCTGTGGTGCAATGGATTCCGCCGACTTTTTTATGCTTCGAAATGATTGCTACAATGCGGCTTTTGTTATCAATTAAGAGATGGAATGCATACGAATGATCTACATCTGTCTAGAAAGAAGAAAGTAGCAAGGATTGTGTACTGTCCTCAGCTACTACCACTACCAGACAAACTTTACGAATATGTGAGGTACTGGTAAAAGGAGAAATTTTTTATTACATACTCGTGATATTTCGTAGCGTCACTGACAAGCAATATTCAGTTTTGCTTAATTTATTTGAAGTTGGCAGACACACACCAGTTAACCTCCATACTTTCAATAATGATGAACTACGGCAGTTTGGTAAGTTTATTGCTTATCACAAGAATTTCGAGAATTAATTCGCACCTTCTAGTCCATTTGTTTACATAAGTACAGTACTTTTTCGACGTTTCAATGTGTGATTTTCTGCCACTTTTGCTCTGCCGTTGTCTTTTCTAGGTTACTGAAGTTCGGAAAATCGGATGCAACAAATCTTGAGTTCTGTATTTTATGTTAATGTAAGAAACCATACATTTTTTCTGTCTGTTTAAAGGTATATGCATAATAATCATGACTTAGACTTACCTTTATAGAAAGACAGTGTAAGTGACAATTTTTGTGTTGTGGTATCCAGTGTAATAGAGCAGACACAATACTTGCAAGAACAGGCAGAAGTACTATTTAGTGTGTAAGAAACTTGCCAATATTTATTATGTACGATTTCGCTCATTGTAGTAACTTCAAAAAGACTACATCTGCAAAAGAGCTGCATAAAATTACACATGGAAACGTCACGATGTATTTATGTAAACAGTGGACTAATAGCCAGAAAAATTCTCGAAATGCGTTGTGCTAAGCATAAAAATACATAAAGGGTGCAGTTTTTCACAATTTAAATCCATGAATAACACAGTTATAGGCTATCCAGAAACATCTGAGTATGATGAAGGAAATGAAGTTACATTGATCTTCAATGACTGTCATTCAATATATTTGACAGACAAGCGTGAAATGAAGGTAATTTTGAACTCGGAAACCACTGAAAAGCGGAAGCACACGTACACCACATTTGCAGCTCACTTCATAGAACTGAATCACCACCTTGTTGAAGAACGCCAGAACCAGTAAGAGTAATTCGTGGACAGCTAATACCCGATTATCACAAAGCAAAACAACGTGAGCCACTATGATAACACTAAGATACGCCACAATTCCGAATTGAACACATTTTTTGAGGTTATAATTTATGCCTAAAATTTATGATAAAGGATTCAACCAACTTGCGGGTTGAATAAACTCTAATGTCAGACCACAGATTCCGAACTATATCCCGGTTGTTTTATTTATCGTCTTCTGGGTGCCACAATCTCTTTTTTTTCCCCTTTAAATAAACGTAACATTTTCTCACTGTCCATATCTACTGTGTGAGAACGACGGTCGATTTGAGCGAAGAAAACAAACAATTTCCCCGACTATCGTCCGAAGTCTATATGTTCGGGCTATGAGATAGGCTATATTGTTACCGTGCCCATAGTGGAGTACTGATTCGAAACGATCGGTCGTCTTCCACCGATGCCGATCGTCGGTAAAACCCACCGATATCGGAGCCACTGTGACCACAGCCTAGACGATCTCAAACGACCTCTTATCAAAGCCAAGGAGACACTTTGTCATGACTCACAACTCAAATATCTCTCCCCCAGGCGATACCACATAACGGCAATACGCTACCCGCGCGGTTGTTCCTGTTTACACTAACAATCCATTTGTCTCTTTACGCAGAACATAGAGAGACAGAGAGAGGGAGAATCCATTTTACTCCTCTCTCACTTGAATGTCATTTTGTGTTAACCACGAACTTTCATACCACTGGGCTGAACAATTTTCTGTCTACAAGTTTCTGTCTACCGCAAACGAAGCTGTCTACTCTAATCTAGGATCCGGACCTACCCGGCACTACACCCGCTAGTTAATTTTTTTTCACCCTCGCCACAAAACACATACTTCGAAGACCTATGTCAAAAGAACACATAGTGATAGACGTTCCATCCAACTACATAAGAAGTAACTACGTCTGTTTCGAGATCATACAACGCAAAATAATAGCTAAAAAAATTAAATCTAGGTCCAACAAGTATAAAAACTCGTAAAAGCTCCTGTAGAATCATATACGCAGGTCACTTATTATTCCGTAACAAAATCTGGGGGAAAAACCCAAAAGGTCTTAAACTGACACTCATTAGTCAATGCCAAAGTTAAAATCGTGACAAATCGATCATTTACAACACAGTTTCTATCACCGTCACAAACAAATCAATTCAGATATCCCTACAGGTCCTCCTCCGCCTTCTTCCAAGAGGTGACATGTAGTATTCTTAAAGACCTAAGGCGCTCTCCCCACGAACTACGAATTTTCAAATTCAGTTACGATTACTTTGTTTCACCACAAAGCCATATCATGTAACAGAATGATTAGGACTGTAACACTCAAACTTAAGCAAAATATATAAATAAGTAATAATATCAACAACTGTTCGATAGTTTGTATAGCTAACAGAGGTAATTGTTTTCTCTCTACAAAACGCCTCACACAACACAACTACCCAACATCGAAGATACTTCAAGTTGTAAATCACCCCCCCCCCCCCTCATCGCAACCAAACTCCCGGCTGTGTTAAAATAGTTGTTAGGTCCTACGCTGAATACCTATTTTTCTCCGATACCATCCAAGAACGACGCGATGATTTGGAGAAACGAGTCAAGAATACAGCAACCCATATATTTCGATCCTTTACACCGAAGTACCTCTCAGACAACCGAAACGTCACCATATCCTTATAGGGTAGACAGTGCCGATACACTGCGTGATGAGAACTTAGCCGGCCGTGGTGGCCGCGGGGACTGAGGCGCTCCAGTCACGGTCTGCACGGCCACTACGGTCGGGGGTTCGAATCCCCCCTCGGGCGTGGATATTTGTGCCGTCCTTAGTATAAGGTAGTTCGTAAGTAGTTTGTAAGTTTAGGGACTGATGACCCCGTAGTTAAGTCCCATAAGCTTAACAAACATTTGAACATTTTGATGAGAACGTAACGTTGTTTTGTATGTTTCATTGGTTGGGATTTAAGCAACACTTACTCTGAATGAATGTAGAGCAAGTACAATAACGTTCTGATTACATTTACCCCAACAAGTCCACTCTGAATCACCTACACAGGTCGAACCACCCAACGAGCGGTCTAAAGCGTCTCGCTGCGGAGCGCGCGGTTGCTCGCCGTGGAGGTTCGAGTCCTCCCTGGGGCATGGGTGTGTGTTAGTTTAGCTTAGATTGTTTGTAGGCTACGGACTGATGACCACGCAGTTTGCTCCCATAGATTTACAAACATTAAACATTAATGAACCACCCCACATATATAGGAACATTTGGATATGTAGAACATGTCAAAGATCAAAGCACGAAAGAGACGAGGCCATTCAATTTACAATTATTCCCAACGGTTTGAGCTTTGAACATTTTTTAACCAGTAATCAGACGAATATATGTATTTCTCATCAGGAAATTTTAACATACAGTCGAAACTTTCTTACACAATGCCTAATCCAATATCCACAGCCACTAGATCATACTCCTGAGATTATTTCTTTAGAGTCCCAATGTAACAAAGCAACGTACATGACAGCAAATAGGCAATAATTAAGCCAGAAAAAAACTTTCACTCTGCAGCGGAATGTGCGCTGATATGAAACTTCCTGGCAGATTAAAATCGTGTGCCAGAACTGGGACTTGAACTCCCAGGTTCGAGTCGCGGTTCCGGTACACAATTTAAATCTGACAGGTAATTTCAATAATTAAGCCGATAACTTACTCCACGCAAAGTTCGCCAACAGATAATCCGGAGTCAATTTCTATCTCTCCAACACTAGTATTGCTCATATATTAAGATCCACTTGTGCATTTAAAAATCCAGTTGCTCTAACTACACATTTTACATACCATCTTCCGATGACTACAGATCTCACACAACCAGTTCGATGATTGCACCCATCATTATGAGCGATAATCATGGTAATACACGACAGGTTTTCACCTGCACAACCGCCCATTCACTTTGTAAGTACTCTATATTCCCGCTCCATAAGTCTTTCTATCCATTTTCTTAAGTCCATAGGAACAGTTAAGTACACCACTATTTGTTACTCTCGATAAACACACGTAACACCACCATATACGGTGTAAAATAAACGATACATAGAACACTTTCAATAAAGTTCTTCACGGTATTAGACCGCATCGTCATCGTGTGAAACCAACCGACGTTTCGGACACTATTGCAAATCGCCTTCTTCAGGGTTTTCGTCTGAAGAAGGCGACTTGCAATAGTGGCCGAAACGTTGGTTGGTTTTACACGATAACGATGCGGTCTAATACCCTGAAGAACTTTATCGAAGGTGACAATGGCCGCATAAGACTTCCTTACATTTGATACACAGAACAGTTTCCCAGGAAATGTCTAACTATACTTCAACAGCAAGTTCTTCCTTACTTGTTTCAAGTCATTCAGAGCCGAAGTGCAACGTATTTTACCCTAAATTGGTGTAATACAACACCCGAAAATTTTATTGGCTGCTACGAGAAATCCAATTTGAGATAACAAAACACCTTGACCATCCAAACCTCCACCACCGTCATCAACAGATACTAGCCCCCTTGAAGAACTACCACCCATTTATTGAAACCTCTGCGTCTCGGCTGTACAACAATTTCCCTCCGCAATCATCTGATGTACGGTACCGAAATGCTTCCATTCTTATCGTCTGTACAACTACCAGGTGAGCTGTATACACCACCACTGAAGCATTTGGGGATAGGTCCTCAAGAAACTATAAATTCAGATTTTGTTCGTTTTCATTTAACGAGAAATAATTGCATCTTCTACAGATCTGATTGAAACTTGCATTTATTGTTTGTAACAGGGAAGAAGAGTTGTCAAGTTCCGCGAATAAATGTATAATAGGCCTGGAATTGTGCTTAATCAGTCGAGAATTTTTGTTGGAAATTCTGATAAACTATTTAGTTATGACTACGGATGTATTTTCTGGACATATCGGTGCAGTCTCGAAGTTCATTTCCAATACATAAAGGACAATCGAAAGAAAGATGATGGGTCCACAGTGCAACACAAATCAGCAATCAAGAGATAATAACACACATTCAACATCCATATCTCTGGTACAGTATTCCGTACCAGTTGTTGAGCAGATTGTAAATAATGCAAGAGTTTTTGCGTACTTCTCAGTGTAAAATGTAATTTTTCTTCTTCAGTTATTGCATTTCTTAGGCACTGTGGTTTTATGTCAACCAAAATAGAACTCTGTACGAAGTTGAACTGTCTTTTATTTAAACGTCACGAGCTCCTGAATAAATTCGTCACTAAACTTTTTTTTTTTTAATCAGCGGCCTGTAACTTCCCTCGGCAGCTGCACGTTTACATAAAGGCATTACCAGCTATCGTGTTTTCTTAGTATGGAACAAAGCAACGTCATCGTGTTCCCCCTCCGCGGCAGTCGGCGGACACCCCACCCCGCCGCGCCTCCCACCGGCGGCCGCGCTGCTCGCCTGCCGCTGTTCCGCAGTGCTGTCGTTATCGGCAGTCGCGGCGGGTCGCTGTCTCCGTGTTCGGACTGGCACCTTAAGGGTGACTAATTTCTTTGTCAAAAATATCACCAATATTTCATTCAATTTTTTCGTCCAATTCTTTGTCCAAAAACTTGATAGTGTAATACCGGCCTAAGGGCAACAACGCACTGGCAGCCTCCCTCAGCGGTTGGTGCGTGAGCGGCTGCAAGTTTCTGAGGTCTTTCGTGTTGGACAACGCACTGATCTTCGCTTCGCCGGCCGCGGTGGCCGACGGGACTAAGGCGCTCCAGTCACGGTCTGCACGGCCACTACGGTCGGGGGTTCGAATCTCACCTCGGGCATGGATATTTGTGCCGTCCTTAGTATTAGCTAGTTCATAAGTAGTTTGTAAGTTTAGGGACTGATGACCCCGTAGTTAAGTCCCATAGACTATACAAACATTTGAACATTTTGATCTCCGCTTCGCCGCGCCGTTGGCCGCGGAAAACTCGGCAGCCGCGCGGTTACATGGTGGCGCGGTTACCGGCAAGTGGAGACGACGCGTTGGGTCGTTTCAAATGTGACTTATGCCACGATAAAGCGGTGATGGATTTCGATACGTAGAAACCTATTCTCGAAGCGGAAAATAGTCCAGCAGTCAGTAGAGGGACTTAGGAGTGTTTGCAGTAGGTTGTGTAGGGACAGAGGGTTACTTTAGGTTGAGGCCTAGACAATTCGTGAACTGAATAACGTACCTTATAGACAACTCCCATCAGTGCAGTGCAGAAAAGATTGTATGGTGGGGGATCCAGATAGCACGGGTTTTTGAAGCTTCTGTTGGCTGTTTTTTGTGGCCACACTTTGGTGGTAGTCATTCGTTCTGATGGGTAGCTGGTTAATCATCATACTAACATAAACAAAATGTGCAGTGATTGCCGCGGATTTTCTAAATCATATGACTGCTTTCATTGGTGACGGATGATAGTTTGAGTTCAACTGAAGTAATACAGCAAGACACAGAATTCGAGCTTGCTGAAGAATGACATGAGACTTCAGAGCTAAGATCATCAAGAGTGAAAAAGACAAGGGAACTGACACAGAAAATAACATAAAAGTACAGCTTCTTGGCGTACTGAAATAAAATCTGGCAAGGAAAGATGATGACACTGGGCTTCACTTTCTGTTCTCATTGTTGAATTATTTTTTTAAAAAAAGTACCTGAACATTTCAAGGTAATAACGTGAAAGTAATTAGGGATGCCACTGAAATATGTATGAAAATGCCGCAGGCAAAAGATCTGCAGGAAATTGATCTGATACATAGGATAATTCTTAAACAAGTGACTAAAATTACATGCATAATAACGTAAAAATTAGTATTAAGTTACAAACAAAATTTTCGTTATGTTGAGCTGTGTATTTCATCCTGTGAAACCTTCTGGTATTAAAATATTTAAATGGAATAACGACACTCTCACCCAATTGTTAGTAGCATATTTTCATCAGGGTCTATAAATGATCAAGAGTTTGTCGTCACTCCACTTATTATTCATCTGATTTAGGAAAATAGTTCGTCGAAGGAAGATGGAGACATCCTGCTCTAGTTAAAAATGTATTCTCATAATTTCTTAACTCCCTCTAAAAATCAACTTTTTCTTGGAGGAAAGTATGCACTCGGTACATGTTTTTTTTTGCTTTCGCGACGTCTTTCGTTTCCCCAACGCCGTACAGATACTCAAATCACAATTAAACTAGCTATACAAAGCGTGAGAGAACAAGATGAGGAGTGGGCACCCCGCGGCTTTGGACGGGCCAGTGCGGTGGAGGCCGCGGTAGTCGCAGAACCGCGCGCCGCACCTCCAGGCAGTTAGCGGCCCAGTGCGTTTTGCCCCAAAGCCCTGCACTGGCGACGTAGCAAGGCGCGTGGTTGCGGTGGACACGCCGCTGCTTACACCAGCCTGATATTCATGTGTTAGGGCCCATGGTAGCTGCCGCAACGCGACTACACTTACGTCGGAAGCAGTGCTGGAGGCAGAGCTGCCCAATCCCTCCCCCAAACGGCAACCAGCTCCCCCCTCCCCCCACAACGGAGATATTACGTCCTGTTTTGCCATTTACCACTGATATTGAGTATTTTTTATTTCACGTTTTTAAACTGTTTTATGAAGCCACGCCCCCCCCCCCCCAGGCCGACCAAAAGTACTAATTTTTCATCCCCCTCCCCTAGAAATTTCAATAACGCAGTGACTCTTTCTCCCATCGTATTTGATAATAAAACTAACCACGGGTGTCCCATGGGCACAATATTTCGGCGATCATACATGTCGCCATCATCATTTCAACTGACGGACTGAGCTCCTGAAAACGCGCCGGCACGGATATCCGCACGCTACGGCGGCTCGAAGGGACCTGGGTTCTAGCCCGGTGGCGGGCGATTTAAATACCCTCGGCCAAAGCTTGGGAACCAGCGATTGGGTTAATTAAGAGTAAATCTAGAAAACGTAACAAGTGACGACCACGGCGGACAGAGCCCTCACATCGACGTCATCTCAGACGCCGTCGCAATCGGTTCCACTGCGCGGCTGCGGCGCGGACCACGGAGGGGTCGCTCCGCGGGCCGAGGGTATTTAAATCGCCCGCTACCTGGCTAGAACCCAGGTCCCTTCGAACCAGCGCGTTTCCAGGAGCTCTGTCGGTCAGATCACCTGATGATGGCGACGTGTATGGTCGCCGAAATATTGTGCCCTTTGGACACTATAGACCGGCAGTAAACCCGTGGATATTTTGATTTCAATTACGCAGTTTGCGTCATGACCCCATCCCCCCCCCCCCCCCCCGGCACCTCTACCTGGAGGGAACTGTAAGCATGCATTCTGCAACAAGGCTGTCCACAAATCTGTCAGTGCACGAGAGGGTGCACATCTCTTCTGAACAACACGTTTGCTAGGCATCCCAGTTACTCTCAATCATGTTCACTCGCAGCGAGGTTCGTGGCCAACGGAGGTGTTTAAGCTCACACGAGTGTTCATCGAGCCACCAGTAGCAATTATTTCCTTTCTACATCTCCAACTACATCTACATGGGATACTCTGCAAATCACATTTAAGTGCCTGGCAGAGGGTTCAACGAACCACCGTTATACCATTTTATCTTCCATTCCATTCTCGAATAGCGCACGGGAAGAATGAACACCTGAATCGCTCCGTTCGGGCTCTGATTTCTCGTATTATATTCTGGTGATCATTTCTACCTATATTAGTGGGAGTCAATAATATTTTTTCGCATTCGGAGGAGAATGTTGGCGATTGTAGTTTCGTAAGCAGCCCACGCCGCAGCGATAAGCGTCGTTGTTGTAATGATTCCCATCCCAGATTCTGTATCATTTCCGTAACGCTGTCACCCGTATATCGTGACAATACGAATCGAGCTGCCTTTCTTTGGACTCTTTCGATGTCCTCCGTCAAACCCACCTGATAAGGATTCCACACTGGGCAGCAATATTCCAGAAAACGACGGACAAGCGTAGTGTACGCAGTTTCTTTAGTAGTTTTGTTGCATCTTTAAAGGGTTCTGCCAATAAAAGGCAGTCTCTGGTTCGCCTTTCCCACGACACTATCTACGTGTTCTTTCCAATTTAAGTCAGAAGTAGTTGTAATTCCTAGGTATTTTGTGGAGTTTACGGCCTTTAAAGAGAATGAGGGTGCCATCACCCCATTCATCTACATCTACATAGATACTCTGCAAATCACATTTAAGTGCCTGGCAGAGAGTTCATTAACCACCTTCATAACTTTAACCCATTGGGTCTCGTCCCGTAAAAAAAAAAAATATTTTCTAAGTAATCCAAGGATGTATTTGCAAGATCATTAGCAAGGTAGCTTCCCACTGCCAACTCATCATCCTGCTAATGCATTTCTTCTTGGAAGCAGTGGCCAACTGGGACTGTCAGCCCAGAGCGGAGGCAAAACAAAATGATGCCCCCCGTCCACTTGGAAGTACATGTTCTCCTATAACAAAGTAAATTTTGAGATTTGGAGGCCCCGAAAGAAAAGGCCAAAAGCGCTAAAAAAAAAAAAAAAAAAAAAAAAAAAAAAAAAATGCTCTCGATGTATTTGGAGGCAACCAATAAGAGCCTCCCCCCTTTTCGCCACTACTTGGCAAGCCTCTTTATTTCCTCATAAGAACAGCAACCCACATCCATCTGAATCTGTTTACTATATTCGTGTCTAGGTCTCCCTCTGCGATTTTACCCCACACACGCTAAAGTCACGATTCCTTGAAGTCTAAGAACGTGTCATATCAATCGATCTCTTGTTTTAATCAACGTTGCCATAAATTCATTTTCTATCCAATTCTGTTCAGTACCTCCTCATTATGTACACACCTAATCTTCACCATTCTTTTGTAGCACTACATTTCAAATTAATTTCAGTCATCATAACGATGTTTATTGAAAGGCAATTAACAATAGGCCTAATACGGATTGCTTGCTTATGTGTTTTACTTAGTGCATGAAAATGTGCAGGGCTCGGAGCTGGTAGCACAATCTACAAAATATAATAGACGCATCTCTGGTGGTTATTTAATTACAATGTATTTCAATGAATTGATTATGATTATACCCGCGGGCTTGGCATTACTTTGATGTTGCATGAGATATTTTTTTGCGTATTTTTTTAAAAGCAGTATGGACATTTTAATATATTCAAATGTAGACTCCATTTTTACGGTCTTCAAAGTGCTACATCAGCACCCTTTTCGTAACTATGTATTTACTTAACACAAACTGGAAAAATATATTGACATATATATATACATATACTCCTATAATTTCTGCGAGTCTGAAGGACGAAACCAAGAAGATTTGAAACCGTGGAGGAACACTGTGCTTCACGTGAACACATCTTTTATTATCTTACATACGACCTGTTTAGGGCAAGTTAATCTCTTCACCAGGTTATAAGAGTTCTACACCTCCCGTTCGAATCATGGAGCGGCCGCGAGACTGTTGATTTGGTTATAAACTTGATGGTGGGATTTACCATATCCGAAACCGGTCGTATGTAAGACAATAAAACAAGTGTTGAACTGAATCGTATTGTTCGTTGACAGTGCTAGGCTCTACTGAAAATGTGTGAATGTCCGCAGTCGGGAAACGAAAAAGAGAGAATTCCGAATCACATTTTTGGTAGTTTCTACGGTGAATAGCACCGTAATTAGCTCCGAAATACGACCGTATTTTGAGATTACTGCTTCCCTCCATCTTCACGTACAACACACCTTCTCGCGGTTGTCCTTACGGCAGCCAGTGTCAGCGCTGTAGCAAAGACGTCGCTGCAAGCCTCTGTCATTTATCGATTCTTACGTTGGACTCTGTTACAGCGCAGTTGGCCCCCGTTCTGGAGGAATTCGCCTCAGCGTCGAAACGTCTACGGCACTGGCGTGATGGAGTGCTGATATTCATTCGTCCGTCCTCATAAGCTACAAACTACATAGCTCCTCCACTTGTTTCGTTCCGTCGAACTACGTGAAATTAGACTTGAGGAAAGCAACTGTCAGGAATCCGGTATGGTCTAGTGGCTGTGCCGGGCGCCGTGGCTCAGCGCGCCCGGTCAGAGGGCTGAACGCCCTCTGTAATAAAAAAGCTGAGCCACGAACAAATCGAACAAAAACGAACAAACTTGATCAACGTCCGCAACAAACAGAACTACACATAGAGCAAAAAAAAAAAAAAAAAAAAAAAAAAAAAAAAAAAAAAAAAAAAAAGTGGCTAGGATACCTGGCTCTCACCCAGGAGGCTCGGGTTCGATTCCCGGTACCGGAAATATTTTTTTCATTTATAATTGTAGTCTCCCGAGAGACCGACTATACTACTGGGATTCACAAACAATCTGGAAACGTTACCCAGTGTTAAGTACTAAAGCAAAGGTACAGAAGTCAGATTAAATCATGCCGTGTTGACCAGGTCTAGAAAAAGATAGTGATCACACATACGCATTAGCCAGTTAAAGTATCACATTTATAAGAACCAAAGAGCAGTCAAAAAGGAATGAAAAGCGCTAGGTTTGAACGAAAGTGGAAGAACGATACAATTTTCTTCCTTTGGGACATTGATCTTTAATAATGGGATCCGCAATAGTTGTTAATTTTAACCCGAGTTTCTAGACCTATGTCGCATCATGAGGTGCATCTGCAAATTAAAATCAAATTGCCATTGTAATTACATCTTTACCAAAGTTGTTCAGAACAATGGGAATGCACAAAAATAAATAAAAATTTACTACTTTTACGGATATTCTTAAAGAGGAAAACAGCTTTCGAAGAAAGTACTAATAAAACGATGGAAGTGATGAGCGAATGTAGTAGAATAATATAATTTATACATCGGCCAGGATATTCTGTTGAGACCTTTTTTCACAATCTTCCCTTCTAACAGAGAAAGCAATTATTTGGTATTCCGCGATATTTGTCCTAGGTATGCAGTTTTCCTTATTTTACACGTTGTGGCCGTTTCTCGCTGTTTGTGTATTCGCCGCAATACTGCTATGTTAGTTACATTTTCTGTCCACTATATTTTAGAGCGTTCTGTGACAAATTCACATGTCAAAGCTCTAGCTTTTCTCATACTTATGGTCCATCTTTCAGAACCGTATAGAAACGCAGACAAGATGTAGCATCTTATGAATCGAACTCTAATCTATAGGTCTAGGTCTGGAGTTGCAAGAATTTTCCTAAATTTTATGAACACTTTAGGGCATTCTCCATGCGATAATTTACCTGCCCCTCTGCTCTGCAATAATCACAGCGTCGCGTTCCAAGGTACTTAAAAGTTGTCCACTCTTTGTATGAAGTAGCCACTAAATGCTATTTTTGTCATTTTAAATCAATCCCGCTGTTATGGGACAGTCATGAAATTCGATGTAGTTCCATATTATTCTGGAATTGGGACTGCGGCTGGTCTAATTTCTATTCAAAATAACTGGTTATTCACCAACAGCCGTAAAACAACATAAACTTTACGTTGGTGAATACTCCAATTATTTGGAGTCATAAAATTTGTCCTATTCCGGTTAATTCCCAGACGTAAAATACCTATAAAATGTTCTACTATGTTGACGACTTGTTTCAGACACCCTGACCAATCAATGTTGTACCATCAGCATAGCGGTTGTTGTCGATAGAGACACTGTTAACCTTTATGCCTCTTTCTCTATATCAACAAGTGCCTCCTGGAGAATATTCTCCTACTATAGATTGAATAACAGAGGTGACAGTATGCATGCATGCCGGACTCTTCTAATTGTAAGTACATTGCCCAAGTATGTGACCTCTTTATGAAAACCTGTTCTGTGTAACTCCAATACAAAATTCTCGACATAGCAGATATATTTCTCATTTATGTTCATTTTCCCCTTTTAGAATTTTCAAAGTTTATGATGTACTTTTTGGAAGGCCTTTCATAATAAAACGTACATATCATGGCAGTTTTAAAGTAACTATTGCTTCTCTTGTTCCTAAACTCAAAATGTATCTCACCAATGAATTTCTTACGTTTTTCAAATAACCTCTGATGGATAACTCATCATCATCATTAGAGACTTGATTATGCCTTTCAGAGTTCAGTCTGGAGCATAGTACCTCTAATAAAATTCCTCCATAATCCCCTATTCAATGCTAACATGCATACCTCGTCTGATGTTATGATTTTTACTTCAAAATCATTCTGCACCGAATCTAAGTACTTTCTACTTGGTCTACCTCGACTCCTATTACCCTCCGCTGCCGAGCTCATGAGTCTCTTAGGTAACCTTGCTTCTCCCATGCGTGTGACATGACCCCACCATCTCAGTCTGTTCGCTCTAACTGCTTCATCTATGGCATTCATTTCCAGTTTTTCTTTGATTTCCTCATTATGGACACCCTCCTGCAATAATTCCCATCTATTAGTTCCTGCAATCATTCTTGCTACTTTCATATTTGTAACCTCTACTTTATGGCCGGCCGCGGTGGCCGAGGGGACTAAGGCGCTTCAGTCAAGGTCTCCATGGCCACTACGGTCGGGGGTTCGAATGCCCCCTCGGGCATGGATATTTGTGCCGTCCTAGTTCGTAAGTAGTTCATAAGTAGTTTGTAAGTTTAGGGACTGATGACCCCGTAGGTAAGTCCCATAGACTCTACAAACATTTTTTTTCTACTTTATGAATAGGGTATCCTGTATCCACCCAACAACAAAGTTGGTCGAAAGATATAGCGGTGCACTGCTAACTTGGTCTTGGTACTTCCTTCCTTCTTGGCAAACGATCTGATGGGTAACTTTCAGAAATATTTCCAAGAGTATGGGTCATTAGGCCAATAAGGAGTCTACTACCTTCTCATCTTCTCTCAGTGCTGACTGCTGATACCATCCATTAGGCAGGGTAATACGCTCTGTTGTAACCTATCTGTAAGACTCACGTGTGAACCTCCTTCGTGAATTCGTTTAGTGAGTACGGCTGGAATAACATCAGGTCCTGTTGCTTTGATTGATTCCACTGTTGGTTTTTGGTGAAACATTTTCTGTTAAATAAACTGAACCATACTTGATAAGTTAAAGCCTTCTTCCACAAAACTGTATTACATTTTAAGGCGCATAGTTTCTTGTTGTGAGACCATTTTCTAGTCACTTACCGATTCCAGAATACACGAGTAAAGACAAACCATAACATTATTACAGTTTTCTGGTTTTCGATTGCTGCACTGGACGGTATTATTGTTTGATAATTAATTTAGAAACAGTTACACTTGATTTTTTCGTTCATTGTACGCAGTATGCTTTTGCGGTTATTGATGTTAGTAACTAAATTTTTGTAAGCTCCATATTACATACCTTTTTCAGTGCTGATGACTTGCTGAAATTGTCTGACAGTTCATTAATTATTATATCCTAATAATTTATGTCATTGATTCTTTTACTGTTATCATCTTTTGTGTGTGTGTGTTACTAGTAATCTAAAAGAGGGGAATAATTGAATTCTGTCGCATCTGTTTTCAATGTCCAATATTTATAATTCGAAAAGTTTTTCAGCTTTACCTTCTACATGTAAGACTTCTACATCTGCTGCATATTTGTGCTGGTTTGTGCAGTGTTCAGCAAAGGCAGCATCTGGCTCTATTATTCTCTATCTCCTGCGGTGTTCCCTGAGTCTAGAGCAGGTGGACTGACACAGTCCTACAAAGTAGGACTGACACTCTTTACAAATGATTTTATACACCCCGCTGTTCATGATGGCTGGTAGTTTGTCCTTGTAGTTGAAGAGACGTTTACCTGAAGTGTGTGGGACATAGAAAAATACCCAAAATTCTTTGCAAATGTTTAAATGTTTGTAAATGTATCGGATACAACTGCTGGGTCATTAGTCCGAGCTTACAAACTACTTAAATTAAGGTAAAATAACCTAAGGATAACACAAACACCCATGCCCGAGGGGGGACTTGAACCCCCGACGGCGAACGGCCGCGCTCACCGCAGCACGGCACTCCTGTAGGCACGGCTAACCCTCCGCGGCAAAATTCTTTGCCTTCAAAAAGCAATGTTTTAGGCTGTGTTCACACTGGCTTCTACCGACTAAACCATCGTCAGCCGCCATCGCCAGAGTTTGACTGGAAACGTCGGCGGACAGCGTGGTCACACTGCATCCGATAGTTTCTGTCACTTAAGCCGGTTCGTCTATCTCTCGTTAATCCTCTCGTTAGTAAACGAGAAGATGCCTTTAACGTCCAGTTAAATGTGTTCGGTAAGTGCATTGTGTTTGTCATTGCCAAATACACCTCTCGTTTGCTAACCTGGAGAAAAAGAGAAGGTACGATATATTTCGACTAAGTTGGCAATAGAAACAAATGAAAGTTGCTTCCGATTAAACAGCTGTTCGCTATATTTGACTATCAGGGAAGAGGTTAGCAGACAGTTGTTATTTGGTGCTATGGAAACCATCGTGAAAGAAGCTTTATTTTACAAGAAGTCAGTGCGAGAGAAATATAAGGACACATTGCAATATTACATGGAAGGAAAGGGAAGCGACGTGGTCGTGTGTGGCAAATGAATTCAGTGCTGTCCATGGGACAAGTAGGACAGCAAAAGTGCTTAGGGTCAAGTACGATAACATACTGCCAAGTGCACAGTACCTCAATGCAAGCAATAACTTGCACGTAGACGAAAGCTCACTGCTGCTGTAAATCGGAGGAAGAAATCACATTTTAGGCCTTACACTAGGCGCAACAAGCATAAGTAAATGCTGAACTAATGAGCTTGCAGACATAAATATTGTATTCTATTTTCTATAACGACAGTTGACTTACAAAATAGATATACTTTCAGATGGTCGAGGAGTTTTTCATGCAGCATTTCAAAAGTGCCTTTTCGAAGACGAAATCGCGTAAGAAATTTTGTATCATTCCAGTATTCAAAATCATTTGGACGAACATAAATACGACTAGGACGTTTTATCGGGGCAATGATCTTCAGATAGTCCAAAATATTGACATCGTCTTCATTGTCAACCAAATCTCTTATTCCAGCCATTTTCATCATACCAATTCTCACTTAACTAGCCGTTACCCATAAGATTGTATTTTGATATCGCAACAAAAATTTTTAAGGTTATGTTGCATATCTGCAATATATCAAGCTCATCTAACCGCCACTGACATGGATGGGACGAGAAAAATGACGATAAAATTTTCCAATAAAGCTGCTTTCTGCACTAGTTTTTCATACATGTAGTGCTTCTGTTATTTGGTTCGACGAATCGGTCTTTACCACGTTAATATATTGCGGTATTTTAGCGCTTTGGAATCCTTCTATTTTCATACAGATTTTTCACTTCACTGGTCGTTAGCTGTGTAACGAGCAGAATTCTACTCGCTAATTTAACGGACAGTTTGAGACCTTTTAACGTCAGGTTGATTCATAACGAAACAGTGAGAAACGCAGTTCTCCACTAACGTCAAGTTAAAATCTTAACTGGAACTTAACGAGACATTGACAAACCGGCTCTAAGTCACATTAAGGAAAACGTTAGAATCTATTGTGTATCAAGTATATTTGATTCCGATTTCCTGTGTTGCAATGGATTCCGCCGACTTTTTTTATGATCCAAATTAGTGCTACAATGCGGCTTTTGTTATCAATGAAGGATTCGAATGCACACGAATAATCTACATCTGTCTAGAAAGAAGAAAGTGGCGAGGATGGCGTATTGTACTCACTTACTGCCACTACCAGACAAACTTTGCGAATATGTGAGGACTTGGTAAAAGGAGAAATTTGAATTACTTACTAGCGATATTTCTTAGTGTCACTGACAAGCAATATTCAGTTTTGCTTAATTTATTTGAAGTTGTGCAGACACACACCAGTTATCCTCCATACTTTAAATAATGACGAACTACGGCAGTTTGGTAAGTTTATTGCTTATCACAAGGAGTTTCGGGAATTAATTTGCACCTTCTAGTCCATTTGTTTACATAAGTACGGTACTTTCTCCACGTTTCAATGCGCGATTTTCTGCCACTCTTGCACTGCAGTTGTCTTTTCTACGTTACTGAAGTTCGGAAAATCGGACGCAACAAATCTTGAGTTCTGTATTTTATGTTAATGTAAGAAACCATACATTTTTTCTGTCTGTTTAAAGGTATATGCATAATAATCATGACTTAGACTTACCTTTATAGAAAAACAGTGTAAGTGACAATTTTTGTGTTGTGGTATCCAGTGTAATAGAGCAGACACAATACTTGCAAGAACAGGAAGAAGTACTATTTAGTGTGTAAGAAACTTGCCAATACTTATTATGTACGATTTCGCTCATTGTAACCTCAAAAAGACTACGTCTGCGAAAGAGCTGCATAAAATCACATGGAAATGTCACGATGTATTTATGTAAACAGTGGACTAATAGCCAGAAAAATTCTCGAAATGCGTTGTGGAAGCATAAAAATTCGTAATGGGTGCAGTTTTTCATAATTTAAATCCATGAATAACACAGTTATTGGCTATCCAGAAACATCTGAGTATGATGAACGAAATGAAGTTACACTGATCTTCAATGACTGTCATTCAATATATTTGACAGACAAGCGTGAAATGAAGGTAATTTTGAACTCGGAAACCACTGAAAAGCGGAAGCACACGTACACCACATTTGCAGCTCACTTCATAGAACTGAATCACCACCTTGTTGAAGAACGCCAGAACCAGTAAGAGTAATTCGTGGACAGCTAATACCCGATTATCACAAAGCAAAACGACGTAAGAGAGCCACTACAATAACACTAAGATACGCCACAATTCCGAATTGGACACATTTTTTGAGGTTATAATTTAAGCCTAAAATTTATGATAAAGGATTCAACCAACTTGCGGGTTGAATAAACTCTAATGTCAGACCACAGATTCCGAACTATATCCCGGTTGTTTTATTTATCGTCTTCTGGGTGCCACAATCTCTTTTTTTTCCCCTTTAAATAAACGTAACATTTTCTCACTGTCCATATCTACTGTGTGAGAACGTCGGTTGATTTGACCGAAGAAAACAAACAATTTCCCCGACTATCGCCCGAAGTCTATACGTTCGGGCTATGAGATAGGCTATATTTTTACCGTGCCCATAGTGGAGTACTGATTCGAAACATCGGTCGTCTTCCACCGATGTCTGTCGTCGGTAAAACCCACTGATATCGGAGCCACTGTGACCACAGCCTAGACGATCTCAAACGACCTCTTATCAAAGCCAAGGAGACACTTTGTCATGACTCACAACTCAAATACCTCTCCCCCAGGCGATACCACAGAACGGCAATACGCTACCCGCGCGGTTGTTCCTGTTTACTCTAACAATCCATTTGTCTCTTTACGCAGAACATAGAGAGACAGAGAGAGGGAGAATCCATTTTACTCCTCTCTCACTTGAATGTCATTTTGTGTTAACCACGAACTTTCATACCACTGGGCTGAACAATTTTCTGTCTACAAGTTTCTGTCTACCGCAAACGAAGCTGTCTACTCTAATCTAGGATCCGGACCTACCCGGCACTACACCCGCTCGTTAAATTTTTTTTTCCACCCTCGCCACAAAACACATACTTCGAAGTCCTATGTCAAAAGCACACACAGTGATAGACGTTCCATCCAACTAAATAAAAGGCAACTACACCTGTTTCGAGATCATACAACGCAAAATAATCGTCAGCTAAAAAAAATTAAATTTTGGTCCAACAAGTATGAACACTCGTAAAAGGTCCCGTAGAATCATATACGCAGGTCAGTTAAATTCCGTAACAGAATCTGGGGGAAAAGTTGTAGTTTGACACTCATTACTCAATGCCAAAATTAAAATCGTGACAAAGCGACCATTTACGATACGGTGTCTATCATCGTCACAAACAAATAAATTCAGATATCCCGACAGGTCCTTCTCTTACTTCTTCCAAGACATGACATGAAGCATTCTTAAAGACCCAAGGCGCTCTCCCCACGAACTAGGAATTTTCAACTTCACTTACTATTATTTTGTTACACGACAAAGCCATATCATGTAACAGAATGATTGAGACAGTAACACTCAAACTTAAGCATAATATATAAATAAGTAATAATTTCAACAAATGTTCGATAATTTTGTATAGCTAACAAAAGTAAGTTCTGGAGAATTTCAGAGGGAGATTTAGGCAACAATTGACAGAAACAGGGGGAAATAAAACAGTAGAAGAGGAATGGGTAGCATTGAGAGATGAAATAGTGAAGGCAGCAGAGGACAAAATAGGTAGAAAGGCAAGACCTGCAAAAAATCCTTGGATAATACAGGAAATACTAAATTTAATTGATGAAAGGAGAAAATATAAAAATGCAGTAAATGAAACAGGCAAAATGGAGTACAGACGACTAAGAAATGAGATTGATAGGAAGTGCAAAATGGCTAAGCAGGAGTGGCTAGAAGCCAAATGCAAATCTGTAGAAGAATGTATAAGAAGGGGCAAAGTAGATACCGCCTACAGGAAAATCAGAGAGACATTTGGGGACAAGAAAAGCAATTCTACAAATATCAAGAACTCAGATGGGAAACCAGTTCTCAGCAAAGAAGGGAAGGCTGAAAGGTGGAAAGAGTACATAGAGCAGCTCTACAAAGGAAATGAACTTAGAGACGATGTTGTAGGAAGGGAAGAGGAAGTAGATCAAGATGAAATAGGAGATATTATACTGAGAGATGAATTTGACAGAGCCCTGAAAGACCTAGGTCGGAACAAGGCCCCAGGAGTAGATGACATACCCTCAGAGCTACTAAAGTCTCTGGGAGAGCCAGCCATGACAAAACTGTTTGAATTGGTGTGTAGGATGTATGAGACAGGCGAAATACCCTCAGACTTTAAGAAAAATGTAATAATCCCCATTCCAAAGAAATCAGGTGCAGACAGGTGTGAAAATTACAGAACCATCAGTTTGATAAGTCATGGTTGCAAAATTTTAACACGAATTATCTACAGGAGAATGGAAAAGCTGGTAGAAGCTGACCTAGGGGAAGATCAGTTTGGATTCAGGAGGAACATAGGAACACGGGAGGCAATACTCACTTTACGGCTTATCTTAGAAGATAGATTAAGGAAAGGCAAATCTACATTTTTAGCCTTTGTAGATTTGGAGAAAGCGTTTGACAATGCTGACTGGACTACACTCTTTCAAATTCTGAAGTCAGCAGGGGTAAAATACAGGGAAAGGAGAGTTATCTACAACTTGTACAAAAGCCAGACCGCAGTTATTAGACTCGAAGGGCATGAAAGGGAAGCATCGGTTGGGAAGGGAGTAAGACAGGGTTGTAGCCTTTCTCCGGTGTTATTCAATTTGTACATTGAGCAGGCGATGAAGGAAAGCAAGGAAAAATTTGGAATAGGGATTAAAGTTCAGGGGGAAGAAATAAAAACATTGCGTTTTGCTGATGACATTGTAATTCTGTCAGAGACAGCGAACAACCTGGAAGAGCAGTTGAATGGAATGGACAGTGTGTTGAAGAGAGCGTACAAAATGAACATTAACAAGAGCAAAACAAAAATAATGGAATGCGGTCTTAGAAAATCAGGCGATGGTGAAGGAATTAGATTAGGTAACGAAACAATGAAGGTGGTAGATGAGTTTTGTTACTTGGGTAGTAAAATAACATGCGATGGTCGCAGTACAGAGGATATAAAATGCAGAATGGCAATGGGAAGAAAAGCATTTTTGAAAAAGAGAAATTTGCTAACATCGAATATTAATTTAAGTGAAAGGAAGTCTTTTCTGAAGGCATTTGTGTGGAGTGTTGCCTTGTACGGGAGTGAAACATGGATGATAAGCAGTGCGGACAGGAAGAGAATAGAGGCTTTTGAAATGTGGTGCTACAGAAGAATGCTGAAGATTAGGTGGGTAGATCACATAACTAATGAAGAGGTACTGAACAGAATTGGCGAGAAAAGGAATTTTTGGCATACCCTGACTAAAAGAAGGGATCGCTTGGTAGGACACATTCTTAGACATCGAGGAATCGTAAATTTAGCATTGGAGGGAAGTGTATGGGGTAAAAATCGCAGAGGGAGGCCAAGAGACGCGTATAGTAAGCAGATTCAAATAGATGTGGGTTGTCGTTCTTATGAGGAGATGAAAAGGCTTGCTCAGGATAGAGTAGGGTGGAGAGCTGCATCAAACCAGTCTCCGGACTGAAGACCATAACAACAACAACAAAAGTAATTGTTTTTCCCCTACAAAGCGCCTCACATTACACAACTACCCAACATCGAAGGTACTGCAAGTTGTAAATACCTCCCCCCCCCCCCCCTCATCGCAACCAAACTCACGGCAGTGTTAAAATAGTTGTTAGGTCCTAAGCGGAATACCGCTTTTTCTCCGATACCATCCAACAACGACGCGATGATTTGGAGACACGAGTCAAGAATACAAGAACCCATATATTTCGATCCTTTCAGTTGGATAGAACCTCGAATTTCCATACACCGTTTATACCGAAATACCACCCAGACAACCGAAACGTCGTCATCATATCCTTATAGGGTAGACAGTGCCGATACACTGCGTGATGAGAACGTAACGTTCTTTGTTTGGAATTTCAGCAACACCTACTCTGAATGAATGTAGAGCAAGTGCAATAACGTTCTGATTACAATTATATGTAGAACATGTCAAAGATCAAAGCACAAAAGAGAGGAGACCATTCGATTTCAAATTATTCCCAACGGTTTGAATATATGTATTTTTCATCAGAGAAATTTAACATGCAGTCGCAACTTTCTTACACAATGCCTTATCCAATATCCACAATATTCCCAACGGTTTGAATATATGTATTTTTCATCAGAAAATTTTTACATACAGTCGCAGCTTTCTTACACAATGCCTTATCCAATATCTACAGCCACCAGAGCATGTTTCTAGGATTATTTCTTTTAGAGTCCCAATGTAACAAAGCAACGTACATAACAACAAATAGGCACTAATTAAGCCGATAACTTACGGCATGTAAAGTTCGCCAACAGATAATCCGGAGTCAGTTTCTATCTCTCCATACATTCAAATTCAATTGTGCATTTAAAAATCCAGTTGGTCTAACTATTTATTTTACATACCATCTTCCGATGACTACGGATCTCACACATCCAGTTCGATGATGCACCCATCATTATGAGCGATAATCATGGTAATACACAACAGGTTTTCACCTACACAACCGCCCATTCACTTTGTAAGTACTCTATATTCCCGCTCCATAAGTCTTTGTATTCATTTTCTAAAGTCCATAGCAACAATTAAGTACACCACTAACGATTCTAGACATCGGGCGTTCATCGCCATTTCTTACTCTCGATAAACACACGTAACACCATCAAATACGGTGTAAAATAAACGATACATAGAACATTTTCGATAGAGTTCTTCAGAGTATTAGACCACATCGTCATCGTGTAAAACCAATTGACGTTTCGGTCACTATTGCAAATCGCCTTCTTCAGGGTATTCGTCTGAAGAAGGTGACTTGCAATAGTGACCCGAAACGTCGGTTGGTTTTACACGATGACGATGCGGTCTAATACCCTGAAGAACTTTATCGAAAGTGACAATGGCCCCGTAAGACTTCCCTACATTTGATACACAGAACAGTTTACCAGGAAATGCCTAACTATACTTCATGTTCTTCCTTATTGGTTTCAGATCATTCAGAGCCGAAGTGCAACGTATTTTACCCTAAAATGGTGTAATACAAAACCCGAAAATTTTATTGGCTGCTACGAGAAATCCTTTTGAGATAACAAAACACCTTGACCATCCAAACCTCCACCACCCTCATCGGCAGATACTAGCCCCCTTGAAGTCACCAAACGATCACCCATTTATTGAAACCTCTGCGTCTCGGCTGTAGAAGAATTTCCCTACGCAATCATCTGATGTACGGTACCGAAATGCTTCCATTCTTATCGTCTGTACAACTATCAGGTGAGCTGTATACACCACAACCTTTATACTTCGTACCTTTATGCTCCTCTGCAACTGCGTGACACCTCTGCTTTACGCCACAACATGTCATTATCCGGCTTTGCATTCCGCAGTGGAGAACTCCGCCGTCTCCAGAGCAAAATATCAGAAGAACTGAATATTCCACAGCCTACTCGACACAAGAGAAAACCGCACATTTTGGAAACATCTTTATCGCCCCATACATTTTGTATATTTTCTCCTGAACGCTTATCTGAACACTGATTATGATTCGCGCATCTGCCCCTTTCGATTCAACCTAGGTACTTTCGCTTCTCACTAGCGCTACTCTATCGCGTATTTTCAACTGTTATCGCTAACTGGTACATTTATGAATTCTGGCCGTCGCAGCCTATCCAGCACTCGAAACAGAGAAACATTACTTTAGAAAATACAAGTACAAGAATAAAAAGAATATACTCTGTGGACAAATGTGAGGAATACAACATTTTCAACATTCTCTAGTCCAGTGGTTCCCAAACTCGTTAACAAGTCGGGTGGGTCACAAGGCGGTTTTTATATTTTAACCCCATGGCTTTTTATTTCAAGCTATAAAAACGTCATGATTAATGTAGAGTGCGTATATACTGAGAAAAATATTGGGGACAAATTCTTAAAATTATTATGCACTGGTGCTACAGACGAATGATGAAAATTAGATGGGTAGATCACGTAACTAATGAGGAGGTGCTTAACCGAGTTTCTCGCATTTGTTGATTAAGAGAAGGCGTAGATTGGTAGGACACGTTCTGGGACATCTGGGAATTGTCAACTTAGCATTAGAAGGAAGTGCGTGGGGTAAAAATCGTAGAGGGGACCGAGGGACGAATACAGTAAGCAGATTCAAAAGGATGTAGGTTGCCGAACGTATTTTCAGATGAAGAGGCTTGCACAGGGCCGGCCGCGGTGGCCGAGGGGACTGAGGCGCTTCAGTTACGGTCTGCACGGCCACTACGGTCAGGGGTTCGAATCCCCCTTCGGGCATGGATATTTGTGCCGTCCTTAGGATTAGTTAGTTCATAAGTAGTTTGTAAAATAAAGGGACTGATAACCCCTTAGTTAAGTCCCATAAGCTATACAAACATTTGAACATTTGATTTTTTTTTTTAGCTTGCACAGGACAGGGTAGCGTGGAGAGCTGCATCAAACCAGTCTGCGGACTGAAGACCACAACAACAAAAGCACTACTAAGAACAAAATGTTGATAGCTGCTCAGCATTATAATGCTTCCATGATGCACCCCATGCAGTCATTGCTAGTGTCAAAACAACAGACCATTTTCAGTCGGAGAAAGTTATCGTTGCGGCAGGCGCTTATAGAAAACGCTTTTTTTTTTTTTTTTTTTAATCAGCCGGATACTAAAGTCAACGTGACACAATATTTCAGCGGTGCAACTGCCCGCCATCCTCAGGTGAGCGCGCTGGTACACAATCTCGCTGGAACCGAGTTCCCATGGCAATCGGCGGCTCCTTTATACATCGAGGAAGACCCATAGAAGTGACAGTGACTGCCCTCTGGCGCACAAGACATACAGCGCTCCGGTGGTAGAATCCGGCGAAATCGATAATCGACGATAAAGAAAATTATTATTCCGATTTCTGAAGTACCAACCGTTGTTTTTTAACATCTGGTAACACAGGGTTCCAGGATTTACAAGGACAGGGAAAAAATGCTACCTTCTTAGTAAATCCTGGAACCCTGTGTTATCAGATGTTAAAAAACAACGGTTGGTACTTCAGAAATCGGAATAATAATTTTCTTTATCGTCGATTATCGATTTCGCCGGATTCTACCACCGGAGCGCTGTATGTCTTGTGCGCCAGAGGGCAGTCACTGTCACTTCTTGCTCACGCGCTATGGGTCTTCCACGAGGTATAAAGGAGACGCCGAATGCACTGGTAACTCAGTTCCGGCGAGATTGTCTATCAGCAAGCTCACCTGAGGATGGTGGGCAGATGCGCCGCTGACATGTTGTGTCAACTTGACTTTAGTATCCGGCTGCAAACCCGAGAAGATTACAAACAGTTATTACGCCGGGAATACCTTTGTGGTCAGGGAACGCTCCTGTTGTCCACATTCTCAGGTCTTTACCGGCTGTGGAATACTACTTAAAGAAACCACATACAGTGTACGCTTGTGAACATCGGTAACTATTTACATACTTCAACATGAAAAAGAAACATGGGCTTTGTAGGAGAAACGTATAACTTTAAACAAAAACATACATACTGACTACGAATAATGAAGATGGACTGCAAGAGCTGCCTACGAACTATACAAAACATGCCAGATGTATTATATGTCAATATTACTACAAAAACAAAAGTTATAGCTTTCTGTGGAAAAAATCCTATAAGAACAAAAATTGTTATAGACAACAAGATTATAGAGCCAGTAGATAGATTCAAATTTCTTGGAACCATGTTATCGTACCGGCGAGATTCAAAGAAAAGAAAAAAATTGAGAAATTTAACTACTTAAATGGCACTATCATAAGAGCCCTCCAGCGTAAAGTAAAAACAGAAATATATATAAAATTTTATAAAGTTATGACAGTACCAACATCACTACATTGAACTGAATCTTGGTAATGAAAAAGATTAAAGAAGATTACAAACCAAAGAAATGAAATTTCACAGGTACACCAAGCTAGACTACAAAAGAAATACGGATATCAGGAAGGAAGTAAATATTTTCGATATAAACGGCAAGGATGACGAACACCGATAAATATGGATATCCTATCTGCTACGGATGGACGAATCAACATTTCCACATCATTTTTGGCGATATACTCCGAAGTGAAAAAGATGCGTTGGAAGACCTGAGGAACGTTGGAAGGATCAGATGTGGCTGCAACAGGCCGAGGAAAAGCGTAAAGCTTGACGGAAGAAGAAGGAATTTGCCGGAGAAACGTATGCAACGGGATGAAGATGCGGTTAAGCCGGATATTAGCTGGAGACAATTAATCGAAGACAACCATCGGCTTCATACAATTAGTGAGGGCAGAGCGAAGAGAGACACACGTATTACGAAATTAACGCTCCTGCAGGGTCATGGCTATCTAAGAAAGGCAACCTCGTCAGCCGAAATAGCTCAGTTGGGAGAGCGTTAGACTGAAGATCTAAAGGTCCCTGGTTCGATCCCGGGTTTCGGCACTGAATTTTTACCCGAACTATCGTTATCTGAGAGCAAGGGCAAAGATCATTGTGTTGTGGAGGTATGGAAATATCGCAAGTACATTACGCGGGATATGAGTAACAGCAACAAGCAAAGAAGATACCCTGGGCGCCCTCCATCGACATTTCCGCGAAACACATAACCAGTGCACTGACTGAGTAGTGAAGAGTGCTAACTCATAAGGATCCTTACTACACAAGTTAGACTTTCATTATTTTTATATGGGTTGTTTGGTCTGTTGTGGCTACGTGTTCGTGTCTGTTTGTTGTTCATTCTTCAGTTCGTCACTCAGTTTTTATTTTTATTTTTATTTACTTATTTTTAGAGAAAACATTCAGCCCGCTGACGAACGCGTTGAGCTACATTTGCTACAGGTTGTCGGCTCCTTTAGATTTCTGACCTTGTTTCTGTGTAAATGCGTATGTAACACTTCAATTTGTATAAATTTAATATTAATATGAAGTTTTCCCATCTTAAATATTTTTCTTCCCTCAGTACGCAGAAGAGATGTCGAAGATACGACGAACCCTGAGCGACTTACACCGCGTGCCCCACAAACATGAGTTACTAGTAGCGACTAGCTCAGACCACAGATACTACTCAGTGAGACTAGCTGTTGCAAATCCTACAAAATATCCAGTATTGGTCTTCCCCCAGTTTCGGCTTCATACAAATATTGTAAACTAGCTAAACGCCATGGCATCGCACTCGCATCCTGTATCTTCTCAGGGGACCCTAATAGGGTACGACCACTAAGTCGCTAATTTCGATTTTTCATGGCCAACAAATGTATCAAAACAAGCAGAACATTTTTCTTAAAAGCGAAATCAGTAAATCGATATATTCCTAAACAAGTACAATTAGTTTGTTGAGATTTGCATGCACCATTAATTCTGTTACTGACGCACACTTTCTAAGACAAGAGAGCTAACCAAAAGAAGCAGAACTTTCTTAATTAAAAAAGCGAAATCAGTAAATCGGTACATTCTACCAAGTAAATTCAATATTAGTATTTATATATACGCTTGCAACATTTAATTTTGCTTTCAACGCACAATTACTCAAATAAAAGAGCTAATCGAGTAATCTTACTAGCCAAAATAAGACACACACAGATTACGGATGTATATCCTATTCTATCGGCCTAACACTATTTGTCCCTTTACGGCACTAAATTTGAGATGCCACTTGAAAGACCGCCGTTATTTGTGAAATTAACTCTACCTGAGGGGAGCCAGTTAAAAGCTTACTTTAAACATGTAATTCTGGCCGTATAAAACCAGCTAAAGGATTCGCGGTAACTACTGAAGTACTGACTACTTCCTGCAACAGACTTTTGTCTGAACTGACTCAAACTTTAGTTTAGCAGCAGGAAGACAAGGAGACGATGGCCAACATATGACGTAGATCACGAGAATTACACACAATCATTAATATACAAGCCACCCCGGACTAAACCATTTCATGAAGGTGTCTGTGAGAACATTTGTGGCGCAACGGAATTAAAAATATGGTAATATGCGTCTGAATTTGTTCTTAGCACTCGTGAAAAACAACATTAAATAAAAAAGGGAGGTTATTCATAAACTAATATTTATAAGAAGGAATAAAATTTTACTGACAATCAATTATTTATTCGGTTCAAACATGAGCAAATGGGGGAACCAATGTTGTTAAACAATAAAAATGCATCTAATTGAACTACTAACTTAAAGTAATCTGAACTGAACATCGTCGGGGGAAGGATTTATAATAAACATGCATTCAGCCACTCACACGCACGAAGCAAAGCGAAACTCACCCAACTCAGCGTGCTGATACGAAGCAGGCGCCGCTATCGTAGGTCGCTCTGGTCTTTAATAGCGAGATTAATTTTCATTCAAATCAAATCTGAACATGCGGAATTTTTTAGACACACGGCACGTGTCTGCTACATTACATATTCGCACCCCCCTGAAGGCAAAGTGCTTAAAGACTTTGTTCATTTCAACAAAAACCAACGGCATCACAGATTACGAAGCAAGAATACACAGTAGGAAGGCACTGGTGTGTGAGCACTCAAGTGACTAGCCATAAACCCTTGAAGTCGGAGTTCGGAGCCACGTTGCTCCGAAAACCAGTAAAAATATAAAAATTCAATTTCTGAAAAATAAAGAAAAATAGCCACGGTATGTAACTCTTAGAAATGCGTAGAATATCATAAGGAAGCTAAAGAAATGCCGTTAGACGCGATTGGAAAGGTTTTACACAGATGGACGAAGTCCACTCTACAAAAATCAGAAAAGTGAAATAAATTCAAAGTCGGGGTACATCAACTAAGAAATACGGCATGCAGCCCCTAGAAATACGTAGTATTTCATAAGCAAGCTAATAAAGAGGATTGTACAAGGCTAGAAGAGAATTTACTGGGGGAGTCTGAATGCATAGTACAAGTTTGGAAACGAAACAGCAATTTAAATAGACGGAGAGGAAATCACTATGTATTAATGGAAATCAGAAAGATACATACATGATTTCTTGCCTGAAGGTCCTAGAAACATACACAGGGGTAGCTGAAGGCTTTATTCTAAGAACACACTACCTGGAGCATATAGCACTCGTGGAAGGAGGAAACGGAAAGGAATATTTCACATGCACTACACAGAATAAAAATATTCCCGCATATTACTTGCGTTCCACAAAGCTAGAAACAAATTAAACAGAGTTCATACACTGCCAGCTAGTCTCACACAGGTTACCGATTCCGAGCCGTTATCAAACCGAATTAGTTGCATATTCACCGCATTTACCTATGCAAAATCACTTAAATGAAACTGAATACATTTCTGTACCTGATCGGAGAAACGTATCCCGAAAAATGAACTTTATATCTGAAGTCTAACAATTCAGTCAATGAATCGCTACCATCTCAATGGAGGAAAAGAAAATCAGAACGTCTTACAAGGTCGAAGCGCAGCCACAGAATCTCCGTCGGTTCGATTCCCGGCATGGGAACCAAAAAACAGTGTGGCTCGGGCAGCCGTGAGGCGAGGACGTCCGCTAGCGTCCCGCCTGGCGAGGTACGCGTTCGCGTTTTCCTTGTTTACTTCGCGTCGCGCTATTGTGTATTGAGTCCCCTGTACTAGTGAGCCATGGCGCACTCATACCGCCGAACGACTATCAAGATCTCTTTCCAAGCAGAATACGCACGACCACGACCTTTTGAAATTGAGAACTTTATAAGAGACGATCTGCACCTCGATCCACGAGATGTAATTGGCATACACTTTTCCATTATCGGAAATGTTGTCTATGTGAAGATGCGCACTGAAGAACTGTGTACCGACATTGTGAACCGCCACGCGGAACGACACAAGTTCAAACACCCTGACGGCCACATCGGTGCCGTCGTGATCGAGCATGTGGGTTACGGCCTGCGTACAATCAGGGTCTTCGAACTCCCGTTTGAGGTCCCAGAAGATATCGTCAAGACAGCCTTCCGCCCGTACGGAAACGTCATCGGTCACGCGGCCGAAAAATGGAAAACGTTTGAGACTTACCCGGTCCTCAACGGTGTACGGCAAATACAAATAGAACTGAAGAAGCACGTACCGTCATACCTGAATATAGGAGGATGCAGGGCCATCATCATGTACGACGGTCAGCGCCGCACCTGTGCCGGTTGCGGCCAGGAAGGACACGTCCGCCAACGATGTCCCCTACGTCGACCTGTACAAACGCCTGTCAACGACGACGCCCTCTCTGCGCCGTCCACAGTTCTCCCTGTTACTTATGCTGCAGCCGCCGCACCACCGGCCGATCATCTACAAGGTCAATCTAACCAACCACCGACAACGACCGCAAACATAGACATGACTCTCACACCTTCGAAGCCATGCCAACCAGACGCAGTGCAAGAAGAAATGCAGCAACCCCTTTCCGCTGAGCAAGGAGATGCAAAGGAACCGACACTTGACGTCGTGCCAACTTCTGCCTTCATTCCAACAAACAAGAACGAGGCAGACACCCACGCTCTTTCCGACTCTGAACAACATAACCGCAAACAAAAGAACCCTCGGAAGCGCCGGAAGAAACATCGTCTGCCCTCTGATGATTGTTTACAACGAATGGGGCTACAAGAAGACGATTCCCTGTCCGATGACGGCAGGTCTTCTGACACGCAGATGTCAGACGTCAATGCGCCGACATCTCACCCCCCGACCGCTTCCAACAATCGTGATGCGACGACGACGCCCACTCCCAGGAGAGTCCCAGAAGGTGTCCCAACTCCCGTGCCACCTCCACCTGCGGGCACAGCGGACGATACTTTGATGGACACTACATCTGAACTGCCGCGATCGTGGGCGGACGAAACGTTGGACGAAGGTGAAAATGAAGGGGATGTCCCCATGGTATTGTCGGACATAGTTCCGACACAGTAACTGACAACTTGATGGCTGCTGTGTCTGTTCCATCCCGAACGGACACCGCTGGAGCAGCAGACTTCTTCCAGGAGACCCAACAATACAGACTGGCCACTATCAATATCAATACTATTCGCGCGCACCATAAACTAAGGATGTTACAAGAGATGCTGAATGCGGCGGATATAGATATTGCCCTTCTTCAGGAGGTCTATGTTGCTGAGTTCGTCGGCCCTTATGGATATACCACTCATGTCTCTCACGCTTCTGACACAGGCAGCGGCGTGGCAATCCTTCTCCGTGACGGCTTAATTGCAGAAGACATCACTTTCACACCTGATGCAAGAGGCATGGCACTCACCCTACATGACGTCAGAATCATTAACATCTACGCACCATCTGGATCTGGTCGTCGCCGTGAACGGACTGCTTTCTTCGCTGAAACCGTCACGCCCCTATTTTTGGGTCGTCAGGATGCCTTAATCATCGGTGGAGACTTCAATTCCACCCAGGCGCCCAAGGACCAACTACCACACCATGTTCCATGTGCGGCGCTCGCTGCCATCATCACCAACCTACGTCTAGTGGACACGTGGGAGTACATACATGGCGATCGGCCGGGTTTTACACACTACACCAGCCACTCATCCAGCCGTATCGATCGCATCTATCTCTCGCGACCCTTCGTTCAGGGCACACAGGCCGCCGAAATATGGCCTGTAAGTTTCTCCAATCATGCAGCATATATATGCACTCTTACCATGCGCCGACAGAAGACGTGGCATGGGCGGGGCCCCTGGAAGCTGAACATTGCACACTTACATTCGCCAGAATGCCGAGAGATCGTGGAGGCCACGTGGACACAATGCACCCGCCGGAAAAGAGCTTACCCAACAACAATCTCTTGGTGGGTAAAATGTGCCAAGCCTGCTTTGAGGAAAGTGTTGATTGGACATGCAAGGGAGGCAGCCGCATGGCGACGACACAGAATGGACTTTTATTACCGCATCCTACGTGATTGTTCAACAATGATGCACTCGCCTGCCCGCCAGCAAGCAATGAATCACGCGAAAGCGCAGATCACATTACTTACGAAGCGTCACCTTGAGGGAACAATTGTTCGTGCACGCACCATAGACAGAATGGACCACGAAGGGCCGTCAATGTACCATATCCTCGCTGAACGACGACGACGGAGGCGGGCCCTGATTCAGAGTATAACTTTAGATGATGGTCGCTGTATCGAAACGCAACGTGAAATAGGTCTTGCTCTCCACGCTACTATCGTCAACTATACGCAGCTCAGTATCATTCAACAGAAGTGATAGAGGAAATCTCTCGCCTAACATACGGAGTACTACCCCAGGATGAACAATTGGGTCTACTTGAGGATGTCACTGAGGAAGAGGTCACTGCAGCAATATTGGCTGGCGCACCACACAAGTCACCAGGACCTGACGGCCTCCCGTTAGAGTTTTACAAGACCTATCGCCAGCTGCTAACACCGGCCTGGATAGACATATGTCGCGAATTAATGACGCCGACAGTACAAATTCCTGATGAATACCTTGAAGGACTGCTTGTTCCCGTCCACAAACCGAACGGTGGAACACGCCTCACAGACTACCGTCCACTATCACTCCTGAATTGCGACATGAAGATATTTACGCGGCTCTTGGCAGCACGTCTCCGGAAGGTCACCTGCTACGTGATATCCCACGATCAAGTGTCCTTAGGAGGCGATCACAACATACGGACTGCATTAAATCGATACCGAGACATGATCGCACTAGCGCGGACACGGCGCATGGAAGGGGTCTTAGCCTCCCTCGATTTCAGTCAGGCCTTCGACAGGGTCGATCACACATATCTGGCTGCGGTGATGCGGAATATGAGATTCCCAGACAACATCGTGGAGATAACGATGCGCCTGCTTCGAGGTGCGACATCGCGGATTCTATACAACGGCCGACTAACACCACCGATCACGGTACAACGGTCAGTACGACAGGGATGCCCTCTGTCAACAATCCTCTACGCTATTGCCATGGAACCGCTCCTATGTGGCCTCCGCCAACGCCTCATGGGGATAACCTATGAGGGCCACACCTTCTGTTGCACAGCCTATGCGGACGATCTGGTCCTCTTCTTGAGAAACCACAACGACGTCCAAGACGCGCTGGCGTGGGTGGAGTCCTACGGCGCTGCGTCAGGCAGCATCCTTAACATTCGCAAATCACGCGCACTGCCAATAGGATGCGGACAGCCTGACGTCGCTCCCCTGCCGGTCCATGACACAATAAGATGTTTGGGCATTGATTTCACAGCCGACTTGCGACGATCTGTGGCTCTCAACAGTAAGCGTCTTCTACGACGGATCCGGGTGGAACTTGTAGATCACCGCCTTCGAGCCCTGAACATGCTGCAACGCACCCAGTACGCTAATGTTTATGTCGCATCCCGTATCCCACACGTGGCACAGACGTTCCCCATACCTTCGACGATGGCCAAGCGCATGTTGGCGGCATTGGGCTCGTTTGTGAGCCACGGTATGTTATTCAAGGTCAGCTATGAATCCCTAACCCTCCCAAGGAGCAAAGGAGGCCTTCACCTCTGTCACGTACCGCATCGAGCGACGGCCCTCTTTGTAAGCACTCATATCAAGATGTGGCGACGTACTCCGACTTGCCTTTCCAGCCTACTAATGAGGGCCCTTGCCCCAAGCTCGCTAATCGCACCAGTGCAGGTGACCGCCGTCCCAGCGCCCTTTTTCTACTTGAGATACCTCTTCCTCGAGTACAGTTATCTTCGAACCACACTTACACGTCCACGTATGTCGACGGCTCGGCTGGTGTACTCAGCGATGCAATCGAGACTTCCGCCGAATGCGATTGAACGCAAACATCCGCATGTTCGCTGGACAGCAGTGTGGCGAGCAGTGCATGATCCTACGCTTACATCAGATGCCCAGTCCAGCTCAATGGGAAGCAGATCTGCCAGACGCGCCTCCACAGGATCCACCTAGCAGCATCGCCATTATGTGCCACGTGTGGCGTGCAAGACGACGACGGCCATCGACTTGTCTGTGGCGAGGCAGGCAATGTTTGGCTTTTGGTCCGCCAGATGTTGGCCTTCTTTACACGAACAACCCCTGACAATATCACTGCCGAAATGCTTCTCTTCCCCGATAAGGACTATTTCCCACGAGCGAAGACCCACACAGTGACATGGATTAGCGGTCTCGCTGTCCACTACCTGTTTGGAAATGGTGATAAATCAGTTCTCGATTTCTGGCAATACATCATGAACGACACTGCGCAGTTGTCAAGAACCCGAAGTACCAGCAACACTTTTCGAACTTCCTCCAGAGTGCATTCCGCGACCCCCCTCGCAGCTGGATCATCCATGCAGGGAGAAGCTGACTTACGTTCCCTATTACCAGTTTATGATGGATCATTACACCGGTAATCCTCAAATAATTTCGAGAAGACGTGTATGGATGATCTAATGATGTATCGCAGCCGTGCGGTTTTTATTCTCGTGCGGCTAATCACAGCGATCGACAGTCTTGTGAGGATGTGCAGGTCCAACGGAGTCATTATTTTCATTACAAAGAAGTCACAGATAATCTTTTGTTTATGCTTGAAGGGCTCCTTCGTTTTGATTATATTGTATTCTTTCTCCTTTTTCCTTTTCCCCTAATTTGTTTCAATAAAGATAAATTTGAAAAAGGGTCGAGGCGACCATTGAAGACAACCATCTATATATAAATAATTAAAAAAAAAGAGAAGATAAAAATAAAAAAAAGGTCCCTGGTTCGATCCCGGGTTTCGGCACTGAATTTTTACCCGAACTATCGTTATCTGAGAGCAAGGGCAAAGATCATTGTGTTGTAGAGGTATGGAAATATCGCAAGTACATTACGCGGGATATGAGTAACAGCAACAAGCAAAGAAGATACCCTGGGCGCCCTCCATCGACATTTCCGCGAAACACATAACCAGTGCACTGACTGAGTAGTGAAGAGTGCTAAATCATTAGGATCCTTACTACACAAATTAGACTCATTATTTTTATATGGGTTGTTTGGTCTGTTGTGGCTACGTGTTCGTGTCTGTTCGTTGTTCATTCTTCAGTTCGTCACTCAGTTTTTATTTTTATTTTTATTTTTATTTACTTATTTTTAGAGAAAACATTCAGCCCGCTGACGAACGCGTTGAGCTACATTTGCTACAGGGTGTCGGCTCCTTTAGATTTCTGACCTTGTTTCTGTGTAAATGCGTATGTAACACTTCAATTTGTATAAATTTAATATTAATATGAAGTTTTCCCATCTTAAATATTTTTCTTCCCTCAGTACGCAGAAGAGATGTCGAAGATACGACGAACCCTGAGCGACTTACACCGCGTGCCCCACAAACATGAGTTACTAGTAGCGACTAGCTCAGACCACAGATACTACTCAGTGAGACTAGCTGTTGCAAATCCTACAAAATATCCAGTATTGGTCTTCCCCCAGTTTCGGCTTCATACAAATATTGTAAACTAGCTAAACGCCATGGCATCGCACTCGCATCCTGTATCTTCTCAGGGGACCCTAATAGGGTACGACCACTAAGTCGCTAATTTCGATTTTTCATGGCCAACAAATGTATCAAAACAAGCAGAAAATTTTTCTTAAAGGCGAAATCAGTAAATCGATAGATTCCTAAACAAGTACAATTAGTTTGTAGAGATTTGCATGCACCATTAATTCTGTTACTGCCGCACACTTTCTAAGACAAGAGAGCTAACCAAAAGAAGCAGAACTTTCTTAATTAAAAAAGCAAAATCAGTAAATCGGTACATTCTACCAAGTAAATTCAATATTAGTATTTATATATACGCTTGCAACATTTAATTTTGCTTTCAACGCACAATTACTCAAATAAAAGAGCTAATCGAGTAATCTTACTAGCCAAAATAAGACACACACAGATTACGGATGTATATCCTATTCTATCGGCCTAACACTATTTGTCCCTTTACGGCACTAAATTTGAGATGCCACTTGAAAGACCGCCGTTATTTGTGAAATTAACTCTACCTGAGGGGAGCCAGTTAAAAGCTTACTTTAAACATGTAATTCTGGCCGTATAAAACCAGCTAAAGGATTCGCGGTAACTACTGACTACTTCCTGCAACAGACTTTTGTCTGAACTGACTCAAACTTTAGTTTAGCAGCAGGAAGACAAGGAGACGATGGCCAACATATGACGTAGATCATGAGAATTACACACAATCATTAATATACAAGCCACCCCGGACTAAACCATTTCATGAAGGTGTCTGTGAGAACATTTGTGGCGCAACGGAATTAAAAATATGGTAATATGCGTCTGAATTTGTTCTTAGCACTCGTGAAAAACAACATTAAATAAAAAAGGGAGGTTATTCATAAACTAATATTTATAAGAAGGAATAAAATTTTACTGACAATCAATTATTTATTCGGTTCAAACATGAGCAAATGGGGGAACCAATGTTGTTAAACAATAAAAATGCATCTAATTGAACTACTAACTTAAAGTAATCTGAACTGAACATCGTCGGGGGAAGGATTTATAATAAACATGCATTCAGCCACTCACACGCACGAAGCAAAGCGAAACTCACCCAACTCAGCGTGCTGATACGAAGCAGGCGCCGCTATCGTAGGTCGCTCTGGTCTTTAATAGCGAGATTAATTTTCATTCAAATCAAATCTGAACATGCGGAATTTTTTAGACACACGGCACGTGTCTGCTACATTACATATTCGCACCCCCCTGAAGGCAAAGTGCTTAAAGACTTTGTTCATTTCAACAAAAACCAACGGCATCACAGATTACGAAGCAAGAATACACAGTAGGAAGGCACTGGTGTGTGAGCACTCAAGTGACTAGCCATAAACCCTTGAAGTCGGAGTTCGGAGCCACGTTGCTCCGAAAACCAGTAAAAATATAAAAATTCAATTTCTGAAAAATAAAGAAAAATAGCCACGGTATGTAACTCTTAGAAATGCGTAGAATATCATAAGGAAGCTAAAGAAATGCCGTTAGACGCGATTGGAAAGGTTTTACACAGATGGACGAAGTCCACTCTACAAAAATCAGAAAAGTGAAATAAATTCAAAGTCGGGGTACATCAACTAAGAAATACGGCATGCAGCCCCTAGAAATACGTAGTATTTCATAAGCAAGCTAATAAAGAGGATTGTACAAGGCTAGAAGAGAATTTACTGGGGGAGTCTGAATGCATAGTACAAGTTTGGAAACGAAACAGCAATTTAAATAGACGGAGAGGAAATCACTATGTATTAATGGAAATCAGAAAGATACATACATGATTTCTTGCCTGAAGGTCCTAGAAACATACACAGGGGTAGCTGAAGGCTTTATTCTAAGAACACACTACCTGGAGCATATAGCACTCGTGGAAGGAGGAAACGGAAAGGAATATTTCACATGCACTACACAGAATAAAAATATTCCCGCATATTACTTGCGTTCCACAAAGCTAGAAACAAATTAAACAGAGTTCATACACCGCCAGCTAGTCTCACACAGGTTACCGATTCCCAGCCGTTATCAAACCGAATTAGTTGCATATTCACCGCATTTACCTATGCAAAATCACTTAAATGAAACTGAATACATTTCTGTACCTGATCGGAGAAACGTATCCCGAAAAATGAACTTTATATCTGAAGTCTAACAATTCAGTCAATGAATCGCTACCATCTCAATGGAGGAAAAGAAAATCAGAACGTCTTACAAGGTCGAAGCGCAGCCACAGAATGTCCGTCGGCCCTCCAGTCCCCACCACCACCACCGGAAATAGCGTAGAAAACTCTGGAAAAACCGTGGTGGTTGGGGAGCTTAACCTCACGCATTTTGCCGAGGCTCGCTAACTGGGCATTGTCTACCCAACTTGTAACCAAAGGGTGCAGGAACCTCTTTGGTCGCATCAAAAACAGAGGTTGGTAACGACTACCTATCGATACAAAGCCAGAGAACACTAGTAGCAAGCAGCCAGCAGCCGACGACGAAAATTCTCATACATACATGCAGACTCCCATGCTAGAAGATTCTCATACATGCACATACAGAATAAAGCAAGTACACATTCTCACAGTGGCGTCACGCAGAAACAGTTCATATTGCCACATACATAGACACAATGATAAATTATTAGCGTAATTAAATCCCAGCAATATTACTGAGACTAACATTTAAAAACATTAAATTAAATGCTATTCCTCAAGCCTCCGAACGAAAGAGGTTCTCGTTTAGCAAAAAAGCCCGTCTAGTGAACTCAGATAATTTACAAAGTTAAAAACCTACGTCTTTCACTCTGTGACAGAATTCGCCCGGCTGACTGTGGAACCACTGTCGGAATGCTGTCTCGGCCTCGTCGTTATATCTGGGTCGCTGTCCTACCAGCACCTTCCTCAGCGGTGCCAATACGTCGACACGATGGTCTGCTTTGCTAGTTGCATCCACTCGGAAACGTTGTCCCGACCGCTCATTGCCATGCGAGACTTAACGGACTTTTTCGACTTCACAACATTGCCACTACACACCTCTCAAAGAGACACAATGACCCATATATGGGATGCGTTTCCCTGTAGATCTTGATGAGCGTTCGTTCCTTGTCCCATACAAAACGAATCACTGTTGGTTGCTCTGACGCCGTGGACTTGTGGAGCACAGCCGCCATATTTAACAACCAACACCGCGCGGTGCAACGAAAATGCTGGCGGATAAGGCGAATTCCAAACCTGAAAGGTTCGACGCTGGGAATGGATATGCCGACTTCGCAATTACAGTCGTAATTTGGCTGTAATGTTATATACTGTATGTGTTTATATAGGGGCGAAGGCTTTCATATTTGCTCTCATACAACTAATACTAGTATTTCTGCATCACTATAAGCATAGCAGACTGCTTAAAATTTAAATAACGATACCTTATCTCCTAATTCAATTTTGATGAAATCAAGCCTGTATGAATAATGCACTAACGCCGTTACGAGCGTACTACAGCGTTGCCGAATGCTCCCCCCCCCCCCCGCCCGTTTGGCCATCTGGGCACTGATACGGCTACATTCGAATGTCAATATGGCGTCGATTCCGGTTCCAGAAGAAAATGGCCACTGGGGAAAACCCAGGACCACACCCTTCTCTTCCCCCTACGACGTTTCCTAGAATCAGGAACGGGCAACTATGAATTTAGAATTTTCCTCTAACACAACTGGCCATCACCGCAATGTTTTTGGCGGGAAAAAATTGTAAGATTAGATTATAGATTAGATTAATACAGGGTCTCCAGAAAAGGGCTCACTGATTTCAAAATTATATATCTCGAAAACAAAGATCGATAGAGGAATGCAGTAAACGGTATGTTTATTGTGAAAGCTGTAAGAAGTTTATACAGCAGTTTGAAATAATAGTTACAAAAGCTGCTGACAGATGGCGCTGTAATCGCCATATGGAATGCCTACTATAAATAGTGATCCGAAGCCCAGAGCGATCAGTTCCACTATTGAAACGCGAAAGGAGGTTAGCGTACCCGAAGGAAGACATTAAAACCGTGTACTCCATTGAACAACTCTTTTTTCTGGTGCTAGAGTACTACAGGTTAGAAGAGAGTCCTACGGCAACAAGGCCAAGTTTTCAAGCACGATTTAATGTTTCAAAAGGACCTAGTGGGGCATGTTGGCCTCAAGCAAACCGCAGTTACGCCTGAAAATATCGCCACAGTTTCTGGAATTATTCAGCGAAATCCAATGTCATCCGTCCGTAGAATTGCATCTGAGACTGGTTTGAAGCGTTCCAGCACGCAGAAAATACTGAGAAAGAGCCTACACATGTTTCCATTCAAAATTCAAACGCATCAGGCCTTACGCGTACGTGCTGTGCAACAAAGGGTTACCTTTGCTAATCAGATGCTCACAATTATTGATAGTGAAGAATTTGATGTTGGCTGCATCTGGTTTACAGATGAAGCACACTTTCACCTGAATGGATAGGTGAATAAGCAGAACTGGCGATTTTGGAGTTCCGAAAAGCCATATTGGTGTGAAGCGAAACCCCTGTATTCTCCTAAAGTTACTGTGTGGGCTGCAGTATGCAGCAGAGGCATTATTGGCCCTTTTTTCATTCGAGAAACGGTCACTGGTGCACGTTACGTTGCAATTTTGGAACAATTTGTCGCCACACAGCAAGCGTTAGAGGATCGACCAGGTACAGAATGCTTCATGCAAGATGGATCCCGTCCACATCGGACCGAACAAGTGTTTCGCTTTCTTGAGGAATACTTCGGGAATCCAGTCATTGCTTTAGAATATCCTAAATTTACTGGTGCAGGCATGGACCGGCCTCCATATTCACCGGTTTTGACTATCTGTGATTTTTTTTTTTTTTTTTTTTTTTTTTTTTTTTTTTTTTTTTTTGTGGGACACAGTGAAAGACATGGTCTACCCGAAGCATCCCGCCACGCTGGACGAGTTTGAATCGGCGATCTCTGGGGCATGTGAATCGATTTCGGTTGAGACACTACGAAATGTGATGGCGAATTTCATTCTTCGTTTGCGCCACCTCTGTAGTGCCAATGGGGAACATTTTGAAAACGTTGTTATTATGTGATTGTTTGCAAATCGTGTTTTCATACGAATATTTCACTTATGTTTGCTGATATGAGCTGTACAGCGTACAGCGCCATCTGTTAGCAGCTTTTGTAACTATTATTTCAAACTGCTGTATAAACTTGTTACAGCTTTCACAATAAACATACCGTTTAGTGCATTCCCCTATCGATCTTAGTTTTCGAGATATTTAATTTTGAAATCAGGGAGCCCTTTTCTGGACACCCAGTACTTGTTCCATAGATCATATATAAGACAGTTCGTAATGATGTAGAACGTGTCAATTTAATAAATGTTAAATCAATAATTTAAGTATTTTATTACATTATTTTAATTTTTTTAATTCCTTTTATTTGTTGAAGTTTTATCTAAAAAATTTATCTACGTTGTAGAAGGAGTTGCCATTCAGAAATTCCTTTAATTTCTTCTTAAATACTAGTTGGCTATCTGTCAGACTTTTGATGCTACTTGGTAAGTGACCAAAGACTTTTGTGGCAGCATAATTCACCCCTTTCTGAGCTAAAGTTATATTTAATTTTTAATAGTGAATATCATCCTTTCTCCTAGTGTTGTAGCTATGCACGCTGCTATACTTTGGAACTGGATCGGATTGTTAATAAATTTCAAGAGTGAGTTTATATATTGTGAAAGCTACAGTGAAGATACTTAGATCCTTAAATAAACGTCTGCAGGATGATGTTGGGTGGGCTCCAGCAATTATTCTGACTACACGCTTTTGTGCAATGAATACTTTTTTACTCAATTTTGAATTGCCCCAGAATAAGATCCCATGTGAAAGCAGTAGACTTCGCTGTAATGTGTTTCCCGCACCCTTCTAACCTGGCCAAACATGCAGTCAGTGAAATCTGGAATCGGCATCCCAGAAGCTGCTGTCCACACCGAGTCCCATCCACTCATACCTCTTACTACAGCATGAGCCAAGGCCCTGCACTGCAAAAAACTAAACGCCTGCAACAACGTACTCAAAATCGCTACAGGGTAACACACCAAGACAAGTTCATTATCCATCAAATTATCTGACCAATTTCTTTAACCAATACATTCAAATCTCAGCAAATGTCCTCAAACAGGTGCTAATAAACAACAACCATATGCAGAGTAATTGATTGAAACACAAGGTATTACTGTTACCATCACTTTGTTTTATTGTATCCACAACGCGTTTAGAAGGTTTAAACTCCCGTCATCAGGTGGAATAATATTAAACTGTGTACATGTACGATAGTTTGACCTGTTGCACTGACTACACGAGAAAATACAAAACGCTATATCAGATTGTAACTTTGTACAATTGTTTGGCACCGCTATATTTTAATTGTTTACATTTAACTTTATTTGAACAACTGTACAAAGTTACATTCTGATGTAGTGTTTTGTTATTTTCTCTTGCAGGTCGAACTATCCTACATGTACACAACTTAATATTATTCCACCTGATGATGGGGGTTTAAACCTTCCAAACGTGTTGTGGATACAATAAAACAAAGTGACTGGTAACAGTAATATCTCTTGTTTAAATCAATTTCAAACAACAGTCACGGAAAAGCCTATACCAAAATGTTTTCATTTAAAGTATACACCCGGAGTCTTACAAATTGCAGTCACTGGGTGCCTACGGTATTTTTGGCACACTGCAAGTCGGCAGATCACGTGCTGGCAGTCGGCGTGGCGTCAGACCTCAAAGAGCGCGCTGCCAGCTGCACTGACTATAGTCGGGCATGCGCATCCGCCATTTTTGTTCCTTCGGTTAGAAGCGCGAATGTAGAATATTCAAGTAGGTACGCTTTCAGCGTGGTGGGTTGTGCAGCTCCGAATTGTTCTAATCGTTCAGAAAATGGTTTTCGTGTTTTTTCGTTTGCAATGAATCCTGAAAGGCGTAAAATATGGTTAATAAACTGTCGTCGTGACAAGGTCTTAAAACTATGCGAGTTGGGTTAATTCATTTGTAGTTATGCACAATTTCTACAAGTTGTAAACGACAGGTTTCGTTACGTGTCCTTTTCAGCGAAGGTTCCGAAGCTACGAACTACTGTTACAGACTTTTATTTATATATACATTGGCGGTAACAAACGGTATCAACCTTTAGATAATAACAACAGTAATTACTTTTAAATACTGCACACTTTTTTTACTAGTTATAATGGCTCATATGGCTCGTAACGATGGTTGAAGTACTGCGATGTTAATTTTAGTTTGAGCTACGACGATGTTAAGTTTAGTTACAGCTACTGCGATGCTAAGTTTAGTTACTGCATCGGCAGCGTAGTTTCTTAAAGTTTGCAACAAAATGTTCTATTTACGAGGATAATTAATTTACTGACTGGACAAGGGTACAGACAAAAATTTCATAAACATGAGTAACTATTTTTTTTTTTTTTCATACCAGCTGTTCGAATTTTAAAGAGAATCAAAGGTTGTTGCCGACATCAGTACTCTAAGCCGCCGAAGTCGTAAGTAAAATTGGCCAATTTTTATCACAGACAAAATTTTATTAAAGCCAAGATAGCTGTTAAAATTCCATTAGCTGAAAAGTGTTTTGAAACTATAACTTGTGAAAATGCTTTACGTTCGTCTCGGACGACAACCGATACATTTGCTTAATTTTTACGTACAGAATGTATCAAACTAAACTAAAGCGCAGATTTGGCAGTGCATCTGGTATCCCGTAAAACTGAGCTGTCGAATGCGTAAACGTTGCTCACAATACACACCCAGGTGGGCAAATACCAGATATATATTTAACGATTTGACAAACCATAATACAATAATTTATTACGAAGAGATAAATTTTTAATCCAAATATATATTTTCTTTTAGGAATATGTATTAGAAATGAAGCAAGCGACATTTAAAAGCGATAACAGCGAAAAAACTCCGCTTTTTACAACCTCACGCTGTCGCCGCTCGGAACAAAAATGGCGGCGGGAGCTGCCGCTACAGCAGAAATTGATGCGCATGCCCGTCAATATACACGTGCCCTAGCACTAACGCGTACGTCACTCGCCACTATGTGGCTGGCTAACAGGTTTAAGGCGCATTTACACTGACCACAAAAACGGCGCCACAGCGTGTGGAATTGCGGCTTACATCATAGTTCATGAACCACGGGCAACGTATTAGTGGCCAAGTAAGTGGCCCTGACAGTTGGGATACCAGTTACTTTGGAATAAGGTTGGGCATCTCGGACATATTCTGAGTCGTGGCCACCTTTGTGCTCAGACGGCAAAGACTACCAAATCCACCGGTTAGTCACTCAACCGTCAGGGGTAAAGCCCAGTGGGGCCCTGGGCAAGTAAGGCTAGCAACCTGCTTCCCAGGTACTTAAATATAATACTGGTAACAATCAGAGCAAAATGCCTCGGACCTTTGGAGGTGATGGAGTCCCACATCTAATTGACAGACCAGGGACTCCTCAGATGCGACTTGGCAAACGATCTGGAATGAGATGGGGAGCTATTAATATCAATGGGGATTACACTGGGAAGAAGGTAGAGCTGGCGGAGGCTTCAAGTAAGATGGGGTTAGATGTCTCAGCTGTTAGTGATGTTAGAGTAAGGGGAGAGAAAGAGGACGAAGTCGGAGAATACAAGGTCTACCTGTCAGGAGTTAAAGTAGGAAGAGCACAGTGGGGTGTAGGGTTTTACATCAGGAAAGCAATCGAACCCAGCATAATTGCAATAAGGTATGTAAATGAACGACTGATGTGGATAGATTTGGCCATCTCCAGTAAGAAAATTAGGATTGTGGCAGTGTATTTACCCTGTGAAGGGACAGATCAAGATGAGATGGACATATTTTACAACGCACTTAGTGATGTAGTTGTTAGAGTAATGTATAAGGATAGTGTTTTACTCATGGGTGATTTCAACGCCAGGATATGAAATCGAACAGAAGGTTATGGGTAAGTTTGGAGAGGATATGGAGGCCAACAGGAACGGAAAACAACTCTTGGATTTCTGTTCCAGTATGGGCTTAGTTATCACAAACTCCTTTAAGCATAAGGACATTCACCGCTATACGTGGGAAGGACGGGGAACCAGATCTATCATTGACTATATAATAGCAGACCAGGAATTCAGGAAGACAGTCAAGGACACACGTGTTTTCAGAGGTTTCTTTGATGATACTGATCATTATTTAATCTGCAGTGGAATTGGTTTTGTGAGGCCAAAAGAGCAGAAAGTCAGGTCCATGTGTAGAAGGATAAGAGTGGAGAAGCTTCAAGACAAGGAAATTAGGCACAAATACATAACAATGATCTCGGAAAGGTACCAGTTAGTTGAATGCAATGATTTACAGTCACTGGAAGAGGAATGGTCAAGGTGCAGGGACACACTACTGGAAGCAGCCAGAGAATGTCTTGGAACAGTAGTGTGTAAAGGTAGGAAGAAGCAGACAGCCTGGTGGAATGACACAATCAAGGCAGCCTGTAATAAGAAAAAGAAGGCATTTCAAAAATGGCTCCATACTAGAAATCAGGCAGACAGAGAAAGTTATGTTGAAGAAAGAAACAAAGCCAAACGGATAATTGCAGAATCCAATCAGAAATCATGGGAAGACTTTGGAAACAAGCTAGAACCTCTGGGCCAAACCGCGGGAAAACCATTTTGGAGCGTAATTAGCAATCTTAGAAAGGGAGGGAAGAAGGAATTAACAAGTGTTTTGGACAGGTCAGGAAAGCTGCTAGTCAATCAAGCGGATGCCTTGGGCAGATGGAGGGAATATTTTGAGAAAATTGCTCAATGTAGGTGAAACGTTCAATGATGTATCAGATTTTCAGGTAGAATGGGATAGGAATGAAGATGGAAACAGGATCTCATTTGAGGAAGTGGAGAAAATAGTCAGTAGATTACAGTGCAATAAAGCGGCTGGGGTGGATGAAATTCAGTCGGAACTCGTCAAATACAGTGGAATATCAGGTCTCAAATGGTCACACAGGATAACTGAAAAGGCGTGGGAATCGGGACAGGTTCCGTCAATCTGGACGAAAGAGGTAATCACGACAATTTTCAAACATGGAAACAGAAAAGATTGCAACAACCATCGAGGTATCTCTTTAATTAGCGCTGTAGGCAAAATATTCTCAGGTATTGTTGAAAGGAGAGTGCGAGTATTAATTGAGGACAAGTTAGATGAAAATCAGTGTGGGTTTAGGCCTCTTAGAGGCTGTCAGGACCAGATCTTTAGCTTACGGCAGGTAATGGAAAAGTGCTATGAGTGGAACAGGGAATTGTATCTTTGTTTCATAGATCTGGAAAAGGCTTATGACTGTGTTCCTAGGAGGAAGCTACTGTCAGTTCTTCAAGATTATGGTATAGGAGGCAAACTTCTGCAGGCAATTAAAGAGCTTTACGTAGACTGTCAGGCAGCAGTTAGAGTAGATGAAATATTAAGCTCATGGTTCAGAGTAGTTTCGGGGGTAAGACAAGGCTGTAACCTGTCACCACTGTTGTTCATACTATTCATGAATCATATGTTAAAAACAGTAGACTGGCAGGGCAGGATTAAAATAGGTCAAAACAAAATAAGCAGTCTCGCATATGCGGATGACTTAGTTGTAATGGCCGATTCGATTGAAAGCTTGCAAACTAATATTTCAGAGCTCGACCAGAGGTGCAAGGATTATGATATGAAGATCAGCATCTCCAAAACGAAAGTAATGTCTGTGGGAAAGAGATTTAAACAGACTGGGTGCCAAATAGGAGGAACAAAAAACAGGTAGACAGTTTCAAGTACCTGGGATGTATTTTCTCACAGGATGGCAACATAGTGAAAGAACTGGAATCGAGGTGCAGCATAGCTAACGTAGTGAGTGCTCAGCTAAGATCTACTCTCTTCTGCAAGAAGGAAGACAGTACCAAGACTAAATTAGTAGTGCACTGCTCTATCTTTCGACCAACTTTGCTGCATGGGAGTGAAAGTTGGGTGGATACAGGTTACCTTACTCACAAGGTAGAGGTTACAGATATGAAAGTAGCAAGTATGATTGCAGGTACTAATAGACGGGAACAATGGCAGGAGGGTGTCCATAATGAGGAAATCAAAGAAAAACTGGGAATGAATACCATAGATGAAGCAGTTAGAGCGAACAGACTGAGATTGTGGGGTCATGTTATACGCATGGGAGAAGCAAGGTTACCTAAGAGACTCATGAGCCCGTCAGTGGCGGGTAAGAGGAGTCGAGGTAGACCAAGAAGAAAGTACTTAGATTCGGTGCAGAATGATTTTGAAGTAAAAGGCATAACATCAGACGAGGCATCAATGATGATGATGTAAGTGGTGCTGTCACAGCCGTTTCCACCCGCTCTTGCCAGAATTCTAGGCGCGTGGTCAATATGGCGTCAGCTGATTATTTGGAACAGACACTGTGTTGTCATTTAGGTTATTGTAATGAACTGATATAAAACTAAAATAATAGGAGAAGTAAGTGTAAATTTCGTGTTTTTTGGGAATTGTTTTTGCGTCAAAACAATACTCGAATATTAAAAATTGGTATAAACCAAGTAACACATGTAAACGAAAATCCATTCTTGAAACAATTACGAATAACAAGTGTCATTGTGATATCTGACACCTCACCGTTACGTGTAATCTGTTCAAATTTGGTATCTGCTCATCAAAATAAGTTAACTGTCCTGATGTATTTTTATTTTTTTTAAATTATTTTTCTGTTCCATAGGACCCAATTGAGGAGTGAGACTCCATGGTCATGGAACAAGTCAATACATTGTTATACAAGAATGGTAATAGAAAATTTTTAAGTAGTCCTTTGCACACGACAATCTTAAGACACAGTGAAAAGAATCAATAAAGAAAAAATCAATTAGCTTAATTGTTTAACTTTTATAGGACTTCCTGGACAGAATAAAAGGATTGAGCCATGAGGTAACTTTTCAATTTAGATTTGAAAGCGTGTGGGTCAGTGCTAAGATTCTTTAGTTCTTGTGGCAGCTTATTGAAAATGGATGCCGCAGAATACTGTACACCTTTCTGCACAAGTGTCAAGGCGGTGTGATGCAAATGTAGATTCGACTTCTGTCTAGTTTTCACCGAGTGAAAACTACTAACTCTTGGAAATAAGCTGATATTATTAACAACAAACGACATTAAAGAAAAAACGTATTTGACGCCAGTGTCAAAATTCCCAGACTACTGAAAAGGGGTCGACATGACGTTCGCGAACTTACACCAGATATTGCTCGAACCGCCGTTTTTGAGCCAGAAATATCCTTTTTGCATCAGGTGAGTTACCCCAAAAAACAATGCCGTACGTCATAAGTGAGTGAAAGTAATCGTAATAGACTACTTTTCGTGTTGAAAAAATCACTTATTTCAGATATTGTTCTAGTGGTAAATATAATAATGTTCTGGATGCTATTTACAATGTCCTGGTGGCTTATTTGGAAGGTAATATTGCTACCTACACTTGCCGACAATTAAATAATACCGGTAGCGAATTTTGAGGTTATGCTTCGTACAACTACACGTTACTGTAATATAGTGCATTCCCTTGTAAAACATAGGCACAAATACACGAAAACGCCGAATACAACTTCAGTGTTGGAATTCTGCAAATGGCGGCTGTTTGTTTTTTATTTTGAGAAATGGCGTCACGAAGCGACTTTGAAAAGTCGCAACAGTTGAGTGGCGCCACATAAATTTTTGGTACTGACACTAGCTATTTGCGTGACACAAGTCAAATGGCGCCGTTTTTGTGGCCAGTGCCAACGTGTGTTGTACTTCTCCTCAGAACAGCTTTCAAGCCAGTCTGCCCATTGTCTACGCTCGGTGAGTAATGCTTCGCTTATGTGAAAGTGTCCGCTTGTGGGCCAAAATACTCCCTCCTGTCTCAAACGCCACAATATTATCCAGTGAATATTATTTCATATAACCGTGACAGTAACAAAGCATATATCAGTGCAACCAGTATTACTATTTTGTAAAGCTCTCTCCCATTTCAGATAAAATATCACATACATAACTGTCCTATAATAAGTGTACAACAAGTTTACATTTTTTTCCCAGCACCCTTTCCACGTGGCAGCAATATCATATTTACTACCAACCGCTGCCTGCTCACAACTCTTCGAAACTGATTATTCAACTGCACACACACACACACACACACACACACACACACACACACTGAAATTATTTGTCTCTGTCGAACCAACAACAAGTCGATTTGCATAGCACACGAGCCTGATGTGTGTGCGTGTATTAAATATTGACTTCGTGCTTTTAACTTCACTGAAAAATTTGGAGCGTATTTCCGTTAAAAAAATCTTTTAATGTAATAACTGATTTTATGAATAATGTTAGGTATCTTGATTAGAATATCTTTGGCCACCAATGACAGCGGTTAAGCATATGGACAGTCTTTGAAGTTGGCTCAGCTGTCCGTTAGTGCACAACTTGCTGCCATCAGAGACACATGTGGCACTGCGCAAAGTTTTATTTTTGACAATGTACATACACAGATATTGTGTTTAACGGTGCTTCCTAGCAGCAGATAAGTTTTATGGCAGGTAGGCTAGTTTCATTGGAATATTTGTTGGTACAGTCGTTCGTATATAGTGCCTTTATTATTATACTTTTCCTTGTTTTACAGAACTTCATAATGGGATAATGACGTCCCGAAACATGTCGTGTTGACATCTATATTTTATTATTGACAACTGGTGCGTGAAGTACAGTAATAATAGAAATAATAAACACCAAGAACATATGAATATGCACATGAACAGTTAAACACAGTAAGTAACTGATCACACTGTTAAGTGACTGTAACAAAATGAATCTGTTACGATGAAGAGACAAGCTACCTTCGGGTCATGTGACCGTAACCAGCACCCCGTCGTAACCTTACGCATGCGCAAAGGCTGCTTTCCACCACATCTTCTCGAACAGTTCAATAATTGTTACAACGAAGAGTATACGTGTCATTTACCCGCAAAATCGCGACAAATTGGCTAAAACGTCCAAAGATATGTGGCAAGTTACAGCACAAAAGTTATTTTTGTTCCAGTATGTTAAAAAGAAGAAGGGGTGTAAAAAATTGCTTCCTGTCGGTCTCGAACCCATTACGTTGGACAGCGCAGCACGATGCCGCTAACCACACGGCTATTCTTGCTATGGGGAGAGTAGTGACTTATTATTCATGATAGTATCTTCTGAATGCTTTTACAATTGATGCATCTTTAATTTATAGTTACAAGATGTTTTACGGAATATAACGTGTTTTTTATGTATCTTAGATGCTCTAAAACAAATATGAAGGACGGATGTTGCGTTCATGGAGGATTTGCGCATGCGAAAGACTAGGTGCGCAGTAGCTCCATTCTCTTTGCTTCGGGACCATTCGTAGGTATCCGCCAGAGCTCGAGTAGCCAGGAGCTGGAGTCTCTACCAGCTCCAACGCCAGTGTTAGAAGCGTCGTTTCCCCTCGCACCTCCCTGCCACAGGAGCGCCCGTAGGCTGCCTCCAGGGGGTTCACGAGAGAATCTGAATCTCAGCCGCGCATGCGCATTGCAACGCTGCGGCCTATACTAAGCGGCCACACTACGACTCGTATACGTGCTGCCTCCGAGACGTAAAACGTTTCTCACGTGATGAAAAAACACTTTGAATGTGCATATAAAATGATCTGATGAACGAAACGAATAACATTTTTTTATTTATTTACTTTCTTTTCACGAGCAGCTTTTTTTCGGGGGTTCACTGAACCAGTGAAAACATAGGATGTGCCGCCACTGGTAAGAAAAGACCACAGTAGTAATTTATATTTCTCTTACGTTTATATTCTAATTACTTTCAGAGGAATGAGCTGCAAAAATACACATATTCGTATGTATTTTGTCATGACAAGGTTGTTGTTTATACCACTGAATCAGTAAAATTGGTCTGTTTTTGCATTAATTTCCTTATTACGTATGAGTCTTGTATTTTACTAATACTTGTAACACAAAAATTATACTAACAATTTCATGAATTATTTACAAAAAAATTATAAACAAAAATCACTCCTTCGGCGGCTTGCCACCACTAGGAGCGCTAGTGTCGTTGCAACCGTGAGTTGGTAACAACTTCAACAGCGGAGTTACACATAGCTAACCATCCGCCATATTTTCCCCAAGGTATAGGAGTTGCCACGTTCCGGACGAAGCTCATGCGTTATCTCGCGTTTCATTTAACTCACTCACACTCGCAAACTACTCACTGTATGAACGTGAAACCTTCATCAATGTCTTCCTTAAGAACTACACAACATTTTCTTTTTAGTTTTATTTATGGAAATAATTTATAAACAGCATATACTGATAGTTTACGACCATGCACTTTCTGACGACGTTACGGAATTTTCGACATGCGACGAACTGTTTTTCTGTTGAAGTTAGGTGAACACATTAAACAAATGAAATGTTCAAAATACATCAAATTTTCATCCTCTCCAAACAGCAACTCTGTGAGAAATGTATAAATTGAGATAATGTCAGTTAAATGTAACGCACTGGGATCCGCCCGCACGTCTAGTAGTAACACGTCTTTTGTATCAGAGCTCCTAATAATTAGGCACATATTGTTTCTGCATAACATCCATACTTGAAGATACTGGTACTGACTTCTTTTAACCCATTAAATTTAATAGTTTCACACTACAAAAGTGCTTTGTCTCTCTGTAATACGGAATTTCAATTTTTCAGTTATATGAGGAGAATATTCTAAATATCTAAATACAGAGTGCTTTATTATGTCAGGAAATGAGAACAAGTCAGTTCGTTAGCTAGTGAAGAGATCCTTCCTATCTGTCATTTTCAAGTATACTCACATAAAACCCAAATTAGAATTAGTAACTTCCGTTCTGTTACTGCTAGGTTTTAAACTGAAGGAAATGTAGCTCCTATTAAGTTTTGGAAATTGAGTAGTAGCTCTGAAACACAATGGACAAGAAGCAAAGAAATAAAAATTTGTGAGTGATGAAGGAATATCTGCAAATCGAATTATAAATCACTAACTTTACTCTTTTCCATTCTACAACTATATATTTCCTTGAATAACACGACAGTTTATGAAGTTTTGCGTAGTAACCATGTGGCAAAATACTCCCCTCTTTGCATGTTATCATTTGTCAAAATATCATTTTGATACCTCTAACCGTGTATGAGATACGCAATGATTCATTCTGGCCTTATCGCCATCGGAAATGAGTGCGCTAAATAAAATAAAGTTTAGCGGTATGAATGATTGGTAAAGATGCATAGCGCAGTCTCTTACTTCGAAGCCAATGTCTTATTAACTATGACTATTAACGAAATGATGCGCATTTCGTCACAATGCTGGCATATAAAGATTTAAATAGAGGAAAAATTAAATATTTCTACCAATTAGTTTTTGCGAAATCGTTTGTGACATATGGCAGGGCATGTGCCTCTATGCTGTTAGTGCAGTGCGATTGCAACCATGCTGGGGAAAACATGGCGGACGATTCAGACTGGGTATTTAGGAGCTCCACTAAAGAGGTATATAAACAACATAGAGGGGCTATAGGCAAGCTACAGCGCTCAGGGTGGCAGCACTAAGCAACACTGGCCGCCATGTTTGAGAACGTCAGTTTGAAGCAGCAGCGTGAGCAGACGCTGCTGTTTGTAATCTAAACTCACGTGTAGGCGCTATTATTAGTGGTAAATCACGCCCAGTGTACGTTCGGCGTACAACTGCAGCATCTGCAGTGATATAACGGTTGGAATATCACACATAAAGAAAAAGATATGTAATTATATTGGTCGTTATGTATCAGCGTGTATTTGTCTATAAATATTCATATTATTAGCTTTCGCATTTACTAAATTTCAAAATAATGTTTACTTCGCGACCAACAAAAAGCTAGGCAGAGGACGGATGTATTTGCTGTGGTTTAATGTAATGACAGTTGTTTATATAGTGTACAAAAACATATTAACCATTGGTTAAGTAGCCTAGGTATATGAACTGTAATTAAACTATTCTTTATACAGGTTTCGTTTGAAAAACAAGGAGTTGCTAACGCAATGGGTAACCAGTATGAGGCGTGATAAGTGGCAGCCTACAAAGTATGGTTACATATGCTCTTGTCATTTTGAAGAAAAGTTATGGATGCCACCACCGATCGAAAGCGGCTACTGGCAAATGCCGTTACAACACTATTTTCGTTTCCTGAGCACCTACAGAAACCAAAACGTTTAAGGAGAGTACCAAGGAAACGTCAAATTGTGGGGAGCTTGATAAATACGTAAAGTATTTCAAAGTATGAAACATAATTTGAACAATAGGCAGGATAAAGGTAATTAAAGATTTTAAAGAAATTCGCCTGTATTTATAGGGAAGATATGTTGGCAAATACAAACGATTATTGACATTATAGTATCATCAAATAATGCAGCAGTTCGACGACTGTAAACATTACACTTAGGATGCAGTAGTAAACGAAACATGCTATTTGTAGTGGAAATTGGTTTCCGAAATGCGTCGCCCAGAATTGAAGGAAAAATCGAGACTGGCAATGATTAATATAAAACTTATGGTTTCGTGTCAGCAGACGCCCAGTACCACCTGGCGTGACACCGACGTTCTCAAAGATGGCGGAAACCTTTCCAGTTGGCTTCAACTCTGGCGGCGCTGTGGCCAGTCTATGTTGTTTATGTAGGTGTTTGAGCTCTACGCTCAGTAGTGACGTGACGCCTGCAGAAAGCACAGTTGTTGGTCCGCTGCTACGGAAGGCCGGCATCCTCTGGGCCCACAAACGCCGGCGCCGGCCGCTGCTGAGCGCAGAGTCTGCTACCTCTGGCGGCGGCGCGACTGCACTTTCCCACCGCCCCCCTTTCCCCTCCTCCTTCGCCCCTAGTCGCCCCTCAGCAAACAGCCCTTGCACTTTCCTCGCCTCTCTGCTTTCCGACCCCAGCTGCAGCTTCTTTTACTTGGGCCTTAAACTGGCTCTGAGTAACGTAGCTGGCGCCCTTCCAGCAGGAATCCGTCACGGCGACAAAACCTCTACGGCAAGAGCCTGATGGAGTATTGCCAGGGGATGATATTCCTCACTCCTCATATCAGCACGGTTACTTCCTTCCTCAGTGACAGAGAGAGAACTCCGGTATGGTCTGGTGGCTAGGATACCTGGCTCTTACACAGCTTGCATACACGAGTTCCTTATATATTTTCCTATATCAAATGCCTCCATTCGCTGTACTTCCTGTACTACCTTGTCCGTACATATAACTGTAAAAGCACATAGGTGGGCACATTTCACACCAAAGTCATAAACGTCACCTAAACAGGTGGGAAAGAAAATTATCGTACATTTATTTTACAATTATTTACTTACCTTTAAACTCCAACAATACTATTTGAATGGATGCAAAATTATATAAAGAACATCAAATGAAACTAATTACAGCAAATAGACAAAAAAAGTGAAACTGAATGAGTGAACAAAAAAGGCGAGGTATCAAAAGAAGTCATTAATGCATTAATGTCATTTGGAAAATTGTACAAAACTATCTTCTCCTTCAGAAACACTCATAAAAAATGAAATGTAAAACATAACGAGAGATATAAATGTCTTTCTTATATAACGAAAAAAAATGTAATTAAAACAAGGCTACTCCTGTAAAATTAATGTTAATATTCTTACTGTAAATGAAAGTTTCATAAACGTCATAAAAAAGGACGTTCGGGTTCGATTCTCGGTACCGGAGTTTTTTTTTCTTTTCGTTTGTATGATATGATGTTCTGAGTAGCAAAATATAAAATTGACACTGCATCTGGTAATTCTTCTCACTATCAAGTATTAACGCAAAAGTAAAGAATATCAGATTATATAACGCGACAGTTTTCCAGGTCCAGTCAGACATGGTGACCATAGATGAACTCATTCGAAGGAAACGCACCTTTCCTCCACGACGGGAGCATGCCAACCGCATGAATTTGCAAGTGAGCTGAACAACGTGCATAGGAACACGTAACTCCGTTAAGGCATGAACACTAGGGAATTTTATATTACCTTGATCTGAGGATTGAGAACAATAATAAAAGTTTGAGTTAAGAATTATTAGAAGACTCATACTTACAAGTGCTGTAAGTGATATAACGTCATACCACCTCAATTCATTCATTAAAAGTGGAGTGCACAGGGTTACCTCCATTTAACCAGCACCTGAAAATAAGAAATATGAAATGAAAACGCTTAGGCAAATAGCCGTAGAAAATGGTGATAAGGGTTTAATACATAGATTGGATAAGGAGAGAGGACGTGGGAATCGACAAAAGAAAAGAGAGGGAAAAGGAAAAACCCTCGCAGAAATATAGAGTTATGCCATTCTGGCGAATCATGTCATATAGACTAGCGAAATTATTTAAGAAGAAAGATGTGAAAGTTGCTTTTTAGGACGGACAACAAACTACGGCAGAGACTAAGACATACGACAGACGCAAGGGCGAACTGGATGGAGAAGCGGGAGTTCACGAAATCAAACGTCAGGAATGGGTTATGAAGACTGTGGGGCAAAAAGGAAGCAATCTTAAAGAATTAAAGGAACGTCTCATTATCCAACAACATTCGTGGGTAGCAACAGTGATAGCTATGAGGGTAATTCACTTTCAGGATTAAGGATGGTAATTGTCCAATTCGAAAGAAATTGAGATTTTTTGTTTAAAGAGCGGATTCCAAAAGCGCACTAAATGAGGACTGTGCAAAGGGCATTTCTGGGCCCATTTTAGCTATGTCCTCTTTTAGAAGCAATGATCTTTTGTTCGATTTAATCAGTGGCGCCATTAAGTGTCCGTTGAAAGTTTAGGGAGATAGCTGTATGTTGTGGCTTTGATTTTACTTGGATACATTAGACACATAGCTTGTCAGATGTCAAGACTGAAATATTGTAGGCCGGCCGCGGTGGCCGAGGGGACTGAGGCGCTCCAGTCACGGCAGTCTGCACGGCCACTACGGTCAGGGGTTCGAATCCCCCCTCGGGCATGGATATTTGTGCCGTCCTTAGTCTTAGCTAGTTAATAAGTAGTTTGTAAGCTTAGGGACTGATGACCCGTAGTTAAGTCCCATAAGTTCTTCAAACATTTGAACATTTTTTGAAATATTGTAGGTTACCATGATAGTTTCGTAGCATAAGGATTATTTTTTCTTTCATGTGAGAGCAACACTCATCTCACGACTTATCTTAGATCAAGAAAAGGCAAATCTATATTTATGGCTTATTTAGTGTTGGGGAAAGCTTTTGACAAAGATGACAGAAATACTCTTACAAATTCTGAAGTCAGCAGGGGTAAAATAGAGGGAATGAAAGAGTATTTACAACTTGTACAGAAATCGAGGGCAATTAGTAGAGTCGGAGGGCATGAAAGAGAAGTATTCATTGGGAAGGTAGTAAGGCAGCGTTGTAGGCTTTCCATACTGTTATTCCGCTACACAGGAATGCAACGAGAAAATTGGAGAAGGAATTATTTCAGGGCGAAGAGAGAAAAACCGGTTTAGGAATGAAACTGTAATTCAGTTAGAGACAACAAAGGGCCTGAAATAGCAGTTGAAACGAATGGACTATGTCTTGATAGGAGGGTATAAGATGAACATTGACAAACGTGGTGTCATGAGAAAAGTTTCCAACCGATTTCTGATACACAAACAGCAGTTGACCTGCGTTGCCTGGTGAAACGTTGTTGTGATGGATGGTATAAGGAGGAGAAATGTGTACCACCACGTTTCCAACTTTTATAAAGGTCGGATTGTAGCCTATCGCTATTGTGGTTTATCGTATCGCGACATTGCTGCTCGCGTTGGTCGCGATCCAAAGACTGTTAGCAGAATATGGTGTGGTGTCGCACAAGTACGAAGTGCGCGCCACTTACTTTCGCCGCGCGCCGCCAGGCACGCACGGCGCGGCGTTCTCACGACGACAGCCACGAGCGCCCTCTGGGACAACCCCGCTCGTGGCCACCACTGAAAGAACACCGGCCACTTCGGACTGAGATAGCAACGAGTGAGGACCTTCGTAATCCGATAGGCGCGAGTGAAGACTTTGCTATTGTACAGGCACTAGGCAGGCCTCTAATAACTATGTATCAACATTCTGCAGTACTATGTAAAAGTTAAGTATTGTTACATTCTGTGCAATATATCTCTTTCTAATTTACTCGAGTGTTTATAGTTTCTGGCTGCTCCCCTCCGTACCTGCACAAGCGTGTCGGTCTCATTCCATTCGGCCACCGACACCTACGACGAGGCTGGGACACAAAAGCGGCGACGAAGTAGGGACACAAAAGTGGCGACGAGGAGTGATAGACGAACCTTGGACCAGCAGCCAGACAGCAGCAGTCGGAGCACGCAAAAATTGCTCCCGCCCACCCACCCTTATTATAAGATTTTTGGGGGAACATATTCTGTTACGTATTTTGTGGACTTTTTTGTTGCAGAGCGTCCTCTTTCATATTGCATTTGTGTTTTGTACTAAGTTACTTGTATACGCGGCGCCTAATCGGTCAGCATGGCCACTACCCCGAACCCAAACTTAATGGAAATTATTCAGTTACAGACGGCGCAAATCTCACAACTTCTCAACGCAGTGGCGCAGTTGACGACGACTCAACAACAGCCGTCGCATCAGCAGCCCACACCTGCCGCCGCAACACTTCCTACGTTTCGCCAATACAACGAACGTGAGGAAGAATGGAGTGATTATCTGGCGCAGTTTCAAGAACTCGTAGCGGCTCATCAACTTACAGGTCAGACTGTTAAGCATCTTTTATTGTCTGTGGTGGGCCCCAAAACTTTCGTGTTACTGCAAAAACTATTCCCGCACGCATCTCCTCGTGATGTAGACTTTGAACAAATTGTAGATGCACTGAATGCTCATTATGAGAGAAAAGTTCTTGTAGCCGCTGCACGATACCGATTTTTCAGACTTAAAAAATTACCGCAGCAGTCACACCAAGAGTGGATTACGGAATTGAAGGGCTTAACCCGCCAATGTAAATTTACTTGCTCTTGTGGACTTTCGTATAGTGACGTGATGTTGAGGGATGCGATTACGCAGAATATTCAGGACCCCAGAATTAGAGCAGCAATTCTGAAACAGTCTGACCCCTCATTAGACAGTGTACTGCAGCTTATAGAAGCGCATGATACTTTTGACTTAGCAGATGTAGAAATGCAAAGCCACAGTGTAAATTCAGTGCGCCGCAACGGACGCTTTCCTAGCCGTAGTTCTCAGTATAGCACTAGTGCTTCTTATTTTTCTACCGGCCGTGCTGAACAGACAGTGAACAGTAGCCAGAGTAAAAGTGCGACGCAAAGGTCGCCCCGTAGTGTTAGACACGGTAATTTGTATAACGGGCGCCAACGCTCATTTCAGAAAAATGTACGTAAATCTTGCCCCCAGTGTGTGTCTCGCCACAAGCGTGCTCATTGTCCTAATCGCAACGCAACCTGTTATCAATGTGGCAAATCGGGACATGTGCAGTCTGTGTGTATGCAAATTAAAAACTCAAAGAACAGTAACGTTAGAAACAGTGCTTCGCATAGTGCGAGAGCAGTGCATACAGTCAATGTCATAGACGCTGTGGAGTTTAACAGTGCTTTAGTTGGTTCTCCATTGCAAGAAAGTAGTTCTGCGCCTATGGCAAAACTATATAGTGCGCCACGTAGCAAGCGCCGACGAGCGCGTAAAACAGTGCAACGGAAACGGGTTCGGGACACGCAAAATGACTATGAACAGTGCATTCCTGTAGTGAACCTAGTGCCTTCTGCAACTTCTTATTGTAAAAGTGCCCAGTACTGTGTAGATAGTGCCAGTAGACTTGTTGTAGAGACTGAAAGTAATTTTAGTGCAGTAGCCTCGCATTGCGCGGACGCCGATCCGGCGGTAGTGTCATCTAGTGACAGTGTTGTTAATCCCCTGCGTGCCGAGTCTGAGCCGCTTCCTTCAATACGCGGCCCGCGCAAGTGCAGCAAACAAACCGTAGCAGACGTTGCCCACATTCGCGCGCCTGTCGAGCGCCGCAAGCAAAAACTGTTTGTGAATCTCTCCATAGAAAATAAGACTGTGCAATTTCAGCTTGATACTGGTTCCGCTGTTACGTTAATCAATAAAGATACTTATGGACTTCTGGGTTCGCCAAAATTGTCGCCGTCACAGCAAGTGTTAACAGCGTACACAGGTGAAAATATTCCCGTGCTAGGAACATGTAGCCTGCCTGCCTCTTTCCAAGGTGTAACAAAAACGGTTGCTTTTGTTGTTCTTCAGGCCAAATCGACACAGAACATTTTTGGACTAGATGCTTTTGACTTGTTTGGTTTATCAATTCAAAGAGATGTGCTTCAGATTTCGTCAGTAGTGCCTCAGGATAAAATCAATGCATTGTGTGACAAATACAGTGACTTGTTTTCGCCGGAACTAGGTTGTGCAAAAGACTTCGTGGCACATGTAACTTTAAAAGAATCTGCAGTTCCAAAATTTCGTAAAGCTAGACCAGTGCCTATCGCATTGCGTGATACAGTTGCCGAAGAACTTAAACGTTGGCAAGATAGTGGTGTGATTTCTCCTGTTTATGCGAGTCAGTGGGCCTCGCCTATAGTAATTATACCCAAGCCGTCAGGAAAACTTCGTCTCTGTGCGGACTTTAAATCAACAGTGAACAGTCAAACAATTGTCGACACTTATCCCCTGCCCAGACCTGAGGAACTGATGGACAAATTAGGACAGTCTCGCTTCTTTTCCAAGATTTATTTAGCAGAGGCATACTTACAGATTCCACTTGATGACGAGTCAAAAAAATTTTTCGTCATTAATACTCACATGGGCCTTTTTCAATTTCAACGCCTACCCTTTGGCAGTTCTTCCGCTCCCGCTATTTTTCAGCGTTTTTTGGAACAGCTGACAGTTTCTGTACCGTGTTGTTCGAACTATTTAGATGATATTGTGGTATCCGGACGTACAGTTGAAGAACACTTAGCAAACCTGGAGTGCCTTTTCAAAGTTTTGACTGCAGCAGGTCTACGTTGCAATAAAGCAAAGTGTTCGTTTTTTCAAACTGAAATAGAGTACCTAGGCCATGTGATTAATGCCCAAGGAATCCATCCCTTACAGTCACATCTTCGAGCAATCAAAGACTTGCCTCCTCCTAAGAATGTGCATGAATTGCAAGCAGTGATGGGAAAGCTTAACTATTATTTCAGGTTTATTCCCAATGCCTCTCAGATTGCAGCTCCACTGCATCACTTACGTAGGAAGAATGTTCCTTTTGTATGGTCTAAAGATTGTCAGGTTGCCTTTGACAAACTAAAGTCTGCACTACTCAGTGATGCATGTTTGATTCCCTTTGACCCACAGAAGCCTGTAGTGTTAGCAGTTGACGCCTCGTCGTACAGTGTGGGTGTAGTTCTGTCACATCGCATTGGTTCTTACGATCGTCCTATTGCTTTTGCATCCAAGCTACTGACGCCGACGCAACAGAATTATAGTCAGATAGAAAAGGAGGCCTTAGCAATCATTTACGGCGTCACAAAGTTTCATCATTATCTGTATGGCAGAAAATTCTATTTGTTGACAGACCACAAGCCTCTCACGTCGTTGTTCTCACCCACAAAGCCAATTCCGCCACGAACGGCACAAAAGCTTCAGAGATGGTCCTTGATATTGTCTAATTATCAGTATGAGATTTTGTACCGACCTACCACTAAACACGCCAACGCGGACACACTTTCCCGACTTCCGGTTGGCCAGGATGTGTCGTTTGATTCTTCGGAAATGGCATGTTGTCAGATAGATTCCAGAGATGATACCGCTGTCGCAGATTTCCCTTTGAACTCTCGTCGGGTTGCACAGGAAACAGCTGCGGATGCAGACCTAAGTGCGGTAGCACGTTTTGTTCGCTCAGGGTGGCCTGCCAGAGCCAAAGACATTGATCGGCCTCTGGTTCGACGTTATTTTGCACAACGTCATGCATTGTCTTTAAGTCAGGGTGTACTGTTGTTGCATACCGACAACGACCAAACACGAGTGATTGTTCCTCGTTCCCTGCAACGTGAAGTGTTACGCCTCCTGCATCAAGGACATTGGGGCATTGTTAGGACAAAGCAATTGGCCAGACGTCATTGTACCTGGGTTGGTATGGACGCTCAGATAGAGAACATGACGTCACAGTGTACTGTTTGTGCGGAGCATCAGGCGGCTCCTCCGCAACGTTTCTCAGACTGGCCACGCCCCAAGGGACCATGGCAACGTTTACACATTGACTTTGCTGGACCTTTCTGGAATACGCGCTGGTTAATTGTTGTAGACGCTTTCAGCAAGTTTCCTTTTGTGATTGCCATGAACTCAACGACGGCGTCTAGTACAATCAGTGCCTTAACATCAGTGTTTTGCATCGAAGGCTTGCCTGAAACTATCGTCAGTGACAATGGACCTCAGTTTGTTAGTGCGGAATTTCAACAGTTTTGTCGTGTGAATGGCATTCAGCATATTACCACTGCACCTTTTCACCCTCAGTCCAATGGTGAAGCAGAACGTTTCGTTCGAACATTCAAGTCACACATGGAAAAGATGAAAGGTCAGCACTCCAGGCAGCAAGCTCTTCAAATTTTCCTGTCTACGTATCGGTGCATGCCACGTGACGGCCCGTCTCCTGCCGAGCTGCTACACGGCCGCCGTCACCGCACTCTCCTTCACCTGCTGCAGCCTCCCACGCACCGAGTCGGTTCGTATGGCGCTACGCGTTTTCAGGTTTCTACGCCGGTGCTGTACAGGGTGTTTGCTGGCAACAAGAAGAAATGGTTACCGGGCACCATTCAGCGCGTGCTCGGGCGCAATATGTTTGTTGTACGTTCTTCCACAGGGTCGGAGCTGCGGCGCCACGCAAACCAATTACGCCTGCACAGGCCGCGCGATCCTGTCTCCGGTTTCTTGATTCCAGACCCAGTTCACCGCCAGGGAGCACAGCCACATCGTTCGTCCCCGGACTACGAGATCGTCCCCATGGAGGTCGACGCACCTCCGATGCAGTCGTCGCCGCCGCTGTCGCCGCCGCAGATGACAGCGTCACCGAGAGGGATTCCGGGACCGTGCGGGCCCCCCCAGCTTGGGCCACGCACCTCAGAAGAAGACCTGCTCCCTCTGGGCGGGGGTGGGCGCCCTTCCCCAGGTTTCGGCGGGTTCCCTGGAGGATCTCAAGGCGGATGCCGGGGCGCGGACGGCGTCTCGATCCCGGCCTCAGCTACGACGCCCGTCCCACCAGTAACGCCCCCGCCCAGGCCCTCCTCCCAGTGCCGTCGCCGTGGCCCTCAGCCCTACGCCACGACGGCGCGGCGGTTTGGGGGGGAGGGGTGTGGTGTCGCACAAGTACGAAGTGCGCGCCACTTACTTTCGCCGCGCGCCGCCAGGCACGCACGGCGCGGCGTTCTCACGACGACAGCCACGAGCGCCCTCTGGGACAACCCCGCTCGTGGCCACCACTGAAAGAACACCGGCCACTTCGGACTGAGATAGCAACGAGTGAGGACCTTCGTAATCCGATAGGCGCGAGTGAAGACTTTGCTATTGTACAGGCACTAGGCAGGCCTCTAATAACTATGTATCAACATTCTGCAGTACTATGTAAAAGTTAAGTATTGTTACATTCTGTGCAATATATCTCTTTCTAATTTACTCGAGTGTTTATAGTTTCTGGCTGCTCCCCTCCGTACCTGCACCAGCGTGTCGGTCTCATTCCATTCGGCCACCGACACCTACGACGAGGCTGGGACACAAAAGCGGCGACGAAGTAGGGACACAAAATATGGAATCAGTGAGTTCAGGAGGGCAATAAGGAACGCCGTACTGGATCCCAACGGATCACTAGCAGTCGAGATGACAGGCATCTTATCCGCATGGATGTGACGGATCGTGCAGCCACATCTCGATACCTGAGTCAACACATGGGGACGTTTGCAAGACAACAACCATCTGCCCGAACAGCTCGACGACGTTTGCAGCAGCATGGACTATCAGCTCGGAGACCACGGTTGCGGTTACACTTATGCTGCATCACAGACAGGGGCGCCTTTGATGGTGTACGCAACGACTAACTTTGGTGCCCGAATGGCAAAACGTCATGTTTTCGGATGAATCCAGGTTCTGTTTATAGCATCATGATGGTCGCATCCGTGTTTGGCGGCATCGCGGTGAACGCACATTCGAAGCGTGTATTCGTCATCGCCAAACTGGCGTATCACCCAGCGTGATGGTATGGGGTGCCATTGGTTACACGTCTCGGTCACCTCTTGTTCGCCTTGACGGCACTTTAAACAGTGGCCGTTACATTTCAGATGTGTTACGACCCGTGGCTCTACCCTTCATTCTATCCCTGCAAAACACTACATTTCAGCTGGATAATGCACCACCGCATGTTGCAGGTCCTGTACGGGCCTTTCTGGATACGTAAAAAGTTCGGGTGCTGCCCTGGCCAGCACATTCTCCAGATCTCTCACCAGTTGAATATGTCTGGTCAACGAAGGCCCAACTGGCTCGTCTCAATACGCCAGTCACTACTCTTGATGACCTGTGGTATCGTGTTGAATCTGCATGGGCGTCTGTACCTGTACACGCCATCCAAGCTCTGCTTGTCTCAATGCCCAGGCCTATCAAGGGCATTATTACGACCAGAGGTGGTTGTTCTGGGTACTGATTTTTCAGGATCTATGCACCCAAATTGTGTGAAAATGTAATCACGTGTCAGTTCTAGTATAATACATGAATACCCGTTTATCATCTGCTCAAATGTTCAAATGTTTGTTAATCCTAAGGGACTTAACTACGAGATCATCAGTCCCTAAAGTTACAAACTGCTTATGAACTAGCTTATACTAAAGACGATACAAACATCTGTGCCAGAGGGGGGATTCGAACACCCGACGGCGGACGGTCGCGCGAAACGCAACACGGCGCACCAATACACGCGGCTAATCCGCCGCGGCCCTTTGAAGATCTCAGTAAGTGCATATGCAAATGCATTGTTTCTTCTTTTAACGTTTTTCAGTGGAATAAGGAGGAAATTTACTTTGGTTACAGGGAAATTGCTATATAGTAATGGCCGTATCTTAAAAGGAGAAAATGAACGAATGATAAGAACGTTAAGATTTAATTGTGATATTAATAACTCGACAACATTGTATTTATGTTCCAAAATGTTTACTTATTATTTAATCTGTTCATTACAGGGAAATCGACATCACTTCAATTAAAATGAAGTGTTGCTTTGTGTAAAGAAACAGAAAATTTGTTTTATTTTCAAAGGCGACCTGTTTTGGCACGGGAAGGTAGCATCTTCTGGTCTGAGAAGATATTAAATTAATTGTTGCAGGAGAGCTCTTTTATTTATATACAGTGAATAACTTTAATATTCGGACAGTAAGATATTTTTAGTTTGCTGCGTTATAACTGTATTCTGAACAAACAAAAATATAATATAACCAAATATTATATGAAGGTACATGTCTTGTAAACAACAGTATGAATGTTGTTTACATAACGTAAAGCAGTTGTTAAAGAATGTGATTGAAACAAACCACTCCTCGATGGTCACTTTACTTTAATATCCGGACAGATGGCAGGGTCGCACTTGTCACCGTTCACGCCGGGGTGAGTAGGCCTGCTTCTAGTCAGAAGGCAGGTGTGTGTTTACAAGGGCGGTCGACTGTCCAGACGGTACGATGCCACGCAAAGCTAATACCAGCTTTGAGATACGACAACTTGTGATTTTTCAGAATGCGAAAGGAAAATTATATCGAAAAATTGCTGCCACGCTCAACATGAGTAAGATTACTGTGGCAGATATTGTCAGGCGTTTCAAAAACTAGGACCGTATAGACTCCATACCACAAATGGGCCAGCCGCAGAAGTTGGATGCTCGTGACAAGAGGAAGCTAATACGAAAAATAAAGAAGGATCCTACACTCAGTGCACCTAGATTAGCACGTGAGCTTCTAAACGAGACTGGCAAGAAGCTACATCCTGAAACGATTCGCAGAGCATTGAAAGAAAGTGGATACAATGGAACAGTGGCTAGGAAGAAACCGTATGTGAATCAACAGAATCACCAGAAATGATTGGACTTTGCTAGGGATTACGAAGGATGCAATTTGGTGGAATGACGTCATTTTTTACGACGAAAGTAAATTTAACGTTTGTGGGTCGGATTGACGAAGCATGGTGTGGCAGAAGAAGAATGAGGAATTTACAGCCACAAATATTAAACCCACTGTAAAGCATGGAGGTGGCAGCGTCCTTGTCTGGGGCTGTATATCGACATTTGGACCGGGCGAATTGGTGTTCATCGACAATACTATGGACAAATATGTCTATTTCAACGTATTAAAGAACAATTTACGAGAAAGTGCTGAAAACATGGGGATATCAAAACACCTTCAAATTTTACAGGGACAATGACCCGAAACATAAGGCTCGCATTGTGCAGCAATATTTGCTCTACAACTGCTCCAAAGTCCTACAACCACCACCTCAGTCACCAGATCTCAACCCGATTGTGAATGTGTGGGGAGAACTGAAGCGACGTATTAGAAGTACACCAATATCTTCCAAAGAAAGTCCGAAGCGTCGACTAAAGGAAGAATGGGGCGGTCTACGTGTGGACCATTTAAAAAATATCATTAGCAGTATGCCGCAGCGTTTGAAAGAAGTGATAAAACAGAATGACTACCTAACAAGATATTGAAACATTTGTTTTCCATAAAATTTAGTCTTGAAATACTTAGTTCTGGAAAGTGTCAGAATATTAAAGTAACGTGAATATAGGACCGAGTTGTATTTAAATTGTATTATTAAGGAAGTTATGCAAGTTATCTTAATAAAATTTATATTATTACTTACAAGACACATCACGTAATGTAATAATTGCTTATATGTTTTGTTTGTTGTGTTATAAATAAAGTTATAATGTTCCAAGATTGAAATATCACAGTGTCCGAATATTAAAGTTATTCACTGTATTTAGTTAGTTATGAACTATATTTAGTTAGTTATTAGTTAGTTCGGCATTTTCGGCCTAAAAGTTGCTTCCCTAAGGAGATGAAAGCTGGTTCATGGCGAACAAATAAATAGATACTGTGAAAATGTTCAAGTTTTTAATATGCCCCAGTTCCTCTCGGTGCTTACGGAATTTACTGTAAATATTTATTTTTGTAGACAGAGCCCGTAATATGTGTCGAACTGTGTCGGTTGTGTGGAAACTTATTCTCTTCCGAGCCCTTTTGGCCGAGTAAATCGTGCTACTTCTTCCGTGTTCCGTGTTGTTGACTAATTTACCGGCGTCACTGTAGCGCAGCGCACTCAATGTGTCGCAAACATCCCAGCAGTCGCAGGACATAAGCGACATCTTGGTGCCGCTGCTGTCCGTACTCAAACCAGCCGCTCGTCCTGTAAGAATGTCCCGAATGGTAGCATTCCTCCTGCGCGAGATTCCATGTGCCGACTGCGTGAACCGCGGCGCAGGGCGTAGCAGAGTGGCGCAGTGGAAGCGTTGCCGGGCGCCGTGGCTCAGCGCGCCCGGTCAGTGGGCTGAACGTCCTCTGTAATAAAAAAGCTGAGCCAACAACAAATAGAACAACAGCGAACACTCAAGATCAGCGACCGCAATGAGCAGAACTACCCAGAGAACAAAAAAAAAAAAAAAACAAAAAAAAAAAAAAAAAAAAAAAAAAAAAGAAGCGTGCTGGGCCCATAACCCAGAGGTCCGTGGATCGAAACCACGCTCTGCTAACAAATTTTATTTTTCTGGTATTAAGCGCAGTGCAAACCTAATGCAGAGAAATGAAGGAAAATTGATGCTTACAGCTCTGTTTTCATACTTAACACTTTCAGCCTTTGTGGTTTAGCTGCGAAACCACCGTAATATTTTTGCTCTGTGCCTACTGGAAGCGTGGTTTCTCGCTGGGTACACCTTGTCGTTAATCTGTGCAGCCGTTTAGCGACAAAACGGTAAATATGCGCGGTATGGGAATCCATCGCTACTTGAAATAAATGCGAGTCAAGAAAAACCGCATGGCGTTCCATTGCTATTGTTTTCGCAGTGATTGGTTGTTTTCATTCGTAAGGTAAGATAAAAGCGACAGTGATTGTTGCGAGTGTACACTGTTTACTTGTAACAATTGTCTTACTTGTTTTGTCAGATACGGAGAGCAGGCAGTGGTCCTATTTCTGCCTATGCTCTAAGAGGAATTTCGGAGTGGCTATCAGTGTGACGGTATCAGTTCTGATTCTGAGGAAGAATTGATGACAGCTGTGAATGGGAGTACAGAATCTACTGATGTGATACAAGGCTGGGAATCTGAAGATGAGCAACCACTAAGTCTGACCCAATTTACAAATGGACCGACAATCACAACTGATTCACCGGCCGCAGTGGCCGAGCGGTCTGCGGCGTGCCAGTCACGGTCTGCACGGCCGCTACTGTCGGGGTTTCGAATCCCCCCTCGGGCATGGATGTTTGTGCCGTCCTTAGCATTAGCTAGTTCATAAGTAGTGGGTAAGTTTAGGGACTGATGACCCCGTAGTTAAGTCTCATAAGCTCTACAAACATTTCAACAATTGATTCTATTCTGATGAGTCAGTTCAGGCCCATCAAATATTCCAGATAATACAGACATTCCTGTGCAGTTTTCTCTACTTTTATTCCCAATAGATTTGATTTATGAACTGTTATTTCAAACCAATCTTCATGCTACGTCTTTAGCCAGGGATACGAGCCCACTGCAGAAGTTTATTATGTAATAACATTTCTTTCCAACACATTACTGATTTAATGAAATTGTTCAGTTGTGATACATAAAAAAGGTGCAGGTCTGTTTAAGGGGGAATGTGTGCAAAAATGATTAAAAACTTCATTTTTTAAAATTTATTTTCGTTGTTTTTAATAGTGTATAGAAAACTATTTCCCAAATTTTCACTCTCTAAAGGAAGAGAATAGAGGCTTTTGAAATGTGGTGCTACAGAAGAATGCTGAAGATTAGGTGGGTAGATTGCATAACTAATGAAGAGGTACTGAACAGAATTGGAGAGAAAAGGAATTTTTGGCATACCTTGACTAAAAGAAGAGATCGCTTGGTAGGACACATTCTTAGACATCGGGGAATCGTAAATTTAGCATTGGAGGGAAGTGTGTGGGGTAAAAATCGCAGAGGGAGACCAAGAGACGCGTATAGTAAGCAGATTCAAGTGGACGTGGGTTGCCGTTCTTATGAGGAGATGAAAAGGCTTGCTCAGGATAGAGTAGGGTGGAGAGCTGCATCAAACCAGTCTTCGGACTGAAGACCATAACAACAACAACAACAACAACAACAAATCGCATGGAAAATTGACAAAAATATTTACCTTGCTGAATGCTTTTCGTCTAACACCCAGCCCGCCTTCCACTCACGCCACGGCACCCACGTGCACGGCTCGACTGGTGCCGTCAAAGGATCACCTGGGCGACAGAATGGAGGGGTCTGGTCGTCACCAACGGAAGCAGATCCTGCCTGCGTGCAGCGCTGTCTCGTAGAGTGCATTCGTCCACGGCACACTGGCCCCAACCCAGCCCTTATATCTGGATGAGCTACAACTCTCGTTACCTTTGCTAAACAGTCTTCGGTACCTGCAGAATGTAGCGAGACGCGTTCTTTATCAATTTTTGCAACAGGAACGTGATATGTTGTTCCAACAGGATAATGCTCACCCTCACATTGCACATGCCCAGCTTTTACATATACATACAGGGTGTTTCACTGAGTGTGTTTGCCTCTGTAACTTATAAAATAATAGGTGACGGGAAATTTTAATGCGGTAGGACAACACAAGAAATGTTACACTTTCTGCGGAGCTATGAACATAGTTTATTGTATCATTTCCCAAAGAGTTACAGCACAAAGATATAATTTTTTAAATGGAACAATAGTTTTTTTCTATTGTGCATTGGATTCGTTGAAACCAGCTGCGTCCAAATCAATTTAAACTACATTCCTATCACTGTTAGTTTGGGAGCTACAACCCTTCAAAGTTTCAGGGGCAGATACCACAAACGCTGCGCATAATGCAATGCGCCTTCTAAACGTGGTGCGGCCGAGTTGTAACGTCGCCGGTGTCACGGAGCGAGAAGCTTCCTCGATGCGCTGTTAGACTGCCGACTGTCGCCGCACACGGCCGTATACCCGACAGTTGGAGCCACACAAACAACCGGGGCTCAATATACCACAGTTACTGACATCAGATGACGATGGCATATATGAACAACGAGTACGTTGACATGTTGCTGATGCTCGGCGAGTGCCGACACGATGCCACTGAAGCAGCCACGGCGTATGCCGTGAGATATCCTAGGCGAAGAGCCCCTACAGCTATTACGTTCTTACGTGCCGAATAACGACTTCGGGAAACAGGCAGGTTGGTAATGCGCCGCAGTAACAGACGAAGACCTGCAAAAAGTGAGGAGACGGAGGTGTTTGTTTTAGCTGCACTACACCACGATCCTCATGTCAGCTTACGAGCCGTTGCTGCAGTCGCTGGTGTCAGTCTCACATCTGTGTGGCGTATAGTACACGGCCACAGGTTTCACCCGTACCGCCTGTCACTGACCCAGGAGCTGCATGGGAACGATTTCCGTGCAAGAGTGACATTCTCTGAGTGGGTCATGCGTAATTTCACGATGGAGTCTTTACAAAGTGTTATGTTCTCTGATGAGTCCACGTTCACAAATTATGGTGCAGTGAATCACCATAACATGCATTACTGGGCCGCAGACAATCCTCGGTGGGTACGACAAGTAGGTGGTCTATTAACGTGTGGTGTGGAATCCTTGGGGATGAAATCATCGGTCAACACTACTTCCCAGGTACACTGACAGGTGAGTTATATCGCGCTTTTATAGCCGATAGTTGCCGGCCGCGGTGGCCGAGGGGACTGAGGCGCTTCAGTCACGGTCTGCACAGCCACTACGGTTGGGGGTTCGAATCCCCCCTCGGGCATGGATATTTGTGCCGTCCTAGTTCGTAAGTAGTTCATAAGTAGTTTGTAAGTTTAGGGACTGATGACCCCGTAGTTAAGCCCCATAGAAAAAAAATAGCCGATAGTTTGGGTGGTCTCCTTGAACATGTGTGTCTACACACGAGTGTCCATATGTGGATGCAGTACGATGGTCACCCAGCCCATTCTGCACGTGCTGTTGTGGAAGAACTAAACAACAGGTTTGCAAGAAGATGGTTGGGGCGCCATGGTCCTCATTCATGGCCCGCAAGGTCGCCCGTTTTAACAACAGTAGATTTATTTTTGTAGGGATATCTAAGGATGGTGTTTATGTCACTGAACCCACATCCCCAGATGATCTAAAACGGCGCAACGAGGACGCATGTCGCTCCGTCACACCGGCGATGTTACATCTCGTCCGCAGATCCTTTCGACGGCGCATTGCATTATGCATTGAGGAACATGGACACACATTTGAACATATGTAAATCAACTTCCCATCGCCATAACATCCATCACCTACCACACAGCCATGTATTATGTACAGCGTGTGGTATCTACCCCTGGAACTTTGAAGGGTTGTAGCTCCCAAACTAACACTGATAGTAATGTAGTTTAAATTGATTTGGACGCAGCTGGTTTCAACGATTCCAATGCACGATAGAAAAAACTATTATCCATTTAAAAAAAATTATATCTTTGTGCTGTAACGCTTTGGAAAATGATATAATAAGCTATGTTCATAGCTCCGCAGAAAGTGTAACATTTCTTGTGTTGACCTACCGCACTAAAATTTCCCGTCACCTATTATTTTATAAGTTACAGAGGCAAACACACTTAGTGAAACACCCTGTATATACATTTCATCGCTTTCTTTTCAACTAGCAGGAACCGCATTGCCTTGATGGTTTGCGTGCCTCAACGATACAGGAAGCCGTACCGTAGGTGCAACCACAGCGGAGGAGTATTTGTGGAGAGGCCAGACAAACGTGTGGTTCCTGAAGAGGGGCAGCAGCCTTTTCAGTCGTTGCACGGGCAACAGTCTGGATGATTGAGCTGGCCACCTAACATCAGCTAACATGACTTTACTGTGAATGGCTGAAAGAAAGAGGAAACTAATACAGTCGTTACTTTTCCTCAGAACATGCAACTCTACTATATGAATATATGATGATGTCATTCTCTCAGGTAACACAGTCCCCCATTCGAATCTTCGGATGGGGACTACTCAGGACGATGTGAGTCGTTCTACAGACCGGAGCGTGGAATGATAGATGCCTCAGTCAGCTAGATACATTAGAAAAGGATGGATAGGTTAAAGTTAAATATAGTGGGGTTTAATGAAGTTCAGTAGTAAGTGGAACACGATTTCTGGTCAGGCGAATCGAGGGTTATAAATACAAAAGCAGTTGGGGGTATTGCAGGAGTAGGTCTAATAATGAATAAGAAAATAGGAATGTGGGTAAACTACTATAAGCAGCGCAGTGATCGCATTGCCGTAGTCAAGTTAGATAAGAAGCCAAAGTATGACAAACAGGTCTGCCGATGACGAGGAGATCGAAGAAATTTATGAGGAAATAAAAGAAATTACTCAGACAGTTGAGAGGAAATCTTATTTGTGATGGGGTACAGGAATTCCGTAGAAGAAAAAGAAAGGGAAGAAAAGGTAGTAGGTGAATATGGACTGGGAAAAAGGAATGAAAAAGGAAGCCGCCTCGTAGTATTTTGTACGGAACATAATTGAATTATAACAAACACTTGGTTCAAGATTCATGAAAGAAGATTGCATACGTGGAAGAGGCCAGGAAACACCAGAAGGTATCAGATAGATTTTATAATGGCAAGACATTGATTTTGGGACCAGGTTTTAAACTAAGACATGTCCAGGGACCAATACTGACTCTGAACATATTGGTTATGAACTAAAGACTGAAAATGAAGAAACTTCAGAAATATAGGAGTTTAGAACATGTGAACTGGATAAATTAAAGGAACCTGATGTTCTTGAGGATTTCCCGGAGACATTTAAGCAACTACTGACAGAAACGGGCAAAAAAACAGTATAAGAGCAATGGGTAGGTTTAAGAGATGAAATAGTCAAGGCAAATAGTCAAGAGAAAATAGTTAGAAAGGGAAAACCTCAAAAAATTCTTGTATATCACAGGAAATACTAAATTTAATTGATGAAAGGACAGGTTATAAAAATGGATTAAATTAGCAGGTAAAATGGAGTCCAGACGACTAAAAAAAAAAAAAAAAAAAAAAAAAAAAAGCGAGATTGACAGGAAGTGCAAAATGGCTAAGCAGTAGTCGCTAGAAGCCAAATGCAGCTCTGTGTTAGAACATGTACCTAGGGAAAAAATAGATACCGCCTACGGTAAAATAAGAGAGACATTTGGAAATAAGAAAAATAGCAGTATGTATATGAAGAACTCAGATGGAAAACCAGTTCTGAGTAAAGAAGAGAAAGCTGAGAGATGAAAGAGTATATAGAGGAGCTCTAAAAAGGAAATGAACTGGGACAATGTTGTAGGAAGGGGGGAGGAAGTAGATGAAGATGGAATAGGAGATACTATACTGAGACAAGAATTTGACAGAGCACTTAAAAACCTAAGTCGAAACAAGGCCCATGGAAAACAATATCGCAGGCAGCTGTTGCCATGATCACCTTGAGTGGGATGAGACTTATTTACAGCAGGATGGAAAGGCTGATAGATGCTGACCTCGGGGAAGATCAGTTCGGATGCAGGAGAAATGTAGGAACACGGGAGGCAATACTCACCTTAAGACGTGTCTTAGAAGATAAATGAAGGAAATGCAAACCTACATTTCCAGCTTTTGTAGATTTGGGGCAAGCTTTTGACAATGTTGATTGAAATACACTCTTTCAAATTCTGAAGTCAGCAAGGGTAAAATATAGGGAACGGAAGGTTATTTACAACTTGTACAAAAACCAGACAGTAGTTACTAAGAGCCGAAGGGAATGAAACGGATGCAGTGCTTGGGAAGGGAGTTAGAGAGTGCTGTTACCTTTCTGCAATGTTATTAAAATTGTACATTGAGCAAGATATAAAGAAAAGCAAGGAGAAATTTGTAAAAACGATTAAAGTTCAGGGTGAAGAAATAAAAACATTGCGTTTCGCTGATGACATTCTTCAAAGACAGCAAAAGACTGGCGACGCAGTTAAACGGAATGGACAGTGTGCTGAAGGAATAATATTAGGTAACGAAGCAATAAAGGTGATAGATGAGTTTCGTTACTTGAGATGTAAAATTACATATGATGGTTGCAGTACACTGAATAAAGTGCAGAATGCCAATGGAAAGGAAAGCGTTTTTTAAAAAGATAAATTTGATAACATGGAATATTAATTTAAGTGTAAGAATGTCATTTTTTCTGCAGGCATTTGTTTGTAGTGTTGCCTTGTACGGGAGTGAAACTTGGACAATAATAAGTTTAGATAGGAAGAGGCATTTGATATGTGGTGCTACAGAAGAATGTTGAAGATTAGGTGGGTAGATCGCGTAACTAATGAGGAGGCACAGAACAGAATTGGAGAGAAACGGAATTGAAGACCTCGGGAATAAATAATGATAACCCTCAACTTTTGTATTTTTAATGTATATAGTGCAAACGATCATATGCGACAGAATGTTTCATTTTCTTCAAGTAGTACATGAATATGCAGAGAGATGTTAAATATAATTTTTGGCAAACCTCGACTAAAAGAATTGACCGATTGGTAGGACACTTTATTAGACATCAAGGAATCGTAAATTTAGCTTGGAGGGAAGTGTGTGGGGGGAAAAATCGCAGAGGGAGATCAAGAGATGAATACAGTAAGCAGATTCAGATCAGATGGATGTTGGTTGCCGATTTTATGAGGAGATGAAGAGGCTTATTCAGGATAGAGGAGGGGGGGCGGAGAGCTGCATCAAAACAAGCGCTTCACTGTCGGAATACGGCGGAACTTTCCGTCTAAATTTTTGGCGGTGCAGTACGTTCCCATCTCTTAACGTCACAGCAAAAATATTCTCACCGGCCGGGAATCGAACCCGGGTCTCCCGCGTGACAGGCGGGGATACTAACCACTATACTACCGAGGACTGCGGAGTGCCTCGTTTCTTGCTTCTGAGTCTATCCGCGGTGTGTCAGCTGTGCCGCGTGGCTTGTGACGTAAGCAGAGTGTCTGCAGATAGCGGTAGCGTGGTCTGTAGGTAGCCTACTGTACAGTACAGGGCAGGTCACGCCGTCTTCTCTAGCTGAAAGCAGCGGGCAGAGCTGGGTCGTGGACGAGTTTAGCATTCAGCCTCTCATACAATGACGTACCCGATTTACACAGTTCGTCTGCGCGTCGGATACAGGCGCTGTAACAGCTTCACAGATGCACAGTGGTGCGGGATAACCCAAAGCTGAGCATCGGCCGAATATTCGGTTTCGTCCAGTTTTGGCCAAAATATCTGCCGAATTTCGGCTTGGGCCCAACTAGATTTCGTGAAGTTACACGCGAAGTCGATCGCGTTCGGAATGGATTAAGTGCGCGTAAAATTGTATTGTGCTGGTCATTGTACTACGCAATCGTACCTTATACTGGTATTCTTAAACGGCGTTTACAACAATTAAATGTATTCGTATTAATGGAACTGGTTATCACATTGTTATACTGAAAACTTTTATTGTTTCCTTGGAAGTGAGGTTTTCTTTAACAACCAATATGGATTTTCGAAAATCACTGATCATGTGATACACGGCTTTTGCTCTTGAGTTTGCATAAATTTACACTGACAACAATAATATTGTTAGTGGGATGAGTGACGTTATTTTTCAAAATCAAATTAAATATTCAACTGTGTGCAAAGCTTAAGGGACTTAATTGCGGGGTCATCAGTCCCTAAACTTACAAACTACTTATGAACTAGCTAATACTAAGGACGGCACAAACATCCATCCCCTAGGGGGGAATCGAACGCCCGACGGGGAACGGCCTCGCGCATCGGAGCATAGCGCCTCAAGGCGCTCGGTCGCTCTGCTGTGGCTAAATCGTTTAGGGAACACTGATTAAAATGAACAGAACCCAGTGGAGTTATCAGCACTCTTCTTAAAAGTTGCATAACACGAAAATGTTATTTAAAATTGTATAAATAAAATTTACACAACGTTTTTCGAGTAATGGCTACCAGTACGAAACCGGTCCACTGGACAAGTAGGGTTTGCAAGAAATATATACGAAGATGAAGTTCGTGTGGGCGTAAGAAACTAGGATCATTTCTCGGCAGAAAAGCACCGCACGAATCAACACTCTAGCGCAATGTTTCCCAATCTTTTCGAAAACGCGACTCTCTTCCAACTAAGAATATTTTGGAGACCCCTCACCACTCCACCAAACAATAACGTAATCACGTGTGTAATTTCAAAGGCAATGACTTTAATTTTTTCTGTTGATACAGCTTTTTTGTAAAAGAAAAAAATTACAGTATTGTGAAGCATAGGATAAGTTTTCAGTCCATGTTTCTGAATGGAGCACATCCTAGTTACTTGGACGAAATGTTCAGGTGTTGTGAGGAATGGGAAGTAGCGTTAAACGTAGAAAAGTGTAACGTAACGCAGATGAGTAGGGGAAACAATCTCGTAATGTTGGAATACAGCATTAGTAGCGAGCTGCTCGATAGTCGCCTCATTTAAATAGCAAGGCGGAACGCTGCACAGCGACGTGAAATGGAACGAGCGTATAGGGACGTACAGTCGTGGGGAAGGCGGATGGCCGACTTCGGTTAACTGGGAGAGTTTGGAAACGTGTGATTCGTCTGTAAAGGAGACGGCATACAAAAAGCTTGTACGACCTGGTGTTCCATATTGCTCAAGTTTTTGGGATCCCTACCAGTTCGGTTTGTAGCGTTACATTGAATATTTTTTTATTGAAATTATATCTGCGACGCTTGTCGGTAGCATCCGTTCTCTCTGCCACTAAATCTCTATTTTGTTTCACAAGATACTTTCAATTTTTTTGAATGAGCTGGGGAGAAAACGGAACCGCTTTTCGTCTTTCGTTTTTCTGTCGTATTGAGCGAACGTATCACTCTCTCTCCATCTCTCCACATTTAAATTTAAGTGTGAGCTGTTAGTATCTTTTAATTGTAATAAATGCAGCAATTTCATTTGAAATCCCGGATTTATATAAAATGAAAATTTTCCCCATTTTTCACTTTTATCAGAATCATTGTTTCCAGCATAATCTGTAAAATGATGCTTGGGCATTGTTGTACACTGCCTCACGATATCGAAAGAACATTCCAGACGCTAATTACGCTTACGCCTATTTTATGTTAAAAATTATTTCAGTCCCTGCAGTAATTCTTCTCCCTTTTAAAACGAAGTTCAATAATTTAGTAACTTTCAACATCAATAGTAATTGAAATTAAACGCGGTTCTGAAACTTTAGTATTCAAAGATCATGCAACCAAGCATCAATTTACGAGAAAGAAGAGATTAATTACTCCATACATGTTCGCCTGTAGTGCGACGGGTCCCATCTATGATTCCGATATTTTCTTTTGTAATGATGCTTTCTGGTGTTGCCTTTATTCTAACATTGCTACTAAATACTGATGACGAAATCTTTCGTGCTTTTCACAGTATTATTATCTTTTCAAAATTAATATTCATTGCCTTATTTCACGGTTGGCTAAATTTCAATACCGGCATTTAACTTTGATCCTTATGACAACACCAGCCATAAAAATTGAGAAAGTATCATTACAGAGGCGGGCCACTTTGGTGTGTAACTGGTAGGTTCGATCAATGCACTAGTGTCACAGAAATGCTTCGGGAACTCAACCGGGAGTCGTTGGAAGGAAAGCGACGTTCTTTTCAATAAGCACTGTTGAAGAAATGTAATCGAATTCCTCAAAATTACTTCTAGTATGTTGTAAACTTAGGTATTACGTGATACCTGAAAACAGTTTACAGTCCTTTCGTTTATTAATTATTAAGACGGTGTATTTATTATAAAACCATGTTTGTTCTATTTAACAGAGAATTGATGATCGACAAGGAATCGCGTAATTTTAATATAAAATACATTTCACTTTTCTTGCGCATATATTTTCGCATTACGGAACCGCTAGTATGAGGACATGCTTCTGACTGGTTGCTCTATGGTGCAACTACTGCACGGCCACTACGGTCGGAGGTTCGAATCCCCCCTCGGGCATGGATATTTGTACCGTCCTTAGTATAAGGTAGTTGATAAGTAGTTTGAAGGTTTAGGGACTGATGACCCCGTAGTTAAGTCCCATAAGCTTAACAAACATTTGAACATTTTGCAACTACTGGTACTTCCTCCTGGATATACATGTGGCGTCTGTTCCGAAAGAACAGACGTCACTTCTGATCCGGTGATGGGCAAGGATTGTTTCGGTATTGAGGAGGGGTGGGCAAGTTTGAAGTCCTTACTCTTACGGGAATTAGTTTCGAAACTACGAGTTTGAGTACTGTGGGCAGGGCGAAGCTGGGAATTTGTATCTGACGGGAGGCATGCTTAGGTAGTTCTTGCAGGTGCGGTAATCACTGTGTCCCCAGTGGTGTAGGGGTCAGCGCAACTGCCTAGAAAGCAGGAGACCCGGGTTCGAATCCCGGCTGGGTACACAGTTTCATCTCTGCCCATTCGCAGTCGATGTCATATATTCCCTGAATACTTCCTCCTGTGACACGAGTCCCAGAACAAGACTTCCACAGGGTAGTGCTCTAGGGCAGTGTTTCTCAGTCTTTTTCAATACCCCACTCTTTTCTGAGAAAAGTTATTTCCTGTCGCCCCCCCCCCTCCCCGCGACCACAGCGGTAACACAACTAAGTCACTAATTTCAAAGACAACGAAGTTAATGTTCTTAATAATTTATATTAATAGAAATGAATTGACGCGTGTATGAAAGCGCATCACTAGAGATGACTTCACCGATTTGGCTGATCTTTTCTTTGTTCGGATCGTAATTCTCAAGACAAGGTTTGTATGACATAATTTTTTTGGAAAATCTACCAGAAAATATCAGCATTTGAGAAAACCTCAAAGTACGCTTTCAGTTCGGATCATTTCTAGATTCTCCAACAATCAGCTTCTTCATTCGCTGCTCTCCTAGCAACCATATACGTTGTATGTAACGGAGCGAACAAATCTATGCTGAGAACAGACATTGCTTGAAGCCACGGAGCAAATGGAAAATCTACCGAAACAATATCAGAATTTGAGAAAAAGTGAATGTAAGTTTGCAGACGGGTGGAATCGCGTCGTAAAAATGACCCTTTACCATAATAGTGTAAAATCCTTCCTAAAACTAGCGACAAGCCGATGTACACAAGTTTAAAGTAGCCACATAGATGTAACATAAAACGATGTTTCTTTACAAGCCCCTTCGTATTATTCTTACCTCTATGATGTTATCGCTGGTGATGATACCTTTGCAGCGTGGCAAAGATATAATTGATGTCATTTCGTGGTATTTTTGAGTTTTACAAACAAATTGAGAACAGACCATGATTTATTTTTTAAGCCTCCATTGCATCGTAATAATATCGGTCGGCGTGTGCACAACGCAATACTACTACATGCTCGTCGAGTCAGTGAGATTGACGAAGGTCGTACACAGCGCCTGAAGGTAAATCGAGAAACAAATTCTCAAGCGCGATCCGTTAGTGGGGGAATGAAATGGATTTTAAAACGGGGGATGGTATAGACGCAGATAGGATAGGGGAGGAGATAGATATGGTGTGGGTCAAGAGATGGTGGTGTGAAGGTGATGGAAAAAGATAGGGGAGGGGGAGATGAACAAAGGAAGGGGGGAAGGCGGTGGTGATATAGAGGAGGGACGAAGGAACAGACACAGGGAGAAGAAGAGAAAAGATTACGGTATATATATCTCATACACACTAGCTACTGCGAAGCGATCCCGGGCTTGCTAGTGATACATATTGCTTGTAAGAACACTACACAAAATTATACGCCATAGGGCATATATTTGCTCTATTCTTCAGAATGGAACATATTATATTTACGTGGAATACTAAATAAAAGCATATTTTGCAAATCTAGTGTTTCGCATTGCACATATTAGTCATAAACAAATTACGCTCTTTAAGCTAAGCCCCACGTTGCATCCAGTTTTTAAAGCAGTGGATAGTCTTTACCAAATTTTCAAAATTACTTATTGGGCCTTTGCTATTTAGGTATCCACTGGTACCTAAAACAGTTTTCAGACTTTGTGTTCATACATAGTTAACACGATATATTTATTGAAAAACAAATAACGTCCTATTCGATTCGTAATTAGTGTGAAACAAGAATTACGTAATTTTAATAGAAAATATCCTGAACGGAAAGGCAACACGGTGGTTGAAGAAAGCTGTTCTAGCGGGGTAAATGGGCCCAGAGATTGCTTTCATGGGCAACCCCTGACATTGTACCTGCAGGCTACCCGCAATGTTCCGGGGACAAGCAAGCCACGGCACAAAGGCGTAAAACGGCAAACGAAACTACAGACACAAAATTGTCGTATACTGAGAAAATACACATTTATCAGGTAGCGTCAGTAAGCGCGATGCAAGTTTGACAACAGAGATATACAACATTCAGGTTGAGTTTAATCTATGCTGAATACGTAACGTTCGTACATAAGAACATTCACTGTATGAATGGTAACTACGACATCTCAATCGTCTCAAACCGATAATATTGGCACACACACACACACACACACACACACACACACACACACACACACGCATACACAAAACATTCATACAGAAACCTTGTAATATGCTTTAAAAGAATCTAAAGCGCAATACCTCCGGTATGGTCTAGTGGCTAGGATACCTGGCTCTCACCCAGGAGGCTCGGGTTCGATTCCCGGTACCGGAAAATTTTTTACTTTCAAAGATGGACTGGATATAACTACGATATAGTATAAAGTAATAGAAAAACCTCTTTCAGACGATTGTTATTTAATTTACTTTATTCTTCATTTGTCTTGCCATGGCGTCCGTAGTTGCTTTTATGATTATCATGGTACAAATAAGATGCGACTTTTTTCACCAGGCGCGTTTCGTTTTAATAAAAAAAAAAAAAAAAAAAAAAAAAAATTGCAGATACCTATTATTACACACCAATGAAGATGTTTCATTGACATTAAAACGAAACGCGTCTGGTGAGAAAAAGTCGCATCTTATTTGTAGTTGCATAGACGAACATTAACCATAATAATTTATTCAATCGTGCTGGGACACAAAATGCATTTCCTCAGCGGAGCTGTTATTGACACAAGCTAGAAATTTGAAAGGAATCGCACAATGAAGGCTTTCACGATCGGATGTTATAGGTGCTGATGAATCTTCCAGTTGTATGGTCGTGGTGCATGAAACGTTTCTGTTGCTGACGTTTCACCCAAAGCTACACTGAACATTTTCAGTGGTGTGGGGCATCGAAGGTCGGCTTAAATGATGTCTAAAATGGGCAGGTCAAAATTTTTATCTACGACTTCGAACTACTATGCACGGCGGTATAGAGAAGCAATTGCCGCGGTGGAGTAGCCGAGCGGTCTGCGGCGACTCGCTGCGTAGTGCGCGGTTGATCGCCGTAGGAGGTTCGAGCCCTCCCTGGGACTCCTCCTCTCTGAGATATCTATGATACACGAGACGCTACGTCAGTTCACAGCGGCATAGCGTTAACGTCTTTACGCTACTCCGTTAAACTACCGTTATCGAAAGGGCATATAACCTCTCTCTAGGGTGTCATATTTCATTCGTGTTTCATGGCGGGTACTAAGGACATTATGTAGAATATTGGAATATATATATAATGTCTTCATAATGTCTATAATCACTTATACGACTAGTGCTTACATATACATCTGAAATGTGGACATTAACAACTTAGATATCTATGATACACGAGACGCTACGTCAGTTCACAGCGGCATAGCGTTAACGTCGTTATGCTACTCCGTTAAACTACCGTTATCGAAAGGGCATATAACCTCTCTCTAGGGTGTCATATTTCATTCGTGTTTCATGGCGGGTACTAAGGACATTATGTAGAATATTATATATATAATGTCTTCATAGTGTCTATAATCACTTATACGACTAGTGCTTACATATACATCTGAAATGTGGACATTAACAACTTAAGATACTGGACGCGTTTGAAAGAAAGGTACTTAGACGAGTTATCGGCCCAAACTGTTAAAGAAGTAGATGGAGGACGCAATACAACCATGAGTTGTATACCATGTACAAAGAAGGATAGTGAAATCACTCACACTGTGGTGGGCAGGACACGTGGCTCAACTGAATGATACAGAAGTAAGGAAAAGAGTATTACAAGAAAAGCCAGGAGGGCGGAGAGGACATGGTCGACCCGGAGCCAGAGGGGAAGATGGGCTATATATAGAAACTGGACACTATTGGCAAACGACCGAGAGAAATGGAAGGAAACTGTAGGAGAGGCCAAGGCTCATCGTGAGCTGTAGAGCCAAGAAAGAAGAAGAATGTCTTCATGAATTTTTACTTCTTTATATTGTAAATCAACGTCAAATACGTGCCTACATATTGGTTATCCTTTTCGTATTCAGCATATTTAGGAATTCCCGAGATGTGGCATATAGCGTATGATGTTCTGTAATAAAGTCATCATCATCATCGTCATCATTAGAGACTGATTATGCCTTTCAGCGTTGAGTCAGGAGCACAGTACCTCTAATAAAATTCCTCCATGATCCCCTATTCAATGCTAACATTGATGCCTCGTCTGATGTTATGCCTTTTCCTTCAAAATCATTCTGCACCGAATGTAAGTACTTTCTTCTTGGTCTACCTCGACTCCTCTTACCCTCCACTGCCGAGCTCATGAGTCTGTTAGGTAACCTTGCTTCTCCCATACGTGTAACATGACCCCACCATCTCAGCCTGTTCGCTCTAACTGCTTCTTCTATGGTGTTCATTCCGAGTTTTTCTTTGATTTCCTCATTATGGACACCCTCCTGCCATTGTTCCCGTCTATTAGTACCTGCAATCATACTTGCTACTTTCATATCTGTAACCTCTACCTTGTGAATAAGGTAACCTGTATCCACCCAACTTTCACTCCCATACAGCAAAGTTGGTCGAAAGATAGAGCGGTGCACTGCTAGCTTAGTCTTGGTACCGACTTCCTTCTTGCAGAAGAGAGTAGATCTTAGCTGAGCACTCACTGCGTTAGCTATGCTGCACCTCGATTCCAGTTCTTTCACTATGTTGCCATCCTGTGAGAAAATACATCCCAGGTACTTGAAACTGTCTACCTGTTTTTTGTTCCTCCTATTTGGTACCCAGTCTGTTTAAATCTCTTTCCCACAGACATTACTTTCGTTTTGGAGATGCTGATCTTCCTATCATAATCCTTTCACCTCTGATCGTGCTCTGAAATATCAGTTTGCAACCTCTCGATGGAATCGGCCATTACAACTAAGTCACCCGCATATGCGAGACTGCTTATTTTGTTTTCACCTATTTTAATGCTGCCCTGCCAGTCTACTGTTTTCAACATATGATCGATGAATAGTATGAACAACAGTGGTGACAGGTTAGAGCCTTGTCTTACCCCTGAAACTACCCTGAACCATGAGCTTAATTTGCCATCTACTCTTAACTTCTGCCTGACAGTCTACGTAAAGCCCTTTAATTGCCTGCAGAAGTTTGCCTCCTATACCATAATCTTGAAGAACTGACAGTAGCTTCTTCCTAGGAACACGGTCATAAGCCTTTTCCAGATCTATGAAACAAAGATACAATTCCCCGTTCCACTCATAGCACCTTTCCATTACCTGCCGTAAGCTAAAGATCTGGTTCTGACAGCCTCTAAGAGGCCTAAACCCACACTGACTTGTGACAAAATTCTGCCCCCACCTTCCCACGTATTTCTGAGATCACAAATAAACGAGCACACTGCGCCGGAGTTTGTGACACTTGCGGGGAAAGGGAATGTGTAGACACTTGCAGGGAGACCCGGACGCAGCAGGTAGTGAACAGGGTGTTCCAGAAGAAGGGATACACCACCCCTACTCCACGCCCTCCAGCCGCTACCTGTGCCGTATACAGAGAAAGGCCTACCGGACCGGCCGCGCAATTTGTGACACAAATTACATGTTTGATAATATCAATTTAATGCATAGTAGTATGAAATCATCAAGACTACTTCCTGCAAACATTTCGACAAAAATGTTGGCACTGAGTTTAGAAAAACAAAATTCTGGTATATTGGATTTTAACATTTTATTCCGTAATTTATATTTATAGAATTAACAGGCAATGCAATTTATAACCAACTATTGGCTGCCAATTTCGCTTCATTTTTGCTGGAAGTCTTGCAACTTGTTTCTCCCTGTTGGTTTATGCCAAGTTCGGAGTAAAAATGGTTCTATATGACGGGGACAGAAAATAGAATTTATCTTTAGCATTTTTCTGAGAGTGACATTCCCTTACACATACCGTATTTCATACATTTATTAGATGTATTTGTAATTCGAATACAGCGAAATCGTTTTGGGGTCTCCAATAAACGCATCAAGTATGTAAAATACTCATTGACTTATTATTAACGTTTTTTAATTGAAGGTTTACGGTTGCGTCTCCTATTAAAAAGCATAGTAGCTATTTTTAAAGAGATGGAAGTTGCGTGATAGTGGGGTTAACTACATAGCGGTCAATTACATCAACATATCTGTGCATGATGCCTAATATATTTATTGCTTGCGCAGGTGTCTTGATATGCTTAGTGTTCTGAATAATATACTTTTAGGAGGTATGACTGTTGAAAGTCATCGTCTTGTAGTAGCAGAGAATGTCTTAATAACTCTCCAAACATTATCACTCTTAAAATACCGTTTTGTTTTCAGGAGGAACACTCAACGAATTAATATGTAGTTAGAACAAGTTTCGTGTTATGTTGGCAGTGCTAGACTCCTTGGTGTGCCTGTGCCCAGGAAAAGCCATTAGCCGCCACAAGGCCCCGGGTTCCCCGCAACTGTTCCAACCCCCTGCGCCGCTATTTTGATAGGCTGAGGTGGACCGCTACGATCGCTGCTGCCTGCTTCTTATAACTGTACGTAATATACCGGGAGTCTTATTTTAACGTAGCATTAAAGTTTTGTCATTTGTGTAACTAACTATTCGAATTTATGTTCTGTTGCAAATACGGAAGCTGCACTCCAGCGGGCACTGTCTGGCGTCGCTGAATGGAAATTATCGAAATTTCAGTCTGTGCTTAGTAGAAATTCAATGAAAAATCCCAGTGCTCTTATCTATCACGCTTACGACAAAAAATGGTAGAAGCCAAACATACACTTAACTGAGACCCGCGCTTAAGTCAGGAACAAGCGCTTTTGAATCATGCATAACATGGAATTTTGCACGTTCAGAAAGACACTATCAAAACATCATCTCCAGAAACATTGAGAAATGTGAGGTTGCTACTTAAACAGGATTTTTGTGGTTCTTCGGGGCATAATGAGTACAAACAAAAGATTAGTAATGCAAAGGATTCGGACGGTAAACTTTTTATAACTTAACTGGTACCAGTGCAGCTACTATCCACAGACAATTTATTACAAAAAGAAGTGGTGGTATGGGAAAAATCATGCACCTTCATCGGCTCGTTTTTGTAGACCTTTAAGTCTATAGTTTTTCTATTGAAATGTAGAGTGTAAACGAGAAGAAATACACCAACGACGAAATTGCGTTGTTACTTCCTTTGGACACCGTTTTGCAGGGAAAAGAATTAATATTAAATTTCGAAATTGTTTCCAGAATGATTGATGGAATCATCTTTGCGCTACTATGTGTGCAGAGCAACGTAAGAAAATTAATAATGTCTATAAATGATGATCTTTGCTATGTAAACAACAACGTCTTATACAGGGTGTTACAAAAAGGTACGGCCAAACTTTCAGGAAACATTACTCACACGCAAAGAAAGAAAATATGTTATGTGGACATGTGTCCGGAAACGCTTAATTTCCATGTTAGAGCTCATTTTAGTATTTCTCTTTAAATGTAAATTGAAATAATTCGTGCAGACAATTGTCAAAATACCAAATTGTTTCGTGTAGGCTGACGAGAATCCGCACGCAATTGTGCAATCACGACATCAACACAGATTTTCTGTGAACGTTTGGGCAGGAATTGTTGGTGATGTCTTGATTGGACCTCATGTTCTTCCACTTACGCTCACTGGAGCACGTTATCATGATTTCATATGAGATGCTCTACCTGCGTTGCTAGAACATGTGCCTTTACAAGTACGACACAACATGTGGTTCATGCACGATGGAGCTCCTGCACAGTTCAGTCGATGTGTTCGTACGCTTCTTAACAACAGATTCGGTGACCGATGAACTGGTAGAGGCGGTCCAATTCCATGGCCTCCACGCTTTCCTGACCTCAACCCTCTCGACTTTCATTTATGGGGGCGCTTGAAAGCTCTTGTCTACGCAACACCGGTACCAAATGTAGAGACTCTTCGTGCTCGTATTGTGGACGGCTGTGATACAATACGCCATTCTCCAGGGCTGCATCAGCGCATCAGGGATTCCATGCGACGGAGGGTGGATACATGTATCCTCGCTAACGGAGGACATTTTGAACGTTTCCTGTAACAAAGTGTTTGAAGTCACGCTGGTACGTTCTGTTGCTGTGTGTTTCCATTCCATGATTAATGTGATTTGAAGAGAAGTAATAAAATGAGCTCTAACATGGAAATTAAGTGTTTCTGGACACATGTCCACATAACGTATTTTCTTTCTTTGTGTGTGAGGAATGTTTCCTGAAAGTTTGGCCGTACATCTTTGTAACTCCCCGCCCCCCCCCTGTATGTAGAGCATCTTTGCTGCTCCATTTGTATTTTGAATTTTCTGAAACGTGTGACGAATATATATACAATGCAGTGGTGTTTATAACATGAAAAAATGCTAGATAAACACAAAAAAAAAGGTTCGTCATTCAGCTGAGCTTAAGTAAGTGAACACAACTGTTTCATACAAGTATAATTACAAGCGCCAAAATGTGTATCTTCATCTATGAAGCAAATTATATGTGACACTAAATTTCTCAATATTGTTGTGCAGTAAAGCAGATGAAATAGTGCTGGCAAAAATAAATGTATAAAGAAAATGTAGCCCTCTGAAGATGGGCAAGGTAGACAGAAACCAGCAATGGCTTTGAAATAAATAAATAAATAAAACACAATGAAATAAAATATTTTAAAAGCTTATGTTGCTGGTTGCATTATCCATCAACACTTAAATTAATATTCGATGTTAAAAAAAATTCTCTTTTTCAGAAACGCTTTTCTTCGCAATGCCATTCTGTATTTTATACCATCTCTCCTGCTGTGCTGTGAAAATGACCGCACTATAGAGCAGCATTCGCATTATTCATGATGCCACACAAACGTTAGATAAAATAATGCTATTGGAAAAGTAAGCTGTAATATGCTACTTCGCTTAAGCTAAACTAACAGTACGTACATTCACACTTTCTCTCAGGACCGTGTATCTGACTTGACTTTAGAATCCTTTTGAGTTGAAATTGTTGGGCGCTACAAACAGAACAGTAATTCCATAACAGCCGGCCGCGATGGCCGAGGGGACTGAGGCGCATCAGTCACGGTCTGCACGGCCACTACGGTCGGGGTTTCGAATCCCCCCTCGGGCATGGATATTTGTGCCGTCCTTAGTTGTAGCTAGTTCATAAGTAGTTTGTAAGTTTAGGGACTGATGACCCTTAAGCTTGACAAACATTTGAACATTTTCAAATTCCATAACGGGCAGAGTGGAGTGAGTCACGGGTCGATCGTGAGCTCCTCTGCTCTAAAATGCATCGCTGTCGGTCTGCCGAGTTAAATTTAATGGCCGATCGCTGCCTGAATAAGATGGTAGCTGAATTACATCATGAGACCGGCCGCATTATTTCCAACCAGGCGTAAATGTTAAACACCCGCCAAGGACGGCTACGAGAACAACGAGGGGCCCTTTGTGATAACATCGTCTGTTTATTCCCACTAACTGCAAATGCTGACACCACCACCACACTTCAATTTCGATCCAGTAACGACAGCCAGTAATAATGCGGAAAGAGAATAATTCATGAAGGTATGAAGACGAAATAAACATAGCGAAAACGAAAGTTCATTTGTGACACGAGCGCGCAGTAGCAAGAACACTGCTAGAAATGAAAACCAGCGCACTCTGTTAGTTTTCCAGTTCACTCAATATTCATTGCTCAAATAGTACATAGGGAGCACATGGGACGATAGCATTTAAAGTTAAAAACCTGTCCATGCATTGATTTGATTTGATTTTCTCAGGGAAGCCAAAACAGTCTTGGTCCAACCCGCCACTGCCCGCACCGAAACTAAGTTTATTGTGCGGTATCGCTCCCTGTATATCTAGTAAAGCCAACCAATGCCCTTGAACAGTGCAAGGAGTCCCTTTACCAATTCTTTATTAGACACAATTTCTTCGGGTCTGATTGTCCCAAATGTTCCGTGCCTTTTACTCTCCAATGCAATGCATTCGAAGATTAGATGTGATGCAGTTTCATCACCGTCATCACAGATCCTACATTTAGGGTCCTCTTCTGTTATTCCTATTGTATGTAGGTGTTTTTTTGAAATTTCCGTGGCCTGTCAGCGATCCAACCATGAGTCTAATCTCTCTCCTGTTCAGACCCAGGATTGCAGAGCTTCTTTTAAAACATGGATTTGGCATCATTACCTTGCCATGTTATTGTTGATGGACTTTGCTCCAATATTCTACGTGCTGTCTTCTGAGCCAGTTACGTAGCTCCAATTTGATCATTGCCTTGGTGATTGTCAGAACAGGTTCCGGTCCAATAAATGGAGTCTCTGCCCCCATCCTGGCTAATCTGTCTGATCCCCGAGTGGCCAGGGACCCACAATAGGTTTACTCTATTGCTTTCCTCTAGCTCCACCAGAACCCTGTGACATTCTGCATCAATTTTAGCCCTTGTTCCAGGAGCTGCCAGTGATCTCAGGGCTGCCTGGCTGTCTGAATAGATATAGATGCTACGGTGTTTGTAGCACCTACGCAAATTCTCCTCCACACATGCCCTGATGGCAGTGATTTCTGCCTGGAATACTGAGGCCAGTTTCCCTAGAGAGATGACGCCCTCCAGTCTTGGCTGCACCCCGTATACCCCGGCCCCAACGCCTTGGTCTGATTTTGACCCGTCAGTAAACCAGACAATATTCGCCGTACGATGTCGAACTATTTTCTCCCACTGCTCCCTACTTCCAATTGTTATATTGAAAGGCTTGTTGAAGCAGTATGGGGTTATAATATAGTCGGCTGGCATTTCACCAACCTTTCCTATATTTACCTCACTCACTATTTTAGTGTGTGATTCTGGATATCCCAAAGAGTTCTAGTTTTTGCCAGTTTTGAGTCTGTATGCACCAACCGCTGCCTCCATCTTGACCTAAAGGTGTGTCCATGCATACTGAAACACCCATACTATATAGTACACCGACCGGTGGCAATGCAAGTGCTGATTCTGAAATCCATTCAGTCATACAGATGCCGAGAATTCAAATGTTCAAATATTTGTTAAGCTTATGGGACTTAACTACGAGGTCATCAGTCCCTAAACTTACAAACTACTTATCAACTACCTTATACTAAGGACGGCACAAATATCCATGTCCGAGGGGGGATTCGAAACCCCGACGGGGAACGGCCTCGCACATCGGAGCATAGCGCCTCTACGCGCTCGGCCACTCCGCTGCGGCGCCCCTCCGACACCCCCCCCCCCCTTTCTCCGCGAGGCCTGTGTGGTATATAAGGAGTTCAGTTTAAGTGTGTGTTGGAAAAGGCGGAACGCAGACTGGTAGTTTGTTGGGGTGTTGTGGCTCGGTTCCTGTTGAAGACGCAGAATGGTGCACAAAGCTTTTGGTTTATCCCGCATTTGTGAAGCTATTACAGCCCCTGTGTCCGACGCGCAGACGAATCGTGTATATCGTGTCGGTCCTTGTCTCAGAGACGGAACGCTAGACTGTGCGCTGCTGGCTGCTAGAGGAGGCGGCCTCTCCTGTCCTGCACGTACTGTACGCTACCTGGGTAAAACTCCGGGACACAGTCAGATACGTGCTGTACTTACGTGTCATAGTGCGACGATGTTGGCAGCTGTAGCTGCGAGGTAGCTGCATGAGTCGTTTATGTGTGGCAAGTCAGGAACGGGATGATATCGTAGTACTTACGTACTGTAGATAACAAATAATCTGTCATTATCTTCGTAAATTACATACCTATAACTTACCTTCAGACTGGAGCTACAACGTGCCTTTATTCAGGTGTATCGTATAAGTCGTAATGTTAGAATGTTTGTAGATCTATCGGACCAAACTGCGTGGTCATCAGTCCGTAGCTTAGAAACTACTTAAACCTAGGTAAACTAACCTAAGGAGAAACACAAACACCCATGCCCAAAGAAGGACGCGAACCTCCACGGCGAGCAACCGTGCGCTCCGCAGCGAGACGCTTTAGACCGCTCGGCTACTCCATCGCGGCGTAACATTAGATATTTATAGAAAAGGATGAAGTAATCAAATTCAAAAATCAAATTTTTGTATAGCTTATGGGACTTAACTACGGGGTCATCAGCCCCTAAATTTACAAGCTACTTACGGACTAGCTAACACTAACGACGGCACAAATATCCATGCCCGAGGGGGAATTTGAACCCCCGACCGTAGTGGCCGTGCAGACCGTGACTGGAGCGCCTCAGTCCCCTTCGCCACCGCGGCCGGCGAAGTACTCTTGACAAGTTAGACTGTAGATATCATCACTGTTTCTCTACTGCCAACAATTTAAGCTGTACTCCTAGATTCCTGCCTAACCACATCCTTTAAAATCATGACATATGTGTAAAAATTAGTACTTTTCTCAATAAGAATAGACATCTACAGTTCATGTAAAAGTGGGTAAGACTCGAGAATAAGTGGTCATCGTACTTACCTTTCAGCGTATATTACGTTTCGTAAATAACACATCTCCACGAAAATTCACTATACTATAATTTCCATCGAAAATGAGCAGTGTTGTATATGATTAGTGTTTTTTTTATTAAAAAATGAGGCTCGGTAGTTAGATGTGCAAATTTAAATCATGGCACTCGGAATTCGCGGCATATTTGGAATAATTAATTAATTAATGCTGTCCTTGCTCTATGGTTGACAGGTTCTCTTGTGTTCGAAGATTAAAATGCATAGTCATTCGTGTTTCTATTTATTTAAAAAAACTCACGACATAGTAAGTGGATCAGTTTACACTTTGATAACACCCGTGTAACGTAATAATTTGTGTTTCTATTCATTGCCTGCCATGCCGACACAAAATTTCAAAACACTAGTGATGGGACAATCGACTGTTTTTAACAACCGATTGGTCAATCGGTTGTTTTTTCGTTCAGTCGGTTTTTTCAGTCGAATGAAACAACCGAATGAAAATAGTCTCCGTGGCCGTATGAATGTTTTCACTCACTGGCGGGGTTTGAGTGGTTCCAGTCGATGCGCGACCACCGAATGAAACAAGTCTCTGCCCTTTATATGAATGTTCTCGGCATTGAGTGGTTTCACTTGATGCGATACAACCGGTTGGAAAAAGGCTCTGCGGTTTTTATTAATTCACCGACTTAGTGTGACTTTATTTGCATACTCCTTCAGCCTTTTCGGGTATAAATGAACCGTGATTCAGCATGAAACTTTCTTAGAGACAAATCTTATAAATATAGCAGTGTGTCCGTGTGTGTGTTTTTATTGCATGCAAATCTACAGTTCTGTTCCAATCTTGATGAAATTTTGTACACTTGACCTTCAAAGCAAGAGGAAAGTCACTATCTACATCAAATTTCATTCGGTGCATGGTGGAGGGTACTTTACATACTGACTTCGACAAAAATCACAATTTGGCTGTGATCTTGATGAAATTTTGCACACTTGACCTTTAAAACAAGACGAAGGTAATTGTGTACAATAAATTTCGTAGGTTCATGAAGGAGGGTACTTTACCTACTAACTTCGACAAATTCCGTTTGTATTCGAATTTTAATGATATATTTCGCTCTTCACCTTCAAAGAAAGAGAATGGTCACCGTCTACATCTACTTTAGTTCGATGCATGACAGAAGGTATACCAGACTTTGACGCCAATATAGAGTTTTATTCCCATCTTGATGAAATTTTGCACACTTGACTTTCAAAACAAGTGGCAGTTCACTGTTCATCTAAGATTTTGTATCGTACATGGCAGAGGGATGGAATAAACCTCGACACAGTTTCACCGATAACCACAGAAATATCTGTGACAAGAGTTCAAATATTTGTAAATATAACGGACCAAACTGCGTGATCATGAGTCCGTAGCTTACAAACTACTTAAACTAAGGTAAACTAACCTAAGGACAACACACACACACACACACACACACACACCAATGCCCCAGGGAGGACTCGAACCTCCTACGGCGAGCAACCGCGCGCTCCGCAGCGAGGTGCTTTAGACCGCTCGGCTACTTCACCAAGAGTGAATAATTATGAAACTTGAGATGAATGTTTTCATATACTGTTGACGAATACAGACACGCTGAAGAAAATTTACAGCACTGATAAATGTTGTATGTCTTCTCGTACTCCTTCAAATTAGATGGAATTAACAAAACCATTTTATAAGAAATATTTAAAAAAAATACTTTAATGAAGGCTTTTTTACAATACCTAATGTTTTAGTGATCTTCGAATTTGGATCTAGCAAATATGCTCAAAGTTAACATACTTAACTCTGTCCTGCTAGAACGTTAGATATGTATGAACAAGAAGCCGCAAACAGCACGTTTCTACCTGTTTCCACTTCGGAGATATAGTATGCGATATTAAACTTGTAGAGATCATTTTGGAACACCCTGTAGTTTCCACGCTTCTTTATTGGGACAGTAAAAAACCGACAACAATCGGCGATGGCACGCCCCGCCCCGCCCGCCAGACACTGTTGTGTGGATTTTGGCGCGCGCCTGCTGGACTAGCGCTGTCGGCAGTGGAAACACCAGCGAGGCAGCACCCCCTCTCGTGTCCCCGCTCCCCGCGGTACTTCGTGGTCATCGGCCACTTATCTTCTGCAGATTGTGGGTGTCTGCGAAAGTAATCTGATCGCGCCCAAATGATCGGCGTTTTTGAAGTCTGAGGTGGGCAATTGAAGTGATCGCAGGCCTGCTCCACCGATATAACAAAACTTACTGCCTGTTTTCACTTGAAAAGAAAGTATGAGTAATTCAGTCAATGGAAAAATTTGCAAAAGTTTCGCATGTTTTCATACAGTTGTTCCCACAGGCTACTTTCATTCGAATAAAAAAAACAAATATGAATCCAATATAGTAAAACTACGACAGACTGACTGTTTCATTCGGTTGCTCCCACTGACTGGTTTCACTCAAAAGAACTAATGAAGAGGCCAACGTACTGTGTCAATTTTTTCATTCAGTTGGTCCCATCGACTGGTTTCACTCAAAAGAACGAATGAATAGTCCAACCGACTGAGTTGGTTATTTCATTCTGTTGGTTCCACCGGCTGGTTTCACTCAGAAGAATGAATGAATAATTCAACCGATATGAGAAACTATAACCGAATGATCGATTTTTTCCCAACAATCGAATGAATCGATTGTTTTCATTCGATTGTTCCCATCACTACAAAACACAGTCGTAAAGACAACAAACCGCAAACTGACTTCAAATTCGGCGCTATTAAATTAATTCATCGTTCCCCGCCTCTCATTGGTGACATGAAAGTGCCACGCCATTGTCTGCACGAAATATACTGCGTTGCCAACGTTTGTGAACCCTCGCTCGGACCGTCCCGGACTGTAGCCGGCTACCTGCAGCCCACGCGGCCGCTACTCACAAACACTCGAGCTACGTCACCAGCCAGGCGGCACAACTGACTCACCAGCCGAAACCCACAGAAGCAGCCGACGAGGAAACTCCGCAGTCCTCGGTAGTATAGTGGTTAGTATCCCCGCCTGTCACGCGGGAGACCCGGGTTCGATTCCCGGCCGGGGAGAACTTTTTTACTACTTCATTAGAGGATGCAGTCTGCATTGACCCACAATCAGACCAAATGTTGTCATGTATTAAAAATTAGATATAAAGTCACAAGTACCAAGCCCTGCAGAATCTTTTTCAACGTTTACACTCAATCTTTCTTACACTTATGATCTTAGATGATCATGGGCATTCCTTAATGCATTCACATAATTTTATTGCATAAACATCTATGACGTTATAAACTGATAGTACGGCAGCAATATTAAATAATTAAATAACGTTTACTGATTACGTATACTATTCGGTTTTCGATATCGTCTTCAGTTTTCTTTTCGCTTTTTTCCCCTCCTTCACTGAAGATCACGTTGATACAGTAATTCAACAGACATAGAATATTTCAACGTCCGCCAGTTACATATTCAACGCGGTCGTGTGCAAGAATGCCAACCGCATTACGTCACTACTACGCGGAAATTACGATTTTCCGCAATTTTTTTAAATACACCTCGTATTTTATTCTTTACTACTGAGGACGACGATTGGATCTTCAATCAACGCCTGCTTAAACTTCATAAAAAATATGCGAGTTGTAACTGATTTATTTTTATTAAAATTGGAAGAACCAGCTTTGGCCGCATTGAAATCTTTATTTTGTATATACAATACAGATCGATTTCGGTCAGTGTCTGACCATCCTCAGTGCATGAATCCAAGCCCTGTGGGCCCACAAAAACATGCACTTCACATATTAACATCAAGTAGGCAGAACATGGCTTGGATTCTAGCACTGAGGATGATCAGACACTGACCGAAATCGATCTGTATTGTATATACAAAATAAAGATTTCAATGCGGCCAAAGCTGGTTCTTCCAATTTTAATAATTTTAATGTGGTCGTTCTGCACCAGATTCCGGATGGATTGGCCTACATGTTTTATTTTTCTTACTTGAGTGAGCTAAAACAATTGTGCCACAGATAGTGTCACCGGAAAGTGTTGGTTTGTTTCCCTGAAAAAAGAAGAAGAAGAAATTCTACGTATACGTTCGACAGAGCGGTCTAGTCTACAGCGATATCTCATTCCTTCTTCTTTTTTACTTGAAAAATTATGCAATACGCCTTTAGCGCCTTCACGTGGTTAGCTGCATCTCGTCCTCAGTCTTCTAACATTTCTGCGAGGTGGCGCAGTGGTAACACACAGGACTCGTACTCGTATTCGGAAGGATGGTGGTTCATCTCCGACCATCCACGTTTAGCTTTTCCGTGATTTCCCTAAATCACTCCAGGCCATTTCCTCCCCCCCCCCCCCACTTGCCCAAAAATCCGATTAAAACTCCGTCTCTAATGACCACGCTGTCGACGAGAAGTTAAACCCTGAGATTTCTTTCATTTACTTTCCACGGTGTTGTACTTTATTACCGCGACTTTAATTCTCTCTCCATCCATCCGGTTAACGTGTTGTCTCCAATCTCCCCTGTAATTTTCAATCATTTTCCTTAATCTGTAAATTTCCAATTCTTCCTAGAAGTCATCAGTTCTTGTGTAGTCCTTTCTGAGCATCATTTGACCTTAAAAACCTCATTTCTGCGGACTCTATGTTATTTTTATCCCTTCTTACCTCGATCTAGGAATCACTACCATCAACGAGAACAGGAACTACCGTTGTTCTATACAATTTCAATTTTGTATCTTTCCTTACATTTTCTATTTAACTTGGTCAACTGTAGACTCCCAGAACCCCTGCATTCGTTCACTTATTTGTTTTTCTCTCCTCCTCTGACATGATCCGTTTGGGCCTTGTATTTGGAAGTTCTTCTTGAAATGATTTGATACTGTCCACTCTACTTCTGAATTCCTGTTGTGCACCATCTGTGGAGTAAATCAAAGTTCGCCTGCTTCCTTCTTCACTTCCCCTACCAATTCAGTTGTAGCCTTTAACTCCACAATGTAACTGAAAGTCCCTTTGCTCAGTCTGCGTTCAGCCATCTTTAACAGGTGCCCACAGAGCTTTAACCTCCGCTTCGTCAATGTGTGCATGATCTCTTCATTGTGTTTGTAGAGTCCTTCATTTTTCTTATTCTCCCCATCCCGTTGGTAATTTCCGTGGTCTTAGGATTTTCCACAGAATCCTCCTCTCTCTCGACTTTTTTAAATTAAATTAAGGCAGTCTGATGCATACAAAGCTTCAAGTATTAGGAACAAGTCATGAAGCCGGATTTTGGCCTTAAGGATAACGACGGTTCATTTGATTGGTTAGTTTTTACGTGAGGTCTATGTTTTCTGGCTCTTCCTTGTTTGTCTCCATTTCCCCAAGTATTTAAACTTCTCTCCCCTCCTAATGTTCCCACGATTTACTTCCAAGAATCTCTTACTTCCGTGGCCCACATATATTGTCTTTTCATAGGAGATTTGAATGTCACTTTTGCCTGTGTTTTCATGAAAACAGTCAAAGCATCTTTCAATCGGGTTCTCTGTTGTTGGGTAAAATAACAAGGTCCTCGGCAGAAACGAAGCACTTGATTTCAATAATCCAATTATTCCTTCCTTTCCCAACCTTATTTTTCAGTTTTGTTTCTAGTTCCGCATATATGAAGAGATTTGTTGGTTTTCTTTACAATATCCTAGTCTGTATCTACGTATGTCGCTACCTGTAAAACTGAAACTGGAGACTTTTCCAAGTGCCTTGTTTTAGATAGGAATCCTAGATCGAATCGGGAATTTTTCGCAGTGGGCCATAACTTTTGTATTTATTGTAAAAATTATAGGGGAATAACAGTGACCGATACCTGCAGTAGATTATATGGAATAATTATTAAGTACTTCTTAGAACAAGAATACAAAGAAAAGGAGGGTGAAGAACAAGCAGGATTTAAAGCTGGTAGATCAACAATTGATCATATTTTTTGCCTACAACAAATAATTGAAAAAAATTAGGTCGGGTACAACGTATACATTTGGTATTCGTAGATATGGAAAAAGCTTATGGTAGTGTGCGTTTGCCCATTCTATGAAAAGATTTATTGTCAATATGACATAACCCAAAAATAATGAAAGCAATTCAAAATTTTTATAAAAATTCTATTTCAAAAATAAAAATTAGTAAATTTTTGTCATCTGGATTCAAAGTCACAAAAGGATTACGTCAAGGATGTAGCATGTCACCTGCATTGTATAAAATACATACATGAGGTAACCTTACAGAATTGGGAGGAAAAAATGTCAAACTATGGGAACACCAATAAATGACACAATAATATATTCATTGCAATTCGCAGATGACCAACTGATTATAGCCCAAAACAATGAGGACACAGATTGTATTACCTGGAAGCTGATTCGGGAATATAAAAAAGCAGGTCTAAATGTCATCATGAATAAAACGAAATACATGGTAATTGGTGGAATAAATGAAGACTTGACATTCGAAGAGGAATATAAGGAATATAAATAGAGGAATATAAATATTTAGGAGTGAAAATTACAAATGGTGGGAAACAGGAAAAAGAAATTAGATCAAGAATAAATGCAGGAAAGACGACAGTTTCTTTGTTGAATGGAATTCTCTGGGACAAACACATAACTACAGATAACAAAATAAGGATATATAAGACAATAGTTCGGAGCATTATTACATATGGTTCAGAAGTGTGGACAACAAAATGGCAACTGAAATCAAAATTATTAGCGGAGACGTTCAGCAAGACTGCACACCGAACGGAAGAAGAATATGGACGACCACGTACCACATGGATGCAGGGAGTTCAGTCAGCAGTGAGGATGAACAACATTCCCGAGGGCGTATGGGAGGACACAGAAGAGTGGAGAACAATAATTAGTGATCTAACATAGGTGCAGGAAAAACGTACTGACATTGTAAAACCAGATTAGTAGAGATCTCTTCGCAAATCATATAACGTATACGCAGAGTGTTGTAAGCCTTCCTCTGTATTTTGCGACATAATTACATAACCTGGATGCACCATACAGGATAATTCCTTTTCAATTCCTTCACTGACTTTCTTTTTTCAAGTTTACTATGAGCTCGTCAATATGGGTGTTCCAAAGCGTTGGTGAGCCGCTACAACCCTCGTTCACCTGTTCCCTGTATCGCAGTTAGCAGGGTCAGCACAGCACCCAGAACGTGCTGCTGCCGTACTCGAGAAGCGGGAAAACCGCGCACTGCGAAAATAAAAATGCAAGTGTGCGACAAGCCAAAGCAGGTTATATGCACCAAAACTGCGCTTGCAGAAACTCTCTATATATAGCACCAAGCAACACATTGCGTTATAGGTCCGGTATGGTCTAGTGGCTAGGATACCTGGCTTTCACCCAGGAGGCTCGGGTTCGATTCCCGGTACCGGAAAAAATTTTAAACATCCACAACTAATGTAAAAAAAACTACTTGTTCTGGTTTTACACAAGTGACCAACCACTCGGCGAGCAGGCTGACAGGATATATGTCTCGCAAACCTTAAAAGACCACATATTACAGTCCGAAGTCTGCCTACGGCATTTTCGGATCATGCTGCGTTCATATGCACACTTAATATGGACAATCGGGACTTTTTCGAGGTAGAGGTACCTGCAAACTAAATGTATCCCACCTGAACGACCATGTTTGTCAGGAGGCGTTCCAAAGCCTGTGGCGAGAATGCGAAAGCAAATTTACCTCTTACAACTACGGTATAACCTGGTGGCTACATCACGCCAAACCCAAAATACGAAAGTTTTTCATCAATTATGCGAAAGAAAAAAGCTTTTGGTACAAATCAACAATGGAGTTTTATTTCAGTGTCTCAGGGATATGCACACGTCAGATGCAACAGTTGTTGGGAATTACGAAAGAATTAAAAAGATCTAAGCAAAAATTCTGACACTTCGGCGCAAACAACTAGAAGGATACCAAATAAGGTCGCGTGTCCAGAATGTAGCACCACAAGAGGACACTTCAATATATAACGTGATACGCGAATCCAAAAGAGCATCGCGCAAAATATTAACAATTAATAACTGGAATACACTCTTTCAAATTCTGAAGTCAGCAGGGGTAAAATACAGGGAAAGGAGAGTTATTTACAACTTGTACAAAAGCCAGACCGCAGTTATTAGACTCGAAGGGCATGATAGGGAAGCATCAGTTGGGAAGGGAGTAAGACAGGGTTGTAGCCTTTCTCCGATCTTATTCAATTTGTACATCGAGCAGGCGGTGAAGGAAAGCAAGGAAAAATTTGGAATAGGGATTAAAGTTCAGGGAGAAGAAATAAAAACATTGCGTTTTGCTGATGACATTGTAATTCTATCAAACAGCAAATGACCTGGAAGAGCAGTTGAATGGAATGGACTGCGTGTTGAAGAGAGCGTATAAAATGAACATTAACAAGAGCAAAACAAAAATAATGGAATGCGGTCTTAGAAAATCAGGCGATGCTGAAGGAATTAGATTAGGTAAAGAAACAATGAAGGTGGTAGATGAGGTTTGTTACTTGGGTAGTAAAATAACATGCAATGGTCGCAGTACAGAGGATATAAAATGCAGAATGGCAATGGGAAGAAAAGCATTTTTGAAAAAGAGAAATTTGCTAACATCGAATATTAATTTAAGTGTAAGGAAGTCTTTTCTGAAGGCATTTGTGTGGAGTGTTGCCTTGTACGGGAGTGAAACATGGACGATAAGCAGTGCGGACAGGAAGAGGATAGAGGATTTTGAAATGTGGTGCTACAGAAGAATGCTGAAGATTAGGTGGGTAGATCGCATAACTAATGAAGAGATACTGAACAGACTTGGTGAGAAAAGGAATTTTTGGCATACCCTGACTAAAAGAAGGGATCGCTTGGTAGGACACATTCTTAGACATAGAGGAATCGTAAATTTAGCATTGGAGGGAAGTGTGTGGGGTAAAAATCGCAGAGGGAGTCCAAGAGACGCGTATAGTAATCAGATTCAAGTTGATGTGGGTTGTCGTTCTTATGAGGAGATGAAAAGGCTTGCTCAGGATAGAGTAGGGTGGAGAGTTGCATCAAACCTGTCTCCGGACTGAAGACCATAACAACAACAACAACTGCTGACGGAAGAAAGCTGACGAAGCACTCTGAAATCAAAGAGGTACTAATACAACATTTTACCTCCTTATTGTCCAGCCACCCGATTGACGAACAGCTTCAGGACGAATTATTGATCAACCTGCAAGGCAGAGTAACCCACGCGAAAGTGCTCAGTCTTACTTCAGAAGTTACTGAAGACGACGTTCTAGAAACCATCAATGACAGTAAGAAAAACAAGTCGCCGGGACAGGATGGAATTCCAGCCGAATGTTATCAGCAGTCCAGGGAACTGTAATATGTAATGAACTTTTAAACCCTGACGTTGTTGTTCCAACAGAATTCCTAGGAGGTATGGTAGTTTTAGTGCCGAAGAACTCGACTTCCAAAACCGTCGGCAACCTGGGGCCAATCACGCTATTATAAAGTGACTACAAAATTGTTGGTCGCGTTATAGCGCGAAGATTGTGTAACGCCATGATCGGCGTCATCGGCGCATATCAAACAACTGTGGGCAAGGACAGAAGAATTCTGCAGACACTGTGGTTACAGGGACCTCATTTCCACAGTCGATGTCTGCAAAATCAAGTGTGCAATAGTGTCGCTGGATTTTGATAGAGTTAACCACCAGTTCTTGCTTCGAACTATGGATGCAATGGGATTCCCACCGCAGTTCATTGCCGTCATACGCAACACACTGATGAATAACTCAGCCAGGGTTGTAATCAACGGACAGGTCAGCCGTCCGATTCAAGTCACCAGTTCCATCAGGCAGGGGTGTCCGATGTCAATGGCACTTTTTTCGATCGCCATCGAACCCCTTCTCGCCTCTCTTACAGAGAATCTACGGGGTCTGTATATAAGAGGAGAAAAGATCGTGTGTCATGCGTACGCAGATGATGTTGGTTTCCTCGTTACGGATGGTAGTGAGATACAAACCGCACTGCAAATAGTAGCAAAATATGAACAGGCAAGTGGTGCGAAACTAAACAGAGTAAAGTTCGGGATATTTGACATTGGTCGTGGACTAGGCTCGCAGATACAAGGACAGTTACCTGCTCTTTAATCCATGAAATGTCTAGGAATTGATTTTAAAAGAATTATACAACACATTGTTGTTGTGAATTACAAGAAAATACTTCACAGCATCCGTGCCAATGTTCAACAGCACAGCATAAAGAAACTAGATGAACTCCAAAAAGTGTGGCTAATATATACATCACCTCTAAAGTAAATTATGTTGCACAAGTGCTACCCTTGCCAGCAACGATGGCTAAATGCATTACATCGGCACTGGGACATTTCGTGAGCCGAGGTCGCATATTTAACGTTACGTATGATACTCTGATGCTTCCAACGTATTGTGGCGGTTTAAATCTCATAGACGTGAGAATATAGGCGCGGGCCTTATACATATCCAGCATGTATAAGCACTGGAAACAGCCAAATGGTAGCCTCGCTGGGCATTTGCTGCATGAAATATCCCCTGAAGACCTCCATGCACCAATCAATGTTCTCCATATACCCAACGGCCTGTACCACTTCAAACATTTTTTAGTGGAGTATAGCTACCTACATACCAAAATCCCCGACAAGGACATCGTTAAAGTAAAACATCTTTACAACAACCTGATGAAAACCAAGGCCAGGAAAAATATAGAACGAAAATATCCGTTCAACAATTGGAATGCCATCTGGAAGAACATACACAGTAGACACCTGCCAACATATGCGAAGTCGCTGTCAACAGAAAACTGGCAACAAACTCCCGACTTCATGCTATTCATTTGGCAGAGACACCGATGTGTGCATACTGTAATGTACAGGAGGATGACGAACACAAGTCGTTGTTTGCTAAGGCACTACATCAGACAGAAGATAGCGATCATCCGTAGGACCTCGCCCAATGTCATCACGCCGGCTCAGTTTTTAAACCCAGATGAAATACCTTACCACAGAACAAGGAGGAACGCTATCAACTGGCTAAAAGGCCAAACGATACATTACATCCTAACCAGACAATCATCCTCCAGGGAGGACTTCATGGCATATCTCACAATTGAGCATCATACGTTAATGCGTACTAAAAAAAATATAAAGAAAACTTTGCAAACTTTTTCTTTAAAACAATAATAAAATTATTTACACAGGAAAGGCGATATCTAAAGGACACACTTCTGATTAACACCCTTTCGACATAGACTACGAGCATATTTGATGAAGTAAGAGAAAGTAGAGAAGAACGTAGTTTAAAAGAATAATTATACTACAAATTACAAGTTCAGTTTTTGTTGTTCAATTATATTACAAATTACAAGTTCAAAAAAAGAAAAAAAAAGTTGCGAGGATACCTGGCTTTCACCCAGGAGGCTCGGGTTCGATTCCCGGTACCGGGAAAAATTTAAACATCCACAACTTTTGTAAGAAACTACTTGTTCTGTACAAAAGAAGAGTAGAATGTGTTTTCGAAGTTCTCGAAAGATAGATAACAAAAGAAAACAAAAGAAAAATAAATTTAAAAAAAATCCTACGACTCATGCACGAAGATTCCCCTACAAGATTAAGAACAAAGAGAATACAGAAATCAGAAAATAACAGAAACCAGTCACCTTTCTTGATATTTATTTACCACTACAGGTTGCGAACTGCCTGGCAGTTAATCAACAGGCGGTATACATGTTTTATATGTTGCTTACAACATTGTGGAATTCGTTTGGCTGCGATGAGATAGAAAATTATTAAGTGCGAGCTTTGTCTTTACCACTAAATTACAATATTTACAAGTTTAAATTGTATTCCAAGCAGCTACTTACAGATGGTTCACATTGCTGTTTGATGGTAGGTGATTTTTCAAGCATTTTAGTGCACAGAAGCTGCCCACATAACACAGCACTCGTTTTCCACATGTTTTACAAACATAAACAATACAGACATATGTACAGCTAATTGTCAAAGATCACAGTTGATGCATAGATATTATTTTAAACTTATTTCCCAGTTGCAGTTTCTAACTGTTCATACATTTCTATTTACAATATTACTTTACAGTGGTGGCTTCTTTATTTCTTACTAGCTTATGTATGCCCTTGCTTCGCAACGGTTGTTGAAGGAACGCCTGTGTGTATCATTACTTTTTAGGGTTACGGACCTCAGTCAGTAAAAATAGAATCTTTGTTGGATCACTCTGTCAATAAATTCGGTTGCCCTAGCCAAGATGTCAAATGTAAGTAAAAGTCATTGACCGAAACGATGTAGCTTCATAAAGATGTCAAATGTGTCATTATCTTCACAAAGTTTGTGATGCAAAAAGTGAAACGTGCCTGATAGGTCCAAGGTATGGATCGTGGTAATAGAGAAATTAAAAGGTTTAACAAGAGGCCGTTTATTCATCCCAAACAAAATTAAATAAATAGTTATACATCAGTGAGATAACAGAGGAAGAAATAATGACATAGTTAACAAAATTTCAAGTAACAATTTGGCCACAAGGAAGGCACTTACACTCGGTAAAAAACCCTTTAATGCGCCATGCAATGTCAAAATATTCTCGACCCGAAGGCTGATACTTAACAGGACAGCATGGTTAAAATTTTACCGGTGCAACACATCGGTAACAAAACTGGCAATCAGCCATATGGCGAAACTTCTTACTACATAAGGTGATACGTCACAAATAAGTGAAAATACCCGTGCCCATGTGGCTTTAACAGGACTACAAGTGCCCGGATGCTGAAAGGACGATGCAGGCTCCCGTGTAACAGTGCTGCCGAGTTAGCCGGCGGACTTGGTGTATACTTAGTCCAAATAACGAATGGCTTTGAATAATATGCCACCCGCAAGGGCAACTAGTATGCTCAGCTAAACACGTTAGGTCGCAATCACCAACCGGATACGCGACATATGGGCCCCTTCATCACAACTAGTCAAATCAAGTGCCAACAGGTTAAGAAAAACACCAAGATTTTAAGTCTAGGTACACATTATAATTAATTAGTAAGTCGCCCACCTTTTATGAACCGAAGTTGCACCATACAAATCCTTGAAGTAGTTTAGGAGATTAGGTATTTCTAATAGATGAACAGTTACTGAAAACACTTAAGATGGCGATGTATCTTTTTTTTCCGTGGTCTGATTTTGATGAAATCAATCTTAGCTCTAATTTCCTGTGAAAGCCATGAAAATGTGTCAGTAGTTTTTTTTATTTAAAGAATATATATATATATATATATATATATATATATATATATATATATATATATATATATATATATATATTAATACGTTTGCGAAAAGTGTTAGAGATATGCATATCTTCATGAATATGATGTAGCTAACATCATACATCAGTTATATTCGCCATTTAAAACATTTATTTCATGATCATTCATATCTCTGGACAGTGGGCTGAGGCATGGAGAGCTGAAATATAATAAGTAATATTTCCTTAATGAAGTAGAAATATCACTGCAAAAAAATTTATTATTCTTACGGTTGGCTCTCTTTCCGTTAGATGCGCTATTGTCGCTCTAAGCGTGAGACTTAAACTTCTATAGCAGTTGTACATATACGTTAGACTATGATATCAGTACGTAAATATATGGATTAAACACGGCGAGGATTTTATCAGTTTTATATTCATTGCGTTGAATCATATTTCGTAGAACTCAGCAACCATGAAAACGATATTTAGAAACACGATAAATTTGAAAAGTCAAAGAGTAAATGGTTAATAATCCGATCGCTGCCCCGAACTTCACACGAACACCCGCAGCGCTATCTATTAGTTCTTTGCTGAATTACGCCGTTCTTTCCAAGCATGAAATACAACTAAAACTTCAACTTACGAAATCTTTTACTTTCATGATCTGATTATGATGAAATGAAGCCTAGACGTTGCCCCAGGATATTATCTATTTTGTCTGTGATACGCCCATGAATGTTCATTTAGTACTTCCGGAGATTACTCTCTACAAATAGACACATGCGATTGCTTTCAGAGAACTTTTTCTGATCCGATTTTGTAAAATGAAGCGTTTCTGTTACCGCAAGATACCCTCAATTTTCCTATGGAAAACCGCTGAAAATTCGTCCATTAGTTTTGGAGATGAAAGAGAAAATTAGACATGATGGTTGTCGATGAAATCCTTAAATTGTGATGTTGTTCTTTCCGTGATCTGATTTTTATGAAAGTAAGTCTATATGTTGTCCAAGATGCCCTGAAGTTAGCTGTGAAAACCCCATGCGAATACGTGAAGTAGTTTTGGAGAAGTGGTTTCTAATAGATGAACAGATACGATGGTCTTTGAAAACACTTCGTGATTCTATTTTGATGAAATCATGCCTAGATCTTGAACCAATCTTCGCTCATGATTCCTGTGAAAACCACATGATAATTCTTCCTGTAATTTTGAAGATTGAAGCTAACAGCGACATGCCTACATTTACAGATTCATTATTAGTATAGATATGTTGTACAATTGTAATATTTTGCAGGTATGTTTTGATTTGTGTAAGTGCTGTATGTCGGTAAAATCTATTGCGAATATGGTTAGTAGTGAAGAAGTAATAGATTAAAACGTGATGCTTGATGGTGAGGTTTTCCATGAACGTTACTCTTTATATCATCATATCTCATGAACTACGTGTCGTGCTGTGATAAAATTTCGAACTTACATTTAGCTTTAAGTGTGTATTCTGTCTGCAAAATGTCCTGCGATTACAATTGGTAGTGTAGAAATTGTAAACTGTAACGTTATACCGAATGCCATAGCTTTGCTCCATGAACAGCGGAAAAGTAGTAAGCGAGAAACTTTTTTTGTTTCATTATTTTGATGTTGTTGTCTGCGATAAAAAATTTAATAAAAGTTTGAAATTATGTTTAAAGTTTATTGCAAGTCGCCAAGTACTGTCATTCTCAAACATTGTATTTATAAAGTCTCGCCGCATGTTGCAGTTTTTTGCAATTCCTATTGTTCATAACGTTATATCTCTTGAATCTTGGGCCGTACATGGTTTGTACTCCTACAGCAGTTGTTACCTCATGTACGAAATATGTGTACCAAATTTGGTTGAAATCGGTCCAGTGGTTTAGGAGAAAATGTCCAGCATTGTCGTTAGACGCAGCAGTTTTTCGTGCATCTCATTGTTTATGACGTCATATCTCCATACAGTCTATTTTATAAGATGTAAGATTATTGTAATGGTAGTACAAATGTTACATTTGAAGAAAAATCCATAGATTGCGTCTATAAGATTAAACATATGTGGTTGGAGTAGCATTTGGGAATGGCAAGGGGGGGGGGGCGAGTAGGTGTTATGTGATCTACGTATGTGTATATATGTTTGGTTTCCTCAAGCTTAAAGAGTCTTTACAATTTTTGTAGAAAGAGTTGTTTGCCAATTCTGTTTGTTCATTTACTGTTGTGGATGAAAATTTCTAACTGTTCTAAAGGGTCCATCTTTATTCCTTTGTCTGTAGTGTGTAGTATTGATATGATATGTTTCCAACAAAGGGCATTGAGATATGTTTGGATTGTTCTGCTTCTGATGGTTGGTTTATACGCACTGTATGCCTTACGGCTGTAAACATTCCCTATTAACGGGCACCCGCAGATGGCATCAGTACATCGTCAATCCCCCAAGTGGCAACCGCAGGCATTGGACGTAAACCGACATCATCTTTTCAGGTGCACTGTTTTTACTTCCAGCAGTTTGTGTTCGAGACAACGGTCGTGCCGCTGTGGGTACACTGCTTCCCGTCAGATTGTAGCGGCCACCGAAAATCCAAGTGTTACGCCGAGTAAATTGTAACAGTGGGATGTTGTAACAGGCACCGGAGGCATAACAGATTTCACCACCCGACCGAACAGACAGGGGAGGGCGCTGGTGCAGTGAGAAATCGGGAGGAAGTTTAAGTGCTTTTTTATTTTATTTTTTTTCCTTTATTTGGCCTTCTGAGTGTAAAGTCAATGTGGCCATCTACAACACACATTGGAAATGTACATATATTTAAATAAACAGAAAAAAACAGAAGTTCATTTTGTTAAAAGTCTAAACAAAGCGAAAACTGCATTACATTACAATTTAAATAATTTTGGAACATTTTCACATATTAACAAGTAAAACCTTATATTACCAACACACAGTGATCTTAATAAACTTAATTATGATTTTATACACACGAATGTCTTTTGTAAACAAAAGGGAAGAAGCTGACAGGTGAAGGGGATATCCCATCTTCCCAATGTCTGCAGGAAGGTCAAACGGTCACGGTCAAACTTGGGGCACCTGAACAGGATGTGGTTGACATCAGCTTCTGTTTCAGAATCACATTCACATGCCGCCGAATCTTAGACGTTGATCCGATGTAGATGTTTTGGATAAGAGGCGTGATTGAAGCGAAGACGAATGATGGTAGAAATCGCGGATCGGTCCAGATGAGTCCTCATAAACCACGGCTGCGTAGAAATCCGAGGTTGCAGCACAGCGTAAGAAGCGCCTTTCATTTGTTGGGAAACGTTCCACATTTTTTGCCACTGTTGTTTAGTGTATTCCTTGACCGCCGATAAGAAGTCTGTGTAGGGTAGTTGTAGGTCCAAGACAGTGCCTAAAGATGCCGCTTGTTTAGCCAATGCATCAAACTTCCTCATTATAGCAGACACCAGCGTGAGAAGGCACCCACAGTAAATTAACTGTCTGCCCAGTATTTGTGCACTGTTGTTTAGTGTATTCCTTGACCGCCGATAAGAAGTCTGTGTAGGGTAGTTGTAGGTCCAAGACAGTGCCTAAAGATGCCGCTTGTTTAGCCAATGCATCAAACTTCCTCATTATAGCAGACACCAGCGTGAGAAGGCACCCACAGTAAATTAACTGTCTGCCCAGTATTTGTGCAGCGAATATATGCCGAAATGACATCCAGAATATAGCTGTTGGTTTCTTTGTTCCATCTCCGGTGTTGTAGGGTTTGAAGGACACTTCGAGAGTCAGACATAATTAATATTTTCGGGAAGGAAATGGTAGAAACAACCCTAAGTGCTTCCAGAATTGCCACTGTCTCCGCCGTAAATATAGAAGTATTCCTTGGCAGTTTGAAGGTTCTCCGAATCTGAATGAATCTGAGAGCAGGAAAAGGCACATCCAGTACACTCTTCTTGCGGTATTTTGGATCCATCTGTATATACACAAAGAAAATCAGGCCACTGTTCTGCAACGAGGCGACTGAATCCGTTATTGACAGTGATACTTCCTAAGCAAGTCATATTAAAATAGAAGACTGGAATCTGGCAGCCAAGTGTTCGTAGAACATATTCAAAAGGAGGCGAATGCGGTGAACATCGCAGAGAACGTATCATAGGAGACCAAGTGTCGAAGCTGGTACAAATGGATGGAGGTATATTCCTTCTCTAAGAGGCAATCCATAGTCGATAAATGGTGTCTCTCTTTCTGCAGACTGAACTGTCGACGTGCTCGGCAACCAGCACAGGGTGTACGTTTCCACTCTGTTAGACACAGAGCACAAGGCAGATAAAGGCACATACTAAGAAAAACTCCATGACTTTGGCCAATGAAAAGGCTGGAGACATCGGCAGCACGTCACGTCAGGGACTGGCGGGGTCGAAAGGAAAAGACTATAAAACTCGGGAGCAGTACGCTCTCGAGAGAAGAGAAGAGCAGCAGTCAGTCAGTCAAAGTAAGAAGCGGGAGCAGTAGCAGCAGAGGAATACGTAGTCAGTTCTCTGCTCTCGCAGATGCTCGTTGATCACTTACGATTTCACTGTTTAGAAACAGCCTGATGTTGGCTTGTTGGACACAGGACTCTGCGTTGTCGAAGGTAGTGCTGAAAGATTCACTTAGTAGACGAAACGGTGACAGCTAATCGTCGTCTCTGTAATAATTGGCCACTTCATGGGTAACTGCACCTCGATTAGGGTTACTGAATTGAAGTTGTATAATTATTGAATAAACTTACGCAAAATCAAACGCCTTAAGGTTTTCATCCACCAAATCACTTCCTAGCCTTGCCACTCCACTCAAAGGAATTTAAGATCGTAGCCCGTTAAAAAGTCTCCCTCTCACATCGGCCTGCTACACCCTGTCGCTCAATCTCAGGCAAAAGCCACGTCTGGGATGCGACAAGATCATCGAATTTAAGCACCGTCGGCCTTGGTTAGCATTGGATGGGATACCGTCCAGGCAACGGAAGTGCACTCATTCCTTGTGAGGCCAACTGAGGAGCTGCTTGATTGAGGAGTAGCGGTCATGAAAACTGACATAACTGGCGCCTACGAGTGGAGGATGACACGGCGGCCGGTGGGTAGCCGTGGGGCACACAACTATTTCTTTAGGGAGGGGGGGGGCAGAAGAAGATTTCGTCTTTGCCAGTGACGTTCCAGGGCTTTGGTCTGGGGAAGGGGGGCGAGATCCTAAAACTTTCATTCAGCCAGTTGTTCCCCTTTTCTAATAAATAATAGCGACCTTCAGCATCCCATCCGTCTCAACAACTTCTGTTCGAAAGTGGTGTGCAGAATTTGTTACATATGCCTACATATGTGTCCTCTATTAGTAGTCACAGATGCTTCAGTCAAAGGCTAAAATGGCTACCATGAAAAATACTGTCCCATAATTACTTTATTCACTGGCTTGGCCTAAAGATAAAACGCAGTGAATACGTAGAGGCTGTGGAGGGCGAGGGGCGGGTAGAAACCGCGTATTGCCCCTCCAAAATTTGAAGTGGGAGAGGACTGCCCCTTCTGTTCAAAATGTTCATATCTTGTACAGCTTATCGGACTTAACTACAGGGTCATCAGTCCCTAAACGTTAGGCCCTATTACACGATACACCTGAGGCGTACGCCTATGCAGCAGAGCCACAAGTGTGATTATCTGGCACTACGTACTGCTTCACGTAGACCTATTACACGATGCACGGCGGATATTCCTTCGCGCGAATCCGCGCATGCGCAGTAGGCAGTAACAACGCGCATGAAACGCGAAGAAAACAGAGCTCATCGAATCGTTCATTCATATCACACAAGAACCCGAGGGAAGCTGTGATTTCCTGGAAAGTCATCCATTTAAATTATTTCTATGAGTTTACGGTTCCTATTTAATGTGAAGTTGTCATTTTTATTAAGTATTTCGTTTCTCTTATGTAGTTAGCATAGAATTGAGTCACTATTGCTTTGAATTACAGACTCAACACTACTTTTATATTATAGTTCAAAGTTTGTGTAGCTAAGGGCCAAATTACTTATGTTATCGATCCCTAGACTTACACACTACTTACATTAACTTATGCCAATGACAACATGCACACAAATGGTTGAAGGAGGACTCTTCAACTTCGGAGGGAGCGGTTGCACAATTCGTGACATGAAGCCTCAGACAGCGCGACAGCTTTATATCACGACACTAGGTTGAAAATGTGTCTAACTTTACTTGTATACAGCATACCGCACATAGGACACATTATTTTGGAGCTGTGACAGTAAATCTTCAGATTACGGAACAACAACGACGAAACACAGACTGCGGCCGGAAAGAAGGAAGGCACAGGAATGTACTCACAGCTAATATACGAAGTGAGTCCCGGAAATCCGCAACAAATTTGGAACTGTGTGAGGAAGGACGTGACCTGTTTTGAAGAGCTGCTGTTCGTAAATTGAGGAGTAAATGATTCCTGATATAACTTATGATAAAGGGATCGTGTGGGTTACATAAACCACTTTCCTCCCTATACGCCTGAATAATGACTCAACGGCTCTCTGTTCCATTTCATTTCTATAAGTATGAAGCAATCAATGTAAAAACGCCTTTTCAGTAACAGTATAGAGATCTGCTGAAAACCACAGGGTTTTTTGATTACTGCATTTATGAAAATCTACGACTGAAAAAACGGGTAAAAACTGCAACACGGAAGTCTGAAAAGACAAATCAGTCCTAATTACGAATGTCATACACAAATAACAAGCAGAAAGCTTCCTGCAATATCCGCTTCTGCGCATGCGCGCATTAGCGCTGTTTAGTGCGCGTGCGCGGATTCACGGCAGTTTAGAACTGGTCTGTACTCCGGCGCGCGGATAAAGTGCCTGCTAATGATCATGTTCCACGTGTTTCGCCGCTGGACGGCTGTCGCGCTAAACGTATACCTTTCGCGGCGGATCGTCCTGTAATACCGCCTTTACAAACTGCTTATAAACTAAGTTACACTAAACACAGCATAAACATCCATGCACGAGGGGGAGATTCGAACCCACCGACGGGGAACGGCCTCGCACATCGGATCATAGCGCCTCAATGCGCTCGGCCATGGATTGCAGCGCACTGAAAGAATCGGAGCACAGGAGAAACCGCGTGCCATGGTGGTGTTGGGAAACACTACGGAGCAGCCTAGTGAGTCCCCCTGTTTTCACCCATCCGTGTACACCACGGTAAAACCACGATGCTGATCTAAAATGTTAGAGAAAAGATTGAAATCTAAAATCGGAAGTAGAATTCTTCTTAAAATGTGTCAACTCTAAAAGTAATCTCGGCCGCTGGAGGAGCCAGTGTGGACCTCCCTGCAAAACGTTAAAACCATACACATCCATATCCAAAAGACAATCCTGTACGCCGCTTTACCTCCGGGGATGCCTTCCGTAGACGAGGGCGAAACGTCAGGGGAAAGTTTTATGTATGGACCACGGCATCTCAGCCCGGAAGCTTTAAGTAATGAATCCTGAGAACGTATCCCAAAAAGCCTCGTTGCCTGTAGCCTGGAATTAAAAAGTCGTTCCACAGGAGGGTGAGCAACGACAGGATAGGCCGGTGTATTTGGCGAGGACGAAGTCGTATATGCTTGGCGTGCCACGAGGAACCATCGCCAAATGTGAAGTGGTGGCTCACCAGCCTCGGCGCAGAGACTTGGTATGGGACTCGTGCGGAATGCCCGAGTCGCTAATTGTGTAAATCGGGTCGGTCTTTGTCTCAAAGGGTGGCAGGAATATTGGATTGAGTAGGGTACTAGTAAGGTATCACGTGACTCATCACAACCGGAACTGATCTGCCGAAGTAGGTTTTGTTTACCATTGAGCTCAGTGCTTTTTGGCGCGTATTTGTTATCGAACTTAAATAAATAAATCGAAAAGGTGAAGAATGGATTCAAAGAAACATTGGAAAACTTTAAGGAAATTCTGAAAACATATAAGATTAACAAATTTTCTTAGTTATATGTGCATCAGAAACCAAAAGTATTTTTACATGTTAAGCGTACTTTAAGTATTGGACGATATCAAGGCTATATACTGTTTCTTTTAGTGCACTACTGGGAAATGTTAAGTGCAAGGAGGTTAGTCCCTCTTTTAGCGTGTTGGAAAATTGTTTGCCGGTTTGTAGGGAATTCTGTTTGCTATTTAAGGACGAAGTGACAAATTGCATAGCCTGTGGCTGTGCAAGAGACTTGTGCGAAAATTGAGAGTTGTGATTACTCCTTCGAGTTGTCATTTTGCAAGTACAGGAAGAGAAGGGGCGTAACTTACTGGTTAACTGAACCTGTCAACCACAGAGCAGCAACAGCTTAGTTTATGTTTAGCGCAAAAATGTAGTTCCCTCTTTCAAAAGATTCGGTTTTCAAATAATATTAGATGAATCCTGTGGAATTACAGGAATACCTTTTGGTGCTGACCATGAGGTAAATATTTGATGCTGTTAATTCTCCATGGTTGACAGGTTCTTGTATATACCCTTAGCCGCTCAGTAGCTAGCAAACAGAATTCTTTACAAAACGGCAAACAATCTTCCAACTCGCTCAATCAGGAAATTAACTCGCGCCGGTAAGGGTGCATGTACGCCGGAAATGACGGGAAAATACAGGGCACCATACCGTCTCGTATTCAAACACAGGACAACGTTGTATCAACATCTATTTCGCGGAAATGACCTGATCATATACAGCTGTATTTAGACCCCTGCAGGTTGTCTCCCTATATTGTACCCTGCTTCGTATAAACGTCGACGCTTCCATTCGACGATTTGCAGCTAAATTCCGGTTTCGATGTGTCGCGTGATACATCTGTACCGTACTCAATCCGATATTCCTGCGACCGTCTCAGCGACGGAATGCTAAACGGTCCGCTGCTCTCTGCTAGAGGAGACGGCCTCTCCTGTAGATACAGTAGCCTACCACAGCCCACGCACCCGCTATTCACAAACACTCCAGCTACGTCACCAGCCACGCGCCACAGCTGACTCACCAGCTGATAGTCACAGAAGAGCAGGCAGTTTCGCAGTCCTCGGTAGTATAGTGGTTAGTATCCCCGCCTGTCACGCGGGAGACCCGCGTTCGATTCCCGGCCGGGGAGAACATTTTTACTGCTTCATTAGAGGATGCAGACTGCATTGACCCACAATCAGACCAAATTTGATACAAAGTGACAAGTACCAACCTGAGACAGTTTTTAGCCCTGCAGAATCTTTTTCAACGTTTACACTCAATCTTTCTTACACTTATGATCTTAGATGGTCATGGGCATTCCTTAAACATAGACATAATTTTACTGCATAAACATCTATGATGTTATTTGTTCCTACATACAATCTGATAGTACGGCAGCAATATTAAATAATTTACTGATTATGTATACTATTCGGTTTTAGATATCATCTTCAGTTTTCTTTTCGTTGTTTATTTTTTATTTATTTATCTATTTTTGTTTTTCCTCCTTCACCGAAGGTCACGTTGATACATGCATACAGTAATTCAACAGACATACAATATTTCAACGTCCGGCAGTTACATATTCAACGCGGTCGCGTGCAAGAAAGCCAATCGCATTACGTCACTACAACGCGGAAATTAAGATTTTCCGCAATTTTTTAAATACACCTCGTATTTGAGTTTCATTCGTTTAAGATACTACTGAGGACGACTGGATCTCCAATCAACGCCTGCTTAAACTTCATAAAAATTTATGCGAGTTGATAACTGTTTTATTTTTCTTACTTGAGTGAGCTAAAACAATTGTGAAATAGATAGTATCACCGGAAAGTGTTGGTTTGTTTCCCTGAAAGAAGAAGAAGATATTCTACGTATCCTTGCGACAGAGCGGTCTAGTCTAGAGCGATATTCCATTCTTACTTCTTATTTACTTCAAAAATTATGCAAAATGCCTGTTGCGCCCTCCACCTCCTCCTGAGTCTTCTAACATTTCTGCGAGGTGGCGCAGTGGTAACACACAGGACTCGTATTCGGAAGGATGGTGGTTCATCTCCGGCCACCCACGTTTAGCTTTTCCGTGATTTCCCTAAATCACTCCAGGCGATTTCCTTCCCCCACCCTTACCCTTATCCGAGCGAAAACTCCGTCTCTAATGACCACGCTGTCGACGGGACGTTAAACCCTCAGATTTCTTCCATTTCTGTTCCACGATGTTGTACTTTATTACCACGACTTTAATTCTCTCTCCATCCATCCGGTTAACGTGTTCTCCAATCTTCCCTGTAATTTTCAATCATTTTCCTTAATCTGTAAATTTCCAATGCTTCCTACAAGTCATCAGTTCTTGTGTAGTGCTTTTTGAGCATCATTCGACCTTAAAAACCTCATTTCTGCAGACTCTATGTTATTTTTATCCCTCCTTCCCTCGATCTAGGAATCACTACCATCAACGAGAACAGGAACTACCGTTGTTCTATACAATTTCAATTTTGTGTCTTTCCTTACATTTTCTATTTAACTTGGTCAACTGTAGACTCCCAGAACCCCTGCATTCGTTCACTTATTTGTTTTTCTCTCCTCCTCTGAAATGATTCGTTTGGGCCGTGTGTTTGGAAGGTCTTCTTGAAATGATTTGATACTGTCCACTCTGCTTCTGAACTCCCGTTGTGCACCATCTTGTGGAGCAATTCAGAGTTCGCCTGCTTCCTTCTTCACTTCACCTACCAATTAAGTTGTAGCCTTTAACCCCACGATGTAACTGAAGATCATTTTGCTCAGTCTGCATTCAGAGTTTTAACCTCCGCTTCGTCAATGTGTCCATGATCTTTTTTCAGTGTGTTTGAAGAGTCCTTTATTTTTCCTGTTCTTCCAAATACCGTTGGTAGATTTCTGTGGACTTAGGATTTTCCTCAGAATCTTCCTTTCTCTCCACTTTTTTTATTTAAATTAAGGCAGACTGACGCATTCAACGCTTCAAGTTTAAGAACGAGTCATGAAGTCGGATTTTGGCCTTAAAGGATAACGACGCCTCATTTGATCGATTAGTTTTTACGTGAGGTCTACGTTTTCTGGCTCTTCCTTGTTTGCCTCCGTATCGTGTCGGTTGGGTTGGATCCATTTCGCCAAGTTTTTAAACTTCTCTCTCCTAATCTTCCCACGATTTACTTCCATGAATCTCTTACTTCCGTGGCCCACATATATTGTCTTTTCATAGGAGATTTGAATGTCAGTTTTGTCTGTTTTTTCATGAAAACAGTCAAAGCATCTTTCAGGCGGTTTCTTTACAATATCCTTGTCTTTATCTACGCATGTCGCTACCTATACAACTGAAACTGGAGACTTGCTCAAGTGCCTTCTTTTAGATAGCAATCCTAGATCGAATCGGAAATTTTTCATAGTGGGCCATAACTTTTGTATTTATTGTAAAAATTAAAGGGGAATAACGGTGACCAAGATCTTCAGGCTCTACCTGGGGAAGCAAAGCTACGACACTTCGCTCTTCCTCCATGGCTCTAATCTACAGCGTTGCAGAATACTGCGCACCTGTATGGGCTAACAGTTAGCACGTCAACAAAGTAGATGTTCGCCTAAATGACACCTTGCGAACAATAACTTGAACGTTGAGACCTACCCCAACACCATGGCTCTCTGTGCTGGCAAATATTGAACCTCCGTCACTCCGCAGACAACATACAATCCAAACAGAAATGGAAAAAATTGCTGCTGACATCACACTTGCCATACACGCTGATCTACATGGCCCGACACGATTAATGTCTAGAAATCCCTTCTGGAACCACTCGTCGAACAATCAGAACACCGTAACAGAATGGAACCACCTATGGCAGCAAGCAAATGTTCACAATGGACACCTCATTACGAACCCGGCTGATCGTGTTCTTGGTTTGAACCTCCCTCGAAGAACCTGGGTGGTATTAAACAGAATGAGAACCGGTGTTGGACGGTGCAACGAGCTGATGGCCAAATGGGGCTACGTGGACGATCCTCACTGTGACTGCGGCGAAATACAGACGATGCAGCACATATTTGATTGTGAAATTCATAGTTTTCGGGACGGTTCCCCGGAGGATCTGCATAGACTTATAGACACTGCCATTACTTCGCTTTGTAATTTAACAGTTTAGTTGTAAATTATTTTGACAAATTTGTGTTCCCTTTAATTCTTAATTTATAAGCATAGTAATAAGTATAACTCATTTCGTAATGAATAATGTTTTGTTAGATTTGTATGATAATTTAGTTCCTCGTTTTGAATGTGTCTAGTACTGTAAGGCATGTGCATATCGAACGCAAAATAATAATAATAATAATAGTAGATGATATGGAATAATTATTAAGTACTTTTAGAACAAGAATACAAAGAAAAGGAGGGTGAAGAACAAGCAGGCTTTAAAGCTGGTAGATCAACAATTGATCATATTTTTTGTATACAACAAATAATTGGAAAAAAGTAGGTCGGGCACAACGTATACATTCGATATTCGTAGATACAGAAAAAGCCTATGATAGTGTGCGTTTGCCCAATCTATGGAAAGATTTACTGTCAATAGGAATAAATAATAATAAAAGCAATTCAAAATTTGTATAAAAATTCTATTTCAAAAATACAAATTGGTCAGTTTCTGTCATCTGGATTCCAAGTCACAAAAGGATTACGTTAAGGATGTATGCAGCATGTCACCTACATTGTATAAAATATATACAGAGGTAACCTTACAGAAATGGAAGAAAAAATGTCAGACTATGGGAATACCAATAAATGACAACAATATATTCACTGGAATTTGCAGATGACCAACTGATTATAGCCCAAAACTATGAGGACATAGACTGTATGACTAGGAAGCTGATTCAGGAATATAGAAAAGCAGGTCTAAATATCAACATGAATAAAACGAAATACATGGTAATTGGTGGAATAAATGAAGACTTGATATTAGAAGAAGGGATGGGAACAATAACAACTACCGAGGAATATAAATATTTAGGAGTGAAAATTACAAATGGTGGGAAACAGGAAAAAGAAATTAGATCAAGAATAAATGCAGGAAAGACGACAGTTTCTTTGTTGAATGGAATTCTTTGGGACAAACACATAACTACAGATAACAAAACAAGGATATATAAGACAATAGTTCGGAGCATTATTACATATGGTTCAGAAGTGTGGACAACAAAATGGCAACTGAAATCAAAATTATTAGCCACTGAAATGGATTTCCGGAGACATTCAGCAAGACTGCACACCGAACGGAAGAAGGAAAAAGGGACGACCACCTACCACATGGATGCAGGGAGTTCAGTCAGCAGTGAGGAAGAACAACATTTCCTGAGGACTTATGGGAGGACACAGAAGAGTGGAGAACAATAATTAGTGATCTAACATAGGTGCAGGAAAAATGTACTGACATTGTAAAACCAGATTAGTAGACATCTCTTCGCAAATCATATAACGTATACGCAGAGTGTTGTAAGCCTTCCTCTGTATTTTGCGACATAATTACATCACCTGGATGCACCATACAGGATACGTCCTTTGTTGACTTTCTTTTTTCAAGTTTCCTATGAGCTCATCAATATGGGTGTGCCAAAGCGTTGGTGACCTGCTTGCTACACCCGTCGTTCACCTGCTCCCTGTATCGCAGTCAGCAGGGTCATCACAGCACCAGAGCGTGCTGCTGCCGTACTCGAGAAGCGACCGCTCTGCCCAGTGCCGCATCCGTAGCCTCCGCCATGCACAGCACATGCCGGACAAAACGCGAAAACTGCACACTGCGAGAATAAAAACGCGAGTGTGCGACAAGCCAAACCAGGTTATATGTACCAAAACTGCGTTTGCAGAAACTCCATAAATATATAGCATCAAGCTACACAGTGCCTCGCAGGTCCGGTATGGTCTAGTGGCGCCGGGCGCCGTGGCTCAGCGCGCCCGGTCAGAGTGCTCAACGCTCTCTGTAATAAAAAAGCTGAGCCAACAACACTTCGAACGAGAACGAACAAACACGAACAGCGTCCGCAAGGGACAGAACTACACATAGAGCACAAAAAAAAAAAAAAAAAAAAAAAAAAAAAAAAAAAAAAAAAGTGGCTAGGATACCTGGCTTTCACCCAGGAGGCTCGGGTTCGATTCCCGGTACCGGAAAAAATTTTAAACATCCACAACTTTTGTACGAAACTACTTGTTCTGTACAAATGAAGAGTAGAACGTGTTTTCGAAGTTCTCGAAAGACAGAAAACATAAAAAGTCCTACGACTCATGCACGAAGATTCTCCTACAAGATTAAAAACAAAGATAATGCGGATCTACCGCCCGGCAATCGACAATGTCCACAATACTTCTTTGTGTAGATATCGATACAGCTAATATGCCAATGCTATTTTAATTTATTTTATTTTTATGCAATTTGTAAAACTGTGTTCCATTGAATTTTGAACTTTTATGAACAATACTATTTTTTACCAAAAGCCACTCGCTTTAAATGTTCAGAAGTTTTTATTTTATTTATCCCTATGTTTTTATAATTTATTACTTGTAGCTTATCTAAATTATGTTTCATTATTTTTATATTGTGTTTGTAGAAATTACTTTTTTTTTTTTTTTTTTTTTTTTTTTTTTTTTTTTTTTTTTTTTTTTTTTTGCTTTCCCTTTATTGGAATCTTTTGTTTTTCACTTTTCTTTTTCTAAGGTGATAGGTATGTTTATTCATGATAAATTTTCAACAATGAATCGGTATTTGAGTACATAAATTACAAGTTGCTAAATATACTATTTACATTTCTCGAAAAAAAATTAGTAAATCATCAAAATTATAAATGCATTCCAATTAGATGAAACAAACTCATGGAAGAACATGGTTTCTGAAGAGGGCCGACAGCATTCAGTAGTTGCAGGGGCAGTAGGTCTGATATTCCATGTTTCCACACTTTGCTGATCTTTCCTCGATTTCAGCAAAGAATATTAATTTGCGGACCTCATACATGAGCCTGAAAAACTATTTATAATTTTATATCGATACCGTTAATTTTAGTCGACTGCTTGTCATAACCTTTAGGGGTGTTTTTCTCTAAAACGGAGGAGGGTATGTATACAAGCTACTGGCCTCCCAAATCATTTAGTTGCGTGTGAGTCGTTGCCTTGTGAAACAAGGCGCACATCAGTAGTGACACGTAGTGAGGAACCTGCGAACAAGGACTTTTAGTCAACGATCCAGAACAAGAAGTAGTAATTATTTGGTTGGAAATGGCAACGCTACCATAGTCTAACTATGTAAAAAAAAATGATCCTACATGACCACGAAACGTAAAGCCAAAGTAATAACCAAAAATAAGACATACGACTTTTACGCCTAATATTAACACAGAGGATAGTAGTAAAATAATGTATTTTGATTTTCACAACTACGAATAAATAGAAAAGAAAACCACTGATGATAGGACACAGGTCCAGAAACATGTTTGGGTGAAAAGTAAAAACAGTGTTTTGCATCGTATACAGAATTTTTTATGACAAACACGGAAATCATAAGAACTGCACATCCAAAGTGAGTACTAACAATAAACACAACGGCCCACTTTGCCTACAACCCAACAAGCGTTCACAAATTCAACCACTTTACACCTTAAACATTATAACTCAGATGTCTATGTACAGATTTTCCACCCAAAACTGATATTGTAAAATGAGTTATTGAAGTAAAAATTACTAAAATAACTCAAATAAAACACACACACTAACAAGAGCTTATCCTTTCAAGAATTGAAAGAATTTGCAGCCATTTTCACAAATTTAACAGTAAGTGTTGGAACTAAGTAATGTTTTTGGACAGCACCGGAATTCAAACATGTTAATTAGGTTTAATTAAAATTAGCTATGTAATAGCTGAACAGCTCAGCTGAACAGCTAGGGCAGAGACTGTTAACTTTAACCAATATGTTGTGGCAAACAAGAGCACCTCATGCAGGAATAAAATTATTGATATGGTGTCTGTTCTTTTCGGACACCATATCAATAATTGTAAATATGTCGACAAGGAGTTCAGCCCTGTCTACCCTCTCCAACAGCCACCTGCTACGGCGGCGCTTTTCCACGACCCAACATCGGCTTTGCAAGCAGGAAATGCTGACGTTACACGAGAGCAGAGAGCAACACCAATACACTTGACTCGCCACCACGTATGTGCTTTAACAGGCAACTCACAGCACAAAGCCCTGAAACCATGTGGGCAGAAGTACCCCAGGAAATGAATCACAGCACTTAATCACAGCACTTGGCAGCCACAGGTTACGCCGTCAAACCGGAACAGAATTCTGACAAGCGAGGACATAAGCACATGACCGGCCGTCGTGACAGGTAAACAACCCCACTGTCAATGCCTCCTCCTCTGAGGCGGAAGACAGGACCTCTGTGGCAAGATAGCCCAGCCATGCGGGGGAGTCCACTGTCGGTAAGGCGAAAACAGCTCAGATTCATTCTAATCGATTTCTTGCACGTCCAAAAACGTCATTTCTCGGCGCATACTGTACGATTATCCCAAGGCAATTTTTTCGTAATTAAATTTATTTAGCCTTTTCTGTGGTCAAAAGCCGGCCGCGGTGGCCGAGGGGACTGAGGCGCTTCAGTCACGGTCTGCACGGCCACTACGGTCGGGGGTTCAAATCCCCCCTAGGGAATGGATATTTGTGCCGTCCTTAGTCTTAGCTAGTTGATAAGTAGTTTGTAAGTTTAGGGACTGATGACCCCGTAGTTAAGTCCCATAAGTACACAAACATTTGAACATTTTTGTGGTCAAAATGTAAATATGCTCCACGCAAAATAACGTCCACGATACTGGCGCTACTCCATGCACTAAATCAAAGCCATGGAAACTCTACACTTAATAAAGCCTTACTTTTGTCTTACAAGGGAACATCATCAACTCGATCTCATATTTTCTAGAGAAAAAAAAAAATACATGAACTACATATGAACCCCAGAAATCGATATCACTTGAAAATTTGGGCCATTATTCAGGTACTACGCAGTTACGGCCTCCTCAGAGTACAGCTTTCAAACATTCGCGCGCTCGGGTTGTTCCTCACTCGGTCCGCTTCACTGCGGCCGCTTAATGTAATGCCCGAACGTCTGGTACTGTGAGCAGAGTCTGGTAAGAGGCTTGTGTTCGCGATGTGAATTAACCCACAGGCTGTCGTGCGACATCTGCAGGAGCGGTATGGAATGACGACTAATCTGCAACGATTAAATGTTAAAGAATTAGAGCTCTTTAAAGTCGCCACCGGTAAGCATAATCATTTGCAGTTGTTAGACCTACTATACACGGTAAAAGAAAATACATGGCGTTTTCTTTATGTTTTTCCTTATATCTTTGAACTGCGTTTCAGATATCATAGACAGTTACACTGATGAAGACGTGCCGGATATAGAAGAAAATAGCGAGTTGACGTTCAATGCAGATTTACAAGAGGAGGACGTCGACGATAACGACGCTGCCATTTCACCAACGTCAGATACATCGAGCACTTTCACTGCTTCAAACGGGGCTTGGGCGTGGAATTGAGGTCGTCAGCGATGGAAACAGAAGAGTATATGCAACGAGCCGTTGCGTTTGGGAAAAGTGGAAAAATGAGGAATCTATCTTTTAAGACCGTCAAGAAGAACTTCAAATTATTAAATCAGAAAATGGATCTGTAGTTTTGGAACAAATATATTGAAAACCGTGGCACGCATCGTCAAAAGCTTGCAAAAGTACATTTAATATGTTTCGATAAATTTAATAATGCATACAGCAGTTTTTTTAATAAGCAGTGTAATGTAATTTAATTATTAATACCTTTCATGCACATAATTTTGTTATATGTAAAGCTGAAATTATTGAAGTGCAGTAAACTTGATAGGGTTACAGTACATATGTTTCATCTTGTAATACTATTTCCTCCTCCACTTCCCTAGCTCTCCGAATTTCAGTCCAGGGACTCGCTGTTGTCCCTTCATTACGTTCGACCATTAAGCAGCAGCAATGAGGAACATCCCGACCGCGCGAATGTTTAAAAGCTGTACTTTGAGGAGGCCGTAACTGCGTAGTATGTGAATAATGGCCCAAATTTTCACATGATATTTCTTTCTCAATAAAATATGAGGTCGAATTGATGCTGTTTCCTTGTTAGATGTAGGACGTACTACTTGTGAGGATCACGATCATCGTTGGCAGTAGCCACAGTCAATTTGAAACACATTAGCCTGAGTGTACTTCGTTGGTGGCATGAGCACGTTGGACCAAAAGCTTACGTTCCCAGGCCAGATTTACAGTACACGCCTACACAGTTTCTTCAGTAAGATAGAGCAAGTCCGAGGATAGTACTTGGTACAACACTGACGTACTTTTGGCGGCAATTAGTGCACTGCGTTTCACCATAATAAGTTAGGCTTTTAGCGCCCTGTCAGAGATGCACTGGGGAAACGCTACGGAACGAAACATCAAATACGTAGGTAAAACCGGAGTTACATTATGAGCTACACGAAGGGTAAAATTCAAGTAGAACAGTTATTTATTATAAAGTTGAGAATCAAACATTAAATGTTCAAATGTTTGTAATCATATGGGACCAAACTACGTTGGTCATCAGTCGCTAGTCTTACAAACTACTTAAACTAAGTTAAACTAACCTAAGGACAATACACACACATCTATGCCTGAGGGAGGATTCGAACCTCCGACGCGGGAGGCCGCGTGATCCGCAACGTGGCGCTCCAGACCGCTCGGATACTCCCTCGCGGCTGAGATAAAATTCAAATCAAGAGGTAACCAAGCAGTTACTTCTCATGTATAAACTGTGGGATATTCGTATGGCAAATTTGACATGGCGGACAATGAGAAAACGTGTGGAAAACACCTCAAAGTGCAGGCACGCAGTAGTTCTATGCTCAGACAGCAGAGTTACACATCCAGTTTATGGGGAGATCACTGCATTTGTCGCTTAAAACTATCGCGCGCTGTCGCTCGCTTTATTCGCCCACGTAGGAGACGGCCTTGGGCTATCCAGGCACGCGTCCCTTCCCACACAAATCCTCAACTTCGTAAGCACACTGTGATTGCTGTGCCCCCTGTCCATTTGATTCCATTTGCTCGCAGCCTATACTGGATTCCCGCAAGGGATCGAGCGTATTATTGCTTCCGCACTGAATTATGCTGAAGCGATAGCTCCTTACTTAACAACCATATGCAACCGCTCTCTCATAGGAGGATCTGTACCTAAAGATTTGAAGGTTGCACAGGTCACACCTATATTCAAGAAAGGCAGAACAAGTAACCAACTAAACTACAGGCCTATTTCATTGACGTCAATTTGCGGCAGGGTTTTGGAACAGATCCTGTATTCAAATATTATGAATTATCTCGAACAGAATCATTTAATGACCCAAGGTCAACACGGATTTAGAAAATATCGTTCATGCGAAACACAACTAGCTCTTTATTCACACGAAGTGATGAGCGCTATCGACAACAGTTCGCAGATCGATTCCGTATTTCTTGATTTCCAGAAGTCTTTTGACACCGTACTTCACAAACGGATTTTAATCAAATTGCGTAGATATGGTATATCGCCCCAAATTTGCGATTGGATAGGGAATTTCCTGTCAGAGAGGAAACAGTTCGTAGTAATCGATGGTAAGGCATCGACTAAAACAGAGGTGATATCGGGCGTTCCACAGTGTCGTATTATTGGTACTCTGCTGTTCCTTATTTACATAAACGATTTAGGGGAAAATCTAAGTAGCTTTCTTAGGTTGTTTGCAGATGACGCCGTCATTTACCGTCAAGTAAAATCATTTGAAGATCAAAACCAACTACAGAACGGTCTGAATAAGATATCACTATGGTGTAAAAATTGGCAATTGACTCTAAATAATGAGAAGTGTGAAGTCGTCCACATGAGTACGAAAAGAAATCCGTTAAACTTTGCTTACAAGATAAATCAATCGAAAGTGAAGGCCGTAACTCCAAAAAATACCTATGAATTACTATTACTTCAGACTTAAACTGGAAAGAACACGTAGATCATGTCGTGGGAAAGGCGAACCAGAGACTGCGTTTTATTGGCAGAACCCTTAAAATATGCAAAAGCAACTGCATACACTACGCTTGTCCGTCCATTTTTGGAGTATTGCTGCCCAGTGTGGGATCCTTATCAGGTGTGTTTGACGGAGGACATCGAGGACATCGAAAGAGTCCAGAGAAGGGCAGCTCGTTTCGTATTGTCACGATACAGGGGAGACAGCGTTACGGAAATGATACAGGATCTGGGATGGGAATCATTACAACAACGGCGCTTATCGCTGCGGCGTGGGCTACTTACGTAACTCCAACCGGCAACATTCTCTTCCGAATGCGAAAATATATTGTTGACTCCCACTTACATAGGTAGAAAAGATCATCAGAATAAAATACGAGAAATCAGAGGTCGAACGGAGAGATTCAGGTGTTCTTTTATCCCGCGCGCTATTCGAGAATGGAATGGGAGATAAATAGTATAATGGTGGTTCGACGAACCCTCTGCCAGACACTTAAATGTGATTTGCAGAGTATCCCATGTAGATGTAGATGAAATGTAGAAATTGTCAGTTGCCTGTTGGGGCAGATATACAATCATTATATGGTGTCTGTTTTTTTCCCTCTCGGAAATCCACTATAGGCTGCGAGCAAGTGGAATCAAATGGGCAGGGGGCACTAGAACCGTAGTGTGCAACAAATTGAGAATTTGGGAGGAGAGCGTGCCCGGATAGCCGAATCGGTTAAGGCGACTGCTGGCCCAAAGCGGGAAATAAGGGTTATAATCCCGGTCCAGCAAAAGTTTTCATCTTTGCCATTTTATTTAAATACCCTGAAACGATCTAAATGTTCAATTTCAACTTCATATAACTTTGACAATGATTTAGAAAAAAATATTGAATCATATGTAAAAAAAAAGATAAACATCTATAAATCATGTTAAAACTGATGCAGCACGTACGTTGCAAATGGTAAATTATAAATGTTACTGCTCAGTCTCCTCCCAGATCAAGTTTCGCAACTACACCGACAGTCAGCGGTGGCAATGATAATACGGGTAGCCAAGCAATGAGTCATTCATGCCACCAAAATCAAATGTTTCAAATGTTTGTATAGCTTATGGGACTCGACTACGGGGCCATCAGTCCCTAAACTTACAAACTACCTATGAACTACTTAATACTAAGGACGTCACAAATATCCATGCCCGAGCGGGGATTCGAACCCCCGACCGTAGTGGCCGTGCAGACCAAGACTGGAGCGCCTCAGTCCCCTCGTCCACCGCGGCCGGCACACTCATGCCATTAAACGGCTCTTGCCGAGACGTTTAGAATTTCACGAATAGATCATTTCTGAACTGAAAACGTTAAGGGATATTGTACTTTCAAGAACTGGAAATAATAATATTCGTCTTGACTAACCTGAATGTATTATTCGTAATAGTGACAAAGCCTATCTTACTGCAGAGGGATCTGTCAAACTGGATCAGACCGAGCCTACAGAACACGGCCCAATGCTAAGTATTTAAAACTAATTTTGGAAAGGAAATGGCGCAGTTCTTAGCCTTGTCTCCAACTCTGATAGTGTTCGCCATAGATCTCTGAACATTGGTCGACATCCCGAAGTATTGCCAATGTGTCTGCTAAACGTCAGTATTCCAGAATCGACCATCGTATGTGCACAAAAAGTGCAACGCAAATTCGTTACTGGTACTCCGCATCAAGTTAGCGAGACCTGGACAAAGTATTCACACGTTTTCTTAGAGATTTCCCCACAAGCAATAATTTTACAATTTCATTTTAAATATACTAGATGAATTTTAAATAATTTCGTGATAGACCCAAAAGTAAATGTGCGTATGAAAGCAATTCTTTACCTGAGCAACTAACATTTTTATAAGGAAATTTACATTGGCTCCAGAGTGACAGGACTTCAAGAACTGTGTTTGTAAATTTTATTTTTCAATACTCAGAAACGAACAACGGAATTCTCATTGCCGATTAAACGAAATCCTTCAGAAATCAATGTGGTCACACCTAGTACAGCCAAACGGAGTCTCGATACATTCAGGGAAACGTGTCAGGGACTTCTTGTTTGCTTTACTCGCTCATGTTTTCCCCGATATCTGCAACATCCTGCACTTCATACTCCGCTGACGTATGTGGCTAAGGTTGACGATTCACCACCAACCTGATAGTACAAGTAAACAAACACAATCACACGTCAAAAGTGGGATGAAGCAATTTGATCACGTTACACTCACTCGCCTAGCCCTCGATGTACTTTCCCTGAATTGGTGAACAACACTGCTATACGTCTAAAATGGCCGCTTCGTCATGGGTATTTTTGCACTATGTACCATGTTCAAAAATGTTCAAATGTTTGTTAAGCTTATGGGAGTTAACTACGGGGTCATCAGTCCCTAAACTTACAAACTACTTATGAACTACTTACGAACTAGGACGGCACAAATATCCATGCCCGAGGGGGGATTCGAACCCCCGACCGTAGTGGCCGTGCTGACCGTGACTGGAGCGCCTCAGTCACCTCGGCCACCGCGGCCGGTTTATGTACCATGATGAGACCCAATATACACCTACTTGATTATTAACCACACTCCCGATTATTTACGTCGCAAAAAGGCTCTGAAATGTAACCTAAATACACGCACGGATACGTCGAAAAAACATCCTTGTCACGAAGGTATGAACTGGAGCACATAGCTTGATTATCTACCATCTTGACCATTTTCTTATAATTTTTTTTATCGTTGAGTTCCTGACTCAGTTTTTTATCATTATTATTAGAGAGGGCAACCAGCATTCTCACCCAACGCGCTGAGAAAAAGCCATAAAATAAATGCTACCACCCAATACTGTGTGAGTGTTTTCAGTGGGCACTAGATGGTGATTCTCAACCGGCGGGACGATTCTCAATGTTCAAATGTTTGTAGAACTTTTGAGTCTTAACTACGGGGTCATGAGTCCCTAAACTTGCAACCTACTTATGAACTAGCTTATACTAAATACGGCACAAACATCCATGCCCGACGGGGGATTCGAACCCCCGACTGCAGCGGCCATGTAGACCGTGAGTGGTACGCCGCAGACCGCTCGGCCACTGCGACCGGCGTGGGACGATTCTCATAGACAGGTTGATACCGAGCGCAAGTACTAAATGGCGTTAATGAAATTTGCCATGAGCCTAGAAGAAAAGAGGAGAATCACATTAGTCAATAGCAAATCGAGAAATTCGGAAATTAACGGATGAACGTGATAATTCGACCTTATACAAAGTCGGCTAAACAGATCCTGATGTAAAGAAACTTTATGAGAATTTTGATGGTTCATGTGTCGTGAACAGGGTGTAACAATAATTTGTATACTCAATTTTTTTTCGAACTATTTAATACCAAAATTATCGTTTGTTCTGTAATCGATATATTAAAACTTTAGGTATCAATCTTGAATTATTCTCGTCAAATGTGGTATGTTTGTTAACTTATTTGGAGTTTTGTAGAGTTAAAAATCTTTTTAGTGTATCTTGATTGCACAGTAATTTGAAGGTAGTGTTTATTGTTATAAATGTAAAAAGAAAACTGTAGTCTGGTCGAAGCGCAGGGCATGTAATAAGATATGTATAATGTAAAACTATCGCTACTTCCCCGTTGCTGACGTGGAAGGCGCCAAGTTTTGGCGCGTAAGAAAGATGCGGGAATACGAACAGAGTGGCTCAACGAGAGAGTCGAGTGGAGACAGCCAGTGAGTGAGCACGTACGTGGCGAGACGTGAGCGAGGCAGCAAAGCGGAGGCCTGTAATTGTATCAAGAGTTTCCGAAAATTAGGCTCGGATGCTGGTCGAATATCTGTTACATCGTGGCATGGAATTACGGGCACAATGTAAATTTATCCATCGCCAATGAGAGAATACAGTACCACACAGGGACAGTCACGATTGACGCCGATTCGCCTCTAGTTGTACAATCACGCAACTGCTAGTCCACAGCACGGGATACTTCACAAGGACATGTACTTTTTAAAACATGCAACATAACTACAAAAGAAACTGCGTACACTACGTTTGTCCGTCCATTTTTGGAGTATTGCAGCCCAGTGTGGGATCCTTATCAGGTGGGTTTGACGGAGGACATCGAAAGAGTCCAAAGAAGGGCAGCTCGTTTCGTATTGTCACGATACAGGGGAGACAGCGTTACGGAAATGATACAGGATCTGGGATGGGAATCATTACAACAACGGCGCTTATCGCTGCGGCGTGGGCTACTTACGAGAACTCCAATCACCAACGTTCTCCTCCGAATGCGAAAATATATTGTTGACTCCCACTTACATAGGTAGAAATGATCATCAGAATAAAATACGAGAAATCAGAGCTCGAACGGAGAGATTCAGGTGTTCTTTCTTTCCGCGCGCTATTAGAGAATGGAATGGGAGATAAATAGTATAATGGTGGTTCGATTAACCCTCTGCCAGGCACTTAAATATGATTTGCAGAGTATCCCATGTAGATGTAGATGTACCGCGAATGGATCAGACAAAAAGTAATGACTTGTTTCAATAATCAGCGAATTTAACTGAAAACACTTTATCTTGTCAGGGTCCTATTCTAGCGTGTAAATGTCCTAGTGTCCTAAATGAGAACAGATAAAAATTTAAAAAAAATTCTTAATCACCTAATTAATAATTTGAAGTGCTTAGTTCCATTTTTTTATTCATAATTGAAAACTAGTAAGAAATTGTTGCAGTTTGTTTGCTTACTAGTCAAAGATTGCACTTCATATATCAAATTTAATGAGAAACAATTAAAATACAATAATTGAAATAACAGTAAATAATTGAAAGTGCCAGTATTGATCAGTTGGTAAACGTAAACTATGATTGATTGCTTCAAATTAGTAATAAGGTTTTTTTCTCAGATTTTATAAAAGCCATATCATTAGCAAGAGTACTTATCAAAAAGGATAAACATAGCATTAATTACCTGCGAAGGTAATTTGTTTGGGTAAAAATTATTAATACCGTGGGAAAGCGTACTATATCAATTTCAGAGCTACCACGATATCTTTAGAAAATCTATCAGTAAAATTTTCGCAAAATTATTTATATAGTGCTTATTCGAAAGGTAGTTCAATATGCATTTGTGGTTGGTAATTTTGTGTAGTTTATGTGCGCAATCGAGAACTGACTGAACTAGGGACACCTATGTTATAAAATTCTTTGTTGTTTGATAAAGTGTAAACGTTTCATTCATATTCAGTGCTATATTTTAAAAGTGAACAAGTGGTTTGTTCTGTCTTGTCTTACATATTGCTTTCCATGGAGATCATAACGTTTTTTATTGGATCATAAACTTAACGCATTCTACTTGTTTGTACCTAGTTGTTTAAGACTAATATTTACAACAGATTTTAACCAATTTATGAATTATAGTTAAAACATTTTATTGCCTAAGCAGGCTGGCGACCGCATAACTAACATTAAGTTAACTGATTAATTCTTGTACACCGCATTATGTCCCAGTTTAGCAAATAGTCTGTCCAAAGTCCAATACAAATCAAGAGTGTCTTATTCTTAGGTACACATACGGTGAAATAAAAAAAATCCCACTATGGGATTCGCTGGACGGCGTCATTTTTCTAGGGAAACTGGCCTCAGTATTCCAGGCCGAAATCACTGCCATCAGGGCGTGTGTGGAGGAGAATTTGCGTAGGTGCTACAAAGACCGTAGCATCTATATCTATTCAGACAGCCAGGCGCCCTGAGATCACTGGCAGCTCCTGCAACAAGGTCTAAAATTGGGGGTTGGAACACTTGCGCGGAGTGACACTTGCGCGGAGTGACACTTGCGCGGAACCCGGGCCCTTGGGGCGGCTAATGCCTTTTCCTGGGTACAGGCACACCAAGAAGTCTAGCACTGCTGTTGTCAAGTTTCCACACTGTCAACACGAAACTCAGTGAAATTGCACAACCCTTTGCAAGCTGAAGAGCAATATCGTAACTTGTTCTAACTACATATTAATCCGTTGAGTGTTCCTCCTGTAAACAAAAAGGTATTTTAATAGTGATAATGTTTGGAGAGTTAGTCTCTGCTACTACAAGACTATGACTTTCCACAGTCATACCTCCTAAAAGCATATTATTCAGAACACTAAGCATATCAAGACACCTGCACAAGCAATAAATATATTAGGCATCCTGCACAGATACGTTGATGTAATTGACCGCTATATTCCCCCACTATCACGCAACATCCATCTCTTTAAAAATAGCTACTATGCTTTTTAATAGGAGATGCAACCTCAAACCTTCGATTAAAAAACGTTAATAATAAGTCAATGAGTATTTTACATACTTAAAGCGTTCCCCCACTATCACGCAACATCCATCTCTTTAAAAATAGCTACTATGCTTTTTAATAGGAGATGCAACCTCAAACCTTCGATTAAAAAACGTTAATAATAAGTCAATGAGTATTTTACATACTTAAAGCGTTTATTCGTAGACCCCAAAACGATTTGGCTGTATTCGAATTACAAATACATCTAAGAAATATATGAAATAAGGAATGTGCAAGGGAATGTCACACACCGAAAAATGCTAAAGATAAATTCTATTTTCCATCACTGTCATATAGAACCATTTTTACTCCGAACTTGGCATAAACCAACAGGGAGAAACAAGTTGCAAGACTTCCAGGAAAAATGAAGCGAAATTGGCAGCCAATAGTTGATTATAAATTACATTGCCTGTTAACTGTATAAATATAAATTACGGAATACGCGGAACTACAGTACAGTAAAAAAGGTCTAAGGTAATAGGCAGTGGTTTACAATCAGATATCCGTATCACTCTACTCCTCAAGAAGTCTGTGTGAAGATTTATATTCAGAACATTCAAGAAAAAGGTGTTGAAACTATAAGAAGCAGCTCATTTACTCAGGAAGGGAAAACGTTATGGTGCCCGTAAATTTGAATGGCTGTATCTCTTGTAGTAACATTTAATTTTTGATAAAATGTTAAAATACAATATAGCAGAATTTTGTTTTTCTAAACTCAGTGCCAACTTTTTTTTGTCGAAATTTTTGCAGGAAGTAGTCTTGACGTGATTTCATACTTCTATGCATTAATATTATCAAACATGTAATTTGTGTCACAAATTGCGTGGCCGGTCCGGTCGGAGGTTCGAGTCCTTCCTCGGACATAGGTATGTTTGTTTGTACTTTGCCTAAGTTTTTTAAGTAAGATTAAGTAGTGTATAAGTCTAGCGACCAATGATCTAAGTAGTTTGGCCGCATAAGACTACACATATACACGTAATTTATTTATTTCATAACCACATTTAAGTACTAATAATTAAAGAAACTTAAAAGAGAAATTTGAAGTAAACACTGAAAACAAATGATTGATATTTATCATAAGATGAATGCACACAACCGTTGACTTATGTCTTGTGAATGTACCTACAAATTCTGCCATATGAAAATTGTAGTGAGAGTCCCAAATATGTTTTTTCTGTAATAACATTAAAAACATATTAAAAATTCAGAACTCGAAAATCAGTGAAGTTTTGGACTTGAAGCGTTTTGTATTGCTACATCTTTACATAGACACGATTTTAAAATTTGGTTGCTATCGCCAAAGTAGACGAAACGTTAAATTTTTTGGTGTAATCTTCGCCGTGTAGACTGTATGTTGTAGAAGTCTACGTCGAACCTAATCATACCTCTGAGGAGAGAACGTTGTTTGCACTTCTCCTGCGTTTCCAGTCGGCTGTGCTGTGCTACGTAACGACATCGTACCGTTCCACTTTACCGAGAGCTATATATGTATTGGTGTGATGTCTGTTCTTTCGAAATAAGACATCACAGCAATATATGTATCATTTAGACGCAAAGATTCTGGGTTCTGTTTTCATCGCTAACGCGATTAACAACGTAAGACCTCGTGTGTAAACAAAATGTTTAAATGTTTGTATAGTCTATGGGACTTAACTACGGGGTCATCAGTCCCTAAACTTACAAACTACTTATGAACTACTTACGAACTAGGACGGCACAAATATCCATGCCCGAGGGGGGATTCGAATCCCCGACCGTAGTGGCCGTGCAGACCGTGACTGGAGCGCCTTAGTCTCCTCGGCCACCGCGGCCGGCGTGTGTAAACACTTAAAGGTTATGAGTGCCATTGGAAAAATGCATAAGTACACCTGTTGTTTGAGACTTGAAGATGACCTGAAATTAGCCGAAATCGATATCTCATAATAAACATAAGGTGTAGCTGCCTATATTTCATAATGCTATTCCTAACATATTTAAAAGCTGCTCAAAACCACCTACAAAAAACCTTTATAATGAGATTGTACATAATTCCACGATCAAATTGTGTTTTAGTTATTTGTAGTAATACACCCAAAGATCTGCCCTTGCTTTTAGTGCTGTGATCAGCTGTTTATTTTTAGAGGTACTAGGGACAGGAAAAATTCGCATTTGCGATAAATGCGAATATAGATGCGAATTCTGACTCAAAATGCAGTAAATCCGAAATTGTAGTTAGCAACGGTTGCGCTCAATTCCGATTTCATCACATTCCTCTTCACATGGTGCTGTATTGTAAATCGAGTGATATTTGTATGACGTGTTATCTCCCTGTTGAATGAGGCTGTGATATCTCCGGGCCGTTACTACTGCTCCACCTCACTCGATGGGCCTTTCTCTGAATAGGGCATAGGTAGCGGCTGGAGGGCGTGGAGTAGGGGTGGTGTATCCATACTTCTGGAACACCCTGTTCACTACCTGCAGCGTCCGGGTCTCCGCGCAAGTGTCTACACATTCCCTTTCCGCGCAAGTGTCACTCCCCGCAAGTGTCACAAACTCCTAAAATTGTTGCAGAATGTCACAGGGTTCTGGTGGAGCTAGGGAAAAGCAATAGAGTAAACCTATTGTGGGTCCCTGGCCACTCGGGGATCAGTGGCCACGAACATGCCGACAGATTAGCCAGGATGGGCGCAGAGACTCCATTTATTGGACCGGAACCTGTCCTGACGATCACCAAGGCAATGATCAAATTGGAGCTACATAACTGGCTCAGAAGACAGCACGTAGAATATTGGACCAAAGTCTACCAACAAAAACATGCAAGGTAATGATGCCAAAGCCATGTTTTAAAAGAAGCTCTGCAATGCTGGGCCTGAACAGAAGAGAGATTAGACTCATGGTTGGATTGCTGACAGGCCATGGGAATTTCAAAAAACACCTACATACAATGGGAATAACAGAAGAGGACCCTAAATGTAGGATCTGTGATGACGGTGATGAAACTGCATCACATCTAATCTTCGAATGCATTGAATTGGAGAGTTAAAGGGACAGAACATTTGGGATAACCAGACCCGAAGGAATTGTGTCTAATAAAGAACTGGTAAAGGGACGAATATGACTTAAGTAAAAAAAAAAAAAATCTGTAAATAATCTGCAGAATGACTTAAATGTCAACTATATTGGTATTGTTAGTGTAAAGCCATAGACGAGTAACAAAGCAAGGATGAGCAGCCAGTGTTGAGACACTGTATTGAATCGCGTGTAATGAGATGTTTATATTGCCTAGCCGGAGTTGAACGAACTCCATGTTGGCAGTAGGTCGGGCCTGTAGTGACGTCGGTGGCGCGTTTAAGGGGATCTGGCAGACGCACCGGTGGAGCTCAGAGCTAATGGCCTCACTGTGCAGAAGGCAAACAGATGGCAGGGCATCGCCCTGGTCCGTGACGCAGCAGTGCGGCCGCGTGTTAGTAAACAGAAGCTGGCCGGTCTTCACACACGAGAATGGCACTGCTTAGGACTGACTTACGTTACTGTTCTATATCATCTTATCGTACATTGAACTCTAGTTGATTAAAAATAAGAATTAATACGTATCAGTATTGGGCTTCTTGTCGTTGGAGTCCAAAGACCTTGTAAAAAATAAGTAGACTCACTAACGGCGCAGCTGTCGCGAGATAATTTGAACCTTCGGCCGGCCGCCATGATAGTGGCAAGCGTCACGTAAATAGGAGCGTTGTTAGGACATAAATCGGGTATCATATAGATACTGCGGGATATATACACAATTGATAGTCACATCTGTATTGTTTGACTATTGCATTGCACATAAAGCACGATGGTGAAGAGCTGCCCAGCGTTTAACTGCATAAATCAATTTAAAAAATGAAAAGAACGAATACTGTCTTCCCATTTATACTTCTCAGGAATACACGTAGCCCTACTACAAGTGTTCAGAGATAGTTACTCTTGCTTAACAGGCTGTCAGTCAAGACAATATAGGATTTTGAATAAATCAATACTGGTACCTCTTAGAAACCAGCTACTTTAGGCAGTACTGGTGGACAGAAAGTTCAAAAAATTTCATTTTATGATGTGTAAATTGACTATTGGGGGTACGAGATCATTTACCTCGCTGCAGTTCGGATTTTTGTTTATCAAATTAATATTAGCAACTTCTAATGCAGAATTTAAAGGTCATCTGCTTTACATATAGGTATAACAACTGAAACGGGTTTTCAGAGCTGTGTATAATTCCGTATATGAATGACACATAGCCACACTGGATGCACATTGTGAAGCTGAACCCAATGATGACAGTTGATGACTTTTCGGCTGTTCACACTACTGTAAGGTATTTGGCTTACAGCATTAAACATGCTAATATATGTGCTAGATCCCCTAATGCTAATGTTAGATGCACTTAGTTAAGAAAAAGCTATAACATACTTCATGTTCTTAAAAAAATTTCGTAGTGCCTGATTGCTGTATTCACAAGCAAGCTATTTTACAGTTATGTACCTGATAGGGTATTTCATTTTAACAGTTCATTTTTAACATTAGCTGTTTCAGTCACCTCTGATTCATTTTTTTATAAAATATCTAAATATTGTAGAGTACAGCAGGCACTCAAACAAAGACGCAAAGTGTTGTGAAACTATTCCGAAATTAATGTTTGTACAAAAGTTACACCATTGTGGAATATACTGACGAAGTGCGAAAAAATCGTATCTGGCAATAAATTCTGTTCATGTGCTGCTCTTACAACACTAAAAAACTAAATGTTATAATTAGGTTTAGTTAGGAAGAAGAAAAGCTGTTGGCCGATTTCTACACCGTATGTGTAATAAATTTACACACAACCGATAGCTGCTGTGTATTCAAAGAGTTTGAAGCTGTTTTGTAGTTCTAAATTTACATGAGACATAGTTTTCGCGGCTTAACTCGAATGAATACACCCTGTAATCAAAAGAGTGTAACGCACATTTAAAAGTTGGCGCGGAGGTTTGCCACCATAATGGCCGCCGAGCGCTCCTCAATTTGCCCGCTGTTCGCTGTCGGCTGCTTACGGAATTGTGGGGACTTGATGAAATCAAACATACTTTTATATTTTTTTGTCTAGGTGTCGTAGTGTCGATGCCTGATGCACTCGGTAGTGCCTCTTCAGTATACCCTGGCCCTAAAATTGTTGGTGCTACTATTCTCTACCACTGAAGTTCGCAACACAGTGTTTTACCTTGAAGTTAATTACTTATTTAGCACCATACGTATAAACAATTAATGGAAGTGGCCAGTTCGGTCCTCACAGTAGTTTTCACGACAAGAACAGTATAGTACAAACTGCACTAAATTAGCCGATATTATCTATACGACACTATTGCAGTATTTTAACACTTAACAGCGACGCTCACAGTGGTTTGCATTTGGCAATATCACAGTCACAGAATAAATTATCAAGTAAACACAATTAACTGAAACTTAGTGCACAGTTGACACCGGAAAATTTAGACAGTTCACAAATTACAGCGTAGATTGGTCATTGAGGATTTGCAGTTCAGTTGAGTGTAAGCGGTGCATCGCACAAGTTGTTACTAACTCATTTTTCTGCCTATTTACAGACTAACTTAGGAATAATTTTGTGATTTCATAATTGGCACAATTGTAGATTATAAAACAGCTAGGTCAGAATTTGACATTTGAATTAAACTGTGTGTTACTATCACAATTTCGTTTACAGAAATTATTGTTTGATCGAAAATTAATAAAATACTTGGAATCAGTGTTACGGTGGGGGGTTTCGTAAAACATTTGACACTGGCAGTCATATTACATAAAATAATTTATTGCAGAAAATAATTAAACTTTTTAATTAGGGCATGAATTAATTAATGTAGTATATCGAAAGAAAGGGAAAAAACAGCGACAACAAAAGTATGTAGTCAAAGTCTGGAATCTAACAATAGTTTAGCAGTAAATAGCCATGAAGTAAGTACTGGTATAAATCTTTAATTTCAATTATTACGTAACTTAACAATTTTTGGACGATTCCAGATACCTTATTATAAAACGGAGGTGTTCAGCTATACAATAGTATTGATATTTACATTTAAATATGTAGATTTCCGCACTCGAAATATGATAATGCGAGTTGAAATTACTTCTTCAATTAACAATATTACATCAGTAATACGGTTCCTGACTTTACTAATTATCACAATGTGTTCCTGTAGTTACAAAGAATATCAGTCGCTGGGGAAGACTTAGTTACGTATATGCTGTTTTAAGTGCACACTGCCTAAAAAAGAAAAAGTTTACAAATAAATATGAGATTTGGGAAAAAAATTAATCTAAAAGAAGTACACATTGAGACAGATACGGTGGGAGATGGTGACCTTGCTTTGCTATATGTTCAGTAAGCACTATCGCGTTTATCATTTTACAGGTGTCAGCTGTTATTCCATTCTGGAGTTTGAAATACTGTTTTGTTCACTGCACTTGTGACAAAATTCCAGGGTCACGAACACGACACGGAAGACACACTTTCTGTACCATTGTCACTTTCTCCTCCTACTTCAGTCCCGTATACGTGAAGCAACTCGAGAATACTTAACTTTTTCAAAAATTTTGGCTTAAGCTGTCAAAGTGAAGATTCTGATGATTCCCCGAAAACGCGAAACGCGTTAATAAAAATAAATTATTGGAACCAAGACAGTGTTTCATCATAAATTAATCGTTCAAACTTCATTGCGTCAATAACACCACTAAATTAATTTTTTCCGTTCTACATAGCGGAGAGGGCAAGATAATTTTTGCTTTCCCTTTTCAACTAATATCGAAAACGGCTTCACGAGTGCAACTGTACTACAGACGAGGTGCCACGATTACAACTCTCCATCCACGCAGAGCTGTCATAAGCTGACTATCTCACAAACGGCTTTTAATCAAATTGCGTGGTTATGGTATATCGCCCCAAATGTGCGATTGGATAGGGGATTTTCTGTCAGAGAGGCCACAGTTCGTAGTAATCTATGGTAAGGCATCGACTAAAGCACAAGTGATATCGAGCGTTCCACAGGGTAGTGTTATTGGTCCTCTGCTCTTCCTTATTTACATAAACGATTTAGGGGAAAATCTAAGTAGCTCTCTTAGGTTGTTTGCAGATGACGCCGTCATTGACCGTCTAGTAAAATCATCTGAAGATCAGAACGATCTGAATAAGGTATCACTATGGTGTAAAAATTGGCAATTAACTCTAAATAATGAGAAGTGTGAAGTCGTCCACATGAGTACGAAAAGAAATCCGTTAACCTTTGTTTACAAGATAAATCAATCAAAAGTGCAGTAAACTCCACAAAATACCTAGGAATTATTATTACTTCAGACCTAAACTGGAAAGAACAGGTAGATAATGTCGTGGGAAGGCGAACCAGAGACTGCGTTTTATTGGCAGAACCCTTAAAAGATGCAACAGAACTACTGAAGAGAATGCATACTCCAAGCTTGTCCGTCCATTTTTGGAGTATTGCTGCCCAGTGTGGTATCATTATCAAGTGGGTTTGACGGACAACGAAAGAGTCCAGAGAAGGGCAGCTCGTTTCGTTTTGTCACGATACAGAGGAGACAGCGTTACGAAAATGAAACAGGATCTGGGATGGGAATCATTACAATGGCGCTTATCGCTGCGGCCTGGGCTACTTACGAAACTCAAATCGCCAACATTCTCCTACGAATGCGAAAATATATTGTTGACTCCCACTTACATAGGTAGAAATGACCATCAGAATAAAATACGAGAAATCAGAGCTGAAACGGAGAGATTCTGGTATTTTTTCTTCCCGCGCGCTATTCGAGAATGGAATGGGAGATAAATGGTATAATAGTGGTTCGATGAACCCTCAGCCAGGCACTTAAATGTGATTTGCAGAGTATCCCATGTAGATGTAGATATGATGCAGCTACTGAAAGTAGCAGTTGACTAGGACCCACGAGTGTAACTCGATGACACTGCAGTGGTCGTCAGAGAACTGCGGCACTGTGGCTCTTAAAGACCGGTTCATTATGTTAACTGCTGATCTGGGATTCCCCGCCAGAGAATGCGGCTCCCGCAAACACATCACATGCAGTCTACTCTCCTCCCCTACTCTTCTGAGCTCCTGCATCCCTAGCCTGCTGTTGTGCACGATGATTTGTGCGATATATACTGAATTAGCCACCAGGGGAACTAGGTATGACAAGCGCATTGTGGCGCTACGCTCCGATGCGCGAGGTCGTTCCCCGTCGGGAGTTCGAATCCCCTCTCGGATATGGATGTTTGTGTCATCTTTAGTATAAGCTAGTTCATAAGTAGTTTGTACGTTTAGGGACTGATGATCCCGCAGTTAAGTCTCTTAAGTTTGACAAACAATTGAACTTTTTTTTTCAATTCTTATAGATAAGCTTAAGTATTGTGGTATGAGTGGGACAGCGCACAAATGGTTTAAATCACACTTAACTGGAAGAGTACAGAAAGTTGAAATAAGCAGTTGACATCATATAGATGAAAGAATTAATTCCTCTAACTGGAGAGTTATCAAAAATGGGGTCCTTTGCTGTTATTAATATATATTAATGACTTTCCATTCTACATTCACGAAGATGTTAAGCTATTACTTTTTGCTGATGATACAAGTATAGCTATCGCACCTGCCAAACAGGAATTTACTGATGTTGTTGTTGTTATGGTCTTCAGTCCTGAGACTGGTTTGCTGCAGCTCTCCACCCTACTCTATCCTGAGCAAGCCTTTTCATCGCTTCATAAGAACGGCAACCTACATCCACTTGAATCTGCTTACTATACGCGTCTCTTGGTCTCCCTCTGCGATTTTTACCCCGCACACTTCCCTCCAATGCTAAATTTACGATTCCCCGATGTCTAAGAATGTGTCCTACCAAGCGATCCCTTCTTTTAGTCAGGGTATGCCAAAAATTCCTTTTCTCACCAATTCTGTTCAGTACCTCTTCATTAGTTATGCGATCTACCCACCTAATCTTCAGCATTCTTCTGTAGCACCACATTTCAAAAGCCTCTATTCTCTTCCTGTCCGCACTGCTTATCGTCCATGTTTCACTCCCGTACAAGGCAACACTCCACACAAATGTCTTCAGAAAGGACTTCCTTACCCTTAAATTAATATTCGATGTTAGCAAATTTCTCTTTTTCAAAAATGCTTTTCTTCCCATTGCCATTCTGCATTTTATATCCTCTGTACTGCGACCATCGCATGTTATTTTACTACCCAAGTAACAAAACTCATCTACCACCTTCATTGTTTCGTTACCTAATCTAATTCCTTCAGCATCGCCTGATTTTATAAGACTGCAATCCATTATTTTTGTTTTGCTGTTGTTAATGTTCATTTTATACGCTCTCTTCAACACACTGTCTATTCCATTCAACTGCTCTTCCAGGTTCTTTGCTGTCCCTGACAGAATTACAATGTCAACAGCAAAACGCAATGTTTTTATTTCTTCTCCCTGAACTTTAATCCCTATTCCAAATTTTTCCTTGCTTTCCTTCACCGCCTGCTCGATGTACAAATTGAATAAGATCGGAGAAAGGCTACAACCCTGTCTTACTCCCTTCCCAACTGATGCTTCCCTTTCATGCCCTTCGAGTCTAATAATTGCAGTCTGGCTTTTGTACAAGTTGTAAATAACTCTCCTTTCCCTGTATTTTACCCCTGCTGACTTCAGAATTTGAAAGAGTGTATTCCAGTCAACATTGTCAAATGCTTTCTCCAAATCTACAAAAGCTAAAAATGTAGGTTTGCCTTTCCTTAATCTATCTTCTAAGATAAGACGTAAAGTGAGTATTGCCTCCCGGGTTCCTATGTTCCTCCTGAATCCAAACTGATCTTCCCTGAGGTCAGCTTCTACCAGCTTTTCCATTCTCCTGTAGATAATTCGTGTTAAAATTTTGCAACCATGACTTATCAAACTGATGGTTCTGTAACTTTCACACCTGTCTGCGCCTGATTTCTTTGGAATGGGGATTATAACATTTTTCTTAAAGTCTGAGGACATTTCGCCTGTCTCATACATCCTACACAACAGTTCAAATAGTCTTGTCATGGCTGGCTCTCCCAGAGACTTTAGTAGCTCTGAGGGTATGTCATCTACTCCTGGGGCCTTGTTCCGACCTAGGTCTCTCAAGGCTTTGTCAAATTCATCTCTCAGAATACTAACTCCTATTTCATCTTGATCTACTTCCTCTTCCCTTCCTACAACATCGTTTCTAAGTTCATTTCCTTTGTAGAGCTGTTCTATGTACTCTTTCCACCTTTCACCTTTCCCTTCTTTGCTGAGAACTGGTTTCCCATCTGAGTTCTTGATATTCATGGAGTTGCTTTTCTTGTCCCCAAATGTCTCTTTTATTTTCCTGTAGGCGGCATCTACTTTTCCCCTTCTTACACATTCTTCTACAGATTAGCATTTGGCTTCTAGCCACTCCAACTTAGCCATTTTGCAATTCCTGTCAATCTCATTTTTTAGCCGTCTGTACTCCATTTTGCCTGTTTCATTTACTGCATTTTTATATTTTCTCCTTTCGTCAATTAAATTTAGTATTTCCTGTGATATCCAAGGATTTTTTGTAGGTCTTGCCTTTCTACCTATTTTGTCCTCTGCTGCCTTCACTATTTCATCTCTCAATGCTACCCATTCCTCTTCTACTGTTTTATTTCCCCCTGTTTCTGTCAATTGTTGCCTAAATCTCCCTCTGAAATTCTCCAGAACTTCACTTTCCTTCAATTTATCTAAGTCCCATCTCCTTATTTTCCTACCTTTCTGCAGTTTTTTCAGTTTCAGCCTACAGTTCATGACTAACAAGTTATGGTCAGAGTCTATATCTGCCCCTGGGTATGTCTTGCAGTTTATAACCTGGTTCCGAAATCTATGTCTTACCATTATAAAATCTATCTGATACCTTCCGGTGTCTCCTGGTCTCTTCCACGTATACAACCTTCTTTTCTGATTTTTAAACCACGTGTTTGTTATGATTAAATCATGTTCCGTGCAAAATTCTACCAGGCGACTTCCTCTTTCATTCCTCCTGCCCAGTCCATATTCACCTACTATATTTCCTTCTCTTCCTTTTCCTACTACCGAATTCCAGTCTCCCATCACAATTAAGTTTTCCTCTCCCTTAATTGTTTGAATAATTTCCTTTAGCTCCTCATATATTTCTTCGATCTCCTCATCATCGGCAGAGCTAGTTGGCATATAAACCTGTACTACTGTTGTCGGTGTTGGCTTCGTATCTATCTTGACAATGATAATGCGATCACTGTGCTGCTCATAGTAGTTTACCCGCATTCCTGTTTTCTTATTCATTATCAGTCCTACTCCTGTGATACCCCCAACTGATTTTGTATTTATAATCCTGTACTCACCTGACTAGAAATCCTGTTCATCCTGCCACCGGACTTCACTAATCCCCACTATATCTAACTTCAATCTATCCATCTCCCTTTTTAAATTTTCTAATTTTCCTACCCGATTAAGGGATCTGACATTCCACGCTCCGATCCGTAGAATGCCAGTATTGTCTTTCCTGATGACAACATCCTCCTGAGTAGTCCCCGCCCGGAGATCCGAATGGGGGACTATTTTACCTCCGGAATATTTTACCCAAGAGGATGCCATCATCATATTTCCATACAGTAGAGCTGCATGTCCTCGGGAAATGTAACAGCTGTAGTTTCCCCTTGCTTTCAGCCGTTTGCAGTAACTGTGTGGCAAAGCCACATTAGCTAATGTTACAAGGCCAGCTCAGTCAATCATCCAGACTGTTGCCCCTGTAACTACTGAAAAGGCTGCTGCCCCTTTTCAGGAACCACACGTTTGTCTGGCCTCTCCACAGATACCCCTCCGTTGGGGTTGTACCTACGGTACGGCTATCTGTATCGTTGAGGCACGCAAGCCACCCCACCTCGGCAATGTCTGTGGTTCATGGGGATGGATTTACTGATGAAATGTTCAAATGTTTGTATATCCATCGGACCAAACTGCGTGGTCATCAGTCCGTAGCTTACAAACTACTTAAACCTAGGTAAACTAACCTAAGGAGAAACACACACACCCATGCCCCAGGGAGGACTGGAACCTCCACGGCGAGCAACCGTGCGCTCTGCAGCGAGACGCTTTGGACCGCTCGGCTACTCCACCACGGCTAACTGATGAAATTGTAAATGATATCTTAGTAAGTGGTTCTCTACAAATGGACTCTCATTAAACTTTGATGAAACCCAGCATATACAGCTTCATAAACTAAATGGCATGACACCATTAATAAATTTAGACTTTGAACATAAATCTGTAGCTAAGGTAGAATATTCAAAATTTTAAGTGTTTGCATTGAAGAGGGACTGAATTGGAAGAAACATATTGAAGATCTCCTGAAACGTTTGAGTCCAGCTACTTATGCTATCAGGGTCATTGCAAAATTTGGTGATTTACATCTCAGCAAATTAGCTTACTACGCCTATTTTCATTCATTGCTTTCATATGGGATCATATTCTGGGGCAATTCAACATTGAGTAAAAAAGTATTCATTGCACAAAAGCGTGTAATCAGAATAATTGCTGGAGCCCACCCAAGATCATCCTGCAGACATTTATTTAGGGATCTTCATTGTAGCTTCACAATATATATTTTCACTCATGAAATTTGTTAATAACTATCCGACCGAATTCAAAAGTAATAACATTGTGCATAGCTACAACACTTGGAGAAAGGGTGATTTCAAGGTTAAATCTAACTTTGGCACAGAAAGGGGTGAATTATGCTGCCACAAAAGTCTTCGGTCACTTACCAAGTAGCATCATAGTAGTATTCATTGCACAAAAGCGTGTAATCAGAATAATTGCTGGAGCCCGCCCAAGAGCGTCCTGCAGACATTTATTTAGGGATCTTCATTGTAGCTTCACAATATATATTTTCACTCATGAAATTTGTTAATAACTATCCGACCGAATTCAAAAGTAATAACATTGTGCATAGCTACAACACTTGGAGAAAGGGTGATTTCAAGGTTAAATCTAACTTTGGCACAGAAAGGGGTGAATTATGCTGCCACAAAAGTCTTCGGTCACTTACCAAGTAGCATCATAGTAGTATTCATTGCACAAAAGCGTGTAATCAGAATAATTGCTGGAGCCCGCCCAAGAGCGTCCTGCAGACATTTATTTAGGGATCTTCATTGTAGCTTCACAATATATATTTTCACTCATGAAATTTGTTAATAACTATCCGACCGAATTCAAAAGTAATATCATTGTGCATAGCTACAACACTTGGAGAAAGGGTGATTTCAAGGTTAAATCTAACTTTGGCACAGAAAGGGGTGAATTATGCTGCCACAAAAGTCTTCGGTCACTTACCAAGTAGCATCATAGTAGTATTCATTGCACAAAAGCGTGTAATCAGAATAATTGCTGGAGCCCGCCCAAGAGCGTCCTGCAGACATTTATTTAGGGATCTTCATTGTAGCTTCACAATATATATTTTCACTCATGAAATTTGTTAATAACTATCCGACCGAATTCAAAAGTAATATCATTGTGCATAGCTACAACACTTGGAGAAAGGGTGATTTCAAGGTTAAATCTAACTTTGGCACAGAAAGGGGTGAATTATGCTGCCACAAAAGTCTTCGGTCACTTACCAAGTAGCATCAAAAGTCCTAGTATTTAAAAAGAAATTAAAGGGATTTCTGAATCGCAAGTCCTTCTACAATGTAGATGAATTTGTAGATAAAACTTTAAAAAAATTTAAAAAGTCAATAGAAAAATAAAAATATAACAAAAATGTAATAAGAAATCCTTAAAATATTGATTGTCAAGTGTAGACAACATTTACTAAACTGACCCGTCCCACATCATTACGAAATGTGGTATATATGATCTATAGAACAAGTATTAATCTAATCTAATCTCACGCTTTCACGCGCCGCAAGATGGGGCAGTTTTCATTCTTTATGGCGTTATATGGTATGAACTATGTAGCGTAGCTGGTTTTTGCAACCATTGAAAATGCCTGAACTTAAAGAATATTTCTATCAAACTTCATTAGTTTAGGAGCAGACGTAGACTATTATCGCATGATGCGGCAGCTTTTCACAACTGTCATTGTTTATGACGTCATGTATCTTTACGTATACATCGTAAGTTGTTGTTACCCCGACAGCAATTGTTGCCTGACAGTAAGGAATATGTATAGCAAGTCTGGTTGAAATCGGTGCAGTAGCTCAGGAGGATATGTGGAACATACGTACATACATACATACGCACTCACATACACACCAGTGGCGTAGCGTGGCTTCCAGCCACCCGAGGTGGGATTCGAACCCCCCAACCGTAGTGGCCGTGACTGGAGCGCCTCAGTTCCCTCGGCCGGCATTTATTTTTCCTAAATAATTTTTGTTTCTTCTATTGTTTTTTGTCTGTAGCTAGGGCAAACAGGCGAAGTGTTTGTGACGAAATATCCTTACCTACAGAATTAGGGCGAACCTTTAAGTATTTATAGAGCCACCAATGAAAACTGAATTAACTGTTCCTTTCGTTCTGAATTCTTTCGTCTGTAATGTCCTAGGTAGCGTGTGAAATAGAAAGCAACTAAATCAAATCAACATGCGCTATTGATACAAAATTTAAGAAAATTCGGTCTATAAGTATGTAATAACCTTCATAGTTTGTAAACTCCTTTTGCTTTATAGATACAATTTGTAACGGCCGCCCAGGCAATTCACCGGTATTGCCTCATGCCTGAAATCGGTCACTGTCCACATCGAGTTTGTGACACTTGCGAGGAGTGACACTTGCGGGAAAAGGGAATGTGTATACACTTGCGGGGAGACCCGGACGCTGCAGGTAGTGAACAGAGTGTTCCAGAAGTAGGGATACACCACCCCTACTCCACGCCCTCCAGCCGATACCTGTGCCGTATTCAGGGAAAGGCCCACCGAGCGAGGTGGAGCTGTAGTAACGGCCCGGAGATATCACAGCCTCATTCAACAGGGAGATAACACGTCATACAAATATCACTCGATTTACAATACAGCACCATGTGAAGAGGAATGTGATGAAATCGGAATTGAGCGCAACCGTTGCTAACTACAATTTCGGATTTACTGCATTTTGAGTCAGAATTCGCATCTCTATTCGCATTTATCGCAAATGCGAATTTTTCCTGTCCCTAGTAATACCTCTAAAAATAAACAGCTGATCAAGTCACTAAAAGCAAGGGCAGATCTTTCGGTGTATTACTACAAATAACTAAAACACAATTTGATCGTGGAATTATATACAATCTCATTATAAATGTTTTTAGGCGGTTTTATGAAATATAGACAGCTACACCTTATGTTTATTATGAGATATCGATTTCGGCTAATTTCAGGTCATCTTCAAGTCTCAAACAACAGGTGTTACTTATGCATTTTTCCAGTGGCACTCATAACCTTTAACTGTTTACACACGAGGTCTAACGTTGTTAATCGCGTTAGCGATGAAAACAGAACCCAGAATCTTTGCGTCTAAATGATACATATATTGGTGTGATGTCTTATTTCGAAAGAACAAAAAAATGTCAAATGTTTGTATAGTTTATGGGACTTAACTACAGGGTCATCAGTCCCTAAACTTACAAACTACTTATGAACTACTTACGAACTAGGACGGAACAAATATCCATGCCCGAGGGGGGATTCGAGCCCCCGACCGTAGTGGCCGTGCAGACCGTGACTGGAGCGCCTCAGTCCCTTCGGCCACCGCGGCCGGCTCGAAAGAACAAACATCACACCAATACATATATAGCTCTCGGTAAAGTGGAACAGTACGATTTCGTTACGTAGCACAGCACAGCCGACTGGAAACGCAGGAGAAATGCAAACAACGTTCTCTCCTCAGGTTCGACGTAGACTTCTACAACATACAGTCTACACGGCGAAGATTACACCAAAAAATTTAACGTTTCGTCTACTTTGGCGATAGCAACCAAATTTTAAAATGGTGTCTACTATGTAAAGATTTAGCAACACAAAACGCTTCAAGTCCATAACTTCAGTGGTTTTCGAGTTCTCAATTTTTAATGTTATTATAGAAAAAACAAATTTGGGACTCGCACTACAATTTTCATATGGCAGATTTTGTATGTACATTCATAAGACATAATTCAACGGTTCTGTGCATTCATCTTAGGAGAAATATCAATGATTTCTTTTCAGTTTTTATTTAAAATTTCTATATTAAAGTTTCTTTTATTATTAGTACTTAAATGTGGTGATGAAATAAATAAATTACGTGTATATGTGTATTCTTATGCGGCCAAACTACTTAGGTCATCGATCGCTAGACTTACACACTACCTAATCTGACTTAAAATAACTTAGGGAAAGTACAAACAAACATACCCATGTCCGAGGAAGCACTCGGCCGCGCAATTTGTGACACAAATTACATGTTTGATAATATTAAGGCATAGAAGTATGAAATCGCATCAAGACTACTTCCTGCAAAAATTTCGACAAAAAAAGTTGGCACTGAGTTTAGAAAAACAAAATTCTGGTATATTGGATTTTAACATTTTATCAAAAAATGAATGTTACTACAATAGATAGCCATTCAAATTTACGGGCACCATAACGTTTTCCCTTCCTGAGTAAATGAGCTGCTTCTTGTAGTTTCAACACCATAGTAGCCTTTTTCTTGAATGTTTGAATATAAATCTTCACACAGACTTCTTGAGGAGGAGAGTGATACGGATATCTGATTGTAAACCACTGCCTATTACCCCAGACCTTTTTGACTGTACTGGACTGGAGTTCCGCGTATTCCGTAATTTATATTTATACAGTTAACAGGAAATGTAATTTATAACCAACTATTGGCTGCCAATTTCGCTTCATTTTTCCTGTAAGTCTTGCAACTTGTTTCTCCCTGTTGGTTTATGCCAAGTTCGGAGTAAAAACGGTTCTATAAGACGGTGATAGAAAGCATTTTTCGTTGTGTGGCATTCCCTTACACATTCCGTATTTCATATACTTCTTTGATGTATTTGTAATTCGAATACGGCCAAATCGTTTTGGAGTCTACGAATAATCGCTTGAAGTATGTAAAATACTCATTGACTTATTATTAACGTTTTTTAATTAAAGGTTTAAGGTAGCGTCACCTATTAAAAAACATAGTAGCTATTTTTAAAGAGATGGAAGTTGCGTCATAGTGGGGTTAACTACATAGTGGTCAATTATATCAACGTATCTGTGCAGGATGCCTAATATATTTATTGCTTGCGCAGGTGTCTTGATATGCTTAGTGTTCTGAATAATATGCTTTTAGGAGGTATGACTGTGGAAAGTCATCGTCTTGCAGTAGCAGAGAATGTCTTAATAACTCTCCAAACATTATCACTATTAAAATACCTTTTTGTTTTCAGGAGGAACACTCAACGAATTCATATGTAGTTAGAACAAGTTACTATATTGCTCTTCAAATTGCAAAGGGTTGTGCAATTTCACTGAGTTTCGTGTTATGTTGACAGTGTGGAAACTTGACAACAGCAGTGCTAGACTTGTTGGTGTGCCTGTACCCAGGAAAAGCTATCAGCCGCCCCAAGGGCCCCGGGTTCTCCGCAAGTCTCACTCCCCGCAAGTGTTCCAACCCCGTGCACATCACACACGAGCGATTAGAAAGCAATTGTAGTTATTATTCCGGACATCCCTGTGTCACCAAATTCTGGCATGAACTGCTACGTTTAGGAGCGGTTGCAGTAATTTCCGTATGTTGCCTAATACATGCAAATATGGAAATAAAATAAATTTATTTGTTTTGGAATGCTTTTATTCCGGACTAGACTACCTTTCCAAATGTATTTACATTTACAATTGACATCAAATCTGTCGTGTACATTTTGGCCACTTTAGGTTACGATAGTAACACTAAAAGTGCACCTTCGTGATCGTCTTTTGACAGATCGAAATTTAAATGAAAATAACGGCTTAACCATTCATCTGACACGAAAATGGAATTTGAACAACAGAATTTGTAGAGGAGAAAATTTTCTACAACTTTGCTCTCGTATTTTTAATATCTCGTATCGTTTGAGAGATATTTGCAAAAATAACGGAGTTTTGACATCCTCCATTGAATTAACGAAAACCAGCCGTTCGCAAATGTCACGTGACATTCCTCACCCAGAACTCTCCGGCATACGCCATCTTGCGTTGCGTATTTGATGATTTTCTTATTGTAACTTACACGTTGTCATTTCAAAGCAATGGCGCACTGAAGAATTAACAAAAACACGTCGATCTTCGTATGATAAATGATAATCTACTGTCTACAAATGCCATAGTAGCATCAGTTAAAACCAGCCATCAAAAGTATGAGATTATAGATCGCAACTTTCAATTGTTATCTGTTTTGTTGTTATCTAATGTCTAAAAATTCCATATTATCATCAGTTAACAATAGCCATCAATAGTATGAGATTAAAGAAGGTAACTTGTAACTGTTAGCTGTAGCGTAGTGGCCAATGCGTGGGATTATGACGCTGAAGGTCAGTGGTACGGAACCCGCCACTACATAATTTTTTTCTTGAAAGGGTTTCAGACACTGTTATTAATTAATTTTTTATTATTTAGATTATTATTTTTTTGTCCAAAATCAATGCAAAAACTTATAAAACTACAAATCTAAAGTGGGCCGTAAAACACGTCAGTGCGATTTTTTCTAATCTCTATTTGCGAAATAAAATTCTGGAAACCTCTTACTTGTTTTTTAAGCAAACTGAGTAAACAATTGATACGACCTCGGTGAAGACTCCCTGAAAATATATTCCTTTTCACACATTATTTTGGCCAAGGAATGAATATTAAAGGGAACTGATTTCAACTGGACTGATGTATTTAGAAGTAGTAAGTATTTTTCATAGTACAATTAAACAATGTTAGTGGAGCTTGAAACTGTCTGTATGCAACACGATAAACAAACGCTGTAATTTCCTGACAGTTCTGTAAGTCTCTGTACTGTCGACAAACCTTTAAGTGCCTTTGTACTCTCGTTTATAGAGAGTACTAACTAAAAACCCGGCACTGCCCGTGTATTTATTTAACCCTGCCATTTTTTGTGTATATATTCATTTGTATAAAGTCTGTATGTCTGTAAAATCTCTTGGGAATACAATTAGTAGTACAGAACTAATAGATTAAAACTTGGCGCATGATGGGGCGGTTCTCCACGAACTATACTTTTTATACCTAATGCAATAACCTTCCCCCTCTATAAAACACAAACACATACACACACACACACACACACGACATATGTATATCTTCCAGCCTCTAATATGAATAAATTCTTTGGTGAGCCCGCCCCTGACATGAAGATGCCAAATCCATTCCGAAGTATTTAATAGATTGCCCTGTAATTTATTAACCGTAATAGAAAATGCAAGTTCCAATGGAAAATGCAGTCTCTTGAAGGTAGATTTGTGGGATATGTTGGGTATTCATTGGGTGTACTCTGTTTCATTCTGTTGCTTTCCTTGTAGCTCTATGGAAGTAAACTGCTTTCGCTTCCAGCCGGATGGAGCAATTTTCCATGAACGTCACTGTTCACGTGCTCATACCTCACGAACTACGTGTCGGAATGTGATACAATTTAGAAGCTACGTTCAACTATATATGTGTATACTGTCTGTAAAATTTCCTGTGTTCAAATTATAAATTGTAATGTCATACCGAGAGCCGTAGTTTTACTCCATAAACAGCGGAAAAGTAGTTAAGCGAGAAACTTTTTTCCTTTTATCATTTTACTATGGTTGTCAGCGAGAAAAAGTTTAATAATAGTTTGAAATTATGTTTAAAGTTTGTTGTCGCTAAGTAATCTCATTGTCATATAGCGTATTTATAAAGTCTGGGCGCATTACATGGCAGTTTTTTTGCGATTCCTGTTGTTTATTACGTCATATCTTCTGAACCATGTGTCGTACGTGATTCTTAACCATGCAGCAATTGTTACCTCACGGTAAGAAATGTGTGTACCAAATTTGGTTTAAATCGGTCCAGTGGTTTAGGTGAAAATTAGCAGCATTGTCGCTAAATGCAACAATTTTTCGCGCATCTCATTGTTTATGACGTCATATCTCGTGAGCTATATATCGTATGTGATTCTTACACTTACGGCGACCGTCCTCGTGGATTGAAGCTTACGTGTACAAAATTTCGTAAAGATTGGAACAAAACTGTAGATTTGTATGCAACACGTACAAATATACGGACACTCTGCCTTATATATTAGAAGACCCAGCTCTGCCGCCCCTAAATACAGTGACTCCACAATGTATTCGTCCGACCGTGGCGCATAGACTATAATGCGCGCAGTCATACAAACATAGCTGCAAAATGAATAATAACTATTTCCTTAAATTGGTTGATTCCTCCACTTGGAAATAAAACGCTATTTATGGTTCATATGTCGCTGAATTTGTTAACAAATACACACTATTTAAAATCACGCCTCCATGGACGTCAAACAAGTATTCGTCTAGTAAGCAACATCTGTGGTCTAGGGCCGCTCTGATACACGCCCCTCTCGCGTTCGTTGTGCAGTTGTGTTCCATCCAGCACAGTGAACAGCTGTCTCTCCGGTCTGTAAGCCGTTGAGTGATATTTACGCAATATGGGTAGAAAACGTTGCGAAACTACAAAGGAAGAGAGAAAAATCTGTGTCAGGTTTTTTTCGACAAGGAAAATGTTTTCAAGAAATCGGAGAAACAGTCGGTAGACCTACCAGTACAGTGGAGTATATACAGGTTTAATCAGAGCAAAAAGTACGAAACCAAATCACGAAGCGGTCGTCCTGCAGTTGTGTCAAAGATGGAGAAACGACAGCTTCTTCGAGAAGTCATCAAAAATCCGAAACTGAGAGCTCCGTAACTCGCTGCTGCTTTTCATGTGCGTGCAGGAAGGTGTGTTTCAGCACAGACTGTAAGAAATACGCTTCATGAAGCTAGGTATGGAGGCCGAACAGTCCGTAGAAAACCATACATCAGTAAAATCAACAGAAGAAAGCGACTTGCATTTGCAAGAGAACATAAATCAGATGGGTTTGATTTCTGGAAGAAGGTTGTATTAATGGACGAGAGTCGATTTGAGCTAATGGGCGAGTAACAGTGTGGAGAAAAAGGAATTGTGAACTTGAAGAGAGAAATATGACAGCCTCAGTTAAACATGGAGGAGGTTCAGTTCTTGTGCAGGGGTGCACGAGTGCAAATGGTGTGGGGGATTTGTATTTTACTGGTGGCATTATGGACCACAAGATCTACATAAATATCCTAAAACACATCTATCCAGTAGTGTGAATCATATGGGTCTTAATGAGGATTATATTTTCGCACAAGATAACAATCCAAAACATACTGCTCTAGACACAGAGCTGTGGCTGTTGTATAACACGCCCCACTGGATACAGACACCACCGCAATTCCCCGACATTAATCCTATAGAGAATATGTGGCATTTACTCGACAAAAACATCAGGAATCATCAGATATCCAGTAGAAATGATCTACGGAACGCTCTACAAGAGGAATGGCGAAAAATTACAGTGCAAACAGTGGGGAAGGCGAACCAAAGGTTACGTTTCATCGGCAGAACGCTTCGAAGATGCACCAGCTCCACCAAAGAGACTGCCTACATCACACTTGTGCGTCCTCTCCTGGAGTACTGTTGCCCTTGTGGGACCCTCACCAGGTGGAACTGACGGAAGACATTGAGAAGGTCCAGAGAACGGCAGCTCGTTTTGTTTTATCACGTTACGGGGGGGAAAGCGTCACGGAAATGTTGCACGAATTGGGGTGGAAATCATTAAAAGAAAGGCGTTATTCATTGCGGCGTGATCTGTTTGCGAAGTTTCAATCACCGACTTTTAGTTCTGAATGTGAAAATATTTTGCTAGCACCCACCTACTTAGGGAGACATGAGCATCCCCAAAAAAAAAGAGAAATCAGATCTAAAACGGAACGATTTAGGTGTTCTTTCTTCCGGCGCGCTATCAGAGAATGGAACGGTAGAGAAAAGTTATGAAAGTGGTTAATGAACCTTCTGCCAGGCACTTGAATGTGATTTGAAGAGATGTAGATGTAAAAACAACAGAATCTCTGGTGAAATCCATGCCAAGAAGAATGCAAGCGATTATAAACAGGAAAGGAGGCCCTACTAAGTACTAACAGTAACATTCTATGTTCAAAGTGAGACTTTCAGTTCTGTAGACGAATACTTTTTTGTGTCTTACATTGCCTATATGTACTTCCGAATGCTTAACCATGTTTATTTAAATAGCAATCTGTGTTTCGTTATTGTATTCTCATTTTCACTGATCAATAAAGGCGTCCTTGTCCCTGCTGTTATTTCAATCTGCCAGTTTTTCACTCTTTATACACCGTTAAACATACTATCATCTATTAGACGAATACTTTTTGGAGTAACTGTATGTGCCGCCGGGGGCCAAGGCCCCCCGGCACCCTCCAGGCTACGCCACTGATACACACATATACAGCCTAAGACGTGTAGATAAGTTGAAGAGTGTGAGTGCGTTGTTATCAGCGTGTGTGGTGGAGCGCCACGTGGCGACACTGGCCCACTGTTCGTCGCCTGCCGGCGGTAGACCTACTGTGTGTACGCACTGCCGTCTGCTGGCCTTGGCCGCGCGTACTGTATGTATGTAGACAGAGCAGCACAGCGCAGCACAGGGGCCCACTGTCACCGCCTATCTGGGGAAGCCCGCGGCCGCACCCCAGCAGATAGCCACGTCACTTCCTGCCAGCTGCCGCACCTACCTACACCTGCGCTTACATCCCAAGCAAAAGTATCTTTCCCGTACTACCTGCTGTAGGCAAAGATCGACAACGTTCATGCACTAGGGATGTAGACTTTTTGTAATCGTGACATCTAGGAGAAGGTCGGGTAGCCACGGACACACAAATGAATTGCTAATAAAACAACAATAAACAATTTTTCTGTGTTAACTTTCATCGTAAAATGAAACCAGTAACTTCTTTAGTCATATCACTTAGAACTAAGCATAGATAATAATTTTTTATGAACTATCTTAAATATACTTTTGAATCAGTTTATTGGCACTAAAATATTTGGAGGGTAGCCCCGGACACGGGGTTGGAACACTTGCGCGGAGTGACACTTGCGCGGAGTGACACTTGCGCGGAACCCGGGGCCCTTGGGGCGGCTGATGGCTTTTCCTGGGTACAGGCACACCAAGAAGTCTAGCACTGCTGTGGTCAAGTTTCCACACTGTCAACATAACACGAAAATCAGTGAAATTGCACAAATCTTTCAAAGCTGAAGAGCAATATAGTAACTTGTTCTAACTACATATTAATCCGTTGAGTGTTCCTCATGTAAACAAAAAGGTATTTTAATAGTGATAATGTTTGGAGAGTTATTAAGACAGTCTCTGCTACTACAAGACGATGACTTTCCACAGTCATACCTCCTAAAAGCATATTATTCAGAACGCTAAGCATATCAAGACACCTGCGCAAGCAATAAATATATTAGGCATCCTGTACAGAGACGTTGATGTAATTGACCGCTATTTAGTTAACCCCACTATCACGCAACTTCCATCTCTTTAAAAATAGCTACTATGCTTTTTAATAGAAGACGCAACCTTAAACCTTCAATTAAAAAACGTTAATAATAAGTCAATGAGTATTTTACATACTTGAAGCGTTTATTCGTAGACCCCAAAACGATTTGGCTGTATTCGAATTACAAATACATTTAAGAAATGTATGAAATACGGAATGTGTAAGGGAATGTCACACACCGAAAAATGCTAAAGATAAATTTTATTTTCTATCACCGTCATATAGAACCATTTTTACTCCGAACTTGGCATAAACCAACAGAGAGAAACAAGTTGCAAGACTTCCAGGAAAAATGAAGCGAAATTGGCAGCCAATAGTTGGTTATAAATTACATTGCTTGTTAACTGTAGAAATATAAATTACGGAATACGCGGAACTCCTGTTCAGTACAGTCAAAAAGGTCTAAGGTAATAGGCAGTGGCTTACAATCAGATATCCGTATTACTCTCCTCCTCAAGAAGTCTGTATGAAGATTTATATTCAGAACATTCAAGAAAAAGGCTACTGTGGTGTTGAAACTACAAGAAACAGCTCATCTACTCAGGAAGGGAAAACGTTCTGGTGGCCGTAAATTTGAATGGCTGTATCTCTTGTAGTAAAAAAAAAAAGTAACATTCATTTTTTGATAAAATGTTAAAATCCAATACACCAGAATTTTGTTTTTCTAAACTCAGTGCCAACTTTTTTTGTCAAAATTTTTGCAGGAAGTAGTCTTGACGTGATTTCATACTTCTATGCATTATCAAACATGTAATTTGTGTCACAAATTGCGCGGCCGGTCCGGTCGGAGGTTCGAGTCCTTCCTCGGACATGGGTATGTTTGTTTGTACTTTGCCTAAGTCATTTTAAGTAAGATTAAGTAGTGCGTAACTCTAGCGACCAATGACCTAAGTAGTTTGGCCGCATAAGACTACACATATAGACGTAATTTATTTGTTTCATAACCACATTTAACTACTAATAATTAAAGAAACTTAAATGTAGAAATTTGAAATAAACACTGAAAACAAATGATTGATATTTCTCATAAGATGAATGCACACAACCTTTGAATTATGTCTTGTGAATATACCTACAAAATCTACCATATGAAAATTTTAGTGCGAGTCCCAAATTTGTTTTTTCTTAATAACATTAAAAACATACTAAAAATTGAGAACTCGAAAACCAGTGAAGTTATGGACTTGAAGCGTTTTGTGTTGCTAAATCTTTACATAGTAGACACAATTCTAAAATTTGGTTGCCATCACCAAAGTAGACGAAAAGTTAAATTTTTTGGTGTAATCTTCGCCGTGTAGACTGTATGTTGTAGAAGTCTACGCCGAACCCAATTATAATCATACCTCTGAGGAGAGAATGTTGTTTGCACTTCTCCTGCGTTTCTAGTCGTCCGTGCTGTGGTACGTAACGACAACATACCGTTCCATTTCACCGAGAGCTATATATGTATTAATGGGATGTCTGTTCTTTCGAAATAAGACATCACACCAATATATGTATCATTTAGAAGCAAAGATTCTGGGTTCTCTTTTCATCGCTAACGCGATTAACAACGTTAGACCTTGTGTATAAACAGTTAAAGGTTATGAGTGCCACTGGAAAAATGCATAAGTAACACCTGTTGTTTGAGACTTGAAGATGACCTCAAATTATCCGAAATCGATATCTCATAATAAACATAACGTGTAGCTGTCTATATTTCATAATGCAATTACTAACTTATTTAAAAGCTGTTCAAAACCACCTACAAAAAACCTTTATAATGAGATTGTATATAATTCCACGATCAAATTGTGTTTTAGTTATTTGTAGAAATACACCTAAAGATCTGCCCTTGCTTTTAGTGCCTTGATCAGCTGTTTATTTTTAGAGGTAATTCTAGGGACAGGAAAAATTCGTATTTGCGATAAATTCGAATACAGATGCGAATTATGACTCAAAATGCAGTAAATCCGAAATTGTCATAAATGGTATTTTGGTGTGAAACACTATTTAATCAGAAATATTGCGAGATAACTTTATTTTCTGCCCTTAAATATGTACAAAGTAAACCGTAGGTACCGGAAAAATTCGCATTTTTCAATGAATGCGAAATATAGGCCCATGCTAATTTTGGGCCGGAATGCGAGAGACGTGAATCTTGTAATATACCCTATTTTTATCGAACGTCCCGTTACTACTGCTCCACCTCGCTCGGTGGGCCTTTCCCTGAATACGGCACAGGTAGCGGCTGGAGGGCGTGGAGTAGGGGTGGTGTATCGCTACTTCTGGAACACCCTGTTCACTACCTGCAGCGTCCGGGTCTCCGCGCAAGTGTCTACACATTCCCTTTCCGCGCAAGTGTCACTCCCCGCAAGTGTCACAAACTCCCCGGACACAGCATTCAGTGGTAATCCACTTGTTTCTTGGCCTTGAAAACATACAATTGTAATAAATATCTCAAGCATCTGCATAAAATCAGTTTTCATGGTTCCAGTCCTTGCAGTTATAGCACTGAATACAGTCTACTTCGAAGATTTCTCCACATGTGATGTATTCTGTCTCTTTTCCTTGATCCTCTTCGGAGAGACTGAATATTTGTCTTTGCCAAGAACCTTTCTTTAGTGCATTTCCGTTTTTTGTTTTTTCGGCTTGTCCTTTTTATTGCATTTATTTTTCTGTCTCTCTTCTAAACCCTTTTTTTTTCTTTTTATATATATGGAGATGACTCTTCTCCTTATTAAATCTATGAGGGATTTTCGCAGCTTTTGCAAGATCAAATTCTAATCTCAAAAACTCTTCTTATGGGTGAAAACCGCCAACGAAGTTAAACAGGAACGACGAAAAATTTTTGCGCGAACAAAATTCACCGTTGCGAGTAGCTCGCTCGGTGCCTATGCCACAACTGACTTGAATGTGTTTTTACTCCACAGGGCGCGCATTTAAAATGTAGTCTTGCCAGCGCAACGTGCTTGCTTCCTTAGAAATTGAAACGTCCGCGCTTACCCGCCATCCAGGGCTACCGGACCTTCCCCTATATCTATAAATGCAAATGTCTGTTCGGTGTACGTTTATCACGTCTGAACCACAAGACATAAAGACCTAAAAATTTGTACATTTCCTACTGTCTACCCGGGGAAGGCTTTAGGCACGGTTTTGTAGCGATCGGATACCTATTTATCTATATATATTAATGTGAATGTCTGTTCGGTGTACGCTTATCACGTCCGAACGACAAGACGCAGAGACTTAAATATTTGTACAGTTACTAATTTATACCCGAGGAAGGTTCTAGGCACGGTTTTATAGCGACCTGATAGATATTTAGTAATTTGAAGAATATAACGCGACATGCGGAACAATAATTACTCTTTGAAAATTATATTTGCTCTTTGAAAATGGTTTTATTGGTTGCAATGTTGGTTGAGGGTTGATAACGATAAAAGGGTGGAGTATATTGGGATGGAAAGTTGTCGGTGTATATAAAATTCTACGTGTGTGTGTGTGTGTTTTAATATTTCGCTCTGCAGCGAAACCTACAGAATGCAAACTAATGGTCTGTGTGTAATTGTTGTCCAAAGTCTCCCGTTGCACACCATAGCAGTTCCATGCCGGTAGCTATAAGGGGGTGAAGATATGGTGGTTGAAAGTCATCAAATTATAAAAAAATCGGACTGAAGGCCAGCGATGACGTTTGCGACTCTATAGCAAGGATGTTATATATAGCGAAACGTGATGCCATAGACCATATCTTTGGTCTATGCGTGCTACATTGTCTTCAGCTCTTTCTCTGTAAGGATTAGCATGCGAATAAAGAAATATAAGAATAAATAAATAAAGCAGTTTAAAAAAAAAGAAAAATCTTTTAATACATCTCTTTAAAAGATCGATTTGACGTTTCGCGCATTACATCAAGTGATCGATCTGTGATATTATTACAATCCTTATTGTTGAATTTCGTGATTGGATTCTTCGAAACGAGTGCATTTTTACGTGTGATTTCTTATTTCTTATATATTGTCTGATAAATGTAACATGATTTTAGAAAAAAGGAGATGAACAGAGAGAGAGTGGATAGGAAAAGTACTAACTCAAGGCTCGAATAAATAAATAAATTAATAAATACCCGGGCAACGGCGGGTTTTCAGCTAGTATTGAGATGTAAAACTCCCCCTCGTATTTGTGTTGATTGTAACGTAAGTACAAGGTCTAAATATCTGCAAAACTTACACAGTGAATGCTAATTGTTATGAGGATTTGTATCTGTTCTTAGTGTGTTTAGCAACTCCTTCCATAAAGTTTTAATAAACATTTATATGGTGTTTATTAAACGTAGACAGTCCACATACTTGTAAAAGGAAGAACGAACGAAGCTTAGGGTTTAACGTCCCGTCGACAGCTTGGTCATTAGACACGGAGCTCTCGCTGCGAGTTTTGGATAAGGATGGGGGAAGGAAATCGGCCTTGCCCTTTCAAAGGAACCATCCCGGCATTTGCCTGGAGTGATTTAGGGAAATCACGGAAAACCTAAATCTGGATGACCGGAGTTGGATTTGAACCACCGGTCTCCCGAATACGAGCCCAAAAGAGCTTGGTTGTAAAGTTTGGTGGGTGAAGTACGACTACAAAGACGAAACTGACAAGTAAACATTAAAACGCGCTTGGGTTAGCAGCCACAAAAAAATTCCATATCGAAATAAAGTATCGTCTATAACTTTCGGTGTTGCCATGATGAAATAAGTTAGCATTTGTTTCGAGGAATATAGACATTTAATAAGTGGAAAAAATTCTGGCTGTAACTATTGCTTCCACACTTTGCACTGATTTCACGTCAAACATCCTCGATCAAATATCGACAACAAGAAGTGAAAATATTTTTAAGGGTGTAGACACTCAAAAGTGTTCATTTTATTTCATTATTCAACAGATGAGATGGTGTTTAATGAAGCACAGAGCCCATAGAAGAAGAAACATCTCAAAAACACACAGACACTAGGTACAAAATTGAGCATTTTTTGTGGTGTGCGCTTCAAAGGAATTTCAGGACAGGTCGTCTGAAGCGTCACTCTAGGGACAGATATGTGCCATTAGTCAGGAAGTTTAGTTCGTCAGTAAAGACGACTAGATCAAACAAGGCAAAACATTTGGTGTTGTTGCAACAGATATTCGTCGTTTTACCACTTGGATTTGTGCAATTAAATGATGAACACACTTCAGGGATGTTCCAGCAGCAAAAATTCTATAGGAAAGATACACTAAATTCAACATACAATAAATGCAGTACTTCACGTTCAACAACAAAGAAAACTATCCCCTATAGTGACCACCGTCAATATGGCGGCCGTGTTTGCGTTGGTTGCCTCAAGGAGCGCTGTAATTCGTTTTGAAATTGGTACTCGCAAATATATTAAAAATCACATACCGACAGACAAAGCGCTTTTCAGTTGAAACCACAGATGAAATCATACACTAAAGATATTGGCATTGTTTTCATGGCAGCGACATAGCCACAGCGAAACCATTCCTTTGCCATCAGTCACGTGATAGCATTCAGCTTTGCTTATAAGCTTACAGAGCGTTTTGTGTGTAGGAGAGTAACGTGAAATTTCACGTGTAAGTATTATTAGTTTAAAATAGTGGCGTTTCTTGAAAACAGCTAATGTTTGCCAATAGTTACGCGGTCGTATGTTGCTACCACAGCATGAGAATAGGTCGTCCGCTGTTTGCGCGGTCTACTAGCAACTACGGTCGAAGAGAGAACTCAAAGGCGCCTGTACAGTCTCAGCCAAAAGTCGGCGATTATTAAGTACCTATATTAAATGACAAATACAGCATATAATTTCGGGGGGGGGGAGGGGGCAAGAGTCAAAATTTTCTGTCATCGTATCTCAAACTGAAAAAATTGTTGGATGTTCCGACATCCACTATATTGCACTTAAAACTCTAATCCTAAACGATTAAATTTTCTTTATTTTTATAGTCCTATGGGCCTGCTGCTTATAAATATCCTTTAATGACATTATGTAAAATAAATCCCAAACGCTGTCACGCGAACAGCAACGTTTACGTAATAAAAATCCGAAAATTACTTCGGAATATTACACCAGCAACAAACTAACTGCTGTTAACGCATTGGGGTTGATTTAATAAGAAAACCATAGACGCAAAAATTCAAATACAAATGTTTGCAAATCTATCGGACCAAACTGCGTGGTCATCAGTTCGTAGCTTACACACTACTTAAACCTAGGTAAACTAACCTAAGGACAACACACACACCCATGCCCCAGGGAGGACTCGAACCTCCACGGCGAGCAACCGCGCGCTCCGCAGCACCATAGACGCACTGGCGATAACATACCCGATGAAGGAAGTGTTTCCGAAATAGGCCTATAGTATAAATATAGAAAATAAATAGCAGCGTTTGGGATTTATTCCACATAAAAAATTTTCAGATGAGGTAGAAGTTACAAACATGTAGTCGCGACGATGATAAACTGGCCAAATGTTTCGGTTCCGCTGATTTGTGCCGAGTTGCTGACTAAGAGAACATTCATTCGGTAGGTGAGTCTAAATCGAGGATTACCGTGGCCGGAAATGTACTGCAGTTGTTGTAAACAGGGCACTGATACTGAGCGGTCGGCGAACTTGCAAAACTAGACAGAAAACCTCCAAGACTTTCCTTGAGCACTCGTTAAAGATTTAAGTGGCATTTGTTTCTCGGCGTACACCTGATTTAACACATGACAGTAGCAAGACATAGGTGTCAATTATACAATACAAACCAAAACTGAATAAACATTCTAAAAGTTTACAATTTTCTTGTACAAACCTCAAACTTGGGAATACATCTGGGAGTGGATCTATTAATAGTTTACCACTCTGAGGAAAATATTCCTTCATTTCTAAAATATTCAATAATTGATATAAATACTACTATATTTACAATATGAATGTGGATTGCAACTGGGAGAAGGAGTTTATTTCGACAACTGATTAGTTCTATTGTCCATTGGTCTGTCTTGGTCTGTTAATATGAACAAATCATCTTCTCTTGACTGTTGTTGTTGTGGTCTTCACTCCGGAGACTGGTTTGATGCAGCTCTCCACAATACCCTATTCTGAGCAAGCCTCTTCATCTCCACATAAGAACGGCAACCTACATCTGTCTGAAGCTGCTTACTGTATCCATCTCTTGGTCTTCCTCTGCGATTTTTACCCCACACACTTCCCTCCAATGCTAAATTCACAATTCCTTGATGTCTAAGAATGTGTCCTACCAATCTATCCCTTCTTTTACTCAAGGTATGCCAGAAATTTCTTTTCTCTCCAATTCTGTTCAATACCTCCTCATTAGTTACGCGATCCACCCACCTAATCTTCAGCATTCTTCTGTAGCACCATATTTCAAAAGCCTCAATCCTCTTCCTGTCCGCACTGTTTATCGTCCAAGTCTCACTCCCATACAAGGCAACACTCCATACAAATGCCTTCAGAAAGGACTTCCTTAGGCTTAAATCAATATTCGATGTTAACAAATTTCTCTTTTTCAAGAACGCTTTTCTACCCATTGCCATTCTGCATTTTATATCGTCTGTACTACGACAATCATTTGTTATTTTACTGCCCAAATAACAAAACTCATCTACCTCCTTTATTGCTTCGTTTCCCAATCTAATTCCTTCAGCATCACCTGATTTCCTTACACTGCACTCCATTACCCTAGTTTTGCTCTTGTTAATGTTCATCTTATATGCACCTTTCAGCACACTGTCCATTCCCTTCAACTGCTCTTCCAGGTCTTTTGCTGTCTCTGAGACTATTACAATGTCGTCGGCAAAACGCAATGTTTTTAATTCTTCACCCTGAACTTTAATTCCTTCTCCAAATTTTTCCTTGCTTTCCTTTATAGCTTGCTCAATGTACAAATTGAATAACAATGGAGAAAGACTACAACCCTGTCTTACTCCCTTTCCAACCATTGCATCCCTTTCATGCCCTTCAACTCTGATAACCGCTGTCTGGTTTTTGTACAAGTTATAAATAACCTTACGTTCCCTTTATTTTACTCCTGCTTGCTTCAGAACTTGAAAGAGTTTATTCCAATCAACATTGTCAAAAGCCTTCTCCAAATCTACAAAAGCTAGAAATGTAGGTTTGCCTTTTCTTACTCTATCTTCTAGGATAAGCCTTAACGTGAGTATTGCCTCCCGTGTTCCTACATTTCTCCTGAACCCAAACTGATCTTCCACGAGGTCGGCTTCTACCACCTTTTCCATCCTTCTGTATATAATTCGTGTTAATATTTTGCAACCATGACTTATTAGACTGATGGTTCTGTAGTTTTAACATCTGTCTGCTGCTGCTTTCTTTGGAATGGGGATTATAACATTTTTCTTAAAGTCTGAGGGTACTTCTCCTGTCTCATACATCTTACGCACCAGGTGAAACAGGTTTGTCATGGCTGGTTCTCCCAGAGACTTCAGCAGCTCTGAGGGAATATCATCTACTCCATGGGCCCTGTTTCGACTTAGGTCTTTCAGGGCTCTTTCAAATTCTTCTCTCAATACAGTATCTCCTATTTCATCTTCATCTACATCCTCCTCCCTTCCTACAATATTGTCTCGGAGTTCATTTCCTTTGTAGAGCCCCTCTATATACTCTTTCCACCTTTCAGCTTTCCCTTCTTTGCTGAGAACTGGTTTTCCATCAGTGTCCTTGATATTCATAGATCTGTTTTTCTTATCTCCAAATGTTTCTTTTATTTTCCTGTAGGCTGTATCTATTTTTCCCCTATTTATACATTCTTCTACATCCTTGCATTTGCCTTCTAGCCACTCCTGCTTAGCCATTTTGCACTTCCTGTCAATCTCATTTCTTAGTCGTCTGTACTCCATTTTGCCTGTTTCATTTTTATATTTTCTCCTTTCATCGATTAAATTTAGTATCTCCTGTGATATCCAACAATTTTTTGTAGGTCTTGCCTTCCTACCTACTTTGTCCTCTGCTACCTTCACTATTTCATCTCTCAATTTTACCCATTCCTCCTCTACTGTTTTATTTTCCCCAGTTTCTGTCAATTGTTGCCTAAAGCTTCCTCTGAAATTCTTAAGAACCTCACGTTCCTTCAATTTATCCAGGTCCCATCTCCTTATTTTCCTACCTTTTTGTAGTTTCTTTAGTTTCAGCCTACAGTTCATAACCAACAAGTTTATGGTCAGAGTCTATATCTGCCCCTGGGTATGTTTTACAGTTTAAAACCTGGTTCCGGAATCTATGTCTTACCATTATAAAATCTATCTGATACCTTCCGGTGTCTCCTGGTCTCCTCCACGTATACAACCTTCTTTTGTGATTCTTGAACCAGGTGTTTGTTATAACTAAATTATGTTCTGTGCAAAATTCTACCAGGCGGCTTCCTCTTTCATTCCTTTTGCCCAGACCATATTCACCTACTATCTTCCCTTACCTTCCTTGTCCTACTACCGAATTCCAGTCTCCCATAACAATTAAGTTTTCCTCTCCCTTAATTGTCTGAATAATTTCCTTTAGCTCATCATATATTTCTTCGATCTCCTCATCATCGGCAGAGCTAGTTGGCATATAAACCTGTACTACTGTTGTCGGTGTTGGCTTCGTATCTATGTTGACAATGATAATGCGATCACTGTGCTGCTCATAGTAGTTTACCCGCATTCCTATCTTCTTATTCATTATCAGTCCTACTCCTGTTATACCCCAATTTTGTATTTATAATCCTGTACTCACCTGACCAGAAATCCTGTTCATCCTGCCACCGAACTTCACTAATCCCCACTATATCTAACTTCAACCTATGCATTTCCCTTTTTAAATTTTCTAATTTTCCTACTCGATTAAGGGATCTAACATTCCACGCTCCGACCGGTAGAATGCCAGTATTCTCTTGACTATCATCTTGTAAATCCAAGGATGACGTGTGAGCTGTTGCTACATCGTCCGATACCATGAGCTTTTGATGTTACGATCTGTGTCTACCGACCTTGTCCATACCTTGTTCCTTTTAGAACCCATGTGATAAAACTGAACGAACCCGATTTAAAAGATGAAGCAGCCCTTAAATATAAAGACTCTGCAGTATTCGTAATAACTAGTTCCAGATCCTTCCTTGCCTGACCTACAGTAAATTGAGTTCAATTGAATTTTACGTAAGATGTTTCCTTCACGAAAATTACTTCTGTTCTAACGGAAGTCTCTTTATTACTGATTTTCGTTACAGCCATCTGTGGGTTACGTTTACACAACTCCCCTCACTTTCTTCAGTTCTCTTCCTTCATCCGTTGGTTCACTCGTGCACGTTCTGCTGCCTAAAATATTCTGTTCTTCCTCGTTTTCTCGTCGAAGAAACACTTCACATCCGCAACCTTCTTCCTAAAGATCTGCCTGTTCACAATTTCTTCTGCAGCGATCCCGCATTTTTCTAGATCCCAGTGCACATCTTCCAACCATGGAACTTGTGCCTTCTTGTTCTCCTGCAAGAGAAGAATCTTGTTAGCGAACCTCTCTGGTTCCATTTTTTTAATATGCCCGTAGAAAGACAATCTACTTTTCTTCATTGTGATGGTGATATTTACATATAACTGACACCGTTCTTGATTTGATCTTAGAAAGAATGTAAATTAATTTGATGTTTTTCTGCGCCCCAGAATCTTTCTTGGGAATTTCCTTTCTTTCTTTTCTAAGTCTGAAATTCCCTTCCTGGCTTTTGTCTCAGATGCATATAAACATTCAGGTTTGACGACTGTACTGTAGTGTCGGAATTTGACCTGGGATGAGATTTAGATTTGTATGTGTTCTGACACAATCTGATTGCTATTTTCATTATTTTTGCTGTTCTTCAGTTGCTGCCTATTCATAATTATTTGCAATCACAATCTCTGCTAGGTATTTGAACCTATGGACTCTTTTTATGTCGCCCTACTTGGTCCTCATTGTGGCATTTATTATTATCTTCATTATTCTACAGTGTCAGCTGATTGTTAGCCCTTCAATAAAAATATTCTCCCCGACCGGGAATCGAACCCGAGTCTCCCGCGTCACAGGCAGGGATACCAACCACTACACTACTTTTTTTTTCTTTAAAATGGGCCTCCAAACCTCCCCTTCTAGCCCAGCCTTTCGCTCTCCATGATCGCCTTCATTGGCGATGCTTCATTGTCTGTTACTGAAATCCATCTCCTTGGATATAATGTAAATAAATGTTTTCCAGGATTTGTTGCAGTTTCGTCTCCAATGCATTTATTTATTTCCACAACAGATGGCCGTATACTTCTGAAGAAAATAATTCGGCTCCTGCCCGATAAGAAAATCAAAAGAAATGTTGGAGTTCTCCATAAATAAATAAAACGTAAGATACACAGAAGCTTTCAAATGTTCAAATGTTTGTATAGTCTATGGGACTTAACTACCGGGTCATCAGTCCCTAAGCTTACAAACTACTTATGAACTAGCTAAGACTATGGACGCACAAATATCCATGCCCGAGGGGGGATTCGAACCCCCGATCGTAGTGGCCGTGCAAACCGTGACTGGAGCGCCTCAGTGCCCTCGGCCACCGCGGCCGGCTAAACCGAAAAGTTAAATTGAATAAAATAAAAATCCTTCTCTCACGGTAGTTTCGTCTGCACAGTGCTTCAAAGCTCGTCTTCTCGATAAGGTGGGTTAATATTCCGTGTCTTCTATACGTAACTGTTAGAAGTGCATACCTGTGTTGTTGTGTGTGCAGTTTGTCATCTCTTGACTTTGATGCGTCCGTGCTCCGAAATTTCCGCAGTCATGAGTAATACATTTCACATGTCTCTCTCTCTCTCTCTCTATGTTTCTACTGTGCTATTTTTTTCAGTTTTACTGACTTGAACTATCGTCACATTTGTACCATAATTTGCAGCATGTTACCATATGTGTCCTTATAGTCCCGGAGACCTTGTATGGCGCTGTGTTCGTATTCGAAGTACGCTCGGTAATCGTCAAGGGTGGCGTGACGATTGTCAAGAGCGTATACAGCCGCGTGTCCTAACATCCAAATCGCAGCCGTTGGTTTTCCTTCGTGGATATCGTAACTTGTCGGGTCTGAGTAATTCATTGATGTCGACGGTGTGTGGAACCGTACGGTCGATTATCGGCAGGCGTTGTCGCATTACTGTAATAATCTGTCCCGTTGTTCCACAGGTGAGCCTGTGAGGTAAAGTGTCAACGAGACCACATGTGGCGCAAGCCGGCGAAGGACACATCTTGATGTTGTGGCGCCTTTCCGCCGTGGGAACTTTATCGTCGACAATCATGTACCACGCAAATCTAATGCGTGATGGCAGCACAGAGCTATGGACATTCTTATTTTGATGTCGCCCTACTTTGTCCTCATTGTGGCACTATTCTACAGTGCAGCTGATGGTTAGCCCATCAGTAAAAAATATTCTCCCCGGCCGGGAATCGAACCTTTTTTTTTTTTTTTTTTTTAATAACGTTTATTAAAAATTGATGTACAAATAACAATATTTACACTGATTTTACATGCGTGAGTTTGTTTTGTGTATTACATTTTATCATTTTTAGTCTCCCTGAAAGAGAAGAAAAAAAATTTTATGAACTATTTTTTTTTAAATGTCAGAAATGCATCAAACAAGGGCTATCGTAGACAACATAAAAAAAACACACACAAGATAAATTCGTAAGGCTAACAAAGAAAGGCTACAAATGAAATGGATTAGGCAGAACTCGCATGTGGACTACCATGTAAGCTACAGTAAAGAAAACGGAAAGAGTGCGCTAGTGGGAGAGAGAGAGAGAGAGAGAGAGAGAGAGAGAGAGAGAGAGAGAGAGAGAGAGAGAGAGAGAGAGAGAACAATTTAATAACTACTGATCAGTTTAGAGCGTTACATTAAGAACTAATAAGAAACATATTTAAAATTTGTTACTTTGCTCGTGTTAATCATTCGTTTTGTAGGCACACGCACTGCACTCTTTGCTTGGCACTTCGACACTTTATGCAAGCACACGCGACACACTTTGGTCGGGCGGGCGTCCCCTGCTGGGCTGTGGTGGGCACTAGGAGGGCGTCGGCGTCGGCGGCGTCGCGCTGTGGGTGGCTGGCGTCGGCGGCGGCGGCGGTCGCGGCTGCGTTGGCGGCGTCGGCGTCGCTCGCGGGTTTCGCAGCGCCTCCTCAAAGGCTGCCTTCAGCGAGATGTCCAAGTAATTTTGGAACGTTTCTCGGTATTTCACACGCTGTTTGGCCCTTTTGTTTTCTTCCCACAGGTCTGTTACGAATTGTAGTTGGTCCTTCTGCTTTTCTGTTATGACTTGATGGGCTGTCATTGCTATTAGCCACATAGTGGCTATTCGTTTTGGCCTCGGAAAGGTCCATGCATCAGGGACGGTAAGTGCCGTGATCGAGATGGCTCGTGGGTCTGTCCTGTTTATCAGTGCCAACATTTTTCTACATGTTTCCCAGATTACGCCGCTCTGTCCGCACGAGAATCGATGCTCCAATGTGTCTTTTTTGTCACAGGCACCGCATTTGTCCGAGTTTCTTTGCCTGATCAGCGCCAGCCTCTCGTTTGTGGGCACAGTCCGGTGCACTACTTTGTACCACGAGTCTTTAGCGTGGGCTGGTAAGGCATTTTCTGAGATATTCTTCCAGACTCGTGGCCAGTCGAAGTCTGGAAGCTTTCTCTCTATTTTGGCCTTGGCAGTAATCCCCCGCAGCACTCCATATACTTTTCGTGTCGTTCTTTGGCTCGGGTTCTGTATTGAGGCGATCACATAGCTTCTATCAATAGTGAGCTGTTTTATGTGTCGCAGCTTGAACGGTATGTGCCCGGCGTAGACTGGCGCCTCTTCGGACTGCGGCCTGTAACCTCTCACGAGAATGCTGGTGATGCTGTCCTCGTGTCTTTCTTCCGTTTTCAGCTGTCTGTGGAGCAACAGAGCAGCGCATTTCTTCTTGACGTCCACTAAGCCAACCCCACCTTGTTCCCTTGAGAGGAAGCACGTTTCCTGAGAGACTTTAAATATTTCTCTCCGCCATAGTAGGTAGTAGCCAGCGCTGTTCAGTGCGCGTGCTATCTCCAATGGTACATTTAAGATTTGCGCCATGTACCAGGCTTTCGATAGGATCGTCACGTTTACGAGTTCTACCCTCTGTGAGAGAGTGAGGTTCCTGTCTGCGTGTGTCCTGGCGAGCCCCCTAATGGTATGGAGGATGTTGCGCCAGTTGTCAGCTGCCATCTTCAACGGACATTTTTGGATATTTATGCCGAGTATTTTGTGTTTGTCCACAACTTTATACCACGGCTTTGCTGGTGTTAGTCTTCCATTTCCTATGGCGAGCAGTGCAGTTTTCGCGGGATTGGTCTTGGCACCTGTTGCTCTTTCAAACGACTTCATAATTATTGGAACCCGGGTCTCCCGCGTGACAGGCGGGGATACTAACCACTATACTACCGAGGACTGCGTAATATGCGTACCCCTCACGAGCTCTCACGCAACGTATCGCGGTCTCGTGGTCCCCAGCCAGTTGTCGCGTATCTGTTGAGATGAAGGTTTTTCAGCCAGCTTTGCAGGGTGAGCTGTCACGATGCGCAGTGGTTTGCCTGTATCAGCGTGTAATCGTGAGAAGGCATGGTGTTCAAACTACACTCTGATGTTACAAACGTGAATTGAGAGCTGCGTACTTGTTTGCCTCAGACAGAAGCAGAGCAGAATTGTTTCGGCTAGATATTTAGATTAAGTAACTTTGAATTTTCGTTATTAATTGCATTGAAGTTCCCTCTTTTGTAGTTGAGCTCGTTTGATGGGGAGGCTTTTGAAGTTACCTGTATTTTCTTGTTCGAGATTTCTGTATTCTTCGTATTCAGCAGTGCATTAACACCTTAAGGTTCCTTTCAAAGGAATAGGATTTCCTCATTTTCTTGAAGAGATTTTCTAGTAAAGTGGCTTTTTTTGTCGAGTTCGCCGGAGTTACTGGACAGAAAGTGCAATTTAGACGCTATTCTTCGCAGCAGCCGCATTTTATGGTGACTACCAGTGGCGGGCGGTTCCAAGGGGAGAGTCATGGGGCTCAAAGCAAAACAAAACAAAAAATTCTTTCTTTTGCTAATTTTTTTTTTCTTTTTACATACGAAGCGTGTACTACGAGAAACTATATGCAGGATGTCCCAGCAATCTTGTCCACTCAAAATATCTCTGGAACAATAACAGCTATTGGAAAACGACTTTCACCGGTATCAATGTACGGCTGGGGCCCATGAATGTACATATATGGAAACATTCTAAAACGAAATCAAATGTGTTTTTTTTAACACAAACTTATGTTTTTTTTTTAATGGACACCCTATATTTTTCTTCAGCAATCCATAGCATGACAAATCACATAATCAGTGGCGTTGATTGCATCGCAATATTCCAATTACACCCCGAGATATTGCGACGCGAAGTTGACGCTCGAAAAATCCGAAATGCGCTGCTAGCGCACGTTCTGAGGCTCAGGCGTGAACCCCATGCTGCCCGTAATCGCGATGTGATTGACATGCATAATCGCACTTCCATTCTTATCAAGAGGTCTGAAACGAATAATGCGGTCTGCTGCCATCCTGCATTAAAGTCGTACACTCCAGCAGGTATTTATCCCATAGGCTAGGGGTGATGCGGTTCTGTAACATATATGTGTACCGCAACGTTAGTCACAAAGTTAACTTCGCTTATCGTTAATCCGTTACTAAAAAGGTAATGCCGTTCGACGTTAAAACTTTACTTTACTGTAGATCTAGCGCAAGTGGCAGTGAATCATTCACTCGTAATAGTAATTTATTTTTCTACATCACATTAACCACTTCAAAAACCCGCAGTATATATTGTTCGCTTATGACAACGCCTTTCCGAACTCCCCCCTCCCGCACACACACTACGTTTACATGCAACACATATTCCGGAAGACGAAAACCGAATTCGTAAACCGTTTTTCGCAGTCGTGTTGTTCCTGATTTAGTCAGCACAATCGCTATTTTTCTTTTCTTAAATTCATAGATTCATTTTAACCCTTTCAGACCCTCTGGATACAATTGTGTACATAACTTTTACAGTGTCTAAGATAGATCCGAAACATTTTTTCTCAATTGAAACAGCATGTATATGAGTATGAGTGTTCAACCTTATCAACGTGCACACTTACTGTCAACTGCGGAAGATCACTATAAAAATACCAAGTAATCAGTGTTGCACTGCGCACCAGCTTGTGAACTCCAAAGAACATGCAGGTTGTGGGTTAGTTGTATTCCACTGTACAACTGGAAAGTAACAGTAATTATTTGGCATGACAACTATTGAATGATCACTTTATTTAGTACAAAGTTAGTTCTACAAAATTAATTATTTTAGTCCATAAACAGAAGCCTTGCTTTACAGCATATGCAGTTTTGTAGAATGTAAAAGGATACAACAACAGCGTAAATCTTGCATCTAAAATCATTAAAAACCTAAATTAAGAGGAATACAGCGAAAAGAATAATTTCCTTCCTCCAAAAAAAAAAATCTGGTCTGAAAGGGCAAAGCCTAATATTTATACTTGTATTACACTGCAGAAAATGGTTTTCTGTCCGTATCAGCAGAAAACTCTTAACAAGAAGGAATACACTGACAAACCAACCACGTTTCGAAAACGGTTGTGTTTACATGTGCACAAAAATCGATTGTGGATTCGGAAAACCGCTTTACTGACATAATCAGTATTCTTCGCCCAAATACAATCTTATAGCCACTATTTGCATACCACAATCCAGTCGTGGTGCTAACTGAAGTACACTTCGATATCACACTGTGCAAATTATGTCTTATCAAATATGCTGTTATAGTTCTTACATTAAATACGTTACAGATGTAGTTTGAAAAGTTTTTAACATATTTTTTAAAAACAGTATTTCACGAAAGAGCGATTTATTATTATGCTGAAAAAGTGTAGCATTTTTGTAAAAGTCTTCCCATTCCATTTTTGCGTGGTGTAGTAAGTACAGTAACTGTGTTAAGTCGAATTCTTGATTTTTTTTTTAAAATTTAAATGACGCATTTCGCCCGATTAGGGCATCTTCAGATATCTGACAAAGACGAAAAATGAACCAGGACTTACAATATTTACATGACAATATTTCAAAAAAAAAAAAAAATAATTTAAATTTTTTTTAGCTACAAAGCATTGCTGAAATTGCCAGTATGGAATTGTAATAATGTACGGTACTAATGTTTTATCTCCTCTGTGATAGAGGGTGTTTAGATTAAAATGTAGCTACAGGATATCTTACAGAGACAATAGTAGTGTAATCCCTTGGTCTGCGGTAACGTTGACCGTTAAAAACAATCTGATACATTGTTTAACTGAATGGCTATTGAAATAATTTATATTCCGAGATTTACCTTGTCTCATGTCAACTCATTAATACGACATGCGTCGGTATTGGCCCTGGTCCTGCCTGGAGCAGCGTTCAGATGTGTGCTGCGAGTAACCGCCAATGAAGCGTAGTGCTCCACAACACTGGAGCTGTTGCGTCGGCCGGAAAACTGTCGTTAATTTCAAATTTGGACACCGTTCACACAATACCCAATATCATATGAATCACATTTGAAAGGATGCCAAGGTACATAACACAGATATTACTTAAAAATTTCCATAAAAGTATCGCACATTTTCAAGTTTGTTTCATATGATATTGGGTATTTTATAGGGTTACCGTACGTCCTCTTTTTCCCGGACACGTCCTCTTTTAGAGGCAAGAAAATGTGTCCGGCCGGAATTTATAAAATTCTTCAAAATGTCCTCTTTTTTGGTTTCCGGGAAAGAAAGTTTATTTGTGTCATTGGAGACAACGGGTTCTTCCGCACTGCATTTCGAAACTGTTCGCAACTATCACGCGCAAATACAGGGACAAATTGCCGTCCACTATTTCGCTTTTCGCATAGGTCTAACAGTTGCAAACGATTCTGAACGTCTCTGCAAAGGAACCCGGTTGTCTATTCTGTATTCAACCAGTGTATTCTGTCTTCTGCATTATAGTCTTTCGTGTTGCTTTTGATATATTTTGTGGTTAAAGCTGTATTGCGTGTTCGAGATTATTGGTATCCTTTTGCTTCAAAATAAAATACAAACTTTAAAAAATACAAATACAAAATGCCGAAAAGAAAGTCAGTATTAAATGACGTGTTCTTGGAGAAATACAAATCACTCAAGAGAGGAAGAAACGAACATGAAGCAGAATGTTTGATTTGCCCTGCTGGATCGTACATATCTATTACTAAATAATAATAATATTAATAATGAGTCGTATAAGTATCGTATGGGTTAATGTTGGATCGTATTAATGTAAATTACCATTGAATGCAGGGAATTACGTTATATCATCAGGATTGTTGCAAACCATATTTCGCTTATTATTATGAATCATCTAGTGCTGTTAGCTATTCAACAGAAAATATAAAAGCTATTGTATGTATAATTTCAGACATTTAAAATGCCTGAGCTTTTATTAGTACTTGTCGAAAAACAAAAAGCTCGTGAGAGAGATTTCGTCATCTTCCCAATATAGTTGGTTCAAAAGTGAAAAACACAAGAACGAGACAATTGAGTGTAGTGGTGATGAATAAACTGTCAAGATTCATAATATTTTGTTTTACAATTACCACACAAGGTTACTGTTTTAGTTTGTAGTAGTTTTACGTGGTTCATTAATAAAGCTGTAAATTACATTATGTTCACAATAAAGTGTCCTGTTTTTATATGAACTGTCCTCTTTTTTGATGATGTACATTTGGTAACCCTAGTATTTTATGTAAATGGTGTCGGAATTTGAAATTGACTGTTATCCGACCGACCCATCACCTACAGTGTTGTGGAACCTACGCTTTGTTGGCGGTTACTCGCAGTCCACATCTGAACACTTCGCATGTCGTATTAATGAGTTGAGACCTACTCTACGATACAGGGACATCAAACAAGGTAAATCTGGGAATATAAATTATTTCAATAGCCATTCAGTTAAACATTGTATCAATTTGTTTTCAACGGTCAGTGTTACCACTTCTTAATTTGAACTAGTGAGCCAGTGCACACGAATATCTCGTACCTCTTATTAGTGAAGCTACGTAGTTTTTACTCGGTTCTCGCAGCGGTTTGCATTTCTAAAGAATGTGCAAAGCAGAATAGCAGAAAATGTACTAAGTTGTCGGGAGCAGATACCTAAAAGTCCAGGATCGCAATTATCATACTACTGACGACGCTGTAATACAGAAATAACATTTGCACTTTACCCTAGCATTGATATGTAAGCAAAATTGTGGAGCACGGTCGCTACATAAACACACTCAGATTAGGCCCTGTCGCCGACAGGCTTGGCTCTGACGCAGCCAACACCTCAGGGGAGGTGAGCATTCATAACATAATATTAGGGACATGGGGTGTTCACAGGACAGTACACAAATATGATTAAGCAACGGTACAAAAATGTAAGTGTTAATTTTATCCCATTATATGAACTTATCTTTATTACAGTCTATTTGGTTCGAAACTGCTTCAAATTTCTGTAACCGACTTTTATACGTTCTATAGCCTTATTGTATGCCAATGCACTTGTTTGTATAGAGACCAGAAGAAGGTCACTCAGGCGACCGAAACCGGTCGTTAAAGCTCAAAATAAATAACCACAAGCAACTGGTTGCTGCATTTCATTGAGTTACAAATATGCTACTAAGGTTTCTATTTTATTCTTACATTGTTTATTATACAATAAACAAAGCATTTAGTCTTTCATTAATTCATTTAAGAACAATTTTAATCACTGAGATACTCAATAAGTATCCATAACTAATAAATCAATAACTTGTGTGAAATGATTTCAAATGTTCGTATACATACTATTTTTCAAATTAGTCAAATAAGAAAAGCTTTAACCATTTTCAAATTGTAAAGAGATGTTAACAGACAAAGCAACATTCATATTTAGATAACTAAAAACAATCTTTCAAAGATTAGAGAAAAATCACATTCCCATATTGAACATTTTCATCATCACTGGAAGAAGATTCTTAATTAATATATTGACTGCGGATAATTTTCATACGATTTAAATACAAAAATTAGTTACGTTTACAATGGAAGAGCTCCGTTTTTTGTCTGCATGTCTTGGACAAACTTTGCATCTTCCTGATGTACATTTATTTCTTTGAACTGCTAGAATAAACTCTTCCATGTTTGAGAACTTCGCTGCCTACAATGGGATGGATCTTGGCACAGCCGAACTTGCAGCTCTTTTTGAGACCTGAGGAAAAATATAAAGGTTGGTGCACTCTGCTACTCAGCAAATTGTTTGCGCATTTGTGAGCACAGCAAAGTATTCTACAGCAGTCTTGCAGTTTTTAGCAATTAGTTTGGTACCAGGAAGCGAAGTTACTATATTTTGCTTCCTTGTTCTGATATCATTAGGTTTCAGTGTAGTCATACATTTAGTTACTTTATCCTCACTAAGCATAAACCTATCTGGTGTTGTTGAAAAGGAGGATGTCACATCTCCAGCAGCATCTTCATGAGACTGATCACTTTCAGTTCACACTGCTCTTCTTCTTCACTGTTATCGGAATCTTCAAACTCTGGAATCTCACAGCCTTCATTATCATTAAAAACTTCCTCCAACATTACATCCCGAGATATTGCGACGCGAAGTAGACGCTTGAAAAATCCTTGGTCCTTCACATATGACATCATGATGTGCACCAATCGACACACAAAGTCGCTCTACTAGGTAAGTGGGGTGTTATCAGCACCCCTGCGTATAAAACTTGTTATGTACAGTGTTGCGTACTTTTAAAAACAATGGTTTCGCAACGATGTACATCCCTTTGAACGAAGGTGACAAGCCGCTCATCAGTGTGACCATAAAATAAAACCTTGAGCTCAAAGAATTAATTTTAACGGATTATTACATGCCAAGAAACGTTTCCCTCTGGTTCTTCTGTGGTATGAATTAATGTCTGCTAAAGATCTGACTGTTCCCTTCGCGTTTGGCGCGTTTATTGACGTTAGTGCGCATGCGCGGATTCGTGCCAAGGAATATCTGCCGTGCATCGTGTTAATAGGTCTACGTGAAGCAGTACGTAGTTCCAGATAATCACGCGTGGGGCGTTGCTGCATAGACGTACGCCTCAGGTGTATCGTGTAATAGGGCCTTTAGTTCAGTAAAGTGAACCAAGTAGTTGACTGAATTAGTTCAGTAGAAAGAAATATTCCGAAATGAACGGTTCCGTAAAATCTGTATGAACGGCTGGCTGGTTGAGTGTAGAAATTGCGTGCATGCGATAAACAAGAAGCGCGCGCTCTACTGTCGCCTGCCAGGCACGCCTCGCCACGTGCGTGCATGCGTGGCCGGCCAGTGTGCGTGACGTAAACAGAGAGCGCGTGCTGCACGCAGGCCAGCGCCGTCGGCGCACAGCCGGTAAGCATACGCGGCGCGCAGCCGGGCCGAGGAGGTGGCGCAGTGCGCGCGCAGCGGCAACGCTGTGACCCCGGACACGCCACCTCCTCTGCGGCTGCCGTCTCACGAGACCAGGCAGCGTCTGCGGCAGCACGCACTCGGCTGCTATGACGTTTGCTCTCTGCATACGTGGCCAGATGTTATCCGTTTCCCATTCGGCTCTTTTCTGTCACGCAGAGCGCTCCGTTTAAGTGCTTTCGTTATAGCAATATATTTTGCTTTTACTTCGTTGGTCCTTTTGAAGTTCGTTGTCGCCTTTTTGGCCACTTTAGGTTACGGTAGTAACAGTAAAAGTGGGCCTTTGCGAACGTCTTTTGACATCTCGAAATTATATTGAAAATAACCATTCATCTGACACCAATATTGAATAACCGAATTTGTAGAGGAGAAAACCCTTTAAAACTTTGCTCTCTTACGTTTTTTTCATATCTCGTATCGTTCCGGAGATATTTGCAAAACCAACAGCGATTTTGGGATGTCTGTCTGTCTGTCCGTCCGTAACGTGTTCCCTGTTTTTAAGACGAACCGTTCAACCGATCAGAACCAAATTTTACAGACATGATTGTAGGCCGCCAGAGACCAGAACCTCCCTTTTTCAAATTTTTTGGACAAAAAATACGGTAGTAATGGCAAAAAAAAAAAAAAAAAAAAAAAAAAAAAAAAAAAAAAAAAAAGCCGTTTGTAATGTAATTTTAATTGCAAATAAACCGATCATCGGACGCCAGCATTGAACAACCAAATTTGTAGAGGAGAAAATTCTCTACAACTTTGTTCCCTTATGTTTTTTTCATATCTCCTATCGTTTGAGAGATATTTACAAAAATAACGGAGTTTTGACACCCTCCATTGAATTAACGAAAACCAGCCGTTCGCAGATGTCACGTGACATTCCTCGCCCAGAACTCTCTCTGGCACACGCCATCTTGCGTTGCGTATTTCATGATTTTCTTATAGTTACTTAGACGTTGTCGTTTCAAAGCAATGGCGCACTGAATAATTAACAAAACACGTCATTCTTCGTACGATAAATGATAATCTACTGTCTACGAATGCCATATTAGCATCAGTTAACAACAGCCATCAATAGTATGAGATTAAAGAACGTAACTTTTAATCGTTAGCTGTAGCGTTGTGGGCAATGCGTCGGAATGTGGTGCTGCAGGTCAGTGGTTCCGAACCCGGCACTACCTTTTTTTTTCTAAAAGGGTTTCAGACTCTCTTATTAATTGATTTTTTATTATTTAGATTATTATTTTGGTCGAAAATGTTTGCAAAAACCTATAAAACTACAAATCTAAAGTGGGGGCGTAAAAACACGTCAGTGCGATGTTGTTATTTTTTTTTCTTTGTTGCTGTCTTTCGGTGGACATCAGAGATTTGCGTAAAACGTTCCAAAATATGCGAGGAATACAGTTCAGAGTTCGAAATGCGGAAGAAGTTCATGAAATTGGTAAATGTCGTGTCTCGAGAAATGGAACAGGCAGTGTCCACAGTGCGGAATTGCATTATCAAGATGCAGTTTATTAAAATGACATCAAACAAATGTTAAACCACGAGTAAATTCCTACCCTATAATGCTGTGAAATCTAATTACTTGACATAAAACTGTATTGCGCAGCCGCACGGGAGTAACCGAGCGGTCTGGAGCGCAAAGTTGTGGATCGCACGGCCTCCCGCGTCGGAGGTACGAATATCACCTCCCCCTCCCCCCCACGAGTTCAGTATGAGTTACTTCATAAGTAGTTTGTAAGTTTAGGGACTGATGACCCCGCAGTTAAGTTCCAAAAGCTTAACAAACATTTGTGTTGCACAATGAAATAATGACCTTTGTCTACATAGATTTGGTATAGTATTTGAACGAATGATAAAGTAATGGGATTTCTGTCATGTTTTTACTGTAGCACTCGAGAAACAAATACGAAAAATTCGATGATGTCAGGTTACGGAATTTCCGAGTAAACAACCTGATGAAATGTTCTCATATTTCAATCTTTAACTGTGACGTTTGTTACGTCAAAAAAATCACAAAATGTTCAAATCTTTGTTAAGCTTAAGGGACTTAACTGCCGGGTCATCAGTCCCGAAACTTACAAACTACTTATGAACTGCCTTCTAGTAAAGACGACACAAACATCCATGCCGGGGGGGAGGGGGTGAATTCGAACCCTGGACGGAGAACGGCCTCGCGCATCGGAGCATGCGTAATTGCGCTTGGACACTCCACCGCGACTCAAAATATCACACACAGAGCATAATTTTTTATGTTTGTATGTTAACCTCATGTAACTTAACTGCGGAGTCATCAGTCCCTAAACTTACAAACTACTTAGAAACTAACAAGCTAGTTAGCGCCTCAACTGGCTTGGCTCAGCTGTCCGTTAGTGCACAACTTGCTGCCATCTGAGAAACATGTATTGCTGCGCAAAGTTTTATTTTTGACAATGTACATACACAGCTATTGTGTTTAACGATGCTTCCTAGCAGCAGATAAGTTTTATGGCAGGTAGGAGGTTAGTTTCATCGGAATATTTGTGGTACAGTCGTTTGTCTCTAGTGCCCTTATTATTCAACGTTTCCATGTTTTACAGAAGTTGATAATGGGATAATGTCGTCCCGAAACATGTCGTGTTGACATATATATTTTATTATTGACAACTGGTGATGATGATGTACGGGAGGCGCTCAACAGCGAGGTTTTCAGCGCCCCGGCATAATTTAGCTGAGGCGAGTGTTAGTAAGGTCCTTTACAAGATGAGGAGAACACAATATAAAATGCAGGTTTCAACTAATGGAGACTAAACCTGCGTACAGCATGGAACAACGTAGACCAGTCAAGTGACAACATCGTAAATTTGTCTAAAAAGGAGAACGGGGATGAAGTTCGGGGGCTACACTTGTCGGAGGAGGAATGCGTATGTAAATGGACAGTGTCCAATTGGAAGGCCGGCAGGAGGATCGCCATGGACGGGAAGTGGGCTTCAGCAACCGCAGCTTGTTCTCCGTTACTGACAGCCATTCCTCCTCCCACAACTGCACAGACCGCAGTCGCAACAAGGAAGTGGCATCCTGCAGAGGAACAGGGCACCGTGCCACTACGCTGTTTCGACAGGCCTCTTTGGCGGCCCGATCGGCTTCCTCGTTTCTCGGAATTCCAACATGTCCCGGCACCCAACAAAACTTGATCTCTTCTTGCAATAACGTCACGCTGGATAGAGCTGACGTAATGCGTGCAGCGCACTAAGAGAGTAGGAGCAGAAAAGAAACCGTTTATCCCGATCTCTTCTGATCTGCTCCAGTGCTTTCACAGAATTGCATAGAGCTCCGCTGAGAAAACAGGATAATGTGCAGGAAGACGATCCGGATGACGGAGCAGCCGATGGAATCACCCTGTTTCGAACCGTCGGTGTGCTCCACCGTATAACTGTGACGCATGTCTAAAACATTACAAAATACTGACCGAAAGGTAAAATCTGAAGTTAGACCTTTCTTAAAAGTCGTGAGATCCAAAACAAGTAGGGGCAAGGCGGAAATTGCTCCAACTCCGACGGAAAATATTGAGATCTTTAAATAGGACGGTCACTACGGTCAGGGGTTCGAATCCCCCCCTCGGGCATGGATATTTGTGCCGTCCTTAGTTGTAGGAAGTTCATAAGTAGTTTGTAAGTTTAGGGACTAATGATCCCGTAGTTAAGTTCCATAAGCTTTACAAACATTTGAACATTTGAAATAGGACGGCCATGCAGACCCATAAATAATGCACCCATAATCAATCCGCGATCGCACAAAGGTTCTATAAAATAGCAGCAGGCAAGTCCTGTCTGCTCCCCAAGACGTATGGCTAATAAATTTTAAAATGCTTAGTGCTTCGAAGCACCGTCTTTTCAAATATTTCAGGTGTAGGGACCATGAAAGTTTCGAGTCAAATGTGAGGCCCAGAAACCTCACTGTGTCTTTAAAATGTAAAACGGCTTCCCTCATTCGCAGTTCAGGCAAATTGAAAATGGTACGAGTACGGTTAAAAAGAACACATACAGACTTCACGGATGAAAACATAAAGCCAATATTCTCGCCCATTCATCGAAACGCCGAAGAGTTAGTTGCAACTGACGTGTTGTCATTGTTAGGTTGGATGAAGAGCAAGAGAGGGAGAAGTCATCAACAAATAAGGAACACTTAACAGGACATTTAACAACGGACGCAATACTGTTAATAGCTATGGCAAACGAAGTCACACTCCGTTCTCCTGTTCAAACCGATCAGAAAGGGTGTCACCGATTCTGTATCTAAAATAGCGCGGAGAAAGAAAGGACTTGATAAAAGTAAGAAGATATCCACGAAAACCCCAATCGTGGAGCTGTCTGAGAATAAGATGCCGCCAGGTAGTGTCGTAGGCCTTCTCAATGTCAAAAAATATAGCCATAAGGTGGTGCCTTTGTAGGAAAGCGTGTTGTATCGCCGCCTCCAGGAAGGCCAGGTTATCGAAGGTGAAACGATACTTCCTGAAACCACGCTGGAAGCGACTAACGAGCTGTCTGGACTCTAACATCCAGACTAGGCGTCCTCTCCAACGTCTTTCCCACACAGCTAGTGAGGGCAACACTACGATAGCTACTTGGGCATGAAGAGGCCTTTCCAGGCTTTAAAAGAGGAACCATAAGCGCATCACGCCAGCAGTCGGGAAAGTGATCCGACTGCCAAATTTCATTAAAAAGGGCGAGGAGAATTTCTTTATTTCGGTCGATAAGGTGCTGTAGCATGGTGTTATGTACTCTGTCATAACCAGGACATATATCACGAGTTGAAGATAGCTCAGCGTTGCCCGGGTATTTATTTATTTATTCCTCCCTTGTGTTTGTACTTTCAGCATTGGATACATTTACCTCTAAAAAACCTACGTTTTTCCAGGATACTATTAATATTTCGTGTTTGTTTATTTATGTTGTACTGCATAATTCATTAAACCCGTGAAAATGAATGAGTTGTAGAGGCTGACATAGGATGAAGCCGCCTGCGACGCTGCAGCCAATGAGGTCGCCCGAGTAATAGACCTTCTCCATGTGGGAACTGATGGAAAAGGTGCAATTGTATTATTCATCAATGGTGGACTTGAAATCCAAGCTGCCCCTCTCCGTAGACAATCTGTGGCGTCTGAAAGTAGGTGTCTGACTGGCAGACTGTTCCGCCACAGTCTGGGCAATCGCTCATGGGTTCGTCTGTAGGGTGCCATTTCCCAATACAGCAGCAATTGGACGCCTTGCTCCTCTCCCGGATATTCTCCAAATTGTGTCCCATACTTGCGAATTTTTGGTGGAAAACAGAAGAGAACCTCGCAGCCTTTCGGGTGGCGAGGGCAAGGTGTCGGCAAACGATTCGGGAGAGTAAGAAACGGTCATGGCAGCGGTTCCTCAATAGCATTAATCGTTCCACCAAATTCGCTTTGTCGTTTTAATCTCCTGCATTTTCTTTTCCTGCAAGTACACACAGCAGTCCCTGCTCGAAAATGGATGTCCACCAGAGCAGTTCACACACTTTAGAGGTGGTGAACAATCTACTCCGTCATGTGCTGCTTTACCACATTTTCCAAACGTGACTTCGCCCTTGCAATCGATGGTGGTATGCCCAAAGTGCTGACACTTAAAACAGCGCATCGGTTTCGGTACATAGGGTCGGACTTCCAAACGTTGGAAACCTGCCTTGACGTACTCAGGGAGTTTAGGGCTATTGAAGGTGAGGATGAAGGAGTCTGATTTCATTAACTCCCCACCCACCCTTTTCATAATATTCTGTACATCAACAATCCCATTCGGCGCCCACTCACCTTTCAGTTCTTCATTTGTCATGTTTACGATATCCCTACAAGTGACGACACCTTTACTGTGGTTCAGAGTGCCGTGTAACTCTGTCTCAACACGATAGTCTCCAAGGCATGTGGCTTGCTGCAAGTTCTCTGTTTGTGTGAAGTATCAGTTTCCACCGAAAACGTTCCATTCCGCAAGCATTTCACAGATTTCGGGTCACTGGCAATACCTTCCAGACCCTTCTGAATTTAAAATGGTGACAATTTTCATAAGGTAAACTCTTTCCGTCTGATAATAAAAAACACATCCTGTGGTATGTAACTGTTCCCACCCCGTTTTGAATAAGGTCCTGAATCAGGAGGCTGGTTACCCATCAGTGGTACACCCATCCCATCAGGAGGTTTAAAATTTCATCTCGGTCCCACGAGCAGCTAGGGAACTAAATGTCCGCCTAGATAGAGCCCCACATGCCTCGGTAAGCCTTAGGTGCGGCAGTATCCCCAGAGATTGCTCGTTAGCGACTGTCCTACCTCAATAAGCATGCATCCCATCAGCACGTAGCACACCTTTTGATTAAGGGTCTTTTTATAGAGGTATTTCCTTCCTCGCGACCCGGGCGGTCAAGCCAAGATCCCCGCTCCCCGGTACCACAGAGTAACATATATTTGTCCGTGCCGGTACACACAACGTTCCACCGCCGCGCCACACGATGGAAGCTGAAGCGTGCCCAGAGGTTACGGTGTCTAGAGGACCGGCGGCACCTACCAATCCCCAACACAGAACCCCGGGTTCGTCAAGCCCGTACTCCGCAAATTAATGCTGAGCCCCTGAGAGGAGCCATAAACAGATAATACTCTTAATTCAATATTATCCACACTTCCCGATGCTCTACTTACACTACATTCCATTACGTCCTGTTTTGCTGTTGTTAATATTCGTCTTATACCTTCCTCTTATACATTCCTTTCAAGACACTGTCCATTCCGTTCAACTGCTCTTCCAGGACCTTTGCTGTCTCTCTCTCTGACAGAATTACAATGTCATCGGACAACCGCACAAATGTTTGTTAAGCTTATGGGACTTAACTGCGGGTCATCAGTCCCTATACTTACAAACTACTTATTAACCAAGTTATATTAAAGACAGCACAAACATCCATGCCCAAGAGGGGATTCGAACGCCCGCGGAAAGGACCTCGCGCATCAAAGCATAGCGTGTCAATGCGCTCGGCCACTCCGCCGCGGCTCGGACAACAGCAAAGTTTTTATTTCTTCTCCATGAACTTTTAATTCCCTCTCCAAATCTCTCCTTGCATTCCTTCACAGCTTGCTCACTCTACGGATTGAACAACATTGGGGAAAGGCTACAACCATGTCTTACTCCCTTCCCAACTTCTGCGCCCCTTTCATGCCCTTCGACTCTTAATTACTGCTTATATGGTTTTTGTACAATTGGAATATGACTCTTCGCTCCCTATATTTCAACCTTGCTACCTTTCGAATTTGAAAGATTGTATTCCAATTTTATGTTGTTGGTTTTCTTCCTTTACTTTCATGTAATTCCATGCCATCAACATTTTTTGTGACAAGCTGAAATACTACGGTGTTAGTGATACGGTATTGCATCCATTGCAACCACTATTGTTTTTAAGAAAGCAGCAACCCACTTGCGATTAAATTAAAAGGTTTTAACTATTGCACCATGCTTAACTAATAGAAGCACCAAAATAACGTGGAACCTTATATAGTGGAAAATTTTACTCAAATTTCATGTACACCGATCTTATAACCCATGTTAATATTACAGGTGGAAAAATAATTGTATGTTACCTAATCAGCCCTTTTTTGATAAAGTTTGATATGGAAGTAACTTGAACCTATAGGAAGAACGTAAGCTATTTGACAAATATTATCTTTTAGAGTAGTTGTAATATTTTCACATTTTTAAATGTATAAATTAATGTTGGTATGTTTGTTATTAATAGACTTTGATACCGTTCGACAGATCGCCATGAAAGTTGGCACATGTACATACAAAGTTTTTTTATTCCCTGTAAGTCATCGTGTGTTGCATAGCGGAGGGTGAAGAAAAGTGTGCGAGTAGAAATAAATACCAGGGCAAAGCCGGATCATCAGCTACAATGCAAGTAGGCCAGATTTGCGCTTCTCTGTTTATAGATTACTAGCTGAAAACTCGGCGTTGCCCGGGTATTTATTTATTTATTCCTGCCTTGTGTTAGTACTTTCAGCGTTGGATACTTTTACTTCTAAAAAAACCTACGTTCCTCCAAAATACTATTAATATTTCATGATTGTTTATTTGTGTTGTACTGCATAATACATCAAACCCGTGAAAATGAATTAGTTATTAAGGCTCACAAAGCATGAAGCCGTCTGCGACGCTGCAGCCAATGAGGTATTTATGCACATGTTTCGCTTGAATCTACAGCGAAATTCGCCTTGTAGTTTCGTTTTCAAACAGCTCAACAGTTATGACGACGTATCTGCTGATCAATATTGTAGCTCCTTTCAGTGGTATATTTGGATATCGTTTGCGGGATGTGCTGCGAACAGAGTAATAAAGACTTAACAAAATTTCAAACATAATGCAGTACGTATTTAAGGATGTTACGCTTACGACGTAATATCTCCTGAGTTATGTGTCCTACAAAACCATTATTTACCAGGTTCGTAGAGTGGAATATTAGGAAACTGCCTGCGAAATTTATTGTAAATGGAGTTGGTAGTAAAGAAGTACTAAACTATAACCTCATGCTTATAAGGGCCAATTTTCATGCATTTCATTGTCTCTGACGTAATAGCACCTGAACTATATGTGGTATTACCATATTATTTCGTTGGTACATCCAATGGTGTATATGTCTGCAAAATACATTGCGAACATAATTAGTAGGAAAGATGTAATAAATCAAAACGTAATGCGTGATGAGGCGGTTTTTCATTAACCTAATTGTTTCTGACTCCATATCTCATGAACTGTGTGTCGTACTATGATAAAATTTCGAACGTACGTTCAGCGGTATGTGTGTATACTGTCTGTAACATATCTGGCGATACAATTAATAGTGTTCGAGTAATAAATTCTAACGTCATGCCAAATGACGTAATTTTACTGCGAATTTTTTCCTTTCGTCATTTTCCTGGGGTTGTCAGCGAGGAAAAGTTTTCTAAAGGTTTGAAATTTTGTTTAAAGTTTGTTGCAAGTCGCTAAGTACTCTCCTTTTCATATAATGGAGTGATAAAGTCACACTATCACGTGTCACAAGACGGGGTAGTTTTCATTGCTTATGACGCCATATTTTCTGAAATATCGGCCCTATCGCAAAATCCTTTCTTAGCTCAAGTCGTCTACCTATAAACTATATTCCTGCCAAATTTCAGCTTCATAGGTGAAGTGGTTTTCGGGATTTCGTGTTTAGTCAGTGAGTGAGTGAATGAGTGTCATTTCGCTTTTTTATAGGTAGATAGAGACTCGGTGACAGCGCGAATGCTACATTTACCCGTTGACGCTCTTTCTTAAAATATGTAAAAATACGTACTATAAAACTTCGTGGAGGTGGGCAGTTTTTTGGGCGAAATATTGTGGAAGGAAATAATAAAAGCAGATACTAAACCCGAGAATCAAACTACTACGTCGGTAAGGACATTTATTTTATATTTGATATTTTATTTTAATATAATGTATTTTATGATGCAGGATGTCATGCGGCTGTAGGTTAAAGGAGATTAGAAAATATAATTCTAATTTGAAATGGTTAGACGCCGAATTATCTTGCATTGTTGAATACGTAATGCTAAAAGCATTGTATTTCATGGTAACTGCCACGCCAATTATTTGCTCTGAAAATTTTGAGCTCGGCTCAAAAGAAAAGACAAACGTCTGGAAAAATACAAACTTGTTGAAAGAAATGTTAAATTTTTTAGACTTCGTAATTGTGCGTGGACGAAGTGTTCTAAATCTGCAATTTCACGTTGAAGCAGTTGTGAAGTAGGTCTACAACTGAAAGAAAAGGACTTTCCTCCTTTTCCCTAAAAACATGCAAGATCACTTTGGAGTTCATATTCCGTTAAAAGTAAACGTCTGGTATTCGCAAACCTTTTCGCTGTCGTAGCTTTCCGCACTTTGTGGCCGTTGCGTGCTCATTCTGAGGCCTTTTCCTTAATTGGTTAACGTCATGTAGACCCTTGAATTTCATATTTGCCACTGACTTGTAGGAGACAAACACAAGAATATTGTTAAGAGGGAAATTTCGCCAATTACGCAATCCTCTAACGATACGGCATCTCGCGCAAGATGATGGCGCGGCGACTGGAAATAAGTCTTAGCATGGAACTGAACAACGTAGCGATATCGAAATACACAGAACAAATGTAATTATCATACATTATCATAAAATGTTATTATCATAAAAATACGAAGGTTACTATCATGATGCATGTCTTTCAACATTAAGAGCGAAAGTTTCGAAGTCCTCGGTAGTATAGTGGTTAGTATCCCCGCCTGTCACGCGGGAGACCCGGGTTCGATTCCCGGCCGGGGAGAAATTTTTTTTACCATGCTTAAAACGTTTTATACTCAATTCTGATCATGAGGAGGATTGTCTGTTTTACTAGAAAAGAGTTCTGTTATACAGAAACGACTTTTTTGAGACGATCCAATGTGAAGGTGTGTAGCCTTCAATTATTTTGTGCTCAGGTCTTCAGTTCGAACATTGCTGTTCTCTATGCTCGTCTGTGCAGCGACAGAATTTTCAATTTATTACTATTATTATTATTATTATTATTATTATTGATGATGATGATGATGATGCTACATTCATTTGAACCTGCTAAATACATTCGAGCCTTGAAATTCCTCTACAGTTTTTACTCTTCATACTTCCATCTTACGCGGTTCAGTATCTCTTCAATAGTTAGCCCTTCTATCCAACTCCAGCGGTTGTCTATAGTGTCATTTCAGGAGCTACTCTTCTCGTCCAAAATATTTATTGCCCATGTTGCACTCTGGCACAAAGCTGCACTTACGACCAATACCTTCAGAAATGACTTTCTAACACTTAAATTTAGGAAATAATTTATTGTCTGATTATTAGTCAACAGTTGCAACTGTTTTTATTTTATTTTTCTATATTATTTATTTATTTATTTATTTCATGAACATGTTTCGATTCTTGCGGATTATCTACAGAACAAAACGTGTTATGATAAGTACTACAGTACTCTAGTACTTATCGTAACTTAAGACGAGACGTGTTGCATTCGCAACTACGAAGATTCTGTAGATAATCAGGAAGGATCGAAACATGTTAATACAAAAAAATAAAAACAGTTGTAATTGATTACTGATAATCAGACAAATTATTTCAAATATTAGTGCAGTTGCTGACTCTGGCGAGTCGATTATATCGACTATAGAAAAAATTTAAATTTATATTTGACGTGAAGAAATACCAGACTGCTGAAAACTATATCTACGTGGACTTTCGTATTTTGCTGTTCAATGAGCAAAACTACTTTTAGTGTGTTGCATTTTTAATCCAAAATTGTATTCTCTCCGCTGCGCCCAGCATCAGTTATTTTGCTGTTCAAATGGCAAAAGACATGCGCTGCTATGAGTGCCTCATTTCTTGGACTGAATCCCCCAGCATCACCACATTTAATCGATCATCCTCCACTACCTTTGGTTTACTGTTGTTAATCTTTATATTAACAGTCTCTTTTGAATACACCACCCATTAACTTCAATCGGTCTTCGAAGTCCCTTGCGTCTCTGTCTGAACTGTAATGTCATCACGAGAAGTATAATTTTTTATTTATCTCTAAACTGCATTTCTCTTTGCAAATTTCTCGTAGTTTTCAATATCCACAATAACGGCTTTGCATATTTTAGTTCGTGTACAACGCTGCAATTCCACCCTTCTCCCCCCCCCCTCCCGACTGCTTTTCACAACCCATTATCCAGGACTAAATGTCACAGCAATAGTACCCCTGCATTTTTTTTTTTTTTTTTTTTTTAATTCACTTTCAGGGATTATTTCGTATTCAACATCTGTAAACGATACCTGTAGCACTCATGTCAACATCAATGTGCACATCATTGTTAATCATATTTCGGAGATAACATACCTACAAGCTGTGAAATGCTTAACTTGAGCACAGCGAATAATATCATAAATGAAGTTTCCAATTGATGACAGTGAGCAAAGGACTCGTGTTTTTTATGTACCGAGATAATTTATTCGAAGAGATTAGAAACCTCTCCGAAATAGCACATACGTTTGTAGTTAAATTTTGGCAGCGGAAATATATCTGAGCAGTGTTAGAAACACGAGCGTCAGCGTATGAGGCAAACAGCGGCTAATGGTGTGAAATTGCTATGTGGAGTTCAGCATGCTCGACGCAGGAAACAGTGCGAACCTTTCGTAGCTAAATTCTAGTTGTTTTGTACACCTGACTCAAACAATCGATAGTTTTTCGTTTTACGGCGCATATGGTAGAAATGATGAATTATCCGACAAAAAAACTCGTGACTCTTTTCGAGAGACTTACTGTAAATCTTGACAAATGGTGCATCACTGCGCCCTTGTTACAGTGTGGTGTCGAATATTATTAAAAAGAAATGCATCGATCCATACAAAAATACAGTTGTATCTGGGAATTGGTAGGGAAGGGTACAAGGGTAAGATAAAAAAAAAGGTGAAAATGGATACGTATTACCGCACAATAAACGAAGTGCGCATTTTCGTAGAGCTATTTGCTAAATTTTTGTTTTCGTACGTCGATAGTGATTTGCTAAGTGTCCAAGTTACTTCCTAACATTTAGAGGAAATCCTGTCAATGAAACGTTCTGATATTCATTCTCTCAGATTAAGCAGAAACTATCTAGATTCAATTTTCCTATTCACTATAGGGTGTATACGCGAACAGAAAAAAAAATTCCAGTTACAAATACACTTTTTCCGCGTGAAAATATTTATCATTTACTACCTTTTGTAAAATACTTCGGTATTTTGAACCAATATTTTACGATTTTGGAGTACAGGGTTAAGCTGGAACCCAACAGAACAGCTAGAAATGTGCCATAACATTTACACTCTTGCGTGCCAAAAATATTTCGCTCTTTTCTTCCAATGTATTAAGTTTTTTGAGTATGTTGTTAGGCACGAAAATAATGACACAGCGAAAATACATCCAGGATGCACTATTATTAAAAAGCTCCTGACTATCTGGCCTCACTTTCCACAGCTATTAACGGATAATTATAGTCTGTGACATCGTTGCTGCATAATTTGCTATTTGTCTGTGAAAGATCTAAAATAAATATGATAAACTTGAGGATGTGTTTCTTTCTGCATGTGTTACCCTACAAAATATAACAATAATACATATGCTATTAAAAATTTTAATAATGTCATAAATGTCTGGTCTCCTAAACCATAAATTTTTATCTGGTGGCTGCTCCCGAATGGGTCTGCACTTCGTTTGGTTGTTGTAAACCGTAACTTTTTGTTTTTTTCAACAAAAATTTTAGTTGGTGCCAAACTCTCGTTTTATTCATTCAGTCCACCTCTTTTTCCGACCATATCCTTCTCTGCCCTCTTTCCAATAACAGCCATACCGGTAGGTGATTTGGGAAATTTCTAGTACACTCTATTAACGGAATTCATCTTGTGTAAAAAGACTCTTACTTTGAAAGTAACACTTCTCAAAGCGCTTATGAATGTGAACAGAAGACATCAGGCTCATCGAAAGCATTTTTTACTTAGGAAGTATCTTCGTCCTAACGCCTTTGAGACATTCTCATATCGCCACACGCTTGTGCCTGCACTGCGTTTGGTTGCTGTAAAACGTACATTTTCCTTTCACAAAATTTTTGTTTTGGAGCTACACTCTCGTTTTATTTATTCAGTCCACCTGTTTCGTCTGACCATCTCCTTTTCTCCCCTCCTTCTGGTGATCTCCCCCTCGCATCCACGACCCACTTCGTCTCGTCTCTTTACCCATATACTACTCTTTCTGTTCACGTCCTTCACCTTCTGTCTATGCCAAATCATACATCTACCAAGTACCATTGTGAGCTGTGAAACGGTGAAGACGTACCTACTTTCATGGTGATTGGTCATATGCGTTGACGTCTACTGTAATGTAAACCTGTCGTATCCTAACACAGGAAAGAGGAAAAGGGTTTGTCGGCCAGTCTGCTAGTCTCGAGCGGAAAGGAGTGACTACAGAAAGACGGGTAATAGGCATCTACGACAGATGCGGATTTCGGAACTCCAGAGGATACTTGTCCCGGATATTTAGGAAACTCATAGGTAAATGGAACTATGTTTATTGCATTCCAACTACTATAACTACTAATCTCAGGCTAATCAGTTAGAAAAGCGAAGTGATAATTCCGTTACCACAACAGAAGTCAGTGTTTGCGTTCCCTGGGGAAGAGCCCGATAAAGTTACCCTTGCTAGCAACATTTCATGAAAGACGCGAGAAACAGACTGTCGTGGAGCTTACCCGAGGCTGGTGAGGAACCACACGGATCCGGCGCCCAACTCGTCTGGCTGAGAACTTTCCGCACTGTCTTTCCCCACTTTCTGGTACCTAACAATTTCCTATTAGTCACTGCTACGCTCAACCAATGTAATTTGTGGCTTGCCACCTCCCCGAGTTCTCCAGCAAATGACGTTTCAGCTCTGTCCCCGCTGCCATTCCCTGGTTGGGGATGTCACTTGTTTTTGCATTAACAAACTCCATACTCGGTAGCAAGATTGTTCAGTATGGTCAGCAAAAAGTTGGCCACGCCTTACGTCCTCTCCAGAGTGGGGAGTGTAGTGGGACGGATTATTGTCTCCGCTACATATCTCATGTCAGCTCAGTTTGTGCAGGATACCTTACTTATATTTGTGTTCTTAAATAATTTTATGTAAATGTTGAATGTTATATGATTCTTAAAGAAGTTTTTTGTATGTTTTTTTATGTTTCATGTGCTGTGAGGCGATTTAACCTACGAGGGCAACATCTTCGACGCCGATTCCAAGGAGTAAATATCCGACCACATCAAGTCGCGGGTCGACGGCCACGAGGCAAGAAGATGTTCATCTCTGCGGTTGTCGTCGCAAGAGTTGACATTATTATCGAAGTTTCATGTTAAAACAATAAATTTTAAAAGTCAGTTCCCTTTTGTCAATGACTACATATGTAATGTCATAGAAAGCAATAAATGTTATCGTGTTTAAACTTGACGAAAGTGTCAGAGTACATCATTTATGAAGAATTATTTTACGATAAATAATATATTAATGAAACGAGGAGAATATTTAATTTAAATGTTCTTCAATCTGAAGAAAGATTTTTTATGAAATTTTTATTGGTGGAAAAGTTACGTCAAGAAGACTTCGATAAATGTTTCTTTTAGAACTTTGATTAATCGATCATACACATCGATCGATAATCATTGAATAAATATTTTTTTTTTATCTGTGGCTATAGCAACGGCCACAAAATGAAGAATTTCTTTTGACCGTCTTATCTATGAGAGAATTTAGAAATATTTTAACAAGCGTGACTGTTAAAGACTTCTTCCCTCGGCGCAAGAATCTGATTTTGAAATATTGCAACGTATAAAGATTTTACATGAACATATTTTTTTTATAGTTTATATAAATGTTTATGGGCGAGTGGACACCTCAAGTATTACGAAGTCTGATACGGCCACATTCAACCCTAATCATACCAGACGAGTGCTTTTGAATATAAGGTTTTAGCACACGTTCTGCCGTACGAAGAGGTCGTTCCGCCGCAGGAGCTGCTAACTGGCAGTTTTTCACGTTTTCTCTCTCACTCTAGCCTCGTGAAATCACTGACGTTGTTACCAGGGACTGGTATCAACCTTGCTACGTACATTAAGACGTGCCTGTTGGCAACGAAATACTAATGTAATACCTTACAACGGCGTCTAGACACTGTATGAAATTACCTTACTATTCCCCGAAAGAAAAACCCTCTGACCGGAAACGGTGGCTGAGGGCATCTGCAGTTCACAAGAAGATTTCTTTACCGCCTACAATCCGTAAGCTATATGGGTCCATTTTAGCCGGTAAGTCATCGAGTAAAACAGAAGTGATATCTGGCCTTCCCCAGGAAAGCGTTGTAGGTCCCCTACTGTTCCTTGTGTTCATAAATGATTTAGGAGACAATCTGAATAGTTCCCTTAGACTGTTAGCGGATGATGCTGTCGTTTATCGGTTAGTGAAGTCAACAGAGGATCAAAAGCAACTGCAAAGCGATTTAGACAAAATTTCTACATCGTGCGGAAATTGGCAATTGACACTAAATAAAGAAAAGTTTGAAGTAATACACATGACCACTAAAAGAAATCCGCTGAACTTCAATTACGCGATAAATCAGTCAAACCACAAGGTCGTAAATTCTACCAAATACCTAGGAGTTACAATTACGAACAACTTTGACTGGAGAGATCACATAGAAAATATTGTGGGGAAGGCGAACCAAAGGTTACGTTTCATTGGCAGAACGCTTCGAAGATGCACCACCTTCACCAAGGAGACTGCCTACATCACACTTGTGCGTCCTCTCCTGGAGTACTGTTGCCCACTGTGGGACCATCACCAGATGGGACAGACGGAAGACATTGAGAAGGTTCAGAGAAGGGCAGCTCGTATTTTTTTTTTTTTTTTTTTTTTTTTTTTTTTTTTTTTTAAATCACGTTACATGGGGAAAAGCGTCACGGAAATGTTGCACGAACCGGGGTGGAAATTATTAAAAGAAAGACGTTATTCATTGCGGCGTGATCTGTTTGCAAAGTTTCAATAACCGACTTTTACTTCTGAATGTGAAAATATTTTGCTGGCACCCACCTACTTAGGGAGACATGACCATCCCAAAAGGAAGAGAAATCAGATCGACAAGGGAACTAAGTAGGTGTTCTTTCTTCCCGCGCGCTATTAGAGAATGGAACGGTAGAGAAAAGTTATGAAAGTGGTTAATGAACCCTCTGCCAGGCACTTAAATGTGATTTGCAAAGTATCTATGTACATGTAGATGTTATCTGCAATGGTCTCTATTTCTCAGGACGGAGTGCGTCCCTTTGGCTTCACACAACCTCTCAACAACAGCGTCAGTAATAATCAATATATGACAAATCCTCTGCCACGAGTCGTGCGAAATTTGATAGTGACCTTACTCTTGTTTTGGAAGTTAAATGGTCGAAATCTCATCATGATTGGAATAAAACTGTAGATTTGTGAACAACACAAACAGTCTATGTTGCATATGATTCTACATTAGCGGGATGAAGTTTCTACCAGTCACAAAACACAAAAATTTAACTTCTAAAAATTTCTGGGTCTTTCTCTGATTTGCCCTGGGCAGTATACACCCTGTACTCTAGATCAGTGTTTCACAGCCTTTTTGAAAACTCCCCCTCTTTCCAACTAAGAATATTTACTCTGACGCCCCCACCCCTTCACCGAACCATAACACAAACACGTGTATAATTTCAAAAGCAACGACTTTTTTTTTCCTTGACACAACTATCTGGGTAAATAAATAAATAAATAAATAAATTAAAAAAACTTGTAGAAAATACAGTATTGTTTGTATATTATAGGATAAATTTGTAGTCCATGTTTCTGAATGGAACACATCTTATTTTAAATGAATTCCGACAGAAAATATATGTTGTATAACGACGTTGCGCATTGCAGGTAAAGCGAATTATTCTCGCTAACCGAGGTTCCACTGTATGTTTTCTATTTGTAAGCAATCGAATTTCTCAAAATTAATTATTTTATCTTGTAAATTTAGCTTTCACTGCCATACAACAAAGTTGGTCGAACGATAGGGGCCGGCCGCGGTGGCCGAGGGGACTGAGGCGCTCCAGTCACGGTCTGCACGGCCACTACGGTCGGGGGTTCGAATCCCCCCTCGGGCATGGATATTTGTGCCGTCCTTAGTGTTAGCTAGTTCATAAGTAATTTGTAAGCTTAGTGACTGATGACCCCGTAGTTAAGCCCCATAAGTTCTACAAACATTTGAACATTTTCGAAAGTTAGAGCGGTGCACCGCTAACTTCGTCTTCGTACTGACTTCCTTCTTGCAGAAGAGAGTAGATTTTAGCTGAGAACTCACAGCATTAGCTTTGCTGCACCTCGATTGCAGTTCTTTCTCTATGTTGCCATCCTGTGAGAAAATACATCCCAAATAGGAGGATCAAAGTTGGTACAGGTAGACAGCTTCTAGTACTACTCTCTTCTGCAAGAAGGAAGTCAGTACCAAGACTAAGTCAGCAGTGCACCACTCTATCTTTCGACCAACTTTGTTGTATGGGAGTGAAAGTTGGGCGGATACAGGTTACCTTATTCATAAAGAAGAGGTTACAGTTATGAAAGTGGCAAGAATGATTGCAGGTACTAATAGATGGGAACAATGGCAGGAGGGTGTCCATAATGATGACATCAAAGAAAAACTGGGAATGAACACCATAGATGAAGCAGTTAGACCGAACAGACTGATGGGGTCATGTCACACGCATGCAAACAAGGTTACTTATCTAAGAGACTCATGAGTTCGGCAGTGGAGGGTAAGAGGAGTCGATGTAGACCAAGAAGAAGGTACTTAGATTCGGTGAAGAATGATTCTGAAATAAAAGGCATAACATCAGACGAGGCATCAATGTTATCACTGAATAGGGGATCATGGAGGAATTTTATTAGAGGTACTATGCTCCAGACTGAACGCAGAAAGGCATAATCAATCTCTAATGATGATGATGATGATTATGTAAATTTAGTTATCGCCTGGCACCTGAAAGCAGTTTACACGGCTTTCGGTTATTCATTGTTAAGACGGTGTATTTATTATAAAACAACTTTGGTTCAACTTAAATGAGAATTGATGATCAACAAGGAAACGCATAATTTTAATATAAAATACATTTCACTTTTCTTAGGCATACGGTTTCGCATTAAGAAACCCCCTGAGGCATTGTACTGGCTGGTTTGTTTTACGGTGCTGCTACTGTATTTAGTACTGTGAGGCGACCCACCGAAGAAGACTTTGCGCTCCGCCCTTCCCCCCTGGGCATCGCGACCCATAGGTTGAAAAACAATGCTCTAGACCAGTGTTTTCCAACCTGTGAGTCGCGATCCCCAGGGGGACACTAAGTCTTGTTCAGGGGGTCGGCGCTACAAGAGAAAGTACTTGCACTGTAAAACAACTAAGGGTTCAGTAATACAAAAACGTATGCCGAAGCGAAATTTAATGTTAAAATTACGGAGCTTCTTGTGTTACATTCTTTATGAATTAAATAGATCATAAATTCTTTTATAATACAGTGATAGATTCAGGAAAAGAAAAGCTACATTTTTAGCATTTGTGGATTTAGAGAAAGGTATTGGCAATTTTGACTGTAATAGATTTTTCAGATTCTGAAGGTAGCAGGGGTAAAATATAGGGAGCGAAGAATTATATTCAAGTTGCACAAAAACAAGTCAGCAATTATTAGAGTCGAAGCGTATGAAAGAGTCGCAGTAGTTGGGAAGGGAGTAAAACAGGTTTGAAGCCTTTCTCCAATATTGTTCAAGCTGTACAAATGAGCAAGCTGGGAAGGAATGCAAGTAGAATGCTAGGAGAAATTTGGAGAGGGAATTAAAGTCCAGGTAGAGGGAATAAAAACCTTGTCGTTTGCTGACGACAAAAAATTCTGTCAGGGACAGTAAAAGAAAAGAGCAATTCAATGGAATAGACAATGTCTTGGAAGAAAGATATAAGATGAACATTGACAGAAGTAAAACGAGGGAATGGAATGTAGTGTGAGAAAATCATGCGATGCTGAAGGAATTAGATTAGGTAATGAGACGATAAAAGTAGTAGATTTTTTTTATTTGGGTAGCAAGATAACTTCTTATGGCCGAAGTAAAGAAGATATAAAATGCAGAATGGCTATCGGAAGAAAAGCGTTTCTGAAGAAGCGAAATTTGTTGACATTCGATATTTGTTTATATGGTGTCGCACAAGTCTGAAGTGCGCGCCACCTACTTTCGCCGCGCGCCGCCATGCAAGCACGGCGCGGCGTTCTTACGACGTCAGCCACGAGCGCCCTCTGCTGCAATCCCGCTCGTGGCCACGACTGAACTCGATCGGTCACTTGGGATTAGGACAGGCCCTAGGACTCACCAGTAGGCAGGCTTCTACCTAGTTATACGATGTATCTGCATTCCACTAGTCTTCAGTTAACGAAGTTAAGTATTATAATGTTTCTTCGAAATATATCTCTTGTTCTAATCTAGCTTAGTGTTTCTTGTTTCTACTGGCTGGTCACCTCATACTCTGTACCTGCACACGCGTGCATCCTATTTCCCTATGTCGGTCTCTCTCTAGTCGGCCACCGACACCCAGGACAACCGGCGGAAACGAGACACAAAAGTAGCGAGCAGGATGGGACACAAAAGTTTAAATGTTAGGAAGTCCTTTCTGAAAGCATTTGTCTGGAGTGTAGCATTGTATGGGAGTGAAACGTGGACGATAAGGAGTTCAGACAAAAAGGTGATAGAAGCTTTCGAACTGTGATGCTACAGACGAATGATGAAAATTAGATGGGTGGATCACGTAACTAATGAGGAAGTCCTGAACAAAAATGGGAAGCAAAAGAGTTTACTTATTTACAATTTCTCTATGTGGTGGGACCTTTCTCTCGGAAATCTTGTAAAAATGGAATAATGTGCACCATTCCGAAAAATTCACAAAAAGTTGTCCAACAATTTAACAGAAAGATGTAGCAAAAGAAAGAAGATTGAATTTGTTCCCTCTGAGATAACATAGTTTTTTTACTGTTCGTTAGGAGAGGGGTCTCAAGAATATTTTCGTTTGGGAGAGGGACGCCGGAATATTTTTACTTGGAAGGGGGTCACTTATTCGAAAAGGTTGAAACACACTGCTGTGGATCACGTAAGACGAGTACCGACCAAGTTCTTCCGCCGGTTTTCCTGCACACGCTGCGGCAGACTACGGGGCGTTGCTGGCCCCTCTGCATGCCACAGATTCTGTGGGAATCCCGAACAGCGTCCCTTTCTCAACCACAGCGCTCCTCGCACAACCGGTCTGAACCAGTCGTCCGCAACTAGCGGGGATGCGAGGGAAGTTGTTTTTCTTCTAATCTGGTTACAGCTACTGCCTGGGTACACAGAAGATGCACGTACAACCCACAAGGGTATCCACAATCGGATCAACACACCGCCACAGTCAGACATATCCAATCACGACACTGATTTTCGTTATGTACTTCGACAGCAGCGCTCCAAGCGGCTAGCAAGCCACATTTCTGAACCCGGTATTGGAGAGGGCGAATGGTATCGTTTTTATTCATTTTAACCTCCTTTTCATAATAAGGGGCGTATGTAGTGCCATAAAAATTTGTTGTTGTTGTGATGGTCTTCAGTCCAGAGACTGGTTTGATGCAGCTCTCAACAATACCCTATCCTGAGCAAGCCTCTTCAACTCCACATAAGAATGGCAACCTACATGTCTGCTTACTGTATCCATCTCTTGGTCTTCCTCTGCGATTTTTACCCCAAACACTTCCCTCCAACGCTAAATTCACGATTTCTTGATGTCTGAAATATGTCCTACCAATCGAGCCCTTATTTTAATCACGGTATGCCAGAAATTCCTTTTCTCCTCAATACTGTTCAGTACCTCCTCATTAGTTACGCGATCCAACCCACATAATCTTCAGCATTCTTCTGTAGCACCACATTTCAAAAGCCTCTATCCTCTTACTGTTCGCACTGTTTATCGTCCATGTTTCACTCCCATACAAGGCAACACTCCATACAAATGCCTTCAGATAGAACTTCCTTACGCTTAAATCAATATTCGATGTTAACAGATCTCTCTTTTTCAAGAACGCTTTTCTACCCATTGCCATTCTGCATTTTATATCCTCTGTACTGCGACCATCATTTGTTATTTTACTTACCTAGTAACAAAACTCATCTACCTCCTTTACTGTTGCGTTACCTAATCTAATTCCTTCAGCATCACCTGATTTTCTTAGACTGCACTCCATTACCCTTGTTTTGCCCTTGTTAATGTTCATCATATATGAACCTTTCAGAACACTGGCCATTCCGTTCAATTGCTCTTCCAGTTCCTTTGCTGTTTCTGACAGAATTACTATATCGTCGGCAAAACGCAGCGTTTTTAATTCTTTGCACTGAACTTTCATTCCTTCTCCAAATTTCTCCTTGCTTTCCTTTATAGCTTGCTCAATGAACAAAATTGTATAACAATGGAGAAAGGCTACAACCCTGTCTTACTCCCTTCCCAACCACTGCATTCCCTTCATGCCCTTCAACTCTGACAACCGCTGTATGGTTTTTGTACAAGTTGTAAATAACCTTACGCTCCCTATATTTTACTCCTGCTTACTTCAGAACTTGAAAGAGTTTATTCCAATCAACATTGTTAAAAGCCTTCTCCAAATATACAGAAGCTAGAAATGTAGGTTTGCCTTTCCTTAATCTACCTTCTAGGATAAGCCGTAAAGTAAGTATTGCCTCCCGTGTTCCTACATTTCTCCTGAACCCAAACTGATCTTCTCCGAGATCGGCTTCTACTACCTTTTCCTTCCTTCTGTAAATAATTCGTGTTAAAATTTTGCAACCATGACTTACTAAACTAATGGTTCTGTAGTTTTCACACCTGTCTGCGACTGCTGTCTTTGGAATGGGGATTATTGCATTTTTCTTAAAGTCTGAGGGTACTTCGCCTTCTCACACATCTTACATACCAGGTGAAACAGTTTTGTCATGACTGGTTCTCCCAGAGACTTCAGTAGCTCTGAAGGAATGTCATCTACTCCAGGGGCCTTGTTTCGACTTAGGTCTTTCAGTGCTCTGTCAAATTCACTTCTCAGTATAGTATCTCCTATTTCATCTTGATCTACTTCCTCTTCCCTTCCTACAACATTGTCTCTTAGTTCAATTCCTTTGTAGAGCTCCTCTACGTACTCTTTCCACCTTTCAGCTTTCCCTTCTTTGCTGAGAACTGGTTTTCTGAGTTCTTGACATTCTTAGAGCTGTTTTTCTTGTTCCCAAATGTCTCTTTTATTTTCCTGTAGGCAGTATCTACTTTTCCCCTTCTTATACATTCTTCTACAGATTTGCATTTGGCTTCTAGCCACTCCTGCTTAGCCATTTTGCACTTCCTGTCAATCTCATTTCTTAGTCGTCTGTACTCCATTTTGCCTGTTTCATTTACTGCATTTTTATATTCTCTCCTTCCATCAATTAAATTTAGTGTTTCCTGTGATATCCAAGGATTTTTTGTAGGTCTTGCCTTCCTACGAATTTTGCCTTCTGCTGCCTTCACTATTTCATCTCTCAATGCTATCCATTCTTCCTCTACTGCTTTATTTTTCCCCGTTTCTGTCAATTGTTGTCTAAAGCTCCCTCTGAAATTCTCAAGAACATCAGGTTCCTTCAGTTTATCCAGGTCCCATCTCCTTATTTTCCTACCTTTCTGCAGTTTTTTGAGTTTCAGTCTACAATTCATGACCATTAAGTTATGGTCAGAGTTGATATCTGCCCCTGTAATAACTAAAATAACACAATATTGGACTCCCTTAGATTTCCTAAGATCCCTAGCATTGTTTCAAACATTACTTCACAGAACAGTTTTTAGACAATTAACGCTCTTGTAACCACCAGGGCCAGTGTGAAACTTGTGTCATTGCAACAAGAAGCAAAGCGGTAATATCGAGTTTTGTTTGAAACTAGCATAACGGCGACGGCGACCCGTAGGATGTTAGTGAAGTGTATTGTGTTAAAGGAGTGAGTAAAAATTGTGCGTTTGTGTTGTTGCGGATTTTCAACGACGCGTGTTCCCATTGCTTGGAGCGTTTGCTGTCAGTTTCCAACAGCTGATGTTCAAATGTTTGTTACCCTATAGGACCAAACTATGTTGGTCCTCACTCCCTAGACCAGTGCTTTCCAAACTTTCCCTCATGTCGACACCCTTTTATAGCTTACAGTTTTACGCGACACCCTTTCACTAATATAAATACATATGGCAGCATTTAGACGGTTCTGGCGGGGTGGGCGACGGGGACGGAAACACCGCTTGAATGTAGTTTGTAAACGAAACTGAAATCCTCGTACGCACTGACACGTTTAATGTTGATCCTGACTGCAGCAATTACGTAAACTCATCGCAAGAAAAGGAAGCATTAGGAACTTCGGAGATGTACAACAGAGTAACACCGCAGACAACAATACCTAATTCACACAGTAATAGTTGCTTCTTCTACATGCGACCCAACTTCCGAAACACGAAAACTGAATTTCGGAAACCGTTTTTCGCTGTTGTGTGTACATGTCAGGGCCAGATACGGTTTTGCTGGATCGATTGAAAACGGCATCTGGAAGTTAGCTGCTCGGATTTCTGATTTAGACAGCACAGTGGGTGTTCCCCTTCAGTTCAATATTATCACATTATTTTCAGAAATAAAGAGGCTGTATTTATGACAAGTGATGAATTATTACGTAAGTTCTATTGTTAGTTTCTTGCTTCACCGCGACCACGTAAGTCCCGACATATTCGGGAAAAAAATGGATCAATATTTGTGACAAGTAAGAATAGGAATATCAATTCTGGTCCCAGAATCTGTTACATACAGGAAACTGAGAGAGAGAAAAAAATATTAATGCATACCAGGGTTCGAACCACCCATCACTGCATAGACATTTAATTGTAAGAAACGCTACCGAGGGTGACGTGGGTTTGATAAATCCATTAAAAAACGCTCAGGTGCAGCTTTTTGAGAAGGTTCGTTCAAGCAGCTGCCAGTTCCAGCAAACTGCGCGTGGGAAGAGCTGTTATCGAGTATCAGCAGTAGCTCTGCGCATGCGCAGTTTGCTGGAATCCGGCAACTGGCAGCTGCGACGGCCTAACTCAATTAACGATGATACATTCGCTCTCTGAGCCTAATAATAAATAAATGCTCGCTGTCTAACTCAAACAGTAATGAAACGCGTGGAACACAGATGGTGTGGGATGCGGTGGGTAGTTGCAGCGGGTAATGTTGTACATGCTCGGACCAGACAACAAAGATATTTACTCGCGGTTGACAATCCGAATAATCGCGAATCCTTATAACTGAGGTCCGGATAATCGAGTGACCGATCATTCCTTTAATACGTGATCTGTGGTGTAATGAATGAAGAGAAGGATGATTAGCTGCAGGCGAGTCAAAAATGTTCAAATGTTTGTTAAGCTTAACAGACTTAACTGCGGGGTCATCAGACTCTAAACTTACAAAGTACTTATGAACTACCTTATACTAAAGACGACACAAACATCCATGTCCTAGGGGGAATTTGAACCCCCGACCCCAGCGGTCGTGCAGACTGTGACTGACACGCCGCATACCGCTCGGCCACTGCGGCCAGCGAGGGCGAGTCTTCAGGGTAGTATTTTGTGTTATTTTATGACAAGTTTTATTGTTCAGAGTCTAAATTCGTTAGTCTCGCTACACCCTTGATACTACTACGCGACACCCCAGGGTGTCGCGACACCCAGTTTGGAAAGCTCTGCCCTAGACTTACAACCTACTTGAGCTTAAGGACAACTCACACATCCATGCCCGAGGGAGGATTCGAACCTCCGACGCGGGAGGCCGCGCGATCCGTAACGTGGCGCTCCAGACCGCTCAGCTACTCCCGTGCGGCAAACACCAGCTGTACAACCGACTTCTCAAACGCACCTTGTATTACACTCACAAGAGGAGTCGCCAACATGCCGCCTGGACCAGTGTGCGAATATTCTTTCCTCACATGAGTCCCGCTTTGCTCTGGACAGTGATTTTCAATGGATTCGAACCTAGAGGGAACATGGAACGCGATTTCCAGACCAATATACTCTGGAAAGAACCGATTTAGAGGTATGGTATAGGCAGGAATTATGTTGACAACTCGAACAACTCTGGTGATCCAGTAAGGCTTAAACGCTGCCAGGTATCTCTGGGCCTCACGTGCTGCTGTTCCGAGGTGTTACGTACGGTCCCAGACTTCGTACTGCCCTTATAGAGCACGCGTGTTTAATGTTATCTTAGGAACGGAAAACATTGCTTGCATCATCACTTAAAACTTCCTGGCTAAATTGCCGCCGGTCACAGTGGCCGAGGGGACTGAGTTGCTCCAGTCACGGTATGCACGGCCACTACGGTCGGGGGTTCGAATCCCCCCTCGGGCATGGATATTTGTACCGTCCTTAGTCTTAGCTAGTTCGTAAGTAGTTTGTAAGTTTAGGGACTGATGACCCCGTAGTTAAGTCCCATAAGCCGTACAAACATTTGAACAATTTTTTTTTTTTTTTTTTTTTTTTTTTTTTTTTTGCTAAATTGCCGTAGTCGATCTCTGAAACTTCTTCCCCCTGACGTTTCGTTGTCAACTGCGGACAATATTTTCTGAGGTGAGTCGGCTCACCTCAGAAGATGTTACGCCGGCTACTTCTTCCTGTTGTGATGCGTTAGGGAGATGGACTGCATGACGTCAGCATCCACCAACGAGTTTCCAAGACTTGCGAGCAGCTATGCGTCATTCTTTGAAAATGAGACTGATAACATCATTCGCAACTTACCCCATCAGTGTGAGGTCTGTTACTGCCAGAGACGGTCTGAGCACATTAACAAGTTACCGTGTTTACAAACGCGTTAAATTGGGGGGGGGGGGGAAGGAAACACTGTTTTCTACCGTTATGCATGTTGAAATTTTTCCGATCTGCATTCTTTACATCGTTCCTTCTTTATCACCACCTACTTATACCTGTTTTGTGGGAAAATAAAAACAACAATGAAAATTTTCCATTTCTTGCTTTAATTTTGGACACTAGAGAAGTTTTGCTTGAGTTTCGAGTGCAGGAAATTCTAAGATTGTTTCTCAGCGTCATGAGTGAACAGTAACACTCTTACCTACCTGGTCGAAGAGCATGAGATTAAGGCACGAATTGACAAGTTCTGGTAAAGAGCCTGCGAAGAAAAGACGACGCTTGTTTTCCAGACAATTAAAAAATTTCAAATTCTGAGGCAGATACACTACAGAATGAGAACTACAAGTATGCACTGCGTAGAACGTGGACGAAAGCTAGTGGAACAGCACAGATCCTTTACACTACTTCGGAGATTTTGAAATTAACTGACGACTGGTCTGCTCCTTGTGACAGATAAATGGGAAAGCTGGTTGTTTCCATGTGAAAAGCAAGTTTTGGCAAGCTGTTGGATTCCGCAGCCGACCAGCTAACTGTTTGGGCCCAGTGAATGGTATACATGTCGTTAGGAAAACCCTAATCTGCTCGGAAACAGGAAACGGCGGTCTTGGATTAGCGAGGGCAGCTATCCCAGATTGCAATTGAAATACAATATAGCCACACCATTATTCTAAAAGTCCATATAAAATCAGGGAATGATCATACGGCAAATATAATTATACTAGCTGAAAACCCGGCGTTACCCGGGTATTTATTTATTGCTGACATTTTTAATGTATATATTCATTTTGTATCAGGGCTGTATGTCTGTAAAACCTATTGGGAATACAATTAGTAGTACAGACGTAATAGATTAAAACTTGGTGCGTGATGAGGCGGTTTTCCATTAACGATACTGTTTATGTGCCCATATCTCATGAACTAAGTGTCATACTCCGATACAATTTCGAAGGTGCATTCAGCTATATGTGTTTATATTGTCTGTAAAATTTGCTGCGGCTACAATTTGCAGTGCAGAAATTATAAATTGTAACGTCATGACCAATGCCGTAGCCTTTGCCATGAACAGCGGAACATTACTATTTACGTGCTTATATCTCATGAACTACGTCTCGGAATGCGATACAATTTAGAAGCTACATTCAACTATATATGTGTATACTGTCTGCAAAATTTCCTGTCGCTACAATTTGTAGTGTTCAAATTATTATTATTATTAAATGTTTGTTAAGCTATGGGACTTAACTACGGGGTTATCAGTCCCTAAACTTACAAACTACTTACGAACTACCTTATACTAAGGACGGCACAAATATCCATGCCCGAGGGGGGATTCGAACCCCCGACCGTAGTGGCCGTGCAGACCGTGACTGGAGCGCCTCAGTCCCCGCGGCCACCGCGGCCGGCTGTTCAAATTATAAATTGTAACGTCATACCGAGAGCCGTAGTTTTACTCAATAAACAGCGGAAAAGTAGTAAGCGAGAAACTTATTTCCTTTCATCATTTTGCTATAGTTGTCAGCGAGAGAAAGTTTAATATAAGTTTTAAGTTATGTATAAAGTTTCTTGCAAGTCGCTAAGTACTCTGATTCTCGTATAGAGTATTTATAAAGTCTCGCCGCATTATGTGGCAGTTTGTTGCAAATCCTATTGTTTATGACGTCATATCTTCTGATCATGGGTCGTATATGATTCTTAATCCTGCAGCAATTGTACCTAACGGTAAGGAATGTGTATACCAAAGTTGGGTGAAATCGGTCCAGTTAGTTTAGGAGAAAATGAGCAAAATTGTCGCTAAATGCAGCAGTTTTCTGCGCATCTCATTGTTTATGACGTCATATCTCGTGAACTATGTATCGTACGTGATTCTTACACTTACGACGACCGTTCTCATGGATTGAAGCTTACGTGTACAAAATTTCACAAAGATTGGAACAAAACTGTAGATTTGTATGCAAATATACGGACACTCTGCTTTATATTTTAGATGAATTGATTCAGGAGACTTGGGAGAATCAAACGGCGTAATTACAATTTCAATGTCCCTTACAGATAAAAACTCGATAAATTTCAGTTGTATAATAATAGTATTACAAGACTTATATTTACAATTATTGATAAGTAGTGTTTATCAGTAACAGTTTAAGAAGCAAATGCGCAGCATTGTACCACGCTACCTATCTTAAAAGACGCACCACGTTATTTCTGTATTCTTTCAATAAACTCTGTTTTACTCTCTTGTTCTGCTTTTCGTTGAGGTAGTAATATTTGTGTCAGAACACAGATTCCACCACAGAAACACTAAACATGAACCCAGCAAAGCACATTACATTTATTATATTCAATATTATTCTCAGTATCGTTCGTTTTATGGTGTAAACTGCCTTTTAAATATTTCATGGCCGACTAATTGTCGAAGTATAGTGTCATCAGCAAAACGGAGGTTGTTGACAGTTCTTCCGCCAATTGAGTTGCCTTTGGTCCAACCATCAAGGGCTTTCCTAATGACATGTTGTACATTTGTGGGGACTGAACACAACCCTGTCTCACACCTTTTGAAACTCTGAAGGGGCTCGTTCGAACTGGGCAACTATCCCCAAAGTGCCCCCTGAGTGGCAGGCACGAACTCGGAATCTCCTACCTGCTCCTGGCAGACCGACTGCACAGTCTCGCAAAGTGCTTCCAAATCTGAACTTATCAAGTGCGCAACCTCTGCCCCTATTTGTAGAGTTCTTAAGGAATAATGTCAATACTGTGCCAAGGAACAACATATAAAATACATACAAATTCCAAGATTTTATTAAAAATTTTACATATAAAAATATTTGCAGAAAACAAATTCGTTTAGTTTGGCTCATATTCTGCTCATGGCTGCTTAGTATGAATCTCAATTTACAAAGTATAATTTGAACATTTCACCATTCCTATTTCTGTTGCAGGAAAGCGTGCCTCTTTGAGTCCGTTTGGATGGCGATTCTCTCTCTCTCTTTTTTTTTCCTGAGTTCATTTTTAAATAAGTATCAGTTTGTTCATGCTTCAGACATTTCAAAAACTGGAAGATGTTTGGGGGAGGAGATTCACACGAAGCATTGAATCGGAAATGCAATCTGCTGCCCAAACGTTCTTCATCAAGTAGTTTTGAGTTATTTTGTGATGTCGTCTTGTGGTTGTATGCTGGCCAGATCAGCAAAAATTTCAGAAACAGGATTTAAATAGACAAGCCCAAAGATGTAATGTGACTTTCTGCCGTATTATTCACTTCCATGACTAAACTGAAGTACACAACGAAACAGTATGTGACTCTACACAGATGTCAGCGAGCTGGTGTCATTCACAGGACTGATAATGAACGCCTTGGATCGGACCGTTCTACTACCGGCGGGCGAAAGTTGCCCAGTTCGAGTGTGGGATTAACTGTCCTTTCCTTGTAATGACCACTAAAAGTTGCCCAGTTTGAGTCTGCCCATCAGACGTGCCAGCACTTGTCTTTACCACTGCGGAGTGATCATTGTACAAATTTTTGATCAATGCTGTCAAGTGGGGAGGGACGCCGATCTCTGCAAGCACCTGCCACAACTTTTCTCACACAAGACAGTCAAAGGCTTTCCTAAAGTCAAGGAAGCAGATGAAAACCGGAACACAGAACCCTCGCGATGTTTCTATTATTTGTCTTACGTTGGGTAAGACCTGCTTAATCTGAGGATATGTGAGGTTGAATGTACGGCTTCAAACGTTGGTTCAGTATGCAGAGTAAAATTTTACTTGCGTGAAATATGAGGGAAATAGTTGGGTAGCCGGCCGCGGTGGCCGAGGTGACTGAGGCGCTCCAGTCACGGTCAGCACGGCCACTACGGTCGGGGGTTCGAATCCCCCCTCGGGCATGGATATTTGTGCCTTCCTAGTTCGTAAGTAGTTCATAAGTAGTTTGTAAGTTTAGGGACTGATGACCCCGTAGTTAAGTCCCATAAGCTTAACAAACATTTGAACATAGTTGGGTAGTTGGAGCAGTTGCTGATAGACCCTTTCTTGTGTTAGGGAATGAAGAGAGACTTTGACCAGTCATCCGGCCACTCCCCAGTTTCCCATTCTCTTTTACACAATGAGTGCAGCGCATCAATACCTTCCTGTCCCATTTCTTTGGTCATTATTCCTGTTATGCCGTCTACACCAGGGGCTTCATAATTCTTCAGACGTTGAATAGCATTCTCTATTTCACCGCGTAGAATACTAGGTTCCAAATTAAGTTGCTCAACTGTTTGGCTGTCCGTGCTGTCGTTAATTCCAGAGTGCTAAATGTCAGTGATATTTTTCCACCGCTAACGTACACTCAGTCCGGTCGGCCGCTTTTGTCTATGGATTGTAAGAGCACCAGCGGCCGGCACGCCGTCTTTGTGCGCGACCAACGGGAACCGCCTAACTTAACGGGATCACCGGCAGGCGCTCGATCCGCCAGTAAATAGGGTGTCTCATTCTGGGAAACATTTCACCACGTGGCGCATGGCGGCGTACTGGCCTCCTTAACAATAAACAAGAGAGTCGGTGGTGCGGATCACGCTGTGACGGATATATATAACAAATAAAGAAAGAGTAAAGAAGTTAGAATTTGCTTACAAATTAACACAAAACTATTACAATATGAAATCAATATCCATCCAAGCTAAGCTTAGACATTATAATTCAGTTATTAAGACACAAGCAACATGTGGCTCAGAGTACCTCACATTGAATAAGAAATGTGAACTAAGAGAACTAGAAAAAAAAAAGATAGAGGAAAATACTAAGAAAAATTCTGGGTCACGAGAAAAACAATGAAAACATATGGATGAAAAGGAGAAATGAGAATTTATACAAAAATACAGAAAAAATCACAGATACAATGAGGAAAAGACGGCAAAAATTTTATGCACATTTAAAAAGAATGGAAGACACACGGATTACAAAGAAAATTTTTAATTATGTTAATAAACTAAAGAAAACTGTAGGATGGATAGAAGCAGTGAAGAAATATGCAAACAAAATAGGTGTTACTGAAGAAATAATATGTGACAGGAATCGCTTCAGGCTACTGATAGAAAACGCAACCTATGAAGAAGATAAGCCCAAACTTCGACCAAAGAGAGTGTGGACAGATGACCAGAGACGAGCAGTTGGAGAGAAAATGAAGAACTACAGGGAAGAAAGGAAGAGAAAGAAACGCCATTAGTCTTAAGTTGTATGCGGTCCATAGCTGGCCAAATTTATATATATTTCGTTTTCTAATAATTATTTTCCTATAATTATATAAAACATTTTGCGATTTCTAATTCCATGTGTTGTGTCAATTTTTGTTTATGTGCATGTAGACGAGCTGAACCCATTGTCGTCACGTAAAACGACGGTTGAGTAGATTAGCTGCTTGGAAAACCATTAGCAGCTATGGAGATGACTGTCCAAAAAATAGCGTCATAGTTCTTCACAAACAAAACAATCAAAGACTACCGTCGTCAACTAATAGTGAAGCCGACGCCGTAAAAAAATAAAACTTATGTTTTTTTTCAATTGAAACCATGATTATTAACAACCTTTTATAAAATATTGAAAATTCCGAATATACAAAAAGACATGCATTTTTCTTAAAAACTTCCATTAGATATTAAAATCATGTGACTATTGGAACACAACGAAAAAATAATAATAATAATCTGTCACGGCAGGATTCTAACCTTCGACGCAATAGTTCTAACGCCACAACGTTCCCCACCTGAGCTTACGTGTACTTCCAAAACTTCAAAGGCAATTTTCTAGAGAATTTTTGAGACTTGCTTCGAATGGCTTTGGATAATTGTTATTTGAGTTCTGAACTTCACGTACCATAAATATTAAAAAATTCTAAAATCCGATACCCATGTGGTCTTCTTGTGAGTAGTTAGTTAGTTTATAAAAACTGAACAATGATTTCTGGGATAAAAAGTAAACACGACATTACTGCAGTCTACGTCTTACAAAATCGAAATCCCTTTTCCTTTTAAGCCGATATCACGCACAACATTTTTTTTCCAAAATCCTAACAAGTTAGTAGCACAAAGAAACAAAATTAAAAATTGGAGTTACCTAAGTGTCACGTATCAGCTACGGAGGAAAGGGGAAAATCTAGTTATTTGAATATTCTTACACAACGATTTGGGTAAATGATTAAAAGCTACATTAAAACCTAATGTTTAATGAAGCAGATGAAATCTAAAAATGTAAGAATAATAATGAAAAACCAGCAAGAATTATGTTTCCGCCGTTGATAAAAATTACAAAGAATGCTTTCTAATTCTTTGGTGACTGTTCAAAGTAGCTATATTCTGTTTAGAATGTCTTGATACTTAACAACCTTCGAACAGTATCCAAATGGTTGAGTGGCTGCTAGAGCTAACCGGTGGGCCACACAATGCATATCACCCAAACCACTAGATAGTTACATTAGCATTTCTGGGAAGAGTTCAAATTTATGTACGACATCTTCAGAGTCCATCCGTGCAGACATCGTCAACGATTTCATCAGTCTTGCCGGTATTGCACGATTTATTTGGGTGGCAGTCCTCCCTTCTCCCATGTGAATGTAACTGAAAAGAGCTATACGAGCATGTCTTGACCAATCACGATTGGCAGGACTGCCGTTGAAGAATGGGAAAATTGAGAGCTCCAGTGGTTCAATGATCTGGTGGACAACATGCCACATAGGGTTCACGCTAGCACATGCAATATTATATTGTTTGACACTTCCCTACACAAAGTCACTGCTCATCATGGTGGCAGTCTGGTGGCATCTCGTTTGGGCGCGACATCACACACAACTTTTTTTGTGCGTACCTATTCTGCATATCTGTTTCACGTATACGCAAAAGTAAAATAATATTAATAATAATTGGATAACATTTTTATATAACTTTTATATATCCGATTTCACGCATACGCTATAGAAAAAAAAAAAAAAAAAATTCCGGTACCGGGAACCGAACCCGAGCCTCCTGGGTGAGAGCCAGGTATCCTAGCCACTAGACCATACCGGATACATGTATTTGTATACTCTGTAGCCTTAAGTGACTCTTACACTATTAATAGTATTGCAATAAATAGTAAATTTGGAGTGCAGATGTGTGGCCATCTACATGACTACGTTATCGCCTGGCAGAGTGCCATACTGGTGCGTGTGGTCTAATTCAAGCCGGCTAGAGAGTTGGCCGCTGGGTTATGTTCACCGCTGGTTGAAGCTGTCCCCAAGACAATTCGCGGTTTGGTTAAACTTACGTGTTACTGTTCAGTCAATCGAGATCACCTTTCTCCTTGCACGCTGTCTCCTGTAATATTCCTCATATTTGGGTTATGTCTCTGTATGTATTTCGAATACTTGTCGTTCTCAAATCGGCTGCTTCGTCCATCGTTTGTTAGTTCTTTTAAATATCGAAAATCAATTTTGACCTTCTATGTTGCCATAAAAAAACCCTTCATTACCGCAACATATTTCTATTAGAGTAAAATGAGACACCTTGGTCCCGACGACACGAATCTACTGTTGCTGGCTTATCAGGATTAGATTAGATTAGTTTTTCGTTTCGTAGATCCATGTTGAGGAGATCCTCGTAGATGTGTAACACGTCAAGATACAAAATTTACAAGCTGAATAATAGATAATACTAATAATATATATACAGATACATAAATTTTAAGCTTTTTTTCCCTTAGCTGGTAATATAATAATACCAATATAGTATACCGATACATGCATCATTTGGTACAATTTAGAAATTCACTAATGGAGAAGAAGGAGTTGGCCACTAGAAAGTCTTTTAGGTTCCTCTTAAACTGATCTTTATTTGTAGCTAAATTTTTTATACTTGATGCTAAATTATTGAAAATGTGTGTTCTTGGGTAGTGGACCCCTGTTTGAACTAAAGGAAGAACTTTTAAGTCCTTGTGTAGATCATTTTTATTCCTTGTATTGTATGTATGAACAGAGCTGTTTGTTGGGAAAAGGGATATATTATTTATGACAAATTTCATTGAGGAATAAATATACTGAGAGGCAGTAGTTAATATACCCAATTCTTTGAAGAGGCTTCTACAGGACGTCCGTGAATTTACTCCACAAATAATACATATTACACGCTTTTGGACTCTGAAGACTTTTGACTGACTTGAAGAGTTACCACAAAATATTATACCATATGACATTAGGGAATGAAAGTAAGCAAAGTATGCAAGCTTTGTTATTTTTATGTCTCCTATGTCTGATAACACTCGTATTGAAAATACAGATTTGTTGAGTCGTTTCTGCAGTTCTGTGGTGTGCTTCTCCCAACTAAATTTATTATCAAGCTGTAATCCCAGGAATTTAATACTGTCAACCTCTTCTATCTGCTCTTCTTCATACTTAATGTATATGCTGTCAGGAAATCTCTTACATGTCCTGAACTGCATGTAGTGAGCCTTTTCAAAGTTTAATGTCAATGAGTTGGTTTTAAACCATTTATTAATGTTCATGGAAATATCATTAGCAGACCTTTCTATAACTATGCTTGACGTACTTTTTATTGCAATACTTGTATCATCTGCAAACAAAACGAACTCTGCTTCTGGTAGTGTAACTGATGAGAGGTCATTAATGTGCACAAGAAGAAGCCCTAATATGGATCCTTGTGGGGCACCACATGTAATTTCTTCCCAATCCGATGATGACTGTTGGCTTAATTCACTAGTCACTTGCACTGACACCCTTTGTTTCCTGTTAGTGAGGTATGTGCGACATGAACCATTTTGCAGCATTTCTCGTGAGCCCATAGAATTCTAATTTACTTAAAAGGATGTTATGGTCCACACAATCAAATGCCTTTGACAAATCACAAAAAATACCTGCTGCTTGTAATTTATTTAATGAATTAAGAAAGTGGGAGCTTCGTTAACTGCAGGGCGGTGACGAGAATGATCCGCCATTTCATGTGACATTAATCACTTGTTGCTGTGTGCTATATTGGCGGAAATGAGATTTACTCACGAAGATCAATCCTGTTTATTTACGAGTACACTGTCTGCACATCGTTCCAAGATCGACAAAGACAAGACTGGCTACTGAACAGCGTAAGACTGTAATATTTTATGGAACATTGTTCTTAAGAAAAATAGCAAGGTTCTAAAAATTTTGAATAGTATAATAATTGAAGCAGTCAAGATAGCATGTAATATTTTATTTTATTATGATGAGCGGTCGATTGAAGAGTATTAAGAATGTGTTATTTACGGGATTGCCGCGGCAGAGTGGCGAGCGCATTGAGGCGCTATGCTCCGGTGCGCGAGTCACTCCCCGTCGGGGGTTCGAATCCCCCCTTGGATGTTTGCGCTGTCTTTAGTATATAAGTTCACAAGTAATTTGTAAGTTTATGGACTGGTGACCCCGCAGTTAAGTCCCATAGCCGGCCGCGGTGGCCGAGGGGACAGGCGCTCCAGTCACGGTCTGCACGGCCACTGCAGTCGGGGGTTCGAATCCCCCCCCCCTCGGGCATTGATATTTGTGCCATCCTTAGTCTTAGCTAGTTCACAAGTAGTTTGTAAGCTTAGGGACTGATGACCCCGTAGTTAAGTCTCATAAGTTCTACAAGCACACATTAAGTCCCATATGCTTAACAAACATTTGAACATATACGGGGTTGGTACACCTGTGAGAAGGCACATTTGTGAAAAGTTACAGTTGTGAGAAGACTCGAACGAGCAGTTAGCAAGTGGTCTACAGGAAAAGCCATTCCGCAATTATTTTCCACTAAACTCGATGCGATACTGCAGTTATTTCGCACTTCCGTGTAAAGGTAACGATTCGACTTAGTCTAATCATATTTTTTCTTCCCGTTTATGTCTTTTGGCATTTACAGAATGTCTCTGCGATTAATTTGCAGCTTCGTGCCGAATATAAATATAGCAATCTTCGGCTGAAACTGTGGTATTTTCAGTTGAGGTTGCAACATTTGTATACGGAGTGACTCATGTTTCTATACATTTGGTAAATGTCTTTGCCTTATTTTCACTTTCATTAAGTTTATTCACAAGATATCGGATGCAGCGCAGTAGTTTTTTTAGTATTTTAAGGCATGTCAACGCCTTTTATAATTTCTTCATTATAATTTTGTGAGTAGGCCACAAACTTCGGGTTGACATCAACCTTGGGATTTTTTTACAGTCTTTAAGTAGCCTCGCCAGCCTCACTTACACATCTTTTTCTTTTCTCATCGATATTTAAAATTAGTTTTCGCATCTTCATCTTCTCAAGGACTTTTCAGCTAATCAGTAAAAATTTTGATTAAGTTTTGGTCTTAGCCACTTAGCACTCTACATAACAATACGCATATATTTCTTACTGAGTCACAAGTCTACAACACAGCCGTGAAAGTGTTGAAGGATATGATTTTCAGGTGCGTTCTCCAGAACACAGGTAAAATATATCAAATATTCCCAGGAAAAGAATTGTTAGACATGAACAGATTCAACGAATTTGTTCTTTTCTTTCCACGAAGAAACATGGTTTCAATCATGAACACCTTTTTACAAAGACTGATTAACGCGGCAAGTGAAACTTGTAATATCGGTTTCAGAAAACAAATTTCTAACTGCTTAGAACAGAGCAAATTAAAGGTCCCTACGGCTTTCCAACAAGGCAAGTAGGTTTTAATAGGTTTAAAAACGGTTTCCCATTTCCTGTAGGCCAGAACGGTGTCAACAGCTGTTTCTGTCAACAGCTGTTTCTGTCTTCCAAGAATTTGTGATGGCAGTGAAGAAAAGAGTACATTACAACTTGAAAGCCATGATATTTCATTCTGTAAACTGGTGGTCAGACAGAGCTGAAGAAATGGATTCAAACTGATAATATCTTGAACATATTTTGTAGAAGGGTGATGCCATACTTGTATGTTCCATTTACTTAATTTTTAGGTTTGCCTTAACTTTTTCTTTTTCGGTAGCGCTGGAGCCGTTGGTGAACCTTGGCTTCTTCCTCCACATTTAGGAGTGTCAAGAAAGAGATATGTAAAGTTGTTTGACGTTTGCAAAAATGGAATTGAAGATGGCAATAGAAAGCTAGAGATCCCTAGAATTTTTTTAAGAGGCTGCTTATGGAAGCAAAAAAAGTTATTTCTTTCTGCGTAATTTGTATTGTGGTAGACATGACCAGGCTGTAGAATTTCGTAGTATCTACTTGGCGTGTTTTTTTGTATACCTAGAAAGTATTAGTTGATTGTTGGCGGCCAGCAGAAGTGGTAACTGCGTAGTTAGTTAGTTCCTTAGTATGGAGAAAAAGGAAATTTGTGCGGTGTAAGGAAGTCTTTTCTGAAGGCATTTGTGTGGATTAGTGCCTTGTACGGGAGTGAAACATGGACGATAAGCAGTGCGGACAGGAAGAGGATAGAGGCTTTTGAAATGTGGTGCTACAGAAGAATGCTGAAGATTAGGTGGGTAGATCGCATAACCAATGAAGAGGTACTGAACAGAATTGGTGAGAAAAGGAATTTTTGGCATACCCAGACTAAAAGAAGGGATCGCTTGGTAGGACACATTCTTAGACATCGAGGAATCGTAAATTTAGCATTGGAGGGAAGCGTATGGGGTAAAAATCGCAGAGGGAGACCAAGAGACGCGTATAGTAAGCAGATTCAAGTGAATGTGGGTTGTTCTTATCAGGAGATGAAAAGGCTTGCTCAGGATAGAGTAGGGTGGAGAGCTGCATCAAACCAGTCTCCGGACTGAAGACAATAACAACATAACAATTAAAAACATTTTCATTTCAAGGGTTGGACTGCTGCACAGATAAAATTCGTCGTGGATGATGTCCATATGGGTTCACTAGCGATCGTTTCTCGCATAAAAAGGGCCTATAATGTCTGTTGCAAACCGCGGCGCACACCCACTAAATTTGGGAGATTACAGTGGTTTTGCTTCATACAAATGAGGGTTTTCTGCCGCACTTCTCGTACAGGTAGAGGCTGGTGGTAGTGGATTTGGAACTGACGCGGGTGTCGGCTCGGTATCAGTATTTTCTGCTTGCCGGAACGCTTCAGAGTAGCCTCAGCCGCAATTATGCGGTCAGATTTCCTTGGATTTTGCTGATTAATTCCAGAAACCGTGGCGACAGTTGCCGGGGGAAGTACAGTTTTCTTGGGCCAACATTCCCTACCCGATCATCAGCAACGCTGCCTGTCCGTTGGAAATTTGCCAGTTGTTTTTGCGAATTGTTTTTGCATCCAGTCCTTTCGACATGTTAAACCGTTTTTGATAATGCGCCTTGTAGCCGTAGGACTGTGTTGTATAACCTGTGGTATTCGAGTAACAGAAAAACGAGTTATTTATTTGATGTAATACGTGACTGCATCCTCCTACTGGCCACCTTTCACGCCAAAACGGTGGAACTGATTGCTCGCTGCTGCGGCGCACTGTTTGTAGGCACTGCGGAAAGCGCTTACAGTCGTGAAAACCGGCCGCATCGTGCGATAATATTTTACATTCAACCAAACTTTATACAATTCTTCTTTCAGGCCAGGAATCATTTGCTACAGTTGCCAGAATCACCTTCGATACATAGTTCACACGACATCAAGTCATAAACAATGAAAACTGCTCCATCTTGCGGCTCGTGATAGCGTGAATTCATTCGTCAACTATTTTACAATGAGAGTACTTGGCGACTTGCAATAAACTTTGAACATAATTTCGAAACTTTTCTCGCTGACAACTCCAACAATATGATGAAAGGGAAAAAGTATTTCGCTTACTACTTTTCCGATGTTCGTGATTTATGTCTACGGCATTCGGCATGACGTTACAAGTTATTACTTCTACCCTGTAAATTGTATTCGCGGGACATTTGACAGACATTACACATACATGGCTCTGAATGTTCCTTCGCTATTATATCACAGTTCCACATACAGTTCATGAGATATGAAGTCATAAACAATTTGTTTGATGAAAAACTGCATCATCACGCATGAGGCTACCATTTATTACTCTCTACTACTAATATCATTCACGATATATTTTGCAGACATTAGGCATATATACCATTGAATGTACCTGCGAATTTATATCACAGTACGACATATACATCAGGAGATATGACGTCATAAACTATGAAAATTCCGAATAACTGCTGCATCATGCGCTATTTTTCCAATATCTCCTCCTAAAAATGAACCGATTTCAACTAAACATCGAACAGATATTGCTTACTATCAGACAACAATCGCTGTGTCGTTAAAACTACCCAGGAGTTATGATGTCATAAAAATGAGTCACAAAAACTGTCTCATCACGCAACGCGTGTTTTACGACACTTGCGTAGAAAGGGGGTGGGGGAGAAGAGAGGGGGGAAGGATTATGTTGACAAAGTGGCAGAACGTGATGGATATCTTTTCCGAATATTTATTTTCATTTGTAACATAAGACTGGAGATATATATATATATATACATTAGATGGGTTTCACAGCTAATTGCAACATATGTTACAATGAAAGTAAACACCAGCTCTTTAGACGTTTGCAAGTATGAAGATAATTTTGGACAGGACTCTACATCTACATCATTCCTAGATCATCAAGAGACTGTTGGTTAAGAGTGTCTCGCTCCTCAACGACGATTCAGCGTAGATTTCCCAGATTCTTTAGTGGGTACAAAAACAGCCCTTTTCATTGTAATCCAAGCACGTAAGATTCGGTTCATGTCTGCGCAACATACTGGTCATTCCAGTCTTGCCAAGTCGTTATCATGAAGGAACACATTCACAATATGTACACGATGAACGCACACCTCTTCCACGTCCGAACTACATTGCTTTCGATCATTTCGCGACGTCTGGAAACTTCCTTTGATGAGAGTACGTCCTGGCACAAAGTAACAAAACGGACACGATCACACTCCGAAACTGACCTTCTAGGCAGGACGGAAGTACAGTTAACACAAGCAGTGTACTACCTTGGTGGTGTCATGACCGGAAGTGATAGCCGTTACCAAGTTCTTCGCACTGACACTGTTCATACGTGGTTCTGTGGTACAGTGATATCTGTGGAACTGTGTTGTTGATGCATGATACACTTTCAACGTCAGTGTTCAGGAGACCTTGTAACCAAGGTGATGCAACACGTTTTTCTTAATGTGTATAACACAAACTTTCTCGAACAAGTCGGGGAGCCAAGGCGTCAGTTCTGGAAAGAACGATCCTCTCACGTGTGTATTCTGTTGCAGAACACTGTCGCCTACCATGGAAGTGCTAATAACGATATGGTTGTAACGCAGTTGAATGTGGGCATGAGAAGTATACCCCTAACAATAAATTCCGCACCCATAGCTTGGCTGCCTGTTCAGTCTAAACACTGAAGATATGGCGTTTGACGCTGTGCCATACTACAGACTGCTAACGACGATACGAGCATATGGAATAGGTTCACAGTTTTGAGACTGGCTGGAAGACTTACTAAGTAATAGAAGCAGTACGTTGTTCTCGACGGCGAGTGTTCATCAGAGACGAGCGTCTCGTCAGGCGCGCTCCAGGAGAGCGTGATAGGATCGCTGTTATTTTCTATCTACTGGGTGATCAAAAAGTCAGTAAAAAATTGAAAAACTAAATAAATCATGGAATAATCTACATAGAGGTAAAACGTAACACACGTGCTTGGATAACATGGGTTTTATTAGAACGAAATAAATAAATAAATAAATAAAAAATTTAAAAAAAAATGTCCGACAGATGGCGCTTCATCTGATCAGAAAAGCAATAATTAGCATAACAAATTAAGACAAAGCAAAGACGATGTTCTTTACAGGAAATGCTCAATATGTTCACCATCATTCCTCAACAATACCTGTAGTCGAGGAATAATGTGAACAGCACTGTAAAGCATGTCCGGAGTTATGGTGAGGCACTGGCGTCTGATGTTGTCTTTCAGCATCCCTAGAGATGTCGGCCGATCACGATACACTTGCTACTTCAGGTAACCCCAAAGCCAATAATCGCACAGACTGAGTCACTGACGTTTTGCTGTCCAGCGCCATCTGTCGGACATTTTTGAACTTTTTTTTTATTATTTGTTCGAATAAAACCCCATGTCATTCCAAGCAAGTTTGTCAATTTTTACCTCTCTATCTACATAATTCCGTGATTTGTTAAGTTTTCAAATTTCTACTGACTTTTTGATCACCCGTTATATAAATGATCTGATGGACATAGTAACTTGTAATTCGCGGCTGTTTGCTGATGATGCTATGGTGTATGGGAGAGTGTCGTCTTTAATTGACTGTAATAGCATACGGGATGACTTACACAAAATTTCTAGTTGGTGTGAAGAATGGCAGCTAGCCTTAAGTGTAGAAAAATGTAAGGAGATGCACATGAGTAGAAAAAACAATCCAATAATGTTCGAATACAGCACTAGTAGTGAGCTACTTGATGCAGTTGTGTCGTTCAACTATCTAGGCGCAACATTGCAGAACGATATGAAATGTAACGAACATTTTAGGAGAGTTACAAGACGGACAGCCGACTTCGGTATATTGCGAAAATTTTGGGAAGATCTACTTTATCTGTAAAGGAGACCGAGTATAAAACGTTTGTACGACCACATCTTTTGTATTTCTCAAGTGTTTGGGACTCGCATCAGATCAGTTTAAAGGAAGACATGGAAGCAGTTCAGAGGCGAGCAGCTAGATGCGTTACAGAAATGTTTCAGGAACTCAAATAGTAATCGTTGGAGGAAAGTTCTTTTCGAGAAATTTTGTTGAGGAAATTTAGAGGGCCGGAATTTGAAGCTGAGTGTAGAACGATCTTCCAGCCGCCTACTTACATTTCGCGAGGTGATCACAAAGACAAGATAAGAGAAGTTGGGGCTCGTACAGAGGCACACAGACATTATTTTTCACCAAGTTTTATTTGGTAGTGGAATTGAAAAGGAAATATCTAATAGTGGTACAGTGTTGAAACGATACAACTGGAATTATTAACTGGCCGAAGATATATTTTAATCAAGGAGCGTTTTTATCTCTCTGAACCTTAAGCCACATTCCCTTGTTTTCCCGACACGAGAGAAAGATCAACGTTCCGCTTTATCTGTCTGTGCCTCACCTCTTATTAGTAATACGTATCTGTAGCAGCGCCTGTGATACATGTATGCTTAAAGTCAGTATAGTGCCCTTATTTGTGAAATATACCGTGAGATATCTTAAAAATTTAACATGACGGGTTTTCATTCATTTGACAGCCCGCCATTTTCTCCTGATGTATATAATACCGCCCTTCGAAGTTGTGTGATAGGGTTGGACGCCTTTACGGCTAACGAGATATCGTGCAGTGATTGTTGCTAGTTTTATTAATTTTAAAACCATATCATACCCGTTTAAAATTAACCGTCGTTTACAACCTGCAATCGTGTTTTCGTAAGTGTTAAATTTCGAGGTCCGGTAATTTTCCGCGTAATATTTTCCCGCAACTCCGCTTGGACACTGAAGTAAAATTTAACGCACGATCCGCTGCACAAACAAACCACGTAACTAGTCCAACCCCACATGACGACGGTGTTTTTACCTTAATGAACATGAATTTTTATTACAGCAACCAACAGAACGAGCTGATGTATGTTTAAAAAGGTAAAATTCGTCAAGTTTTCATAATGTAACTGCCACCAACACCTACCATTTTGTCTTCCAAATTATTTAAATAATCAAAATTAATTCATAAATTCCGACCTCTGCAAGTATTATTTACGAAATTTTTGGCCACCTAGATCACATTGCTATCCTACGAAATTAATTCAGAACTAAAAGTTAAACTTTTCCTTACACCATAACCCCCCATGGCAGTTTCATCACAGTGTACCCCCGCCACGCACCTTACGGTGGACTGAGGAGTGTATATGTAGATGTAGATGTAGATATGACAATGAAAGTAGACAGCCATAGGCTGAAGTTCATTATTTATCGATTTTTAGCTTTATGTTTGTGAATCTGAACGTGTATCCGCCTTATAGCTTTATTTTGTATGTGAAAGTCATCCATGATCGATAATCTCAGTCCATGTTCGTAACTACTGCACATTATAATGTCTTTGCAACTGCGATGTAGCATCTGCGCTACAGCGGCTTCTTTGACTGCTGAGGCGAGTAGCAGAGAGTGAGCTGTTGAGCAGAAGAGTCGATTGTGGGCTAGGCTAGCTGACTGTGTTGTTTGCTAAGGTTGAATTGGTCAGCAATGATTGTACTGAGTTTGATTTATTTCACTCTATATTTCTGAATACAAACGTATTATATTGGACAGTGGATTCTGTATTAAGAGAAAGAGAATATTTGTATGGAACGGAATTGTATAAAACCATTGTATTATATTGAAGACTCAACGAAGGTATGTTTCTTTAATTCAATAAATAACTTAATGATTACTAATTTTTCTTATTTCAGCTCAACCTCGTCCCTCATTTTCCTGATTGTGGCATTTTTGATTTTGTTGTATGGTACGTGTTGAGTTTTTTGAGAAAAAGATTTCCTTTTAAGTGTAAATGTTCACCTACTAGTAAAGTAATCAGTCCTTACATACCACTCAATCTGACTGTCAGAAACAATGTTCACAGAAGTACAGATTGTTTTACTTACAGGGCCTAATTTTGTTTGTTAAATCCGTTGCGCACATATGATTAGAGAAACTCCTTGATTTAAATAGAAAGACTTAATAAGAATGGGAAGGTATCACTTAATAAACTTACAACAAGAAGCTTTCAACATCAAACTGCGTTGGAATGGGAGAAGTGTTCCAGAAATACCGAGCTGCCACTACACCAGGAGTGTGACGGTTCTGAAAGGTTAACGACGAAAGTCTAGACAAGCCTCCCTAGAGACTTGGCCAAATAGTCACTACTGAAGGATTTCTGTCAGAAATAGCAAGGACGAAGAGTGGTTCGCAACAAATCCAACTGAAGTCCTGATTGTTGATGTGATTCCTGCCCCTCACGGATTCCACCTATCCAGGAGGAGGCTGAGAAGTAGGCTAAATCGCACGCGTACCACCAGGACCTGAAGTTCAAATGGTTAATCGCTGAAAGTGCCTAGAGTGATTGCAGACATCTGCGACAGACAGTACACCACGGCCACTGTCCTCCAAGGAAATACGCCGGCGTACTTGAGATCTCTGCTGAAGCGTTAGACATGCTTGAAAATACTTAAAGACTACATAAACTAACTGACGGTAAGAACAAAACACACACACACACACACACACACACACACACCAATGCCCAAGGCAGGACTTAAACGACCGACGGGAGCGGCCGCGCAGTTGGTAGCATGACGCCTTAACCACGCAGCCATTACCGAGAGGCTCTTGGAATATCCACTGCGTTTACAACATTTACTTCTTTTTTCTTTTACATGTAGCTCACCCAAGTGTTTCCTACATTTATCTTTTTCACATTGATGGTATTGTCCTATTGCCTTAACCTAATTCCCAAACAGGACTGAATGTAACAGTGTAAAATTGTGATCACCATTTTCAAACATGTAAAACCACTTATCACAGGTATTTCATTATTTGCCTAGGTAAAATAAACTGGAAATTACGCACTAGGCACTCATTTGAGAAAGTAGTTTAATCTCAGGACCCTCTGCAGATGAGGAATGTGTTTTCATATAGAAGACCTTCGATATGCATATGGAAGGATTTGAACATACATTTTCTTTTACTCTGTTAGATTAGATTACATTCATACCTGTTCCATAGATCATATATACGACATTTCGTAATGATGTGGAACATGTCAGTCTAGTAAATGTTGTCTACTCTTGACAATCAATATTTTAAGGATTTTTATTGCATTTTCGTTCTTTTTATTTGTTTTTAAACTCTTTTAAAAGTTTTATCTAAAAATTCATCTACATTGTAGAAGGAGTTGCCATTCAGAAATTTCTTTAATTTCTTTTTAAATACTAGTTGGCTATTTGTCAGTCTTTGGTGCTACTTGGTAAGTGACCAAAGACTTTTGTGGCAGCATAATTCACCCCTTTCTGAGCCAAAGTTAGATTTAACCTTGAATAGTGAATATCATCCTTTCTCCTAGTGTTGTAGTTATGCACACTGCTATTACTTTTGAATTGCGTAGGATTGTTAATAACAATTTCATGAATATATGTATTGTGAAGCTACAGTGAAGATCCCTAGATCCCTAAATAAATGTCTGCAGGGTGCTCTTGGGTGGGCTCCAGCAATTATTCTGATCACACGCTTTTGTGCAATGAATACTTTCGTACTCAATGTTGAATTGCCCCAGAATATGATCCCATATGAAAGCAGTGAATGAAAATAGGCGTAGTAAGCTAATTTACTGAGATGTATATCACCAAATTTTGCAATGACTCTGATAGCATAAGTAGCTGAAATCAAACGTTTCATGAGATCTTCAATATATTTCTTCCAATTCCGCCCCTCGTCAATGCAAACACCTAAAAATTTTGAATATTCTACCTTAGCTACAGATTTATGTTCAAAGTCTAAATTTATTAATGGTGTAATGCCATTTACTCTATGAAACTATATATACTGGGTTTTATCAAACTTTAATGAGAGTCCATTTGTAAAGAACCACTTAATAACTTTCTGAAAGATATCATTTACAATTTCATCAGTTAATTCCTGTTTGTCAGGTGTAATAGCTATACTTGTATCATCAGCAAAAAGTACTAGCTTAGCATCTTCGTGAACGTAGAATGGCAAGTCATTAATATATATTAAGAACAGCAAGGGACCCAAGAACGAACCTTTGGTACCCCATTTTTGATAACTCCCCAGTTAGAGGAATTAATTGTTTCATCTATATCATGTGAACTGCTTATTTAAGCTTTCTGCACTCTTACGGTTAAGTATGATTTAAACCATTTGTGCACTGTCCCACGCATACCACAATACTTAAGCTTATCTAGAAGAATCGCATGATTTACACTATCAAAATCCTTGGAGAGATCACAAAAAATCCCAACTGGTGTTGTCCGGTTATTCAAAGCATTTAATATTTCATCAGTGAAGGTATAAATAGCATTTTCAGTTGAAAAGCATTTTTGAAAACCAAACTGACGTTTTGTTAGAACTTTATTTTTACTAATATGTGAAGCAACTCGAGAATACATAACTTTTTAAAATTTTTTTGATAAGGCTGTCAGAAGTGAGAGGGGGCGATAGTTGTTGAAACATATTTAGAAACATAGTAAAGTATGTATATACATAATATGTATATACATACTTCACTGTTTCTAAATATCAGAGTAAAAGAAATAAATATTCAAACCATATTATAGCTTACAACCAACTGTTAGTAAATGTGGTGAGAACTCTGTGCCCATGCAGTACGTATCGCCGTGTTTCTCTTTGTCGTAGTTAAAATGTTCTCCCGCGTGACAGCCGGGGATACTAACCACTATACTACCGAGGACTCTACGTTATCCTTCGTCTCTATATTACAAATAGCTACTGCTGAGTCATTGCTGCCGCGTCAGTGATAACGCAAGTCTAGTGGTTGCGGATCGGGCGAGTGGAATCTTCAGGCCACAAACGCGTCTGCAGCACGCTGGTTTGAACATTACTAGTTCGTTCATGAATTTGGTTAGTGGCCGTGGTGGAGTGGCCTTGCTGCGGAGCGCTCTGTTGCTCACCGTCGGGGATTCGAGTCCTCCCTCGGGCGCGCGCGTGTGTGTTACCTGCGGTAGGCCAGTATCACATTCAGGCGCTCTATATACTTCTGTAACTTAGGTTTTCAATAACGGGTATTGATATCGAAAACATCTGAAAGTTTCCTTGAAAATATCATCTTAACAGCCGGCCGCAGTGGCCGAGCGGCCTGCGGTGCGCCAGTCAGTCTGCACGGCCACTACGGTCGAGGGTTCGAATCTCCTTTCGGGCACGGTTGTTTGTGTCGTCTTTAGTATAAGGTAATTCATAAGTAGTTTGTAAGTTTAGGGACTGATGACCCCGCAGTTAAGTTCCTTAAGCTTAACAAACATTTGAACATTTTATCATCTTAAGAACATATGGTAAAATTTTCGACTATTTGGGACATCATAATTCGTTGTTTTGGTACTCCAAAACAGCATATGATTTCTACAGTACATCCTTTCTTCCGAGAGATATACGAATTATGGCTGGGCCAAGACCTGTCCGCCGGCCGCGGTGGCCGAGGAGACTGAGGCGCTCCAGTCACGGTCTGCACGGCCACTACGGTCGGGGGTTCGAATCCCCCCTCGGGCATGGATATTTGTGCTGTCCTTAGTTGTAAGTAGTTGATAAGTAGTTTGTAAGTTTAGGGACTGATGACCCCGCAGTTAAGTCCCATAAGCTTAACAAACATTTGAACATTTTATCATCTTAAGAACATATGGTAAAATTTTCGACTATTTGGGACATCATAATTCGTTGTTTTGGTACTCCAAAACAGCATATGATTTCTACAGTACATCCTTTCTTCCGAGAGATATACGAATTATGGCTGGGCCAAGACCTGTCCGCCGGCCGCGGTGGCCGAGGGGACTGAGGCGCTCCAGTCACGGTCTGCACGGCCACTACTGTCGGGGGTTCGAATCCCCCCTCGGGCATGGATATTTGTGCTGTCCTTAGTTGTAAGTAGTTGATAAGTAGTTTGTAAGTTTAGGGACTGATGACCCCGCAGTTAAGTCCCATAAGCTTAACAAACATTTGAACATTTTATCATCTTAAGAACATATGGTAAAATTTTCGACTATTTGGGACATCATAATTCGTTGTTTTGGTACTCCAAAACAGCATATGATTTCTACAGTACATCCTTTCTTCCGAGAGATATACGAATTATGGCTGGGCCAAGACCTGTCCGCCGGCCGCGGTGGCCGAGGGGACTGAGGCGCTCCAGTCACGGTCTGCACGGCCACTACTGTCGGGGGTTCGAATCCCCCCTCGGGCATGGATATTTGTGCTGTCCTTAGTTGTAAGTAGTTGATAAGTAGTTTGTAAGTTTAGGGACTGATGACCCCGCAGTTAAGTCCCATAAGCTTAACAAACATTTGAACATTTTATCATCTTAAGAACATATGGTAAAATTTTCGACTATTTGGGACATCATAATTCGTTGTTTTGGTACTCCAAAACAGCATATGATTTCTACAGTACATCCTTTCTTCCGAGAGATATACGAATTATGGCTGGGCCAAGACCTGTCCGCCGGCCGCGGTGGCCGAGGGGACTGAGGCGCTCCAGTCACGGTCTGCACGGCCACTACTGTCGGGGGTTCGAATCCCCCCTCGGGCATGGATATTTGTGCTGTCCTTAGTTGTAAGTAGTTGATAAGTAGTTTGTAAGTTTAGGGACTGATGACCCCGCAGTTAAGTCCCATAAGCTTAACAAACATTTGAACATTTTATCATCTTAAGAACATATGGTAAAATTTTCGACTATTTGGGACATCATAATTCGTTGTTTTGGTACTCCAAAACAGCATATGATTTCTACAGTACATCCTTTCTTCCGAGAGATATACGAATTATGGCTGGGCCAAGACCTGTCCGCCGGCCGCGGTGGCCGAGGGGACTGAGGCGCTCCAGTCACGGTCTGCACGGCCACTACTGTCGGGGGTTCGAATCCCCCCTCGGGCATGGATATTTGTGCTGTCCTTAGTTGTAAGTAGTTGATAAGTAGTTTGTAAGTTTAGGGACTGATGACCCCGCAGTTAAGTCCCATAAGCTTAACAAACATTTGAACATTTTATCATCTTAAGAACATATGGTAAAATTTTCGACTATTTGGGACATCATAATTCGTTGTTTTGGTACTCCAAAACAGCATATGATTTCTACAGTACATCCTTTCTTCCGAGAGATATACGAATTATGGCTGGGCCAAGACCTGTCCGCCGGCCGCGGTGGCTGAGGAGACTGAGGCGCTCCAGTCACGGTCTGCACGGCCACTACGGTCGGGGGTTCGAATCCCCCCTCGGGCATGGATATTTGTGCTGTCCTTAGTTGTAAGTAGTTGATAAGTAGTTTGTAAGTTTAGGGACTGATGACCCCGCAGTTAAGTCCCATAAGCTTAACAAACATTTGGCCTTTGAAGACGTGTCCGGAACACATCAGCCACTACATATGTGTCGAATACAACCCGAAATATGGGCCACTGAAGAATCGAATGACTGCAAGTGGCGTTTTCGGACACCCTGGAACAGTACACTGGATTTGTACAGTACCGCTCGCCTTCTACTGCTCAACAAGTAAGCAGCACTGCATTTCTGGGAATCGAGGGAATACAAAAAAATGTTCAAATGTTTGTTAAGCTTATGGGACTTAACTACGGGGTTATCAGTCCCTAAACTAACAAACTACTTATCAACTAGCTTATCCTAAGGACGGCACAAATATCCATGCCCGAGGGGGGATTCGAACCCCCGACAGTAGTGGCCGTGCAGACCGTGACTGGAGCGCCTCAGTCCCCTCGGCCACCGCGGCCGGCGAGGGAATACAGAATATATCTGATAAAACTTAGTACTCCGTCTTGAATTCCAGTTTTCAAAGGTGCTTTTGCGACTCAAAATGTTTGGTAACCCCTCTGTTAAAGGGGTTCGAAGTTCGCATAACTAGCTATCTATAAACACGGAAAATTTGAGGCAGGCGGGAGTGGCTGCGTGGTCTAACGTTCTTTGCCATGGATTGCACGGACGCTCGCTGTCGGACTTTCAAAATGTTCAAATGTTTGTTAAGCTTAAGGGTCTGACTACGGGGTCATCAGTCCCTAAACTTACAAACTTCTTATGAACTACCTACAACTAATGACGGCACAAATAACCATGCCCGAGGGGGGATTCGAACCCCCGACCGTAGTGGCCGTGCAGATCGTGACTGAAGTGCCTCAGTCCCCTCGGCCACCGCGGCCGGCTGTCGGACTTTCGAGTCCACTCTGGGACGCTTGTGTGTGTGCGTGTGTGTGTTTTGTTCTTAGCGTAATTTAGTTTAAGCAGTTTGTAAGTTTGTTCAAATGTTTGTCAAGCTTAAGGGACTTACCTGCGGGGTCATCAGGCCCTGTTTGTAAGTCTAGGGACCGACGACCTCAGCATTAATTTTGTAAAATTTTATGCTACGTTGACTGCGACATAAACTGGGAAAGGCAACACTTTGTAAAATGAGGACTAGTAGGAATCCATAAAAAGTCGTATCTTTTGACTGCATAACTTACAACACTCGCCGTCAAGGGACAGTAAACCCCAGTAGTTGACATAAATTTTGACGTGCTGTCTCTGGCCATTTCAGAAAAATTGGGATCTTCAGTAATGGACAGTCAGGCAGACGGATGTCAGATGGCTCATAAAAGAGTTTCGTTTCTACGCAATGAGGCACGGTTACGTAAAAAATAAGTGCAGCGAAATCTTTAATATGACGTTTACAGGCCTAAAGTTTTTCAAAACCGGCTCAATTGTTGTGCAGCGAATGTCTGGAGATAGCGAGCTTTTAGTATGAAAAATGTATGCCGAAACCCGGGATCGAACCAGGGACCTTTAGATCTTCAGTCTAACGCTCTCCCAACTGAGCTATTTCGGCAGACGCCTGAGAACTCCTACGAGTTGTTTGACTCAGCGATACTCACTGGTTACGTAATAGCTACGTGGCGCGGGCTGTGTCAGCAATAACTCCAATCCCTTAACACGCTGCGCGTCCGAAAACAACGGAAAATCGTAGCGAGAACCGATCCAAAGTACGTTACTCATTCAGTGAAACACGTATGGACGTAGACATTTCGATATTTAGATATCAGATAGATCACAGCAGCCTGATTTAGACAAAAATGAGAGAAGAAAAACGTCTCGCAAATCTGAAGGGCTGGGCGATAGAATTTGAGCTCTGAAGAGAGTCTCAATTGCAATCTGAAACTTGGATATGGAACCGTGAAAAGTGGGTAATGTCGGAGGATCCAACACTTTAGCATATCTTCTCACCAAATCAGAGTTGCACAACCACTACACCGTCAACGAGTGACTGGTACGATTCGCCCTGCCACATCAGAAAAGAGATAGCATTTGTTCCGACATTACATGTAGTTTGCACCACATGGGGTGTGAGAGTGTGTACACTGTTTCTAAATTACACTCCGACCTTAAAAGTCTTATGAAGGCGGAATGTTTCTTTTTCAATCTCCAGCTCCTTTCGTGATCAGATAGTCTAGTGACTATAGCCCTACCTGACTGGCCTACATATAGTTTGCCATAAATGTTACAGGAAATTTTATACACTCCACTCTGTTCTAAAGGTGAAATTTTGCCCTTGCTGTTGAACAAAATGTGGGCAACAGTATTGCTGGTGTAAAAAGCTGGATTGTATTTCCTGGATCTCAGTATTTTTGGCAATTACCTTTGAAGTCTAGCATGGGGACCCACTTTTTATTACTATGGCTCGGTGATTTCTGTGGAGGATACAGAAGTGCTGCTATCTTTTGCGTCTTAGGCACATGTTTTTACAACACAAAACGGCTCGTATTCAGGCATATTGCTGGCTGCTTGTTGTAGTATGGTGCAGCTACTTGTTTCTATGACGGTGACCGCTGGAACAAGACTTTGCGACCCCCTGGAGGTTTAAAAACAGGTTGGAAAACAAGTGATCTACATGACCAGCGCACTGGGCTACACTTTCACAGAAGCCGTGAGAGCCGATCGTGAGGCAGTCGTCAACAGGCAGGTACTTCCTTCTTCATTTTCTGACTCCAGAATTCCAGCGTGCCCACCGAGTGCACCAGGTCGGGTCTTGTCATGACGAGCAAGAATCTGCAAAGAAGCGATGTGGTACTGGAGTCTACAAAGTGACTCACGAATACTTTCTACCGACTTTGTTAGTTAGCGTGCTGCTCGTCTCGAGATACTAGAGAATAGATCACGATACCAGTTTATGAAGATCGGTAAACATGACAGCCTAGCAAACATTCTTCAACGATTCTCCCTGTAGCTGGCCTCCCCGGAACCGTTATGAATCTCGCAACAAAGTCAGTCTCCGGCAGAATCTCGCAGATAGGGAGATAAGTATTTGACGTTCATTCGACAGCGAGGTTAGAACAGAGCAGAAACTCGAATTTCTTCGCTAAGGATGGGAAAGGGAATCTGCTGCGCCCTTTCAAAGGAAGACACAAAATATATTCGGAGGCGCGAGTCGTGGCTGTTAACTGCCGTACCCTCTGGCTGAGTGCGTAATTCGGAAGTCCTCGGTAGTATAGTGGTTAGTATCCCCGCCTGTCACGCGGGAGACCCGGGTTCGATTCCCGGCCGGGGAGAATTTTTTTGTTACACACTACAGAGCCTAGCGAACGAAAAAGTGATAAGCGGTACAAAATATCCTGTAAGTGTGTCGTCTCCCGGAGATTTAATGAGTTCTCATACGTTCAATAACTGTGTCAAATGTCGCTATGTTGACCGTCTGTGGGTACGTCTTGACACTTCAAAAAGAAAAGAAAAAAAGAGAAACAAATTGATGAGAAGTAGTGACGGCCAACAAAATATTCTCAAAATTGTCAATATATATTGAGAACGTGAGGTCGAGTATTGATGTTTTCAAAATGCATATTCTCCTTTCAAATGTTAGGACAGGTTTATGAACCAGCCATATGTGGACTGCTGTGCACTGTTTACGCTTTTAATTCCAATTTGTGCACCAAAGTAAATTGTTTCAAATAGTGTTAACAGAAAAAATTTAATACACCTATGTAAAAGCTATCATATACTACACTAGTTAAGAATGGTCGACAGAAAAAAACAGAATGTTTGCTCAATTACATGAGTTTAGAAAAAAGTTCCCTCTTCGAAAGGAAGAAGAAAAAGAAATCTGTGATGACTAGCCCTGCGCAATGCATATCAATTTTATCTACTTATCAGAAAATGCACATTTAAAAAAAAAGTTTTACGCTTATTAATTGAGCATATGCTTGTCATACAGATTACGCCCACTGCATGGTTTATCCAAAAAATGTCCATATTAACAACTAATTTTAATAGTTCTAGCATAATCTCCACATTTGATGTTCAGTGTTATTACACAATGCTCCGAGTAAACCTATAAGACTCAATTAATGTAACTAACTAAAGATTTTTCCTTTATATGAACGTAGTGCTTTGCATAGTTCCTTAATTAATCAAAATACAGCAGAATAGCGTATTAATATTTCACATGTTGTTACTTTATACAGCGTAATTCTTGCCCCTGCAATTTGTGATTCTACTGCGAATTTCATGTAATATTTGTACTTGTAGCCTATATTATTCTGTTTCCGGTGCAGATACTGAAGAAGGGCAAAAATTGCTCGAAACAGGCTGTGCATAAATCTGCAACCCTGCAAATGGTGGCTGTTTCCAACCTATACATAATTGCGTTACAGGTTTCCATGTAATTTTATTTTTTGTGTTTGCCGCTGTTACATACCTCAATTTCAAGCACTATAATCACGAATGCCGGGTTTGCTGTCAGAAATTTCGAAGTTACGTCATCTAAGGCATCTGACCTCTCATTAATGTACTTTCTTATTTATTTAATTACGTATGGACATTAATAATTTGTCATACAATACGGGACTGGTCGAAGATAGTATACGGTATGAAATGTTCGGAAATGTGATTCCAGTTCTTAGTTTAAAATGGAAGAAGTTGCTCGTCTTTATCTGACTTTTCTGGTTTCCTGTTTTCCGCCGTTTTCTTTTTTTACGCCTAATATAATGACGGCACACGTTTGATTTTCGGTCTTCGACAGCTGAACCTTGAGAAACATGCGCTGACAACTTACAATATTATTTATGGTGTAGCGTCTGACAAGCTAGTATGGTCAATAAATTTTGGACCTGTACTAATGAGAGCGAAGGAGCAATTGGCAATTTTGAACTCAAGAGACTGATCGATACTGGAGCAACAAAACATCTACTAAAAATAAGTCCAAAATATTTAACTGCCGAAGATTCAAAGACGCCTTTCCTCCATACATAGTACTGGAAGCCACTTATGAATTACTTTAACAGATATCCCCAGAAGATAAAGACATTACCGAAACCGTTTGCAGACAAAACGGTATACAGGCACTTGGAATAATCTAGGAAGACAACACAAATAATATAATGATTCCTCAAAATTTAGTTGAAAAGTACATAAAAATGAACAGAAGAATATTACATCAACACCTATCGGCTATCATCAAAACTCGAAAAGCTAACTTTAAATACTAGAAGAAGCACAGGCAGGAAATCATAGCACAAAATACGGTAAGTTTTCCCTTAGCGCTAAGGCGAATGCCGGGATTAAGAACAAAGAGGGAAAGGTTCTCCGCAGAAACATCCCAAATTTCCAGAAAAAGCAGCATAAACATCAATAACCCATTGGCTGCCTACCAGCAACCCACGATATACATCCAAAATTGAATGAAATACACAGGGTGAATCACCTAACACTCGCACCGCAAATATTGCGGAAACGGAAAGTGCGATTGATGTGCGGTTTTCACATAATGGATTGATAGTCAGGGCCTCGTATTTTTAGCCAACAAACACACTGTAATATTTACAAAGTGTATTTTTTATGCAAACATATAGTTTTTTTTTTTTTTTTTTTTTTTTTTTAAAGGAACAAAGCCTGTAGACATTATGAACCTAAAAGTAGGGTGCACTAGAATATCAGTAGTGTTTGTTGCAGTGAAAGCTGAACAACGATCTTCTCTCTTCTGCAAGAAGGAAATCAGTACCGAGACTAAGTTAGTAGTGCACCGCTCTATGTTTCGACCAACTTTTTTCTATGGGAGTGAAAGTTGGGTGATTGGAGGTTACCTTATTAATAAGATTGAGGTTACAGATATGAAAATAACAAGGGTAACTGCAAGTTCTAATAGATGGGAACAATGACAGGATGATGTCTGTAATATTGAAATCAAGGAAAAACTGGGAATAAATACCAGAGATGAAGTAGTTGGTGCGAACAGGCGGAGATGGTGGGGTCATGTTACACGCATGGGAGAAGCAGGGTTACCTAAGAGACTCATGAGCTCGGCAGCGGAGGGTAAGAGGAGTCGAGGTAGACCAAGAAGAACTTACATTCGGTTAAGAATGATTTTGAAGTAAAAGGCATAACATCAGACGAGGCATCAATGTTAGCATTGAATAGGGGATCATGAAGGAATTTTATTAGAAATACTATGCTCCAGACTGAACGCTGAAAGGCATAATCAGTCTCTAATGATGATGATGAATCTAGCGTTGGTCCATTTTTATTTCGTGTCTCAAGTAATTCGTGATACATTTCAACAAAGAATTTCAAATGGTGCAACCGATTTACCTTATTTGATGTTATTCGTATACCAAAAATACTCTTGCAACAGTACTGCAAGAACTCTTCCATACGTCTACTGCCGTTGTTGACATTAACATCACTAATGTAGTTGACATTGTGTTTAAATTTCAGGCTTACTGCAAAGCCACTTTGTTAGAATTAGGACCTGTACTGCATGTTTGTCTGTGTAATTTCTTTGCAGTAGGGGAAGTAATACTGTACTAATGCCTTGTGTTGCGGGATAAAAAAAATTTCCGGTACCGGGAATCGAACCCGAGCCTCCTGGGTGAGAGCCAGGTATCCTAGCCACTAGACCATACCGGAGATAGTGTACATCCTTGATATAAGTGTAGAAATACTTATGTGAGGGACTTGTCTGCACTCCATTAAAGCCGAGTGTAAAAATGGACGCGCAACATTGTCGGGTATAATATGGCCGTACTGTTTAATCACGACACAGCGACCAGCCTCCCCCTGGTCAGGAGCGATAAATATAGCGGGGAGAAAGCCACGAGGCGAACTCGCGGTCGCCAAGTAGCGCTGCCTCGGCCAGCGGAAGATATACCCGCTTAGATATCTCAAATTCTTCCAGGATGCTTCATTTCCGTCCTTTTTGGGCATAATGCAAAATTTCTAGATTGTCTAGGTGGGAGCTTCTTGACCAGAAGCCTTAAATGCTAGGCAAAAGGAGAGTATTTCTTTATTTGCGCCTTTTTTGTAAATAGATGTTCTTGAATCGTGTTTTAAATGCCCTTCCTGTCTCTCCCACATACTCAGCTGGACAGTCTACACATAATAAGCTTACAAACACCCGATGCTGCGTGTGGCTGTTTGATAGGTTGCTCGTTATGCGGTAGAATTTGTTAAATATTTGTTCCACGAGAAATATTTGTACATTAGTATTACGGAACAAAAAAATGTTCAAATGTCTGTAGATCTATCGGACCAAACTACGTGGTCATCAGTCCGTAGCTTACAAACTACTTAAACCTAGGTAAACTAACCTACGGACAAACACACACACCCATGCCCCAGGGAGGACTCGAACCTCCACGTCGAGCAACCGCGCGCTCCGCAGCGATACGCTTTAGACCGCTCGGCTACTCCACCGCGGCATTACGGAACTATGTGGCTATATTATATATAAAAGGTCTTAGGAAGGGGAGTGCAGTTCGTATTTTTTCGTTAACTAACTTCGCGGTCGCGGTATGCCTCTGCTCTTCTGTAAGCCTGACACGCTTCCTACATAGCCGGTGGACCACAGATGGGCTATAACCATTCTTCTGGGCAACGTCGCAGAGAGTAATTAAGCTCATTATTTATTGATTCATCGGAAAGGGAGAGCTCAATCTTTTTCCTCACTTCAAATTCGGTTGTACTTCGAACCATTCCATCTTCGTAGAAGGTGTTACCTCCGACAAAAATTTCGCTGTGATACTTCCTGTCCTTCTTGTTGTGTATTTTGGTTGACCTCATTTCTAATATAGTAAATTTCCTTGAGCAGGCTTATCTTGCGAAGAGTTGATGAAGGGCAACAGGCAGACTGAATCTTTCTTCATTTTCGAAAGGCTTTCGACACAGTGCCGCACTGCAGACTACTCACTCAGTTACGAGCTTATGGAATACCTACCCAAATATGTGAGTGGCTCGAAGACTACATAAGTAATAGAACCCAGTACGTTGTCCTCGATGGCGACTGTTCATCAGAGACTAGGGTATCGTCAGATTTTTTTGTCTATATAAATGATCTGGAAAATTACAAAAGTATGAGTTTAATAGGAAATGGTTGCATAATACTAACACAAATTATTTACAGGCGACTAGAAAAACTGGTAGTATCCGACCTTGGGGAAGATCAGTTTGGATTTAGGAGAAATGGAGGAATACACACATTACGACCTATCTTACAAGATAGGTTACGGAAAGGGAAACCTATGTTTTTAGCATTTGTAGACCTGAGAAAGTTATGGAAAATGTTGACTGGAACACACTCTTTCAAATTCTGAAGGTAGCATGGGGAAAATGTAGAGAGCAAAGATTTATAATCAACTTGTACGAAAACCAGAGAGCAGTTATAAGAGTAGAAGGGCATGAAGGGGTCGCAGTGGTTGGGAAGACAGTAAGAAAGGGCTGTAGCCTTTCCCAAATCTGTACATCGAGCAAGCTGTGAAGGAATGCAAGGAGAATATTGGAGAGGGAGTTAAAGTCCAGGAAGGGGGAATAAAAACATTGCGGTTTGCTGACGACATAGTAATTCTGTCAGAGACAGCAGAGAACCTGGAAGAGCAAGTAAATGGAATGGACAGTATCTTGAAACGACGATATGTGATGAACATTAACAAGAGTAAAATGAGGATAATGTAATGTAGTGTCAGAAAATCAGGCGATGCTGAATGAATTAGATTGAGTAACGAGACGATAAAAGTAGTAGAGGAATTCTGTTATTTGGGTAGAAAGATAAGTTCTGAGGACCGAAGCAAAGAAGATATAAAATTCAGAATGTCTGTGGGAAGAAAAGCGTTTCTGAAGAAGCGATATTTGTTAACATCCAATATTACTTTACTATTAAGAAGTCCTTTCTTAAAGCATTTGTCTGGAGTGTAGCATCGTATGAGAGTGAAACGTAGACGATAGGTAGTTAAGACTAAAAGATGATAGAAGCTTTCAAAATGTGGTACTATAGACCAGAGGTCGGCAAGTAATCTTAGTTGGGGTCCGGATACATTTGAAAATTTTTATTGAGGCCCGCAAGTAAAATCTCATATTCCTTATTAATCTTTTATTTTAATTTTTATTCAGTAAACGGTATCATATACAATAAACAGGCATTTTTGTATTAAAAGTCCAGAGAAAGTAATATCCCTCTTTTTTTATGTTTCACTCTCGAACTAATATGAAATACAATAGATGTCAAATAGAAATGCATAAAAAGTCCAAAAAACTTCTGCTTTCGTTCGTCATGAGTACAAAAAATCGCACTGACTTGTTTTATGTCCCACTTTAGATTTGTAGTTTTATACGTTTGTGCAAACATTTTGGACCAAAATAATAATCTAAATAATAAAAAATTAATTAATAAGAGTGTCTGAATCCGTTTTAGGAAAAAAATTAAGGTAGTGGCGGGTTTCGAACCAGTCCTTCAGCGTCATAGTCCAACGCTTTACCCACTACGCTATTTATTTTTTTTTTTCTTCAGCTTCAGGTAGATCTACGATCTGCGGTCGTTTTTATTGTTCGTACTTGGTCGTTCGTTGATCATGTGGGTCAGCTTTTGTTGCAGAGGACGTTTAGCCCTCTGACCGGGCGCGCTGAGCCACGGCGCGCGGAACGCTACGGCTATCAAGCAGATGAGTCCTTCAGTCTCATACTAGTGATGGGCGTTGTTAACTGGTGCTAATATGGCATTTGTAGACACTAGATTATCGTACTGTGTGTTTTTGTTAATTCTTCAGTGCGCCATTGCTTTGAAATGACAACGTATAAGTTAAATAAGAAAATAATCAAATACGCAACGCAAGATGCCAAAGAGAGTTCTGGGCGAGGAATGTCACGTGACATCTCCGAACGGGTGGTTTTCGTTAATTCAATGGAGGGTGTCAAATCTCAGTTATTTTTGGAAATATGTCTCAAACGATACGAGATATGAAAAAAATGTAAGGGTGCTAATTTGTAGAGAATTTTCTCCTCTACCAATTAGGTTATTCAATTTTTGTGTCAGATGAACGGTTCGTTTGCAATTGCAATTATATTACAAACAGATTTTTTTGGTATTACTATCGTATTTTTTGTCCGAAAATTTGAAAAAGGCAGGTTCTGGGCTCTGGAGGCGTACAATCATGTCTGTAAAATTTGGTGTTGATCGGTTGAACGGTTCGTCTTAAAAACAGGGAACACGTTACGGACAGACAGACAGACAGACAGACGGACAGACAGAGACACACATTCCAAAATCGCCGTTATTTTTGCAAATATCTTTAAAACGCTACGAGATATGAAAAAAAAACACAAGAGAGCAAAGTTGTAGAGAATTTTCTCCTCTACAAATTCGGTTATTCAATTTTCGTGTCAGATGAATAGTTAAGACGTTATTTTCATTTAAATTTCGAGCTGTCAAAAGACGATCGAAAAGGCTCACTTTTTTTGTTACTACCGTAACCTAAAGTGGGCCAAAATGGTGTTTACATGGAAATGCCCTGACCACCGAAGCAGAGGTTTCGCAGATTGTCAGAGTAGGAAGTCGATTTATAGAATTTCATTGTTCAATGAATACAGTTCTCGTGGTGCCTTCGAGTGTTCAGAGCTTTTGTGCGGCTCACCTGTCAGCTTGCTTCGTTCTGCCGCCGCTCGTCAGTGCGTTGCACATCTTGACAACTATTTATTTAATCTACCTATAATAATCATTAAGGGTACTAATTATTCAGCAGTAAATTTTAGAATTCTAGAAAAAATGTGGCTCTCGTACGAATTATTATCTACAGAATTTATTTATTCATTTATTTTCTTAATTTCCGTATGTAACTTTAAAAATATTTTTGACGGTCCAGTTGTTGGCCTTCCGCGGTCCGGACCAGGACTGCGGTCCGCCAGTTGCCGACCGCTGCTGTAGACAAATGTGAAGATTAGATCACGTAACTAAGGAGGGGTGCTTAAGAGAATTGCGGAGAAAAGTAGTTTCTGGCATATTTTAACTAAGAGAAGGGATATATTGGTGGGACACATTCTGAGACATCAAGCGATCGTGAATTTAGCATTAGTAGGAAGTGTGTGGATTTACAAATCGTAGAGGGAGACCGAGGGACGAATGTAGTAAGCAGGTTCAAAAGGATGTAGGTTGCCGAACGTATTCTCAGATGAAGAGGCTTGCACAGGACAGGGTAGGGTGGAGAGCTGCATCAACGAATCTGCGCACTGAAGACCGAATTAACAACAGCATTATAATATAATGTAGTTTGTCATTGGGCCGGCCGCGGTGGCCGAGGAGACTGAGGCGCTCCATTCACGGTCTGCACGGCCATTACGGTCGGGGGTTCGAATCCCCCCTCGGGCATGGATATTTGTGCCGTCTTTAGTATAAGGTAGTTCATAAGTAGTTTGTAAGTTTAGAGACTAATGACCCCGTAGTTAAGTCCCATAAGCTTAACAAACATTTGAACATTTTTTTTGTCATTGGAGAAGACGTAAGCGCCAACGAAATCCAGTTGGGTTCATCCAGTTATTATGAATCCTCGTAGTGAAGGGAAGTTTGAGTTACACTTGAAGGCCCGGAGGAGTGGCCAAGCGCATTTTGAGACGCTCCGATGCGCGAGGCCGCTCCCCGTCGGGGATTCGAATCCCCCCACCCCCACCCCTCGGGTATGGATGTTTGAGCTGTCTTCAGTATTCGTTAATTCACGAGTAGTTTCTAAGTTTAGGGACTGATGACCCCGCAGTTCACTCCCATAAGGTAAACGAACATTTGAACATTTTTTGGACTTGAAGAGTTTTCGGACATCGCCAAACGCAGATGAAACAGGAGTACAGTAGCTACCTCGTGGGTGCTGCGCGATTGCCGATATAAACAGCTCGGTGTGGCATGCACAAGGGTTCTCAAATTGATTCCGTATTTCTTGATTTCGAGAAGGCTTTTGACACCTCACCCCACAAACGGCTTTTAATCAAATTGCGTGGTTACGGTATATTTTCCCAAATTTGCGACTGGATAGGGGATTTCCTGTCAGAGAGGACACAGGTCGTAGTAATCGATGGTAAGGCATCGACTAAAAGAGAAGTGATATCGGGCGTTCCACAGGGTAGTGTTATTGGTCCTCTGCTGTTCTTTATTTACATAAACGAAATGGGAGAAAATCTAAGTAGCTCTCTTAGATTGATGCAGATGACACCGTCATTTACCGGCTAGTAAAATCATCTGAAGATCAAAACCAACTGCAGAACGATCTGAATAAGGTATCACTATGGAGTAAAAATTGCCAATTGACTCTAAATAAGACGTGTGAAGTCGTCCACATGAGTATGAAAAGAAGTCCGTTAAACTTTGTTTGCAAAAGTAGTCAATCAAAAGTGGAGGCCGTAAACTCCACAAAATACCTAGCAATTACTATTACTTCAGACTTAAACTGGGAAGAACACGTCGATAATGTCGTGGGAAAGGTGAACCAGAGACTGCGTTTTCTTGGCAGAAGCATTAAAAGATGCAACAGAACTACAAAAGAAACTGCATACACTACGCTTGTCCGTCAATTTTTGGAGTATTGCTGCCCAGTGTGGGATCCCTATCAGGTGGATTTGACGGAGGACATACAAAGAGTGCAAAGAACGGCAGCTCGTTTCGTTTGGTCACGATACAGGGGAGGCAGCGTTACGGAAATGATAATAGGATCTGCGATGGGAATCGTTACAACAACGGCGCTTATCGCTGCGGCGTGGGCTACTTACGAAACTCCAATCGCCAACATTCTACTCCGAATGCGAAAATATATTGTTGACTTCCAATTACCTAGGTAGAAATGACCATCAGAGTAAAATACGAGAAATCAGTGCTCGAACGGAGAGACTGAGGTGTTCTTTCTTCCCGCGCTCTATTCGAGAATGGAATGGGAGATAAATAGTACAACGGGGGTTCGATAAACCCTCTGCCAGGCACTTAAATAGGACCTGGCCCAATTGACCGCGACAGTCGCGCGTGCGAACTTTTACCGAATGACAATTACAGCCCAGTTTCATAATTGTTTCAAATGTTTGTATAGCTTATGGGACTTAACTAAGGGGTCCCTAAACTTACAAACTACTTATGAACTACTTACGAACTAGGACGGCACAAATATCCATGCCCGAGGGGGGATTCGAACCCCCGACCGTAGTGGCCGTGCAGACCGTGACTGGAGCGCCTCAGTCCCCTCGGCCACCGCGGCCGGCTAGAGCCCAGTGTGGCACTCTCCCTTCAGTACAGTGAGTTCCATTTCAGGCGCGACAAAAACCATTGACTTGGAGCAGAGAAAATGGTCTAGAGCTGCATTAGCCTGTTTGTCGGTGGTAGGGTCGATGAATGCGCCACTGTTACCGAAATGCTTAAGCAACTCAGACGGGAGTCGCCGGACGTGACGTGCTGGAGCGCACTCGCTGGCCTGTTGAGCAGGCAGCTGGCGGGCTAAAAATACGCCCTCCACAGAGAGCAGGCGGCGCTGGGCACGCACCGCCGGCACGCACGGCCCGTCACTCTGGAGGGGCGGCGGCGTGCGTGCGCGGGCACGGGACAGCCGGCACACGGGACAGCCCGGCACTGAGCGCAACTCCAGGGAGAGCGCCACACGCCTAGGAGGACAGCCTCAACACTTACTGCCTTTCTACGAAAATTACCAAAGTGAAACGTGACCCTAGCGTAGCATAACAAGAGGCGGTATGTCCTGGACACAACCAAACATGTAATGCAGGACAACTGGCATGTCCGCAGATGCATACTTTCTACACTGGTTCAGTGAAAACCCGGAAAAAGGCACGCCGTGGAGAAAAAAAAAAAACACTACTCGCCATTAAAATTGATGCACCAAGAAGAAGACGTGCTACAGACGCGAAACTCAACCGACAGGAAGAAGATGATGTGATATGCAAATGATTAGGTTTTCAGAGCATTCACACAAGGTTGGCGCCGGTGGCGACACCTACAACGTGCTGACATGAGGAAAATTTCCAACCGATTTCTCATAAACAGCAATTGACCGGTGTTGCCTGGTGAAACGTTGTTGTGATGTCTCGCGTAAGGAGGAGAAATGCGTACCATCACGTTTCCGACTTTGATAAAGGTCAGATTGTAGCCTATCGCGATTGCGAATTATCGTATCGCGACAATACTTACCGCGTTGGACGCGACCCAATGACAGCAGAATATGGAATCGGTGGGTTCATGAGGGCAATACGGCACGCCGTGCTCAACGGCCTCGTATCATTAGCAGCCGAGAGGACAGGCATCTTATCCGCATGGCTGTAAACGGATCGTGCAGCCCTAACAGATGGGGACGTTTGCATGACAACAACCATCTGCACGAACAGTTAGACGAAGTTTGCAGCAGCATGGACTATCAGCTCGGAGACCACGGCTGCGGTTACCCTTGACACTGCATCACAGACACGAGTGCCTGTGATGGTGTAAGCTGTGACGAACCTCAGTGCACGAATGGCAAAACGTCATTTTTTTTCGGATGAATCCAGGTTCTGTTTACGGCGTCATGATGATCGCATCCGTGTTTGGCGACATCGCGTTGAATGCACATTGGAAGCGTGCATTCGTCATCGCCATACTGGCGTATCATCCGGCGTGATGGTATGGGTTGCCATTGGTTACACGTCAGGTTCACCGCTTGTTCGCATCGACGGCACTTTGAACAGTGGACGTTACATTTCAGATGTTTCACAACCCGTGGCTCTACCCTTCATTCGGTCCCTGTGATACTCTACATTTCAGCAGGATAATGCACGACCGCATGTTGCAGGTCATGTACGGGCCTTTCTGGATACGGAAAATGTTCGACTGCTGCCCTGCCCAACATAATCATTCGCATATCAGAGCATCTTCTTCCTGTCGGTTAAATTTAGCGTCTTTAGCACGTCATCTTCGTGGTGTAGCAATTTTAATGGCCAGGAGTGTAGTACGAGAGTAAGTCAATTATTATCCGCAAAGTCGTTATAAAACTTTATTGTAATAAAATACGAAGCTTACAAGAACATATTTTTTCGACATAGTTTCCTTGCTTTTCAATGCACTTCGTACATCGCTCTACAAGCTTCCTTATGCCCTCATAAAAGAAGATTTTTCGGTTGAGCTGCGAGACAGGAATGCACCGCTTCCTTCACTGCTTCGACCGAGTCAAATCGACGGCCCCTTAATGCCTGTTTGAGTGGACCAAACAAGTGATAGCCAGAAGGGGCAAGATCGGGACTATATGGAGGATGATTCAGTACTTCGAATTTGAGTTTCTGGAGCGTTTCAGCAGTTTGGACAGCAGTATGCGGACGGGCACTGTCGTGCAACAACACAACATCTTCTGACAGCATCTCACTGTAACGTACACTGTTTATTTTTGTGCCCATTTCACCATAATGTTCCAGTACAGGACCTCGTAAGCATCGGTTTTCCTGCGGACGGTTGGGTCTTGAACTTTTTCTTGCACGGCGAATTTGGATGTTTCAATTGCATACTCTGCCGTTTACTCTCCGGCTCGTAATGATGACTCCAGGTTTCGTCACCAGTAATGATTCTGTCTAATAAGTTGTCCCCTTCGTTACCATAGCGATCCAAATGTTTTTGCAAATGTCGAGGCGCATTTTCTTATGAAACTGTGTGAGTTTTTTTGGGACCCATCTTGCACAAACTTTACGAAACCCGAGTCTGTTGCGAATAATTTCTTAGGCAGAACCATGACTAATTTTGAGACGATAAGCCACTTCATCAACAGTTATTCCCTGTCTAAGAGAATCATTTCACGTGATCGCTCAATGGTTTCTTCATTTGTGGCGGTAAACGGCCGTCCGGCTCCTTCATCGTGCTCAACACTGGTGCGACCATTTCGGAATTTTTCAATCCACTCGTACACACTTCGTTGTGGCAAAATACTGCTCCCGTACTGTACTGAAAGTCTTCTATGAATTTCGGCCCCTGATACACCTTCCGCCCACAAAAAACGTATCACTGAACGTTGCTCTTCTTTGGTGCAAATAGACAGCGGAGCAGCCATGATTAACAGCACGGCAGCGACAACGAAACTAACGTAGCAGCTTGAAAATTGCAAAGATATAACAACAAATAAAGAAATCATGCGTCACCAACGTAAAACTACAGTACTACCAACATAAACAAAAATATAACTAAATTGCGGATAATAATTGACTTACCCTCGTATATACTACTGAAAATTAGGATGCATCCCTCCCCCCAATCTGGGGTATATGCAATTACAGATACATACCTTTCGATAGGTGAATTAGGAGTAGCTAATAAGAAAGGTAGACGCTACATGACCTCTTTTACACGTTGTCGACCTGTGTATTTTTACTCTGGTTCGCAACTTAAAACTCTAGGACAGTTGATCAGCTATATTAGTCAACACTGGTTGTGGACTAGACCTTCAAAATATCTTCAGGAAATATTAAACAAATACATCTAAACGTTTATTTTATTGTACTTCTTTAAAAGTTTACTGCAATTAACACATCATCGATGATGAACACACCAGATGTAATGAGTAGCATTGGCTGTTAATGTTTCATTTATAAACAACAGATCGATTTCAATCACATAATGATCATCTTCAGTGTATCCTTCAAACAAGCATTGTTAATGCACTGAATGTAACTCCAACTGTGTCGAAATAAGTTTCGGCAAAGGATACACTGAAGATGATCACTATGTGACTGAAATCGGTCTGTTGTTTATAAATAAAACATTAACGGCCAGTGCTGCTCATTACATCTGGTGTGTTCATCATTGTGTGGTCGTTGAGCAGCATCCTGAAAATGGAATCAAATCTCAACGAAACAATGATTAACTGATAAAATACTAACACCAACGTCTGGACGTCCTACGAGTCTCAGTATGTGCTGAACGTAGCTCCATTTTAAAGGATAAATCGGAAATGGGAAATGGATACTAATTAAAATGATAATAATAATAATTCGATAAAATATCAAGGCTTTCCATTTATCTAAAAAATGTCCAAATGTTTGTTAAGCTTATGGGACAATGAATCGTTTCGCCAGTAAAAAAAAAAGTTCAAATGTTTGTAGAGCTTATGGGACTTAACTACGGGGTCATCAGTCACTGAACTTACAAACTAGTTAATACTAAGGACGACACAAATATCCATGCCCGAGGGGGTTTCGAACCCCCCCCCCCCCCTCGGCGCCAGTCCTGGTTCGTTGTTGAAACTTAAGTTCTACAGGGTGCATCAAAACTGGCAGTACACCCTCTCATTTCAAAAACACTGCAGGAACTGGGAAACCTTAGTGTTTCGGTTAGGTAAGAGTGAGGTGGTCTATATTTACGGCATGCACCGAATATGTCAATAACTTTAAATGGAAATGCGGTCTTTCGTTATATAAAATAAAATCAGTATTTTCTGAGAAGTTAATTCCTGTAAACAGAGCTAACATTAAGAACTCACGGTTAAAAGTTACAAAATCTGTGTTTTGCATAAGGCATTTTGTTCAGTGATGAGGGAAACTGCTTTCTCTGTTGCGAAGTCAACCAGCACTACCACAGATGCCGAAGTGACCAGAAACAACACTGGTGACGTAAAGGTTACGGTGTCGTGTGGAATATAGGGTAGCCATATAACTGAACCCATTTTCATTTCTCAAAGCTAAGTGGTGACTCCCTAAGTTCTGAATGAAGACGTCAGATTTCCCTCTTATTTTCAACAAGATGAGGCTTCACAAAACTACAGAGCAGCTGATCGTCAGTTTCTTGGTCATTGGATTAGCTGACGTGGTTCTGTGGTCATTCATATCACCTGATTTTACACCATCTCACTTTTATCTGTGGGACCATTTAAAAGGAAATCATATAAGCAGAGAAAATAAACAGACACCACTTCGAGCAACGCATTGAAGAAGCATGATCAGCATTTCTGCGCAAATCCTTTTGAGAATGTACGACGATTGGATTCAGCGTCTTCAAATGTGTGGTCACCAACAGAGACAGCAAGCTGAACACATTAAACGACTGGTCTTTAGATTCATCGTGGCTGATTTCAAAATAGTACACATAATCGGTACATACCGTGAAAGATAGATCCACCTACCCACACCTTACTGGAATATTCAGGTTCCCAAGTCCTGCTGAAATTTTGAATTAAAAGGGTACTGTGACTTTTGTCTCAGCATGTGTACTGTAACAGAGCTGCAGTAAGACATAAAGCCACACAAATGATCGGTAGTCTGAGCTATTCCCCACTCGGCGTTTTCAAACAATTATTACATTTGCTCGCTGTAATGAACGATCCAAGTACCACCAACATTCATTATCAGCTTTCTGCTATTGTATTTCCATTTGTGTCGGTGCATCGATTCCTTTTTAACGCTGCAATTCGTGTTAACAACCAAAACATCGTCCACAACTTTAAATATCTTCCCTGCTGCCCGCCTATTCCCTTCCAGGTGCTAGTCTAAGACAGCCCCTCCTCTTTTAACGTACACCATCTGATCGAAAGTATTATAATAAACATTTATTGCAACGAAATAGCCGTAAATTACAATGAGTGACAAGCGTTATATAAAATATTCATTTGTACCATTGGACGTATAATCTCTGATCTGGTGCTCTTGTTGCACTATTCTATGTGATATCTTTTACATGACTGTCCACGTAATGTACATTGCATGAGTTTGACGGTTAGTGGTATGTTGTGTCTTCACAAATTGCATGGTAGAATCCATGTACTGAAAGACTTGTAAGTACGTTTCTTATCCCAAAGTTTGCTGCTGTCCATGTGCGATGGATCATGGCCCCCTGTGCCGTAGAATTCTGTGGGTTCTACTTCTCTTTTCCTGGTTACTGATCTCGGTCGGTTTTCTGATACCGTTGTGTTGGGTAGGGGGTACATTCTCCCTAGATCCTCGATGAGAAAGTTCTTTTAATTTAGGTGTGCCCATATAATTTCAGTACCATATGTGAGAATTGGGACTATTTTGGATTTGAAGATTGCCCTTGCTGTTCTGATGAAGCTTTTTTCTTTCATCGCTCTAATGGCTTGTGTCGCTTTCTCTGTTCTGTGCTTAGTGAAGCATTTTGCAGACAGCTGAAATGTTATCCCAAGATATTTGTTTTCTTTGGTGATAGCTGTTATTTTTCATTCTAGTGTGATTCTTGTCGTTTTTGATATTTGTCCTGATCTGAACACCATAATTTCTGTCTTCTCAGTGTTAATTATGTACTTGCGTTTTTTGCACCACTTTCCCCACTTCTTCTATGGTGTCTTGCAGTTTCTTCAAGCTATTTGATCCAATCACGATGTCATCCTCATAGGCGTATGCTGCTGCGTCTTCCCTTTGTGCAATTTGCATAATGTCCTTTGCGGCCAGAATGAAAAGCAGCGGACTTAGAGGGTCTCCTTGGAGTACACAACGTGTTTGGGTTATTGGTTCTGAAATGTCTAGGCCGCCCGACATCCTTATCTTGGTCCAATCACTAATGGAGTTTATGATTCTCGTCCAAGCGTTCGCTGTCTCTTCCCAGGGTTTCCTCCAGCATCCTATGTACTAATGCTCGGGCCAGGAAATCTATAAATATTGCATAGTGTTTTTCCTCCCTATCAGTGGCTTCCCATATGTTGTTTAGTAGCATTTCCACTGCTGTGACAGTGGATCTTCCTTTCCTGAACCCGAATTGAGATTCTGGGAGGTGCTCTTCTATTGTGTGGCTTATTCTTTCCATGATTAGTTTAGTGAATACCTTAAAAGGATTGTTTTCCAGCGCTATTCTTCTGTATTTATTTGTGTCCTTCGGGTCTCTTTTCCCTTAGCACATTACCGTTACTACTGATTGCCTCCACTGATCTAGGACTTTTGCTGTTGTTGTGCATTTATTATAAAGTTTTGTCCAAATTGTAGTTAGCAAATGAGCCGTTCTTTAAGGTATTCATTGTAAAGCATATCCGGTCCTGCAGCTATTTTTTTTTTTTTTTTCCTTTTTGTTGATGTAATGATGTTTTGGACCTCAGTCGTAGTCAGTGGGGACCATGCCGCCATTTCATGCGGTGTGTGTTCTAGGATGGTTTCAGGTGCCCCTTCTCTTCCTTCTTTGTTGATGATGTCTTTGAAATGTCTCGTCCATTTCTCCATGCTTATATAGTGGGTCTGTGCCTGATCGAAAGTGATACGTGCCATTAGATACGCCACGAAATTATCTGAGCAGAGATCCTAATTTTTTCTAGAAGCACGCTTGTGGGTAAAGCAGCTCGCGAGCGTAAACTAGATGTTTGGTATCCGGCAACGGTCGGCGGCAATGCATCGATTCGGGGATCGGGTCGATTAGGTGGGATGTTTTTCCTCTTTGGAGGAGGCTGGCGAGAAGAGCGAGTTGGGCAACAGCGATCGACCGGAGTGGACACGGAAGGGAGTAGCCAGCACTATCGTGTCCATGAAGTTTGGAGCTGGCACCGGCTGCTGAGCCAAGTTTGTGTTGGGACAAAATGGTTTGAATTATGGTGAACCCTTTCGTGGAATGCTGTTGCTGTTAAACTCCCCGATACTCTTAGTTTCACTGGACTTGAGTGGGTTAAACTGATGGAAATGTTCTAGTGCACCTTGAAATGCGTCGTTAGAGAGGCCATTGAAATTTGAACAAATGACGACCTCATAAACCGTGACTGTGGCTATAATCTTAGCAAAGCTTGGAAACCAGCGATTGGGTTAATTAAGAGTAAATCTAGCAAACGTAACGAAGTGAAGACCACGGCGGACAGAGCCCTCACATCGACATCATCTCAGACGCCGTCGCAATCGGTTCCACTGCGCGACCGCGGCGCGGGGCGCGGACCACGGAGGGTATTCAAATCGCCCGCCACCCAATAAAATCCCATACTTAAAACAGTAAATTTTCAACAGCCAATCGCCTACCTATGATATAAAACAGTCAGCATGGAAGCCGCGTCAGGGGGCAAAAGAAGATTAAAATCTGCTAGAGGACTGGCACTTTACCTGCAGAGGAGACAGCTGGGAGAAGAGGCGTTGTTGTTGCTGCCGCCATCAGACTGACTTTAATCTTCTTTTACCCTCTGACGCGGCTATCATGCTGAATACCGTTCTTGGTGTTTTATATCACAGGTAGACCATTGGCTGATGAAAATTTACTGTTTTAAGTATGGGATTTTATTCAGTTTTTAATACATGTTGACGGAGCCCCACTTTTTGAAGAAAGAGATTTTATAGATGGTTTTATAGGGAAGTTGGTTACAACTCTAGAATAATAATGGGGATCAGCTAGTATAGAGTCAAAGTAACATATGGTCAAGATCTGAAAGAAATAAGCACCTGATGATGCAAATTTAGTTTTCGAAACCGGTCGTGAGTTCTTAGTAAAGAATTTTTAACAGTCGCAGCGATGTGTTATCAACAAAATGACTCACTGGTGGAGGTGTATTACCGTCAAATGTTCAAATGTTTGTATAGTCTATGGGACTTAACAACGGGGTCATCAGTCCCTAAACTTACAAACTACTTATGAACTACTTACGAACTAGGACGACACAAATATCCATGCCCGAGGGGGGATTCGAACCCCCGACCGTAGGGGCCGTGCAGACCGTGACTGGAGCGCCTCAGTCCCCTCGGCCACCACGGCCGGCTGTATTACCGTCTTTAGCAACTAAATGAAAGGCGTTTTTTGTGCGCCATACGCGTTGCGCTTCTTTATTTATGAAGCAAAATCACTGGCCTGTAATACATGTCATTTTTGGATAATATTGTAGTACAGTCACAATATTATATGTATTTTTCACAGTATGGCAGTTAACAGTCTCGTTATAATTACTAAAGTTCGGAACGAGGTTAGAAACGGTTAGCTTTTGCGAATTTAATTTAATTATCCAGTTTTTGGCCCTACTTACGGTTTTCTGTTTTATTCCATGTGTGTCTTCATGGAGATGTTTATGAGGTCTTCAGTTGGATGTGGTATTTTCGGTCTTGATGGAAACCCTTGCATCACCACTTCACTGTGTACTCGTTTTTGAACGTTTGTTTACAATTTTTAGTTTTGCCAACTGTCGCTTTTCGTCTGTCTCTTGTTTGTGTTTGTCTCTTGTGAGTGTATCAGCTGTTTTTTGTTTGTGTTGGTGTCTGTGTAGACTGTGTGTGTGTGTGTGTGTGTGTGTGTGTGTTATTTATGTTAGTTTTGTGTGTATTGTTATTTGTGTTAGTTTTTTGTGAATATGGGAGTAGGTGGAGGGGAGCGAGAGGGAGAAGGAGGTAGGGCATTTCATGTTTCATTATTGTTTTTCACTGTTTTTGTTGCCAGCTTGATATGATGAAAATGAATCAATTCGACTGTGGTTGCCCTTTCTACGAAAATAACCAAAGTGACACGTGACCTAGCGTAGCACAACAGGAGGCGGTATGTCCTGGACACAGGCAAACATGTTAGCGGCTTCCCAGCGTTGCCAAAATGTAGGCGGACTTAATCCTGAGGCAGAATGATGCCACTCTTCGATAGCTTTGTCAACATCTCGGGAGGTTTATATTATTATTATTTTCTCACCCTGGAGGAACCGCCTTTTTTGGGGGGAGAGGGGTCCTCTATCCACCTCTACAACCCTGCCTGTCTCACACCATAACAAGAAAAACTGAACCAAACTGTCTGAAGAGAAAAAAAAAAAGGTGAAGGTTGAGTCCGTACTAGAAAAACAAAGGTGAGAAAGCATCCTTCGTCGGATTGAAAAAGAATCCCTGGAGAAGGGCATTTTTTCCGATGTACTCACGGAAGAGTTGAGGAAAAAAGAGTTGAAGGAACATAAAACCCCATAGGTAATCTACATCTACATGGGATACTCTACAAATCACATTTAAGTGCATAGCAGAGGGTTCATCCAACCACCATTATACTATTTATCTCCCATTCCATTCTCGAATAGAAAGAACACCTGAATCTCTCCATTCGAGCTCTGACTTCTCGTATTTTATTTTGATGGTCATTTCTACCTATGTAAGTGGGAGTCAACAATATATTTTGCATCTCCCCTGTATCGTGACAATACGAAATGAGCTGACCTTCTCTGGACTCTTTCGATGTCCTCCGTCAAACCCACCTGATAAGGACCCCACACTTAGCAGCAATACTCCAAAAATGGACGGACAAGCGTAGTGTATGCAGTTTCTTTTGTAGATCTGTTGCATCTTTTAAGAGTTCTGCCAATAAAACGCAGTCTCTGGTTCGCCTTTCCCACGACATTATCTACGTGTTCTTTCCAGTTTAAGTCTCAAGTAATAGTAATTCCTAGGTATTTTGTGAAGTTTACGGCCTTCACTTTTGATTGATTTATCTTGTAAACAAAGTTCGTACTCATGTAGACGACTTCACACTTCTCATTATTTAGAATCAATATCCAATTTTTACACCATAATGATATCTTATGCAAATCGTTCGGCAGTTGGTTTTGATCTTCAGATGATTTTACTAGACGGTAAATAACGGCGTCATCTGCAAACAATCTAAGCGAGCTACTTAGATTTTCCCCTAAATCGTTTATGTAATCGGCACAGTAAGCCCGTAACAGTTAAGTGCCTGTGAACAGAAGACGTGAAATTAAAAAATAAAAATGTTTGTATAGCTTATGGGACTTAACTACGCGGTCATCAGTCCCTAAACTTACAAACTACTTATGAACTAGCTACAACTAAGGACGGCACAAATATCCATGCCCGAGGGGGGATTCGAACCCCCGACCGTAGTGGCCGTGCAGACCGTGACTGGAGCGCCTGTCCCCTCGGCCACCGCGGCCTGCAAAGAATAAAACAAAATAACAGAAGATAATGGGGACCGAAAGGGGGCGTACGAGAGACTGTTCCTATAGGGCTCGAACTCCAGAAACCGCCACCTCGTTACGCCCATGAGCGCACAGTGGGGAGTGGCGAGTTGGTCGACTGCCTGACTACCCACCAGAGTAACCGTGGAGGCTGTCAACGAGGCGGGTGCTTTCTGTGGAACTGCGCGGCACGAGGTGATTCACGCGTAACGGGACTCAGATTGTATCAGCCGTACGCAGAAACAGAGGCGGACGGTGGTGGAATGACGTCAAACCGGTTTCTCGGAAAGAGGCGTGACCGGCTGGCGGGGAGCGGCAGAGTGCAGACGGACAGATAGGTAGGTGTGAAGGCAAACACAGGGGCGCAGACGGCGTGGGGCTGGCAGTCCCCGGAAGACAGCCCAGCGATAGCCGATTATCTCGGGTACACACACGCGGGGAGCAGGCTTTTCCACATACGGCACTGATAATGAGCACTACGCCGAAAATCCAAATACCATCAACGAACCTTTCGATTTAAACTTAATATACAGTACGTGATCTAGTATCCGGATACCTGGCTTAAAATGACAAAAGATCGTGGCGCCCTCCATCGATAATGCTAGAATTCAATGTAGTACTCTCCCACCGTTAGCCTTGATGACAGCTTCCACTCTCGCAGGCATACGTTCAATCAGTTGCTCAAAGGCAGCCAGTTCTTCGGTGAGTGCTGCACTGAGGAGAGGTATCAGTGTAGGTCGTAGAGGCCTGATACGAAGTCGACATTCCGAAACATCCCAAAGCTGATCTATAGGGTTCACGTCAGGACTTTATATCTACATACATGCTCCGCAATCCAACGTAAGGTGCGTGGCGGAGAGTGTACCACTGCTAGGCATTTCCTTCCCTATTCCACTCCCAAATAGAACGAGGAAAAATGTCTATATGCCTCCGTACGAGCTCTAATTTCTGTCATTGTGATCACTACGCGAAATTTAAGTAGGTGGCAGCAAGATCGTACAAATCCCGGTCCTCGAAATTTCCTCAACAGAAATTCACGAAAAGAACTCTTCTTTCCTCCAGCGATACCCAACTGAGTTGACGGAGCATTTCCGTGACACTCGCCTATTGGTCGAACCTACCATTAACAAACCTAGCTGCTCGCCTCTAAACTGCTTCCATATCTTCCTTTAAACTGATCTGCTGCGGTCGTACAAGACGTGGTCGTACAAGAGTTTTATACGCGGTCTCCTTTACAGATGATCTTCCCAAAATTCTACCAACAAACCGAAGTCGGCAGTCCGCCTTACTCACAACTGTTCTTACGTGTTCGTTCCATTTCATATCGCTCTGCATTGTTACGCCTAGATATTTAAACATCGCGACTTCATCAAGTAGTTCACTACTAATTCTGTATTCTAACATTATGGAATTATTTTTTCTACTCATGTGCATCACCTTACATTTTTATACATTGAGAGCTAGCTGCCATTTTTCGTACCAACTAGAAATTTTGTCTAAGTCATCCTGTATGCTAGACGACACCCTCCCATACATCACAGCATCATCAACAAACAGCCACAAATTACAAGTTGCTTTGTCCATCAGATCATTTATATAGATAGAAAATAATAGCGGTTCTATCACATTCCCCTGGGGCACGCCTGACGATAAACTCGTCTCTGATGAACACTCGCCGTCGAGATCAACGTACTGCGTTCTATTACTTGGGAAGTCTTCCAGACAGTCACAAATCTGTGAACCTATTCCATAAGCTCGTATCTTCGTTAGCAGTCTGCAGTGCGGCACCGTGTCAAACGCCTTTTTGAAATCGAGAAAACAGAATCCCCCTGTTGCCCTTCATCCATGGCTCGCAAGATATTATGCGAGAAAAGGACAAGCTGAGTTTCACATGAAACATATTTTCTAAACCCATGCTGATTCGTAGAAAGAAACTTTTCCGTCTCAAGGAAATTTACTATGTTCGGACTGAGAATATGCTCCAAAATTCTAAAGGAAACTGATGTCAACGATATTGGCCTGTAATTATGTGGGTCAGTTCTCATTCCTTTCCTATAAACGGAAGTCACCTCCGCTTTTTTTCCAATCACTAGGAACTTTGCGCTGAATTAAAGATTCGCGATAAATGCTAGCTAAGTAAGAGGCCAAAGCCGCAGAACACTCTTTGTAAAACCGAACTTGTATGCAAGCCGGACCAGGAGACTTTTTTTGTATTTAGCTTTCTGAGCTGCTGCTCTACACCGGAAATACCTATTACGAATGTTTCATTTCGGAGTTAGTACGTTGATCAAATGATGGTACATTTGTGCTGTCTCCCCGCGTGAAAGATTTCTTAAAGGTTAAATTTAGAGCTTCAGATTTACGTTTGCTCTGTGCAGGCGAATCCATAACAGGGATGTTATTGTCGTGTTACCACTCCGACACAGGCCATGCATTATGAACAGGCTCGATTTCGTTGAAAGATACAATCGCCATCTCCGAATTGTTCTTCAACAGGGGGTAGCAAGAAGGTGCTTGAAACATCAGTATAGGCCTGTGCTGTGATAGTGCCACGGAAAACAACCATAAAAACACGAGCACACCATAACACCATGACCGGGCATTCGCCATACCCACACCCTGTCATGGGATCGCCATATTGTGTACAGTGATTCGACACTCCACACAACGTTTTTCCACTCTTGAATCATCCAATGTTTAAGTTCCTTACACCAAGCGAGGAGTCGTTTGGCATGGACTTACGTGAGGCGTGGCTTATGGGCAACTACTCGACCATGAAATACAAGTTTTCTCACCTCCCGCCTGTCACAGTACTCGGAATGGATCCTGATACAGTTTGGAATAACTGCGTAATGGTTTGTTTGGATGCCTGCCTGTTACACTGTACGACCATCTTCAAGTGTCGGCGGCCTCTGTCAGTCAACAGACGAGGTCGGCCTGTTCGCTTTCGTGCTGTACGTGTCCCTTCACGTTTCCACTTCACTGTCAAATCAGAAACAGTGGACCTGCGGACGGTTAGGCGTTTGGAAATCTCTTTGACACAAGTGACTCCTGACCGCGTTCCAAGTCCGTGAGTTCCGCGGAGCGCCCGTTCTGCTCTCTCGCGATGTCTGACGACTACTGAGGTCGCTGATATGAAGCACCTGGCAGTAGGGGGCAGCACAAAGAATCTAACATGAAAGACGTATATTTTGGGGGTGTCCGGATACTTTTAATCTTCATAGTGTACCTATTGTTATCGGCGATGTTGTTTTCTTCAGTCCAAAATATAACGCTGCCGTCTGGAACCGTTTATCAAAATCTTCATTCATCTTCATGCATCATCTCGAAAACGACTGCTTTTCTCAGGATCAATTATACGTTACATGCTTCGCAACTGGTAAACCGTGAAACGTAATAGACAATACCTACACACATTAGACACTTTTCTGATTCCATAATAGCACTAAAAACATTATTCTGGTGTTATAATGATTACTTCATATGTAAAATATAAGAACACAGTTCACTCACTAATGTCAAATAACATTACATGATGTTTACTAGCCTACTCATTCACGTGAACATGAAATATTCAATAGTTTAATCGTAATTTACGAAAACGTAAGCGCACATGTAAGGAATGGGATACCATAGGAAACAATCTTAAACCATACAAAATGACCGATATCAAAGGTTATTGACTAGGACATCATTAAAACGTCCCAAACCAATAATCCTGAAACCAAGAACAGTGGAATGTGTAATGAGTACTAATGTCCAGATTCATATTTTATAGCCTAGAAGTATTGATGAAACTTGAGTATCGAAACAAAAGGCAATAATTAATTTTGGAAACAAATGTTAGTGTCACTTTCTATATAACATTTCTCGTCTTAATGTACGAAATACAGTGTGGTTATAAGTGAAGTTAAACTTTCAAAACGCTGTAAAAATAACACCGTTGGTCAGAATGACGACAAATTGCCACAGAATATTTTCGGAGAAGCGGGAAACATATGACATGAAATAAATAAATTATGTGAAAGTTGATCAATAGAGGGCGCTGTAAGCTGCATAATATAATAGTGGTCGACAACATATGACAAATGAATTATCTACATCTACATAGATACTCGGCAAATCACTTTTAAGTGCCTGGCAGAAGGTTCATCAACCACTTTCATAACTTTTCTCTACCGTTCCATTCTCTAATAGCGCGTGGGAAGAAAGAACACTTAAATCGTTCCGTTTTCGATCTGATTTCTCCTATTTTATTGGGATGGTCATGTCTCCCTAAGTCGGCGGGTGCTAGCAAAATATTTTCGCATTCAGAAGTAAAAGTCGGTGATTGAAACTTCGCAAAAAGATCACGCCGCAATTAATAACGTCTTTCTTTTAATGATTTCCACCCCAATTCGTGCAACATTTCCGTGACGCTTCTCCCCCCCCCTCCCCGCAACGTGATAGAACAAAACGAGGTGCCCTACTCTGAACCTTCTCAATGTCTTCCGTCAGTCCCACCTGGTGAGGGTCCCACAAGGGGCAACAGTACTCCAAGAGAGGACGCACAAGTGTGATGTAGGCAGTCTCTTTGGTGGAGCTGGTGCATCGTCTAAGCGTTCTGCCAATGAAACGTAACCTTTGGTTCGCCTTCCCCACAATATTTTCTATGTGTTCTCTACAGTCAAAGTTGTTCGTAATTGTAACTCCTAGGTATTTGGTAGAATCTACGACCTTAAGCTTTGACTGATTTATCGCGTAATTGAAGTTCAGCGGATTTCTTTTAGTGGTCATGTGTATTACTTCACACTTTTCTTTATTTAGTGTCAATTGCCAATTTTCGCACCATGCAGAAATTTTGTCTAAATCGCTTTGCAGTTGTTTTTGATCCTCTGTTGACTTCACTAACCGATAAACGACAGCATCATCCGCGAACAGTCTAAGGGAGCTATTCAGATTGTCTCCTAAATCGTTTATATACACAAGAAAGAGTGGGGGACCTATAACGCTTCCCTGGGGAACGCCAGATATCACTTCTGTTTTACTCCATGACTTACCGTCAGTTAGAACGAACTGTGTCCTTTCTGATAGGAAATCGTGAATCCAATCGCACAATTGGGGAGATATTCCACAAGCACGCAATTTCATTAGAAGCTGCTTGTGAGGTACAGTGTCAAAAGCCTTCCGGAAATGCAAAAATATGGAATCGATTTGAGATCCCTTGTCGATGGCACTTATCACTTCATGTGAATATAGGGCAAGTTGTGTTTTGCAAGAGCGTTACTTTCCGAATCCGACAATGTCTAAGGTATACGTTAGACGCTAATCAAGATGTACTACTCAGTGCGCAGGGGAGGGGGTGGTGGTGGTGGTGGTGGTACAAGTGTGATACTGTTAGTTGCGAAGCCCATCCACGACGGGAAAGTCTTATCGCATCGGATGAGAAAAATCGGATTTTAATTGTCCTGATGCCGCATAAAAGGCATCAATCAAAATGAAATCGGATTTTTAATTTACGTGCGACTGGAGCAAAACATGTTGAGTATGCAGTCCATTGTTTTCCGCATCAAGTTGAAATCCAGAAACACCATGGTTTCAACTGATCCACGTGTTTCCAAGATCACGCTCAGAATGTGTTGCGCGATGAAAGTCCCCAATGCAGCGTCCACTTTGTCCAGGAGGTACTCTACATGGCGCGTCCACGTCAGTTTGTTGTCGAAGTAAACGCCAAGGAACTTAGCATATGACCGAACAGGCAGTTTGTATGGACCGAGCTGAAGGTCTGGAGAGAAATAATTCTGCCGTTTCCTCGTGAATATCACCGCAGTAGATTTTTCGGGCGACAGCGTGAGCCCGTGTTCTAACTCCCATTCAGCCAGTTTTTCCACATACATTAGTAAACCATAAGTTCGTCACCCAAAAGCACAACGAGTGGGGGTACATACAAACGTCGTTCGCGTACTGAAGAACTTCGACAGTAGGGTGAAAGATAGAATATAAGTCGGCAACATACAAGGCGTATAGCAAGGGGCTTAATATCGCACCTTGCAGGAAACCACGGGAAACGATTTTGGGGCCATGTAACACATTGTCCTGGTCTCGGAGATATATATAGTGCGGCGACAAAGTAATCTGTACATAATTCTTAACATCTTTACTGGGAGGTTCCTTTCATTTAGTGTAAGTCTAAGCATGGCCGGGTTTAGCTGATATAATGAAATTCAATAAACCGAAAGGACCATATAGGTCGCATGTTACGAGTATCGATTGAAATAAGAAACAAACGTAACAGTCAAGGTTAAATATTTGCATTATTGTTGCGTCTGAGGCTTTTCGCCCGCTGTTTTACTTTCTCTGCAAGATTTAAATGTTACCACTCAGAGTGTTCGGTGAGGTGGCAACGCTGTGAACATTTCGTAACGCTGTGCACTCACGGCAGAGTGAAATATTCAGTTTGGAATCGATAAAATTCCGTCTCCGGTGTCGTAACGCTGTCTCCGCAGCAGTTATAGCTGCCCGTTATCTTCCGGTTTCCCCCACGTTAGTGACTGCACGAATGTCCTGTGGCGTGCAGGGCGCCGTTTAGCCCGAATCACTCTTGTACGATAAAAACACGTCTGATAAACTGTGTTCTACCTACGGTTCACACATCATTATACCAAAATATCTGGAAGAAAACTAAAAAGTCGACAGTTTGGAGTTCTTGTCGGGAGAAATAAATATAACCCAACAACATGTTACTCTTTATTTTAAAAGTCAACTCTACCCATATATCATCTGAACATTCTTGACACATAATTAATTTATAGCTAACTTAGGAAGTCCTTTCTGAAAGCATTTGTGTGGAGTGTAACATTGTACGCAGTGAAACGTGGATGACACAGAGTTCAGAGTAAAAGATGATAGAAGCTTTTGAAAGTAGTGCTACAGACGAATGATGGGTTGGTCACTTCACTAATGAGGAGAAGCTCAATAGAATTGGTGAGAAAAAGAGTTTCTGGCATATCCTGACTTCTAGAAGAGATTTTTTTCCTTTATTTGGCCTTCTGAGTGATAACTCAATGTGGCCATCTACAACACACAGTGGAAATGTACATACATTTAAATAAACAGACAAAACAGAAGTACATTTTGTCAAAATGGGAAAGTGGAAACAAAGCGAAAAGTGCATTACATTACAATTTAAATAATGTTGAAATATTTTCATATATTCACAAGCAAAACCTTGTATTACCAACACACTTGATGCTTATAGATTGTGTCCAGTGGTCTTAATAAACTTAATTATGAATTTATACAGACGAGTGTCTTTTATAAACAAAAGGGAAGAAGCTGATTGAGCAAGGGGATATCCCATCTTCAGCAATGTCTGCAGGAAGTTCAAACGTTCTCGGTCAAATTTGGGGCACCTGAACAGGATGTGATTGACATCAGCTGCCGTTTCAGGATCATACTCACATGCCGGCGAATCGTAGACGTTGATCCGATGTAGATGTTTTGGATAAGACGCGTGATTGAAGCGAAGACGAATGATGGTAGAAATCGCGGATCGGTCCAGATGAGTCCTCATACACCACGGCTGCGTAGAAATCCGAGGTTGCAGCTCAGGTTAAGAAGCGCCTTTCGTTTCTTGGGAAACGTTCCACATCTGTTGCCACTGTTGTTTTGCGTATTGACCTCAGATAAGAAGTCTGTGTATGGTAGTTGTAGGTCCAAGACAGTGCCTAAGGATGCCGCTTGTTTAGCCAATGCATCAACTTCCTCATTATAGCAGATTCCAGCGTGAGAAGGCACCCACAGTAAATTAACTGTCCGCCCCGTATTTGTACATCGAATATATGCCGAAATCACATCCAGAAGATAGTTTTTTTTATTTTTATTTATTTATTTATTTATTTATTTTTTTTTTTTTTTTTTTTTTGTACCATCTCCGGTGTTGTAGGGTTTGAAGGACGCTTTGAGAGTCAGACACAATTAATATCTTTGAAGAGGCTTGCACAGGACAGGGTAGCGTGGAGAGCTGCATCAGACCAGTCTGCAGACTGAAGACCACAACGACGACAACCTAATTTTTATTAAAAATACGTTGTCAGCGTTTGATACTGAATTTAGCTTAGTCGTCCAATTTTGATTTGTAGTGACATTCCTCACAAAGTGGTTGAAAAAGCGCGAGACAATTTTTAATTATTATTTCTAAAAAACCTTACGGGAAACTGGAGGACATTTTATTCTGGCGTCTGCATATAGTATGAAACGTCGGGAGAATCCAGACGAATCCCGACCATCTGGCACCACTACTACTACCGTAAACTAAGTAGGAGATAGGAGTTTCAAGGATGAACAGGATGGGTGTGAAGTAGGTGAATATTGCTCGGCACTCTGGCTGGGGTCCATGGAAGATAGCACTCAATGAGGAAATAAGATCCATACAAGAGCAGCAGGTTCTGCTATATTAAGCAAGCACGAAAGGGTCACGGACATGCTCAAAAGATTGCAGTGACAGGGTCCTGCTAAAGTTCCAGGAGCCTGCCTTTCTAGAAGAAACTATGAATACACTTCTTCCTTCCGTAAGTGACACTGGTACACGAAGTTCCCACTGCCATACGCCGTTGCATGAGTTCCGGATTACGAGCGTCCTGTCCTGTCCGGTCCTGTCTGCGACGCCTAACAGCACCCTTGTCTTCATATGCCATGTAATAGTATTGTGGTGCCAGTTTTCAACAGCGCAATGCTCGTCCACGCACAGAGTATGTAAGATTACGTAACCTCGTATTTCTGTCAGCCGAATGTTTTTGAGGTACTCCCATCGATAGCAATACTTATTGTACTGATGTGGTGACTGTTCTTTCGGACGTCCGAAATTACAGACACCACACCTGCTTCGTAGCCATATAGCATTTGCAAATAATTGTTAAAGTAAGGGAAGGAAGAAGGATGGGAAAGAAAGGATTGACAGTGGCCGCATTTGGGCATTGATATTATGGAATGGCGACAATTGAAAATGTGAGCCGGACGGGGAATCGAACCCGGGTCTCCCACTTCGGGCCAGCGGTCGCCTTAACCACTTGGCCACCCGTGCTCGCCTCCCGTCCGTTTCAAATTCCCACAAGTCGCACGCTATATTTGTAGCGCCCCTATAGTCCATGCCCTCCTACACTCGCCATTACGGATTCCCGTGCGAGGTCAAACGTATGACCGCATCTGCGGTGAAATAACTGAAGCTAACGCCGTCTTCGCGTTTAAATACTTATTGTATTGGTGTGGTGTCTGTTCTTTCGGACGTCCGTAATGGCGAATGTAAGAGGGCATAGACGTTAGAGGCGCTACAAACATAGCGTGCTACTTCTGAGAATTTGAGACGGACGGGAGGCGAGCACGGGTGGCCAAGTGGTTAAAAGCTACCGCTGGCCCGAAGCGGGAGACCCGGGTTCGATTCCCGGTCCGACTCACGTTTCCACTTGTCGCCATTGCTTAATATCAATGCCCAAATGCGGCCACTGTCAATCCTTTCTTTCCTATCCTTCTTCCTTCCTTCCTTTAACAATCATTTACAGATACCAATACTTTGAGATCTGTTCCCTCTGTGTCATCAGCTCCGACGCCAACTGAAACAAAAAGGAACAGACACCACAATTACTATCGTATGTGCGCCTCCAACACGTAAATGAGAGTTTCTCTGCGGATGCACAAACACTTCCGATCCCTTGTAGGTATCTAATATCTAAAAACTAAAGTTTTTTTGTATGTTTGTTAGTATTTTATTCGCTCCCGTGCCGTTCATACGGTTGCCATGAAACGTAGCACACGTGAGCTTAAAAAAAAAAAAAAAGGCAAAAGTTACTGTCTAGGTCTTTATACATGGTACAATGTACTTTATCTATGAACATCGACAAAATGTACAGTTTCATTTCTATCTTGATGAAATTTTTGCACACTTAACGTTCAAAACAAGAGGAACTTCACCGTCTGCCTAAGACTTGATACGATGCATACCTTGCAATAAACGTCCACACCACTTCATTGATCACCATGAAAGTTATCAGAATTATATAACTGTTGACGGAGGATGCAATGGACTGAGGACATAGAGGAGGAGTTCAACTGAAAGAGGAGGAGGTGATTGGAAGAGAAAGGGGGAGGGGAAGATTGGCAAAGAGAGTGGCAGGAGGAGATGAACTGGGAGAGAGGGGGGCGGGGAGTTGAGAGAAACAGAGAAAGGGGGGCAAGGGGGGGACATTTACAGAGAGATAAAAGGGGAGGAGACACGGTCTAAGTCAAGACTGGAACAAACAAGTACCCGGTCGACTCTGGGTTTTCAGCTAGTACGGTCAAAGTAGCAAGCAAGAGGAAATAATGTGCAGGGGGCGCTACAATCGTTGTGTGCAATAAGTTCAGAATATGGGGAGGAAGAGAAGCGTATCTGGAAAGCCTAATTGGCTACGGCGACCGCTGGCCCGAAGCTGGCGGTTTTCTATCGTGGGGTTTCCTACTATTCCGGGCAGGCATAACAAATTGAGGCTCCCCTGGCCGCTCCTTTCCTCTCCCCCTTCCCGTTCCCTCCGCGCATAGAAGTTCTCCGAGAGTTTCAAACGCAAGACCGAAGGTAGTTCCAGATTAGTCATCGTCTTCATTTTCTGTCGTGATAAGTAACTGAGTATAACGTAGTTTTACAGCGGTAACATTGAAATTGACTGCTCTCGTAATCTCATCACTATTATATAGTAGCTATGTTGCCACTTACATGAAAGCAGACATTTAAAATCCGGATTTAAAAGTAAAATGCTGGGTGGTCCCCAAAAACTGCAGTGCTAGAGTTCAAATGAGGCCGATCATGGCGTCTCAAAACAGACACAAATCCCACACTAAAATGCTTCGTTGGTGATGCTACCTTCACCAGGTCACTCTCTACGGAATATTCACTTTGTCAACGCTATTTCCCGGACCACCCACTATAACCATGGTATCTTGCTTTGTGAAATCTTTGCATAAAAAAACCTATATCCTCTGTTAACTTGACCCAGACCCGGAGTCTTGGAGTTGTCGTAATTCGGAATATTTGCAACGAATTCCAATCCTTTATTTTTCCGATCTTGAAATTCCTGCTTAAAAATTTGGGATACAGACACTGGCGTTTCTTCATAGACACTCTTTCTGCAAGTATGTATTCTTTCCTTTACCTCCACATCTCTCTTGTCAGGTGGGCAAGAATGTTTGTTGCGAGCTTCGATTTCACCATTTGCGATTTTTAGACGACCTCTGCACACACTGTTCCTAATTGACGCACATCCAGTTCGTACATTCTTCATTTTTCTTATAAATATGGTAGCGATGACCATCCTTCACAAGACACGGCTTCCCTTTCGTTGTTGTTATCACTTGTATCGTGTACAGTGCACAGAACAGAAATCGCGTACGAAAATGCACGGGGCGAAAGCTATCGGCGACGTCACTGTCTGAGAAACGGTGACAACCCCCGCACTGATGGTGGGCTAGACAGGCAGGGGGGGGGGGGGTGTCCCCATTCGAAAACACTTGTTCATGAACCGGTTTTTCGGGACAACTAAGCTACCTGCGGCACCCTAGTAGGAAACCCCACGTAGCCGTGGTAGTAGGAAACATTACCCTTCCTGTCACGCTGTAAAGGAATTCATGGAATGTTGTCGCTGGCACGCTTCATATAAGGCTTGAAATATATTTAGTTCTTTTGCCAGATTTATGGACACAGTTTTATTGTCAAAACTATTAAATGCATCTCCGCTGAAGGTCGAATGAAGTTTCGCGCATCAGAAAACCGTAATCAATCCAGGAGGTTTTGCATTCGTTTAAATAAAGCACTCATTTCTGTAACTTTACCAATAGTTTTCTGAATTTTTACGTGATTTTTAAGGTTGGAGAGAGTAGCTCTTCTCATTGTTTTTCAAACTGAGTATTTAGTAGAAAACCACTCGTACAATCTGTTTTAACTGTCGACGGTGTGTGTGTGTGTGTGTGTGTGTGTGTGTGTGTGTGTTTTGTCCTTAGAATAAGTTCGTTTAACTAGTTTGTTCGCCTAGGGGCCGATGACCTTAGCGATTTGGTCTTTAGGTTGACAACATTTGTACAGTTGTTATACGGAGCGGTACCAGCAAGTGGAATAAGTAAGAAAATCAGTCAACAAACCGAAGATTGGTTTGAACACCACAGTGGTTTACTAGGCATTGCCGTTGCCTTCAAAATGTTTGTAAATCTATGGGACTTAACTACTCTGTTCATCAGTCCCTAGGCTAACAAAGTACTTACAGTAACTTATCCTAAGTACAAGAAAAATACCCATGCCCAAGGGAGGAATCGAACATCCGACGGCGAGCAGCGGTGCACTCTGCAGCTAAGCGCCTTGGAATAGTCTTGTGTAGTTCGCGAACGAACTAGTTCAGAAGAACGCTCCCACAGGCGAACTACGCGAACTAGTTCGCAGATCCCACGACTCTTAGTTCGTCCGCTCCTTTTCCGAAGACTGACGGGTAACAGCAAGAGGACGCGAGAGCGCGGAGAATGGCGTGATTCCCTTCTGCCAGTTGCCGTTTCTTCGAGTTGAGATGCAGCTAAGCTGTAGTTTTAGTAGCAGTAGCAAAAGCCAAAACGGGCGGACGAACTAAAAAGAGCGACCTACTTCGCGACCGAGCCGCGAACTAAAAGGAGAGCTACCGGTCGCGAACTAAAATACGTGCGATAGGTCGCGAACTAAAATATGCGCGATAGGTCGCGAACAGAATTAAAAATCACGTGTTTTCCTTCTGCTAGTGAGAGCCATTTCGAGGTTAGCGTCTGCCTGCTAGATTACATAGTTCAGTGCTACAATATTTCTGCTTTGAAGTATTCTGCACTCTGCAATATCTGAGTAATAAATTTCATAACGCCAAGATATAGAGATAACTCTAAACTTAAACGCGAGAAATTATCCACAAACTGTTTATTTTGGTTTGCGTGATATCGTTAGCGGCTCAAGCAGCAAGCGCATGAAGCAGCTAGGTGGGGGAACTTCCCCCTACACCTGCAGGCGCAGACCACGCCGCTCAGCCGTCACTGGGAGCGGACGAACTAAAAGAACGAACTAGTTCGTGGCAGAGCCGCGAACTAAAGTGAGCGCTCCCGATTGCGAACTATTATGTGCAAGTCTACCTTGGAACGCACGGCCACTTCACCGCAGCCCGTTGCCTTCCTCCGAACTTCTAACTTACTTACGCAGCCAGTTATAGGGGGATCTACAGTTTAACGTGGGTTCCGAACCACAAAGCTACTCGATATTTTTCGCATCAACAACATTGCCAGAGGTGAAAGAAGTGGAAAGTGACAGATAAATATCCCAGGACCTGGCAGACAGAAAAATTAAAACGGTACGTTGTTACCCCGCCTAAAATCATACACCAGTTATGGATGTGATGGGTTGTGACTGGTGTTTTGTGGAGCTGAACGGCGACGTCATCAGCTCTCAGACGTTTAGATGCCTTTTCCTGGTTGAATAACTGAGGTAGGTTAGGGAGACGCTAGTCGCCGAAGTGACGTCCGGTTCAAAGACTTGCACCAGGTCACTAACCCAAATGGTGTTATTGCTAGCACATGCAGTGGTTCAGGTTCATCGTGTGCACACGAGCAGTCAAAGCTACGGCTACGGCACTACCTCGTACAAATTGTTCTTACAATTTAGGATACGAGGGCTATAGATAAAAACACGAGGCGAAGCCTGTGTCTTCCGCGCAGAGAGCGATTCTGAAATACGCCAACAAATCACCTTCGGCAAAGCACACGGAAGAGGCAGCTTTACGCCGTATTCTCTTCCTGTTTGTGTTTTACCAGCCGCTATCAATCGCCCTCTTGTTGAAGTTTCCTGGTAGCTGCTTCATCAAATGAAGGCACAAGGACTTCCTTCGAAATGACGTCAGTGTCTATAAATAAAGACTTACACCGGGCTTCTAGAAACGTCTCATGGAGGAATTAAATGCGTAAGTGTGCCAGGAAACAGCAAGGCGGCAAACGCATTTATCGTAATTTTGAGACGGCAAAAATAGGGCGCCCGTAGCGAGTATAGAGAACATCTTCACAATTACTATACACGCTGACAAAGTTCAAGCATTCTTATTTAATAAGGTTGTCCTAATCTCGGAATCCAAAACGAGGATAAAATTTACAGTCAGCGTAATCTATCGAAGGAAATGGAAATAGGGTGAATGAGTCCTCATGGCCCTAAGCGAAGGGAAATGTGCCTTTAATTAATGATCCAGAGTTTAGAAAGGACTGCTTCTTTAAGAAAGTATTTATTACCAAAAATGAGTTTATGCATTAAATTATTCAGTACACGAAGTTCCATTTTTGCTTTTCTTATACCAATGGTATTTTTCAGGACCCTGAACAGACGAAAGAAACTTGATCTGGTTCTAAATCAGTTTATGGTTTCTGTTTTCGTTTTGGCGCTGAAAAAGTTTACTGCAACTTTCGAGTCACTAAACACCTGAGATATAATTTATGAAGTGCGAGGACTGGAGCTGTATAATGATGGGGCTTGACACAGTGAAATGCAAACGCAGTTTCTACTGCAGCTACTTTATTACCATCTGTGTGTGTTTTGAAAAAGCTGGTGAGCTGTTTGGAAGATGGTGGACCTACTGACGTCTTTTGCTTTTTCGATTGCATGTTGTCGTGAATATCACGTCTACCTTCATTACTCATCGAAATGTAGGAACTGTGACGAGGAAACACGTATAATAATTTTTCTAGGAAATCAACGATGTAGCACAGGCACAATTAAAAATTTAAAAACGTATACTTACTGACCTGCAAATTTTGCAAAAGATTCATATGTAGTACTTCCTCGCTTTATACTTGGACTGTTTAACATATTCCTCCCTGGACTTACCCTTTCGTCTGGAAACCACCAGGCAAATAATAACAACTAATGCAATATCAAACAACTAAATCGCAACCACAACAAACCATACGAACGTTCAACAAGATAATCGAAGAGGATAATACTTTTCATTGCCAGATATGACTAACTGTCCACTGTTTCGATATCTCTGTTCTGTCATCTTTGGATTTTATATAATGTAAAAAAAAAAAAAAAAAAAAAAAAAAAAAAAAAAAAAAAAAAAAAAAAAAACATATTGATGCTTCTTTGACAGCAATTTTTTAAAATTACCGGAAGTTCACTTCAAATCCAGCAAATATCGCGGACATTGGCGTTTTCGGCCCGGACGTTTCCATTTACTCTAAAATCGCGGACTGTCCGTGAAATCCGTGGCGTATGGAAACGCTATTATTTAAGTACCATTGAATACATATGTTGTACCTATAATTTTCAACAATAAAATTTTACCATGGAGAAGCAATGAGAAAAACTTTCCAATACTGTTCCACAGAAACTAAACTTTGCGAACAAGCTACTTAAACTTGCAACCGAGGGGAGGTATTTCTTTGCAAGCTCTGTCCACTAAGACAACGTATTTACCACATTTTTAAAATGGTTATACTTTCTGCTGTCACATACGTCACCGTTCCTCAAATGAAGTAAAAAAGTCCAGCAACTCCGAAACTGATTTCTGACAATGCTACAAATACCACCCCGTGTCAAACAAATGGTGAAAAATATACATCTCTTCGCATTTAAAAAAATGCCCCATACAAGTGAAAAGTTTTAATTAAGATACACTATGGGTTCATTCGAAATATAATTCATTTATTTATTCATATCATGTTACGCAGGAGACAATGAGTATCAAGTCTCCGTGATAATGGAACGATGAAAAAAATTGTTGAAATGTCTTGGTCGCAGTTAGCTTTATTTCATGACGCGTTTCGAGACATCATCATCAGACTGTGGTAAAAAAGAAGAAAATTACATTTTTGGATGTATATAGAACGTAATAATGATATCTATAAGGAGTATATACCATATTAATACATGTATACTTACAAAAGATTTTAAAAAAAACGATGGGAATTACACCATCTTGGTATAGATTCATGAATACAAATTTAAAATACCATCATGGATGTCTGGTGAAGGTGTTCAACCAGACTTACATGCTCAACTGTGGTGAGAGGGGGGAAACACCGTAACAGGTAACCCAGGCCCCATTCGCCACCAGATGGCGCAGGGTTGGCATTGGAAGTTACGTGAATAAAGCTATACATAAAACATCTTGGGCATACTATACTGTGTGCAGTCATAGAAACTGTGAAAGTTGCATGAATAAAACTACACATAAAACAATATACTGTGAGCAGTCATAAAAATGTGAAAGACATTTCTACGAAAATGTGTTAAGTCATATAAAAATATATATAACCGTGAAAGACATTTCTACAAAATGAGTCAAGTCATATAAAATTATACAAAACACCAATTCAAGCACATCAAAAACCATTAACGGGACAGGGCGCACGACAAGGGAGGCGTGGGAGGGCCAAAGAATAGGATTTGGCGTTGCCAAATACAGCACAGAACACATGACAAATGTTAAAAAATACGCAGCCCGGCCACTGCGACGTTACAGTGACACAGCCGCTCATCACAGGCTACAAGCTGAGATTGCAGAACAATCTTTCACAATTACCAGATAGAAAACTATATGAAGGGGCAACATGTCATATAACATTTGTGCCATGATGTCGAGACAACTAACAAAGTCCGACAATATGAGTACAATCAAGGTTTAAAATCGAAACTAATGACAAAATAGGCATTATACAAGTACCATTGAATCACAACAATTTTCGTATAAGGGGTAGGTGGATGAGGTGTGGTGATTTTTTTTAGTTGATTTTTTACAAAAAATATTACATGTTTCATAAAACATAATATATGCTGTAAGATACTATGAACAATAGGACACATGAGACATGTCCAGTGGACAGCTGTGTTGAGGCATACATTAGAATAAGGTACAATTTTAAAGATTATAGTAGTTTCACATATTATATGAAACGGGGCCTAGGTTACCTGTTACGGTGTTCCCCCCCCCCCCCCTCTCACCACAGTTGAGCATGTAAGTCTGGTTGAACACCTTCACCAGACATCCATGATGGTATTTTAAATTTGTATTCATGAATCTATACCAAGATGATGTAATTCCCATCGTTTTTTAAAATCTTTTGTAAGTATACATGTATTAATATGGTATATACTCCTTATAGATATCATTATTACGTTCTATATACATCCAAAAATGTAATTTTCTTCTTTTTTACCACAGTCTGATGATGATGTCTCGAAACGCGTCATGAAATAAAGCTAACTGCGACCAAGACATTTCAACAATTTTTTTCATACATGCCAACGTAAGGTCGCGTGTCCAACAAAAATGGATGGTTTTATGAACCAAGTGATAAATAATGGAACGAGCCAGTGCACAAAACTGTAACAGAAGAGCTGTAATGCATTAAATGAAACGTATAGAATGCAATGCCGACTACAAGTCGCACGCCTAGATAAACTAGATCAACAACATTATATAGGAATTAGCTTAATTTTTAGGTACTTATTTATTTATTTATTTTTTCAACGAGTTCTTCAACAGACAGAATGCGCCACGAGGAATCTCTTGAGTTTAGAGCAGAAAGTACGTAGGTTACAGCTAAGGTTTTTGAAATCGTGTGGCAGCTTAGATGCTGCAGAGTGCTGCACATGATTCAAGGGGCTGTGATCCGAATGCAGATTCCATTTCTACACACATACTCCGCAATCCACCGTATGGTGCGTGGCGGAGGGTACACTGTACCACTACTAGGCATTTCCTTTCCTATTCCACTCACAAATAGAACGAGGAAAAACAAGAATGCCTATATGCCTCCGTACGAGCCCTATTTTCTCTGTCTTTGTAATCACGACGCGGCAGCAAGGTCGTACTACACTCACCTTCAAATTCCGGACCTCGAAATTTCCTCAACAGAAATTCACAAAACGAACCTCGTCTTTCCTTCAGCAATCCCCAATTGAGTTGCCGGAGCATTTCCGTGACACTCGCGCATTGGTCGAACCTACCAGTAACAAACCTAGCTGCTCGCCTCTGAATTGCTTCCATGTCTTCCTTTAAAATGATCTGATCCTTACATGTTCGTTCCATTTCATATCGCTCTGCAATGTTACGCCTTGATATTTGAACGACGCGACAGCATCAAGAAGCTCACTACTAATGTTGTATTGGAACATTATGGAATTATTTTTCCTTCTCATGCGCATCACCTTACATTTTTCTACATTGAGAGCTAGCTGCCATTCTTCGCACCAACTAGAAATTTTGTGTAAGTCATCCTGTATGCTCTTACAGTCAGTTAAAGACGGCACCCTTCCATACACCACAGCATCATCAGCAAACAGCCGCAAATTACAACTTACTCTGTCCATATATATATATATATATATATGAAATGTCAGCCTATATATATATATATATATATATATATATATATATATATATATATATATATATAAAATAATAGCGGTCCTATCACACTCCCCTGGGGCACACTCGTCTCTGTATCAACTAAGTGAAACCTGACAACTCCTCGGAATAGGCTGACATTTCGGAAACAATGTATTGAGAGGCCAATGTCAGACATCTAGTGGTACTTTTACAGGGGTCGACAAGAGGTTCGCAAGCTAACATCACATACTGTTCGAACCGCTCGTTTTTGCCGCAGTAATACAATTATTCTAAAAAAATAACATCATACGCCGTAAGCGAAAGAAACTAAACGAAATATCACTTAATCATACAATTTAGGCTTTCACTGCCGGCGACAATTTCACTTAAAATTTCCGGGCTGGTAGGCCGTGGTCGATGGATAATCACTTATTTCAGATATTGATCTAATAGTTTTTGAACAAGGTCATGAATATGGGCTTTCCACGACAGCGTATTATCTATCTGAAATGTTCAAATGTTTGTAAATCTATCGGACCAAACTGCGTGGTCATCAGTCCTTAGCTTACAAACTACTTAAACTAAGGTAAACTAACCTAAGGACAACACACACATCTATGCCCTAGGGAGGACTCGAACGTCCGACAACGAGCAACCGCGCGCTCTGCATCGAGGCGCTTTAGACCGCTCGGCTGCTCCACCGCGGCATTGTCTATTTGAACGCCTAACAATTTGAACTGTTCAGTCCCATTAACCTTACGCCCAAACTGTGCAATCAAAATTATAGCTTTTATTGAAGTTCGTATTAGAAACTAAGAAAACAAAGCCTTAGTGTGATTTAGTATCGATTTATTTTCTACAAGCTGCGAACCTCAGGATCACATTTCTCAAAATGTGAACAACATGACGAATTTGACTTAGTAAAGGTTCCTAGCACAGGTACAACGAAATAATCCTTATGATTAAAAACGAAAGTAGGCAAACCTAAAACCCCAAACAATTAAATGCTGGACATGGCGGGTGGAGCACGGTTAGCAGACCTATGAAACACGTCCTTAGCCGCTACAAATTGTCAACTGCATGTCGGGAAGTGTGCATCACAACAACCCATGAGGATGGTCATACTTGGGTCAGGAGTTCTATAAATTATCCTTCGCGTTACACGGCCTCCTTATCAGACTTCACAATCAAGGGCATGTCAGATAATGCATCACATACAAGAGTAATCCACTGCGTCATTTAGAGTATTTTCATTTCATCCGGCGATAGTTTTATAAAAATGAAGATAGTACATTATTTCGTTTTACAGTGAGATTCCTCCTTCCTAAAATAAAAATATACTTTATAATGGTAGCACGAACCAACATAGGATCTGCATTGGATGAGGAGAAAGACGCCAATATACGAGCATAGTACATTCTTCAAAACTTATTCCCCTTAACCGTGGAGTGAGTAAATTACTTATTGCCGAAAGACTAGCGCAGATACGTAGCCTTCAGTTTGGAAGCACTGAAACTTTCATCTAAGTGCCACTTAGATATTAAATCACAAGAATCTGGAATAGTGGTAAACGAAACGAGCATACACTGCATCACGTTTGCGGTTGGCACAGTTCTTTAAGAAACATTATTAATGAGAAAATGTTGAATAAATCATTATATATAAATCAGAGTGTCCGTATGTTTTTATGTACGTATTGTATACACATTACAGTTTTCTTCCAATGTTTATGAAATTTTGCACAAGTAAGCTTCAATCCATGAGGACGGTTGCCGTATGGTGTTAGGATCACTTACAACACATAGTTCACGATATGTGACGACATAAACAATGAGATGCGAGAAAAACTGCTGCATCAAACGACAGTTGCAACCAAATTTGGTGCACATATTCCTTACCGTGAAGTAACAACTGTCGTTGTAAGAACCACTTACGACACATGCTTCAGGAGATACGTCATAAACAATATAATTGCACGAAATTGTCAAATATGCGACGAAATTTTATTCACACGCTGTATGGGGATTGACAGTACTTAGCGACTTGCAACAAACACTAAACATAATTTCAAACCTTTATTGAACTTTTTCTCGCTGAAAGCCATAGCAAAATTATGAAAGGAAAAAATACTACTTTTCCGCTGTTCCGGTGTGACGTTACAATTTATCATTTCTACACTACAGATTGTAGCCGCAGGAAATTTTACAGACAGTATACATACATACAGTTGACTGTGCCTTCTAAATTGTATCACAGTACGACACGTAGTTCATGAAATATGAGCACATAAACAGTAACGTTCATGGAAAACCGCCCCATCAAGCACCAAGTTATAATCTATTACTTTTTTACTACCAATTGTAAAAAAAAAGCGCAGGTGACTCCCGTTTATAAGAAAAGAAGGCCAATATCGTTGACATCAGTTTTCTGTAGAATTTTGGAGCATATTCTCAGTTCGAGTATAGTAAATTTCCTTGAGACTGAAAAGCTTCTTTCTATGAATCAGCACGGGTTTAGGAAACATCGTTCATGTGAAACTCAGCTTGCCCTTTTCTCACATGACATCTTGCGAGTCACGGATGAAGAGGAACAGGCGGATTGTGTTTTCTCGATTTCAAAAAGGCGTTTGACACGGTGCCACACTGCAGACTGCTAACGAAGATACGAGCTTATGGAATAGGTTCACAGAGTTGTGATTGGCTGGAAGACTTCCTAAGTAATAGAAGGCAGTACGTTGTTCTCGACGAGTTTGTGACACTTGCGGGGAGTGACACTTGCGCGGAAAGGGAATGTGTAGACACTTGCGCGGAGACCCGGACGCTGCAGGTAGTGAACAGGGTGTTCCAGAAGTAGGGATACACCACCCCTACTCCTCGCCCTCCAGCCGCTACCTGTGCCGTATTCAGGGAAAGGCCCACCGAGTGAGGTGGAGTTGTAGTAACGGCCCGGAGATATCACAGCCTCATTCAACAGGAAGATAACACGTCATACAAATATCACTCGATTTACAATACAGCACCATGTGAAGAGGAATGTGATGAAATCGGAATTGAGCGCAACCGTTGCTAACTACAATTTCGGATTTACTGCATTTTGAGTCAGAATTCGCATCTATATTCGCATTTATCGCAAATGCGAATTTTTCCTGTCCCTAGTAATACCTAGTGTACTACGTGAAGCCTCCAACAATGAGTTTGCATAGGCAGATGACATTAATTTCAACCTATTTCATCACTAGACAAAACAAATGTAGGCATACTCTACAACAAATCTACACTATGCAAATAACTGAAAAAGTATTATCATATTTTACTTATTCCACAATACCATTATGGGTGCAAGCCAACAACAACCAGTAAAGTGGAACGGTACGATGTCGTTACGTAACACAGCACCGCCGACTGGAAACGCAGGAGAAGTGCAAACAACGTTCTCTCCTCAGAGGTATGATTATAATTGGGTTCGGCGTAGACTTCTACAACATACAGCCTACACGGCGAAGATTTCACCAAAAAATTTGACGTTTCGTCTACTTTGACCTTTGGCGATAGCAACCAAATTTTAAAATCTTGTCTACTATGTAAAGATGTAGCAACACAAAACGTTTCAAGTCCAAAACTTCACTGATTTTAGAGTTCTGAATTTTTAATATGTTCTTACAGAAAAAACATATTTGGGACTCACACTACAATTTTCATATGGCAGAATTTGTAGGTACGTACATTCACAAGACATAAGTCAACGGTTGTGTGCATTCATCTTATGAGAAATATCAATCATTTGTTTTCAGTGTTTACTTCAAATTTCTCTTTTAAGTTTCTTTAATTATTAGTACTTAAATGTGGTTATGAAATAAATAAATTACGTGTATATGTGTAGTCGTATGCGGCCAAACTACTTAGATCATTGGTCGCTAGACTTACACACTACTTAATCTTACTTAAAATAACTTAGGCAAAGTACAAACAAACATACCTATGTCCGAGGAAGGACTGGAACCTCCGACCGGACCGACCGCGCAATTTGTGACACAAATTACATGTTTGATAATTTTAATGCATAGAAGTATGAAATCACGTCAAGCCTACTTCCTGCAAAAATTTCGACAAAAAAAGTTGGCACTGAGTTTAGAAAAACAAAATTCTGGTATATTGGATTTTAACATTTTATCAAAAATTATATGTTACTACAAGAGATACAGCCATTCAAATTTTCGGGCACCATAACGTTTTCCCTTCCTGAGTAAATGAGCTGCTTCTTATAGTTTCAACACCTTTTTCTTGAATGTTCTGAATATAAATCTTCACACAGACTTCTTGAGGAGGAGAGTGATACGGATATCTGATTGTAACCACTGCCTATTACCTTAGACCTTTTTGACTGTACTGAACAGTAGTTCCGCGAATTCCGTAATTTATATTTATACAGTTTAACATGTAATGTAATTTATAACCAACTATTGGCTGCCAATTTCGCTTCATTTTTCCTGGAAGTCTTGCAACTTGTTTCTCCATGTTGGTTTATGCCAAGTTCGGAGTAACAATGGTTCTATATGACGGTGATGGAAAATAGAATTTATCTTTAGCATTTTCGGTGTGTGACATTCCCTTACACATTCCGTATTTCACATATTTCTTAGATGTATTTGTAATTCGAATACAACCAAATCGTTTTGGGGTCTGCGAATAAACGCTTGAAGTATGTAAAATACTCATTGACTTATTATTAACGTTTTTTAATTGAAGGTTTAAGGTTGCATCTCCTATTAAAAAGCATAGTAGCTATTTTTAAAGAGATGTAAGTTGCATGATAGTGGGGTTAACTACATAGCGGTCAATTACATCAACGTATCTGTGCAGGATGCCTAATATATTTATTGCTTGCGCAGGTGTCTTGATATGCTTAGTGTTCTGAATAATATGTTTTTAGGAGGTATGACTGTGGAAAGTCATAGTCTTGTAGTAGCAGAGACTAACTCTCCAAACATTATCACTATTAAAATACCTTTTTGTTTACAGGAGGAACACTCAACGGATTAATATGTAGTTAGAACAAGTTACTATATTGCTCTTCAACTTGCAAAGGGTTGTGCAATTTCACTGATTTTCGTGTTATGTTGACAGTGTGGAAACTTGACCACAGCAGTGCTAGACTTCTTGATGTGCCTGTACCCAGGAAAAGCCATCAGCCGCCCCAAGGGCCCCGGGTTCCGCGCAAGTGTCACACCGCGCAAGTGTCACTCCGCGCAAGTGTTCCAACCCCGTTCTCGACGGCGAGTGTTCATCAGAGACGAGTGAATCGTCAGGCGTGCCCCAGGGGAGTGTGATAGCACCGCTATTATTTTCTATCTATATCAATGATCTGATGGACTGAGTAACTTGTAATTTGCGGCTGTTTGCTGATGAAGCTGTGGTGTATGGGAGGGTGTCGTCTGTAACTGACTGTAATAGCATACAGGATGACTTAGACAAAATTTCTAGTTGGTGCGAAGAATGGCAGCAAGTTCTAAATGTAGAAAAATGTAAGGTGATGCGTATGAGTAGGAAAAACAATCCCATAATATTCGAATACAGCATTAGTAGTGAGCTTCTTGATGCTGTCGCGTCGTTCAAATATCTAGGCGTAAAATTGCAGAGCTATATGAAAGGGAACGAACATGTAAGGACAGTTGTGAGTATTGGGAGAATTCTGGGAAGATGTACTTCACCTGTAAAGGAGACCGCGTATAAAAAGCTTGTGCTACCACGTCTTGAGTATTGCTCAAGTGTTTGTGACCCGCAGCAGATTAGTTTAAAGGAAGATATAGAGGCAGTTCAGAGGCGAGCAGCTAGGTTTGGTACTGTTAGGTACGACCAATGCGTGAGTATCACGGAAATGCTCCGCTGGAGGAAAGACGACGTTCTTTTCGTGAATTTCTGTTGAGGAAATTTAGAGGACCGGAATTTGAATCTGAGTGTAGTACGATCTTGCTGCCACCTACTTACATTTCACGTAGTGATCACAATGACAAGATAAGCCTCGTACGGATGCATATAGGCATTCTTTTTTCCCTCGTTCTATTTGGGAGTGGAATAGGAAAGGAAATACCTAGTAGTGGTACAGTGTACCCTCCGCCAAGCACATTGCGGTGGATTGCGGAGTATGTATGTAGATGTAGAAAGTATGGCTGTCAATCACAGCGATCATTCATTAAAATAAATCAGATACCGTAATTATTATTTTTTCTTTATATTCATCATTTCGGGGAGAGCAGGCCCTCTCGGTCTCTCCCCCCTTATATACACAACTGGCTCAACACTCATTTAATCTGCCGTTAGCTGTAACCATTCTGACGAAAAGTGACCCAAATGGAAAAACTCAGCTGACAAACCTTCTGGGTCCGAAATGACTCGTGAGCTGCGTGCAGGAGTGCGAAGAACAGCTAGCCACTGAGCCGGCTGACGACAGCTGCCAGCTTAGCTGGGCTGCCGTCTTATGAGCATCATGTCTCCAACCAATACATCAAGGAAAAGGAGGAGGCCATACTGATACACCTCCACGAATAAACTGGGTCGTCAGTTTGGCGAGAATAGCAAACGTGTAATTTCATTTATTTATTGTTCACAGTTTATTTTTCGTAGCTCCAGCGCTATGACAGATTACGACCATGATCGATGGTATTAACTACAGTTTTCTTATTAATTAAAAGTACACTTTATTTGAAAGACTTTATATTTAGAAAGTGATGTCTTATTGGCTGCTTCGAAGCAGCCAATCGTGTGGAGGCTTCTAGAACAAAGGCGCAAAGTAAGAGCTTGGTTTCGAGTGGTAATCTATCTAAACATAACAAAGGGAATCTCTCTAGCGACAATGTCCTGTTACAATGCAAACGATTCTTTACAACAGGTCATATACCGATAATCAAGCACCCCATAAGACGTTTAAACCCTATTATACACCGGAGAGTTACAATAACAAAAAATGTACGAAATAATTTAAGATCTTCAATTTACCGATTTCCGACCGTCTACAATAATTTTTTTTTTTCTAGGAAGCACTGTCCTAACAACACGCTTATTCGAAATGACGCTCGTCAATACAGCAACCACGGAATCCAGGTAGTTCATTATCTGCCCAATGCAACACAGGTTTTCAGTTTTGTAGAGCAAGTTCGTCCAGTCCTTTATCCACAAAAAATCACACTCCAAGTTCTTTTCTTGTGACCTCTTTTATCATTCCACTAAACAGAACTCGGATTTATTTTTTTTAATTACAAGTAGCTGTCTACCGCAAACTAAGATGCTACCCTACACAACGCAAAACCTGTTTCTTAAAAGAACATGGTGGGTCCACACTTTTTTCTTACAGTACAACTGAGTACGTACAACGTAATGTTCGCAAACACTTATATCGCACTCAAAGCCCGCATACATCGATCATAACCTGGTCTCTAAGGAATGGATGGGAGTGACAGACAGTACAGGGCATCACTTTGTAAATAGTGGCTATCCCCGTTTTCGCTCTAGTCCGTAAGTGTATATTGAAGCCGGCCGCGGTGGCCGAGGGGACTGAGGCGCTCCAGTCACGGTCTGCACGGCCCCTACGGTCGGGGATTCGAATCCTCCCTCGGGCATGGATATTTGTGCCGTCCTTAGTGTTAGCTAGTTCATAAGTAGTTTGTAAGCTTAGGGACTTATGACCCCGTAGTTAAGTCCCATAAGTTCTACAAACATTTGAACATTTGTATATTGAAGCCCAAAACACTTTTTACAAAATAGATAAGGTGATTCGACAAATAAATGTATTTGTCGGCAATCGATTCCAACTGCCCTATACAGCTTCCTTACAAGAGAAAGTCACGGATGGATACTAAGTAACACTCCCAGTTCGTTAAAAAAAATCTCAGCAAAATCGCGTGGGATGCCCAACAACACGCAGCTGGAGGTGAGAGCTCCTAGTTTAACAGCGGCTAACTCCACTTTATAAGGTACAGACAGCCACATGATTCCCTCGAGATGTTCTCCAGTGCTGCCTTGCCGAGTTTCACTCCAGTATGCCGAGGGCTCTCACAACGCTGCCGCCAGATACCTTCGCATTGTCTCCATGACGAACTTATCGAATGTACTATGGACGTATAAGTTAATAGAGCAGCAATAATTTACCATCTCTTACCCTTCGTAAATTAAATACCACTAATATACGATCAAACAGACAATACTTTGTAACGTACACAGGACAGAGTTTTAAGAACATAATCCTAAATCGACATTTACGGCTCTATCGCAACACAGCATCATCCACAACTGGGAACAGATATTGCAGTGTATATTTTAAACAATTTTTACTTAAATCCTATCCCAAATAGCATACAACACCTTATGTAAAAACAACCATCTTCAACCCAACGACCGAACTACACCAAACAGCTCTTTTTAAATGTTTGTTAATCTAAGAGCCTTAACTGCGGTGGTCTTTACTCCCTACGCTTGCAAACTACTTACATTAAGGACAACACACAAACACCCATGCCTGAGGGAGGACTCAAACCCAACGGCGAACGGCTGCGCGCACTGCTATTCTGCCGCGGCAGCTCTTCTTTCTCTACTAAAGTTCTAAACCAACTAGGAAGCGGCGACAACCTAGGTATCTCTGCGTCGTGGGTGAATCCCTCTAACCGATTGATCATGCATCTTTTTGCATTGCATACCCCACCAGACAGCATTTCTCAAACGTCTTCTCTCAGTCACTAGATCACATACCTCGTACGTTAAACAATCACTCGAGCACAAACAGTCATCGTACCCCTCCCCGATATAACAAAACAGTACACCCGATAAAGATCTGCCGCGGTGGAGTAGCCGAGTGGTATTCCGCCGGCGGCGGCCGTGAGCTGCGGACGTCGGAGCGGCCGTGTGGTGTTTACGTCGTCGCTGCGGGCAGCTGAGCGCGGTGTGGTGAGTGGACGCTTTCAGCGTTTCTTGTTGTATACGAAGTAACATTTGTAGAATGACATAATGGAACAGAGAACGACAGTAGAGAAATTGAGACAAGAAACTTTGAAGATAGTTTTTGACCCGAAATATGCTCGACCAAAATCTTTCGAAGTTGAGGCATTTATAGAAAATAACTTTAAGATCAAGGTGGACGAATTGATTGGAATTAACTTGTCGATCGTTAGCCCGACAGTTTACTTGAAGTTATCAACTGCTGACAAGTGCGATGAAATTGTGAGATCTTGTGGTGGGGTAGCCAGATTTAAACACTCAGATGGACATATAGGAGATGTCACGGTTTCGCGTGCAGGTATGGGAACACGGACGGTCCGTATTTTTGAGCTCCCCTTTGAAGTAACAGAAGAGGAGATTAACGAGAAACTGCGGGAATATGGCACGATTATCAGCAATGTTGCAGAGAAGTGGTCTACTTTGCACAAATATCCCGTTCTAAATGGTGTTAGACAGATTAAAATTGACATGTTGAAACATATTCCCTCTTATCTCACGATATGTGGATACAGAGCGATAATTATTTACGATGGGCAACCGAGAACTTGCTCAGGTTGTGGCTCGACTACCCACGTCCGTGCTCAGTGCGTGCAGAGGCGTGTGACGCAACTACCGACTGGTGAGCGAGAGCAGCCTAGTCACATGACCACGTTACCCGTGACGTACGCCTGCCCCAGACACATGCATAGAAAGGGTGGCAACTGAGTTTTCAGAACGTCCAGCTGAAAACGTCCCTGTGGAGATTAGTAGCACAGAAGCTTTGGGTCCAGCTACTTACTGCGTGATAAAGCGAAGCGGATAGGCCAAGAAATTGCGAACACGGCTCAAGGAGCGCTTCCGGACAACCGAACTACAACAACAAAGAAGTCACGAACTGAGGACACTGAACCAGACCGAGGAAAACACACCTCTGAAAGCGGTGCCAAGACAACTGACAAAGCCACAGCAAGTCAGAAGGACGCTCGAAGTATATCACAGACGGACGTGGGGGAAGTTAAGTGCACTCGCGATTGGGCGGATGATGTTGAGGAGCACAGCCACGATGCAGAGATGACTGCGATAACAGGACAGACAGCACCCGAACACAGACATGAAGTGACCACCGATCGACAAAATACCGTAGAAGACGCTAATATGGCAGGTGACGATACAGATTTCTTTTAAATGGAGACATATTCATCTTGTCTGGTAGGCAGTATAACTACTTCAATGGTACAGTCAACATGACGTCCTTGCAGGCGTACAGAATTGCGACCTTGAATATTAATAAAATTAGCAGCACTTTCAAACTGAAGAATCTCCAAGATTTTCTGTACGCTGCCGATGTTGACATCCTTTTGCTGCAAGAAGTAACGGACATCTGTTTGGACAACATCGCTGGCTATAACGCCATTATTAATCCTGGTAATGGCAATGACCTCGGTACGGCGATTATGGCAAAGGAAGGTATCATACTCACGAAAGTGGAGAAACTACCAAACAGTAGAGGCATAGCTGCCACAATAAATAATACTAGGCTGATTAACGTATATGCCCCCTCAGGAACTGGGAACAAGCGCCGCAGAGCCGAATTTTTCAAGGAGGACATAGTACCACTTTTTACTGACCGATCTGAACAAACAATATTCGCTGGCGACTTCAATTGCGTACTAAGCCCCAAAGATCAGACGCCCAATTTTAATAAATCTCTGGAGCTGGAGACCATCGTGAGAGACTTAAATCTGCTTGACACTTGGGAACTGAAACACGGTGATAAGCCGGGTTACACATATATCACCAGTCACTCTGCCAGTCGTATAGACAGGATCTATGCAACGTCCAATTTAAAGGAACACATTTTACAGTCCGAACTATGGCCAACTATGTTCTCTGATCATATCGCGTACATATGCACGGTAAACTTAGAGAGACAGGGAACCTACAGAGCTAGAGGCCAGTGGATGTTTAACGTAGCACACCTATCGGACCCTGGATGTCGTGCAGCATTCTATACGACTTGGGCAGAATGTGAACGGAAGTTCCCCCGTTACAGTACGGCACTGCACTGGTGGCTACAATGCGCAAAACCCGTAATAAGGAGGACACTGGAAAACTACTCTCGCGAAAAAGCCGCCTGGCGGAAGCAGACGACAGAATTTTACTTTCAGTGCCTGCGAGACTTGTACGTTCAGGACGCCACAGTCATCAATAATTACGGGCAGATCCAAAGAATAAAGGCGAAACTGTTAACTCTGAAGAGACAACATCTCGAAGGCTGTCAAATACGAACATACGAACGCGCTTACAAAACACAACAAATGAAGAGACTACATCGATGTACCATGTTCTCCAAGAAAATAAAAGACAGAGAAGGAAAATTCTGACAGAATTTAAAACTTCAGACGGGAGACTCTTGACAGACCAAGCTGCAATACGAGAAGAGATCCACAAACATTTTAAAGAATTGCTTGCCATTACACCAACAGACGAAACAGCACAGCAAGCCATTACTGCTAGGACACAAAGAAGACTAACTCCAGAAGAAGCAGGCGAGCTTGCAGCAGAGATAACAGACGACGAAGTCGAAGATGCCATCTCAAGGAGCCCGAAGAATAAATCACCTGGTCCAGATGGGCTTCCCGCGGAGTTGTATCAAGTTTTTCGAGAACGAGTAACGCCTAAACTGACACTCGTATGTAACGAAATAATGCACACAAAAAATGATTTTCCGAAAGAATTCTGTGAAGGCACTGTGGTCTTGGTCCCCAAAACACCAGGAGGCAAAACCATAGCGAATCTTCGACCTATAACACTTCTCAATAGTGATTATAAGATCTTCGCCCGTATTATGATGCAAAGGTTCAAGTCCGTTATTCGTACAGTGACAGGAGCTTATCAAACAAGTGTGGGGAAAGATAGGACAATCTATCAGACCTTAACCGACTACAGAGACATCATAGCAATATCGGAAGCTTGCAACATCAGATGTGCATTGATGTCGCTTGATTTTGAAAAGGCTTTCGATAAAGTAAATCATTCGTACCTCTTCCGGACTATGAAAGCCATGCACTTTCCACAGACAGTGATAGATACTGTGAAAACCATACGAATAGCACATCACGAATAAGTATAAGCGGCCAACTTAGCAGTCCGATAAATGTTCAGAGTTCGGAACGACAGGGGTGCCCAATGTCTATGACGCTTTTCGCACTGGCGCTTGAACCTCTTATGACCTGCCTGACAGAAGAACTTCGTGGATTACACATCCATGGGCAGAAGATATCATGCCAAGCTTACGCGGATGATGTTGGAGTTCTTGTGACTGATGCAAGCGAGCTGGACAAAGTACTTGACATTGTGGCGACTTACGAACTTGCGTCAGGAGCTAAATTAAACTGCAATAAGTCTGGTGTCATGAATCTTGGTCGAGGTATAGAGATCAGACCCAATGCACCAATAAAAATAGTGGAACGAATAAAATGCCTCGGAATCAAATATACTCGTAGTATTCACCGCACGGCCGCTCTCAATTACAGGACATTACTTGCAAAATTACGAGCAGGTATACAACAACACAGCTTACGCAATTTAAACGCCATTCAAAAAGTGCAGCTAGTCAACACGTATATTACATCCAAAATCAACTACGTTGCTCAAGTGCTGCCCTTTCCCAGAACCATAGCACGCAAAATACAAGCAACGCTTGGTTATTTTGTTAGTAGAGGTCAGATATTTAAGGTTGCATATGACACCTTGACGCTACCGACACACAAAGGCGGTTTAAAACTGACAGATATATACCTGAAAGCGCAAGCACTATATGTCAGTAAAACATATAAACAGTGGAAACGATCACCAACGACCTTAGTATCTCATCTTTTGAACGAAATCACACCGGTTAGCAGGGCTCCACCAATAGACGTGCACCACATCTCACACGAGCTGTACCACCTCAAACACTTCCTAGTGGAGTACAGCTATATACGTCATAGAACCCCGGAGAAAGGCATGTACACGGTAAAGGAGATCTACAACGCTTTGATGGAAGGCAAACAGAGTAATCAAATAGAAATAAAGTTTAAACATAACAACTGGAACAATATATGGGCAAACATATCTGACACCCACTTATCATCCAATGCGAGGTCGACGTGGTACTTGGCCGTCAATAGAAAAATCCCCACCAACTCAAAATTGCACAAAATACATCTGGCAGCCGAACCAAACTGTGCCCACTGCAATCTAATTGACACCGAAGAACATGGTTTTGTGTGTGAAGATGCGAAAGATGTGTGGCTTCTATTCAGGAAGACACTGGCACTTATTCTCCGCACATCACCAAACACAATAACACCGGCACAAGTACTAAATCCTGATGACGTACCGTTCCCTAATACTAGACGAAGAGCAGTCAACTGGCTGAAAGGCCAGACTGTTCATTACATTTTAACAAACAAGACAAAGAATAAAGAAGATTATTGGATGTACCTGCTGATAGAACATCAGAAGCTTGAACGTCACAGAAAATATAAAGAGAAGTACGCAAATTATCTAAAAGGAACAATAATATAGACAAACGGGAGAGAAAAATTAAACGATACATTTTCATTTAGGTATATTTTTTTATTATCTTTTTATTTCATTTTACACCAAGAAGATGGCTATTTATTTTTATACTTATTTAATTTTGGTTTTCATATCGATGCAAAAATACGTCGTGGAAAAAGAAAAAAAAATGGAAACAGAAGAGATTAAGTACATTACTGTACTTGAGAGAAAGGGAAAAAAAAAAGTGGTCTAAAGCGTCTCGCTGCGGAGCGCGCGGTTGCTCGCCGTGGAGGTTCGAGTCCTCCATGGGGCATGGCTGTGTGTATGTTGTCCTCAGGTTACTTTACCTAGCTTTAAGTAGTTTGTAAGCTACGGACTGATGACCACGCAGTTTGGTCCGATGGATTTACAAAGATTTGATTTTTTTTTTTTTTTTTTTTTTTTTTATAAAGATCTGTAACACACCCAATTACATCGTAAAAAGGAGTGACACACATAGAACAGCTAACAAGGAACGATCCAGATCAAAAACAAGCTCTTTTCTTATACATATATAATCCTTACAACCAGCAACCTAAAATAGTCTACACCATTTCGAACTAATAAAACAACTGAAATTTTATTCGAATGCAAAGAGAAATCCTTTCAAGAGACTAAACAAGCGATTAATCGCGTCTAGCAACCGAGGTAACTACACAGCTTTAAATCGCCTAACCACTAGGGTTATTGAAATCAATGCTTCTCGACCAAAGAACAATAATTTACCACTGCAAGCATTACCGCTACGCTAACGAGAGACGCCCATTCGTAAAGTAAACGAGATAAATACTCCACAGCCCTAACACTACTAAGTACGAATATGCAGTCCACAACTGTAGAACAACTCTAGGTTGCAACAAACCGTACAACTAAACAGATCGAAATCGGTATTTTGCACAAGTCAGGATACATCGTACCCACCAGATTATGAATACACGAGAGCCAATTTTACGGTAAAAAATTCGAACGATTTGTCACAGCTATACCACCGCTCTCAATACAACATCGACTCAATAAAGGTTATCCGTACAGGCATAAAGAGACATCTGCGCACAATCGCATTACCGACAAATACAGCCACACTTCTATGGATCATTTCTTAGCAGTTGAAACAAACGAATTGTTTACCGTAGAAGTTGACTACAACCACCGCTATAACGTGCATGATGAGAATATAGTTAGCGATAACTTATTTTCTACACACACAAACGGTTGAGCGCTAAATCGCGAAGTAAAAACAAACTCCAGTCCATACAACAACACAACACCGATTTAAACGACTGCTTGCTTAGCTGTAGACTAGAACAGCACCGAAGTACATCTCCGATAACTGACCAATTAACAAATAATCAATCGAAACACTGTTCTGCTGACACCTAACCTATCTTCCGGTATTTTCTCCTAGATCCATAGACCCGTAAAACCGAAACTTTCTACACGAAATGCTATAAGTCTTAACAAAAAATAACTGTCACAGATGCAAACTACTACATATTTTAGGTAATCACACGAGCGGTCTTCGTCGTGCCAGTCACGTTCTGCACTGCCGCTGCGGTCGGATGTTCGAATCCCCCCTCGGCATGGATGTTTGTGCCGTCTTTAATATAAGCTAGTTCATAAGCAGTTTGTAAGTTTAGGGACTGATGACCCCGTAGTTAAGTCCCATAAGCTCTACAAACATTTGAACATTTTTAGGTAATCACATCGACGTTGGAGCGAATCTTAGCACAATTGATCCCTCCCTCCATACGGAAATTGGCCATTTCCCTCTATTATTTCTTTCAGAGTTCAGCTTTCCCTTCTTTGCTTAGTCCTGGTTTTCCATCCGAGTTCTTGATATTCTAGCGTAGCTTTGTCTCCAAATGTCTCTTTAATTTTCCTGTAGTTGGTATCTATGTTTCCCCTATTTATAAATTCTTCTGCGTTCTTACCTGTCTCCTCTAGTCACTCCAGCTTAACCAATTTGCACTTCCTGTCAGACTCATTTTTCAGACGTCTTCACCTTGGCGTAGTATTATTTGAATTTGAAATAAGATAGTTTATTCCGAGAATGTATAAATTTTCACATTAGTTATGTCTGAGGAATGACGTGATACCGATGTGGTGAAACAGACAGTTTTCCAGAATAATAAAAGTAGTGAGAAATCTTTTTAAACCAGGTTAAAATAGTCTCCCCGGCCGGGAATCGAACCCGGGTCTCCCGCGTGACAGGCGGGGATACTAACCACTATACTACCGAGGAATTATGGCGCGCATCTGTACGTATACGTAATCATGCGACTTCAACGGTAACAGATAACCTCCCACCAAAGATATACAGTAGTGTGTTTAGAAAGAAAGGAAGGAGCTTAAGTTCTGATGTTTGGGGAAGGATGTGGGAGGAAATCGGCCGTGCCCTCGAACCATCCCGGCATTTGCCTGGAGTAATTTAGAGAAATCATGGAAAACCTAAATCTGGATGGCCGGAGGTGGATTTGAACCACAATCCTACCGAATGCGACTCCAGTGTGTTTAGAGATTTCAGATAGAGGACGTTGGTAGAAGCAATTGACCACAGCCTTCCGGCATAGACGTCATCGCGTTACGAGGGGCGGGACAACAACTGACTATTAGAATGATCGCATTTCTTGCGCTAAAGTAGACGTCACACTCGAAAAAAAGACACTTAACTAGTGTACGAAAAGGAATATCAAACTTAATGACTTTTTTTATAAAATCAATAACTTCTGCAATTAGGTACAGTTTTCATAGAAAAGGTAAACAGTATTAGACACAGTATAGTTACTACTGCGGAAACAGAATGGCCGGCCGCGGCCGCAGTGGCCGAGTCAGACTGCCGGCCGCTGCGGTCGGGGGTTCGAATCCCCCCTCGGGCATGGATGTTTCTGTCGTCTTTAGTATAAGGTAGTTCATAAGTAGTTTGTAAGTTTAGGGACTGATGACCCCGTAGTTAAGTCTCTTAAGCTTAACAAACATCTGAACAACAAAACAGAATGACTGTCCGCCGAACCCGTCAGACATTTATCGATTTCTGCGGATTAAGGACTTGGGGAGTGGCATGTCACCTTAAAGTTATCACTATTTATCTGTACAATGTTCACCTAGCCACAGGTGTGTTGTACTGTATAATGTTATGGTACAGGGAGAATCAGTAATTTGACATTAGTGCTGGTTTCCCCAACTGTCAAATACTTCATCTATTGTGCACTCGGTTCCCATCAATGTAGGGTTACCTGATTTTGGTTAAAAAAAATAAGGAGAGTTTTTATATTTTAGGATGAAAAATGAGGACACTTACGTTTATAACATAAGAAAGAAAATTATTAACTTCAAATATGTTATTTGCAACAATCAGTCGTTATTTATATTTAAAAAAAATTGCTTTATATATCAGAACAAGTATTCGGCAAGTAACTTGCCATTCTGAATGCATAAATTTTTAACATCAGTATGCTACGAATGTGCATTCCGTCAACCGGCATAATCGCCGTATAGAACACTTACCACAGTTTGAGTGTTGGATCTAAATTCAACCGTGATAAGTATTATATATGGCGATTATGGAGGTTAAAGGAATGGACATAATTAGCATACTGATGTAAAAAAATGTATGCATTGAGAATGGCAAGTTACTTGCCGAATACTGGATCTGCTCAATAAAGCAGTTAAAAAATTTGCTGCAAATCAGCCATTTGGAAATCATACAGTCGTGAGCGGATAGAAACCTTCCTAATTATAACACCTACACTACACCAGTGGCACGTCTTGCGTACATTTCTCACTGCATTGCATTGCATTGCAAGTTCCTTCACACTAATATATTTTAATCAAGTCACTACAATTTTCCTCACTACTACGTGACGCAGAGTAAACGAGATTTAGTCCAGTCAATTGGTGCTCAAAATAGCCTGTTTCGTAACAAAATTCCGAAAGTTTTTTTTTTCCTCGACGGTTCTGTATGTTTTTGGGGGCGCTGAATTCGAATTTCAAGTTTACTGCCTTGTAGGAGGTCGGCTTCACAACGGAAAACTCAAAAAACCTCAAAATTTTCGCATTTTTTCAGTTTCTTGCTTATATCTCGAAAACTATGCGTTTCTCGAAGATGTTCATTCTGAGCAAAATTAAAGTAGACCAAATTTCCTAAAAAATGCACTACTCATGTTTGAATTTCTGACGAGCAGTATAGGCGCTAGAACTCAATGAAAAATAGCAAATTTTTGGCCCTTCGCGAAAACGTCAAGAACGCACACTTGCACGCCCTACAACTCGATAAATATACATCTTATCAACAAAATCCCTACACCATGTGAAAGCACATTAAATTTCCTACAAGGGACGTCTATAATATTCCATTTTCTCGTAATGGGGAGAAGCACCAAAAAGAAAATTACGAGCAATGCTTTCAGCGCCCTATAGTGCAACGCCCTCCCCCACCTGCCTATCTCTCGCCGGCGCTATATTTTCAATGTGTTGCACTGAAAAGAGATGTTTTGAATGGATTAAAGAGAAAGTATGTTTGAAAATAACATACATATCTAGAACATTTTAATTACATGACACTGAGCAGAAAACTGAATATGAAATCGGCATGTGTTATGAAATGAGTGAGTGTCGAACCCAGGATTGGGTTATCAAATGTTGTAATAATACCTCCTACACCACGTGAAAATACATTAAATGTCCACCAGCCGTGTCAAAGTGGTCGAATCATGTCCCCACCCCCTAAGGGGACGGTCCTTCCATTCCCTTGTTGGCCACATCCCTGCTAATAGGTTCCCCCTCCAGACACTTTCGAGCGTCTAGCAGCCCATCTGATCTTATCTTGCAATTGTGGGGAAAGACGTTGACCTATTCATAATGTTGGGTCTCCAACCTAGCCCAGATGTGTATTTCCTCAAACCAGGGAGAGGTACAGCCTCTCCGCTATTATGCCAACTACATGCCTTTCCTCCATGGGATAAGTGGCTGCGACTCTACATCTGCGTTATTTAAGGCAAGGTTAAATTTCTGAAGATCCTCTCCAAAAATCCGTGTCTTCCATCATACCTTACTAAATTCACGGATCCTTCAGAACATCCAAAGGAAATAACAGCTGCTGGTGAGAAGTTTTTGATTGCCCTTTATGGTGGTAACCACACAACCACTACACTCAATAAGCTGAGGTATAAGCAATACGCAAATCAGCCTATCAGGCAACAGCAAACATGGCTTACATACCTCTCACTGAAGCTGCGACTCAACAACCGTGGACTGGAAACTTGGATCCGCAGCAATGGGGCTGGAAGTTGACAAAAAGTGGTTTGGCTCCCATTACCAAACACTAAAACCCCCGGCTCCAAAGAGGCTTCTGCAACTTGCAAATGCAAGACGGATTGCCATGGTTTGTGTGGATGCAGGCGAGCATGACTTTTCTGCACGAAACTGTGCCAGCAATGTGAAGGATTGTGTTCGAACATTGACAACCTTTGAATACAGAAGACAGAGGACATGGACGAACCACTTGCAGCACCACTGTCTGAAGCAGCTGAGGTGAATGAAGATATTAAATCATGTAATATTTTGCAGCATTATGCGTCTTTATTAACCAAGTTTTTTCTGTCATAAAATTAATCATTCAATTACATTTTTTCAGTTGAAGATCAACTACTGACTGTTCAGCCTGGACTCTGCAAAGCCCCTGATAGCTTACCTGGACCTTACGTTGCTCGAGATCCTTTACCTGGACCTTCACGTGACCAAGAAACACTGCCTGTGTCGAAAACATCCAAATGGTAACGAATAAAATAACTGTGCATCTGACATCAGTACAGGTATTTCTTCATACAAGTATCGCTACACAACTTATTTGTCTTTTGTATCCATATTGTAACACGAAAGGCACTCTTTTTCTTTCAGATGGAAAACCTATAGGAAGAGATGACCCGATCCTGAACTCGTCATTTACTGATTTCATGATACATGTACTTCATGCTACTATGTAACTTCATCTTTCTGTTCAATGGCACGTACCTAATGTGACCTAAATATAATGTGATATTTTTTTTCAAACATATTTTCTCTTTAACCCATTCAAAACATCACTTTTCAGTGCAACGCATCGAAAATATAGCGTCGGCGAGAGATAGGCAGGTGGGAGAGGGCGTTACACTATAGGGCGCAGAAAGCATTGCTCGTAATTTTCTTTTTGGTGCTTTCCCCCATTACGAGAAAATTTAATGTACTTTCACGAGGTGTAGGGATTTTGTTGATAACACGTATATTTCTCAAGTTGTAGGGCGTGCAAGTGTGCGTTTTTGCTCTTTTTCATTGAGTTCTAGCGCCTATACTGCTCGTCAGAAAGTAAAACATGAGCAGTGCATTTTGTAGGAAATTTTGCCTACTTTAATTTTGCTCAGAATGAACATCTTCGAGAAACACATAGTTTTCGAGATATATGCAAGAAACTGAAAAAAGTGCCAAAATTTTGAGGTTTTTTTTTTTTTTTTGAGTTTATCGTTGTGAAGCCGACCTCCTACAAGGCAGCAAACTTGAAATTCGAATTCAGCGCCCCCAAAAACATAGAGAACCGTTGACGAAAAAACTTTCGGAACTTTGTTACGGAAAAACCACCATTTGACTGGGCTAATTACTAGAATATTACCACCATTTCTTTTGGCTTTGTTTGGAACTTCCACCGTATGTGACTATGCTTATTTTCTTCTTTTAACCATCTTCAGTATTTTAATCAAAAGCAATTTTCTACACTTTTTCACATAACTCCACGATAGATGTGGAAAATCAAACCAGTAAACGGTTCCATCGACTTATTCTGATACTCTTAAACATTCCTGATACAGGATTCTGACATTGTAGTTAAAATTCTTCACCTCTGATAAGCATAACCATCTTCTTAAATCCGAGTCAACGTTTATTACGTACTAAAAAAAAAAAATTACTTGTATGTGCTACAGAGAATCACGAGGGGAATCTACACTGCTAGCCACCTACTTTGCAACATGAAGTAAGAACGGAGATACCGCAGCCAAATTTACTTTGGAGATCAGATGCTGCACAAACAAGCCTTAGTGCCGCGTGTGAAGTGAGTAAGCCGATGGAATCAGTGCTGTGTGCTGCAGCCATTTCTGGCGGTAACTGCTGTTGCACGGCTCGGCACTGAATCAGAGAAAAGACGGCGTTATTTTCGAGAAATTTAGAGGGCCGGAATTTGAATCTGAGTGTACAACGACCTTCCTGCCGCCTACTTACATTTCGCGTAGCCGCGGTGGAGTAGCCGAAGGATCTGAGGCTCCTTGCTGTGGAGCGCACGGTTGCTCGCCGTCGGAGTCTCGAGTCCTCCCTAGGGCATGTGTGTGTGTGTGTGTGTGTGTGTGTGTGTGTGTGTGTGTGTTGTGCTTAGTTTAAGTAGTTTGTAATCTACGGACTGATGACCACGCAGTTTGATCCGTTGGATTTACAAACATTTGAACATTTCGCGTAAAGATCACAAAGAGAAGAGAAATTAAGGCTCGTACAGAGGCATATCAACCTTTTTCCCTCGATCTATTTGGGAGAGGAATAGGAAAGGAAATGTCTAAAATATTCAAATGTTTGTAAAGCTTATGGGACTTAACTGCGAGGTCATCAGTCCCTAAACTTACAAACTACTTATGAACTAGAATGAAAATTTCACTCTGCAGCGGCGTGTGCGCTGATATGAAACTTCCTGGCAGATTAAAATTGTGTGCCGGAACCGGGACTCGAACTTGGGACTTTTGCCTTTCGCGGGCAAGCGCTCTACCGATTTTTTTTTTTTTTTTTTTTTTTTTTTTTTTTTTTTTTTTTTTTTTTTTTTCTCGTTGGGTTGTTCTTGTCCTTGCGGACGCTGATCGTGTATGTTCGTTTTCGTTCTACGTGTTCTTTGGCTCAGCTTTTTTATTACAGAGAGCATTCTGCACTCTTACCGGGCGCGCTGAGCCACGGCGCCCGGCGCCGACTGAGCTATCCCGACACGACTCACGATGCCGCCCCACAACTTTACTTCCGCCAGTACCTCGCGGAAGGTTATACTTCCTACTTTCCAAACTTCACAGAAGTTCTCCTGCGAAACTTGCAAGACTAGCACTCCTGGAAGAAAGGATATTGTGGAGACATGGCTTAGCCACAGCCTAAGGGATGTTTCCAGAATGAAAATTTCACTCTGCAGCGGAGTGTGCGCTGATATGAAACTTCCTGGCAGATTAAAATTGTGTGCCGGAACCGGGACTCGAACCTGGGACCTTTGCCTTTCGCGGGCAACCGCTCTACCGACTGAGCTATCCCGACACGACTCACGATTCCGCCCCACAACTTTACTTCCGCCAGTACTTATGAACTAGCTTATACTAAAGACGACACGAACATACATGCCCGAGGGGGGATTCTAACCCCCGACGAGGAACAGCCTCGCGCATCGTAGCATAGCGCCTCAATGCGCTCGGCCGCTCCACCGCGGCGGAAATGTCTAGTAATGGTACAATGTATCGTCCGTGACGCGCTTTACGGCGGATTGAGGAGTACGTATATAGATGTAGAAAGAGGCCCTGGATGTGTTGTTGGGGTGCAGCAGTCCATGCCATCTCCATTACTGACAAAGCTGATCTGGTGCGGCAGTAGGTCGCGCATACCGGAGCAGTCGTTTCGTTTATTGACCAGGCGTTTCGGAAAACAAAAATAAACAAAAAATAAAAAAGATGGAGTATCAGAGTTAATGTCCCATCGAAAGCGTGGTCATTAGAGGCGGCCGGGCGTTTGCAATAGGCGAGTGTTTGGTAGAGGAGGCAGGATACGGCAGCAGTGCAGTCCAGCGGGCTACCAAGTCATGAACATTACACGTGACGCGTAGAAGAACGCAGTGACGTGTCTAAGGGCGGGTGGGGGAGGGACTACATGTCACGGTCATAAAGTTAAGAGGGTCCCCAAAACGCGTCGGACGACCTGTTAGGATTGTAACCCTTTCAGTCCTGATTTTTTTTCTGGAGGAAGGAATATATATTATATTTGATGTATTCCTCTTAAGTTATGATTTTAGAAGCAAGATTGACGCTGTTGTATGCATCCATTTAATACTACAAAATTGCATATGCTGAAAAGCAAGGCTGCTTTTTACGGTCTAAAAAAATTAACTTTGTAGCACTAACTTTTTTACTAAATAAACTCATCATTCAATAGTTGCCGTGCAAAATAATTACTACTACTTTTCAGTTGTACAGTGGAATACGAATAACCCACTACTTGCGCGTTCTTTGGAGTTCACAAGCTGCTGCGTAAATTAAGAAAGCCGCGGTGGAGTAGCCGAGCGGTCTAAAGCGTCCCGCTGCGGAGCGCGCGGTTGCTCGCCGTGGAGGTTCGAGTCCTCCCTGGGACATGGGTGTGTGTGTTGTCCTTAGGTTAGTTTACCTAGGTTTAAGTAGTTTGTAAGCTACGGACTGATGACCACGCAGTTTGGTCCGATAGATTTTTAGAAAAAAAAATTCAGAAAAAATGTTTCTGATCTGTCTAAGACCCTGCAAAAGTTATGTACACAGTTGTAGCCAGAGGGTCTGAAAGGGTTAAGGCAGAAATACAAATGAAGTAGAGCGATCTTCCTTTGTTGTGCAACTTTAAACACATGATAGATAAGTTGCGCCCCTGCTACATCGATTAATAGTGATTTAATTGTTTGCCCCAGGAGGCTCATGGTTCTTTCATGAGTACGTGCGTGGCGAGCACGGGGCCCCAAGCTAATGCAGGCTTTCTTCCGTCTTTCCTCAAATGTTCAAATGTTTGTACAGCTTATGGGACTTAACTACGGGGTCATCAGCCCCTAAACCTACAAACTACTTAAGAACTACTTACGAACTAGGACGGCACAAATATCCATGCCCGAGGGGGGGTTCGAACCCCCGACCGTAGTGGCCGTGCAGACCGTGACTGGAGCGCCTCAGTCCCCTCGGCCACCGCGGCCGGCCGTCTTTCCTCCCTGGGCTGCATTTCCTTTCCCTTCCTGTCCTTTCCTATCCTCGCTCCTTCCCCTTCCCACCGGGGGACCGACCTTAGCAGTTTGGTCCCCCTGTTGCAAACAACCAACCACTTCAAATGTTTGTAAAGCTGTGCAACCTAACTACAGTGGTCTTCAGTCCCTAGGCTTACAAACTACTTTATGTTATGGAGAACATACAGCCACGCCCGAGGAGCTCGAACCTTCGACGGGGAGCAGCCACGCAGTCCGCAGCAAAGCGCCTTACGGTGCACAGCCATTCCCGTGCGGCGATTACAAGTAGTGGCATAATTTCCGGTCATCTACTGTGCACGGAAGTTTTAATTGGTTTATGCGGCAGTATTGAGTCACGCGCGCTGCAGCGGCAGGATCACGAACTCAGGATTTCTTTTGCTTCCAAGCCTACTACTTATTGATTTTTCTGTTTATTTGTTCTTCAGTTTAAGTTCACTATATAGGCATTTATATATATATATATATATATATATATATATATATATATATATATATATATATAGATAGATAGATATATAGATACAGAGAGAGTAAGAGAGAATGACGGACAGAAGGTTGTAGTGTCTGCAGCACCTTAACTATCGATATGCCGGCAGATTTTAAAATCGCTCACTAAATATTGACAGGCATCTAAGCACCTTAGCCATAATGAAACTCAAGAACTACTTCCTCCATTACAGACAACTGAAGGTTCTTATCGTCAGGTCAGGGAGCTTAAATATCTGGGCGCAGTATTAAGAGAGGAACTATCCAGTAAAATGGGAATACAGGCAAGATGACAGGCGCTAATCGCTGTTACCACAGTCTTAATGCTCTTCTCAAAACCATAAGTTTGACAAAACTTTTCAAAATAAACACCTACAAGACACTCCTATAGCTAGTAGTATTATATGGGTGTGTCACCTGGATTTTTGGACGATGATAAAATAGGTGAAGCAGTCAACAATCCGAAGATTGTTTGGAGGTGGTATGCCGTTGCCTTCCTCCGACCTTCCAACTGACTTACCGAGCCAGTTATAGGGGGACCTACAGTTTAACGTGGGTTCCGAACCACGGTGCTCCTCGGTATTTTTCACATCAGCAACACTGCCAGAGGTGAAAGACGTGGAAAGGGACAAATGAGAGTGAATGATGAAATGAGCGTATGGCTTTCTTGACCGGGAGATCCTTGACGGGATTGTTCGGCCGCCTGAGTGTAAGTCTTTCTATTTGACGCCGCGAGGGCGACTTACGTGCCAATGATGATGAGATGATGATGATTAGGCCAACACACAACACCCAGTCCCCTGCCGGAAATCGAACCCGGGCCTCCTGCGTGGTAGTCAGCGATGCTGCCACTGAGCTACGGAGGCGGACAGATGAGTGAAAATAGAGGATACGTCACAATGCAGAATTGTATAATATTTACAAGGAGCAGAACATCGTAGCTATAATGACGACACAACTCCAGCGAGCAGGGCATGGTGGTCGAATGCTGGACAACAGATGGCCGAAAACTGTACTCAACACCAAGCCAACGGGCAGAAGGCCCGTGGGAAGACCTAGAACTCGATGGAGTGACTGCGTATCCAAAGACCTTCATAGGGTGGGACTGCTGGAAGAATGGCAAAGATGACCTGATGACACGCTGAAGTGGAGACAATCTCTCAAATCAGCGCGCGGTCCTTGGCCTGATCGCGTAAAGTAAATACCAGTATCTAAGCACCACTGAATCGTTATTATATGCTTTTTGGGAATAGAATCCATAGTTTTCTTAAATACAGGAGGGACTCTCCAAACAAAGATTAAATGAGTAATATTCCCACATCTGAGCGTTACAATGTGAAATTTCAGAATTTCGAAGCTTTGTCGGAAATATATGACAGGAAGTGACAAAACAGAAGGCGATCAAAACAACTACACGCAGGAAGTCGGTAAATATCTAGCAACTGTGCAATCCCGGCAGTGAAGTTGAGGACTGGATTGCTCAATGTGACTGTGAAACCAGCGAGGAGCTCAGTGACAGAGTAATAGCGATTTCGACATCACACTCTAGTACGTCAAGCAGAAATCATCTGCAACACTTATGGACATTTTATGGTCAAGAAGTGGGGGGGGGGGGGGGGCAGTACGACGATATCTAGCTAATACAATACAGTAAATACAGACTCTTTTTCCTGTTGATAACTATATACAGATGTATAGTTTTCTTTTTTCTTTCTTTTTTCAGTTCATTGATTTGAATTAAAAGCCGTATTTTTCTCAAATTTCCGATAGCCCAACTTTTTTTGCGTCAGTTCATCGACGGTGTCGCTTTTCATGACACGATAACGAAAACAATGATTTTTCCAATTCGAAATTTTCATTCTGTAGCGAGGATGTGCACTGATATGAAACTTCCTGGCGCAGTAAAACCGGGTGCCACACCAGCATTTGAACCCAGGACCTTCGCCCGTGAAGGGCAAGAAAGCCATGGACAAAGAAGTGACGTAAGGAAATAAGATATTCGGCCAAAGTCTGGTACTTACGGAGTTGGAATCGGAAATTATACGTAATTATGAAAGTGTGGCTGAAATATGCATTTCAGAGTAACTGAGCATAATGAAATCATTCTTAAACGAAAAGGTATGCCGTCATGAGAAAAGTTGTAAGCTGCGAAAACAGACAGCTACATTAGATTTCTAAGCATTCGATAGCCACGAGGATATCAAATTCAGTACTGTAGTACCTCCAAAAATTTTCATTGTATATGACTGCTGAAATCTACAGCAAAGTTTAGAGTGACTGAGGAAATACATCAAGCTAATTCAGCGCATACAGTGGTTGGATAAAACGAACACTGCTTTTTAAACTGATACTGTATTCCAGTTCATAATTTCCAGCCACAACGGTGACATTTGAAATCAATATCCAAATAATACCAGTGAGCCAGCTGCTATGTGTGTTCAACAAAATGACAGCTACAGCCTACATCCTGATATCTTCAATGATCATTTAGTTCACTTTTTGTCTCGTGTAAGTTGGACAATTAACGTAAAAACATAAATCGGTCTTGCTTGCCGCTGACATATTAGAAGCATGTTCAGCAATATGAGTGACATTATTCAACGTAATTCAAAGGACACTTACAGGTTGTGATCGGCATAATTTAATACATTTCTCTCTCTGTGTTTTTATCACTACTATAAAAACTTCTTTATCAATTATCAAGCAATCATTGAGAAAGTTCTGACATTGAAGTTTGTAACATGTAACTAACTGTTACCTGCACGTCAGATGATTGAAAGATGTAGATGTCAGAGTAACATATGTTGAATTTGTGTGTTACTGGTCGTACCATGTGAGACTGCTTAGGAGTTTCTCTGTCTACTAGTAACGGTTTCTGTGACTCAAAGTAAAAGAATCAGTTAACCGAATATGATATTTCTATCATACACATCAGTCTAATAATATTATCTCTATTGAACTGCATAAAGTAAGAGAGACTAGAAACATTCGAATAATTCTTGCGAAGTTTTAGGTTTTAGACTGGGTTCAGCGAGCTTACTTCTCACATGATGTTCAAATAAGACATATTTGACCATCTTAACATGTTTCATTAACGTTTATACGGTATATCACACACGAAACCAGATGAGAATGAATATAGCTATACTGCTGGTTTCTGTAACGTCCGCCAACAGCTTCAACCAGGCGCTGTGGAGACATCTGTGTCGCAGAACAGGAACTAAAACTAATTGGTCGCTTCGCCGGTATTTTGTCTCACTCATCTTTGTCAAAGTAACACTTTAAGAGAGAACTAAATACTAAATTTAGTAACGAAAAATCGAAATATATGTTTCCCATATTATACATTGAGTTAGGGGATGAGCATTACAGCAGCCTCTTTAGCTCAGTGGTAGAGCACTGGTCTCGTAAACCAGGGGTCGTGAGTTCAAACCTCACAGGAGGCAATTTTTTTTACTTACTTTCTTATTTCTTTAATTGATTTCAGTTTACTGAAACAAAGGCGTCTCTTCGTGTCCGTTGTCTTTATCAGGAGTAATACAGTTTCTAAATTTTACTTGGAGTACATTAACTTCTATTTCTGTTTCACATTTTCTGACGTATTTGAGCAATTTCGGAAACAGTATGTACTGTGTAAAGTGAAGTAAATGACTGAAATGCCCTGCTCAGCTTTGTGCCGTACCCATCTAAGCATATACAGTACTTTATTAGTATTAAGACGCGTTTAGAAGAAGAAACTGATAAATTCAAAATATACTTGAACAGTAATTTCCAATCCTGCTAAGATTTTCACAGCTTCGAGAATTATTACGTACAAAATAATAGTTGCATCTGATACAATTAGAGATTCAGCTTCAAAGAATGCTGCAGTATTTCGGATCACCTTGTATATCCAGAAGTACCGGTAACATGTAATGTTTCTTCTTGACCATCAAAAGTATTGCAACCATAACTTTTTTGCCTCTGTTTGAATACACTGCTGCAACATGCACTTTTGGTAGTGACCTGATTTCTTTTACGCATGGCTGGGTGTATCAGCCAGTAATTCTATACCTGTAAATTGGCTATTCGCATCTTTCTCGTCTAGTTCTCTTTAGAGTTTCCATAAACGTTGGTACTAAAATAGATGTTCTTTGTTTTTTAGGCAACAGAATAGGGATACATAACTGGACACGATTTCGACGTGCAGTCGAGTGGCTAAAGTGTATGGTGATGTTTTACAGTTCTAAATGGGACATATTTTTTTAATGAATACTTTCGTTTTAATGCTGCTAAATAGTTTTATTAATCCACTACAGCTATTTGGCACAATATGACATTGTGAAGTGGTGTGCAAAATTATAAATACGGTTTTTTACAAATATGTTTCGAAATGAAGTATAGTAGATTACGATAATGACAAATGTGGTAGTTTTTTATTGTAGTTAGCTACATATAGCATCTATACCTGTAACTGATGTTATGTGGGTACAATTATAGAAAGTCGTTTATGTAATTGACTTTTCTCTTTGACAGATGTTATGTGTTTACAAAGATGTTGTCTTATGAATTTGATGGTGTCTTTAGTTATGATATATTTGCCATCATTGTTCTTAGATATTTATTTTGAAATTAGGTGCTTATGCTTATATGCTTATAATAAAGGCAAATATAACTAAAGACACCATCAAATTCGTAAAATAACATCTTTGTAAACACATAGCATCTGCCAAATAGGAAAGTCAATTACGTAAATAAGTTTCTATAAGTGTACCCGCACAACTTCGTTTAGAGCTACAGATGCTACGTGTAACTAAATAAAATAAAATGTAAGTACCACATTTGCCCTTATTGAAATCTGGTATACTTCATTTCGAAAAATATTTGTAAAAAAAAAAAAAAAAAAAAAAAAAAAAAAAAAAAAAAAAAACGTATTTATAATTGTGCAGACCACTTGATAATGCCATACTGTGAGAAACAGCTGTAGTGGATTAATAAAACTATTTAGCAGCATTAAAAGGAAAGTAGTAATTTAAAGAAAATATGTCGTATTACGAAATATTCAATGCTGCAGGCCCTATTTTGGAGGAAAAAAAAAAAAAAGTTCTAAATGCTGTTATTAGTTCAACGTTAGCAATGAGGGCTTCCACGCTTATGTCTATTTTATACAAGTTTTGAGTAATGATCTGAATGCCTCACCTTGAGTAGTTTTTTTGTGAGTTTGTGTCTCAATATGATGATCTACGAGAAAATTTACACCATTTTCTAATGAGAATAAACACGAGCAAAGTTTGCAGAATGCTTCCTGATCTATGTTGCGTCTGTCCGTAAGGGGCCATATTGCTGTGTAACTGTTACTGAAGGGGCACTTAGGTTTCGCTTTTGGTATCACATACTGCCATGCTCTACAATAACACGCAAAGACACTGTATCGGTAAACGAATATATGGAAATAAAGTCACTGAACAATAAGAAAAGTGACGTTTGTGATAGAGCGTTGCCAACTGTAGACGTATAAACAAGACATAGCATGAAGAGTCAGCCGCTGGCGGTTTAGTGTATACTACATACTAATATGCTGGGCCAGTAGCATATAATACTTCTTTTCTCTTACTTGGACATATGTACCTTTTGCGTCCTGGTTACCCCTTTTTTGGAACATCGGAACAAAGAGTGATAAATCGGGACATTATCGATTAATAGGTTACCATACACCAAGTGAAAGAAACCTGGGGCATTGCCAACAGCCGCTCGCGATGGACGTTCGAGGCCTCCCTCATATGGGTGTTGTGTTTTTTAGAGTGAGTTATTTTTAGTAGTTTGTAAGTTTAGGTACCGACGATCAGAGCAGTTTGGTCTTTTAGATTTCAAAGATTTTAACATTTATTGAAAAAAATAACTGTAGGCAAAACACAACGACTCACCTCTTTTACCAAGAAATCCAGTGTTAGTAAGTAGTGTTATGGGAGACAGTTTTCAAGTTACAACAGACGTAAAAACGTGTACAAAGGAACTTTACAGACACAATCAGAAAATTATTTAAATAGTTTTCTGCTTAACTAGTTTCAGTGCTGCACTACGCCGCTGTTATCAAAGGCTGGTGATTAAAAGAAATCGTTTACAGATCAGTGAACAATCCTAGAGATGGTGTGATTTCATTTACTGACAGACGTGTTACTGCGTCTGTGTCAGTCCTCAGATAACGTGTTTGTCCAGCCCTTCCTCCTCCTGATACAGCCATGTCATCATTTGTAAAACCGGCTAACATACTCTCTACAAGAGGTAGACGAATGGAAAGGCGGCAACAGCACATTTTGGTATTTTCAATGCCTTTGGTCAGAGACATTGCTTGCCACAAACTGAGGCACGGCAGAGGACAGCGTCTGTTGTAGCTGTTGGCAGTTAGCCGTTACTGTCTGTAGCGAGTAGCAATACATAGCTGTTAGGTAAACGACGGAGTCTGAGTCTGTTTGTTGAAGACAGATTCGTGATCAGATGGAGATTATGGAATTTTAGTGTGATGCATTTGTTCTAGATAACGACTTTGAAAATGAAATCTGTAACAGACGATTATCGAAATTGTCATAACTTCGTTCTTTTATTTTCATTTTAATAGTGATTTTCACTGGATCTGTTGGAATATTAATGAAAGTCAAATCTGCCTTTTTCATTTCTACCAGTATAATTAGTATTTCAGACGATTACTTCATTTCCTTTTTTGAACTGAAAATAATTTTTATAACTGTTGCACTCAGATAAACGACAGTGTCAGTAAAAGGAATGTTACATACTCGGCATTTTCATAGGTCCTGTGGATTATTTATTTATATGGTGTCTGTTCTTTTCGGAAATGTCGGAAAGAGCAGACAACATTTGTTAACATTAACGGCCGTAATTTCACAAATTCGAAACATTTAAACATTTCGACCGTTTCAGGGCATTGAAATAAATCAAATGACCAAGTAGAAATTTGTGCTGAACCGGGATTCGAACCCGGATTTTCCGCTTTGGGCCAGCGGTCGCCTTAACCAATTAGGCTATCCAGGCACCACCCTTCCAACCCAAATTCTCACCCCTTGTGGCACAGTACGATTGCAGTGCTCCCTGTCCATTAGATTCCACTTGCTCGCAGCCTATACTGGATTCCCGCAAGGCATCGAGTGTATTACATGTATATCTGGCCCAACAGGTAATTGACAATTTCATTTCGGGTTCGAATCCCGTTCTAGCACAAATTTTCATCTTTGCCATTGGATTTATTTCAATAACGGTCGAAATGTTTAAATATTTCGAATTCCTATAGATTCTTTTATGATATTCATGAACTGCATCATTAATTTTCCCAGCACTATGAGCGAGTAATCTCATGTCACCGTTAGGGTAGATAAAACTTTTTACTGTACTGAGTATAATTGTTACATACGAGATCCAATTTTCTAATGCACTACATGGCTGCTGTCAACAGAAAAAGGTAAGTGAAATTACATTTATTTATGATTGGCATTCCCAGTAGGGAGGCAGATTGTCTGTTTATAATTTTGCACGTACGTAGTATTCCCGTTAGGGAATGCTTTTTCTTACATTCCGTTACAAAAATCGTTTGTCACGTAGCTACCGGTACTTGTTACCAATCATGAAAAGTGCATGAGTCACTAATATTACTTACACCACTTCCTGACAACACAATAATTTGTTCCTTATTGAAATTAAGTCTTGTTCTCAGCACGTATCGGCACAAACGGCAATCTTTGCTTAAGTCACAACAAAATCCATACTCAATCCACTTTGCATTTCTAACCTAAAAAATTATATTTATTTAAAATTATTAACATTTACATAACAGTCAACTTTAGCGTTTCCATTGTCAGAAATTGTCTGTCACTCCACCCGTGATCACATTTACACACGGTCAAACACTGGTCTGTACTCAGTTTAGTTAATGAACTACCTGAATGCCAAATTAAAGAATTCTACTTTTAGCTATAACCGAATTTGTCATTCAGTAAGATTGTTACTTAGCCGGATTTTCTGGATAGTTAAGCGCAATAACAGCGCTATACATATTGTAATCAGTCGACGCCAGGATGATTTGTCACAATATTTATTCTTACTTTTATTCAGATCAGCTTTTATGTTCTAAACACTCACTCACGTTCATACAGATTCACACCCTCAGTCACAGTCAAGGCTTAATTTTATTTTCAACTCACGTGTTTCAGTATGTCTGGTCAAAATCCCATATTTCAGTCTTATGCGCCTTTGTCTTAACAGCAAGATGCACACACACAGTCTGCCACATATGATACGTGAAATAAGTACAAGGCCGCGTTTTGTTTATTACTTTGCCTTCTAATGGTTCTACAACTCGCCACCAATAAGGATATTTCTTGATCTTTAGAATGAGTAAATCTTAATAGTTATAACTGTCTATCGAAAAATGCTTCATTTATTGTGGACAAAGTCATCAGTCGAAAGCATATTAAACAAGGAAAATACCGTTTCAACGGCTGTATTGAGGCCAGTGATTGCAGAAAAAAAGCACAATTTTCAAAATTTCTGACTATTCATCGCCAGACGCTCGTCAGAATTACAAATTAAATAGAAATTTAACAATCGGGGTTTCTACTGTACAAATAATTTTCATCCAGAGTTTGAAATACAGCATTAAATCCGGGTGGAACCCGCATAAACATCTTGATTTCATAACCCTACCGATTGGTCGAGACCAGTGGCGGCTCGTGCTCAGTTTCGTTGGTGGGGTCCAGACAAAAAGTCAGTACCCAATAAAATGGAATCGGTCCGAAGTGTTCTTTATATAACCTCGGGACACGCAAGTCGCCGAAGTGGCGTCCAAATGAAAGACCTGCACCAGGCCAATGTGCCACATGAAATTATTATTATTATTATTATTATTATTATTAGTAGTAGTAGTAGTAGTAGTAGTAGTAGTAGTAGTATATAACCTCCACTTACATAACACCATTTAAACACATTCTGAAGGTATTAAATATGCTAATTATGCAGTAATTAATATAATCCACGAAACACTGAAGCTAATAAAAATTTATGCCAATGTGCAATAAACATTTTTATTTTATTACTATTATTATTTGGGGGGGAGGAGGTTGTGTGTGTGTGTGTGTATAATACTGTAGTTGGTCTGGTCCACCAGCTGGTTTATCCGTGTACTTGTGTGGGTGTCTGAGTTTATGCTGCGGAGAGACAATGTATTGAATAACTTGGGGGCTTGGAGGTGTTTGGATTCGAACCGAAGTTCACCAGCTCTTCTCTGCTGAAGTTCCTACTTATGGCAGTTGTGCTTCTGTGTACTGATTGTGATAACAAAATAAAAATACCTGTGGGAGGACATATGTGACTTCTTCGCCATTGGGAAATGCACCAGAGAGACAACAGGGACCCTCCTGGCTTTTTCCTTATGGTCAAGTTAAAAAAACTCTGGGGAGAACCTTGGCTAGGAGCAGTTTCATGTGTATTTCACCTAACTACCACGTTAACTAATAAGGTCTGTGGTCTGACATGTTATTTATGCAGTAAATGTGCACATCTGTCCTTCTGGATGGCAAATGTGTCAGTTACTCTGTTGTTTGGAATATCGCCCATTTCCTCCTTGTGAATGGAACAAACAGCCAGTGAGTTCGGCCTTTCCTGACTCATACTGTTCCTCAGAAAGCTTTTTATTCTTTCTAAGTTACTGAAACTAGTTCTGCTGTTGAAATTGGTGTAGTTAGCGCAATTTGTAATATTTTTTTGCACTTCAGTGAACGATTCTTCAAAGAAAGAAAACAGCTCACAAACCGATATAATGCATTTAAATGTATCACTGCGATAAATCACTGACAGTTCATTTTCCAATTTATCGTGGTGAATAAACGGCCTGTAGTTTAATGACAAAGTATTGACCAAAGTGGCTGGGAAATGCTCTCTAAGAGAAGCAATCTTTTTTACATCAATGATTTCGAAGCTGCTAAATACATGAGAATTTTGAAATCTTCCTTTCATTTGGTTGGTGTGGTGTCGCACAAGTACAAAGTGCGCGCCACCTACTTTCGCCGCGCGCCGCCATGCACGCACGGCGCGGCGTTCTCACGACGACAGCCACGAGCGCCCTCTGCTGCAACCCCGCTCGTGGCCACCACGGAAAGACATCGGTCACTTCGGACTGAGATAGCAACGAGTTAGGACCTTCGTAATCAGATAGGCACGAGTGAAGACTTTGCTATCGTACAGGCACTAGGCAGGCCTCTAATAACTATGTATCAACATTCTGCAGTACTATGTAAAAGTTAAGTATTGTTACATTCTGTGCAATATATATCTCTTTCTAATTTACTCGAGTGTTTATAGTTTCTGGCTGCTCCCCTCCGTACCTGCACCAGCGTGTCGGTCTCATTCCACTCGGCCACCGACACCTACGACGAGGCTGGGACACAAAAGCGGCGATGAAGTTGGGACACAAAACTTATAAAAGAGGCCACCTATTCTGATGACATTATCAAATTCGGGATCTCCTTGTTGGCAAGCTACAATAAACTCACAGTTGCTTGTTGATTAATTGATTTGCTCTGTTCTATGGATGCGACTAAAGCTATATATATATATATATATATATATATATATTGTGATAAGATGGTGGAGCGTTTATAAATGGTAGACAAGCAACATAGGTTGTATGAAAGGGAAGACTACTTGTGATTTGCTCCATAAAGCCTCTTCATCCTGGAATTACAGGCACATCTTTCCACTTGCCGTAAAGCCAAAGTATATCTGATAAAGAGAGTAATATTGAATCAGGTGATACAAATAGCTGTTTCAGATCCTCAATGTTGCTATTATTTAACCCAAGAGAACGTGTCTTCTCAAAATGTTTTAAGGAAACAGCTCCCATCTCACCAATTAGTGGAGCTGGTATTGGTTTCTTTACTCGGACAATTCTTTGATCCGGAGCAATGGCATTTCTAGGAGTAATCAAATGTATTTCTCCCATTGCATGGAAGGTATTATATCCATCCAACGTACGTGTGTTAAAATCAGCGTTGTCATGAACAAATTGATGGAAAGCTGTCGGATCTACTTTTAGTTGTGGCCTCATGATTACTGACACTTCAAGACGAACATCTTCGGAATAAGAGGCGCAAAATCCCAAGGATGACACAACATCAATCAGTTTTCGTGATCCATACTTATTATAAAAGAAAGCTGATAGCCCAATTTGTAACGGGGAAAGGATAGAAATTGGCCTGACGGCACTAATAACACTGTGTGAAATGGTAATTTTTTTTTCTTTCTTTTTTTTTACACTTGTCAGTGCTTGCTCGCTTTTTCTTGAGTATCAGTCTTTCCAAGAAAACTTTGACAACCTCCGGGGCAAGGCTTTGATTTTCGTCCATGAAAGAGTCTGGAGAAGGATAGTCGTCCATAGCATACGGTATTTATCGTATTTCTTCGAGAATTACGTCAGCTGCTGTATCAACTAATCGAAGACGTTCTTCCCGTTCTGACGAACCTCTTTCCATGTACCGCGCTTCAATCAAAATCTTATGGCCTGTATTTTTGAAACATACGACTGTATTCTGTTTGATCTTTTATTGAATAGATATGGGGAAGATATTATCGAATCAATTTTGTATTACAGTTCTTCTTTCAGGAATTAAGTTGCTCTCTGAGTTATTAGCTGATCTAATGAAAACTGACATTCCTCGTCATTCCTTTCCATAAAATTGAAAATGTTATTCATAGCCCTCTGAATCTCTTCAGCATAAGGGCCAAAGGTTTTCTTTTTATCAGTGTTGGACTACTAATGTAAAGATTTTTTAAACATTTATCATGGTACTTACAGTCAGCAGCCACCATGTATGTTATTGGCTGGATCCTGTTAATAACTGCTGCACCGAAATAATCTCCACGTAGTTGAGCCTCTTTCACGACTGTGTCTTTCATCTCTGTTTTCGTCACCAGATGCACCAAATTACGTTTATGTGGAGGCAGTCGTCGTTGTGACCTTGCGTAGTCTTCAGGAATATCTGTTCCACACACAAAACAATGTGTTTTCCAATGGAAATAGTCAGAGGATGATCTTAATTTTCCTGAAGATGTGCTTGGTTCAGCAGCTTTCTTCAAGTAGGCAGCTATCATTCTTTCATTTACGTAACTTTTCTGGCATGAAACATGTACGCTGGCGTTATTTTACCCGCTAAAACAGTTACCTTCCTATCATTTCTTTTTTACTAGCATCACGTAAAGTTTCTATTCCATTTTCCTTGACCACTATCACTGCACTCTCACCAAATCTTTTTCACAAATAAAATACTTATCACTCGACATTGCGCCCGAGTTGTTGCGCTATATCTCAACGAAAACATTCAAACATAGCTTAACTTCTTTAAGAGAAATGGAATTAACACGATCACGCCAGCGAACGTACACAAACTGGAGAATTGAGGACAGTTGGGTGTTTCGGCAGCAAGACCCCCCTTCGCCTGTCACAAATTTAAGGGCAGCGGCCGCAAAGGTGGGATGGAGGGGCGGGCCGCAGCCACAGGTGGACGGACAGCGTGGGCGCGCAGCTGAGTGCACGCTCACAAAGAACAAGAAGGAAGCTGCTTCCATGGTTCGAAGGTAAACACATTTAAAGGCAAGGAACTGCTGATGAAATTATCCACCCGAAAAAAACATGCGCAATTTTTTTTCTATTTTCCTAAATTTACTGATTTCACCGTTTTTCAACACTGTTTTACATGGAAACCATACGATGTACAGAAAAATGTTATAGACATAAAGTGTGGGTGATTTTCTCCTTTTCATTTTATTACTAGGCCACTTTTTGTGCAAATAGCTTTCTTTGCAAGTTATAAGCTGAAAACAACTGACAATTGTCATTTTTATTTATTTTTTGATGATTTCTCATATTTGCCGATGGAATTTTTGTTGGAGAACTTCAGATTTGTATTCAGCACCCCAAAAAACACAAAATAAGCCACTAAAAACAATTACACCAAATTTTTCGACTTTGAGCCCTTTTTGTGCACGATTTGACTGGACTACTACTTTCGCCGCGCGCCGCCATGCACGCACGGCGCGGCGTTCTTACGACGTCAGCCACGAGCGCCCTCTGCTGCGACTCCGCTCGTGGCCACCACTGAACGACATCGTTCACTTGGGACTGAGATAGGAACCAGTTAACACTTCGGAATCAGATAGGCACCAGTGAAGACTTGGCTATCGGACGGGCACTAGGCAGGCCTCTAGCTCAATTATGTATCAGCCTTCTGCAGTACTCAGTTGTGTAAAAGTTAAGTATTACTAAGTCTGTATGAAATATATATATCTTCTAATTTACTCTAGTGTTTTTAGTTGCTGCTGTCCCACTGGCTGGTCACCTCCATACCGCACAAGCGTGCATCCTTATTCCTGTGTCGGTCTAATTCTACTCGGCCACCGACACCTACGACGGAAACGAGACACAAAAGCGGCGACGAGGCTAGGACACAAAAGTTGGTCATGATGTCACACACTTCTTTGACATCTGCTGTCAGATTAAGCTCACTGCTACATTTCGAATGTTTTCTTGGAGGAGCAATAACCTCATCATCAGAAACCCGAAACCGTTGAATGTTCTCTAGTATTTGAGATACAGCACATTCAAAATGATGTAATGCATTGAATATGTTAACGCCATTTCCAGTCAGCATCTGAACTGTGTTACAGAATTTTAAAAAATTAGAAGGAATAAAGAGTGGATGGTGAAGTAAATTTCTTAAGGCAAATGCTTCTCTTATTGTAACTTCATCCCAGGAATGCACTTCTCCAATCTTTTCAAAACATTCATGTAAGTGCAATTTGTTTTCTTTGACAGTATTTACAATGCAGGACTCGACAATCCATCTAGTTGAAGAGACTGGAGGAATTCTCTTGTTGTAAACTTTCCACTTCGCTTGGGAGATGAAGATAAAAACTTTGTAAGACCAGCAACATTTGCGAAGAACAACCTTACCGTCTTTATGCTTTTACTGCAAGCATTCTGAAGAACCAAATTCATTTGGTGCGCAAAGCAGTGAACGTACTTGGCATTGGGAAAGTGCTCTGCATCCGTGCAGTGGCGTAGCTATCACAGGGCTAGGCGGGGCTGTGCCCCGGGGCCCCCGAGCTCAAGGGGCCCCTCGGCTCCGTCAGCCACGTTGGAATTTTTATATATCCCCTACCGTCCATCATTTGCTCCGTCCCTCAAACCAAGTCTCCCACAGTAGCCGCACTGGGCCCCCGGATGGCTGCTTGAAATGGGGCCTTCACTTCACTGGACGCCACTCGGTGGCAGTGATGACCATCCAAGCCGCCTGTCGCCGTGTACAATGATCGGCACACTTCAGTCGGCGTAGCAGCAGAAGTAGCGGCACCATCAAACCTGCTCACAGCAACAGCTGCGTCTTCCAAATCATCGGGAGCCCATATTAGATGCGCAAAAAAGAGATTTTTCTCCATTCTGCGTATTACGTCACGGTCGAGAAGCTCCGTACAGTTCGCGCGCTCTCCTACGTGTTACAGCAAGTGTATTAGTTGTTGTCCTTGTTTATTTTTGTGTTCTATCGCGTTTGCTCGATCTAGTTGACATTAATAATACCGAATTGTGCTGCTGTTGAATCTGTGAAAACAACATAAAAGACTCTTCAAAAATTTCTAACAGACCTTGAAACGTGTACTTGATGGATTCAGCTTTATATAAGAAGTGAAAGTCTCGATATAAGTAACATGTGTTTTAAAGAAGACGATTATTTGCTTAATCTTTACACTATCTCTATGAATTACTGAGACTTCACCCAAAAAACACCTTAAAGCCAACTACAGTTCGTACATTGCACCATTTTAGAGCCGCTTCTGTTGCGACTTCGTCTCCTTTCAAATAAAGAAATGCCAGAAGATTGTGAAACACGTACAAGTCCACTTAACTTAGCTTCACTGATACCTAGGAAAGAAAATGAATCGGAGCACATTGACTGTGTTAAAATGAAATTGACTACTTTTTAATTGTTTACCCACATTACTATTACTGTAATGTACTACAGTTATGAAAACGAAGCGAGATTGAGTTTTTAGCACTGAAAACAGTCCGACTGCTGTCACCGCGGCCACAGAGTGCAGACTTGACTGTTCCCAGTTTGATTCGCGGCAGGGGACCATGTTTTCGCGGTTGAGTAATACTTCTTTATTGTTTATTTTTTGCTAGTTTCTGCCTGCGACTTCATTCGCCTTGTATGGACCAACTTAGAAAACTGTACCATGCGGTCATTTTATCTGTATGTCCTACCCATGTCTAACCCTATCCTTCTGCAAAATTTCATCCAAATTCACCTAGTAATTTTTGCGTGAAAGCATAACAAACAAATGAACTTTCACAGGTGTAATTATATTAGAGTGTACGATTAAATATTATCTGCCGCGGCGGCGGAGAGGCCGAGCGCATTGAGGCGCTATGCTCCGATGCGCGACGTCGTTCCCCGTCTGGGGTTCGAATACCCCCTCTGGCATGGATGTTAGTTCATAAACAGTTTGTAAGTTTAGGGGCTGATGACCCCACAGTTAAATCCCATAAGCTTTTAAAACATTTGAACATTTTGAAACATTATCTGTTGCGTGACACATAATAATTTACTTAGTAGTATTTATTATACCTTCTAGTGGGCGGTAAGGAGCTGATGATGCAGTGGTTTTGCATCTGTTTTGTTTTAGTTTAAAGAGGGCCCCAATGTGCCTTTGCCCCGGGGCCCTTGGTGACACAGGTACGCCACTGCATCCGTGTCTGCACACCGCTGTGACTGCCGCTCATTACTGGGGCGCCATCGTATGCCTGAGCAGTGAGATTTTTTTCCAACATTGAACGGTTCCAGGCTTCTTTTAAAATCTCAGTAAGCCCACATGCTGTCCTATCATTAACGTTTTCACAGGAAAGAAATCTTTCAGCAACTTTCTTCCCCTTAATATACCGCAGTATGACAAATTTACCTCCGTACGTAAAATCTGTTGGTTCGTCAGCCTATACAGAAACGAAAGAGGCATCGTTAATCTCTTTAATCAGTTCTTAGACGTAAAATTGAAGCTCATTTCGTATTATGTGTGACCTATACACGGAGTATATCTACACATGGAATAATACTGCCAAGATTTCCCAAAAGAGATAACATCTCTAAGAAATTGCCATGGTTTGCTGACTCTTGTTTTTGACTGTAAGCTAACTCATGAGTTCCACAAAACATTAAGCACTCTACTATTCTGATTAATATGTGTCTGTTCTTCGTAACTAATTCATCTGAACAGCAATCTTAATTGTGACAAAAATTTTATATTTACAAGCATTTCCTAAATGAAGTCAAATTTCTTCGTATTTCTTAATTCGTTCACTTAAATGTTTTAGATCCTTGCAGCCGACTGTTGTCCACAATCCTTCGCCACCAAACAATATACAGCAGAAACAAAACAATTTTTGTTTCTCTTCACTCACAGCTAGCCAAAACTTTTTGCAGAACCATGTATTGCAGAAACTTCTCTTCTTCTTACAGTCAAGCTGAGACATCAAAGAAATCTTTGGTTGATGTGCTAAGGGTCCGGGGTCGCCGGCCCCAAACTCTGAGAACCTGTGGACAAGTGCGCGAGGGTTGGGGAGTGGGAGCGTGGCAGGAACAGCCCGCTTCACCGGGGTGCAAGTGGAGAGGGGCACAGGGGCGCCCACTGGGCTGCGGACGCCGGGCCCCCAGCAGCAGTACGGCGGGGGCGAGGAGGAGCAAGGGAAACGGCTCTGCGACATCACTGCGACTCCAGCCGAGGCCTAGGAGAAAGACAGGCCCCAGCGCAGTTGTCACACCAAGTAAGCAAAATAGTTCCGAGCTGGCGCGATCGCTAGCCGATTGGCCGGCCGCTGCGTCATAGCGGGCAGCCACTGAGCTAGCGATCACGCCGGCTCGGAACTACCATGCTTACTTGGCGTGACAACTGCGCTGGGGCCTGTCTTTCTCGTAGGCCACAGAAACAGCTCTATGACGTCACTGCTACTGTAGCCGCGGCCAACGGCCCAGTGCAGGTGTCATACCACGTAAGCAAGGTAGTACTGAGCCGGCGCGATCGCTAGCTGAGTGGCTCCCTGCTATGACGCAGTGGGCAGTGCCTCAGCGGCCTGCCAACCGGGTTGTGGACTACTTTGCTTACGTTGCATGACGACTGCGCTGAGGGCTGTCTTTCTAGCCGGCCACGGACTGCAGTCAGAGTACGGACATAGACAAAAATATACAGAAGGGAAACCTCCGTAAGGGCCCCGTCACACACACAGGGGAGCGGGGAGGGAGGGTTTCCAGCAGTTCCGTAAGATGTCCCATGATGGCGCTGAGGTCACAAACAGCTAGAGATGGGCAAGAAATCACGTACTCGTGAAAAATCACGGTGATTGAAAATTCACTGTTTTCACGGTCGCGGCGATCTGGAATCTGACCGTGATTTCAGTTAACGGTCACGGTTGGGGAGCGACGAGCAGGACAGTACAAACTACAAAGAGCCATCTGGTGGCCGAAATGAGTACTAAATGCAGCACCGAATAGCAGGTGTAGCAGCGAATAGCGGAAAAGCGAAGAGGAGGTGAGGGAAGAGAAGCAGCAAAGGCTAAAAGAGCCATCTGTGGGTCGAAATCTGTACTAATATCAATGCAGCAAATAGCGGGTATAGCAGCGAATCACCGATGAGCGAAGAACGGGTATAGCAGCGAATCACCGACTAGCGAAGAGTGACCAGTTCGCATTCACTTGTGCGTTTTTCAACGCATGAGCAACTCGAAAAAACATGTGCATAAAATCATTCCCCATGGGACTTGCGCTGGAATACTGATATCACATTAATTGCTTCAATTATAGTAAAGATCTCAGCTTCTTATTTCATACGTAGGCATAAATTTTGAGTTAAAAGTGTATGGCACTGGAAATGAAACTGCAGTAACTTTTTATTTATTTATTTAAGCATCCAGTTAGCTGTGCATGATACATCTTAAAAACATATGGCACCTAACAGTAAAACTGATACTGTATTACTGTAAGTAATTGAAGCGTGTAAAGTAATATGATAACTATTATAGGCCAGTGTATTTAAATAACAGCACACTCTAATAACTGCAGTATCAGTTTCATTAAAGAAACAAGTTATTAAAATTGAGGGCATATATTCATTGACAATGAAATAACACCTACCTTGCAAATAATTTTTATACTTACTAAGAATATTTACTATTCTTTCATTGTCTTGATGTGGTTAGAAAGTTTATTGTACGATTATTTTAAACTATACTTACTACTGACTGATTTGTTGAGATTTACTTTTCTCGGATCACAACATAACTTTCATAACAACAAAGAGACGATGAATTAGTTACTGGCGGATGAAACATTATAACAAAAGTATCTAACTCAATTTTTGTTAGTTCCATGGTAAATTATACAAGTCGCCGGAATCGCGGCGATTCAATCACTGAATAGCGAAAAGAGCAGAAATCACGGAATAGCGGGAGGAGTAGAAATCGCGGAGGGATACATGTCGTGAAAACCTCAAACAGTGATTCTAAACCGTGATTAATCACGGTTTAGAATCACGGTGATTTAAAAGTAGCAATCACGGAAATCACTGTTGGCGGAAAATGACGGTTTAGCCCATCCCTACAAACAGCGCTTTAAACTGGCCAGAGCAGGCGGCAGGTAGCGGTTGCCCCCACCACCACCTCCCCTCAAACGACAGCAAGCCGGACACAGCCGTGGCCTCGTGGCAGGCCGCGCGAGCTCTCCCCTCAGCCTCCCCTCCACGCTACCCTCTATGTGCAAGTGTCTACCAGTACTGAGTCGGGGAACTGCCTCAAATCTGCTAGCATCTTTACGAAACTACATGAAAAGCGTAGAACAGTGATGTGGGGGAGGATTCTTCTCTCTGTATGTTACTCTGTGGTACGGGCACAGAGCAACATATACAGAGAAGAAGCCCTCCCCCCTAAACCACTGTCCTACACTCTCTTTGTAGTTCTGTAAGATGCCAGCAGATGTCACGTGGTTCCCTGGCTTAGTACCGGTATACCACACTGGAAGCGCTTCTGCGGGTGCCTCTCGCACGTCAGAGGGTAGCGTGGAGGGGAGGCTGAGGGGAGAGCTCGTGCCGCCTTCCACGAGGCCACGGCTGTGTCCGGCATGCCGGCGTTTATGGGGAAGTGGTGGTGGGGACAGCCGCTACCTGCCGCCTGCTCTGGCCAATTTAAAGGGCTGCTTCTGACCGCAGTGCCATCATGGGACATCTTACGGAACCTTCCCTCCCCGCACCCCTGAACATGTCACCGGGTCCTTACAGAGGTTTCCCGTCTGTATCTATTTGTCTGTGGTATGGGCCAGCCGCCGTTGGTTCTCGGCTGTCGGCACGGCTAACGAAGAGAGGGGGTTCTACGTCCACATGCTAGCAGGCCCTCAGCTATGCTGCAGCGAGAGGCAAGTGAAACCATATGATCGCATCATTGTAAATTCACTTAGTAAGTTGAGGGAATCATGTAACACTCACACACGTTTGCTATAATACTGGTGAGGCCGGACCCATGTGGCCCTTTAGAACGAGCCGCCCCTAATTGGGACATATAGCAACCCCAGTTTTCTAACCAAACTCAAAAAATGTTCAAATGTTTGTAGAGCTTATGGGACTTAACTACAGGGTCATAAGTCCCTAAACTTACAAACAACTTATGAACTAGCTAATACTAAGGACGGCACAAATATCCATACCTGAGGGGGGATTTGAACCTCCGACCGTAGTGGCCATGCAGACCGTGACTGGTGCGCCGCAGACCACTTGGACACAGCGGCCGGCAACCATACTCTGAGCCAATTACTCCTGTTTAACAACTCCTTCTGAAATTTGTCATTTTAAATTCAAATGTTCAAATGTTTGTAAATCTATCGGAGCCGCGGTGGAGTTGCCAAGCGGTCTAACGCGTCTCGCTGCAGAGCGCGCGGTTGCTCACCGTGGAGGTTCGAGTCCTCCCTGGGGCATGGGTGTCTGTGTTGTCCTTAGGTTAGTTTACCTAGGTTTAAGTAGTTTGTAAGCTACGGACTGATGACCACGCAGTTTGGTCAGATAGATTTACAGACATTTGAACATTTTACTGCAGGAAACATCTCACTATTGACATAACATTTATTATGTTTCTGTCTCTACATTTTGTTTGGTGTAATTAATTGCAAAGTATTCCTCACATATACATATTCAGTTCCCCACAATATGGCGGTATACTTCGGATATACCGTGATCCTAACTAATCTCTTCCTAATTCCAAGTAAATATACGAGAGTACAGGGAGATCATTTGCCGGCCGCGGTGGCCGAGCTGTCTGCGGCGCGTCAGTCACGGTCTGCACGGCCACTACGATCGGGGGTTAGAATTCTCCTTCGGGGGGGGGGGGGGCTGATGACCCCGTAGATAAGTCCCCTAAGCTCTACGAAAATTTGAACAAACAACTTAAAGTAACTAATGCTAAGGAAAACAAACACACCCACGCCCGAGGGAGGACTCGGACGGTGAGCACCAGCGCACTCTGCAGCTGGGCGCCTTGGAACGTACCGCAATGCTCGGCCACTCCACCGCTACAAAACAGGAAGAAACTAACACGAGTATGCCACGTTTAGAGATTCGTAATCGTTGAGCTACAGAAACCGGCCTACTTACCCTTTGAAATGTCTCCAACAGTGCTCTCCGCATCCCTCAAACAGCACTCTGTGTTCGGAGAGCGCTGCACGGCACATAGGTAGCCTGACTGTGTACACTGAAACAAAAAGACAAAAATATCAGCACACTTTGAAACACAATACAGCGAAATTCATATTTAATTCATTTTTAAAGTAAATTTGAATTACATGGTGTCATGGGCATTGCTCCAATGGTTCAAGTCGTACCTCGCTAATAGGAAACAATGTCAGTGCAAGGGACTAGTGAATTAAGCCCTCACTCATCACCGGATTGGGAAGAAATTACATGTAGTATCGCACAAGGATCCATCTTAGGCCATTGCTTTTTCTTGTGTACATTAATGACCTCTCGTCAGTTACTTCGTTTTGTTTGCAGATGATACAAGTATTGCAATAAATAGCATGCCGACCGTAGTTCTGGACAGGCCTGCTAATGATATTTTCATGAACTTTGATAAATGGTTTAAACCCATCTCATTGACATTAAACTTTGATAACTCACTACATGCTGTTCAGAACATGTAAGAAATTTTACACCAGCATGTGCAATATGTATGAAGAGCATATAGAAGAGGTTGACAGTATTAAATTCCTGAGATTACAGCTTGATAATAAATTCAGTTGGCAGGAGCACACCACAGAATTTTATAACCGACTTAGAAATATGTATTTGCAGTACGAGTGTTATCAGATGTAGGAGACATAAAAATAAAAAACGTTGCTTACTTTCATTCCATGGTATAATATTTTGGGATAACTTTAAGTCAAGAAAACGATTTCAGAGTAAAAAACCTTGTAACACATATTATTTGTGGAGTCAATTGATGGACATACTGTAAAAGCCTCTTCAAAGAACTGGGTATGCTAGCTACTGCCACTCATTATATACTTATTCCTAATGGAATTTGTCGTAAATAATATATCCCTTTTCCCAACAAACAGCTCAGTTCATACATACAATACTAGGAAAAAAAACAATATACACAAAGACTTAATAGGGATACACTACTCAGGAACACACATCTTCAATAACTTACCAGTATCCATAAAAAATTTAGCTACAAATAACGATCATTTAAGAGGAGCCTAAAAGACTTCCTAGTGGCCAACTCCTACTAAACCGACGAATTTTTAAATAGAACTAAATGACGTATGTATCTGTATTCATACTATTAGTATTATTATAAGCTTGTAAAAAATAAATTAAAAAAAATATATATAAAATTGTCATGTTCCACATCCAGGAAGATCTCCTCAACATGGATCAATGGATCCAGCAACTAATATAATCATATTCACAAGATACGTGGACCAGCACATTCTGCAGACATGATTAGCGTTTGTATCATATTGCCCCGCTAGTTCAAGATCGACATCGCTATCACAACGACCACCACCTACCGGTAAAATTTATTTATTTATAACCTGTATAAATAAAATTTGTTTTCTGTTTCAATTAATATCGAGAAAGTTTCAAATGATAATATATGACTGCAGACTTCACACCCATAATTCCTGACTGAAGAACATTACGTACACTCTTTCGCCATGACAGTGTCATATGATATGGGGAGGAGAGTAGAGGAGGAAGATCATGGCAGCCTCGGAATGCGGAGGGGTGGGAGGAATGTTCTCTCTTTATCTTGCATTGTTATCATTGTTGATGCAACCATCAGCGGCTGTGGTAGAAAAGACTCACGGAATTGACGTTTTATGAAGATATGGGAAATTGCAGTTGTACGAGACCCAGATGGAGGAGGAATATCTTTGTCGTCATTAACCGCTAAATGCCATTCTGCTTAATACTGAACACACCTTCCCAGAGATGTTAAAAAGCAACCGTTCTATAGCTGCGGCTATCAGCAGCTGTAAACTTGTCATAGTCATGAAGAGTACGGGCTTGTGGCAATATGTATGAAGCAGAACTAGGGAGCAAAGTAACACTGATACGGCGGCAGGCGGTAGCAGCTGTTGTTTAAAATGTTCAAATGTTTGTTAAGCTTAAGAGACTTCATGAACCACAGACATTGCCGAGGTGGGGTGGCTTGCGTGCCTCAACGATGCAGATAGCCGTACCGTAGGTGCAACCACAGCGGAGGGGTATCTGTGGAGAGGCCAGACAAACGTGTGGTTCCTGAAGAGGGGCAGCAGCCTTTTCAGTAGTTACAGGGGCAACAGTCTGGATGATTGACTGAGCTGGCCTTGTAACATCAGCTAATGTGGCTTTGCCACACAGCTACTGCGAACGGCTGAAAGCAAGGGGAAACTACAGCCGTTACTTTTCCCGAGGACATGCAGCTCTACTGTATGAACATATGATGATGGCATCCTCTCGGGTAAAATATTCCGGAGGTAAAATAGTCCCCCATTCGGATCTCCGGGCGGGGACTACTCAGGAGGATGTTGTCATCAGGAAAGACAATACTGGCATTCTACGGATCGGAGCGTGGAATGTTAGATCCCTTAATCGGGTAGGAAAATTAGAAAATTTAAAAAGGGAAATGGATAGGTTGAAGTTAGATATAGTGGGGATTAGTGAAGTTCGGTGGCAGGATGAACAGAATTTCTGGTCAGGTGAGTACAGGATTATAAATACAAAATCAATTGGGGGTATCACAGGAGTAGGTCTGATAATGAATAAGAAAATAGGAATGCGGGTAAACTACTATGAACAGCACAGTGATCGCATTATCATTGTCAAGATAGATACGAAGCCAACACCGACAACAGTAGTACAGGTTTATATGCCAACTAGCTCTGCCGATGATGAGGAGATCGAAGAAATATATGAGGAGCTAGAGGAAATTATTCAGACAATTAAGGGAGAGGAAAACTTAATTGTTATGGGGGACTGGAATTCGGTAGTAGGACAAGGAAGGGAAGGGAAGATAGTAGGTGAATATGGTCTGGGCAAAAGGAATGAAAGAGGAAGTCGCCTGGTAGAATTTTGCACGGAACATGATTTAATCGTAACAAACACGTGGTTTAAGAATCACAAAAGAAGGTTGTATACGTGGAAGAGACCAGGGGACACAGGAAGGTATCAGATAGATTTTATAATGGTAAGACATAGATTCCGGAACCAGGTCCTAAACTGCAAGACCTACCCAGGGGCAGATATAGTTTCTGACCATAACTTGTTAGTCATGAACTGTAGGCTGAAACTGAAAAAACTGCAGAAAGGTAGGAAAATAAGGAGATGGGACTTAGATAAATTGAAGGAAAGTGAAGTTCTGGAGAATTTCAGAGGGAGATTTAGGCAACAATTGACAGAAACAGGGGGAAATAAAACAGTAGAAGAGGAATGGGTAGCATTGAGAGACGAAATAGTGAAGGCAGCAGAGGACAAAATAGGTAGGAAGGCAAGACCAACAAAAAAGCCTTGGATATCACAGGAAATACTAAATTTAATAGATGAAAGGAGAAAATATAAAAAATGCAGTAAATGAAACAGGCAAAATGGAGTACAGACGACTAAAAAATGAGATTGACAGGAAGTGCAAAATGGCTAAGCAGGAGTGGCTAGAAGCCAAATGCAAATCCGTAGAAGAATGTATAAGAAGGGGAAAAGTAGATACCGCCTACAGAAAAATAAAGGAGACGTTTGGGGACAGGAAGGGCAGCTCTACGAATATCAAGAACTCGGATGGGAAACCAGTTCTCAGCAAAGAAGGGAAAGCTGAAAGGTGGAAAGAGTACATAGAGCAGCTCTACAAAGGAAATGAACTTAGAGACGATGTTGTAGGAACGGAAGAGGAAGTAGATGAAGATGAAATAGGAGATAGTATACTGAGAGATGAATTTGACAGAGCCTTGAAAGACCTAGGTCGGAACAAGGCCCCAGGAGTAGATGACATACCCGCAGAGCTATTAAAGTCTCTGGGAAAGCCAGCCATGACAAGACTATTTGAACTGGTGTGTAGGATGTATGAGACAGGCGAAATACCCTCAGACTTTAAGAAAAATGTAATAATCCCCATTCCAAAGAAATCAGGCGCAGACAGGTGTGAAAATTACAGAACCATCAGTTTGATAAGTCATGGTTGCAAAATTTTAACACGAATTATCTACAGGAGAATGGAAAAGCTGGTAGAAACTGACCTCGGGGAAGATCAGTTTGGATTCAGGAGGAACGTAGGAACCCGGGAGGCAATACTCACATTACGTCTTATCTTAGAAGATAGATTAAGGAAAGGCAAACCTACATTTTTAGCTTTTGTAGATTTGGAGAAAGCTTTTGACAATGTTGACTGGAATACACTCTTTCAAATTCTGAAGTCAGCAGGGGTAAAATATAGGGAAAGGAGAGTTATTTACAACTTGTACAAAAGCCAGACCGCAGTTATTAAACTCGAAGGGCATGAAAGGGAAGCATCAGTTGGGAAGGGAGTAAGACAGGGTTGTAGCCTTTCTCCGATGTTATTCAATTTGTACATCGAGCAAGCGGTGAAGGAAAGCAAGGAAAAATTTGGAATAGGGATTAAAATTCAGGGCGAAGAAATAAAAACATTGTGTTTTGCTGATGACATTGTAATTCTATCAGAGACAGCAAAGGACCTGGAAGAGCAGTTGAATGGAATGGACAGTGTGTTGAAGAGAGCGTATAAAATGAATATTAACAAGTGCAAAACAAAAATAATGGAATGCGGTCTTAGAAAATCAGGCGATGCTGAAGGAATTAGATTAGGTAACGAAACAATGAAGGTGGTAGATGAGTTTTGTTACTTGGGTAGTAAAATAACATGCGATGGTCGTAGTACAGAGGATACAAAATGCAGAATGGCAATGGGAAGAAAAGCATTTCTGAAAAAGAGAAATTTGCTAACATCGAATATTAATTTAAGTGTAAGGAAGTCTCTTCTGAAGGCATTTGTGTGGAGTGTTGCCTTGTATGGGAGTGAAACATGGACGATAAGCGGTGCGGACAGGAAGAGAATAGAGGCTTTTGAAATGTGGTGCTACAGAAGAATGCTGAAGATTAGGTGGGTAGATCGCATAACTAATGAAGAGGTACTGAACAGAATTGGTGAAAAAAGGAATTTTTGGCATACCCTGACTAAAAGAAGGGATCGCTTGGTAGGACACATCCTTAGACATCGGGGAATCGTAAATTTAGCATTGGAGGGAAGTGTGTGGGGTACAAATCGCAGAGGGAGACCAAGATATGCGTATAGTAAGCAGATTCAAATAGATGTGGGTTGCCGTTCTTATGAGGAGATGAAAAGGCTAGCTCAGGATAGAGTAGGGTGGAGAGCTGCATCAAACCAGTCTCCGGACTGAAGACCATAACAACAACAAGAGACTTAACCGCGGCGTCATCAGTCCCTACACTTACAAACTACTTATAGCCTAACTTATACTAAAGAGGGCACAAACATCCATGCCCGAGGGAGGATTCGAACCTCCGACGCGGGAGGCCGCGTGATCCGTAACGTGGCGCTCCAGACCACTCGCCTACTGCCGAGCGGCGATGGCATTAATAAGCAAATTCAAGAATAGTATGCCAGAACCTATTGGATTTGCATTTGCTATATCTATTTTTTGTTACATAACAATTTTTGCAATGCTAGAAGATGATAAAATCGTGTTGGGCGCATTTTTTTACGGATGGATTTCAGCTGGTCAGTAATTTTACAGTGGTACAAAAAATCTGTCTTCAATCTTCATTCTCACTACGAGAGCACGTAATGGAAACAGATTGTTTTACCAACTGAATATACGGAAATTTCACAGTAGATATTACACGAAAATATAGTAAATAGCCGAATTCGAAATATTTTGTGCTAACTTTCCGTTGTTTTCGACTCCTGTCAAGCAATCCATCTTTCGAAGCGTTGCGAAATGTAGCGTCAGTTAACTGAGAAATAACTATTGATACCTACGCTTCTGTAATTTCTATAATTCGCTTTCGCGAGTCATTACTTCCACGTGTTTTTTTATGGTGTAGAAACGTTAACTGCTGATAGATACGACGGGATCGCATCCTTGAATTGCCAGTATTGACCAAGAAACCAATGAGCATTTCTTCAGACCCGCATGCAGTCGAAAGGCCCTAGAAGCAAGAACAGTAACCGGGACTAATATCGTATTATAAGAAAAGTTATTCAGGAAACCTCGCTGAGAGAATTTTAAGTATCGATAGTACTTCACGGATTTCAGGTATAACAGTGGTCACTGACGAAAATACGGGAGAAACAGGCAGAGAATAAGGGAGGCGGGAGAATTTTTTAAAAAGTGCTAAAATACAGGAGAGCGCGTATAATACGGGAGAGCTGATCATCCTACCCCCAACCTCCAACACAGGTTGTAAGTATCTTCAGAAACACACTCCAATGGTCATAGACATGTCACAATGGCTATATACTTGAATTACGTTAAGTTTCAGAGACAAAATTACTGATGGCAGTTACCATTATTACGATCTAATGCTTTGCGCGGGCCCCTGTACTACTGCACCGTTAGTTCGTGCCTGTAAGGCCGGCCCTGAACTTAATTCATTATATGAGTCACTTATTATGTTTCGGATAAAGTGAGAATCAACCAAGGAAAAACCAGTTTGATTTATATTATTTCCCACGTTCTGAGGCGGTTCCATTGCTTTCTATGGTAACCTATTACTTTAATATATTTTTGTAATTCCCAAAATAATTTTTTTTAGATTACTAATTAAACATAAGAAAATTAGAGTCCATGGTTCATTATCGCCTATAGCACTCGTTGCAGACGACAAAGCTACTTGATGAGCTTCATCTGACATTACAACATTACAAACTTTTAGAACTTAACTGTACTCAGATATTTTCTTTCTGATGTAGAAATTTCTAGACATGGCATGGTGTAAACTGACAGAGCTTTCCACGACGATTTCTTCAGCAAGTGGACTCCTTTTTAGAATGAATAGTATTAAAGCAACCTACTACAAATGTGGACCACACGTGCTAACAACTTACGCTATAGTTCCGATCAGTTCGGCACGTTGAAACACGTCCACTGAATGTGTGCTCATGTTCCATTTTGAGTTATTCATTACTCTAAAGTGTTTCTTCGCCATTAATATTGTCTATTTCTATGTCAATTATTTTATTCTTTTTATTAACGATCAATCCCTCATGTTTATATAGGTTTCTACCCGTGTGATTGAACTTGTGTGTTCATGTGAATGTGGAAGGTTGCTTTTAATATTGACTGACTGCCGCGCAATGGCTTACAATCACCGTCTCGCGCTTTAGGCTTCGTTTGCTTTAGTTAAGAACGCATGGCTTCGTATGTTGTCTGCGCTGGCGTCTGCTGGGTGGCCAGAGACAAGCTTACTTGGCAAGATGGCGAGGTGGTCTGTTCTTAATATAGTACCAACATAATCATGAAATTGTAAAAAGATATAAAAAAGCCAAGATCGCTTAACACCAATTTTTATTTACGACGACCGGTTTCGCTGAACTATGTCAGCATCATCTGGGCAAATAAAATATTTTACAAGGCCATAATCTTGTAATGTCAATCAGTTGTTATATAACAATTTACAGTGCATAGGTGCACTATGTCATTGTAATAAAACATAATTATCACAGTGAGTGACAATAGCAGTTTGCACCAGAGAGAAGGGGAGGGCAGAGAAGGGGGCGCCCCGGTCCAAAGGACCGGTGTACGGGCTAAAGGTTAAGCGACTCTGCGATCGCGGGAGATAGTTTTCAAACAGAAAATGATATTTCAGTTGCAAACTGCGTCCAAAGTGTAGCCGATGGGTCAGTTAGAGCACAGAAATATTTACTCTGTGGTTAGAGGCGAGTGGCCGACTGGGAGCCGTGAGCCGGGCTCCCGTTGTGTTAGGGATTATGGGAATATCCCAGCGGCCAGCCCTTGTCCGCAGGTACCCCCACGACCGCAGCACTCACTGCGCTCCTCAAACAAATCACCGCGCAGATTACCGAACAAATGAAAGAGCAGTCGCGAAAGACAGATGATCGACTTGATAAAATAGATCAACTCACTGCAGAACGATTTGCTAAAATAGATCAAGGCTCTAACGATCAGTTACGTGAAACGAAAGAGCAGGTCGCAAATTAAGAAGTGCGGGCACTACGTGAAATGACTAGCCTCCGCAAGCAACTGGCTGAGGGAGTAAGTAGGAACAGCGCGGAAATAGAAGTGATAAAATCACGTGTTGAGAGCGTAGAGACGTGCGTCAGCGGTCTTGCCGAACATGTCGAAGCCGTAGATTCGCGTGTCGATGACGTACTCACGCAGGTGACCACCATGCGTAAACACGTGGAAGAACGCTTAGAAACGGTTCAGACTGGTATTGGTGTGGTTTCTGGCCGTGTCGATGTTATGATCACTGCGATTTGTAGCGTGCAGAGCAGGCTAGATTATGTCGTGCAAAGGATTCTACGCAGCCTTCAAGAGAGAGTTGCAACCTCACTGACGGACCACGTGATTGCGTGGCTCTGCAACAGGAGAAGGCCGCGGGCAATACTTCCAATGTTAGTCGAGTCGATGCAACACCGTCTTTGTGGTGCTTCTGCGGGCTTGCGGGCACCCTTAACGCGGTATTAGGCCGGTGAACCAGTTTCTTTGCCTCTTCTTCTCTAATATATAAAGCAGAGTGTCCGTATGTTTGTACGTGTTGCATACAGATCTACAGTTTTGTTCCAATCTATATGAAATTTTGTACACGTATGCTTCAATCCATGAGGACGGTCGCCGTTAAGTGTAAGAATCGCGTACGATATATAGTTCACGAGATATGACGTCATAAACAATGAGATGCGCGAAAAACTGCTGCATTTTGCGACAATGCTGCTCATTTTCTCCTAAACCATTGGATCGATTTCAAACAAATTTGCTACACACATTCCTTACCGTGAGGTAAAAATTGCTGCATGGTTAAGAATGACACACGGCAAATGGTTCAAAAGATATTACGCCATAATCAATAGAAATCGTAAAAAATGCCATACAATGCGGCGAGACTTTCGAAATACACTGTATGAGAATGACAGTACTTAGCAACTTGCAAAAAATTTCAAATCTTTATTAAACTTGTTCTCGCTTGCAACCATAGTAAAATGATAAAAGGAAAAAAGTTTTTCGCTTACTACTTTTCCGCTGTTTATGGAGTAAAACTACGGCTCTCGGTATGACGATACAATTTATAATTTGAACACTACAAATTGTAGCGACAGGAAATTTTACAGACAGTATAGACATAATAGTTGAATGTAGTTTCTAAATTGTATCACATTCCGACACTTAGTTCATGAGATATGAGCACGTAAACAGTAACGATCATGGAAAATTGCTCCATCCGGCTGGAAGCGAAATCAGTTTACTTCCATAGAGCTACAAGGAAAGGAACGGAATGAAACAGAGTACACCCAACGAATACCCAACATATCCCACAAATCTACCTTCAAGAGACTGCAGTTTCCATTGGAACTTGCATTTTCTATTACGGTTAATAAATTACAGGGCAATCTATTAAATACTTCGGAATGGATTTGGCATCTTCATGTCAGGGGTGGGCTCACCAAAGAATTTATTCATATTAGAGCCTGGAAGACATACATATGTCGTGTATAATTGGTGTATATTCGGAAAGTCAGAATCGGAAACGTGGAATCTGATTTTTATAATATGTGCTTTCCATCTACACCAACTGCAGTTTCACATGCAGCCTGGCACATATTTAACATCCCGGGCAACGCCGGGATTTCAGCTAGTCAATGTATGAAAGGCTTGTATGTGGTGACTGACTTTTCTGCAGTGTTACATCTACTTCAAATATCTAAATTAATTATGTCGATATAAGGCTTGCGCAGAGGAGAAGCTGTCGCCAGAATCAATGTTTGTTACAGATTCTGGGGGCGAAAGGTGGCGAAAAGTAGTCACAGATGACACATGAAGTAATTGAAGAAGTTTCTCCGTGATCCAAGAGCAACTGAACAGGCCATAAAGACAAATGAAGCATTAATTCTTGTTGATTTTTAGTTATGTTCATAGTACTATCGTATTATACATTCATAGTTTGATGTTTAACATATTGTTCTATTAATCGCCTATAAGTGTAATTAGGCAAATAAACTGATTTTAAAAAGTTTCTCAGTAAAACTGAGTTTTTTCTTTATATTTATTAAGAACATTATAATTGAACAATTAATATCAACAAGTTTACAAAATAATTATAATTGCACGTATTGGAAATGACAGGGCACATTTGAGACTGGATCTCTTAATTAGAATTACAGCTACGTTAAATTACGTGCTTAACCTGGCTGGAAATGACTCTGGAAGTGTTGGTTCGCCGTTTGAAGAATATACTTTAACCAGCGTCAAGTTCACTTCACACTATTGAACTCACTCGCGGGTATGGTGGTAGTAAGCTGTTGGTATCATGTTGTTTACGAGTTTAGTCGCAGAGTATGAAAAGGAAGAAAGATCGCCGGCCGCAGCGGCCGAGCGGTCTGCGGCGCGCCAGTCACAGTCTGCACGGCCGCTACGGTCGGGGGTTTGAGTCCCCCCTCGGGCATGGATGTTTGTGTCGTCTTTAGTATACGGCAGTTCATAAGTAGTTTGTAAGTTTAGGGACTGATGACCACGTGCCGCTCATCATGGCAGTTGAGGCGCCCTCACGGCCCGAGAAGTTAGCCGCTCTGCAGTCTCAATAGTATACAATGGGCGCTAATGGCCTCGCCGCAGAGTGCCATAAGACCACACACATCGGCAGTGGTAAAAACCTCATGTATGGTACTGCTGCCATCAGGCTATCAGTTTCTTGGTAAAAATATCCCCTTACATTTGTTCATAATGACTCTATAAATAATTACTTTAGGTGAAAGTATGGCTTTGTGATGCACAAAGACATTGAGAGTAGTGCCTTTCTCATTCAAGAGACGGGCTATGTCTCATCAAGTGAAGCAGCAAAGGGCTTTCCAAACTATGTACCTTTGTTGCTGTCGAAACTAATTTTCACAGACTACAGGAACGGAACAGGACGAAGTATTTCAGTTTAACTGTAGTAACCTGAGAGATGTCAGCTACCCCCACCGCCGTCATTTGAGCGCGCCTTGAAACATTAAGTAGAGTTTGTTACACTATTTTGTGGACCTTTATTTTCGGTGAAAACCCTTATTTAGTTACTGACTAAGAGTGTTGCTTACTCTTCCTGTGTTGCACTTAAAACTCATAAAACATTTCTGCGATGCACAATGACTCAAGAAAGACTTGTGGGATTGGGAACTTTTTCAGCTGAACAAGAAAAAGCAGACAATTCATTTAAACGAGATCGTCTGAGATTTTGCAAAATACAAGGTGAGAAAAATGAAATTTCTGCGACTCTCTGTATAATGAAGCTTATAAGTGTATCAATTATTGTAAATTATCAACCAAAACTTTTAAAAAGAAAAAATGTAAAAACAATGGAAAAGTAACATTCTTGTATGAAAGTGTATGATTTGTCCCATTTTAATGTAGCAATGTGTTTATGTAACGTATATGTTACGATTATATATTTGATTAAAACAAGATGGAATGTGTATTTTACATTGATGCTGTATTGTGATTTTATTAAATGGGACGCCATTAAAATAATTTGCCTATGGCACCGAATTTGTTCGGGCCGGTCCTGGCTGCAAACCCCGCTCGTGGCCACCACTGAACTGTATCGGCCACTTGGCAATAGGACAGACGCTAGAACAGACTCTCATCAGTTGGCAGGTCTCTAAATGTTCAAATGTTTGTAAATCTATCGGACCAAACTGCGTGATCATCAGTCCGTAGCTTACAAACTACTTAAACCTAGGTAAACTAACCTAAGGACAACCCACACATCCATGCCCCAGGGAGGACTCGAACCTCCACGGCGAGCAACCGCGCGCTCCGCAGCGAGACGCTTTAGACCGCTCGGCTACTCCACCGCAGCGCAGGTCTCTACCTAGTTAAATATTGTACAGTAGAGCCTCTCAAACTCGATTCCCGAAAACTCGACATTCCGTAAAACTTGACAGGGCTGGTGAATTAATAAATCCTTTTTTTTTTTTTTTTTTTTTTTTTTTTCCGCCGACCATAACATAAAGCTTTCCATCAGTACGTAGGCCGCCCGAGAGCGCTAGAGACTCAGACTAGGTTACTGGGTTTTCCAAGGTCGTTCAACGCACCCTTTAGCTGCCCAGCTGGCGAGCTGGGGTGGGCTATTGTTTGCACACGTTCGGGGATTTCTGTGGCTACTTTCCTCATCGTGAGGCCGCGCGTTGACCTGGGATTCCCGGGCAGGTCCTAAACCACTCTCGCTACATTGTCGTCAGTGGGTGTTCAGTTTAGTGTTTGTTGAGACACAGTTGTGGTCAGTTGCTTTTGTTCGAGAGTGGTTGACAATTGTTTAAACGAGTTTTGTGCTGAAATATAGAGTGACAGTATGGTGTGGAAGAAGAGGAAGCAAGTGTCAGTGTCAATGGAAGCAAAGTTTGGTGCACTAAAAAGACTTGAGCGTGGTGAAAGCATAAATAAAATAGCGTTGGACTTGAACATCGGTAGGTCTAAAGCGCTTGGTTGGAAGAAAAAGAAATCTGAAATTGAATTGTGGTGTTTGAAAGACAGTGTGCAGAATCAATCGCGGAACGAAAAACAATGAGAAGTGCAGAGTTCGAAAAAGTCGGCGAAACCCTTACTAATGGTTCTGTGTGCACAGGGAGAAGGGAACGCCTATATCTGGACCCATCCTGCAAAACAAAGCTCTTCAGTTTCATGAACAATTTAAGGACGAAGGAGAGGCTGGGTTTACAGCGAGCAATGGTTGGTTGTCAAGGTGGAAACAACGATATGGGATCAAGCTGCTCAGTATCTGCGGGGAAAAACTGTCAGCTGACCCTAACAACGTGAGTGACTTCAAGACCAAACTACACGAGTTTATTGAGGAAAAAAAAAAAAAAAAAAAAAAGTCTGTCAGGTGATCAAATCTACAGTGCAGATGAGACAGGACTAAACTTTCGAATGCTTCCTACTAAAAGTTTAGCCTCAGAGAGATGAAAAAGCTGCACCAGGTTTTAAGAGAAGTAAGGAGCGTGTGACTATTCTTGCCTGCAGTAATGCAACAGGAGAGTACAAGCTCAAATTAGCGCTAATTGGAAAAGCAAAAAAAAAAAAAAAAAAAAAAAAAACAAAGGCATTTAAAACTGTCAGATGCACAAGTGATGGTAACTTTGAACTCCCAGTTTGGTATGGAACTAAATCTAATGCAAGGATGAGCGAAGCAATTTTTAAAGAGTGGTTTTTTCAACAGTTCGTCCCAGAGTTTGAGAAGCTTCTGAAGAAAAAAATCTTCCCAGGAAAGCTCTACTGATTCTAGATAATGCTAAGACTCACCCTGATGTGCAATATTTACAGGACAAAGACATTAAAGCAATGTTTCTACCGCCGAATGTCACGTCTCTCTGTCAACCGATGGGCCAAGGAGCTTTGGCAGTGTTAAAGAGAAGGTGCAGATGTAAGCTTTTGTCATCTTTGGTGTTGTCCTTGGAATCGGGTGAGGAGCTAACGGCTAAACTAAAGAAGATCGATTTATTAGATGTCATTGGATGGGTGTCTCAATCTTGGATCGAGCTTGAGACTATAACCCTCATTCGTTCTTGGAGGAAACTTCTAGATCACGCAGTCAATGATTTGTCGTGTGATGATGGAATCAATTCTGAAAATAGCGACTTGATTGAACTCATGAAAAAATCCCAGGCCGTGAAGAGTCTTCAAGCAATGATGTCAATGAATGGATGGATCTCGACGGAGCATCAGAATCATTAGGAGAAGATGGAATCATCGCAGCTGTCAAAAGGGCGTGACGTAGAAGGGACGATTCGGAAGAAGAAGACCATAGACAAGAAAGAAAAGTTAGCCACAGTGAGGCTGTGAAATTTACTGAAGGGACATTGCAGTACTTAGAGCAGCAAAATGCGACTGTATTGGAGATTCTGCTCCTCAGGCGACTCCGTGATCAACCTGCAAGACGTCATGTGAAGACAGAAAAGCAGTCTTCAATCACAGGGTTTTTCAAACAACTTAGGTAATTTTCATTTACACTTTTCTTCTTGTGTTCAGAAAACTTCCCATAACTAACTGTGATGGACTTTTTATAAGCATCATAAACAACTTCAGTAATAATTGTAAAGAACATTGTATTTTCAGATTCTACTAGGCCTTTTGTCTCAATTTTTTTATCTTTTGATTATAAATGTTGATATAAATATATAATTGCCTATAATAAATCAATAAATGTACGATTTTAATACTCTAAATAAGCGTTATTATTCAACTCCTAGTTATTTTTATTTACGTTCCCTAAAACTCGATAACCTCAAAACTCGACAACCTTTAAGTCCACATTGTGTCGAGTTTGAGAGGTTCTACTGTATGAGCATTACGCTAGTCTGCAATCATAAAAGTATTGTACTATCTCTACGAAATATATATCTTGTTCTAATCTAGCTCAGTGTTTCTAGTTTCTGCTGTCCCACTGGCTGGTCACCTCAGACTCTGTACCCGCACACGCGTGCATCCTCTTTCCCTGTGTCGGTCCCCTCTCGACTCGGCTAACCAGCTGGACAGCCAGCGGCGACGAGACACAAAAGAGAGAGGCTGCTCCATACCGCGCTGCTTCTCCTGCAGTGGGTGCGACCAAAAGAAACACTTTTCCTCACACTCCTCTATCGCCTCTTACAACTCCGTCTAATATACAGCCATGTTCAGTATTATGTTCAAAATCTTATAATCTACGAGATGAGACCGCATGACCCTCGTCCCATTTTCGTGCGTCATTTGGGAGGTATTGAGAGAAGCAGCAAATCTCCAAAAGTTCTTTAACGCTTTCTTCAATGCGCACTACCGACTGTGCTATCCCGACACGACTCGCGATGCCGCGTCACAACTTTACTTCCGCCAGTACCTCTGCGCTGCAGTGTGAAAGTTTCATTCTGGATGTATCATCTTAGCTGTGGATGCCCGTCAACAAAGGTTTTCGTTTGCTTCACCTTACTATCGCGGCATGTGCTAATCACACCGACGTGTTGTGTAAGCAAACCACAACAGATAAGGGAAAAAAAAAAGACGCGCCGAAGAAATGTCCCATATTCCTCTCACATTTTGCAAAAAAAAAAAAAAAAAAAAAAAAAAAAAAAAAAAAAAAAAAAAAAAAAAAAAAAAAAAATAATCCCTTTGTCCCTTTTTGAAAAATAACTGTGATGAAGTGATTGATACCACCATTCCAGGCAGGCTTCCGCAGCAATCGCAGCTGTTGCGAGCAGTTACTGGCACTGGCAACATATAGAAGCTGGCTTTCAAAGAGGAGTGAAAACATCAGTCGCATTTGTAGACTTAACAGCTGTCTATGATACTGTATGGCTGGATGGACTCCTTCTGAAACTCAAGAAAGTGATCCCATGCCTTCGACTAACGACTCTCCTTGAAAACATGCTTTCAAGTCGTAGTTTTAAAGTAACGAGTGGAACTGAAATAAGTAAATCCCTTAAGATCAAGAATGGATTACCTCAAGGCTCAGTACTGCCACCATTACTATTCAACCTCTATGCCAGTGATATCCCTTACACAGTAAGCCAAAAATTCAGATATGCGGATGATCTGGCCATAGCAGTGCAAAGCAAATCTCTCGAAGAAGGTGAAAAGACTCTAACGGATGACCTTGAAGTCCTTAGCAAATACTACAGAAGATGGCGGTTGTGCCCAAATCCGGCTAAGACTGAAGTTTGCGCTTTTCACCTCAACAATAATATAGCCAATCAACAATTGTCTGTGCTATTTAACCAACAGAGAGTGAAACACAACTTTCATCGCAAGTATCTGGGTATTATACTTGATAGATCCCTCACGTATAAAGAACATCTTCAAATGTTGGCTAGAAACTAAAAACACGAAATAATATTATTAGAAAATTGGCGGGAAGTTCTTGGGGTGCAAATGCATCCACACTGCGATCAGCAGCAACACCGATAGTCTACACCACTGCGGAATACTGTGCTCCGGTCTGGGAGAGAAGCCACCACACCAACAAGGTGGACGTACAGCTCCACGAAACCACGCGGATAATCACCGGCGCATTAAAGTCTACCCCAACACCGTGGCTCTCCGTCATCGCTAACAATGATCCACAAAAATTAAGAAGACAAAAAGTATCTTTTAAAGAATGGTAAAAAATAGTAAAAATAATTGAAGGAAAATGTTTACCAATGCAAGATGTAATAAAAAATTTGCAAAATTACCGTTGGAAATCACGAAAGCCGATATGGAATAACTGCTGTATCAGAGGAGAGGTCACCTTCAACCTAAAAGAGAACTGGATGAAGGAGTGGGAGAATTCAGTCTGTAATCATCACCTTACAAGTGATTCATCAAAAGAACTAAAAGGGTTCAACTTTGCAAGAAAAGACTGGACTAAGCTGAATCGCATCAGAAGTGGCCATATCAGATGTAAGGCCATGCTTTATAAGTGGGGACTCACGGACAGCCCAAATTTTGATTGTGGAGCACCTGAGCAGACGCTGGACCACGTCATAATAGTGTGTCCAAAAAGAAAATATAGTGGCTCTGCTGAGGACTTTATAGAAGCCACACCTCAGGCTATGAAGTGGATTCAAGATCTGGACATTCATGTGTAGCCAAAAGCTTGTCTCACATGACACATGTCGTAATTCCAAGTGTTCTATCATAATATATCATTGATCAGTCATATGAACCGAAAATGAGCTCTTGTACAATGTTTTACTGATATTTGTATATATATTCTTGTTGTGACCACAAAGGTTTTCCCGGCGTAATAACTGTTTGTAATCTTCTCTTCGAGATGATCTAGTTCTTGCATGCCTCGAGATGTCATCCTCCGGCCCAACGTACTGGCGTTCTTCGGACATTAGCTAGAAGAGCTTACGCCATTTCCGATGCAGAAAGTTTGACGCAAGAACTAGATCATCTCAAAGTTGTGTTTCAACAGAATGGCTACACAGATAAGCAGATCCATTGTGCTTTTCAGTTTGGTCCTTCACCTGAACCATTAAATGAGACCCACAAATCAGTTGCTTTTCTACCTTTTGCCGGGAGTATTTCATCAAAGATAGGAAGAATTAAAAAAAAAAGTATGACATTAAGAGTGTTTTTCGTCCGCCACTAAAGACGAAGAGCACTTCTAGGATCTGTGAAGGATGATTTGGGTCTGAGGAAGACCGGGGTATATAAGATTCCCTGTCAATGTGGGAAAAAGTATATTAGTCAGACTATCCGTACCGTTCAGGACAGATGTATTGAACATCAACTTTTGCTCCAGCCCGAGAAGTCGGCGGTAGCTGAGCATTGTCTCGATGACGGACATAGAAATGTTCAAATGATTGTAAAGCTTATGGGACTTAACTACGGGGTCATCAGTTCCTAAACTTACAAACTACTTATGAACTACTTACGAACTAGGACAGCACAAATATCCATGCCCGTGGGGGGATTCAAACCCCCGACCGTAGGGACATAGAATGTTATATAACAAAACTCACATGGGACTGTGTCTTAAAGGAATCCATAGAGATTCGATTATCTGACAATCTGATTAACAGAGACAAAGGCTACCTTCTTAGTAAATCCTGGAACCCTGTGTTATCAGATGTTAAAAAGCAACGGTTGGTACTTCACAAATCTGAATAATAATTTTCTTTATCATGGATTATCGATTTCGCCGGACTCTACCACCGGAGCGCAGTATGTCTTGTGCGCCAGAGGGCAGCTACTGTCACTTATTGCGCACGCGCTATGGGTCTTCCTCGATGTATAAAGGAGCCGCAGATTGCAATGGTAACTCAGTTCCGGCGAGATTGTCTATCAGCAAGGTCACCTGAGGATGGCGGGCAGTTGCGCCGCTGAAATACTGTGTCAAGTTAACTTTAGTATCCGGCTGCAGACCCGAGAAGATTACAAACTATATTCTTGTTGTTTGTTTAATTATATTTGTATATATGCTGCTCTCATAGGCCGTACGATAAATAAAATAAAATAAAAGTCAAAATGTCCCACGATGTGGAAGAAATCGCGCGGGCTGGCAACACTGCCTCGTGGACGGAGGGAGTTGGCCGTGTGTGTGTTGCAGTCGATCAGCTGGGAGGGCAGGGCGCCGCTCCGTGGCAGGGGGAGAGGCAAGTGAATGGTGCGGACGCCTGGCCCGGCCAAACGGGCGCGGAGACCGGGAGCCGGCCCCAGGGGCCCTATTCTGTATCTTTCGTACCGTTCGGTTCGGTGTGTTTTTCTCGGCGGTTACGTCAATTTCGGTTCGGTAGCGAAAATGGTTATTCTGTACGTTTCTGTGACCTGCTACCGCCCGAAACGGCCACCGAAATTTCGAGCGCTGCACCGAAAGCCGCTGAGGTTTCGGTGAGGCCGTTTGGTTCGTTTCGGTGGGCTTGGATTGCGAAGATAAATTATTATTTTAGCAATGCTGTGTCGTTTTAAATTCCGATAATGATACCTCTGTTGTTTTTTAAGTAATAAGTAACTTTAAAACATTAATTTTCAAGGTTGTCTACAGATATTATCAAAATATTACGTTAAAATTGCTAGCGTTCTAGAGTTTAATATAACGATATAGCACTTCTGTAAACTCTATTGCAATAAACTTTATCTTAAAATACGCGTCTCGGTAATGTCTTTAATGCGCCGTTTCATTTATCTTGCAAACTCTCATATTACGGAAGTGTAAATACGAAATCCATCAAATACGGCGTCACCTTCGTTTTCGCCGTTCGCAAAGCTGTCGCGTCGTATTTGGCAAATTTTCGTATTTGTACGTGAGAATTACTCAAATATGCACTCCAGATACTCCACCGCATTGAAAATCTTCATAAAATGAGCCATTTTCACCGCAATCTTAAGACCTGTTGTGCCAACAAGCACGTTACCGACGTATCTGAACGGTACTTAGTAGTGTTTTACCGTAGTTTTCCGTACAAACTGAGTATTTATTACTTACAGAAAACACTCTTACAACGTTTAAGTTAAAATGGAAAGGAAGTTTGTGAAGTTAGATAGTGGAAATCATACAAATTAGCAGCAGTATAAATAACCGATAATCGTTCCGCAAAGAAGTGAATGGAAACAAAGACTGGCCTCTCTTGTAGACGCTGTGGTCTAGCGGTTAAGGCGACAACCTCCTATCCTAAGTGTTTTAGGTTCGAATCCTTCCTGGTGCATAATATTTTTTCACCACTCATCTTGTTTGGAACACTTTTCTAGTCGTGTAAGAGAAGCATGATCTGCAATATTCTTTAGCATGTACATGTAAGAGCGAGCGCCAGCAGTAGTTTGTTATACATCAGGGTTCACTCTTATTATAAAACAAAAGATGAAATTTCTGTGAGTGAAACAAACGTAGACTTTTATTTTTATTCATTTACTTTTTTAGTCTTGTTACAAATAATTCATGTGTGACTACTCTCAATGCTTGAAACGCAGTTTGAAACAAAGAAAAGTTTTCAACCTTCATGTTGACGATCACATAATCTTCAATATGAAGACTGAAAATTTTTGTACGTTTCAAACTATGTTTTAAGCACTGATGAGAGTCTGACAGCGACCAAAATCAAATTTTGCGACAGTAAAGAAATATTTGCGACTGCTCTTCAACATCTGTATATGTTAACAGCCACTGAGCACTTGGATTCAAGATGGAATCAAACCTGACGTTTCAGGTTTTGTCCAAGTAACGACAGAAAATAGTAAAACTGGTTATGAGTGAATCTAAAAAAAATCCTTTAGCTTTCCCGCATCGGCAAACAACTGTCTTGTTATTAAAATATTGTACGGTCTTTCTTCAGTATAAAACCATTGACGCTTGTAAGAGCTGTCTCGACTAATATGCAATCTTTTTCTTTCCCGAAACTTCCATGTACTTCCGTAGTGCCAAAATAAGAAGTTTTCCACCGCTAGGCCAGCACTGCGCTCTCTCTGCTGCTAACGCCGCGTCTTCCCTCCCAGCGCGTTGAACTCGCGCCGCGCCAATGAACCGCACAATTCTGCTCTCGTCTAGGACAAACGGTAGCACCTAACGTTTTCCAACAAACGGCAAAAATAAATTCAAACCTTTCCGAAACTTTTTCTCGCTTACACCCCCACAAAAAAATGTAAAGGGAAAAAGTTTGTCGCTTACTACATTTTGGACGTTGGTTTGGTAAAATTTCTGCGCCAGACGTGGGATTATAATTTATTACTTCACTACCACTGAATATATTGGCCGGGAAGTTTGCAGACATTGACAACATATAGCACTGAAGGCAATTATAAAATTATTTTGCTGTGCGACGCTTAGTTTAGGAGATACGGCGTGATAAACATAGAGTAGCGTGAATAAACAACTTTTCATAAAAGTTTAAATATTCTCTTTTTTCAGTGACAAAAAGTTTTAATTAAATTTTAAAAAAGTGTCAGTAGGTAGTTCTCGGAACACACTGTCGTTTTATGTCGCCAGATTATGAAATACACGACTTTCATTTTTTACATTTTTTGGGCTGTCTCTCACGGTAGGAAACGCAGCAAACGCCGGCCACGGCTGCCGTTCCCGCTGCTCGCCAGCGGTGCGCATGCGCGGAGAAGCAGTCAGGCACTTCTGATTGGCTGATGCCAGCGGATCTGGCAACAGCGCCACCGTGAGCTACGGTGTCCAGAAAGGCGTACCGAAACGCCACCGAAAGGCATACAGAATAACATAATGGAGCTGCATCGATAACTCGACCCCTCGGTGCGCTCTCTGACCGAACCGAACTCTGGGGCGCCGAAAAGATACAGAATAGGGCCCCAGGAGGCGGGCGGCGCGCGCGGGAAAGTTTTGGCGGGAACGGCGGCCGCTTCAAGGCCGCCTGAGGAACGCGGGGGCGGCAGCTGCGGCTGGCCAACAGCTGGGCGGCCACAAAGGCGGCGGCGGCGGCGGCGGCAAGAAGAAGAAAGGGAAGGGAGAGGAAAGGAAGGGCAGCGCTGGCGCGCTAAGAAGCAGCAGCTGAGGCGAGGCGACGAGCGGCCTGCCAGCACATGCACAAAGGAAGGCGCGCCGCTTTGTCAGCGCGCCGCAGCCGAGCCGAGCCGTTACTCACGCACGCCTGCCCTCCCTACAGCTGTGACGGTAACCAAAAAACCCGTATTCCTTACTAAAACACAGCTTCCCGGAATTCTTTCACCAAAAAAGACCAACACTCCAGTATTCGAACCAAGGACAGCTGACAGCGAAAAATAGCAGTAGATATTCCTGGAGTATTAAAGCAACTGTCGGCCGCGGTGGCCGAGGGCACAGAGAAATATATATCTTACTCTGTGCCGAGGGGACTGCAGCGCGCCAGTCACGGTAGGGGGTTCGAATCCCCCCTCGGACACGGATATTTCTACCGTCCTTAGTGTTAGCTAGTTAATACGTAGTTTGTAAGTTTAGGGACTGATGACCCCATAGTTAAGTCCCATAAGCTCTACAAACATTTGAACTAAAATAACTTAAGTCACTAAACAAAAGCAAATCTTCCGCAGATTGTATACCAGCTAGATTCCTTTCAGAGTATGCTGATGCAATAGCTCCAAACTTAGCTATCATACAGGGTATCCCAGCTATCTTGTCCACCCAAAATATCTCTGGAACAACAGCTATTGGAAAAGGCCTTTTTTTTTTCATCAATTGGAAAAATGTTACCCTTGTCATGTACACGAACTGACAGGCAGCATTTGGATTTGCTTGATCAAATTCACATTGCAGACACGTAGAATTAGGTACTGCAAGACAAAACTGACCTTTTGAAAGAATTATTTTTTCACACCACCTGCTTGAACCACAGACATTGCCGAGGTAGGTGCAACCACAGCGGAGGGGTATCTGTGAAGAGGCCAGACAAACGTGTGGTTCCTGAAGAGGGGCAGCAGCCTTTTCAGTAGTTACAGCGCCAACAGTCTGGATGATTGAGCTGGCCTTGTAACATCAGATAATGTGGCTTTGCCACACAGCTACTGCAAACGGCTGAAAGCAAGGGGAAACTACAGCCGTTACCTTTCCCGAGGACATGCAGCTGTACTGTATGAACATATGATGATGGCATCCTCTAGGGTAAAATATTCCGGAGGTAAAATAGTCCCCCATTTGGATCTCCGGGCGGGGACTACTCAGGAGGATGTGATCATCAGGAAAGACAATACTGGCATTCTACGGGTCGGAGCGTGGAATGTTAGATCCCTTAATAGAGTAGGAAAATTAGAAAATTTAAAAAGGGAAATGGATAGGTTGAAGTTAGATATAGTGGGGATTAGTGAAGTTCGTTGGAAAGAGGAACAGGATTTCTGGTCAGGTGATTACAGGTTTATAAATAGAAAATCAGTTGGGGGTATTACAGGAGTAGGACTGATAATGAATAAGAAAATAGGAATGCGGGTAAACTACTATGAGTAGCACAGTGATCGCATTATCATTGTCAAGATAGATACGAAGCCAACACCGACTACAGTAGTACAGGTTTATATGCCAACTAGCTCTGCCGATGATGAGGAGATCGAAGAAATATATCAGGAGCTGAAGGAAATTATTCAGACAGTTAAGGGAGAGGAAAACTTAATTTTGTTGGGAGACTGGAATTCGGTAGTAGGACAAGGAAGGGAAGGGAAGATAGGTGAATATGCTCTGGGCAAAAGGAATGAAAGAGGAATCCGCCTGGTAGAATTTTGCTCAGAACATAATTTAGCTATAACAAACACCTGGTTTAAGAATCACAAAAGAATGTTGTATACGTGAAAGAGACTAGGAGACACCGGGAGATAACAGATAGATTTTATAATGGTAAGACATAGATTTCGGAACCAGGTTCTACAGTGTAAGACATACCCAGGGGCAGATATAGATTCTGACCATAACTTGTTGGTTATGAACTGTAGACTGAAACTAAAGAAACTACAGGAAGGTAGGAAAATAAGGAGATGGGACCTGTATAAATTGAAGGAACCTGAGGTTCTTAAGAATTTCAGAGGGAGCTTTAGGCAACAATTGACAGAAACAGGGGAAAATAAAACAGTAGAGGAGGAATGGGTAAAATTGAGAGATGAAATAGTGAAGGTAGCAGAGGACAAAATAGGTAGGAAGGAAAGACCTACAAAAAACCCTTGGATATCACAGGAAATACTAAATTTAATCGATGAAAGGAAAAAATATAAAAATGCAGTAAATGAAACAGGCAAAATGGAGTACAGACGACTAAGAAATGAGATTGTCAGGAAGTACAAAATGGCTAAGCAGGAGTGGCTGGAAGCCAAATGCAAATCTGTAGAAGAATGTATAAGAAGGGGACAAGTAGATACCGCCTACAGGAAAATAAAAGAAACATTTGGAGATAAGAAAAACAGCTCTATGAGCAGTTGAACGGAATGGACAGTGTGCTGAAAGGTGCATATAACATGAACATTAACAAGAGCAAAACTAGGGTAATGGAGTGCAGTCTAAGAAAATCAGGTGATGCTGAAGGAATTAGATTGGGAAACGAAGAAATAAAGGGGGTAGATGCGTTTTGATACTTGAGCAGTAAAATAACAAATGATGGTCGCTGTACAGAGGATATAAAATGCAGAACGGCAATGGGTAGAAAAGCGTTCTTGAAAAAGAGAAATTTGTTAACATCGAATATTGATTTAAGCCTAAGGAAGTCCTTTCTGAAGGCATTTGTATGGAGTGTTGCCTTGTATGAGAGTAAAACATGGACGATAAACAGTGTGGACAGGAAGAGGATTGAGACTTTTGGAATATGGTGCTACAGAAGAATGCTGAAGATTAGGTGGGTGGATCGCGTAACTAATGAGGAGGTACTGAACAGAATTGGGGAAGAAAAGAAATTTCTGGCATACCTTGACTAAAAGAAGGGATAAATTTGTAGGACACATTCTTAGATATCAAGGAATTATGAATTTAGCGTTGGAAGGAAGTGTGTGGGGTAAAAATCGCAGAGGAAGACCAAGAGATGGATACAGTAAGCAGGTTCAGACAGATGTAGGTTGCCGTTCTTAAGTGGAGTTGAAGAGGCTTGCTCAGGATAGGGTATTGTGGAGAGATGCATCAAACTAGTCTCCGACCTGAGGACAACGATACATTATATTCAGATGAAGTAAATTATTGCTGATTCCTCGTTTCTCCCTTCCATTACGATCAAGTAAATCGTTCAATGCCTCATCCATGTCGAAACGGATTACAAAGAAATCAGAATCATTTGCTTTTGAGGTACTATTACAGCCATTATGTGAACTGCTGTAGTAAATCGACAGTATCAAACATAAGTCATTAAAGCGAGAAATTGAATTCCGCCGTTTCCAAAATCCAGATAAGTGCCTTAATTAAATGTGCTCATTTGCGACCTATCTGGAGTTGAAGAGGCTTGCTCAGGATAGGGTATTGTGGAGAGCTGCATCAAACCAGTCTCCGGACTGAAAACCACCACAACAACACACTCACACACACATTATATTATATCCCTCTCTCTCCCCGATGGATCTGTCTATGCTCTAAGCTTGAACAAAAAATGTTCAAATGTTTGTAGAGTCTATGGGACTTAACTACGGGGTCATCAGTCCCTAAACTTACAAACTACTTATGAACTACTTACAACTAAAGACGGCACAAATATCCATGCCCGAGGGGGGATTCGAACCCCCGACCGTAATGGCCGTGCAGACCGTGACTGGAGCGGCTCAGTCTCCTCGGCCACCGCGGTCGGCCAGCTTGAATATTCCTTTTCCCAAAGTATCTTGGGGTGACCTGAGATCGGACATTAACCTTTAAAATGCATTGTCATAACTTCAAGATGAAAGAATCTGCAAGAAATAATGATACGAAAACTAACGGGATCTACCGGAGGAGCACAGTCAGTCACTATTCGGACTTCAGCTTTGGCTTTGTGCTATTCTGTGGGCGAATTTGCAGCGCGTGTCTGGCATAATTCCTGCCTCGCTAGACAAGTGGATACTGTTATGAATTAGACGTGTCGCATAATTACTGGATGCCTGAGACCAACCGAAGTGGAACAGCTATATCAGCTAGCATGTATAGCTCCGCCTGACATCACGTGTGAAGCTGTTGCGCAAGAGTCCTGACCTCTAATACTCACCCACTGTTTGGCATCATCACGCTTCAATCCCCGAAATAGTTCTGCAAGAGTCGATGTCAGCAACAACAACACGAACTAAGCGATAGACGTGTGGAAAAAGAGAGCGGAAATTACTCCTGCAGACTGGCGAAAACCTAAAGATGAGCTACCTTTCGGTCATAATGCGAGCTGGTGTACCTCGAAGTCCCTCAACAGGTTACTCAGTGGTGTTGGGCGGTGTAAAGTAATCCTCGAAAAATAGGGATACACTAGTAGACCCTCAACTTGTGAGTGTGGCGAGGAGCAGACTATGTCTAATCTGCGCAACTGTCATTTGTTGCCGTCATCTGCAATAAGAAGATTTAAGGCTGGCCAACTCTGATGCCTTGGACGTAGACGTTTCTGGGCTAAAACAATTTAAGTTAATGTCTGTCACTCTTGTCTAAATAGAAATGCATTTATAATTGTTCACATACGTAAAATACAATTTTGTGCTAACTTTAATGCCTTGAAGTTAGCGCACTTCCGGGTGAAAACAATTCAATTATTGATTTATCCTTTTTTCATTTAAAATGTTAAAGCCTGTTGTCCAGGCACTTGTTCATTCTATAACTGCTAAGCTTTCTTGTAATTAACTTTGACAAGAATAAAAATAAAGGAAGAACAAAGAAAGAGAAATGAGATGAAAAACAGAATGATTTGGGTGTTGTTTTTTTGCCGCACGCTGTTCGCGAATGGAACGGTAGAGAAATTCAAAGCGTTTCAAGGAACTCCCTGCCGGCACATAAATGTGAACAGCTCAGTAATTATGTAGATGTTATGGCCACACAGCCAGGTTATCATTATCCTAGTTGCGCCTTTCGTTACTCGTCAAAGCACAAAACAGATTAAATGTTGACAGAATTAATAAACCTACCTAAACAACAAATAGTCTTACGTGAGAATCTCTTGTAGCAGGGTTTCTGATCGTTTTGTAATGTAAAAGGAATAGAGGGAAGATTACAGATCAGAAGTCAGTCGAGTTAAAATAAATGGTCAGTATATTAGGAACTAGAGACATTGAAAAAAAAAAAGTTCAAATGTTTGTTAAGCTTAAGGACTTAACTGCGGGGTCATCAGTTCCTAAACTTATGAACTACCTTATACTAAAGACGACACAAACGTCCATGCCCGAGGAGGGATTCGAACACATTGAAAGCTGAGGTAGCCTGTTACACTTGATAACACTGATAAACAACAAAATATAAAACAGAATGTGGCACTGAAAACGTATAGCTGCTGGAAAAGAAAAAAAATACGACAAATGTCAAAGTAAATGGGGATTCTATTAACTTGTCCAGCATTTAATGAGAGGGAGTGTATGCAGAGAGAATATTGACATCGTCTTTTAGCCAAGAGAACGAACAACTGAGTCCAGACAGGGGCAGGACAAGACCTACACGTAAGCAAGTTTAAACTGATCGCGCAGCCCGTTCTATGTGCAGATCGTTGCATTTCTATAAAGTAGCGGGCGATCGCGAACACGTATCCGTCGAGCCGGCGAAGTTCATGGGAGCCGCAGTAAGTCAGCGCCAAGATCTACCGCAATGACGGTAACTTATGCACAAGAGCAGTCCGTCGATTGATACCTCTCAAGACGATGAACTGAGGACGAGATGGCTTCATTCATTTGTGTGTGTGTGGGGGGGGGGGGGGCGCGTTCTTCCACCGAACTATTCGAATCCATAGGCAGAAAGTTAATAACTATTTAATTAATGTACACTGTCTTTTTCACTGGCATCTTTGTGTTCGGCTTGTAAAAGTCTCAGCTCTGCACCACAAAAGACAGTCAGTACGAAGGAATAGGTGAATAGTATGAAGGTGGTTCCATGTACCCTCTGCTAGACACTTAAGTGTGATTTGCAGAGTATCCCATGTAGATGTGGGTGTAGGCAAGGAGAATTTTAGAATTTTTAAATATTTATTGTTCGTGAAGTTCAGAACTCAAGTAAAAATAAGCCTTAGCCATTCGACGCAACTCCCAAAATTTCTCGAGAAAATCTACTTTTAAATATTGCAAGTACGCGTAAGTACCAATAATTAAAACAGTAGCATCATCTGTCGGTGTAGCTGGTTCGAATCCTATCATGATAATTATTTGCCGCGCGGTTGGTTGATGGGTGAGTGTGACCAAACAGCTAGGTCATCAGTCCCATGACCTCTGTATGGAGTGCAAGCCAGAGTGTGGTCGGCTAAGACCGTGACGAGAGTAAAATAGAGGACCTAAAAGCGGGTTAAAATCAAGTAGAACAGGACTAAAACCAATAGAAAAAGCGGGATTCTGCGACAAATCTAGAATCCCCTTTAATTAACAACAAGCAGATACAGGAGAACAGTGTACGCTCCTAAATGAGAAGCCTAAAAATGTAAAAAGGGAAACAACGTGAATTAAAACCGAGTTAAAAGGAGAAATGGAAGTCGTCAGGGGGAGGGGAGGGGAGAGCTCCAAACCCTGCTGCTCGCAGGCAGGGCCACAAACCCACCCATCCTGTCCAAGCCTCAGCAATAAAATCTTATAGCCGAGAGTAAAAACCGCTTTCACGGATAAATCCAACGACTCTGTCAGTGAATCATTCTCCAAACCCGAGGGCAATGAGTGCGGAATTTCGTATTTGACACGGAGCGCCAAGAGGAGCGGACTTTCCACTAAGATATGAGCCACAGATTGTAGGGCCCCACAACCACAATGTGGGGAAGGCTCATTACGCAAAAGAAAACCATGGGTCAGCCTGGAATGACCGATGCGGAGACGGCAAAGGACAGTGAAAGGCGTAAGGAACACCTCCAAGCTGCAGTGGTCGACTTGATGGAGCGTAGTTTATTAGACAGTTGGTGTTCCAGTCCTGTATGAGTAGCGATCTCATCTGCACCCGCAAATCTACGCCCGGGATAACCCAGGGGAAGGGGCATGGAGTTGCAGCTACTCTAGCCAACTGGTCAGCCTGTTCATTTCCTAGGATACACACATGCCTGGGGACCCAGAGAAAAGCAACGGAGCAAGCGGTGCGACGAAGATCAGCGAGGAGATCGTAAATATCAATGACCAAATGATGTGAGAAGTAGCATAGGTCTATGGCCTGCAGGGTGCTCATTGAGTCAGAACACACTAAAACACGGTCCAGGGCTACCTGTTTGATAAAATCAAGTGCCCTACTAATAACCGTTAGTTCTGCCGTAATGCAGAGAATGGCATTCCACACCAATGGGAGACGTAAATGCGTATCCCGTGTGACCAGCAAATTTAGAGCCATCAGTGTAGAAAATCATGGCACCATGAAATTCTCCAAGGCGAGTGCGCAACAAACGCCGAAAGATTATGGGGGAGACTGAAGCTTTAGGGGCGTGGTAGAGATCCAGTGGGATTTGCGGCTGAGGCACCAATCGAGGAGGGGTGCGCGGTATAGCACGACCATACAGTCGAGGGGAGGGAGGTTGAAATGTGTTACTCTGTGTCTCTATAAAGGGAAGCGAGCCGCAGTCCAACAGGTAAAACCACCCGAGGGCGAGTATCAGGAGTTCTAAGATCGTCGCCCTTAGTCGAGCGGTCTGGAGCGCCACATTGCGGATCGTTCGGAGGTTCGAATTCCCCCTCGGCCACGGATGTGTGCGTTGTCCTTACATTAGTTTAACTTAGTTTAAGTAATGTGTAAGACTAAGGACTGATGAGCAACGTAGAATTACGAACATCTGAACATTTTTTTTAATATTCTTTTTTTCCGTTGTGTCGGAATACTTACTCAATTTTAATATCTAATGGTAATTTTTACGAAAAATAGACGTATTTTTGTTTATTTGTAATTTTCTATATTTTATAAAAGGTTGTTAATATTGATGGTTACAATTTTAAAAAAGTTACTTTTTTTTTACATTATTGGCTTCACTATTCGTTGACGACGGCAGTCTTTGATAGTTCAGTTTGTGAAGAGTTACGACGCTGTTTTTGAAAAATCATCTCCATAACTTCTAATGGCTTTCCAAGCAGCTAACTTACTAAACCATCGTTTTAGGTGACGACAAAGTGTTCAGCTCGTCTACATACACATAAACAAATACCGACACAACATGTGAATTCGAAAACGAAATATATACATCACAGCGGATTTCGAACTACCGACTCTATCGTTGTGAGGCCAGAACGCAACTGTTTTAATTATCGGTACTTATGTGCACTTGTAAAACTTCAAAGTCGATTTTCACGAGAATTGTTGAGACTTGCCTCGAATGGCTTTGGCTTTGCTAAAATCCAACATCCATGTGGTCTTCTTGTTAGTCATTCGGAATTCTGACACACACAGTGGCCACCGACCTCCGACAACGGCGAGGCATCGTTACATACGGGATGGCAATGGCCATCTGCTGCACAGTAGCCGCTAAGCCGGTTAAGGCGGCGGCTGACTGTCGGTGACGTGTGCACCGCCGGCCTGAGAAAGCGACACAAAGGCCGGCCCGGCGCCAGCTGTGGGCTCCTTGACGCATGGTGGCGCGTGACGTCAAAGGCACCATTATGTAGGTCGGCCATTGTAACGGGTCTTAAGACCTGGCCGTGGGGAGGCCGGTCTGCCGTTTCATCTTACGTTACTGGGGACAATCGCTGGTGGGCTGGGCTAAGCTGTTCTGCCGCCGACCGCCGCGGCCTTTGGATACTTGGCGGGACTATTACATGCACGCCACTGCTCAAACTAAACGACACGCAGGTCACAGCTCTCCACAAACTTTTCCCAATGGCGACACCCCGTGAAAACAATTCCGAAAGATTGGAAAATGGCGCAGGTCATCGCCGTTTTCAAGAAGGGACGTCGAACAGATGTGCGGAAATAGGGCCTATATCTCTAACGTCGGTCAGTTGTAGAATTTTGGAACATGTATTATGTTCGAGTACAGTGACATTTCTGGAGACTAGGAATCTGCTCTGTAGGAATCAGCACTGGTTTCGAAAAAATTGCACTGACGTGTTTTCTGGCCCACTTTAGATTTGTAGTTTTATAACCTTTTGCAAACATTTTGGACAACAATAATAATGTAAATAATAAAAAAATTATAGTGATATGATTACGACATATCTATCCACCCAACATGTAAGACTTTTAGGAAAAAAAGGAGAAAAAAGTTTTGGTAGTGGCAGGTTCCAAACTACTGACCATTAGTCTTGTGTAGTTCGCGAACGAACTAGTTCGTAAGAGCGCTCCCACAGGCGAATTACGTGAACTAGTTCGCAGATCCCTCGCCTCTCAGTTCGTCCGCAACTTTTCCGAGGACTTACGGGTAACAGCGAGAGGACGCGAGAGCGCGCAGAATCGCGTGATTTCCTTCTGCCAGTTGCCGTCATTTCGAGCTGAGATGCAGCTCAGCTGTAGTTTTAGTAGCGGTAGCAAAAGCCAAAACGAGCGGAAAAACTAAAAAGAGCGACCCATTTCGCGGCCGAGCTGCAAACTAAAACAAGAGCTACCGGTCGCAAACTAAAATATGTGCGATAGGTCGCTGATGAGTGCCATCTCGAGGTTAGTGTCCGCCTGCTATATTACATATTTCAGTGCTACAAAATTTCTGCTTTGAAGTATTCTGCTCTCTGCAATATCTGACTAATAAATTCCATAATGCCAAGATATAGATATAACTCTAAACTTAAACGCGAGAAATTATCCACAAACTGTTTCTTTTGCTTTGCGTGATATCGTTAGCATAAAGCGCATGAAGCAGCTAGGTGGGGGAACACGCCGCTCAGCCGTCACTGGGAGCGGCCGAAGCACAAATGTAGAACGGGAGATATAGGCAGATCAGCTGTTAAGGAAGGAAGATGAGGGTTTAACATACCGTCGACAGCGTGGTTATTAGCGGCAGATGTCACGCTAGAATTTTTGGTTACGGATGGGTAAAGAAATCTGACGGGGCCTCTCAAAGGAGCCAGCTCGCTATTTTCCTGGAGCGATTAAGGAAAATCACGGAAAACCTGAATCTGGATTTGAACCTCTGTTTGCCGTATGCGAGTCCAGTGTATTATTATCGCGCCATCTCATTTGGTTTGGAGGCAGGAGACATCATATTCTATTTTACTGGGAGACACAAACGGATACCATGAAAGGCTGTGGAGAGGTACTGTAATTGTTAAACACCGCAAGAATTTCAGTAGGAAAGAGGAGGGAGTGACATTGACTAGAGAAGAAGTCAGAGAATCAGTACTTCATCTGTGAGATACCTGTTAGTCGCCTCTTACGACAGGCAAGTAAACTACTGGGGCCAATTGGCTGAAATTGGTCCCAGGAGTTTACTTTCCTGTCGCAGAGGTTTATTAAAAATTGCACACAAACTCAACATACCATAAAATCATAACTTAGAGTAAGAGTGCAAATTAAGGTGAGTGTGCAGGATAAAGTTTAAAAAAAGAGTCAAATTTTGATATCTCTGTCCACGTTCGTTTATTCCAGCAAATTACTAAGTCTAATACAATAATTCTATCGATTTATTTTTAATTTTATTATTATTATAATGAAACTTGGCGAGACAGAGGATTTGAAGTGACAGTACAGCTTTTAAAACTTCAATACTATAACCTATTCGCTATCTTGGCATCACTCAACTGCTTTTCGGTAAATGGCATACTTTTTTTATAATCATTTTAATTTTTTCCCCTAGTAATGAATTCAATGTTGAAGTGCTAAGATTTTGTCGGAATTCTGTTTTGTTTTTATGCACCATGCTAAAAACTCTTTTTAGTGGCATAACTTTGGGACACAAACCGCGTTGTCATAATCACTTTGGACAATCCTGAAAAAATGTGTTTTGCGTCCCGAATCCTCCAACTGTTAAATGATACGGTATGTGATATCTTCTCGTTCAAAGTACATCTTCCAAAGGGTAAAACTGAATATTACTGAACTCTTCTTATAGACCTTCAATCTCACTAGGAGATAAGACACTTGGCAACTGAGCAAGAAGTAGTCCTCAGTTATGAAGTTATTCATCTTCCTTTTGGATATATCACCATGTGCCTACTAATATATTCCACAAAGGCGCGCCTCTTAGATTCATCCCGTATACCATATTACGCAGTTATCGAGTTTGAGAAGTTTCAATACTGGTGATATTAATGACGGTGTTACTCCTAACCACTCATCAGCACACACTTGACACAGCAGAGGCAGAGGCGAGGCACGGGGCCTCTGCTCATCAGTGCACACTAGATGCAGCAGAGGCAGAGGCAAGGCGCAGGACCTCTGTTTCTCAGCTCAAACTTAACGTAGCAGAGGCAGAGGCGAGGTGCAGGGCCTCTGCTCGTCAGCATACTCTTGACGCAGCAGAGGCAGAGCAGAGGCAGAGGCGAGGTACAAGACCTCTGCTAGTCAGTGAACACTTGACGCAACAGAGGTAGAGGTGAGGCACAGGGCCTCTGCTCCTCAACGCACACTTGACGCAGTAGAGGCAGAGGCGAGGTGCAAGGCCTGTGCCTGTCAGCGCACAATTGATGCCGCTGAGGCAGAGGCGAGGCGCAGTGCCTCTGCTGGTCAGTGCACACTTGACACAACAGAGGCAGTGCAGAGGCAGAGGCAAGGTGCAGCGCCTCTGCTGGTCAGTGCACACTTGACACAACAGAGGCAGTGCAGAGGCAGAGGCAAGGTGCAGGGCCTCTGCTGGTCACTCCACACTTGACACAACAGAGGCAGTGCAGAGGCAGAGGCAAGGTGCAGGGCCTCTGCTGGTCAGTGCACAGTTGACGCAGCATAGGCAGAGGAGAGGCAGGGATGAGGCACAGGGCGTCATAGGTTCAGCAGACATGTGGCAACCAGTGTCGCAATGGACGTCAGACTCAGAATCTGGGCAGTGCACAAGTGTGTGCGATCACACAGTGTACCAAACACTTCTACCGACACGCTCCCGCGACAGACGATCCACACATGTGCCACTGTTAGTATCACGACATCTGTAACTAAGACTGCAATGGGCACGTGACTGTCGTCAATGCACTTTGGTGCAGTGGCTGAGCGTTCTATGGCCTAATGAATTCCTTTTCCAACGTGCCAATTGGAGGATTCAAATGCGCCTTGTCGCAGGAGAACAGCTCCTCGACAGCTGTACTGCGGGACGGAGGTAAGGTGGCGGCGGCTAAAATCGGAGTTGGAACACTTGCACGGAGTGCACATTGTTTGCACTTCTCCTGCGCTTCCAGTCGGCCGTCGAACCATTCCATTTTGCGAGGGAGGTTTCATAAGTCGAGTAAATTTTTATGAATGGAAAAATTTCGGAATTTGTACTGCTGTTGGTAAGCTTGATATTTCCACATATATTACAGCAAGTTTCGAATGGCAGCTGTTATTAGTTGATTGATGGCTGCCAGCTGAAGTGGTAACTGCGTAGTTAGTTCCTTAGGATACAGAAAAACGAATTTTGTGCGGTCATTAAACATTTTCATTGGAAGCGTTGGACAGCTGCACCGATCAAATCCGAGTTGGATGAGGTCCATGTGGGTTCTGTACCAACAATGAAGACAATTTACTTTTGAATCAATGAGTTTAAATGTGGTTGGAGAAGCACCGAAGGTGAAGCACATTCCGTTTGGCCTGTGTAGGTCACCACTCAGGAAACCATCAATAAGGTGCACAACATGGTAATGGAATATCGAAGATTAAAAATTCGGGAGACAGCTAATATAGTAGGCATCTCAACTGGACGAGTGTATTACATCCTCCATGAAAAACTGGCCATGAAGAAGCTCTGTGCACGATTGCTGCCGCGCCTGCTCACTTTGGACCAACGAAAGAACATTTATGCGCAGAATCTCACACTGTTCAGGCGCAATCCACAGGACGTTTTGCACAGATTCATAACTGTGGATGAAACTTGGATCCATCATGACACTCCAGAGACGAAACAACAGTCCAAACAACGGCCGAAGAGTATGAAGAGCGCACCACCAAAGAAGACGAAGACTGTTTTGTGAGCTGGAAAGGTGATTAACTCTGTCTTTTGGGATTCCCAGGGTATAATTCTGATAGATTATTTGGAAAAAGGTAGATCCATAACTGGGCGCAATTATGTCGCTCTGCTGAATCGTTAGGAACTAATAGAAAAACGCCCAATACTGACAATGCTGCAGCCAGCACAGCGCCATTCGCAATGACAAAAAAAAAAAAAAAAAAAAAAAAAAAAAAAAAAAAAAATGTCTCTCACAAAATTTCGCCCTGCGCATATTTCCGGCAGTAAATGGACGTCGAAGATTGAGATGGGTGTGTGTCTCGTACGTCAGTGTGTTTCAGAATTACACTACTACACCAACAGACTTATAGGGGACGTGGGCGGCGTCTTGAGGAACAAAATGAGCGTGGAAAACTATGACCGGAAACGCCATTCAACGATGCTACGGAGAGTCCAAGTTTCAGACAGCAGCTCCTGCCGCCAGACATCCCCTCCAGCATCTTCGACGCTCTGTAGCGTCATTGGATGACGTTTCCCGGCATGGGTTTGCATGCTCACTTTGTTTCTTATACCACCTCCCACATACCCTAGAAGTTTGTTGGTGTAGTAGTGTAATCCTGAAACACAATGAGGTATCGGACACACCCAACCCAACCTTCGACGTCCATTTACTGTCGGAAATATGCGCAAGGCGAAATTTTGTGAGATACTTTTTTTTTTTTTTCTAGCATATGAGGAATCGCGCTGGGAAGCCCGAGTGCGCGAATTTAGATTCACACTGCGTAACAAAGTCCTTCCGTAGCATCTGTCGGTCTGTCTGTCCTCGATAAATTCAAAATCAACTGAACGGATTTTCATACGGCTTTCACCAATGGATTGTGTGGTTCATGAGAAAGGATTCGGTGTATAATTCATTAACTTGCGAGGCAGTGGGTGAGTGTAGCGAGGAGAAATCCGCGAAAGAGAGCAATAAATATTCTTAGGAAAAGCTGTATATGTTGTGACTCACGAACATTACAGTAATGTGTCAATGCGGATTTAGTTTCAAATGCGTAGGATGAAGAATAGTAGTACCTTTTAATCTTACTATCATGCTCAGTACATCAGGCATACGACAGAAAAAAAAATGTTGGCTTATATATGGAACGCTAACTGTGCGAAAGCCGGGGCGGGTAGCTAGTGTAACAGTAACACAAGAAAGATGAAAATTTTATGAAAAATAGTATCTTTTTTTTGGATTTTTCAAAGGTGAGGAAAGTTTCCTCAAAGGGAAAAAAATGTTTAGCAGAGCGTGGTTTCGATCCACGGACCTCTGGGTTATGGGCCCAGCACGCTTCCACTGCGCCACTCTGCTCGTGTTCGGCAATGCCCTTATATCGCAACTTCCTTCGCGCTGCAGCGCAACTGTTCCATCGGTGTGTGCCTTTTTAGTTGATACCAGCTTTAGCACACATGGTTATGCAATTTACGTTACAAATTCCGAGTCTTTAACAATTCCAGCTCCTATAAATAATAAAGCCACTGACATCAAACAAATGCACATGGGTAAAATTAAGTATTAAATTCGACAATCTTCACAAAATAATTAAATAGTTCTATCTGATTTAACATCGTGCGTATTCTCTGCAGCGGGCTAGCTTTATAGATTACTATAGTCTATCACTTGAAATTAAAGAGGATTAAACGATATTATCCCAGGTGAAGCCAGCTCGCACCATAGAATGAATATTACAGACTTCACATTACTTTGCAAAGTAAGGTGTTATAAAATTCGTTCTATTCACGACGTGGAAATGAGACATACATGCGTATGCTAGCAGGGTTATTACTTTTACAAGCATACCAATGTGATTGGTTGCCCCTCTCATTTTCAGGTCGTGAATAGAACGAATATTTGGTTTTATAATACTGTACTTTGCAAACTAACACTTCACAAAAGTTTGCAAAATTAGGTGTGAGTGATTTCCGTAATATTCTTTCTATGGTGCGGGCTGCCTATAGCTGAGGGTAATATCATTTACTCCTTTTTTCCGCGCGGCTTAAGATTTAACAATAAAATTTTTTGTACACCTAAGGGATTCGAACTCTCATAACATCCTCGTTAATCCTGCATTTTTTTCCCTTTTTGCATTAATCCTTTACAACGGAAAAGAGTTAACATAAACCATAATAAACTGTATACCGTAGACTAAAACATTGCGCGAAATACTACTTGTTAATTACTCGGAATGACTTACCTACAGGAATATTTCTAGCCATTTAAGTTTCCGAAATGTTTCATTACAATTATTTTCAATCAAGAAGCACTTTACAATTATTCTTGATAATGTGCATGATCTGGTCCAGACTCCCAAAAATGAGTTTTTCTATACACCTTCTCTAAAGAAACCTTATTTCTACAAACAGCAATACGAAAAAAAAAAAAAAAAAAAAAAAAAAAAAAAAAAAAAAAAAAAAAACCACGAACGCGCAGATAATCTCACCTCTCAGAGTTGACTAAATAGGGGTAGCAGAACGGGTTAGCAAAATAGAAAGATAGGCGGCATGCAACAACGATCCACTTGCAACAGCACCGGGGTGTACGCAGCTCCGCTTCCTCCTCCTGACTTTTCAGGCATAAACATAACAGTGCTGCCACTGTAGCGAGATTAATGTTTGTAAGCCTATTGGATCAAACTTCTACGGTAATCAATCCCTACACTTACAACTACTTTATCTAACTTACACTACGAACAACACACACACACACACACACACACACACACACATATGCCCGAGGGAGGACTGGAACCTTCTGTGGGAGCCGCCACCCTTTGCCAAATATTCTCAATCCTTATCTTGTTCTTCTTTTTCTATATATAAAGTGTCCGTATGTTTGTTCAAATGTTCAAATGTTTGTAAAGCCTATGGGACACGACTACGGGGTCATCAGTCCCTAAACTTACAAACTACTTATGAACTACTTAGGAACTAGAACGGCACAAATATCCATGCCCGAGGGGGGATTCGAACCCCCGACCGTAGTGGCCGTGCAGACCGTGACTGGAGCGCCTCAATCCCCTCGGCCACCGTGGCCGGCCCGTATGTCTGTGTTGCACACCAATCTACATACAGTACTGTTCCAATCTTGATGGAATTTTGCACACTTGACCTGCAACACAACACTGTCACTGTCAACATAAAATTTCGTGTGGTGCATGGCGGAGACCAATATAGTTATGGGAGAGCCAAAATCTACATTCTTATTCCGATCTAGACGAAATTTTGCCCACTTGACCAAATCAAGAAGAAGGTTACTGTGCATACATCGCCTTACAAATAACACCCTCATAAGACAAGTAGCAGGGAAACTATCCTATTTATAAAGGGCGAGTCAAAAATTACAACACAGCTTCTTATTTCAAAAACTGCTGGAAAACGAGAATTTTCCGGCAAGGTATGGGTGGGGGTGGTCTACATTTGACGGTATGTAACGAACATGAGTGCCATCTTGAAATTTTGCACGCTCTATCTGACCAAGGAGGTTGGAATAAAGGGAGGTGGTGTTACCTATGGAGAGAACAGGATTAGTTGAAGCCAGAATCGCCATGCTTTTGTGCCCAAAACAAAGATTTCACTCTTAAACCCTATGTGAATATTGTCCCCTCTACGTAATGTCACTAAACTTGACAGTCATATCGGAGTATTTACTTAGATATAATGTGCATTTCAACGACTAGAACTACTTTACCACAAAGTACAACTAATGTTTTGGGCACAAACAAATGCCGGATTGCGCGTTTCGCTGGCTTCACTTTTTCAGTGTTAGGGCATCTCCAGAGAGTCTAACCTTTTTGTATCTGACAATGGACACCTTTGACTTCGAACGATCGGAACCGCACGAAATCATGTTTGCAATAACAGGCAATCACAAACAGGAAAGTGGCGTACTTCATTTTCATGCAAAGGAAATTATATGTAATTTAATAGCGTCAGAGTGTCATTGCATATTCAATCAGCAGCCCCAAAAACTCTGTGCTTAAAATACTTATAATAGCGCAAAACACACACATACAGCCGTGGTGGAGTGGCCGAGCGTTACAAGCCGCCTAGCCGTAGGGCGCTCCGCTGCTAGCCGTCGGAGGTTCGAGTCCTCGCTCGAGCATGGGTGTATTTGTTGTCCTTAGCATAAGTTGGTTTAAATAGTTTGTAAGCCTATGGACTGATGACCAGAGTAGTTAACTCCCATATATTTACAAACATTTGATTTGAACACATATACAGCAGTAGCACACGCCTAAAAGTGCTTATATAAGTCCTCAAAGTGCAGATGCGGGATTTCGATGAAGTGTGAAACACGTCCAAAAAAAAAAATTTGTAAGAAAATGTCTAATATTGTGCCTCCTGTTTTGTGTCGAGTAACTTGCTTGCAAGAAAATGTATATTGCTTCTACTGTGTGTATCGATATGTGTACTTAACTCTGTCTAGTTTCGTCTTTGGCAAAGATCATGTATCGCATAGCATTGTAGCTCGCGCAGAGAGAGAGAGTGGGACTTGTGTTTTAGCTCGCTTAGAGAGCGGTTGAATTGTGTGTATGGCTCCGATGTAGAGCAGAGGCTGTTGTGCCAGCAAGTTGATTTGATTGTATTTGGAATATATATTCTATTTTTATTACTATGAAAACGTTGTACCACCGCTGGAATGAAGGTAATTGCATTTGATGTCATTATGAAAAGATTTTATTATGTAGATAATGTAATAGTGATTATTAATAATAGTAACAAAGTTGACCTTTATTTCCTGTTTCATTTACGTAGTTAGAAGATTAACCTACTTCCTTTATTTGATAATTAGTTATTTGTGGATTTAAGTCCAGTATTGATTTTGGCAATCTTGTTGAACAGATTTCGTTATTTGTGCCATAGTAAATGATTGTCGTGCAACACTGCATTTAATTGATTATGATATTGAATTTTGATAATCAGGTACTGATCTGCATAAAATTCTCGCAGTCAAACAGTAAGAAAGTGGTTTGTGTTTTTAATATCTTCTCGTAGTCAAATTTTTTGAGTATAGTCAGTGTGTGTGTTTCATGCAGGTTACTTGTCAGTTGTTTTGTTAAAAGATCCGTTGCGCACATAATCAGTTTAATGCACTGTTTCTTATTTAACAGTATATACATCAATATCAGGGCCATAATTAAACCAAATTACTGTGTTAATGAACAATTTGTTGTCTGATTTAACGATAGGTTCAACATCAAACGACGCGTACACAGCTTTTAAGTGGCTAAAACAAAGTGGGAGGGAGCAATGTGCACACCTCACTAGAGCCACGATATAACATTCCAAATCACTTTCGCATTCGCGCAGTCCAGTATCAAAAGCCACACTAATTACATGTTCGACTGATAATGTTGGTACGCCAATGTCATTTCGCCTAGCATATTGCAACATAGGCTTCTACGCAGATGCAGAAAATTGACTGTATATTACAGAGTGATGTTTCATGATGAAATAACGCTCCTGTACCTGGGCCTGTGGTTTGGCATCTTGTAGTCTAACAAAATCAGTAATCTTTCTGAAATAGAGTTTATATTGCCGAAATCAGTAAACAGCAAGGAGTTGGTAATATTTTGATGTTTTCAGTGGCAACATCTTCAGCGTCAAGTGTGGAAAACCTACATTTGGAGATGAATGTCGTGTACTGCTTGAAGAGCCCCCTTCAGGTTCGGGTCCCTCCTGTCCTTCAAATTCCGTATATCTTACAGCGTAACGTCGTGTATTTCTGTGGTTCGCCATTATATTTCTGAGTAATTCTCTTTCCAAGCATTAATCCCGACTTGCATGGTCTACTACTTTGCTGCGTCTCCGCCATTTCTTTCGGTCGTTGACATCTTCTTGCCTTAACCCAACAGCGTCCATGTCTGCCCTGATGTTGTCAGTATGTTTCTTTGCCGGTGTCCTTCGTGGTCTTGTTCCTCCAACCGAGTTGTCCTCCTTTCTGATGACGTAGCCGTACCAGTGGAGACGGGCTTCCCTCGGTTTGTCTGTGATGGGCGCCACACCAAACTTTTGCCGGACTTCGGTATTTTTTATATGGTCACATCGGGTCAGCCGCATGGACCAACGAAGCATCTTCATTTCCATCGTATACAGCATTTGCTCCTGCTGTTTCGTCATAGGGTGACACTCAGTCCCTTAGATTGCTGCTGGACGTACCACGGTTTTGTAAAATTTTGCCTTTAGACGTTGAGGCATCTTTTTATCTTAGAAGACTCCCAGTGACCTGTCTCCATTTGACCCAAGCTGCATTCACTCTCGTCCGAGTATTGGGAGTTGTGTCACAGTCCGAGGTGACAACGGACCCCAGGTACTTAAAATGCACGGTCTTCTGCAGGTCTTCTTCCCCGATACTGATAGTGCCTGTGGTTTGGGAGCCGCATTCCAAGTATTCAGTCTTCTGGACATGGGGTACAGTCCATTTTCAAGCAGTTTGTCTTTCCACGTTTGAACCTAATGTTGGAGTTCTGGGTGGGTTGGTTCTGCAGGTACCACATCATCGGCATAAAGAAGGGTCCACGGATGTGAAGTCTGTATGTCAGCTGTTGCCGTATCCACGCAGAGGATGAATAGTAAGGGTGGAAGGGTAGAACCTTGAGGAACAGCCACAGTGATACCGAAAGGCGGAGAGATGCCAACAGGATTCCGAACTGCACTAGTGGAAATGAGGTACAGAAGTTGCACCCAGCTTACATACACTTCAGGGACACCATGACAACGAAGAGCTCGCCAGATAAGTTCAAGTGGGATACGGTCAAAAGCATTTTCTAGATCTAGAAATGCCATGTTACACTCTTCTGTCTCTCTCTGTGCTTTTCCATCAAAAGGCGTGTGGCATGGATAGCATTGATGGTACTGCATCCCTTAACAAATCCGCACTGATTTGGTGTTACAGCGACAATACTTCAGAGTCTACTGTCAAGTACACGTGAAGTGTGACAGAGAAGTCGAATAGGACGATAAGTCGGGCATCCATTAACGTCTCCTTTTCCCTTCCAGATTGGAACTGTTACGCGAGTTGTCCATACATGTGGAAGTTGTTTTTCGGCGATCATTCCGGTTGAAGGGTGAAGCAAGAAATTCTGAAGCAGGCTCTCCGAGCATTTTTCACATTTCTGCTGGTAGGTCATCTGGGCCAGTTGCTTTTCCGTTTTTCATCTTGCTGATGGCAAGGATTACTTCCTCAGATCTAATGGCAAGGATTACTTCCTCAGATCTAATTGAGGGAACAGGCCCTAGGGTAGGATCAGGACTTGTAATTGGTGGATGTGTACATTCTTTGTTGCTGATGTTATGAAAGTAGTCGGTCCTGATTAATTACGTTCTATAATATATTAGCGAACTCCATATACTCGGTCCCGATGTCACTTCCATATTCAGCACGTCGCAACTTGGTCCCTAATATATGGACCACATGCATACGATTAATCAGGGTTGGCCGGCCGCGGTGGCCGAGGGGACTGAGGCGCTTCAGTCACGGTCTGCACGGCCACTACGGTCGGGGGTTCGAATCCCCCCCCCCCGGGCATGGATGTTTGTGTCGTCCTTAGAATAAGGTAGTTGATAAGTAGTTTGTAAGTTTAGGGACTGATGACCCCATATTTAAGTCCCATAAGCTTAACAAACATTTGAACATTTGAATTTGAATCAGGGTTGGGGAGTAACGCGTTACTTTCCAAAGATAACGGACGATAACGCCGTTATTATTTGCATAAAGTAACTTTAACTGTACAATGCGTGCATAACAATCACTTGCGCATCACTCGTAAACAGCGTGCAGTCTCTGACCTTTCACACGCCTTTCGACTTGGAGAAGGAAGAAGACGAAGGCATGCCTTGGTTAGGTTATGCTGAAGTGATTCAGTTTTTGAAATGATTCAAAAAAGTCAGAACTCCACAACGAACTTAAGAAAACATGTACAGGTTAGGTTTTTCCAAGCTGTTGGCGTTAAGGTACGTTTACAGTGCGTTTGAAACATGTTCTGCAACGTTGCTCGCTGCTAGTTCTGGACTACAGTACCGATTTCCACAACATACTGGCAACATAAAAGTTTCGTTCCGCGGCTGTGTCGGTGAAGAGACAATGTTCGTGGATAACTAGCACTAAATGCACCTTTGCAGCGGTAGTGTTCAGATTTGCTTTCCGTGTGTCACCTTACGCAATGAAGTAGACAAGAAGCAACATTTACGAACTTCTCACCTAATGAAAGGCAGATGAGTACCTGTGGAATGTTCGACAACATAAAAATGGGCTTCCTACAGAAAATTGATACATTGATTGGCAACAGCCGTATGTGAAGTAAATAAAACAATCAAGTTTATCATTTCTCAACAACGCAGAAATAACAGAATCCGTTATATCCTTTTGGAAGATAGGTCGTCATCAAGTTACGTCAGTAAGCGGCCTATGAAAGGGTGATGATGAACTTTTGTCTTTACAGCGCTTTTTATGAAGCAGAAATGAATGTATGTAGGAGGCAGCGGTGTGTACTAAACGTGGACGTGAAAAGCGGATCGCCAACAGGAGATTCCTTTACAGAATCATTTGTAATGTGAGTCACTTTGAGGCTCAAGAAGTTTCCTTATTGAAAATGAGGCACCAGACTAACGTCAAAACATAAATATACGACCCATTAAATATATTTTTCAGGGCTATTAGAAAACTGAATTGCGTTTACATAAACCTTCATCCAATGCTTTAGAAACTGCTTGGAGAGTAATGACATACGACTGGCTTTGAAATGTGGAATAAATATGCAAAGGTTTCATAAGCACTTCCGGTTGTTTCTTTATACAGGAGGTTTTCTTTTTTTGAAATTTGTGCCTCTCTTTGAATCAACTGGCCCTGTAATGTTCATTATAATTGCAAAATGTTGGTGAAGTTACAAAAATCAGAAACGTCTTCCATATTCAGCTCGCACAATGTGTCATTCAAATTCAAATGGTTGTATACCTATTGGACCTTTCTGCTATGGTCTTCAGTAGAGCTACGTGAAATTCGTATATGCTATAAATGCTATAAGTGCTCCATAACTACTATAAAAGCTAAATAAGTAAAAGTCAATGACATTTACTAAAATTAGTTATTTCGGCGGAATTTATTTTTTAAGTAATAAAACATCTAAATATTCAGACAGCAGACTGTTACTGATTAGAATATATCCTCAATTATGTGGGAAATCGCAAACTAAAAATGCCAATAGAACAATGGTAATGAATACTTGTTGTATAACTACACTTTTCTGTTACACTTTCTAAGACACATTTGCGCACTACCGAGCTACCACAGAGTACACGAGATACATTTTTGTGATATTTAACATCACTGAAAGCCCAAAGGTTTTTCATTTATACCAGCTGGTATAAAGGGAAAAATCAAAAGAAAAGGAAAATAGGCCACCAACCACTATTCAGCTTATAAATCTTCACTAGAAGATTTTGAACGATATATTATCTTGCTTTGTTCCTTGTGAATGATGTTGTATAGTGTAGAATTTTTAATTTCATGCTAATCAATGTTTTCCTTTTTGTTTATTTTACCTAAACTGACAAAAATTCAAAAACTTTGCACTAAATACAGAAATATTTGTCAGGAAAGCGGCAAATATATACCAGTTACTTAAATTTTTGAATGGCTGCTCTTTTTCGTAAAGTTGTAACCACTATGCAAGTTGCTTTCCACCGCAGCTTGAGGCTACTTGTTATAGTGACCAGAACATAATTTTAGAATGTGGTCACATAGCCTGAAAATTTGTACTGACAATGATAACGGACGCAGAAGCCTATGCTTACATTGATTGAAGAAAAAAAAAAAAAAAAAAAGCTAAAATGAACTGAGTTTTAGGAGTGATGCAGTGCCTATCTGAAGATAGTTTATGTTCATGGCTGAAACTGCTTGGTGTCACCTTTGCAGTGTGGAACTCAACTTCGAGGACAACAATTCAGAGAGAAAAAAAAAATTTGAAGTGCAAGTCACTAATGTGTCAAAAAAACCCTAAGCTCATTTAAATGTTTAAGCACGTTTAAGAATATAAAGGCTATATAAATGCTAAATTTGAATTTCAAAATGCTAAATTTTCAAAGTTTATTTGCTAATTACACGTAGCTCCAGTCATCAGTCCCTTTAATTACAAACTACTCAAACTAACTTACACTAAAGACAGCAGACATGCCCATTCCCGAGGAAGAACTAGAACCTCCTGCGCGAATGAGCGCCCGGTTCGTAACATGATGCCTCAGACCACGCAGCAGCGAGTCATTCCCTTCACATCTTCTAGACCACGTATTTTGTCCTCGTCCGACAACTACGTCTTCTTCGTCTGCTTATTTCGTCGAAAATGTTCAAAGGTTTGTAAATATATGGGACTTAACTTCTTTAGTCATCAGTCCCTAGGCTTACGAACTACTTCAACTAACCTAAAGACAATACACAGACATACCCGAGGGAGGACTCGAACCTCCGACGGCGAACAACCGCGTGTTCCGGAGCAAAGCGCCTTGCAGCGCTCGGCCACTCCACCGCGGCTTATTTCGTTGAGTAGCCTACTATTAACGCAGCACCTCACATCACTAATTCTTCCTCTTCACGTATCATAGTTAGCTCTCGATGCGAATAGATAGTTTGAAATGTTTGCTCATTGCTGTCATTTCAGCGTAACTGACGATGCGAATATATACCGCAGTAGACAATAAAGTCGGCAGATTTCACGGAGACGCCAACAACGAACAACATGAAAAGGAATGTTCATGCGATGGAAATTTTGAAAAACAAGCTTTTGTTGAAAATGAATAAGCAGTCCAACAGAGATACAATGAGGCAGAAGATGCTGTGGATGATTTATTTAATAATGCATTAATTGTGTATTATTATTAATTATGTAGGTATTCATATAATATTGACTGACATTCACATGTGTAAGGTTGATTACGAATTTACAAATGAGTTACAATTACAGTTTTTAAAAGTAACTGTAAACATACTTTAACTGATGGAAAGGAAAGAAAAATGTTTGTTAAGCTTAAAGGACTTAACTGCGCGATCATCAGTCCCTAAACTTACAAACTAACTTATACTAAAGACAACACAAACATCCATGCTCGAGTGAGGATTCGAATCTCCGACGGGGAGTGCAGCTACACTAAGCCACCAACTAGTGGCAGAAACAGACTAGTGCGGCGATTTACATGAAAATAACACAGACTACTGTTTTGTTTATGATTCTTGTTATTCTGAACGTGGTTACGTGCAGTTCCGAGCGTCCCTTGTGAGCCAGTTAAACAACCATAAAGGCAGTCGTGCAATATATCAAATAAATCAGCATTTTCTGAAATGTTCATTTCTGTATACACATTCGACGTAACAGTTACGATTCAAAAGTTATAACAACTTCTTGTCGTTGCAGGTTCTGGTATCTCGGCCCGATGACTTGAAAAGCCAGCCGGAGTGCATGGAAGTCGACGGCCTAGGGGGCACTGTTCAGACCAGCGAGCGCAGAATAACAGAGACGCCGTCGGAGATTCGAGTCCTCCCTAGGGCATGTGTGTGTGTGTGTGTTGTCCTTAGATTCGTTTATCTTAGTTTAAGTAGTTTGTAAGCTACGGACTGATGACCACGCAGTTTGGTCCGACGGATTTACAAACATTTGAACATTTTAACATAGAGGGGCTATACCGCCTACAAGAGTCTACAGGCAGTGAAGCCCGGCAGCCACCTTGGTTGGGTGTACAAACGGAGTGGGACCGAAAAATGCGTCGTTCTCCAAATGGCGCTCGCCTCAATTACATTGTCATTTGAACCCCTTAGGATAGGAAAAAAATTACCAAATTTTTCACTCAGACACGTGAATACCGAAGAAATGCAATACTGCTCTTAGCAAGTACAATTCATATTGTGTTAGTGTAAAAAGTAATTGAAACCATTACTTTTATATGAAATTAAAATTGTGACATGAAAAAGTTAGCCGCATGCTCTTTTTTTTTTTTTTTTTTTTTTTTTTTTTTTTTTTTTTTTTTTTTTTTTTTTTTTGCCAGGACATTTTCGTTAGCGAGAAAGTTGTACATACTGAAATGAACTTTTCTTTTTATTTAAACAACTTTTTATAGCTCCCCTTGTTTTCTCTCAAACTTGGATACAATAGACCGGCGGAACCTTTCAAATTCTCCTCGTTACTTTCAGCGAGCTTGCCCACCAGCGAGCACAGATTCTGTTGCCCACTCACCTTGTATTTTGTGACCAATATTGATAAACAGTTTTAATTTGGGATATACTTTCGGTATTGAATAATTATGACAAAACATTTTTTATTTATTTTATTACTAACTGAGCCGCTCCAGCTTTGCACGGGTAATCTTTTTCACTACTTTAATTCGAGAACTGCAGAACGTATCGTGATGCGGTTTCTTTCAATTTCTTCGGTATAATCCTGGATTTAACGTAGGCTACATTAAATGCTAATACGAAAATGATAAATAATTCAAATAAGAGTAATAAAGTAAAATGGTTTACCACTTCCACACTTTCGTGACCTTTGTAGCGTAAATCATGAGACCTGCGCTAAAGTACATAGTATATAATTATAGAACTCACGACGATATAAAAGAAAAGTCCGCGAGATCATATGTCTAATTCTTAAGTATCTCCCACAATCACTATATCTGTAGTCTGAAGCATCTGGCGCTAGCGCTTTAGAAGAGCAAAATGATAATGTCGTTCACTCGTAAAAGTTACACACATGCTCTCGTAGTTTTTTGTAGATGTTTGTGAGTTCTACAAGTTTATACTAAGTATACTCGCCTAGTTCTTATAGTTTAGGCTCCAGAGCTGTGTAAAGTGCAGAAGCGGTAAACAATTCTACGTTATGATCTTATTTTAGTTTCTTTCTTTTTTTCATATATTCGCATTGACATCAACATAGCCTAAGATTATCCCAGGGTTTTAAAGAAGAAGTTAAAGAAACCGCATTAAGATACGTTCTGTACTCCTCCAGCTACAAAAGGTTAAAGGGACAGGGGGAAAATGTGCTTCTACTTTATGTAACAGTATGATTTGCTATCCTCAGCTGAAATTTGTAATTATTTATGACATAAATAGACTGTCAAAAAAGGAGCGCCTTAAAATATATGAAAAAGGAATTAACAGACAGCGAACTCAATAAAGTACCCTGTGCTCGCAGCTGTGTCCGGCTGGCGCTCGGCCGCCGTGTTGGTTGGCTGTCGCGCTCTCGCGGCCATTCCACACTGCACGTGGCGTGCGTACGCTAGCTACGTTTAAAAGTGTGGCTCCCCATGTTATGAAATGGGGCCGTTCACACTGCAGGGCCACGCCAGCTACGCCGAACACGCGTGGCTTCCGTTCGCTCCCTGGGCCATCTTTCTAAACTGGGTGGGCCACGTCTTCAGTCCGCGCATGCGCAGAGCGAAGGTAAGACCTCGTGCAAGCGAACCCTCGAGCACTACACAGCGCGTCATCCTTGTTGTCTGAGCTGTTGCGTTTAATGTTGATGACTCACAAGTAGTTGGTGTGTCATTGTGTGTTCCAGTAACGTTTTAGGCTCAAAATGGAACAGTTAATTGAACAGGTACGCTCTAATCCTGTCATTTGGGACTCAACATTGGAAATCTAACTTTGAAAGAAAAAGCATGGGATGAAATTGCCAAAGCGTTATCAGAAGACATTAAGTACGTACATATCCTGCGGTAACACTATTAAATATCTTAGAAAAAAAATTTCACAATCTTTTATTAAACCGGCAATATTGATAAATGTAGTAAGTATCCAGTTACCATAATTGTTCACTGTACTTATTAATGATATTTGTCATGTAGGCGACTCCATCCGGAGTCTGGTGCAGAGGGACCACATTAAAGTTATTAAAATTGGAAAAACCAGCTTTGGCCGCCTTCATTTTTTCAATATATATATATAATACAGATCGATTTCGAACAGTGTGTGACCATCCTCAGTACTAGAATTCAAGCCCTGTGGGTCCACAAAAACTTGCACTTTGCATATTAACATGAAGTAGGCAGTACAGAAGAAGAATGCCAATCATTGAAGCCAAAGAATACAATAAAACCAGCTCATCGTCACTACTGTCGCTGCTGCTGGCGTCATCAAACCGAGGTAATCCACACGAAAATCCAGGCTGACACCGCGGAACCGGCGGAGCTGACATCTTTCTGCATACTGGGAAAAAACGTGGCCGGCATAGCATGGCAACTGTGGCCGCTGTGTCAAATGGTACGTGGCTAGCGTGTCCGGCGTGGCGAGAATCCAGACACACGCCACGTGCAGTGTGGAATGGCCTTTATTCTGAACCAGCGGAGCTGACATCTTTCTGCATACTGGGAAAAAACGTGGCCGGCATAGCATGGCAACTGTGGCCGCTGTGTCAAATGGTACGTGGCTAGCGTGTCCGGCGTGGCGAGAATCCAGACACACGCCACGTGCAGTGTGGAATGGCCTTTATTCTGAACCGGCGGAGCTGACATCTTTCTGCATACTGGGAAAAAACGTGGCCGGCATAGCATGGCAACTGTGGCCGCTGTGTCAAATGGTGCGTGGCTAGCGTGTCCGGCGTGGCGAGAATCCAGACACACGCCACGTGCAGTGTGGAATGGCCTTTATTCTGAACCAGCGGAGCTGACATCTTTCTGCATACTGGGAAAAAACGTGGCCGGCATAGCATGGCAACTGTGGCCGCTGTGTCAAATGGTACGTGGCTAGCGTGTCCGGCGTGGCGAGAATCCAGACACACGCCACGTGCAGTGTGGAATGGCCTTTATTCTGAACCGGCGGAGCTGACATCTTTCTGCATACTGGGAAAAAACGTGGCCGGCATAGCATGGCAACTGTGGCCGCTGTGTCAAATGGTGCGTGGCTAGCGTGTCCGGCGTGGCGAGAATCCAGACACACGCCACGTGCAGTGTGGAATGGCCTTTATTCTGAACCAGCGGAGCTGACATCTTTCTGCATACTGGGAAAAAACGTGGCCGGCATAGCATGGCAACTGTGGCCGCTGTGTCAAATGGTACGTGGCTAGCGTGTCCGGCGTGGCGAGAATCCAGACACACGCCACGTGCAGTGTGGAATGGCCTTTATTCTGAACCAGCGGAGCTGACATCTTTCTGCATACTGGGAAAAAACGTGGCCGGCATAGCATGGCAACTGTGGCCGCTGTGTCAAATGGTACGTGGCTAGCGTGTCCGGTGTGGCGAGAATCCAGACACACGCCACGTGCAGTGTGGAATGGCCTTTATTCTGAACCAGCGGAGCTGACATCTTTCTGCATACTGGGAAAAAACGTGGCCGGCATAGCATGGCAACTGTGGCCGCTGTGTCAAATGGTACGTGGCTAGCGTGTCCGGCGTGGCGAGAATCCAGACACACGCCACGTGCAGTGTGGAATGGCCTTTATTCTGAACCAGCGGAGCTGACATCTTTCTGCATACTGGGAAAAAACGTGGCCGGCATAGCATGGCAACTGTGGCCGCTGTGTCAAATGGTGCGTGGCTAGCGTGTCCGGCGTGGCGAGAATCCAGACACACGCCACGTGCAGTGTGGAATGGCCTTTATTCTGAACCAGCGGAGCTGACATCTTTCTGCATACTGGGAAAAAACGTGGCCGGCATAGCATGGCAACTGTGGCCGCTGTGTCAAATGGTGCGTGGCTAGCGTGTCCGGCGTGGCGAGAATCCAGACACACGCCACGTGCAGTGTGGAATGGCCTTTATTCTGAACCAGCGGAGCTGACATCTTTCTGCATACTGGGAAAAAACGTGGCCGGCATAGCATGGCAACTGTGGCCGCTGTGTCAAATGGTGCGTGGCTAGCGTGTCCGGCGTGGCGAGAATCCAGACACACGCCACGTGCAGTGTGGAATGGCCTTTATTCTGAACCAGCGGAGCTGACATCTTTCTGCATACTGGGAAAAAACGTGGCCGGCATAGCATGGCAACTGTGGCCGCTGTGTCAAATGGTGCGTGGCTAGCGTGTCCGGCGTGGCGAGAATCCAGACACACGCCACGTGCAGTGTGGAATGGCCTTTATTCTGAACCAGCGGAGCTGACATCTTTCTGCATACTGGGAAAAAACGTGGCCGGCATAGCATGGCAACTGTGGCCGCTGTGTCAAATGGTACGTGGCTAGCGTGTCCGGCGTGGCGAGAATCCAGACACACGCCACGTGCAGTGTGGAATGGCCTTTATTCTGAACCAGCGGAGCTGACATCTTTCTGCATACTGGGAAAAAACGTGGCCGGTATAGCATGGCAACTGTGGCCGCTGTGTCAAATGGTACGTGGCTAGCGTGTCCGGCGTGGCGAGAATCCAGACACACGCCACGTGCAGTGTGGAATGGCCTTTATTCTGAACCAGCGGAGCTGACATCTTTCTGCATACTGGGAAAAAACGTGGCCGGTATAGCATGGCAACTATGGCCGCTGTGTCAAATGGTACGTGGCTAGCGTGTCCGGCGTGGCGAGAATCCAGACACACGCCACGTGCAGTGTGGAATGGCCTTCATTCTGTGCTGGCTGAAGCTCTGTACAGCCCTATACAGGCGCTGCCGCCGACGCCACAATGCTGCTGAAATTATACCGTACAGCGCCAAACCCGATAGGGGAACTAGTGCAGCTGAAGCTACGCTGGCGCTTTACAGGAAGTAGCTGCTCAGCTTCTTGTAAGAGGTAATGAAGGTTTTGATATTACCACCTTTTAATTAAATTTCTATCTTTGACATATCTGGATTTGAAATTTTGTAATATGAAGAATTATTTTCATAAAAACGTTCATCTCCTATTTCACCGCCTTAGGCGGTAGATTCCCAAAAACTTTGAAACACCTATTTACCTAAAAAGACACCCATTATTTCATCCCGTTAGAAACATTTTTTTTTTCTTTTTAATTTCCAACCTAGAAATCAAATACCAATTTGTAGATTTGTATGAAATATTTTACATATAAATGCAGTCAATAAAACGTAAAGCGTCCAGTGACGAAAAGCATCGCATGTTAAGGATGCTGGATAGACTGCAAAAGTAATTACTGACATATAGCCACAGAAATGAAGAATTTATCGGTATGGATGCAAGTAATTTAAAAGTACACGCGGGGGTGTGTTAAGGGAGAACGATTTTGTTTCTGTCCGGATATTTTCCTTGTAAATGTCGGACTTCTTCAGATCCAATTAAAAATTAATGCCGAAACCCGGGATCGAACCAGGGACCTTTAGATCTTCAGTCTAACGCTCTCCCAACTGAGCTATTTCGGCGTACAGACTTCATAGCGACAGGCAAAGGATAGAGCAAGCGGCGGCCAAGAGTGTTTACGCACTTCGTTGGTGAGCGGTTCCTTTAGGTGGTCGCCGAGAATGTTGCTTAGGAGTGCGTCCGTTGCTAGGCAGACACCAGACCAGAACCCCTTGGCGGGAGGTGGGGGCGCGCTGACACTGTGTGAGGGGCGTCGCGGCTGCGACCTCACGCCCGTCAGCAGCGAGAATATTTCCCCAGGGCTCCCTGTGTACACGTTGCTTACTAGTATTTACGCACTGCGGACTCTTTTACACGATCGACTACTCGCTTAGGGGTGCGCACCCACTTTTACAAAGTCTTTGTGCGCACCTAGTCCCAGAAAACAAATCGGCCGTCGGCCATATCGCGAGTGACGTCACGGATCAGTTCGCGGTAAAGCTCCTAAATGCCCACGCTGAATTGTCCGCCATGCTTTCCCCAACATGGTTGGAATCGCGCTGCACTAACAGCTTAGAGGCGCATGCCATGCCATCTTTCACACACGATTTCGAAAAAACTAATTTGTAGAAATATTTAATTTTTCTTCTACTTCAATCTTTATATGTCAGCATTGTGACGAAATGCTCGTCATTTCGTTAATAGTCATAGTTAATAAGATATTGGCTTCGAAATAAGAGACTGCGCTATGTTAGGGAAAGTTTGCAGTAAGAAATAGAGGCTGCTATGATATTCCGTTTGGTGCTTGTTGCACCATATGTTTCTGCGGATGAAACTTTGCTAATGGATTGAATTTTATTTTCGACTGAGGAGAGATTTTTACCTTTCACTCATACCGATAAACTTCATTTTATTTAGCGCACTCATTTCTGATGGCGAGAAAGCCAGAATGGATCATTGCATATCTCATACACGATTAGAGGTATCAAAATGATATTTTGACAAATGATAACATGCAAAGAGGGGAGTATTTTGCCACATGGTTACTACGCAAAACTTCATTAATTGTCGCATTATTCAAGGAAATACATAGTTGTAGAATGAAAAAGAGTAAAGTTAGTGATTTATTATTCGATTTGCAGATATTCCTTCGTCACTCACAAATGTTTATTTCTTTGCTTCTTGTCCACTGTGTTTCAGAGCTACTACTCAGTTTCCAAAACCTAATAGGACTTACATTTCATTCAGTGTAAAGCCTAGCACTGACAGAACGGAAGTTACTAGATCTAATCAGGATTTTATGCGAAAATGACAGATAGCAGGGATCTCTTCACTAGCTAACGAACTGACTTGTCCGCATTTCCTCACATAATAAAGCACTCTGTATTGAGATATTTAGAATATCCTTTTCATATAACTGAAAAATTGAAATTGCATATTACAAAGACACAGCACTTTTGCAGTGTGCAACTATTAAATTTAATGGGTTAAAAGAAGTCAGTACCAGTATCTTCAAGTATGAATGTTATGCAGTAACAACATGTGCCTAATTATTAGGAGTTCTAATACGGCCGGCCGCGGTGGCCGAGGTGACTGAGGCGCTCCAGTCACGGTCAGCACGGCCCCTACGGTCGGGGGTTCGAATCCCCCTTCGGGCATGGATATTTGTGCCGTTCTAGTTCGTAAGTAGTTCATAAGTAGTTTGTAAGTTTAGGGACTGATGACCCCGTAGTTAAGTCCCATAAGCTTTACAAACATTTGAACATTTTTCTAATACGGAAGATGTGTTACTACTAGACGGGCGGGCGGATCCCAGTGCGTCATATTTAACTGACATTATGTCAAGTTATACTTTTCTCACAGAGTTTCTGTTTCGAGAGGATGAAAATTTGATGTATTTTGAACATTTCATTCGCTTAATGTGTTCACCTAACTTCAAAAGAAACAAGTTACTCGCATGTCGAAAATTCCGTAACGTCGTCAGAAAGTGCATGGTCGTAAACTATCAGTATATGCTGTTTATAAATTATTGCCATAAATAAAACTAAAATGAAAATGTAGTGTAGTTCTTAACGAACACATTGTTGAAAGTTTCACGTTGATACAGTGAGTAGTTTGCGAGTGTGAGCGAATTGAATGAAAGGCGAGGTATCGCGTAAGCTTCGTCCGGAACATGGTAACTCCTGCAGCTTGGGGAAAAATGGCGGACAGTTCAGCTCGGGTTTATAGGAGCCTTAGTTCGCGGTGTCGTGTGCAACGTTTTACCATGTTGTTGTTGTGATCTTCAGTCCGGAGACTGGTTTGAGCAAGCCTCTTCAACTCCACACAAGAACAGCGACTTACATCTGTCTTAATCTGCTTACTGTATCCATCACTTGGTCTTCCTCTGCGGTTTTTACCCCAAACACTACCCTCCAACGCTAAATTCACAATTCCATTATGACTAAGAATGTGTCCTACCAATCTATCCCTTCTTTTAGCCAAGGTATGCCAGAAATTCCTTTCTCCCCAATTCTGTTCAGTACCTCCTCATTAGTTACACGATCCTCCCACCGACTCTTCAGCATTCTTCTGTAGCACCACATTTCAATAGCCTCAATCCTCTTCCTGACCGCACTGTTTATCGTCCATGTTTCACTCCCATACAAGGCAACACTCCATACAAATGCCTTCAGAAAGGACTTCCTTATGCTTAAATCAATATTCGATGTTAACAAATTTCTTTTCTTCAAAAACGCTTTTCTTCCCATTGCTATTCTGCATTTTAAATTGTTTGTACTGCGACTATCATATTTTACTGCCTAAGTAACAAATTCATCGTTCCTTACCTAATCTAACTCCTTCAACATCACCAAATTTTCTAAGACTGCATTCCATTACCCTTGTTTTGTTCTTATTAATGTTCATCTTATATGCTCCTTCCAACACACTGTCTATTCCGTTCAATTGCTCCTCCAGGTCCTTTGCTGTCTCTGACAGAATTACAATGTCATCAGCAAAACACAAGGTTTCATTTCTTCACCCTGGACTTTAATTCCTTATCCAAATTTCTCAAATTCAAATGTTTGTAAAGCTTATGGGACTGAACTGCGGGGTCATCAGCCCCTAAACTTAAAAACTACTTATGAACTACTTACGAACTAGGACGGCACAAATATCCATGCCCGACCGTAGTGGCCATGCTGACCGTGACTGGAGCGCCTCAGTCACCTCGGCCACCGCGGCCGGCCCAAATTTCTCTTTGCTCTCCTTTATAGCTTGCTCAATATACAATTTGAATAACATTGGAGACAGGCTACAACCCTGTCATACACTCTTCCCAACCTCTGCACCCCTTTCATGTTCTTCAACTCGATAACTGCTGTCTGGTTTTTGTACTTGTAAATAATCTTCCGTTCCCTATATTTTACCACTGCTGATTTCAGAATTTGAAAGAGTGTATTGCAATCAGCATTGTCAAATCTTTATCGATATCTACAAAAGCTCGAAATGTTGGTTTGCTTTTCGTTAATCTATCTTCTAAGATAAGACGTAAGGTGAGTATTGTCTCCCGTGTTCCTACATTTCTCCTGAATCCAAACTGATCTTCGCAAGGTCGTATCTACCAGCTTTTCCAGCTTTCTGCCATAGAGCAAAGATAACAGAGACTGCGTGTGTCCCTATCTCTGCCGTGTTATGGTTTGAAAACATCATCAAAAATTGCCCCAAATCACGTGAACCGGCCACGCCGTTTGCGGCGCGCCAGTCACGCTGTGCACGGCAACTACGGTCGGGGATTCAAATCCCCCTTCGGGCATGGATATTTGTGCCGTCCTTAGTAGAAGGTAGTCCATAAATAGTTTGTAAGTTTAGGGACTGATGACTCCGTAGTTAAGTTCCATAAGCTATACAAACATTTGAATACCATTTTAATCACGTGATTGAGTATTGGACATTATGAGGAACATTTTTTCTCATTTACAGGTGAAATAAAGCGCTTTTGCTGCGGTGGAGAGGCCCGAGCGTTCCAAGGCGCTTGGCTGCGGAGCGCGCCCCTGCTCATCGTCGGAGTTTCGAGTCCTCCCTCGGGCATGGAAGCATCTGTTGTCCTTATTACAAATTAGTCTGTAGCCTAGGGACTGCTAACCAGAGTAGTTACGATCAATAGATTTTCAAACATTTGAACAAAACGCCAGGAGCGCTACAATAGACTCGGTCGCCACGATTAGCCGCTTACGACAACAAAGTCGTTAGATAGGCCAGTAAAGTTAGCTTAAAAAAAGGGGGTTGCCTTCCAAAAATTTGGGGGATCTGGAAACTGTTTTAATCACTCAATAGACCTCTGGTATGAATAATCTGAGTTTGCTCCGATTTCTGAGTGGAGCTTTTTTTCAAATTCCTCAAAAACTAAGCGTTTAAAGCATCGATTGAGTACCAAAATGTAGCTATTTGATGAAAGTTTACCAGAGAAATTCTGTCAAAGGTTGACAATTTTTCACGCGTACTGAAAAACACTAACATTATCGGTATAAGACGTGCAGCATCTGGGAATTGGATTGTTAGACGAAAAATTTTATAGGATATAAATTATAGTGCATTAAATTGCGTTTTTGAAATGTCAATGAAACGGACAAAAAAACTTACTGATCAGGAAATATCGCCATTATTCACTTACATGTGAATCACCTTATAATGCTCAACATCGTATTTTGTTTTTTCTTTTCCTGGTCTGCAGAAACCTGCCCAACCCCTGCACCATAGAGGACCTACATGCAGGCCATGGTGTCCATCAAGACAACAGAATTTTGGAGCTTGCGGTCCATCTAGCAGAAACTAGCAGTTTCCTACAGAACTAGACACCTCTTTCCATACTTTGTTTCTAGTTTGTAATTTGTGCATTTTAATTGTATATTTATTGAATTTAGCATTCTTCTTTTGTAATTTGCTCAATGTAATTGTACACGGTATCCCTAGATTGTAAATTGTTTATTATAATTGTATTGTAATTGTATATTTATTGATCGAAAGATATGTCTTCGTCCTGGACACGTAAAATAAATAAATGATTACTTACAGAATAGCGTTCCACAAAAAGTCCAATGAAGAACTTCACCACTATTTCGAGTAAGAGCTAGCTCCATATGCTCTATCTTTCTTTGAAAACGTAGGTATGCGGAAAACGCGAAAGTCTGTGTTTCACAAGTTATTTGATCCATTTAAAGATCCAATTGACTTCGGAAAGGCAGAGTTCGTTGTAAATGGAGGATTTCTGTTGCATAGAGTGGTACGGGAAGGAATTGAATTTTTTTTTCTTCCATAATTGCAAAGTATGTGGACTACATCAAGTGATGGTATGGAAGGAAGATAACGATCATGTTTGATGACTACTCTGATGTTATAAGTAACAGAAACACGAAATCAGCCGAGCGGCTACGCAGAGCCTTCAAAAGATCTGCACCAAATGTCACTTTGAATAAATCAACATCAGAAACGACGGGAAAAGACTTATTTCTTTACAGCGAACAAAATAAACAGAGGCCCACATCTCGATTAACTGAACAAGTTGAAAGTGAGCACTTCAACGTCAAGCAAGCTGCTGAGGACGCCGATACTCTAATAGTAAGTACAGCTGTTGCCCTTGCGAAGCACTCTGACTTAGTTGTCGCTAGCGAAGACATCGACCTTCTAGTGATACAAACATCTTCAGCTCCACTTTCCCCCCACATTTTTCTACTGAAAACAGACAGAGGCCGACAAGGCGACATAATTTACAGTCCCCTAAATTTCAAGTAGTCTCAAACATTAAACGACAACAATCTGTTCTTACATGCCTTCAGTGGTTGCGACACGACTTTTTCGGCAAAGGAAAAGTGAAACTCCTGAAGGAAATGGAGACAAAGACCACCTTACAAAAAGCAGCAGCGCTATTTGGCAATTCCAGTGCTACTGTTGACGAGACTGATGAAGCTGGACAGACGTTTATTGCGGCCCTGTACTGCGGTACTGAAACAAAGTCATTGAATGTGCTTCGCTAGCTAATTTTTGAAAAATCTGTATCAAAGACTTCATTCATCCTCGCCTCTTTGCGTCCTACAGGAGCAGCTGCTCGACAGCATTTTCTGAGTACGTATTTTGTGGTGCAAGCTTGGAAAAACGACCTTCTAAATCCACTGGAATGCGGATGGAAGGCTTCAAAAGTAGGTCTCTCGCCAGTTCCCACTACTAAGGAGGCAGCACCTGCGGAACTGTTGAAAACCATTCATTGCACATGCGCTACAAGGTGCCATGGAAGTTGTTCCTGCAAGAAAAATGGCACTAAGTGTACTACCGTCTGAAAACTATGTAAAGGACAATCCAACACCGCCACGGCGGAGCGGCCGAGCGCATTGAGGCGTATGCTACGATGCGCCAAGCCGTTCCCCGTCGGGGGTTCGAATTCCCCCCCTCCCCCTCGGGCATGCATGTTTGTGCCGTCTTTAGTATAAGGCAGTTCATAAGTAGTTTGTAAGTTTAGGGACTGATGACCCCGCAGTAATAACCATAAGCTTTACAAACATTTGAATTTGAAACCTGCACCAATGTTATCAATGACAGCCCTGTTTCTGACATAGAAGACAGTGACATAAATGATGATGCTTCAGAAGAAGAAATTAGACATTTCACCTAGGACATCAATACGGAAGAAAATGTTCAAATGTTTGTAGAACTTATGGGACTTAACTACGGGGTCATCAGTCCCTAAGCTGACAAACTACTTATGAACTAACCAAGACTAAGGACGGCACAAATATCCATGGCCGAGGAGGGATTCGAACCCCCGACCGCAGTGGCCGTGCAGACCATGACTGGAGCGCCTCGGTCCCGTCGGCCACCGTGGTCTGCTATACGGAAGAAGTGGAAGAGTTACAGTTAATGTCGTTTGGACCCTCCTCTTCCAAGCGAATATAGGTATGACAGTCTAAAATTAAGGGAAAAAAAGTTATACACAGTGAAACATTAATCTATAACTCTGTACTTTGTATTTTATATAATCACATGTATTCCAATTTATTGTTAATTGAATGAAGTTCCTTTATTCTTAGTAAAAAAATTAACATAATGCATATTTACTAATACCCTTATCACCTACATGTTTTTCTCCTTAGTATAGCATTATCCCTGTTAATATTTTTCAAAACTAATTTATTGATATAAAGTAAATGTCGTTTTGTGTAGCAGTAAAATGAAATAAATCAAAGTGTGGATATTAGAAAAATCCACTGAATGGAAAATAGAAAGCCTAAATTTCTCATTCACATTAGATGTAATTGAATAACGGCGATTTTTACTTATCAGCAAGGTGTTTCGTCAATTTCATTAACATCTGAAAAACACAATTTGATGCTGTATAACATTTCTCTTATAAAATTTTGCGTCTAACAAGCAATTCCCAAATGCTGCACGTCTTATACTCACGATGTTAGTATTTTTCGGTAAGTGTGAAAAATTTTCAATCTTTGATGTAGAATATTTCTGGTAAAATTTCATCAATTAGCTACATTTTGGTACTCAATCGATGCGGAATTTAATGCTCTACATTTTTTGTAACCTTAGCGTTTTCGTTTAATCGTTTACGTTTTGAAGAATTTGAAAAAAAAAAAAAAAAAACCTAGAAAAAGTCCGAAATTTCGGTGGTTTTATTTCTATCACAGATGAAGCTCCTCTCAGAAATCGTTGCAAACTCAGGTTATTCATGCCAGAGGACCACTTGGGTGATTAAAACAGTTTCCAGATTTCCACTAACTTTTGGAAGGCAAAATCCTAATTTTACTGACCAGCCACGGTGGAGCGGCCGAGTGGATTGAGGCGCCATGTTAAGATGCGCAAGGCCGTTCCCCGTCGGGGGTCTGAATCCGCGCTCGGGCATGGATGTTTGTGCTGTCTTTAGTATATACGTTAGTTCATAAGTAGTTTGTAAGTTTAGGGACTGATGATCCCGCAGGTAAGTCTCTTCAGCTTAACAAACATTTAAACATTTTGAGACGGGCCTTTAAGCAATATCAATCAACATGCGTCGTGTTTGTATGTGTAAGCAGGCAGCAGGAAGCGTGTGCCCTGTCAAAAACATCTACAAGGAATGTTTAAATGTTTGTACATCTAGGGGCCTTTATTACTGAGGCTATGTCACTAGGTTTACATACCACTAACATTGCCGTAACTTAACTAACCTAAGGACAACACACCCATCCGTGCCCGAGGGACGACTCGAACCTCTGCAGCAAGGCGCCTTAGAATGCTCTGCCATTCCACGGCGGCGTAGAACTGAACATCAGTAAGTAAAGCAGTCCGGAGTTTTCACAGCCAAACTTATTTGGGATATAATATGTTGTACAAAGTTCACGCGACTGAGAATACAGCACCATAAGAAGCCAATCTGACCGATCTAAAATGTATCGAGGATTCCCATACTGCAACAAACATTGCGTGTCTGTTGAAAATGTTGTACTTCCGCAGAAACGTGGCAAAGATGTGGGTCAACAGAGTGCGAGATGGTTGACTGCAGAGCGATGCCTGCAAAAGTTAAACGCCTCTTAGAAATTTATTTCAGTCAAGCTACCACATCGCCACTGATTATTAATTTCATATTTTGCAGGCACTACTGGTGACGGAAATGGCCAGTAGCTGTCTTTAACAGGCTTGGGTGTGGGGATTACGGCGCGGGAAAAGGGAACACCTCAATCTTTCCGTTTACGATCTGATTTCTCTTATTTTATCATGATCATAAGTCTTTATGTAGGTGGGTGCTAACAAAATATGTTAGCATTCGGAAGAGAAAGTTGGTAAAAGAAATTTCGCAATCAAATGACCGGAACTCGTGCATTATTTTCGTGAAGCTCTCTCCCCTGCACTGCGAAAATACAAAACGAGATGTCCTTCTCAGAACTTTCTGTATCCTTCGTCAGTCTCACTTAATGGGGATCCCACAATGCGCAGCAATAATCCAAAATAGGACGCACAACTGTAGTGTAGGCAGTTTCTTTAACAGCATTTTTGCATCTTCTAAGGGTTCCGACAAAGTAGCATTTTTGGTTCGCCTTCCATACGATATTTTCTGTGCGTTATTTCCAATTAAAGTAATTCGTAATTTTAATTCCTAGGTACTTAATTGAATTTACGGCCTGCGAATTTGAATTATTTATCGTGTAAATGTAGTTTAATGGATAAAGAGTGTCAAAACCAAGGAGGTTAAAATAAAGGGAGATGGTGTTATCTATGCCGAGCATATACGTCAGTTGAAGCCTGTTCGCCATCTTGGTTAAGTCGAACCTTTTACTATTATGCATTGAACTGACAGTCAGTGGAAAGTATGTAATATATTTTCTTGAATGAATGCTAATATAAATTCATCATAAGATATTTGAGAAAATGTTTTAGCTAACGCTAATTTTCACTCTATCAACACGTTGTACATTATGGCATATTATGACTGTATCAAGTGACATAAAACATCAGCTCTACAATACGAACTTCTATCGAAGATTTAGCAATATGGCGAAGGCAGGCTTCACTTTTTCACCGTAAGGGCGTCTCCCTCTATTCTAAACTCCTTGATCGAAACAGCGTAAACGTAACCCATTGGCTGAAAAGGCCATGAAGCTTCTTACAGTCCCCAGTCTCCCTGACAGATGATTAAGAAAAAAAAAAAAAAAAAAAAAAAAAAAAAAAAAAAAAAAAAAAAAAAATCAACGACGCACAGGATAGCAGGTTAAAGATGTTTCGTCCAGGGAGAGACTTATCCGTTGCAATATCATCGAGCGGAACTCGGTGAATATTCGTAAGCGAGTAACTCGTACGCCCAACGTTTGGTTCTGAGGACTGCATTGGCGCTGCCTGTGATAATTAATTTGAGAGAAACATACAGCAGTCTTAACGATGGACGCAGTTCCAGATATAATTTAAACTGATTCCAATCCAAGTATTGAGAAGAAGGTTTTCGGAGGTACCTTGGTTGTAAAGCATATGCCGAAACTGGTAAGCCCTTACCAACTTTGTTCAATGGGAACTCATCCATAGATGTACTCAACTATAAGCTTTTGTGATATAATCACGACTCTGATCCTTACAGCGAGAGTGAAAGAAATAATACTGTGGAATGAATTCAGTTCCCGCCAATCGTGTAGCATCGCACTCATCAGAACATACTGGCCAGCTGGATCGCCGAAATATTGTCTTAAGGTGACTAATCGAACCGGCTGGAAGTCCGAGAAGATTGCCAGCAATTAAAAGTGTCAATCAGAAACTAAAGACATATTGAAATGCCTGTACCAAATATAACTATCATTTATTTTTAAATTATTGTTATTGTTATTAGAGTAAGGGAGAGGATTTACGAATAGGTCAAGTAATGTCGGTTGGCAAATTTCATGACCATCCAGTGATGCACCTGGTGTGAAAGTCATGAATTACGTCCTCTACAACGAGGCAAACACCTGTAAGCGCCGCCATTAGGGTTGACTGCTCTGTTGCGTGTTAGGTGCCTGATTTCCAGTTCTCTACAAATAACAAACTTATGAAGGGTAAGTAAAATTATTTTTTAGTTGTTAGTTATTAACATATGTGCCCTGTGTAACATGCACTCTTTGATTGATCATGAACGTCGCTTCCTAATTCCCTAAAAGTAGAAATGCTGCAGACAATATGTGTCATTTAGATGGCTTGTTATTTTGTCCGTGTGTAGTCGGGTACTCTCGGATAGCCCGTCGCGGTGGCCGAGGGGACTGAGGCGCTCCAGTCACGGTCTGCACGGCCACTACGGTCGGGGGTTTGAATCCCCCCTCGGGCATGGATAATTGTGCCGTCCTAGTTCGTAAGTAGTTCATAAGTAGTTTGTAAGTTTAGGTACTGATGACCCCGCAGTTAAGTCTCATAAGCTTAACAAACATTTGATTATTACTCTCGGATACATGTGTCGTCGGGTACTCTCAGATACCAGCTAATGTACACAAAGCTGACAAACAAAATAAAGACGCGACATGTGCATATTGTTCACGAAAATTCTCTGACGATATACAAGGTGAACAGTGGGTGCAATGCACTCTTTGTGAAGACTGGTACCATGTTGATTGTTAAGGTGCATATGGGCACCAATTTCGTGTGATTACTGTTAGAATATTGCCGGCCGCGGTGGCCGAGGAGACTGAGGCGTTCCAGTCACGGTCTTCACGGCCACTACGGTCGGGGGTTCGAATCCCCCCTCGGGCATGGATATTTGTGCCGTCTTTAGTATAAAGTAGTTGATAAGTAGTTTGTAAGTTTAGGGACTGATGACCCCGTAGTTAAGTCCCATAAGCTTAACAAACATTTGAACATTTTTACTGTTAGAAACTGATATAAACTGTATGTAACTACCTATTCATGATATAAATACAATTTATGTGCACATTTGCATCATACATGAAGGTGATATTTGTATCTGACATTACACTCCCTTCCTTTCACTGCTGACAATCGTTCTATTTTTGCCTTGGAGACCTATACAGCTAATATTTGTTGCGTATATGACCTAATACCCTACACAAAATATGTAGGACTCCGACGGTTATTTTAACAAGTAATACCAGTTGTAACTATTTGTAAGTCGGTTAATTTTCAGAAATCAGACAGGTATCCGACAATCCACGCCCTTACTTTAATGATGCTCGGTATCGGTTTATTATTTAGCTACATTCGAATCATTAAATTGTTTAAAGTTCATAGATGAGTACGAGCCACCGAGCATTGCACATTGTTACAATGTAGTAAGTAGACTGCTGACCTGCTCGTATCAAAATAGTGGATAGTGTGGTGTAGTAATTACTGAGCGACAGACATGAATGTACACGGACTCGGTTAGATGTATCAGTACCATCCATTGTTATATAAACAGCAGGGCAGCATACTACATTGAGTCGAAGTGTAGTGAACGATAGCTTATACTCACTAAATTACTTTTAAACAATTTATTAATGCGATGATGGTTCTCTAATGAGCCGGAACTAGTCATCATTAATGAAACCACTTTAAGCTTCAGATTGGATCTTATATTAAGTAACGAATATTATAAGTAAAAACAACATCCTACAACTTTACACGGTAAAATAACACAAATATGTATTACTCCTGAATACAGGAGATACAGATAAATTGCTGTACGTACGTAAAAATATTCTCCCCGGCCGGGAATCGAACCCGGGTCTCCCGCGTGACAGGCGGGGATACTAACCACTATACTACCGAGGAATTAGAGAAATTACCGGCGACCTCGTCATCTGTTTCAGAGTGCCTATATATAGAAATATAACTGTTTACATCAGAGATGCCATGTATCCGATACTCTCTTTCGGAGCGTTGGGGAGCTATTCCGTCCTCTACCGCCACGTGGCAAATAGCGACGCCTGACGTGCCGCCATTTTCAACACAGCGCTGCAGTTCAGGCGTTCACGTTACTGTACCTCAAAATAAAGCCATTAATCAATTCTTATTGTCTTTTCGGGGCTTTCTAAAGTCTAGTTTTTCTTGATTTGGCTAATGCACTTCTTTTAGTGTTCTTATTTAAGTTTGCGGAATTCGTTACGCAATGAAATGCTAAATGATCGTTTTAAAAACGCAAAACACCTGCGTTCTACGTGAACACAGCGGGTGACATCCCACTGATGTTATTATTTATGTAGTTGATTAATCTTTTCCACAATTCTGTCTCCCCAGAAATCAATGGTCAATCGTCGTATCACATTTCCGCGGTCGGAATTCTGTTTTTCTCCTTATTAAAAGTACAGTTGCAAAATACCAACAAAAATTATAAAATAACTAGCATCTGTATCCGCGTTGCCCGGATATGTATGTATCCCTTTCTTGTGTTAGTCTACCGAAGTACTTGCCCTCTAGCCTTCACCACCTCCTCCACCCACTACACATTTCCCCCGTTATTGGGGGAGGGTTTCGGCCCCTAATTTTCGGTTATATGCACCTCAATTCTTGTATCCTGCAATAATATACTTCTCAACGTAGGTACAGAGGAATTTAGGAAACTGTCTGCGAAATTTGTTGCAAACAGTGTACCTCCTGAACTATGTCCCGTAACACCAAACTTCAACGCTACTTTCTCACCCTGCTTTAGTTCTCTTATAATACAGTACAGTCCCGAAAAGACGGCACTCGGTAACCTGGCATTCCGGATAACTCGTCCACACCCCGACACAACCCCTGGAATTGAAGACCTGATTGCAAGAACCAGATAATGACCAAAACTAAACTTCTGAGAAAAACTTTTTATGGGACTTTAATCGTCAAAACCAGTGAAAATTCTTGCATATGATGAAAGTATACCGTAATTTGTGCCACTTCACAAATTTTGAAGTTGATATCTCATGTATAAGCACTAAATAAATTGAGAAAATCGGCATGGATGTATCTGTTTCTTGCACTCAAATATATATGTATCTTAAAAAGCCAAGTCATTTTATTTGAAACTGCCAAATTTATTGAAAATATCAATTTTACAAGTCCTTTTATGTAATATTATCATGAATATAAAAAAAATAGTACAGTACAATACTATTCCTCTACTTCAGTCGGAAAAAGATGCCTCAGTGACTGTTCCCTGTAGTTCGTTCAATCTGTTGGATGCACGCTGCTTGTAGTACTCCATGAGGACAGGTGGTACATATTATTGTACTATATTCATGACATCATCATATTTCTTTGAATACAAAAGTAGGCACTGTCATATAATCTGGATTCATTAATGTTTGGCTGTATGTGCACCGATTTAAAAAAGACAGAACTTACTGAAAAACAGACTATTCTGTTCAGGAGAAACGGATAGCTCTCTACCTTCATAAATGAATTTCCGATAACGACTTATTCTGAAGGAATCAGTTGTATTTCGAACTCGAACAACTGAAAAATTCTTTGAGGCGGAAGATACAATGCCATACCATTGTTCTGGTAAATAAACATATTCCTTCCTTTGTTTAACCTTTTCAATCTGAGCAAAAGCTCGATCGCAAGGCATGAATGAATGTCCACGTTCTGGAAAATGGTGATGTATTTTGATAAATTTACCTGATGCACAGAGCGAGCTTAAAAACTGGACCATCAAAATGTTTTTGTTTTGCCCTGCACAGTTGTCAGAGAATAGGTGCAGGGGTTTGACGTCTTCGGAAATATAGTTGTCAATGAAATGCCTCCCTGCCATCTTGCTGATGATTGACTGCGAAAACAAGATCTGGTTATTATCTGTTTCTTGCACTCAAAATGGATAAACTTACTTTTGATGTCATCTAGTGCCCAACATAAACATTAACTTCAAGAAACTACAACTTTATCCTACAGATGGCATCAATGGCAACAATTATAGCTGAAAAAGTCATTTTCCCAAAAAGTGGTCATTATCTGGTTCTTGCAATCAGGTCTTCAATTACTCCGTGCACGCACATTGCAGGATAGAACTGAAATGGTAGCGTGTAGCAGTTACAGGATATGCATGGTCCCAGATATAATCTTTTCTTGTGCCACCTACACTCTATTTCGGAATCCTTTGACTTTCATTAATGCAGTATGTAGATGCTTTTTCATTCTAAAATCAGTCTTGATCGAAACTACGGGAGTGCCTTTTTTCACGATGTCATATAAAATCAGCTTAGGCGTGACGGACGAATAATGAACTTGGTTACAGCAGACTACAGTGACATGTGACGCGGGCGCGGGCGCTCTACTCGCCCTAGGAATTCCTTTCAAAAATAATATATTTCTAGTGTGACGTGCAGATGTTTTGCAACAAAATGTAATACGTAAAACGGGGCACCTCATGTGAAATCAAAGTGAATATTGTTTTCTGGACATAAACATATAATCAACGTTCTAAAAAAAAGTAGAGGAAAATCTTTTACTTATGACATCTGATACTAAAGTCTCTACCGCTCACATCTTCATGGCTTGACGCATATAACAAGTGAGTACTCTTACATACAATTGGAAATTACGTCAAACTGATCCTCTTAGCGTGAAAAACCAGTGAGATAGGTAAATATTATCTCACTTCAACACAAATGTTTTTGATAATTTGGATAAATAACAAATGATGGTCGCAGTACAGAGGATATAAAATGCAGAATGGCTATGGGTAGACAAGCGTTCTTGAAAAAGAGAAATTTGTTAACATCGAATATTGATTTTTAAGCCTAAGGAAGTCCTTTCTGAAGGCATTTGTATGGAGTGTTGCCTTGTATGGGAGTGAAACATAGACGATAAACAGTGTGGACAGGAAGAGGATAGAGGCTTTTGAAATGTGGTGCTGCAGAAGAATGCTGAAGATTAGGTGGGTGGATCGCGTAACTAATGAGGAGGTACTCAACAGAATTGGGGAGAAAAGAAATTTCTGGCGTACCTTGACTAAAAGAAGGGATCGATTGGTAGGGCACATTCTTAGACATCAAGGAATTGTGAATTTAGCGTTGGAGGGAAGTGTGTGGGGTAAAAACCGCAGAGGAAGACCAAGAGATGGAGACCGTAAGCAGATTCAGACAGATGTAGGTTGCCGTTCTTATGTGGAGATGAAGAGGCTTGCTCAGGATAGGGTATTGTGGAGAGTTGCAACAAACCAGTCTCCGGACTGAAGACAACAACAACAAAATTTGGATAGATAGTCGCATTTAGACCTGCTTATTCCTTCGATGTTAAGCTGGAGTATGCGAATAGATGGTCCAATTCTACGAACTTGTGCGTCTTGAAAAGGACTTCTTGGTTGCTTGCTCTGCATTCTTTGACCGGGAGGCCTTGTCGGGCAGTTCGGTCTCATCGTGTTGCTGTTACTCATTTAGCACCACCCAGGGGGCACATGTGACTTAAGGAATGTCACGGACGCGAGTAATCTTGGACGAACATTCAGGAGAACCCCCAGCTACCCATACACATTGATACATCAATAGCAGAACTCCAGCGTCTGAAGTAAAGAAAACCATCTTGGAAAGCTGAACATCATCGTGATGTCACCAACTTTGACATCAATGAAGCATGGAAAAGCCATTGGGAAGAATCGTCAGTGGTCAACGGTCTTCTGGTTGGAAACCCTTCAATGCGAGTTCCAGGTTTCTCACTCCCCAGACGCCAGTGGAGAGTCAGAAACCGCATCCGAACAGGACAAGGGAACTGCGGATATCTACGGCACAGATGGGGCTGGGCAACATCTCCCGAGTGTGACTCTGGAGCTGCCCTACAAACAATAAACCACATTGAAGGTGAATGCCCGAAACGAGCCTTCGGTGGATCAATAAATGACATTCACCATGCATTACCTGAAGGGCTCAACTGGATTATCTGTTTGAACTCAGGATTCTAAGAACTTGTGTAATGTGTACATAATTTAACTCTGTACATATGATCCTGTACATATATTGTCCTTGTTAAACATTCTTACAATGTATACAACTAGAACTATGTACCTGAACCAAGCTCTGTATCATCATTCGATAAATAAAAACAAATGTAATAATGCTAATTCAAAGAAAAACAGGTGTTTCTCAGTTTAATTACACAAGTTTCATAAACCGTGTTTGCAAAATACTGACAACAATTATTTACAATTTTCTTTTTCAAATTGTGTAGATAATAGATGGCTGTTATAAAAATGAAGATGTTGAGAAGAGAGTGTGACGACTTTCTAGACTATCAACGATGATATTCCATCCTTACATTGAGTAAGCAGTGGAGAATCAAAGATATATTTCGTATAGGAATTAAAGATCAGTGAAATTCAGGCGATACTGAGGAAATAACATTAGATAACGAGACACAAAAAGTAGATGTAAGTTGCTATTTGGACATTAAAATAACTGATGGTGGTCGCAGTACAATAAAAAAGTTACACGGACAATGGCAAGAAAAGTATTTCTTAATAAGACAATTTTTTTGGCATCACAAACAGATTTAAAATGAAGAAGTCTTTTCTTGAGTATATTTGTCTGGAATTACACTACTGGACATACTCCGAGAAGAAATGCAGATGATGCACGGGTAATCATTGGACAAATATATTATACTAGAACTGACATGTTATTACATTTTCACGAAATTTGGGTGCATAGATCTGAGAAATCAGTACCCAGAACAACCACTACTGGCCGTAATAACGGCGTTGATACGCCTGCGCATTGAATCAAACAGACCTTGGATGGCGTGTACAGGTACAGATCCCCATGCAGCTTCAACACAATACCACAGTTCATCATGAGTAGTGGCTGGCGCATTTTGACGAGCCAGTTACTCGGCCACCATTGACCAGACGTTTTCAATTGGTGAGATATCTGGAGAATGTTGTGGCCAGGGCAGCAGTCGAACATATTTCGTATCCAGAAAGGCCTTACAGGACCTGTAACATGCGGTAGTGCATTATCCTGCTGAAATGTAGGGTTTCGCAGGGATCAAAATGTTCAAATGTTTGTTAAGCTTATGGGACTTAACTACGGGGTCATCAGTCCCTAAACTTACAAACTACTTATGAACTACTTACGAACTAGGACGGCACAAATATCCATGCCCGAGGGGGGATTCGAACCCCCGACCGTAGTGGCCGTGCTGACCGTGACTGGAGCGCCTCAGTCACCTCGGCCACCGCGGCCGACTCGCAGGGATCGAATGAAGGGTAGAGCCACGTGTCGTAACACATCTGAAATGTAACGGCCACTGTTCAAAGTGCCGTCGATGCGAACAAGAGGTGAGCGAGACGTATAACCAATGACACCTGATACAAACACACCGGGTGATACGCCAGTATGGCGATGACGAATACACGCTTCCAATGTGCTTTCACCGCAATGGCGCCAAAAAAGGATGCGACCATCATGATGCTGTAAACAGAACTTGGATTCATCCGCAGAAAGACGTTTTGTCATTCGTGCACCCAGATTCGTCGTTGCGTACACCATCGCAGGAGCTCCTGTCTGTGATGTATCGTCAAAGGTAACCGCAGCCATGGTCTCCAGGTTGCTGCAAATATCCACGAACTGTACGTGCAGATGGTTGTTGTCTTGCAAACTTCCCTATCTGTTGACTCAGGGATCGAGACTTGGCTGCATGATCCGTTACAGCCATGCGGATAAGATGCCTGTCATCCCGACTGCTAGTGATACGAGGTCGTTGGGATCCATCACGGCGTTCCGTATTGCCCTCCTGAACCCACAAATTCCATAATCTGCTAATAGTCATTGGATCGCGACCAACGCGAGCAGCAATGGTGCGATACGATAAACCGCAATCGCGATAGGCTACAATCCGACCTTTATCAAAGTCGGAAACGTGATGGTACGCATTTCTCCTCCTTAGACGAGGTATTATTGAATCCATCATCTATGGTGGATACAGGACAGCGGCTGGTCAAGAGTCTGAAGGAAATCAGATACCAACAGCCGTAAGTATAATGAAATATTTGTTCTATTACAACCAGTTTCGGCATTCCACTATGCCATCTTCAAGTCCCTACATCGGAGCATGATATCCAAAAGTAGCGATTCTAAAACTTCGTCTCGTAGTTGGAAACAAAAACAGCAACGTAGGGACCTGAAGATGGCATAGTGGAATGCCGAAACTGGTTGTAATAGAATAAATACTTCATTATACTTACGGCTGTTGGTATCTCACTTCCTTCAGACTTAGACGAGGTATCTTGTGGTGCATTTTCTGAGAGCTACAAAAGCGAGAACAATAAATTGACGCCACCGCGGAATAGCCGTCCTCAGTGAGGCGCCGTGCTGCGGTGTGCGCGGTCGTTCGCCGTCGGGGGTTCGAGTCACTCTTCGGGCGTGGGTGTATGTGTTGTCCTCAGGATAGTTTAACTTCATTTGTTTAATTCGTAAGCTAGGGACTAATAACCAGGCAGTTAAGTCCCGTAGATTTACAAACATATGATTTTAATAAAATGACTATATATGACTTAGGCATAGATGTAGCTATAAATTTCAATATTATTTTGGTATTCTACCTTTTATCATTTCCAACTAGAAAGCCAATTAGTATAATGTCAGAGAATTTTATTGCAGTCAATCAACACCAAAGTCGCAGTTAACATTAATTTATTCTTCCCTTCTAGTACCAAACATGAAATAAATATTCCATTAATTGTATAATGTGGACAAGAAATCAGTTGTAGGCCTATGGCTCTCATAAAGCATGACCTAATGTAAAACCATAGCAGATCATTGTCAGTTGTAATCGGTCGCCACTTTCATATTTGTTTTCATGTTATGGATAATTAACACACGTGGCCAGCAGTTCATTTTTTCGGTGCCGCAGTGCTCCACGCACGCTACGCCCAACATCCGCCAAGATCGAAGGCTAGCGATCGCGGCGTGAGACCGCTCAGGTAACTTGCAATTACTTGTGAAAGGAGGTAGATATCAGTGCGGCTAACATATGCACAGAACAGTAAGCTCCCGCTATTCAGCTTTTCCAATACACGATTTGTAAATCAAGCGCACACACCTGACAAATAGCGTCATTTGAAAACGACTATTATGAATGATGAAAAGGTGTATGAATTATTAGAAAGCTGGGATGTTTTACTACCACGTGTAAAAAAAATATACTTCCATCAAATTCGAGTGTGAAGCGTTACGAAACTAAAAACTCGCGCGCAATGAAAAGTAGACATTTTCTTTTTTTATACTCAAACCAAAGCTTGTAAGAAAAAAATTAGTTGATGAAACGGTGTGGGTTGGTCTTGTATACCGTCCAAATTTTGTACAACTAGAAAATCGGAAAGTGTATTTTCCTCTTTTTTCGGCGGGCAGTGTAAACTCCCTGGACAGCCTGACGAAGCACAGACGACTCGATGCTTTCGGACTGCAGTGAAACGCGCGAAGCGAACTGTGTGGCGGTCACTGCAGGTACGCGCCCGCACCTTCCCCCACTACACAAAACCGGCGCAGGGCCACTGCGCATCCTGACGTCATAGCTCACGCTGAAGCACTAGATATACCGAGCTGAACAATCCGCCATTTTGAATCCCAATCCGACGACAGTGTTGTATGCTTTGTATTGTGTAGCGAAGTGAATCAGCAAATATTTCGTTACTGTTTCACAGTGCGAAATGGATGGTTGTGCTGCACTGAACTGCTCAAATAATAGCAGACGTGCGCTTTAAGTTTTATCGCTTTCCTTCAAACATAGATCGGCGTAAAAGGTGGCTTTTTAATACCTGAGGCGCCAAAATCGAGCAACTATCTGTGTGACGTTAAGAACAAAACCTTTTTTTATTTGTATTAGTTATGCTCACAGAGAGGTAATAATGGAAATATAGGCCTATAATGTAAGCAATGGTTTAATTTTGCTACAGATTGTTAACATAACACAATATAGTTAGTTTAAAGTGAGCTACTTTTCTTGATATTATATAGACCAACTAAGGAGCTATTCTAAGCGCTGTTAATTGTATTTTAAGTCATGCATGCGTGCAGCTGGTATTACCCAGACAGTGGTTTTTAAATTACATTATTTCGCGTTAGATCAGTGTGTAATTTGAATGAGACTCTCAACACGGGAATATCTAAACCTAAGCAAGCTATGAACAGGATGTATGCAGGAAAAAAATATACTGAACTTCGCAAAAAAGAAAAAAAAAGTGCGAATGGGAAGGAAGTCGTACATGAAAGGCATTAAATTCAAAACTTAAAATTAAACATTCACTTTATTTCTAAGTGTATGCTACCAGATAGACTTTGAATGTCTGGTTTCTTTAGATAACAACAAAATAAAGTTATAAAACACATTTTGACGTAAAATCCTCTTTGAAATATGGTATGTGTAAAATATGCGAGGCATTACAATACAGCAATTTAACATTATTCCGTAACTGTTACCGAAAACGTATGTTGACATACCATTTATAAGCCAGAAAATATGATCATTGTAACGTATTTTAACTGTATGTGGTAAATATTTAGAACAGCATCATATGCCTTACTTTGGAATGAAAGTGAAAGTATCATATCTGTAAAAATCCATCTAATCACTAACTTTAAGTTGATTGCCTCTTTCAGTGAAATGTAAGCAAATAAATTTACAACGTTGTAATATTTTCTGCGTTTGGAAAGTATATTAAATGGCCTTAAGAGCATGTTAAAAAGCGAAAGAGTTCAGTAGTCTTTAAATGCGCGCCTTCAACGTGGGATTCAAAATGGCGGATTGTTCTGCTTGGACTATACAGTGCTATAGCTCACGCTATATCTCGTCAACTATATCACACAACGTTTCACCAGGCACCGCCAGTCAACTGCTGTTTGTGTATGAGAAATCAGTTGGGATCTTTCCTCATGTCAGCACGTTGTAGGTGTCACCACCGGCGCCACCCTTGTGTGAATGCTCTGAAAAGGTAACCACATGCATATCACAGCATCTTCTTCCTGTCGGTTAAATTTCGCGTTTGTAGCACGTCATCTTCGTAGTGTAGCAATTTTAATGGCCAGGGTTGTGGTTTTGAACAGACGTGAATCCTGGAAGACCAGCAGTTTACACGAGAAGATAAGAGAAACTTTTGAAATATGGTTATACAGAAGAATTGTGAAGATGAAATGGATGGATGTACTGAATGAAATTCAGGGAACTATTATGGCATAATGACTAACGAAAGGAATGGATCACCAGTTTACTATTGGAGGAAAGTGTAATGGTGCATGAACACAGTAAGCGGATTCAAAACAATGCAGCTTCCAATTGTTATTTAGGGATGAAGGCTCTCACGGGATAGAGTGGCTTGCATAACCGCATGTAACCATTATTGTAACTGAAGTTCATAACAACAATCTCTGGAATCATTTGGTAATGTAAATAAGTTCAATTAATTGCAGCATCCTAAATTCTTTACTATATATCACCTCAAACTAATTAGAATATGATACAAATAAGAAGACAATGAATTATGAAGAACATTACTGGGCATGTGGAAAAGCCATAGAATTCTCTCATCTTTCTTTACGATTTACTTACTTGAAAAAGACAAGATCGTGAACTAATAGTGAATTGACTGTAAAATCGGTATAATGATCAAATACATTCTTCGTATTGAGTATTCGTTCAAAAATGTCATTACTAAAATCATAATTTTGCAAAATCCAGTGGCTATGACACAGAGCTCTGACGCGGCTGGCTTTACATGGTTTCCATTTATCAAAAAAGAGTTTTTTGAAAACTACTACAGTGCTAAACAATTAGTTCTTTCGGCTTTAAGTCATTGTGCACATGGTAGGTACGTTTTTACCCGAATAAGTGACGGCATACTATCACGTCTTACATCAGTGTTGAAATCTCTCCGGGTGATCAGCCAAGTGGCGTGGTCATATAGTCGTAATATTCCATGAATTTCGTACGCACATGTCGCCGAAGATCGTGGGTACTTAACTCATCTGAACTACTTAGTACTCGGACAGATGTCATCATTAATCGGAATTTTGTTGATGGTGGTTCATTCCGTGAACATTTATTACATCTGATAACGGAAGAGATGTAGGGAAGTCAACTTCGAGTAGTTTTCTATATTTCTGTATTTTTAAACAATTAAAATTCATTTATGAAGTATTTATCATTCCAAAGTTTTGTTCGCCACGCTCAGTGAGAACCACCGCAATTTGCGACTGCTCTAAATTTCGCACACACAATATACACGTGCCTAACTGTCGTGGAAAATCAGGACCATCTGTAAAGTGGACTTGTACAACACTGACATCACTCGTCTCACAATAAGAGCTTTTCAATACATTATGTTCACATAAAGTAAATTATTGCTGATACCATGTTTCTCCTTTACATTATGAATAAATAAAAGGTTCCAAGTCTCAGGATTGTCCAGACCGGTTACAAATTCTGACTGGAGAACAATGGATTAAACATTTGTGTTTTAAGGGGGAAAAAATGACTGGTTTATTCAACGACAATTATATATTGAAAGACGAAACAGTTTGATTAAAATTTTATAGGTAACAGATACAGCTATGCTTCAGTCACTTATCATTCGACATAGTCATCAAAAGAAATGAGAGCTTCTCTTACTTGGGAATCAATTTTTGTATTTCTGTGTGGGTAGAAATCTGCCGCTCGTGAATGGAAGCAACGTGTCACTGTAGAGAGTACAGGAAGTTGTTGAGGCGCAAGGAAAGGTGTAGATCGCTGGGAGAAAGATGACTATGTGCTGAATAATCAAGCAGTTGCCAGCCGAACTAACAGCATAGCTGCAGCAAGTGCACCACGAAGCGTGTCGTGTGTTCCCAGTCCGGGGTTTGGCTACGAAGAGGAGCTGAAGACGACCGTCACAACTGTGTTGCATGCAGGCGGCAGTCTTCCACCACACAGGAAAAGAGACGTTTGGTGACTGTGACAAAAAATAGCTCCAATACCGCACTAGATCTTCGTATAAAAATAAATAAATAAATAAGTAGGAAAAATCACATTCTACATGTGCATCGTGTTTCCGATTACATAATGTGGCTACTGCGCTATTTGAATTGCATTGTGACGTTACTCATCTTGATTTTTGGTCGCATTGCCCCTGTTTCTCTAGAAATAGTAATGTAAGAATACCTCCATCTCCGATACCTATGCTCCCGTTAGTGATACGAGTCCCCGATGCTGTCGTCTTCGTGTTACAAACGAACATAAAAGCCACTTTGGCAGTACCATTAATCGTACTCTTGTGTTTGTCTACGTAATCTCTTAGGAGTACGGGAAGTAATACCGCACTTGTACCTTGTATTGTGGGATAAAATTAATTCCGGTACCGGGAATCGAACCCGAGCCTCCTGGGTGAGAGCCAGGTATCCTAGCCACTAGACCATACCGGAGATACCAGACATGTTTGATGTGAGGGTAGAAGTAATATTTTGAAAGACTTGTTGCATTCCGTTTACAGTGAATGTAAAAATGGACGCCCATCACTCTCGGGTATGTACTTTGTGTATAATCAGATGCCGCGTTTCTGATCACAGCGAGCAGGCTCCCCATGGTCAGGAGTGATAAATATAGCGGGCAGAAAGCCACGAGGCGAACTCGCGGTCGCCAAGTAGCGCTGCCTCTGCATGTGGAAGCTGCCTGCTTAGTGCTTACAAGGGGGAACTTCTCACCCCCAACGCTCCAAACACCACAAAACCTTGCTGAGCATAACACAACGCCAATATGCAGGAAGTGTAAGGCCATGAGTGACTACGAAATTAATTATTCGTAATAACCAAAATTGAAATTTCGACCGTGGAATTAATTGCGTTTTCGCACAGGGCATGATATGACACTGAAACCGGTTGCTCAATATTGTGATACGCATTACCGCCATAAGTAGCATGGCATTCTTTCAATTACATTATGAACGTATCTCTCATACTCAGACTTCTCTAAGCAAGAACATATTGATAAAGATATTGGGAGATAAGAAACAAGTACTGTACACTATGATTTTTGCTTCAGCAGGTATTGTACAAAATCTCTTAAAAGTGTTTTACAGGCCAATTGATAAATAGCCTATTTTCTGATAACAACAGACATCAACCAAAAATTCTTTGCCCCAAGAGATCCTTCGGTGCTAGATTTAAAATGTTGCTGGGGAAGTTCTTCCAATATCGGTTTACAGCAATATACGTAAGTAAATATGACGCTATAAATGCACCTAAGAAAATTCATTCACAAAATCAAAGGATCAAAAGTCTGTAAAACCCCGGGGACAAACTTGTGGTCATCGGTCCATAGTCTTACAAACAAATTAATCTATCCCAAGCATTTGCCCGACAGAGGACTTCAACCTCGGGCGGGAGCGGCCGCGCGGTTACTGACATGGCGCCTAGAACCATGCTGCTATTTCCAGTCTGCAATTAATTAACGATATCGTGGCAACGCGAGCTTAGCACTTACTACAAGGAGATTAACGAACGCAGCGCAGCAGTGGGTTTAACACGGTATTTAGGCAGCGGTCCCTGATCCACCTCCGGTATGGTCTAGTGGCTAGGATACCTGGCTTTCACCCAGGAGGCTCGGGTTCGATTCCCGGTAACGGAAAAAATTTTACTTTCAAGGGAGAAATGCAAATAATTAATGCATAATAATTCGATTTCCAGAAACATATTGACTCAATTAGCATACAGTATATAGTGATAGTAGAATCCTCGTTCAATGGAGTTCCAGTTAGAAATTGTTCTTTAAGGGTCGAAAAGTGAATCTATTTCCCAGCTAATCGATCTGGAATTTGGCATATTCATATGTGCCGTTATAAATCTGCACCCACCCTTGACTGTTCGTTTCTACATCTGTTACATGCCAAAACTAGCCAGAGTTTTACTCGCATCATTCTACAGCTAGCGAATGACGTGGAGCGGACTGCCAGTTTATAACGGGTGCCAGGCGGACTTGAGTTCGTACTTAGGTTATTTAAATCAAGGAAACGTAATTCTGTGGTTATGGTAGTCTGCTTATGGAATCAGATCTGCAAGATTGCTCAACATGTGCACCAGAAGGAGAGACAGAAGCTATCATGCTCAGATGTGTCCACGGACGTACCGTGAATAAACTGCTACGGAGAGTGCTTTTGTACATATGCACATGGTCCAACGCGTCCAACGAACGCCGCTGTACCACTCGCAACCATATAACAGTTTACAAACAGTAGATGTAAAAAAATATCGCAGTCGAAGTGACACGGAGATGGACGTCGATTTCGCAGAAATAATGCCTGTAGTTAAATCTTATAGATCCCAACTACTTTTCGAACAAACTTTATAAAGAGAATCTCATGCAACACATACATAGCGTCAATTACCTCGCAAAATGCCTTGACTGGAAGAACTCATGAACTGGAATACTAACCCAGGAAATGAACACAAGCGGAACGGAGGCATGTAGTGCTCTTCGGTCCTGATGACATTGAAAACCGTGTTCTCCAGGAGTTCACGGATAAACCCAAAGAATATCTCAAACATCACGAATGCCATCCTACAACACCACCACTTCCCTACCTTTAGGAAAGTGACCAAAGTTCTGATATTCAGGATGCCAGGTAAGGACTACTCCCTGCCACAAAATTACCGACCCATCAGCTTACTGAGTCAGCAAGATTGATGAGAAGGTGATTTTTAAACGATCCACTAGTAACTGCATAAGGAATGACACCCTGATAACGAAGAAATTCGGCCCAGGACTCACCATTCCACAATAAAATAACTCATTCGCATAGTTGAACATATGACACATGGTTACAACACAGGAAAAGCCACCAGGGCTGTGTACCTGGAGATCGAAAAGGTTTTCACTCGTTTATGGCAAAAAGGCCTTATACGTAAACTCAACGATGCTGGGGCGCCCGCAGGGCTCATACGTCTCATAAACTCATACCTCACCGACAGATGCTTCAACACTGACATTCAGGGTAAACAGTCAACACGGCACAGGTATACAAACGGGAGTACCCCAAGGCAGCATCCTGGGGCCTCTCTTGTTAACCTCTACATTAACGACTCTCCAACTACACATAACACGACAGACGCCATCTACGCGAATGATACAGCCATCCTAGAGCTAGATTGGAAACCGTCAAACATCAACTCACGACTACAGATTGCACTTAATACTGCTGACCCTTGGTTGGAACGATAGCGTGTGAAAGTAAACGTCGACAAGTGCGAAGCAATACTGCTCACTAGAAGGCCGAAACAACTGCGCAAACACTAAAACTGAAGACCAGTAACATTACACACACGCCCAATACGCTTCTGTGCGAAAGTCAAATACCTTGGTGTCTGGCTGGACCGGAAACTCACTTGGGGGACCACATACAACACCTGACCAACCGGGCAAAGGGAGGCTCAAACAACTCTATCCAATGCTCAACAGGCCAAGCAGACTGAATAGGCGGTGTCGAGGAACACGTACGCCTCACTTGTGAGACCTCTGATGGCGTACGGTGCTCCGTGCTGGGCTTACACAGCACCAACGCGGCTGCGCCGCATGCAGCTCACACATAACATGGCGCTACGTATCATAAGCAATGCCCCCAAGGTACACGCGCACAGCGGACCTTCATCGTCAATACCGTCTTGATACCCTCACAGTGGTAACACACTGGACGCGTATTTGGGAAGTCGCTTGTTCAAATCCACTCCCCGCGCTCGATATTTTTCGCGTTTCCCTATATCCCTCCAGACAAATGCCGGGATGATTCTTTTGAAAGGGCACGGCCGATTTTCCCCCATCCTTACCCAAACAATACGACCGTGGGCACCGCCCCTAACGACCACGCGTCAACGGGACGTTAAACCCTAATCTTCCTATCTTGCTTCCCCTCTCAAACACCTTCTCTCACACACTGCTCCAAAGTAGTCATAACTTTCTTAATGTCTATATCGCAAGATAGAATACTTGACTAAGCACTGTAATATGCATAACTAACAATGTTTGTAGGGAAATATTATAATCCATGTAGAGCAAGCCGATGACACGAGTACGTTCACTATTTCCCGCAAATATTCGTGATGATCTTCAGGGTCATAAACTTCCCGTCCGTGAAAATATACGTTAAAGTGACAGCCAGTTCCAAAACGACCCGTCAACACCGTGGTGATTTGAACGCTTCGAAGTCCTATGTTCCCTAAGGAGAATAACTATCTATTGTGTTTCGTATACAACCATTTTGACAGCATGTTTTGTGTACCGATTTTTCAGAAAACCCTAAGAAGTTTGGGTCCTACATTAAACCCGTTAACGAATCGAAACCAGATATCTTGATACTGTGTGAGAATAATTGTGTTGAAACAGAGAATGATACACCAAAGGTCAAAATATTAAATGTAGTTGTCCAAAGCTCTCACACAAAGGATGACTGCACTGTAGTTCCTCCTCTAGGCCATGGCACGAACTACAAAATTGCAGATATTTAAAATCAACTTGCCCTCTTCTAGCAGCACTGTAGTGACGCTCTGTATAGGAGCGAAGCGTTCCTGTGGCTTCGAAAATAACGGAGGTCATTCCCGTATACAAGCGGAGTCTTCGGTCACATGGGCACGAACATAGGGCCTGACATAGTTCAGTTGCAGAACTTTGTTCGAGTCTTATGCCACGTCTACAGACCAGAAATCTCCTTTGTAGGAATCAACAAGATTTCCGAAAGCAACGATCATGTGAAACACAGCTCGCGCTGTTCATCCACGACACCATGAAAGTAGAGACAGGTAGATGCCGCCTTTCTTGACTTCCGTAAGACAATGAATACCGTTCCACATCACCGCTTGATGATGAAAGTGCGAAAACATGCATTATCAGATCAACTCCGTGAGGCGCTTCTAGCTAACAGAAAGCAGTATGTCATTCCCAACAGAGAAAAGTCTTTAGATGTGAATCTGATCTCAAGGGTGCCTCAGGGGAGTGTTATAAGAGCATTACTTTTCACGATATATATATAAATGGCATCTGCGTTAACATCGTAAGATCTAAGATGCTGTAGTTTATCGAGAAGTCGGGAACATTGGAAAAGGGTAGTGAAACGGAAGAGGACGCGCAGCGAATCGACGCTTAATGCAGGGAATGGCATCTGAGCCTCAACGTAAACAAGTGTTAAGTGCCGCGTAGATGGAGTGGAAGATATTTCATAAGAAAGAAAGATTCTCTATCTAGGAGTAGATATAAGGACCGGTTTGAAATGGAACGAGCTTAATCAATCTTAGGTCGTGGGTAAGGCAGATGTCAGACTGAGATTCGTTGGATAGATCCTCAGGAAGTGCAGCCCGTCAGAAAAGGAAGTAGACTGCAAAACCCACGTTTGCCCGTCGCTCGAGTATTGGTCATCAGTGTGGGATCCGTGCCAGGTACGACTTGCGGAAGAAACAGAGAAGATCCAAGAGAAAGCAACACGCTTCGTTACGGGTTCACTTAGTAAGCGCGAGACGATCAGGATATCACACACCAGCGGCAGACGCTGCAAGAGAGACATTCTGTACCGCGGTACGGGCTTCTGTCGAATTTAGATTAGGCTTTGGCACAGCTGTTGTTGATACTGAATAAATCTACAAGTTCATTCCAAGCTTTAGCCCCCAGCATTACCAAAACGTTGCTCTCCTTCTGTTACTCTTTACACACATACACACACACACACACACACACACACACACACACACACACAGATCTTTGGCGTGACGTCTCGAGTGCTGGACTGCTGTGCACATCGCTCTCGATTTTTTATATAATTTTAGGATTAATATAATTATTTTAATTGTTATTTCGTGATAATATTCAATCTAGAGGTGTTCTAGAGTGTTAGCGTTTGTTGTGCCATATTTGCTTTAAGTTGTGCTATTTGTGTTCGCGTGTGCACCGGCATCGACGTCTTACTGCTTTGTTTACATCTAGTGGCGAGTGGTTCCAGCCGTAGCGGTCTCCGAAAGCTAAGTTCCAATGAGTGTTTGTGTTATTAACGTTAGTAAATTTCAGGAAGTGTTATCACGCTAGTTATTTATTACATTTAGTACTTTTCAACAGGTGTCTTCTTGCTGTTTTTAACGTAATTGAGGTTGGGGAAACTTTCCGTTACGGTATTTGATAACCATTGTACCCTCACTGTAGTTTATTAGTGACGCTTGAATTTAAACTTGTTTGTACAAGCGACAGTGTAAAGTTTTTCTGGTAGTGTTATTTGCTCTTTTCTGATACTTGTAGTTGTAGTATTAGTTGTTGTTGTTACTTGATTTTTAGAGACTGAGATTTGTTGATTGCTGTAATTAATTGTGAAATTTTACCATGAGTGAAAAGTGTGGGCTCTGTCGTAGGGTCGTGCGTAGTGGGCTACAGTGTGGGATTTGTTGTAAGTATTTTCGAGGGGAGGGGGGGTGCAGTGGGGAAGCCAGTGGGCATTGTGGTGAGGTTCTCTCCTGGAATTGTAGGATTTGCAGCAGGAGTAAGATGATAGAGGAGCAGGAGCGTTTGATCTGCGCTCTTCATGTGCAGTTGAAAAACGCTGAAGAGGAACTAGGTAGATTGAGGAGGGGAAGGGGGACTGGGGAATGGGAACTGGCAGTTGGCAAAAAGGTAGCTAGGAGGAGGTATTCAGATAGTTTCACGTTGCAAGTTGCAAATAGGTTTGACCAACTGTCAGATTTGAGTGGAGATGAACCTGCTGTAGGTGTAGGAAGTACGCAGCAGACCTCAACTGTTAGGAAGCCGAAATCCGTAGAGAGGTCTCTTACGAAGAAGAAGGTTCTGCTGTTAGGCAGTTCTCAAGGCAGAGGTGTTGGCCAACAGTTGCAGGAAGTACTTGAGAGTGAGTACCAGGTCACCAGCATAGTGAAGCCTAGTGCAGGGTTAGCTCAGTTCACTTGTAACACAGGGGACTTATGTAGGAATTTCTCAAAAGAGGATCAGGTAGTTATAGTGGGTGGGGCCGGGAATAGTCTTGATAGGGACGGGGAATATGATATTGGTGGTGGTCTGGAAAGGATAGCAACTCAAACTGGTGGCACAAATGTGCGTTTCGTGCAGCTGTTTCAGCGTCATGATAGCCTTGTCTTAATACAGCTGTCAGGCGTGTTAACATGGGGCTTGAGTAGGCGCTGATGACGGAGGGCATGGATCACACTGCAGTGGTGACAGTTGAGACTATCCAAAGGTCGGATTTCACTAGGCACGGTCTGCACCTCAATAGGTATGAGAAGGGGAGGTTGGCAAAGCTCATAGGTGACAGTGTAGTAGGGGTTGGGGGTGTCACTCATGGAAAAAATTCCTGTAGTAGATGGTGTTAGGGCTGCACCTTTTTTAGACTGAAGACAGCTGATAGGTAATGCTTAAAGGAAGTCCCTCTAAGAAAGAAACCACCTTTGACAAAGTCTAAGAATCCAAGTAATAAGGGACTTACCATTTTCCATCAAAATATACAGGGTATCAGCGATAAAGTTAATGAACTGCTTATTGATATTGATTCTGACATTATTGGTATTTCAGAGCACTTTTTAAGTGGTGTGATAATTCAGAGACTTCCTTTGCCAGGATACAGGTTAGCTGCCTTCTACTCTAGTGCCTTCTACTTGCAGTGTGGGAGAGTGGCCATGTATGTAAAAAACGATTTTTCTAAACACTGCACAGAAAAGATATTTGAATGTTGTGCAGGAGTTGTTACTGGAACTAAACTAGTAATAGTTGTTATTTATAGGTCCCCTGGCACAGATTTTAAAATGTTTCTGCCCAAGCTGGAATTGGTTCTTGGTTCACTGTATAGGAAGTATAAAAATTTAATTGTGTGTGGAGATTTCAACTTTAATTGTGTAGGTGATAGCTCAAGAAAAAGTCAGCTGTTAGATCTATTTGATTCCTATAGCATGATGCAAACAGTATTTTTTCCAACGATAATGCAAGGAAATAGCAGTTCTACCATTGACAATATTTTTGTTCATTCTTCATTATTAGAGGGGCACTCTGTCAGCAGAATAGTAAATGGCCTATCAGAGAACGATGCCCAAATTTTAATTCTAGAAAGTATTTGTTCTCAAACAAATGTTAAACATAAATATCACCTACTAAGAAAAGTTAATCCAGTTGCAATTGAGACCTTTTTAAGCCTATTTAAGGAACAAGAATGGCAGGATGTTTATAGTGTTGATAATGCAGATGATAAATATAAGGATTTTCTGAACACATTTCTTATGCTGTTTGAAAGTTGCTTTCCGCTAGAACGCTCAAAACAGGGCACTTCCAGTAACCAGTAACAGACAGCCAGGATGGCTGACAAAGTGAATCATGTAGAACTAAGCGGGAATTGTATCAAAATGTTACAAGCAGTCAGAATGAAGATGCAGTAGCTCATTACAAACAGTACTGTAAGGTTCTGAAAAACGTTATTAAGAATGCAAAAAGTATGTGGTATGCAAAAAGAATAGCAAACTATCTGGTCAGTTGTGGAGGAAGTGTCTGGTCAGCGGCAGCAGGTAGAAGAAGATATAACGTCAGTGCGTAGTAGAAATGTTTCTGTTACTGACAAGTTAGATATATGTGCAATATTCAATAATCACTTTCTGAATATAGTGGGGGAACTAAACAAAACCCTAGTTTCTACAGGTAATCATATAACATTTTTAGAAAATGCCTTTCCGAGGCTGTTACCTGAAATGGTCCTTCATGATACTTCCATAGGGGAGATTGAGTCAATAATTAAATCACTAAAGGGGTATCTAGCAGAATTCTAAAGTACTGTTCTCCATATGTTAGCCCAGTACTAAGCCATATTTGTAATTTTTCCTTTCAGAATGGTCAGTTTCCTAACAGATTAAAGTACTCAGTAGTGAAACCACTTTATAAAAAAGGAGAAAGGGATAATGTAGACAAATGTAGACTTATTTCTATGCCATCGGTTTTTTGTCTAAAGTTATTGAAAAGGCTGTATATTCAAGATTAATTGATCATCTCAGTTCACATAATTAGTTGTCAAACGTACAGTTTGGTTTTAGAAGTTGTTTAACGACTGAAAATGCTATATTTTCGTTTCTCTGTGAGGCACTTGATGGGTTAAATACGAGGTTACGGACATTAGGCGTCTTCTTTGATTTGACAGAAGCGTTTGATTGTGTTGATCACAAAATATTGTTGCAGAAATTGGAACATTATGGAATACGGGGAGTAGCCCACAACTGGTTCACCTCTTACTTTAATAATAGACAACAGAAGGTAATTATCTGCAGTGTAGAAAATGGCTATGACGTACAATCCCAATAGGGCAAAATTAAGTGTGGGGTGCCCCAGGAGTCTGTTTTGGGACAATTGCTGTCTCTCATTTATATAAATGACATGCCTTCGAGTATAACAGGTGACTGTAAAATATTTTTGTTTGCTGATGATACCAGCTTGATAGTGAAGTATGTTGCTCGTAATATTGACACAGTATCAAATAATGCAGTTCAAGAAATAAGTTCATGGCTTGTAGAAAACAAGTTGATGTTAATCACAATCAAACTCAGTTTTTACAATTTATAACACATAATTTGACGAAAGCTGACATTTTGATTACACAGAATGGGCATATGATAAGTGAGACTGAACAATTCAAATTTCTAGGTGTTCATATAGACAGTAAGCTGTCTTGGAAAGCCCATGTTCAGGATCTTGTTCCAAACCTAAATTTACCATTAGAACAACATCTGAAATAAGTGATTTTTCAACAAGAAAACTAGTCTATTACACTTACTTTCACTCACTTATGACGTACGGCATTATTTTTTGGGGTAACTCGCCTGATGCAAAAAGGATATTTCTGGCTCAAAAACGGGCGGTTCGAGCAATATGTGGTGTAAGTTCACGAACTTCATGTCGACCCCTTTTCAGTTGTCTGGGAATTTTGCCACTGGCGTCACAATACGTTTTTTCTTTAATGTTATAGCTTATTCACACGAGTTAGTAGCTTTCACTCGGTGAATATTAGACAGAAGTCGAATCTACATTTGCATCACACCACCTTGACACTTGTGCAGAAAGGTGTACCGTGTAGCACTACATCGCAATCACAGCACAAACAAGCCATTTTCATCCAGATTCAATTCTAATAAATTGTAAGAGGCAGAATTTTTTACGTATTCGTCAAAATTTCAGTAACAGTCAATATATCTTTGAAGTATCGAAACAGTACAGTCTTAGAGTAACCGCGTCTAAACACCGTAAATCAGAGTAATCTTTTGTCGCAGTAGTAGTATAAATAGTTCCGCAGTATAGCTTCTCGCTCTCTCAGTCTTTGTTTCTCCCAACGTTAACAGCTCTCAGAATTTGTTGCTCGTAACGATAAGATCTCACTCAGTCTTTGTGATTGTATCTGAAATAGTTGTTGTTGTTGTGGTCTTCAGTCCAGAGACTGGTTTGATGCAGCTCTCCACCCTACTCTATCCTGAGCAAGCCTTTTCATCTCCTCATAAGAACGACAACCCACATCCACTTGAATCTGCTTACTATACGCGTCTCTTGGTCTCCCTCTGCGATTTTTACCCCACACACTTCCCTCCAACGCTAAATTCACAATTCCTTGATGTCTAAGAATGTGTCCTACCAATCTATCCCTTCTTTTAGTCAAGGTATGCCAGAAATTTCTTTTCTCCTCAATTCGGTTCAGTACCTCCTCATTAGTTACGCGATCCACCCACCTAATCTTCAGCATTCTTCTGTAGCACCACATTTCAAAAGCCTCAATCCTCTTTCTGTCCACACTGCTAATCGTCCATGTTTCACTCCCATACAAGGCAACACTCCATACAAATGCCTTCAGAAAGGACTTCCTTAGGCTTAAATCAATATTCGATATTAACAAATTTCTCTTTTTCAAAAACGCCTTTCTACCCATTGCCATTCTGCATTTTATATCATCTGTACTGCGACCATCATTTGTTATTTTACTGCCCAAGTAACAAAACTCATCTACCTCCTTTATTGTTTCGTTACCTAATCTAATTCCTTCAGCATCACCTGATTTTCTTACACTGCACTCCATTACCCTAGTTTTACTCTTGTTAATGTTCATCTTATATGCACCTTTAAGCACACTATCCATTCCGTTCAATTGCTCTTCCAGGTCCTTTGCTGTATCTGACAGAATTACTATGTCGTCGGCAAAACGCAATGTTTTTAATTCTTCACCCTGAACTTTAATTCCTTCTCCAAATTTCTCCTTGCTTTCCTTTATAGCTTGCTCAATGTACAAATTGAACAACATTGGGCAAAGGCTACAACCCTGTCTTACTCCCTTCCCAACCACTGCATCCCTTTCATGCCCTTCAACTCTGACAACCGCTGTCTGGTTTTTGTACAAGTTGTAAATAACCTTACGCTCCCTATATTTTACTCCTGCTTGCTTCAGAACTTGAAAGAGTTTATTCCAATCAACATTGTCAAAAGCCTTCTCCAAATCTACAAAAGCTAGAAATGTTGGTTTGCCTTTTCTTAATCTATCTTCTAGGATAAGGCGTAAAGTGAGTATTGCCTCCCGTGTTCCTACATTTCTCCTGAACCCAAACTGATCTTCCCCGAGGTCGGCTTCTACCAGCTTTTCCATCCTTCTGTATATAATTCGTGTTAATATTTTGCAACCATGACTTATTAAACTGATAGTTCTGTAGTTTTCACACCTGTCTGCACCTGCTTTTTTTGGAATGTGGATTATAACATTTTTCTTAAAGTCTGAGGGTACTTCGCCTGTCTCATACATCTTACACACCAGGTGAAACAGGTTTGTCATGGCTGGTTCTCCCAGAGACTTCAGTAGCTCTGAGGGAATATCATCTACTCCAGGGGCCTTGTTTCGACTTAGGTCTTTCAGGGCTCTGTCAAATTCATCTCTCAGTATAATATCTCCTATTTCATTTTGATCTACTTCCTCTTCCCTTCCTACAACATCGTCTCTAAGTTCATTTTCTTTGTAGAGCCCCTCTATATACTCTTTCCACCTTTCAGCTTTTCCTTCTTTGCTGAGAACTGGTTTTCCATCAGTGTCCTTGATATTCATAGAGCTGTTTTTCTTATCGCCAAATGTTTCTTTTATTTTCCGGTAGGCTGTATCTATTTTTCCCCTATTTATACATTCTTCTACATCCTTGCATTTGCCTTCTAGCCAGTCCTGCTTAGCCATTTTGCACTTCCTGTCAATCTCATTTCTTAGTCGTCTGTACTCCATTTTGCCTGTTTCATTTACTGCATTTTTATATTTTCTCCTTTCATCGATTAAATTTAGTATCTCCTGTGATATCCAAGGATTCTTTGTAGGTCTTGCCTTCCTACCTATTTTGTCCTCTGCTGCCTTCACTATTTCATCTCTCAATTTTACCCATTCCTCCTCAACTGTTTTATTTTCCCCTGTTTCTGTCAATTGTTGCCTGAAGCTCCCTCTGAAATTCTTAAGAACTTCAGGTTCCTTCAATTTATCTAGGTCCCATCTCCTTATTTTCCTACCTTTCTGTAGTTTCTTCAGTTTCAGCCTACAGTTCATAACCAACAAGTTATGGTCAGAGTCTATGTCTGCCCCTGGGTATGTCCTACACTTCAAAACCTGGTTCCGAAATCTATGTCTTACCATTACAAAATCTATCTGGTATCTCCCGGTGTCTCCTGGTCTCTTCCACGTATACAACCTTCTTTTGTGATTCTTAAACCAGGTGTTTGTTATAACTAAATTATGTTCCGTGCAAAATTCTACCAGGCGGCTTCCTCTTTCATTCCTTTTGCCCAGACCATATTCACCCACTATCTTCCCTTCCCTTCCTTGTCCTACTACCGAATTCCAGTCTCCCATAACAATTAAGTTTTCCTCTCCCTTAATTGTCTGAATAATTTCCTTTAGCTCCTCATATATTTCTTCGATCTCCTCATCATCGGCAGAGCTAGTTGGCATATAAACCTGTACTACTGTTGTCGGTGTTGGCTTCGTATCTATCTTGACAATGATAATACGATCGCTGTGCTGGTCATAGTAGTTTACCCGCATTCCTATTTTCTTATTCATTATCAATCCTACTCCTGTGATACCCCCAACTGATTTTGTATTTATAATCCTGTACTCACCTGACCAGAAATCCTGTTCATCCTGCCACCGAACTTCACTAATCCCCACTATATCTAACTTCAACCTATCCATTTCCCTTTTTAAATTTTCTAATTTTCCTACTCGATTAAGGGATCTAACATTCCACGCTCCGACCCGTAGAATGCCAGTATTGTCTTTCCTGATGATCACATCCTCCTGAGTAGTCCCCGCCCGGAGATCCGAATGGGGGACTATTTTACCTCCGGAATATTTTACCCGAGAGGATGCCATCATCATATGTTCATACAGTAGAGCTGCATGTCCTCGGGAAAAATAACGGCTGTAGTTTCCCCTTGCTTTCAGCCGTTCGCAGTAGCTGTGTGGCAAAGCCACATTAGCTGATGTTACAAGGCCAGCTCAGTCAATCATCCAGACTGTTGCCCCTGTAACTACTGAAAAGGCTGCTGCCGAAATAGTAAGGTGCAAAAATATTCCGAACTTTTAGTTTACTATGAATTTATTTGAAAGGCTTAATTAAATCGAACTTATACGCGAGTGCGTAAATAATATCTGTGGACATTAATTCGGGATAGGCTACGGACTTAGAAAAATTCTGCCTCCCGATAGGAACGTAATACTTAAGAAAATATTAATCATTGTTAAAAAGGTTTTCTTCATTGACAAACATTAAATCAAATAACTTTAACTTGTTAAAAAAAGGAATAATTTTAAATATTGACTTTGTCGTGAATATCAAACTGCGATTTTATGAAATGAACCGTAAGAACTGCTTATTTAAAATATATCGTGTGACTTTGATAGTGTTTAGTAAATCCTTGCCAAAGGTGAAACATAGGAGAAATATTAATTTAAAATTTTGTGTCGACCACATCAATCGTAGTTAGCACCTGACCTTTCCGTTGATAATTGAAGAAATTAAAAAAAAAAAAAAAAAAAAAAAAAAAAAAAAAAAAAAAAAAAAAAACCCCTCTTTGAATTATCTGCGAATCAAAGTGACTAAAATAATTAAAATTTTATGACTTTTATAGGTAAAGACTAATGAATGTTTATGTAACGTTCTTCGTTAAATGGAATTACCGGGAAAGAAACGATTATATTATAAAAAAAAAAAAATTAATAATTTTTGAAACAGACCCTTGAGATTACAGAATCCATGTTCATCAGTTAAATATAATTCATAAACTGTGTTAGGCTACGGATAGTTAAACCAGAGGCATCCGTAACTGAATATATGAAATATTATCAGGTGTACCCACTTAAATAACCAACGTATACCTCAAATAAAAATTTTACGTGCCTACTGAATCTTTATGTGAAGACGACGAAAGCTTGCACTACCGCTGACGTCGTTTCTATCATACCGAAACACTACAACAAACCAAATAAATTTCCACCACCAACCAAAATATCAAATAAAAGGACGTCACAACAGTATTCTCCGGCATCCATTTTCAATAAGCTGCCACAAGAGCTAAAGAATCTTAGCACTAATCCACGCGCTTTCAAATCCAAATTGAAGAGTTACCTCATGGCTCACTCCTTTTATTCTGTCGAGGAACGCCTAGAAAAGTTAAACAATTAAGCTAATTAATTTTTTCTTTATTGATTATTTTCACTTTGTTTTAAGATCGTTGTGTACAAAGGACTATTTAAAAAATTTCTATTACCATTCTTGTGTAACAATTCATATATTGACTTGTTCCGTGACCATGGAGTCTCACTCCTCAATTTGGTCCTATGGGACAGAAAAAGCCAATAAAAAAATAAATAAACAATACACAGGGCGTCCGAGCTCCCTTTCATTTCTTCCATGAACTGTTTCAATTCTATCAATCGACTTCGCCGTACTATATCAGTATCTGTTTTTATTAGTGATGGCATAGCTGTATGTATAATTTAATCCATCATCATTATGTAATTTCAACATTAACTTGGTTGTATGCTAGCGAATATCTCTGGCATAATTATAAATATATTGTCACTCTTTTCATTCCGTAGCTCTCGACCTCAGCCTAAATAGTTATTTATGTACTGTTACCAATATAATTTCAACACTGAATGTTTTCAACCAGATTACATAATAACACGAACTGTTTGGTAATTGTGCTGAACGAAAGGATTTGTGTATCAACTGAAATATATCTACTGAACCCATATTCTCCACATTGTTTTAAGATTTCCTTTCTTTTGTTACATGTTCCTATTAATACGAAATAGGTTCAATGTGTTTACTATATGGTCTTAGCACGTTTTTAGTTTCTGCATACAATGATGGGTTACAGAGAGAAACAGTTCACAAATGTGAAGGTTTTACGAGAGAAAAAGGAATCAACCACAACTGTAGATATGCTACTTCCGTTATTTTATTTTCAAATTTATATTTACGTTCTGTCTGTCTGTATAGACCCATTTTACGAAATAGTATTTTGTTCTTCTCTTCTAGACAGTGCCGTAGGTTACCCAAAACTCGTAACTCAACACCCAAATGTCACTTTGATAAGCGAACCAGTTTAAGGTCTCTCTTTTTAAATTTTTTTTATGGAAACGTTTACGCCACACAATATTACGTTTTGATGCATAGAAATGCATTACAACTTACGGCCGTAATCTGTATCACAATACTGTGACACTGGCTTCAGTGTCATGTCATGCCATGTGCGAAGGCGCAATTACTTCCACGGTCGAAATTTTAATATCCGTTATTACGAATAATTATTTTCTCAGGCACTCATGTTCTTACTATATATTGTCGTTCTTATCCTTAGCATGGTTTGGTGGTGTTTCGAGCTTTGGGGGTGAGACGTTCCATCTTGTACGCAGGCAGCTACCGCGGGCCGAGGCAGCTCTACTTGGCGACCGCGAGTTCGCCTCGTGGCTTTCTCCCCGCTATATTTATCGCTCCTGACCAGGGGGAGCCAGGGGGAGCCGCTATATTTATCGCTCCTGACCAGGGGGAGCCAGCTCGCTGTGTACAGAAACGCGGGATCTTATTAAACACAAAGTACATACCCGAGAGTGATGGGCGTCCATTTCCACATTCACTGTAAACGGAATACAGGCAAGTCTCTCCCCTTACTACTTCTAATACTTCTACATTTACATCGAGAATGGATTCTATCTCCGGTATGGTCTAGTGGCTAGGATACCTGGCTCTCACCCAGGAGGCTCGGGTTCGATTCCCGGTACCGGAATTTTTTTTTATACTGTAAAATTGTTGTTCCATCTCAAATCAAATCTGTAGGATAGCAGCAGTGTTCTCATCCCTACGATAGGCATACTTATGATCTGTTAGGCAAACGCTATCCAAGACACTCTTGCCCTTTGAGGTCAACAGAACCCGAGAGAGGGCCGCTGAATTATCGGGTTTTAGCAGATATTAATACTGTGTTCTGTCGTGCACTGTTTGATAACTTCCATACGATTTCTATTGATAGTCCTTAACACGTAGTTCTCTATTTAAATGTGGGAAAGTACGGAATACCTATGAGAATTCAATTATATTAGAATACAGGGTACGAACAGTAGACATACAACGCTGTATCATCCAGCAGTATACACACTCCTAAACAGGAGGGAATATGCGTAAGATTACAGAACATGATATAACGAACGAGTTTACAGGTTTATTTATTTATTTTTATGGAAACGTTTACGCCACACACTATTAGGTGATGATGCACAGAAATGCATTACAAGTTACGGCCGTAATCTGTATCACAATACTGTGGTAATGTACTGGTTTCATTGTCACGCCATTCCATGTACGAGGGCGCAGTTATTCCCACGGTTGAAATTTTAGTCTTTGTTATTACGATTAATTAATTTCGCAGTCACCCACGGCCTTACACTTCCTACATATTGGTGTTGTGTTATGCTCAGCAAGATTTTGGGGTGTTTGGAGCTTTGGGGGGTGAGAAGTTCCCCCTTGTAAGCAGGGCGCAGTTATTCCCGCGGTTGAAATTTTAGTCTTTGTTATTACCATTAATTAATTTCGCAGTCACTCATGGCCTTAGTATTCCTACACATTGGCGTTGTGTTATGATCAGCAAGGTTTTGTGGTGTTTGGAGCGTTGGGGGTGAGAAGTTCCCCCTTGTAAGCACTAAGCAGGCAGCTTCCGCATGTAGAGACAGTGCTACTTGGCGACCGCGAGTTCGCCTCGTGTCTTTCTCCCCGCTATATTTATCACGTCTGACCAGAGGAGCCTGCTCGCGGTGTACAGAAGCGCGGGAACTGATTAACACAAAGTACATATCGCAGAGTGATGGGCGTCCATTTTTACATTCACTGTAAACGGAATGCAACATGTCTTTCATACTTCTACTCTCACATCCAAGATGGCTACTATCTCCGGTATGGTCTAGTGGCTAGGATACCTGGCTCTCACCCAGGAGGCTCGGGTTCGATTCCCGGTACCGGAATTAATTTTATCTCACAATACTCTTAAGAGATTACGGAGACCAACATTGAGTAGAAGTTATGGTACTGCCGAAGGGGCTTTTGTATTTGAAACTGAAGCACAAAGACGACAACATCAGTGTCTCTAGTGTCATTAACAGGAGCAGGTAATGGATATGCAAAGGTTCTCACTTGATTAGAGATAAAAGGATACAATGCGACTAAAAATCAACTAGAGTAACATGTCACAATGCAATATTAACAGCAAAATACACACATACACACAATCTGTAATCGGAAACACGGTATAACGATGCGCATCTAGGACGTGAATTTCTCTATATTTAGACAAAGACCACGTAATTGCGCGAGAAACTTTTTTGGCAACAGATACTGAAATGTTGGAGCTATTTTTTGTCACAGTCACCAACCGTCTCTTTTCCTTAGTTGTGGAAGTCTGCAGCCTGCATACAACAAGCTTGTGACGGCTGTCTTCAGCTCTTCTACGTCGTCATAACTCTGACCGCAAACATGCCACTCGCGACACGCCTCGTGGATTACTCGCTGCAGGTCTGCTGCTCGATCGGCTGGCAACAGCTTGATCATCCAGCACACAGTCGTCATCTCGCTACCAACGACCTACATCTTTCTTTGCGCGCCGCAGCGGAGTGGCCAAGCGCATTGAGGCGCCATGCTACGATGAGCGAGGCCGCTCCCCATCGGGGGTTCAAGCCCCCCCCCTCGGGGTTGGATATTAAGGTAGTTCATAAGTAGTTTGTAAGTCAAGGGACTGATGACCCGCAGTTAAGTCCCTTAAGCTTAACAAACATTTGAACATTTTCTTGCGTCTCAACAACTTCCTGTACTCCCTACAGTGACACGTTGCTTCCATCCACGAGCGGCAGATTTCTACGCCCACAGAAAAACAAAAGTTGATTCCACAATAAGAGAAATCTCTCAATTCTTTCGATGACTATGGCGAATGATAAGTAGCTGTACCTGTTACCAATGAAAGTTTGGATCAAACTGCGTTGTCTTCGATATACATTTGTTCCTTTCATTGCTTTTACATTTTTCGTGCGTACTATATTATTTCATTAATTTTATGTATGGACGGCCGTGGTGGCCGAGGGGACTAAGGCGCTCCAGTCACGGTCTGCACGGCCACTACGGTCGGGGGTTCGAATCCCCCCTAGGGTATGGATATTTGTGCCGTCCTTAGTCTTAGGTAGTTCATAAGTAGTTTGTAAGCTTAGGGACTGATGACCCCGTAGTTAAGTCCCATAACTTCTACAAACATTTTTTTTTTATCATGGTCGTGGAGCGGATAGCGCCATCTCAAGTAACATACTAGAGTGATTAATCGGAACTACTGCACTGAAATCGCCTTTTGATACCCTCCTGACGAGCACGTTCTGTTAAATATATACAGGATCCTCCTTTAACGCCCGGACGTTATGGCTCACGCATCGAACTATTGCCACTCAGTGGTCAGGGAGGCGATGAAAATTAAAATAACCGATAACAAATGCTTTAGAGGCACCAGCCATTAGCAATCCATGCAACTGCGCACTTGAAAGGAAGGTGTATCATAATTAGTGTCGGATACAAGGGGAAGGGGAAAGTGTCATGACCCCCCCCCCCCCATTTGTTATTGGCTATTTTAATTTTCATCGGCTCCCTGACCACTGAGTGGCAATAGTTCGACACGTGAGCCATAATTTCCGTGCGTTAAAGGAGGATCCTATATGTATTTAACAGAACGTGCTCGTCAGGAGGGTATCAAAAGGCGATTTCAGTGCAGGTTCCGATTAATCACTCTAGTATATTACTTGAGATGGCGCTATCCGCTCCACGACCATGATCAAAAAAATGTTTGTAGAACTTATGGGACTTAACTACGGGGTCATCAGTCCCTAAGCTTACAAACTACTTATGAACTACCTAAGACTAAGGACGGCACAAATATCCATACCCTAGGGGGGGTTCGAACCCCCGACCGTAGTGGCCGTGCAGACCGTGACTGGAGCGTCTCACTCCCCTCGGCCACCGCGGCCGGCCGCCCATGATCACAAGGTTGCCACAACTTACGGAAATTCGGGAATATCAGGGAATTTCAAATTTATCTGGAAAATATCACGGAAATTTGAGAAAAACAACGGAAAACCTCGTTTTTGCCTCAACGGGTGAAATGTTTTGTTAACTATGAAATCGATTCTCTCGCAGAAGAGTAAGGCAGAAAGCTAAACCTATTAGAAGCACTGGAAATAAACAAACATTTAGCTAAAAATCCCCAGCTAGTGCTTAATGACCAGGTACAGTTGAACACATCCCCACTGTTAAGCTTCACATGATGTAAACAAAACAGCCACCCACCACAGTCCAACATAATGTCACAAGTAGAGTACCCTTTCCTACCATGTTTACTTTTAGTCTTTAAAATACAACAATATATAATAACTGCACAGTAATATGTAATGTACGGTAATTTAAATATGTGAACCTTGCCAAATGCTGTCATGTAAGTAAAAAGTAAAATCAGAAAACGAATTTAATGTACACCTGAAGTGATGGTCACAACATGTGCTACAGTACCAATAATGTTAATATAGTTTTTAATTCAATAATATTTGAAATGTAATGTGTTCCACCCTGTTCACTCGCAAATTAAAATGTAAAAATGTTAAGGAAGCCATTGATTATGTGAACATAATTCTGCATGGCAACAGATACCGTTTGTAATTCCAACAAATGTCAAATCCAAAGACCAAGTAATCTGTGTATTGTATCTTTGTCTTAGCATCTTTGAGAATCAAGCAATAGCGTCTTTGTCGACTCATGTCAACAGTTTACCTGACGATGGCCTAATAAGCCGAAAACTAGTTAGTAAATAAAAAAAAATTTAGTAGAACAAAAACAGTTTGTTTTGATTTCAACCGTAAAGTACTGACTGTTGTTAACTGATTTTTAATTTTTTATTGTTCGACAGAATATTAAAGATTATTTGATAGAGAAAATATCACTATACATGCCCTAGTGCTGTCATCCGTATTTTTCAAACTTTAATGTTACAGTATACAACGTATCCCTTTTATGTTTCTTGTCTGATCTGGCCCATTATCTCACCTGGGAAGCTAATAAATCTAGTGGAGCCGGCCGCGTTGGCCGAGGGGACTGAGGCGCTCCAGTCACGGTCGGGGGTTCGAATCCCCCCTCGGGCATGGATATTTGTGCCGTCCTTAGTTGTAGGAAGTTCATAAGTAGTTTGTAAGTTTAGGGACTGATGACCCCGTAGTTAAGTCCCTTAAGCTTAACAAACATTTGAACATTTTCTATGTATGATCCTATTTTCGACGAACAATGTTCGTTGACTCAAGTTTGATACTGTCAATTTACTACAGCCGTTCACATAATGGCTGTAATAGTACCTCAAAAGCAAATGATTCTGATTTCTTTGTAATCCGTCTCGACATGGATGAGGTATTGAACGATTTACTTGATCGTAATGGAAGGGAGAATCAGCAATAATTTACTTTATCTGAATATAATGTATCGTTGTTGTCTTCAGACTAGTTTGATGCAGCTCTCCACAATACCCTATCCTGAGCAAGCCTCTTCAACTCCACATAAGAACGACAACCAACATCTGTCTGAATCTGCTTACTGTATCCATCTCTTGGATTTCCTCTCCGGTTTTTACCCCACACACTTCCCTCCAACGCTAAATTTACAATTCCTTGATGTCTAAGAATGTGTCCTAACAATCGATCCCTTCTTTTAGTCAAGGTATGCCAGAAATTCCGTTTCTCCCCAATTATGTTCAGTACCTCCCCATTAGTTACGCGATCCACCGACCTAATCTTCAGGATTCTTCTGTAGCACCATATTTCAAAAGCCTCTATCCTCTTCCTGTCCACACTGTTTATCGTTCATGTTTCACTCCCACACAAGGAAACACACCACATGCCTTCAGAAAGGACTTCCTGGGGCTTAAATCAATATTCGATGATAACAAATTTCTCTTTTTCAACAACGCTTGTCTACCCATAGCCATTCTGCATTTTATATCCTCTGTACTGCGACCATCATTTGTTATTTTACTGCACTAGTAACAAAACTCATCTACCTCCTTTATTGTTTCATTACCTAATTCCTTCAGGATCACCTGATTTTCTTAGACTGCACTCCATTACCCTTGTTTATCTCTTGTTAATGTTCATCTAATATGCACCTTTCAGCACACTGTCCGTTCCGTTCAACTGCTTTTCCAGATCCTTTGCTGTCTCTGATAGAATTCCTATGTCGTCGGCAAAATGAAATGTTTTTAATTCTTCACCCTGAGCTTTAATTCCTTCTCCAAATTGGTCCTTGAACTCCTTTATAGATTGCTCAATATACAATTTGAATAACATTGGAGAAAGACTACAACCATGTCATACACCCTTCCCAACCTCTGCATCCCTTTCATGTTCTTCAACTCTGATAACTGTTCTCTGGTTTTTGTACTTGTAAATAATCTTACGTTCCCTATATTTTACCCCTGCTGGCTCCAGATTTTGAAAGAGTTTATTCCAATCAACATTGTCAAAAGCCTTCTCCAAATATACAAAAGCTAGATATGTAGGTTTGCCTTTTCTTAATCTATCTTCTAGGACAAGCCGTAAAGTGAGTATTCCCTCCCGTGTTCCTACATTTCTCCTGAACCCAAACTGATCTTCCCCAAGGACGGCTTCTACCAAGTTTTCCATCCTTCATCATCATCATCATCATCATTTATTGTACATAACAGGCCATTAAGACCCATGACAGAAAGCAAAAGAAATATTACAAAGATTAATTACTATATAAAGTTCACTGTCAAAATCAGTCACACAGGAAGGAGTACTGTCCCAATCACAGTCGCAGGTATCTATTGCAGAAGTTGAGCCACTTTCTTCTGTCCATCGCATCTTCAAGGGATGCTGTTGGTTCTACCTGCTGCAACGTTCTCATCACCCTATCTTTCCATCTAGTCCTTGGACGACCTCTTGGACGTCTTCCGATCAGCTGAGAGTTAAACGCTCGGTTAGGAATAGATTCTCCAGCTCTTATGACATGTCCAACCACTGAAGTCGCCCTCTGATGTACCTACCAACGTCTACTTTTCCAAAACGTTGGTACAGGTCCTCTTTTTGTCTCCTTTCCCATCTTCCATTTTCTATATTAAATGTAGGCCCATAGATCTTTCTGAGCACTTTCCTCTCGAATGCACAAATGCGCTCTTCCAGTGTTTGTGAGGTTGCCCATGTCTCGCAACCATATAACAGAACAGGTCTTACAACTGCCATGTATAGTTTGATCTTGCTGTTTTGTGAGACCAAGCGTGACTTGAATAAATTATTGATCCAGAATATGCACGATTGGCATTAACAATCCTCTGTTGAATATCTTTCTCTATCTCGCTTTTACTAGATAGTATCGACCCCAGGTACTTAAATTTCTCCACTCGTTCAAAATTATCTCCGTCAATATTGATGGTGTTAGGGAAATCTTGTCGTCGTGAGATGATCATATATTTAGTTTTCTCGTCGTTGATCACTAATCCCACTTTGATTGCCTCTTTCATAAATCTAGCGGTGTCAGATGTTATCTGATCAAGTGATTCTCCCATAATCACCACGTCATCTGCAAAAGCCAAGACTGTGTCAAGCCCCATGATCTCCATCTCCCTGCCATTGCCAATTTCGCGTCGTACCTTTTCCAGAGCAATGCTGAATAGCACTGGAGACAAGGGGTCTCCTTGTCTCAATCCGTTTCGAACAGTGAAAGGCTCTGACATTTTATTTGCGAACCTTACTTGGCAGCTTGATTCTATATAGCATGCTTCAACTAGTTTGATGTATTTTCGTGTGATACCTACCTCCTCCATTATCTTCCATAGTGCAGTCCGATTTATGCTGTCATACGCCTGTCGGAAGTCAATAAATATGATGTGTAGTTCTCTATCAAATTCATAGTATTTCTCCATTAGTTGTCGTAGTGTAAAGATGTCGTCAATGGTTGAGCGTCCTGTCATGAAACCACACTGGTACGGTCCTATGATCTTTTGTAGAATAGGTTTCAGACGGCCAAGTAACAGGGAGGTTAAGACTTTATAACCTATCTCAAGCAACGAGATTCCTCGATAATTGCCTACTTGAGTGGCCTCTCCTTTTTTAAAAATTGGGCATACTATTGCATCTTTTCCATCCGTCTTTAAAGAATTTGTGTTAATGGTGTTAATATTTTGCAACCATGACTTATTAAACTGATGGTTCTGTAGTTTTCACTACTGTCTGCGCCTGCTATCTTTGGAATGGGGATTGTAACATTTTTCTTAAAGTCTCAGGGTACTTCGCCTGTCTCATACGTCTTACGCACCAGGTGAAATAGTTTTGTCATGGCTGGCTCTCCCAGAGAATGTCGTCCATTCCAGGGGCCTTGTTTCAACTTAGGTCTTTTAGTGCTCTGTCAAATTCTTCTCTCAGTATAGTATCTAATTCATCTTTATCTATATCCTCTTCGCTTCCTACAATATTACCTCTAAGTTCATTTCATTCGTAGAGCCTCTCTACATACTCTTTCCACCTTTCAGCTTTCGCTTCTTTGCTGACATCTGTCTTCTTGATATCCATAGGGCTGTTTTTCTTATCCCCAAATATCTCTTTTTTTTCCTGTAGGCTGTGTCTATTTTTCCCCTATTTATACATTCTTCTACGTCCTTGCATTTGCTTCTCCCCACTCCTGCTTAGCCATTTTGCACTACCTGTCAATCTCATTTCTTAGTCCTCTGTACTCCATTAGGCCTGTTTCATTTACTGCATTTTTATATTTTCTCCTTTCACCGGTAAATTTAATATTTCCTGTGATATCCAAGGATTTTTCAGTAGGTCTTGCCTTCCTACCTATTTTGTCCTCTGCTACTTTCACTATTTCATCTCTCAATGCTACCCATTCCTCCTCTACTGTTTTATTTTCCACCGTTTGTGTCAACTGTTGCCTAAAGCTCCCTCTGAACTTCTTAAGCACTTTAGGTTCCTTCAGTTTATCCAGGTCCCACCTCCTTATTTTCCTACCAATCTGCAGTTTTTTTCCCGTTTCAGCCTACAGTTCATAACCAACAAGTTACGTTCAGAGTTTATATCTGCCCCTAGGTATGTCTTACACTGTAATTCCTGGTTCCGAAATCTATGTCTTACCATTATAAAATCTATCTTGTACCTTCCAGTATTCCTGGTCACTTCCACGTATACAACCTTCTTTCATGATTCTTAAACCAAGTGTTTGTTACGATTAAATTATGTTCCGTGCAAATTTCTACCAGGCGGCTTCCTCTTTCATTCCTTTTGCCCAGACCATATTCACCTACTATCTTCCCTTCCCTTCCTTGTCCTACTACCGAATTCCAGTCTCCCATAACAATTAAGTTTTCCTCTTCCTTAATTGTCTGCATAATTTCCTTTAGCTCCTCATACATTTCTTCGATCTCCTCATCATTGGCAGAGCTAGTGGGCATATAAACTTGCAGTACTGTGGTCAGTGTTGGCTTTGTATTTATCTTGACTACGATTATGCTATCACTGCGCTGCTTATAGTAGCTTACCCGCATTCCTATTTTCTTGTTTATTATCAGACCTGACCAGAAATCCTGTTCCTCTTTCAACCGAACTTCACTAATCCGCACTATACCTAAAAGCAACCTATCCATTTCTCTTTTTAAATTTTCTAGCTTCCCTACCCGATTAAGGGATCTAACATTCCATTCCGTAGAATTCCAGTGTTGTCTTTCTTGATGATCACATCCTCCTGAGTAGTCCCTGTCAGGAGATCCGAATGGGGGACTATTTTACCTCCGGAATATTTTACCCGAGAAGATGCCTTCATCATATGTTCATACAGTAGAGCTGCATGTCCTCGGGATAAGTAACGGTTGTAGTTTCCCCTTGCTTTCAGCCATTCGCAGCAGCTGTGTGGCAAAAATAAACAAAATTCAGACAATGATGAAATCTGTTGGAGTGCTAAGCTGTTTCTATGAGTTTCCTACCCATTATCTTCAGGCGAGATATGGGTACGAAATTCAGCGACCGTTGCGACTAGATGACTACGCCACTTGGTTTATTACCTGGAGAGATTTCAACATCGGTGTAAGACGAGGGAGCATGCCGTTACTTATACGGGTAAAAACTTACCTACCATCTGCACAAAAACTTAATGCTGCGAGAAATAATTTTTTAGCACTGTAGTATTTTTCAAAGAACATTTTTCCTGATAAATGGAAATCATTAAGGCAGGCCGCGCCAGAGTTATGTGTTGTAGCCACTGGTTTTTGCAAAATTATGACTTCAGTAATGGCATTTCTGAACTAATAGTGAACACGAAGAATGTATTTGATTATTATACCGATTTTAAAGTCAGTTCACTATTAATTCACGATCTTGTCATCATAGAGGAAATAGATTCAAAAATCTATAGCTTTTCCTCGTGTCTAGTAATGTCTTTCATAATCCATCGACTTCGTATTTGTATCATATTCGAATTAGTCGGTAGTGATACACAGTAAAGAATTAATGATGTTGCAATTAATTAAACTTATATTTATTTCCGAATCATCCCAGAGATTGTTGTTATGGACTTTAGTTAAAATAGTGGTTGAATGCAATCATCCAAGCTACTTTATCGTGAGAAAGTCTTCATCCCCAAATAACTGTGTTCATCTCTCTCTCTCATTGTTCCCCTCACACTTTCCTCCAATAGTAAATTGTTGATCCTTTCCTGTCGTTAGTCGAGTTGTGCCATAATAGTTTTCCTGAATCTCACTAGTACATGATCTATCCATTTAATCTTCACCATTCTTCTGTATCACCACATTTCAAAAGTTACTCTTATTTCCCTGTGTAAACTGCTGATCGTCACGTTTCATTTCTGTTCAAGACTACATTCCAGACAAATATACTCAGAAAAGAATTCTTCTCTTTATATCTATTTGTGCTGCTAAAAAAGTTGTCTTATTAAGAAATACTTTTCTTGCCATTGTCCGTGTAACTTTTATGTTCTACTTCGGCTATTATCAATTATTTTACTGTCCAAGTAGCAACTTACATCTCCTGGTTTTTACTGATCTTTAATTCCTATACGAAATATTTCTTTCGTGTTCTCCGCTGCTTGCCCGATGTAAGGATTGAATATCATCGTTGATAGTCTAGAAATTTAGTATTTCCTGTGATGTACAAGGATTTGATGTAGGTCTTGCCTTTCTACCTATTTTGTCCTCTGCTGCCTTGACTATTCCATTTCTCAGTGCTACCCATTTTTCTTCTACTGTTTTATTTCCCCATGTTTCTGTCAATTGTTGCCTAAAGCTGCCTCTGAAATTCTCAAGAACTTCAGGTTTCTTCAATTTATACAGGTCCCATCTCCTTATTTTCTACCTTTTTGTAGTTTTTTTCACACTGCCTTCTCAACCTCTTCTTCATTGTTATAACAGCCGTCTACTACCCACACAAGTTGAAAAAACTTTGTAAATAATTGTTGTCAGTATTTTGCAAACATGGTTTATGAATCTGATAGTTATGCAATTCAACTGATAAACACCTGCTTTCCTTTGAATTTGAATTATTACATTTTTCCTGAAGTGAGAGAATATTTACCTATCACATACTTTTTCACGCCAACTGGAATAATGGGACGCAAATTACTCACTGGTTATGAAGCTGTGAGCGGTAGTTGTTTTAGTATTAGATGTCACGAAGTCAAATTTTTTCCGGTACTTTATTTATAACGTTGATTAAACGCTTATGTACAGAAAACAACATTAACATTGATTTTACATTAGTGTGTCTTATTTTACGTATTACATTTTGTTGTAAAACATGTGCAGTCACACTAGGGGTATATTATTTTTGAAAGAATTTCCTAGGTCGAGTAATCGCTGGTAGTCAATGGGTGTGAAACAGCATGGACGACGGCATCATGTGCAATGCTGAAGTTTGCGGCAATAAATATTATTACGCAAATTTCGAATGTATTATTACACAGGCAAACTATTCAAACTATTAGAATCTCAAAATCTTTGGGCATTCATCTAAACAAGGTAACATATGGAACAAAATATGGGCAAATCAGAGAGGAGGAAAAAACAACGTAAAATTAAATTTCTTAGGCCAAGGAACTACAAATTGGTAATAAGTAACAAAATGAGCAATGGAGCACTGTATAATTATAACGTACGCTAAAACAGAATGTATTAGGTAGAGTCTCTTGAGAATTTGCGTATAGATACGAGAAGAGGCAGAAAGGAGGATGAGTGGGTGGAATAAACCAGGAAGGACAGAGAGAGAGAGAAAGAGAGACCAAAGATTGATTCAGAGAGAGGGTGGGGAAAGGGGGAAAACACACTTATTTCCTGGACACTTTTACAACGTTATTAAACATTACTCATGGTAAACACCGGCAGATACGCTATTCAATTAGCTCTGCTCCTTAAAGAGAGCTCGCATTTGGTTACACGTTTCGTAAACTCTCGCTGTGGCAGAGGACACTGTTTCGACACTGCATTTCATTCGTCCACCTTCAGGAGACGTTTGGTGACTACGACAAAAAATAGCTCAACCATTGCACTACCTGTTGCAAGAAAGTTTCTCTTGTAACTGTGGCATCTTTTTCTAAAAATAAATAAATAGAGACACTCACATTCTAGAGGCGCCTCGTAATACCGTTTCCCATTACAAATAGTGTGTACTGTGCTGTTTGAATTGCATTGTGACAAGTTATTCTGCTTGATTTTTGGTCGCATGGACGCATTTCTCTTGAAATAGTAGGGTAAGAATACTTCCATCTGCGACACCTATGCTCAAAACTGAGTTTCTGATCAAAATAAACACAAAAGCCACTTTGGTAGTACCAGAAAATGTACTCCATTTTTATCTGAGAAATCTCTTATGAGTACAGGAAGTAACGCTGTACTTGTACCTGGTGTTAAGGGCTAAAATATATATCCGGTATAGGGAATCGAACCTTTTTTTTTTTTTTTTTTTAAATAACGTTTATTAAAATTTGATGTACAAATAACAATATATACACTGATTTTACATGCGTGGGTTTGTTTTGTGTATTACATTTTATCATTTTTTTTGTCTCCCTGAAAGAGAAGAAAAAATTTTTTTTTATGAACTATTTTTTTTATGTCCGAAATGCAACAAACAAGGGCTATCGTAGACAACATAAAAAAAACACAAGATAAATTCGTAAGGCTAACAAAGAAAGGCTACAAATGAAATTGATTAGGCAGAACTCGCATGTGGACTACCATGTAAGCTATAGTAAAGAAAACGGAAAGAGTGCGCCAGTGGGAGAAAGAGAGAGAGAGAGAGAGAGAGAGAGAGAGAACAATTTAATAACTACTGATCAGTTTAGAGCGTTACATTAAGAACTAATAAGAAACATATTTAAAATTTGTTACTTTGCTCGTGTTGATCATTCGTTTTGTAGGCACACGCACTGCACTCTTTGCTTGGCACTTCGACACTTCACGTGAACACACAGGACACACTTTGGTGGGGCGGGCGTCCCCTGCTGGGCGGTGGTGGGCACTGGGAGGGCATCGGCGTCGGCGGCGTCGCGCTGTGGGCGGCGGCGGCGGTCGCGGCTGCGTTGGCGGCGGCGGCGTCGCTCGCGGGTTTCGCAGCGCCTCCTCAAAGACTGCCTTCAGCGAGATGTCCAAGTAGTTTCTCGGTATTTCACACGCTGTTTGGCCCTTTTGTTTTCTTCCCACAAGTCTGTTACGAATTGTAGTTGGTCCTTCTGCTTTTCTGTTATGATCTGATGGGCTGTCATTGCTATTAGCCACATAGTGGCTATTCGTTTTGGCCTCGGAAAGGTCCATGCATCAGGGACGGTAAGTGCCGTGATCGAGATGGTTCGTGGGTCTGTCCTGTTTATCAGTGCCAACATTTTCCTACACGTTGTCCAGATTACGCCGCTCTGTCCGCACGAGAATCGATGCTCCAATGTGGCTTTTTCGTCACAGGCACCGCATTTGTCCGAGTTTCTTTGCTTGATCAGCGCCAGCCTCTCGTTTGTGGGCACAGTACGGTGCACTACTTTGTACCACGAGTCTTTAGCGTGGGCTGGTAAGGCATTTTCTGAGATATTCTTCCAGACTCGTGGCCAGTCGAAGTCTGGAAGCTTTCTCTCTATTTTGGCCTTGGCAGTAATCCCCCGCAGCACTCCATATACTTTTCGTGTCGTTCTTTGGCTCGGGTTCTGTATTGAGGCGATCACATAGCTTCTATCAATAGTGAGCTGTTTTATGTGTCGCAGCTTGAACGGTATGTGCCCGGCGTAGACTGGCGCCTCTTCGGACTGCGGCCTGTAACCTCTCACGAGAATGCTGTTGATGCTGTCCTCGTGTCTTTCTTCCGTTTTCAGCTGTCTGTGGAGCAACAGAGCAGCGCATTTCTTCTTGACGTCCACTAAGCCAACCCCACCTTGTTCCCTTGAGAGGAAGCACGTTTCCTGAGAGACTTTAAATATTTCTCTCCGCCATAGTAGGTAGTAGCCAGCGCTGTTCAGTGCGCGTGCTATCTCCAGTGGTACACTTAAGATTTGCGCCATGTACCAGGCTTTCGATAGGATCGTCACGTTTACGAGTTCTACCCTCTGTGAGAGAGTGAGGTTCCTGTCTGCGTGTGTCCTGGCGAGCCCCCTAATGGTATGGAGGATGTTGCGCCAGTTGTCAGCTGCCATCTTCAACGGACATTTTTGGATATTTATGCCGAGTATTTTGTGTTTGTCCACAACTTTATACCACGGCTTTGCTGGTGTTAGTCTTCCATTTCCTATGGCGAGCAGTGCAGTTTTCGCGGGATTCGTCTTGGCACCTGTTGCTCTTTCAAACGACTTCATAATTATTGCCGTTTTGTTGATGTCTTCTTCATCAGATGCGAAGACTCCCATGTCGTCTGCATATGCCATGCATGCGACTGAGACATCGCCTATTTGATATCCTCTTATGTTGCTATCCAATTTATGTAACAGTGGGTCGAGAGCTATCGTAAATAGGGCCATCGAAAGAGGGCATCCTTGGCGTACAGATTTTTGTATTTTTATTGTTCCCGATGTCCATCCGTTTACCATTATTTTCGAGTTTGCTTTAGAAATTATGTTCTTCACTATTCCTGTGAATTTTGGACCAAAACCGAGATGAATGAGCGTTTTTAATAGGTAGCTGTGACTGATCCTATCGAAAGCCTTGTGAAGATCAATTGAAATGATCGCGGCGGTGGTGTTTGTTACCGCGGCGTGCGAGATTACGTCCCTGTATGTGTTGACGGCGTCGAAAATGTTCCTGCCAGGCACTGCACAGGTCTGCCATGGGCTCATGGCCTTCTTCATTGCGGCCTTCATGTTCTATGACAGACATTTTGCTACTAGTTTATAATCGTTATTCAGTAGCGTTATGGGCCTATAGTCGTCCAAGGTTTTCGCTGCCTTCTTCTTGGGAATTAGAATAACCGTCCCTTCGAGGAAGGTGGGCGGTATTTCCGTTCCATTTATTATCTCGGTTCGACTTCTGCCATCGTTTCGCCTACGATATCCCAGAACTGTATGTAAAATTCAGTCGGGATACCGTCGGCTCCTGGCGCCCTTCCTTTTGCAGTCGCCTTCAAGATGTTTTCCAGGTCGCTCTTTGTTATGAGTTCTGTAAGGAGGGCTCGGTCTTCGTTTGTTAGAAGTCGGGGAGCTTCCTGTAGGATACTCATAACTTCGCCGTCGTCGTTTTCCTCCCTGCTGAAGAGGCAGGAGAAGTGTTGTTGAGTGTGGCACATTATGTCGCTCTTGGTGGTCAGTTTGTTTTCCTGTCTGTCCAGCAGTTCTGTGATGGTCTTGCCGCTGGCTCTCTGTCTCTCTCTGTGTAGATGGTGCAGTGTGACAGGTTCCTCTTCGACGCCGCCGTGGGGCTGGCTTCTTGTGATTACTCCTTTCATTCTCTCTCTTTTAATGTTGAGCAGTCGCGCTTTTATATGTCTGACGCGTTTCATATGCATCGGGTCATCTAACGGGGCGTTTAGGGCGTCTCTCAGACAGAGTGCGCAGAAGTCTGCCGTGTTCTTTCGCCAGAATGCCTTCTCTGCGCTGTAGTTTATTAAGCATTTCCTCATTGCTGGCTTGGCGCATTCCACCCACCACCGAGTGGTGGAGTTGTAATTGCCTCGCTTCCTTGTGCATTCTTCCATTGTTTTGGACATTTCTGCTCTTAGGTTGTCGTCCCGAAGGTGCTGAGTATTCAGTTTCCACCTCCCTCTGTTTGGAGCGGTTTTCTTCTGTGCCAGTCGGATGTTGCATTGATATGCACAGTGGTCAGAGAATATTACAGGACAGACTTCCACATGTGAGACAGAGCTGGCCATTTCTCTGCTCACGTACACTCTGTCTAGTCGGCTCTTTCCGCTGTTGTCGTGGTACGTGTATTCTGTGTGATTCTTGTGCATCAGACGCCACGAGTCGTTCAGTTTGAGACGTCGTAAGAGTTCTTGGAGGTCTGCACTTATATTCGGTATCGGGATTTGGTCTTCTGGTGATGTAACGCAGTTAAAGTCGCCACCGAGAATGATGTTTCTGTTATTGTGAAGAAGGAGCTCACAGATGTCTTCATTGTAGAATTTGCTTCTCGCTTTCTTATTTTCTGTCCCTGATGGGGCGTATATGTTTATGAACACGGTTCCTTCTATGGTCACTGCAATTCCATTTCCGTCGATCATTTGTTTTACTTCACCAGTTGGTATACTTTGTCTGACTAAGATTGCCGTTCCTCGACCAGTTTCTGGATCAATGTTGTTGAATACGTTGTACCCCGGTACATGTTCTATTTTTGTGGTTACTACTTCTTGCAATAGAACAACGTCTGCTGCTCTGTGTCGCAGGAACTCTGTAAGCGCGTCTATTTTTACGTCCGAGCTCATTTTGTTTACATTGCTTGTAATTATCGTGTAATTAGATGACCCGTGCATGTTTCGTCAGGCGTGGCTTTGCTGCGGTGTTTATTGGGTTTACTGTGGCCGATCTGGCCGTAGGCTGACCCCCTCCACCGTTCTGTCTCTCGTGTTTGCGGCCGGAGTGTCCTGGGATTCCGATTCGGATACCTCCATGTACTCCTTGCTCCGGCTTCGCCGCCTGTTACGTCTTCTCTTTGATTTCGGTGACTCTGGGTGGTCCTCGTTCGACTCTTTCCATTCGTCGTCCGATTCCTTTAACATTCGCGCAAGTTTAGTAACCTGCTTCTTAATCGTCTGTTCGCGCATCTCGGTGTACGAGGTGGGCGCGGTCGTGTCGGCGCTGGGCCCGGCCGGCTGGCTGGTGTGAATGACAGCCACGGCTGGCGGCGGGGCGGGCGCGGACGAGGGGGGCTGCGACACTTTCTCCGGCCGGCCAGCGGGGGAGAGGGTGGCGGCGGCGGCGGCGACCTCCATCTCCACGTCCATGTCGTTGACCTGGTCTGCGCTTACCTGCCGCTTCTCCCCAGGGGCGGCTTCGGCCTCGGCCGGCTGGTGCTTGCCGTGGTGCCGCTTCCACCGTGGCGCGCGGCGCTTCGCCCGTCACCGCTCCGGCGTATGACGGAGCCACCGCCTCTTGAGCGTTACTGTCTGCGTTTGCACGCGGCCGCTGATTTAGCCTCTTGTTCCTCGGGCAGCTTCCCCGCATGTGCTCCGTAGAGCTGCAGATGGAGCACGTAGGGGGTTGCCCGCTGTACTGTATAACAGCCCTGTGCCCTCCTATAACGAGGAACGACGGCACGTGCTTCTTCAGGACAATCTTTACCGACCTGACACCGGAATCGACTTCGCCCCAGAAATCTCTAGTCACGGACAGGACCTCCCCATAGAGCTTGAGATGTCGTTGGACTTCGTCGTTTGGCACTTCAAAGGGCAAGTTAAACACCTTGATACTTCGCACGCCACTGGCCGCGTACGAAATTTTTACCTTGCTAACTTTACCGTCCCTGTGCTTGAACTCCCGATTTCCACCATTAATTCCCACGAGAGTGTTGCATCGGACCTCCGTTTTTAGTTTCACGAACAGACTGTACAAAGTGAAGTCTAGCTGCAGACCTTCTACTTCGTCTTCCCCTATTCGCAGCTCGTCATGCATCCATTCTTCAATTTCGTAAGCGGTGGGCCTTTCGTACTCGCGTTCAAATGCGCATTGCACTGTGGTGTTGGATCTGTTGAAGGTAGACATGATGGACTCACCCAAAATCGTTGATCGTAGACGTTCGGAGAAGATGCTACGGCGAGCAGGAGCTACAGCTACGGCTGGGAGCAGGCGAGGCAGCTCAACCAGCAGGTGCGGCGCCGATGTCGTCCGGGGACGGGGGGTCTCCCGGTAAACTTTCTACCTGCGGACCGGTCACACAATAGCGGCACTAGGTGTTGACAGGCGAACGGCCAGCCTGAGACTCAGCCTCCTGGGTGAGAGCCAGGTATCCTAGCCACTAGATCATACCGGATATACCAGCCACCCTTGATGTAAGGGTTGTAGTACTAAGGTGGGAGACGTGCCTGCATTCTGTTTACAGTGAATGTAAAAATGAATGCCTATTATTCTGCGCTATGCACTTTGTGTTTAATCAGACCAGCGTTTCTGTACACAGCGAGCAGGCTTCCTCTGGTAAGGAGTGGTAAATATAGCGGGGAGAAAGCCACGAGGCGAACTCGCCGTCGCCAAGTAGCGCTCCTCGGCAAGCGGAAGCTGACTGCTTACAAGGGGGAAATTCTCAACTCCAAAGCTCAAAACACAACCAAACCTTGATTAGGATATAAGAACGCCAATTTATAGCAAGTGTAAGGACATGAGTGGCTGCGAAATTAATTATTCGTAATAACCAATATTAGAATTTCGCCCGCGTAAATAACTGCGCCCTCGCACATGGCATGACGTGACGTGACAATGAATTCAGTTGCACAGTATTGTGATTCAAATTACGGCCCTAAGTAGCAATCTTAAAAGTGCTGCACATGCCAATTAATAAATAACCTATTGTCTGATAACAACAGACATCAACCAAACACTCTTTGCCCCAAGCTCCTTCGATGCTCGATTTAAAGTGTTGCGGGGAATGTTCTTCCAGTGTCGGTCTACAGTCATGTACGTATGTAAATATGTCGCTATCTATGTACCTAAAGAAAAATCATTCACAAAATCAGAGGTTCAAATGTCTGTAAACCTACTGTGGTCATCGGTCCCTAGACTTACAAAAAATATATCTATCCCAAGGGTACGCCCGAGAGAGGACTTCAACCTCGGGCTGGAGCGTGGCGAAGTTGAATACATGGCGCCTAGAACCACACGACTGTTTCCAGTCTGCAACTCATTCACGATATCATGGCAGTGTGTGTATTGTCCTTAATACATGGAGATTAACGAACGCGGCATAGCAGTGGGTCTATCGCTGTAATACAGCCGTACATCACTTCAACATGCACCTCCGGTATGGTCTAGTGGCTAGGATACCTGGCTTTCACCCAGGAGGCTCGGGTTCGATTCCCGGTACCGGAAAAAAATTTACTTTCAAGGGAGAAGTACAAATAACAAAGAAGGAGACTGCAAAAGGAAAGGCACCAGGAGCCAACGGTACCCCGGCTGAATTTTACATACAGTTCTGGGGTATCGTAAGCGAAACGATGGCAGCAGTCGCAAACGAAATAATTAATGGAACAGAAATACCGCCCACCTTCCTCGAAGAGACGGTTATTCTAATTCCCAAGGAGAAGCAGCGAAAACTTTGGACGACTACAGGCCCTTAACGCTACTGAATAATTTTTATAAACTTGTAGCAAAATGTCTCTCAGAGAACATGAAGGCCGCAATAAGAAAGACCATGAGCCAGACCTTTGCAGAGCTTGGCAGGAACATTTTCGACGCCGTCAACACATACAGGGACGTAATCTCTAACGTCGCGGTAACAAACACCATCGCCGCGATCATTTCAATTGATTTTCACAAGGCTGTCGATACGATCAGTCACAGCTACCTGTTAAAAACGCTCACACATCTCGGGTTTGGTCCAAACTTCGCAGAAATAGTAAATAATGTAATTTCTAAAGCGAACTCAAAAACAATGGTAAACGGATGGACATCGGAAACAATAAAGATAGAAAAATCTGTGCGCCAAGGATGCCCTCTTTCGATGGCCCTGTTTACGATAGCTCTGGACCCACTGTTACGTAAATTGGATAACAACATAAGAGGATATCAAATAGGCGATATCACAGTCGCATGCATGGCATATGCAGATGACATGGGAGTCTTCGCATCTGATGAAGAAGACATCAACAAAACGGCAATAATTATGACGTCGTTTGAAAGAGCAACAGGTGCCAAGACCAATCCCGCGAAAACTGCACTGCTCGCCATAGGAAATGGAAGACTAACACCAGCAAAGCCGTGGTATAAAGTTGTGGACAAACACAAAATACTCGACGTAGGGGGCTCGCCAGGACACACGCAGACAGGAACCTCACTCTCTCACAGAGGGTAGAACTCATAAACGTGACGATCCTATCGAAAGCCTGGTACATGGCGCAGATCTTAAGTGTACCACTGGAGATAGCACGCGCACTGAACAGCGCTGGCTACTACTTGCTATGGCGGAGAGAAATATTTAAAGTCTCTCAGGAAAGATGCTTCCTCTCACGGGAACAAGGTGAGATTGGATTAGTGGACGTCAAGAAGAAATGCGCTGCTCTGTCGCTCCACAGACAGCTGAAAACGGAAGAAAGACACGAGGACAGCATCACCAGCACTCTCGTGAGAGGTTACAGGCCGCAGTCCGAAGAGGCGCCAATCTACGCCGGGCACATACCGTTCAAGCTGCGACACATAAAGCAGCTCACTATTGATAGAAGCTATGTGATCGCCTCAATACAGAACCCGAGCCAACGAACGACACGAAAAGTATATGGAGTGCTGCGGGGGATTACTGCCAAGGCCAAAATAGAGAGAAAGCTTCCAGACTTCGACTGGCCCCGAGTCTGGAAGAATATCTCAGAAAACGCCATACCATCCCCCGCCAAAGACTCGTGGTACAAAGTAGTGCACCGGACTGTACCCACAAACGAGAGGCTGGCGCTGATCAAGCAAAGAAACTCGGACAAATGCGGTGCCTGTGACGAAAAAGCCACATTGGAGCATCGATTCTCGTGCGGACAGAGCGGCGTAGTCTGGGCAACGTGTAGGAAAATGTTGGCACTGATAAACAGGACAGACCCACGAACCATCTCGATCACGGCACTTACCGTCCCTGATGCATGGACCTTTCCGAGGCCAAAACGAATAGCCACTATGTGGCTAATAGCAATGACAGCCCATCAGATCATAACAGAAAAGCAGAAGGACCAACTACAATTCGTAACAGACCTGTGGGAAGAAAACAAAAGGGCCAAACAGCGTGTGAAATACCTAGAAACGTTCCAAAACTACTTGGACATCTCGCTGAAGGCAGCCTTTGAGGAGGCGCTGCGAAACCCGCGAGCGACGCCGCCGCCGCCGCCAACGCAGCCGCGACCGCCGCCGCCGCCGCCGCCGATGCCCTCCCAGTCCCCACCACAGCCCAACAGGGTACGCCCGCCCCACCAATGTGTGTCCTGTGTGTTGGCATGAAGTGTCGAAGTGCCAAGCAAAGAGTGCAGTGCGTGTGCCTACAAAACGAGTGATTAACACTTGTGACAAAATATGTAAAATTAAGAGCTCTGCATTACGAGCAAAGTAACAAATTTTTACTCCTTATGTAAATGTATTTCTTATTATTTCTTAATGTTATGCTCTAAACTGATCAGTAGTTATTAAATTGTTCTCTCTCTCTCTCTCTCTCTCACTCTCTCCCACTATCGCACTCTTTCCGTTTTCTTTACTGTGCCTTACATGATAGTCCACATGCGAGTTCTGCCTAATCCATTTCATTTGTAGCAACTACTGTAGCCTTACACTGTACTTAATTGTTCATGATACGTATTATCACTTTTTATTTTATTTGCCTTACGAATTAATCTTATGTTGTCTATAATAGCCCATGTTTGTCCTACACATATCCTGTTTAGATGAACGCCCAACATTTTTTTTTTTTTTTTTTTTTTTTTTAGGTTATAATAATTTGTCAATGTAATAGTATGCTCCATATTTGACCAATAATTTTGTTTGTAGCCTCAAACTTAAGCTTTGCGATTAATGTCATTGTCCATGCAATTTCAATATATGTGGGCAACTGATGATGACTCGCCCTAAGAATTTCTGGCTAAGATGATATTTTCTTAGTCTGTTGCCCATGTTTTTCCTTTATGTGTCATCCTGCATAATGTATTTTTATTTCAGTTGTTTTCATACACTGTGATTCGCACCTTGTCCAAAAAATCTCACTGCAAAGCATGGACACATGTCACACCAAATTCACAAACGTCACCCAAATAGGTGACAAAGTAATTTATTACAATTTTATTTTACAATTATTTACCTACTTGCGTTTTTTGTTTCCCCAAAAATATCGAAAAAGAAGAAAAAAAAAAGAAAAACAAAAAAAAAAAAAAAAGCAAGCAAAATTACCTCATAAGACAGAATAAAGTGAAACTAAATCAGTGAAAAAAGACAAAGTATAAAAAGAACTCATTAAAGCATTTCTGTCATTTCGAAAAAAAAGTTCATAAATTTTTTCTTCTCTTTCAGGGACACAAAATGATAAAATGTAATACATACACAAAACTCACTCATCTAAAATCAGTGTAAATGTTATTTGTACATCAAATTTTAACAAACATTAAAAATGTGCAAATAATTAATGCATAATAATTCAATTTCCAGAAACATATTGACTCAATTATCATACAATATATAGTGATAGTAGAATCCTCGTTCAGTGGAGTTACCAATTAGAAATTGTTCTTTAAGGGTCGAACAGTGAATATTTCCCAGCTAATCGATCTGGAATTTGCCATTTCACTTGTACCGTTATAAATGTGCACCCACGTTCACTGGTCGTTTCTACATCTGTTACAAGCCGACAATGTTCAGAATTTTACTCGCATCATTCTACAGCTAGCGAATGAGGTGGAGCGGACTGCCTATAACAGGTGCCAGGCGGACTTGGCTCATTTAAATCAAGGAAATGTAATGCTGTGTTTATGACAGTCTGCTTATGGAGCCTTTTTGGCAACGGGTACTACAACGTTGGAGCTATTTTTTATTTATTTATTTTTTCACAGTCACAGAAGTCTGCCGTCTGCATGCACCACTCCTGTGACGGTCGTCTCCAGCTCTTCTTCGCTGCCCAAACGCTGCCAGTCGTGAGTGGCCTCGTGGAGTACTTGCTGCAGGGTGCAGAGCGCTCGTCCACGCAGCAACTGTTCTGCACAAGTTCTGCTGGCAGCTGTTTGACCTCACCTTGCTGCCAGCGATCTACTCCTTTCCTCGCGCCTCAACAACGTCCTGCACTCCCTACGCCATTCACGAGCGGCACATTTCTACGCCCTCAGAAACACAAAAGTCGATTCCACAATAAGAGACGTCTCTCAGTTCTTTCGATGACTATGTCGGAAGATAAGTAGCTCAATTATAGCTGTACTTGTTACCAATGCTCCCGTTAATGACACTAGAGTTTCTGATGCTGTAGTCTTTGAGCTTCAGATTCAAACAAACTCAAAAGCTCCTTTGGCAGTACCATAACTTTTACTCCATGTTTGTCTCCATAATCTCTTAAGAGTATTGTGGGATAAAATTAATTCCGGTACCGGGAATCGAACCCGAGACTCCTGGGTGAGAGCCAGGTATCCTAGCCACTTTTTTTTTTTATTGCTCTATGGGTAGTTCTGTCTGTCGCGGACGCTGTTCGTGTTGGTTCGTTCTTGTTCGATGTGTTGTTGGCTCAGCTTTTTTATTACAGAGGGCGTTGAGCCCTCTGGCCGGGCGTGCTGAGCCACGGCGCCCGGCGCCACTAGACCATACCGGAGATAGAATGCATTCTTGAAGTAAGGGTAGAAGTAGTAAGGGGAGAGACTCTCCCGCATTCCGTTTACAAGGAATGTACACATGGACGCCCATCACTCTCGGGTATGTACTTTGTGTTTAATCAGATCCCGCGCTTCTGTACACAGCGAGCGGGCTCGCCCTGGTCAGGAGTGATAAATATAGCGGGGAGAAAGCCACGAGGCGAACTCACGGTCGCCAAGTAGCGCTGCCTTTGCAGGCGGAAGCTGCCTGCTTACAAGCACTACGTTTACATGGAACACATCTTCCGGAAGACGAAAACCGATTTTCGTAAACCGTTTTCGCTGTCGTGTTTTCATGGCACAGGGTAATAACGAATATTAAAATTTCGACCGTGGAAGTAATTGCGTCTTCGCACATGTAATGACATGACATTGAAGCCAGTTCCACAGTATTGTGATACAAATTACGGCCGTATTGTTTGAATTACATTAAGAATGCACTTCTAATATTCAGAATTCTCTAAGCATGAAAATGTAAATTACACGTTTCCATTGAACTTTTCTTTGTTCTACTCGTAATTCTTCCAAAATTGATATTCGGTCATGTACGTAAATACGACGCTATCTATGCAGCTAAAGAAAATTCATTCACCAAATTAAAGGTTTTAAAGGTTTGTAAACGTAGGGGACCAAACTACTGTGGTCATCGGTTCAAACAAATTAATCCATCCCAAGGACAACACAAGCAACAATGCCCGAGAGAGGGCTTGAACCTCGGGCGGGAGCAGCCGCGCAGTTTCTAACATGACGTCTAGAACGGCACAGCTAATCCCACAAAGCAATTAATTCACGATATCGTGGTAGTGTGTGAGTGCAGAGTCCTTATTATAAGGAGATTAACGAACGCAGCGTATTAGTGGGTCTAACGGTGTAATACGACGGCACATCACCTCCGGTATGGTCTAGTGGCTAAGATACCTGGCTTTCACCCAGGACGCTGGACTTCAATTCCCGGTACCGGAAATTTTTTTATCCCACTAGTGGTGCTGGTGGTGAAGTGGTAAAAAATTAAAAAAATAATAACGTTCAAGAGAATATAATTTGAAAGAAAACAACCTGAAGTCATCAAGCAGCACTAAATGTAAACCACCACTCACCAAATATTGCACTGATGATGACTACCAAATAAAGGCGAAATTCGTATGGCAATATAAAACTTCCATTATTCAGTTGCACAGACAGTGTACAGAAACATCCACTTTATAATCCATTACCCTTGTTTTGGTCTTGATAATGTTGATTTTTCCACTCCCATGAACCACAGACATTGCCGAGGTGGGGTGGCTTGCGTGCCTCAACGATACAGATAGCCGTACCGTAGGTGCAACCACAGCGGAGGGGTATCTGTGGAGAGGCCAGACAAACGTGTGGTTCCTGAAGAGGGGCAGCAGCCTTTCCAGTAGTTACAGGGGCAACAGTCTGGATGATTGACTGAGCTGGCCATGTAACATCAGCTAATGTGGCTTTGCCACACAGCTACTGCGAACGGCTGAAAGCAAGGGGAAACTACAGCCGTTACCTTTCCCGAGGACATGCAGCTCTACTGTATGAACATATGATGATGGCATCCTCTAGGGTAAAATATTCCGGAGGTAAAATAGTCCCCCATTCGGATCTCCGGGCGGGGACTACTCAGGAGGATGTGATCATCAGGAAAGACAACACAGGCATTCTACGAATCAAAGAGTGGAATGTTAGATCCCTTAATTGGGTAGGGAAGCTAGAAATTTTAAAAAGAGAAATGGAGAGGTTGAAGTTAGATATAGTGGGGATTAGTGAAGTTCGGTGGAAAGAGGAACAGGATTTCTGGTCAGGTGAGTACAGGATTATAAATACAAAATCAGTTGGGGGTATCACAGGAGTAGGATTGATAATGAATAAGAAAATAGGAATGCGGGTAAACTACTATGACCAGCACAGTGATCGCATTATCATTGTCAAGATAGATACGAAGCCAACACCGACAACAGTAGTACAGGTTTATATGCCAGCTAGTTCTGCCGATGATGAGGAGATTGAAGAAATATATGAGGAGCTAAAGGAAATTATTCATCCAATTAAGGGAGAGGAAAACTTAATTGTTATGGGAGACTGGAATTCGGTAGTAGGACAAGGAAGGGAAGGGAAGATAGGTGAATATGGTCTGGGCAAAAGGAATGAAAGAGGAAGCCGCCTGGTAGAATTTTGCACGGAACATGATTTGATCGTAACAAACACCTGGTTCAAGAATCACAAAAGAAGGTTGTATACGTGGAAGAGACCAGGAGACACCGGGAGATACCAGGTAGATTTTATAATGGTAAGACATAGATTTCGGAACCAGGTTCTACAGTGTAAGACATACCTAGGGGCAGATATAGACTCTGACCATAACTTGTTGGTTATGAACTGTAGGCTGAAACTGAAGAAACTACAAAAAGGTAGGAAAATACGGAGATGGGACCTGGATAAATTGAAGGAACCTGAAGTTCTTAAGAATTTCAGAGGGAGCTTTAGGCAACAATTGAAAGAAACAAGGGAAAATAAAACAGTAGAGGAGGAATGGGTAAAATTGAGAGATGAAATAGTGAAGGTAGAAGAGGACAAAATAGGTAGGAAGACCTACAAAAAATCCTTGGATATCACAGGAGATAGTAAATTTAATCGATGAAAGGAGAAAATATAAAAATGCAGTAAATGAAACAGGCAAAATGGAGTACAGACGACTAAGAAATGAGATTGACAGGAAGCGCAAAGTGGCTAAGCAGGAGTGGCTAGAAGGCAAATGCAAGGATGTAGAAGAATATATGAATAGGGGAAAAATAGATACAGCATACAGGAAAATAAAAAAACATTTGGAGATAAGAAATACAGCTCTATGAATATCAAGGACACGGATGGAAAACCAGTTCTCAGCAAAGAAGGGAAAGCTGAAAGGTGGAAAGGGTATATAGAGGGGCTCTAAAAAGAAAATGAACTTAGAGACGATGTTGTAGGAAGGGAAGAGGAAGTAGATCAAGATGAAATAGGAGATATTATACTGAGAGATGAATTTGACAGAGCCCTGAAAGACCTAAGTCGAAACAAGGCCCCTGGAGTAGATGATATTCCCTCAGAGCTACTGAAGTCTCTGGGAGAACCAGCCATGACAAACCTGTTTCACCTGGTGTGTAAGATGTATGAGACAGGCGAAGTACCCTCAGACTTTAAGAAAAATGTTATAATCCACATTCCAAAGAAAGCAGGTGCAGACAGGTGTGAAAAGTACAGAAACATCAGTTTAATAAGTCATGGTTGCAAAATATTAACACGAATTATATACAGAAGGATGGAAAAACTGGTAGAAGCCGATCTCGGGGAAGATCAGTTTGGGTTCAGGAGAAATGTAGGAACACGAGAGGCAATACTCACTTTACGGCTTATCCTAGCTTTTGTAGATTTGGAGAAGGCTTTTGACAATGTTGATTGGAATAAACTCTTTCAAGTTCTGAAGCAAGCAGGAGTAAAATATAGGGAGCGTAACGTTATTTACAACTTGTACAAAAACCAGACAGCGGTTGTCAGAGTTGAAGGGCATGAAAGGGATGCAGTGGTTGGGAAGGGAGTGAGACAGGGTTGTAGCCTTTCTCCAATGTTATTCAATTTGTACATTGAACAAGCTATAAGGGAAAGCAAGGAGAAATTTGATAAGGAATTAAAGTCCAGGGTGAAGAAATGAAACCTTGTGTTTTGCTGACGACATAGTAATTCTGTCAGATACAGCAAAGGACCTGGAAGAGCAATTGAACGGAATGGACGGTGTGCTGAAAGGTTCATATAAGATGAACATGAACAAGAGCAAAACTAGGGTAATGGAGTGCAGTGTAAGAAAATCAGGTTATGCTGAAGGAATTAGATTGGGAAACGAAGCAATAAAGGAGGTAGATGAGTTTTGTTACTTGGGCAGGAAAATAACAAATGATGGTCGCAGTACAGAGGAGATAAAATGCAGAATGGCAATGGGTCGAAAAGCGTTTTTGAAAAAGAGAAATTTGTTAATATCGAATATTGATTTAAGGCTAAGGAAGTCCTTTCTGAAGGCATTTGTATGGAGTGTTGCCTTGTATGGGAGTGAGACGATGGACGATAAACAGTGCGGACGGGAAAAGGATAGAGGCTTTTGAAATGTGGTGCTACAGAAGAATGCTGAAGATTAGGTGGGTGGATCGCATAACTAATGAGGAGGTACTGAACAGAATTGGGGAGAAACGAAATTTCTGGCATACCTTGACTAAAAGAAGGGATAGATTGGTGGGACACATTCTTAGACATCAAGGAATTGTGAATTTAGCATTAGAGGGAAGTGCGTGGGGGTAAAAATCGCAGAGGAAGACCAAGAGATGGATACAGTAAGCAGATTCAGACAGATGTAGGTTGCCGTTCTTATGTGGAGTTCAAGAGGCTTGCTCAGGATAGGGTATTGTGGAGAGCTGCATCAAACCAGTCTCCGGACTGAAGACCACAACAACACAATGTTGATTTTATAATCTCCTTTCAAGACACTGTCCATTCTGTTCAGTTCTTCTTCCAGGTCCTTTTCTGTCTCTGAGATTTACAATGTCATCGGCAAACTGCAAAGTTTATGTGATTCTTCAGTTTCTCCCGGCGTATTTGATAATCAAAATATCCACGGGTGTACTGCCGGTCTATATTGTCCAACTGGCACAATATTTCGGCGATCATACATGTCTCCATCATCAGGTGAACTGACGGACTGAGCTCCTGGAAACGCGCCGGCACGGAGACCCGCACGCTAAGGCTGCTCGAAGGGAACTGGGTTCTAGCCCGGTAGCGGGCGATTTAAATACCATTGTTTGTCGGAGAATCATGCGATGGAGTATGAACGCACTAGGATTCTAGTACAGACGTCGAGATACTGGTACTGCGTCGTTAAGAGAGGCCATTGAAATTCGCACAAGTGACGACCTCATAAACCCGTGACTGTGGCTATAATCTTAGCAAAGCTTGGGAACCAGCGATTGGGTTAATCAAGAGTAAATCTAGCAAACGTAACGAAGTTACGACCATGGCGGATAGAGCCCTTACACCGACGTCATCTTAGACGCCGTCGCAATCGGTTCCACTGCGCGGCCGCGGCGCGGGGCGCTGACCGCGGAGGGGTCGCTCCGCGGGCCGAGGGTATTTAAATCGCCCGCTACCGGGCTAGAACCCAGTTCCCTTCGAGCAGCCAAACGTAGGGATCTCCGTGCTGGCGCGTTTCCAGGAGCTCAGTCCGTCAGTTCACCTACAAAAACTAAAAACTTAGGTTTGCCTTTCCTTAACCTATTTTCTAAAATAACTCGTAATTTATGGCATCGCCCTTCCTATATTTCTACTGATAACAATCTGATCTTTTTTCCATTCGTCTGTTAATAATTCGTGTTAGTATGTTGCAACCATGACTTATTAAACCGATAGTTCTGTAAAAAAGTTTCGCACTTGTCTGCAGTTGCTTTCCTTGGAGTTGGAACTATTATACCATTCTTGAAGTCGGAGAGTATTTCCCCTATCTCTGGCATTTTGCACCCAAGGTACAACTGTTTCTTCGTGTCTGGCTCTCCCAACGATGTCAGCACTTCAGTGCTTTTTTATTTTCTCTATTTTATTTATTTATTTATTTATTTATTTTTTTTTTATTTTCGTGTTCCATGGACTCATGATGCGAGAATGTTCCTCCCATATAGAACGTGTCAGATAATTACACTGATGACCATTGTAAATGGTCATGCGACATACAGTTAAGATCAGATACATGTACTGTACACATATACATATACGTATAAGCTGAGCTACAAGTGTTCAAATAACAGCACATTTGTAGTAGTAGTGGCAACATAATATTAGTCTTATTGTAATTCTTGTAAAACGTATTCTGCCAACAAGGCATACACCAGTACTAGTGTTATGGCCTACATGGTTCTTCATATCGTAATGCATTAAATTATCACATATTTCACCAAAACAAGATTACACTTTATCAAAATATTCCTGTAAAGAATAGAAGGAGCTATCCGAAAGATAAAGCATCAATTTTTTTTTTTTTTAATCTTGTCTCCACTGACTGATCTGACATGAAATGGAAGTTTGTTGTATACATTTATACTTCCTTCTGTGCCAAGGTGAGATTTGTAATATCTTTATGGAGATCATGTTTGCTGTTTGTTTTGTAGAATGAAGCATTATTGATCAAAAAGCACACCAGCGAGAAAAATGTACTGGCAAGGCATGGTGAGGATCTTCAGCTGTTCGAATAAACAGAGTGCACTCCACTCATAATTCTGATGACTCTCTTCTGCACAATAAAGACTTGACTTGCTTTTGAATGGTTTCCCCAGAATATTACGCCGCATCGCATAAGTGAATGGAAATATCTAAAGTATGCAGCCTTCATTGTTTCCAGGTTAGGGACAGATGTAATTGATTGAATGGCAAATGCTGCTGAATTGCCGGCCGCGGTGGCCGAGGGGACTGAGGCGCTCCATTCACGGTCTGCATGGCCACGTCTGCATGGGGTTCGAATCCCCCCACGGGCATGGATATTTGTGCCGTCCTAGTTCGTAAGTAGTTCATAAGTAGTTTGTAAGTTTAGGGACTCATGACCCCGTAGTTAAGTCCCATAAGCTTGACAAACATTTGAACATTTTTTTCTGCTGAATTCAGTCTTTTGCATAGGTCAAGGATGTGAAATGACCAGTTTAGGTTGTTATTAATATGTGATCCCAGGAATTTGGAAGACTCAACTCTCTGTATTTCTTTGTCATCAAGTTTTATTCAACATGTTCCAATTTTTTTGTTTGCTGTATGAAACTGAATGGGTCTTGTGTCCTCGGAGTCTTTCGAGACGGCATTCTTCCATAAAATATTCTCGGTTTACTAGCCGCGTCACGTCGGATAAAATCTTCGAGTTTTCGATGGCAAGCTCCGCCACCGTCATCAGGAGTAAAACCACTGACTGACGGTGTTGGAAAGGCGTCCTGCTTATACAGCTGCGGTTTCTGGAGGTCCGGAGAGCGCTTGCGCGGGCCGCTGGTCCGTGGTACCGCGTGACGTCACGTGGAGCGTGTCGCTGGCGCCACATTTGAACCTGGCGCTGTCGCTTCCCTATTAGCGCGAGACCTCTGTGCCCAGGGCCCGCCCTCACGCCCTGCTGCGTGTATGCGTCTGGTCTCTGTTGCGGTTCAATCTAGTTTCAGCCGCCCCTTTTATAACGGAATCCCAGTTATTTGATGTTTGGGCCAGAATTTTCGTGTTTTCAAATAGTATTTTATGCCCATTTGTTAGGCAATGTTCTGCCAAGACTGACTTCTCAAGCTTTGTTTTATTTGTAAAAACTTCCGCACTCACAAGGGATGTCATATACACCCGGAACACGAAGACCAGTACTGTACTTAATGGCGCGTAACATGTCTCTGATCTTGGAGGCGGGCCGGAACATGTTGTGCAGAACACAGTCGGCACATAAAACAAAGACAGCCTGAGAAGTCAGCCTTGGCAGAACATTGCCTAACAAATGGGCATAAGGTACTATTTGAAAACACGAAAATTCTGGCCCAAACATCATATTACTGGGATTCTGTTATAAAAGAGGCGGCTGGAATTAGATTAAAAGGCAACAATTTCAGCAGAGACCTGGGTTATACACTCAGCAGGGCGTGGGGGCGGGCTCTGGACGTAGACCGAAAACAGAGGTCTCGCGCTAATGAGAAGGGAGAGCGTCAGGTTCAAATGTGGCGCTCCACGTGACGTCACGCGGTACCGCGCTGTCTTTCCGCGCAGACGCTCTCCGGGTCTCCAGAAACATCAGACGCAGCGCTGCAGCTATATAAGCAGGATGCCTCGCCAACACCGACAGTCAGCGATTTTACTCCTGATGACGATGGCGGAGCTTGCCATCGAAATCTCGAGAATTTTATCCGACATGACGCGGCTAGTAAACCGAGAATTTTTTATGGATGAACTGGGTCTTGTTGATATTGTGGAACAGACCATTTGAAGTGAATCAGTCTAGAGTTTCTTTGAATACAGTGGTTGCAATTTCCTTTATACTGCTATTGGGCACTTTGTCGACCACAATGGTTGTGTCATCGGCAAATAGGGTAAGGTGCACTTTTTGAGTCGTACACAATGGGAGGTCATTAATAAAGATTAAGAAAAGAAAGGGAACAAAACTGAGCCCTGCGGAACTCCACACTTCACTGTGTCCCATTCAGAGCAGATGAGGTATCTTGAGGAACTATTCAATACAACCTTTTGTTTTCTATCATTTAGATATCACTAGAGCCACAACCCTACACATCCATCCGCACCATAATGCTAAGTCTTACTGAGAAGAATTTTGTGATCCACACAGTCGAAATCAATTCTAGAAATATAGTGTCTACTACCTGATCTGCATATAGCTTCTCTTCTCTTTCAACAATACAGCCTTCCCTCTGCATATTACTTTCATCTTTCAGCTTCAAAATGGTTTAAATCGTACCTTGCTAACAGGAAACAAAGGGTGTCAGTGTAATGGACTAGTGAATTAAGCCAACAGTCATCATCAGATTGGGAAGAAGTTAAATGTGGTGTTCCACAAGGATCCATCGTAGGGACATTGCTTTTTCTTGTGTACGTTACTGACATCTCATCAGTTACACTGCCAGAAGTAGAGTTAGTTTTGTTTGCAGACGATACAAGTATCACAATAAATAGCATGTCGAGCTTAGTTTTAGGAAGGTCTGCTAATGATATTTTCATTAATATTAATAAATGATTTAAAGCTAACTCATTGACATTCAACTTTGAAAAGACTCACTGCATGCAGTTCAGAACTTTTAAGAGATTCCCATCCAGTAAATGCTAAAAGTATGAAGAAGAACAGGTAGAAGAGGTTGACAGTATAAAATTCCTGGGATTACACCTTGATAATAAATTCAGTTGGGAAGAGCACAACACAGAACTGCAGGAACGACGTAACAAATCTGTATTTGCAACACGAGTGGTGTCAGCCATACGAGACATAAAAATAAAAATGCTTGCATACTTTGCTTACTTTCATTCCATAATGTCATATGGTACAATATTTTGGGGTAACTTTTCAAGTCAGTCAAAAGTCTTCAGAGTCCAAAAGCGTGTAATACGTATTATTTGCGGTGTAAATTCACGAACATCCTGCAGAAGCCTCTTCAAAGAACTGGGTATATTACCTTCTGCCTCTCAGTATATTTATTTCTTAATGAATTTTGTCATAAATAATATATCACTTTTCCCGACAACCAGCTCTGTTCATACCTACAATACTAAAAACAAAAATGATCTACACAAGGACTTAAAAGCACTCACTTTAGTTAAAAAAGGGGCCCACTACTCAGGAACACATATTTTCAATAATTTACCAACAACCATAAAAAATTAGCTACAAATAAAGATCAGTTTAAGAGGAGCCTAAAAGACTTCCTAGTGGCCAACTCCTACTCCACTGACGAATTCTTGAATAGAACCAAATGATGCATGTATCTGTATTCATACTATTACTATATTGTCATATTATCAGCTTGTAAAATGTATATTTTATATTACCAACTTGTAAAAAACAAAAGAAGAAGAAAAAGAAAGAAAACTGACGTGTTCCACATTCACGAGGATTACCTCAACACGGATCTATGGAACGCACCAAGTAATCTAATGTAACCTGCCACTGCAATCTTAGCTGTTGAACAGTGTTATGAACAGTCATTACTTTAGAAATACAATGAGAGGTGAGAGACTTTCTGGTCTGCTTTAAAGAGTGTTCATCGTGCACTTATAATACAACAAGATCCAGAAAGAAATATAAATAAGTTATCAGTTAGATGTAAAACGATAAGCGTAATATTTTAAGATATACATTAAAGAAAAGAAAAGGTTGATCTTCACAATACAGGGTTATATCTCTGTCCCAGAAAGGGATGAATTATGCTGTCATTAAAATCTTTGGTTATTTACCAAAATGTTCAAATGTTTGTATAGTTTATGGGACTTAACTACGGGGTCATCAGTCCCTAAACTTACAAACTACTTATGAACTACCTACGAACTAGGACGGCACAAATATCCATGCCCGAGGAGGGATTCGAACCCCCGACCGTAGTGGCCGGTTATTTACCAAATAGGATCAAAAGAGCGACAGACATGTATAACATAAAATAAAAAATGCATGTCTTCTAATTTCATTGACGATACCTTTTATTAAACTGATACGTTCCACATCATTACGAAATGTCCTATTCATGATCTATGGAACAAATCTATTCTACACCTACATATGCCACACAGAAATAGCTCAACGTCAAAGGGTCGCAAACTTAACACAGTTACAGCTTTGTTACTTTTTTTAAAAAAACTTTAATACAGCTTTTTGATTAATTAGTATTTGCCTGTAGCTTTACTTGCGTGTTTTACGGATTCCAGCGAGTTTTTAGGATTTTTAATATCTAGTCAGTTAACTGAAAATTAAGCTTGTAAGCCGCGGCGTAGCGCATTGAGGCACTATGCTACGATGAGTGAGGCCGTTCCCCGTCGGGGATTCGAATCACGCCTCGGGCATGGCTGTTTGTGTCGTCTTTAGTATAAGCTAGTTCATAAGTAGTTTGTAAATTTAGGGACTGATGACCCCGTAGTTAAATCCCATAAGCTCTAGAAACACTTGAACATTTGAAAAGCTTGTAACAGCGTGAACAAAGGTACAGGGAAAATATAGTTTACATTTCTAAAGGCAGTGCTGAATACCCATGTCACAGGTACGGGTACGTCAGTGAAGGGTATTTGCCTGTCAACGCTTTTCTCAATTTCTACCACCGGCATATTTGCAACTGTAAACCAAGAATTTCACCTGATGATGGCCAGCAGCTGGACCGTTGAAATATTGTGCTGTGAGAACTATGAAACTGGTTGCATACCCATGAAGAGCAACAACATTTATTACGCCGGGCAAAATAAGCAGTTACATGTACTTTACTGTTTGGAATTCCTTGAGGGATCTTAACTGATACTGATGGGTATCAATTCGCAAATGAATGACAGTGTAATAATGTTATTAGATATGTGGTGATGATGGAAACCTTCACACAAAGTTTAATAAAAAATGTTACGTTGTATCAGCTTCCGTTTTCGCAACTTCCGTTAATTGTTCGTTCATTGTCCCCCGCCCGTGTCTGCTTTGCATCGGTGTTCTCTGTTGATCCGTCACAGGAGACAATTCACAGGCCAGAGG